>CM066031.1:476252877-481052877 GCA_033557465.1 Ichthyophis bannanicus
TGAGGTTTGTCAGCCCTTTCATGAAGCGGGTTGTCAGGGGCAGCGCCGCAATGGAGTTTGCGTCATTAGGCGGAGCATGAAACGCCACTATCGCAGAGAGGTGGACCCGGATGAATTGGGTCTTCAGGCCAAGGTTGGATAGAGAACTGAGGTATTGCAGGACGTTGGGGAGTGGACACGTGGTGGGCTCTAGCCCCTGTGAGGCACACCAGATGCTAAATCTCTTCCACTTGAGGCCATGGTACTTTCTGGTGGAGGGTCTTCTGGCCGCTAGAACTACCTCCTGCACCTCTGTGGGTAATTGTAGCGTAGAGAAGCTCATCTGTTCAACCTCCAAGCAGTGAGAGCTAGGGCTTTGAGGTCGAGGTGCCTCATGTTGCCTCCGTTCTGTGTTAATAGATCCGGTTGGAGGGGCAGGCGTTTCGGGACCCTGTGCGCCTGGCGTAGGAGAAGGGCAAACCACATCTGGCGTGGCCAGTGGGGAACCACCAGGATGGCATGAGCTTTGTCGTGCACGATCTGTTGAAGTGTCGCAGGGATGAGGGGGGTCGGCGGGAAGGCATACACCAGAGACCACTCCCCCCAGCACACGTTGAATGCATCCGCTGCCAACCTCCTGGCTGACGGATGTCTGGAGCAGAACAGGGGGCATTTGGCATTCTGTTCCGTGGCGAAGAGGTCGATATTCGGCACGCCCCAGTGGCGGAAGAGATTGTCGGAGACTTCCAGGAGGAGAGTCCATTCGTGCGGTTGCAACTGCCTGCTTAGTTTGTCCGCCAAGGTGTTTTGATCTTCCAAGAGATAGGAAGCACGAAGATTGCACATATTCTTTGACGCCAGTGACCATGTCTGTAGCGCTTCCCTGCATAGGGAGCGAGAGCCAGTTCCTCCTTGTTTATTGATGTAGAACATGGCTACCTGACTGTATGAGGATGGACTTGCCACGCAAGTGTTTTAAGAACACATCAACGCTCAGCTCAAGGAGGTTGATGTGCAAGAGACTCTCCTGTGGAGACCACGCTCCCTGGGTGCTGAACTGCAGAAGGTGAGCGCCCCAGCCTGTGTTGGATGCATCCGTGGTGAGGATCATCTGGTGCTCCTGCGCCTGGATGTCCTTGCCTCCTGAGAGGTTTGTCAGTATCGTCCACCAGCGTAGTTGGTTCCTGATTTGGGGAGTCATCGGAATGCGGATGGAGATGGGTTGACAGTGTTGGTTTCAGTGGGTGTGCAAATGCCACTGGAGTGCGCGCATCTTCAACTTCGCAATGGGAAGGACTGATGTTGTGGCAGACATGTGGCCCAGGAGACATAGCATGGACCGAGCTGAGGAACTCTCTGTCACGACCAAGTTGAACGCCAGGGAGGTGATGGCAAGCAGTCTGCGTTCGGGACCAGAGTGTCAATCTCCGCTCCAATGAATTCCAGACTCTGGGAAGGTGTGAGGTGCGACTTGCTGACATTGATGACAAACCCCAAGGAGGAAATTAGAGTCGTGGTTTTCCACAGGGACTCCTGTAGCTCTTCAGCCGAGGGGGCTGTGAGGAGCCAGTCGTCCAGGTAGGGAAAAATGTTTTGCTTGCGGAGATGTGCTGCTGTAACGGCCACGCACTTCGTGAAGACACATGGAGCTGGCAACAGGCCAAAGGGGAGGACTCTGTACTGTTAGTGTTGTCCTAGTACCTGGAAGCATAGGTACTTCCTGTGGGATTTGTGGATGCGGATGTGGGTGTAGGCTTCCTGCAGATCTAGGGATGCCATTCAGTCACCGGCCTGGATCAGAGGGAGGATAGAGCTGAGAGAGTACATTGTGAATGTCTCCTTGATGATAAATTTGTTCAGTCTGCGGAGATCCAGGATGGGACGAACACCCCCCGACCTTTTGGGGATGAGGAAGTATCTTGAGTAGAATCCAGAGTTCATTTTTTTAGGGGGTACCTCCTCTATCGCGTGGGAGGTCAGCAGATGTAGTAGCTCTGTGGCTATGGCCAGCTGCAGGTGTGTTGCTGATGGGGTGACTGCGTTGGCGAGGTGGCGTTGCAAAACGCATGCGGTAACCCTCTCAGATGATCTGTAGAACCCAGGAGTCCGAGGAGATCCGTACCCATTCTTGTAGGAAGTGTGTCAGGTGACCCCTGATCTGGGTGGTTGCCTGTAACTTGCCGTCAAAAGGAAGGGGCACTCTTGTTAGCGGGTATGCTGGTGCTTTTCCTCTGCTTGCAGTCCCTCTGGGAGTTGCGCTGGTGCAAGGTTCCATGGTAGGAGTTGCTTTTGTACCTGGGATTCTGCCATTTCCGGTTGGAGGAATACTTTTTGTTGGAGGTGTAATAAGGTTTCCTCTGAAAGTTGTCTCTCTGGGTGCCGTTGTGGCACTCGAAACCATCCTCCGCCAAGGTTTGCTGTGTGGTACAATGTTCTTTCATGTCGTTAATGGTATCCTTGACTTTGTCACCAAAGAGCGACTCGCCCGTACAGGGTGCATCCGCAATCCTGTCGTGGGTGTCGTCACGTAGGCCGGAGGCTCTCAGCCATGCCCACCTTTTTGCCGAGATGGCCGTGCCGGCCATTCACAGCGCTGTGTCAAAAGAGTCAAAGGTTGTGCTGGCCAGATGCTTGCCGCACTTGGACATATCCGTGAGCGTGCTGGATACCAATGCCTGAGATTCCTTAGGGAGGGATGCGATGGCGGCTTTGAAGTTTGCCATGCAGGTGTCTTGGAAAAGAACCTGCTGGAACTGATGCGCCGCAATCCTTGCGCTGAGCATAGCTCCCTGGAAGACTTTTTTCCCCAATGTCATCGAGGAGCTTGTGGTCTCGACCCGATGGGCTGTTGGCTTGAGTGCGGGAGGACTTTATCCGCTTGAGGGCTGAAGACACCACGATGGATTGGTATGCCAGTTGGGGCTTTGAGAACCCTGGTACAGGTTACACATGATACTTTGAGTCGAGTCGCCTGGGAAACGGCCGGCTGGAAGCCGGGGTCTGCTACAGTCTCAAATGGTTGTCCTGCAGTGTTTGGTGTATAGGCAGCGTGAAGGCTGGCTTCGGAGTTGCGATTTATTTTAGAACCTCCGGGACTGGTTCCCCTTTGTCCTCCGAGACCTTCAGTGCCAAGGCTGAGGCAGGTTTGTTCAGGAACTTGGGGTACATGAGATCCTCCGGAGGGTGTGGATCTTCCGGCTCCGGGGACTGCCTCTTCTCTGAAGTAGTGTGTTCGTGGGACGCAGACCCTACAACCGCTGCCTTGATGTCACGCTCCTCTGCGGTGCTGTCTGGGGATGGATTGCCCGGGTCCGGACCCGGTGAGGGCCCCTGGGCGAGATCCCTAGCCCTCTTGTCTGGAGTGGATGTCTGGTGGTCCAACGGGACTCCTGCAGCGGATGCAGATTGGATGGGAGGAGAAGGGGGAGTCATGGAAGCAGTGGAGGCGGATTGCCTTACTAGCTGATGTCAGTAAGTTAATGATTGCAGAGGAACCTGTGTGACTGGATCTGCTGCGGTGGCGGCTGCTAGGGCTGGAGGAGCTTGAAGGACTCCGGTGCTTGGTTCTGCGGCTCTGGTGATGACCTCCATGGCTTCTGCGGTGCTGGGAGCGGTGGCGGCGTTTAGAGCGTTTGGGGCTTTGTCCTCTGTAGCTGGGTGCACTGCTGCTGCAGCTGGAGCCCCTGTGCCTGCTGCCCTTGTTCCGTTTGCTGGTGTGATGTGTCCTCTGGCCCGATCTGCTTCTGCTGCACCTGTGCGCGCGGTGCGGAGGTACTCCGGTGCCGAGCGAGCTCACGGCACCGATAGGGCTCACAGGGGCCGCAAGCTGTGGGGGTGGACTCTGGGTGGAGCCTGAGGGACGGCGCCAATGGCAGAGTTCCTGGCTGCTGCGTGCCTCTGTGAGTTCAATGACGAGCGGCCCGCCCCGAAAGTGGGCGGAGTTGGAGGACCGAGGCACGGAGGTGGAGGACTGAAGCCCGTCGCCATCTTTAGGGGCCGCATGGCTGTGCGGGGAGGAGATCGCGGGCCGGGATCTAGCCACTGCCGGAGACAACGCTGGAGGCACGGAAGAGGGCGCCTCCGCGACACGGCAGGGGATGGAGGCCCCCATAGGCACATCCGGAGCTGGTGCAAGCAGAGAAAAAACAGCCTGAGCAGTTGAAGTACCTGCATTTGAGGTGAGATAGTCTTGCAGAGCGTGGCCTCTGGATCTTCGGGCTCTTGGGACATTTTACCGCAATGATAACAGTCCTCCACATTGTGGTCCGGGCCCAAACAGCGCAAGCAGATATCGTGGGTGTCTGCGCTGCTCATCTTTCTTCTGCAGTGGTGGCATTTTTTAAAACCGGGTTTCGGCATTGTGGAATCCTCTGTAGAGCTGAATCCTCTGTAGAGCTTGAGTTAGTAGATCTTAATTTGCGTTGAAAATTATATTTTTTAGATCTTATGGTGTATAGGAGAGCAGGGTCTGTCTTGCTGGCAAGGCGGAAGGAAGAATACTGGCCGGGCTAGGGGGCGGGCTGGTAAGGTGGGCTACCTGGGCATGCTCAGAAAGGTTCACCTTTCTGAGCTCTGGAGAGCACTTCCGTATCTATGGCGCCGCCCGGAGGATATCACCAGGTGTGGCTGACGCAATCCTGCTAGTCCATGGAGAAATTCCAGTCACCGGGGCCAGCCATTGATTTGCAGCACATTATCCAGATAATCCTGTTTGAAAATTATCACAGACTGCCTCAACACTATCTGGAGGCCAGAGTTAGCATGGAGTGCTAGCTTATCCGGTTAACACTCTTCATATCTTAGGACAGTGAAATTGCTGTCCAGATAACTACTATGAATATTGCCTATAGTTTTACTTTCTCAGTAAGGGAGTTGGGTGTGCAAAAGCCATGTGCCCAGGGTTAAGTTTCATTGAAGAATAAGCTTTTGTCAATTTTAGACCAGAATAAATTTTAGGAAATATTTATTTGCTCTTCTACATCTATCCCTTTTCATACTATTTGAAGATACATACACAAAACAGAGTTAAGTGTAAAATGTTATTTTAATTTTTTGAATGGTCTAATTAACTCTCTATGACAAGTGCAACATAACCCAGTCTTCAAAATATAAAGAAAATGGTTGTTTCCTGTTTAGATCCTGTATATGAACCTCTGCTGAGTGACAGTAGGAAAATGATCACTAATGAGAAGATTAATGCCTATAATGATGTGGCTGTTGGAATTTTAAACAGCAGCACCAGAAACTCCAAATCTAAAATCAAGATGTTCGGTGTTTCAAAACTGATAGCAGCGGAAACCATGAAGGAATCTGTGGATGGCTTGCATCTCCCAGATGCAAGTCGAGATATAGTGAGTATAAAAGCAGCAACCATCCTAGTGGGTTTTCCTACAAGAATATAATCAAAGAAGTACTGTATGCCATTAGAATAGTCTGCCTGCTTGTCACATGAGTTAGTCATCTTTTTACTTTTAAAGAAATGTGTTATGAATCCCAATGACTTTAATAAACATTTCACATGTATGTTTATTCTGCTGGGGGAGGGGGGGGGGGACATGACAATGTCTACTTAAGGGCATTGTGAAGCAGTTTTCCTCTGACAGCAAAGTATGACTAACGTGGAAATTCCTATTAGGGGGCATGGTATGTACTGTATGGTTGGGTTGGGAGCTTGACTTGCAGTTAACATGGAAGCTATTACCTCACTTTAACTGGTACTGTGGTGATAATGTGGTGCCGTTAACTACATATCCAGAGTGGCAGTGATTGCTTAGAATTAACTGTAAGGCTGCCTTCCTTCAAGTTTTAGAAATTTCTCCAACACTTAACACAGATTTCGCACTTAGTTGGCCTTAACTTTTGATATTCATGAGTATTAGATGCAAACTCTTAGTGAAGCTTGGTAGATAGGCCCCAAAGGAAGGGAAATCATGAATGAGACCAAGAGATAGAGAAAGCAAGCCCAGAAACAGTTAATTTTTATGAGAGAAATAAGACCTATGGCTGTGGAAATGATTCTGAATCCATAATGATCTTTGACGTTTTCTGGGTCATGCCACATCTTAGTAAGTGGAACTGACATTTTTGCCGTCATGCTATGGCTTTCTTCAAGGTGAATTGGGTATGCAGTGGATGGCTGTTCTTATAGACATCCACTGTATACCAACTTCACCTCGAAGAAAGCCACAGCACAATGGCTGAAACATCAGTTTCACTTACTAGGACATGGCATGACCCAGAAAACTGCGAAGATCATGGTACTAGCTTCAGAAGCCTAAGAAGGTTTAGCTCAACTTTAAGGGGAGAACATCTTTAAATTCACCAGGGAATTTTCCAATCTATGAGAAAAGAGGGGCCTAAAATTAACTCTGTTCGCCTTCTGTGCCACTGCAGGCAAGCGAATCTGATACCCGCTTTCCTTAACTTGCACCATCATAAGAACATAAGAAATGCCAAACTGGGGCAGACCAAGGTCCATCAAGCCCAGTATTCTGTTTCCAACAATGGCCAGTCTAGGTCACAAATACCTGGCAGGTTCCCAAAAGGCACACAGGTTCCACAGTGCTTGTTCTGGGGCAAGTAGTGGATTTCCCGGGTCCTCTTTAGTAATGGTTTATGGACCTTTCCTCCAGGAACTTGTCAAAACCTTTTTTAAACCCAGCTACGTTAATAGCTTTGACTACATCCTCCGGTAATGAATTCCAGAGTTTGATTATGTGTTGTGAAAATATTTTCTCTTTTATTAGTCTTAAATGGGTTACATTGTAGCTTCATTGTGTGTCCTCAAGTCTTTCTACTTTTTGATGGCATAAACAACCGATCTACATTTACCCGTTCCATTCCATTCATTAATTTATTGACCTCTATTATACCTTCCCTCAGCTGTCTCTTTTCCAAGTTGAAAAGCCCTAATATTTCAAGCCTTTCCTCATAGCGGTATCCTTCGATCCCCTTTACCATTTTGTTGTCTCTTCTCTGTACCTTTTCTAATTCTGCTATATCCTTTTTGAGATATGGCGACCAGAATTGCATACAATATTCAAGGTATGGTTGCACCATGGACGATATAGAGACATAATATCCCTGGTTTTATTTTCCATTCCTTTCAGTATGATTCCTAGCATTCTGTTTGCTTTCTTGGCCACCGTTGCACACTGGGCAGAGGGTTTCAACACACTATCGACAATGATGCCTACATTTTTTTCCTGAGTGGTGGTTCCTAATGTGGAATTTTGCATCGTGTAACCGTAGTTTGGGTTGTTCTTTCGTAGGTGCGTAACTTTGCACTTGTATGCATTAAATTTCATCTGCCATTTGAACGTCCAGTTTTCCAATTTATCAAGGTCCTCTTGCAATTTTTCACAATCCTTTTGTGTTTTAACATCTTTGAATAATTGTTATCTTCAAATTTGATCACCTCACTTGTTCCCATTTCCAGGTCATTTATGAAGATGTTAAAAAGCAGCGGGCCCAGTACAGATCCCTGGGATACTCCACTGTTCATCTTTATCCATTGAGAAAATTGGCAGTTTAGCCCTGCTCTCTGCTTTCTTTCTTTTACCCAGTTCCTGATCTTCAACACTATACTGCTTCCAATCCCATGACTTTTCAATTTGGCTAAGAGTCTTTCATGAGAGATCTTGTCAAAAGCTTTCTGAAAATCCAGGTACACTATATCAACTGGATCACCTTGGTCTACCTGTATATTCATACTGTCACAGGCATACACCAGCAGCACGGTGGATTCTGGACCACTGAAGCCTGGCCCTATTTAAGAACAGATGCATCGAAACCAGACAGACCTAGCATGCCTGCAGAATAAACATCTCAAACTGCATCTATTCCTATCCATTTGACTCATTGAAGAAGACTGGCGGGTCCTAGATTGGCTCTTGTTGACCCATTGGCTCTTGTTGACCCATATATTCAACCTCCAAGCAGAAAACACCTACATGTTGCTACCTAACCAACCCACTCTGAAAAATCCACAGAAAATTGAGAACCAGATAAATTATGCGACATCCATCGAGGCAGAAATTAAATCCAGTCTGATATGAGGCAACCACTGGATCCCAAGATTCTCCATGGACAAGCAGGCATGAGTCTTCATGTATGGGTGACGTCCTCTGACTGACCCCATGTGGGAACACTCCCCAGCTCCTTTTCGAAGCTTTTTAGGAGGCTCCACTATACCTGTGTGCTTCTTCCCACCTGTGGCGCCATCTTAAACCAATCTTCGTTTTGTCACGGAGCCCTATGGATGCGTTCCAGTATTTTCTGCTTGGTAATTCATTTTCCTTATCGTTCCTCCAGCTCAGTCCTCTGCCTCTGGGTTGTGAACCTCCTCCTGCAGCTTGGAGACTGGGCATGTCAAAATCGTGACATCACTGGATATAGCCTGCGGGTCTGCCCAGTGTGTCCAGTCTCCATGCAGCAGGAGGACGTAGTGAGCCTAGGTCTGGACTCACTTGAGGAACAGATAAGGAGCTGTTAGAGTAGCTAGATTAGTGACAGTTTTAGTGATTCATTTTATTTCCCTTTAATTGGGGCGCTGTACCTTTAAAAAAAAAAAAAAAGAGCTTTCTACCTTGCCTGGTCCCGATCTGTCTCTCTCTCAAATTTCTGGTGTTAGCTGGAGCATCTGGGGCTGCTAGATCTCTCCTCCTTGCCGGTACGGAGGAGAGCTGTGCAGCAGGCACCCCCACACGGCCTCCCCTGACAGCCGCGGATAGTGATCGTGGGCTGCATGAGGGAGCGGAGGAGAGCTGATCGAGTTGGCAGCTTCCTGCTCAGTGCTCTGAGGAGCGGAGCCACACCGGACATGGAGCTTCGCGGTTGAATGCCGTCAGCATTCCTGCACACAGGGTAAGAGCCACGGAGGTGCGGCAGAGGCAAGGGGGCCGGGGCTGAGCAGTGGAGTGTAATTTTGGAGCCGGGGTAGTTTCGCTGGGTTTCTTTGGTGCTATTTCATTTACCTCGTGGCCGGCGGCCATTTTGGGGGGACGCGTGTCGGCGGCGTGTTCTGCACTCGCACTGAGGGTTCGCGGTTTTTAGAGGGCCCTGGTCTTTAGAGGGCCCTGGTCTTCGGTTTGGCAGACTGTGGTTTGCATTTGCGTTTCTTGACGGTTTTAGGTGCAATTGTTAGGTTTTAGCGGTTTCAGTCCCTTCTATTTTATTCTGCCGTGTCGGGGGTCTACTGCAGGAGTTTTGTTCCTGCCCTGAGGCAGTTTTCTTCTTCCATTGGGGGAGGGGGAGAGAAAAACAAGAATCAGTTCTGTGTGGGCTTGCTCCATCCCTGGTGTGGCTGGCTAGCTAGCTTTAGGCTTGGACGGTCTGGTAGATGGCAACTCGCCCCAGTGCATCGTCTGCGGTACTCGCAGAGGCACAGTAGCTGACTCAGACATCTGCCGGGGGTGCGTGACAATGTCCACCAGTCTGGAGCAGCAGATGGAGGTCAAGCTGGCCCAGGAGTGCCAGGCTACCGGGTTGGAAGGTGAGGCGCTGCTGCGTCCACTGGTGCAGGGTCTTTCGCTGGAGGCTCCAGCGGAGGCGGCAGCTGGGCAGCTGGTGTTCGGGGGTGCAACTCGGGGATTTCTGTCCAGATTTGTCCAAATTTTGTTTTGCTGATGCACCAGGTGTTTTGTTTGTGACGCCAAGGAAAGGTACCGGAGTCCTTGGCGTTGTTGGGGCATACGCCTCAGGACAAGGTAGCTGAAGCAGTCAGCTCCCCGATGCCTCCAAAGAGGTTAAGGACGCGCGAGGTGTTGTCTACTGATTGCGGGCTTGAGGATTCAGAGGACACCAATCTGGAGCTCGACGCAGACGTAGAAGACTTGGAAGAAGGAGAAATTCCCCCACCTGAGGACCACGTGAAAATCATTCGGGTATTCCATAGGGACGAGCTCACAGCTCTCATCATGGAGTCTCTGCAGACGCTGAACCTCGCTATGGCACCAGCTCTGGAAGAAGAAGAGCTGGAAGACCCCGTCATTCAAGCCATGCGACAAGCGCAGGTGGTGTTTCCCTTCACCCTTTGGTTGACCGAATGATCCAGGAGGTGTGAGATCAGCTGGAAGCGGGTCTACGAGGCACTAGAACAATGAATAGACTCTACCCCTTGGCAGAGAAGGATAAAGAGAAGTTTCGGTCTCCGAGAGTTGATGTGGCGGTGTCGGCGGTTACTAAAAAGATCACTATTCCATAAGAACATAAGAACATAAGACATGCCATACTGGGTCAGACCGAGGTCCATCAAGCCCAGTATCCTGTTTCCAACAGTGGCCAATCTAGGTCATACGTACCTAGCAATATCCCCAAAAGACACAGGTTCCACAATGCTTGTACTGGGTCAAGCATTGAAATCCTGGATCCCTTTTTAATAGTGGTTTATGGACCTTTCCTCCAGGAACTTGTCCAAACCTTTTTTAAACCCAGCTATACTAACAGCCCTTACTACATCCTCCGGTAACAGATTCCAGAGTTTGATTACACGTTGAGTGAAAAAATATTTTCTCTTATTTGTCTTAAATAGTTTACCCTGTAGCTTCATTACATGTCCCCTAGTCTTTCTATATTCTGATAGCGTAAACAATTGATCCACGTTTATCCATTCCACTCCATTCATTAATTTATAGACCTCTATCATATCTCCCCTCAGCCGTCTCTTTTCCAGGTTAAAGAGCCCTAACCTTTTTAGCCTCTCTTCATAGGAGTAGCCTTCCATCCCCTTCACCAATTTGGTGGCTCTTCTCTGTACTTTTTCTGATTACGCTATGTCCTTTTGAAGATACGGTGACCAGAATTGCACACAATATTCAAGGTGCGGTCGTACCATGGAGCGATACAGAGGCATTATAATATCCTTTGTTTTATTCTCCATCCCTTTCCTTATGATACCTAGCATTCTATTTGCTTTCTTGGCCGCCGCTGCACACTGGGCAGAGGGTTTTAACATGTTATCCACGATGACTCCTAAATCTTTTTCCTGTGTGGTGGTTTCTAATGGTGGAGCCTTGCATAGTGTAACTATAGTGTGGGTTGTTCTTTCCTAGGTGCATAACTTTGCACTTGTCCACATTAAATTTCATCTGCCATTTGGATGCCCAGTCTTCCAATTTATCCAGATCCTCCTACAGTTTTCCACAATCCTCTTGGGTTTTAACAACTTTAAACAGTTTTGTGTCATCTGCAAATTTGATAACCTCACTAGTTATTCCCTTTTCCAGGTCATTTATGAATATGTCAAAAAGTAGCAGACCCAGTACAGATCCCTGGGGTACTCCACTATTCACCTTTTTCCAATGGGAATATTGGCCATTTAGCCCTACCCTCTGCTTTCTATCTTTTAACCAGTTCCCGATCCACAATAGTACACTGCCTCCTATCCCATGACTTTTTAGCTTCACCAAAAGTCTCTGATGGGGGACCTTGTCAAAAGCTTTCTGAAAGTCCAGATACACTATATCAACCGACTCACCTTTGTCTACCCTGTTTATGCACACCTTCAAAAAAACATATCAGATTAGTAAGACAAGATCTTCCTTGTCTAAAGCCATGTTGGCTGTCTCCCATTAGGCTACGACTATCTACATGCTGTGTAATTTTGTTCTTTATGATGGTTTATACCATTTTCCCTGGTACTGACGTCAGGCTCACCGGTCTGTAGTTTCCCGGGTCACCCCTGGAACCCTTTTTAAAAATTGGTGTTACGTTGGCGACCCTCCAATCTTCAGGTGTTACAGATGATTTTAATGAAAGTTCACAGATTACCAATAGCAGGTCTGCAATCTCATATTTCAGTTCTTTCAACACTCTGGGATGTATACCATCCGGTCCAGGTGATTTGTTACTATTCAGTTTATCAAATAGTTGTAATATATCTTCCCAGTGTAGCGATATTTCTCTCAATTCCTCTGCAGTATCACCTTTAAATACTACTTCAGTCTTGGGTAACATCCCTACATCTTCCTCAGTAAAGACCGAAGCAAAGAATTCATCAGTCTCTCTGCTATAGCCTTGTCTCCTCTTACTGCCCCTTTTACCTCTCTATCATCTAATGGTCCAATTGACTCTCTCACAGGCCTTTTGCTACGAATGTACTTGAAAAAGTCTTTATTTCGTGTTTTTGCTTCCGTAGCAAGTTTCTTCTCAAATTCCCGCTTTGCCTGCCTTATCAATGCTTTGCATTTAACTTGCCAGTGCTTGTGCTGTTTCCAGTTTTCATCATTTGGCTCTTTTTTCCATTTCCTGAAGGTTGCTTTTTTGGCAGCAACAGCCTCTCTGACCTCACCTTTAAACCATGCTGGCAGTTTTTTGGACTTTCTTCCACTTTTCTTAATGCGTGGAATACAGCTGGTCTGGGCTTCGAAGGTAGTGCGGCCTTAAAGGATGCCCAGGACAGAAAAGTCGACGGATTGTTAAAGCAGTCCTTTGAGGCTGACGCTGTGTCTCTGCAGGCTTCCATTTGTGGAGCTTGGGTGGCGAGAGCCTGCCTCAGGTGGTCTCAGCGCTTGAGGCAGTCTACGGGCCTAGAGCAGGAGGAGTTAAAAGAGCTTAATCGCCTAGAGTCAGGTTCTGCATACTTAGCAGATGTACACTACAACCTGATTAGGGCGCTGGCGAATAGTATGGCTTCCTTGGTGGCTGCCCGCAGTTCATTATGGTTGAGAAATTGGGCGGCCGATGGGTCGTCCATGTCCTGCCTTAGAAAGCTCCCGTTTAAAGGGAAATTGTTATTCGGAGAAGACCTCGACAAGTTGGTAAAGAATCTCGGAGAGTTCAAGGGCGGGAGACTTCCGGAGGATAGGCCCAAACAAGGAAAGTCTGCGCAGCCGTTTCGTGGCCAGTTTAGAGATTTCAGGGGATTCCGTACTTCCCGTTTTGGGGGGCTTTCAAAGGGGAAGATTTGTGGCGAGGAAGCAAAGATTTTGGGGTTTTCGTGGAGCAAGTAGAGGTTTTGCATCATCTTCCACAGGAGCTCCTCGGAAACCGCAATGAAAGAAGGTGGGTCCTGGTAGGAAGTCAACCGATAGTTGGGCGACTTCAGAGATTCCTTCCTGCCTGGACCCAAATAACGTCCGACCAGTGGGTTACGCGCTGGAACTCGCGAGGCCAGTGCGGGACTCGTTTGTGATGTTGCCCTGCATTGGGCCTCAAAAGGCCCAAGCCGTACGCTGTACCGTGGATCAGTTCTTACAATTGGAAGCGGTCATGCCGGTGCCACTTCCAGACTACGGTATGTGTTGATACTCCATTTATTTTGTAGTTCTGAAAAAAGATGGAACTCTTTGGCCTATATTAGACCTGAAAGGGGTGAATCGTTGTCTTTGGGTGCCTCATTTCAGGATGGAAACGCTGAGGTTGGTTATTGTAGCGGTCCGACAGAGCGAGTATTTGACATCTCTCGATCTCACAGAAGCATATTTGCACATCCCTATCAGATCGGCGCATCAAACGTTTCTGCTGTTCGCTCTCCCTTGGGGACACTATCAGTTCCAAGCGTTATCCTTCGGGCTAGCAACGGCGCCGCGCACTTTCACCAAGATCATGGTGGTGGTGGCATTACAAAAGGAGGGTATCCTCGTACATCCGTATCTCGACGATTGGTTGATTCGGGCGAAGTCCGAAGCCGAAAGCATCCAGATTACAGACAGAGTGGTGAACTTTTTACAGGAGTTAGACTGGGTGATCAATCCGGTTAAAAGCCGCTTGCTACCCTTGCAGGAGCTTGAGTATTTGGGGGTGCCATTCAATACTTTGAAAGGAACAGTGTTCCTGCTGGATCGTTGGGCCAAGGCTCTCCGGCAGCTGGTGCGCAGCTTCAGAGCGGCTGTGGCTCCCTCAGCGTGGACTTATCTTCGTCTGTTGGGAATGATGGCAGCGACTCTGGAAGCAGTACCTTGGGCCAGATTTCATATGTGACCGTTGCAACGAGCGCTGCTTCGCCGGTGGTCTCACCAGTCCGATTTGCTAAGCAAGCAACTCCCCTGTCCGCGCAAGGTCACAGTCGCTCCAGTGGTGGCTACATCCAGAGTCCCTGAAAGCGGGGATGCCCCTGGAGCAGCCGGAGTGGCTTCCATTGCTGACGGATGCAAGTCTCGCAGGTTGGGGAGCACATTGCGGAGCTCAGTTTACCCAAGGGACTTGGTCGCTTCTGGAGAGCAAGTGGTTGATCAACCGGCTAGAGCTGAAAGCGGTGTTTCTCGCGCTGCAAAGGTTCGAAGCTACGGTGATGGGCCGAGCGGTGCGGGTTCTGTCGGACAATTCGGCAGCCGTGGCCTACATCAATTGGCAAGGCGGCACAGGTAGTGTAGCCCTGGAAGAGGAAGCAGAGGCTCTGTTTTTGTGGTTAGAGCAATGTCTGCCGGCGATATCAGTGGCGCACATTGCGGGGAAGGACAATGTGATGGCCGATTTATCTAAGCAGGGTCCGAGTGGATGCCGAGGAATGGGAATTGCATCCGGACGTGTTCGCGCAAATTGTTCACAGATGGGGCCCGCGCATCATGGACCTCTTGGTGTCCTTTCAGTCCGCAAAGGTCAGTTGTTTGTTCAGTAGATGGCGGGAAAGGATATCGGAGGGGTTAGATGCCCTGATGCAACCTTGGCCGACGTCGGGTCTGCTGTATTTTTTCCTTCTGTGGGTGCTCATCGGGCGTGTGGTTCAGCGGATTGAAGCTCATCACGGAAAGGTACTGTTGGTAGCCCCAGATTGGCCGAGACGTCCGTGGTATGCCGACCTTGTTCACCTTCTTTTTTTCTTTTTTTTTTAAATTATATATTTATTGAATTTCAACTTATTCAATACAATAAGCAATAGGAAATATGAAAGAAACAAATCAGTACATAAAATATACCAAAAAAACCCATTCCTTCAATCATGGATTCTAGAAAACACATATATTACATAAAAGTCCACTTTATGGAGGAGAGGAGAAATCACTAAGAAAGAAAAAAGAAATTATCTAAAGGAAAAAAGAAATCAAGCCTCTGATGCCTTACAAAAAACATACAACCCTTATTTACACAAACCCATCATCCCATATGAGATTCATGATTTTTTAGAAAAACTTCCAAATGAGCTGATTCTAGAAAACCATAACGTTTCCCATGATATTCTACTACACACTTGCATGGGAACTTCAAAAAAAAGGTAGCCCCCAATGCCATGGTACGTTCTTTCAACTCCAAAAAAGCTTTACGGCGATTCTGGGTTATATGAGAAACATCTGGGAATATGGTAATCTTCTGCCCACAAAAACACACATCTTTTTGTGAAAAGTATGCTTTCAATACAGAGTTCTTGTCCAATTCTGTAGCAAATGTTACTACTAAAGTTGCACAAACTGAGATATTATCAGAAGAGGACTCAAGAAATTCTGAAATATCCAAGCTAACAGGTGAAAGCAATTGAACAGGTTCATCCCCCGCCACATTTCCCTCTATTTTCTTTTTAAACCTATGAATATAGTACAAATTCGCAACCTTAATAATTTCAGGTTGTTCAAATTTTAACACTTCTTTCAAATACTTATGAAATAAAATAAGGGGGGAAAGATAATGTGTTACTGGAAAATTTAAGCACCTCAGGTTTTTAGACCGAGATGCGTTCTCTAACACCTCAAGCTGTCTATGAAAATACAAACTATCCTTAACTGAAGCAGCCGAAACTGGTTGTACAGAACCTATTACTTCCTCCACCTGCAACAAACGTTTATCCTGCACCACATATTGAGCATCATATTCAGCAAATTTTGCGACTGAGTCCTGAGTAAATTCTTCAATTTGACCCAGAGTACCTGTTAGAGCAGATTCAGTACGGGTAACAACTGCCCATATATCCTTTAAGGTCACTTCCTGAAGGGGCGGAGAAGAAACAACCGCACTTCCCAGCGCCGACGGGATATGGATCACTTTAGGCAGTGGTAACTGTTTGATATCTGAGCAGGCCCGATCCGGCGCTCCAGCAGAAACCCCAACGGTATCAGAAAGGAGAGAGGGAACTCCCAAAACCTCCTCCCGAACCGTAACCTGATCCGACGATGAGAGGGGAAGGGTAAAACCCCCAATAGGAGAAGAGGCTATGGGTGAGGAGATACTCACTGAAGCCGAAAGCTCTAAGCTGCGATCTTCCACCACCTGACGAATCACATGCTTATCCAGAGGGCCCTCGGTCTTTGAGGCCTTCATAGCAGCAGCAGCCGGCACACACTTCTTCCTTCTTTTTCCCATAACAGAGAGAACCACTCACACCTAATCCTCAAAGCTCCTCAAACGCTCCAAAGGGGCGTATCCTGCCCCTTTGGCCACGCCCCTTCGGGCACGCGCCCGAGGGACGCGGCCGCGTCCCGCGGTACAACCCGATTTAAATAGGCTGAGCAGACAGCGGCAAGCAGCATCCAAACCTGCAGGTGATGTAAGGCAGCTGGGCAGGGTCAGACTCCACTCCTCAGCAATCCCGCGGTACAACCCGATTTAAATAGGCTGAGCAGATAGCGGCAAGCAGCGTCCAAACCCGCAGGTGATGTCAGGCAGCTGGGCAGGGTCAGGCTCCACTCCTCTTGTTCGCCTTCTTGACGGGCGTCCTTGGAGGTTGCCGGTGTCAGAGGACCTGTTGCTACAGGGTCCGCTTCGAATGCCTCAGGTGTCTCGGTTCTCGCTTACGGTTTGGCCATTGAAAGGGCGAGACTGAAGAAGAAAGGCTATTCTGAGGCGCTTATCGCCACATTGCTGAAAGCAAGACGACAATCCACGTCCCTGACATATGCCGCATTTGGCGGGGTATTCGAGGACTGGTGTTCCCGCAAGAACATTCGGGCGGCTACAGTTTCAGTTTCCCTGATCTTAAGTTTTTTGCAAGACGGATTTGATAAGAGTTTGGCGGCAAGTTCCTTAAGAGTCCAGTTGGCGGCTATTTCCTGCTATAGGAGCAAAGTGCAGGGAATTGCCCTAGGAGCACATGCTGACGTAGCACGCTTTCTTAAAGCGGTGTCCCGGTTGCAGCCTTCGCATAGGGTGTTTCCGCCGTGGGATCTCAACTTGGTTTTATGGGTGTTAACTAGAGAGCCTTTTGAGCCCATACATCAAGCGTCGGTGAAGGATTTGACTTTGAAGACGTTTAGTAGCCATTTGTTCGGCGTGGCGGATTTCAGAGTTGCAGGTGGTGTTGTGTCGGGAACCGTTTTTGTCCTTTTCTAGAGAGAAGGTAGTATTGCGGCTGGTGCCATCTTTTTTGCCAAAAGTGGTATCCCCCTTTCACCTAAATCAAACGGTTTCTCTGCCAGTGTTAGGCTTCCTAGGGGGGAGCACGTCGGATCGTAGCTTGCGTTGTCTGGATGTCAGGCATTTGTTATGGCATTATTTGAAGGTCTCGGAAGCTTTTCGCAAATCGGACCGTCTTTTCGTATTGTTCGGAGGTCCCCGGAAGAGGGAATCTGTGGCAAAGGCCTCCATCTCTAGGTGTATTTGTGAGTCGATCGCTACAGCGTATCTGTTGCAGGGTCGTGCAGTTCCCTTGGGCCTTCGAGCTCATTCGACCAGGGCACAAGCTACTTCTTGGGCAGAACATAGCTTAGTTCCGCCAGGAGATATATGAGACCTGGTCGTCTCTTCATACTTTCAGTAAGCATTACCGCCTAGACATTTTGGCAATGGAGGATGCCTGTTTTGGGTCGGCGGTGTTGTGAGCCGGCTGGAAAGGTCCCTCCCAATGAATACTGCTCTGTTACATCCCAGAGGTAGAGGACTGAGCTGGAGGAATGATAAGGAAATGATAATTACACTTACCTGTTAATTGTAGTTCCTTGAGTGACGACAGCTCAGTCCTCAATCCCGCCCGGGGTAGTGTCGGTAGCAGTTAAATTCGGTGGGGAGGAAGGCTCGTTTACAGGTGAGTGTGAGTATTAAGAAAAGTTGAGGCTATCACACTGAGCTGTTTTCTATTTCTTTTGGTCTGTTTTCTTTTCCTGTGTCTCCCTATCTCTGTCAGGGGTGGAACGGGAAGGTGCAAGGCGGTTTCTTCTTTGTTGGGGGGAACATTGCGTTACACTGATAGTTTTAAGTTGTTTTTCATGGTAGAGTTTTAAAAAAAATGAATTGATTAAATCATTGCTACTTATTTGTTGCTCCTTTGAGTGTGCTTTGTCAATAGCTCACTGGGGCTGATGGGAGAGACCCACAGGCTACATCCAGTGATGTCACGATTTTGACATGCCCAGTCTCCAAGCTGCAGGAGGAGGTTCACAATCCAGAGGTAGAGGACTGAGCTGTTGTCACTCAAGGAACTACAATTACCAGGTAAGTGTAATTATCATTTTCCCCTGTGTGGGATCCTATGCTTCAGAATTAATTCAGTGATTGCCTGCCGTCATGGTTTTTCTTTTCCCTTTTGTTTTTTGTCCTTCTTGGTCATTTAATTTTATTATTATTATTATTATTGTTATTATTAAAGACTTATAAAGCTTCTTTCTTTTTCGGCAGCACCTCAGCTGCCTTAGGCACCGGTGCACTGGCCGAGGCTCTTCGTTAAAGAATCGAGCCATTTTATTTTGTTGCGGCTATCTTTCTGGATGACATGTCCCAGAAACCGGCCAGCGGGTTCAAAAAGTGTTCCCAGTGCGTTGGGACCTTCTCCAGGACCAAGCAGGAAGTCAGTCCTCACTTATGGGTGACGACGGCGCCGACGGAGCCCTCGCGGAGCAATTTTCCCCAGCTTTCAAAGAAAGCCTTTGGGAATTGCAGCGCGCATGCGCGGTCGTCTTCCCGCCCGAGGGTGCCATCTTAGCCAGTCTTCTTTTTTCCGCGGAGCCCTACAGACGTCCCCGTCTTGTCCCCGCGAAAAAGTTGATTTTCTTCTTTATTTTATCCTTTTTTCTTTCGGTTCGACGCCGATCGTTTTCCCGCCCGGACTCGCGACGCCGGTCTCGAGTCCTCTTACTTTTTTCGGTTTTTTCTGACTTCGTCAGCTTTCGTTTTCGTTTTCCCTGGCAGCCCGGTCCTTTGACCTCGCAGGGGCCCTTTTTCCCCCGATGGCTGCCAGTGGGTTTAAGCGGTGTGGTCGGTGTGACCGAAATATGTCACTAACCGACACACACGACTTTTGCCTCCGCTGCCTGGGCCCGGATCATGAGGAACTGATCTGTGGGCCCTGCAGCAAACTGTCCTCAAAGGCGTTGAGAAGTCGGCGGCATCAGCGTGAGAGGATCTTCGCTGACCCCAGCCGTACCCGGACCTCGTCGGAGGCCTCCGTGTCGAAAGGCTCCAGCTCGGACCGTCGCCGGAGCTCCTCCGACCGGGGTTCTCCCTCCGGGGACCATCGTCGGAAGGAAAAACCCGCGAGGGCGGCGTCGGTGGACGCTCCTGGCTCCGCGAGGGCCAGGTCGCATAGCCCCGACAGCCGCCCGGGTCCTTGGAGAAGGAACACATCCCGAAGCGACCTCGCCTGGAGTCGGAGATGCCTGCCCGGGTAAGTCCTGTGGTCCTTCTGGACTCGCCTCCGCGACAGCCGACGTCGGGCCCGACGCCGTCGGGGCCCGAGTCGGGGGCTGCTGGGTCACCTGAGCTCGGACTCAGGTTGACGGCCTTGGAGAGCAGACTGTCTGCCTTCATGGACCAGCAGAGGGCACTGCTCGCTGGCTTCGCTGGCGTCGCTGCCCCGACCGCCGGGACGTCGACGTCCAAGTCGACCCCGGAGACCGAGCCGATCCTCGAGTCGATGAGAACTCGAGTCGATCCTCGGTCGAGGTCACCCTCGGCCTCCCGTTCGGGACCGAGGTCGCCGACGCCGACTCCCTCGGCGTCGGGGCGGCTGGCGCCGCACCCTGCCCGGGCCGACCCCACCGAGTCCTCGTCGGAGTCGGTCTGGGAGTCTGAGGAGGAAGAGTCACCTGATTCATTCCGGACTCGGTGTGTCCCATCGGACTCACCGGAGTCCGAGCCTCGGAAGCAGTCCCCCCCGGAGGATGCCCGGTTCTCGGACTTCGTTAGGGATATGGCCAAGGCTTTGGCCTTCCCTGCGGATCCCAAGGAGGAGCCTCGAGCCGAAGAGCTCGACGCCCTCAAGTATGACTCTCCCGCGAGGGAACACTTTACTGTGCCGGTTCCTCCTATGCTGGAACGACTACTCTTCCGCATGTGGGAGAGTCCGGCCTCCTCGCCGGTCCTGAGCAAGCGGGTCGATTCTATCTATCGGGTCCGCAAGAGCCCTGGCTTTCAAAAGGCACAGCTGCCACACCATTCCACGGTAGTGGAATCGGCCATGCATCGTCTTAAGAGCCAGAAGATGCACTCCTCGGTGCCTCCTGGAAGGGAGGCCCGTAACCTGGATGGCCTTGGCAAGAAGTGCTTCCAGGGCTCTATGCTCGCATGTCGTGTCCAGACTTACCAGCTATACATGGGCATGTATCTCCGGGATCTGGCTAAAGAGCTAGCCGGATTCTCCGCTGGTCTCTCCGAGGAGCCCTTGCGGAGGTTCCTAGCCTTGTTCACGGGCATTCGGGAATGCTCAAAGTTCATGTCCCGAGCAGCCTATGATGGCTTTGAAGCCTCGGCTCGAGTAGCCGCAGCCGGCATCGGTGCCCGCCGACAGGCTTGGCTTCAGTCGTCCGACCTTGAGCCCTGGGTACAGGACAAGTTGGTCGATGTCCCCTGCCGAGGCGAAAACCTCTTTGGCAAGCCCATGGCGGAAAAGGCTGCACAAATTGAGACTGAGACTCTCACCAGGACCAGGCTTTCTAGGAAGACCTCCGCCCCTTCCCAGAAAAAGAAGGGCTCGGGGAAAAAGTCCTTTTACCCGAGGAAGGCGGCTGCCTACAAACAATACCCCCATTATCAGGCCTCTGCAGCTCCCCAACAGGGCCAGCAGGCCAAGGGACGGGGTAACGGGTCCCGTAGGCAGCAAGCCCCCAAGCCTGCACCACCAGCCCCTGCTCAGCAGGGTGGGGGCTTTTGACTCGCTCAGCATAGCCTCTCCCCCCCAGCTGGTTCCCCCCAGCACCGGAGGCCGGCTGGTTCACTTCGCCCACAGGTGGTCCAGCATCACCGCAGATGCCTGGGTGCTTCAGGTCGTGCGAGAAGGCTACCTTCTCCACTTCCATCAGGTCCCTCCCTCCTATTTTCCGGGAGAGCCTCCGCGCCCCCCCTCTGCACAGGGAGTTGCTCCTTCAGGAGTTAGCAGGTCTTCTGCAGGAACAGGCGGTGGAACCGGTGCCACACCACCTGAGAGGTCAAGGCTTCTATTCAAGGTATTTTCTGATACCAAAGAGAACAGGGGGCCTCAGACCCATCCTGGACTTGCGCAACCTCAACAAGTTCCTTGTGCGGGAGAAGTTCAAAATGCTTACCCTTGGAATCCTTCTGCCCTACCTCCAGCAGGGAGATTGGCTATGCTCCTTGGATCTAAAGGATGCCTACACGCACATCCTCATCCACCCAAGCCACCGCCAATACCTAAGGTTTGTGGTGGCAGGAAATCATTACCAGTACAGAGTACTGCCCTTTGGCCTGTCCTCCGCACCGCGAGTCTTCACAAAATGTCTCGCGGTCATGGCGGCCCATCTCCGGCTTCACGGCCTCTATGTCTTTCCGTACCTCGACGACTGGCTCATCCGAGCAGCGTCCGCTCAGGAGGTCACCAACGCCACGTGCCGCACGGTGACTCTGCTGCAGCACTTGGGCTTTGTCATAAACTTCGCAAAGTCCACTTTGCTCCCCTCACAGGATCTCGAGTTCATCGGCGCAAGGCTGCACACTCCTCAGGCGCGAGCGTACCTACCGCTCGACAGGGCTCAGCGGCTCATGGACCTAGCCGACCGCTTTCGCAGCCAGCCCCTGGTCTCCGCCAGGCGCCTCCTGAGACTGCTCGGCCATATGGCTTCCACCGTCCATGTGACCCCCAATGCCCGCCTGAACATGCGGTCTGCTCAATGGTGTCTCCGCCGGCAGTGGCGACAAGCCACGGGCGGCCTCGCAGACCTAGTGCGCGTTTCCGAGCCGCTGATCTCGTCTCTCCGGTGGTGGCTCCGGCAGCCGAACCTGATATTCGGTATGCCTTTCCAGTCACCTCAGCCGACCCGGGTGCTGACCACCGATGCATCCCTCCTGGGCTGGGGAGCGCATTGCCAAGAGGCGCGTACTCAGGGCCTCTGGACCACGTGGGAGTCTGCTCAGCAGATCAACTTCCTGGAGCTCCGGGCGATCCGCCTAGCTCTCAAGGCCTTCTCCCACCTGACTTCCCAACAGTCCGTCCTTGTCCAGACGGACAATCAAGTTGCCATGTTCTACGTGAACAAACAGGGGGGCACGGGCTCCTTTCTCCTCTGCCGGGAGGCTCAGAAGCTCTGCTCTTGGGCCGTCAGTCACGGCATTCTCCTCAAGGCAGTTTATCTCCCGGGCCAAGACAATTGCCTTGCGGACAAACTCAGCAGGGTCCTCCAGCCGCACGAGTGGCGTCTGGATCCCTTGGTAGTTCAGAAGCTCTTCCTCAAGTGGGGCCTCCCCACGATGGATCTCTTTGCCAGTCCTCACAACCGGCAGCTTCCTCGCTTCTGCTCTCGTCAGCCACACCCCCTTCGGGTTGCGGCGGACTCTTTTCTGATCTCATGGTCGGGGAGCCTTCTGTACGCTTTCCCTCCCATCCCGCTGGTCTCTCGGACTCTTTTCAAGGTTCTCCGAGACCAAGCCTTTATGATCCTGGTGGCCCCTCGCTGGCCCAGACAGCCGTGGTTTCCGCTCCTGCTGCAACTGGCGGTGGAGGGTCCGATCCCTCTGGGGGTACAACCGGATCTCCTCACTCAGGATCAGGGGTCCCTACTGCACCCCAACCTCAGGTCTCTCAACCTCATGGCCTGGCTGCTGAGAGGGTAGTCCTTGCTTCCCTTCTCCTGCCGGCGGAGGTGGAGGAGGTCGTCCTGGCTTCGCGACGCCCTTCTACCCGCAAATGCTACGCCCTTAAATGGCGTCGCTTTGCAGTCTGGTGTACCCAACAGTCGCAGGATCCCTTCTCCTGCCCGGTGTCGGTGATCTTGCAGTACTTGCTACACCTCTCTAATCTGGGACTTAAGTCCAACTCCGTCAAAGTTCACCTCAGTGCTCTTTCGGCACATCATGTGCCGGTGGACGGTAGACCTCTCTCCAGCGACCCTCTCGTAGCGAGGTTTCTCCGAGGTCTCCTTCTACTTAAACCACCTCTGCGCCCGCCAGCGCCGGACTGGGACCTGAATGTGGTTTTGCAGCGGATCACCTGTCCGCCTTTTGAACCTATGGCTACATGTTCTCTCCGTTTTCTGTCTTGGAAAACACTGTTCTTGATAGCCCTCACTTCCGCTAGGCGCGTAAGTGAATTGCAGGCCCTCGTGTCTGATCCCCCCTACACTCGGTTCTACAAGAATAGGGTAGTCCTACGGACGCACCCAAAGTTTCTGCCTAAAGTGGTCTCCCCTTTTCACATCAATCAGGAGGTGGTACTTCCAACCTTCTTTCCCAGGCCACACTCCAGCCGAGCTGAGACGGTCCTCCATACCCTGGACTGTAGAAGGGCTTTGAACTTCTACCTTGACCGTACGCGGGAGCACCGTAAAGCTGCTCAGCTTTTTGTGTCTTTTGACCCCAATAAATTGGGGCTCCCGGTCTCCAAGCGTACTCTGTCCATCTGGGTTGCGGACTGTATCTCTTGGGCTTATGGGGCAGCCGGACTCTCCTTAGAAAGTCGAGTCACGGCTCATTGCGTTCGGGCAAAGGCCACGTCAGTGGCTTACCTCCGCTCTGTTCCGCTGGCAGACATCTGCCGGGCCGCTACTTGGTCTTCGAGCCAGACTTTTGCGGTCCATTACTGTCTCGAGAGGGAGTCCCGTAGGGACAGTGCTTTCGGACAGGCAGTCCTCCGTAATCTCTTTGAGGTCTGCGCAACTCCTACCCTCCATCCCGGATGTGGGCTACCGGTGGGTGATAATTCAGCGAAGATTCTATCCTTCTGTGCTGCTGAGCTAGAGGGAGCTCATTTTTGTGCTTAGGGTCTCTGGTAGCCTTGAGCTTGGGAGTCCCATAAGTGAGGACTGACTTCCTGCTTGGTCCTGGAGAAAGCGTAGTTACTCACCTGTAACAGGTGTTCTCCAGGAGCAGCAGGAATCAGTCCTCACTACCCTCCCTCCTCCCCTTGGAGTTGCAATCGTCTGCTTATGTTCTTTTTGCAAATTTTTATGCTGTCTTTTTTAGCTATGTCATCTGACTGGCTAAGATGGCACCCTCGGGCGGGAAGACGACCGCGCATGCGCGCTGCAATTCCCAAAGGCTTTCTTTGAAAGCTGGGGAAAATTGCTCCGCGAGGGCTCCGTCGGCGCCGACGTCACCCATAAGTGAGGACTGATTCCTGCTGCTCCTGGAGAACACCTGTTACAGGTGAGTAACTACGCTATATTCACCACGGATACCCATAGTTTGTTCCTTCAGTGCTTGGGACCTGATCTTCAATCCTTTTGTAATTTGCATTTGCATGACAAAAAGAGGACTTAATGGTTTATGAGAAACAGTGCAAATCACTTTTTGACGCTTACAAGTCCACTGCCTCAACGGCACCCATCTTTGTGACTTTTCAGCGAACAAGTCGAAGAGAAAACTGGCTTCATCAAAAAGCAACATTGCGTCCTTGGTAATCTCTCCAGATCTACTACTCTCATAGGCATAGGTACTTTCTTGGGCCCCAAACCTCCCAGCCCAAACAGGCTCCTCACCCACAACAGCATCGGGAGAAGCTTCAGAAGGCCTGGCCTGCTCCTTAACCAAAGCCTGGGGTGGGGTTTTGACTGGTTCCTTTGGAGCATAGCCAATCTACCAGTAATTACAGTAGGAAACCCTCCGATCGGGTGAAGGCTCACTCTTTTTTTTTTTTGTCCAAAGGTGGCACCTAATAACCTCAGATTCATGGGTTCTACAGAGTGCTTACAAGCTACATTCATTGGATCTGCCACCAATTTGCCCCCTGAGGGTTCATCACCTCAACTCTCCACAACAGGAACTGTTTCAGAGAGAAATCTCTGCGTTCTCCAGCGACAAACAGGAAGTCAGATCTCACATATGGGTGACGTCAATGCCTGTGGAGCTCCCGCAGAAGCATCTCCCCAGCTTGCGAAGAATGCCTTTGGGAGATGCCACCACGCATGCATGGTCTCCTTCCTACCCAAGGATGCCATCTTACTCAGTCTCCCCTTTTCCGTGGAGCACAACAGACGTCAGTTGTCTTTCCCCGAAAAAAAGTTGAATTTTTTTTTTTGGTGCATTATAGTGCCTTTCTTTCTCCGGTTAGCACCGATCCCTTTCCTGCCTTTGAATCTTGGAACCGTTTTTGTTTTTTATTCCAGCGCAGTTTCATGCCTTTTTCTAACTGCTGGCCGCGTCAAGGGTCTTTGACTTCACAGGGGTCCTTTTTGCCCCAGTGGCCAGTGAGTTCAAAAAGTGTGATCAGTGCACAAAGAACATGTCCCTAACTGATACACATGACTGCTGCCTCCGGTGTCTAGGTGCTGACCATGACCCAGAGGATTGGGCCCTATGCAAAAAGATGTCCTCTATGGCCATCCAAAGTCGTCAGCAGAAGCAAGACGACATCTTCCACAGGTCAGATTCTGTCCCGGTGTCCCCGGTAACCTCAGGCTCTAAGGTCCCGCATGGATCCTTATTCGCCTAAAGCCCTTGCGGCACCCGATTGGGTCCGCGGACACTCTGACAAGGGTTCCCTGGCGCGTGAGCGAAAAAAGAAGAAATTCTCGAGGACCTCATCCTGGGAATCAGACACACACGGCAAATCCTGTGCCAGGTCCCACAGTCCCTGGAGGGTATTGAAGGAATCGGAGCGGAAGAAGCTGGTAAAGGTGCCCAGAACAGACACCGAGGCCTTAGAAACATAGAAATATGACGACAGAAAAAGACCACATGGCCTATCTAGTCTGTCCTTCCATATCAACAACTACAACAGTCCCCTTTTTTTCCTTTAGAGATCTTCTGTGTTTGTCCCATGCTATTTTGAATTCAGTTACTGTCCTCATCTCTACCACCTCCACTGGGAGACTATTCCACAGATCCACCACTCTCCGTAAAGAAATATTTCCGCATATCACTCCTGAATCTATCCCCCTTCACCCTCATCCCATGTCCCCTCATAGCAGAACTTGCTTTCAGTTGAAAGAGGCTCTCCCCCTGAACATTTATTCCACGGAGGTATTTAAACATCTCAATCATATCACCTCTATCCCTCCATTCCTCTAAGGTGTACATATTAAGATCCTTAAATCTGTCCTCATATGCTTTATAATTTATTTATTTATTTAGACAGTTTTGTATACCGCCTTATCCTTCAATCAAAGCGGTCACAACACAATTGGGGGATACATTTAACACGCGGGGATATGAGACACATACACTAATACTTACAGGGAACATGGGCAATGGAGGGTTAAGTGGCTTGCCCAAGACCACAAGGAGCATCTGTGGGACTAGAAACCCCAGTCCTTCCGGCCCAAGGTTGCTGTCCTCTAGTGGGATTTGAACCCCCGACCTTCCGGCCTGAAGTACCTTACCCCAACCACTAGGCTACTCCTCCCTTATGAAGACCACAACCACTAGGCTACTCCTCCCTAATGAAGACCACTACCATTTTAGTAGCCACCCTCTGCACAGACTCCATCCTGTTCACATCCTTTTGAAGGTGCGGTCTCCAGAATTGCATATTATACTCCAAATGAAGTTGCACCAAAGACTTATACAGAGGCACTATCACCTCCTTTTTTCTGTTAGTCATTCCTCTCCGTATGCACCCAAGTATCCTTCTAGCTTTTGCAGTCACCTTTTCTACCTTTTTAGCTACTTTAAGATCATCAGACACGACCATGCCTAGGTCCCGCCCTTCTTTGCAGGACAAATGTACTTCACCCCCTATAGTATATTGCTCCCTTGGATTGCTGCAGCCTAAATGCATGACCTTACATTTTTTAACATTCCAGTCCAGTGATTGATCATGGACCGGGGAGGCCTGTTCTGTTGAAGCCTCCCTCTCACCGACGCTGGATGCGGTCACCACAGTGTCTATGTTGAAGGCTGCAGCTCCTGAGTGGGAAGCCAGGATGATGGCATTGGAGCACAGTGTCACTGCCTTTCTTGCCTTGCAGCAGGCGTCGATACCTGGCCCTGTGGTGCTTGCACAGAGGCTGCAGAGACCTTGATATCGAGGACTCCATGGGCCTCTGAGTCTGTCCTCTAGAGCCCTAAGCTGGTCCCGTTCCTTAGGAGAGAGATCCTCCCCGTTAAGTGCTTGTGGCTCTGGCCAAGCAGCCACTGTAGGTCACCAAAGACCTGACCCGAGCCTGATGCCTTAGAAGCCTCCAGGCCTCTAGTCCTTGTCAGATTGTTCAGACTGTCAGTCAGAGGATGAGACTTCCCCGGAGACGTGTAAGCACTGCGATCTCCCCTCGGATCAGTTTCCCCCGATGTTGTGACGCTGGTCCCCACTTGAGTTCCTCGAGTTTGTCCGAGACATAACGAAAACTTTGTCTCTCACCATGGAGATGGAGGAGCTGGAAATCCTTCAGTATGAGGCTCCACTGAAGGAGGCCCTTACGGTTCCCATCTCTGCCATCCTCAGGTGACTCTTCATTCGGATGTGGGCGACATGGCGTCAGTGCCAATAGTTAGCCGATGCCTCAACACCTTGTACCAGGTCCAGAGGGGTCCCAGCTTTTGGAACATGCAACTCCCTCATCTCTGTGTTGGAAGAACAACCCAAACTATGGTTACACAATGCAAAGTTCCACATTAGGAACCACCACCCAGGAAAAAGATTTAGGCATCATTGTGGATAACGTGTTAAAACCCTCGGCCCAGTGTGCAGCGGCAGCCAAGAGAGCGAATAGAATGCTAGGTATCATAAGGAAAGGAATGGAAAATAAAGCAAAAGATGTTATAATGCCTCTATACCGTTCCATGGTGAGACCACACCTTGAATATTGTGTGCAATTCTGGTCGCCGTATCTTAAAAAGGATATAGCGTTATTAGAAAAGGTTCAGAGAAGAGCCACCAAAATGGTAAAGGGGATGGAAGGATACTCCTATGAAGAAAGGCTAAAAAGGTTAGGGCTCTTTAACCTGGAAAAGAAACGGCTGAGGGGAGATATGATAGAAGTCTATAAAGTAATGAACGGAGTGGAACGGGTAAACGTAGATCAATTGTTTACGTTATCAGAATATAGAAAGACTAGGGGACATGCAATGAAGCTACAGGGTAAACTATTTAAGACTAATAAAAGAAAATATTTTTTCACTCAATGTGTAGTCAAACTCTGGAATTTGTTACTGGAGGATGTAGTAAAGGCTGTTAGTGTAGCTGGGTTTAAAAAAGGTTTGGACAAGTTCCTGGAGGAAAGGTCCATAAACCATTATTAAGAAGGGACCCAGGATATCAATGCTTGACCCAGTACAAACATTGCAGAACCTGTGTCTTTTGGGGAAACTGCTAGGTACGTACGACCTAGATTGGCCACTGTTGGAAACAGGATACTGGGCTTGATGGACCTTGGTCTGACCCAGTATGGCATATCTTATGTTCTTATGAGTTGACCATGAGCCGACAGAAAAGCCCAAAGACTCACGCCTCTGTGCACCCGGTTAGGGTTTCCCGCGCCCTCGACGCACTTGGATGCAAATGCTATCAGGACTCAATGCTGGGTTGCCGAATCCAAGCCTACCAGTTGTATATCGGCATGTATCTCCAAGACCTAGCAAAAGAACTCGCAAGTTTCTCGGCAGGTCTCAGCGGAGATCACCTCCAACGATTCCAAACGCTTGCAAAGTGTGCCAGGAAGTACATGTCTCGAACCATCTACGACGACTTCGAGTCTAACGCAAGGGTGACTGCTACAGGCATTAGTGCCCGACGCCAGGCCTGGCCGCCTATCTGCAACGTACCCAGGGCCACCACAAACCTCGCAGCTTTTTGTTTTCTATGACCCCAGTCAACTGGGGGAAGCTGTTACTGCATCGCTTACACACATGATCAGCCTGGGCTCTAGTTGGAGTGCCGGGTCATGGCACACAATGTCAGGGCTATGGCAACCTTGGCTGCAAGCCTACGCTCTGTCCCTAATGCAGACATCTGCTGGGCTGCCACCTGGTCCTCAATTCACACCTTTGCAGCTCACTATTGCTTGGAGAGGGAGCCCTAATGGGACAGCGCCTTCGGCCAGGCTGACTCCATAATTTGTTCAGGCTTTAGACAACTCCTACCCTCCGACCCTTCTTGTTCAGGCTACTGGAGCGATGGTTCTCCCTGAACACTGGGGTCCTTAGAGTGTTTCCTCAGACTCGCTTGTGGCTCCCATGGCTGGGCTGTGTTTTTTCTACACGTTCTCAGAAGCCTGAAGCTAGGAAGTCCCATATGTGAGGACAAACTTTCTGCTTGTTCTTGGAGAAAGCATAGTTACTTACCTGTAACAGGTGTTCTCCATGGACAGCAGGAATCTGTCCTCACAACCTCCCTCCTCCCCTTTCAATGTTGCTGTAAAATTTTTGCCATCATCTTTTGTCAGCTCTAGCTATGTCATCTGACTGAGTAAGATGGCACCCTTGGGCGGGAAGAGGGCCACTTATGCTTGGTTGCATCTCCCAAAGGCTTTCTTTGAAAACTGGGGAGATGCTTCCGCGGGGGCTCCATTGGCGCTGATGTCACCCATATATGAGGACTGATTCCTGATGTCCCTGGAGAACACCTATTATAGGTGAGTAACTATGCTGTCTTGTCAGATCTTGCAATTGAGCTTGTGCCACCAGAGCAACAAGGACAAGGGTTTTATTCCAGGTACTTCCTGATCCCCAGGAAAACTGGTGGATTTCCATCCCATCCTAGACCTAAGAGATCTGAGCACATACTTAGTGAGAGAACAGTTCAGAATGATTTCTCTGAGCACACTGCTTCCTTAACTTCAAAAAAGGAGATTAGCTATGCTCCCTGGATTTGAAGGATGCTTATACCCACATACTTCCTGTGGGCAGAAGGTATCTGTGTATCAGATTCATCCTAGGGGGACAACATTTCCAGTACAGTGTGTTGCCTTTTGGCTTAGCCTCAGCACATTGCATGTTCACAAAATTCCTCGCGGTAGTAGCTGCATACCTCTGGATGCTGGGAGTGTTTGTCTTCTCCTCCTGGACGATTGGCTAATCAAGAATACCACTCCAGAAGGGGTTCAAGAATCAACACAATTGGCCATTTGGGTGTTGGAACTACACCTGAATGATCATTATAAAATATCTTAAGCCCCCACTTTCAACCCACCTAACAGTTGGAATTCATAGGAGCCCAGCTCGACACAACTTAGGTGAGAGCCTTCCACCTACATGACCGACTTCTCAGGCTGACAGTATTGTGGGAGACTATCGAGTCAGCAAGTATGAGCTTGCATGATGTTGACTGTGCTAGGCCACATGGTCTCTACAGTGCAAGTCACACCCTTGGCATGCCTCCAGGTGAGGCAGGCTCAGTGAACTCTGAGGACTCAATGGTTCGAAGCCACAGGTAGACTCGGGCATCGTCTGTATGTCACCAGTCCTCTCATTCAGTCACTGCACTAGTGGACAGTCTACCACACTTTGCTCAGAGGCCTCCTCTTCCAAATTGCTCAACCCCAAAAAGTTTTCATGACTGACGCATCCTCGCTATAGTGAAGAGCTCATCTTGATTGATTTCACACACACAAGGCTATTGGTCCATCCAAGAAAATCTCCACCAGATCAACTTCTTGAATTGAAGAACGGTGGCAAATGCTCTAAAGGCTTTCTGAGATCGACTGGCCAACCAAATTATTCTGATTCAGACAGACAATCAAGTTGCCATGTTCTACATCAACAAGCAGGGAGGAATGGGCTCATACCACCTATGTTTGGGAAGCAGTCAGCTTGTGGATGTTTGCCATTACACATGGGATGGACTTGAGAGCCACATACCTATCAGGCAAACAAAGCACTCTGCCAGATAAGCTGAGTCAAGTCCTCCAACCGCATGAGTTGGAGGACATGGAAGTTGCAACTCACATCTTTCAAGAGTGGGGCATCCCATCGATCTGTTCACCACCCCGCAGACTGCCCATGTGGATCAGTTCTGATCCAGGGTAAGATCACACAGCAGACTAGCCTCAGATGCTGTTCTCCTGTATTGGGGGGGGGGGGGGGTTCTATATGCATATCCTCTAGTACCTCTCATTGCAAACACTGTCCTGAAGCTCAAAACAGACTGAGGCATGATAATTCTCATCACTCCCTACTGGCCCAGACAGCCTTGGTTTCCTCTCCATCACTCCCTACTGGCCCAGACAGCCTTGGTTTCCTCTCCTGCTACAACTCTCCTCCTGTCAGGAGCCATTCTGGCTGGGCCATGTGCTGGATCTGATTTAGCAGGAAGACTGGATGATGTTGCATCCCAGCTTTCAGTTTCTAGCCCTCATGGCATGCATGTTGAGAGGCTAATGTCTGAGCTCAACCTGCCAACCGCTGTGAGTAATGTTCTTTTGGCCTCCAGGAGGGCCTCAGTAAGAGTCTTATTCCTGCAAATGGAAGAGGTTTGCTGTCTGGTGTGATGGTCAGGCCCTAGATCTTTTCGTCTGTCCCACACAAATTCTGCTTGAGTATCTTCTACACATTTCAAAGTCAGGACTTAAATCCAACTCTGCCAGGGTGCACCTCAGTGGAATTGGAGCTTATTGAGGTGTTGAAGGAAAGCCCATCTTGGTACAGCCTTTCGTTAGCTTTATGCAGGGGTTTCTTCTCTTGAAGCCCCCCTTACAAACCTCCCACAGTGTCTTGGGACCTCAATGTGGTTCTGGTGCAGCTAATGAAAGCTCCCTTTGAGCTGCTCAGTTCCTGTCCTCTGATGTTCTGGTGTTTCTGATGGCAGTCACTTCAGCATGCAGAGTGAGTGAGCTTCAGGTTCTAGTGGTTCATCCGTCTTACACCAAAATTCTGTCCTAATAGTGGTCCTCCATACTCATCTTAAATTTCTTTCAAAAGTGGTATCTGATTTCCATCTTAATCAGGCAATTGTTCTACTAGCATTTTTTCCAAAACCTCATTTCCACAAAGAGGAAGCTGCATTGCACATATTGGACTGCAAGCAAGCCTTAGCCTTCTGTTTGAAGTGGACAAAGGTCCATAGAAAGTCCATACAACTTTTTGTTTCTTTTGACCCCAGTGAGCTTGGGGCTGCTGTTTCCAAATGCTCTTTTTGAATTTGGCTAACAGACTGCATCTCTTTCATTTATGACCAGGCAAGCCTGAGTCTTGATGTCATGTCACAGCTCACAATGTCAGAGTTATAGCTGCTTTGGTGGCCAACTTACACACAGTCTCTGTGGAAGAGATCTGCAGGACTGCAATGTGGTCCTCTGTCCACACATTCACATCTCACTACTGTCTAGTTGGGGACTCCTGACACAACAGCAATTTCGACCAGTCTGTACTCTGGAATCTATTTGGGGATTAGAGTCCAACTCTATCCCCCTTAGGCTCATTCTTTTCTGTCCAGGCTACAAAAAAAAGGGAAGAGAATCGGTCATATTGTATATGGTTGATCTTTTTACTGCTAAGACCTGTCGCCATTATGCGGACGGGTTGTTGCCCCTGTTGGGCTTGTCTGCATTCTCCTCTGTTTTCGCTAACCTATATTTAGGGTATCCCATACAGGAGGACTCATTCCTGTATGTCAACGGAGAAAGGTAGTTACTCATCTGTAGCAGGCGATCTCCAGGAACAAGCAGGAATGAGTCTTCACATATGGGTACTGTGATAAGGAAGCTTATCATAGCTCAGGAAGGAGCTATAGTAAAGGTGAAGTGACTCTGAACAAGCAACCTGTCAGTTCTGGTAGAAACAAGAAAACAGAATATTTCCATAAAAGACTACCAGTCCCAGAATGCACCAGGTTTCCAACAGCCATTAGAGGAGCTGAAGTGGGGAAACATGTGTTCAATCAGGAGGGCTATGAGGTAATCCCCAAGCACTCATCTCAAAGGGCAGGGCCTGATTCAGCACAGCTGTGCTGTGCTAGGGTGGAGCACTCATCAAAGCAGAATAAAGGTAGAGTTTATTCTACAGAGAATTATCCTCATCCTCAGTTTCATCTGGGAGATCATCATCCTCAGAATCATCCTCATCTTGGAGATCCTCAGCTTGGACATCTTCATAATCCGGAGGATCATCAGAAGCAGAAGCCAGAGCGGACGGACAGAGAGGGCAAGAAACCCTTTGGAAGAAAGAAGAGAAAAGCATTTGGGAGGTCTAAAGGAGTCCAGAGCAGTACGTATACTGGGAGACATTCAAAAGGCCAGCATACACCATTGGACTGGGGAAAGCCAGAGGAATGGTGCTGCAGAGCTAGGAATCTCCAGACGGTACCTGTGAGGGAGATGGCTGCATGTGGAAGGGACCCTAAGACCCGTGCCAGAAGGTATGTGAAGAGAGACCCAGTGTCCAGGGATCTGGATTGGAAGGCTGGACATAAGAACTGGACTACATACTGGCCAGGCTATTTAGAGAGGAACTCTAACAGCAATGGAAGCTCAGGTATGAACACTGATCTATGCCCTAGCTATACCCTTGAAAGACAGCAGGGAAACAAGTATTCTCCTGAGAGTGCTCCATTGAGAAATTCCTCTGTACCAATCCATGATATTGAACCCATGATTGTTGAAGAAGGGGGAGGGGTTGCAGATGCAGGCTGTGAATACATGGATTGCTCTCTGTCTAAACTCCTTTGGTAATTTCTGTTACAAAGTACAACAACCATCACAAAGAAATACAAACTTGTTCTTTAATCTACTCAGAAAAGCTCCTGAGTAGGATTTTGAGCCACGCAGTAGAAAGCAAGCCAGCTAAAGGGTTTCAGCTGGGTAACTGCTAGCAATTGAGCCTTACCTAATTGCTTGTGAGCTCTGAGGAAATCACTTCTGAGTCTATGTGTGAAGATATAAGAAGTTAACCTGAAAAGAACAGTTTTTCCCTTCTTTGTGGGTTTTGCTTGTTGTTTGATACACTGCTAAGAAAATATTAGCTAAAGCCTACAGAAAAGACCAGTTTGTTACCAACCAGGTCTTTATTCTTTTGCTTTGATTGCCTGACAAGTTCAGCTGTTGTTTTCCTGATTTTGTTTTTCTAAGTTAACACTGAAAGCAAGTATCCTGTTTTATGTGCTACCAAGCATATCTGTGTTGGGAGAAATAACCCCATAAATAAATATCTTATTGGCTTTACACTCAAGCACAACTAATTATTGTGAGCGGCTGTGTCTGGTGTGAATGGACTGCATTTCCCACAATCCCTTGCAAATCATATTGATATATGCCTTTGCCAAGACTGTGAACATTCTCACCCAGGCACCCGTCTGACAGTACATCGGTACCGACGAAGCCTGCGCGGGAACGCTGCCCAGCTTCCCAAAAAGGAAAGCTTTTGGGAGCATCCCACAGCGCCTGCGCGCTGCCTTCCCGCCTTTCCTAACCGCCTCTCCCCAGTTCTTCTTTTCCGCGGAGCCAGCAGGTCGTGTTCCTGTCACCCCTGAAGAAGTTCTTTGTTTTATTTTATTTCCTTGGTCGCGCGTCTGCCTTCCCCGACGTCGGACCGGTACCGCCGGTCTTTCTTTCTTTTCTTATAAAAAAAAAAAAAAGAACATATTTTTCCCTCACTTACTGTGTTTTCCTCTTTTGGGCCTTAGGCCTCACGAGAAATTTTCCTCATGGAAAAACCAGCCTCCGGGTTTAAAAACTGCACTAAGTGCAGCGGTACTATTTCTGTCACCGACACCCATGAATGGTGTCTTAAATGTTTGGGTCCTGACCACTCCATTTTGGATTGTTCGTCCTGCTCCTTGATGTCTAAACGAGGTTTACAGAACCGAGCAGCTAAGCTCCAAGTGCTGTTTCCCTCTGATGCAGCTTCAGTGGCATCGACGTCTTCCAGGGCTGCTTCTTCCTCCCATGGATCTCAGGTAACCAAACATAAATCCAGCCGGTCCTCCAAGGGTAGATCTCCTTCCAAGCATCGAGATGCCTCCGGGCTTGCCCTCGAGGATCCTGCACCGGCAAAACAACCCCGGCAGGAAGCTCCGGCTTCCAAAGCTCCACCTATGGGGTTACAGGTTGACATCGATGGTACGGCCTCGACCGATCACCTGTTAGAATGCTCTGGGGTACCGGCACAATCTCCCGGTACCGACTTCCAGGCATTCATGGCGTCGATGGATCAGAATGTTCTATCCATGCAGCAGGCTATCACGGCCTTCATTCAAGCTGCGACGCCGCTGATACCACAACAAACTCCGTTGTCGGTATCAGCTCCGGTACCGGCACCAGTGTCGGTACCGGTACCGACTGAACCAGGATGCCGACTGCAGCGGTTCCCTGTCCAGGGATGCCCATCGGTACCGAACCAGTACTGATGATGCCCGATGTCGATACCGCTCGATACGCGTATCGAGCTTTGGAAGAGCACCCTGACAGTCGATACTTCGATTCCTCCGAAGATTCTGATGCATCGGAGGAGTCTGCTGAAGTATCCATAGCCCTTCCTGAAGAGCCTTCTTCTCCAAAAAGAAGAATGTCTCCTCCAGAGGACTTGTCCTTTCAAGACTTCATAAGAGAAGTAGCTAAAGGACTTTCTATTTCAGTAACCTCTGAATTAGAGCCTAGAGCTAAAAAATTGGATATTTTAGGTTATTCTAAGGCTCCCAAGGAGGCAGTCACCTTGCCAATTCATGAGATTCTTTATGATCACATGATTGACTTATGGGAGACTCCTCTTACTATCTCTCCTCATTCTCGTAGATTGGACACTATGTGCCGTGTCCCTCCTTGTCCTGGTTTCCATAAAACACAGCTTCCTCACCATTCTATTGTGGTGGAGTCAGCTATGAAAAAGATAAAGAGTGCAAAAAGACACTCCTCTGCTCCTCCAGAAAGAGAATGCAGGACCTTGGGTGCTTTTGGTAGGACAATCTTCCAAGTATGCTCATTGCCAGAATCAACTCCTATAGTCTTTATATGGGTATGTTTCTGAAAGAAGTTGCAGATAAGCTGCACACTTTCCTCCCTTTTCTTCCAGAGGACAAAAGGGAAGAATTTCTTATTTGGCTTAAGCATACTCAAGATATTTCAAAGTTTTCCAACCATGCAGCTTTTGACTCCTTTGAGGGTGCCAGCAGGGCTTCGGCCATCACCATAGCTGCACGCAGAATTGCTTGGCTCCAAGCTTCTGATCTAGAATCTTGGGTCCAGGATGGCTTGGGAAATCTTCCCTGTACAGGAGAAAACTTGTTTGGCAAAGATTGGCAAATAAAAGCCACTCAGATGGATGCAGAAAATTCTGCTTTGTACAGACTTTCAAAGTCAACCTCCATTCCTGCCAAGAAAAAACCTTTCAAGAAGTCTTTTTTCAAGAAAGGCAGATTCCATCCTGCATCTGATGGGAGCAAATTACAGCAGAGCAGTGGACCCTCTCCATCATAAGGGAGGGCTACAAACTTCATTTCTCAAACCTTCCTCCCCACACCATGGTGAGACATTTCAATTCTCCAACATCTCTCCTCGACCTTCTAGGTCAGGAGGTGGCTGCCCTTCTTGCCCAAGGGGCAATAGAAGAAGTACCTCTTCTTCAATAAGGGTCAGGGTTTTACTCCCCCTACTTTCTGATCCCAAAGAAAACGGGGGGCTACAGACCCATATTAGATCTCAGAGAATTGAACAAATTTCTATGCAAGGAGAAATTCAAAATGCTTTCTCTGGGCACTCTCCTTCCATACCTTCAGAGTCAGGATTGGCTTTGTTCTCTAGATCTCAAGGATGCGTACACACATGTCCTCATCCATCCATCTCACAGAAGGTTCCTCCATTTTCTTTTCCAAGGAAAGCATTACCAATACAGGGTGCTTCCTTTCGGTCTGGCCTCTGCTCCAAGAGTGTTCACCAAATGCATGGCAATAGTAGCTGCATTTCTACGCACTCTGGGAATATTTGTATTCCCATACCTGGACGACTGACTCATCCGAGCTCCATCTCGGTCAGAGGCCCAGACTTCCCTGGACTGCACAAGGCGCATTCTGCAGTATCTGGGACTTGTGGTAAACCTCCCAAAGTCCCAGCTCACCCCTACTCAGTCCCTAGAGTTCATAGGGGCCTGGCTAGATACTACCACTGCAAGGGCCTATCTTCCTCAGGCCCGTTGCCTACGCCTAGTGCAGTTAGCCTCCCAGATTCAGTCAAAGAGCCATTTAACTGCCCGGGTGATGTTACAACTGCTAGGCCACATGGCATCCACAGTGCATGTGGTACCCTATGCTCGCCTTCACATGAGAGCAGCTTAATGGACTTTGTCCACCCAGTGGACTCAAGCATCAGGGGCTCTCTCAGACAAAATAGCAATCTCCAGGCGCCTCTTTTGGTCTCTCCAGTGGTGGAGGTCTACCCAAAATCTGTTGCTGGGGTCCCCCTTCCAACAGTTGTTGCCCCTGGCAACCCTCACAACAGATGCCTCCCAAACAGGTTGGGGAGCTCATCTGCAAGACCTCTCCACTCAAGGCACTTGGTCTCCACAGGAGACCTCTCTACATATCAACCACTTGGAGCTCCGAGCAGTTTTTCTAGCTCTCAAGGTCTTCCATACCCTGCTCAGCTACAAGACAGTCCTCATTCATACGGACAATCAGGTGGCCATGTTTTACATAAACAAGCAAGGAGGAACTGGCTCTCTGTCGCTTTGCAACGAAGCTTTAAGATTGTGGGCCTTCGCCAGAGAGCATCAAATCCATCTCCTGGCTGTATACCTCCCAGGAATCCAAAACTCTTGGGCAGACAGACTCAGTCGAGTTCTGCTTCCACACGAATGATCCCTGCACATGGACCAAGTACTCAGAATCTTTCAAAAGTGGGGAACCCCGGACAGTCCGTGGAATGCCAAACTTCCCCGGTTCTGTTCCAGAATTCCGTGTCAGGGAGTTCAGGCCAAGGATGCCTTCCTCCTTCATTGGGGTCAAGACTTCCTGTATGCCTTTCCACCCATTCCCTTAATTCCCAAAACGCTGTTCAAGCTCCAGAGGGATCAAGGATCCATGATCCTCATAGCTCCACGCTTGCCACGCCAAGTGTGGTACCCTCTACTTCTGCATCTCTCTCAAGCTCCCTCCCTAGACTTGGGAGCTGCTCCAGACCTTCTGTCCCAGGAGGAGGGGACTTTGTGGCACCCAAACCCCAAGTCCCTTCACCTCAGAGCTTGGTTGCTGAAGGCCTAGACCTTCAAAGTTGGAATCTTTCTCAGCAGGTGAAGGATATCCTCCATGCTTCCAGAAAACCTTCTACTAGACGTTCCTATGCTTTTAAATGGAAAAGGTTTTCCATTTGGTGTGCTGAGAAGGGTCTTGACCCTCTAGCACTACCTTTGAATTCTCTATTGGAATATCTCCTGCATCTCTCCAATGCAGGCCTTAAGACGAATTCAGTAAGGGTCCATTTGAGTGCTATTGCAGCATCCCTTAAGCCTATCAATGGACAGCCTATTTCCTCTCATCCTCTTATTGCAAGATTCATGAGAGGCCTAACTTTGACTAAACCTCCCATTAGGCCTCCTCCGGTGGCATGGGACTTAAATCTGGTTCTTGGTCAGCTTATGAAGCCACCTTTTGAACCCTTAGCCACTACCTCCTTGAAATTTCTTTCCTGAAAGGTTATTTTCCTCATTGCAGTCACCTCAGCTCGCCGCATCAGTGAACTGCAGACCTTAGTGGCTTATCCACCTTATACAAGGTTCCATCATGATAAGGTAGTCCTTAGGACCAATCCACACTTTATGCCTAAAGTGGTCTCACCTTTTCATCTTAATCAAGAGGTATATTTACCTGTCTTTTTTCCAGATCCTCATGCATCAAGTGCAGAGAGGAATCTTCATACCCTGGATTGTAAGAGAGCTCTTGCCTTTTACTTACAAAGGACACAGCAACATAGAAAGTCTTCTCAACTCTTTGTTGCCTTTGATCCCTCTCATTTAGGACTTCCAGTCTCTAAGAGGACACTGTCCAATTGGATTGCTCAGTGTATTTCTTTCGCCTACCAGAGTAAGAACCTTTCTCTGGAGGGCCATGTCACAGCTCATAATGTGAGGGCCATGGCCACCTCTATGGCTCATCTACATTATGTGTCCATCGACCAGATCTGTCGAGCGGCCACCTGGGCCTCGGTTCATACCTTCACAGCCCATTACTGTTTGGACAAGGACTCCCGCCGGGATGCCTTGTTTGGTCAGGCTGTTCTCAAACACCTGTTCCATGCTTAATCAACTCCTGCCCTCCTTCCCTGAATGGATGCCTGAGATCCATAGGAGGAGATAGAGCCCTTCCCAGGGTCTCATAACCTTGGGTATCTCCCAGGCATCTCTAGCTAGGGAGTCCCCATATGTGAAGACACATTCCTGCTTGTTCCTGGAGATAGCACAGTTACTTACCTGTAACAGGTGATCTCTGGGAACAGCAGGAATAAGTCTTCACAACCCACCCACCTCGCCTAGGAGTTGTATCTCTCTATTTTTCCTTTCCTCTCTCTCTTTGTCTCAGCTTTAAAACGCGAACTGGGGAGAGGCGGTTAGGAAAGGCGGGAAGGCAGCGCGCAGGCGCTGTGGGATGCTCCCAAAAGCTTTCCTTTTTGGGAAGCTGGGGAGCGTTCCTGCGCAGGCTCCGTCGGTACCGACGTACCCATATGTGAAGACTTATTCCTGCTGTTCCCAGAGATCACCTGTTACAGGTAAGTAACTGTGCTTTCTCCGTGGACAGCAGGAATAAATCCTCACAACCCTCCCACCTCCCTGAGTTGTATTCTGCTACAGCTGTGCTATCAGACTGGATTTAAGATGGCGTTTTGGTGGCAGGTGGGAAGGAGGTACACAGGTACGGTGGAAACTCCCAAAAGCTTCAAATAAAAGCTGGGGAGCATTCCCGCATGGGCTCCTCCATAGGATGTCACCCATATGTGAAGATTTATTCCTAATGTCCATGGAGAACACCTGCTGCAGATGTGAACTACCTTGTTTGTGACCTGTCCAAGATACACAAACTGCACAGCACTCTACAACTTATTGTTGGCACAGTTAACTTCCTGAACCCACCCTTAGCAGGTTATCTGGCCCGAAAACTAAGTCTTTTGACAGATGACATTGCCTCTGATATCAGAAACTCTACCCACTTGGTTGAAGTCATTAGCAATTAGCAACCTGCAACTAAGCAGTGCAGACAACATGGTCGGTTATGATGTGGTCTCCCTCTTCACCAAAGTCCTGGTGGAGGAAGCAGTCCAAATCATGGACATGTTCCAATAAGCTCTCTGTATGTAATCGCTATCTCTCCTTCAGGAGTGCTTAAATGCGCTGATTTTTTCTTTTTTGTGCATTCAATTTTCCTTTCTGTCATTGTGGTTCTTTTTCGATTGCTGAATTTTTCATATCCTATCTAGTGGCACCATCTGTGCCTCAGTCCGACTTTCCACCATCGAGCCATTTAATTTTGCCATGGCTACTTTCATTTTCTACATAGGGCCAGAAACAAGGGCCCATAAATAGTGCTACACCTCTTTTGAGGTAGGGATTCTCTTTTACATGTATCTGTACAGTGTTGTGTCCACTTGGTAGCACTATAGAAATCATAGTAGTAGGAACAGATACAGATACAATAAATCTTTCTGTTTTAAGTTTTACTTTGCAATATCAAAGGAACCTTCAGGTTAGGACAAATCAATAATATACCATAAAAATACCCAACCTCAATCAGTGACCATCAATCTAATTATTTTTTTGTCGGAGCTAGCCGTAGGAAGGTCGGAAGGGAAACCGACCCACGCCAAGCGGGCAGCTACTTTTATTTTAAAGGTTCTTCACCAAACCAACCAATCAGCATCGGGGAAACCCCCACATGATGGGGAACCCCTACCTATTCCATTTTTCAACAAACTCTGTATCCCATTTGAACATTTTAGGGGCTCGGGTCATCCGTAGCTGCTGTTTCCCCGATGCTGATTGGTTGGTTCTTCTTTTAAAAGAGATTTATCAGCCATTGAAAATTTGACCACAGCTGCATTGACAGCGTCTGAACTACGGCGTTTGAAGATTTGGAAATTCTGGTTATTACACTTGATACAGGGCAACAGTGCCCGAAACGTGCGCGTCGTGTATTGGATTCATCATAACTGGCATTTCTGGACTGAGATAAGTCTTTTGACTATAATTCAATGGTTATTTGAACTTTAATTTTGGTGAAGAACCTTTAAAATAAAAGTAGCTGCCCGCTTGGCGTGGGTCGGTTTCCCTTCCGACCTTCCTATGGCTAGCTCCGACAAAAAAATAATTAGATTGATGGTCACTGATTGAGGTTGGATATTTTTATGGTATATTAAGTTTTACTTTAGCATCTTGATAGCTTATGACAGTGGTTCTTAACCCAGTCCTCCGGGACACCAGGCTAGTCAGGTTTTCAGGATATCCACAATGAATATGCATGAGATAGATCTGCATACAATAGAAGCAGTGCATGCAGATCTATCTCATGCATGTTCATTGTGGATACCCTGAAAACCTGACTGGACTAGGGGTCCCAGAGGATTGGGGTTGAGAACCATTGGCTTATGAAATATTGTATTGCTAATAAAAATCTCACTGTTAAGTTATTTAGCCAAAAATTCATTTACTTTGTGGTGTGCCATATTCAGACTCTTATTTTGATATGTACAATAGTCTTGCCGCTACATTGCCTACACATGTCTGACCTTCCTCTTTAACTGTAGGCCTGTAGTCCTCTTTTAATGCAGATCAGTGGTTTCCTATCTTACCCATTAGGATCCATTATGTGATGCCATTAGAATAGTCTAGCTGCTTGCTTATCACATGAGGTAGGGGCTTCCTTTTTACTTTTAAAGAAAAAGTGCAATGAATCCATTGACTATAATAAACATTTCACATACTTTTCTTAATGCAGTATAATTTGTGACAGAAGGTTGGTTTTAGTCTGCTGGGGGAGAGAGGGGCCATGATATATAGGACAGTATCTGCCTCAGGGCACTGTGAAGCAGTATTCCTCTGACATCTGAATAACCACCACAGAGTATGACACAGTCATACAGTAGCAGCATTTAACTATATTTGACTTTAACCCAGAAAGTGGTCCAGAGCGAATACCAGTGCTGGACCTGATTATACAAACATTAATTCATTTTCCTTCGTATAATATTAGTTCATTGAAATAATTTTAAAATATAGAATTATGTTTGTTTATGTTTATTAAAATTTGATATACCGCTCATTCAAAAAGATCAGAGCGGTGTACAATATAAAAACAAATAAAATTGTATAAAAACAGTCAAAACAATAACCAGAAGAGAAGAAAAAAAGTTACAATTTCAAGTATAGAGCGGGGGAATTAAAGAACACAACACAACAATTAAAGGGAAGGAGATGACACAAAAGGGGAGGGAAGGTCCAGAGCAAGAGAGAAGAGGTGGGTTTTTAGGTTACATCTAAAAGTAGTATGCTGAGGCTTGAGACGGAGGGCGGGAGGGAGAGAGTTCCAGAGGGCGGGGGCTGTGAAAAAGAAGGCGGAGGAGCGGGTAGATTGTAAATGGGCTAGAGAAGGGGAGGGAAGCGTGAGGCGATTGAGATGAAATGAACGAGGAGTGCGTCTGGGAGTGTGATAAGTAAGAAGGTCAGCCAAATATTGCGGAGTATTGGTATGAAAAGCTCGATGAACCAACGTAAGCAGTTTGTAGTGGAAGCGATATGGTAGAGGGAGCCAGTGAAGATGGGAAAGCAGAGGTGAAACATGATCGCGAATGGAAGAGTGAGTGGCAATGCGAGCGGCTGTATACTGAATGCGCTGAAGACGATATAGCTGTGATTTAGAAAGACCAAGAAAAAGAGAGTTTGCGAAATCAATACGAGATATAACCAGAGAGAGAAGTAATGTGGCAAGCGCAGAAGAAGTAAGAAACGGACGGATAGCACGAATTTGACGGAGGAAAAAGGAGGTTTTAGTGACATGAGAGATATGGTCTTGAAAAGAAAGGTGAGAATCGAAAATGACTCCAAGATAGCGGAAGGAGGGGACCAATGATATGGGAGAACCTAAGAAAGAAGGGGCCAGGAGGGGAGGAGGATTACCACGGGAAAACCAGATAGCAGTGGTTTTTGTAAGATTAAGATGCAAGCAGTTTTCTGATAGCCAATCAGCAACCATAGAAAGACAGGAATTAAGAGGAGAGAGATCCGGGTGAGCGGGAGAAGTGTGGTGGAGAAGAACAATATCGTCGGCGTAATAGAAAGCGCTAATCCCAGCCTATTACAGCCAGTTACATAGGTTTTAATAGACCACCAGCGCATCATGTAGTTAGATACACCTGATTTCATTGGGTAAACAGTTTCATTGTACTGCTGCCTAAAATGGAAGCAAATTCTTTGATAACCTCTTAAAGTGAACATTTTCCATCGGGTGGAAAATGCATGTCTTGTGAACATGATAAATCTCTTGTGATCATGATAAACTATCAGAGCTCTCAGATATTTAGATGCTAGTTCATACATTATTTTGAATATTATTGCAGTTGAGAAAAATACCCTAGCTTGAACTGGGAGCCAGTATATATAGCAAAGGGGTTACCCTACCAGTATAATGACTTTATGGTATAGCGTGCAAGTGAAGGGCAGTGACCCAAGGATCAACAGCCAATAGGAGATTGATAGGGAAACACAAACACTTTATTATGCACTTGTGCAGGATAAGGCAGACTGCCTGGCCCCTTCTTTGGCCTTAGTGCAGTTACAAACAGTACTTCAAAGGCACAAAACAAAAGCTGGTGCTCCAGTTTCCTCACTCTGACCAGCACAACTCAGTTCATACACTTGTCAGTTTTTCAGCAGCAAGGCAACATACATATAAACCAGAAAAATGGTAGCTTTCAGCAGGTACTTTTCCTACCTTCTCACAGATAAGTCGTCAGCATGTAACCCATAGAACCCTGGGCTTTTCTCTCCCCCTCCAAGTCTCCTGCTTCCTGGTTTAAACCCTGTGGCCTGGTTACACTTTCCCGAGGAATTTTCCAGTCTAGTTTCTTAAAGGGGCAGGGGTTTGGGCTCGGGCTCTTAAAGGAAAAATGCCTCATTTCTATACACACCATCACAGACTTCTAAAAATAAGTTTTGCTGCAGTGTTTTGCAATAGCTGTAATTTAGTTTCTTCAGGAACAAGCAGGAAGTCAGCCCTCACATATGGGATGACGTCGGCGCCGACGGAGCCCTCGTGTGAAGCAAATCCCCAGTTTTCAGAGAAAGCCTTTGGGAATTGCATCACGCATGCACAGTCCTCTTCCCGCCCAAGGGTGCCATCTTGCTCAGTCTCCTTTTTTCCGCCGAAACCTCTGGACATTGTCCTAGTGGCACCGTGGAAAAAGTTTAAAAAAGTTTAGAAATTCTTTCTTTCCCTTACCGGATCGACACCGGTTCCTCTTCCTGCCTTTGGCTCGGTACACCGGTATCGAGTCCAGCTAGATTTTTTGGTTTTTGCCCTTCGTCTTCGACCTCGCAGGGGCCCTTTTACCACCAATGGCTGCCAGAAATGTGATCAGTGTGCAAAACTAATGTCCCTCACCGATACGCATGACTGCTGTCTCTGGTGCCTCGGGCCTGACCATGACCCGACAGTCTGTGGCCCATGTAGGGAGATGTTCTCTAAGGCCCTGAGAAGCCGCCAGCCAGCAGCATGATAGGAATTTTCCTGAGTCGGTACCTTTGCGAGCCCGGACCTCGTCTGAGGCATCTACGTCTCGGGGGGAACACTCCGAGCCCGAGCGTCATAGGGGTTCCTCGCGGGAACATCGAAGGAAGAAAAAATCCTCGAAGGTGGGGTCATTGGATGGCTCTGAACAGCCTGGGTCCCTCCTGGGACTGGTCGTGGAGCGCCGGCCCAGATCTTCGGAGATGGAGTGTCCAGCGCAGCTTCCTCGCCAGGAGATGGAGCAGCCTAGGCAGGTGACAGCTATCCTCGTCTAGGACTCCCCTCTGGGGGAACAGGCATCGGGACCCGACCCGGTGGCTGCAGAGCCTTCTGGACGAGTTCAGAATGGTGGCCCTGGAGCTCAGTATGTCTGCCTTCATGGAGCAGCAGTGGGTGCTGATTGCCGGTCTGACCTGTTCTTCCGCCTTGACCACCAGGCCACCGATGTCTAAGTCGGCCCTGGAGGCCGAGCCGATCCTCGAGACCATGTGGACTTGAGTCGATCGTTGGCCGAGGTCCCTCTCAGCTTCCCGTTCGGGACCGAGGTCGTCGCCGCCAGTCCTCCTGGCGTCGGGGCAGTCGATGCCAGAGCCCATCGATACGTTCTCGGAGGCATCGGGATGGGAAACAGAGGAGGAGGAGTCCCCAGACTCCTGTCGACACAGGGACGTCCGGTCCGATTCTCCGGTGTCCGAACCTTGGAAAAGGTCTCCTCCGGAGGACACGAGGTTCTTGGACTTCGTGAGGGATATGTCAAAGGCTTTTCATTCCCAAAGGAGCCTGAGGAGGATCCTCGAGCCGACGAGCTCGAGATCCTGCAGCATGACTCTCCCCCTCGGGAGGCCCTTACTGTACCCGTGCCTCTGATCCTGGAACGACTGATGTTCCGCATGTGGGAGACACCCAGCGTCGGCGCCGGTGATGAGCGAACGGATCGACTCGATGTATCGAGTCCATAAGAGCCCTGGTTTTCAAAAGGCACAATTTCCGCACAACTCCATGGTTTTGGAATCGGCCATGCGCAGGCTGAAGAGCCAGAAGACGCACTCCTTGGTGCCTCCTGTCAGGGAGGCCCGCAACTTGGATGCCCTTGGCAAAAAGTGCTTCCAGGGTTCAATGCTGACTTGTTGAATTCAGGCCTACCAGCTGTGCATGGGCATGTACCTGAGGGAACTGGCGAAGGAACTCGCCGGGTTCTCGGCTGGTCTCTCCAAGGGGCCTTTGCTGCGCTTCAAGACTCTGTCCACTGCCATCTGTGAGTGCTAGAAGTTCATGACTCGAGCGGCCTATGATGGGTTTGAGTTGGCGGCCCGGGTAGCTGCGGCGGGCATTGGTGCACGCCGCCAAGCATGGCTACAGTCGTCGGACCTCGAGCAATGGATTCAGGACAAGTTGGTCGATGTCCCATGCCAAGGGGAGAACCTCTTTGGCAAACCCATGACCGACAAGGCTGCGGAAATAGAGTCTGAGTACATGACGAGGACACGGCTCTCAAAGAAGATCTCTGCCCCTTCTCGAAAGAAGGGCTCAGGTATAAAGCCCTTTTTCCCAAGGAAGGGTACTGCTTAATGAAGCTATCCCCATTTTCAGGCCTCCCTGGCTCCGCAACAGGGGCAGCAGGCCAAGGGACAGGGGCATGGCCTGCATAAGCAGAAAGCCCCCAAACCCTAGGCACTGGCTCCGGCCCCCGGCCCAGCCTGGTAGTGGCTTTTGACTCTCACAGCATGGCCTCTCTCCCCACAGGGGACAGACAGTGCACAGGAGGAAGGCTTGACCTGTATGCCTACAGATGGACAGCCATTACCACCGATGCCTGGGTCCTCCAGATAGTCCATCAGGGCTGTCTCCTTCATTTGACCCAGGCACCCCCTCCTTATTTCCCAGGAGAGCCCCTCAGGTCTTCCCTTCACTGGGACCTTCTTCTGAAGGAGTTGGTAGGTCTTTTCGAGGATCAGGCGGTAGAACCGGTGCCCCACCACCTACAGGGCAAGGGCTTCTATTCCACGTACTTTTTGGTACCAAAACGAACAGGAGGCCTCAGACCCATCCTCGACCTGCCAACTTGAACAAATTTCTGGTGAGGGAGAAGTTCAAGATGCTCTCCCTTGGAATATTGCTGCCTTACCTCCGCTAGGGAGACTGGCTATGCTCCTTAGACCTAAAGGATGCATACACACACATCCTAATACACCCAAACCACAGGCAATATCTACGCTTTGTGGTGGGAGGCAGTCACTACCAGTACAGGGTACTTCCCTTTGGCCTGGCCTCTGCCCCCAGGGTATTCACAAAATGCCTGGCGGTGGTGGCCGCCTTTCTCAGACTTCAAGGAGTTTTTATCTTCACTTACCTAGATGACTGACTCGTCAGAGCCACTTCAGCCAGAGAGGTCCATCAGGCCACATCCTGCACCATCCAGGTGCTCCAGCATCTGGGGTTTGTAATCAATTACTCCATGTCCAGCCTTGTTCCCACTCAACAACTAGAGTTCCTTGGGGCCAGATTCGATACCCTTCAGGCAAGGGCCTCCCTGCCAGCAAACAGTGCCAAAAGGCTTCTGGCCTTAACACGTCAGGTGAGTTGCAGATCCCAAATGTCAGCAAGACAGTTTCTACGCCACCTCAGGTACATGGCGTCCACAGGCCATGTAACATCAGATGCTTATCTCCACATGCAAACTGCTCAGTGGTGCCTCAGAGACCAGTGGACACAGGCCACAGGTGGTCTCCGAGACAGTCATGGTGTCCAGACTAGTACAGTCCCTGGACTGGTGGCTTCAACCACTCCACTTGGAGGAGGGAATGCCTTTCCTGGCTCCTTGACACACGAGGATCCTGACCATAGATGAATCTCTGCTGGGCTGGGGAGCCCATTGCCAGGGGCTTTGTACTCAGGGAGTGTGGTCCCCAAACGAGAGAACACAACAAATCAATTTCTTGGGGCTCAGTGCCATCCGCCTGGCTCTAAGAGTATTCTGGTGGACCCTGGCTCACGAGTCTGTCTTGGTACAGACAGACAACCAAGTAGCCATGTTCTATGTGAACAAGCAGGGCGGCACGGGATCCCACCTACTGTGTCAGGAAACCCTGGATCTGTGCTTCTTTGCAGCCCGGCATGGCATTCATCTGCAAGCAGTTTATCTGCTGGGCCAGGACAACTGCTTAGCCAACAGGCTAAGCAGGATTCTCCAGCCCCACGAGTGGCAGCTGTACAGGGGAGTAGTCCATTGGCTTTTTCAGACCTGGGGATGGCCAGTAATGGACTTGTTTGCGAGTCCGGTCAATCACCAGTTGCTCCGGTTCTGCTCCCAGGCAGCCACATCCGCACAGGGTGGCTGCCGATGCATTTCTCACATCATGGTCTGTAGGCCTCCTGTATGCGTTTCCCCTGACGCCTCTGGTGGCCAAGACTCTATTCAAGATCCTCCAGGACAAGGCCTCGGTCATCCTGGTAGCCCCAAGATGGCCAAGGCAACCCTGGTTTCCACTTCTACTTCAGCAAGCGGTGGAGGCCACCATTCCCCTGGGGTCCTCTCCAGATCTCCTGTCCCAGGATGGGGGCACTCTCCTGCACCCCAATCTCAGCTCACTCAACCTAATGGCATGGCTGCTGAAAGGATAGTACTTGCACCACTCCTCCTTCCAAAAAATGTGGAAGAGGTCTTGCTGGCCTCAAGGAGGCCGTCAACTAGACGGACCTATGCCTTTAAGTGGCATAGGTTTGTGACTTGGTACGAGGAGCAAGGTGTGAACCCTTTCTGCTGCCAGGTTGCGGTGGTTTTACAGTACCTTCTCCACCTTTCGGATTTGAGTCTTAAGTCCAACTCCATCAGAGTTCACCTCAGTGCCCTTGCAGCAAACCACTTCCTGGTGGAGGGGAAACCTCTCTCTGCACATCCCTTGGTTTCTTGGTTCTTGAGAAGCCTGCTTCTGCTGAAGCCTCTGGTCCGCCCTCCGGCGACTGAATGGGATTTGAATGTGGTTTTAGGGCAGCTTACTCGGCCGCCTTTTGAGCCGATGGCAACCTGCCATCTACGCTATCTTTCTTGGAAGATAGTTTTCTTGGTAGCACTCAAGTCGGCTTGGCGCGTGAGTGAGCTTCAGGCCTTTGTGTCCGACAGACCTTATACAAGGTTCTATAGGAACTGGGTGGTGCTCTGCATGCACCCCAAGTTCCTTACGAAAGTGATCTCCTCGTTCCACCTCAACCAGGAGGTGGTGCTGCCTACCTTCTTTCCCAGGCCACATGCCAGTCGAGCAGAGACAGTTCTGCATATCCTGGACTGTAAGAGGACATTGGCCTTCTATATTCAGCATACACAGGGCCATAGAAGACTTCTCCGCTCTTCGTATCCTTTGACCCCAGTAAGCTGGGGATGGCTGTTTCTAAGCGTATGCTGTCCACCTGGGTGGCGGACTGTATCGCCTGGGCATACAGGGCAGCTGAGCTTCTGTTGAGGGGTGGTATCACGGCTCATCGGGTCAGGGCCATGGCGGCATCAGTGGCTCACTTCTGCTCTGTTCCACTGGCAGACATCTGCCAGGCCGCTACCTGGTCTTCGAGTCGGACTTTCGCAACCCATTACTGCCTAGATAGGGAGTCCCGACAGGACAGTGCTTTTGGCCAGGCTGTACTCCGTAACCTTTTCGAGGTCTAGACAACTCCTGCCCTCCAACCCTTCTATGTCAGGCTACCGGAGTGCTACTCTGTTAGATTCCTATTGTGGCTGCTTGCAGTTCTCATAGAGGGAGCCTATTTTTCAGCTGTGGTTCTCAGTAGCCTCTAGCTGGAGAGTCCCATATGTGAGGACTGACTTCCTGCTTGCTCCAGGAGAAAGCGTAGTTACTTACCTGTAACAGATGTTCTCCAGGGACAGCAGGAATCAGTCCTCATGACCCTCCCTCCTCCCCTTGGAGTTGCAGTCCTATTATTATTTTTATTCTTTTGCTGTCTTTTTAGCTATGTCATTTGACTGAGCAAGATGGCACCCTTGGGTGGGAAGAGGACCGCGCATGCATGATGCAATTCCCAAAGACTTTCTCTGAAAGCTGGAGATTTGCTCTGCATGAGGGCTCCGTTGGTGCCGATGTCGCCCCATATGTGAGGACTGATTCCTGCTGTCCTCGGAGAGCACCTGTTACAGGTGAGTAACTACGCTTTCTCTGTGGACAAGCAGGACAAATGCTGGCTTATTTATTTATTTTAGATTTTTATATACCGCCTCACAATGGGAGAAACAGACATAAAACAATCTAATAAGTGCACAAAAAATCAGTTTAAGGCATAAGCCTTTCTAAAGAGCAGTTTTCAAATTTTTCCTAAAAAGTAATATCATGCTCGCCATGAAGCTTCAGGAGTCAAGAATTCCAAAGCTTTGTTTCTTTTCTTATCACTGCTATTGTAGGAACAACAAGCAGTGATTGGTTCCTGGATCGCAATACCATCCTAGGCACCAATAGAGCCCACACAAGAACCTCTCCCAACTCCTTCTGGAAGTTTTTAGAGTGGTCCCTCCATGCATGTACATGTATTCTCGCCTACCACTGTCATGCCTCATCCCAGTCGTCCATTTTCTATGGAGCCTCACAGACAGTTTTCGCATTGGTCTGCAGTATTCTCTTATGATCATGGTTAAAGTTGATCTGCTTGCCTTTCTGGCTGTTTTTAAGTGTCCTGCCCTGCCGCCATTGTTTGCTGAATATTTATTTCCCTTTTATTTTCCTTAGTTCAGCATCTTTTTTGGTCATTTAGTTTTTGTTCTTTTTCTTGCCACGCTGAATAGGTTGCATTTAGGCCTCAGGTGATCTGGTCATAGTAATCTTTCTTCAAAATTGAGTCTCTTTTTTTAATTTTGCTGCGGCTATTTTTCCAAATATGTCCCAGAAAACTGGTCAGTGGGTTTAAAAAGTGCACCTAACGCCTCAGGACAATGTCTATTATAGATACTCACAAATGATTCCTGCAGTGCTTGAGGCCTGACCATGTGCTACCACTTTGTGTATTATGTTTACAAATGACAGGGAGAGAGAGGTGCAAATGAAGTTTTGGCATTGAGAAGATTGATCCTATGGCATCAGTCTCCATTGCTTCCAGAGCTGCATCAGACACACAAGTGATACATCAACATCGAGGGGCCTTCAAACTCGCTCTGAGCTGAGCACTGTAGGGTTGGTACCCCTGCAGATCTGCGGATGCAGATTTCTGGCCTGCTCAGATGCTAAAGCCTGAATCAAAGTGACCAAACTAGATGGTTGATCTTCAAGCAACTACTTGCCAAGTGTTTATATGGATGCATACTGAAGATCATTGTTCCTGGCTAATTCACTGCCCACATGCAAGAACACCTGCTTCTCCGGCCCTTATCTACAGGATTCTACTGGCCTTGGGCACTTGTAATTATGTCCAGAAACTACATATCATTTCCTTTGCATGATATCTTACTATGGACCCTTTGCAGGAAGGACGCCTCTAGACTACCTCCTGATTTTTCTGAGATCTCTCCAGATTGTCTCGTGCCAACCAATTACTAAAAGATGGTAAGGACTCATCACAAAGAATAATGCAGTCTTCACAGAAGAACGTTCACGCCTTTTGTGCTTTGTGTGCCTTGTGCTTGCTACCTTGCCTGTCTGCAAGACAAATACACACTGCTTGCATGCAAAGCCGTTCTCCTAAGGATAGAGATAAGACTCTCCCACATACCCCCGGTTCTGTGTTCTCATGCTGATCGCCTCCGAAAGGGCTGTAGCCTGCATTAGTTTGCCTAGCCGCCTCCTTGGACCCCCATGCTACTCCAGAAACTGCCTCAGAACCCAGCACATCCACCTGGCCAAGCTAAGGTACCGTCTTATTTCTCTTCTCCTCCGGAAGAGTGTTCGTTAACCAGAAACTAGTTTCCATAATTCTTCTAAGTGCAGAGCAAACTAGTGACCTTTGGTTACTAATCAGTGATTTATCACTTTGTCTAACTGTAATCGTTGTGCTGCTATAACTTGCTATCTCATATTTCTATTAATATAGCTATAACTATACGTCTGTATATTTTTCTACCTTGTTACTCATAATAAATGTGTTATATATATATATATATTTTTTTTATTTATATATGTGTATATGTGTATGTATATATATAAATATAGATAGATATAGATAGATAGATATAGATATACAATACACAGATGAGGCTCTTTTCATGGCTCATTGCCAGTATTCTCACTGAACCTTGGGCTAGGTATTAGTAGCTAATTTCCCCTGGACATAACTGAGAGAATAGCTTATGTTTGCTACTACTAATCTCTATAGCACCAGTAGATCTCTCCAGCATTGGACTTCTATTGATACCACCACGAGGAAAAGTAAGACTTTGTCCTTATCTCCAGGAACAAGCAGGAATGAGTCTTAACATATGGGTACGTCGGTACCGACTGAGTCTGCACGGGAACGCTTCCCAGCGTCCAATCAAGAACTTTTGGAAGCATCCCAGCACGCCTGCGTGCTGACTTCCCGCCTTTCCCAACTGCCTCTCCTCAGTTTTCATTTTTCCACGGAGCCGGCAGGACGTCCTCCTGTCACCACAGAAAATTCTTGTTTTTATTTTTTAGTTTTCTTGTGGTCGTGGCTGTCTTCCCGACGCCACTGGTACCGCCGGTGTTTTCTTTTCTTGTAAAATTTTTCCTTTTCCACGGGATATTTTTTCTTCATAGTGTCCCACGGTCTCTTAGGCCTTTTAGGTCTCTTCTTTTTCCTTCATGGAACCGCCAGACACTTTCTCCAAGAAATGTTCAGACTCTGGCGGTACAACTTTATTTTTAGACCCTCGAAGTCGGTGTCTAACCTGCTTGGGTCCTGACAACAGTTTGGTAAGAAGAGGTTTTCAGCATCGAGGCTCCCTCGATACACGGTTGCCCTCCAACTTCGGGGCACCGTCCCCTTCTTCCACACAGGATCAGGTAACCCACAGACAGTCTGTTAAGACTAGCCAGTCCTCGAGTGGTAGGTCTCATGCGCAGCATGTAGATGGCTCCGGCCTTGCCCTCGAGGGCCCACTGGCTTCAAAACCCCGGCGGGAGTCTTCGGTCTCCAAAGCCTATAAGGGGTTTCAGGTTGTTCCTGGGGTTCACCCCCCACAGAACATACCTAAGCCGTGTACGGTGGTGGCATCCGCTTCGAGCGGTACCGATACCCCGGCATCGGCACTGGTGTTGGATGAAACACTCCTCACCAGGGATCGTCATCTGGCATCCTCGGTACCTTCGGGACCGCTGGATACCCTCCACATTGACTTTCCATTATCGGTACCAACGCCGATACTCCAACCGACGTCAGTACCCTCCAGATGTGCATCGATAGCCTCGCTTCCTTCGATGCCGAGTCTGGAATCGATCTCCAGTCTGGAGGACTGGGTACCGACTCGCCTTGGTACCGGCTCTCGACGGTACCGAAGGCTCGGTTCCGATGATTCGGATCCGCAACTCTCGGTTCCCCCGACGCCGATTGAGTTGCCACTGGTTGCCCTTCCTTCACTGGTATCAGACACGGTACCGAAGTTGGTACCAATGTCCTCATTACCTTCACGGTTGGTGCCTTCCATGCTTCGCTTATCAGGCTCTTTGCCCTCGATGCCGAGTTTGGAATCGATCTCTAGTCTAAAAGACTGGGTACCAATAGATTTTGGTACCGACACCGATCGATACCGGTGCTTCGGTACCGAGGATAGTGGCCGGAGGTTTTCGGTTACCTCGGTACCGATTGAACTGTCACCGATGACTGCTCCGATGTCTTTGTCGGGTTCGACTCTGACATCGGTACCGGTATTGGCATCGGTACCGGTACCCACAGTAGCATCGTGGCCAACTCCTGCCATGCTTTTTTCAACAGGATCACTCCATTCTATACCAAGTTTGGAGTCGATACCTGGCATGGACAATGTGGTAAGGATGGTGGCTGCTCCTGACAGCCAGTACCAGCAACCATCTTTTAAGCATTCCACACTGCACTCTGCAGGATCTTCTATTCCTATATATTTGGATAACTCTGTGGATGCTCAGGCTAGTTCTTTGGATCTAACCTGCCCAAGGGAGATTCCTGTTTGGGATCCCTCTTTTCAGAGTTTCCTCCTGGATATAGCAAGATCCCTTGCCATTCCTATTCCAGGACATGATCCTGCACAAGGCTCTGTTTCTACAAAAGCAAAGGACAACATAATGCTTCCTTTGCATCATTCCTTGCAGAATCTCCTTCTAGGAAGTTGGGAAACACCTTTAAGGGTACCCCCACCTCCCAGGGCAACTGATCTCTTATATCAGGTGCCCCCCTCTCCAGGGTTTCAAAAGACTCAACTTCCTCATCATTCCATAGTAGTGGAATCAGCAATGAGGCGGGTAAAGAGTAAGAAAAAGCATTCTTCTTATCCGCCAGGTCGTGAGTCTAAGACACTAGATGCCTTTGGACGTCAAACCTTCCGGACATCTATGCTTTCTGCAAGAATTCTCTCATATATTTTTTATATGAGTCTTTCTCTTGAGGAGGTCACAAAGCAGTTACATCTTTTGACTCCTTTCCTTCCAGATTCCAGGAGTAAAGACTATTCTTCACTGCTTAAGCATATCCAGAATATTTCTTGGTTTCTTTCTCGTTCTTCCCTAGACTCTTTTGAGTCTGTTAGCAGAACGTCTGCTATTGCTATAGGGGCACGGCATAGAGCCTGGCTCCAAGCTTCAGACTTGGACAAATGGGCACAACAACGTCTGGGACATACTCCTTGCACTGGAGAAAATCTTTTCAACAAGGAGTCTTTACGTCAGGTTACTCAGTTATCCACTGCTTTACCTGTTCCTAAGGGTTGTTCTACACCTTCTTCTGTCCCACTAGGTAGGAAATCTCCTACCAAACTTTCTTCCCACAGGAGAAGAAGGTTGTATTCATCACTTGCCCATCATACAGATGTTCCCCAACAGGGGAGGCATCGTCCTGGTCTGAAGAATCCAACCCCTCACCAGGCTCAGCAAACCCAGCATCTGCAGGGTTTCTATCAATCATCATCAGATGCTTGTGACTCTGGGGGTTAGCATCTACAGTTGCTTCTTCTCAATGAAGACAATCCACCGCTTCATTCTAACCCCTACACATGGATCTCTTTCCCAAAGATATCCATTTTTCTATATTTCTATGAGCTGTCAGGATATTCATGCCTATAGGTCACAGGTTTCTCCTCTTTTTCCTGCTAGGGAAAGAGGTCTAACCACTATCAAATGATAGTTCCTGTGCCAGCATGTATTTTTTCCTTTCTATAGACTTTTTCGTAAGTCTTCTTCAGCTCCATTCTCTTCACCCTCTACCAAGTTTTTCCCCTGTAAGAGCGGAATTACTTACTGGGAGGCTTTTTTATTCAGCCTCTCTACTTTTCTCACTTTCCAGTGCGGAGTTTTCCTCTCTGAGTTACCTCCTCTGCTTCAATCTTGCTTTGGGGCAGCTTATCAGACATGTCCAGAGTTTCCTACTCCTGTTCTGTCCTTTCTCTTTTCAACAGTAAGATTCTTTCTGCTGTCTTGCTAGCAGCTGCCTATGCAGGAGCCTTAATGTTTGGACCACTGGTTCTTGTCTTCAAACAACCAGATTGTCCTCCACTAACATTCTGTCTAGTCTTAGTAGTGGCTCCAAGTCAGTGCTTCATCTCTCTTGGAGATCATCTCACCACAAGCTTTCTAGATTGTCTTCTATTCTGCCATCTCCATTTTCCTGGGTTTGGCAGCATAGTTGGCAGAGATACTGGCTCTCTAGCAGCCAGTTCTATCTCCTCATTCTCCTGCATCATGCTCTCTGCAATCTACAGAGAAGCTTTCCACTATGGGCCCTTGCTAGAGAGCATGGGTTCTTTTTTTCTCCAACAGCTATCCTAGCTGGTTAGAAAGGGCTTTTCAGTCATGTCTCCCATGACTAGAAGGTTCTCCCTTCTTTTACTATCTCCTTTTTTGATATAAAGGACATAGGCCTTCTCTTACGTGAAAGCTCAAGGAGTTGCCAGTTCCCTGCTTTGGTCCATAGTATTCTCAATCGGGGATATGCTCGTCCTCATGGTAAGAACGCATGATACCTTTGCCCTTAAGCAGGTCAACATGGTATCTCATCTCTAGGCGTCTTCTGTCTACTTACCATGCTAGAGTCCTGGAAGGCTCGGGACTTGCTGGCTGCACATTGATATTATCCTTTGTTTTTCACGTAACAGTCCTGGTTATTTTTCACTACCTATCATTCTTGCAGATCATGACCAGGAGGAATAGATTCTCTATACGTCTTCTCAAGTAGGTTCCACTTCCTTGTTAGATGAATCTTTCCTCTCCACATATCCTATGTGATCACTGTGCTGTAGGCATATTTCTGTCTGTTTAATTGCAGACACCCATATGTAGGCCTACATATCCATATTTATATTTTGTGTGTATTTTATGCCCTTCCATATCTCACTATAGATATATTCTTATATGTCTATATATCTGTCTATATATATAACTATATATCTATCTATATCTATATCTATATGTATCTGTTGAGATATTTTATTATAGATAGATATGTATCCACATACTTATCTATCTCACTGTCTATCCTCATATAGCTATATGATTCTGACAGAGGGGCTTTACCCATACCTATGCTATCTAGCAGGTTTGGGGTTCTACACACTCAACCACTCCTGTGATAGTCAACAATGTTTATACCATAACCTAACGGTTTAGGTACCTCTGAAGCTCTCCGTGCCCAATATCTCTCCTAGCTTACCCCAGTTAAGAGAGACATTGTGGATCTTCAGTTAATCACAGGCTTTAATGCCTCAGGCCTTTGTCCTCTCTTTTTGGGATACAAGGAGTTCCCACACCCTTTCTCCCCACAAGGACTATGCCTGTTTGTCCAAATCGGTTAGCCTTTCTCTTTTTGCTCCTAAGAGTGACTCACTCTGCCTCCAAAAGAGCTAGGTCTTTTGTCATAAAGCCTTCCGCTGAAGGCCCACCGTTTTTGGACTACCCCAGTTTTCCTACTGGGGTTACCTGTTACCTTTCAGGATTCTGACCTCCACTGGTTTTCCTACAGGATTATTACCTCCACTTACAGTGAGGTCCTCTTCAAGGTTCCTCTACTAGGTTTCCCAGTAGATCCATGAACCTCCATACTTCTGTGAAATCCTGTCAGGGGAGGTCCATATCCTTTGCAATATTATTGATGACCATCATCATCCTCACATGGACTCCTTCTCTGCAGTCCTATGCTAGCTTAGCTGTTCCACAGCATCCTTCTTTCTTCAACTCCTACCCTCCATCCTCAGGATGCCTGGTGTTCTGGGAGATAGCATGTTCCAACCTATGACATGCTGGGACTCCAGGCATCTCAGCTTGGGAGTCCCCATATGTGAAGACTCAATCTCCAGGAACAAGCAGGAATGAGTCTTCACATATGGGTACGTCGGTACCGACGGAGCCTGCACGGGAATGCTCCCCAGCATCCAATCAGAAAGCTTTTGGGAGCATCCCTCGCGCCTGCGCGCTGACTTCCCGCCTTTCCCACTGCCTCTCCTCAGTTTTCGTTTTTCCGCGGAGCCGACAGGACATCCTCCTGTCACCGCAGAAACTTTTTTCTTTAAAAATTCTTATTTCCTTGTTTTCTTGTGGGCCGTTTTTCCTCCTGAGGTGAGGACACCGGTTTATTCTTCTCTCCAGGATCAGGTAACCCACAAACAGTCTGTTAAGACTAGCCAATTCTTGAAGGGTAAGTCTCATGCCCAGCATGATGACGGCTCCGGCCTTGCCCTCAAGACCCCATTGGCAATAAAACCCCGGCGGGAGTCTTCGGGCTCCAAAGCATTTACGGGGTTTCAGGTTGTTCCTGGGGCTCACCCCTCACAGAACATGCCTGAGCCGTGCTCGGGGGTGGTATCCGCTTTGAGCGGTACCGATAACCCGGCACCGGCATCGGAGTCGAGTGTTCCACTCTTCACCAGGGATCGTCATCTGGTGTCCTCGGTACCTTCGGGGCCGATCGATACGACCCAGATTGGCTTTCCTGTATCTCCGCCATGCTCGGGGTTTGTACTGGCTTCGAGCGGTACCGATACATCGGCATCGGTGTCGAGTGTTCCACTCTTCACCTGGGATCGTCATCTGCTATCCTCGGTACCTTCGGGGCTGATCGATACCACCCAGATTGACTTTCCTGTATCTTCGCCATGTTCGGGGTTCGTATCGGCTTCGAGTGGTACCGATACCCCGACATCGGCGCCGGTGTCGAATGTTCCTCTCTTTACCAGGCATGGTCTTCAGACGTCCTCGGTACCTTCGGAACTGATCGATATGACTCCGATAGACTTTCCTGTATCGGCATCGCCGATACCACCACCACCGTCGGTACCGTCTAGACATGCATCGATAAACTCGCTCCCTTCGATGCCGAGTCTAAAATCAATTTCCAGTCTAGATGACTTGGTACCGACGCGTTTCGGAACCGATCCATGTCGTTTCCGATTATGCAGTACCGAGGATATTCATCAAGGTTCTCTGGCTACCTCGGTACCGCTTCAGCAGCCCCCGATTACTGCTTCGAGGACATTATCGTCTCCGATACCGGTACCGGTATCGATGTCGATTTCTGCAGTTCCATCGGTGCCATCGATCCTTTCTATGCCTAACTTAGAATCGATACCGGGCACAAACGATGCAGTACTAACTGCCTCGAATCAGAACTGTCAGTATCACTGTCCATCTAGCAGGTTTCTTTTTCAGCACCAGTCCAGTATGTCTTCTGGTGCTCAAGCTGCTCCTTCAACCTCAGCTTACCCAGGTATAGTTCCTATTGGAGATCCTTCTTTTCAGAAATTTCTCCTTGACATGGCAACCTTTCTTGCCATTCCTATTCCTGGCTCTACTCTTAACCAAGCTCCTGCAGAAAAGGAAAATATAATGCTTCCTTTACATTATTCTTTGCAGGATCTTCTTCTGAGGATGTGGGAGTCGCCTTTAAAGGTTCCTTCACCTTCTACAGCCATTAATGTTCTGTATCAGGTGCCTCCCTCTCCTGGGTTTCAAAAAACCAACTTCCACATCGTTCCATTGTAGTGGAATCAGCAATGAGGAAGGTAAGAAGCAAGAAGAAGCATTCTTCTTATCCGCCAGGTCGTGCATCTAAAGCACTTGATACCTTTGGACGTCAAACCTTCCAAACTTCTATGCTGGCTTCAAGAATTATTTCATATATTTTTTATATGAGTCTGACACTTCAGGAGGTCACAGAGAAATTATCTCTTCTGTCCCCTTTTTTGTCAGAACCTAAGGCCACTGACTATTCCTTGCTTCTTAATCACAGCAGGAATATCTCTTGGTTTCTTTCTCGTGCTTCTCTAGACTCCTTTGAGTCTGTTCGCAGATCCTCTGCTATTGCCATTGGAACACGTCGTACAGCCTGGCTGCAAGCTTCAGACTTGAGCAGATGGGCACAACATACACTGGGTAATTCTCCTTGTACTGGAGAAAATCTCTTTAATAAAGAGGCTTTACGTCAGGTTGCTCATTGCTCCACTGACTTCCCTGGTTCTGGAAACCATCCTAAGCCTTCTTTTTCCCCAGACCGTAGGAAATGTCCTACCAAACCTTCTTTCCCTAAGAAAAGAAGGTTTCACCCTTCTCCTGCCCATCCTCCAGATGTACCCAAGCAAGGGACATCTCATCCTAGTCTGAAGTCTCCAGACTCTAGCCAGTGTAATCATAACCAGCAACCATAGGTTCCTGTATGTTGCAATCTACAGTTAACTTCTTCTTAGCAGAAGTTTATTCTTCAAACTCTACACTGTTTTTTTCTTTTTCAGTATGCTACTCTGTTAGGATAATTTTGTCCATGGGTTACAGAATTCTCCCCTTCTTACTACTACGAAGGGAGATTACAACTATCCAAAGATAGTTTCTGTCCCCACATGGACATCTTTTCCTTCAGCTGACTTACCATATGGTTAGTCACCTTCCAACCCCCTCTCTTCCAGGGTTCCCCTGCTTGAGTTGGTACTATACTGAAACACTTCTCTTTCTTCCAGTGTAGACTTTTTGTTATCCTTCAATACATGCTCTGAACAACTCATCAGACAGAGATGGAAATATCTCCGCTCCCTTTGTCTGTTTTCTCCCTGTTTTTATACAGGAGAATCCCCTCTGCTGTTTTGTTCAGTTGCTGTGTATGCAGGAGTTCCAGTGATTGCTTTAATGCTCATTGCAAGCTACTTTCAACTATCTTGCATAATACTACTCACTGCAGGTTATCTTCTTCTAGCCATATCCTTTCCTAGGATGTTGCAACACACCTGACTTCAGTCAGTTTTTTCTCATAATTCTCCTGCACAATGCTCTCTGCAATCTTCAGAGAAGCTTTCTACTTTGGGCCCTTGCTACAGAGCATTGAACTTTGTCTCTAAGGGTTTTTCCATATAGTAGAAAAAGCGTATATTATCATTCCATGGCGTGAATGTCCAAGGAGTTCCCAATCTTGCAGGAATCTACCCCTTTTTTCCCTACAGCTTGGCATTATGCTTTTCTGCTCCACTTGGACAACGCATACTCTTTTAGTGTACATGATATCCCTATGTCCCTTGGCTGGGTCATCCTGGTGTCTTAGTCTATGCGTTTTTGTCCTTTGGACATGTCAGAGTCCTCAAGTACTCCTGACGTGCTCTTGCCAGACTGCTATTATCCTCTGTTTTTTCACGCAACCATACTGGTTATTCCACTGAACTACATTCCTGCACCGCAGAAATAGATTCTCTATATATCTTCAGGTGGTTTTTACCCCCTCATTATTAGATAAATCTTTTCCCATCACATTCACCATGTGAATGTTTTTGTGGGGCTCAGTTGCAGGCATGTATCCTCAGACTTATATTCATGTCTGTATATGTCCTATACATACATATTTTCTGTAGTCTGTGTGGGCATAAGTCATGCCCATCTATATCTATATATCTATATATATCACACATATCTAAACATATATGCACACATATATAGATATGTATGTCCCTCCATATATATATATATATATATATATATATATGTGCCCTTTGGGAGATATCCATAGGACGCTAAGTATTACCTGCTATCTCCCTAACTGTCTGTGCTATAATGTTTTTCCCTTCTTAGGGGATCCAGACAGTCCACTTGCCTATTCTCATACGGCTCAGTAAGTGGGAGCGGTTATACACACAATTATTGCTGTGATGTCAACAGCTTCTATTTTTGTTATAGATCTCCCTGTCTATGAAGTATCAAACTTCAATGTCTTCCTATCTCTTACCAGCTAGGAAAGACAGTGTACATCTTCAGTATTTCTGCGTACACTTCTGTTCTCCTTGGGAATAGGGGCTTTTTTCCATACCCCCTCTTCCCTTCAGGACTGGGCTAATTCTCCAGATCGGTCAGTCTTCTTCTTTTAGTCCTCAATGTTAATAACTCTGTACCTAAAAGAGTTTTCAGCTTTTTCCCATAAAGCTTTCCTTTTCAGACCTGCCGTTCTTCTCCTACCCCAGTTGACACCTGGGTCACCTGCCCATTCCAGGTTTGGAACTTCATCTTCACTGCTGTGAAGTTACCTTGAGGATTCCGCTACTGCATCTACAGTACACTCCATCACAGTTCTACTTCCTACAATCCAGTAGGTAAGCTCTATATTGTACTAGTTCATTAATGATACTTGACATACATTCTAAAGACTCTTTTTCTCTGTAGTCTTTAGATTCGCTGTTCCTCTACAGCTCTTTTCTATTCAACTCCTACCCCCCATCCCTCAGGGGATGCCGGGGATCCAGGTTTGGGAAATGCCGTCCTGTTCCAGGGATACGCATTTTATGGGATCTCCCCTGGCATCCACAGCTAGGGAGTCCCCATATGTGAAAACTCATTCCTGCTTGTTCCTGGAGATAGCACAGTTACTTACCTGTAACAGGTGATCTCTGGGAACAGCAGGAATAAGTCTTCACAACCCTCCCACCTCCCCAGGAGTTGTATCTCTATCTATCTTTCCTTTCCTCTCTCTCTCTCTTTGTCTCAGCTTTAAAACTTAACTGAGGAGAGGCAGTTGGGAAAGGCGGGAAGGCAGCACGCAGGCATGCTGGGATGCTTCCAAAAGCTCTTGATTGGACGCTGGGAAGCGTTCCCACGCAGACTCCGTTGGTACCGACGTACCCATATGTGAAGACTTATTCCTGCTGTTCCCAGAGATCACCTGTTACAGGTAAGTAACTGTGCTTTCCTTGAAGACATCATCAAGACCCTGGAGATGGCTAGCATCAAATGGACCACTAATATGGTCACCTTATAGAGCGGATTAGACCTGTTAAGCTTATAATTACCACACTCTAATATTACACAGGTCTGCAAAAAAAAATTTTCCGAGAGTTGTTTTGGTTATTCCACGTAATCTTTATTTTTTTTTGTGTGCTGAATCCGAAAATGACCTCCATTTTGTCATAGGACATCACGTTTCCTAACAATTTAGGTAACTATGTTAAATAAGGCAATACCTCAAAATAAATGTAAATAGACTTATAAAATTAAAGTTTTATTACAATATTTTCATGAAATGAACTGAAATGAGCTCACCTACACACACTAAACTCAATTCTTCTTCCTTGTGAGGCTCCTCTTGGTGCATTTACGCTTGTGAATAGCATCTGGAATGTCTCTCTGAAGCATCCAACAGTAGTCTGCCATTATTGTAATGCTCCATTTTCCCTGGTATCTCCTTTCCATCTCTTTAATGTCTTGGTGGAATCGTTCACCTTGTTCCTCACTCACGGCTCCCAAATTTTCAGGAAAGTAGTCAAGGTGGGACTGGAGGAAATGCACTTTCAAACTCATCAGGCAACCTAAAGCTTGAAATGCTTTCAGCATTCGTCCGACGATCTTTTTGTAGTGAGGATCTTTGTTATTGCCTAAAAATTTCTGTACAACTTCTTTAAATGCAATCCACCCTTCTTTTTGAGGATCCGTCATGGTATTGACAAACTCTTGATCAACTATAAGCCTTCTAATGTCTGGTCCGACAAACACACCTTCCTTCAATTTTGCCTCCGACGGGCCTGGAAACTTGGTGACCAAGTATTTGAAGCATTGTCCATTTCTTGGAAGTGATTTTACAAATTGCTTCATCAATCCCAATTTTATGTGGAGAGGTGGTAGAAGAAATTTATGGGAAGGTACCAAAGTTTCTCGGAGGACATTTTTTTCACCGACTGTTAGCACCCTCGGCTGCCAACTCTTCTTGGTCCAGTGATTTTGTCAGTCTCGACTGTCCCATAGACACAGAAAACAAGGATATTTGGTATACCCAGCTTGTTGCCTGAGCAGCATGCACAAGACCTTCAAGTCCCCACACACTTGCCAACCATGGTCTTCATATTTAAGTTTACGAAGAACCAATTCTGAGTTTTCGTAGGTTTCCTTCAAGTGTACGGAATGACCTACAGGTATGGAAGCGTAAAAACCGTTGTGGAGTAAAACTGCTTTGAGATTTCTTTTTGAAGAATCTATAAAAAGACGCCATTGCTCTGAATCATATTGGATTTTAAATTGACCCATCAGACCTTCGACATCGATGCAATAAACCAACTTGTCTTCCTGGGCGAAGTAAGGAACGAACTCCTTTTCACGATGTCTGAACCATGAAGATGACACTCCTGGCAACAATAAATTCCTGCTTTTCAGCCTTGATCCGAGTAACTCAGCGGCATCTTTGGGAAGATTCAAGTCTCTTACCAAATCATTCATCTCCTCCTGAGAAAACAATTTTGGTCTTGCATCATCTTCAAAGTCAGAACTTGATTTGTCATCTGGTTCAGGTATGACTTCACCTTCATCGGAGGTATCTCTTCCAAGGTAGCAGAAGGCTTGGGTACTGGTATATCTGTGCCATGGGGGATGGGACGAATTGCTGAGTGAAGACTCGGGTATGAAATGGAATACTTCCATTTGGAATTAAACCCTTTCACATCACATGAACAAAAGTAACAGTCGTCACTATGGTTCTTTTGCTCTCGCCATACCATAGGAATCCCATAAAGGAAAGATTTTTTTCTTACCCTTGAACCAGTTTCGGAGGTCCTCAACACACCGTTTGCACACTTTATGAGGCGCCCAGACTTTATCTTGATCTCCAATTTTTAGTCCATAGTATGCAAAGTATACTTTTTTCACAAAGTCTGTAATATTCTGCTGTTGCTTCAACACTGTATATTCACCACAGATGAAATAGAAACTGTCTGGCGAATTAATACACTATCGCGGAGCCATAACATAATGGTTGAAGAATGACGAACTAACACGAATTGCGATGAAAAAGTGTGAACAGCCTAGAACCAAGAACCTGATGATGATTCGTGCACAAGTGTGGCATGCAGGAGAGAGCAGCTCTGTGTCTGTACACGAGACGTCACAGGGCTGGCCACGCCCCCCTGCACTGACTGGAGCTGCTGCTATCTGCCCTGTATCTCCCTCCCACTGGATTCTTCAGGAAAGATTAACCCCTTCTACCATTAGAAGCACGGACTTAAAACTTGCTTAGCTTATGTATATATTGCTGACCATCAGATTTACAGTGCTATATTTTTTTTTTACATAACTCGGACAACCCCTTTAAGGTTTTTTTGGCATTTTATATCTTAAAAGCACTTATGTGAATTAATTAATAGTAATTTGAAAAAAATTGATAAATTTGAAGACAATTTTGCATGTTGTAGCAAATCATGATGTCTATGAGTTTTTTTCAATATTTTATTTGTTTTCAGCACACCAAAATACATGGAAATTAGATGAAAATAATCAAACAGCTTTTTTGTTGTAGACCTGTGTTATCCTTGAGATTGTGATGTTATAGCATTTCGATATTGTTAACCAGTTGATTGTTGTCGATTTCTATAATAAATAAGCAACAAGGTCTCAGATTTTCATGGGGCTTTGATTCAGACTCCAACGTGTCCGATATGCTTGCACCCTTTAACATCAATGACCTTTTCTTCTGTTGCTTAAGCTATATTCAGACTCAATCAACCAGTTTACTTAAATTGAAATATAAAGTAGTGCTTAACTTTAACATGTTGTACCCAACGCCATGCTTCAGCGCCTTGTCTGCTTTTCACTATGGTGACGTTTCTTCAGGGGGTTTCTTTTGAAAGCACTGGTAACAAAATGGATAAAAATCTAACTTGTTAATCGCAATCTCTTCAGTCTCTACTTCAAAATCTCAATCTGAATTTGTGTATTATGACATAAATCACTAAACATTTAACATTGTTAAAATCCTTTACCTCAGTTATATGCGTAGTTGATTCTTTGTTGCAAATTTTCTATGAGCCTGTCGGCTTCTCAAAGCAACGACATGCTTGCGGATTGGCTATCAGCAGTACCACCTTTATAGCATTGGTCACTTCGAACTGTTCAGCAATGCTAAAATCCTTTGCCTCAGTTGTATACGTAGTTGATTCTTTGTTGCAAGCTTTCTATGAGCCTGTCGGCTTCTCAAACCAACGCCGCGCATGCGGTTTGGCTACCAGCAGTGCCTGTTTTATAGCATTGATCACTTCGAACTGTTCAGCTGTGTTTAATTCATTAATTTGTCTAAATTCAACCCAAATTTACTCCTATCTATTGTCCCTTATACACATACACTCCAGTCTATTTGGGCATTTAAGCCAGCCGGAGTGACTGACTGCAAATTGTAAATCCATCGTTGTTCGTGGATCAGTAGAGTTTGATCTTTTCATTTTCCATTGCAGTCCGCAACAATTTGGTCTAAACAAAAACAACGCAGCTCTTCCAACTTGTGGCTATGCTCCAAACAATGATTCACTAAAGGCGCTTCTATTTTCTTGCAGTTCAACCTGCTTCGATGTTCATTCCCTCGAGTTTGAATTCTTCCTCGCACTCCTCCTTTCTTTTTTCTTCTTGTCTCCTACTTCATCTAAAAAATCCTCTTTTGATCGCCGACTTGAATCGGTAGTATCAGTCTCATCTGAAATGTCTTCAAAATCTACTTGTTTGCGTTGCTTTTTTTCTTTTCTCTTCGAAGTCATTCAGGGATAAACATATCCCATTGTATTTGTTGCAAATATTAACACAACATTCTCATTGGGTCACAGAACTAGACATCATACTAGATACCCTAGATGTGGTATCTCTATATACCAACATCCCGCAATCTGAGGCATTTGACACTGTAGTTACAGCTTTAAAAGACAGAGGTGATTTATAGAAAAAACAACTTTCATTTTTAGCCGAATTAATGAATTTGGTACTCTCTCAAAATTATTTTGTATTTAATGACACATTATATAATCAAACATCAGGAGTGGCGATGGGTGATCTCCAGGAACAAGCAGGAATGAGTCTTCACATATGGGTACGTCGGTACCGACGGAGCCTGCACGGGAATGCTCCCCAGCATCCAATCAGAAAGCTTTTGGGAGCATCCCTCGCGCCTGCGCACTGCCTTCCCGCCTTTTCCACTGCCTCTCCTCAGTTTTCGTTTTTCCGCGGAGCCGGCAGGACGTCGTCCTGTCACCGCAGAAACCTTTTTCTTCAAATTCTTTATTTCTTGTTTTCTTGTGCTCGCGGCTGTTTCTCCCGCCGCCACCGGTACCGCCGGTGGGTTTTTTCTTAAATTCAGGGAAATTTTTCCCTCAATTTCTGTCTTGAATTTTTTGGGCCTGCAAGGCCTCTCCATCATGGAGCCGCCTTCTCCTAAGAAGTGCCTTCACTGTAGAAGCACAGTTTTCTTTTTAGACTCCAATGCCTGGTGTCTAACCTGTTTGGATCCTGACCCTTTTTTCCCTGAACAATCAGGCTGCAAAACTGTGAGAAGAACTTCCCTCTTTCGAGTTTCCCTCGATACCATTTTCCCTCCCGAAGTGCAGGCACCGTTTTTTTTCTTCTCTACAGGATCAGGTAACCCACAAGCAGTCTGTTAAGACTAGCCAATTCTTGAGTGGTAGGTCTCATGCCAAGCATGATGACAGCTCCGGCCTTGCCCTCAAGACCCCATTGGCATTAAAACCCCGGCGGGAGTCTTCGGGCTCCAAAGCATTTCAGGGGTTTCAGGTTGTTCCTGGGGCTCACCCCTCACAGAACATACCTGAGCCATGCTCGGTGGTGGCATCCGCTTCGAGCGGTACCGATACCCTGGCATCGGCACCGGTGTTGAGTGATCCACTCTTCACCAGGGATCGTCATCGGGCGTCCTCGGTACCTTCGGGACCGATCGATACGACCCAGATTGACTTTCCTGTATCGGCAAAATCGCAGATACCATCACCGACGTCGGTACCCTCGAGACATGCATCGATAGACTCACTCCCTTCGATGCCGAGTCTGGAATCGATATCTAGTCTAGATGACTGGGTACCGACGCGTCTCGGAACCGATGTTTACCGATTCCGCATGCACGGTACCGAGGATAATCACCTAAGGGTTTTACTTACCTCGGTACCGCTTGAGCTGCCTCCGATGACTACTTCGGTGTCGGTTTCGCCTTCGATGCCGGCGCAACTACCGGTATCGGTATCGATGCCGGTACCCACAGTATCATCGGAACCAGCTCCTTCCATGCTTTTTTCACCTGGATCGCTCCTCTCTATACCTAGCTTGGAGTCGATACCTGGCATGGATGATACACTACTGACTGTCTCAACTCATAATTGCCAGTTCCAGTGTCCATCTATTACAAATCCTGTTCTACACCGGACAGGTACATCCTCCGGTGCCCAGGCTACCTTTTCAAATTTAGCCTGTCCAGGAATGGTTCCCATCGGAGATCCTTCTTTTCAGAAATTTCTCCTTGACATAGCAACCTTCCTTAATATTCCTATCCCTGGCTATGAGTCTTCTCAGGGTTTTTCTGCAGGAAAGGAAAATATAATGCTTCCTTTACATCACTCTTTGCAGAATCATCTTCTGAGGGTATGGGAAAAACCTTTAAGGGTTTCTTCACCTCCTACAGCAACTGATCTTCTGTATCAGGTGCCCCCCTCTCCAGGATTTCAAAAGCCTCAACTTCCCCATCATTCCATTGTAGTGGAATCAGCAATGAGGAAGGTAAAAAGCAAAAAAAACATTCTTCTTTCCCGCCAGGGCGTGCATCTAGAACACTGGATGCCTTTGGACGTCAAACCTTCCAAACATCTATGCTGGCAACAAGGATTCTCTCATATATTTTCTATATGAGTCTATCCCTTCAGGAGGTCACAAAGAAATTATCTCTTTTGACTCCTTTTCTATCAGAGCCTAAGGCTGCAGACTATTCCTTACTTCTTAGTCATAGCCAAAATATCTCTTGGTTTCTTTCTCGTGCTTCCCTAGACTCTTTTGAGTCTGTTAGCAGAACCTCTGCTATAGCCATAGGAGCACGTCTTAAAGCCTGGCTCCAAGCATCTGACTTGAATAGATGGGCACAACAAAGGCTGGGTAATACTCCTTGTACTGGGGACAATCTCTTCAATAAGGAGTCCTTACGTCAGGTTGCTCATTGCTCCACTGACTTTCCTGTTTCTGAGGGCCATCTTAAGCCCTCTCCTTCCTCAGCAGGTAGAAAATTCCCTACCAGACCTTCTTTCCCTAAAAGAAAGAGGTTTTCCTCTTCACCTGCCCATCATTCGGATGTTCCCAAGCAGGGGACGTCTCGCCCTGGTCTGAAGAATCCAAACTCTAGCCAGGCTGAATAAACACAGTAACCATAGGTTTCTGATTAATCTTTTTATAACTACAGTTAATTTCTTTCAGCAGAAGTTTTTCACTGTTTTTCCATTCAAAACTCTGCTCAGGGATTCCTATTCTCAGGAAATCCATTTACTCTTCACTATGCTGAACTGTCAGGTTATTCATGTCTATAAGTTACAGAGTTTTCCACCTCTTCCTGACTAGAAGAGAGGTTTAGCAACTATCACATGATAGTTTCTCTGTACCAGCATGAATTTTTTCCTTCCATGGACTTACCATGTGGTAAGTCCTTCTTCAGCTTCTATCTCTACCCTCTTCGCCAGGGTTTTCCCCTGTACGAGTGGTACCTTACCATTGAAAGACTTTCTTGTCTTTCTTTTCACTGTAGAGTTTCTTCTCCTGAATAAACTCCTTTCTTTATCTGGGCAGCTCTGCAGACAGAGACAGCTTGCTCTTTGTTCAGTCTGTTCTCTCTGTTAGACACAGACTGACTCTCTCTGTTGTCCTTTTCAGTAGCTGCCCATGCAGGAGTTCCGGTGCTTGCCTACTGGTACTTTTCCACAAGTCCCAGTCTTGTCTTCCACCACTCCTGTCTGACCTTAATAGTGATTCCAAGACAGTTTTCTACATCTTCTTGGATAATCTTTTTCACTACAGGCTTCTTACACTATCCTTTACCTTTGTCATCTCCAATCTCTGGGTTTGGCACGTAATGGACATGGCTGTCAGTTTTCTCCATCAGCCAGTTCTACATCCCAGTTCTCCTGCATAATGCTCTCTGCAATCCTACTGAGAAGCTTTCCTCTATGGGCCCTTGCTAAAGAGCATAGAGTTTCTCGAATGACTATCCATCATGGTTGAAAAACGCTTCCTCAGTCATCCCCTATGACTGTGAGGGTTCTTCATACCCTGCTATCTTCTTTTAAAAAAAAAAAGAAGAGGGAGAAGGACATAAGCCTTCTCCACATGAAAGTCTGAGAGTTATCCCATTCCTTAGGGAATATACTCTTTTTTTTCTTGCAGCTTGTCCTCATGGTATCCTAATACTTCAAGGACAGTACATATTACTCTGAAAAACGCCTGATACCTCCTTTGTCCCTCATGTAGGTCAACCTGGTATCTCATTCTATGCGTTTCTGTCCTTTTACCATGCTGGAGTTCCACAGGACTCCGGACTTGCTGTTTACAGACTAATATTATCCTCTGTTTTTTCACATAACCATCCTGGTAATCCACTGGATAGCATTCCTTTATCATCATTCCTGGGGGAATAGATTCTCTATATATTTTCTCAAGTAGGTTTCACCTCCTTGTTCTTGAATGAATCTTTTCCCTTCACATCTCCATGTGAATGTCCTGATATGCATAACTCTGTCTGCTTATTGCAGGCATCTATCTTAGACCTATATATTCAGGTATATCTCTCTCTCTCTCTCTATCTCTATCTCTATCTCTATCTCTCTCTCTCTCGATAGATAGATAGATAGATATAGATATATACATCTCTGTAGATGTATCTGTCAGCTAAGTGTGCATATGCTATGCCCTTTAGATCTTATTATAGATCTATATCTAGATATAGATATATAATAAGATCTAAAGGGCATAGCATATGCACACTTAACTGACAGACAGACAGATACAGCTACAGAGATATCTCTACATATATGTGTGTATCTGTCCAGATACTTATTATAGGTAGATATGTATTTCCATACTTATCTCCTGACTGTCTATGCTCATAAAGGTTTTCACCTTCTTGCATGTTTCTGACAGTGGGCTTGCACAGCTTCATACTGTTCCACAGTATGTTTCAGATATTTTGCACACATCCACTACTGTGGAACTGACAGCCCTACCGTATCCTAGGTTTACGTATCCCTGAAGCTCCATGCCCCAATGTCTTCCTACCTCTCACCAGTTAGGAAAGACATGGTGGATCTTCAGTGGATTTCAGATTCAATTCCTCAAACATCTGTCCCTTTCTTGGGAGTATGGGGTTCTTCTCATACCCTGTCCTCCCTCAAGGACTAGGTCTGTTTGTCAAGATCGGTCAGTCTTCCTCTTTTGCTCCTACCTCTGAATACTTCTGTAGCCAAAATAGTTTTCAGCTTTCCATGAAGCTTCCCACTGAAGACCTGCCGTATTTGTGTTACCCCAATTAAATCCTGGGGTCACCTCTCACTTCCAGATGTGGACCTCCACCTTCACTCCAGTGAGGTCACCTTGAACATTATTCTACTGGATCCCCAGTAGACTCCATCAGCCTCTCTACTTCCTGCAATCCAGTAGGTGAGCATCATATGGTGATTGTTCATTCCAATATTATGGTGATTGTTCATTTCAATATATCTTTTGATAATGATCATACATACAAGGACTCCTTCCAGGTAGTCCTTTCTTAGCTTAGCTGTTTTTTCAGCAGCTCCTCTCTTTTCAACTCCTGCCCTCCATCCTCAGGATGCCTGGCCATATGAGGTGTAGCATGTTTTCAATCTTCAACATGTTAGGGCTCCAGGCATCTTAGCTTGGGAGTCCCCATATGTGAAGACTCATTCCTGCTTGTTCCTGGAGATAGCACAGTTATTTACCTGTAACAGGTGATCTCTGGGAACAGCAGGAATAAGTCTTCACATCCCACCCACCTCCCCTAGGAGTTGTATTTATCTTTCTATCTTCCTTTCCTCTTTCTCTCCTTTTGTCTCAGCTATGAAACTCAACTGAGGAGAGGCAGTGGAAAAGGCGGGAAGGCAGGCGCGAGGGATGCTCCAAAAAGCTTTCTGATTGGATGCTGGGGAGCATTCCCGTGCAGGCTCCGTCGGTACTGACGTACCATATGTGAAGACTTATTCCTGCTGTTCCCAGAGATCACCTGTTACAGGTAAGTAACTGTGCTTTACCTGTGCCCCGGCCATAGCCAATTTATTCATGGCGGCTTATGAGGATAAATGGGTAAAGTTGTCACCCTATGCAGATCAATTGAAAATGTGGAGTCGCTATATAGACGCCATTTTTTTTATTATGGAAGGGACCTTTTGAAAGTTTACATGAGTTCTTTACCTGGCTTAACAGCAGAGATGTAAATATTGTGACGCTCGCGCCCCTACCAGGCGGTTGCCTAGTAGGGACGGCTGGCCATTTGATATCCCTTCTAGGATTTTTGTGTAGTTGTGTCCGAAAGGAAGAGCCAAGTGGTTAATAAAGCGCACAGGAAATTTTATTCGGTTTCCAGGCTGGTAAGTGGTGAACATAAAATTTCTTCAAGCATAACTTTTTTCCAGACAAAAGAAAATACAGGATACTTCTCCAGAAATCAAAATGTCCAAAATATTGTAACCTGGAACAAAACTCACAGCAGTTTCTGTTCCTCACTGCAATTGCTTAACATTATAAAACAAAAGCATTTGTAAAACACTTCACACAGTGAATGGGTCATCAGCTTCAAGCCTGCTGTTGCCACACACACACAAACAGTTTCAGCTGTTTGGGCCTTCACTGAGGTTCTGCAGTTTTAGCTTCCTAGGAGAGATTCTTAACCCTTTTCTTTCAGGCTTACTCCTCTCTTCCAGCTTCTGAAACTGTCTTTAAATTGCAACAGCCTCTTTTTATATTCCACTGTTTCTAGCTCACATTACTAGTGTATCTTAGTGCACAGCTCACATTCCATCTCAGAGACCTCAGACTCAATAACACTTTCCTCAGGGCCTACCTCCATGCTCTCAATTGAGCTACAGCTGGGTGCTTCCTGAAAGTGCTCTGGTGTCTTTTCCTTAAGAGTCTTCACAAGATTAAACAGTCTCTCCCACTGCCTGGCCTTGCCTTCTCCAAGCCGGTCTCTTGGGGGTCTCTCCTGTTTAACCTCCCTGGTGAGATATTTCTTGCTGTGCTGAGCCTTCTGGGGTATGACAGTCTCCTCTGAGTCAGAGCAAGAACTATCCTGCTGGCAATGCTTGTTTCCTGCGTACCTTTCTTGGCTGCCTCTGTAATGGTTCCTCCTTTTGCTGCTCTCCTTGGCTGCAAAGGTTCTCCTCAGCTTGGCCCCAGATCTTTCCTGTCTGTGCCTTCTGGGAACTGGACTCGAACCTGGGCTAGGCCTTGAACTGCAACTGCCACTTGTGCTTGCTCTTGCACTCCTCCTGGACCTTCTTCTCACAGCCCCTTCCAAACTCAAACTGGCTCTCCCTCTTGTGTTTGTTTTTTCTCTGTTAACTGCTGAGCAGGGCAACTCCCTTCCTGGCTCCTCCCACTTGGACCTCCTACTCCTATGCAGGGTTGTCCTGTGGTCTGTGATTGGTTTACCCTTAGCTCTGCCCCCTAGGTTCCTTTCAGGGCTTCTAGTATGGAGTATGTGGTTTTGTGCGCCCATCCCCCGCAAAGAAGAAAAATCCTTCTTTTTTTCAGTTTTCCCTAGCTGGGCTGCACCCTCCTTACCACAATATACAATTCACCCACTCCTATAGCGTTAACAGTATAACATTTTTTTTTTTAATTTGTTTATTTTCATAATTTTTTCTACAAAGCTTAATAACATCAACCAGCATAACACAACTCCATCAACGAAAAACAACAACATCACTACATAATTCCCCTCCCGCCCTCCCTTCCCGATGCCTGTTGTACATGCCCTCCTATCCTTTAGACCAACCCCCCAATCCCACCCCCCCCACCCCCCCTCATCCCTCCCTCCACTCCTCATACCGCCCCCAAACGGCCTTAAAGGCCTTCACTGTATGTCGCTGGTGTGCTGCTATTGCACTCATACTCCACAAAGAATCTATGCGCTGCAAAACCATACCCAATGTCGGGGCTTGCACGCACCGCCACCTGGCCATAATCGCCCCTCGCCCCGCCCCTATGCAACTTCCCACCAAAACCAATGTCTCTCGGTCCCCCATCTCAGGCATTTCATTTAATAATACCATAGACGCCGTGAAGGGTACCTCCATTCCCAGCAGGGTCTGGAGCCAGTCCCCCAAGGCCCTCCACAGCAATTGCACCTCAGTACACCCCCAGACTATATGAAACAAGTCCCCCCACCCCCCACAACCCCTCCAGCAATCTCCCGTTTCCTGTGGGCGGAACGCTTTTAACTTCCCGGGGGTCCAGTACATTTGATGCCGCATCTTTAAACTGTTTTCTAAATACGATGGGCCCGGTGCAAGGCGCCGAGACCATCTGTAGATATGATCCCAACGCTCCTCCCCCCATTCCCCCCCCCAATTGTTGCTCCCACGCCAACTCCCCTTTACTCCGCCCCACCTTCCCACTATCCCTACCCTGCGTCCGTAGCTCCCCATACAAAAGAGTAATGAGCCCTCTCCTCCCACCCCCCCTCATAATTACTTCAAAGGGAGTAGCCGCCTTCCGCAGGTCAGGCAATACCCTCCTCCTCCTAATATAAGACACTATCTGCATATAAGCAAAATAGTGCCGTTCCTTCACCCCATATAATTCCTGCAGTTCAACAAACGGCCTCACCTCCCCACCATCATTCAGCAACTGCCCCAGAGTATGCAAGCCTATATCCCCCCACTCCTTAAACACCCCCCCCCCCCCCGTCCCTCCCCGGGCAGAAATCCTGTATCCCCCGAATAAAGGTATCCCTAGTATACCGCTTCCCCCGTAACAATACCCCCTTCAGCCTCCCCCACAACAGCTGCGTATAGTCCCGAAAGGGGTTCCCCTCCCCTCCCCCCCCTTCTCCCCCCCGGATCCCAAAGCCACATCTGTAAGTTCAAATCCTCCCCTCTCAACTGCTCCAACTCCACCCAAATTGGTGTCTCCTCACCCCCGTTCCAGCTCGCCACAGCCTTCAGTTGCGCCGCAAGGTAGTACTTTTCCAACCACGGTAGTCCCAAACCCCCCCCCCCCTCCCTCTGCTCCCGGTACATAGTACATTTCGATACCCGGGACCTCCCCCCAGCCCAGACAAAGTCATATATCAGACGCTGGGCTCGGCGCAGATAACTATGAGGGATCCTACTGGGGATAGAACTAAACAGAAACAGAAACCGAGGAAGGACATTCATTTTGATAACCGCAATACGCCCAAGCCAAGTTAAATATACATGCCGCCACCATGCCATGTCCTTCTGGACCGCCTGCATAAGGGCGCCGAAATTCCGCTCCCACATTCGCCGCCATTCCTTACCCATTTGTATTCCCAAATATCTGTACTCTCCCCCCACCCATCGAAACGGGAAACTACTACGAAGGCTTGACTCCAACCGCTCCCCTAAATTAAACCCTAAAATCTCGGTCTTACTACCATTAATTTTGTAGCCGGACACCCGACTGTATTGTGCAATTTCCTGCATTAAGACCGGTATCGAAATTAGGGGTTCTCTAAGGGTGTAAATAACATCATCCGCAAATAACGCTATTTTCGATTCCCAATTGTTCATAACCACCCCCTTAACATCCACCGCCCTACGCACCCGATTTGCCAACGGCTCAATAGCAAGAGCAAAAAGTAAGGGCGACAACGGGCAGCCCTTCCGCGTTCCCCTCCCCAAGCCAAACACCTCCGAATAACTCCCATTCACTCTCACTCGGGCCCTAGGAGCTGTATAAAACGCTCGAATCCACTTAATAAAGTTTTCCCCCAACCCAACTTTTTCCAAAACCATCAGCAAAAATTCCCATTCCACCCTATCAAACGCCTTCTCAGCGTCAATAGAAATGAACACCGCCTTCTGCCCCGTCCTTTGGACCTCCCAAGTCAAATTACAGAGTCTTCGGATATTATCCCCCCCCTGTCTTCCCGCTACAAACCCGGTCTGATCTACATGCACCAGGGACGGCAGAACCCGCTGTAAGCGCGTGGCCAGTATCTTCGCCAACAGCTTTGCATCCACATTTAAGAGAGAAATTGGTCTATAAGAACCGCACACCATGGGGTCCTTACCCGGCTTTAGAAGTATAGTAATCCCCGCCTCCGTCATAGTGTCGGGAACCGCTCCCGCAGAAAGTACCCCGTTAAACACATCTACTAACATCGGTTGTATCACCTCCCTAAAGACTTTATAAAATTTTCCCGTCAAACCATCTAAACCGGGCGCCTTTCCCACTTTCAAAGTTGTTACAGCCGCCGCCACCTCCTCACCATCGATCAAGCGGTCCAGCCCCCCCCTCACCCCCGGTTCTAACCTGGGTAACTCACATCCGGCCAAATATTGCCGACTTTTCTCAAGGCCATCGGTTACTTCCCTGCTATATAACTGTTTGTAATACTCGCGAAATGTCTGACGAATCTCATTATTCCCCGTCAGCAACTGCCCTTTCCCACTCCTGATACTACCAATATTCGACTGGGCCACCCTTGCTCTCAATCGCCGGGCCAAGAATTTCCCCGCCTTATTCCCACCCTCAAACGTAGCTTGCTTAAGTATACTCAATTCATGGGCCAGCTTACTAGCTCATAACTGACTAAGCTGACCTCGCAATTTCTGCAACTCACTGAGGACACCCTCATTCTGATCACACTGATGACTCCTCTCCAAGTCCCTTATTGCCCCCAACAACTGTCTCTCCTCCTCCCCCTGCTTCCTACACCGCCGCGAGGCTTCTCCCAACAAATGGCCTCGTACTACCGCCTTCAAACCATCCCAAACCATTCCAAGCCCTACCTCCCCATTCATATTAAAATCCTGATATTCCGTAATAACCCCTACTGTTCGTTCCACCACTGCTGGATCGTCAAGCAGCGAATCATTCAGCCTCCAAAACTTCACACCCGTGTCCTTATATCCCAAATTAAACCCAATGCTTACTGGTGCATGATCCAACCAAGTAATAGATCCCTGTTCTTCCTCCGCCACCTTACTCATCCAACCACTATCAACCCAGATCATATCAATACGGCTATAACTCCCGTGAGGTGCTGAATAGTAAGTATACTGTTTCCTCCCCGGATTCCGGCGGCACCAAGCATCTACCAGCCCTAAACCTGCTTTCATCTCCAACATTTGCATGCGCTCCCGACGTCTCCCTGCCCCTACCCCTTTACCATTGTCAAGGCGGGGGTTGAGAGTCAAATTAAAGTCCCCCCCCACAATAATCGGCAGATCCCCCAACTTCTCCAAATCTGCTCGCATAGATGCGTAAAACTCCCCCTGCCCCTCATTCGGCCCATACACACTAAAAATCCAAACCAAGTCCTCTCCCAACTTTACCTTTACACCCACATACCTTCCCTTCTTATCCCGGTGCTCCCCCACCACCTTATCCCGCATCTCAGCCCCCACCATAATAGCCACCCCTCCCTTTCGCGATTCTGCCCTCTGTCCCGCCAACACCACCTTGGGGTATTTTCACGTCTCGAGCAGCCTCTCCTGTCCCACCTTCAAATGCGTTTCCTGAACGCATACAAACTCCGCCCGAGTCCTTACACCCTCCTTCTCCACCAGCCTACGCTTGCGCCACGTTCGCAGACCCTTAGCATTGATTGTTACCACCCGCAGTTTTTGCTCCCCCATCGCCCCCTGCTCCTTCCCCCCCCCTCCGCCACCTTTCCCCCCTCACCCTCTCCCCTCCCCCTCCTCCATCGGACTCTCCCTCCCCTCCCCCACTCCCCCCCACCCCATCCTCCCTCCTCTGGAGGCCTCCCTTAGAGTAGTGCCCATCAGTGCAGATCAAACCAAGCCCCCTCCGGCCACCCCGCCTACCCCATCCCGCTCCCCCTGCGAACACCACCCGACGCCGAGTTACCCCACACTGTCCCTCCCGCCCAACCACCCCACCTGCATCCCCCCCACAACACCCCCCCTCCACACCCCTATCCACCCCTGCCGTAATACCTCCCTGGGAAGGCTTCCACCCTGTTCCTTCCCACCCCCCAACTACCTCCCCCTCGTAGATACCCCCCCCCCGCCCCTTCCAAAATCATCCGCATATATCACAACCTTTCCCCCTTCCCCCCTCCAGCCACCCTCACCGCCCACCACCCCTCCCACCATCTTCCATACCCCCACCTCCACTCCCCACATATCCCCATAACCATAACTGTAACACAACAACACCCCCCAGACTTTGCTCTCCCACCCTCCTCCCCGCATTCCACTCCCAAAACCCGCATGTCCCAACCAGTAGGCAAATCATGAGTCAAATCAAGGCCAACAGGACCTCATGAAATCTCACAGTCTCGCAGGACCAAACATCTCAGCCCCTACTAGCTTCCTCCTCGTGCAAAAGCTGCAAAGGGCTGGGGAGGTTCACCACTGTCTCTTCCGATCTGTCCCGGTCCAGGCGCTGACTTTGTGGCTCCCTCTGCCGCTGCTGCGGACCCTGCAGTCCCGCCTCTCGTAGGGCCTTCTGCGCTTCCCCGCAATTCCTCACCCTCCAGTTGCGGGTACCCACCGTGAAGCACAGTCCAAATGGGTATAGCCAGCGATAACGCACATTTTCCTGCCGCAACACTGTTGTAACAGGCTGCATCTCCCGCCGGCGCTGTAGGGTTCCTGCCGCTAAGTCCGCATATATCGCCACCTTATATCCTTGCCACACAAACTCTCGGGCTCTTCGCATCTGTGCAACTATCCTGTCCTTAACAGCGTAATCGTGTAGGCATATAACAATGTCTTGTGGCCTATTAGGCCTGCTAGGCCCCAGCGCCCTGTGCGCCCTGTCCAGCACCACCTTATCGCCCTCCAGAGGTTCATCTCCCTCCAGCAATATAGCCTTACATATAGCTTCAGCCACTTTCCGACTATCCTCAAATTCAGGTTCCTCTGGCACTCCTCGAATGCGCAAATTGTTCCGTCTCGTGCGATTTTCAAGGTCCTCCAGCTTATACTGGATTTGCTCCTTCCATTGTTCCCACGCATTCACAGAGTGTGCCAGTTCCCCCTGCGTTTTCTGCACCTTAGCCAGTTGCTGTTCTTGGGCCTCCGTTCGCCTGCTCAGCTCACTCACTTCTTCCCGCAACTCGTTGCAGACTTCACCCACCTCCACTTTCACTGCAGCCAATTCTGATTTCAACTCCCCGAACCAGGCTTTCAGCTCCTCCCGGGAGACACCATTCACCACCGTCGTGCCCTTTTCCACCTCCAGCGCACGCGGTACCAAGCTCTCCACAGTGTCCCGGGGCTGTCTTTTGCCCGCCGCCATCTTAACTTCCCGCCCTCCAGCAGCCCCGCCACTGTAGGCGAATTCTTTTAAGTCTGCCGCCTTCTTGCGTGTCGTCATCCTGCCTGGTCGTTCCACCGCGTATTCCGCCACCAACTACTGCGGTAAGGTAGGCTGCCACAACCCTTGGGGTCTCAGTTTTTCCACAAATGGCAAGGGGTACGCCGGAGCTCTGAACTCAGGCTGCCATCTACACTGGTGACGTCACTTCCTCCCAACAGTATAACATTTTTAGATGTATTGGTGAAAAGAGGAGATGATGGTTGGATCACTTCGGTGTATAGAAAGGATATAGATGGGAATACTTTTTTGCACTATAATAGTACTCACCCTAAACACTTAAGGGACAGCTTATCCTTTTCACAGTTCGTGAGGTATAGAAGGAATTGTTCTGAAGTTACTGATTTTAAGGTACAATCGAAAATTCTGAAGAGCAATTTCCAGGAAGGAGGCTATCCTAAATGTGTTATTAATATAGCATTCAAAAGAACGCTTTTTAATAATCGTGATTTACTGCTACACCCACAGAAAAAAGTACAACAGAAGATCACACTGTTAATCTAGTTACGAAATATTCTCCATATAGTTTTCAAATTCAGCGAATTATGAAAAAACATATGAATGTTATAAATAGTATTACAGGATTAGAAGAGAAACATATCCGTTGCGTTTGTCAACGTCACAAGAATTTAAAGGAAAAATTGAGCCCGGCAGTTTTGCAACCTTTAATAAACCAACAAGTAAAAATTATCAGTGGACATAAAAAATGTGGTGACTAAAATCTGTGATATCACCTTGGAAATTACCCAATTTCAACATCATGGAATAACATATCAATTGAAAAATAGAACATCTTGCGGGTCTAGTTTTGTAGTCTATTGCATCCAATGCCCGTGCTCTTTAATATATGTTGGTAAGATGATACGTCCTTTTAGAGTGCGAATGAATGAACATCGAAGCAGGTTGAACTGCAAGAAAATAGAAGCGCCTTTAGTGAATCATTGTTTGGAGCATAGCCACAAGTTTGAAGAGCTGCGTTTTTGTTTAGACCAAATTGTTGTGGGCTGCAATGGAAAATGAAAAGATCAAACTCTACTGATCCGTGAACAACGATGGATTTACAATTTGCAGTCAGTCACTCCGGCTGGCTTAAATGCCCAAATAGACTGGAGTGTATGTGTATAAGGGACAATAGATAGGAGTAAATTTAGGTTGAATTTAGACAAATTAATGAATTAAACACAGCTGAACAGTTCGAAGTGATCAATGCTATAAAACAGGCACTGCTGGTAGCCAAACTGCATGTGCGGCGTTGGTTTGAGAAGCCGACAGGCTCATAGAAAGCTTGCAACAAAGAATCAACTACGTATACAACTGAGGCAAAGGATTTAAGCATTGCTGAACAGTTCGAAGTGACCAATGCTATAAAGGTGGCACTGCTGATAGCCAATCCGCAAGCATGTCGTTGCTTTGAGAAGCCGACAGGCTCATAGAAAATTTGCAACAAAGAATCAACTACGCATATAACTGAGGTAAAGGATTTTAACAATGTTAAATGTTTAGTGATTTATGTCATAATACACAAATTCAGATTGAGATTTTGAAGTAGAGACTGAAGAGATTGCGATTAACAAGTTAGATTTTTATCCATTTTGTTACCAGTGCTTTCAAAAGAAACCCCCTGAAGAAACATTACCATAGTGAAACGCAGACAAGGCGCTGAAGCATGGCGTTGGGTACAACATGTTAAAGTTAAGCACTACTTTATATTTCAATTTAAGTAAACTGGTTGATTGAGTCTGAATATAGCTTAAGCAACAGAAGAAAAGGTCATTGATGTTAAAGGGTGCAAGTATATCGGACACGTTGGAGTCTGAATCAAAGCCCCATGAAAATCTGAGACCTTATTGCTTATTATAGAAATCGACAACAATCAACTGGTTAACAATATTGAAATGCTATAATATCACAATCTCAAGGATAATATTAGAGTGTGGTAATTATAAGCTTAATAGCATCAAATGGAGGCATTGGAGCTCAATGTCAAGAGCATCAAAGTTTTGGAGCAGTCATGGCCCTCGAAGCAGTCACGATATGAGGAATGCTGATCCTCTTTGCTTGTTGGAGGGGCCATCAGCCTCTAAAGAGCTGAGACTAGCCTGCCAGTACTCTCTGCCAGGTTTCACAGACATCAGTCGGATTTGCTGCAGGCCTTTCATCTTTATCCATGACAGCCCTCAGAATGACTCATGAAAGGTCTTGAAGGAAGGAGGATGACATTCTTCACTCTTTATGAAGCTGCAGCTTCGACAGCATCAATAATGATGTGACAGTGCATCTTCAAAACTCCGAGACTGCCTTTGAGACAGGAATAGTCATTGAGACACGAAAGTGCCTCAGGTAGTCATCGCTCCCTGCAGCACCAGAAATCATTAGTGAATTGATGCTCCCAAAGGAGATCTGCCTCCACTGTGAGATAGAGGTTGACCCAGGTGGAGACTCAAATGTCCTTGGAGTACTTATCTGAGTCATATTCTGAGCCTTCCTGGGAATCAGAGTTTGATTTTGAATACTTCTTGGAGGAGAGGTCTCTAGAATATTTCCTTGGATACCACCCCTCCTCATGAGCATTGCAAGTCCCTGCCTGAGAAACTTACCTTCCATGCTTTTGTTAGGGAATAGGCCAAGTCTATTCTATTTCCATTGAGACAGAGGAGTAGGGCAGGGCTGAAGAGTTGAATATTCTTCAATATTCCATTGTCCCTAAAGAAGCGGAGACAGTGCCCATGCACTGCATCCTTAAGATTCTACAGATGAGAATGTGCCTCCAGACAGCAAGAAGGTTGAATCTCTATGTATAGAATTCAAAAAGCTCTCTGACACAAGAAACTTCAGCTGCCACACCATTCCGTACTCGTCTAATTCGCTCTCAAAAGGACCAAGAGCTCCATTTCTCACTCTTCGGCACCCCCGGAAAGGGAGGCTATGGCCTTTTGATTCTTTTGGGAGGAGAGCTTTTTCAGAACTCTATGCTATTGTCCTGCATAATGTCCTGCCCAGCTCTTCATGGGCATGCATTTAAGGAACATTATGCTCAACTTAGAGGAATTAACCATCTTTTTCTCTTTAGTCTAGCAGAAGATCTCCTTTTTCAAGTTTTCCTCCTGCCTAAAGTTGCTGACAACAGATGCATCCAAGCTGGGCTGGAGAGCTCATGTAGATGGTTCCCATACTCGGAGCCTCTGGTCCACTTAGGAAAGCCTTCACAAAATCAATTTCCTTGAACTGTGAACAATATTAACCCTTTGAAGACCTACTTTAAATTTTTAATCCACATTCTGCAGCCGGGTTAATTTTTGCATATTTCCGGAAAATTGTACCCGTCTTATTCAATGTGTTCGAATAGTGATTTTCCTTCTGCTATGGTCATGTATTATATACCATTTGATAGGAATATTTAGTCAGAATTTTGGATCCTGAGAGTTCTGGGCTCGGCCTGGAAAGGGTTAAATGCTCTAAAGGCTTTCAAAGATCAGTTGGCCAATCAAATTATCTTGATCCAGACAGGCAAATCAGGTTGCGATGTACTACATGAACAAGCAGGGAGGAAGCAGCTCATAACTCTTATGTTGGTAAATGGTCTGGATGTGGAACTTCCTCATCTCTCCACGGGATGATACCCAAAGCCACATACCTCTCGAAAGGACTCTTGACTGTGAAGTGGTTCAATCCCTCTTTCAAGAGTGGGACAGTTCCTGGATAGATTTGTTTGCCACTCCTTGGAACAGACAAGTGCCACAGTTCAGTTTCAGGGTAGGGGACACATGGCAGACTAGCCTCTGATGCCGCCTTCCCACATTGGGAGGAAGATTTTCTGTACGTGTACCTTCTGTTCTTGTGATAGTGAAAAATTCTGAAGCTCAAGAAGTGACAGGGCATACTGATTCTCTCATAGGGCCTTATTGGCCTAGGCAGCCATGGTTTCATCTTCTACACAAGCTTTTCAAGGACCCAGTTTGCCTGGTTGACTCACCAAATCTGATTACTTAGAATCAAGGAAGTCTGTTGCACCCCAACATCGAGTCCCTAGCCCTTAACATTTTGATGATGAAGGAAGTAACTTGTTTCGAATCTGAGCCTGTCAGTTGGTGTTACCTCAGTCCCTCTTGGCCTCCAGAAGAAATTCTACACACATGTCATATGGATTCAGGTGGAAGAGGTTTGCTGTCTGTTGTGAGGGATAGCCAGCAGACCCATTCTTGTGTCTCGTGCAGTTTAAAAAAACAGCTCTGTCAGGGTTCCGTTAGTGCAGTTAGGCGTTCATCACCATCATGTACAAGGTAAACCCATTTTTCTACAGCCTTAATTTGTTTCATGCAGGGCTTGCTGCTTATGAAGCCTCCCACAGGGTTGTAACTCAGCTGTTGAATGCTCCTTTCAAGCCACCTGGATACCTGAAAGGTCTTGTTTTTGGTGGCAGTAACTTCAGCATGTAGAGTTGGTGAGCTCCAGGCTCTAGTAGTGAATGCACCCTTTGCAACAGAGTGGTATTGCATACTTATCCTAAAGTACTTCCTAAAGTGGTGTCAGGCTTCCACTTTAATCAAAAGTCCTGCCAACATTTTTCCTAAGTTCCCATGCTTATAAAGGGGAGAGCATGTTGTACATACTGAACATTTACTGCCTATCCCAAATTTCCAAGTAGATAAAAAGCAACATACATAATCTTACAACACAAAATACAAAACAAATGATAATCTACACATAAGCTAACTGAAAATTGGCTTTGGACTGCAAAAGAGCCTAGGACTTTTATTTGGAGCAGACTAAAGCTCATAGAAAATCTGCCCAGCTTTGTTTCTTTTGATCTCAATAAATTGGGGGCTGCCATCAATAAATGTACTCCTTCAGGTTGACTAGCAGATTGCATCTATTTCACTTATGCCCAAGCAGGTCTGATGCTGAAGGTTTATGTCATCGCTCACAGCAGCCAAGCCATGGTTGCATTGATGGCCCACTTGCGCTCTGCCTCCATGGAAGAGATTTGCAAGATTGCAACTTGGACCTCTGTCCACACGTTGATTTCACACTGCTGTTTGGAAAGGGACTTCAACACGACAGCAGATATGGCTAGGCTGTACTTTGAAATCTGTTGTGGATTAGAATCCAATTTCATCCCCCTAGGCCTATTTTTCTTTTGTTCCATGCTGCCTCATTTTTTGCTGTATCTGCAGTTGTGGTCAACATTGACACCCTTACATTTTAGGTACTACATGTCGTGTGTAGTATCTTGAGAAATAATTTGAAATATTCCAGCTGTATGCCATCATAATATTTTAATAGTATGTTCAAAGGTATACAAAAAAAAGATGTCTGTACAACTTAAATGTAGCAATTTCTGAGGGAAAAAAGAAAACAAAATATGACCAGGACATGATTAATGGCACCCTTCACTAATATTTGGTTGCACAACCCTTGGCAGTGATGACAGCCTCCTAATCTTTCTTGTAGCCATCTATAAGTTTCGTACATCTGTTTGCTAATAGTTTCTTCCACTCTTCAACTGTGATTTGGTCTAGTTCATGAATGTTTCCAGGATTCCTTTTACCAGTGGCAGATTTCAGCTTTTTCCTTATCGTCCCTCCAGTCCAGTCCCATAACTCTTGGTCGTGTATTTCTTCCAGCAACTTGGAGACTGAGCATGTCATCTTTTTGATGACACTAGTGTACTTAAGCTGCTGGTACTGCCTGTCAGCCTCAGTATGCTCAGTCTCCAAGCAGCTGGAGGAGGTAGTGAGCCACGGTGCTGGACTCACTGAAAGGACAACCAAGGGGCGATAGGTTTAGTTAGTTTGCTTTTTATTTCCCCTGTTAAGGTACATGTTTGTTTTTAAAGGCAGGAAAAAAAAATCAGGATCAGAAAGAACCCAGGGGACAACAGGGCTGAGGGAAGGATATTCCTTCTCTCCCCTCCCCCCAGATTTTGTTGGGGGAGGGGAGAGTTCTGTGGGGGCCTTCCTCAGTCTGAGACTTCTGGCGGATCCCGAACCCATTATCAGGTGAGGAGCCGCCGTGGAGGCAGCAGTTGAATGGCGGGAGTGAAAGTCTGCAGCCCCGAGTCACCCCCCTCAGCGCCGAAGCTGGGAAGGAAGGCTGAATGTGAGGGGTAGAAAAGCCATGTGGCAAAGAGTATCCAAGGTAAGAGCGCAAAGGAGGGGAGGACAGCAGGAACCCCTAGCAACCGCCGGAACATGAGGAAACAGAGTGTGGCTTGCAGCCGCATGTTTGGGAGCCTGCAGCAGCACGGGAAACTGCCCCCGCTGTGTTTAGGTGTGGTTTCTTCTTCTTCAGGCCCACATGTGTTTTAACCCCCTCTGTGTTTTGGGCACCCGGGAGAGGCAGCCACCGGAGAATAAAGCAGGACAGAGCAGCATCTTCCTAGGGGGCCATTTGCAGTTTCCTTTCAATATCCTTTTATTTTATTTTATTTTAGTACAGGTACTCTAGTGTTCTCGTGCCTGAGCCTGTGGAGGTTCACTATGCTAGGGATCCTTTTACCTACCCGGCTACAGATTAAGGGCATTCCTGGAAAATGCCCACAGCCCTTCCAACGATGCCGGCCAGACTGTACTGCCTGGTATGGGATGATATCAAGGGGTGAACCCCATTTCATGCCACATCCTTAGGTTTTGAGCTGTGTAACACAAGGAATGCTTATTCAATGCACAGTGACTTGCTGCAGACCCATGGAAAAAGCCTAACTATGCTATTGTCTTCTGGCTAGGCGGATTTCAGAGAGCTGTTGTGCCTGGTCAGGTGATGTACGTGACAGTTTTTTGAGACATTGTGACTTTCTCCTGAGAAGGGTCAGGCAAAACATCAGAGACAGAAATAAGTGAAAGATAAGCAGGAAAAAGTGTGCATAGAGGTCGGTAGTAGCTACAGTTTTATTCTGTGAAAAACAGGAAGTACTTGCATTTAAGAAATGTATATAACTAGAAAGATAGTCAGTGGATAGGAGACAAATGAAATCCTTCCATCTGTCTATGGTCAGTGAGTAGCCTGACATGATCATCCCTTGTCTGTTAGTCCAGATTATGTACCTACTAAATTTGTGATATTTTATTTATTTGCTTTTCTCCGGAAACAAGCAGGAAGTCAGTCCTCACATATGGGTGACGTTGGCACTGATGGAGCCCTTGCGGAAGCATCCCAACAGCTTTCAAAGAAAGCCTTTGGGAGATGCCACCACGCATGCGCAGTCCCCTTCCCGCCGAAGGGTGCCATCTTGCTTAGTCTCCTTTTTTCCCATGGGAGCCCTTCAGATGCTGTCTGACTTCGCCACGGAAAAAGTTGATTTTTTTGTACCTGAGTTTCTAACTCTACTCAGGTCTTGCACCGGTACCCTTCCTGCCTACCGTCCTCGGTGCCTCGGCGTCAAGTTCGGTTCATATTTATAGTCTTTGTTCTTTTTATTTTCTGGCGCCTGCGTACTCTTTTTCCCTGCTGGCAGCCCAGAGAGTCTTCAACCTCGCAGGGGTACCTTCCCCCCCCGCCCATGGCTACCAATGGCTTTAAAAAGTGTGATCGGTGCTCTAATATAGTGTCCTTAACCGACACACATGACTGCTGCCTCCTTTGCCTCGGGCCGGACCATGACCCAGCAGCCTGCGGTTTCTGAAAATGGATGTCCAGCAAGGCCCTGAAGAGCCGCCAGCAACAGCATGATACGTTCTTCCCTGAATCCCCGATGCCTCCGAAGACCAGGGCCTTGTCTGAGATCCCGATATCTCGGGAGGAGCTTTCTGAACCCGAGCGTCGTCGTGGGTCCTTGGAGAGGGGGTCCCCCTCGAGGAAACACAGGAAGAAGAATAAACCCTCAAAGGTGGCGTCCTTGGATGGTTCCGACCAGCTGGGAACCTCTCGGGCCCGGTCCCACAGTCTGAGGCGCTCGTCCGAGGCGTTACAAAAGGAGAGACCTGCCAAGGTCCCCTGGAAGGATCCAGTCACGGACCAGCCGTGGTCTCCAGACACTATCCTCGTCGAGGATGCCTCTTCAGGGGAGCCAGCATCGGGCCCAAGTTCCTCAGGGCTTGCGCCGAAGGCTGTGGAACCTTCTGGCCTCGAGTCCAGAATAGTGGACCTGGAGCGCAGTTTGTCTGCCTTCATTGGCCAGCAGCGGGTGCTATTGTCCAGCAGTCTGGCTCATACGACCCGACCACCGGGCATTCGACGTCCAGGATGTCCCCGGAGGCCAAGCCGATCCTTGGCCGAGGTCACGCTCGGCATCCTGTTCGGGAGCTTGGTCATCCCTGGTCTGTCTACCGGGTGTCGACCGCAGGGCTTAGGGGGCCTCAAAGCCCACGGAGCAGCCCGCCTATGAGTCATCCTCAGAGTACTCCGAATGGGAGACAGAGGATGAGGAGTCTCCTGATACCTGTCGCCACCGCAACGTCCCTTCTGATTCCCCAGACTCAGAACCTCTGAGGCGGTCCCTGCTGGAGGACATGGGCTTCTTGGACTTTGTCAAGGACATGTTCAAGGCCCTGGCTTTCCCGACCGAGTCGGAGAAGGTCCCTCAGGCGGACGAGCTGGAGATCCTCCAGAACGACGCTCCTCCTCGGGAATCACTCACGGTGTTCATTCCTCCCATCCTGGAACGGCTCATGCTCCGCATGTGGGAGACACCGGCGTCTGTGCTGGTGGTGAGCAAACGGCTAGACTCGATGTATCTGGTCTGCCGGAGCCCGGGCTTCCAGAAATCACAACTGCTGCACAATTCCATGGTGGTGGAGTCAGCCATCATCTGCTGAAAAGCCAGAAGATGCACTCCTCAGTGCCCCCTGGCAGGGAGGACCGCACCTGAAGTGCTACCAGGGCTCGTGCTCATCTGCTGGGTCCAGGCCTACCAGCTGTACATGGGCATGTATTTGAGAGACTTGGCAAAGGAACTCGCCGGGTTCTCAGCTGGTCTCTACAAGGAACCTTTGCAATGGTTCAGGAACCTGTCCAAGGCCATCCGTGAGTGCTCAAAATTTATGTCTTGAACAGCTTATGACTGGTTCAAGTTGGCGGCCCGGGTAGCTGCAGCGGGCATCTGTGCACGCCGCCAGGCTTGGCTTCAGTAGTCTGACCTCGAGCAGTGGGTTCAGAACAAATTAGTCAACATCCCATGCCAAGGGGAGAACCTATTCAGAAAACCCATGACTGACAAGGCTGATGAGCTGGAGACAGAGTTCATGATGAGGACCCAGGCTCTCCAAGAAGACCACTGCCCCTCCCCGACAGAAGGGCTCGGGTAGAAAGCCCTTATCTCCAGGAACAAGCAGGACTGAGTCTTCACATATGGGTATCGTCAGTACCGACGGAGCCTGCGCGGGAACGCTCCCCAGCGTCCAGTAAGAAAGCTTTTGGGAGCATCCCACAGCGCCTGCGCGCTGCCTTCCCGCCTTTCCCGCCTTTCCCAACCGCCTCTCTCCAGTTCTTCTTTTCCGCAGAGCCAGCAGGTCGTGTTCCTTTCACCGCAGAAGAATTCTTTATTTTTTTCTTTATTTTTCTGTGTCGCGTCTGCCTTCTTCGACGTCAGACCGGTACCGCCGGTCTTTTCTTTCTTTCTTATTTTAAAAAAACCCCAAAAAAACCCCTTTTCTTTCTTCAACTGTGCATTGCGTTTTCGGCCTTAGGCCTGAACATTTTCTCCTCATGGAGAAGCCCGCTTCCGGGTTTAAAAAGTGCACAAAGTGTGGCGGTACTATCTCTGTCACCGACACCCATGACTGGTGTCTAAAATGTTTGGGTCCTGACCATTCCATCACGGATTGTGTGTCCTGTACCATGATGGTCTAAAAGGGGTCGGCAGAATCGAGCAGCCAAGCTCAGTACCCTGTTTCCCTCTGATGCAGCCTCGGTGGCATCGACGTCTTCCAGGGCTGCTTCTTCCTCCCATGGATCTCAGGTAACCAAACATAAATCTAGCCGGTCCTCGAAGGGCAAATCTCCCTCTAAGCATCGAGATGCCTCCGGGCTTGTCCTCGAGGATTCCGCACCGGCAAAATTACCCCGGCGGGAAGTTCCAGCTTCCAAAGCATCATCTATGGGGTTACAGGTTGACATCGATGGCTTGGCCTCGACCGATCCCCTGTTGCCGTGTTCTGGGGTACTGGTGGCCTCCACCGGTACCGACATCCAGACTCTGGTGGCGTCGATGGATCAGAAAATTCTGTCCATGCAGCGCATCCTAACGGCGTTTATGCAGGCTTCGACGCCTTCGGTACTGCAACAATCGCCATTGCCGGTACCGACTCCGGCACCGGCATCGTTCCCGGTGCCGGTACCGATTGCATCGACATCGGCTTCGGTGTCGACTGCAACGGTACCCTGTCCTATGATGCCCATCGGTACCAAACCGGTACCGCTTACTCCCGATGTCGATCCCACTCAGTACGCATATCGGGCTTTACAGGAGCATCCAGATAGGCGATACTTCGATTCCTCCGAAGACTCTGATGAGTCGGAGGCTTCTGTCGATGCACCAGTACTTCTTCCTCAGGAGTCTGCTTCTCCAAAACGAAGAATGTCTCCTCCAGAAGACTTGTCTTTTCAAGACTTCATCAGGGAAGTGGCTAGGGGCCTCTCCATTACAGTGGCCTCTCCATTACAGTGACCTCTGAGTCAGAGCCTAGAGCCAAGCAATTAGATATTCTGCAATATCCTAAGGCTCCTAAGGAAGCAGCTACCTTACCTATTCATGAGATTCTTTATGATCTCATGTTGGGCATGTGGGAGACTCCTCTCACCACCCCTCCTCATTCTCGTAGGTTAGACACCATGTACCGTGTCCCTCCCTGTCCTGGTTTTCATAAGACTCAGCTTCCTCACCACTCTATTGTGGTTGAGTCTGCTATGAAGAAAATAAAGAGTGCAAAGAGACACTCATCTAACCCTCCAGGACGTGAATGTAGGACTCTAGATGCTTTTGGCTGAAGGATTTTCCAGGCCAATATGCTTGCTGCCAGAATCAACTCGTATAGTCTCTATATGGGGATGTTTCTAAAAGAAGTCACAGATCATCTGCAGACTTTAGCTCCTTTTATTTCAGAAGATAAAAGGCAGGAATTTCTCACTTGGCTCAAACATGCCCAAGATGTTTCCAAATTCTCCAACCGTGCAGCCTTTGACTCTTTTGAGTGTGTAAGCAGAGCCACGGCTATTGCCATAGGTGCACACAGAATTGCTTGGTTACAAGCCGCTGATTTGGAACTCTGTGTCCAAGATGAGTTGGGAAACCTTCCCTGTACAGGTGAAAACCTGTTTGGCAGGGATTGGCAAGCAAAGGCCACTCAGATGGATGCTGAGAACTCTGCTTTGGATCGACTTTCAAAGTCTACCTCTGCTTCCGTTAAGAAAAGATTGTTCAAAAAGACATCTTTTTCTAAAAAGGGAAGATGATATCCTGCTCATGGGCAGACATCTTCTGCAGGTCGTTTTCCTGCAAAGCGTCAGCAACCACCTAAACAGGCCAAGTCAAAGGCTGCCAGGCCTACTACAGCCCAGCAGCCTCAACCTCCTCAGGGCCTTTGACTTGCAACTAGAGAACTTAGCCTTTCTAGCTCTGGAAAAACCAGAGTCCCTCACCATTCCAGGAAGGTTGACTTACTTTGCTCCCAGATGGGAGCAAATCACAGCAGAGCAATGGACCCTCTCCATCATAAGGGAAGGGTACAAGCTTCACTTCTTAAACCTTCCTCCTCACACCATGGTGAAACAGTTCAATTCTCCAACATCTCTACTCACCCTTCTAGGTCAGGAGATTGCTACCTTTCTTGCCCAAGGGGCAATAGAAGAAGTACCTCTTCTTCAACAGGGCTCAGGGTTCTACTCCCCTTATTTTCTTATCCCAAAGAAAACAGGGGGCTACAGACCCATATTAGATCTCAGAGAATTGAACAGATTTCTATTCAAGGAGAAATTCAAAATGATCTCTCTAGGGACTCTGCTTCCATACCTTCAGAGTCAGGACTGGCTTTGTTCTCTAGATATCAAGGATGCGTACACCCATGTCCTCATCCATCCAACACACAGAAGGTTCCTTCGGTTCCTATTTCAAGGAAAGCACTACCAATACAGGGTGTTTCCTTTCGGTCTGGCCTCTGCACCAAGAGTGTTCACGAAATGCATGGCAGTAGTAGCTGCATTTCTCCGCACTCTAGGAATATTCGTATTCCCATATCTGGACGACTGGCTCATTCGAGCCCCATCCCAGTCAGAGGCCCAGCCTTGTCTAACCTGTACAATGCGTATCCTTCAGTATTTGGGACTAGTGATAAACATCCCAAAATCCAATCTCACCCCTACTCAGTCTCTGGCGTTCATAGGGGCCTTGCTGGATACCACAACTGCAAGGGCCTATCTTCCTCAGGCCCGTCGCCTACGTCTGGTGCAGTTAGCCTCCCAAATTCAGTTAAAGTCCCAATTAACTGCTCGAGAGATGTTACAACTATTAGGCCACATGGCATCCACCGTGCATGTGGTTCCATATGCTCGCCTTCACATGGGGGCAGCTCAGTGGACTTTGTCCACCCAATGGACTCAGGCATCAGGTTGCCTGTCAGACAAAATAGCAAACTCCAGTCGCCTTTTTTGGTCTCTCCAGTGGTGGAAGTCCTCTCAAAACCTGTTGCTGGGATCCCCTTTTCAGCAACCGCTACCCCAAGCAACTCTCACAGCAGATGCTTCTCCAAGGCGTTGGGGAGCTCATCTACAAGATCTCTCTACCCAGGGCATCTGGTCTCCACAGGAGACTTCTCTGCATATCAATTTATTGGAACTCAGAGCAATATTCTTAGCTCTGAGTGTTCCATACCCTGCTCAGCTAGAGGACAGTCCTCATCCATATGGACAACCAAGTAGCCATGTTCTATGTGAACAAGCAGGGCGGAACTGGCTCTCTGTCGCTTTGCAACGAAGCTTTGCGACTGTGGGCCTTCGTCAGAGAGCATCACATCCATCTTCTGGCAGTATACCTTCCAGGCGTTCAAAACTCTTGGGCAGACAGACTCAGTCGAGTTCTGCTTCCACACGAGTGGTCCCTCCACATGGACCAAGGAGCCAGGATTTTTCGAATTTGGGGAACCCCGGACATAGACCTCTTTGCAAGTCCGTGGAATGCCAAACTTCCCCGGTTCTGTTCCAGAATTCCGTGTCAGGGAGTTCAGGCCAAGGATGCCTTCCTCCTTCGCTGGGGTCAAGACTTCCTTTATGCCTTTCCACCAATTCCCCTAATTCCCAAAACACTATTCAAGCTTCAGAGAGACCGAGGGACCATGATCCTCATAGCACCACATTGGCCACGCCAAGTGTGGTACCCTCTACTTCTGCATCTCTCTCAAGCTCCCTCCCTGGACTTGGGCTCTGCACCAGACCTTCTATCCCAGGAAGAGGGAACATTATGGCACCCAAACCCCCAGTCGCTCCATCTCAGGGCTTGGTTGCTGAGGGCTTAGACCTTCAAGATTTTCATCTCTCTCAGCAAGTCAAAGATGTTATTCATGCCTCTAGAAAGCCTTTTACTAGACGTTCCTATGCTTTCAAATGGAAAAGATTTACCATTTGGTGTTCAGAGAAGGGTCTAAACCCTCTTGCAATACCTCTGAATTCTCTACTAGAGTATCTCCTGCATCTATCCCATGCAGGTCTGAAAACGAATTCAGTAAGAGTCCATTTGAGTGCTATTGCAGCGTCCCTCAAGCCTCTCAATGGACAACCTATTTCCTCTCATCCTCTTATAGCAAGATTCATGAGAGGCCTTCTTTTAACTAAACCTCCCATTAGACCACCTCCAGTGGCATGGGACTTAAATCTGGTTCTTGGCCAGCTCATAAAGCCACCCTTTGAACCTTTAGCCACCACCTCCTTGAAATTTCTTTCTTGGAAGGTTATTTTTCTCATTGCAGTCACCTCAGCACGCCGCATCAGTGAGTTGCAAGCTTTGGTGGCTAATCCACCTTATACAAGGTTCCATCATGATAAGGTAGTCCTCAGGACCAATCCACACTTTATGCCTAAAGTGGTCTCGCCTTTTCATCTGTCGAGCCCTCTGGGCCTCTGTTCATACCTTCACAGCCCATTACTGTTTGGACAAGGACTGCCGCCGGGATACCTCGTTTGGTCAGGCTGTCCTCAAACACCTGTTCCATTCCTAATCAACTCCTACCCACCTACCCTGGTCGGATGCCAGAGATCCATGGGTGAAGTGGAGCCCTCTGCAAGGGCACACAACCATGGGGTCTCTCCCTGGCATCTGCAGCTAGGGAGCCCCATATGTGAAGACTCATTCCTGCTTGTTCCTGGAGATAGCACAGTTACTTACCTGTAACAGGTGATCTCTGGGAACAGCAGGAATAAGTCTTCACAACCCACCCACCTCCCCTAGGAGTTGTATCTCTCTATCTATCTTTCCTTTCCTCTCTATCTCTTTGTCTCAGCTTTAAAAATCGAACTGGAGAGAGGCGGTTGGGAAAGGCGGGAAGGCAGCGCGCAGGCGCTGTGGGATGCTCCCAAAAGCTTTCTTACTGGACGCTGGGGAGCGTTCCCGCGCAGGCTCCATCGGTACCGACGATACCCATATGTGAAGACTTATTCCTGCTGTTCCCAGAGATCACCTGTTACAGGTAAGTAACTGTGCTTTACCAGAGGAAGGGAGGGAGCTGCTTACCGAAACTACCCACCTTATCAGGCCTTTCTGGCTCCCCAAAAGGGTCAGCAGTCCAAGGGACATGGGCATGGCCCACGTAAGCAGAAGGCTCCAAACCCCCAGGAACCAGCTCCGACACAGCCAGGGGGGAGCTTTTGACTCCTTCAGCATAGCCTCTCTACCCCAAGGAGATCAGCAGCCCACAGGGGGACGTCTGGCCCTCTATGCCCAGAGGTGGGTGTCCATCACCACCAATTCCTGGACTCTGAGGGTAGTCGAGGAGGGTTACCTCCTCCACCTGACTCAGACACCTCCCCCTTATTTCCTGGGAGAGCCCCTCAGGTCTCCCCTCCATCGGGTTCTTTTCTTGAAGGAGTTGGTAGGTTTTTTAGAAGACAAAGCGGTGGAACTGGTGCCCCACCACCTCAAGGGCAGAGGGGTTCTACTTCAGATACTTCCTCGTCCCAAAGAGGACAGGGGACCTAAGGCCCATCCTTGACCTGTCCACAGTGGAGAAACGTGATGTATCCAAGGAAAGAACAAAGTAAACGTGTAAAAGAAAAAGAGGCTTTTATTCACAAACCAATAGATGGTGCCCACCCGACACAGGCCGTGTTTCGTTTAATAAAACTTCATCAGGGGTACAGGGCAACTTATTGGTCAAAACTGTAGATGTCTCCTCTTCACCACAATTTTTTCAAGCCTCACAGGGCTGCACAAATTGCGGCACAGAAACCTTGAAAACGCGTTCAATTCGTTATTCCATTGTAAGACACAAATTACAATGGAATAACGAATTGAACGCGTTTTCATGGTAATTCGTTATTCCATTGTAAGACACAAATTACAATGGAATAACGAATTGAACGCGTTTTCATGGTTTCTGTGCCGCAATTTGTGCAGCCCTGTGAGGCTTGAAAAAAATTGTGGTGAAGAGGAGACATCTACAGTTTTGACCAATAAGTTGCCCTGTACCCCTGATGAAGTTTTATTAAACGAAACACGGCCTGTGTCGGGTGGGCACCATCTATTGGTTTGTGAATAAAAGCCTCTTTTTCTTTTACACGTTTACTTTGTTCTTTCCTTGGATACATCACGTTCCTCCACTGTGGACTGTTTCTGACGTGACTGTTTGCTCTTAGTTGGACCTCCATCCTTGACCTGTGCAATCTCAACAAATTCCTGGTGAGGGAGACATTCAAGATGCTGTCCCTTGGAACAATGCTGCCATACCTCCAGCAAGGAGATTGGCTATGCTCCTTAGACCTCAACGATGCTTATACCCACATCCTTATCCACCCCAACCACAGGCAGTACCTGCAGTTTGTGGTAGGGGGCAAACACTTTCAATACTGGGTGCTTCCCTTCGGCCTATCCTCTGCCCCGAGAGTCTTCACAAAATGCCTGGTGTGCGTGACCGCCTTCCTTAGGCTCCAAGGGGTCTTTGTGTTTCACTACCTGGACAACTGGCTCATAAGGGGAGGCCCAGCAGGCCACTGCATGCACCATCCAGGTTCTGCAACACTTGGGCTTTGTCATAAATTACCCCAAGTCTCACCTCCTCCCGGCACAATACGTGGACTTCATCAGGGCAAAGCTAGACACCCTCCAGGCCAAGGCCTTCCTGCCCAAGGACTGGGCAGATCATCTCAGATCTCTGGCTCGAGACGTACAACACCGTCTCTTGGTGCTTGTCCAGCACCTTCTGCGTCTCCTCGGACACATGACCTCCACAGTCCACGTCACCCCAGATGCTCGCCTCCATATGAGGGGGGACAGGGTTGCGGTGACCCACCAGTTGGCGGATTCCCTGGTCTGGTGGCTGTCGTCCCAACACCTATTTATTTTATTTATTTAACATTTCTTATATACCTCCTTTCATGATATCAAGGCGGTTTACATTGAACAAACAGAAATTACATTGAACAGGGCATTATAACTTGGAGATAACTATTTTACAGGGAACATGGGCAATGGAGGGTTAAGTGGCTTGCCCAAGACCACAAGGAGCACCAGTGGGACTAGAAACTCCAGTCCTTCCGGCTCAAGGTTGCTGTCCTCTAGTGGGATTTGAACCCTGTCAGACGGCTGCCTAGGGTGAGAACTTACACAATCTTGACGATGCATATATTCATATGATTCTTGCAAGGTATTGTGGGTATTGTAGTTCATTCACTCCCAAACACAGCTGATGACAATAATTTGAGTTGTGAAACCAAGTGGTAAGATCAATAAAATACTTCTTTTATTGATGGGGTTTAATTCACCCAGCACATGTATGCTTGATAGCACTATAAATGAGGTTACTTGCTTGCAGTGTTTAAAATGGATAACAAAAAGTCACAAAGTAAACCAGAAAACAACCTTCAGCTTGTCAGGCAATTAGCTAATGTTTTCTTAGCAAATAATTACCAAATACAAAGGCACAAAGTAAAGAATAAACTTTGCTGGTTAGGTTAACTTCTGCTTATTTTCCACGCCGATCTCAGCAGTGATTCTCCCTTGCTCACACACACAATCAGGTGCAGCCCTAATTACTATCAATGGACCAGCTGAAAGCCTTTAGCTGGCTGGCTGCTACTGTGTGAGCCCAAATCCTGCTTTAAGAGCTGTTTGCAGTGGAAATAAAGAACAAAGTTAGGTTTCTTTGTGATGGCTGATGTGTTTGCTCACGGAAAACTAGCAATAGCATTTAGATAGAGAACAGTCCATATAAATAGTTTCATCTGCTGTATCTCCCCCTTCATCAACAATCATAGGGTCAATATCATACATTGGCACAGATGAGTCTTTCATTAAGGCACTATCATGAGAATGCTTATTCCCTTGCTGCCATTCTCTATTATAGATAGGGTCTGGATCAGTGTTCATACCTGAGCCTCTCCTGCCATCATAATTCCTCTCTGTAAAGCCTGGCCAATATGTAATCCAATTCTGATGTCCAGCCTTCCAATCTTGATCCCTGGACACTGGATCTCCTCTCACATACCTTCTGGCCTTGGTCTGAAAGTCCCTTCCACATGCAGTCTTCTCTCTTCCAGGTAGCCACTGGTGATTCCTATCTCTGCCAATCCATTCCTCTGGCTGAATCCAGTCCAATGGACTCTGCTGGCATTTGGAATACCTCCCAGTATGGGTACTGCCTTGGAATCTCCCAGACCTTCCAATGGGCTTTCTTCTCTTCCTTCCAGAGAGTTTCCTTCTTCCTCTATCCGCCTGGCTTGGCTTCTGTTTCTCCAGGTGATACTGGTGCTTGAGCTTGTAGCCGTTGCTGTCTCTGTATCTCTTTCTGAAGCTGTTCTTGTAGCTCTCCCTGAAGCTGGGCTGGAGCTTGTAGTAACTGTTATCTGAAGAATAAGCTCTATTCTTATTCTTTCCTAATGTGTGCTGCTCCCTAACACAGCGCGGCTGTCTTGAATCAGGCCCTGCCCTTTGAGATGAGTGCTTAGGGATTACCTCATAGCTCTCTTGATTGCACACACATTTTCTCACTTCAGCCCCTCTCATGGCTGCTGGAAACCTGGTGCATTCTGGGACTGGTAGTCTTTTATGTGAAAACTCTGTTTTCTTGCTTCTACCAGAACTGACAGGTTGCTTGTTCAGAGTCACATCATCTTTTCTATAGCTCCTACCTGAGCTATGATAAGCTTCCTTATCACAACCCCCGACCCTCCGGCCTAAAGTACCTTGCCCCAACCACTAGGCCACTCCTCCACTCCTAGAAGCGGGCATGCCCTTCCAGACTCCCAGCCACTCGAGGGTCCTCATCACAGATGCCTCCCTGCTTGGGTGAGGAGCCTACTGCAGAACCCTCTGCACCCAGGGCACCTGGTCGCCGAACGAGAGCACCCAACAGATCAACCTCCTGGAGCTCCGAGTGATACATCTTGTTCTGAGAGTTTTCTGTCACCACCTGTGCCACCAGCCAGTCCTAGTCCAGACAGACAACCAGGTGGCAATGTTCTACATGAACAAACAAGGGGGAATGGGGTCCCGCGTCCTTTGCCAGGAGGCACTGGGTCTCTGTTCATACGCGATCCAACAGGGTATCCTCCTGAGGGCATTTTACCTGCCCGGCCAGGATAACCTGCTGGCCGACAGACTCAGCAGCTTCTACAGCCACACGAGTGGCAGCTGGACCCCAGAATAGCCAGTCGACTTTTCCGGCTCTGGGGGGAACTTGTGATGGACTTGTTCACCAGTTTGGACAACTTTCAGTTGCCCCGCTTCTGTTCCCAGCAGGCCCACCCCTCTAGGGTGGCAGCGGATGCATTTCTAATCTCGTGGTCGGAAGACCTCGCCTTCCCTTCGATGCTGCTGATTGCCAAGACCTTGTTCAGAACCCTCCATGACAGGGCCTCGCTTATCCTGATAGCTCCCAGGTGGTCCAGGCAGTGGGGTTCCTGCTGCTGCTGCTGCTGCTGCTGCAGTTGGCAGTGGAGGCCCCCATCCCCTTGGGCACTGCTCCGGGACTCCTATCTCAGGAGGGGGGTTCTCTTCCATACCCCAACCTGGGATCCCTCTCGTTGACAGCGTGGCTGCTGAGAGAGTGACTCTTGCCCCTCTCAACTTTCCCGTTGAGGTTGAAGACGTTCTGCTGGCCTCTCGCAAGGCCTCTACTAGGAAGGCGTATGCTCTCAAATGGCACAGGTGCTCTATTTGGTGCGCCGATCATGGGGCTTATCCCTTCTCCTGCCCGGTAGCTTTGGTGTTGCAGTACCTTCTTCACATCTCCAAATTCGGGCTCCAGTCTAAACTCTGTCCGAGTGCACCTTTGTGCCCTGGTGGTGTACCACCACCCAGTGGATGGTAAGCCCCTCTCGGTCCAACCTTTTGTGACTCGCTTCCTTTGGAGCTTGCTCCTGCCAAAACCTCCAGTTCACCCTCCGGCGACCGAATGGGACCTCAGCGCGGTGTTGGGGCAGCTCACTCGCCCATCTTTCGAGCCTCTGGCTACCTGCCACCTTCGCTACCTCTCTTGGAAGGTGATTTTCCTGGTTGCAGTTACCTCCACTCGCAGAGTTAGTGAGCTCCAGGCCCTCATGCCAGAGGCGCCCCTCACCAGGTTCTACAAGAACAGGGTGGTGCTTTGCACGCACTCCAGGTTCCTGCCAAAGGTAGTGTCGGCCTTCCACCTTAATCAGGAAGTGGTGCTTCCTACCTTCTTCCCAAGACCTCATTCCAGTCGGGCGGAGACAGTCCTTCACTCATTGGACTGTAAGAGGACCTTATCCTTCTACATCCAACGCACCCAAGGCCACCACAGAGCTCTATGACCCCAGTAGGCTGGGGGAGGCGGTGACCAAACGTACGCTGTCCACTTGGGTGGCGGACTGTATCATCTTTGCTTGTGGGCAGGCGAGGCTTCCACTGGAAGGCAGTGTCACGGCATACCGTGTCTGGGCCATGGCAGCTTCGGTGGCAAATTTGCGCTCTATCCCGATGGTGGACATCTGCCGGGTCGCCACCTTGTCATCAGTCCATACTTTCGCAGCTCACTACTGCCTGGAGAGAGAGTCCCAATGGGACAGTGCCTTCGGCCAGGCTATGCTCCGTAACCTTTTCAGGATCTAGGCAACTCCTACCCTCTGACCCTTCTATGTTCAGGCTACTGGAGTGCTGGTTTCAGCCTGACACAGGGGGTCCTACTGTGGTCTGTGTGCACGGACTAAAATTGCTGCTGCTTGCAGCTCCCCTCCCAGGAGTCCTGTTTTAGCTATGGGTTTTCGGTAGCCTGTTGCTGGGAAGTCCCATATGCGAGGACTGACTTCCTGCTTGTTCCCTGAGAAAGCATAGTTTCTCACATGTAACAGGTGTTCTCCGGGGACTGCAGGAATCAGTCCTCGCAACCCTCCCTCCTCTCTTGGAATTGCTCCTTTACCATCTTTTGTTTTTGCAGTCTTTTAGCTATGTCATCTGACTGAGCAAAATGACACCCTTGGGCAGGAAGGGGACTGCTCATGCGTGGTGGCATCTTCCAAAGGCTTTCTTTGAAAGCTGGGGGGATGCTTCTGTGAGGGCTCTGTCAGTGCCGACATCACCCATATGTGAGGACTGATTCTCCAGGACCAAGCAGGAAGTCAGTCCTCACATATGGGTGACGTCGGCGCCGACGGAGCCCTCACGGAGCAATTTTCCCCAGCTTTCAAAGAAAGCCTTTGGGAATTGCAGCGCGCATGCGCGGTCTCCTTCCCGCCCAAGGGTGCCATCTTAGCCAGTCTTCTTTTTTCCGCGGAGCCCTACAGACGTACCCATCGTGTCCCCGCTGAAAAAGTTGATTTTAGTGATTTATTTCTATTTCTTTCTTCGGTTCGACGTCGGTCTTTTTCCTGCCCGGACTCGCGACGCCGTTGCGAGTCCTTCTGTTATTTTTCGGTTTTTATGAATTTTGGTCAGTTTCGTTTTTCGCTGGCAGCCCGGTCCTTTGACCTTGCAGGGGCCCTTTTTCCCCCGATGGCTGCCAGTGGTTTCAAGCGGTGTGTTCAGTGTGACAGAAATATGTCACTCACTGACACACATGATAATTGCCTCCGCTGCCTCGGCCCGGATCACGAAGAACTGATCTGTGGGGCCTGCAGCAAAATGTCCTCCAAAGCGTTAAGGAGTCGGCGACACCAGCGGGAACGAATCTTCGCTGATCCCGGCCGTACCCGGACCTCGTCGGAGGCCTCGGCGTCCAGAGGTTCCAGCTCTGACCATCGCCGGAGTTCCTCTGACAGGGGTTCTCCCTCCGGGGACCATCGACGGAAGGTAAAACCCGCGAGGGCGGCGTCGGTGGACGCTCCTGGCTCCGCGAGGGCCAGGTCGCATAGCCCCGATAGCCGTCCCGGGTCTTTGGAGAAGGAGCACCTCCCGAAGCGACCTCGTCTGGAGTCGGAGTTGCCTGCTCGGGTAAGTCCTGTAGTCCTCCTGGACTCGCCTCCGAGGGGTCCGACGTCGGGCCCGACGCCGTCGGGGCCCGAGTTGGGGGCTGCTGGGTCACCTGAGGTCGGACTCAGGTTGACGGCCTTGGAGAGCAGACTATCTGCCTTCATGGACCAGCAGCGGGCACTGATCGCTAGCCTCACTGGCGCCTCTGCCCCGACCGCCGGGACGTCGACGTCTAAGTCGACCCCGGAGACCGAGCCGATCCTCGAGTCCATGCGAGCTCGAGTCGATCCTCGGTCGAGGTCACCCTCGGCCTCCCGTTCGGGACCGAGGTCGTCGACGCCGACTCCCTCGGTGTCGGGGCAGCCGACGCCTCCGCCTGCCCGAGCCGACCCCACCGATTCCTCCTCGGAGTCGGCCTGGGAGTCTGAAGAGGAAGAGTCACCTGATTCGTTTCGAACTCGGTGTGTCCCCTCGGACTCACCTGAGTCCGAACCTCGGAAGCAGTCCCCTCCGGAGGATGCCCGGTTCTCGGACTTCGTCAGGGATATGGCCAAGGCTTTGGCCTTCCCTGCGGATCCCGAGGAGGAGCCTCGAGCCGAAGAGCTCGACGCCCTTCAGTATGACTCTCCCGCCAGGGAACACTTTACTGTACCGGTTCCTCCCATGCTGGAACGCCTAATCTTCCGCTTGTGGGAGAGTCCGGCATCGTCGCCGGTATTAAGCAAGCGGGTCGATTCCATCTATCGAGTCCGCAAGAGTCCTGGCTTCCAAAAAGCACAGCTACCGCACCATTCCATGGTAGTGGAATCGGCCATGCACAGGCTTAAGAGCCAGAAGATGCACTCCTCGGTGCCTCCTGGCAGGGAGGCCCGTAACCTGGATGGCCTCGGTAAGAAGTGTTTCCAGGGCTCTTTGCTTGCTTGTCGGGTCCAGACCTACCAGCTCTACATGGGCATGTATCTCAGAGACCTGGCTAAAGAGGTAGCCGGATTCTCCGCTGGGCTGTCCGAGGAACCTTTGCGGAGGTTCCTGGCCTTGACAACTGGTATTCGGGAATGCTCCAAATTCATGTCCCGAGCAGCCTATGATGGCTTTGAAGCATCGGCTCGAGTGGCCGCAGCCGGCATCGGTGCCCGCCGACAGGCTTGGCTTCAGTCGTCTGACCTTGAACCCTGGGTGCAGGACAAGTTGGTCGATGTCCCCTGCCGAGGTGAGAACCTCTTTGGCAAGCCCATGGCTGAAAAGGCTGCACAAATCGAGACGGAGACTCTCACCAGAACTAGGCTTTCTAGGAAGACCTCCGCCCCTTCCCAGAAGAAGAAGGGCTCGGGAAAGAAGTCCTTTTACCCGAGAAAGGCGGCTGCCTATAAACACTACCCTCAATATCAGGCCTCCGCAGCTCCCCAACAGGGCCAGCAGGCCAAGGGACGGGGTAACGGGTCCCGTAGGCAGCAAGCCCCCAAGCCTGCACCACCGGCCCCTGCTCAGCAGGGTGGGGGTTTTTGACTTCATCAGCATAGCCTCTCCCCCTCAGCTGGTTCCTCCCAGCACTGGAGGCCGGCTGGTTCACTTCGCCCACAGGTGGTCCAACATCACTTCAGATGCCTGGGTGCTTCAAGTCGTAAGAGAAGGCTATCTTCTCCACTTCCACCAGGTCCCTCCCTCCTATTTCCCGGGGGAACCTCCACGACTCCCTCTGCACAGGGACTTACTCCTTCAGGAGTTAGCAAGTCTTCTTCAGGAACAGGCTGTGGAACCGGTGCCCCACCACCTGCGAGGTCAAGGCTTTTATTCCAGGTATTTCCTAATACCAAAAAGAACAGGAGGCCTCAGACCCATCCTGGAGTTGCGCAACCTCAACAAGTTCCTCGTGAGGGAGAAGTTCAAGATGCTTACCCTTGGAATCCTTCTGCCCTACCTCCAGCAGGGAGATTGGCTATGCTCCTTGGATCTAAAGGATGCCTACACGCACATCCTCATCCACCCAAGCCACCGCCAATACCTAAGGTTTGTGGTGGCAGGAAATCATTACCAGTACAGGGTACTGCCCTTTGGCCTATCCTCCGCACCACGAGTCTTCACAAAATGTCTCGCGGTGGTGGCGGCTTATCTCCGGCTTCACGGCCTCTATGTCTTTCCGTACCTAGACGACTGGCTCATCAGAGCATCGTCCTCTCCAGAAGTCACAAAAGCCACACACCGCACTGTGACTCTTCTGCAATACTTGGGCTTTGTCATAAACTTCGCAAAGTCCACTTTGCTCCCCTCACAAGATCTCGAGTTCATCGGCGCAAGATTGCACACTCTTCAGGCACGAGATTTCCTGCCTCTCGACAGGGCTCAACGGCTCATGGACCTAGCCGGCCGTTTTCGCAGCCAGTCCCTGGTCTCCGCCAGGCGCTTCCTGAGACTACTCGGCCATATGGCTTCCACCGTCCACGTGACCCCCAATGCCCGCCTGAATATGCGGCCTGCTCAGTGGTGCCTTCGCAAGCAGTGGCAACAGGCCTCAGGTGGCCTAGCCGACTTAGTGCGCATCTCCGGCCCGCTGGCCTCTTCTCTACAGTGGTGGCTTCATCGGCCGAACCTGGTGCTCGGAATGCCTTTTCAGTCTCCTCCGCCGGCTTAAGTGCTGACAACCGATGCTTCTCTCCTAGGATGGGGAGCGCATTGCCAAGGGGCATGTACTCAAGGTCTCTGGACCACGTGGGAGTCTGCGCAGCAGATCAACTTCCTAGAGCTCAGAGCAATCCGTCTGGCTCTCAAGGCTTTCTCCCACCTGACTTCTCACCAGTCCGTCCTTGTCCAGATGGACAATCAAGTTGCCATGTTCTACGTGAACAAACAGGGAGGCACGGGCTCCTTCCTTCTCTGTCGGGAAGCACAGAAGCTCTGTTCTTGGGCCGTCAGCCACGGCATTCTTCTCAAGGCAGTTTATCTCCCAGGCCAAGAGAATTGCCTGGCGGACAAACTCAGCAGAATCCTCCAGCCGCACGAGTGGCGCCTGGATCCCTTGGTAGTTCAGAAACTTTTTCTAAAGTGGGGCCTCCCCACGATGGATCTCTTTGCCAGTCCTCTCAACCGGCAGCTTCCTCGCTTCTGCTCTCGGCAGCCGCATCCCCTTCGAGTAGCGGCGGATGCTTTTCTGATCTCATGGTCGAAAAGCCTTCTGTATGCCTTTCCTCCCATACCGCTAGTCTCCCGAACTCTTTTCAAGGTTCTCCGAGACAAAGCTTCCATGATCCTGATAGCTCCTCGCTGGCCCAGACAGCCATGGTTTCCACTCCTGCTGCAATTGGCGGTAGTGGATCCGTTCCCTCTGGGGTTTCAACCGGATCTCCTGACACAGGATCAGGGGTCCCTGCTACACCCCAACCTCAGATCTCTGCATCTGATGGCCTGGCTGCTGAAAGGGTAGTCCTTGCTCCCCTTCTACTGCCGGCAGAGGTGGAAGAGGTCGTCCTAGCTTCCCGGCGCCCTTCTACCCGCAAATGCTATGCCCTTAAATGGCATCGCTTTTCCGCTTGGTGTGCCCAGCAGTCTCAGGATCCCTTCTCCTGCTCGGTGTCGGTGATCTTGCAGTACTTGCTCTACCTCTCTAATCTGGGACTCAGGTCCAACTCCGTTAAAGTCCACCTCAGTGCTCTTTCAGCACATCATGTGCCGGTGGACGGCAGACCTCTTTCCAGCGACCCTCTCGTAGCGAGGTTTCTCCGAGGTCTCCTTCTACTTAAACCACCTCTGCGCCCGCCAGCGCCTGACTGGGATCTGAATGGGGTTTTACAGCGGATCACCTGTCCGCCTTTTGAACCTATGGCTACCTGTTCTCTACCTTTTCTTTCTTGGAAAACCTTATTCCTGATAGCCCTCACTTCCGCTAGACGCGTAAGTGAATTGCAGGCCCTCGTGTCTGATCCCCCTTACACTCGGTTCTACAAAAATAGGGTAGTCCTACGGACTCACCCTAAATTTCTTCCAAAAGTGGTTTCCCCTTTTCACATCAATCAGGAGGTGGTACTTCCGGCCTTCTTTCCCAGGCCTCACTCCAGCCGAGCTGAAATGGTCCTGCATACCCTGGACTGTAGAAGGGCGTTGAACTTCTACCTTGACCGTACGCGGGAGCACCGTAAAGCTGCTCAGCTTTTTGTGTCTTTTGACCCCAATAAATTGGGGCTCCCGGTCTCCAAGCGTACTCTGTCCATCTGGGTTGCTGACTGTATCGCTTGGGCTTATGGGGCAGCCGGACTCTCCTTAGAAAGTCGGGTCACGGCTATTGTGTTTGGGCGAAGGCTACGTCAGTGGCTTACCTCCGCTCTGTTCCATTGGCAGACATCTGCCGGGCCGCTACTTGGTCTTCGAGCCAGACTTTTGCGGTCCATTACTGCCTCGAGAGGGAGTCCCGCAGGGACAGTGCTTTCGGACAGGCAGTCCTCCGAAATCTCTTCGAGGTTTGAGCAACTCCTACCCTCCATCCCGGATGAGGGCTACCGGTGGGTAATAATTCAGTGAAGATTCCTTCCTTCTGTACTGCTGAGCTAGAGGGAGCTCATTTTTGTGCTTAGGGTCTCCGGTAGCCTTAAGCTTGGGAGTTCCATATGTGAGGACTGACTTCCTGCTTGGTCCTGGAGAAAGCGTAGTTACTCACCTGTAACAGGTGTTCTCAAGGAGCAGCAGGAATCAGTCCTCACAACCCTCCCTCCTCCCCTTGGAGTTGCAATCATCTGCTTAAGTTTTTTTGCAAATTTTTATGCTGTCTTTTAGCTATGTCATCAGACTGGCTAAGATGGCACCCTTGGGCGGGAAGGAGACCGCGCATGCGCGCTGCAATTCCCAAAGGCTTTCTTTGAAAGCTGGGGAAAATTGCTCCGCGAGGGCTCCGTCGGCGCCGACGTCACCCATATGTGAGGACTGATTCCTGCTGCTCCTGGAGAACACCTGTTACAGGTGAGTAACTACGCTTTCCTGCTGTCCCTGGAGAACACCTGTTACAGGTGAGTAACTATATTTTATGTACTGCCCCTTTCAGAGATCAAGGACGGTTTACAATGAACATAGTACAGTTATATTATAACATAGAACTCACTTTTTGATGTCTTAACAGCTGTTTAGCAAAATAGCTAAATAACATATTAAAGTAACTTATTTACAGAGTATTTTGGAATATACTAGCTATTCCATTTTTAAAGGGTGATACTGCTTGTAAGGGAAGCTGTACTCCTTATAAAAATGTAAACTCTTACTCTGAGAAAATGTCAGTATGATGGGATCAGTACAGGGTCCATGTCATATCTTTGAGGTACAATACGGCAGCACAATCTAAAAATCCTCAAGATATGCAGGACCCAGCGGCGAGCTGTCTTGGAGGCAGGCATCTGTCTAGACTGCACGCAAGAGGCTAAGTCATTGGAGAAGGGCCTGCAGGATGAGACGAAGCAGGAGAGTCCCTCCCGGTCGCAAGAGACCTTGGAAGTAGGGGGTGCCATGTTACCTTCAACGGATCTAGCTCCTGGTCCCTGAATGATGCCCGGGCCATCCACCCCTCAAGCCCAGGAAGCAAAAGGGTTCCCGGGGGAGTTCTCACCGGAGTTTGTCTTTTGCATGGCTTGGCAAGTGGCTCCTCAGCTAAGAGGGCATCAGATGCAAAAGAGCATGAGCCAGGGGCAGTGGCTTCTAAGTGTGCTAGAGGCTCAGAGGAGTGGCAGCAATCGCCATTGTTGGAGGGGCTGGATGGGGAAGACCTCGACATGGAACTAGATCTGCAGGACGAGTTGGAAGAAGGAGAGATTCCAGAACAGGAGAATCAGGCCCGGATTGTTCGGGTGTTTCACCGGGAGGAAGGGGTTCTCATTCACCTGTACCTAGAAGATTGGCTGATCTAGGCAAAGTCCAGGGACAACAGCGAAAGAGCAACAGCATGGGTGGTGGCGTTCCTTCAAAGTCTCGTTTGGGGGGGGGGGGTCAACCTTGCCAAGAGTCAGTTACAGTCGGTCCAGGAGCCTAGAGTATTTGGGAGTGTGCTTTGATGCCTGCGTGGGCAGGGTTTTCCTGCCTGATCGCCGGGCACAAGAGCTATGACAGTTGATACGGCAGTCCTGAAGATGGCAAGACCATTGGCGTGGCATTATCTGCAGGTTCTGGGGACCATGGTGGCCACACTCGAGCTAGTCCCATGGGCAAGGGCGCACATGTGACTGCTGCAGAGGGCTCTGCTCCGTTGGTGGTCTCATCAGAGTCAACCCCTGTCCCAAGTACTCCCCTGCCTGCAGATCACCAGGATAGCCCTCAGGTGGTGTCCGCATCCAGGGAGCCTGGAAAGGGGCATGTCACTTGAGTCCCTGGTGTGGGTTCCGTTGATGATCGATGCCAGTCTGTCAGGTTGGGGGGCCCATTGTGAAGGATACTTTGTTCAGGGACAGTGGAATCTACAGGAGGCCCTGTAGTTGATCAACAGGCTTGAAATGTGAGGGTGACCTTTGCGCTAGAAGGTTTCGAGCCATTGTTGCAGAGGAAGAGGCAGTCAGAGTCTTCTCGGAAAATGCAACCACAGTGGCTTACATCAACCAGCAAGGAACCACGGGGAGTGCAGACCTGGAGGAGGAGGCCAAAAGGCTGTTTGGATGGGCAGAGATTTGTCTCCAGGCATTATCGGCAGTGCACATAGTGGGAGTCGACAGTGTGATGGCAGACTACCTCAGCTAAATGCGGACCTCAGAGAGTGGCAACTCAACCAGGGGGTGTTCAAGTAGGTGGTCTGCCGATGGGGCACACCGGTCATGGACCTGATGGCAGCGTTCGAGTCTGTCAAGGCCTGCTGGTTTTTCATCAGAAGAAGAGAGGATGTCCGAGGGCCTGGATGCTCTAATTCAGCGGTAGCTTAAAGAGGGTCTCTCCTATGTTTTCCCCCCATGGGCGCTTATAGGCCAGGTAGTGCAACGGATAGAGGTGCACTGGGGATTAGTAATTCTGTTGGTACCAGACTGGCCGAGGTGCTTGTGGTATGCCGACCTGATTCAGATACTGGCGGATCAACTGTGTTGGCCTCTGGGTCAGAAGGACCGCTTGACACGAGTATTTTTGCATGCCCCAGTTCTCTCTCATGTAAAGTATTACCCCCCAAAAGTGATGCTATCTCAAAATAGTAATATATAAGAATCACTTAAAGTATAAGCCCCTATGAAACAAACAAACAATAATTTTTATATAATTTTATACTTTTTGTCGGAGCTGAGCCGTAGGAGGGATATGAGTGATCACAATCCCCTACCAGACTGCTAGCTTCTTTTATTTTTAAAGGTCCTTAACCTGTTGTATCAATTCAGTGCTTTAAAAAAGATTATCAGTCACTTATCTCAATTTTTTCTTTGATATCGTCGCAACAATCGCTCCTCTTCAGAAAAATGAACAGCACGACGTGCACGTTTCGGGAAAAGAACCCCTGTGTCAAGTGCTTCGACGTGCACGTTTCGGGAAAAGAACCCCTGTGTCAAGTGCTTCCTAAATTTCCATTTAAGTAGGCGAACAAAACAGAACACCGCCGTCTTCGCGGCTGAGGCAAAACTGCGTTTATAAGGGCCGTTGGAAATTTGACTTGCATATATAAGAGGGACCTTCCAAAAGAAGGCAGGGTAATTCCCATCACCTAGGGAATCCCTGTCTCTATTGGCTAAGGAGACATGAGGTCATAGAATACTGCGCCACTCAATCTCCTGATTTAGCCCATTGGGCTCAACTGAGGATAGTCGAAAAATCCATTGTTGTTCCAACATTTGTAATCTTTTCAATCGATCTCCTCCTCGGGGTTCCGCCGGAACTTGATCAATGACAGTCCATTGGATATCAGCAAAACCATGATCTTTTTCAAGACAGTGAGCAACAATGGGAGCAGTAAGTATCTTGCAACGTAGACAGAAGTTCGGCGGTATTACATATCTTACGTACCCATTGGCCCATGTTACAGCTCTTAGATTGTTTTAACAAGTCTCTACGCATTGCTTTTTCGCGGGGAAAAAATTTGGGGGACATACTGATGAAGACCTCTTTAGCAATCGATCGCTCTAACTGCCCTCCAGAGCCTATAGGTCACTCTCCGTGTGGATCTTGTCCTTTTTGTACAACTACCTTGACTGGGGTAGACTGGACTCATCCACAGACATCTCGCTCTTATAAACGGCTCTGGGACACTTCGTGTCGATCCACCTATGTTGTATACATGCTTATATGTCCATGTGCATTAATATATATAGGCCGTACGATTCGTCCGGTGAAGACTCGTTTACTTGAACATGCATCGCGTCTACGTTGCAAGATACTTACTGCTCCCGTTGTTGCTCACTATCTTGAAAAAGATCATGGTTTTGCTGATATCCAATGGACTGTCATTGATCAAGTTCCGGCGGATCCCCGAGGAGGAGATCGATTGAAAAGATTACAAATGTTGGAACAACAATGGATTTTTCGACTATCCTCAGTTGAGCCCAATGGGCTAAATCAGGAGATTGAGTGGCGCAGTATTCTATGACCTCATGTCTCCTTAGCCAATAGAAACAGGGATTCCCTAGGTGATGGGAATTACCCTGCCTTCTATTGGAAGGTCCCTCTTATATATGCAAGTCAAATTTCCAACGGCCCTTATAAACGCAGTTTTGCCTCAGCCGCGAAGACGGCGGTGTTCTGTTTTGTTCGCCTACTTAAATGGAAATTTAGGAAGCACTTGACACAGGGGTTCTTTTCCCGAAACGTGCACGTCGTGCTGTTCATTTTTCTGAAGAGGAGCGATTGTTGCGATGATATCAAAGAAAAAATTGAGATAAGTGACTGATAATCTTTTTTAAAGCACTGAATTGATACAACAGGTTAAGGACCTTTAAAAATAAAAGAAGCTAGCAGTCTGGTGGGGGATTGTGATCACTCATATCCCTCCTACGGCTCAGCTCCGACAAAAAGTATAAAATTATATAAAAATTATTGTTTGTTTGTTTCATAGGGGCTTATACTTTAAGTGATTCTTATATATTACCAGTTCTCTCTCATGGCATGGATCTTGAAAGGGTGTTGTTGAAGAAGAAAGGATATTTGGGCTCGGTGATAGCGACCTTGCTACAGGCCCGGAGGAGGTCTATGAACCTGGAGTGCATCCACGTAAGGTGCATCTTTGAATTGTGGTGCAGAGAGAGGCAGGCGTGCCCTTCCACTGCCTCCGTCCCAGACATCTTGGCGTTCTTGCAATCTGGTTTTGATGAGTCTAGCCGCCAGTTCCTTGAGGATGCAACTGGCGGTGATTTCCTGATCTCCAGGAACAAGCAGGAATGAGTCTTCACATATGGGTACGTCGGAGTCTGTCTCTCTCTCACATATGGAGTCTGTCTCTCCTCAGTTTTCGTTTTTCCGCGGAGCCGGCAGGACGTCCTCCTGTCACCGCAGAAGATTCTTCTTTTATTTTTGTTTTTTCTTGTGGTCGCGTCTACCTTCCCTTGACGCACCGGTACTGCCGGTGTTTCTCTTTCTTTTTTTCTGAAAAATTTTCCCCTTGTGGGAACTTTTGTTCCTGTTAGTGCCTCACAGATTTCGGCCTGCTAGGCCTCTTCACTTTCCCTCAGGGAAATGCTAGCCACTAGAATGTGTGTTAATTGTGGCACTTACAAATTAGTTTTAGACACCCATAATTGGTGCCTTCAATGTTTGGATCCGCTGGAGTGTCCATCCTGCACTTTTATTTCTACAAAAAGTTTTCAGCATCGAGCTCAACTCGATACGCCGTTCCCCTCAGACCTGAGGGTACCAGCTACATCTTCTTTTCGCAGGATCAGGTAACCAAACAAAAGTCTGTAAAGACTAGCCAGTCCTCGGGTGGTAGATCTCATGTATATCATAGAGATGCCTTTCGGCTTGCCCCCGAGGACATGTTGGCAAAACCTCGGCGGGAGGCTTCGGTCTCAAACGCACTAATGGGGTTTCAGGCTGTTCCCAGGGTTTTCACCTCTGTGAACATGCCTGAGCCATGCCCGGTGGTGGTATCCGCTTTGAGTGGTGCCGGGTACCCCGGCATCGGCAATGGTGCTGGATGAAACACTCCACACCAATGATCGCAGTCGAGCACTCTCGGTATCCTCGGTGCCGTTAGAGCCGCTACCGACCGGTCTTCCCACATCAGTCCCGGTACCGATGCTGGCATCCACGTCGGTACCCTCCAGGTATGCATCGATAGACTCGCTTCTTTCGATGCCGAGTCTAGAATCAATCTCTAGTCTGGATGATTGGGTACCGACCCGCCTCGGTACCGACTGCAGACGGTACCGTAGACATTCCACCGATGATCAACGTCTGCCACATTCGGTTTCCACGGTACTGATAGTGCCATTACAGACTGATCTTCATATATCGGTGTCATCGACGGTACCGATCCCGGTACCGGTATCGACATCAACATCGGTGTCGGTACCTCCCATGCTCCTTTCAGCCGGCTCGCTTCCCTCCATACCGAGTTTGGAATTGATTCCTAGCATGGACGATTTGCTACCGACCAGTTGCGGTACCGCTTTTCAGCGGTACCGACAACTATCTTTCAAAGATAATCCGATGCTCCTCCCCTCCAGATCTTCTATTCTACAGAATCTGAATAAACCGGTGGATGCTAGAAATAGTTCTTCAACAGATCTAGTTCTTCCTCCTCTTCCTCGAGAACTCCCCTCTGGGGAGACTTCTTTTCAAGCTTTCCTGCTTGATATGGCCAAGTCTCTGGCCATTTCCATACCTGGTCAAGACCCTGCACCAGGGGATCCACAACCTACACAGATCCCCTGTAATCCACAGAAAGTCATTATGTTTCCTTTGCATCAAACCTTGCAGGATCTTTTATTTAGAACGTGGGAAACTCCTCTAATGGTATCCCCACCTTCTAGGGCAACTGATCTCCCCCCTTCTCCAGGTTTTCAAAAGCCTCAGCTCCCTCATCGTTCTCTTGTTGTAGAATCAGCAATGAGGCGTGTTAGGAGTACTAAGAAGCAGTCTTCTTATCCGCCAGGTTGTGAGGCTAAGACACTAGATGCCTTTGGACGTCAAACTTTCCAGGCATCTATGCTTTCAGCAAGAATCCTTTCATATATTTTCTATATGGGATTATCTCTTGAGGAGGTCACAAAAGATGTATTACTTTTGACCCCTTTCCTCCAAGAGCCTAAAAGATCAGATTTTTCTATGTTAGTCAGTCATGCTCAAAATATTTCTAAGTTCCTTACTTGTGCTTCCCTAGACTCTTTCGAATCTGTTAGCAGAACTTCTGCTATAGCTATAGGAGCACGACGTAGAGCCTGGCTCCAAGCTTCAGACTTGGACAAATCTCTACAAGATAAATTGGGAAATGCTCCTTGCACTGGAGAGAAGAATCTCTTTAATAAAGAGACTTTACTCCAGGCTGCTCAGTTAACCACTGACACTATTGCTTTCAGAGGCTTGTCTATGCCTTCCTCTATCCCAGTTTGTAGAAAGTCTGCTAATAAACTTTGTTCCCTTAATGGGAGAAGGTTTATCCATCTTCTACCCATCATGCAGATCCTCCCAGGCAAGGGAAACAATCAACCAGGCTCAGGAAATCACAACCTCAACGGGTTCAGCAAACCCAGCAGCCGCAGGGTTGCTAATAGACTCTTCCCTGAATCCTTTTTCCTGTTTGAGGTTTGGATCCTGTAGTTTGCTTCCTACCACTACAAGCATCTACATCAATTCCATCCTAACTTTACATATGTCCCTATTAGGGGGACATCCTAACTATCAGCTCCATTAGCTTCTTAAGTTGATTATGCTCTACAGGTTTATGCAGTTACTCCTCATCCTCTGGACTACTCAGAGGAGTAACAACTTTCAATAAGGTTGCCTTTACCTTTGATTTTTTTTCTCCTGTATCCGCATATCTCATATTACTTCAAAGATTTACTCCACCATAAGTCTTATTTTCAACTCTGCCACTTTTACTAAGACATTTTGTCTGTAAGAGTGAGACCACTTGACTGAGGGCTTCTCCTTAAGCCCTAGGTTTTCTTTCAAAGTGGTCTCCCCCATGCATTCTTAATTTTTCTGGCAGCTCTCAGACAATAGTGGAGTCTTATCACTCCTACTTATGTCTGTATTTCTTTCCCAATGCTGGGACATGAGATTTCTACTGCTGCCCTATCAATAGTTAGAACTGCAAGGGTTCTTACTGGCTTGACCACTGACTTGCTGACCAAGCCACCAGGGCTTGTTCTCCATTTTCAATGGTTCTGGCCTTACCTCTAGGTCCCAGAAGGTTTTTAATAACCTTTTCTGGCTATTGTTGCAGACACATTACCTTTAATCTATCCTTGGCCTTCCCCAATCCTTAGGCTTGGCAGAATGGTTCATGATACCTACTGGCTCTTAAACACCAGTTTTTCTTCTAATTAACCTGCAACATGCTCTCTGCATCTCTTCGGGGCAGCTCTACACTATGGGGCCTTGTTAGAGAGCACATGATGTCAGATGGTTAGGAAGGGCTTTACCTAGTCATGCCTGCGCGGTTCTCCCTGCTCTTACCATTTTTCCATTAAAGGCTTCTTAATTAAACACAAGCCTTTAATTAAGAGAATACCTAAAGAATTATCCAATTCCCTGGATTGCTTCACATCTCCAGGGGACCCCTTCACCAGGGATGGGTTTTTCTATCAGTATAGACAATCCTTGTCTTGTCTTTTCCTTCCATCCTCAACTCTTCATGGCGTAATCCATGTTGAGCACAAGAATGCACCATACCCCTTTTTACCCTCATGAGGGGTACATATGGTATTTTTATTGCATCTTTTCTCCAGCTACCTGCTGGAATTATGGAAGGATTCAGACTTACTATATGCAGATTTACAACATCCTCTGCATTTTCCAGGTAGGTCTCCATTCCTGGTTGTCACTGAACTAGAGTTCATAGAGGACTTTAGACTTCTCTTGCCAGTGAGAGAGCTCCCTGGGCTTCCTATCCATACCCAGGAAGTACAGATTCTCTAACTATCTTCCCAAGCAGGTACCTCCCTTCTTGTGGTTAGATAAATCTGTCTCTCTCCACATACCCTATGCGCGGATATGGGTATATATATATGAGGGATGTATCTCTATTTCCCTATCTATCTATATATATGCATATATATATATTTTTTTTTGCATGTATATGGACATCTGCATGTCTATGCTCATATCTATATATATATATATTGTTTATATACATATATGAGGGATGTATCTCTATTTCCCTATCTATCTATATATATGCTTCGCAATATAGGATAGTGGGTAGATATATCTCTATATACTATTTCCATCTGTCTACCTAGATATATATATACTTATACATATATATATATTTCCCTACGGACTCAACAGATACCCTCTATCCCTTTCCATGCTGTCCCAGCATACTTAGGGTTCTCCATAATCAACCACTTCCTTTAGTAGTTGAGGACTTTTTGTACCATGCCTTTCAGTTTAGGTACACCTGAAGCCCTCCATATACTTCCTTTCCAATTAGGAGGGACTTTGACTCTTCAGAAGATGAGGGGCTACACTGCCTCATCACTCCTCTTTGTTATCGGATATAGGGATCTTTAAAGCTCCCTTCTCCTATAAGAACTTTGTCCTTTTAAAGTCAAAAGAGCTTCAGTTTTTATCTAATAGGGACTTACGCATTTTCCGCAAAGTCCTACCTCATTGAACTACCCCAGTTCCACTGGGTTTGTTTCTTCTCACCCTAAGGGTTCTGACTTCAACCGTTTTTTTTGTACAGTTATCTACCTCTCCTTGCATTGAGATACTCCCTGGGGATATTCTGTTGGTTCATATCCACAAATCCGCATGAACCTCCATATGCCCCTTTTCAATATCACCAGGTGAGGTCCAGGTTGGTTTATTGCTCCCAATATTACCACTAAGTATCACCTGCACAGAGACTCCTCTCTAGGCAGCCTGTTTGGTCCTGCTGTTCCACAGCACATCTTTTTAATACAACTCCTACCCTCCATCCCTAGGATGCCTGGGGTTTCGGTAAAATAGCATGGCTCTCAAATTCGCAACCTGCTGGGACGACTCCAGGCATCTCAGCTTGGGAGTCCCCATATGTGAAGACTCATTCCTGCTTGTTCCTGGAGATAGCACAGTTACTTACCTGTAACAGGTGATCTCTGGGAACAGCAGGAATAAGTCTTCACAACCCTCCCACCTCCCCTAGGAGTTGCATTTTTCTATCTCTATCTTTCCCTTTCTCTCTCTCTCTCTCTCTTTGTCTCAGCTTTAAAACTTAACTGAGGAGAGACATTTGGGGAAGGCGGTAAGGCAGCATGCAGCTGTGTTGGGATGCTTCCAAAAGCGTTCTGATTGGACGCTGGGGAGCGTTCCCGCGCAGACTCCGTCGGTACCGACGTACCCATATGTGAAGACTTATTCCTGCTGTTCCCAGAGATCACCTGTTACAGGTAAGTAACTGTGCTTTATCGCGGGAAAGCCCACAGGGTGCCATTGGGTACACGTCCAGACGTGCTGAGATTTCTAAGGGCGGTGACCCACCTCCGTCTGCCACGGAGGGCGATGGTACCCTCTTGGGATCTCAATCTGGTGCTGATGGCGCTGTCTGGGGAACCCTTTGAGCCACTGAGTCAAGTTTCCCTGAAGGATTTGACTCTGAAAATGGTATTCCTTGTGGTGATTTGCATGGCACGCATGTTTTCAGAGCTTCAGTGCCCTGTCATGCCAGGAGCTATTCTTTTCCTTCTCCAAGGAGAAAGTGGTCCTGCGCCCGGTACCTTCATTTTTTCCGAAGGTGGTGTCCGGCATTTCATGTAAATCGGGCCGTTTCCTTACCGGCTCTGGCGAGCGCTTATGTGGGCCCTGCCACTCCACAGCCATTCCGCCTGGATGTAAAAAGAGCCCTGTGAAGGTATGTGAAAAGGGCATTGTTCTTTCTTAGATCGGACCATCTGTTGGTTCTTTTTGGTGGGCTGCGCAAAGGTGAAGCGGCAGCTAAGGCCTTTATTTTCCAGATGGATCAGGGAGACAATCACGTCGGCATACGTCTTGAAGGGTAAAGCAATGCCGGCAGAGTTTCGCGTGCATTCCATGAGGGCACAGGCAGCCTCATGGGCAGAGTATAGTTTAGTTCCACTGGTGGAGATCTGTGGGGCGGTAATGTGGCTTTCGCTGCATACTTTCTCTAAGTATTATTGCCTGGATGTCCAGGCACCGGAGGACGCTTGTTTCAGATCGGCAGTGCTTCAGGCTGGTTGTGCGGGTCCCTCCCATTAGTTTAACTGCTCGGATAATTCCCAGAGGTGTGAGACTGGACTGGAGGGGGCGATAAGGAAAGAGAAATTAGACTTACCTGCTAATTGTTCCTTGAGGAGCTCCAGTCCAGTCCCGGAACCCTCCCTGAGTGCTTTCTGTGATAATCTGTGTGCACCCTGGTCCTAAAGCAGGCTCCCTTGGTGGAGGAAGTGGCCAGGAGGAGCCAGAGAGTGGGGGTATAATTGGCGTGGGGGGGGGGGGATCGGAAGAGCTGTCCGTTGCTTGCTCTCTGTTGATTGGAGTTGCTCAGGCGCTCAACAAGTAGGCCTCCTCATCTTGGAGGGGGGGGACAGGGTATCCTTCCCAGGGAATGGAGGGGATACTAGTTTATTTAGCCATACAAGTGTTTGTTGCATGTTTAACTACTTATTTGTTGCTCCTCTGAGTCTGTTTTGTCAATAAGTACTGGAGCTGGTAGGCTGTGCCAGCTGCTTAAGTACACTAGTGTCATCAAAAAGATGACATGCTCAGTCTCCAAGCTGCTGGAAGAGGTACACTACCCAGAGGTGCGAGAATGGACTGGAGTTCCTCAAGGAACAACAATTAGCAGGTAAGTCTGATTTCTCTTTCCAAAGGTTCTTAATTAGATTAAAATCAGGACTTCTTGCTGGCCAGTGTAAGATGGTCCATTTTTCCTTTTTAACCATTCTTTTGTTCTTTTAGATGTATGTTTTGGGTCAGTGTCCTACTGGAGGACCCATGACCCCCCCCCCCCCCCCCGCCTTGACCTGGCGAAAGGCAGTATATAAATACAGCTAAATAAATAAATGACCTTCGATCCAGATCTAGCTTTCTGACACTAGGTAGCAATTTCGCTCCAAAATGCCTTGGTAGTCCCTTGACTTCATGATTCCTTTAATACGTTCCAGGCCTCCTGTTCCTGAGGCAGCAAAACAGCCCCATAACATTATGGATGCGCTACCATATTTAACCGTAGAAAGGGTGTGTTTTTTTTTTTTTAAACTTTATTTATTAACCATCATAAACATAACAATCAGTACAGTGAGAAAAAAACAAAACTGCGCTACAGCAGAGTGGACTCTGATCTCCGCTGAAGCCACAGCTCTATACAGTTATGTATCTAGATCAATACTCAATTCACAGTGTTATACAGCCATGGTTAAATAGTTTTTTCCCCGTTTTCGACGGTGTCCCTACCCCCCTACCCCTTCCCCCCTCATACCCTTCTACACCCCCTCCCTCCCCCCCCCCCCCCCGGGTCCCCGCACCCCGATTTCACATACAATGCAACAGTACCCTCTCCGAGATCCCTTTTCCCCCCTCTGCTCCCAGTATCCCCAGACCCTAATGGCCCACATTTACTATTTCGCTCCGGCACCGGGTGCTTAAACTCTGAATATAGGGTTCCCATATCAACATAAAGGTGGACCACCTCTTCACTGAACCCCGAGCCCTCCATCGCTCTGTCAGTAGCAACTGATGAAAACTATTGCGCCACTCCAAGAATGTAGGTGGGTCCCGATCCCTCCATCTGCGTAGAATCGGACCCTTCCCCACCAAACATGCCTTACGCACCAATAACCGCCCCCACCGCCCTGTGGGTAAGGCTCGATGCAACTGATCAAGGGCGACCAATGCTCCCGTCCAAGGAAACCTCTGCTGCATTAGTCTCATAATATATCTATGGATATGGGCCCAGTAAGGGAGGATGCGCCTGCACTGCCACCACATATGGGTTAAAGTGGCCATTGGAATAGAACATCGAGGACAAGACCCATCTTGCGTAATATGACTCCTCAAGGCTCGGCGCGGCGAAAAATGCACCCGAGTTAGGGCTTTATATTGTACCTCCCTCCATTTCGCTCCCTCCACCAGTTCCACAATCCGTCCCACCGCCTTACAAATCGTGCCAGGCGGTACTTCCCTTCCCAATTCTCCTCCCCAGGCCGTCTCCACCCTCCCATAGTCTGGTAAACCCCCAAAGCACTCCAGCCGAGCCTTCAGTCCAGCTATGGTCGGGTGGGCGTCTCCCCCAAGCTCGAAGAATTCGATAATCTGTGCCGACCTGTCCCCCCCCCAATTCCTCCCTAGGTAACGTCGCCACATAATGGGCAAGTTGAAGATACGCAAAATAGTGAGTGGGAGGTAGCTGGAATTCCTCCCGTAATGCCAAAAACGGTTTGCATTTACCCGTAAGGTCTACCACATGCCCTATATGTCTTAGCCCCTGTCGGTGCCATATCTGAAACATTCGAGTATCAGAACCCGGTAAAAATTTTACATTGCCTCGTATGGGCAGCCAACTTGACACTTGCCAGTTGCGTTGCCAGTAACTATTTAAATGTCGCCATGTGCGTCTCAGCGCATTTTACATAGTATTGCGCGTGAGTCGAGTTGGCAATTGTGCACTATCCACATGTAGAGCCCCCACCAGTGAGAAAGGGGCCACCAATGCCGCCTCTAAGGCCCGTGGTGTGAATACCTCCGTGTCCCCCAAGTAGTCGCCAACATGCCTCGCTTGACATGCCAAGGCATAGAGTCTCAAATCTGGAAGCCCCAGGCCCCCCTGCACCATTTACCAATCATACGGGACATCGGGATTCGCGCTCTGGCCCCCTTCCACAGAAACCTTTGTATCTCCCTTTCCAATCTAAGCAAATCCCGGCGTAATAACCAGACGGGTAGCGTTTGTAACCAGTAAAGGATGCGGGGTAAAATTACCATTTTAACTGCTGCGATTCTCCCCAGTAGTGATAGCGGCAGCGGGTTCCAAGCTCTCAGTTGACGCCTCATCCCAGACGAGACTTTTTCCAAATTAATGTGGTATAGATCCTGCGGTAATCTCGTCAGCACAATACCCAAGTATTTGAACCGATGATCCGACCATTTCAAGGGAAAGTCCACCCCCCAACCCTCCCTCAGCCGACCCGAGACATCCAAAGCCTCCGATTTGTCGGCATTTATCGTAAGACCAGCAAAACTACCAAACCTCCGAAATTCGGCCATTAATCTCGGCAAAGATTCCCGCGGCGCCAGCAAGTGTACTAACATGTCATCAGCGAAGGCCGACGTCTTAAATCCCTGTTTGCCCACCTCAATCCCACGAATCTGTCGGTCCAATTCGATACTCCGTATTAATGGATCCAAAGATAAGACAAACAGTAAGGGGGACAACGGGCAGCCCTGTCTAGTGCCCCTGTGCAAGGGAAAGGGAGCCGATAAGACCCCATTGCAAAGTACTCTAGCTGTCGGCGTATCATACAGACTCTTGACCATATCACAAAATGCCTGTCCGAGACCGTATAATGGTAATAAATACTCTAGATACGTCCAATCGACCTTGTCAAAGGCTTTTTCGGCATCGAAACTCACTAGGAGTGACTGCAACCGGTGGCAGTGCACCCACTCCAGAGATGTTAGTATTCGGCGTATATTACGCACTGCATAACGGCCTCGTACGAAACCCACCTGTGATTCATGGACGACGTCACCTAATATTCCCGCTAGTCTCTCGGCCAGAATTTTCGCCAACAACTTCATATCGTAATTCAACAAAGAAATCGGTCGGTAGGAGGCTGCCTGCGTCAAATCCTTATCCGGTTTGGGTATCAACGTAATGTAGGCCTGATTATCTCCCCATCTCCTACCCCCCCCCTCCCTATTCGCTGATGGTATGTATCTACCAATAGGGGGCCCACCCAAGTCGATAGGAGTTTATAAAACTCCGCCCCATAACCGTCCGGGCCCGGGGTCTTATAGCAACTAGCCTGTGCAATTACAGACTGTACCTCCTGTAATGTTACCGGTAGTCCCAACTGATCCCGTTGCGCCGCCGTCACCTGTGGGAGCTTCAACCTTTGCAGGTAGGCCTCCATAGTAGATGGGCTACACTCTCCCGCAGCGTACAGTTTTTGAAAAAGTCTTTAAATATTGCATTTATCCCCTCCCGGCTTTGCTGGAGTTTCCCTTGGTCATCTCGAAGAGCTGCCACCCCCCTCCCTCCTCGTGGACCCTTCAAACATTGTCCTAATAGCTTCCCCGGTTTGTCGCCGTAACAATATAACCGATATTTATAATACAGCAAAGATTTCTTGGCTCTCTGATGGAGCAGTTCATTTAGGGCAACCTGCAGTTCCCACAAGTGTTTTCTATTAGACACTGTAGGCGCATGACCACTGAGCATTCGCGCTTGAGACACTTGTTGTTCCAACCGAACAATTTGTTCTGCCAACAGTCTGCGTTTCCGGGCCACAAACCCGATTATGTCGCCTCTCAACACCACTTTGGCAGTCTCCCAAACCAGTTCTGGGTCCTCTCTGTGTGCCTGATGATTTAATTCAAAGTCACGCCAGCGCTGACCCAGAAATTGCCGAAATTGATTGTCATTGTATAGCTCAATGGGGAACCGCCACAGACGGGATGCACCAATTCCTCCCCCCCATTGCACCTCGATCCAGGCCATGGCATGGTCCGAGATCTCCAGGGGTCCTATCTGCGCTTCTTCCACCTGTGCAAACATGCTGGTAGAAAGCAGAAGATAGTCTATTCTCGCACTAGTCCCATGCGCCCGCGAGATATGCGTAAATTCCTTCTCGGAGGGGTGCAATAACCTCCAAGGATCTATCAGGCCCAATCGGGTCCGAAGTCTTTGCAAAACCTGCGAACCGAGCGTTCTATCTCTCGTCTCTCTGCCACTGGAGGTGTCCAAACCCACTTCAAACACCCCGTTAAAATCTCCCCCCAGCAACAAAGGTACATCAGGCAATTGCTCCACTTTGGCAGCAATATGGTCAAAAAACTCCCGATCCAACGAGTTGGGACCATACACATCTCCCAACACTATCTCACGGTCTTCCAATAGGCCGTGCAGTAATACAAATCTCCCATGGGGATCGGCCACCTGTCTTTGCATCGTGAAACGCACCCGTTTATGAATTAAAATGGCCACCCCCACTTTCTTCCCTAGTGCAGGCGCTCCCCACACCTGCCCCACCCAATCTCTGCATAATTTAGCATGTTCTTCGGCAGTCTGGTGGGTTTCCTGGAGTAGCGCAATATCACAATGCTGCCTAGCCAGCGCCTTAAGTACTTTATATCGCTTTATGGGGCTACCCAAGCCACAAACGTTCCAAGTTATGACTCTCAGAGTACTGTAATGTTTTTACGGCCTAACTGCCAACACAACGTGCTTGGGGAGACCCTCCCAGCCTGGAGCCTTCCCCCATTGTCACCAAGGTATGTTATACTGTGTATCAGCATAGAATTCAGAGTGCAGAGACCCCTCTCCCCCCCTCCCCTTCTCCCCCCCCTTCCCCGCCTCCCCTCGATCCCACTACCTCCCCATCTCCTATCCCCTCCTTTCTCCATCCTAAACCTCCCCTAACCCTGTCCTCTATACCCCCTTATCCCCGCTCCAACTACTCCTCCTAACTACAGGACTCCCAACTCCTGCCCCCCCTCCCAGGAAGTCCTCCCGAAACCCCTCTGAGCGTGTCCCTTCGCCCCAGGCCTCGATATCAATCACCCGTCCACAACCCAACAGTCTCCCCCCTATGATCATAAGGAGATATTCCTCCTCGTAATGCCCAGTACCTACCAAACCCCCTAGGCCCGGCCTCCGTACTTAATTCCCCTCCCCCTCCCCCCCCCGGTCCGGAGTAACCCGCCTTAACCCCCCCCTCCAACCCCACCCCCTGATCCTCTTCCTCGCTTAATATCCCCCCATCCCCACCAGACATCCTCTCCACAATCTAAGCAAACCTGCCTTCACCTAGCGGGACACACCAGATGTGGGGGCGGGGGGAGGAGGGGGAGGGCCATCACCCATACTGCCGGTATCCAGGTTTAGATGGCCGACCACTCGACTTAGTGCAGGCCCAACAGACATGATAGTAGCCCCCTCCGATCTCAAATGCTCCCCCCCCCCCTCCGCCCCAGCACAACAGCCACTACCGTCTCCCCAACACGCCGTGCCGGGGAGACGGAATAAGACAGCAAAGAGGACTGGGGAGCCCAAGTCCCCGTACAGTTTGGCCAGGCCGACTAGTGAGATCCCTCCCGCATTGCCCATTAGGGGGACTGCAGCACCCACCGCCACCATAACAGAGATACTCCTCTCGCCCCCTGCCTGAATTAACAGAGTATCTCTGTTGGCATCATACCACCCTAGCAAGGAAACAAACATATGCAATCTATAGTCCCATTTCTTAACAGGGGGAAGAGGAGAGAGATGTGTTAGAGATTTGGAAACTTTGTTACATTACCACATTAAGGGCAGTTAACTATTCAAAAGGAAACAAAGACACACCATGTTACTTGAGAATTGTAGCGCCAGTCCAAGCCGGAACAGTAACCAAAGGTAATGGCCAGCGCTACAATGTATTTCCCCAGTCTTCGCTCCCCAAGGAGAGCTTCTCTCAGTCAGGCAGTCCAAGGAGCTCCTGGAGACTTCATGTATGGGGCGCTGCCGCGGCCTTCTTTTGGGCACAGATCTGGTGCACATAATCTCCTGCTGCAACTGCCGACTCAAAAGTGCGGTGAGCTCCATCACAGAGCACGTGAAGCTTGGCGGGATACTGCACGGAAAACCGGATTCCGGCTTCTATCAGTTTTCCGCATATGGGGGCATACTCCCGTCTCTTCCGGCTCAGCGCCATTGAGTAGTCTTGTGCCATCCGGAGTTTAAGATTATTGTAAGTCACTTCCCCCGTCTGCCGCGCAGCCCTGAGAATCAGTTCCTTCTGCGGGTAGTGTAGGAATTTCGCTAAGACGATTCTGGGGCGAGGGTCACGCAGTTGTTTCACGCCCACCCGATGCACCCTTTCAATGTGTACCTTCTCTCCGAGCTCCCCCTCTGCCACAATATGCAGGACCAGCTTCTCCAGGTAGCTTCTGAGATCTGTATCCGGGACTGTTTCGGGGATCCCCAAAAAGCGCAGATTGTTTCTTCTTGACCTGTTTTCAGGTCATCAAGTTTGGCGTCCTGTTGGGTTAGCCGAGACTTTAGGCCCGCCACCTCTGTGGTCAGCGTCTCCACCTGCTCCTCCACCCGTGCCACGCGGTCTTCAGCCTCCTGCACCCGTTTGCCCAGCAGATCCACCGATGAACGTAGTCCATCCATTTTGCTATGCAGGGCATCAAACTGGGGTTTTAAGGCCGTCGCTACAGCCGCTGACATCTCATCAAGTGAGGTCGGAGACCTGGGTGAAGCCGGCATCGAAGGTGCATCCGCCATCTTACTCGAGCCGGCTCCCCGTTCTCGGTCTTTTCGCATCGCCTTAACTGCCGTCGCCATGCAATTCAGCCACTCCAACCACCACGGGAGGAACCGCAGGCACTCCGGAGCAGGTTAGTTACCTTCTTGGCAAGGCAGTGTAATTTTGTTACGGTGCTTATCGCCGGCTTAGGCCAAGGGCTTCAGGACACGCTCAGGATGCGACCTCTACCCTGTCCGCATCACGTGGTCTCTCAGGGTGTTTTTTTTTTCCATATAAGCTTCATTTCTTTGCCTGTAAATGTATTGCGGGTCTGCATTTTCAAAGAGCTCAAGTTTGGTTTCATCTGCCCACAGAACATTTTCCCAAAAGGATTGTGGTTTCTCAAGGGTGGGTTTGGGCAAAGATCAGGTGTGTCTTATGTTTGCCTTTGAGCAGTGGGGTCCTCCTTGGCCTTCATCCATGAAGTTACTTCTTTGTTTAATGCGTTGTGTATAGTGCAGGTTGAAACTATCACTCCAGATTGCTCCTGGTTAGCCTTAAACTCTTTCGATGTTGTATGTTCCCACCACGTCTTGGGAGGTTCTTGAGAGTTCTATGAGCAGAAAATGTCTTGATAACATTGCAAACTGTAGATACAGGAATCCCAAGGTCTTTGGAGATGGCCTTGTACCCCTTTGAAGTTTGGTGATAATGGCTTTTCTGATGGTCTCAGGCAGCTCTCTAGTCAACATTGTAAAAATGGAACAGGGAGTGAATGTGGCCATTTTAAACATTAGAGCCATTATTCATTGGTTGATTTGAGTCATGTGAGTACTGACAATTGATTACAGGTGCATTTAATTTTATTGCAATGGGAATGTGGTTCTTCTGTTCAAACTGATTTGAATTGTTTATAAGGGTGCCAATAATCATGTCCTCCTCATACAGTAGGGACTCACGCCAAAAGACACAAAAAAGAGCTCTCAAAATCCCAACGCTCCAGTTTTTATACTATTTCCTTTTTTAATTGGCCTTGTTATATTTGATTCTTTTATGTGTCAAATATGTGTACATATGTAGTCCTTAATGCTCAATATCTCCTAAAAAAAAAAAGGGGGTTGAACAGCAAGGGTGACAATAATGTTGACCACAACTGTACTTATAAGGGCTGTTTTTTTTTTAGTGTCCACTAATTGTGACACTCTAGCTTACCTGTTTTCCTTTTGGAGGCAGCTGGTAACTAGGAAATTCCATATGTGAGCACTTACTCTGCTTGTCCATGGAGAAAACAAAGTTGCACATCTGCAGCATGTGTTCTCTGTGGACAGCGGGATAAGTTCTCACATCCTTCCCACTTCCCCTTGGAGTTGGTTAAGCTGGTTACCAGACTGAGATGAGGCATGATGGCAGAAAGTAGGAATATGTGCGGAGGGGCCACTCTAAAAGCTTCTATAAAGAGCTGGGAGAGGTTCCTACATTGAGCTGCATCGGTGACATCACCCATATATAAGGACTTATGCTGTTGTCCAGAGAACACTTGCTATTGGTGAATAACTTTATTTTTTAGCTTCCTTGTTAGATTATTGTGATACTTTGTTTTTAATCCTAATTGCATAGTTAATATAAAGTTCAATATAATTCCGAAGATTTTCTAAACTGGCATTAATAAGATGGTATTGCCTAACATAATAGGGTTATTTGCAGGTTTGGTTTTGAGATTCCCTAGCCATAATAAGGTTTGTTTCCATTTAATTTCAAACGATGTTGTTGAGTCCATGATTCGACTGAGGTGGGACTTCTATCATATGTTTGCATTACGAGTATATTGTCCTAAACTGAAACAAGTAAAAAAACAAATGTTCTCATATGAATAAAATGAGATTCACAGATTATTCAACCCTGAACCAAACTTAAAAATATACCAAAAAAATTTGGAGACAATGGAATTCTCCAGGACCAAGTAGGAAGTCAGTCCTCACATATGGGTGACATCGACGTCGATGGAGCCCCTGCGGAGCATTTCCCCAACTTTCTATGAAAACCTTTGGGAATACTGCACGCATGCGCGGTCCCCTTCCCACCTAAAGATGCCATCTTGCTCAGTCTCTCTTTTTCCGTGGAGCCCTTCGGACGTGTCCTAGTTCACCCGGAAAATAGTTAGATTTTTTCGTCTATTCCTTGCGATTTCTTTGCGTTTTTTGTCCGGTTCGATGCCGGTTCCCCTTCTCGCCGGGTTCGGTACACCGGTATCGAGCCCGATCTTATTTTTTTGGTTTTTGCCCTTCGTGGCTTGCGTTCGTGCCCTTTTTTTCCTTTTCCCTGGAAGGCCGGTCCTTTGACCTCACGGGGACTCTTTTTTTTCCCCCAATGGCTTCCAGTGGTTTTAAGAAGTGTGATCGGTGTAAGAAACTAATGTCTCTCACTGACACACACGACTGCTGCCTTCGGTGCCTCGGTCCTGATCATGATCCTAAGATCTGTGGACTGTGTGGAAAAATGTCCACTAAGGCACTGCGAAGTCGTCAGCACCAGAAGGAAAGGCTTTTCTCCGATTCAGCCTTGGCTGGGCCCGGACCTTGTCTGAGGCCTCGACGTCTTGGGAGTCTGACCCCGAGCATCGTCGGGGTTCCTCGGATAGGGGGTACCCCGAGCGGGAGTGAAAGAGGAAGAAGCGGCTCGCGAGGGCGGCATTGGAGGAGGTCCCTGGCTCCTCGAGGGCTAGGTCTCGGACCCCCGACTGCCGTCCTGGGCCCGTGGAACAGAAGAAGCCGTCAAAGGTACCTCGGGTGGAGCCGGAGTCTGCTGGACACGTAAGTCCTATTGTCCTCGAGGACTTTCCTCCCAGGGAGCCGACGTCGGGCCTAGTGCCGCCGGGGCCCGAGTCGGTAGCTGCTGAGTCTCCTGAGCTGGGTCTCAGGCTGACAGCCTTGGAGTGCAGACTGTCTGCCTTCATGGATCAGCAGCGGGTGCTGATGGCCAGCCTTACTGGCGCATCTGCCCCGACCACCGGGACGTCGAAGTCGACCCCGGAGACCGAGCCGATACTCGAGACCATGAAGGCTCGAGGTCGTCCTCGGTCACGGTCACCCTCGATCACCCGGTCGGGACCGAGGGCATCGACGCTGGTGCCTTCGGCGTCGGGGCTGGTGCTGCCGGGCCCCATGCGGTCGGAGCCCGACTCCTCTTCGGACGAGTCCGCCTGGGAAACGGAGGATGAGGAGTCCCCCGATACCTTCAAGACTCGGTGCGTCCTGTCGGACTCACCGCAGTCTAAGCCCCGGAGTAGGTCCCCTCCAGAGGATACCCAGTTCTCGGAGTTTGTGCGTGATATGGCCACTGCTTTGGCGATCCTGGCGGATCCCGAGGAGGAGCTTCGAGCTGAAGAGCTCGAGGCCCTCCAGTATGACTCTCCTCTGAAGGAGGCCTTTACTGTGCCGGTTCCTCCGATGCTGGAATGGCTCCTCTTCGGATGTGGGAGGCACCGGCCTCAGCGCTGGTTCTGAGCAAGCGGGTCGATTCCATTTATGGACTCCGTAAGAGCCCTGGTTTTCAGAAGGCGCAGCTACTGCACCATTCCATGGTGGTGGAATCGGCCATGCATCGTCTGAAAAGTCAGAAGATGCACTCCGCGGTGCCCCCTGGCAGGGAGGCCCGGAACCTGGATGCGTTCGGTAGGAAGTGCTTCCAGGGCTCGATGCTTGCTTGCCGTGTCCAGTCTTACCAGCTGTACATGGGCATGTACTTGCGGGACCTGGCAAAGGAGCTTGCCGGGTTCTTTGCTGGTCTCACCGGGGAACCTTTGCAGAGGTTCAAGTCCTTGTCTTCGGGGATCCGGGAATGCTCTAAGTTCATGTCCCGAGCGGCCTACGATGGCTTCGAGGCCTCGGCCCATGTTGCGGCTGCCGGCATCGCGGCTCGACGCCAGGCATGGCTGCAGTCATCGGACCTCGAGCCATGGGTTCAGGACAAGTTGGTCGATGTCCCTTTCCGAGGTGAAAGCTTTTTTGCCAAGCCCATGGCCGAGAAGGCTGCTGAGCTCGAGACCGAGCACCTCACGAGGACAAGGCTGTCTCGAAAGACTTCTGCCCCTTCACACAAGAAGAAGGGCTCGGGTAAAAAGTCCTTTTACCCGAGGAAGGCGACTGCCTACAAACAGTTCCCACTTTACCAGGCCTCCCCCGCTCCCCCACAGGGTCAGCAGGCCAAGGGGCAGAGACATGGGCTCCGTAGGCAGAAAGCCCCCAAGCCTAAGGCTCCTGCTCCTATTCAGCAGGGTGGGGGGTTTTTGACTCCCAAGGCATAGCCTCTCCGTCCCTGCTGTCTCATCCCTGCACAGGAGGTCGCCTAGCCCTGTTTGCCCAGCCCTGTTTGCCCACCGGTGGCCACCCATTACAGGGGACAACTGGGTCTTAAGCATAGTCCACAAGGGCTACCTGCTTCATTTTCATCAGTTGCCTCCTCCCTATTTTCCAGGAGAAGCCTCCAAGGCCTCCTCTCCATACAGCCCTCCTCCTGCAGGAGCTCCAGGGTCTGTTATGAGACCAGGCGGTGGAGCCTGTGCCTCCTCACCTACAAGGTCACGGGTTTTACTCCAGGTACTTCCTAGTACCAAAGAGAACAGGGGATCTCAGGCCTATTCTCGACCTCAGAAATCTCAACAAGTTCTTACAGAAGGAAAAGTTCAAGATGCTTACTCTTGGAACACTTCTGCCCTACCTCCAGCAGGGAGATTGGCTATGCTCTTTAGATCTAAAGGATGCGTACACTCACATCCTCATTCATCCAGACCACAGAATGTACCTCAGGTTCATTGTGGGAGGAAACCATTATCAGTACAGAGTGCTGCCATTTGGCCTCACCTCCGCCTCCAGAGTCTTTACCAAATGCCTGGCAGTGGTGGCGGCCTACTTGAGAAATCAGGGTATCTTTGTCTTCCCCTATCTGGACGACTGGCTCATCAGAGGTCAGACGTGCCAGGAGGCCAGGCAAGCCACCCTCCGAACGATTTCTCTACTACAGCATCTGGGATTTGTCATAAACTTCGCAAAGTCTACTTTGCTCCCCTCCCAAAACTTAGAGTTCATAGGGGCAGGACTAGACTCTCTGCAGGCAAAAGCTGCCAGAAGACAGAGCCCAAAGACTGATGACCTTGGCAAACCAGTTTCTCAGCAGGTCACTGGTCTCCGCCAGGCTCTGCCTTCATATGAGGCCTGTGCAATGGTGCCTCAGAACTCAGTGGTCGCAGGCCACAGGGAGCCTCAGAGACAGAGTAAGGGTGTCCAGACCATTCCTGCACTCCCTACGTTGGTGGCTGCATCCCCCCAACCTACTGGAAGGGATGCCTTTTCAGCCACCTGGGTTCACAGTGGTATTGACCACCGATGCCTCTCTACAGGGCTGGGGAGCACACTGTCTGGGCAAGTGCACCCAGGGCCTGTGGTCTCCCTGGGAGGCCCAGCAGCAGATCAATCTACTGGAGCTTCGAGCTATTCGCTTAGCCCTCAAGACTTTCTCTCAAACCCTGGCTCACCAGTCTGTCTTAGTACAAACAGACAATCAGGTAGCCATGTTTTATGGGAACAAACAGGGAGGCACAGGGTCCAGGCTCCTTTGTCAGGAAGCGCAGGACCTTTGCTTGTTTGCGCTCAGGCACATCATGTTTCTCAAGGCGGTTTATCTCCCTGGCCAGGAAAATTACCTAGCAGACAGGTTGAGCAGAATTCTGCAGCCACACGAGTGGCAGCTCCATCCCTTGGTAGTTCAGAAGATCTTCCTGAGATGGGGACTTCCATCCATAGATCTCTTTGCCAGTCCCCTGAACAGACAGCTGCCCCGGTTCTGCTCCAGGCAACCACATCCTCTGAGACTAGCAGCGGATGCTTTTCTGATTTCCTGGTCCCAAGGCCTCCTATATGCGTTTCCTCCCACGCCTCTGGTGACCCGAATCCTGTTCAAAGTTCTGAAGGACCAGGCCTCGGTCCTTCTGGTAGCCCCCAGGTGACCGAGACAACCTTGGTTCCCACTTCTGCTTCAGCTAGCAGTGGACACTCCACTACCTCTAGGGTTGCAGCCCGACCTTCTTTCTCAAGACCAGGGGTCTCTTCTGCACCCCAATCTCAAATCTCTCAATTTGATGACCTGGAAGCTGCAAGGGTAGTTTTGGCTCCTTGGGGCCTACCTCCTGAAGTTGAAGAGGTCATTCTGGCCTCTAGGAAGCAGTCCACTAGAAAAACCTATGCCCTGAAGTGGAAAAGGTTTTCTGTGTGATGTCAGCTGCGTACAGAAGATCCTTTCTCCTGTACAGTGCCAGTGGTGCTTCAGTACCTGCTACACTTATCCAATCAGGGCCTTTAGTCCAATTCTGTTCGGGTCTACCTCTCAGCTCTAGCAGCTCACCACTCACTGGTGGAGGGACACTCTCTATCGGTTCACCACTTGGTGTCCCAGTTTCTCAGAGGTTTGCTCTTGCTCAAACCTCCTGTCCGTCCTCCAGCCCCTGAGTGGGAGTTGAATGTGGTCTTGCAGCAACTGACTCGCCCACCTTTTGAGCCGATGGCTACTTGTCCTCTCCGCTTCCTTTCCTGGAAGACACTCTTCCTAGTAGCCTTAACCTCGGCCAGACGGGTGAGTGAGCTTCAGGCCCTAGTCTGTGACAGGCCTTACACTTGCTTCTATAGGAACAGGGTAGTCCTTAGGACTCATCCAAAGTTCCTCCCTAAAGTTGTCTCCTCTTTCCACCTCAACCAGGAGGTGTTTCTTCCAACATTCTTCCCTAGGCCTCATGCAAGCCAGGCTGAAGCGGTCCTGCATACCCTGGACTGTAGGAGGGCCTTTTCCTTCTACCTTGACCGTACGCAAGGACATAGAAGGGCTACTCAGCTCTTCATCTCTTTTGACCCTAATAATTTGGGGTTAGCTGTGTCCAAGTGTACCTTGTCCATATGGGTGGCTGACTGTATCACCTGGGCTTACAGGGCGGCTGACCTTCCCTTGCAGGGTCGGGTCACGGCCCATCGTGTCAGGGCAATGGCTGCCTCAGTAGCTCATCTCCGCTCTGTACCATTGGCAGACATCTGCAGGGCTGCAACTTGGTCCTCAAGCCAGACTTTTGCAGCTCATTACTGCCTGGAGAGGGAGTCCCGTAGGGACGGTGCTTTTGGCCAGGCTGTACTCCGGAATCTCTTTGAGGTTTAGGCAACTCCTGCCCTCCAGCCCTCCGTTGGGCTACCGGTGGAGGTTCTTTCAGTGAAAAGCCTTTCTTTGATCCTGGGACTAGAGGGAGTTCTCTTGTTCAGCCTGGGTTCCTTGGTAGCCCAGAGCTTGGGAGTCACCCATATGTGAGGACTGACTTCCTGCTTGGTCCTGGAGAAAGAGTACTTACTCACCTGTAACAGGTGTTCTCCAGGAGCAGCAGGAATCAGTCCTCACAACCCTCCCTCCTCCCCTGGGAGTTGCAGTTGTACATAGTTTATATTTTACATTTTTGTGTGCTGTTTTTTAGCTATGTCATTTGACTGAGCAAGATGGCACCTTTAGGCGGGAAGGGGACCGCGCATGCGTGCAATATTCCCAAAGGCTTTCATAGAAAGCTGGGGAAATGCTCCGCAGGGGCTCCATCGACGTCGATGTCACCCATATGTGAGAACTGATTCCTGCTGCTCCTGGAGAACACCTGTTACAGGTGAGTAACTACTCTATCCTTGCAGTACGCCACATTCAGCCTGCCATGAAGTAGAAACATTTCCTATTTTTAATTTATAAGTGACAGGACTTATAAATTAAAAATAGGAAATTTTTCTACTTCATGGCAGGCTGAATGTGGCGTACTGCAAGGATAGAGTAGTTACTCACCTGTAACAGGTGTTCTCCAGGAGCAGCAGGAATCAGTCCTCACATATGGGTGACATCGACGTCGATGGAGCCCCAGCGGAGCATTTCCCCAGCTTTCTATGAAAGCCTTTGGGAATACTGCACGCATGCGCGGTCCCCTTCCCGCCTAAAGGTGCCATCTTGCTCAGTCAAATGACATAGCTAAAAAACAGCACACAAAAATGTAAAATATAAACTATGTACAACTGCAACTCCCAGGGGAGGAGGGAGGGTTGTGAGGACTGATTCCTGCTGCTCCTGGAGAAAGTGGCGTACTGAATGTGTTTGATACATTCCTAAGTGTTGTCACTTAGGAATGTATCAAACCATTTTAATACTACTCCTGAAATATGTAGTTCTTTCAATTTTAGGATTAACAAATCATGATCCAAGATGTCAAAAGGAGCGGACAGTTCAACTGATAATATAGCATGCCTGCACTTGAATAACAGGGCTCTTTATTTCACACAGTAAAGTGGCTAGCAAGGTTTTGGAGCTATGATAGCTTCTGAAGCCAGATTGAGTTGGATACAATATACCAAAAGATTCTAAGTAGGCAACTGGTTGACCCGAAACTTTGACTTCAAGTAATTTAGCCAAAATTGGTCAACTAGTAATTGGTCTGTAACTTGATAGTAAAGACACGTATACATTTTGTTCTTTGGGGATGGGTGTTAAAAATACTTCCACATTAGTTGGAAATTGATCTCATTGCAATGCCCTAAAGACAAAAATGTTAACCAGTATAATAGGGGATGGCCGTCTGGATGGGTTAGTTGGCCCTTTTCTGCCATCCACTACTGTGTTACTATGATTTTGTGACATTCTAATCTACACAATATGGTTATTCAGATGTTTTCACCATGCTTCTTTTTTGCTATCTCTACTTTATTTTAAGGGGAAATTCCTAAGATTCTTCTATATTTCTTGTTCCGCTGATAAATGACCCAGTGCTGTTTCTCTGTCTATAATTTAAGAAACAGTTGGTATAGGATACATAACTAACAGAATATTCTGATTCTTTTCACAGAGTGCAATGGTCCTCATGAACACATACTGCAATAAAATCCTAAAGCCTGTGGATGGTTCCTGCTGTCAGCCTGTGCCACAACTCACCATTATACAGAAACTAACAGCTTGTTTTTTTGCTGCATCCATTATTGGATACATAATTCTCAGTATAGTACATCGCAGTAATCATCGCAAGAATAAACTGTGCATGGATTTAGAATGTGGAGAGGAGAAGAAGCCCAGTACTGCTTCACCGACTGCTTCTATGTTGGAAATAGTTCTGTTTTCTTTCTGCAAGCTGGGTCTTATCATGGCCTATTTCTACCTGTGTGACAGAGCAGACTTATTTATGAAGGAAAATAAATTTTATACACATTCATCTTTCTTCATACCACTTATCTACATCCTAGTTTTGGGAATATTTTATACTGAAAACACTAAGGAGGTAAGGTGTTTTTTTTTTTTTTCTTTCTTAACTTTGCCATTAGGGGTAAAAATAAATCTCCAGGAGCAAGCAGGAATGTAGTCTTCATATATGGTATCGTTGGTACCGACGGAGCCTGTGTGGGAATGCTCCCCAGCGTCCAATAGGAATGCTTTTGGGAGCATCCCTCAGCACATGTGCGCTACCTTCCCGCCTTTCCAACTGTCCTTCTTCAGTTCTTCGTTTTCCGCGGAGCCGACAGGACACATACCCTGTCACTGCAGAAAATCTCTTCTTTAAACTTGTTTTCTTGTGGTCACGCCTGCCTCCGCACGACACCTACCGGTACCGCCGGTTCTTTCTTTTCTAAAAAAAATAAAAAATATATCTATTTTTGAACTGTTTCTCTTCAGAAACTTTTTCTTTTGGTGCTAGGCGCCATTTTGGGCATTAGGCCCCATTTTTCCCAAAAGATGGAAAAACCAGCTAGTGGTTTTAAAAAATGTACTAAATGTGGCGGTACCATCTCCGTCACCGACACCCATGACGGGTTTCTAAAATGTCTAGGCCCTGACCATTCTCCATCTGAGTGTTCCTCCTGCATGGGGATGACTAAAAGAGGAAGACAGAACCGAGCTGCAAGAGTCTTCCTCTTCAAGGCCATGTCACAGCTCACAATGTGAGAGCCATTGCAGCCTCTATGGCTAACCTTCACTCTGTGTCTATTGATGACATTTGTCGAGCAGCCACCTGGGCTTCGGTACACACCTTTACAGCCTACTACTGCCTAGATAAAGCCTCCCATCAGGATGCCTTCTTTGGCCAAGCTGTTCTTCAAAATCTCTTTCAGACCTAATTCAACTCCTACCCACCAACCCTGGTGGGATGCCAGAGATCCATGGGAGGAAGCATGGCCTACCTTACTATAGGTGGCAGCTTCCTGGGGCTATCTCCCTGGCATCTTCAGCTAGGGAGTCCCCATATGTGAAGACTACATTCCTGCTTGTTCCTGGAGATAGCGTAGTTACTCACCTGTAACAGGTGATCTCCGGGAACCGCAGGAATTTAGTTTTCACAACCCACCCACCTCCCCTAGGAGTTGTCTTTCTATCTCTCTGTCTCTTTCCTCTCTCCCTCTATCCTTTCACTCAGCTACAAACTTAACTGAAGGACAGTTGGAAATGCGGGAAGGCAGCGCGCATGTGCTGAGGGATGCTACCAAAAGCATTCCTATTGGACGCTGGGGAGCGTTCCCGTGCAGGCTCCGTCGGTACCGATGATACCATATGTGAAGACTAAATTCCTGCTGTTCCCGGAAATCACCTGTTACAGGTGAGTAACTACGCTTTCTCTGTGAGCAAGCAAGAAATAAATCCTCACGTATGGGTGACCTCAAAAACGGAGCCCACACGGAATGCTCCATAGCTTCCATTGGAAGCTTTAGGGAGCTGTACCGCACATGCACCTGCCTTCCTGCTTGCCACGGTGCTATCTTCTCCAGTTTCCTTTTTCACGTGAAGCCTACAGGATGTGTCTTGCACTAGCGAAAAAATTCTTCCCTGTAACTCTTGTGATATATGCCTTCTTTTTGTGTGTGTTTCACCACCTGTTGTTGGTTAATTGGCTCCCAGCTAATATTTTTTTTCTTTCTTTTGCTTTTCTTTTTTGTGCTTTTGGTGCTTTTCCCCTTGTCTGAGCCTTTTTCTCGCTTTCGCAATTGAGGCCTTTGACCTCAACGAGGCAGTCTTCTTGGACATATCAAAGCCTGTGACTAGCTTTAAGAAGTGCATGAAATGTGGCCGCACTATTAAGGTCACAGACAGGTAGAACTGGTGTGTGTAGTGCATCCTGCAACCTTTCTCTGCAGATGACAAGGAGGGGCCTGAAGGCCAGGAAAAGGCAGGAGTCTTTTGGTACATCTGATTCAGCATACTCTGCTCCAGTGTCCACTCCGTCGCAGAACCCAGCCGAGGGTTCAACTGGGTGGGACGCCCAAGCACACTGAGAATCGAGGGGCCAAGGCATCGAATGGAAGCACGACGTCCGACCTGCAGCGATGAAGGACCTAATGCCAGTCCCCTCAGCATCAGAAAGGGCCCTGAGCACTGGGACAAGCCCAAGGTGCATCGGCACCGCAGCCCTTTTTGATGTAATACGAACACTAAGGACCGGGAGTTGCGGGCTTTCTTAGTCCCCCCCCTCACCAGCAACCTTGCAGGGCTCTTGGAGCTACAGAAGACTACATTCAAAACAATGGGAAGGTAATCTAAAAACAGCAATAAAATACACACATCTATAGAAAATACACCAAAGCTTTAGTGGAGAGAAACAAACAGAACCAAAGTTCTCCTTGTTTACTGTAACTAATAGCCATGGTTCACTTTATTTATAAGGCTCTTTTAGATGATACAGCATAATTTCACTTTATTATGACACGTCAATTATTACGTCTCTATCACATCATAGGTCAACTTTAATCAGTGTGGGTCAGTATGAGGAGACATACATGGAGTCCAAGACATAATTGTTTACTGCTGACTGTGGCAGCATGAGGAGACATACACATATTCCAAGACATAACTGCTTGATATCTAATAATTGTTTACTGCTGACTAGGTTGGTATGAGGAGACATACACATATTCCAAGACATAACTGTTTAATATCTAATAACCCTGAGACTGCAAGGCTAGAGTACAAGCTGCCCTTTTTCTTATCTACAGGACTTGTGCCTCTGCACCTACTTAGTAAGCATTTATATGAAGTTTATTCCTAAGCAAAGGTCTGAACAGAATTAACTCTTTCTCAGGTTTAGGTAGTCTAATAGTGTAGACTACCCTGTACAAACACCAATGCTTTCAGGAGTAACCCGCTAAGCTTCCCAGGTGGGGAGAATAGACTCCCAGATGGGGGGAATCAACCTCCATAGCTCTGGAGGGCTGCTGGATGTCTCCCGATGAGCCTGTCATTGTGGAGTTCCTGCAGGAGGTATAGGCATTGCTGATCAAAATTCCCTTTTCCAGCCCCGGTCCACTCCAAGACGGTGGTATTGCAAGAACACCTGTGGGCCCTCGAGGCTCACATGGCGGTCGTTCTGACCTTGTGACATGCAGGCTCTGCGATGGCTTTGGCAGCATCACTGCACTCGGTCCAGCCCATTTTGGAGACCCATGCGCTGCCGCCAGAGGCAGACACATTGGGGGGAGATTGGAATTGATGCTGGTTCCCATGGCAATCTCCTTGTCGAGCATATCGGGGTCCAGTGTTCCCAGGAGCCCTCATGCACATGCAGGGCGCCACAGTTCCAACCGCCACCCGCCCTTCTCACATGACTGAAGCAGAAAGCAGGAGGAAACCCAGAATTACTTTGATTTTGCATAAAAAGTACTGGGGTAAGGCGGTTTTCTGCCTACAGCCATGCCAATATTACCTGGCACTCCAGAGCACCCAGCTCAAGGCGCAGGGTTCCCACCAGAAGTGGAGGGAAAAGCCTCATAAAGCCCAACCAGCCTTGCAGACCAAGCCGGGGGCAGGCTTTTGACAGGTTCCTCAGGAGCATAACCAACTGTTCCATACCTGTAGGAGTTTCCATTAGGTAGGGGATGGCTTGTCCACTTCACCAATAGGTGGCCTTTCATCACCTCGGACACTTGCATTCTGCAGCTCGTCCAGCAGGGTTATCAGCTGCGCGCTTCACCCAGGGAGAGTACCTCGTGGACCCCTTGCACTGAAGCCTGTTGTGGGAGAAGGTTGCCACCCTGTAGACCTGTAGACTGACCTTGCCATTGAGCCAATTCCACTGGCTCAGGTCGGCAAGGAGTTGTACTCCAGTTACTCCTGGTCCCCAAAAAGACAGGGGGGTTTCGAACTATTCTAGACCTCCGCAACCTCAACTGGTTTCTCATGCTTGAGCAGTTCAAGATGGTCTTTCTGGGGACACTGCTCGCATACCTCCTCAAGGACAACGGGCTATGATCCTTTGATCTCAAGGTTGCGTGTACACACATTCTGATCCACCCAGATCACAGAAAATACCTCTGATTCATACTGGGAAATCAGTACTATCAGTACCGGGTGCTCCCCTTTGAGCTCACCTTGGGTCTTCACCAAGTACCTCACGATCATAGCTGCCTACTTACACACCATAGGAGTCTTTGTCCCCTACTTATATGACTGGCTAATTAAAGGCTGCACTCTGGACGCTGTCCAGCAGTCTGCTCACCTCACCATACACGTCCTTGAACGGTTGGGGTTCGTCGTCAGCTGCCCAAAGTCTCATCTCCAGCCCACACAGCAGATGGATTTCATTGGGGCTGTACACAATACCATTCGAGCCAGGGTATTTCTACGCTAGATTGCATGCAGTAGCTGATGGAGGTGGTCAGCAGCTTGCGGAATCGGTGCCACACCAAGGGTGGGGGATGCTGAAGGTGCTTGGTCACATGACTTCCACACTGCACGTGGACCCTCTGCACTCAATGGAAGCATGCCACTGTCCACCTTCGGGACAAAGTAGCAGCCACTGCACCACTGGTGCAGTCCCTTGGCTGGTGATTGGAACCGCCGCACCTACTTTGGGGCCTTCCATTCCTGGCAGAGTCTCCCCATCCAGACACTGACAACAGACGTGTCCAAGCTTGGGTGGGAGCCCACCTGGACAGTCTGCGGACGCAGGGCCTCTAGTCCGAGCAGGAGAGCCTTCACCAGATTAACTTCCTTGAGTTGCGGGCCATAGCAAATGCCATTGGGGACTTCTGGGCACACCTGGCGAATCAGGTCGTCCTGTTCCAGACAGACAACCAGGTGGCAATGTTCTATATCAACAAACAGGGAGGTATGTACTCGTACTTTCTCTGTTTGTAAGCGGTCCAGCTGTGGAAGTTTGTACTGGATCATGGAATGAAGCTCTGGGTGACTGACTTTGCCCAGCAAGCTCAAGGTCCTGGCAGATCAACAGAGCAGTCCCCCGGCTATACGAGTGGACCCTCCACAGGAGGGTAGTGGAGTGCATTTTCCAGAAGTGGGACACTCCCATGATAAACCTCTTTGCCATGTTGCAGAACACCCAAGTGGACCGGGTCTGCCCCGGGAGGCTGGCCAGCAACTCGGATGCCTTCCTCCTCCACTGGGGAGTGGGGGAGTCTGCTTTACGCTTTCCTTCTAATCCCCCTCATGATGAAATGCTACTGAAACTGTAGGCCGACAAGGGTACCATGATCCTGATTGCCCTATACTGGCCCCGGCAGCCATGGTTTCCCCATGCTGCTCCAGCTTGCTCGTAGGGAGCCTCTCGGTCTGGGCTCTGCCCCGGACCTCGTCTCCCAGGACAGGGGGGATCCTATTGCACCCCAACATCCGCTCCTTGGCTCTCACAGCCTGGAAGATGCTGAATGGGTAGTCCTGTCAAAGCTCAGTCTACCCGATGGTGTCACAGATGTCCTGACATTGCGTAAGGATGCGACGCATCAGACTTATGCGTACAAGAGGCAGAGGTTCACTGCTTGGTGTGCAGGTAGGGAGCAGGATCCCTTCTGTGATGTGGATTGCTTGCTAGAATACCTTCTGCGCCTCTTGGAGTCCAACTCTGTCCGGGTCTACCTCTGCACAATCAGCATCATATGTCATGGCTCAGGGGGCCGGGCCGTTTCAGCCCACCCACTGAAGCCTCTCTCGAAGCCTCCCACTAAGCCCCCTATGGAAGCTTAGGATCTCAATGTGGTTCTCATGCAGCTTATGTGGGCTGCTTTTGAGCCACTGGACTCTTGACCCCTTAAATACTTGACCTGTAAGGTTCTGTTCTTGGTGGCAGTCACGTCAGCCCACTGTGTCAGTGAACTCCATGCTCTGGTGACCCATGTGCCTTATACCAGGTTCCACCAGAATCGAGTGCTCTTGAACGCTCTCGCGATTTCTGCTGAAGGTGATCTCTGCGTTCCACCTCAATCAGTCGATTGTCCTGCTGACTTTTTTCCTCAAGACCGTATGGTAATCGAGGGGAAGCAGTGTTGCACACGCTGGACTATAAACGTGCCATGGCCTTCTATGTAGACCGTACCAAGGCCCACTGGCAGTTCATGCAGCTGTTCGCCTCGTTTGACCCTAGTAAATTAGGGACTGCTGTCTCCAAGCACACGCAATTCCTGTGGTTGGTGGATTGCATCGCCTTGGCATACTCGCAGGCCGGACAGAGCCTTTGAGGGTCATGTCATGGCTCATAACATTCGAACCATGGCTGCTTTGGTCACTAACCTGCGCTCTGCCCTCATGGAGGAAAATTACAAGGCTGCCACGTGGTCTTCAGTCCACACAGTCGCAGTCCACTACTGTCTGTGTGGATTCTCGATGGGACAACAGCTTTGGCCAGGCTGTGCTCCGGCACCTTTTCGGGTATTAGGTCCAACTCCTGCTCACCGGCCCTTCTGTCTGTCCAGGCTACCTGCAAAAGTTGACTAACCTCAGTGCTGCTGTACACTGAGGATGCTGAATCAGTGGAGTCCCTAGAGGGACAACTTCATGTTCTTCCTGTTTTTTGTCGCCCCTTTTAGGCTTGGATCTCCTTGCTTTTTGGTAACCTGTAGCTTGGAAGTCCCATACATGAAGACTTACTTCATGCATGTTCATAGGGAAAGTGTAATTACTCACCTGTAGCAGGTCTTCTCCATGAACGACGGGTATAAGTCCTCACAACCCTTCCACCTCCCCGAGGAGTTTTCTTGCCTACTGCTTGGAAAATTGATTGAAGATAGTGCCATGGCAGGCGGGAATGCAGGCATGCATGGCCGGTGCAGCTCCTAAAAGCTTCCAATGGAAGCTGGGAAGCATTCTGCCTGGGCTTCGTCAGTGATGTTACCCATATGTGAGGACTTATTCCTGCTGTTCACAGAGAACACCTGCTAAAAGTGAATAACTACGCTGTCTTGATTCAGATATGGATGTTAACTCATGCTACCAAGCAAAGAGCTCATCTTTATAAGACAGAAATTCTCAATCCAGCTACTGGGACACATCCAGCCATAGATGGTGACAAAGACCAATTGACCCATCCAGTCTGCCCCCAGCTGAAAATTTTCTAATTCTACAGGAACAAGCAGGAAGTGATGTCATTGACTGAACCCATGTGGGAACACTCCCCAGCTTCAAAAAGAGTCTTTTGGGAGCTCCATCATGCATGTGCGCCTGCCTTCCTGCCCATTGCAGCCATCTTTTCCTCAGTCTTTTTTTTTTCCGTGCAGCCCAATGGATGTCTGTCCTGTGCCTTGGGAAAAAGTTTACTGTAGTGTGCCCTTTCAGGTTCTTTTTTTCAAGTGTATCTTCCTCTAACCTTCCCTCCTGTCGTCGGAGGTGTCGATCTCATCGGCACTGTTTCGTGTTTTCTTTTTTTCTTTTTTGGTGCAGGGTCTCTTTCACACCGTTCTCCTGACTGACTGAGACATTGGGACTGTTCAATTTGGCAGCCGCCGTTTCTCCTGATATGGCCAGTGGATTTAAAAAATGTACCAGGTGTGCCTGCACCATTTTGGTAATGAACCTTAATAACTGGTGCATTTAGTGCCTTGGGCCCGACCATGAACTCTCCACTTGTAATTGATGCCTACAGATGACAAAGAAGGGCTTGAAGAACTGCGAGAAGCAGCATGAGTCCCCTGTTTGAGCTGCATGACTCTGTGTCCTTGGCGCCGGCATCGACGCCCTCAAGGGGTGCCGCTGAGGCTTCAGCTTCGTGTGCTATTCGCGCTCACTCCGAGCCAAGAAACCTCAGGTTGTCTTTTGATCTGGGGGGGGATCTCAGAAGGACTGGTCTTCTGCCCCAGCAACGTAGGGGACAAGTGCCAAGAGCTGAGGTAAGCCCCACTGGCATCGGAGTCCCTCTCGACATGACTTAGAAGGTCATGGCCAGGAGCGTCCTGCTAAGCTGCCCCGGCAGGAGGAGTAGACTCCCAAGGCCCCGGAGGGCTGCCGGCAATGTCCCAATGCCATGACCATTGAGGAGTCTCCGACGCGGGCGTCTGAGTTGGAGACCAAGGTGGCTGTTCTGGCTTCTGTGATCTCCGAGACGGTGGTGCTAACTGAGCACCTGCATGCCCTAGAGCGAAGCATGGTGGTGTTCATGGCGGCTTAGACCTTGGTTGCTCTGATGCCCTCGGGAGCTTCCGATGCCAGTGCCAGCCCTGCCATCTGTGATGGTCCCACCGATAGTGGTCCAGCCTTTCTTAGAGATCCATGCCCTACCAAGGGTCTGAGGTTCTTCAGGTTGAATATCGGACTCCACCTTGGTGCCAATCACCATCTCTCCCAGTACCTCTGGGTCCAATGCCACAGTGTGACAGCATCGAGCCCTTCAAACCCTACCTTACCCGCTGGAGCGTTGGAGACACTGGGAAGAGGACAGGAGCTATTTTGACTTTTTGTCCTTGAGACAGAAGAGTCCCGGCTTGGAGAGGCACTGAGACATCCTTTCAGATCTATTATTCCCTATGAGAGATGAAAATCTCCGCCTGAGGACATCTCATTCCATGAGTTTGTCCAGGACATGGTGAGGGCCCTCCCGTTCTCCCTGGAGGCTGAGGAGGAACCGACGGCCGAGGAACTCAAAATCCTCCAGTATCACTTATCTCCCAAAGAGGAAGTGACTGTGCCTTTGCACCACATTCTCCTGCATCTGATGTTCTGCCTGTGGGAAAACCCATTGGCGGTGCTTGCCATCAGCAAAAGGTTGGATTCCATGTACAGGGTATAAAGAAGCCATGGCTTAGAGAAGCCTCAGTTGCCCCATAACTCAATGGTGGTGGAGTCGGCCTGGCGCTGCATAAAGAGTTCCAAAACTCACTTCTCTGTTCTACCGGGGAGGGAGGCTCGTACCCTCAGTGGTTTTGAAAGCCATTACCAGGGGTCTCTGCTGGTGGCACGGATCTTATTTTACCAGCTCTATATGGCATGTTCCTCAGGAATGGCATGGGGGATCTCTGTGAGTTCTCTATGCTAATACCACCTGAGCATCTGGAGAACTTCCATTCTCTGTTAGGGAGAGGGAAGGACTGCTCAGAGTACATGAGTAGGGTGGCCTATATTGCTTTTGAATTGGTCAGCCGAGTGGCAGTTGTCTGCATCGGTGCCCACCATCTGGCCTTGCTCCAGTCTTCGGACCTCGAGCAAGGGGTCCAAGACAAGTTGGCTGACATTCCCTGCTAGGGGGAAAACCTATTTGGAAAGCCCATGAAGGATAAGGCCATCGAGCTGGAGAAGGAGTAGTTCACCATGACTCTGACTCTTTAGGAAAACCACATATCCCTCTAGAAAGAAGGCTGCGGGTAAAAAGGGTTATTATCCCAGCTATCAGGGGTACCAGAGTGCACTGCCGACCCAGCAGAAGAGACAAGGCTCACACCAGCAACGCCGCCCTAAGTCTCCAAAGGCTCAGTCCACCCCGCAGCCACAGCCTGGGATGGGGTTTTGACTACTTCCTAAGGAGCATGGCCAATCTGCCCTTGCCCCCAGAGGTGCCCCCGCAAGTGGAGGGTTGGCTGGTCCACTTTGCTCATAAATGGCCTATAGTGACATCAGGGTCCAACTGGAGTGAAGCCAGACAGGACACCATTGAAATCCAAAGCAACTTTGCGTGAATAGGTTACTGACTGCAACAAGGAGAATTTGCTGTGTCTTTCTCCAGAAGCAGCATAGTGAGTTTTTATCCCCTGAAGAAGACTTACTTTGCCAAAACACTGTAAGTGTAGAGGTTTGTAATAAAGCTGCTTTGGATTTCAGAGGTGTCTTGTCTTGCTTCGTTTCAGTTGGACCCTGGTTTGTGTGCGGGCTGCTTGCCTCCTTCTGACTCCTCCGTAGTGACAATGAACACCTGGGCAATAAGGATCGTCCAGAACGGATACCTGTTGCATTTCACCCAGCTGCCTCCCACATTCTTTCCTAGAGAGTACCCTCTCAACCTGCTTCACCATGATTTCCTGCAGGAGGTTGAAACCCTGCTGGCCTACCTCTCCATAGAACTGGTACCATCAGAACAGGTCAGCTAAGGTTTCTACTCCCGGTATTTCCTATTTCCCAAAAGGTCCAGAGGTTCTCCGGGACCAAGCAGGAAGTCTGTCCTCACATATGGGTGACGTCGCCAACGGAGCCTGTGTGGAAACACTTCCCAGCTTCCAAAGGAAGCTTTTGGAATATACTCCATGCATGCCATCTCAGCTCAGTTGTCTTTTTTTCTTTGGAACCCTTCGGACATCCGTCTGAATCCCAGAGATAAATAGATTTTTTTTTTTTTTTTACTGTCTGTTTTTTGCCATTCCGATACTGTCTTGCCTCAATTTCCATCGCTCTTCCTGCCTTCATCATTCCTAACTACCGTTGGTGCCTCTGTGCTGCATTTTTTTCGGGCTCTTTCTTTTTTGGTGCGTGGGTTTTTTCTCATGCCTCCCTGGTTAGTGTGGACATTGGAGACCTTTGATTTGGCGGGAGCCTTCTTCCCAACCATGTCAAATCCAACCAGTGGTTTTAAAAAGTGCACTCAGTGTGGTTGGACCATTTTGATCACCAACCACCACAGTTCATGCCTTCAATATCTTGGGGCTGACCATGTGCTTTCAACTTGGCCTCTCTGCTTGCAGATGACGCGCAAGGGACTCAAGAACTGAGAGAAGCAGTGGGAATCATTGTTTGGTTCCAAGGCTTTGACACCGTCCCTGGCATCGACCTCTGTTTCGATACCCTCAAAGGTCCCGTCTGAGGCATCGGCTCCAAAGGGGACCAGGCGACTTCCGAGCATCAAGGTCACAGGACATCGGACCAGCGACTCTCCTTCGAGAAGCACCTCCCGGAAGGGAGGACTCCATCCAAGTTGGTTTTGAAGGGCGATGCCAATACCAGAGGGAAAACCCTTAGTCATTGGTATCAGAGCCCTTGACGTGACTCTGAGGGCAAAGGCCAGGAGTGGCCTTCCGAGGAGGAGTTGTCTCTTGAGACTTCAGAGGTCCAGTGCGGGACTCCAAGGCTATAACCCTCGTGGAGTCCCCACTGAAGGAGCCAGGCATCTGCTTCGTTTGTGCCGGCGCCATTGCCAACACTGGCAGCTTCAGAGCCCTCCCTCTTAGTGGAGAGGATGCTGGCTCTGGAGTGCATTCTGGCTGCCTTCATAGTGCAAACCCCCCATCCCAGAAGACTGGGTAACTCCGGTTCATTGGTGCCATTGACTGCTTCGACTGTGGAGACCTCACAGGCTGAGGTGCAGCCAGTCCTCGAAACCTTTGTGTTTTCCTCAGGATCCAGAGACCGCTCCCAATCCCAGTCAGTGCAGCCTGTCTCTTAGGTGCCTTTGGTTCCAAGCATCAAGAATAGAGAACCCCTTCCTATCATAGACAGAGTCCTTGATCCCGTTGATACTTTGAGTTCCTCAGTGACTCGGATTCCGACTGGGAGACTGAGGAAGAGTCTCCAAAGACAGCAAGGCACCAGGATGTGCCCTCGGATCCCTCCCCTCCTCCTGGACCTCTTTTCTGGAGTTTGTGAGGGACATGGAAAAGGCTTTGCCTTTCATCCTTGTGGTAGAGGAGGAGCCTCAAGCTATGACACTTGAGATCCTCCAGTATCCCACCCCACCCCACCAAAGGAGGCCATCGTGGTTCCTGTCCACCCCATTCTGGAGTAGCTCCATCTGAGGATGTGGCCCATGTATCTGGTCCGCAAGAGCCTGGGCTTTGAAAAAACACAACTGCCTCACAACTCCATGGTGGTAGAGTCAGCCATGCGTCATATCAAGATCAATAAGATGCACTCCTCAGTGCCCCTTGGTCGGGAGGCCCGCACCATAGATGGCTTTGACAGGAAGTGTTACCATGGCTCGATGCTCCTGGCCTCTATACAAGTGTACCTGCTGTACATGGGCATATATTTGAGAGACCTGGCAGGAGGGCTTGCCGGGTTTTCGGCTGGCTTTTCTGGTGACCATCTCGAGAACTTATGGAGCTTGGTCAGTAAACCAAGGAATGCTTCAAATTTGTGGCTCGGGCAGCCTATGACTGCTTTGAGTCTGTGGCTACAGATCTCTGACCTGGAACAATATGTTCAGGACAGATTGGCTGATGTCTCATGCTGAGGAGAGAACCTCTTCAGCAAACCCATGATGGAGAAGGCTGCTGAGTTAGAGACGGAACAACTCACCATGACCACGCTCTCCAGGAAGACTGCTGACCCTTCCCATCAGAAGGCTTTGGTGAAAACGTTGTTCTACCCAAAGAAGGGCTATGGTGCCTATCCCCTGTACCACTCCTACCATGCACTCCCACAGGGGCAGCAGGCCAAGGGCCAAGGCTAACGACAGCAACATAGGCCTAAGACCCCAAACCCCAGCTGACACCTCAGCCACAGCCTGGGGGAGGGGGGGTGTTTGACTCCAGGTCCAAAGCCTTTCCTACCCTTTCAGGCCCAGTTTGCATCACATTGGGGGGTGTCCACTTCTTTGCCCACCATTGGCTCAGCATCATCGCAGACACCTAGGCATTGCAAATAGTGAAGGAGGATTATCCTATACTTCAAACAAACCTCCTCTCCGCCCTTTCCAGGGGAATGCCCTCTGGAACCTCACCATCAGCAACTTCTCCAACTGGAAGTAGGCAACCTTTTGGAAGCCAGGGTATTGGAACTGGTTCCACCGTCTCAGACAGGAAGAGTGTGTTCTACTCCTGATACTTCTGGTCTCCAAAAAGATGGATGGCTTCCATCCCATTCTGGATCTTCGCATCTAAATCCTGTCTTTGTCAGAGAGAAGTTCAAAATGTTTTCCCTTGGAACATTGCCTACAGTAGGGAGATTGGCTGTGCTCCTTGGATCTAAAAGATGCCTACACCCACATCCTCATTCACCCCCTGCACAGACAATACCTCCACTTCATCATCAGTGGCAGACACTACCAATTCGGGATTCGTCCCTTTGGACTAGCGTCCGCTCCCAGAGTTTCACAAAGTGCCTAGTGGTTGTAGCTGCTTTTCTTCATGTTCAGGGGATTTTTGTGTTCCCTTACATAGACAACTGGTTGAAAAGGAGCGGCTCTCTGTATGAAGTTCGCCAGACCGCACAGCATACTATCCAGGTCTTGGAGCAGCTAGGCTTTGTTACCCAAAGTCCCACCTGCAACCCACTTAGTGCCTTGAGTTCATTGGGGTTCTCCTTGATACTTTGGAAGCCAGGGCATATTTCCTGACAGACTGGGTCCACCAACTTGTGTCTCTGGCACACCAGGTTCAATGCTGCTCGATGGCATCCTTTCACCAGATGTTTTGCCTTCTGGGCCACATGGCTTTTACGGTCCATGCGACCTCATTCACCTGCCTGCATATGTGGCAAGTGTAGTGGACCCTTTGCATTCAGTGGCATCAGGTGTTGGGCCACCTCTCCGACAAGGTGCACGTAACTCCATTGCTACTTGACTCCCTCCTATGGTGGCATCAGTCTGTGCATCTTCTAGCGAGACTGCCCTTATAAGCGCCCCCCCCCCCTGCAAATTCTGAAGATCGATGCCTCCAAGTTTGGCTGAGGAGCCCATCTCGGTGGCCTCTGCATGCAGGGCCTCTGGTTGGAGGGAGAGAGCCTCCACCAGATAAACTTTCTCGAAATCCGAGCCATTGCAAATGCGCTGTGGGCCTTCCAGATGCAGCTGGCTGGTCAGATTGTTCTCATACAAACCAACAACCAAGTAGCTATGTTCTACATCAACAAGCAAGGGGGCATGGGCTTGTACCATCCTTTTTGGGAGACAGTCTGGCTCTGGAAGTTCGCCATGAAGCACCAGATGTTTCTCTGGGCAGTGTATCTCCCAGGAGAGGATAATGCCTTAGTGGACAAGCTCAGCAGAGTCCTGCAACCGCAAGAGTGGGCTGTCAACCCCCAGATGGTCCGCAGGATCTTTCAGATGTGTGACACCCGCACCATGAATCTACACACTTCCTCTCAATGTCCAGCTATCTCTCTTTTGCTCCAGGATGCCCTGTCCCAGTCGAGTGGCATCCGATGCCTTCCTCCAGGATTGGAGCGAGGCATGCTCTATGCTTACTCACTGACCCCTGGTGGTCAAGAACCTTCTTCAAGGTCCAAGCGGATAGGGTCTCCTTGATACCCATTGCCCCACGGTGACCCTGGCAACCATGGTACCCATTGTTACTACAGCTGTCTTGGGCACCACCCCTTCCTCTGGGCTTTGACCCAGATCTCCTCTCACAGGAGGGCACGCTACTACACCCCAACCTTCACTCCCTCTCGCTCACAACTTGGCTGCTGAGCGAGTAGTTCTGGCGGAGTTCCATCTGCCCATAGATGTTGAGAACATTCTCCTAGTTTCTCCCAAGGATCCAACCAGGAGGGCATATGTCTTAAAGTGGCACAGATTTTCAGTCTGGTGTGCGGACTGGGTCCTCAACACCTTCACTTACTTGGTGAAGATGGTGCTGACTTCACCTTTCCAACTCTGGACTGACTAAAACAGTCAGGGTGCACCTGAGTGCTCTTGTAGCATATCACTGCAACGTTGTTGATCGGCCCCTTTCTGCTCATCCATTTATAGGACGCTTTATGTGGGGCCATCTGCTTTCTTGTCCCCCTATTCGACCACCACCAGTGGCATCTGATCTCAATGTCGTCTTGGGACAGCTGCTCTCTGCATCCATTGACATCCACAAAGAAACCCCTCTAGATTTCAATGACAAATTTATACATCATCCAATCTGAAGTCATTGAAAAAGCAAATATGTTGAAAAATATATAAAAAAAATATATAAAAAAGAGGAAATGGGCATGCTGTGGCCCGCTTGAGTAAAAGGGTACTTTCGGTAATGAGGGGAAGGTATCATTCCTCCCTCTCCAGCTGATTGTTCCCGACTAAAAGTTTGTGTTTTTGCATTTTGAACTCAGTGCCAGTGATAGCTACTGGTAGTTGCTTTTTCAATGACTTCAGATTGGATGACTCTGCATCCATTAAGGTGCTGGCCATCTATCTGCTCAGGTTCCTCACCTGGAAAGTCCACTTTTTGGTGGCACTTCATCGCCTTATACCAGGTTCTACAAAAATAGAGTGGTGCTACACACTCATCCTAAGTTTCTCCCTATGGTGGTTTTAGCATTTCACCTAAACTAGTCCATGGTACTGCCCACTTTTTTCCCATGACCTCACGCCTCCAGGGTGGAGGTCTTTCTCCATATTTTGGTCTGTAAGAGAGCGCTCACTTTTTATCTTGAACGGACAAAACCCCATCGCCATTCCATTCAGCTCTGTTTCCTACGACCCCAACAGACTGGGGGTAATCATTTCTTAGTGCACCCTCTCCATCTAGGTGGCTGACTGCATCTCTCTTGCTTATGCCCAGGCTGGGTTTACCTTAGAGCACCACGTCACGGGGCATAATTTCTCCGGGAACGAGCAGGAAGTCAGTCCTCACATATGGGTGACGTTGGCGCTGACAGAGCCCCCGCGAAAGCATCCCCCCAGCTTTCAAAGAAAGCCTTTGGGAGATGCCACCACACATGCGTGGTCCCCTTCCCACCCAAAGGGTGCCATCTTGCTCAGTCTCCTTTTTTCCGTGGAGCCCTTATTTGTCTGGCTTGCCCCTGGAAAAAGTTGATTTTTGAGCCTTAGTTTTACTCTTCCTGCCACTCAGCCTTGCTGTCTCAGCATCGAGTTTGGGTCCTTTTTGTAGTTTTTTCCTCTTTGGCATCTTCGCACATTTTTTCCATCTGGCAGCTCAGTGGGTCTTCGACCTTACTGGGGTACTTTTTTCCCCCCATGGCTATCGGTGGTTTTGAAAAGTGTGATCAGTATGCCAAAATTATGCCTTTGACACACACGACTGCTGCCTTCGCTGACTGGGACCAGACCATGACCCCGCGGCATGCGTAATCTGCAAAAAGATGTCCAACAAGGCCCTCAAGAGTTGCCAGCAACAGTATGATAAGTTTTTCCTTGAATCCCCAGTACCTCCAAAGGCCAGGGCCTCATCTGAAGCCATGGCATCTTGGGGCAGCTCTATGGGAATCCAAGTGGCGCCGTGATTCTTCAGAGAGGGGGGTCTCCCTTGAGGGAACCCAAGAAGAAGAAGACGACTCGAAGGCTGCGTCCCTGGACAGGTCTGACAGGCCGGGTACGTCCCGAACCAGGTCCCTCAATCCGAGGGATCAGAGAGGGAACGGTCTGCAAAGGTTCCTGAAAGGACTCGACCTCAGACCGACCTCTGTTGCCAGACACCATCCTTGTCGAGGATTCCCCTTCAGGGGGAACAGACATCTGACCCGATTCCTTCAGTGCCTGGTCAATGAGGCCAGACAAACTGCGCCTGGAGTCCAGAATGGCGGCCCTGGAGCGCAGTTTGTCTGCCCTCATTGACCAGCAGCGGGTGCTGTTGTCCATTACGACTGGTTCCCCTACCCCGATCATCGGACCTTTGACATCAAAGATGTCCCCAGAGGCCGAGTCGATCCTCGAGACCCTTCGGCCTCGAGTCTATCCAGTTCCCGCTCGATGGGGCTGTGATTGTCCCCAGCCATTGCACTTGGTGGCAGCCATGGGGCCTCTGAGGGCCACAGGCTTGGGTCAGCCCCGGGCCCACGGACCATCCTTCCATTGAGTCCTTGACGGATACTCCGAATGGGAGATGGAGGATGAGGAGTCACCCTACACCAGTCGCCATCGCGATGTCCCCTCTTAGTCTTCCACTTCAGAGCCCTGAACCGGAAGACATAGATATGTCCCTGACGACGTCAAGGAATGCCAAGACCCTAGAGTTCCCGACAGAATCGGAGGAGGACCCTCGGGCAGAAGAGCTAGAAATCCTCCAATACAAGGCCCCTCTGAGGGAATCACTTATGGTACTCATCCCCTCACATCCAGGAATGGCTAATGCTCCATATGTGGGAGACACCGGCATGTAACGAGTCTGCTGGAGCCCAGGCTTCCAGAAATCACATCTGCACAACTCCATGGTGATGGAGTCAGCCATGCGTTGACTCAAGAGCCAGAAGACGCATTCCTCAGTGCCTCCTAGCAGGGAGGCATGTGCTTTGGATGCCTTCGGCAGAAAGCCCAGGGCTCGATGCTCATCGGCCACATCCAGGCCTACCAGTTGTACATGGGCATGTACCTGAGACCTGGCGAAAGAAATTGCTGGGTTCTCAGCTTCTGTGTTCGAGGAACCCTGCAGTGGTTCAAGAACCTGACCAAGGCCGCCCATAAGTGCTCCAAGTTTGTCTTGGGCAGTCTAAGACGGCTTCAAGTTGGTTGTTCGAGTAGCAGCGGTGGTGGGCATGGCTGCCCGATGTCAGGCATGGCTACAGTCGTCCAACCTTGAGCAATGGGTTCAGTACAGATTGGTCGATGTCTTATGCCAAGGAGAGAACCTCTTTGGCAAACCCATGACCGACAAGACTGCCAAGCTGGAGACCGAGTTCATGATGAGGACCAGGCTCTCTAAAAAGACCGCTGCCCCCTCCCTGACGGAAGGGCTCGGGTAAAAAGCCCTTCTACCCGAAGAAAGGGTCTGCTTACAGAAACTACCCACCTTTTCAGGCCTTCCTGGCTCTCCAGCAGTGTCAGCAGGCTCTCATAAGCAGAAAGCTCCCAAAGCCCAGGCATTAGCCCCGGCCCAGGCAGGCGTAAGCTTTTGACTCCTGGGGCATAGCCTCTCCACCCCAAGGAGGTCAGCAGCCCACAGGGGGATGTCTGATCCACCATGCCCAAAGGTGGCTAACTATCACCACTGATTTCTGGGCACTTCAGGTGGTCAGGGAGGGCTACCTCCTCCATCTGACTCACACCTCCCCCTTACTTTTTGGGAGAGCACATCAGGTCTCCCCTTCACTGGGACCTTCTACTGAAGGAGCTCACAGGTCTTCTTGAGGACAAAGCGATAGAGTCAGCACCCCACTATTTCAGGGGCAAGGAGTTCTACTCTAGGAACTTCCTTGTGCCAAAAAGGGCAGGAGGCCTAAGGCCCATCCTCGACCTGCGCAACCTGAACAAGTTCCTAGTGAATGAGAAGTTCAAGATGCTCTCCCTTGGAACATTGCTGCCTTACCTCCAGCAAGGAGATTGGCTATGCTCCTTGCATTTGAAGAATGCTTATACCCACATCCTCATTCACCCCAACCACAGGTAGTACCTGCGGTTCATGGTGGGGTGGGGGGGGGGCACTACCAATACAGGGTACTGCCTTTCGGCTTGGCCTCTGCCCCAAGGGTTTTCACAAAATGCCTGGCAGTCATAGCTGCCTTCCTCCGCCTCCAGGGCATTTTTGTCTTCTCCTACCTGGGCGACTGGCTCATAAAAGGAGGCACAGCCTCAGATGTGCAGCAGGCAACTCCATACACCATCCAGGTTCTGCAGCACTTGGAGTCTGTGATAAACTACCCCAAGACCCACCTACTCCCGACACAGTGTCTGGAGTTCATAGGGGCAAGACTGGACACCCACCAAGCAAAGACCTTCCTGCCTGGAGACTGAGCTGACCGTCTCAGGGCCCGGGCCCTGGCCCTGATCATACAGCACCATCCCTCATTACCTGCTCGGCTCCTCCTGTGCCTACTGAAGCACATGGCTTCCACGGTCCACGTCATTCCAGGCACCTGCCTCCACATGAGGGCCACGCAGTGGTGCTTTCGGGACCAGTGGACACAGGCAACGGAACACCTCCAGGACAAAGTCTCAGTGGCCCGCCAGTTGGTGGACTCCCTGAACTGGTGGCAGACTCCCCAATACCTTGAGGTGGGATGCCCTTTCAAGCCCCGAGCCCCTTAAGAGTCCTCACCACGGATGCCTCCCTGCGCGGCTGGGGGCCCCACTGTGAAGAACTCCACACCCAGGGCAGCTGGTTGTAGGATGAGAGCAACCAGCAGATCAAGCTCCTGGAGTTACAAGTGGTATACTTAGCTCTCCAAGCCTTTTACCACCGCCTATGTCACTAGCTGGTGTTGGTCCATACGGACAACTAGGTGGCAATGTTCTTTGTGAACAAACAGAGGGGCACGGGGTCTTGCGCCCTCTGCCGAAAGGCAGTGGTCCTCTGCTTTCTACGCAGTCCGGCAGGGTATACTCCTGTGGGCAGTATATCTGCCAGGCCAGAACAACTCATTGGCCGACAGATTGAGTAGGGTCCTCTAGCAGCATGAGTGACAACTGGACCCCATTGTGGCTGATTGGCTCTTTCGGCTCTGGGGGAACCTGAGATAGACTTGTTTGCCAGCTTGGATGATTACCAGTTGCCCCGCTTTTGCTCCCAGCAGGCCAACCCCTACAAGGTGGCGGCGGACGTGTTCCTCAACTCATGGTTAGAAGGTCTCATGTACGCCTTTCCACCCACACCACTAATTGCTAAGACATTGTTCAGGACCCTCCGCAACAAGGCCTCGCTCATCCTGATAGCCCCTCGGTGGCCCAGGCAGCCATGGTTCCCGCTACTCCTCCGGCTATCAGTGGAGACTCCCATCCCATTGGGAAACTCTCCAGGGTTCCTGCCCCAGGAGGGGGGCTGCATCCCAACTTGGGGTCCCTGTCGCTGAGAATGTGGCTGCTGAAAGGGTGACCCTAAACCCTTTCAACCTCTCGGGTGAAGTAGAGAAGATCCTGCTGGCCTCTCAAAAGGCTTCCACTAGGAAAGCGTATGCCCTCAAATGGTTCTGGCTTTCAAATTGGTGTGCAGAGCATGGGACCATCCCGTTCTTCTGCCCAGTGAATTTGGTGCTACAGTACCTTCTCCACCTCTCGCAATCTGGGCTTAAATTGAACTCCGTCAGGGTGCATCTCAGTGCCCTGGCAGAGCACCACCACCTGATGGATGGCAAACCCCTCTCAGTCCAGCTGCTGGCAATCCACTTCCTAAGGGGTCTGCTCTTATAGAAGCCCCCAATTCGCCCTCCGGGGACCGAGTGGAACCTCAATGTGGTATTGGAGCAGCTCACTTTGCCTGCCTTTTGAGCCTCTGGCTACCTGCCACCTGTGATACCTCTCGTGGAAGGTGGCGTTCCTGGTTGCGCTCACCTCCGCTCACAGGGTTAGCAAGTTTCGGGCATTAGTGGCAGAGGTGCCATATACCAGGTTCTACAAGAACAGGGTGGTGCTCTGTACAAACCCTGAATTCCTTCCGAAGGTGGTATCCGTCCACCTCAACCAGGAGGTGGTACTCGCCACCTTCTTCCAAAGACCTCACACCAGTAGGGCAGAGACGGTCCTTCACACCCTGGACTTGTAAAAGGGCCTTGTCCTTCTACATCCAAAGTACTCAGGGCTACCACAAAACTGCTCAGCTTTTTGTCTCGTAGGACCCCAGTAGACTGGGGGAGGCGTCAACCAAATGTACTCTGTCTACCTGGGTGGCGGACTGTATCACCCTCTCCTACGAGCAGACGGAACTCCCATTGGGAGGCCAAGTCACAGCACATCATGTCAGGGCCATGGTGCCTCGGTAGCAAACTTGCTCTCCGTCCCGATGGTGGACATCTGCCGGGCCGCCACCTTGTCTTCAGTCCATACCTTCGCAGCCCATTACTGCCTGGAAAGGGAGTCCCAACGGGACAGTGCCTTCGGCCAGGCTGTGCTCTGTAATCTTTTTGGGGTCTAGGCAACTCCTACCCTCCGACCCTTCTGTGTTCAGGCTACCGGAGTGCTGGTTTACATCAGACACAGAGGTCCTACTGTAGTCTGTAGCTACTGACTCTATTGCTGCTGCTCATGGCTCCCCTTGAAGGCGACCATGTTTATTGCTATGGGCTTTCGTTAACCTGTAGCTGGGGAGTCCCATATGAGAGGACTGACTTTTGCTTGTTCCTGGAGAAAAGCATAGTTACTCACCTGTAACAAGTATTCTCCGGGGACAGCAGGAATCAGTCCTCACAACTCTCCCTCCTTCCCTTGGAGTTGCTCCTTTACCATCTTTTATTTTTGCCATCTTTTAGCTATGTCATCTGACTGAGCAAGATGGCACCCTTGGGCAGAAAGGGGATCACACAGGCTTAGTGGTATCTCCCAAAGGCTTTCTGGAAAGCTGGGGGTATGCTTCCGCAAGGGCTCCATCGGCGCTGACGTCGCCCATATGTGAGGACTGATTCCTGCTGTTCCTGGAGAACACCTATTATAGGTGAGTAACTATGCTGTTTGTGCTATGGCAGCCTCAGTGGCTCACTTGCGTTCTGTCTCCACAATGGAGATTTGTAGGGCTGCTACGTGGTCATCCGTCCACACCTTTGCAACCCGCTACTGCCTGGAAAAGGATTCTCAGCATGACACCACCTTCAACCAAGTCATACTTCCGCCCTTCTGTCTGTCTGGGCTACCGGAGAGTTGACTGTTCCTGAGGCTGGTGTAGACTCTCGGAACCTCAGCAGTTCCGCTATTTTCTCAGTTTATTTTTCTGGTTGCCCGTTGTGCTGTCTACAGGGATTTTTCAGTAGTCTGTAGCTAGGAAGTCCTATATGTGAGGACTGACTTCCTGTTTGGTCCCAGAGAAAGCTTAGTTACTCACCTATAGCAGGTGTTCTCCTTGAACAGGAGGAATCGGTCCTCACTACTTTCCCTCCTTCCTGCAGAGGTTTTCGTTTTGGGTTTCATTGAGCTGTGTTGTCATACTGAGTTAAGATGGCTCCTTCGGGCGGGAAGACCGACGCGCATGTGTGGAGTACATTCCATAAGCTTCCTTTGGAAGCTGGGAAGTGTTCCCGTGCGGGCTCCATTGGTGAAGTCACCCATATGTGAGGACTGATTCCTGCTGTTTCCAGAAGCCACCTGCTACAGGTGAGTAACTACGCTTTTTCAACCCATCCTGGATCTCAGGAACCTCAACCGCTTCTTAGTGTGTGAGAAGTTCAAGATGGTCTTTTTGGGGATGCTGCTCCTGTACTTCTAAAAGAATGATTGGCTCTGCTTCTTATATCTGAAGGATGCATACACTCATATCCTGTTCCATCCTCTCCACAGACAGTACCTCTACTTTGTTGTGCGGACAACACTTCCACTACTGTTTTCTTTCTTTCGGGCTAGCGTTGGCTCCCAGGTTCTTCACAAAGTGTCTAGCTTATAAGGGCCTCCACGCCGGACAGTGTACGCTGCTTGGCCTCCCTCACCATTCAGGTACTCGAGAGCCTGAGATTTGTCATTAACTACATGAAGTCATTTCTCCAGCCCTCGCAGCAGTTGGAATTTATCGGGCCTCTTCTCGATACACTCAAGCCAGGGCATATTTACTGGTGGACTGCGCCAAGATTCTCACCAAGGTAGTCAGCGCTATCCAGTGAAACGTGGTCCTCTTCCTGCCCAAGGGTGCCATCTTGCTCAGTCTCCCTTTTTCCGCAGAGCCCTTTAGACGCATGTCCTTGTCCCTCGGAAAAAGTTTGATTTTCCTCGCCTTAACACAGGCTCTTATTTCTTTTTTACGGTTGCACCGGTCCTCTACCCGTCCTCCCCTTGCTCCCTTTTGGAGCTTACGTGGATACCCTTTTCTACAAACTTTTCTCCCGGGCTTCACATCCTTTTTTCTTCCCTACTGTTGGTCGCGTGGGTCGTTTTTGCCCCCATGGCCACCGGGTTTAAAAAATGCAATAGATGCTCTAGGAACATGTTGCTTACGGACACTCATGACTGTTGTCTGTGGTGTCTGGGCGCCGAACATCACCCAAAGCTCTGTTCGCTCTGCAAGAAAATGTGTTCTAAGGCCCTGCTTAACCGTAAGCAGAAGCCCGAAGACATTTTTTGAAAGGCCGCCTTGCAGTCCCCGGCGGCGCCCTCGGTCGTCTCCCCTCCAGTGGGTTCTCCCTCTGCGGCACTCGGACCAGGGGTACCCCGAGGTGGAATGGCGCAAAAAGAAGGAGGCCTCGAAGTCGCTGTCTGAGGCCCCCGACAAGCGTGAGCACTCCTGCGCCCGGTCGCTTAGCCCCCTTCAGCGTTCCCGAGAATCAGACAAGGAGCGGACCCGCAAGGTACCTCGCAGAGAAATGGAGGCCTCCGGCGAAGGCGCCCAGTCTCTTGAGGGCCGTCCCATTGAGGACCCCCTCTCCTCCTTGATGTCCGACCTGGTGACCCCGGTATCAGCATCTCAAGGCCCCACGCCCATGTGGGAATCCCGTATGCTGGCGCTGGAACGCAGCGTTTGTGTTCATTGCTTCCCAGCAGGCACTCACTGCCAGCTTCGCTGACCTGCGCCCAGAGACCACAGGTCCCTTGTGTGGGATACCTAAATCCATCAAGGAAACCCCCGAGAGCCATGGGCCTCATGAGGGTCCTCGACGTCTGTCTCACTCGCTCTCCCGTTCTTCGGGTGCGAGATCGTCCAGGGCCTCTGGCTCCAAGCTTCCGGCCATCGGACAGGGAGATCCACCTGGCTCGGATCCCTCGACCGATTTCTCGAATTGGGAATCCGATGGGGACACATCCCCGGAGACCCGCACCCACCGGGATCTTCCGTCGGACCCCTCACCTCCTGGTCTCCAGCGGCGTTCGCCGCCCAAGGACACCTCCTTTTTGGTGTTTATTTGGAATATGACCCAGGCCCTCAACCTGGTCACCCAGGCTGAGGAGGAGCCTCGTGCTGAAGAACTCGATATTCTTCAATACAAGGCCCCGCCCAGGGAATCCCTCACCATCCTGGTGCCGCCAATCCTTTCCCAGCTATTGCTCCACATGTGGGAGGCCCCAGCCTCGGTCCCCATTGTGAGCAAGCGCCTTGACACAATGTATAAGGTGCAGCGAGGGCAAGACTTCCAGAAGACCCAACTTCTGCACATTTTGATGGTGGTAGAATCGGCCATGAGGAAGCAGAAGAGCCTGAAGTCCCATTCATCAGTCTCTCCAGGCCGAGAATCGAGAACCCTTGATGCCCTGGGCCGCAAGGCCTATCAAGGTTCCATGCTCTCTTGTTGCATCCAGGCATATCAACTATATATTGGTATGTTCCTCTGTGACCTGGCAATGGAATTGGGAGGTTTCTCCGCGGGCCTCGAGGGCGAGCCCCACGATAGGTTCTGCACCCTTTTGAAATCAGTGGCCGATTGCTCTAAATATATCTCTCGAGCCTCCTATGATGGCTTCGAGACATCAGCCACCAGGCTTGGCTCTAATCTTTGGATTTGGAGCAGTGGGTGCAGGAGAAGCTCCTGGACATGCCCTGCCTCGGCGAACAACTTTTTGATAAGCCGATGGAGGAGAAGGCAGCGGAGATTGAGACAGACTATGTCATGAGGACCCGTCTCTCGCGCAAGACCTCTACCCTGCCTCGGAAGAAGCAGCCCGCCAAGAAGTCCTCCTTCCCCAGGAAAGGCCTCCAGTATCGTGGCTACCTGCCGTACCCGGCTACTCCCACGCCCGACCACTCCTGCGCAGGGAAAGTCCGGCCAAAGCCATCGTAAACCGAAGGGCCCGAAGGCCAAGACACCGGCCCTACCGCAGCCCCCTCAGGGGTTTTGACACCAGTGGCATAGCCCTTCACCCTCCGGCGATCCGGCAGCCCGTAGGGGGACGCCTGTCCTGCTTCGCCCCATTGTGGGTGCTGATCACCTCGGACACCTGGGTCCTCCCAGGTCATCCGGGAGGGCTATCGCCTCCACTTTGACAGGCTTCCACCCCCTTTCTCCCCGGCGGAGCCTCCTTGACTCCCCGTGCACCAGATTTTGCTGCAGTGGGTATTGTACTCCCTCCTTGCCCAACGGGCAGTCGAAAAGGTCCCTTCCCATCTTCAAGGTCAGGGCTTTTATTCCCAGTACTTCTTCGTCCTGAAAAAGACGGGGGGGGGGGGGGGGTCTGCGGCCCATTCTTGACCTCCACAGGCTAAACAAATTCAAGATGTTATCTCTTGGTGTGCTGCTGCCCTTCCTCTGGCAGGGCGACTGGCTATGCTCCTTGGATCTAAAGGACGCTTACACCCATATCTTGATCCACCCCCAACACAGGCAGTATCTGCATTTCAGGGTGCAGGGAGAACACTTCCAGTACAGGGTGCTCCCCTTCGGCTTGCATCCAGCTAGGAATCACTTTAGACCAGCGACTGAACATGAAGGTGCACATAAGCAACATAATGAAAGCTGTGTACTATCATGCAGCAGGAGCTGATGGAAGCAAAGATGCAAGAAAAGAACCTGTTTTTCATAATATAAAAGATGTGCACGGGATGCAGTTCCCGCACAGAGCAGCTAGAAGGGAGCAGGGGTGCACTCTCAGAGGCTGACTGGACACACCTAGCTAATCGACACCACCTGACAAGCAGCCCAGAAAGCTCAAACACAGGAGAGCTTTATAAGCAAGAGGCTGGAGACTGGAAAGGAGGTAGAGGTGGAGGTAGAGGTAGACCAGAGAGAAGCACCAGGAGCAAAGCCGTGCGAGAGAAATGCACCACGAGCAAGGGCCAAGAAGAAGGAAGCACCAGGAGCATTGAGCTAAGCCTTAGGAGTGAATGGGAAAGCAATGCTGAGCAAAGGAACAGTCACTTTGGGAAGCAGAGCAGTGCTGAAGGAAGAAGCCAGAAGTTAGGCTTGGAAAGAGGCCTGTGCTTACCGGAGGAACCAGTGACCAGACTGAAAGGTAACAAGAGCTTTCAGGGAAAAGACTGGCACGAGGATTGTAGCCCTGGAGAACTACTAGAAGGAGAAAGTTCCTGTTCTACATGCTGCTGGAAGCCAAGGTATGCTGACTCTGTTTTTATGAGAAAAAGCTCACCTTATAAGTGCCCTTTTAAAAGCAATGCTCATCTTACAAGATAACCCAGATGGTAAAAGCACAAAGGTAGGCCACGCTCACTGGCAAACTTTAGAAGAATTCTACAAACACCCAGAGAATAAGAATAGCGACTGGCCAGAAACAATAGCCTGAGAAACCCCAGATACAGAAAGGGATAACTCTGACTCAGAGCCGATGCAAGTGGAATTTGTGGAGCCTAGTCTTCTGTCTCAAGAAGAGATGGACTGTTCTCTATGCGTTACCAGCAGTTTAGAATCACTGCTAGACTTGTAAATAATATATACTGCCTCCAGAGTGTTACTTGTATACTAAAAGGAAGAAGAGTATTGAAACAGTTGAGTTACTCTAGGAAGCCTTAATTAATCCTTGTGGCAACTGTGAAGCATAACAGTTTTTCTTTACCATGAGTTTGTTTCATTCCTGAAGTAAAGGACATTTTCCTCTATGTTGTGACCCACCTGAATCTTTTGCGTAAAGGGAAATAAAAGCCTATGTTATCCCTCTACTCTGCATTCACAATTTACTTCTTAATAGGAGCTGAACTACTAAGACCAGGCTGCACCTGGCTCTTAAAGGAACCTCCTCTCAAATAAAAATATCTTTGTGTCCAACCTACCCCTATGACTACTGGCCACCAGGGGCGGTACGCGACAGTACCATAAGATCCGAACCCTCAGGCACCTACGCTTCCTGCTAGAACCAGACGACTTCCGGACAATTTATCAAGCACTGATCATACCACATTTTGATTATGCAAATTCAATTCTGCAGGGACTCCCTGAAGCCACCCTAAACCCGCTGCAACTCGCGATGAACGCCGCAGCGAGAGTCCTACATAGAGCATCTAGGAAAGACCACATAACACCCATCTGATACATGCTAGACTTACATACAAAACCTTACTGCTGACTTTCAAAGCCACCAACGAGCTCTCCTCCACAACACTAGAAGAGCTTATCCAGACCGCGCCCTCTAACAGGTCCAGAAGATTGGGAGCGGTCAATACACTAGTAGTCCCGAAGTCAATAACCCAGGCAACAGCAAACGGCATTCAAATTCTGTGCGCCCAGATACTGGAACACCCTACCTCCCAGCATCCGGGCAATCCCTGACCTAGCCCAGTTTAGAAAGGCCTTGAAGCACCATCTCTTCCTCCTGTACTACCTGGCGAATAGTGCTACAATAGCCCCTCCCACTACCTAGTCCATGCAGTTCAATTGAACCTTATCACACAAAACACCCATGACTACGTCTAGTGAAATACGACTTGTCTTATCACCTAAATGTAAATAGTTACCCCTAGTTATCCAAGTTTTAGTACCTGTTCCTTGTAAACACAGATCAGCCAATGAAATGTGTAAGTTTCTGTGTTCTGTGTAAACCGCACTGATGTTGAATAGCGCGGTATAAAAGAGACTATAAATAAATAAATCCGCCCCTCGGGTCTTCACGAAGTGCCTCGTCATAGCTGCCGCTCACCTTCAGCGTCAGGGCGTGCTGGTATTCCCTTACCTTGACGACTGGCTCGTTACAGGCTCCTCTGTCGAGGAGGCCCGGCAAGCAATGTCACGCACTGTCCTCCTCTTGGAGAGCTTGGGGTTCTTGGTCAAATACCCAAAGTCTCATCTCGAGCCGGCACAGGCTCTCGAGTTCATCGGGGCGTGCCTTGATACTAGGCAGGCCATGGCCTTGCCGGTGGATTGCTCCACCCGCCTTTGGGCTCTGGCCGCTCGCGTCCAAAGCACCTGGCAGGTCACCGCTCGGTCTATGCTGCATCTCTTGGGCCACATGGCCTTGACCGTGCCTATGGTTCTTCACTCCCGCCTGCACATGCGGACGGCCCAGTGGTGTCTCAGCTTTCAATGGAGCCAATCCCTCGAACATCTCAGGGATTGTGTCAGAGTTCTTCCCGATCTCTGTTTGTCCCTGAACTAGTAGCAGAACCCCCGCAACCTCCTGTGGGGCTCGCTCTTCCAGACCCCACAGAATGATGTGGTTCTGACCACGGATGCCTCCCTGCTAGTGTGGGGAGCCCATTGTGGCTCACTCTGCACACAAGGACAATGGTCGCCTGTCGAGGCTCAACAGCAGATAAACCTGCTCGAGCTCCGGGCCATTCGATGGGCCTTGAGGGCCTTCGAGGATGTCCACAGTGGGAAGTCGGTCCTGGTGCAGACCAACAACCAAGTAACAATGTTTTACATCAACGAGGAGGGCATGAGGTCGTGCTCCCTCTGTAGGGAGGCAGTCCTCATCTGCTCTTTTGCCGCCCAGCGGAGGATGTCCCTCAAGGCGACGTATCTCCCGGGTCAGGAGAACGGCCTTGGGGACAGGCTCAGCAGAATCCTTCGCCCCCGCGAGTGGTGCCTGGATCCCAAAGTGGCAGGCTGGCTGTTCCTGCGTTGGGGAACTCCGGTGATGGACCTCTTCGCCAGCCCCCAGAACACTCAGCTTCCTTGCTTCTGCGGCCCAGTACCACATCTGGGCAGGGAGTGCCCCGATGCATTTCTTCTGGACTGGTCGTCCAGCCTCCTATATGCATTCCCTCCCTTCCCCCTCATTGCAAGGACTCTGTTCAAAGCTCAATGGGACAGAGCATCGCTGATTCTCGTGGCCCCCTCCTGGCCTCGGCAGCCTTGGTTCCCACTCCTGCTTCGACTCTCGTCGGAGCCTCCGATTTCCCTAGGCTCTGCCAGGGACTTGCTGATGCAGGAGGAGGGTCAGGTACTACACCCAAACCTACCCTTCCTATCCCTCATGGCCTGACAGCTGAACGGGTCTCTCTAGCCTCTCTGGCCCTTCCAGAAGAGGTCGAAGAAATCCTCCTTGCCTTGAGGAAGGACTCCACTAGGCGGGCTTACACCTTTAAGTGGAAATGCTTCTCCGTCTGTTGCTTGGAGCACCAGATCGACCCCTTCTCATGCCCGGTTCGGTGGGTTCTCCAGTACCACCTTCACCTCTTGAGGGAAGGACTGAAGTCAAACTGGGTTAGAGTTAATCTGAGCGCCATATCGGCTAATCATCTCCCTATAGAGGGAAAGCGTCTCTCGGGGCAGTCACTGGTCTCCCGCTTCATGCGGGGCCTTCTGTTATCCAAGCCGCCCATCCGTCCCCCTCCGGCGGAATGGGACTTGAATGTGGTGCTCACGCAGCTCGCTCATCCACCCTTCGAGCCAATGGCTACGTGTTCGCTCCGGCATTTGTCCTGGAAGGTGGCCTTCCTGGTAGCGCTGACCTCAGCTCGCCGAGTCAGTGAGCTTCAGGCGTTCATGGCTGCTGCCCCTTACCCCAGGTTTCATCAGAACAGGGTGGTCCTCCAGATGCATCCTAAGTTCTTACCCAAGGTCGTGTCGGCCTTTCATCTCAATTAAGCGATAGTGCTCCCGACCTTCTTCCTGAGGCCCCACGCCGATCAGGCGTCAGCGACTCACCACACCCTCGACTGCAAGCGGGCCCTCGTCTTCTACTTGCAGCATACCCAGACTCATCGCAAGTCTGACCGGTTCTTCGTGACCTACAATCCCAATAGGCAGGGGCAAGCAGTCACCAAGTGCACCCTCTCTTTTTGGGTGACAGACTGCATCGCGTTCGCCCATGCGAAGGCGGGCATTCCCCTGGATCGTCGAGTCACTACACATGGGATCCGAGCCAAAGCGGCCTTGGTGGCCTCGCTGCGCTCCGTGCCCATGATGGACATCTGCCAGGTGGCAACCTGGTCCTCTATGAATACCTTCTCTGTCCATTGCTGCCTGGAGAGGGAGTCCTGCCAGGACAGCGCCTTCAGCCAGGCTGTACTCCGTAATCTGTTTGGGGTGTAAGCAACTCCTGCCCTCCGACATTCTTCACGGCTACCGAGGGTTTTGCCTCAAGGACCTGAGGACTCTGGTTCCTTCGAGCTTCGGCTTCTGCTTATGGCCTCGCTAGGCATTTTTTGGTTACAGGTTTGGTAGCCTGGAGCTAGGGAATCCCGTAAGTGAGGACTGACTTCCTGCTTGTTCCTGGAGAAAGCGTAGTTACTCACCTGTAACAGGTGTTCTTCAGGGACAGCAGGAATCAGTCCTCACTACCTTCCCACCTCCCCTGATAAGTGGCTGAATTTTTGTCCTTCACTTGCCATCTGCTTGGTAGGGCTTGAGCTACGGGACCTGACTGAGCAAGATGGCACCCTTGGGTGGGAAGAGGGCTACGCATGCATGGTAGCAATCCCAAAGGCATTCTTTGAAATCTAGGGAATTGCTCCGCGCGGGCTCCGTCAATGCTGATGTCACCCATAAGTGAGGACTGATTCCTGCTGTCCCTGGAGAACACCTGTTGCAGTTGAGTAACTACTCTTTCTAGACTCCCCTTGCAGCTCCTTGGAGAGCAGGGCAATTTGCCTGGCCCTGGATATGTTTTGGAGGGCAAGGCACTCGGTGTGTATTAATGCCCGTATCATTGGAAGTAAGATCCCAGATGTTGAGTCTTTAATGGGAGAGGCTGACTTGGATTTATTGGCAGTAACAGAGATATGATTCACGGGCAACCATGACTGGGATGTAATTATACCAGGCTATATTGTGAACCAAGAGAGGATGCTGCATGAACACCATTAAAATCGGACCAGACTACCGCAAAACTAAGCAAGCCATGAGCAAAAGAGCATTTTCATATGTAGCTATTTAGAAAAGAAATCAAGACGTTCTTGTTTGTCGAGTATTATGGCAGTAACAATAGCGATAACACTATATATACCCAACGTAATAACATCCTCCCCCCCCCCCACAGAAGCATCAAGCCACCCACATACCATTGACACTCCCCCATCCACTGCACACTCCTCCCTACCAACCATAATGCAAAATTAACATATTCTGTAAATAGTTCTACTTGTATCTAGTTCTTCATGTAAATAAGGCTCTCTCTGTTTTACTTTTTAGTTCCCTGTTTGATGTAACCTACCATTGTTTAATGTAAACAGTTTGTTCCTTGTAAACCACTCTTGATCTTAGAAAGAGGCGGTATATAAAAACTTTATAAATAAAATAAAATAATAAATAAATGTTTTATTCAGAAAGAATAGGGTAGGAATAAGAGGAGGAAGAGTGGCAGTATATGTAAAAGAAATATTAAAGCTATGGAAATACAGGGCTTAAAAAGGAGAGAAGAGGCACCGTGGGTTAAATTATTAAGAGGGAAAAAGAAATCTATTTGCATTGGCGAGATATACAGACCTCTTTCACAGGGAGAAGAGGTGGATGGAGAGTTAATTGAAGACATACGCAACATTGCCAGGAAACGGGAAATGCTGCTGATAGGGGATTTCAAAATGCCAAATGTTGATTGGCACATCACTGCTGCAGTGTCATCTAGAAGGAGATCCTGAATTCTCTACAGGGGGAACTATTCAGGCTACTGGCAACAGCACCAACACGTGAAGGGGCCATACTGGACTTGATGCTTACCAATGGTGAAAGTGTTTCTGATGTTATAGTGGGAGATCATTTTGCATCCAGTGATCATAAGATGGTGTGGTTCAGTATTAGGACTAGGGCTGATATCCATTCAGAAGTGAGGGTCTTAGACCTTAGGAAAACTAACTTTGCCAAGATAGGCCAATACCTCAGGGAGTTGTTAGTGGGATTGGAACAGTGGGGGATGTAGAAAAAACAGTGGGAAAAACTGAAAGGGAATATTTTAAGGGCAACCAACCTTTTTGTTAAAATTGTAAATAAAGGTAAAAGGAAAAGGAGACCGCTATGGTTTTCGAAAGAAGTAGCTGAAAAGGTAATGAAAAAGAGGGAGGCCTTCATGAAATACAAGAGATCACAGAGAGAGGGAGACAGACATCTATAGTTTGAAAAACTTAGAGAAGCTAGCAAAGTAGTCAGGAAAGCAAAGTTTCAAAACGAGGAGAAAATAGCCAATGCAATAAAATGTGGGGAAAAGACATTTTTCAGATGTGTTAGTAAGAAGAGGAAGGGCAAAAGTGGTTTTGTCAAATTCAAGGATGAAGGGGAGGAATATGTAGAAGCTGATGAGGATAAAGCAGAATTGCTTAACAAATATTTTTGTTCTATGTTCACAGATGAAGAACCAGGTGCAGGACCTCTGAAAATGCCCACAAACAAGAGCAGAAGTGAGGGGCAATTTTCAGAAGACTGTGTTTGTGAGGAAATAGCTAAATAGTAGACAAAGCGATGGGACCAGATGGGATACACCCGAGAATACTGAGGGAACTTGGGGACGTTCTAGCAGTTCCACTGACTGACCTTTTTAATGCCTTATTAGAGTCTGGAGTGATGTCAGTGGACTAGAGAAAGGCACATATGGACCCTTTACACAAAATTGGAAGTAAGGATGTGGTTGAAAACTACAGGCCAGTTAGTTTAACCTCGGTGGTGAGTAAATTATTGGAAAAGCTGCTGAAAGTGAAAATAGTGAGGTTTCTGGAGTTCAACGGATTATTGGATCTGAGACAACATGGATTCACCAGAGGCAGGTCTTGTCAGACAAATCTGATTGATTTCTTTGACTGGGTGACCAGGGCGTTGGACCGAGGGAGAGACTTGGATGTGGTGTATTTAGATTTCAGAAAAAGCCTTTGACACCATTCCACACAGGCGACTTATAAACAAACTGAGCACCCTAGGGATGGGCCCTAGAGTTACTGCTTGGATTAGAAATTAGTTGGGTGGGAGGCAACAAAGGGTACAGATAAATGGAGCTCACTCTGAGGAAGAGGAGGTTACCAGTGGTGTGCCCCAGGGATCTGTCCTTGGTCGGGTTCTTTTTTACATCTTTGTTAGTGATGTTGCTGAAGGGCTGTCGAGTAAGATTGCCTCTTTGTTGATGATACCAAAATTTGCAATAGAGTAGATACCCAGGATGGTGTAGGTAACATGAGGAGGGATATAGCTAAGCTTGAAGAATGGTCTAGAATTCAGCAGCTGAGATTTAATGTTTAAAAATGCAAGGTCATTCAGTAGAAAAGGCGACGGTGAAAGCTAGAAGGATGCTTGGGTGCATAGGGAGAGGAATGGCCAGAAGAAAAAAAAAGGTGCCTCTTGATATGTCTTTGTGCAACCTCATTTGGAATAATGTGTGCAATTCTGGAGACCGCATTTTCAAAAGGATATAAACAGGTTGGAGTCGGTACAGAGGGTAGCTACTAAACTGATTAATGGTCTTCATTATAAAGCCTTTGTGGACAGACTTAAGGATCTTAATATGTATACTTTAGAGAAAAAGGCGGGATAGAGGTGATATGATAGAGACGTTTAAATACCCCTGTGGCGTAAATGCAAGGAGGAGAGCCTCTTTCGATTGAAAGCAAGCTTTGCTACGAGGGGACATAGGATGAGGGTGGAAGGGGATGGACTCAGGAGTAATATGCGGACATATTTCTTTACGGAAAGAGTGGTAGATGCGTGGAATAGTCTCACTGCTGAGGTGGTAGAGATGAGGACAGTATCTGAATTAAAAAAAAACATGGGACAAACACAGAGGATCTCTAAAGGGAAAAAGGGGACTGTTGTAGTGGTTGGTATGGAAGGGCAGACTAGATAGGCCTTGTGGTCTTTTTCTGCCGTCGTGTTTGTGTTTCTCTGTTTCTTGGACAATACCATTGGCCATGGCATATGTCAGTAAGCAAGGTAGCATACATAGGGCCACAGAAGGGACAGAGTTCTACTATGGATAAATTCATCTGGTGGCTCTGTCAGTGACCTACATAAGAGAAGTTGGCAATGTGCAGGCTGATTCTTTGTATCTGAACACTGTGGATCCAGGCAGGTGAGAACCAATTCCTCTTGCATTTGACCTTTTTGTTCAGAAATGGTGTCTCCCAGTGTTCAAATCTGATGGCCACCAAGGGGAATGCCAAGGTGTAAAACATCTTAAGGTGCAAGAAGGATCTGTGAGAAGAGCAATGGCTCCAGGAGGGACTCTTGTATGTCTTTCCCCATAGCCCTTGGTGAGCTGGGTACTGCACAGAATTCAGTCTCATCTGGGCATGGTGATTCTTGTGGTGCTGGACTGGCAATGCAGGTCATGGTATGGAAATCTCTTGGGCCCCCTCTGTTGCCACAAGAGAAGGGTCATTGTGGCAGGGTCCTCTGATCAAGGTGGATCCCATTCCCTTCTTGCTTACAGTCTGGCTCTTAATAGATGAAAGCGGACTAAGAGAGGATATTCTGGGATGGCTACTAACACTCTCCTTAAGGCCAGGAGGACTTCTGTCTTTGGTCGGTCTGGATCTGTAAAGTTTTTCAAGAGGGTGGTGTTCCTCTCAGGCCCTAGATTACAAGAGGGCCTTCTTACAGGCTGGATTGGAGCAGGGTTTGCTCTAAATTTCCTCAAGATTCAGGTGGCAGCCGTTGCTTGCTACCAAGGGAAAGTTTAGGGGTTGCCCCTGGCAGCACACCCTGTTATGTTCTACTCCCTCAAAGGTGTGAAGCAGATTCATCCACCCTTGTGTCCGATTGTTCCACAGTGGAGTCTGTCTTTGTTGAGGATGCTGAAAGGCCCCTCCCCCCATTTTGAGCCTCTCCAGTGTGCCTTTAAAGGATTTGATACTTAAGGTGGTCTTCCTAATGGTTATTGTACCTGCTAGGTGAGTGTCAGAAAAATGGCACGCTCACAAACTTTTACTAAAAATTCATATACAAGGTAGAGTAATTCAATAGCAGCATTGATAGTAGATGATTATATAAACAACGAATATATCTTAAGACTAATCACCAAATCACATGTTTTGCTGTGCACTTATAAGACTGACACCACTAGCCAAGAGGAAATTCAAAAACCAATGTCTTGCAGGTTTGGACAGATGTCCAGCTTCTGGTCAGATCTGATGCACAGTGCTGTAGGAAAAGCGGAATTTATTCCCCATGCTGCTCCAGCCCTGTGCACACAGCCGACGAGCAGCGTGCAGCCTGAGATGAGGCTTTTCTGGTTTGTGGGAGTTAGGGGAGAGAGAGCATGGCACTGGAGGTGCATGTAGAAGCCTTTAGCTTGTTCTTCAGCAAGGGTGGACTAGCCTTGGGGAACACACAGTGTCTTTGATAAAGGGAGAATGCACAAAGGCAAGACAAGCATCTGTAAAGCACAATCTAGCTGTGCATACATTTTTATCACTTGTTCAGTTATCTTGGCACATGCCCAGTTCTTGGATTAGTTAGAGCAGGGCTCTACTGGGTGAGTGAAGGAATAGGAAGCAGCTTTCAGGAGGTAGTTAACTGAACAGTAGGATCCATGATGAGAAATGGAACGCAGTAACAGATGATCAGCACCCCAATACACTGTTACATCTTCCAAGTCCTTTGAAGCAGGCAGAGGGGCCTGGAAATCATGTTCTCAGCATGTAGACAGAACACAGAACAGTGGTCTTCAGTGTACACTCACAGGCACTTGGTTGATGGCTTCTGTGATAGCAGGTCAAAGGTCTGTTCAGCAGGAATTCATGTCAGCTTTTGATTCAGTAGACTGCAGACACTGTCCTTTTTCCTAAAGTGCTGTCTCCCTTTAACCTTAATCAGATGGTGGTCCTGTCTTCCTTCTTAGAGGACAATCTATGGAAAGACCCCTTGTTAAGTGTTCGATGTAAGGAGCAAATTGATGAAGTATCTAGGGTTTATTAATTCCTTCTGCTAGTCAGATCATCTTTAATCTGTTTAGTTGTCCGAGGAAAGAACAGGCGGCAGCCAAGTCATAAGTTGCCATTAGATTAAGGGGGGCTATTGGTTCAGCCTACATCTTGTGAGGAAAACAAGTATAGGAAGGGATCAGAATCCACTCCACTAGGGCACAAGCCTCCTCATGAGCTAAGCCAATCTTGGTGTCTCCAGAAAACATCTGTAAAGTGGGTTACCTGGTTAGTCCCTGAATACCTTTGTGAAGCACTACAGTTTGCAGATGAGAGTTGGTGCAGATGATGCCTTTAGCAGAGCATCTCAGAGCATCATCTTCCTCCCACCCAGGGTACATCACACTTATCTCTACTGGTCTAGTAGGATGATAAGGGTGGAGACATTTTTCCATATCTACTCATTCCTTTTGCTAGTTCTTGCTAGACTAGTCCAGGACCCACTCTGGGTCCTGCCTACAGGTTGGGGAGTCTTGCTGCTTGTTCTCAGTATTTTCAATATCCATGCCTTATGCAGAATTAAGTATGGTAAATGTGCTGCACCACCAGTTATACAGTGAATGATGTTACTGAAAGTTGCTCTGATCTGCCCCCATCTGCTGGTTGTGAAGTATAACCCACTTATCTGGATTTGTCTAGCAGGAATCAAGGAAAGGAAATTAACAGATTTCAACTTCTGCATATATTCAAGCTATTATTAATTGCCTCTTATTTCTTTGTTTCTTTTCTAGAACATTCAATACCTAGGGTTTTCTGTAAAGGTTTTGTACTCCATAGAGAATTACGGTAGCCATTTTACATTCCGCATAATTCTGTGATTAACACATTTTGCTTTTTCTATAGACTAAAGTGCTAAACCGAGAACAGACAGACGAATGGAAAGGGTGGATGCAGCTTGTCATATTGATCTATCACATCTCTGGAGCCAGCACCGTAAGTAAAGCTCAGCTGAGTCTTTTCAAAGTTGCTGACTTTCTGCAGTGAAGTTATGTTCTGTAGAGCCTTTTGGTAAAAGAGCACAGACAATGCTGCCCTCTATATAACTGCATCCATTGTTCTTATTTCCACAAAAATGTTACCTGGTTTTGCTTCAATGACACAGAAACATGACCCTCTCCATTCAGTGAAGATGGCAAGCCACTCAAAGCAGGAATTAGCCAGGGTTTTCACTTGGTAGCATGTAGTACTGGATATTTATTATGATGACCTGTAGAGTATTATCCACTTGTTGGAAGTTATCACCACTTTCTTTAGGTTTTAATGATGGCCACGTGTTCAGTAGTGATTTTAAGTTCGAAGTGAGTATGTGCTGTCAAGTCAATGCTGACTCCTGGCCACCCAGCGCCTGGTTTCTTGGCAAAGTTTGACCACAAGTAGATTGCCAGGCCTTGCTTCCACGAACAGCAAGTCTACAGCACCTGATATTCCAAGGTGGTCTCCCATCCAAGTGCTAGCCTGGCCCTGCATAGCTTCTGAGATTGGCTGAGATCAGGCTCATTCAGAGCAGCGAAGCCATAGTTCAACTATTATAGTTAGCTCAAAATTAGAGCAAAATTTCAAAGAAAATGACACATGCAAACTTTGTGCTAAGCGTTGTATTTGTTAAATTTGTTAAAATTAACTAGTTTTCAAAGCATTCAAATGATTGTTTTATAATTGTACTTACAATTCCCAACACTTTTAGTATATTTTAAACATTTTGGAAATGCATTGATTTGCCTGTATAAAGTGTGTTAAGGAGCATTACGGAAGCATTCTTAGGCAAATCAGCACAAATGGAGATGATATACAATTACTCCTACCCAGTGAACCATATCTATCCACTGTTTTAAATAAATTGACTAGCTGTCTAACAGCAACTCAAGAATAGCAAAAAAAATACAAACTCTGCCTGAACACAAGTAAACCAGAGATGCTGTGAGTTCCTAACGCAAACAGGCAGGTTCCTGATATTGAAATCCCTTTTGGGAGCTATGAACTCCCCATAAAAACACAGGGCAGGAATCTTGGGATCTCCAGGAACAAGCAGGAATGAGTCTTCACATATGGGTACGTCAGTACCGGCGGAGTCTGCGTGGGAACGCTTCCCAGCGTCCAGTCAAGAGCTTTTGGAAGCATCCCAGCAATCCTGCGTGCTGCCTTCCCGCCTTTCCCAACTGCCTCTCCTCAGTTTTCGTTTTTCCGCGGAGCCGGCAGGACGTCCTCCTGTCACCGCAGAAAATTCTTGTTTTATTTCTTTAGTTTTCTTGTGGTCGCGGCTGTCTTCCCGACGCCACCGGTACCGCCGGTGTTTTCTTTTCTTGTAAAATCTTCCTTTTCCACGGGATATTTTTTCTTCATAGTGTCCCACGGTCTCTTAGGCCTTTTAGGCCTCTTCTTTTTCCTTCATGGAACCGCCAGACACTTTCTCCAAGAAATGTTCAGACTGTGGCGGTACAACTTTATTTTTAGACCCTCGAAGTCGGTGTCTAACCTGCTTGGGTCCTGACAACAGTTTGGTGAGAAGAGGTCTTCAACATCGAGGTTCCCTCGATACACAGTTGCCCTCCAACTTCGGGGCACTGTTCCCTTCTTCTTCCACACAGGATCAGGTAACCCACAGTCTGTTAAGACTAGCCAGTCCTCGAGTGGTAGGTCTCATGCACAGCATGTAGACGGCTCCGGCCTTGCCCTCGAGGGCCCACTGGCTTCAAAACCCCGGCGGGAGTCTTCGGTCTCCAAAGCCTATAAGGGGTTTCAGGTTGTTCCTGGGGTTCACCCCCCACAGAACATACCTAAGCCGTGTACGGTGGTGGCATCCGCTTCGAGTGGTACCGATACTCCGGCATCGGCACTGGTGTTGGATGTAACACTCCTCACCAGGGATAGTAGTCTGGCGTCCTCGGTGCCTTCGGGACCGGTGGATATTCTCCAGATTGACTTTCCATTATTGGTACCAACACCGATACTACCACCGACGTCGGTACCCTCCAGATGTGCATCGATAGCCTCGCTTCCTTCGATGCCGAGTCTGGAATCGATCTCCAGTCTGGAGGACTGGGTACCAACTCGCCTTGGTACCGGCTCTCGGCGGTACCGAAGGCTCGGTTCCAATGATTCGGATCCGCAACTCTCGGTTCCCCCGAGGCCGATTGAGTTGCCACTGGTTGACCTTCCTTCACTGGTATCAGACATGGTACCGAAGTCGGTACCACTGTCCTCATTACCCTTACGGTCGGTGCCTTCCATGCTTCGCTTATCAGGCTCTCTGCCCTCGATGCCGAGTTTGGAATCTATCTCTAGTCTAGAAGACTGGGTACCAATAGGTTTTGGTACCGACACCGATCGATACCGGTGCTTCGGTACCGAGGATAGTGGCCGGAGGTTTTCGGTTACCTCGGTACCGATTGAACTGTCACCGATGACTGCTCCAATGTCTTTGTCGGGGTCGACTCCGACATCCGGTACCGGTATTGGCATCGGTACCGGTATCCACAGTAGCATCGTGGCCAACTCCTGCCATGCTTTTTTCAACAGGATCTCTCCATTCTATACCAAGCTTGGAGTCGATATCTGGCATGGACAATGTGGTAAGGACGGTTGCTGCTCCTGACAGCCAGTACCAGCAACCATCCCTTAAGCATTCCACACTGCACTCTGCAGGATCTTCTATTCCTATATATTTGGATAACTCTGTGGGTGCTCAGGCTAGTTCTTTAGATCTAACCTGTCCAATGGAGATTCCTGTTTGGGATCCCTCTTTTCAGAGTTTCCTCCTGGATATAGCAAGATCTCTTGCCATTCCTATTCCAGGACATGATCCTGCACAAGGCTCTGTTTCTGCCAAAGCAAAGGACAACATAATGCTTCCTTAGCGTCCCTCTAGTCCAGTCCCGGAACCATAGAGTTGTCAACCTCCTCTAGCAGCTTTGGAGACTGAAATACATCATCGCTTTGCTGGCACCAGTATAAGTAGGCAAGGACCGCCCCCTCTCACCAGTACTTTCAGTCTCCAAGCAGCTGAAGGAGATTCTGAGCCTGCTTCTGGGCTCAGTTAGGGATATAGGCAGAGCTAAATAGAATACATTTACCTTTTCACTTTGACTTTATTTTTATTGATTTGCCCTTTTGGGTTTGTTATTGCAGGCGCTGTGTGACTGGTGCAGGAGATTTCTTCCTCTGGCTCCATTTGTCCCCCCTCCTTTTCCCCCCTCCCTCCTCTTACTTTTCCTCTGACTTTACATTTTTCTTTATTTGCCCCATTGTTTTAAACGAGCACCAGGATATTTCTGTGCCTCCCTGCTCCCGAACCCGCTTGGAAGGGTGAGGAGCAGGTTGCAGGCTAACAGCAGTGGCCCCGAGTGGGCAGGGCAGCTGACAGATTGCTGCTAGTGTTGGAGCTGAAGCCACAGGCAGGCTGAGCTCCAGCGAGGCTGCTGCATCTCTCCCTCTCTCCTTCACCTCTTCTTGCTGTGGTGAGTAGAAGGGGTTATTTCTCTATTTTTTGGGGTCCCCCCCTTTGGGGTTAGCAGGGGGGGGGTGCCTAGGTTTGCCTTTTAGTCCTCTCGGGGTGGCCTGTCGCGTGGTTTTTTCGGCGGGAATCGGCAGCGGCGGCCATTTTGAATAAATCCCGATTTTAATTTTTGCTTTTAATTTGCTTTTTCTGGGCTTTCTAACCCTCGTTTTGGCTGCAGACCACCTGGGTTTGGCTGGGGGGTGTCTTAGCATCATAGTTTGTGAAGAATTAAAAAAAAAAAAAAAAACGTTACTTTTAAACGGGGTTTTCCTGGCTTCAGCCTCACAAGCTTTCTTTTTGCTGGGCTGTGCTGCGGACCCACGGGCAGGGGGTGGCAGGAGAGCTTCCCTCTGAGTATGCCTGCGAAGCCCCGCTGTGTGGTTTGTGGGGCTAAGCGAGGTTTGCTGACAGGGTCCAGCGTGTGTGGGTCCTGCACTCTGGCTTCCAATGTTATGGAAGCTGCGGCTCCTTCTCCGGCTATCACAGGAGAGGAGGTTCCGCTAGGGGAAATGCCAGCTTTACCTCCGACTCTGGATTTTCAGGGGTCGGAGTCTTCCCCTGGGGAGGGGTCCTCTGCTTCGCAGGGTCAGACTTCGGTGGCCCTTGCCCCGGGGATTCCGCCAGATTTTTTCTTTCTCATGCAACAAGCCTTTGCGCTCCTGCAACCTGGCTTAGTCTCTTCGGCTCGTGCTCCGGAGGGGCTTAAGCGTACGGGGCCCCTGCCTCGGACGGAGGACGGCGCTCCTCCTGTGAAACTGGCCAGGGGGTCCACGGAGGAGGGGTCTCCGTCTCCCCTGGGGGACAACCTCGGGGCAGAGGACGGGGATCTGGATGACTCCTCCGGTGGGGAGCTCGAGGAGGGAGAGTTACCTGACGCGGAGCAGCATAGTCGGCTCGTCAGGGTGTTTCAGAGGGAAGAGCTTCCGGCCTTGATTGCCGAGACTCTCAAAACGTTGAATATGCCGGCGGAGGCGACGGCGTCGGAGGATGCTCTGGAGGATCCTCTGCTCCAGGCGGTGCGAAAGTCTCAGCGGGTCTTTCCTCTGCATAGAGTCTTTAGAGGGATGATTCAGGAGGAGTGGGACTCGCCCGAATCGGCGCTACGGGGCTCTCGGGCCTTGTCGCGCCTTTATCCGTTGTCGGATCAGGATAGGGAGCTTTTTCGGTCTCCCAAGGTGGATGCGGCGGTATCAGCAGTCACTAAGAAGACTACGATACCGGTTGAGGGCGCCGCGGCCTTGAAAGATGTGCAGGATAGGAAGTTGGATACCCTGTTGAAGCAGGTGTTTGATGTATGTGCCCTCTCTATGCAAGCCGCCGTGGCGGGGGCTTGGGTTGCAAGAGGTTGCTTGCGCTGGTCCCAGCGATTGCAGGGCGATGTCGGGACAGCGCAGGTAGAGGATGCGGCGCGTTTGGAGTCGGGAACCGCCTATTTGTCGGACATTCATTATGATCTCATCCGTAGTGGGGCTAAGTCAATGGCCTCTGTGGTGGCGTCGCGCCGGTATTTATGATTGCGCAATTGGGCGGCCGATAGTTCCTCCAAAGCTCGTCTTAGTAAACTTCCCTTTCGGGGGAAGTTGTTGTTTGGTGAGGATTTGGAAAAGCTGGTTAAGGATCTCGGTGAGTCTAAGGGAGGCCGGCTTCCGGAGGATAAACCGAAGCTGGTCAGGGCTGCCTCTGGCTCTCGAGCTGCCCCTAGGGATTTTCGCCGTTTTCGGGCGGCTCGTTTTGGTCTGCCCCAGCGGGGTCAGTTCCCGACTCGAAACCACGGGTTTCGTGGCTTCAGAGGAGCCGGCAGAGGCTTCTCCACCTTTCCTTCCGCCTCTGGTATAAAGCCCCAATGAGATGAGGTGGGCTCAGGTGGCGATAGTTCCCGTAGGAGGGCGGTTGCGGGAGTTCTACCCTGCCTGGGTCCACCTTACGTCAGATCAGTGGGTTCTGGAGGTAATTCGGGAGGGCTACGCTCTCGAGCTCCATTGTCCCATCTTAGATTCCTTTGTTCTTTCGCCCTGCAGTGCTCCGCTCAAGCGGAGGGCCGTCTGCGAAACATTGCAGCGATTGCTGCGCCTCAGGGCCGTCGTTCCGGTGCCGGAGGACCAGTACGGTTCCGGTCGGTACTCTATCTATTTCGTGGTGCCGAAAAAGGAGGGGTCCTTTCGGCCTATCCTCGATTTAAAAAGGGTAAATCGGTGCCTCCGGGTAACTCACTTTCGCATGGAGACCCTTCGATCTGTCATAGCGGCCGTCCGGCAGGGGGAGTTTCTGACTTCGCTCGACCTCACGGAGGCCTACCTGCATATTCCGGTTCGGAAGGAGCACCAGCGCTACCTGCGCTTTGCGGTTCCCATGGGGCATTTTCAGTTTCAGGCGTTGCCTTTCGGTCTGGCGACGGCGCCGCGCACGTTCACAAAGGTCATGGTCGTGGTAGCGGCGGCTCTTCGCAAAGAGGGGGTGCTTGTGCATCCCTATCTAGACGATTGGTTAATTCGGGCAAAGTCTCGGGCGGAGAGTGCGGAGGCCACCGCCAAGGTGGTTCGGTTGCTACAGAGTCTTGGCTGGGTGGACAACTTTGCAAAGAGCAAGTTGACTCCCTCGCAGTCGTTGGAATACCTGGGGGCGCGCTTCGAGACGCTCCGAGCGAGAGTGTTCTTGCCGGATCAGCGGGCGCGAGCGTTGCGGGAGCTGGTGCGGCGTTTTCTCCGGCAGCCTGCGCCCACGGCGTGGCAGTATCTCCAGTTGCTCGGCACGATGGCAGCGACAATCGAGGTAGTGCCCTGGGCCAGAGCGCATATGCGGAAACTTCAGAGCGCGCTCCTCCGGCGTTGGTCTCATCAGCACGATGCGTTGTCTCGGTGTTTGATCTGTCCCCTGGTGGTCCGTCGGGATCTTCGGTGGTGGTTGCGCCCGGAGAATCTTACCGCAGGCATGCCCTTGGAGCCCCCGTCATGGAAGCTGCTGATCACGGATGCCAGCCTTCTGGGGTGGGGGGCGTGCTCCGGGGACGCGTATGCCCAGGGTCTGTGGTCGATGGTGGAGAAGGAATGGTCCATCAATCGGTTGGAGATGCGAGCGGTGTTCCTGGCTCTGCAGGCGTTTCGGGAGACTCTTGCACGGCAGGCGGTTCGGGTTCTCTCGGACAATGCGACCACAGTCGCTTACATCAATCGGCAGGGCGGCACCGGCAGCGTGGCGTTGGAGCAGGAGGCGGCTCAGTTGCTAGCTTGGGCCGAGTCGCATCTGCAGTGTCTGTCGGCACAGCACGTGGCAGGCGTAGAGAACGTAGCGGCCGATTTTCTGAGTCGCCGAAGGGTGGACCCGGGAGAGTGGGTCCTTCACCCTGAGGTCTTCCCCTAATGGAGCTCATGGCGACCTTCCAATCGGCTCAGGTGGATCGCTTTTTCAGCAGATGGCGAGAACGGATGTCGGAAGGGCTCAACGCCCTGGCGCAGCCCTGGCCGCAGGAGGTGTTGCTCTATGTCTTCCCACCTTGGGCGCTGATAGGCCGGGTAGTACAGCGCATAGAGCGTCATCGGGGCCTCGTGGTGCTGGTGGCGCCCGATTGGCCCAGGCGACCGTGGTATGCGGATTTAGTGCGACTGTTAGCGGATCGCCCGTGGAGGCTCCCTCAGCGAGCCGATCTCTTGACTCAGGGCCCACTGCGCATGCCTCAGGTAGCTCGGTTCCCGCTTACGGCATGGCTCTTGAGAGGGCTCGGATGACCGCTAAGGGTTATTCGCCGGCGGTCGTTTCGACCTTGCTGAGGGCTCGTAGACAATCGACTTCTTTGGCGTACATTCGCGTCTGGCGCATCTTCGAGGCTTGGTGTTCAGAGCGTACCATCCGTCCGTTGGGAGCTTCCGTGCCGCAGATCCTTTCATTCTTGCAGGATGGTGTGGATAAGGGTTTGGCGGCTAGTTCGTTGCGTGTGCAGCTTGCTGCCCTTTCCTGTTACCGCGGGAAGGTGCAGGGTCAGTCTCTCGGGGCCCACGCGGATGTCCGGCGGTTTTTGAGGGCGGTGTTGCTCATGCGGCCGCCTTGGCGTTGTGCTGTTCCTCCGTGGGATTTAAATTTGGTTTTGGAGGCCTTGCTGGCTCCCCCGTTTGAGCCATTGTCTACTGCTTCGCTAAAAGACCTCACATTGAAAATGGTGTTCTTGGTGGCGATTTTCTCGGCTAGAAGGATCTCGGAGCTACAGGCCTTGTCTTGTAGGGAGCCCTATCTCTCTTTTACCGACCACAAGGTGGTTCTCCGTACCGTTCCGGCGTTCTTACCCAAGGTGGTGTCCGCGTTTCATGTTAACCAGGTAGTCTCCCTTCCAGTGTTCTCCGATCGCGATGGGGCCGGCCCGGGGGTCAGTTGCGGCTGTTGGACGCCCGCAGGGTTCTCAAGAAGTATCTCGCCCGGACGGTGTCCTTCCGGCGGTCTAATCGACTTTTTGTGGCGTTTGGGGGTCCGCGTAAGGGAGAAGCGGCGGCAAAGTCCTCTATTTCCCACTGGTTGAAGGAAGCTATCGCATCTGCTTACCTCTTGAAGAGCAAGTTGGTTCCGCTGGGTCTTCGGGCTCATTCCACTCGGGCGCAGGCGGCGTCTTGGGCGGAGTTCAGTCTGGTCCCGGTGGCCGACATCTGTAGGGCGGCGACTTGGTCGTCCTTGCATTCCTTTGCTAAGCATTACCGCTTGGATGTTTTGTCAGCGGAGGATGGGCGTTTTGGCTCGGCGGTGCTTCAGGCTGGGCTGGCTTGTCCCTCCCGTTGATGTGCACTGCTCTGTTACATCCTCTGTGGTTCCGGGACTGGACTAGAGGGACGCTAAGGAAGGGTAAATTAGACTTACCTGCTAATTGTTGTTCCTTGCGGAACTCTAGTCCAGTCCCGGATCCCTCCCTTGGTTTGAAGTGTTGCCAGCCTGATTGTTTCGGCTCCCGCGGGTACTCTGTGTTACCTTTTTTTCCGGGGGGCGCGAGATGAAGCCATTGGAGGACCCTCTTGCGTAGCGCTCTTGTCTGGCCATCCTCTTCGGAGGTGGGCTGGTGGGGCGCTTCTGTCTGGTCAGAGGATATTCTTATTCAGACACAGTCCATGAATGCAATTTCTTTCCTTGCAAAAAAAAAAAAAAAAAAATTTTTACTTGGAGTGGAACAGGGCATACTCTGTTCTGTATATATCTCTATTGCTATGTTGAATGTATTCTGGTTAATTCTCCTTATGTGATGTTCTGCTTAGTGTGCTTTGTCAATAGGTACTGGTGAGAGGGGGCGGTCCTTGCCTACTTATACTGGTGCCAGCAAAGCGATGATGTATTTCAGTCTCCAAAGCTGCTAGAGGAGGTTGACAACTCTATGGTTCCGGGACTGGACTAGAGTTCCGCAAGGAACAACAATTAGCAGGTAAGTCTAATTTACCCTTCCTTTGCATCATTCCTTGCAGGATCTCCTTCTAGGAATGTGGGAAACACCTTTAAGGGTACCCCCACCTCCCAGGGCAACTGATCTCTTATATCAGGTGCCCCCCTCTCCAGGGTTTCAAAAGACTCAACTTCCTCATCATTCCATAGTAGTGGAATCAGTAATGAGGCGGGTAAAGAGTAAGAAAAAGCACTCTTCTTATCCGTCAGGTCGTGAGTCTAAGACACTAGATGCCTTTGGACGTCAAACCTTCCAGACATCTATGCTTTCTGCAAGAATTCTCTCATATATTTTTTATATGAGTCTTTCTCTTGAGGAGGTCACAAAGCAATTACATCTTTTGACTCCTTTCCTTCCAGATTCCAGGAGTACAGACTATTCCTCACTGTTTAAGCATATCCAGAATATCTCTTGGTTTCTTTCTCGTGCTTCCCTAGACTCTTTTGAGTCTGTTAGCAGGACTTCTGCTATAGCTATAGGGGCACGACGTAGAGCCTGGCTCCAAGCTTCAGACTTGGACAAATGGGCACAACAACGGCTGGGACATACTCCTTGCACTGGAGAAAATCTTTTCAACAAGGAGTCTTTACGTTAGGTTACTCAGTTGTCCACTGATTTACCTGTTCCTAAGGGTTGTTCTACACCACCTTCTGTCCCAGTAGGTAGGAAATGTCCTACGAAACTTTCTTCCCACAGGAGAAGAAGGGTTTATTCCTCACTTGCCCATCATACAGATGTTCCCCAACAGGGGAGGCATCGTCCTGGTCTGAAGAATCCAACCTCTCACCAGGCTCAGCAAACCCAGCACCTGCAGGGTTTCTGATCAATTATCATCAGATGCTTGTGACTCTTGGGGTTAGAATCTACATTTGCTTCTTCTCAATAGAGGCAATCCACTGCTTCATTCTAACCCCTACACATGGATCTCGTTCCAAAAGACATCCATTTTTTCTATATTTCTATGAGCTGTCAGGATGTTCATGCCTATAGGTCACAGGTTTCTCCTCTTTTTCCTGCTAGGGAAAGAGGTCTAACCACTATCAAATGTGCCAGCATGTATTTTTCCTTTCTATAGACTTCCTACTTCGTAAGTCTTCTTCAGCTCCATTCTCTTCACCCTCTTACCAAGTTTTTCCTCTGTAAGAGCGGAATTACTTACTGGGAGGCTTTTTCTTCAGCCTCTCTAGTTTTCTCACTTTCCAGTGCGGAGTTTTCCTCTCTGAGTTACCTCCTCTGTTTCAATCTTGCTTTGGGGCAGCTTATCAGACATGTCCAGAGTTTCCTACTCCTGTTCTGTCTGTTCTTTCTGTTTTGAACAGTAAGATTCTTTCTGCTGTCTTGCTAGCAGCTGCCTATGCAGGAGCCTTAATGTTTGGACCACTGGTTCTTGTCCACAAACAACCAGATTTGTCCTCCACTAACATTCTGTCTAGCCTTAGTAGTGGCTCCAAGTCAGTGCTTTCATCTCTCTTGGAGATTATCTCACTACAAGCTTTCTGAATTGTCTTCTATTTCTGCCATCTCCATTCACCTGGGTTTGGCAGCATAGTTGGCAGAGATACTGGCTCTCTAGCAGCCAGTTCTATCTCCTCATTCTCCTGCATCATGCTCTCTGCAATTTACAGAGAAGCTTTCCACTATGGGCCCTTGCTAGAGAGCATGGGTTTTTTTTTCTCCAACAGCTATCCTAGCTGGTTAGAAAGGGCTTTTCAGTCATGTTATTAGATGAATCTTTCCTCTCCACATATCCTATGTGAATACCGTGCTGTAGGCATATCTCTGTCTGTTTAATTGCAGACACCCATATGTAGGCCTACATATCCATATTTATTTTTTGTATGTATTTTTTGCCCTTCCATATCTCACTATAGATATATTCTTATATGTCTATCTATATATCTATATTATATATAATATATATATATGTGTGTATCTATCGAGATATTTTATTATAGATAGATATGTATCCATATACTTATCTATCTCACTGTCTATCCTCATATAGCTATATGATTCTGACAGAGGGGCTTTACCCATACTTATGCTATCTAGCAGGTTTGGGGTTCTACACACACAACCACTCCTGTGGTAGTCAACAATTTTTATACCATAACCTACGGGTTTAGGTACCTCTGAAGCTCTCCCTGCTCCAATATCTCTCCTAGCTTACCCCAGTTAGGAGAGACATTGTGGATCTTCAGTTAATCACAGGCTTAACGCCTCAGGCATTTGTCCTCTCTTTTTGGGATACAAGGGGTTCCCATACCCTTTCTCCCCACAAGGACTCTGCCTGTTTGTCCAAATCAGTTAGCCTTTCTCTTTTTGCTCCTAAGAGTGAGCCACTCTGCCGCCAAAAGAGTTAGGTTTTTGTCTTAAAGCCTTTCGCTGAAGGCCCACCGTTTTTGTACTACCCCAGTTTTTCCTACTGGGGTTACCTGTTACCTTTCAGGATTCTGACCTCCACTGTTTTTCCTACAGGTTTATTACCTCCACTTACAGTGAGGTCCTCTTCAAGGTTCCTCTACTGGGTTTCCCAGTAGATCCATGAACCTCTATACTTCTGTGAAATCCTGTCAGGGGAGGTCCATATTGCAATCTTCTTTGCAATATCATTGATTACAATCATCATCCACACATGGACTCCTCCACTGCAGTCCTATGCTAGGTTAGCTGTTCCACAGCATCCTTCTTTCCTCAACTCCTGCCCTCCATCCTCAGGATGCCTGGTGTTCTGGGAGATAGCATGTTCCAACCTATGACATGCTGGGACTCCAGGCATCTCAGCTTGGGAGTCCCCATATGTGAAGACTCATTCCTGCTTGTTCCTGGAGATAGCACAGTTACTTACCTGTAACAGGTGATCTCTGGGAACAGCAGGAATAAGTCTTCACAACCCACCCACCTCCCCAGGAGTTGTATCTCTATCTATCTTTCCTTTCCTCTCTCTCTCTCTCTTTGTCTCAGCTTTAAAACTTAACTGAGGAGAGGCAGTTGGGAAAGGCGGGAAGGCAGCACGCAGGCGTGCTGGGATGCTTCCAAAAGCTCTTGATTGGACGCTGGGAAGCGTTCCCGCGCAGACTCCGTCGGTACCGACGTACCCATATGTGAAGACTTATTCCTGCTGTTCCCAGAGATCACCTGTTACAGGTAAGTAACTGTACTATATGCTGGATTCATCGTTTTCCTTTCCATAAATTCGGGCAACCTTTAAAAACTGCTTCTATCACTTGCAGCAACTTTGAAATCTCTCCATATATTGAGAAAAAGAGTCTGATCACAGTGGCCATGCTGTGATAATGTCATGGCTAGATAATTGTAATACCCTGTATATTGTTCAGACCACAGAGTTTGCACCAGCTTCAGTTAGTTCAAAATGCTGTAGCATGACTGATAGAGGGTGCAAGCAGCATAATTGCATCACACCCTTCCTACAAAAACTGCACTGGCTAAAATTCTCTATGCCTCATTTTAAAGACCCTTAGATGAAAAAGGTCAGAATACCCAAAGATTAAGTTGGCCCTCTACACACCTTTGAGGCCTCTAAGGTCCTCTCAAGAACTTCCGTTACTGTACCATTGCCAAAGAAATCACACATTGTGAAACCTGACAGTAAGCTTTCTCAGGAGTGGCCCCCACACTCTGGAAGTCACTTCCAGGGGGCTGTGCCTAACTCAAGACTTACTTCTATTTCGGGAAGCAGGTAAAAGCCTGGCTCTTCATCCAAACCTTTGACTGTGGTAATTGACTTCCCATTCGCTCATAATGCTTCAGTTCTAGCTTGCTTATATACCCTGAAACCAAGACCAGATCCACATACCTTATTATCTGTATATATAATTTGCACTCATTCTAGTTATCCATGTTCGTTTATCCCTATGGCTTTCTTACCCTTCTTATCCCTCTTGTACCTATTAGGTCATATTTTGCTGCATTCATGAGTGGTTTGCTCTTTTTCAACTTTAGCTTGAGTTTGCATACTAATAGTTGATGATCTGTACCACAGTCAACTTCAGGTTTTGTCTTTGTTGATGTTATAGAGCTTTTCCATCGTTGACTTCCACAGTTGTAGTCAATTTGATTTTTGTACAATCCATTGGGTGAAGTCCATGTGTACGGTCGCCGCTTGTGTTGCTGGAAGAAGGTGTTTGAGATTAATAGATTGTTGGCATGAAGAATAATATCAGTCTTTCTCCAGCTTCATTTCTTTTGCCAAGTCCATATTTTCCAACCACTTTGCCACCTTCTTTGTTGCCAACGTTTGTGTTCCAGTCACCCATGACTATCAGGATATCCTGTTTGCAAGTTCTGTCAATTTCAGCTTGAACTTGTTCATAGAACTCTTCAATTTCATCCGCTTCTGCAGCTGTTGGGGCAAATACTTGAATTATAGTTGTGTTGATAGGCATTTCTCGTAGACAAATAGAGATTAAGCGTTCATTGACTGCATTGTATTTCATTACAGTTCTTGCAAGTTTCTTCTTTATTATAAATGCAACACCGTTTCTTCTTTGCCTTTCATTTCTAGCATAGTAGACCATGTGATCATCTGATGCAAAGTGCCCGATGCCAGTCCATTTCAGTTCGCTGACACCCAACGGATCAAGTTGTACACGTTCCATTTCATTCTTGACCACCTCCAACTTCCCTTGGTTCATGCTTCGTACGTTCCATGTTCCAATATGTAAGACATCTTTACAGCTTCTGACTCTCATTTCATGCACAGCTACATCAGCAGTCAGACATCCCAAGGGCTTTGATCCAACCATATCATAAATGCTGGCTTTACTCTGAAAAGTCTTCAGCTCTTCCCCAGTAACTGGTTGAGTGCCTTCCGACCTGGAGGTCTCATCTTCCAGCACTATAGTGCAGTTTGTTTTGTTGTGACTATCTATTGGGTTTTCATGGCAAGATACAGAAGTAGACTGCTGGGCCTTTCTTCCGCGCAGTTTAAGTTTTGTTTTGTTGCCGTTGTCACAGAATGACATCAAGAAGGTTGTGTTGGAAGAAAGCGAGAGGTCTCTACAAAAGGTGAAAAAGCAAAAACGGCCAAAATGGATAACAGAAGAAACTCTGAAAATTGCCCAGAAAAGCAGAGAAGCTAAAGCCAAAGGAGAAAGAAAGAAAGGCAATCGCAGAAGTCAACAGAGATCTCCAACGTGCAGCAAGACAGGACAAGGAAAAGTACTACAATGACACATGTAAGGAAATAGAAGCAGAAACTATTAGAGGAAGAACAAGATTGGCTTTCCTAAAGCTACGAGAGTTAAAGAAAAAATTCCAGCCTCGAATTGGAATGTTACAAGATGCTCAAGTTTCTATGTTGAATGATGCTGAGAAGATCAAGAAAAGGTGGAAAGAATATACAGAGTTTTTATATGATAAAGATCAAGTGGACCAACAGCCATTTCAACCTGTACCTTGTGATCGGGAACCATTGGTGATGAAAGAAGAAGTTGAAGCAGCATTGAAAGCCTTATCAAAGAACAAAGCACCAGGCATTGATGGCATACCATAGACGTATTACAGCAATCTGATGCAGTTGTTACCATACTTACAGGGCTTTGCCAAGAAATTTGGAAGACAACATCATGGCCAACTGACTGGAAAAAATCTGTGTTTATACCAATCCTAAAGAAAGGTGTGATCCAACTGACTGGAAATTATCGCACAATCGCTCTGATCACACATGCCAGCAAGATACTACTGAAGATTATTCAAAAGAGACTACATAACATAAGAACATAAGATATGCCATACTGGGTCAGACCAAGGTCCATCAAACCCAGTATTCTGTTTCCAACAGTGGCCAATCTAGGTCATATGTACCTAGCAGTTTCCCCAAGGGACACAGGTTCCACAATGCTTGTATTGATTCAAGCATTGATATCCTGGGTCCCTTCTTAATAATGGTTTATGGACCTTTCCTCCAGGAACTTGTCCAAACCTTTATTAAACCCAGCTACACTAACAGCCTTTACTACATCCTCCGGTAACAAATTCCAGAGTTTGATTACACGTTGAGTGAAAAAATATTTTATTTTATTAGTCTTAAATAGTTTACCCTGTAGCTTCATTGCATGTCCCCTAGTCTTTCTATATTCTGATAAGGTAAACAATCGATCTACGTTTACCCGTTCCACTCCGTTCATTAATTTATAGACTTCTATCATATCTCCCCTCAGCCGTCTCTTTTCCAGGTTAAAGAGCCCTAACCCTTTTGGCCTTTCTTCATAGGAGTATCCTTCCATCCCCTTTACCATTTTGGTGGCTCTTCTCTGAACCTTTTCTAAAATCGCTATATCCTTTTTAAGATACGGCGACCAGAATTGCACACAATATTCAAGGTGCGGTCTCACCATGGAACGATATAGAGGCATTATAATATCTTTTGTTTTATTTTCCATTCCTTTGCTTATCATACCTAGCATTCTATTTGCTCTCTTGGCCGCTGCTGCACACTGGGCCGAGGGTTTTAACATGGTATCCACAATGACTACTAAATCTTTTTCCTGGGTGGTGGTTCCTAATGTAGAACCTTGCATCGTGTAACCATAGTTTGGGTTGTTCTTCCCTAGGTGCATAACCTTGCACTTGTCCACATTAAATTTCATCTGCCATTTTGATGCCCTGTCTTCCAATTTATCAAGATCCTCTTGCAATTTTCCACAATACTCTTGGGTTTTAACAACTTTAGTTTTATGTCATCTGCAAATTTGATAACTGCACTCGTTATTCCACTTTCCAGGTCATTTATGAATATGTCAAAAAGCAGCGGACCCAGCACAGATCCCTGGGGTACACCTCTATTCACCTTTCTCCATTGGGAAAATTGGCATTTAGCCCTACCCTCTGCTTTCTATCTTTTAACCAGTTCCTGATCCACAATAGTACACTGCCTCCTATCCCATGACTCTTTAGTTTTGCCAAAAGTCTCTGATGAGGGACTTTGTCAAAGGCTTTCCGAAAGTCCAGATACACAATATCAACCGACTCAACTTTGTCCACCTGATTATTCACTCCTTCAAAAAAACATAACAGATTAGTAAGACAAGATCTCCCTTGTCTAAAGCCATGTTGGCTGTCTCCCATTAGGACATGCTGAGTAATTTTATTCTTTATGATGGTTTCTACCATTTTTCCCGGTACTGATGTCAGGCTCACCGGTCTGTAGTTTCCCGGATCACCCCTGGAACCCTTTTTAAAAATTGGTGTTACATTGGCGATCCTCCAATCTTCAGGTATTAGAGATGATTTTAATGATAGTTCACAGATTACTAATAGCAGGTCTGCAATCTCATATTTCAGTTCTTTCAACACCCTTGGATGTATACTATCCGGCCCAGGTGATTTGCTACTCTTCAGTTTATCTAATAGTTGTAATACATTTTCCCGATGTATCGATATTTCCTTCAATTCTTCCGCACCTTTAAATACCACTTCAGTCATGGGTAACATCCCTACATCTTCCTCAGTAAAGACCAAAGCAAAGAATTCATTCAGTCTCTCTGCTATCGCCTTGTCGCCTCTTAGTGCTCCTTTAACCCCTTTATCATCTAATGGACCAACTGACTCTCTCACAGGATTTTTGCTACGAATGTACTTGAAAAGGTCTTTACTTCGCGTTTTTGCTTCCGCAGCAAGCTTCTTCTCAAATTCTCCCTTTGCCTGCCTTATCAATGCCTTGCATTTGACTTGCCAGTGCTTGTGCTGTTTCCAGGTTTCGTCGTTTGGCTCTTTTTTCCATTTCCTGAAATATGCTTTTTTGGCAACAACAGCCTCTCTGACCTCACCTTTAGACCATGCTGGCAGTTTTTTGGACTTCCTTCCACTTTTCTTAAAGCGTGGAATACAGCTGGTCTGGGCTTCCAAGATAGTATTTTTGAACAACAGCCAAGCCTGATGTACGTCTTTAACCTTTGCAACTGCTCCTTTTAGTTTTTTCTTAACTGTTTTCCTCATTTTATCATAGTCTCCCTTTCGAAAGTTAAAAGGTAGTACTGTGGATTTCCTTACTATCCCTCCTCCACTAATTAAATCAAAGGCGATTATGCTATGATCACTATTGCCAAGTGGCCCCAACACCCTTATCTCTTGCACTAGATCTGGTGTTCCACTAAGGACTCGGTCTAATATGGCTTCCCCTCTGGTCGGTTCATGAACCAGCTGCTCCAAGAAGCAGTCATTTATTTCATCTAGGAACTTTATCTCCCTAGTATGTCCTGACGTGACACTGACCCAGTCGATACCGGGGTAGTTGAAATCACCCATTATTATTACTGCGCTGTAACTTTTGTTAGCTTCCTCGATTTCTTTGAGCATTTCATCATCCATTTGGTCATTCTGGCCAGGCGCTCGATAGTACACCCCCACTGCCATTGCCTTCCCCCTTTTACATGGAATTTCAATCCATATAGATTCTACAGCAGATTTTGTTTCCTGCAAAACTTTAATCCTTTCTGACTCAATGCCCTCTCTAACATAGAGCGCAACCCCTCCACCAATTTCATCAGCTCTATCATTTCGATATAGTTTGTACCCAGGTATCAGTGTCCTACTGGTTGTCCTCCTTCCACCATGTCTCTGATATTCCAATCATATGTAACCTTTCATTTAGTGCTATATATTCTAACTCTCCCATCTTATTTTTTAGACTTCTAGCATTTGCATACAAGCATTTTAGAGGCTGTATTTTATTCATATTAATTTTGCTATTGTTAGACATGGGTAATTTGGAATCTTTAAGCTCTGTCTGCTCCATACTTGAGGGCATTTGGGCTTCTTTACTCTTTTGTGGAACCTCTCTGCTTTTGGTAGTATCCTTCAAAGATACATTCTTCCGAACCATCCGCTCTTGGGCGACTGTCGGCTTTCCCCTAATATCTAGTTTAAGAGCTGCTCTATCTCCTTTTTAAAGGTTAATGCCAGCAGCCTGGTTACATCCCGGTTAAGGTGAAGCCCATCCCTTCGGAAGAGCCCCTTCTTTCCCCAAAATGTTCCCCAGTTCCTAACACTTCCAAAACCCTCATCTCTGCACCATTGTCTCATCCACGCATCGAGACTCCGGAGCTCTGCCTGCCTTTTGGGTGCTGCGCGTGGAACAGGAAGCATTTCGGAGAATGCTACCCTGGAAGTTCTGGTTTTCAACTTCCTACCTAAAAGCCTAAATTTAGCCTCCAGTACCTCCCTACCACATTTTCCTATGTCATTGGTACTGACATGTACCAAGACAGCAGACTCCTCCCCAGCACTATCTAAGATCTTATCTAGGTGGCGCTTGAGGTCCGCTACCTTCGCACCAGGCAGGCATGTTACCAGGCGATCCTCACGTCCACCAGCCACCCAGCTATCTACATGCCTAATGATCGAATCACCAACTATAATGGCTGTCCTAACCCTTCCCTCATGGGCACATGGCCCTGGAGAAACGTCCTCGGTGCGAGAGGGTTTTACATCACCTGGAGGACAGGTCCTAGTTACAGGATCACTTCCTGCCACACCAGGGTGATGCTCTCCTGTCACGTGACCTCTCTCCTCCATGGCAACAGGGATGCTGCCAGACTGGAGGTAGGACTTCAGGACTATATCCCTGTAGGTCTCGTCTATGTACCTCTCTGTCTGTCTTATGCTTTCCAAGTCTGCTACTTTAGCCTCTAGAGAACGGACTCGTTCCCTGAGAGCAAAGTGCTCCTTGCACCTAGTGCACACGTAAGGCCTCTCACCAATTGGGAGAAAAATCATACATGTGACACTCAATGCAAAAGACTTGGAAGCCCCCATCCCACTGCTGGACTGCTGTCTGCATCTTAGTTTTAAGTTTGTGTTTAGATCTAAGTTCTTTACTTACTAAGGCTTGCTATGGATATTTATACTAATAAAACTGTACCTAATACGTGTAATAATATACCTTGTTCACCTGAAGCTTAACTAATCTCAGGTCCTTAGTGTATGACTGATTTTGGTAATGAGCTTCACCTGAGAGCACCTCCTGTCTTTTAAGATGTGTAAGTACCTACACCATACTACAACCATACCTGGAACAAGAACTAACTGAAGTGCAAGCAGGGTTCAGGAAAGGGTGAAGAACGAGAGACATCATCGTGGATGTGAGATGGAGCCTTGAAAAGACTAAAGAATACAAAAAGGATATCTATTTGTGCTTTTTCGACTATAGCAAGGCTTTTGACTGTGTGAACCATGAAAAACTCTGGGCCACATTAAGAAGCATGGGTATACCAGAACACCCGATCTTTCTCTTGCACAATCTGTACATTGATCAAGAAGCAACAGTTTGAACAGAACAAGGAGAAACAGAATGGTTTAAAATAAGCAAAGGTGTAAGACAAGGCTGCATACTTTCCCCCTACCTGTTTAATTTATATGCAGAACAAATCTTCAGAGAAGCAGGATTGTATGAAGACAACAGAGGTATGAAGATTGGTGGAAGACTTATCAACGATCTTCGCTATGCTGATACCACATTACTGGCTGAAAGTGTAGATGATCTGAAACATTTGCTTCTCACGATCAAAGAACATAGTCTCAAAATGGGCCTGCACCTTAATGTAAAGAAGACAAAGATCATGACAACTTGCAAAATCAATAGGTTCATCGTTGAAGGAGAAGAAATTGAAATTGTGAGCAACTTTAACCTTCTTGGATCAACTATCAATAAAGAAGAAACAAGCAGTCAAGAAATCCGATGATGCATTTCTCTTGGCAGAATGGCTATGAAAGACCTAGATAAGATTCTCATGAACAGAGATGTCTCTCTCCATACAAAGATTTGACTTGTTGAAGCCATGGTATTTTGAATAACATCATATGGATGTGAAAGCTGGATAGTGAAAACGATAGACAGGAAGAAAATTGATGCCTTTGAATTATGGTGCTGGTGGCGAATACCATGTAGACTATGGACTGCCCGAAGAACAAACCAGTCAGTACTAGAGAAGATCAAACCTGAGCTTTCTTTGGGAGCTCAGATGACAAGACTTCGACATTCATATTTTGAACACATCATGCGAAGAGAGAGATCATTAGAGAAAGACATCATCCTTGGCAAGATAGAAGGTCAACGCAAAAGAGGAAGGCCAGCATGAGATGGATCGATACAACAACAGCAGCTGCGGGTACCAGTCTGTCAATAATGAGCCGCCTGACTGAAGACCGAACACAATTTAGGACAACTATCCAGAGGGTCGCCATGAGTCGACACCGACTCTTTGGCACTGAACAACAACAACAATAACCTATTAAGATGTTTCATTTTATAGTGCTAACTTTGTGAATATCCTGTTTGTTATATGAATGTTCTACCATGTTGCCTTTTATGGTACATCATTTATTATCCAGGAGTAAGCAGGAAGTCCGTCCTCATATATGGGTGACGTTGATGCTGACAGAGCCCTCGCAGAGCATATTCCCAACTTTCACAGAAAGCCTTTGGGATTGCTACCATGCATGCATACTTCCCTTCCCGCCCAAGGGTGCCATCTTGGTCAGTCTCCTTTTTTCCGCAGAGGCCAAAGGACGCTTGTCCCATTTTTCTTGGAAAAATCCTCTAAAAATAATTATCCTTAAAAGTTGTTTTTTCCCGGTTTGCATACTGGTTACTCTTCCGCCTCGAGCCGATGCTGTTCTAAACTCCCCCTTCTTTTTTGACGAGGCTTGGCCTGACTGGAATTCGTGCCCTTTTTTCGCCCAGGGGTCTTCAACCCCAGCCAGGTGTCCCCCATCATGTCCCCTGGTAGGTTCAAAAAGTGTGGCCACTGCAGTCAAACCATATCTGTTACAGACACCCACGACTTGTGGTCCGGGCTGAGGCAGTGTAAGCAGAACAGTACCACCTGCGACCTGTGCCAGGTCATGACTCTGAAAACCAACAAGAAAAGGTCAGAGTTGCAGGAGAGGATGTTCCCACAGTCCGACTCAGCCCTGGCTTTCCTGTTGCTGAGCCCCAAGCCGAGCATCTTCAGAGTCCCGTGGCGGTGGCTCCTTTGCAAAGACCCCAGGAAGAAAAAGAAGAAATCCTTGACTAGTCGAGGTTCCACCGGTGAAACCTGTTAAGGTCTGTGGTTGGATTCTGGTGACTCCGAGCATCACCCCCCCCCCCCCCACACCAAGGTCTCTTAGGAGTCCTCAGTCGGCAGTGACTGTGCAAAGCTTTTTGAGACCATGGTCCTCATCAAGGGCACACGCGCAAGAGTGCTGGCCCAAGGCTCTTGGTGTCCACGCCGACAGCTGCAGAGCCTTCTGGCATTGAATCCAGAATGATGGCCCCCTGGCCTTGCAGCAGGCGATTATGTCAGGTTCGTCCGCATCATCTGCCTCGACAACTGAGTCCCCGACTGCGGGGGAGTCCCTGGATGTTGAGCCAGGCCCCAAGCACCACCAGCCTCGGGCAAGCCCTCGGCACCAATCGAGATCCAGGTCCCAATCCTTGGGTGTTCGGTCCTCCCCGGCCAGGTTCCAGGAGTCCAACCTGAGATCTACCAGGGGACCCTGGTTCCTCGGGGCTGGCCTCAAGGCGCGAGAGTCCCGAGCCTCGGAGTCCTCGATGCCCTCCAGCTCTTATTGGAAGACCGATGTCGATACCTCTCCCGAGACCCTTTGGAGCTGTCTCCAGCGCCATTTCACCCTCTCCATGGATGTGGCCTTCCATGACTTCGTCTGGGATATGGCCTGGGCCCTTTCAGTCCTGACCGAGTCAGAGGAGGATCCACGCACTGAAGAACTGGAGATCCTCCAGTATGAGTCCCCCACCAAAGGAGATTCTCACAGTGCCGGTACAGCCCATCCTAGAGAGGCTGCTCCTGCGGATGTGGGGGACCCTGGCCTTTGTGCCAGTGGTCAGCTGAAGTCTCAGTGCTATCTACCGTGTTAAAAAGGGCCTGGGTTTCCAAACGTCCTGACTCCCGCATAACTCCATGGTTGTGGAGTCCACTATGCCAAAGCTGAAAGTCAGAAGAACTATTCTTCTGTTCTCCTAGGTAGGGAGGCCCGAGCCCTCGATGCCCTCAGGTGTAAGTGCTTCCAGGGATCCATGCTAGGCTATCAGATACAGTCCTATGAATTGTACATAAACATGTACTTCAAGGGTCTCATTCAAGAACCGGCAGGCTTCTTTGCAGGCCTTGCTGAGGAACCCCTCCAGAGGTTCCAAACCCTGACAGCTGGGATCCTGGACTGCTTGACGTTCCTATCCTGCGCCACCTACGACGGCTTTGAATCCACAGCCTGGGTAGCAGCAGCGGGCATCAGGGCCCGGAGCCAGGCCTGGTTGTAGACCTCTGACTTTGAACAGTGGGTGCAAGAGAAGTTGCTTGATGTCCCCTGCACTGGGGAAAACTTGTTTGGCAAGCCCATGGCTGACAAGGTGGCTGAGAGAGAGGCCAAGGTCGTGATCAGGCAGAGGCTCTCGAGGAAAACCTCAACCTTTCCCCGGAAGAAATCGTCGGGGGAAAAAACCCATTTTTCCTGAGGAAAAAGGGCTCTTTTCACCAGGGCCATTAGCAACCCTACTCTGAGCAACAGCAACAGGGCCCCCAGCCTAAGAACCAGAGTCATGGGCAGAGAAAGCCGAAGACTCAGAAACCTCAACCACCAGCTCCCACCCAGCCTGGGGGGGAGCTTTTGACTGTTCGGGCTGAGCTGCCTCCCCCACTCCCCAGGAGACCCTCCCCAGCCCACAGAGCGCTGCCTGGCACTCTTGGCCCACAGGTGGGCTGGGGTCATCACAAACCAGTGGGTCCTACAGGGGGTAAAGGAGGATTATCTCCTCAGGTTCCAGCAAATATCCCCGGGGTTTTTTCCAGGAGAGCCGGTGAGGCCTCTCCTTTACCAGATCTTGCTCCTCTCAGAACTCTCAGGGTTGCTCATGGAGTGGGCAGTAGAACCTGTGCCCAGGCATTTGGGGGGAAAAGGTTTCTACTCAAGATATTTCCTTGTCCCCAAAAGAACTGGGGGCCTCTGGCCTATACTAGACCTGCGAAACCTGAACAAGTTTCTGGTGAGGGAGAAGTTCAAGATACTCTCCCTTGGAACGCTGCTGCCCTATCTTCACCAGGGAGATTAGCTGTGCTCCTTAGACCTAAAGGATACATATACCCACATCCTGATTCACCCTTCCCCCACAGACAGTACCTAAGGTTCATGGTGGGAGGAGAGCACTACCAGTATAGGGTGCTTCCATTTGGCCTGGCCTCCTCGCCAAGGGTCTTTAGAAAGTGCCTGGCAGTTGTGGCTGCCCCCATGCATCTACCAAGGGGCCTTCATCTTCCCCTTTCTGGACGACTGGCTTATCAGAGGCAGCATGGCCTCCAAGGCCAGCCAGACTGTAGGGCAAACAGTCCGCTTCCTGCAGCACCTAGGGTTCGTCATCAGCTACCCCAAATCCCACTTCTCTCTAGCCCAAACCTTGGAGTTCAGAGGTGCCCTGCTGGACATGTTAAAGGTCAAGGCCTTTCTCCCAAAGGAAATTGCACATTGCCTCGTGCAGCTGGCGGGAGAGGTGCAGATTCACTGGTTCGTACCGGCCCGCCACCTACTGGGCCACATGGCCTCCACAGTCCATATCATGCCCCTAATCTGCTTGCACATGCGGGCAGCCCAGTGGTGCCTCTGCTCCCAGTGGACTTGGGCCACAGGCAAGTTGCGCGACAGGGGCAGGGTCACCCCCCAACTGGTGGACTTCCTCAACTGGTGGCAGTCCCTACACCACCTCCAGGCAGGGATGCCCTTCCAGGCGCCCGCATCACAGAGGGTCTTGACCATGGACGCTTCCCTCCTGGGTTGGGGAGCACACTGTGGAGACCTCCACACTCAAGGCAACTGGTTGCAGGAGTCGCCGCTCTTGCAGATAGACCTCCTGGAACTTGGAGCTATCTTCCTGGCCTTGCTAGCATTCCGCCACCTCCTGTGCAATGGACCTGTGCTGATCCAGACGGACAACCAGATTGCCATGTTTTATGTGAACAAGCAGGGGGGCATGGGTTCGTACTCCCTCTGCCAGGAAGCGGTGGCTATCCTCTCCTTTGCGGTACACTATAGACTGCTCCTACGAGCAGTATATCTTCCAGGTCAGGATAATTGCTTAACTGACAAACTCAGCAGAATCCTTCCCCCGCACGAATGGTGTCTGAACCCCAGGGTGGCGCAAAGACACTTCTGCCTCTGGGGCAGGCCCGTGATGGACTCATTTGCCTCCCTGGACAGCACGCAGCTGCCCCGCTTCTGCTCATGCCAGCTACACCCAGGGAGGGTGACGGCAGATACCTTCCTGATCCTGTGGTCCAGGGGCCTCCTCTATGCATTCCTACTGACACTGCTGGCTGCTCGCTCTTCAAGGTCCAGAGCGAGCAGGCATCAGTAATTCTGATCGCCCCCAGATGGACCTGACAATCCTGGTTCTCTCTGCTGCTCTCCTTGTCGGTGGCACTCCCAGTCCCACTGGGTCAGGATCTGGACTTCCTGTCCCAAGAGGAGGGCTCACTGCTGCACTCCGACTTGGGGTCGCTAGCGTTGATGGCATGGCTGCTGAAAGAGTAGCCTTAGCTCCTTTCAATCTTAAGTCGAGGAGATCCTCATGGCCTCCCGAAAACCCTCCACCAGATGAGTGTACGCTTTTAAATGGAGAAGATTTTCCATCTGGTGTTCAAAGCAAGGAGAGAACCCTTTCTCCTGCCGTGTACAACTAGTGCTATAGTACTTACTGCACCTCTCACACGCCGACCTGCAGTCTAATTCGGTGAGGGTGCACCTGAGTGCTATAGCCATCACCCTGTAGAGGGGAAATCCCTCTCAAGCCAGACCCTGGTCTCCAGGTTCCTCTAGGGCCTCTTGCTATTGAAGCCTCCTCTCCACCCCCCCTCCCCAGCAGCGGAATAGAACCTTAATGCGGTGCTCTCCCAACTCACCAGACTGCTGTTCAAGCCTCTGGCCACCTGCCATTTGAGATACCTGTCCTGGAAAGTGGTCTTTCTAGTGGCCAGCACGTCCGCTCAGAGAGTGAGTGAGGTCAAGGCCTTGATGGTGGATCCACCATATATAAAGTTCTATAAGAACAGGGTAGTGCTCCACAAACACCCCAAATTCCTCCCCAATCTAGCATCTCCTTTCCATCTCAACCAGGAGATAGTCCTCCCCACCTTTTTTCCTCAGCCCCATGCCAGCAGGGAGGAGATCATTTTGCACATGCTAGAATGTAAGCAGGCCATATCCTTCTACCTGCAGAGGATCCAGGCCCAACGTAAGGCTCCTCAGCTCTTAGTGTCATATGACCCCAGCAGAGGATGGTGGACTTCATTGCCCTCGGGGTGTAGGCAACTTCTGTCCTCTGACCCTTCTGTGTTCAGGCTACCGGAGTAATAGTGTCGCTGGACGCAAGGTCTTGCAGAGTCTGTCTGGTCTCGTCTTTTGCAACTCAGGCCATCCATTCAGGCACCATTAGTGCTGTCATGGTTAGGTCCTCGGCAGCCTGGAGTTAAGGAGTCCCATCTGTGCGGACTGACTTCCTGCTTGTTCCTGGAGAAAGTGTAGTTACCTGTAACAAGTGTTCTCCAGGAACAAGCAGGAAGTCAGTCCTCACTTATGGGTGACGTTGGCACAGACTGAGCTCTCGCGGAGCAATTCCCCAGCTTTCAAAGAAAGCCTTTGGGATTGCTGCCACGCCCAAAGATGCCATCTTGCTCAGTCTCCCTTTTTCCGCAGAACCCTTCAGACGCATGTCCTCATCCCTTGGAAAGCGTTTTTCATTTTCGGCCTCTGGCAGTGTTTTTTTTACAGGTTGCACCATTGCTCTTCCTCTTCTCCTGCTCTCCCCTTTTTTTGCCTCGAGCAAGAGGATATCCTGCCTTTAAGTTTTTTCCCTGTTGTGTGCTTCGCGCCCTTTTTTCTTTCCTAACCGCTGGCCGCAAAGGTCTTCGATCTACCTTTTTGCCTCCATGGCCACTGGTTTTAAAAAATGTGACAGATGCTCCAAAAACATGTCGCTCACGGACACCCATGACTGTTGTCTTTGGTGTCTTGGGGCCGACCATGACCCGGAGCTCTGTTCTCTTTGCAAGAAAATTTCCTCCGAAGCCCTGTTCAGTCGTAAGCAGAAGTCCGATTACATTTTCAGGAAGGTGGCCCCGGAATCCTCAGCAGCACCCTCGGTCGTCCCTCCGCTGGTGAGATCCTCCGCTTCGATTCTGCGTTCTCGGTGGCACTTTGACCAGGGTTCCCCTGAAGTGGAGCAGCGTAAGAAGAAGACAACCTCAAAGTTGCCGTCAGGGGCTCTGGATAAGTGAGCACTCCTGCGCTCGGTCGCTCAGTGCCCCGCGGCGTTCTCGAGAGTTGGAGAAGGAGCGGCCTCGAAAGGTACCTCGTACAGATACAGAGGCCTCCAGTGATGGCACCCGATCTCCTAAGGGTTGTCCCGGTGAGGACCCCCTCCTCCTCCACGCTAGACCCGGTTACCCCGGTGTTGGCATCGCAAGGTCCCACGTCTGCGTGGGAGTCTCGAATGCTGGCAGTGGAGCTCAGTGTTTCTGCCGCCTTAGCTGCCCAGCAGGCGTTCATGCCCAGCACGGCTGGCCTGCACCTTGAGACCGAAGTTTCCTCGAGAGCGACACAAAAACCCGCCCTGGAAACCCCTGAGAGCCACGGACCTCATGAAGGTTCTCGGCATCAGTCTTGCTCGCCTTCCCGGTCCTCGGAAGCGTGATCCTCCAAGGCCTCTGGCTCCAAGCAGACCTCGGCCTCTGGACGTGGCGACCTGCCTGAGTTTGACTCCTCTGGGGACCTCTCAGGCTGGAAGTCGGATGGGGATACTTCCCCGGAGACCCGGGCCCACAGGGACCGGCGTTCAGACACGTCCCCACCAGCCTATCAGAGGCATTCGCCGCCCGAGGACACATTGTTCCTGGCGTTCGTGCAGGACATGGCACGGACCCTCAGCCTCGCTAGGCAGACTGAAGAGGAACTGCGGGCTGAGGAGCTCGATATTCCACATTATGAGTCCCCCGCCTCAGGAGTCTCTTACTGTCCCAGTCCCCCCTACTCCTCCGCATGTGGGAGAGCCCTGCTTTGGTCCCCATTATGAGTAAGCGCCTCGACGCCATGTATAGGGTCCAGCGTGGCCCGGTGTTGCGGAAAACCCAGCTTCCGCACACTTCCATGGTTGTGGAAACTGCGATGCAGAAGAAAAAAGCCCGAAGTCTCACTCTTCGGTTCCCCCAGGTAGGGAGTCGAGAGCTCTCGACGCTCTGGGGCGTAAGGCCTATCAGGGTTCCATGCTCGCTTGCTATATCCAGGCATACCAACAGTATATGGGCATGTTCCTGTGTGACCTTGCTAAGGAGCTCGGTGGCTTCACCATGGATCTCTGAGGTTCTAAGGTTCTCCTAAGGTTCCAGACCATCTTGAAATCCGTCACGGAGTGTTCAAAGTACCTCTCCGTGCCGCTTATGATGGATTTTATTTTTATGTAATAAATTTTATTGAGTAGATTCAAATAACATACATTCTGACACATCAAACCATAACAATGTGGCACAATCTCTACCCGTTGTACAGCATTTTCAACCAACAAATACAGAATAAGTCAAAATATTGACCACTGTTAAGCAGCCAGACCACATAACAGAGCTTATAGATAGAACCCTGTATCAGAAAACCAACCATCCCCATACTAAAGCTCCCCCCCCCAGACATCAACCCACGTCAGGATAGGGTACAGATACAGTATAGTTGCCTGTGGTGCCTTTTTACTGACCACGACGACTCTTCCTGCCCACTCTGTCTCCAGATGACTAGCAAGGGCTGAAAGAATCATGAAAGGCAGCGGGAGTTGCTGTTTGGCCCTGAGATCTCCCCTTTGACTCTGGCGTCATCTAGGGAATCATGCCCTCGGGGGGTCATGGATGACGCTTCGACATCAATTGCAAACTGTGCTTACTCTGAGCCCCGAGGTTGCGGGTCATCAGACCGGGGATCCACCATGGAGACCATCCTTGGAAGGATCGGACCCCATCAAAATCAGCGGCGAAGCCTGATTCCAGTACCAAGGGCTAGGTCTCATGGTCACCAGCATTGGAGCAGATGCCGAGGGCGAGGGCCGGGAGTGGCCTTTCAAGCTGCCCCAGTGGGTGAAGACTCCTAAAACCTCAGGGGATCGGCAACAGTCCTCTGAGGTCATCCTCCTCGAGGAGACCCTCTCAACGTAGCCAACTCAGATTACAGGCAGCAGTCCACCTCGCATATGAGGGCTTGGACCTCCCCACCAAGTGCCTCGGGGTTTGATTGCTGGGAGCCTTGGGCTCTGTTGACTCCCCCCCCCCCCCCCCTTGCGGGCATTGGGCCAATGCCCACTGGATCCTGGAGGTATCTTCTGAGTGGAGGCCGATGACATGTCCCCGGATACTCGTCTGCACCAAGACGTTCCTATGGACCCGTCCTCACTGCAAGAGCATCAGTGGTCCCTACCCAAAGACCTCTCCTTCCAGGAATTCGTGTGGGACATGGCGAAGGCTTTGGCATTTGCCACAGAGTCCAAGGACGAGCCTCGAGCGGAGGGCCTCGAGATTCTCAACTACGAGGCCCCCCCCCTCCCCGAAGAAGGCACTCACAGTGTCCATTTCTCCCATCCTGGCAAGGTTCCTCTTCAGGATGTGGGAGACACCAGTTATGGTGCCCATAATGATGAAATGGTTTGATTTAGTGTATCGGGTCTGCAAGAGTCCTGGCTTCCAGAATACACAGCTACCACAGAACTCCATGATGGTGGAGTCAGCCATGCGTCGGATCAAGAGCCAGAAGAGACACTCCTCAGTGCTCCCTGGCAGGGAGTCCTGCACTATGGATGCCTATGGTAGGAAGTGTTACTAGGGCTCGATGTTCATGGCCTGTATCCAAGCTTACCAGCTGTACATGGGCAAGTGCTTGAGAGACCTGGCAAAGGAGCTTGCTGGGTTCCCAACTGTGCTGTCTGATGAACTTCTCTAGCAATTTTGAACCCTGGTATTGGCGGTCAAGGAGTGCTCCAACTATATAAGTCGGGTGGCCTATAATGGCTTTGAGTCCATGGCTAGAGTGGCTGCGGTGGGCATTGGTGCCCAGCGTCTGGCATGGCTACAGTCCTCAGACCTTAAGCAATGGGTTCAGGACAAATTGGTCAATGTCATATGCCAGGGAGAGAACCTCTAAGGCAAGCCCATGACAGACAAGGCTGCAGATTTGGAGTCTGAGTTCATGACCAGAACCAGGATCTCCAGGAAGACTGCAGACCCTTCTCGACAGAAGCCTTCGGGGGAAAAAGCCCTCTTACCCGAAAAAGATAAAGGCTTACAGAACATACCCCAAATTTTCGGCTTATCCAACTCCCCCACAGGGGTCAACAGGTCAAGGACCTGGGGCATGGTTCTCGTAAGCCTAAGGCCCCCAAACCTCAAACAGTACCTCTGCCGCAGACCTGGGGGTGGGAAGGGCTTTTGACTCCTTGGGCATAGCCACTCTTCCCCTCCTGGGTCAGGAGCCACAGCACATGGGGGGTTGTCTGGTCTTCTTTGCTCACCAGTGGCCCAGCATCTGATGCTTGGGCTTTGCAGGTGGTCAGGGAGAGTTGCCTCGCCGTTTGAACGGATGCCACCTCCATTCTTCCCCAGGGAACTTCCTATGACTCTTTTTCAATGAGAGGTTCTGCAGCAGGAACTTGGGGGCCTGCTGGCAGACGAGGCAGTGGAGCTTGTTCCCCCCACTCAGAGGGGAACAGGGCTCTACTCACGCTACTTCCTGGTTCCAAAAAGAAATGGAAAGTTTTGGCCTATCTTAGATCTGCGGGACCTCAGTTGGTTCTTGGTGAATGAGAAGTTCAAAATGGTTTCCTTGGGAATGTTGCTGCCCTGCCTCCAGCAGGGAGCTTGGCTGTGCTCCTTGGATCTCAAAGATGCCTACTCCTGATCCATCCCTTGCACCGGCAGTATCTCCGTTTTGTCATCAGAAGACAGCACTACCAGTACCATGTGCTGCTGTTTGGGCTGCCATCTGCACCCCAGGGTGTTCATGAAGTGCTTGGAGGTGGTTGCTGCTCACCTGCGCCTCCAGGAGGTGTTTGTGTTCCCCTACCTGGATGACTTGCATATAAGGGATGGCTCTGCATACGAGTTCCGTCAGGCAGGATGCCACACCAGCCTCACCCTGGAACGCTTTGGGTTTGCTGTCAACTATCCCAAGTCCCACCTGCAGCCTAAGTGCCTGGAGTTCATCAGGTCCCTCCTGGACAAGGCTCAGGCCAAAGCCTTTCTTCCCTTAAATTGATCTTGGCACCTGGTGGCCCTGGTGCAGGACCTGAAGGGTCACAAAGTGGCCCTGGCCCACCTGATGTTGTGCCTTTTGGGACACATGGCCTCGACTGTGCATGTCATGCCAGAAGCCCGCCTCCGCATGCGTCCGGCACAGTGGACTCTCAGCTCCCAATGGGCCCAAGCGACGGGCTGCCTCAATGACCCTGTCACTGGTGGCGTCCCTTAATTGGTAGCAAAAGCCACAGCACTGCCTGGCTAGGATGCCATTTCATTCTCCATCCCCCTCAGGCGACTCTCACAACAGATGCCTCCAAACTGGGCTGGAGGGCACTCTGCGGACTGTACGGACCAAGGGGAGGCTGGGAACCACTCAGAGGACATTTCGCTTCCAATAAAAGAAACACACAAGGGGGACTTACACCTCCCAATAGACCACACCTTATGCAGGACAGCATGCTCGTACATGGTAATAACTATCTCACAGGTTTTTCTTTGCAAAAGGATCCTTTTATTATTTCCTAAGAACAAAGAAAAAGGCAGTCCAGTGGAATTTCAAATCTTGCCACCTCTCACAGCAAACAGGGTCATTCTGTTCTTATCTGGGTGCCGATCTCCTAAACAGCTACAAGCAAGAATATCTGCTCTTCCATGCATGAGTCTGTCTTACTTCCTGACTCAGAAATAGCAAACAAAAACACATCCTTCTGCCCTGTCTATAACAGCGAGTGAGAGAATGTGTGACAGGCATTTTGGACAAAAAAAGTGTTACAGACATACACACACGACATAGAACAAACTAGCGCACACATAAAACTCTCAGACACGACAATAGGGATACTGGGGCCATAGGAACCCAGGGAATCTATATCCCACACAGCCTTCGCTGCGCAGGAGACGAACTCCTTGCGTATCTGCTCCTGTCACATTATAGACCCTTGCTCAAGACCAAACTTGCTATTCTGGACATTTTTCTCTAATTACCTAATTTTCTGTTCCAACTGTCTAAGGCTCTACTTATGTGATTTGCCATGTTATTCTACTCATATCTGTACCCCTCTCCATTGACCTTTTCTCAGGCACCTGCCGGCAATTATCAGCCTGGGTATTGTCAGATTTATATCATTTGACCTTTGCCCCACTCACTTAGTTCTTTTTGCTTGGTTCTCTTTCACCCCTCAGTTCCCAAGAAATATATTTCTTTAACTCCCCATGTTCTGACAACTATACTGGGGCCCATTTGTTCTTCATACTAAGCTGGCGTGTTTATATCTCATAGTTGCCTTTTTACCTTCTCTGTCCACCACTTACTGATGTGTGTTTTCACACTTTTTCCATATGATGTCACATACCTCTGAAAGCATCACGTACGTACCTCAGTACAATTCTAGCATTCAAAGAACATTTCGATTTTTTTGTTGCGTTACTGTGTTAACCCTTTCTCCTCTGGCTCTCGCAGGACCCAGGGCATCTGGTCGGTGGGGGAGTGTCTTCAACAATTCAACTTCCTTGAACGCAGAGCAATTGCATACTTTGTGCATTCCAGCACCACTTATCAAACCAGGTAGATCTAGTTCAGACGGACAATCAAGTGGCAATGTTTTACCTCAACAAATGGGGAGGTACAGGGTCATACCTCTTGTGCGAGAAGGCGATTCGTCTCTGGAACTTCGCCCAGGAGGAGGAGTATGCTCCTTCAGGCGGTGTACCTCCTGGGATAGGAGAATGTCCTCGCAGATCACCTCAGTCGGGTTCTGCAGTCCTATGAGTGGAGGCTGAATCCTTGAGTGGCACGCTGCCTTTTCCTGATGTGGAGCTCTCCTACACTTGACCTCTTTGCCGGTCCCAGCAACGCCATTTGCCGCACTTCTGCTCCAGGATACCGGCCCCGCATTGAGTAGCAGCTGGCACATTCCTCCTGTCATGGAGCGAGGGTGCTTCTGTACAAGTACCCTCTGACCCTTCTGGTCTCCAAGACCCTTCTCAAGATTCACGGGATCGGGCCTTTGTGATCCTCATAGCTCCCAGGTGGGCACGGCAGCCGTGGTTTCCCCTGCTTCTCTGTCTCTCTCAGATGCTACTGATTGCCCTAGGGTGTGCCCTGCACCTCATTTCGCAGGAGGACACTCCCTCCTGCACCATAACCACAGGGTCCCTTGTCCTGATGGCCTGGCTGCTGAAAGGGTAGCCCTTGACCAATTTCATCTGCCCAGGGATGTTGAAGATGTTCTCCTGTCATCTCGCAAGGATCCCATGAGGTAAGTATAAGCCTTCAGATGATGTAGGTACTCTCCATCTGGTGCGTGGATTGGGGTACCAGCCACTTCTCCTCTTCAGTACCAGTGATGTTGCAGTACTTGCTGCACCTTTCCCAAGCTGGCTTGAAATCCAACTCAGTGAGGGTGCACCTCACTGTCCTGGCAGTGCACCATCATTTGATTGATAGGCAACCCGTGTTTTCCCATCCACTCATGGGTTGCTTTATGTGGGGTCTCTTGCTCACACGACTTCCTTTTAGTTCCCCTGCAATGGCCTGGGACCTGAATGTGGTTCTTGGTAAGCTCATGGCTCTGCCCTTCGAGATGCTGGTCTTGTGTCACCTCAAATACCTCTTGTAAAGTGGTTATCCTGGTGGTGCTTACCTCTGCCCTCAGGGTAAGCGAGCTGCAGGCTTTGGTAGCCCAGCTCCCTACACCAGGTTTCACATGAGTAGGGTGGTCTTGGGCACGCATCACAGGTTTCTTCCTAAGGTGGTTCCTCCTTTCATCTGAACCCAGAGGTGGTCCCTTTTTCCCTGACTTCACGCAAGTTGGGCGGAGGCCACACTCCACACCTTGAATTGTAAGAGGGTGTTAGCCTTCTATCTTGAGCGGATAAAAGCTCATCTCTGCTCCGCACAGCTCTTCATCTCCTTTGACCTCAAGCTGTGGGTCGCAGTCTCTAAGTGCACCCTGTCCATCTGGGTGGTGGATTGCATCTCCTTCATCTTTGTGCAGGCTGGTCTGTCTCTAGAGTGGCGCGGTACATCACTGCTCACAATGTGCGAGCGATGGCAGCCTCAGTGGCTATCTTGCACTCTGTCTCCTTGTTGGTGATCTGCTGGGCGGCCACCTGGTCCTCGGTCTGTATCTTTGCAGTGCTTTACTGCCTGGAGGAAGACTCCCGGCATGACAGCGCCTTTGGCCAGGCGGTACTCCGTCATCTGTTTGGGGAATAATGGAACTCCTTCTCTCTGACCCTTTTGTGTGTCAAGGCTACTGGAGAACTGCCTCCCTGGTCGACGATTGGGTCATGTAGGAGGTCTTGGGGCCAATCTGTGCTCTCTTTTGGCATTCATGGTTTGACTTTTCGGTTGTCTGTGGCATTTTTACAGGCTTTTTTGATAACCTGTAGCTTGGTAGTCCCATATATGAGGACTGACGTCTGCTTGTTCCTGGAGAAAGTGTAGTTACTCACCTGTAGCAGGTGTTCTCCAGGGACAGTAGGAATCAGTCCTTACCCCCCCCTCTCTCCTCCCCTGGGAGTTGCCTCCCTCCCTTGTGTTTTTTTTATTACCATCCTAGCTATGTCATCTGAGCAAGATGGCATCTTTGGGCAGGAAGGGGACCAGGCATGTGTGGTAGCATGTTCCAAAGGCTTTCTTTGAAAGCTGAGGAAATGCTCTGCGTGGGCTCCGTCAGCGCCGATGTCACCCGTATGCAAGGACTGATTCCTGCTGTCCCTGGAGAAACACCTGTTACAGGTGAGTAACTACGCTTTCCATGTATACTAACTAAACTAAGTTAACTTCAAACTGTTCCATGTAAAGTTAAATTAAGTTTGAACTGTTCCATGTAAACCGCCTTGACACTTTGATAAGGTGGTATATAAAACCAGCTAAATAAATAAAATAAATAAATTGTGTGATTTCTTTTGACAAGGGTACAGTTACAGAGGCTTCTTGAGAGCACCTTAGAGGTCTCAAAGGTGTGTAGAATGCCAATTTAGTATTTAGGTTCTCTGGCCCCTTTCATCTGTGGGTCTTGAAAATCAGAGATAAAGTTTTAAATTTGGTCCTGTACAATACTGGTAGCCAGTGTCGTTAATGGAGAGAGGGTGTGATGTGGTCACACCACTTGTAATCCTCTGTCATTCATGTTGCAGCATTCTGAATTGGAGCTGGTGCAAACTCTGTGGTCTGACCAACACGCAAGGCATTGCAGTAATCTAGCTGTGACATTATCATGGTATGGACCTCTGATTAGACTCGCATTTTTGATGTATGGAGAGAGATTTTTTAGTTGCCGCAAGTGTTAGAAGCAGTTTTTAAAGTTTTCCTTAATTTACAGGATCAAAGTAAGTAATGAATCCAGCAGTATCCCAAGATTTCTGACCTGTGATTTTAGGGGACATTCATATGTCCTTAACTAACTTCAAGGCAGTGTTGGATTTAGCTTTGGAGCAATTATCTCACTGCAGCATTCATTTGTAAGCTGTCAGTTGATCATAGAGGATAGAAAATTTACAAATATTTAAATATAAAAGTGGTATGTGCTTTCTAATTTGTTTTTTACTGGCCCCTTGTGGATAGTAAGAATGCCTCTGCCTCTTTTTATGCTAAACAAGTAAGCTGATATACCTATTAGATATTCTAAAACATCTCAGATGGGCAACAGAGACTTCCAGCCAGGTTGAAAGGAATTACAGTTGGTAGCATTCATTATAGTAGTTATGATATTTCAGATCTTATATGTTTTCAGCCATGTCCTAAAAGTAAAATCTGTTCCTTCATTTAATAGTTTTTACCTGTGTACATGCACATCAGGGTCTTGGTTGCTGCCTACCTCTTCCAGACAGGATATGGTCACTTCTCATTCTTTTGGATTAAAGGAGACTTTGGAATCTACCGCTTATGTCAGGTATGATATATTTGACAGACTTTCTCTTGTCATACACTTAAACTATTTAGTGCCTTACAGCCGCCTCCTAGAAAGCAGCAAAAAGTCCAGATAGAATTTGATTTATGGAAAGAGATTGAAATAACTTTTTTTTTAAAGGTGGCAGTAAGTCATAGTTGAATTCTGTTTCCAAATTTCATTTTTGGAGCTAAAAGGGTGGTGTGAAACCTAGAAACACTGGGACATTGAGAAAATAGGGCAATATTATTGGAAAGTCCGTCATTTCTGATTCTGGTATAAGTGATTTAAAACAATGAATAAGTGAAGAGAGTGCTTGGGGAGGAATTCTGAGCAGAAAAATTAAGTTCTGTGCACAGTATTTTAGAATTCTGCAGACTTGGCCCATGTAACACAATATAATCATGGTTGTTGAATACTAATTAACGATGAAATAATAGGGAAAACAGGAGAACTCAGGTGCATACTTTTTAAAAAAGTTTGTGCATGTTTTCCCATCATATGTTCTGGCGTTCCTCCCCTTCTCTCCCAGGCTCTACCACTATCTCTATCCTTCCCTTGGCTTGATCTCCACCATACCCCCATCACACACACAGGGTTTCCTTCTTCCTACTAGGTTGAACATCTCTTTGCCCCCTCCATACTTAAAGCCCACATCATAACTTTTTCTCTCCATTAGTCCCCTGCAAGGCCTCCAGCTTGCTGTCTGCACACCACCCCCTTGAGGATTGAATGCTTACCCCCCAGTTTTATTTTTTTCCCTGCCCCTAGCAAATCCTCCAATTTGTTTTGCTGTGGCCTGGCAGCCCCTCCTTGCTCTTGCTCTTGCTCTTGTTCTCCACTCTTTATTGTCCCATGGACTTTTTTCTAGCTAAGACTGTTCCCAAGATCTGATCATTGGGAGATGAATAAGTTTACCTTATTGTTAAAAAGCAAATTAAAGACACAATAAGCCTGCTAGCTGATGGATGTGAGGATCGCTTGGTTACCTGCCTGTCTGATGCAAAAGTAGCAGACCTCACGCACCACCTAGATAAGATTTTAGATAGTGCTGGCGAGGAGCCTGCTGTCTTCGTACATGTTGGTACAAATGACATAGGAAAGTGTGGGAAGGAAGTTCTGGAAGCCAAATTTAGGGTTTTAGGTAGGAAGTTGAAATCCAGAACTTCGAGGGTAGCATTCTCAGAAATGCTTCTCGTTCCACACACAAGACCAAGAGGCAAGCAGAGCTCCGGATTCTCAATGCGTGGATGAGACGATGGTGCAAGGAAGGAGGGTTTGGGATTTGTTTTGAACTGGGCAAAATTCTGGAGACTAGGAGGGCTTTTCTGAAAGGATGCATTACATCTTAACCATGGTAGAACCAGGCTGCTGGCATTAACCTTTAAAAAGGAGAGCAGCTTTTAAACTATTCAATGGGGGAAAGCTGACAGTCACCCAAGAGCGCTTGGTTTGGAATGATCTATCTTGAAGGATACTAGCAAAACAGAAAAGTTAGGACATCCCAATAGAGAGGTTTCAATAAAGGTAAAAGTAACTCAGGTGCCTTTAAGTACAAATCTGACAGGGTTGAAAGATTCCAAATTACCCCTGTCTTCCGATAGCCAAATTGTTAGTATGAGCAAAAAGCAAACTTTGAAATGCCTACATGCAGATTCTAGAAGTTTAAAAAATAAGATGGGCAAGTTAGAATATATAGCACTAAATGAAAGGCTAGATATAATTGGCATCTCAGAGACCTGATGGAAGAAGGATAACCAGAAGGACACTGATGCCAGACTACAAACTATATCACAATGATAGGGTAGATCACATTGGTGGAGGGGTGGCTGTATATGTTAAAGAGGGCATAGAGTCAAACAGGATAAAGGTTTTACAGGAAAGAAAATACACTCTAGAATCTCTATGGATAGAAATTCCATTTAAAAAGGGGAAGGGAATGATAGAGGGGGTGTTCTACCGTTCGCATGGCCAGAATGAACAGACAGGCGATGAAATGCTAACAGAAATTAGGGAAGCTAGCAAAGCGTACAACTCAGTAATGGGAGATTTCAATTATCCTGGTATTGACTGGATCAGTATTACATCAGGCCATGCTAAGGAGGTAAAGTTTCTAGATGTAGTAAATGATTGCTTTATGGATCAGCTAGTTCATGAACCAACATGAGAGAAAGCTATTTTAGACCTAGTCCTCAATGGAACGCAGGATGTGGTGCAAGAGGTAATGGTTTTGGAGCGACTTTACAATAGCGATCATAACATAATCACATTTGATTTAATAAATGGAGGGAAGATAGCAAAGAAATTCACTGCACTAGCATTTAACTTTCAAAAAGAAGACTATAATAAAACGAGGAAAATGGTTTAGAAAAAAATTAAAAGGAGCAACTGCTAAGGATAAGAGTTTACATCAGACTTGGGCATTAGTTAAAAATTCTATCTTGGAAGCCCAGACCAGATGTATTCCATGTTTAAATAAAGGTGGAAGGAAGGCCAAACGAATGGCGGCATGGCTTAAAGGTGCGGTCAGAGAGACTATTATAGCTGAGAGAATATTCCAGAAAATGGGAAACAGTATAAATACTGGCAATACTGGCAATACTGGCAATGGGAAACAGTATAAATACTGGCAAGTTAAATGCAAGGCATTGATAAGGCAGGCAATTAAAAAAATTGAAAAGAAGCCTGCCATGGAAGCAGAGGTACATAATAGAAACTTTGTCAAGTATATTCGTAGCCAAACACCTGTGAGTCAGTTGGATCATTAGATGATGAAAGGGTAAAAGTTGGACTAAGAGAGGATAAGGCCTTAGAGGAGAGACTGAGATTTTTTTTGCTTCAGTCTTTACTGAAGAAGATATAGGAAACTTACCTGCACCAGAAGTGATATTTAAAGGTGATGTATCAGAGGAATTGAAACAAATCTCGTTCTCTGGGAACAAGCAGGAAGTCAGTCCTCACATATGGGTGACATCGGCATAGATGGAGCCCACATGGTGTACATGCCCCAGCTTTAACAAAAAAACCTTTGGGAGTTAGACCATGCATGTACTATCACTTTCCCGCCCAAGGTTGACGTCTTACCTCAGTCTTCTTTTTTTCTGTGGAGCCCATTGGACGTTTCGTCTGCACCCTGGAAAAGCTTGTGTTTTTGCCTCTTGGTTTTTCCTTTATTCTTTCATCTGTTCTCACACCGTCACCTTCTCAGTTCCTGGAACCACTGCCACCTCAGTGTTGCATTTTTTTCAGGTATTTTTCTTGTTCTTCTGTGCGCAGGATTTTCTTGCGCCTTCCCTAACCAAGACCTTTGAGTTTGATCTCGGGGTACCATTCTGCCCGCTATGTCATTGGTTAGTGGATTTAAGAAGTGTAACCAGTGTGGGCACAATATGTCCCACACAGATCCCTACGACTGCTGCCTGCAGTGCCTCTGAGCCAATCACAGTGCCTCTGCCTGTTGGCTGTGTCTTCAGATGACGAGCAAGGGTCGCAAAAATCATGAAAGGCAGCAAGAGATGCTCTTTGGCCACAAGACCTCCTCTTGGGCCCAGACTTCAAGCACGGAATCAATGCCCTCGGGGCTGCTGTGGTGGCCACTCAGAGCCCCAAGGTCATGGGGCATAGGACTGGGGATCGTCCGCAGAGGGCCATGCCTGGAATGAAGAGACCCAGCCCACGGCGGCCTCAAAGGATGTGCCAGAACCATGACTAAGACTCTCAGTCACTGACATTGGAGCCCTCCGCGCAATACCTAGGGCACGGTGGCCAGGAGTGGCCACAGCAGGAGGAGAATCTAGTGGCATCAGGGGATCAGCGTCAGTCCTCCAAGGCCATCGTCATTAAGGGAACCCACTCCACAGAGCCGACAACAGGACTGATACCTCTCAATGCTGGTGGCTGCGGAGCCTTCTGGTCTTGAGGTCAGGATGGTAGCCTTGGAACGCAGCCTTGATGCCTTCTTGGCCCAGCAGCAGGGCCCAATGCCCGATTCCTCCGGGTCCTGGGGCCCATTGACTGGTTCGTCCACTGTGAGAACCTTTCCCGAGGAGATCCAGCCAGTGCTGGAGCAGCATCAGCTTCGGGCCAATTTATGCATCGCTTCCAATCCCTTCGAGGCCTCGGGTCTCTCCACAGAGTGCCTCTGGTTGAGAGTGCGGGGTCCCTTGGACTCCGTCGATGCCCCCAGCCGGGTGTGCAATTCTGAGTAGGAGACCGATGATGAGTCCCCAGACACTCTGCGACACTGGGATGTCCCCTCAGACTCGTCCCCACCCGAGGACCTTTCCTTCCTTGACTTCGTCTGGGACATGGCAAAGACTCTGGCCTTCACCACGGAGTCCAAGAAGGAGCCTCAGGTGGAGGACCTCGAGATCCTGCAATATGATGCCCCTCCTAAGGAGGCGTCCACAGTGCCATTCCCCCCATTTTGGAATGCTTGTTCAGGATGTGGGAATCACCTGTTATGGTTCCCATTGTGAGCAAGTGGCTGAATTCCATGTATTGAGTCCGCAAAGGCCTTTGATTCCAAAAGACACAGCTACCACACAATACTATGGTGGTGGAGTCGGCCATGCACAGGATCAAGAGCCAGAAGATGCACTCCTCTGGGCTCCCTGGCAGGGAGGCCTGCACCATGGATGGTTTTGGTAAGAAATGTTACCAAGGCTTGATGCTCGTGGCCCTTATCCAGGCATACCAGCTGTACACCGGCATGTACCTGAGGGACCTGGCAAAGGAACTTGCCAGGTTCTCAGCTGGCTTGTCCGAGGAACCTCTTAAGTAATTCAGGACCCTGGTATCAACCGTCAAGGAGTGCTCCAAATATGTCACTCGAGCAGCCTATGATGGCTTTGAGTCCATGGCTAGAGTAGCTGCAGTGAGCATTGGTGCCTTCTGCCTGGCGTGACTACAGTCCTCTGACCTGGAGCATTGAGTTCAGGACAAGTTGGTCAGTGTCCCATGCTGAGGGGAGAACCTCTTCAGCAAGCCCATGACTGACAAGCCCACAGAGCTAGAGTCTGAGTATATGACTAGAACCAGGCTGTCCTTGAAAACTGCCGACCCTTCCCGACAGAAGGCTTTGGGGGAAAAGCCCTTCTACTCGAAGAAGAGGAAGGCTTATGGAACTTACCCCCAGTATCCACCCTAATCGACCACCCTGCAGGGTCAGCAGACCAAGGGCCAGGGACATGGCCCTCGTAAACCTAAGGCCCTCAAATCCCAACCTGTGCCGCAACCTCGGAGGGACGGGGACTCCTTGAGCATGGCCTCACTTCCCTGCAGGATCAAGGGCCGCAGCATACAGGGGGTCATCTGACATTCTTCGCCGACCAGTGGACCACCATAACCACCAATGCCTGGACTCTCCAGGTGATGAGGGATGGTTACCTTCTCCATTTCGAGCAATGTTCCTGGGGCACATGGCTTTGACAGTGCATGCCTCCGTCGAACAGATGCCCTGGGTCTGCAGGTCATCGCAGTAGGCCCCCCCATCCATTTTGGAGGCATCCGTGGTGAGGATCTTCTGAGGCATTGGAACCTGAAAAGGCATCCCCGCCATGAGGTGCAGCAGCTGCTGCCATCAGATGAGGGATTTGAAGAGGGGTGCAGTCACACATATTCTGTCCTCCAGGCACCCCATCGCTGAGTGCAGAGAGTCCACTGGGCCTGACGCATGTGGAGGCGAGCTTCGGGCATGATATGCACTGTTGAAGCCATGTGCCCAAGGAGGTGGGCAGAGGCTGTTGAACGACCCTGCACATCCACAGCAAGGGCTGCTAGGAGGGCCTCTATGAATTCCAGATGCTGCGTCGACTGCAGATGAGATTTGGGGTAGTTAATGAAGGCCAAGTGCTTGAGAATGAGAATGGTGCAATGCGATTCTTTATGGACCTCGTCGGCAGAGCCGCCTATGACGAACCAGTTGTCCAGATAGGAGAAGAAACATTCCCTGCAGCCAAAGGTATATGGCGACCACCGCCAGGCATTTTGTGAACACTCTTGGGATGGGGGAACTAGGACTGGAGGGTGTGGGACTAGAGGAGGACTGATGCTGGGGGGGGGGGGGGTGGCACGGGAATTAGGACAACTGGGGAGCTAGGACTGGAAATGGGCTGATGCTGTAGGATGGGGGGACTGGAAGGGAGATGATATTGGAGGAGGACTGCTGCTGGAGGGGCTGGGGCTGGCACTGGAATAGGACTGCCAGAGAGCTAGAACTGGAAATGGGTTGATGCTAGGGGATGGGGGGACTGGAACTGGAAGGGAGATGATGCTGTGGGGGCTAGAACTAGAAAGGAGATTGTTGGGAGGGGCTGAGACTAGAAGGGAGCTTATGTTGGGGGGGTTCTGGAGCTGGAAGGGAGCTGATGCAGGGAGGGACTGGGACTGGAAGGGAGCTGATGCTGGGAGGCACGTGAAAGGGGTGATACTGGAGCTGGAGGGGGCTAAAAGAGGGCAGATGCTGGGGTCAGGGTGAAGAGGAAGCAGAATCTGAGGGAGTGAGGATGGGGAAGGGGGCAGATATTTTGTGTAAGAGGGGAGGAAATAAGGTCATGCAGGGGAAAGGTGAGAGGGAGGGGCATAAGAATAGATGCTGGGATAAAAAGGAGGAATTGTAGGGTCAATGAAAATTGGAAAAGGAAGTAGCTGGGTGGGTGTGGGGAATGATGTAGGAGGCAGGAGGGGTAGGTACTGGAGATATGGCAATAAGGGTAAGCAGGGCTTGGGACTTAGGTGGAGACTTTAAAATTTTTTGGAAGAAAAGAAGACAAAATCTTCAGATTGACTGGGTACTGGGAGAATAATGCGCAGTTGAGGCAGCAGATCCGGGGCTGGTGCAACACACTGTGCATGCAGCTCTGGCAGTAGAAAGATCGTGACATCGTGCAGCACCATACCCAGCTTCATCTTTCTTTCTCTGAGTCAGCAGTAGCAGCCGCCAGTGCTACCTGTAGCATTCACTTTCGGTGCATGGAGCCATTGAACTGTGTACTGGAAGTGAACAGGATGTGAACAGGATGGAGTCGGTGCAGAGGGTTGCTACTAAGATGATTAGTGGTCTTCATTATAAAGCATATGAGGACAGACTTAAGGATCTTAATATGTACACCTTAGAGGAAAGGCGGGATAGAGGTGATATGATTGAGATGTTTAAATACCTCCGTGGCATAAATGTTTAGGGAGAGAGCCTCTTTCAATTGAAAGCAAGTTCTGCGACGAGGGGACATGGGATGAGGGTGAAGGGAGATAGATTCAGGAGTGATATGCGGAAATATTTCTTTACGGAAAGAGTAGTGGATCCGTGGAATAGTCTCCCAGTGGAGGTGGTAGAGATGAGGACAGTAACTGAATTCAAAAAAGCATGGGACCAACACAGAGGATCTCTAAAGGTAAAAAGTGGACTGTTGTAGTTGTTGTTATGGAAGGACAGACTAGATGGGCCTTGTGGTCTTTTTCTGTCATCATGTTTCTATGTTTCTAAGTGAATGCTACAGGTAGCACTGGCTGCTGCATGCTGATTTAGAGAAAGAAAGATGAAGATATAGGGATGGTGCTGTATGATCTTTCTGTTGCTGATTTGGAGGAAAAAAGAAGATGCCAGAGATGGTGCCAACAGTATTTTTGCCACGGGGGGAGGGGGGAGACAGAAATAGAGGAGAATGGGATATGCTGGATTGGGGGGGAGGGGAAAGAGATATTTTGGGTTATGAAAGAGTAGGGATATATTGGACTGGGGATGGGGGGAAGAGGGAGAGAGAGAAGATGCTGGGCTGGGAGAGGAGATAGAGATGCTGGATTACTGGAGGGGGAGAGGATGGAGAAGGGAATGGGGATGGAAAGCCGCTGTTCTATGGATTGGGGAAGGGAAAAGGAGCTGGGGAGGTGGAGAGAAAGGGAGATGTTGGACTTAGGGGATAAAGGGGGGAAAGTGAGGAAATTGGGCAGCTACTGAATTGGGGTAGTGAGAGAGGGAGATGGTGGGCATGGGGTAACTATGTGAAAGAGGCCATGGGAAGTTGGCAAGGAGATGAGTGAGAGAAGGATGGTGAATCTCCAGGAACAAGCAGGAATGAGTCTTCACATATGGGTACGTCGGTACCGACGGAGCCTGCGCGGGAACGCTTTCCAGCGTCCAATCAAAAAGCTTTTGGAAGCATCCCACCATGCCTGCATGCTGCCTTCCCGCCTTTCCCAACTGCCTCTCCTCAGTTTTCGTTTTTCCGCGGAGCTGGCAGGACCTCCTCCTGTCACCGCAGAAAATTCTTGTTTTAATTCTTTAGTTTTCTTGTGGTCGCGGCTGTCTTCCCCGACGCCACCGGTACCGCCGGTGTTTCTTTTTCTTTTCTTGTAAAATTTTTCCTTTTAAGGGAATATTTTTTCTTCTGAGTGTCTTACGGTTTTTCAGGCCTTCTAGGCCTCTCCATGTCCTTCATGGAACCGCCAGCCACTTTCTCCAAGAAATGTTCAAACTGCGGCGGTACAACTTTATTTTTAGACTCCCAAAATTGGTGTCTAACCTGTTTGGGTCCTGACCTTTTTCCTCCGGAGCCCTCGGGCAACAGTATTGTGAGAAGAGGTTTTCAACATCGAGTTTCCCTCGATATGAGGTTCCCTTCCAACTTCAGGGCACCGACCATTCCTCCTTCTACACAGGATCAGGTAACCCACAAACAGTCTGTTAAGACTAGCCAACCCTCGAGTGGTAGGTCTCATGCACAGCATGTAGACGGCTCCGGCCTTGCCCTCGAGGGCCCATTGGCTTCAAAACCCCAGCGGGAGTCTTCGGCCTCCAAAGCCCATGTGGGGTTTCAGGTTGTTCCTGGGGCTCACCCCTCACAGAACATACCTGAGCCATGCCCGGTGGTGGTATCCGCTTCGAGCGGTACCGATACCCCGGCATTGGCACTGGTGTTGGACGAAACACTCCTCATCAGGGATCGTCGTCTGGCGTCCTCGGTACCTACGGGACCGGTGGATACGTTCCAGACTGACTTTCCAGTATCAGTACCGGCTGATACTACCACCGATGTCGGTACCCTCCAGACGTGCATCGATAGACTCGCTTCCTTCGATGCCGAGTCTGGAATCGATCTCTAGTCTGGAAGACTGGGTACCGACACCTATCGGTACTGGACGCTCGGTAACGAGGGTGACCGCCGAAGGCTTTCGGTTACCTCGGTTACCGATTGGGCTGTCACCGATTGCTGCTCCGATGTCGGTGTCGGGTTCGGTTCCGACAGCAGTACCGGTATCCACAGTAGCATCGTGGCCAGCTCCTTCCATGCTTCTTTCAACAGGATCGCTCCCTTCTATACCAAGTTTGGAGTCTATACCTGGCAAGGATCCCATACTGCACCGTGCAATATACTCAGATAGATCCTTCGGTGCCCAGGCTAGTTCTTCAGATCTAACCTGTCCAAGGGAGGTTCTCTTTGGAGATCCTTCTTTTCAGAGTTTCCTCCGGGATATGGCAAGATCACTTGCCATTTCTATCCCTGGACATTTCTATCCCTACACAAGGCTCTGTTTCTACCGAAGCAAAGGAAAATATAATGCTTCCTTTGCATCATTCCTTGCAGGATCTTCTTCTAGGAATGTGGGAAGCACCTTTAAGGGTACCCCCACCTTCCAGAGCAACTGATCTCCTATATCAGGTGCCCCCCTCTCCAGGGTTTCAAAAGACTCAACTTCCTCCTCATTCCATTGTAGTGGAATCAGCAATGAGGCGGGTGAAGAGTAAGAAAAAGCACTCTTCTTATCTGCCAGGTCGTGAGTCTAAGACACTAGATGCCTTTGGACGTCAAACCTTCCAGACATCCATGCTTTCAGCAAGAATTCTCTCATATATTTTTTATATGAGTCTGTCTCCTGAGGAGGTCACAAAGAAATTACATCTTTTGACTCATTTTCTTTCAGAACCCAAGAGTGCAGACTATTCCTCACTGCTTAGTCATATTCAAAATATCTCTTGGTTTATTGCTTGTGCTTCTCTAGACTCATTTGAGTCTGTTAGCAGGACTTCTGCTATAGCTATAGGGGCACGACGTAGCGCCTGGCTCCAAGCTTCAGACTTAGACAAATGGGCACAACAAAGACTGGGTAATACTCCTTGCACTGGAGAAAATCTCTTCAATAAGTTACGTGACTCAGTGGTTCACTGACTTACCTGTTTCTAAGGGCTGTTCTACACCCTCTTCTTTCCCAGTAGGTAGGAAATGTCCTACCAAACTTTCTTCCCCTAGGGGGAGAAGGTTTTATTCATCTTCTGCCCATCACACAGATGTTCCCAAACAGGGGAAACATCGCCCTGGTCTGAAGAATCCAAGCTCTCACCAGGCTCACCAAACCCAGCATCCGCAGGGTTTCTGATTAATCATCATATTTTTTTTTTGTGCCTCTTGGGGTTTAGAACCTGCAGTTGGCTTCTTCTCAGTAGAAGCTTTCCACTGCTTTCATTCTAAACTCTAGGCATGGATCTCTTTTCACAAGACATCCATTTTTTCTCTGTTATACGAGCTCTTAGGATGTTCATGCCTATAGGTCACAGCTTTCTCCTCCTCTTCCTGCTAGGGAAAGAGGTTTAACAACTATCAAATGATAGTTTTCTGTACCAGCATGAATTTTTTCCTTTCTACAGACTTACCACATTGTAAGTCTCCATTCAGCTCCATCTTCTCTACCCTCTTACCAAGCATTTCCTCTGTAAGAGTGGTACTATTACACTGGAGGGCTTCTTCTTCAGCCCCTCTAGGTTTCTCACTATTCCAGTGTGGAGTTTTCCTCTCTGAGTTAACTCCCTTCTTCTTTTTTGCTTTGGGGCAGCTTATCATACAGCTCCAGAGTTTTCTTACTCCTGTTCTGTCTGTTCTTTCTGTTTTTAAACAGAAAGATTTTTTCTGCTGTCTTACTAGCAGTTGCCCATGCAGGAGCCCTAGTGATTGGACCACTGGTTCTTCTCCACAAGCATCCAGAGTTGTCCTCCACTACATTCTTTCTGGCCTTAGTAGTGACTCCAAGACAGTGGATTCAGCTTTCTTGGCAAATCTTATCACTACAGGCTCCTCGGATTGTCTTCTATTCTTGCCATCTCCAATTCCCTTGGGTTTGGCAGCATAGTTGACGTAGGTACTGGCTTTTCCAGCAGCCAGTTCTATCTCCTAATTCTCCTGCATTATGCTCTCTGCAATTCTACAGAGAAGCTTTCCACCATGGGCCCTTGCTAGAGAGCATTAGGATTTTCTCAAACAGCTGTCCTAAATGGTTGGATAAGGCTCCCTCAGTCATGCCCCTCATGACTGGAAGTGTTCTTCCTACCCTACTATCTCCTTTTTAAAACAAAGGCCATGGGCCTTCTCTTACGTGAAAGTTTAAAGAGTTGTTCAATTCCCTGGTTTGATCCTCAGGATTCCCACCGGGAATATGCTCTTTTTTTCCTTGCAGCTCATCCTCATGGTATCCTAATCTTTCATGGACAGCGCATATTTAGCTAAAGAATGCATGATACCCTTTTTGCCCTTCAAGTAGGTCAACATGGTATCTCATTCCTATGCGTCTTCTGTCCATTTACCATGCTAGAGTTCTGGAGGACTCGGGACTTGCTGCTTGCAGACTGATATTATCCTCTGCTTTTCACATAACCATCCTGGTTATTTCACTGGCTAGCATTCTTGCAACAATCTAGTCTGTTCCTTGTCAGGGAGATTTTTCCCCTGACTCCTTCCATCATAACCAGGGGGAATAGATTCTCTATATATCTTCTCAAGTAGGTTCCACCTTCTTGTTATTAGATGAATCTTTCCTCTTCACATCTCCTATGTGAATATACTTTCTATAGGCATATCTCTGTCTGCTTAATTGCAGACACCTATATATAGGCCTATATATTCATATCTATATATATATATATCTATAGATATATGTCTGTCATTTGTGTGTGTATATGTTTTGCCCTTCTATATCTCACTATAGATATATATTCTTATATGTCTATCTATATATCTATATGTCTATCTATCTATCTATATATATATATATATACGTATATATATGTGCATCTGTTGAGATATTTATTATAGATAGATATGTATTTACATACTTATCTATCTGACTGTCTATGCTTATATAGATATATATGTCTCCATATGATTCTGACAGTTGGGCTCTACCCATACCCATGCTATTCCAGCATGTTTGGGGTGCTACACACACAACCACTCCCGTGGTAGTTAACAACTTTTCTACCATAACCTTAAAGGTTAGGTACCCCTGAAGCTCTCCATGTTCCAGTATCTTTCCTAGCTACCACCACTTAGGAAAGACATTGCGGATCTTCAGTTACTCTGAGGCTCTAACGCCTCAGACACCTGTCCTTTCTTTTTGGGATACAAGGTTTTTTCCATACCCCTTCTTCCAACAAGGACTAGGCCAGTTTGTCCAAATCGGTCAGCCTTTCCTCTTTTTGCTTCTAAGAGTGAGCCACTCTGCAGCCAATAGAGTTTGGGCTTTTTCCATAAAGCCTTCCGCTGAAAGCCTACCGTCTTTGTACTACCCCAGTTGATCCCTGGGGTTACCTCTCACCTTTCAGGATTCTGACCTCCAACAGGTTTATTACCTCCACTTCACAGTGAGGTCCTCCTTGAGGTTCCTCTACTGGATCCCCAGTAGATCTCATGAACCTCCTTACTTTTCTCCAATCCTGTTAGGGGAGGTCCATACTGCAATATTTCACTTTCAATATATTTGATGATAATTGTCATCCACACAAGGACTTCTTGTCTGCAGTCCTATGCTAGGTTAGCTGTCTTTTACAGCACCTTTCTGTTTCAACTCCTTCCCTCCATCCTGAGGATGCCTGGCCATATTAGGTGTAGCATGTTCCAATCCATAACATGCTGGGACTCCAGGCATCTTAGCTTGGGAGTCCCCATATGTGAAGACTCATTCCTGCTTGTTCCTGGAGATAGCACAGTTACTTACCTGTAACAGGTGATCTCTGGGAACTGCAGGAATAAGTCTTCACAACCCACCCACCTCCCCTAGGAGTTGTATTCTCTATCTCTATCTTTCCCTTCTCTCTCTCTCTCTCTCTTTGTCTCAGCTTTAAAACTTAACTGAGAAGAGGCAGTTGGGAAAGGCGGGAAGGCAGCACGCAGGCGTGGTGGGATGCTTCCAAAAGCTTTTTGATTGGACGCTAGGAAGCGTTCCCGCGCAGGCTCCGTCGGTACCGACGTACCCATATGTGAAGACTTATTCCTGCTGTTCCCAGAGATCACCTGTTACAGGTAAGTAACTGTGCTTTACAGAGCATGGATATGTGCTAATGTTGAGTGAGTGAGAGACAGGAGGGAATAAGGCTAGCGAAGGAGTGAGACAGGGAATGAGAGAACTTGGCAGACTGGCTAGGATGAAGGTTAGAGGAGTAGATGGAAAGTTGATAAGTGAAAAGTCAAAAGGTGATTGAGGATGAAGGGGTGAAATATGAGTGGATGAAAAAGGAGTAAAGAAATAAAAGGAGGAAAGAGCAAAAGGGGAAAGATCAATATGTTAGAGGCAGCTTTAGAGAATGGAAAAAAACAGTAGAAGAGAGAAGAAGGGACAAATGGATAGCAGAAGCAGAAGACACAAAGACAAAAGAAGAAAGTGACTGGGTCAGTTGTGACTGAAAAATAAAATGCCTAAACAAAAGGTAGAGAAAAACTATGGAAGATCGAGGACTGGACAGGCAATTGTCCAGGGAGCGAGCTCATCCCTGCTCCTACTGCCAGCTAATCAACACCTCTGGCAAGGATTTAAAACTTAAAGGGCTGCTGGCACCCCTACGCCTGGTGGACCCATGCCTGAGGGCTTTGCCAGAGGTCCCTTTGGCATGGCCCAATGACAAAGGACACCACCTGTACATAGCCGAGGAAAATATCGCCACTCCGGCAACAGCTCCAGCGCTCCCAAACCCTGAAAGGACGTCGGAAAACCAACAGCCAGGTAGCTATCTACTCCCACTGCTCCCATGTCCTTTCTTCATACAAGCACACTATATACAATCCACCACACCAGGAGACCCTAGCCCGTGAGGAACACCTGCACTGAAAACTCCTTCAAGTAACTCATCTGAACCCTTTATCTACCAGATCCTTTGGCACCACTCCATAGACAATCTCCCCAACAGCCACCACGAACCATAACAAGCAAAATGGCCTCATCAGGCTCCAGCTATAGACGCTACTGTACTCCCTTCTCACTCTCTTTATCCTAACCTCCACCATCAATGCCCTTCTGTTCCCTACCTCAAGCCCTTCAGCTCTCCTATTTTTCCCCACCCACTACACATACACCTACCTCCCAACCAACTACGTAAGCTAAACCTATGACCACCTCTCCCCCAGACTACGCAACCCACAATGCATCATCACCTTTACAACAAGTAGTTATTACCCACAGACTCACTCAGCTAAACCAATCAACTCTAACACCCTCAACTGCGCTCTCATAAACATACGCTCTGCAAAGAACAAAATCACAATTATACGCAACCACCTCACCACTCAAGACCTGGATATCTTATGCGTTACTGACTCCTGGCTCACTGAGAGACACAGTGCTGCTAAATCAACTCAAACCCCTTAATTACAGCCTATTCCACTATCCAAGAGCTCACCGCAAAAGAGGAGTACTCATTCTTGCCAAATTCAACCTGAGTCTTCACAAACTAGCTGCAGATAGCACAGAAAGCCTGGAGACATTTACTGCATCTAACAAACAAAAAACGCTTTGTCTGGCATATCACTCGCTATCCACCACAACCAAACAACCTCTCCAACATACTACAACTAACCCTAGAAAACAACAAGGACCTCGTACTACTGGGAGACCTCAACCTCCAATTTGCCCCAACAAAACAAGCAACAGCATTCATAAAAGCAATGGATGTGATGGACTTCACAGAAATCATATAGTCACCAACCCACAACAAAGGCAACACTTTGGACCTCATCTTCATGAACAAAAATCCGATCCATATCAACCCTGCCACCCCTGCACAGATCCTTCCGGTACCCTGGTCTGACCACTACCTAATAAGTTTTTATCTACCCCTCAACAAACCAACAAAAAAGCCTCCTCCCAACCATCACGTGTGATGTTACAAACAATTTGACAAGGAATCCTTCCTCACACACATCTCCCAACTTATCAATGCAGAATCACTGGACCTTGACTCAACCATCTCTGCTTGGAACCAAACCATCTCGGAAGCAGCCACAACCTCAATTCACCCACACTCTATGAACCGAAAATGGACTCCACGGTACGCCCCACACTTCTGAAAACTCAAAACACTATTCTGTAGACAGGAATGAAAAAGGAGAAAATCACAATTGGCCTCAGATTGAACATGCTACTTGACACTACTAAAAGAATACAATCATGCCTCAGACTGCTCCAAGCAAGCCTACCATGCCAAATTGGTTCAAAAATCTCTCAACCGACCAAGAGAACGATTTGCCCTAGTAAAAGAATTTACAAGGGTCCCAAATGAAGATTTATCTGACAAGTACTACTCAGCACAACAAACCCAACCACCTTCTCAAATGCACCAGGTATCGCAGAATACTCCCCTCACTCACTCATGAACCACATTCGAACACGTCACCAAAATGCAGAAACCATCATATCATCCCCTAACACTACAGTGTCCCTACTAGATCCCTGCCCAGTGAGCTGGATCAAAGCCAAAAAGACTGAACTCTCCTCATTCCTTGCAACTACCAGGACACCTAAAGACCTCCTCGATTCACCCCCGACTAAATAAACCTCACCTAGACCCATCTGACCCCGCCTCCTATAGGCCTATGGCACGTCTACCATTAATAGCCAAAATAATCGAGAAAGCCGTCCAACAGCAAATAAAAGAATACCTCGAGAAACATGACCTGCTCAACCAACAGCAACACAGATTCTCCAGGACCAAGCAGGAAGTCAGCCCTCACATATGGGTGATGTCGGCGCCGACGGAGCCCCCATGTGGAGCATTTCCCCAGCTTTCAAAGAAAGCCTTCGGGAATGCAGCGCGCATGTGTGGTCCCCTTCCCGCTCAAGGGTGCCATCTTGCTCAGTCTTCTTTTTTCCGCGGAGCCCGACGGACGTGTGTTTTAATCACCCGGTTAAAAGTTGATTTTTTCCTTCAAAGACTTGTGTTTTTTTGCCGGTTCAATGCCGGTTCCCCTTACCGCCTGGGCACGGTACACCGGTATAGAGCCCGGAGCTACTTTTTCGGTTTTTGTCCTTTGAGACTAGCATTCGCGCTTTTTTTCTTTTTCACTGGCAGCCCGGTCTTTTGACTTTGCAAGGGCCCTTTTTCCCCCGATGGCTGCCAGCGGGTTCAAGAAGTGTGATCGGTGTAAGAAACTGATGTCTCTCACCAACACACACGACTGCTGCCTCCGGTGCCTCGGGCCCGATCATAACCCGATGATCTGTGGCCCGTGTGGCAAAATATCCTCTAAGGTGTTGAGGAGCCGTCAACACCAGCGAGAAAGGATCTTCTCTGACTCCGTGTCCGGCCGGGCCTGGACTTCGTCAGAGGCCTTGATGTCTCGGGAGTCCGACCCCGAGCATCGTCGGGGCTCCTCTGAGTGGGGGGTCTCCCTTGCAGGAACACAAAAGGAAGAAGAAACCTGCGAAGGCGGCGTCAGTGGACGCTCTTGGTCCCTCGAGGGCCAGGTCGCATAGCCCCGACCACCGTACCGGGTCTCCCGAGTCGGAGAGGCCTGCCAAATTGCCTCGTGTGGAGCCAGAGTCCCCGAGTCATATGAGTGCTGTTGTCCTCGTGGACTCTCCGGGGGAGCCGACATCGGACTCAGGTTGACGGCCTTGGAGAGCAGCTTGGCTGCCTTCATGGAACAGCAGCGGGTGCTGATCGCTGGTCTGACCGGTGCATCTGCCCCGGCCACTGGAACCTTGACGTACAAGTTGATCCCGGAGGCCGAGCCGATCCTCGAGTCAATGAGGTCTCGAGTCGATTCTCGGCCAAGGTCTCCCTCGGCCTCCCATATGGGGCCGAGGTCGTCGACGCCGGTACCCTCGGCGTCAGGGCGGATGGCATCGGTGCCCGCCCGACCGGAGCCACTTGATTCCTCCTTGGAGGGGTCGGAGTGGGAGTCGGAGGACGAGGAGTCCCCGGACACTTTCCAGACCCGGTGCATCCCATCGGACTCACCGGAGTCCGAGCCTCGGAGAAGGTCCCCCCCCCGGAGAATACCCGGTTCTCGGACTTTGTGAGGGATATGGCCAAGGCCTTGGCCTTCCCTGCGGATCCCGAGGAGGAGCCTCGAACCGAGGAGCTCGAGGCCCTTCAGTATGACTCTCCTCCGAAGGAGGCCTTTACTGTACCGGTTCCTCCAATGCTGGAACGGCTGCTCCTTCTGCATGTGGGAGGCACCGGCCTTGGCGCCGGTTCTCAGCAAACGGGTCGATTTCCATTTATCGAGTCCGTAAGAGCCCTGGGTTCCAGAAGGCACAGCTACCGCACCACTCCATGGTTGTGGAATCGGCCATGCATCGTCTGAAGAGTCAGAAGATGCACTCCTTGGTGCCCCCCAGCAGGGAGGCCCAGAACCTGGATGCCCTCGGTAGAAAGTGCTTCTAGGGCTCTATGCTGGCTTGCCGTGTCCAGACTTACCAGCTGTAAATGGGCATGTACCTCCGAGACCTGGGGTTCTCTGCTGGCCTCTCCGAGGAACCTTTGCAGAGGTTCAAGGCTTTGTCATCGGGGATTCGAGAGTGCTCGAAGTTTATATCTTGAGCAGCCTGTGATGGCTTCGAGGCTTCGGCCTGAGTAGCAGTGGCCGGCATCGGTGCACACCGTCAGGCCTGGCTACAGTCATCGGACCTCGAGCCATGGGTCCAAGGCAAGTTGGTCAATGTCCCTTGCTGGGGTGAGAACCTCTTTGGCAAACCCATGGCTGAAAAGGCTGCAGAAATCGAGACTGAGACTCTCACCAGGACAAGGCTGTCCAGGAAGACTTCTGCCCCTTCTCAGAAGAAGAAGGGCTCGGGGAAAAAGCCATTTTACCCGATGAAGGCCTCTGCCTACAAATCCTAGCCTCAATTCCAGGCCTCTACAGCTCCCCAACAGGGTCAGCAGGCCAAGGGGGCAGGGACATGGGCCCCGTAGGCAGAAAACCCCCAAGCCGCTAGCTCCGGCTCCTGCACAGCAAGGAGCGGGGTTTTGACTCCCACTGCATAGCCTCTCCCCCACAGCTGGCTCCACTCAGCACAGGAGGCCAGCTGACACTGTATGCCCACAGATGATCAGCTCTAATAGGAGATACCTGGGTACTGAGCATCGTCCAAAAGGGCTACTTGCTCCACTTCAACCAGTTACCTCCCTCCTATTTTCCAGGGGAGCCTCCAAGGCTCCCTCTGCACAGGAACCTCCTCCTTCAGGAGTTGGCAAGTCTTCTACAGGAGCAGGCGGTGGAACTGGTGCCTCACCGCCTGATAGGAAGAGGCTTCTATTCCAGGTACTTTCTGGTACCAAAAAGGAGAGAAGGCCTCAGGCCCATCCTAGACTTGCGAAGTCTCAACAAGTTTCTGGAGAGGGGAAAAGTTCAAGATGCTTACCTTTGGAATACTGCTGCCCTACCTCCAGCAGGGAGATTGGCTATGTTCCTTAGACCTAAAGGATGCTTATACTCACATCCTCATTCATCCAGACCACAGACAATATCTCAGATTTGTAGTGGGAGGAAATAATTTTCAATACAGGGTACTTCCATTTGGCCTAACCTCTGCACCCAGGGTTTTCACCAAATGCCTGGCGGTGGTGGCGGCCTATCTCAGAAACCAGGGCATCTTTGTCTTTCCATACCTGGACGACTGGCTCATCAGGGGTCAGTCTTCACAGGAGGCCAGACAAACCACTCTTCACACTGTCTGTCTTCTCCAGCACCTGGGCTTCGTCATAAACTTCGCAAAGTCCACTTTGCTCCCCCCACAGGACCTAGAGTTCATAGGGGCAAGGTTGGATACCTTACAAGCAATGGCTTATTTGCCCGGGAACAGGGCTCACAGACTGATGGCTCTGGCCCAGCAGTTTCGCAGTGGATCTCTGGTCTCTGCCAGACATTTCCTGAGGCTTTTGGGCCACATGGCATCCACGGTCCATGTAACTCCAAATGCTCGTCTGCATATGTGGCCTGCTCAATGGTGCCTCAGAGCTCAGTGGATACAGGCCACAGGAGACTTAAGAGACAGAGTAAGTGTGTCCAAACTACTAGCGGCCTCCCTGCAGTGGTGGCTGCATCTCCCAAACCTGATCAAAGGGGTGCCTTTCCAGGCACCACCACACACACAGGTACTGACGACCGATGCTTCTCTTCAAGGTTGGGGTGGACATTGCCAGGGGGCATGTACTCAGGGCCTCTGGTCTCCTTGGGAGGCCACACAGCAGATCAATCTGTTGGAGTTGCGAGCTATTCGATTAGCTCTACAAACTTTCTCTCATGTCCTCTTTCACCAGTCTGTCTTGATTCAGACAGACAACCAAGTAGCAATGTTCTATGTGAACAAACAATTAGGCACAGGATCCAGGCTTCTGTGTCAGGAAGCACAGGCCCTGTGCGCCTTTGCAGTCAAGCATGACATGTTTCTCAAGGCAGTTTATCTACCTGGCAAAGAAAATTACCTGGCAGACAGGTTGAGCAGGATTCTACAGCCTCACGAATGGCATTTGAATCCCCTAGTGGTCCAGCAGATCTTCCTAAAATGGGGTCTTCCAACCATCGAGCTCTTTGCCAGTCCACTGAACCATCAGCTGCCCAGGTTCTATTCCAGACAACCGCATCCTCTGTGAATAGCAGCAGATGCCTTCCTAATCTCTTGGTCTACAGGCCTGCTGTATGCGTTTCCTCCAACGCCTCTAGTAGCCCGAACCCTATTCAAGGTTCTTCGGGACAGGGCCTCGCTGATCCTGGTAGCCCCCAGATGGCCGAGGCAACCGTGGTTTCCACTCCTTCTGCAATTGGCGGTGGACATTCCACTCCCTCTGGGGGTGCAACCCGATCTCCTGTCTCAGGATCAGTGATCTCTCCTGCACCCCAACCTCCAGTCCCTCCATTTGATGGCCTGGCTGCTGAAAGGGTAGTTCTAGCCCCCTTCCTTCTACCTAGGGAAGTGGAGGAGGTGCTTTTGGCCTCTACGAGATAATCCACCCGGAAATCTTATGCCCTCAAGTGGCGTAGGTTCTCCACCTGGTGTGCTCAGCGCCAGGAGGATCCGTTTTCGTGCCTGGTACCAGTGGTGTTGCAGTATCTGCTTCACCTGTCGGACCAAGGCCTTAAATCCAACTCTGTTCGGGCCCACCTCAGTGCTCTGTCAGCGCACCACTCGCCGGTGGAGGGCCAGTCTCTGTCGGTCCACCCCTTAGTGGCCCGCTTCCTCAGAGGCCTGCTTTTGCTCAAGCCTCCGATTCGTCCACCAGCCCCTGAGTGGGATTTGAATGTGGTCTTGCAACAACTTACTCGCCCACCGTTTGAGCCGATGGCTACCTGTCATTTACGCTTCCTTTCCTGGAAGGCGTTGTTCTTGGTGGCTCTTACCTCGGCCAGGCGTGTCAGTGAACTACAGGCCCTGGTTTCTGATAGACCATACACATGGTTCTATAGGAACTCATCTTAAGTTCCTTCCAAAGGTTGTCTCCTCTTTCCACCTCAATCAGGAGGTGGTTCTTCCGACCTTCTTTCCCAGGCCGCATGCCAGCCGGGCTGAAATGGTCTTGCATACCCTGGTCTGTAGGAGGGCGTTGTCTTTCTACATTGACCATACACAGGGGCATCGAAGGGCTGTTCAGCTCTTCGTATCTTTTGACCATAATAAGCTGGGGTTACCTGTCTCCAAGCGTACCCTGTCCATTTGGGTAGCAGGCTGTATCGCCTGGGTGTACAGGGCAGCCGGCCTCTCCTTGCAGGGTCAAGTCACGGCCCACCGTGTCAGGGCGAAGGCTGCGTCAGTAGCTCATCTCTGCTCTGTTCCGTTGGCAGACATCTGCCGGGTCGCTACTTGGTCTTCAAGCCAGACTTTTGCGGCCCATTACTGCCTCGAGAGGGAGTCCCGCAGGGACAGTGCTTTCGGACAGGCGGTACTCCGTAATCTCTTTGAGGTTTAGGCAACTCCTTCCCTCCGGCCCTTGTGTTGGGCTACAGTTTGGGGGCGTTCTAAGAGAAGATTCCTATTGCGCATGCTGAGGCTCTAGAGGGAGCTTATTTTTCAGTTTTGGGTTCTCGGTAGCCTAGAGCTGTGGAGTCCCATATGTGAGTACTGACTTCCTGCTTGGTCCTGGAGAAAGAATAGTTACTCACCTGTAACAGGTGTTCTCCAGGAGCAGCAGGAATCAGTCCTCATGACCCTCCCTCCTCCCCTTGGAGTTGCAGTCATATATATATATTTCATTTTGTTTTTTTGCTGTCTTTTAGCTATGTCATCAGACTGAGCAAGATGGCACCCTTGGGCGGGAAGGGGACCGTGCATGCGCGCTGCATTCCCAAAGGCTTTCTTTGAAAGCTGGGGAAATGCTCCGCACAGGGGCTCCGTCGGCGCCGACGTCACCCATATGTGAGGACTGATTCCTGCTGCTGCTGGAGAACACCTGATCTCCAGGAACAAGCAGGAATGAGCCTTCACATATGGGTACGGAGCCTGCGCGGGAACGCTTCCCAGCGTCCAATCAGAAAGCTTTTGGAAGCATCCCACCATGCCTGCGTGCTGCCTTCCCGCCTTTCTTTAGTTTTCTTGTGGTCGCGGCTGTCTTCCCCGACGCCACCGGTACCGCCGGTGTTTCTTTTTCTTTTCTTGTAAAATTTTTCCTTTTAAGGGAATATTTTTTTCTTCTGAGTGTCTTACGGTTTTTCAGTCCTTCTAGGCCTCTCCATGTCCTTCATGGAACCGCCAGCCACTTTCTCCAAGAAATGTTCAAACTGCGGCGGTACAACTTTATTTTTAGACTCCCAAAATTGGTGTCTAACCTGTTTGGGTCCTGACCTTTTTCCTCCGGAGCCCTCGGGCAACAGTATTGTGAGAAGAGGTTTTCAACATCGAGTTTCCCTCGATATGAGGTTCCCTTCCAACTTCAGGGCACCGACCATTCCTCCTCCTACACAGGATCAGATAACCCACAAACAGTCTGTTAAGACTAGCCAACCCTCGAGTGGTAGGTCACCGATACTACCTCCTACGTCGGTACCCTCCAGACATGCATCGACTTCGATGCCGAGTCTGGAATCGATCTCCAGTCTGGAGGACTGGGTACCGACTCCCATTGGTACCGAAGGCTCGGTTCCGTTGGTTCGGATCCACAACTCTCGGTTCCTCTGTTGCCGTTTGGGTTGCCACCGGCTGGGTTTCATCCATCGGTATCAGACACGGTACCGAAGTCGGTACCGATGTCTACATTATCCTCAATGCAGAGTTTGGAATCGATCTCTAGTCTGGAAGACGCGGTTCCGACATGCCTTGGTACCGCGGCCTGTCGATACCGGAGGCTTGGTGCCGAGGGTGACTGCCGAACGTTTTCGGTTACCTCGGTACCGAATGAGCTGTCACCGATGGCTGTTCCGATGTCTGTGTCTGGTTCGGTTCCGACATCGGTTCCGGTATCCTCTGTAGCATCGTGGCCAGCTCCTTCCATGCTTCTTTCAACAGGATCGCTCCCTTCTATACTAAGTTTGGAGTCGATACCTGGCATGGACGATGTGCTACTGACTGTCGCTGGTCCTGACCTCCAGTACCAGCGTCCATCCGTTAAGGATCCCATATTGCACCGTGCAGATACATCCTTCGGTGCCCAGGCTAGTTCCTCAGATCTAACCTGTCCAAGGGAGGTTCTCTTTGGAGATCCTTCTTTTCAGAGTTTCCTCTGGGATATGGCAAGATCACTTGTCATCTCTATCCATGGACATGATCCTACACAAGGCTTTGTTTCTACTGAAGCAAAGGAAAACATAATGCTTCCTTTGCATCATTCCTTGCAGGATTTTCTTCTAGGAATGTGGGAAGCACCTTTAAGGGTACCCCCACCTTCCAGAGCAACTGATCTCCTATATCAGGTGCCCCCCTCTCCAGGGTTTCAAAAGACTCAACTTCCTCATCCATTCCATTGTAGTGGAATCAGCAATGAGGCGGGTGAAGAGTAAGAAAAAGCACTCTTCTTATCCGCCAGGTCGTGAGTCTAAGACACTAGATGCCTTTGGACGTCAAACCTTCCAGACATCCATGCTTTCAGCAAGAATTCTCTCATATATTTTTTATATGAGTCTATCTCTTGAGGAGGTCACAAAGAAATTGCATCTTTTGACTCCCTTTCTTTCAGAACCCAAGAGTGCAGTCTATTCCTCACTGCTTAGTCATATTCTAAATATCTCTTGGTTTCTTACTCGTGCTTCCCTAGACTCATTTGAGTCTGTTAGCAGGACTTCTGCTATAGCTATATGGGCACGACGTAGCGCCTGGCTCCAAGCTTCAGACTTAGACAAATGGGCACAACAAAGACTGGGTAATACTCCTTGCACTGGAGAAATTCTCTTCAATAAGGAGTCTTTACGTCAGGTTACTCAGTGGTTCACTGACTTACCTGTTTCTAAGGGCTGTTCTACACCCTCTTCTTTCCCAGTAGGTAGGAAATGTCCTACCAAACTTTCTTCCCCTAGGGGGAGAAGGTTTTATTCATCTTCTGCCCATCACACAGATGTTCCCAAACAGGGGAAACATCGCCCTGGTCTGAAGAATCCAAACTCTCACCAGGCTCACCAAACCCAGCATCCGCAGGGTTTCTGATTAATCACATATTTTTTGTGTCTCTTGGGGTTTAGAACCTGCAGTTGGCTTCTTCTCAGTATAGAAGCCTTCCACTGCTTCATTCTAAACTCTAGGCATGGATCTCTTTTCACAAGACATCCATTTTTCTCTGTTATACGAGCTCTTACGATGTTCATGCCTATAGGTCACAGCTTCTCCTCTTCTTCCTGCTAGGGAAAGAGGTTTAACAACTATCAAATGATAGTTTTCTGTACCAGCATAAATTTTTTCCTTTCTACAGACTTACCACATTGTAAGTCTCCATTCAGCTCCATCTTCTCTACCCTCTTATCAAGCATTTCCCCTGTAAGAGTGGTACTATTACACTGGAGGGCTTCTCTTCAGCCCTTTTAGTTTTGTCACTATTCCAGTGTGGAGTTTTCCTCTCTGAGTTAACTCCTTCTTTTTTGCTTTGGGGCAGCTTTCAGGCAGGTCCAGAGTTTTCCTACTCCTGTTCTGTCTGTTCTTTCTGTTTTTTTAACAGAAAGATTCTTTCTGATGTCTTACTAGCAGCTGCCCATGCAGGAGTCCTAGTGATTGGACCACTGGTTCTTCCCCACAAGCAGCCAGAGTTGTCCTCCACTATATTCTTTCTAGCCTTAGTAGTGACTCCAAGACAATGGATTCATCTTTCTTGGCAAATCTTATCACTACAGGCTTCTCAGATTGTTTTCTATTCTTGCCATCTCCAATTCCCTTTGGTTTGGCAGCATAGTTGACCTAGGTACTGGCTTTTCCAGCAGCCAGTTCTATCTCCTAATTTTCCTGCATTATGCTCTCTGCAATCTTACAGAGAAGCTTTCCACTATGGGCCCTTGCTAGAGAGCATTAGGATTTCCTCAAACACCTGTCCTAGATGGTTGGAAAAGGCTCCCTTAGTCATTTCCCTCATGACTGGAAGTGTTCTTCCTACCCTACTATCTCCTTTCTAAAGCAAAGGACATGGGCCTTCTCTTACGTGAAAGCTTAAAGAGTTGTTCAATTCCCTCGTTTGGTCCTCAGGATTCTCACCGGGAATATGCTCTCTTTTTCCTTGCAGCTCGTCCTCATGGTATCCTAATCCTTCATGGACAGCGCATATTTAGCTAAAGAACGCATGATACCCTTTTTGCCCCTCAAGTAGGTCAACATGGTATCTCATTCCTATGCGTCTTCTGTCCATTTACCATGCCAGAGTTCTGGAGGACTCGGGACTTGCTGCCTGCAGACTGATATTATCCTCTGCTTTTCATGTAACCATCCTGGTTATTTCACTGACTAGCATTCTTGCAGCAATCTAGTCTGTTCTTTGTCGGGGAGATTTTTCCCCTGACTTCTTCCATCATAACCAGGGGGAATAGATTCTATATACCTTCTTGTTATTAGATGAATCTTTCCTCTTCACATCTCCTATGTGAATATACTTTCTATAAGCACATCTCTGTCTGCTTAATTGCAGACACTTATTTCATTTGTGTGTGTATATCTTTTGCCCTTCTATATCTCACTATAGATATATATTCTTATATGTCTATCTATATATCTATATATATATATATGTGCATCTGTCGAGATATTTATTATAGGTAGATATGTATTTGCATACTTATCTATCTGACTGTCTATGCTCATATAGATATATATGTCTCTATATGATTTTGACAGTTGTGCTCTACCCATACCATGCTGTCCCAGCATGTCTGGGGTGCTACACACACAACTACTCCAGTGGTAGTTAACAACTTTCTACCATACCCCTAAAAAGTTTTAGGTACCCCTGAAGCTCTCCATGTTCCAGTATCTTTCCTACCTGACATCAGTTAGGAAAGACATTGCAGATCTTCAGTTATTCTGAGGCTAACGCCTCGGGCATCTGTCCTTTCTTTTGGGATATAAGGGTTTTCCATACCCCTTCTTCCCACAGGGACTAGGCCTGTTTGTCCAAATCAGTCAGCCTTTTCCTCTTTTGCTCCTATAAGTGAGCCACTTTGTAGCTAAAAGAGTTTGGGCTTTTTTCATAAAGCCTTCCGCTGACTGCTTACAGTTTTGGTACTACGCCACTTTACCCCTGTGGTTACCTCTTACCTTTCAGAATTCCTGACCTCCATTGTGTTTTCCTACAGGTTTATTACCTCTACTTTTGTAGTGAGGTCCTCCTTGAGGTTCCTCTACTGGATCCCCAGTAGATCTCATGAACCTCCATACTTTTGTACAATCCTGCTAGGGGAGGTCCATATTGCAATATTTCATTTTCAATATGTTTGATGATAATTGTCATCCACACAGGGACTTCTTGTCTGCAGTCCTCTGTTAGGTTAGCTGTCTTTTACAGCACCTTTCTGTTTCAACTCCTTCCCACCATCCTGAGGATGCCTGGCCATATGAGGTGTAGCATGTTCCAATCCATAACATGCTGGGACTCCAGGCATCTTAGCTTGGGAGTCCCCATATGTGAAGACTCATTCCTGCTTGTTCCTGGAGATAGCACAGTTACTTACCTGTAACAGGTGATCTCTGGGAACAGCAGGAATAAGTCTTCACAACCCACCCACCTCCCCTAGGAGTTGTATTCTCTATCTCTATCTTTCCCTTCTGTCTCTCTCGCTCTTTGTCTCAGCTTTAAAACTTAACTGAGGAGAGGCAGTTGGGAAAGGCGGGAAGGCAGCACGCAGGCGTTGTGGGATGCTTCCAAAAGCTTTCTGATTGGATGCTGGGAAGCGTTCCCGCGCAGGCTCCGTTGGTACCGACGTACCCATATGTGAAGACTTATTCCGGCTGTTCCCAGAGATCACCTGTTACAGGTAAGTAACTGTGCTTTACAGGTGAGTAACTACTCTTTCCTTCTTGCTTATGGCGCTTAGTACGTAAGAGCTATTCGTCGGCCATTGTTGCTATTCTTTTTTAAGGCAAAGCATGGTTCCACCTGCCTTTTCTATGTGTGGACCTGGTGTCTCTTTGAGAACTAGTGTTGCTAGCACCACTTGGCTCCCGAAATGTGGCATTACCATCTGCTGCCTTTAAGGATGGTTTTGATAAGGGTCTGTCCCTCAGTTTCTTGAAGGTTTCAGTGCAGCCTTAATATGTTTTCTGGAGCCAATAGTTGGTTGCTCCATAGCTTTGCACCCAGACATTATCCTTCGTAAGGTGTGGCGCTTGCGTTATGTACGATTGGTTGTTCCGATATGGGATTTAGGCCTTGTTCTTCAGGCCCTAATGGCTATCTATGTCTTTTGAACCATTGAAACAGTCTACATATAATGATCCGTCCCTCAGGGCCGTCATTTTGGTCACCATCTGTGATGCATCATATTTCAGAGTTGCAGGCTCTCTCATGTGGAGACCCCTATCTGTCGTCCTCACATTTCTGAATCAACATCTAAAGACACATCTGTTTCAACTATACTATGAACAGGTAACTTAAATTACTACATACCTCAAACCCCTCTACCAAGAACCTCAAACCTTCTACAATGCTATTACCGGTACATTATATAGCTTTATTATACATAATTTCATTATATATAGTTACATGTATATAGTTTTCCTGTTTTGGTCCAAGTTATACCTGCCTAAGTTTTATATAGGTTTACCGCACCAAACCCGTTCTATTTACTCTGTTTAATTACTCATATGATTGTTCCATATAACTTAATGTTATCTACTTGTTCTATTAAGTTCTGTTCTGTTCTCTGTAAACTGCACTGAATGTGAAATAGCACGGTATATAAAAACCAATAAATAAATACATTTCCATCCATATAGTTCTTTCTTACCTAAAGTAATGTCTGCTTTTCATGTCAATCAGGTAGTATGCCTTTCATCCTTTTCAGTAGAAACATATAAAGGGAAAGGGAAAGACAAGGACCTATATTGGTTGATATCCAAAGAGTGCTTCTCAGATATCTGAAGGTCACTAATTCATTCTGAAAGTGAAACGGATCTTTTGTGCTTTTCGCAGGGCCGCACAAGGGTGAAGTGGCCTCTAAGGCTACCTTGGCCTGCTGGATAAGGGAGGCAGTGTGCTCAGCATATCTTTTGCATAAATGTACTGTGGGATTGAGGGCACATTCCACCCAGGACTGGCCTCATCCTGTTAAGAATGCAGTTCTGTCACCCCATTTAAATTCGTAGTGCTGCAACTTGGTCGTCTTTCTACCTTTGTCAGGCATTACCACTTGTGTATCCACATCAGGGCAGGCGTGTTTTTTGGTGCAGAGATTTTGAAAGCAGCTATGACTTCTTTTTGCCCGTGGAGTCATAGCTTTGGGCACCTCCCACTTGTCTGTACTGGTCTAGCAGGACAATCTGGAAGGTGAAATTTTACTTACCCAGATAATGTCCTTTCCTGAAGTCCTGCTAGACCAGTCCAGGAGCTGTCCCTTTATGCTGTGCTTACTCTGTGGTTTAGCCTTGTAGACTTTTGACCTTCATGACAGATATTTTATATAATGACTGTTCTGTACATAGTTCTGTCTCTCTTCTCCTTAATGAGGTTGTATGTGGTCAGGTTCTCGACCATATGCTTACAGTAGGGACAAATACTGAAGTATGCCCCGTAGCTGCACCAGCTCAAGTAGCTGTGATGTCACTGGAAATTTCTAGTTTTTTCTCTGTCTCGACAACTGCTGGCAGGGGGACACAGCCCACTTGTCTGGACTGGTCTAGCAGGACTCCAGGAAAGGAAATTATCTGGTAAGTTAAATTTCACCTCAAAGTAGGAGTTTTTCACTGGTCTACACAACCTACTCTTCATGTTGAGAGGGTAATTTTATAATGGGACACCTAAGAGTGGAGGAGTAGCCTAGTGGTTAGAGCACTGGCTTGGTAACCAAGCAACCAGGGTTCATTTCCCACTAGCACTCCTTGTGGCCTTGGGCTAGTCAATTAATCCTCCATTGTCTTGGAAGAAAGGCCTGGCAAACTACTTCCAGTCACACTGCCAAGAAGACCCAGGAGCTTCTGGGTCGCCAGGAGTCAGCATTAACTCGAAGGCACACATTGCATTTTGCAAGTTTGGGGATGAAAAATATGCCTATTTTAAGCATATTTTATAAAGAAACCTAGGTACTTACAAGTTTTTATAAATACTACCAGAGGGGGGAGGGGGGGGCGCTAGTGAGTCCAACAGAAGTTGGCAGCAATTTAATGTAGCTCCTTCCCTGCAGATCCTATAAGAGGGGACCTGTCCTATGACGGGTCTAGCTTTTTTCATAGACCACCCTGAACTGTCTGTTCCCTGACCGGATGATCATCTCTGATGGGAATGATGGTCATCTGGAGATCCAAAGTTTGTGGTTTTTGTGCTGCCCGCTGCTTCTCCTTCAGCTCCTGGCTGCCCTGGTAAGCTCTCTTGCAACCTGAGAGGCGGACCTTGCTAGCTCCGCTCTCTTTGGTGAACCTGTCATCGCTCTTGGAGTGCCCTATGGTCATCCTGACTACCCGATGGATCTCCCTTGATGTTAATAATGCCTACAGATAGTCCAGCAAACTCATGCTGCTCCTGCAGTGAGAGCTTGATCTGCAGAAATTGTGTGGCTGGGAGCTGGTGATAGCTCGGACTGCTGGAGTGTTGCAATGTTGCTTTGCTTTGGAGGCTGTCCCTGACTGCCAAGAGCTTCTTCAGGCATCCCTAGGAGACTCTGGATTGTGAGGCTGCCGATGCCATGGACCCCATGGTGCTGAAACGCACCTTGACATGCACCCTGGAACACAAACTGGAGTGCAGGCTAGCTCTTATGCTGGCGGGAAAGTGTGACTTCTGGTGGCACGAATAGTTTCCTACTTCTGGCACAGGACTTTGTCCGTATTATACCCAACTGGCACAGAACACTCACTACTTGAGAGAGAGCACCACCGAGGGAAATTAGGAGGGATCTGCCTCTTCAGTTGATGTTCCAATAGAGATGTAGCTCCTAATTTACTCTGATTTGCGAGATTGGCACTCCATCTGGTGACTATTTCTGGAACTGAAGTCCACTATCATTTCCGCAGCACGCTGTTACACTCTGATCTGTTCTCTTGCTTTGCCTACGGTGAACTCGGGGACTTGTTCATTTGCTGAGCACTGGAGAGATACCACCCTTCTTCCTTCTCCATTGTGACATCATTTACTGGCTGAAGTCTTTTTGTCATTTCTTCCAAGAACACTTACGCAGCTGCTCTGTTAAAATTCTCCAGGAAGTAAGATGTCACTTTCCGAGGGCAAGCAGGATCCTCGGTTATTTGATTCTCAGAGTGCCTGTCTTATGCTGTTCCATGGAGGGCGGGGTGAGACTGGGAAAGGCCCCTTTTAGGTTGGAGTCAATTGTAAAGGCAAGGTTGGGGGGGTGAAGATTTTGGAGTAGCTTGGTGAGTAGGATCTTGAAGGGAAGGAGCCTGCTGACTCAACTCTTCTATCCATGCTTTTCTTAGGGCGATATTTTGCCTTATTTTTAGGGTTATCCCAGGGATCTGTGCTGGGTCCGCTGTTTTTCAAGATATTCATAAATGACCTAGAAATGGGAATAACAAGTGAGGTAATCAGATTTGCAGATGACACAAAATCATTCAAAGTTGTTAAAAACCAAGAGGATGTGAAAAATTGCAAGAGGAACTTAATAAACTAGAAGATTGGGCATTCAAATGGCAAATGAAGTTTAATGTGGACAAGTGCAAAGTTATGCACCTAGGAAAGAACAACCCAAACGATGGTTCCATGATGCAAGTTTCCACATTAGGAACCACCACCCAGGAATAAGATTTAGGCATCATTGTAAATGACATGTTGAAACCCTCCGCCCAATGTGCAGCAGCATCCAAGAAAGCAAATAGAATGCTAGGAATCATAAAAAAAAAGAATTGAGAATAAAACAAAGGATATTATAATGCCTCTGTATCGTTCAATGGTGCGACCACATCTTGAATATTGTGTGCAACTCTGGTCGCCGTATCATAAAAAAGATATAGCATTATTAGAAAAGGTACAGATAGAGCCACCAAAATGGTAAAGGGGATGGAAGGATACCCCTATGAAGAGAGGCTAAAAAGATTAGGAATCTTCATTCTGGAAAAGAGATGGCTGAGGTATGATAGAAATCTATAAATTAATGAATGGAGTGGAACAGGTAAATGTAGATTGATTGCATGTCCCCTAGACATTTCTATATTTTGATGGCGTAAACAATGAAGCTACAGTATAACCTATTTAAGACTAATAAGAGAAAATATTTTTTCACTCAACGTGTAATTAAACTCTGGAATTCGTTACCGGAGGGTGTAGTAAAAGCTACTAGTGTAGCTGGGTTTAAGAAAGATTTGGATAAGTTCCTAGAGGAAGTGTCCATAAAACATTATTAAAGGGGACCCAGGAAATCCATTGCTTGCCCCATTGTGGAACCTCTGTCTTTTGGGGAAACTGCTAGGTACTTGTGACCTAGATTGGCCACTGTTGGAAACAGTATACTGGGCTTGATGGACCTTGGGTCTGATCCAGTATGGCATCTCTTATGTTCTTATGTTTAGATTCATAGGGGATGTTTCCGTCCATATGGTATAGGACCGAGGGGTTTGGAAGGGAGGGAAGGGAGGGAGAGAGGAAGGGTGGAATGGGTGGATATTTCTGGGAATAAAGCATAGGGGACATGGGGAGGAATGAGGGAGGAATTTGTTCCATTGTTTCTTCTGCCAGGGAGTGCTACTGTCCAGTGCTACATAGAGATCCTCAGTTTGCTTTGTTTCCATGGGACGATGATAAATTTATTTCTTGGAATGTCAGGGGGCTTCACCATCCAGTCAAACGACTTAGGGTCTTTGATCAGGTACATCGGACATGTCCGAATGTGATGTTCCTACAAGAGTTGCATCTGGCCTTACAGGCTCACATAAGGTTAGTTTCTCAGATGTTTCGTCAGGTTTTTGCTTCAAATTTCTCCTCCTACAAATGTGAAGTGGTCATCATGTTCTCTCAGAACTGTCCTTTTTAGATGACTGTGCAGTATGGTGACCCAGATGGGCAATTTCTGATATTTTCGGGCACCTTGCACGGTTCTTTTGTTATGTTGGTGAATATTTATGTCCCATCCATGCACATCGCTGGCACTTTGGAAGAGCTGTTAGGGGCTATTTAAAATCCATTCTCGGGGGAGGGGGGGACTTCGTTTTTTTTTTAAATTGATTGAACAGGTCAGGGCAGTGCTTCTACCACAAACCCCTTCCAGCTTGCCACTTTGCTCGTAAACCCTCAACCTTTCTGATGCTTGGTGCCTGTTGCACCCAGGGGAAAGAGACTACTTTTCTCTCTCTGAACACCATACGCACTCCCATATAGTTATGTGGCTTGTCTCCCGCTTGCTTCTGCCATTGATTTTCCCAGGTAATGATTGGCACTATGGGGCCCTCTGATCATTCCATATTATCCCTAGAGTGGTGTGGGCCTGGGCTCGGTACACCAGTATCAAGTCTGGAATTTTGATTTTCGGTTTTTGTCCTTCGTGACTGGCGTTCGCGCTCCTTTTGTGTTTTCACTGGCAGCCCTGTCTTTTGACCTTGCAGGGGCCCTTTTTCCCCCCGATGGCTGCCAGCGGGTTCAAAAAGTGTGATCGGTGCAAGAAACTTATGTCTCTCACCGACACACATGACTGCTGCCATTTATCGAGTCCGTAAGAGCCCTGGGTTCCAAAAGGCGCAGCTACAGCACAACTTCATGGTTGTGGAATCGGCCATGCACCGCCTGAAGAGTCAGAAGATACACTCCTCGGTGCCTCCTGGCCGGGAGGCCTGGAACCTGGATGCCCTCGGTAGAAAGTGCTTCCAAGGCTCTATGCTATCTTGCTGTGTCCAGACCTACCAGCTGTACATGGGCACGTACCTACGAGACCTGGCAAAGGAGATTGCCGTGTTCTCAGCTGGCCTCTCCAAGGAACCTTTGCAGAGGTTCAATGCTTTGTCAACAGGGACCCGAGAGTGCTCGAAGTTTATCTCTCGAGCAGCCTATGATGGCTTTGAGGCTTCGGCCCGGGTAGCCGCGGCTGGCATCGGTGCACGCCGTCACGCCTGGCTACAGTCATCAGACCTGGAGTCATAGGTGCAGGACAAGTTGGTCGATGTCCCCTGCCGAGGTGAAAACCTTTTCGGTAAGCCCATGACTGAAAGGGTTGCAGAAATCGAGACTGAGACTCTCACCAGGACAAGGCTGTCCAGGACGATTTCTGCCCCTTTTCAAATAAAGAAGGGCTCGGGAAAGAAGCCCTTTTTCCTGAGGAAGGGTGCTGCCTACAAATCCTACCCTCAATATCAGGCCTCTTCAGCTCCCCAACAGGGCCAGCAGGCCAAGGGGCAGGAGCATGGGCCCCGTAGGCAGAAGACCTCCAAGCCGCCAGCTCTGTCTCCTGCACAGCAGGGAGTGGGGTTTTGACTCCTACAGCATAGCCTCTCCTCCGCCGGTGGCTCCATTCAGCACAGGATGTCGGCTGACCCTGTACGCCTACAGGTGGCAAGCCATCACAGGGGATTCCTGGGTATTGAGCATAGTCCAACAAGGCTACATGCTCCACTTCCACCAGCTACCCCCTCCTATTTTCCAGGGGAGCCTCCCAGACTCCCTCTACACAGGAACCTCCTCCTTCAGGAGTTGGCAAGTCTTCTAAAGGAACAGGCGGTGGAACCGGTGCCTCACCACCTGAAAAGGCAAGGCTTCTACTCCAGGTACTTTCTGGTACCAAAAAGGACAGGAGGCCTCCGTCCTATCCCAGACTTGTGAAACCTAAACAAGTTTCTGGAGAGGGAAAAGTTCAAGATGCTTACCCTTGGGATACTGCTGCCCTACCTCCAGCAGGGAGACTGGCTATGCTCCTTAGACCTAAAGGATGCTTATACTCACATCCTCATTCATCCAGACCACAGATAATATCTCAGATTTGTGGTGGGAAGAAACCATTTTCAGTACAGGGTACTCCCTTTGGCCTAACCTCCGCCCCCAGGGTTTTCACCAAATGCCTGGCGGTGGTGGCGGCCTATCTCAGGAATCAGGGAATTTTTGTCTTCCCATACCAGGACGACTGGCTCATCAGGGGCCAGTCTCTCCAGGAGGCCAGACAAGCCACTCTTCGCGAGGCCAGACAAGCCACTCTTCGCACTGTCTCTCTTCTTTAGCGTCTGGGCTTTGTCATAAACTATGCAAAGTCCGCTTTGCTCCCCTCTCAGAACCTAGAATTTATAGGGGCAAGATTAGACACCCTGCAGTCAAGAGCTTACTTGCCCGAGAACAGAGCCCACAGACTGATGGACTTGGCCAACCAATTTCAGAGCAATTCACAGGTTTCTGCCAGGCACTACCTGCGGCTCCTGGGCCACATGGCATCCACGGTACATGTGACTCCGAATGCCCGTCTGCACATGCGGGCTGCTCAGTGGTGTCTCAGAGCTCAGTGGGCACAGGCCACAGGCGACCTCCGAGACAGAGTAAAGCTATCCAAATCACTTTTGGACTCCTTACAGTGGTGGCTACATCTCCCAAACCTTCTCAGGGGGGTACCTTTTCAGGCTCCAGCACACACAAGAGTGCTGACGACCGATGCTTCCTTAAAGGGCTGGGGTGCACATTGCCAGGGCATGTGTACTCAAGGCCTCTGGTCTCCTCGGGAGGCCACACAGCAGATCAATCTTTTGGAGCTGCGAGCAATCCGCCTAGCTCTACAGACTTTTTCACATGCCCTCTCTCACCAGTCTGTCTTAGTTCAGACGGACAATCAAGTGGCAATGTTCTATGTGAACAAACAAGGGGGCACGGGGTCCAGGCTCCTATGTCAAGAGGTGCTGGCCCTTTGCTCCTTTCCAGTCAAACAAGGCATGTTTCTCAAAGCAGTTTATCTACCTGGTCAGGAGAATTTCCTAGCAGAGAAGCTAAACAGGATTCTCCAGCCTCACGAATGGCAGTTGAATCCATGGGTGGTCCAGCAGATCTTCCTCTGCTGGAGACTTCCGTCCATCGATCTCTTTGCCAGTCCACAAAACCGTCAGCTGCCCAGGTTTTGCTCCAGACAGCCGCATCCCCTGAGGATGGCAGCAGATGCTTTTCTGATCTCTTGGTGTACGGGCCTCCTGTATGCGTTTCCTCTTACGCCCCTGGTGGCCCAAACTCTGTTCAAGATTCTCCGGGACAAGGCCTCAGTGATTCTGGTAGCCCCCAGATGGCCAAGGCAACCATGGTTTCCACTTCTGCTACAGTTGGCGATGGAAACTGTAGCCTATAGGCAAGGAGGTATGGCAATGGAAGTAGCCTATAGGCAAGGAGGTAGCTCCTCAGTATGGCGTTGTTTGATTAGTCTGAGGGGAGAGCTGGCAGCTTTAGAGACAGCAGATATTATCTCCCAACTGCTTAAAACTACTACGAGCATGGCAATAAGGCGAGCCATTTACTGAAGTGGCAATTGAACCGCCGGCATCAAAAACAGCGTTGCAGCGTTGTCTTCTCTGCAGGGCGTAGTAGTGCAGAAATCTGCAGATATGTCAAAATGTTTTGCGCAGTTTTACAAGGATCTTTACACATCTTATTTGTCAAAGGAGGATTCCGCCGTTAGCTCCACCTCCGCTAACCAACTGCTATCTCGTCTTTCTGCTGAAACAAAAGAGGCCTTGGAAGGTCCTATGACTCTTTCTGAAGTACAGCTCGCCTTACATAGTTTGAAAAATGCAAAGGCAGCAGGGTCTGATTTATTTCCAGCTGAGTTCTATAAAGCACGCCCTGCACTTTTTGCCCCTGTGTTAGGGTATTTAACGAGATTCTGCCATGCCAAAAACTCTCTGACTCTTTGTATCATGTCTCGATAACTGTGATCCCAAAGAAAGGGTAAAGATCCAGGTTGACTAATCTACAGATTTGAGAACAGTAAAAAAAAAAAAAAAAAAAAAAAAAAATTTTTTACTGATTATATGCATATACACTTTTGTACCATTTATGCCTATTCTCTTTCTGTTCGGACCTTGGATGGGAGTTGTGGGGTGTGGCATTTTTGGAGTTCCTCCAAACTCCTCCCCTGATCATGCCTCCTACAAGTACATACCTTCTTTCACCATGCCTGCTTTTTAGTGTGAACTAATTTTATGAGAGAACTTTTCCATATGAAAAAGTTAATAAAATTGCCTCTCAGTGTAAAAGAACAATTGTTGAAATATTAAAATAATTAAGAAACCAAAAGGTCTTCATACACCCTTTGTTATAGCAAAACCAAATTATCTCCCTTACCAAAAATTGCCTTGACAAGATCTATAATTTACATAGAGCCGTTTGTGTAAAATTACTCTAATTTAAGCTAATTTGAATACTTCTGGATGAAGGATACGAGTGTTATAAAGTGAATAGAAAGTTGCCAAAAGAGCTTCAGTTTAGTTATTCAAAAGTACCGATTAGGGGAAGGCTATAAGAAAATTTCCATGTGTTTGAATATCCTTTGGTACAGCATCATGTCAATTAAACAGAAACAGTTTGGCACCACCAAGGTAGTGTCTCAATCAGGGCATGCCTCCAAAATCAGTAGCCGTGGCTTGCTGAGGAAGATCACTGTGAGGCCTAAGATTACTTCAAAAGAACTGCAGAGGTCTCTGACTGAAACTGGGGACAATGTTGACTTAACAGTTTCAAGATTGTTCTACAAATATGGCCTATATGGGAGGATGGCAAAAAGAAGCCTCTGCTGAAGAAAAGCATATGATATGCCAGACAGTGTTTCGAAAAAAACCCCCCACTAAGGAGATGATACAGACACATGGGAGAAACATTTCTGGTTTGAGACTGAAGTGGAACTTTTTGGTATCAAAGCTAAGCAATATGTGTGGTTTAAAACACAGCACATCATCCTGCTAACACCATCCTTATAGTAAAGCATGGTCGTGGCAGCATTATGATGGGATGCTTTGAAAAAGTAGAGACAGGGAAGCTTGTGAAGATCAACGAAAAAAAGGATGCTGCAAAGTACAGAAAGAAAATGGAAGAAAATTTATTTCAATCTGCCTTAGAACTGGGGCCGACCAGGGTGAAGATTAACCTTTTAACAGGACTGATTCTAAGCACAAAGCATAAACAGCAATGGAGTGGCTCAACAAGAAATTGAATTTCCCGGATCCAATGAAATTCTATGCCACAAACGTTCCCCAACAAACTACCCAAAATAAGTAAAGCTGTACAAGTATTATGCTGCCCCTTACTCTAGCCCACAAACACAGGGGCCACAAAAAGAGAAAAAAGTAAAAATTTAAAAAATGAGAGGAACTCTGAGCAGGCATAAACAACCAGCATACCTCATTCACGGAGTACTAGAGCCGGAAATCCCCGGATGAACGGATTTACGAGCATTAATAGAAGAAAGTAGTTGAGATGGTTCAAAGAAAATATACAAAACAGATTGCAATTGAACTTCACATTTACATAGAAACTTAAGAAAAAATAATGCCCTTCAGCTGTAATACCCCGGGTTGGAGCAAAAGGAACTCACCGCTTCTCCTCTGAGTTTCCCTAGCTACGTCAGGGAAAATACGGACCAGAAGATCCTTAAATAAGACATTCTTCTTTCTGAAAAACATTTTTAGCAACTGTTCATGATCAGTTCTCAGGGCAAGCCAAAAGTGTTGATGGAACTACAGACTCTATATCAGAATTATCTAATACAGCAGAAACATTCAGAGAATCAACCTGTTGCAGGCCACAAACCTCTGACCCATCTAATACATTTTTTGCAGATACTAGATAATAAACTTGGGTCATTGGGGGGGGGGCGACTCTGGGGGGACCCCCAAAACTTCAGACATATACATTTTAAGCATATCTTTAGCAGAAATTAGACGACTTAGGAAAATTAATAAATCTCAGATTAGCCGATCGAGAGGTTTTTTCCCCAGTTGCTTATTCTTAGCTTTATTCATAGTCCTATCTTTAGCAAGGGATTCAGAGTACCCCTTCAAACAGGTAGCTCTTACTGTAGACTTGGTCACTGAAACTCGCAAGGATGAAATTTCTTCAGCATTATGAATGGTGATAATGTGCTTTGAACTTGGCAAGACAAAGCCTGTATCTGTGGCACAAGTGCTTCTCCCATCTTCATTATTGCAGATCAAATCAATTCCAAGGTAAATTTTTCCAAGTGATCCAGAGGAAAAGCCAAGGGAGTCCCTCCTGCTCCCAACCCACCAGCTGTGGGTCTTGCACCAATGACCAGGGCCTGCATTGTAGCCAAAGGCTGCCGCAGCTCCTTCCTCCTCCAACTGAGCGTCCTCAATGAGATGCTCCCACAAAGCCAGTACAGCTCCTGCGTTGTGTCCAGGAGTCAGCCCTCATCGGGGCACTGTCACACCGTTCTCCAGCAGGCAGCTTCCTTACTAGCTCTCTGGACTCACTGTGAGGGATGCGGACTTTGGAAGTCTCCGCAGCTCAGCGGAGGATATGTCAGCGCCCAAGCAAAACGCCAAGCCACCTGACTCCGGTTTCAAGACAGGTGGGCACTTCCTCAATCAAGCTGACTGCCGCTCTGGACGAAGCTAAAATGAATCCAGAGGACCGGACCCCGAAGGTAAGGCTTGAAGAAGTCTGTTGGGCAGCAGAAGGCTTTTTGCCTGACTTAACCTTCCTCTTGCCCATGAAAGGAAAAGTGTGTTACAGAAAGATTAACCTGCCATCTGCCATTTTGGGCCCCCTGCTGTTTTCTTTTTTTTAATTACTTTTTGAATATTTCTATAATTACTCTTTCATGTTGAATGAGTAGAATATGTTGTGTAAATCAGTAAAACAGACTACTTTGATATATTTTGCATTTTTGTTTTTTAGATAGCAGAATGAAAAAAGTGGACAAGGGTGTATAAACCTTCAGGGTGACTTGAAAGTTGCTGTAGTTTACAGTCATCGTATCATTGCTACTATTTCTGTGGCTTCGAATCTGATTTATTAAGGATTTTTAGGTGTGTTTCTTATAAGGCAAAACAGCCTATTCCTTATCATCCCTCCAGTCCAGGCCAGTAAGTGTGGGTATCTCCCTCTACCAGCAGCTGGGGACTGAGCATGTCAGATTTCTGATGCCACAGTTGAAGAGCTCCCTCCTTAGGCTCCAGAAATCAGTATCTGGGGTAGAGCTTCTTGTGCCTGGACTCCACTGAAAGGATTTTGGGCCTTTGATTTACTGTTTAAAAAAAAGACTTTGGAGACAAATTGGATCCAAAAAGAGCCTCAGGCTGATGAGACTTTGTTTGAGGCTAGGCACAATTCTGAAAGAACTATTTAGTTATGAGGGCTGGCAGGTGGCAAGTGCAGCCTAGTTGGCGACTGGCCCTTTTGGTAGGTCAGATGCTGCCCAGGAGTCAAACACCTGGCGGTCCAGGTCCCTTCCCCCCCTCCCAAGCCAGACAGCCCACCGGTCTAGAAGTAAGATTAGCTGACTTTCCTTCTCTTTTGCATGTTGTTGAGTGCCGTCGAGTCTCTTGAATCATGGAGACCCTCTGGATAATTGACCTAAACTCTGTTCTGTCTTCAGTCAGGCAACTCATTCTTGATAGAGTGGCACCCATAGCTGCTGTTACTGTATCAATCCATCTCATTGCCAGCCATCCTCTTTTGCGTTGACCTTCTACCTTGTCGAGCATTTTTTCTTTCTCAGGGAACAAGCAGGAAGTCAGTCCTCACATATGGGTGATGTCAGCACCAACAGAGCCCACGCAGAAGCATCTCCCCAGTTTTCAAAGAAAGCCTTTGGGCCTATGTGGTCCCCTTCCCGCCCAAGGCTGCCATCTTGCCTCAGTATCATTTTTTCCACGGAACCCACCAGATGTCTGTCCTGTTTTCCCTGAAAAAGTGTCTCTCTTGTCCTTTTTATTTTTTAGCCGGTATGCATACTGGTTCCTCTCCTGAGCCAGCTTACCTCGGCGTCGCTCCTCAAGTTCATTTCTTGTTTTTCTTGAGGTGTCTCAGAATAAATCCCTGGAGGTGGAATGCAAGAAGAGCTCTAAAACATCAAAGGCTGCCTCTGAGGACAGGTCTGGAAAAGCAGGTAAATCGGATACCAGGCCCCGCAGCCCCTGGCGTGAGTCCAAGTGGTCGGAGTGGGAGCAGCCTCATAAGCTGCCCCAGAAGGAGTTGTCAGCAACCGGCCTCAGACCCCTGAGGCTGTCCTGGTCGAGGACTCCCCCTCAGCAGAACTGATGCCCCGCCCAAAGCCATTAGTGCCACATCAAAAGCTGTAGAGCCAACTGGCATAGAGACCAGGATGGTGGCCCTGGAGCACAGAATCTCTGACCTCATGGCCCACCAGCAGGTGCTGATGTCCAGTTCATCCACCCCGACGACTGGACCCTTCTCTGGATGTCGAGCCAGTCCTAGAGCGCTACCAATCTGGAGAGAGCCACCAATGTCAGATGATGTCCCAGTCTCGGGGATACCGGTCCTCTCTGGCAAGTGCACATGGCTCGGACTGCAAGTCTCTCAGGGATTGCAGGTCGTCTGGCTCGGGGCCCAACCATGGGACCTGCAGAGCCTTCGATTCTTCCTCTGACTTCCAATCAGACTGGGAGACAGAGGACGAGGAGTCCCCAGACACCCAGCAATACCGAGACGTTCCTTCAGACCCATCTTCACAGGTGTCCTGGCACCGTTCCCCGCCCAAGGTCGTTGTCTTCCACGACTTTGTGCGGGATATGGCAAATGTCCTTGCGTTTGAGACCGAGGTGGAGAAGGACCCTCACATGGAGGAACTTGAGATTCTCCAGTATGAGGGCCCTCCAAAGGAGGCCCTCACAGTGCCCATCCCTCTGATCCTCGAGCGCCGCCTCCTCCGTATGTGGGAAATACCAGTGTCGGTGCCCATAGTGAGCAGATGACTTGACTCCATGTACTGAGCCTGCCGAAGCCTGGTGTTCCTAAAAACCCAAACCCCTCACAACTCAATGGTTGTTGAGTTGGCCATGTGTTGACTCAAAAGCTAAAAGACTCATTCCTCGGTGCCCCCCAGCAGGGATGCCTGGACCCTGGACACCCTTGGCCGAAAGGCCTTTCAGGGAGCGATGCTGTCGTGCCGAGACCAATCTTATCAGTTGTACATCGGTATGTACCTCAAGTAGCTGGCGAGGGAGCTTGCCTGTTTCTCTGCAGGCCTTGATGTCACTGGCCTGGGTAGTCAAGAAGTGCTCGAAGTTCCTGTCCCGAGCAGCATAAGATGGCTTTGAGTTCTTAGCCAGCGTGGCCACCGTGGGCATTGAGGCATGACGCTAGGCATGGCTGCAGTCCTCTGATTCAGGACAAACTCATCAATCTCCCTTGCACTGGAATAAACCTCTTCGGAAAAGCCATGGCAGAAAATGCTGGGGAAACAGACCGAGTTCCTGACCAGGATCAGGCTCTCTAAAAAGACCTCAATGCATCCCCAAAAGAAAGCCCCAAGGAAGAAACAATTCTTCCCGAGGATAAAGGGGGGTTTTGGCAGTGCCCCACAGTACCAAACCACCTCTGTCCTATCACAAAGTCAGCACAAGAGGCAAGGGCACAGGCCTCACAAGCAGAAAACCCCTAAAACCCAGGCACCGACCCCAGCCCAGCCGGGGGGGGGGGGGAGAGTTTTTGACTCATTGGGCAAGGCCTCCTCTCCCCCAAGAGACCCTCAAGAGCCCACAGGGGGGCATCTGGCCCTGTTTGCCAGCACGTGGTCCTCCATCACCTGGGTGTTTCAAGTGGTCAAGGAAGGTTACCTCCACCACATGTAACAGATGCCACCCTCGTTCTTCCCAAGAGAGCCTGTCAGGCCTCTTCTTCATCAGACTCTGCTCCTCACTGAGCTCGCAGGCCTCCTCGAGGATGAGGCAGTAGAGCCAGTGCCCAAACATCTCTGGGGTAAAAGCTTCTACTCCAGATATTTCCTTGTCTCCAAGCGAACAGGGGGCCTCAGTCCCATCCTGGACCTGCTGTACTTGAACATATTTCTGGTGAGGAAGAAGTTCAAGATACTCTCCCTTGGAACACTGCTGCCATACTTTTCCAGCAGGGAGACTGGCTATGCACCTTACACCTGAAGGATGCTTATTCATATATCCTGATGCATCCCAGCCACTGAAAATACCTCCAGTTTGTGGTGGGAGGAGGTCATTACCAATGCAGGGTGCTACCCTTTGGGCTGGCCTCTTCGCCAAAGGTCTTCACCAAGTGCCTAGAAGTGGTTGCAGTGCACCTTCGTCTCCAAGGAGCTTTCATCTTTCCCTACCTGGATGACTGGCTCATAAGGGGAGACACAGCTGCAAAGGTGCACCACGCCACCAAGCGCACCATCTGTATCCTGCAGTACTTGGGGTTCATTATCCACTATCCCAAGTCCCACCTTTCTCTGGCTCAGAGCCTGGAGTTCATCTGGGCTCAGCTAGACACCCTCCAGACCAAGGCCTTCCTCCCGCTCGAGAGGTCAGAATGCCTTAGGGTGCTAGCCGCGGAGGTACAGCACCGTTGGTTGGTACCTGCTCGCATCCTCCTTTGCCTGCTTGGTCATATGGCCTCCGTAGTTGACATGACCCAATACGCCCGCTTGCACATGAGGGTGGCTCAGTGGTGCCTCCGCTCACAGTGGGCACAAGCCACAGGCAGGCTTTGGGACAGGGTAAGAGTTGACCTGTCAGCTGGCGGACTCACTCAACAGGTGGCAGCTCCCCCGCCACCTTCAGGCTAGGCTGCCCTTCCAGGCACCCACCTCCCAGATGGTCCTCACCATGGATGCCTCCCTGCTGGGATGGGGAGCTCATTGCGAGGACCTCCACACTCAAGGCAATTGGTCCCAGATAGACCGCCAGTTTCAGATCAACTTTCTGGAGCGCCAGGTGATATTTCTAGCCCTCCAAGCCATCCGCTCCCGGTTGCAGCACCAGTTGGTGCTGTTCTAGATGGACAACCAAGTCGCACGTTCTTTGTCAAGAAGAAAGGGGGGCACAGGGTTGTACTCCGTCTGCTCAGAAGTGGTAGCCCTCTGCTCATATGCGACATGCATTGGGATGCTCCTGTGGGTGGTCTACCTCCTGGGCCAGCAAAATGTTCTGGCAGACAAGCTGAGCAGAGTCCTCCAACCGCACGACTGGTTGCCAAGACCCTCTTCAAAGTCCAGAGCGACAGAGCATCACTGATATTGATGGCCCCACGTGGCCCAGGCAACCTTGTTTCCTGCTATTTTAAGGCGGTGGTTCCGATTTCCCCTGAGCCATGCCCCAGGACTTCTGTCCCAGGAGGAGGGCTCTCTCCTGCACCCCAACCTGGGGTCTCTGTTGCTCACGGCCTGGCTGCTGAAAGGGTAGCTGTAGCTCCTTTCGACCTCCCATGAGATGTGGAGGATGTCATTCTTGCCTCCTGCAAGGCCTCCATGAAAAGGTTGTACGCCTTTAAGTGGCATCATTTTTCAGTATGGTGCGCCGAGAGATGGGCGAACCCATTCTGCTTGGTGCAGCTGATGCTCCAGTGCCTATTCCACCTGTCCCCGGTGGGACTGAAGTCCAACTCAGAGTGTACCTAAGCGCTATTGCAGCACACCACTACCCCATTGAGGGCAAGCCCCTCTAGACTCAGCCCCTTGTTTCTTGTTTTCTGCAGGGCCTCATGTTGTCTAAGCCCCTTGTCCGCCCCCCCCCCCCCCCCACAATGGCAGAGTAGGCTCTCAATGTGGTCCTTTCACAGCTCATTAAGCCACTGTTTGAGCCTCTGGCTACCTGTCACTTGCAGTGCCTCTCCTGGAAGGTTCTCTTTCTCATGGCACTCACATAAGCTCGCAGGGTTAGCAAGCTCCAAGCTTTGATGGCAGAGCCACAATACACGAGGTTCTACAAGAACAGGATGGTGCTACGCAAGCACCCCAAGTTTCTGCCAAAGGTGGTGTCCCCCTTCTACCTCAATCAGGAGATGGTGCTCCCTACCTTCTTCTTGAGGCCTCACGCTGGCAAAGCGGATACCGTTCTCCATTCTCTGGATTGTAAGAGGGCCCTGTCCTCCTATCTGCAATGGGCTCAGAGCCACCGCAAAGCGCCTCAGCTTTTTGTATCCTATGACTCCAACGGACTGGGGCTTCCCATGACCAAGCGAACTCTGTCCACTTGGGTGGCGAAATGCATTGCCCTCGCCTATGAGCAGGCTGGGATCTCACTGGACCGCCAGGTCACGGTGCATGCGTCAGACCCATGGCTACCTCCATGGCAAATCTCCATTCCTTACCTGAGACGGAAATCTGCTGGGCTGCCACCTGGTCTTTGGTCCGTACCTTCGCAGCTCACTACTGCCTAGAGAGGGAGTTCCAATGGGAATAGCGCCTTCGGCCAGGCCATATTCTGTAATTTCTTCGGGGTGTAGACAGTTCTTCCCTTTGACTCTTATGTGTTCAGGCTGCCAGCGTGCTAATTCCCCGCCAGACACTTGGGTCTTGCGAGAGTCTCTCAGTTACGACTCAACTTCTGCAGCTCACTGCTCACCTTCTCTGGTCACCAGTGGCGTTTTGTACAGGTTCTCGGTAGCCTGTAGCTGGAGAGTCCGATATGTGAGGACTGACTTCCTGCTTTGTTCCTGGAGAAAGCATAGTTACTCACCTGTAACAGGTGTTCTCTGGAGATAACAGCAATCAGTCCTCACCATCATCCCTCCTCCCCTTGGAGTTGCTTCTTTACTGTATTTTAATTTTTGCCGTCTTAGCTATGTCACTAGACTGAGGCAAGATAGCACCCTTGGGTGGGAAGGGGACCACGCATGTATGGTGCATCTCCCAAAGGCTTTCTTTGAAAGCTGGGGCGATGCTTCCATATGGGCTCCATTGGCACCGACATGAGGGCTGATTCCTACTGTCCCCTGAGAACACATGTTACAGGTGAGTAACTACACTTTCTCTAACTATCTCTCTCTTTGCATGATGTGTCCAAAGTATGAAGGTCAAAGTCTTGTCATCTGAGCTTCTAAGGAAAGCTTAGGTTTGATCTCCTCTAGTACTGTTTTGTTCTTTGGGCAGTCCATGATATACACAGTATTCGTCACCAGCATCATAATTCAAAGGCATCAGTTTTCTTCCTGTTTTATCTTTTTCACTGTTCAACCTTCGCATTCATATGATGATATTGAAAATACCATGACTTGGACAAGTCTAATCTTTGTATGGCGAGAATCCCTGCTCTTGAGAATCTTGTCCAGGTCCTTCATAGCCATTCTGTGAAGAACAGCGCGTTATTGGATTTCTTGACAGCTTGTCCTTTCTTTGATTGTTGATCCAAGTAGGTTAAAGTTGTCAACTATTTCAATTTCTTCTCCATCAATGATGAATTTATTGATTTTTGCCAATTGCCTGGATCTTTGCCTTCTTAACGTTAGGGTGCTGGCCCATTTTAAGACTCTTCCTTGATCTTGAGAAGCAAATGTTTCAGATCGTCTTCACTTTCAGCCAGTAATATGGTGGTATGAGCATAGTGAAGGTTGTTGAGTCTTCCAACAATCTTCACACCTCGGTTGTCTTCATACAGTCCTGCTTCTTTGATTATTTGTTCTGTATATAAATTAAAGAGGTAAGAGGTAAGTATGCAGTGTTGTTGTACATCTTTGCTGATTTTAAACCATTCTGTTTTTCCTAGTTCCGTTCAAACTGTTGCTTCTTGATAAATGTAAAGTTGTACAACAGAACTATCAGGTGTTCTGATATACCCATGCTTCTTAATGTGGCCTAGAGTTTCTCTGGGAACAAGAAGGAAGTCAGTCCTCATATATGGGTGATGTCTTGCTGATGGAGTCCATGCGGTAACCTCTCCCTAGCTTTCAAAGAAAGCCTTAAGGAGAAGTACCATGCATACATGATCCCCTTCCCGCCTAAGGGTGCCATCTTGCATCCATCTCCTTTTTTCTGCGGAGCACATCAGACGTGAGTTTGTTGTCGCCCCCTCACCCCCCCCCCCCCCCCCTGGAAAAAGTTGGTTAATTTTTGTCCTTTTCTTTTTCCGGGCGCATATCGGTTCCCTTCTCACCCCCAAGTCAGCTTGCCTCTGCGTCGCATTCTTGTGTTATTTTTCTTCATTTTTCTCTACTTCGATCGGTGTGGGTTCGTGCCTTTTTTTCTGGCCGGGCAAAGTGAGTTTGACCTTCTAGGGGCCATCTTTCCTGCTATGGCCTCAGTCAGTGGCTTCAAGCCATGCAACTGCTGTGCACACATGTCACGCACGGACCCGCACTACTGCTGCCTTTGATGCCTTGAGCTGGACCTCAATGCCTTGGTCTGCAGTCTCTGCAAACAGATGATTCCCAAGGCCCTCAGGAGCTGTTAGCAGCAGCATGAGTCCATCTTCCAGAAGACCGACTCAGTCCCAGAGTTGTCCATGAGACCAATCTCCAAGACCCCCTCTGAGACCTCTGACCCTCATGAAGATCATGCCGCCATGGAGCCTTGAACCGGAGTGCCCTCAGTGAGGACCGTGCCAGACAGAGCCAGAAGACCTTGAAGATGTTGTTGGGCGATGATTCAGGGAAACTTGGGAAGTCCCATGGGCCCCGGATCAACAGCCCCCGACACGAGGCCAAGGGCAACAGCCGAAAGTGGTCAACCAAGTTGCCCTGACGAGAACCATCAACATCACTGAATTGTCCTTAGACCTCTGAGACCATCCTCATTGAGGACTCCCTCTCAATGGAGACGGCACCAGGCACAATGTCTTCTTTGCCTGCACCAAAGGTTGTGGAGCCATCTGGCCTCAAGGCCAGGATGGTGGCCTCGGAGCACCGTTTGTCTGCCTTCATGGCCTAACAATGGACTCTGATGCCCGGTTTCTACGGGTCATCATGCCCAACCACCGGGCCGCTCTACCTTAAGAACATAAGATATGCCATACTGGGTCAGACCAAGGTCCATCAAGCCCAGTATCCTGTTTCCAACAGTGGCCAATCCAGGTCACAAGTACCTAGCAGTTTCCCCAAAAGAGACAGGTTCCACAATGCTTGTACTGGGTCAAGCATTGATATCCTGGGTCCCTTCTTAATAATGGTTTATGGACCTTTCCTCCAGGAACTTGTCCAAACCTTTTTTAAACCCAGCTACACTAACAGCCTTTACTACATCCTCCGGTAACAAATTCCAGAGTTTGATTACACATTGAGTGAAAAATATTTTCTTTTATTAGTCTTAAATAGTTTACCCTGTAGCTTCATTGCATGTCCCCTAGTCTTTCTATATTCTGATAACGTAAACAGTCGATCTACGTTTACCCGTTCCACTCCGTTCATTAATTTATAGACTTCTATCATATCTCCCCTCAGCCATCTCTTTTCCAGGTTAAAGAGCCCTAACCTTTTTAGCCTTTCTTCATAGGAGTATCCTTCCATCCCCTTTACCATTTTGGTGGCTCTTCTCTGAACCTTTTCTAAAATCGCTATATCCTTTTTAAGATACGGTGACCAGAATTGCACACAATATTCAAGGTGCGGTCTCACCATGGAACGATATAGAGGCATTATAATATCTATTATTTTATTTTCCATTCCTTTCCTTATCATACCTAGCATTCTATTTGCTCTCTTGGCTGCCGCTGCACACTGGGCCGAGGGTTTTAACATGGTATCCACAATGACGGTTAAATCTTTTTCCTGAGTGGTGGTTACTAATGTGGAACCTTGCATCGTGTAGGAGCAAAAAAAAAGAAGCGGCAGATACACACCCAATAAACTTAAAAACTTTATTAAACCAAGGGGTGGCCAAAACCCAACACAGGCCGTGTTTCGTAATTACTTCATCAGGGGCTATCCAGGCACACTAAAAAACAAATATATAAATTAATAAAATCAAACTAAAGAACAATAGACATATAAAAAATTGGAAAATTAAAAATGAAAATACTAATAAAAATAAAATTATAAACATTAATATATAATATAAGCATAAAGGCCAAAATGGACCATATCAATGACCAAATATCTTAAGAACCTTAATAAAAATCATAAAAACCATATATGATCTAGATATATCTAACGTATTTGATTAACCAACAACTCCATAAATAAAATAACACAGAAAATTCATTTATATACACATATATAATTAAATATGAAAATATGTATAATATAAATAAATAAATAAATAATTTATTTATTTTTTCTAGAAGCTATTTTGATATTAGTATCTGCCAGTTCTTTACTGATCCTGGTGAAGTTTTTGTACTTCACACCCACAGGTAATATCCATCTTTATAGTATGTGATTTTATTAGCATTTACACAATTGGTTTTAGATGGGTCCTACTCTTCCAGTCTCCTCATCCCTTCTTGTTTCGCAATGAATTATAGTTGTGTTTTATATTCTTTGTGTAATTTTGTGTATTGCATTTTATACTTATAAATGTTTTAGTTATTTTATCATTTTTTGTATTCCAATTAGTGTTCATATTTTTAATTATTTATTTATTTATTTATATTATACATATTTTCATATTTAATTATATATGTGTATATAAATGAATTTTCTGTGTTATTTTATTTATGGAGTTGTTGGTTAATCAAATACGTTAGATATATCTAGATCATATATGGTTTTTATGATTTTTATTTTTATTAAGGTTCTTAAGATATTTGGTCATTGATATGGTCCATTTTGGCCTTTATGCTTATATTATATATTAATGTTTATAATTTTATTTTTATTAGTATTTTCATTTTTAATTTTCCAATTTTTTTTTTTATATGTCTATTGTTCTTTAGTTTGATTTTATTAATTTATATATTTGTTTTTTAGTGTGCCTGGATAGCCCCTGATGAAGTAATTACGAAACACGGCCTGTGTTGGGTTTTGGCCACCCCTTGGTTTAATAAAGTTTTTAAGTTTATTGGGTGTGTATCTGCCGCTTCTTTTTTTTGCTCCTGCTCGGTTGAGTGGCTAGTGCTGTTTTTTTTGTGGACCTTGCATCGTGTAACCATAGTTTGGGTTGTTCTTCCCTAGGTGCATAACCTTGCACTTGTCCACATTAAATTTCATCTGCCATTTTGATGCCCAGTCTTCTAATTTATCAAGATCCTCTTGCAATTTTCCACAATCCTCTTGGGTTTTAACAACTTTAAATAGTTTTGTGTCATCTGCAAATTTGATAAATTCACTCGTTATTCCACTTTCCAGGTCATTTATGAATATGTCAAAAAGCAGCGGACCCAGCACAGATCCCTGGGGTACACCACTATTCACTTTTCTCCATTGGGAAAATTGGCCATTTAGCCCTACCCTCTGCTTTCTATCTTTTAACCAGTTCCTGATCCACAATAGTACACTGCCTCCTATCCCATGACTCTTTAGTTTTGCCAAAAGCCTCTGATGAGGGACCTTGTCAAAGGCTTTCTGAAAGTCCAGATACACTATATCAGCCGACTCACCTTTGTCCACCTGTTTATTCACTCCTTCAAAAAAACATAACAGATTAGTAAGACAAGATCTTCCTTGTCTAAAGCCATGTTGGCTGTCTCCCATTAGGTCATGACTATCTACATGCTGAGTAATTTTATTCTTTATAATGGTTTCTACCATTTTTCCCGGTACTGATGTCAGGCTCACCGGTCTGTAGTTTCCCGGATCACCCCTAGAACCCTTTTTAAAAATTGGTGTTACATTGGCGATCCTCCAATCTTCAGGTATTAGAGATGATTTTAATGATAGTTCACAGATTACTAATAGCAGGTCTGCAATCTCATATTTCAGTTCTTTCAACACCCTTGGATGTATACCATCTGGCCCAGGTGATTTGCTACTCTTCAGTTTATCTAATAGTTGTAATACATCTTCCCGATGTATCGATATTTCCTTCAATTCTTCCGCACCTTTAAATACCACTTCAGTCATGGGTAACATCCCTACATCTTCCTCAGTAAAGACCGAAGCAAAGAATTCATTCAGTTTCTCCGCTATCGCCTTGACGCCTCTCAGTGCTCCTTTAACCCCTTTATCATCTAATGGACCAACTGACTCTGTCACAGGTTTTTTGCTACGAATGTACTTGAAAAGGTCTTTATTTCGTGTTTTTGCTTCTGCAGCAAGCTTCCTCTCAAATTCTCCCTTTGCCTGCCTTATCAATGCCTTGCATTTGACTTGCCAGTGCTTGTGCTGTTTCCAGGTTTCGTCGTTTGGCTCTTTTTTCCATTTCCTGAAAGATGCTTTTTTGGCAACAACAGCCTCTCTGACCTCCCCTTTAAACCATGCTGGCAGTTTTTTTGACTTCCTTCCACTTTTCTTAAAGCGTGGAATACAGCTGGTCTGGGCTTCCAAGATAGTATTTTTCAACAACACCCAAGCTTTATGTACGTCTTTAACCTTTGCAACTGCTCCTTTTAGTTTTTTCTTAACTGTTTTCCTCATTTTATCATAGTCTCCCTTTCGAAAGTTAAAAGGTAGTACTGTGGATTTCCTTACTATCCCTCCTCCACTTATTAAATCAAAGGCGATCATGCTATGATCACTATTGCCAAGTGGCCCCAACACCCTTATCTCTTGCACTAGATCTGGTGTTCCACTAAGGACTAAGTCTAATATGGCTTCCCCTCTGGTCGGTTCATGAACCAGCTGCTCCAAGAAGCAGTCATTTATTTCATCTAGGAACTTTATCTCCCTAGCATGTCCTGACGTGACACTAACCCAGTCGATACCGGGGTAATTGAAATCACCCATTATTATTACTGCGCTGTAACTTTTGTTAGCTTCCTTGATTTCTTTGAGCATTTCATCATCCGTTTGGTCATTCTGGCCAGGCGCTCGATAGTACACCCCCACTGCCATCGCTTTCCCCCTTTTACATGGAATTTCAATTAAGGGAATTACCTTAAGGGAGTCCCTGGAGATCGAACCAATCCTTGAGCGCCATTGGCCTTGAGAGTCTCCTCTGCATCGGTTCTGATCCTTGGGGCAGCGATGTTCCCCGCTCAGTGCCCTCAGATCTGAGTGCTGGGCCACCGATGCACTGGGTGCATCAGGGCAGGGCATGACCCCGAGGCCCGGAGAGCCCTCTACTCCTCCTCCAATACCAAGTTAGAATGGGAGACTGAGGATAACGAGTCCCCGGACTCCTGCCACCACCAGGATGTGCCCTTGAACCTGTCTCCCCCGGAGATGCAGCGCTAGTCCCTACCCGAGGACATGGCCTTCCTCATCTTTGTGAGGGACATGGCGAAGGATCATCTCCAGGAACAAGCAGGAATGAGTCTTCACATATGGGTATCGTCGGTACCGACGGAGCCTGCGCGGGAACGCTCCCCAGCGTCCAAAAGGAAAGCTTTTGGGAGCATCCCACAGCGCCTGCGTGCTGCCTTCCCGCCTTTCCTTACTGCCTCTCTCCAGTTCTATGGGGTCACAGGTTGACATCGATGGCTCGGCCTCGACCCTTCACCTGTTACAATGTTCTAGGGTACCGGTGGTTTCCACTGTTACCGACATCCAGACATTGGTGGCGTCGAGGCGTCGATGGATCAGAATATTCTGACCATGCAGCGTGCCATCACGGCATTCATTCAAGTTGCGATGCCTTCGGTACCGCAACAAACTTCGTTGTCGGTACCAATTCCGGTACCGGACCCGATATCGGTTCCGGTGCCGGTACCGATTGCATCGACATCCACGTCGACGGCAGCGGTACACTGTTCTGTGATGCCCATCGGTACCGAATTGGTACCGATTACTCCCGATGTCGATACCCCCCGTACGCGTATCGGGCTCTGCAACAGCATCCAGACAGGTGATACTTCGATTCCTCTGAAGACTCTGATGAATCAGAGGCCTCTATCGAAGCATCGGGGATCCTTCCTCAGGAACCCTCTTCTCCAAAAAGGAGAATGTCTCCTCCAGAAGACTTGTCTTTTCAAGACTTCATCAGGGAGGTGGCCAGGGGCCTTTCCATCTCAGTGGCCTCTGAGACTGAGCCTAGAGCCAGATAGATATTTTACAATATCCTAAGGCTCCTAAAGAGGCAGCCACTTTACCAATACATGAGATTCTTTATGATCACATGTTGGGGATATGGGAGACTCCTCTTACCACCTCCCCTCATTCTCGTAGGTTGGACACCATGTATCGTGTTCTTCCTTGTCCTGGTTTTCATAAGACTCAGCTTCCTCATCTCTCCATTGTGGTAGAGTCTGCTATGAAAAAGATCAAGAGTGCAAAAAGGCACTCTTCTACTCCTCCAGGAAGAGAATGCAGAACCTTAGATGCCTTTGGCAGGAGAATCTTCCAGGCCAGTATGCTTGTGTCCAGAATCAACTCCTATAGTCTCTATATGGGGATGTTTCTAAAGGAAGTTACAGATCATCTGCAAACCTTATCTCCTTTTATTTCAGAAGATAAAAGGGAAGAATTCCTCACCTGGCTCAAACATGCCCAGGATATTTCCAAGTTTTCCAACCGTTCAGCCTTTGACTCTTTTGAAGGTGCCAGCAGAGCCTTGGCTATTGCTATAGGTGCACGCAGAGTTGCTTGGTTACAAGCTTCTGATTTGGAACCCTGGGTTCAGGATGGACTAGGTAACCTTCCTTGTATAGGTGAAAACCTTTTTGGCAAAGATTGGCAAGCAAAGGCCAACCAGATGGATGCTGAAAACTCTGCTTTAGATAGAATTTCCAAGTCTACTTCTGCTTCTTTTAGAAAGAGGTTGTTCAAAAAAAAAAAAAGGGAAATATTCTTCTGCTTATGGTCAGGCCTCTTCTGCAGGTCGTTTTGCTACAAAGAGACAGCAACAGCCAAAACAGGCCAAGCCTAAGGCTGCCAGGACTGCTACGGCCCAACAGCCTCAGCCTCCTCAGGGCCTTTGACTTACACGTAGAGAACTTAGCCTTTCTGGCTCTAGAACATCCAGAGCCTCTCACCATTCCAGGAAGGTTAGCTTATTTTGCTCCCAGTTGGGAATAAATCACAGCAGAGCAATGGACCCTCTCCATCATAAGAGAAGCGTACAAGCTTCATTTCTTAAACCTTTCCCCTCACACCATGGTGAAACAGTTCAATTCTCCAACATCTCTCCTCGACCTTCTGGGTCAGGAGATTGCTACCCTTCTTGCCCAAGGGGCAATAGAAGAAGTACCCCTTCTTCAACAGGGCTCAGTGTTCTACTCCCCCTATTTTCTCATCCCAAAGAAAACAGGGGGCTACAGACCCATCTTAGATCTCAGAGAATTGAACAAGTTTCTATGCAAGGAGAAATTCAAGATGACTTCTCTCGGAACTCTCCTTCCATACCTCCAGAGTCAGGACTGGCTTTGTTCTCTAGATCTCAAGGATGCGTACACCCATGTCCTCATCCATCCAACACACAGAAGGTTCCTTCGGTTCCTTTACCAAGGAAAGCACTACCAATACAAAGTGCTTCCTTTTGGTCTGGCCTCTGCACCAAGAGTGTTCACAAAATGCATGGCAGTAGTAGCTGCATTTCTACACACTCTAGGGATATTCGTATTCCCATATCTGGATGACTGGCTCATTCGAGCTCCATCCCAGTCAGAGGCCCAGACTTCCCTGGCCTGCACAAGGCGTGTTCTTCAGTATTTGGGACTTGTTATAAACATTCCAAAATCCCATCTCACCCCTACTCAATCTCTAGAGTTCATAGGGGCCTTACTGGATACCACAACTGCAAGGGCCTATCTTCCCCAGGCCCGTTGCCTACGCTTGGTGCAGTTAGCCTCACAGATTCAGTTAAAATCCCATTTAACTGCTCGAAAGATGTTACAACTGTTAGGCCACATGGCATCCACCGTGCATGTGGTTCCTTATGCTCGCCTTCACATGAGAGCAGCTCAATGGACTTTGTCCACCCAATGGACCCAGGCATCAGGGTGCCTGTCAGACAAGATAGCGACCTCCAGTCGCCTCTCTTGCTCTCTCCATTGGTGGAAGTCCACTCAAAATCTGTTGTGGGGGTCCCCCTTTCAACAGGTGTTACCCCAAGCAACCCTTACCACAGATGCCTCTCCAAAGGGTTGGGGAGCTCATCTACAAGATCTCTCCACCCAAGGCATCTGGTCTCCACAGGAGACATCTCTACATATCAACCTCTTAGAGCTCAGAGCAATCTTTCTGGCTCTCAGAGTCTTCCACACCCTGCTCAGCTACAAGACAGTACTCATCCACACGGACAACCAAGTAGCCATGTTCTACGTGAACAAGCAGGGCGGGACTGGCTCTCTGTCGCTTTGCAACGAAGCTCTGAGATTGTGGGCCTTCGCCAGAGAGCATCAAATTCATCTCATGGCAGTGTATCTTCCAGGGGTTCAAAACTCTTGGGCAGACAGACTCAGTCGAGTTCTGCTTCCACACGAATGGTCCCTCCATGGGGACCAGATAGCCAGGATCTTTCGAATTTGGGGAACCCCAGACATAGACCTGTTTGCAAGTCCGTGGAATGGCAAACTTCCCAGGTTCTGTTCCAGGATTCCGTGTCAGGGAGTTCAGGCCAGGGATGCCTTCCTCCTTCATTGGGGGCAAGATTTCCTCTATGCCTTTCCTCCTTTTCCCCTCATTCCCAAGACACTGTTCAAGCTTCAGAGAGACAAGGGGTCTATGATCCTCATAGCACCACGTTGGCCACGCCAAGTGTGGTACCCTCTACTTCTGCATCTCTCTCAAGCTCCCTCCCTGGACTTGGGGTCTGCTCCAGATCTCCTCTCCCAGGAGGAAGGAACGTTGTGGCACCCAAATCCCCAGTCTCTTCGGTACTTCAGGCCGGAAGTTCGGGGGTTCAAATCCCACTAGAGGACAGCAACCTTGGGCCGGAAGGACTGGGGTTTCTAGTCCCACAGGTGCTCCTTGTGGTCTTGGGCAAGCCACTTAACCCCCCATAGCCCATGTTCCCTGTAAAATAGTTATCTCCAAGTTATAATGCCCTGTTCAATGTAATTTCAGTTTGTTCAATGTAAACCGCACTGATGCAGAATAGCGCGGTATATAAGAGAATGTAAATAAATAAAATAAATAAATCTCAGGGCCTGGTTGCTGAAGGCCTAGACCTTCAAGATTTACCTCTTTCTCAGCAGGTGAAGGATGTCCTTAATGCTTCCAGAAAGCCTTCCACCAGACGTTCCTATGCTTTTAAATGGAAGAGGTTTACCATTTGGTGTGCAGAGAAGGGTCTTAACCCTCTTGCAATACCTCTGAATTCTTTACTAGAGTATTTGCTGCATTTATCCCATGCAGGCCTTAAGACGAATTCAATCAGAGTCCATTTGAGTGCTATTGCAGCATCCCTTAAACCCCTCAATGGACAGCCTATTTCCTCTCATCCTCTTATAGCAAGATTCATGAGAGGCCTTCTTTTGACTAAACCTCCCATTAGACCACCTCCAGTGGCATGGGACTTGAATCTGGTTCTTGGCCAGCTCATGAAGCCACCCTTCGAACCCTTAGCCACTACCTCCTTGAAATTCCTTTCCTGGAAGGTTATTTTTCTCATTACAGTCACCTCAGCTCGCCATATCAGTGAGTTGCAAGCCTTAGTGGCTAATCCTCCTTATACAAGGTTCCATCATGACAAGGTAGTCCTCAGAACTAATCCACACTTTATGCCTAAAGTGGTCTCACCTTTTCATCTGAACCAGGAGGTGTATTTACCTGTCTTTTTTCCAGGACCTCGTGCATCAAGTGCAGAGAGGAATCTTCATACCCTGGATTGTAAAAGAGCACTTGCTTTCTACTTACAAAGGACACAGCAACATAGAAAGTCCTCTCAACTTTTTGTTGCTTTTGATCCCCTCTCATTTAGGACTTCCAGTCTCTAAAAGAACTCTGTCAAATTGGATTGCTCAATGTATTTCCTTTGCCTACCAGAGTAAGAACCTTCCTCTGGAGGGCCATGTCACAGCTCACAATGTGAGGGCCATGGCAGCTTCTATGGCTCATCTAAACTCTGTGTCCATCGACCAAATCTGTCGAGCGGCCACCTGGGCCTCTGTTCATACCTTTACAGCCCATTACTGCTTGGACAAGGACTCCCGCCGGGATGCCTTGTTTGGTCAGGCTGTTCTCAAACACCTGTTCCATAACTAATCAACTCCTACCCTCCATCCCTGACTGGATGCCTAAGATTCATGGGTGGAGGTAGAGCCCTTTCCAGGGGCTCACAACCTGGGTCATCTCCCAGGCATCTCTATCTGGGGAGTCCCCATATGTGAAGACTCATTCCTGCTTGTTCCTGGAGATAGCACAGTTACTTATCTGTAACAGGTGATCTCTGGGAACAGCAGGAATAAGTCTTCACAACCCGCCCACCTCCCCTAGGAGTTGTATCTCTCTATCTATCTTTCCTTTCCTCTCTCTCTCTTTGTCTCAGCTTTAAAACTCGAACTGGAGAGAGGCAGTTAGGAAAGGCGGGAAGGCAGTGCGCAGGCGCTGTGGGATGCTCCCAAAAGCTTTCCTTTTGGACGCTGGGGAGCGTTCCCGCGCAGGCTCCGTCGTTACCGACGATACCCATATGTGAAGACTTATTCCTGCTGTTCCCAGAGATCACCTGTTACAGGTAAGTAACTGTGCTTTGCCTTCTCCATTGAGTCAGAGGAAGATCCTCCAGTATGAGGTTCCCCCGAAGAAGGCATTCATGGTGCCCGTTCCTCCCCATCCTGGAACGATTGCTCCTCCGCATGTTGGGAAAACCCCACCTCAGTGCCCATAGTGAGTAGGTGGCTGGACTCAAAGTACTGGGTCCGCCAGAGACCTGGCTTCCAAAAAGCCCAACTGCCCCACAACTCCATGGTGGTGGAGTTGGCCATGTGTAGGCTTAAGAGCCAGAAGATGCACTCGTCAGTGCCCTATGGAAGGGAGGCCAGCGCCACGGATACCCTGGGCAGAAAGTGCTTCCAGGGCTCAATGCTTGTCAGCTAGATCCAGGCCTACCAGCTGTACATGGGCATTTACTTACGGGACCTGGGGAAGGAACTCACCGGATTCTCGGCTGGTCTCTCAGAGGAATCCCTCCAGCAGTTCCGCACCCTGGCCTCTGTAATCAGAGTGTGCTCCAAGTTTATCACTCGGGTGGCCTATGACATCTTCAAGTTGGTGGCTAGAGTAGTCACGGCGGGCATTAGTGCTTGACACCAGGCCTGGCTGCAGTCCTCCAACCTGGAGCAGTGGGTGCAGGACAAGCTGGTTGATGTCCCTTGCTGGGGAGCGAATCTCTTTGGCAAACCCATGATGGACAACACCGCCAAGCTGGAGTCTGAGTTCCTAACTAGGACCAGACTCTCCAAAAAAAACGCTGACCCTTCCTGGAGGAAGGCTTTGGGCAGAAAGTCCTCATACCCGAAGAAGAGGAAGGCTTATGGAAACTACCCCCAGTATCCAGCCTTCCCAGGTTCCCAACAGGGCCAGCAGGCCAAGGAACAGGGACATGCCCTGCGTAAGCCTCAGGCCCCCAAACTCCAGCCCGAGCCCAGGCACAACCTGGAGGGGGCTTTTGACTCCTTGGACATAGATGCTCTCTCCCCCAGGAGGCACAGCACTACAGCACACAGCGGACATCTGGTACTCGACATCCACAGGTGGTCCTTCCAGGTAGTGAGGACAGATACCTCCTCCACCTCCACCAGAAGCCCCCACCATTCTTCCTGGGATAGAACCCCAGGACTCTCCTCCACTGGGCCCTGCTCCAGTAGGAACTCACAGGCTTCCTAGCAGACCAGGCAGACCTGTCCCAACTCATCTCAGCGGCACAGGCTTCTACTGTCACTACTTTCTGGTTCCCAAAGGGACCAGAGGGTTCCATCCCATCTTCGACATGCAGGACCTCAACAGGTTCCCGGTGAAGGAGAAGTTAAAAATGCTCTCTTTGAACATTGCTGCTATACCTCCAGAAGGGAGAATGGCTATGCTCCTTGGACTTAAAGGATGCGTACACTCTGTCCCCCGCAGCCCCCTCTAGTGGCGGCGTAGTGGTTCCACAGGGGCTGGGGAGCGCATAAGAATTAAAAGGTTCAGGGTTGATCTGTTGTGAGGGTCAATGGGATAGCAGGTCACATTGTCAGCCTCAGGGTCAACAACCTAAAAAGTAACTCTTGCCAAGTGTAGGGTACAAAAAGGCTTTTATTTCCCCTTTTCGCATGAAGAAGTTCAAAATATGAGGTAATGAGTAACAGAACATAAATTCAGTTGCATCAAAACGTGAGTCAGCAAAACACTCAAAATAACATGGTTCCTTCACCAACTTAAAGCATAAACTTTCCAGTACAGTTTGCACACATTAGATTTGTTTGCCTTTTGCTCAAAGATATCTTCTTGTGCAAAAGTCACATTCCATTGGTTCTATATCTTCACTGCTCTCAGATTCCCCTGGCAGCCATTCCATGTCTATGGGATCTGAAACTGAGGTCTCTGAGATCTCTTGGATATTAAAACCTGGTTTCCTAAAAGCATGCCATACTGTATCCCAGTGCTGGCTTGGGAGTTTGGGGCGTCGGCTTTTAGGTCTAGTATCTCTCCCTGGGCTTACTGTCGTTTCAGGACTAAAAGTTTGCTCCTTCCATTCTCTGGCAACATTAAACTTTTTCCTGTAAAGCTTATCAGTTATATCTGGTTTAAAACAGTCCTTATTGTCCAGATAAAAACTAGCCCTTTGTTCCTCTCTAGGCTTCTTGAAAAAGGCTTGAGGCCTAGTCTGAGAGTTTTGTGCTCCAGGTATATCCTTTCTCTCAAGGCTATGAACTTTTCCTTTATCTTTCAAGTTACTTTTGTAAAAGCTTTTAAAAGTACCTTTTTTCTCTTGAAGGTTTCTTCTCCAACCGGAGGGATAAGCACTTCCTTCCTTGGCTGCAGTCCGTGATACTGCCCCTTGAAGTTGTGTATGGCCTTTCTCTAGGCCTGCTCTCCCAGTAGCTTCCTTTCCTTTAGCTCTGCTGGGTTTGTCAGTGACCTCACCTCGGTCTCTGAGTCTGGCCTCTGGAGCTTCCCTTGGCACTGCCTCCTGTTCTCCACATGAAGGTCTCTGCCAAGCTCCTTGCCTCCTCCTGTGCTTCTCCTCTGGGTTCTTCCCTTCGGGATTTCTCTGTTGCCTTTCTGGCTCTCTTGACTGCCTTCCTGGCACCTTTGCCTCTCTTGGCTCTCTCGGCTCTCTCTCTCTTGGCTCCCTCTCTTTTGGCTCCCCCTCTTGCAGTGCTCTGTTCCTACTTAAATCCAGAGCAGCTGCTTCTGAGTCCTGCCCATAGAGGTGTGGTTCTTCCACTTTCAGGTTTGTTCTCCTGCTCCCTCTATGTGTCCCTTCTCGTAATTGCAGGCAAATCCTGTTTTTTTCAAGATTTAAAAGTTTCCTTTCTTGCATCAGAGGGCTTGCGGTATCACATATCCCCCTTCTCAAAATATTACGGGCTGGGGGAAGCTCTTCACCGCAGCACGTAATCCATAACTTGCGGCCCGCTCTTCTTGGCTGCTCGCAACCATAGGTGGCATGTCTGCCGATTTCCGGCCTCTTGTTGGGGTGATCTCCGCGCTCAGTATATGTCCAAAGCGCGTCTCGCTCCTTCCAAGGGCGTAGGAGATTAGCATGGTAGACCTGCTCTCTACCTTTTGAGTTTTTCACCACATAGGAGGTGGTGCCTACTGGGTGTATTATGGTATGGGGACCCTTCCATTGATACTCAAATTTTGGGGTCGCCCCAGGAACCAAAACCACTACCTTCTCGCCAACCTTTAAATGTCTCGGCTTCGTCCGTCGATCATAGTAGTGCTTCTGTTTCTGTTGGCTTTCCTTAAGCCTTTCCGTAGCAAATTGGGCAGTTCGTTCGAGGCGTGTCCTTAAATTCCGTAAGAACAGGGGTACGCTTATTTCGTCTTCCTTGGGTTCAACCCACTGCTCCTTCAAGACGTCCAATATGCCTCTAGGTGAGCGTCCATACATGAGCTCGTATGGTGATGTGCCCAATGAACTTTGCTTCCTTTCGCGGCAAGCATATAGTATGAAGGGTAGTATGCTGTCCCACTCCTTCATCTCTCCGTCTAAAGCTCGTCTCAGCATTTGCTTTAGACTTTGATTAAGACGCTCTACCAATCCATTGCATTGGGGATGGTAGGCCGCCGTCTTTACATGTTGGATCCCGAATGCCTCCCAGACCTGGGCGAGGTATTTCGATAGAAAGTTGCTTCCTCTGTCCGTTAAGACTTCCTGCGGGAATCCAACCTCGCAGAACAGTTTGACCAACTCCGTTGCAATCGTCCTAGCGGAGATATTCCGTAGGGGCACTGCCCAGGGGAATCGCGTGGCCTGGTCAATTATTACTAGGATGTATTGAAAACCGCGCGGGGTCTTGGTAAGGGGTCCGACGATGTCCATGGCCAATCTTCTAATGGGCTCGGCTATTACCGGCATCGGGACTAGCGGTACTCCCGCTGGCCGGTGTGTTGTAACCCTCTGGCAGGAGGCACAAGATTCGCAAAAACGGGTGGTCTCCCGAAAAACACCTGGCCAATAAAATCTTTCTAAAATTTGGTCCAGGGTGCCTTGTGGACCTTTATGGCCTCCTGTAGGATGGTCATGTGCTAGTCGGAGGACAGATAGTTTAAACTTGCTCGGGACGACCAGTTGCTTACGGATCAGTCCCGTCCGTGGATTTCTACTTTCTCTGTACAAGAGTTCTTCGTCCATTATAAATCGAGGGTGGGTCTCACAGTCTTCTTGAGCCTGTTCGATTGCTCGGACCAAAGCTGGGTCCGCCCTCTGCTCCATTTTAAAGGAGGGAAATTTCTTTGCCACGTCTGCGGGTATCCACGGCATACTTTTTCCTGCCTCCAATTCGGCTCTCCCCTGGGATCGGCTTCTCCTCTCCTTCCTTCGCATAGCTTTAGGCTTTCGTCCCCTTCGTGCTGGGTCCCCTATCAGTTCATCATGCGAAGGTAGATCATCCCGGGTCATCTCTCTTGAACAAGAAGGCCTCTCCTTATCCTGAGAATGGGCTCTCGTAGAGACTAGAGCGTTAGATTCTCTCTTTATACTATTCAGCTGAGGTGCGCGAACTTCCGCGCGACCGGGTTCAGAGATGTATCTAGGGCTTTTAACAAGGTCAGGTGGCCTGCCAGTGGAATCTGGTTTATCTTGAGGTAAACATTCTTTCTTCAAAGTTTTTCTAAATTGAGGCCAATCTCGGCCCAGGACTAAATCCTGCGGTAATCTTGGCACCACTGCCATTGGCATCTCTTTCACAATACCCATCCCCTTTATCCACAACTTATAAATGGGGTAGCGGGTAGCTGCTCCATGTACACACTTAATCTTGACATACCCCTCGGGTGATTCTGGGACCGACAGTCCATGATCCTGGATGGTCGACCATAACCTTTTTGAAAGCATAGTCTGGTCGGCTCCAGAATCTAACAATGCTCGTACACTTATGCCATGTATTTTTACATTGACAAGAAACCCATCATGCACTATTCTTGGTGACTCTCCTACCAAGGCTGTTCTCGCATGACATTCATACTGTACATGTCCTTTTTTTCCACACGCAAAACATTTTTTTGTATTCACTTTCTCCAGGGGTTTATAACTCTGCCACCTACCAGCTGGAGGACGTGAGGGACTTCCCCTTCCTTGTGCCTCCAATCCCATGGCACTTCGTGGACTTACACTAGGCTGTGTCACCTTTTCAGCCTCTAAGTATCTTTCAGTAAGCACAATAGCTTCAGTGGTATTGCTACAATTTTGGAGCATCAGAAAATTCTGCACCCTGTTAGTGCATTCATATATTGCTCTAAAATTATCGCATCCATGAGCGTATTTATACTTCTCCTTTCAGGTTGTAGCCACTTGTAAGCAAGACTACGCAACCTGTGGCCTAATGCCTTAGGTGTCTCATCTACCTTAAGCATAGCAGCTCTGAACATTTTATTGTACGCCACCGGCGTAAGACCAACACGATCTCTAATTGCGTTTACTACATCCTGATATGAATTTGCGAGCTCTGGGGGCATGGACCTGTAGGCCGCCAGCGCTTCACCTGTAAGTGATGCCGCTAGGCGTATGGCCCACTGCTCCTCAGGCCACTTAGCCGAATTCGCAATCCTAGCGAAAGTGTCTAGAAAGTCATCAATATCGTCACTTGGACTGAGCTTCCCTATCATTAAGTCCGAACAAGACCAATGTCCAAGTTCAGGGTTTACCCGTCCGACGAGTGATGTTCCTTCTTTCCTGCTTTGAGCCAGCTCCTCTCGCTGTTGCGCCAGCCATGCGCTCATTGTTTCTATGACAGGCGTCTGCTGCTCCTGCATCGCCTTTAGCGCCTGCTCCTGGCTCTGTTGCGCCAGCTCAGCCTGTTTGGTGAATTGGTGTGCCATCCAGGCACACAGCTCCTTGGGCTCCATTGTACCTGTTAAAAAAACAGAAAGAGAAAAAAAACCCCAAGTGCGGCTCTTCACAAAATATATTTTTCAGACCCTCTATATTTTTTTCTTTCAACTTCCCCAGGTGTCCAACACTAGGTAGGGTTATCTACGCCTTACCTTGCTTTAGTGTTGCATCAGCTTTTGGGGAATGTAGTGCGGTCGTCCAGGGGTTGCTCCACCGCTCCTGGATTCGCCAGATGATCTTTCACCTTTAGGATTTTCCTCCTTTTTTTTTTTTTTTTATTTTTACACTCCGGTCCGGATTCCTAGGACTCCACTACTGGTTTTTAACTCCGGTCCACTTTCTAGCAACTGCTCCGGTCTCCTGGTTTTCCTCTTCCGATCCGGATTCTAATACAGGTCAGTCCGGGTTTTACTTGCAGTTTTTTTTTTTTTTTTTTCAAAAAGAAAAGAGCTTCTATTTCTCTTTTGAGTAGTTGCCCACGTTGCTCTGTACACTCAAGAGTACCCCAAAAATCCTGCCAACTACGCCACTTATGTCCCCCGCAGCCCCCTCTAGTGGCGGCGTAGTGGTTCCACAGGGGCTGGGGAGCGCATAAGAATTAAAAGGTTCAGGGTTGATCTGTTGTGAGGGTCAATGGGATAGCAGGTCACATTGTCAGCCTCAGGGTCAACAACCTAAAAAGTAACTCTTGCCAAGTGTAGGGTACAAAAAGGCTTTTATTTCCCCTTTTCGCATGAAGAAGTTCAAAATATGAGGTAATGAGTAACAGAACATAAATTCAGTTGCATCAAAACGTGAGTCAGCAAAACACTCAAAATAACATGGTTCCTTCACCAACTTAAAGCATAAACTTTCCAGTACAGTTTGCACACATTAGATTTGTTTGCCTTTTGCTCAAAGATATCTTCTTGTGCAAAAGTCACATTCCATTGGTTCTATATCTTCACTGCTCTCAGATTCCCCTGGCAGCCATTCCATGTCTATGGGATCTGAAACTGAGGTCTCTGAGATCTCTTGGATATTAAAACCTGGTTTCCTAAAAGCATGCCATACTGTATCCCAGTGCTGGCTTGGGAGTTTGGGGCGTCGGCTTTTAGGTCTAGTATCTCTCCCTGGGCTTACTGTCGTTTCAGGACTAAAAGTTTGCTCCTTCCATTCTCTGGCAACATTAAACTTTTTCCTGTAAAGCTTATCAGTTATATCTGGTTTAAAACAGTCCTTATTGTCCAGATAAAAACTAGCCCTTTGTTCCTCTCTAGGCTTCTTGAAAAAGGCTTGAGGCCTAGTCTGAGAGTTTTGTGCTCCAGGTATATCCTTTCTCTCAAGGCTATGAACTTTTCCTTTATCTTTCAAGTTACTTTTGTAAAAGCTTTTAAAAGTACCTTTTTTCTCTTGAAGGTTTCTTCTCCAACCGGAGGGATAAGCACTTCCTTCCTTGGCTGCAGTCCGTGATACTGCCCCTTGAAGTTGTGTATGGCCTTTCTCTAGGCCTGCTCTCCCAGTAGCTTCCTTTCCTTTAGCTCTGCTGGGTTTGTCAGTGACCTCACCTCGGTCTCTGAGTCTGGCCTCTGGAGCTTCCCTTGGCACTGCCTCCTGTTCTCCACATGAAGGTCTCTGCCAAGCTCCTTGCCTCCTCCTGTGCTTCTCCTCTGGGCTCTTCCCTTCGGGATTTCTCTGTTGCCTTTCTGGCTCTCTTGACTGCCTTCCTGGCACCTTTGCCTCTCTTGGCTCTCTCGGCTCTCTCTCTCTTGGCTCCCTCTCTTTTGGCTCCCCCTCTTGCAGTGCTCTGTTCCTACTTAAATCCAGAGCAGCTGCTTCTGAGTCCTGCCCATAGAGGTGTGGTTCTTCCACTTTCAGGTTTGTTCTCCTGCTCCCTCTATGTGTCCCTTCTCGTAATTGCAGGCAAATCCTGTTTTTTTCAAGATTTAAAAGTTTCCTTTCTTGCATCAGAGGGCTTGCGGTATCACAACTCACATCCTCAACAATCCCTTTCACAGGGAGCCTTTGCTTTGTGGTTGGTTGGGAACATTATCAGTACAGAGTGCTACCCTTTGGCCTGACCTCCTCTCAACAGTTATTCACCAAGTTCCTGACAGTAGTCGCAGCCCACCTCAGGTATCAGGGGGGGGGGGGGGTCTTCATATTACCCTATCTGGACGACTGGCTCATAAAGGGAAGCATTGCTACTGAGACTCGTCAAGTGATGGCCTGCACCTTCCTTATCCTGAAGCACCTGGGGTTTGTTATAAACTACCCAAAGTCCCATCTCCATCTGACTCAGTCTGGAGTTTATAGGGGGTGCAGCTGGACACTGTCCAGGCCAAGGCTTTTCTACCATGGGACAGTACCCTTCACCTCCAGGCACTCACAGTCAGTACCCACTACCACTGCCCACAGTCAGCCCACCTCATGCTCCACTTGCTAGGGCATATGGCATCCACAGTTCTTGTCACCCTGGACACCTGTCTGCAGATGAGAATGGCCCAGTAGGCCCTCTAGTTACAGGTGATACCAGGCCACAGAGCGACTGCAGGACAGGGTGCTTGTCCCCCGCCCCCTTGCTGACTCTCTCAACTGGTGGCAATGCCTCCAGCACTTGCTGGCCTGGATGTCTTTCCAGATCCTCACACCCCAGAGGATCCTTACCACAGATGCATCCAGACTAGGTTGGGAGCTCATTGTGATGACCTCTGCACTCAGGGCAGCTGGTCACTGATGGAGAGCCTCCATCAAAAAAATCTCTTGGAGCTCTGAGCCATAGCCTTAGCCCTCTGGGCATTTTGCCATTACCAGCAGCAGCAGGCGGTGCTGCTTCAAACAGACAATCAACTACATCATAAATGCTGGCTTTACTCTGAGAAGTCTTCAGTTCATCCCCAGTAGCCAGTTGTGTCTTCCGACCTGGGGGTTTTGTCTTCCAGCACTATAGAGCAAATTGTTTTGTAACTATCCATTGGGTTTTCGTGGCAAGATACGGAAGTAGATTTGCCAGGCCTTTTTTCCACGCAGGTAATTCTAGTGGTGTTGCAGTTGTCACGGAAATGTGATCCTCTACCGCCAACACTGTCCCATTCTGCTGCTGCCCAGATGGGTGGTTTGTCTTAGTCTGGCACCTCATCTAAGACCTGACTATCTTGGGAGACCCTGTCAGTAGTTAAGTTACCAATAGCTTAGCTCACTGCATCACTGAATTTATTTTGAGCTTTTGGCTTATTAGAGCAGAAAGAAGGTTTAAGCCGAAGCTTACATTTGTTCAGGCCTTCCATGGCAGCGTTACCAGTGTTAAACAGAATACAGTGGGTTCCTTTCAGCTCGGGGTTTTTTTTTTGTGGGTTGTGCAGGCTTTTTCCTCTCTCTCTCAGGCCGTCTGATCCTTTAGCACAGTTTTCTGCTTGCTTCTGGCTCCCTCCAGCTGTGTTACTGGTTGGGTGAGCTGCGGTTTGCGCTCAGAGGTATTTGTAAGCTCTTCATTAGACAGGGCAGGTCTGTGGTGATATAATCCTGTGCCGTCTCAATTGGATTGAAAACATAATAATGAAGGGGCAATTGTCCGCAGGGCCGGCCCGTCCATTGAGCAAGGATGTTGTTTGCACAGGGCCCCGCATTTCAGGGGGCCCCGTGCAAAAAACATTCTGCATCAGCCCATAGATTAAAAAAAAAAAAAACAAACTGGCTGCTACTGCCGCTGTTGCCGTGGCAGCGGCAGAATCAAGCGTCCCGCAGGGCCCCCCCTGCCCAGCAGAGCCCTCCCGGCATCAGCGGGGGCAGCGGCTTTCAGAGCCACGAAGAGAGAGAGTTTCTTTCTCGCGGCTCTGTTAAGCCTGCTGGGGCTGATGGGACTTCCTATTTCCCATCAGCCCCAGTGGGCTTAACAGAGCAGCGAGAAAGGGAAACTCTCCCTTCGCGGCTCTGAAAAGCCCGCACTTTGAGAGCTGATGTCGGGAGGGCTCTGCCGGGCAGGGGGGGCCCCGCAGGACGTTTGATTCTGCCGCAACGGCAGCAGAAGCAGACATTTTTTATCTCCAGGAACAAGCAGGAATGAGTCTTCACATATGGGTACGTCGGTACCGACGGAGTCTGCGTGGGAACGCTCCCCAGCGTCCAATCAGAACGCTTTTGGGAGCATCCCAACACGCCTGTGTGCTGCCTTCCCACCTTTCCCAACTGCCTCTCCTCAGTTTTCGTTTTTCCGCGGAGCCGGCATGACGTCCTCCTGTCACCGCAGAAAATTCTTTTATATTTTGGTTTTCTTGTGGTCGCGTCTGCTTTCCCCGACGCCACCGGTACCGCCGGTGTTTCTTTTTTCTTCTAAATTTTCCTTTTTAAGGAATACTTTTTTCCTTGTTAGTGCCTGACGGTTTTTTCGGCCTGCTAGGCCTACTCACTTTCCTTCATGGAAGCGGCAGCCACTATCCCTAAGAAATGTTCAAACTGTGGCCGTACAAAATTGATTTTAGACACTCGTAATTGGTGTCTACCCTGCTTGGGTCCTGACCACTATCCGCTGGAGTGTCCCTCCTGCAACAGTATAGTCGGAAGAAGTCTTCAGCATAGAGTTCACCTCGATACACGGTCCCCATTCAACTTCAGGGCACCGACCACCCTTTCTTCTTCGCAGGATCAGGTAACCCAAAAACAGTCTGTTAAGACTAGCCAGTCCTCGGGTGGTAGATCTCATGCACAGCATGTAGATGCCTCTGGCCTTGCCCTCGAGGACACATTGGCTTTAAAACCCCGGTGGGAGTCTTCGGCCTCCAAATCCCTAGTGGGGTTTCAGGTTGTTCTTGAGGTTCACCCCTCTCCGAACATACCTGAGCCATGCTCGGTGGTGGCATCCGCTTCGAGCGGTACCGATACCCCGGCATCGGCAATGGTGTTGAATGAAACATTCCTCACCAAAGATCGTAGTCTGGCGTCCTCGGTACCTGCGGGCCCGTTGGAAACGCTGCAGACCGATCTTCCAGTATCTGTATCGATACCGGTACTGGTACCGACGTCGGTACCCTCCAGATGTGCATCGATAGACTCGCTTCCTTCGATGCTGAGTCTGGAATCAATCTCCAGTCTGGATGACTGGGTACCGACTCGCCTTGGTACCGACACCGGACGGTACCGAAGGCACGGTTCCGATGATCCATGTCGGGCACTCTCGGTTTCTTTGGTACTGTTAGAGCTGTCACTGACTGGTCTTCATCTATCGGTATCGGATACGGTACCGGAGTCGGTATCGGTATCCACATCAGCATCGCTGTCGGTACCTTCCATGCTTGTTTCAACAGGCTCGCTTCCCTCGGTACCGAGTTTGGAATCGATCCCTAGCATGGACGATGCGCTACCGACTGTTGGTGGTCCCGACCTCCTGCGGTACCGGCGACCATCCTGTAAGGACAGTCCGATGCTCCACCCCTTAGGGTCTTCTATTCCAATGAATTTGGATAGATCCCTGGGTGCCAATGCTAGTTCTTCAACAGATCTAATCTGTACTCCTCTTTCTAGAGGACTTCCCTCTGGGGCTTTTTCTTTTCAAGCATTCCTGCTTGATATGGCAAAGTCACTTGCCATTCCTATACCTGGTCAAGATCCTGCACCAGGGAATACAGAATCTCTGTATATTCCCTGGAGTCCAAAGGAGGACATCATGCTTCCTTTGCATCAGACCTTGCAGGATCTCCTCTTTCGAATGTGGGAAACTCCTTTAACGGTATCCCCACCTTCTAGGGCAACTGATCTTCTATACAAGGTGCCCCCTTCTCCAGGTTTTCAAAAGACTCAACTTCCTCATCATTCCATTGTTGTAGAATCAGCAATGAGGCGTGTTAAGAGTACTAAAAAGCACTCTTCTTATCCGCCAGGTCGTGAGTCTAAGACTTTAGATGCCTTTGGATGCCAAACCTTCCAGGCATCCATGCTTTCAGCAAGAATTCTCTCTTATATTTTCTATATGGGATTATCTCTTGAAGTCACAAAGAAATTACTACTTTTGACCCCTTTTCTTCAAGAGCCCAAAAGAGCAGACTATTCCTTATTGGTTAGTCATGCTCAAAATATCTCTAGGTTCCTTACTCGTGCTTCCCTAGACTCCTTTGAGTCTGTTAGCAGAACGTATGCTATAGCTATAGGGGCACGACGTAAAGCCTGGCTCCAAGTTTCAGACTTGGACAAATGGGTACAAGAAAGACTGGGAAATACTCCTTGCACTGGAGAAAATCTCTTTAACAAGGAGTCTTTACTCCAAGCTGCTCAGTTAACCACTGACATTGCTGTTTTCAGAGGCTTGTCTATGCCTTCCTCTTTACCAGTTGGTAGGAAATTTCCTAACAGACTTTGTTCCCCTAAGGGGAAAAAGTTTTATCCATCTTCTACCCATCATACAGATGTTCCCAGATAGGGGAAACATTGGACCGGGCTAAAGAAACCACAACCTCAACAGGTTCAGCAAACCCAGCAGTCGCAGGGTTTCTGATAGATTACACAGGTACACTACCAAAAAACTGCCTCCAGTTTTGCAACTGATTCCTATAGATTTTGGGGTGCTGAATCCAGGAAAAATAGCCAAAATGTTCCATCACGTCACGTTTTCTTGCAAAATTAGATTTCTTACCCATATAAGGAATGTTCACATAATTTTTTTTTAGCCGACTGCAGTTTATTTTCTTGGCCCAAAATAGAGGTTGTAATGGTTAACTAACTAGAAACACTCCCTCATGATATTTTAGAGTGTTTTGTATTCATTTTATACATTAACAGGACAATTGGGAGGCGGGGGGCTAAATCCAGTACTCGCGCTGGCGCATGTTCTTTCCTGTTCGCCTCGCCTCGTTCGCTCGCTCAAACACGGTGGTTGCGACATGAACGTTCCTGTCAAATTTCAGTTTCTTGCAAGTTCATTATTACCTTTTGTTTGCTCAGTCGTAATCCAGCTTTATTCCGAAGTGGTTCACTACAGTTGTAGTTTGCAGTGCTGTGTATTTGTGATGGCTCACAGAGCCAGAGGTTGCGTCAACTCTCCGGACAGTTTTTGTTTTATTTGTGGGGAATATACCGTGAAAAAGCGGCAGAGGAACATTTCTGCATTTATTAAAAAAGTATATTTCGCCTATTTCGGTTTGAAGTTAGGCGATCAAGACAAACCGTGGGCTCCTCACAAAGTGTGCAAGACATGTGAGGAAGATCTACGCTTATGGATGAAAGGTAAAAAACAAGCATTTCGTTTCGGAATACCTATGATGTGGCGTGAACAAAGAGACCACAGCAGTGACTGCTATTTTTGCTCTTGCATTGTGAAGGGATACAACTTAAAAAATAAGAACGTGATAGGGGCGGAGCTAGCCACTGAACAGAATGGACGCCTGAATTTTTGCTCCCGTTGCTGCCCAAGAATCCTGAACATATCCCGGTATTAAATTGAAGTTTGTACCCCCTACCTACATCAATAACACCGAAATATAGCTGGATGGCATCCCTGAAGCCTGCCCGGCTGGAATTTCCGCAGGGATCCGGCTCAGCAGCGAAACGATCCAAACCCGAAGTGGGTTCCCCGCAGAAAATGGCCGCGGGAGAGAAGGAGGGAGTGACTGCCGGTGGCCTACGTGAAGTGCTACAGGAATTGAAATGCGTTAAAGAAATGATCGCAGCCAATTCTAGTTCACTGAACATGATTCAAGAAGACTTACTGGAGGTAAAAGAGAAACTCCTCACCATCACCGCTTGACTTAGTGCAGTTGAATTACAAACCCAGAAGCATGGCGTTGCATTAGAACAGCTGGGCCCTTTGGTCAAACGAGTCCGGCACATAGAAAGTCAGATTGAAGATCAAAACAACCATGCCCGTAGAAATAATATCCGCCTTGTTGGAGTCCCTGAAGGCGCTGAAGGCACCGATCCGATTGGATTTCTGGAAAAAACCATACCGGAGATGCTGCAGCTTGTCTTTGCAAGGCCTTTTGAACTAGAACGGGCCCATCGAATCCCAACACACAAAGCTGAAAACACACGATACCCGCGCCCACTCATAATGAAGGTACTGAGATACCCACAGGTCCTGCAGATCTTTCAAGCTGCACGGAAAGCCGGATCACTGCAAATCCAGGGACACAAAGTGGCACTCTGTCCAGATTTGAGCAAGCAAACGGTAGATCGGAGAAAAGCGTTGCTGGCCTGTAGACCCATGCTACAAAGTGCACAGGCAAGATACGGGCTATACTACCCAGGAACCATGCGGGTCACGCTGCATAATGAAACGAGGAATTTTGTTGAAGCTGAAAAACTGAAAACTTTCCTACAAGAAAAATGCGGTATGGAAACCTGAGGTCAATATTCTGATCTCTCACGCAGTGTAGAGACCTCAGCATATACTCAGGGGGTGCGGCCGTGCGTTCTCACAAATTTTAGAACGCCTTAAGCCTTGTTAAACACCTCATTGACTGTATTTCTGTTGTTCTAAATAGTTTTAATTAACCAGATATTTCTGCTTGAAATGTAGGGGTGGCAACGGGAGGTCGGGGTTGGTTACTGTTTCAGTGGATTGTGTTCACCTTAGCGATACAATGTTTGCCAGTTATGCAGTTATTTGTGTCAGTCCAGTCCAGTGCAAAACCCTCCACATACACGCAAAATGCAAGTACGCGGCAGACCTATCCATAGGATAGCTTTCACCTATAAGACAGCTTATTCCAACATTGATGTCTAGTGATCTCCTAATGCTTTCGTTAAATGTAAAAGGTATTACTGGCCCTGTCAAGCGAAAGAAGATTTTAGCGTACTGCCAACAAAAAAAAGCAGATATTGCCCTCTTACAAGAGACACATTTAACAGATACTCAATCGCAGAAAGTAACCTCTAAATATTTCCAGGTGGCGGCCTCGGCCTCTGCCACTCAACGCAAAGGGGGGGTATTAATATTAGTGCGCAAATTCCTGCAATCCGCCATTACCGGCACACAGATTGATCCGCTAGGTCGATGGGCCAGAGTGACAATGAAAATAAATCAACAGCTTTACACATTCTTCAATATTTACGCACCCAACCTAGATGACCCTAACTTTTTCAAACTGATAGCTAAAGAAGTTACAGCCGCAGCTCACACCAATATCATCTTAGAGGGCGATTTCAATGTCATCTTGGATCCACTGTTAGATCGCACGCCTTATCGGGCTGTAGACAAAGTCAAATCGCAGGCGATTCTTAAAGGAATCATAACAGAGCTACACTTGGTAGACCCATGGCGCCTACTTCATCCCCAAGAAAGAGACTACACATTTTATTCCATCCCACATAATACCCAAACAAGGATCGATTTCTTCCTACTGTCCACAGAGCTGATGCCTCAAGTGTTGTCCGCAGAGATATATGCTACAACGGTATCGGATCACGCCGCTGTCTCCCTAGTGCTGGATACCAACGTTACACAACATGTTCCGCCAAGATGGACATTTGATAAATCCCTACTAGCAGATGACTCCTTTGTACAGCTACTGTCAGGGGAAATTGAGACCTATTTTAAATATAATACACCTACTGATACCTCCATCTGGAGCTGGTGGGAAGGTTTTAAAGCGACAATACGAGCTCATATTACCACCTACACCATTAGACGGCGTAAAGCCAGGAAAAAAGAAAAGATGAACTGGAACTCCAAATAAAAGCTGGGGAAAGGTTACTAGCCAAAAGAGCTGACTCAATGATATTGATTAGACTCCAAAAATTGCGATACCAATATAATGCTCTCCTCAACAAAGAAGCACTGAGTAGTATCCAGCTACAACGTAGTACATACTACTATGAAAGCAACCGCTCTGGATCCCTCTTAGCTCGGCAGCTCAAACCAAAGACCAGCAAGACCGCTATAGCGGCGTTGCAAGACAATTCCGGGGGCCTTCTCCTGAGATCTGACAAAATACTAGACCGCTGCAAAGAATTCTATGAGGAACTATATCGCTCGGATACCCAATGTAGTGACAAAGCCTTTGAAGATTTTGTCTCCAATATAGTAGGACCCACATTAACCAGTCATCAAAGTCGAACGCTGGAACAAGAGATCTCTGTAACTGAAATACAAGATGCGATCAAACAGATGGCTCGTGGCAAAGCCGCCGGTCCAGATGGTATCCCACTGGAATTCTATAATAAATATTGCATTCAATTGGCTCCCATGCTACAGATCTACTACAGTGGCCTACAAGATGAATCTCCAGAGATTGGAGCCCTGGCAGAGGCTGTGGTGGTAATTCGCCCGAAACCGGGCAGGGATACACAAAAGATAGAGAATTACAGACCCATCTCTCTCCTAAACTCTGATTATAAAATCTATGCTAAAGTGCTTGCTAACCGATTAGGACGGATCTTAAAAGATTTGATACATGAGGATCAATGTGGATTTATACAAAACAGATCCACTACAGATAATGGAAGATTATTGGCACATGTACTGGCATCTGCCAAGACTAAGGCCGAGCCCCTGATAGGGCTAGCATTGGATGCCGAAAAAGCCTTCGATCGACTGGAATGGTCCTTTCTATTTCGATCCCTATGGTGGTTTGGGATAGGAGAAAAGTTCCTAAAACGCGTTGAATTGTTATATACCAAACCCACAGCTCGAATAGCGGTCAACTCACACCTCTCAGCCCCTTTTCAGTTGCAAAGAGGGACCAGACAGGGTTGCCCCCTGTCACCGATGCTTTTTAATTTAGCCCTGGAACCCTTATTAATAGCGATCCGACAGAAGGAAAACATAAAAGGAATTGAGTTAGCTGATGGTCCCTGTAAATTGTCAGCATATGCAGATGACCTGCTCATTTTTCTACAACCATCAGACCTTCCTGAAACACTGCAACTCATAGATGCATATTCAGCGATATCCGGATATAAAGTAAATCTGAATAAAACAACAATTATTCCTCTGAATGAACAGGTCAGCGAAGAAATGATGCGTGGATACCCCTTTCAATATGAGAAGTCATCCTTTAGATACCTGGGCGTGACCTATGGCACCACCTTGGAAGAGACTGTCGCAATCAACATTAAGATGTGTCAAGAAATTGTACATGATAACGTCTGCAGGTGGACCCCCCTTCATTTGAGTTGGTGGGGCAGGCTAGAAACCATAAAAATGATGTTGGTACCCAAACTCAGCTATATATTAAGTATGATTCCCTTACGCTTCCCGTCAGCCTTCTATAAGAAAATGAATAGTCAACTGATAGCCTTTTAATGGAACAACCGAGTACCTAGAATAGCTGCCTGGAAACTGAAGTTACCTAATGCACAAGGAGGTGTCCATTTCCCAGATCTCGGCTGGCTGCACACTGCCTCTCTTTTAAAGCAGGGTGCTCAATGGGTCGACTCTGACGACACGGATAAAGGACCTAGATGGTTGAGTGTGGAGCGGGCCATACATTCCCCCCTACCTACATGGCTAATGGTTGGCACAGTAGTAGACCAGACTGTACCACATAATGCTATTATCCGAGAAACACAGCATGCCTGTCGATTATTGGCATCATGTATCGATGGAGGGGATGACTTCGCCGCAGATATGCCCTTATGGCTGAACCCGCGCCTTATCATCGGAGGGAAGCCTGTCTTATGGGAAAAATGGGTGGAACATGATCTTATAACCATTGGACAACTGATCGATGGAAGTGCATTTAAAACCTTTGACAGATTAAGAACGGAATTCCGATTGCCTAATACATGCTATTTCCAATGGTGTCAGCTCCGACACTGCATGAGCAAAGCGGGTGTGTCACCTGTCTTGATACGTACTGGATGGCCACTGCGACAGAAACTTCAAGAATTACAAACAGATGCCAAAGCTGTTTCGAGATGTGTTGCGATTCTCCGATCCAAAAGTGACAAGACATGTTTTAAGATACAGTCGGTGTGGGCTAATGAAACCGGTCAAGATATACCTCCGGAAAATTGGGACACTTTTTGGGGAACTCAAATACGTGCCACGAGAGCAGCGTCTCTCACACAATCTATGTACTTTATAGCACATCGAGCGCATATTACACCGGCTAAGAAAATGAAATGGACACTACAGGAGGGAAATCGATGTTGGTCCTGTAACATGGAAATTGGGACACTGGCACATATGTTGTTCCATTGTAAATCCCTGGAAATATATTGGAACAGAGTATGGGAACGCATATCACAAATCCTCAATTTACAAACTCCTATCACTTATCGGATAGTAATATATAAATCCATAGCTCTGGAACCTACTCTGATGAAATGGGATAGTAAACTGTTGGACTTAATGCTCGGGATAGCGCTTAAAATAGTTCTAATACACTGGAAGAATCTCGACAAAGCTTGTTTCGAGCATTGGTGGAGTCTCTTAATCCTACACAAGACCTACGAAGAGATCTATATAGCCAAGAACCCATGGTCTGGTAAACTAAGTAAGAAATGGTCAGCTTTACAAAATTATGTTTGATGAAAGTGATTGATGGAGGCTGCCTTGTGGAATGGTCTCTGCTGTAACCACATTGAACGGAGAGAGGGAGGGTGGCGTGCTGGCATGCACTGATACTAGTTCTTGTTAAAGTTATTGTACTGTCTTGTTCAAGTTATTATATTCTTTTGCTATTTTGATCAATAGCATCTGCTTGTATCCTTTTATATCATGATCGTTTGTACTGTTATTTTATATGTTTAAACTGAATAAAAACTACCATTAAAAAAAAATAAGAACGTAATAAGTTACCCCAACCTTCCCTCAGCAATTAGGCCTATGCCTCATAGCAACGAAGTACCTGTGCCTGAACCACCAAAATCTTTGGATCATATTTGTGTGGACGGTTCTGATCATGATGAGACTCATCAGATGGCTTTTCCCAATGAGTCCAGTACTTCCGAGTCTGAAACTGAACCAGATCCGAAACCTGAACTTTTCTCTCAAGCTGAATTGAATGATTTAGTCCGGGATTTAGGACTCCCAAAAGATGCTGCCCAACTGCTAGGTTCTCGGCTTAAACAGAAAAATCTATTGTCACCAGGAACAACTTTTTATTGGTACCGCAACCGCGAGACACAATTTTTGAAGTATTTCAGCAAAGAGGAAGATTTGGTATTTTGCAACGATATATACGGAGTGATGGAAACTTTTAAACTCAAGTATGATCCTGCTGAATGGCGGCTGTTCATTGATTCGTCAAAAGACAGCATAAAAGGTGTTCTTCTTCATAATGGCAACACATTCGCTTCAGTTCCTATTGCTCACTCTGTTATTCTCCAAGAAAAATACGAGAATTTGGCCCTGATTCTTCAGAAGATTCGTTATGATGAGCATAAGTGGATGATTTGTGGAGACTTTAAAATTCTATCCATGCTATTAGGGCAGCAATCCGGTTTCACCAAATATCCCTGCTTCCTTTGCTTGTGGGATAGCCGGGCCCGCGACCTACACTGGGGGAAAAAAGACTGGCCAATTCGGGAGTATTTGAGACCCGGTGAGAAAAATGTTCTTCATGAGAGCTTGGTACCTCGTGATAAAATTCTATTACCACCTCTCCACATTAAGTTGGGTCTCATTAAGCAATTCATCAAGTCCCTTCTAAAAGATGGTGAGTGCTTTCGGTACCTTTGCTCAAAGTTCCCCCGACTTTCTGAAGCAAAGCTAAAGGAAGGAGTGTTTGTTGGCCCTGATATAAGGAAACTCATTTCAGATGGAGCATTCGCTGAAACGATGTCTGAGAAGGAAAAAGAAGCCTGGGATTCCTTCAAGGATGTTGTTCTCAAATTCTTGGGGAACAGGCGGGATGAGAACTATAAGGATATTGTTGCCAGGATGCTCAATGCCTTCAAAGAACAAGGCTGTAACATGAGCCTGAAAGTCCATTTCTTGCACTCCCATGTGAACTACTTTCCCGAAAACTTGGGGGCGTACAGTGAAGAACAAGGTGAAAGGTTTCACCAGGACATCAAGGATGCAGAGAGAAGGTACCAAGGAAGATGGAACACCACTATGATGGCTGATTTCTGCTGGTTGCTGCTGCGGGAAACCCCAGATGAAAAATACGCCAAGCCGCGCACCAAGAGAAGCATTCGGGGGAAGAAGAAACGGGCCCACCAGGAGATTGATTGACCCAAGAATGACTTTAAAATCTAAACTTTGTTGACAAATATCGTGTTTTTACTAAACTTTGAAATAAAAATTTGCTAGTTATTACCACAGTGTCGGATCTCATTTATTAGAATTTTATTTTCACACCATCGGGTGTTTGTCTTCATGTATTGCAATGGTGCGGTTTGCGTTTTCTATTCTTACATACATACCTGTACAACATTTTTTGCACATTTCTTTGCTTTGCTTTGTGTCTAACCTCGCTCTTATATGCTCAATGTTTGTGCACATGTATGTGGCTGTTTTAAGTGCAGACAATTTTGCTACCATCACAGTGTGTTTTGTTGACATTACTCTATTCTTATGTGCTGCCTTGTTACAATTTTCTTTATTCTTATTTGAATAACTACTAAACAATTAGTATAAAGAATTCATCCAAGAAACTTTTATCTCGATCGCACTCAATCTGAAACGTTCACCTCAAACTGCTAACCCAATGTAGCAAAAAATCTGTACGTGATGGAGCAAATTGGTTACCAGATTTGGATTCAGCGCACCAAAAAACGTAAAAATCAATCGAAACATTAGAGGCAGTTTAAAAAAAATTTTTTTAGTGTACCTGTTATCATTACATCTCCTGTTTGGGGGTTAGAGTTTGTAGTCTGCTTCTTTTCACTTGAAGCATCTACACTAATTTCATCCTAAATTCTCATGGGTCTCTTTTCACTAGACATCCTTGCTTTTTGCTCTAAGAGTTTTTATGATGATCATGCCTATAGTTAACAGGTTTCTTTTCCTCCTACTGGGAAAAAGAGGTGTAACAACTATCAATAAGACAGTTTTCCCTGTACTAGCAGGTATCATCTTACCTTTCAGAGACTTACTACATAGTCAGTCTCCTTCAACTCTGTCTTACCTGCCCTCTTACTACAACATTCGGTTGGTAAGAGTGGTTCTATTACACTGGTAAGCCCCTATGGTTCTCTACCTATTCCAGGAAGGGGTTTCCTTTCCAGAGTTGTCTCCCCCTTTCACATTCTTTCTTTAGGGCAGCTTATCAGACAATAAAGAAGTCTTACCACTCCTGCTATGTCTGTTGTTTCTTTTTCCAATCTAAAAAAAAAAAAAAAGATATTTTTTTCCGCTGCCCTGGTAATTGCTGCAAATGCAGCAGTTCCTAGTGGTTAAGCCACTGGTTCTGTTCACCACACAACCAGGGTTTGTCCTCCACTAGCAATCCTTCCGGCTTGGGTAGTAAACCCAAAACAGGTTATCAACCTTTTTTGGAAACCCTATTATCACAGGCTTGTTGGTTTGACTTCTATTCTTCGCCATCTCCAATTCTCTTGTTTTTGGCAGAATAGTTTGTTACCTACTGGTTTTAAGCAGCCAGTTTTTTCTTCTAACCAACCTGCAACATGCTCTCTGCAACTCTACAGAGTAGCTTTGCACTATGGGCCCTTGCTAGAGAGCATTAGTATCTTGTCTAGCAGATAAAACAGAGTTACTTACCTGTAACAGAGTTCTCCGTGGACAGCAGGATAAGTCAGCCACACCTGGTGTCGTCCCCCGACGGCGCCATGACGGAAGTGCTCTATAGCTCAGAAGCTTCTGAGCATGTGTGAGGTGGTCCCACCTCTCCAGCCCGCCCCTAGCCGGTCAGTTAGTGACTAGCTATGCCCTTGCGGCTAGGTGCGGTGCGGTGCGCAGGCCACCCTCATGCAGGGGAGGCGGGTGGTATGGTGTGGCTGACTTATCCTGCTGTCCACGGAGAACTCTGTTACAGGTAAGTAACTCTGTTTTCTCCTAGGACAAGCAGGATGTGTTAGCCACACCTGGTGTCTCCCAAGCTATGATTCACGCTGAGGAAAATGAGGGAGGCATGCGTAGAACTGCAAAATGTTTATTGCGAATACAACAGGTTTATAGAATAAAGTGCAACTCCACCACATCCAAGAGGTAGACATTAACTGTGCAATCAATTGAACAGTGCAACACAACAACAGTGCAAAGAAGAACAATAGTGCAATAACAATTTAACTAGTGCAATAACAATTCTGAGCAATAGCGCCAGTGCATGGAGCAACTGGTATATAGCATCTGAGTCCCTCGCTTCAGTCTTGTGCAGTGCTCGAACCCACGGGTGCCGTGGCCGCAGATAGGACTGCTCGGCCAAACGAGCCGTCGGTCGCAGAGTGGATGTCAAGGCAGTAGTGTTTCTGGAAAGTTAGCTGAGAGGACCAGGTGGCGGCTTTGCAAATCTCGCTCACCGGAATTTCCTGTGCGCAGGCCAGAGAAGCGGCTATCGCGCGGAGCTGGTGCGCACTCGCCCTGTTCGATGGGAGTGCGCCCGCCTTCTGTAGACAATAGGCAACGCAGGCTGAAATCCAAAGGGAAAGTGTGCGCTTGGTAACAGGTCTCCCTGGTTTGTTCGGGTCAAAGGAGACGAAAAGCTGGGTCCCCAGGCGAATGGCAGATGTCCTGTCGATGTAGATGCATAGGGCACATACGCAATCTAGGGAGTGAAGACGTTGCTCTTCGGGTGATGAGTGTGGAGCTGGAAAGAAGGATGGTAACTCCACTGCCTGGTTGATGTGAAAAGTGGAGGCGACCTTTGGCACAAACTTGGGGTGAGTCCGCACGGATGCCCGGTTGTGGTAGAGTTTTGTGTATGGCGGCTGTGCCACGAGGGCCTGCAACTCGCTAACCCTCCGGGCAGAGGTGATTGCGACGAGGAAAAGGGTCTTCCAGGAGAGGTATTTTCCTTCAGCTGTGGCCAACGGTTCGAATGGCTCCTGCATGAGCTGTTGTAGAATGATGTTAAGGTCCCAGGAGGGTATCGGTTTCTGTACCGGGGGTTGCAGATTTCGAAGCCCTCTCATGAAACGCGTCACAATGGGAAGGGCGGCAATGGAGCCTGAAGTTGTGTCTTCTGTGCGCTCGTGTAGAGAGGCGACGGCTGCAAGGTGTACCTTGATGGATTGCGGTTTCAAACCAGAGCTGAAGAGAAAAGCAAGATACTGTAAGATCGTGGGTATCGGGCAAGACGCTGGGTCGACTCCTTGGTCCTTGCACCAGATACTGAAGCGTCTCCACTTGAGGCCATACACCCTTCTGATAGACGGTCTCCGGGAAGCCAGAACAATTTGCTGTACATCTGGTGAAAGGTGTGAGCCGTTGAAGGTTATCCTTTCAGCCTCCAGGCTGATAAGGCTAGCGTCTGGAGATTGGGGTGCCAGGTTTGGCTCCCGTTCTGGGTTAACAGGTCTGGTCTCAGAGGTAACCGGATTGGAGGTTCTTGAGCGAGCTGCAGCAGCAGGGAGAACCACATCTGTCGTGGCCAATAGGGGGCGATCAGAATCACGTGCGCTTTCTCCTTGATGATACACTGTATCGTGGTTGTCACGAGAGGTGTTGGAGGAAAGGCGTATGCCAACTCCCAATTTCTCCACGGAATGGCGAACGCGTCCGAGGCCACCCTCCGCTGTGACGGGTGCTTGGAGCAGAACAAGGGACATCTGGCGTTCTCTTCGGTCACAAAGAGGTCGATCTGGGGAGCTCCCCAGCGATGGAAGAGGTTGCGTACTACTTCCATGTGAAGCATCCACTCGTGAGGCTGAAGCTGTCTGCTGAGCCTGTCTGCCAAGGCATTCTGATCCCCGGGAAGGTAAGTCGCCTGCAGGGTGCAGTTGTTGTTTAGCGCCAAGGCCCATGTCTCGAGGGCTTCCTTGCATAGCGAACGGGAGCCTGTGCCCCCTTGCTTGTTTATATAGAACATGGTCACCTGGTTGTCTGTCTGCACCAAGACCGCTTTTCCCGCCAGGTGAGGCATGAAAGTCTGGAGGGCATACTTGACAGCCCTGAGTTCGAGGAGATTGATGTGGAGGGCTTGTTCCGCTCTGGTCCATGCTCCTTGTGTGCTGAGATGCAGCAGGTGGACCCCCATCCCGTGGAGGATGCATCCGTGGTGAGGATGAGTTGATGAATGCAGGGTTGCAGACACTTGCCCACCGAGATGTTGACTGGTTGTGTCCACCAACGCAGGCCCTGGACAACACGGGCAGATATCAGTATGCGGGTGCTGAGTGGTTAGGAGAGTTGCTTCCAGTGCATCCGTAGGTGCCACTGCAGTGTGCGCATGTATAGCCTCGCCACACACTTGGTGAAAACTCTGGGTGCTGGGGATAGGCCAAATGGCAGGACTCGATACTGGTAATGACATCCCAGTGCTATGAATCTCAGGAATATCCTGTGGGAAGCGTGGACTGGAATGTGGGAGTAAGCGTCCTGTAGATCCAGCGTTGCCAGCCAGTCCCCCGCTCTGATGAGGGGAAGGATGGAGTTGAGCGAATACATCCTGAACTTCTCCTTTGTGATGAAGTTGTTCAGCTTTCGGAGGTCCAGGATGGGACGTAGGCCCCCTGACTTCTTGGGAATAAGGAAGTACCGGGAGTAGAAGCCAGTGTTGACCTCGTCCGGGGGCACCCTCTCTATCGCCCGGGCTTGGAGAAGTTGCTGTAGGAGTTCCAGCAGTGGTTGTTCCAAGTGCTGTGGAGGCTGGCTGGTAGGTCGCTTGTGCTGCCGCGGAGGGGAGGAGAAGGGCAAGCGGTATCCCGACTGGATTATCTGAATGACCCACTTGTCCGTGGTGATCTCTTGCCAGGCTGAGAGGAATTGAGACAGGCGACCCCCAACCGGGGGATAGTCAGAAGGAAGAGGCGTCTTTTCCAGAATGGGGAGGGTTGGACTGCTTCTGTTTGCGTTGTCGCGGTTGCTGTCGCTGAAAGGGCGACTTATGATAGGTCTGCTTGAATTTGGGCGCCTGCCACTGTCGGTTGGATCCATAGTATTGCTTTGAAGTGGAAAAGGGCTTGCGGAAATGGCTCCCTTTCTGTGACCAGGAGGGGCGTTCGAGTCCGTCCGCTGCCAGTGTCTTTAGAGTGGTGCAGTCCTCCTTTAGGCCGTTCACCGTGTCGGCGACTTTGTCCCCGAAAAGGGAGTCACCTGAGCAAGGTGCATCCGCAATTCGGTCATGGGTATTATCCGAGAGTCCCGAGGCACGAAGCCATGCCCAACGACGGGCCGAGATAGCTGTGCCCGCTGTCCGGACAGCCATATCAAAGGCATCAAAGGCTGTACTCATCAGGTGCTTGCTGCATTCAGCTAGTTCCTGCATGGAGTTTGAAGCAGATGTGCGTGAGTCCTTGGGGAGGTCCTGTAGCTGTTTCTTAAGGTCAGCCAGGAGGGCGTCCTGGAATAGGACATGCTGAAATTGATGGGCTGCTATCTTGGCGTTGAGCATGGCCCCTTGAAACACTTTCCTCCCCACGTCGTCTAGGCGCTTGGGGTCCCGTCCTGGTGGGTGGTTGGCTTGGGTACGCGTAGACTTAGATCTCTTAAGAGCTGATGCCACCACAATAGACTGGTGGGGTAACTGGGTCTTGTTGAAACCTGGGGCCATGTGGATGATGTATTTGCTGTCCAGGCGTCTGGAGAAAGCTTGGCCAGACGCTGGGGATTGCCAGAGCGTCAGCTGCTTGTCCTTCAATTTGCGGTGGAGGGGAAGGGCCATGGCTGGCTTAGGGCCGTTGAGGTATTTCATGACCTCCGATTCCTTCTCGTCTGATGCCTCCTCCGTGGCCAGCCCCAGCTTGGAAACCACTTTTCGAAGGAATTTGGGGTATGTGAGGTCCTCAGGCACTGTTGCCGGTGGCTCCTCTGTCTCATCCGCTGGGTTCTTGAAGGTGTCAGAGCCCGGTCCTGATTCTTCCACATCCGAGCCTGGTCCCAGCTCCTCTGCATCGCTCCCCCCGGAGTCCAGCTGCGCTGGGGAAGGAGATCGCGCTCTGGAGGGTGCAGGGGAAGGAGTCCGCTCTCTGGGGGGCGAGAGCCTAGGGAATCGAGAGGGGGCCCGCTCCGACAGGGTCCCCGGTGGACTGCGTGTCATCCGCTCCTGGTCCGGCCGCAGAGGGGCAGTCTGCTCTACAAGGCGAGAGAGCAAGTTGAGGATGGCAGAAGAGGTGGAATCTGAAGATCTGCTGCTTTTGTGCCGCTTGCTGTGGTGAGAACTTGATCTCCTGCTCCTCTTGCGGCTAATGGAGGACCCACGGTGAGAATCCCTTGCCCCCGAGGGGGATTGATGTCTGTGTCGTTTGGATGTCCTCTTCCTGCCCGTCTCACCGCCACCGCGCTGTCTGGGGGATTCCCTGCTGTCCGCGCGGTGATCGCGGTTCCCTCGTTGGCGCTGAGGCTCAGCACGGTCATCAGAGCTAGAGCAATGTTGGCTGCCTCCGCGCCGAAGAGAAGCTGCACGGTTTTCAGAGCTCCCGCGCCGATGCGAGTGAGAAGAAGAGGCAGTCTCGGCGCGGACTCCGTTCACAGCGCTGCTCCGAGGCTCCCCTTCAGCACGGAGAGATGTGCTGGGCAGGGGGGAGGGCGGTCTGAGCCGATCGCTGGACGGGGCGGGACAGGAACCGCTGCGGCCAATCCGGAGAGAGTGGGAGTGTCCGGAGGCGGGGCCAGGCGGGGCCACGAGGGCAGCGCCATCTTGGCCGGCTGAAGAAGAACTGCATGGCCGGGGAGATTGGCCCGGGTTGCTGCAAACCGAAGGGGGGCTTACCGGGTGGGTAGAGGCCTCTCCGGGGGCAGAACGTTCAGCGTAGGAGGAAGCATTTGGGTCCGGGTGAGGATTTTTGGCCCGTTTGAGCGGCGCTTTTTCCATGGCAGTTCTGGGACGCTTCTGTGAACCGGAACGCTCAGCAGGCTTGGATAGTTCAACAGACCTGGGGTGCTCATTGCTCCTGAGGTGCTCCGAGGTCCGGATCGTGGAGGCTGCAGAGGAAGAGAGCAAATCTTGCAAAGAGTGCTCGCGGTGTTTCCTTGCCCTGGGGGACATCTGGGCGCAGCTGGCACACTTCTCCACTGGATGTGAGGTCCCCAGACATCTGATGCAATGCTGGTGAGTGTCCGTGATATTCATCTTTCTGTTGCAGCATAGACACTTTTTAAAACCTGGTTTAGGCATTGAGATGTTTGAAATGTGTAGGAGAGCTTAGAAGTCCGTCTTGAGGCAAAGGCGGAAGGAAAAAAACTGACCGGCTAGGGGCGGGCTGGGGAGGTGGGACCACCTCACACATGCTCAGAAGCTTCTGAGCTATAGAGCACTTCCGTCATGGCACCGTCGGGGGACGACACCAGGTGTGGCTGACACATCCTGCTTGTCCTAGGAGAATCCCAGATGGTTAGGAGGGGTTCACCCAGTCATGCTCCCATGACTGGCAGGTGTTCCCTACCCTTACCATCTCATCTAAAATCTCTTTTCGAAACAAAAGACACAGGCCTTACATCACGTGAAAACCTAAAGAATGGCCAATTCCCTGGCTTGGTCCACATCTTCTTTGGACTTCTCACCAGGGATAGTTTTCTTTTCGTTGCAGCTCGTCCTTATATGCTTCCTTCCCAATACTTCAGGGGACGCTCATGTTCAACTGAAGAACGCATGATACCCATCTTGCCCTCATAGGCGGGTCAATATGGTATCTTATTCCATTGGCGTCCTCTATCCATTTACCATACTGGAGTTCTAGAGAGATCTGGACTTGCTGCCTGCAGACTGAAGTTATCCTCTGCATTTTTCACGTAGGCCATCCTGGTTATTCAAGAGCTCGAATTCTTAAGGGAATCTAGACTCCTCCTTGTCAGGGAGACCATTCCTCTGACTCTGTCAATCATAACCAGGGAAAGAAGATTCTCTATGCATCTATTCAAGCAGGTATCACCCTTCTTGCTATTAGATGAATCTTTCTCTCTCTCCCCATATTCCTATGGGGATCTAGTTATATAGCCATGTCTCCATCTACATACGTGGAGACATGTGCCTATATGTCTACAGATATATATATATATATATCTATGAACCTAAACAGACAGATAAGTACGTAGATACATATCTACCTAAAAGATATATCTCGACAGATATATATATACACAGAAATATATATATACACACACAGAGATATATATATATACACACAGAGATATACATGGGCAGAAGATACAGATGATATATATATATATATATATATATATATATATATATATATATAATATCGGTGTATCTTCTGCCCATGTATATCTCTGTGTGTGTATGTATGTATGTATATGTATGTATGTATATGTATGTATGTATATGTATGTATGTATGTATATGTATGTATATATGTATGTATATGTATATGTATGTATATGTATGTGTATATATGTATGTATATGTATGTGTATATATGTATGTATATGTATGTGTATATGTATATATGTGTATCTTTTAGGTAGATATGTATCTACGTACTTATCTATCTGTCTGTTTAGGTTCATATATCCATATGTTCCTATATGACTCTGACAGATGGGCACTACCCCTATCAATGCTGTGCCAGCATGCTTAGGGTTCTACACATACAACCACTCCCTGTGGTAATTAGCAATTTTTTCTTACCATAACCTTTCAGGGTTAGGTACCTCTGAAGCTCTCCATGTACCTTTTTCTTTACTAATTGACCTCATTTAGGAAAGACATTTCGGATCTTCAGTTAATCTAAAGCTGTAACGCTTCATAAGTCTGTCCTTACTTTGTTATCGGATACAGGGGTCTTCCGTACCCCTTCTCTCCTACATGGACTATTTCTATTGTCAGTCCAAATCGGTCAAACTTATTTTTCCTTTTGGTCCTAGGATTGTACTGTTCTTCGGCCAAAAGAGCTTAAGCTTTGTCTAATAGTACCTTCTGCGTTTCCCGCTGAAGCCCTACCTCATTGTACTACCCCAGTTTCCCCTGGGACTATTTCTCACCCTGAAGGGTTCTGACCTCCACTTGTTTTTTCCACAGTTTATTACCTCTACTTCACAGTGAGGTACTCCTTGAGGATCTTCTACTGGCTCTTCTAACAGATCCATATGAACCTCAATAGACTTTTTACAATACCACCAAGGGAGGTCCATATTGGAATATTGCACTCAATATTTTTACTACTAAATGTCATCTACACAGGATCTTCCTCTTAGAAGTCCTGTTCTAGTCCAGCTGTTCCACAGCACCTTTCTATAATTCAACTCCTACCCTCCATCCCCAGGATGCCTGAGGTTCTGAGGAGTAGCATGGCTCATTCTAGATTCGCAACATGCTAGGACTCCCTCCGGGCATCTTAGCTTGGGGAGTCCCCATATGTGAAGACTCATTCCTGGTTGTTCCTGGAGATAGCACAGTTACTTACCTGTAACAGGTGATCTTTGGGAACAGCAGGAATAAGTCTTCACAACCCACCCACCTCCCCTAGGAGTTGCATTTCTCTATCTCTATCTTTCCCTTTCTCTCACTCTCTCTCTTGGTCTCAGCTTTAAAACGTAACTGAGGAGAGGCAGTTGGGAAGGGCGGGAAGGCAGCACGCAGGCGTGTTGGGATGCTCCCAAAAGCGTTCTGATTGGACGCTGGGGAGCTTTCCCACGCAGACTCCGTCGGTACCGACGTACCCATATGTGAAGACTTATTCCTGCTGTTCCCAGAGATCACCTGTTACAGGTAAGTAACTGTGCTTTCTTAACCTATGAGCTGATTGGGGGGAGGGGGGTTAGGACTGGTAATGGGCTTTTGGGGGGATTAGGACTGGTAATGGGCTGTGGGGGAGCTAATACTGGAAGTGGGCTAATGGGGGGGTAGGACTAGTACTGGGCTATGGGGGGGGGGCTAGGACTGGAAATGAACTGATGGGGGGGTTAGAACTGGAGGTGGGCTGATGGGGGGGGGCTAAGACTGGAAATGGGCTGATGGGGAGTTAGGACTGGAAGTGGGCTGATGGGGGGTTAGGACTGGTAATGGGCTATGGGGGGGCTAAGACTGAAAATGGAGTGATGAGGGGGTTAGGACTGGAAGTGGGCTGTTGGGGGGCTTAGGACTGGTAATGGGCTGTGGGAGGGCTAGGACTGGTAATGGGCTGTGGGGGTTGCTAGGCCTGGAAATGGGCTGAGTGGAAGGGTGGGCTTGAACTGCAAATAGCTGATGGGGAGGGGGGCTTGGAATTGAAATGGGCTGAGTGGAAGGGGGGCTTGAACTGCAAATAGCTGATGGGGAGGGGGCTTGGGATGGAAATGGGCTGTGAGGGGAGGGAGCTAGGACTGGAAATGGGCTGAGTGGGGGAGGGGAGCTAGGAAAGGAAATGGGCTGATGGAGGGGCTAGGATAGGACTGGAAATGTGTTGTTGGGGGGTGCTAAGATTGGAAATGGGCTGTGGTGGGGGCTTGAAATGGACTCATGGAGGGGCTAGAACTGGAAGTAGGCTCATGGGGGGCTTGGATTGGAAATGGGCTGAGTGGAGGGGAGCTAGGATTTGACATGGGCTGATGGTGGGGCTAGGAAAGGACTAGAATGGGCTGATGGGGGGGCTGGGATTGGAAATGAGCTGATGGAGGGAGTCGGATAGGACTGGAAATGGATGGGGGAGCTAGGACTGGAAATGGGCTGATGGTGTGGCTAGGATAGGATTGGAAATGGGTTGATAGGGGGGCTAGGACTGGAAATGGGATGATGTGGGGACTAGAAGGGAGCAGATGCTGGGTGGGGCTGGAACTAGAAGGGAGCTGATGTTGGGGGAGGATTAGAATGGGATGGAGCTGGGAGAGTGAAATGGAGAGGGGAAAAATATTTTGTGTGGGAGGGAAGACAAATCTACAATTGGCCTGGTATTGGGAGAGTAAGTGGGGTTTGAGGATGGAGGGGTAAAATTTGAGTGGATGAAATAGGAATGAGGAAAGAGCAAAAGGAGAAAGATTAGTATGTTAAAGCAGATGTGTAGAGAGAGAATGGAAAAAAAAACTAGAAGAGAGAAGAAAGGACAAATGGACAGCAGACGATGGAGAGTTAGCAGAAGACACGAAGAAACCAGAAGAAAGTGGCTGGAGCAATTGCAACCGAAAAAAAAATATGCACAAAAGGTAGAAAAATATCTCTTTATTTTGAATTTAACTGGAATATGTCAGCTCTGGGAAATGTGCATCATTAACGTCTGTGCTTTGTTTAGTACAAGAGGAAATTAATTTATAGTTTTATTTGTACAGTGTTGTTGTACATTCCAAGTTTGGCTTTTGGGGTTCCCAGTTTAATTATTGTCTTCCTGTTTCTAAATTGTGATTCCCTGTTTGGTGATGGTCTATGTTCTGCATGTGTAACTGAGCTGAGGTATTCTGTTTATGTAATTCCTATTTGACATTGCCACTTGTTCTCTTTCCCCAGTAGGTCATGTATTGTTGTTCTCTGAAATGTATTGGTTTAATATTTGCAGTGTTGCCTTTTGATAGGTAGAGTATGGTGCTTTGTGAGTCCTGGTAGTGCTGTTAGGATACGGCGAGTTTGCTATTGGTTCTAAATGGGCAGTGTTTGTAGTAGTTCCTAATGTGTCTGGCGGTTGGCACTGGATTATAGTAATGTAGAAATCTTTTAGTCTTTCTTTATCCATACACTCATTAAGAGGCATATTTACTAAGCGTTAGTGTATGGTAACATAATGCAAATATTTATGCAAATGAGGCCCAGCCCGAAGTCTCCGCACATGGCACCGCACCCCCCTTGGGCCGCCCCTGATTGTCTGCAGTAGATGTCAGCAGGCCTCAGGGTGCAAAACCTGGTGTACCAGGCCCCTCGCCTCACTTGCTTATTTGGCAGTCTCTCTAAATCGGGGACAGTTTCAGCAGGTCGTCCCATCCAAGAGTGGCTCCTCTCCTCTTCTCTTTCGTCTGGGTTGATAACTGTGTTTAAAAATAAAAAGTAAATGAAAATAAAAGTTTGAAAAGGTTTGGAAAAAATGAAAAAAACAGAAGAAGTATAAAGGATAGTAACACAGTGGGGGTGAGCGCTGATGTCCTCTTCGCTGGGAAGGAGGTTAATATGTAGGCGCTGCTTCTCCTGGTTGAGGTTGCAGCATACACTGCTTTTGAAGAGGGCAGGTTATCAGGTCCCTTTATACCGTGTTCTTATCCGTGGGGTCATCGGGTTGTTTGATTATTTCTTTGTTTTATTGGTGTACTTTTCTTACTGGTAGCTTGGGGACTTTAGGCGGCAGTAATGGCGCTGGTATGGTTTGATGGTCAGAGCTGTCATTTTCTGGGCACGCAGATACCTTTGTTTCCAAGGATTGAAAAAAAAAAAAAGTCAGTCAGTAGGATAGGATCGTGGCAGGCTGGACCAACTCTCCTTGGGGAGAGTCACACTTGTCTGCTTGAAGGAATTTTGGCGGGGACTTCTACCATTTTTTTTCTTGGTTTCCCTCAGGTTTCTTAACATCTGTCAGTGCTTTGCAGTTTTTGGTCCATGGTTTGTGAGGGGATTTTAACAATCTCAACTGATGGCGGCAAATTCCCACAGGTTGGGGACATTGCACTGAGAGCTGCCTAGACTAAAAAAACCCTTCAAAAATACTCAGAGAGGTAAGAAGCACAAGTACAAAACAGGACAACGTGTACAGATGGCTCAAGCTCCCAAATATAAATCTGGTGCAAATGTGCACATTGTCAAAAGAGCCATATCCCCACTGTTTATGAGGTCTCAGGGTCTAGGGAATGAGATGAGCTTCCGTTTTGAAACTAAAGGGATTTAGGTACAAACGGCGGCTATTTTCCCTGACAACTTTTGTTTTTATATCTTCTGAGAGCGCTTGTGCAGATAGCATGGCCTTTTTCACGATACAGTGTACAGGTTGTTTTTTCTTTCATTCCTTCCCCTTTAGGTGAGTACGTCTCATGGTAGGAAGAGAGACTGATGTTGTCTTGCAGACAAGAGCAGCACTTAAAGCAGCACTTATAGGTTGGCCTTGCTGCCAGTAGCCATCATGGACTATATTTCAGTGGTTGGTGCCACTTTGGTTACCCTTTTTTGCAGTTTCTGGTCTATTTTCCCTGTGTTGGTTTGTGTCTCTTCATCAGTGGTTCACTGTCGGGATGGCTATAGAATTGTCATTTTTCTCATCTCCAGGACATTAGCTGGATAGAGAAATGAGAGGGCAGATCTGCCCCTGTGGTGTTGCTCTTATGCAGGGGTCAGGGTATCGATATTTTCACTCTGTAGTGGTCTGGCTTAATGGATTAGACAGACGTAGCAGCCTGTGGGTTCTGTTCCATCTTCTGTGTCCTTTCTTGGGGTGGGTGTGTGCCGATATGGCACTATTCCTTTCTAATTTTATATCAACCAAGTAACTATAACAATGTAGGGTCTAATTTTGCCCTTCCATACAGTGGCTCACTGCACTGTCTCTCTGGGTTGGCCCATGATGTGCCATTTTAAATATATGGAAGAAAGTTAAACTGGAAATCTTTCTTTTTTCTATACTTTGCTAGGTCCTTAGTTTTGGCCCTTGTCACTGTCAGAGCAGTATGCATAGTAAAGCATACCCTTCTCCTTCGAGGGCTCAATATGCTAGCCTGGAATGACGTGCCTAGTATAAATGTCTTCAAACAATGTTTCACGGTCTTTCCCATGGATAAGGGGAAATAGGCCTTTAGGGGATTGCCCACACACACCAGCCTTCTTCATTTCCCCCTTCCCTCCTCCGCCATTTTCCACTTGCACTGCCAACAAATCCTTGACACAAGAAGTGCAAGCATTTCTGAGAAACATACAGAGATAGCCATAAAGTCCTTTGCCTTCTTCCTTCGCTCCATTTTACAATAGCTTTTCTTTATGCCTTTATTGGCCAAGAACAGGTACTTACATTTGGCACTGCCAATATCCGATGCCATTCATAGAATGAACCAGGCTTCCCTCCTCCCAGTTTATGAAAGCCTTCCTACATAGTTCCCACTTGAATGGGCACAAGGCCTTTCCACCTGTTAACCCTTTGACGGCCTACTTTAAAAATTTTTTTTTTTTTTAAATTTTTTATTTATGCAATTTTCAAAACATAACAAAAAAGGTACAACACCACTTCTTGAAGAAATAGAAAGGCAAACAGAAATCATCCCAATAAACCGGGATACTGTATAAGAAATCATCATTAACATAAAAAGAAAATCGCCTATTCTCTCTAGCCCTCAATAAGGGGGTTCCATTAGTAAATTAACCTAATACAAGAAGAAAATTGACATACAATCTAAACTTGAAGCCTAAATCTATGAGCCTGAGGGCCTCTCCTGACCTTTAGCATTGATGAAAGCCAACAACTGGGAGGGCTCAAAAAAAACATAAGAAAAAGTTTGGAATTTCACCAAACACTTGCATGGGTGTTTAAGAAAAAACAGCCCCCCCAGTTGCAATACCCCTGACCTGAGCAACAAAACTCTCTACGTCGCTTCTGCGTTTCTCTAGATAAATCAGGATATATACGAATTGAGAATCCACGGAACAGAAGATTCCGTTTTTGAAAAAACAATTTAAGTAACCATTCCTTATCAGACAGCAAGGCAAAAGTGATAAGCAGAGTAGATGAAACCTGTGACTCTAAACCAGAATTTTCTAAAATATCTGTAATATTCAATACATCCCCCTGATTCTGGCTCTCCCCCAACTCTCTCCGAGCCGAAGCCCGCTTAGCAATAGGCAAGTAATACATTTTTACCAAGGGGGGAACCAACTCGGGGGAAACCCCCAAAGTCTCGACAAGATATTTCACAAACATGTCTCTAGGGGAAATAGAAGAAACTCTAGGAAAATTAATAATTCTCAGGTTATTCGCTCGAGACAAATTATCCAAATGCTCAGTTTTTAACTGCAAAGATATAATACTTTTCCTGTGTCCATCCGAGAGTTCCTCCAAACTTTCAACCTTACTGGAGACAGCTGTATGTTCCGTTTGAAGCGTAGAAACCTTTCCTTGTAGTTCAGTCAAACAAACTGCAGATGTAGCTACCTTATTAGCTAAAGAAGAAACTTGTGGAAGTAGTGCCTCACCGAGGGAAACTATCGCGTTCCATATGGATTCCAGTGTAGGATTCCAGTGTAAAATTTTGTGGCTTCTGCAACACAAAGACCTCCCCGGAGCCAGGAAGGGGTACAAATGGCTCCATCAACGCCGCAGGTTGGTCACCCCTCAAGGAGAGAGGTTGCTGCTCCAACCGCGTCTCTCGAAGCGCCTCTGAAGATCTTCGTGAGCCCGGATCACCTGAGGGCTCCGTTTCCGACGCAGATACAGCCCAACCTGACCCTCGCGAGTACTTCCCCGACCCCCCTGCCAAGGGAGAAGAGGAGAGCTCCAGGAAGCCAGAAGGCAAGGGCTGAGTGCGATTTGACAGAGGCGCAGGGCTCAATACGGGGGAGACAGATGAAAGCGACGCAGATGCCGAGCACTCCGACTCCGACAAACCTGCAAGCCGCACAGCTCCTCCCGCTCGCTCCAAGTCCCGAGGGGTGCGAACAAGGAAAGGATCCAAAGGACCCGAAATTAAAGGCAAATTCGGCGTAGAGGTACCGACGGGCTGAGAGGGCAACGGCCCCGTTTTCCCCTTACGCTTCCTCCCCATTCAAAAAACGCACCCGACAGCACAGACTGCAGCCGCAGCCATCTTGGAAATCCCCTGCCTTCCTACTTTAAATTTTTAATCCACATTCTGCAGCCGGGTTAATTTTTGCATATTTCAGGAAAATTGTACCCATCTTATTCAATATGTTCTAATAGTGATTTTCCTTCTGCTATGGTCATGTATTATATACCATTTGATAGGAATATTTAGTCAGAATTTTGGATCCCGAGAGTTTTGGGCTCGACCTGGAAAGAGTTTTAAGGACGTTCCTGATCTTTGGTTTATCTTTGTAAAGAGTTTCAATCCTGCTGGCAGTAGGAGCTTCCTGTGATTCGTGTTTGCTGATCATGGGCCTGATGGCCTCAGTATCCACTGCCAAGGTGAGCTGGTTCTTCAGTTGTCAACGGAAGCACACGTCCAAGGGGTTCGACGCCCTGGCGCAAAGATGGGTGAAAGAGTCTGCTGTATATGTTTCCTCCATGGCTCCTCATCGGGCACCTTTTTCTACACTCAGACACCCACCCCCAGTTGAGTGGCTCTAATTGCCCCAGACCAGCCCCTCAGGCCATAGAATGCTGATCTCCTCAGATTCTGGGTGGCATGTCCGTGATGTCTTCCAAACAGGGTTAACCTGCTCTTGCAGGGGCTGATTTTGATGTCTCAAGTGGGTCTGTTCTTGCTTCAGACCTTGTTCTTGGCGGGGTGCAGCTAAGGAGGAAAGGTTACTCTGTGTTGGTAAGCCACCCTGCTACGCGCCCATAAACGTTCGACATCTGTAGCCTATGTCCGAGTCTGGCAGGTGTTGGAACATTAGTGTGAGGCTAACGGCCTTTGAGCCTTTTTGTCCTTTCTTCCGAATAGTTAGCCTTTTTACAGACCAGGCGGGTCAAGGGATTGACTTTGAATTCCTACAGGTCCAAGTTGTGGCTGTTTCATATTACTGGGGCACGTACTTGGGTATCCCCTGGCTGCACATCCTGTCATGGTCAGTCTGCTCTGGGAAGTAAAACAGGTTCAACCACTGTTACAAGTTATGGTACCCCCATGGGATCTCTGTCTGGTGCTTTCTGTCCTGACGGCGTCGCTTTTTGAGCCACTGGCTCGAGTTTCCCTGAAAGACCTGACCTTGCAGGCGGTTTTCTTGGTGGCTATTTGGTGCTGTGAATTTCGGAGCTCCAAACTCTGTCTTGCAGAGAATCCTTTCTAGTCCTATCCAGGGCTAAAGTGGTCTTGCGACTGGTTCCATCCTTTTTTTGCCCTAGGTGGTATCGCTTTTTCATCGGAAACTATCAGTGTCCCTGACTGTTTTTGCAAAGATGGCGGAGATCAAGTTTGCTGGCTCCACCTTTGGGACATGCGCAGAGTGTTACACTACTTTCGTATGCAAATGAAGTATTTCTATTGGTTGGATTGTTTATTCGTCCTGTTTGTAGGTCCATGCAAAGGGGAGGTGGCTTCCATAGCTTTCACTGCACATTGGATAAAGAAGTGACTGCCTCTGCCTATTTGCTGCAGAGCAGCACCGTGCTGAGTGGTCTTAGGTCTCATTTGAGGTCACAAGCAGCTTCTTGGTCATAGCGCGGTTTAGTTCCACCGGCGGATATTTGCAGACCGGCTACCTGGTCATCTCTGCATACTTTCATGCATCATTACCATCTGGATAAGAACATAAGAACATAAGATATGCCATACTGGGTCAGACCAAGGTCCATCAAGCCCAGTATCCTGTTTCCAACAGTGGCCAATCTAGGTCATAAGTACCTAGCTGTCTCCCCAAAAGACACAGGTTCCTCAATGCTTGTATTGGGTCAAGCAGTGATATCTTGGGTACCTTTTAATAATGGTTTATGGATCTTTCCTCCAGGAACTTGTCCAAACCTTTTTTAACCAGCTACACTAACAGCTTTTACTACATCCTCTGGTAACAAATTCCAGAGTTTGATTACACGTTGAGTGAAAAAATATTTTCTCTTATTAGTCTTAAATAGGTTACCCTATAGCTTCATTGCATGTCCCCTAGTCTCTTTATATTCTGACGTAAACAATCGATCTACGTTTACCCATTCAATTCTTTTCATTAATTTATAGACCTCTATCATCTCTCCTCAGCCGTCTTTTCCAGGTTGAAAAGCCCTAACCTTTTTAGCTTCTCTTCATAAGAGTATCCCTTCCATCCTTTTTACCATTTTTGTGGCTCTTCTCTGTACCGTTTCTAATAATGCTATATCCTTTTTAAGATAGGGCAACCAGAATTGCACACAATATTCAAGGTGCGGTTGCACCATGGAACGATACAGAGGCATATCATCTTTGGTTTTATTTTCCATTCCTTTCCTTATGATACCTAGCATTCTATTTGCTTTCCTTGCTGCCGCTGCACACTGGGAGGAAGGATTTAACATGTTATCCACGATGACGCCTAAATCTTTTTCCTGGGTAGTGGTTCCCAATGTGGAATCTTGCACCGTGTAACCATAGTTTGGGTTGTTCTTTCCTAGGTGCATAACTTTACACTTGTCCACATTAAATTTCATCTGCCATTTGGATGACCAGTCCTCACACGCCACCTAGATAAGGTCTCAAGATAGTGCTGGGGAGGAGTCCGCCGTCCCGGCACACATCGGCACCAATGACATAGGAAAATGTGGCAGCAAGGCTCTGGAGTTTAATTGTAGGCCTCTAGGTAGGAAGTTGAAATCCAGAACCTCCAGGGCAGCACCCTCCAAAATGCTTCCCGTTTGACACGCAGGACCCAAAAGGCAGGCAGAGCTCCGGAGTCTCAACGCGTGGATGTGCAGACATCTAATGATGCATGGTTTGGAGCCACTGTGTTACAAGGCGGACTTGTGGGTCCCACCCATACTTAGTTTCTGCTCTGGTACATCCCACACATACTGGACTGTACTGGAGGGACGATAAGGAAAGCAAAATTAGACCTTACCTGCTAATTGGCTTTCCTTGAGTCCTGTCGAGGACACTCCCTTGTATTCGGTGATGGTTTGTGTAGGTCCTGGAGCAGTGGCTTCATCCAACTGGTTTCCCTGGAGGGTGCTACTAAGAGTCACATCACCATCCTCCTGGATGGTACTCAACAGAATGGTAATATTTGTCCTTTGGTTTTGTTCTTGCCTTGTGCATAGTTCTGTAAGTTGTCAGTGCAACAGTTTAAGGATGGTAGTTTCCCATTTTAGCAAATGGAAATATTATTCTTGTTGGGCTTGATATGTCTTTTGCAGTCTGCTTTGTCAATAGGATACTGATTTCTGGAGCCTAAAGAGGGAGTTCTTCTACTGTGACATCAGAAATCTGATATGCTCAATCCTCAGCTGCTAGTGGAAGGAGATAACTCACATGGACTGGACTGGATGGACTCAAGGAAAGACAATTAGCAGGTAAGGTCTAATTTCACCTTGTTGAGGGTCAACCCATCTGTCTGTCAGTCTTTCAATATGCCTATGGAAACATAATGCAACAGACAGCCAGTGAGGAGGCATTGTGACAGGCAGGGAGCCCGATCCCTCACCCTCCCAGCTGAGGAGAATAGAGACATTGCAAAGAAAAAGAACACCACCTATGGAAATGCCAGCGGGAGTCCCTGGGTCCCACTGGTGAAGATTTGGCTGAGGTCCGAAAAGCTGAGATGAAAAGGAGGGGCGGGGTTAGGTGAAAAAGGGGAGGGGATAGGTGAAAAAGCAAAGGGGTGAGGGGACAAAGCATAATGAAGGGGAAGGATAGGGGCAGAACATAATTCGCCCCACCAATCATAAACCCTGTATCCACTTATTCATTCGGCACTCACCTACTAGAGCTTGTGTTCTTAGATATTTATAAATTGCAAATTTAGGTGTTTGTTTTTCACATTCTTTGAGGGTACAAAAATTAGTGTGTGTTGGTGTTTTTGCGCCACGTGTACTATTGCTTGGTACCTTTTCCAGTGGAATCAAAATATACTTTTGAGTTGTATAGAAGTCATAAGTGCAGAAAAGGCACACAAACTGACTGGAGGAGGCGAGGCAAGCCAGGGGAGGGGTGAGATGAGTATTAGTGGAAATAGTATTTTTCTAGTGTTTATCTAATAAACGGAGTGGAGGAGTAGCCTAGTTGTTAGAACACTGGCTTGGTAACCAAGCAACCAGGGTTCGATTCCCGCTAGCACTCCTTGTGGCCTTGGGCAAGTCACTTAACCCTCCATTGCCTCGGAAGAAAGGCCTGGCAATCTACTTCCGGTGACACTGCCAAGAAAACCCAGGAGCTTCTGGGTCGCCAGAAGTCAGGACTGACTCGAAGGCACACATTTTGCATCTAATAAACATCTGCTTCCATTTTTTTTGCATTGGAATTGTTTTGTCAATGTTTATTGAGAAACCCTACTAATAAAAACCCATCCATTCATTCTTTACCTTCACCACTAATACCACCCATCCAGTCGCTGACGTATTCCAGCAACCCATCCCACCAGTCCTAGTGGCCTCATTTACTCACAAAGCACCCTGCTATTAATTCCCACCATGCATTCGGTGTCTGTCACTCAGAAAACCCCATCTACACAGTGACTCGCTCCACTACTAATAACCCTACAATCATGCATTAACTCATCTTCCCCCCATTCATAAATTATCATACACTTATTCATCCAGTCCTCCCATTCACTCAATCACTCATTCATTCGGCCCCAATACCTACTAATAAACTCCCATTCGCTCAATCACTTAGCCCTCATCACAACCTATAACCTCTCCATCCCCAGAAGATATGGAGATCCATTCAGTCATTCATTCATTAATCCTCTTGCTAATCTTACATGCTACATCTGATCACTCACAAATGGCAACCATGCACTCCATCAGTGAAGCACATCTTTCTGTAATGCTTACAGCACGCACTTTTAAACTCATTTCTCATTCTGGATCCTTGAGAATAAAACTTAGTAAATCAGGCTCTCAAACTGAAGAAACAAAGTTTAGTGCAGCATCTAGAAGAAAGCATTAGTGTTAGAACCTCAGTTAAAGCCCTATATTAAGTTGTTGAGCAGTGCATGAGCTAAAGAGATATGATTTCTCCCTTCAGGTACTATTTCGTCTCAATTTCCTGGTTGTGGTGCTATGCATAGTGATGGATCGCCCTTATCAATTCTATTATTTTGTGCCGCTGGTCACATTCTGGTTCTTTGTTATCTACACAACAATGGTTATGTGGCCTCGGATCCTACAGAAACAAGCAAATGGTAAAGTAGAAAATGTGGTGCTTTGGTTTATTCTTCTTGTTCCAGTTATTCAAATTATTTTGATCACTAGTTCACAAATAATGGAGTTTCCAGGTTTTGCCAAATAGCAACTGTTGTAAAAGGAGAAATTTGGCAAAAAAATGCCAATATACCCAGCTGATAACAAAAGAAGGTAAAACATATGATGTGATTTATTCACACTTACCTTGTATAGGATGGATTTGCGTTTCATGTTATGAGTGTTACTGTGTAAGAGATCCTCCTTTGCTGTAACCATTGTAGAAAAGGTGCCTAAGGCTGCAAACCCATTAGTCAAATGAGATTTTGAAGAGCTTGCTTTGATAGCATATATTGTTAGTGGTATCTTAAGATAATGAAAGGAGATGGCTCTTGTTTGGTGCTCTATATTCCGATGATTCCATTTTTTTAATGCCACGGTCTCGCATTATACTTCTACAGTTCTAGATACAATAGAAACATAACAGAAGAAAAAGACCACATGGCCTATCTAGTCTGCCCTTCCATATCGACTACTATAATAGTCACCTATCATTCAGATGGTAGCAGTGTCCTAATCAGTAGACCACTTATTCTCCAAATCTACGACCATCACCTTACTTTAGCTTTTCTTTTTTTTTTTTAATTTTTGATTTACAGATGTCGCGCACCCTGGTATACTAGAAATGAGACAGTAGATGTTGAATTGTCCTACTTGTGCAAAGAACTAGTCTAGTTTATCATTGAGGTATAGTAGTGTTGATCCTGTAGTTGGAAGCAAGACAAAGTGTGCAGTGAGGATAAAGAAGATTTTTTTTTCAGTGTGTTTTTTTTGTAGAATAGTTTCTTTAATTTTGTTACAGATCAGATTTGTTTCCAATCATACTTTCAATTGTATCCCTCACCCACCCCCACAGCACAAACATAAAGTTGCTTCCTATAGAAGAGGACAGAATAAGAAATTATAAAGGGTTGAATGAGGCAGTTAAAGTGTAAATAAGCATTTTTTACTTCTTGCCCATCATTCAAGCTGATATTGTGATGTCTTTATGATCGAAGTTTCCTTCACCCAGTTCCAGGTGACCACATATCCAAAAAGGGATGATAAGAGTCGAACTTCCTATAGTAAGGGTAATATATTATGCAATTCTAAGCGGGATTTGCTTGAAATTCAGAATATCAGGAGTTTACATGGAGTTTTCATTTTGCAAGGCTCGTAAACCCTATTTGTGTAAAATAAAATGTGTTTAATTTTATTTGCTAAATCTAGTTTGTCTTTTGATCACAAATTAAGTCCAACATTTGAATGAATGAACTATCACAGTAGCCTATGAAAGGCAGTAAGACTCGGCACTACAGGAGTACTGTATTGGTTAAAGTATTGTTTCTGTAAATAAGCAGAGTTGAAGATAACAAGGCCTGAAATGGCCCACTAGAGGAGGTAATGGAGGCCTTCACTGTAAAAGATTTTGGGCATGCTTGGGATAGGACAGTGGTAGTAGAAAGTTGGAAAGGTCATATGAGACATGGTCAAACGGGAATTGATGTTGGGTTGCATAGGCAGTTTATATATGCATCTACCCAAAGTGGATGAAGCTCAACTAATGAAACTGGATCAGTCATTCTTTTACTATTTTGGCGGTATCATAGCATATGAATGTCTATAACAATTATTGTATATGGTAAATGTGTTATTTTCACTTGGAGGATTAACAATATGCTTCTGATCTAGTTGTAAAAACTAAAAGGCAGGACTTTTTTCTTAAAGTACTTGTTGAACCCATGTCTGAAAATCCTAATTTCTCCATACACAGGCAGGTTAATGCCCTCATGTATGGGTGATGTCATCAAAAGAGCTCTGTGTAGGAACAGGTTCCCAGCTTGTAGAAGCCTTTGGAGCTGGCCCTACATATGTGTGTGCTTCCCACTTGTGCCACCATGTGGGAACCCCTCAGTTGTTGTTTTCCTGTGGAGCTCCACAGATTTGCATGTCCCGCAGGGAAGGCCATTTTGTTTTGTACCCTCTGGTACAATTTCTCACTTTTTTCTCCTTCTTGGTAGTTCTCTTAGGAGTATCTCCAGGAACAAGCAGGAATGTAGTCTTCACATATGGGTATCGTCGGTACCGACGGAGCCTGCGCGGGAACACTCCCCAGCGTCCAATAGGAAAGCTTTTGGGAGCATCCCACAGCGCCTGCGTGCTGCCTTCCCGCCTTTCCCAACTGTCCCTCTCCAGTTCTTCATTTTCCGCCGAGCCGACAGGTCGCACATCCTGTCACCGCAGGAAAAAAATCCCTTCTATTCTTCTTTTTTTGGTCGTGCCTGCCTTCCCTCGACGCTACACCGGTACTGCCGGTGGTGGTTCTTTCTTTTCTTAAAAAAAACAACAAACTTTCTTCTGGAGTCTTTCCAGTAATTTTCTCTCAGGTGCCATGCGCCATTTTGGGCACTAGGCCCAACTTTTCCTTCAGAATGGAAAAACCCGCTTCGGGTTTTAAAAAGTGTTCTAAGTGTGGCAGTACCATCTCCGTCACTGACACCCATGAGTGGTGCCTCAAATGTTTAGGTCCTGACCACTCTATTTCAGAGTGTGTTGCCTGTAGGATGTTGTCGAAAAGGGGCTGGCAGAACTGAGCTGCTAAGCTTAGCACCCTTTTTCCCTCCAATGCAGCCTCGGTGGCATCGATGTCTTCCAGGGCTTCGTCTTCCTCCCATGGATCTCAGGTAACTAAACATAAATCTAGCCGGTCCTCAAAGGGTAGATCTCCTTCTAGACAGCGAGATGCCTCTGGCGTTGCCCTTGAGGGACTTTCACCGGCAAAATCGCCCCGGCGGGAGGCTTCGGCTTCCAAAGCACTAACGGGGCTCCAGGATGTTCTTGAGGCTTCACCCTCGGCAGAACTACTGGTGCCATGCTCTGGGGTACCGGCCGCTTCTTCCAGTAATGATACCCAAGCATCGGCAGCATTGATAGACCAGAGATTCTTGGCTATTGAACGCAGTCTGGCAGCTCTTCTCACGGCCTCGATACCCTTGAAACCACTTCAGACAATTCAACCGGTACCGGCACCAACTGCATCAACATCGACAGGTATTCTACCGGGACCGAGTCATGCGTATCCATCCGGACCACTCTGATGCTGACTTCAATCTGTACCGGTACCGTGCCTTGCACAATCACCCGGATCGGAGATACTTCGAATCCTCGGATGAGTCTGAAGATTCTGAAAGCTCTGCCGATACCAGAGTACTTCTTCCTGAGGATTCTTCTTCTCCTCAGCGTAGGATGTCTCCACCAGAGGATATGTCCTTTCAGGATTTTATCCGAGATGTGGCTCGAGGTCTTTCCATCACAGTGGCTCCTGAAAAAGAGCATAAGGCAAAGGAATTAGAAATCCTGCAATACCCTAAAGCTCCCAAGGAGGCAGCTACCTTACCTATTCATGAGATCTTGCATGATCTTATGTTAAGGATGTGGGAAACACTCTAACCACATCTCCTCACTCTTCAAGACTTGACACCATGTATCGATCCTCCTTGTCCTGGGTTTCAGAAGACTCAATTACCACACCGTTCCATGGTGGTGGAGTCAGCAATGAGAAGGATAAAGAGTGCAAAAAGGCATGCTTCTAATCCTCCAGGACATGAGTGTAGGACTCTTGACGCCTTTGGATGTCGAACCTTCCAGGCTTCCATGCTTTCTGCTTGGATCATTTCCTATATCTTATATATGGGAATGTTCCTTAAGGAGGTCACAGGAGATTTAGAGCTTATGAGCCCTCTCCTTCCTGATGATAAGAGGCAAGATTATCTCGCCCTTGTCAAACATGCTCAGGATGTTTCCAAGTTTGTGAATCGTGCAGCTTTTGACTGCTTTGAGTGCATAAGCAGAACTTCTGCCATTGCCATAGGTGCACTGGCTCCAGGCATCTGACTTGGAAATTTAGGTACAGGATAAACTAGGGAATATTCTTTGCACAGGAGAGAATCTCTTGGCAAGAATTGGCAGGAAAAAGCTAATGAGATAGATGCTGACAATATCACTTTGGGTAGATTGTCTAAATTTACAGCTGATCCTGCGAGGAAAAAATCCTCTAAGAAACCATTCTTCAGTAAGAAGAAGAAGTTTTATCTCGCCTATACCCAACAGGGGCATCGTTTAGATCAGTCTGCCCAAAAGGGACAGCAGCAACAACCTAGACAAAGTAAGACAAAAGCAGCTAAGCCTCAACCGGCTCAGCAGACACTGCCTCCACAGGGGCTTTGACTCCTATCTAGAGAACTTTGCCTTCCTGGCCCTGAACGGCCCAGAACCCTCCACCATACGAGGAAGGTTATGCCATTTTGCCCCCAGATGGGGTCAGATAACAGCAGAAAATTGGACTCTGGGGCAATAGAGGAGGTACCCATTCCCCAATGGGATACAGGGTTTTATTCCCCCTATTTCCTTATTCCAAAGAAAACAGGAGGACACAGGCCCATTTTAGACCTCAGAGAATTGAACAAATTCCTGTTCAAGGAGAAGTTCGAAATGAATTCTCTAGGAACTCTACTGCCATACCTTCAGAGTCAGGATTGGCTTTGTTCTCTCGATCTCAAGTTCCTTCGCTTTCTGTTTCAAGGGAAGCACTACCATTACAGGGTTCTTCCTTTTGGCCTGGCCTCTGCACCAAGGGTGTTCACAAAATGCATGGCTGTGGTGGCAGCATTTCTCCGCACCCTAGGAATATTCATCTTCCCTTACATAGACGACTGGCTCATTCGAGCCCCTTCAGAGCCAGAGGCCAGGGTTGCTCTCTCTCGCACAATGCGCATCCTTCAGTATTTGGGACTTGTCATTAACTTCCCAAAATCCAACCTTGCTCCCACTCAGTCCCTGGAGTTTATAGGAGCTCTGCTGGATGCCAGACAGACAAGGGCCTACCTTCCACAGCCCCGCTGCCTTCGCATTGTACAGTTAGCTTCCCAAGCAGTGCTAAAACCTCACCTCACTGCTCGGGAAATGTTACAGTTGCTAGGCCACATGGCATTCACCGTGCATGTGGTTCCTTATGCTCGCCTCCATATGAGGGCAGCCCAGTGGACTTTATCCATTCAATGGACTCAGGCATCAGGTTGCCTGTCAGACGAAATAATAAACTCAGATCGTCTTATTTTGTCCCTCCAATGGTGCCATTCACCCCAAAACCTTTTGGTGGGGTCCCCTTTCCAACATCCCCCACCCCAAGCCACTCTGACAACAGATGCCTCACACGTGGGTTGGGGAGCCCACCTACAAGGCCTCTCTTTCTAGGGTACCTGGACTCCACAGGAGACCTATCTACACATCAATCTCCTGGAACTCAGAGCAATCTTCCTTGCTCTTCGAGTATTCCACACCCAGCTCAGCTACAAGACAGTCCTAGTTCAAACGGACAATCAAGTAGCCATGTTCTATGTGAACAAGCAGGGTGGTACAGGCTCTCTGTCGCTATGCAATGAAGCTTTGCGACTATGGGCCCTCGCCAGAGAGCATCAGATTCATCTCTTTGCGGTGTATCTTCCAGGCATTCAAAACTCTTGGGCAGACAGACTCAGTCGGGTTCTGCTTCCACACGAATGTTCTCTCCATGCAGTTCAAGTGGCTAAAAGTTTTCAAATTTGGGGAACCCCGGACATAGACCTCTTTGCAAGTCCACTGAATGCCAAACTTCCCCGATTCTGTTCCAGAATTCCGGCTCAGGGTTGTCAGGTCAGGGATGCTTTCCTCCTCCATTGGGGCTAGGACTTACTGTATGCCTTTCCACCCATTCCCCTAATTCCCAAAACCCTGTTCAAGCTTCAGAGAGACAGAGGTCATATGATTCTCATAGCTCCACATTGGCCACGGCAAGTGTGGTACCCTCTGCTCCTACATCTCTCTCAAGCTCCGCCTCTGGAGTTAGGATCTGTTCCAGATCTCCTTTCTCAGGAGGACGGGATGCTGTGCCATCCCAATCCCCAATCTCTCCATCTCAGGGCCTGGTTGCTGAAAGCCTAGAACTTTATGGTCTTAACCTTTCTCAGCAGATAAAGGATATCCTTTATGCTTCCAGGAAACCTTCCATAAGACGCTCTTATGCTTTCAAGTGGAAAAGGCTTACCATATTGTGCTCGCAGAACGGTCTGGACCCTTTTGCGATACCTCTGGAATCATTGCTGGAGTATCTCCTTCATATGTCTAATACAGGGCTTAAGACCAATTCAGTGAGAGTTCATTTGAGTGCTATTGCAGCTTCTTTCAAGCCTCTAAATGGACAACCTATTTCCTCTCATCCTCTCATAATGAGATTTATGAGAGGCCTTCTTTTAACTAAGCCTCCAATTAAGCCACCACCGGTGGCATGGGACTTAAATCTGGTTCTTGGGTAGCTTTTGAACCATTAGCTACTACCTCTTTGAAATTCCTTTCCTGGAAGGTCATCTTTCTTATTGCAATCACATCAGCACGTCGCATCAGTGAGTTGCAAGCGTTGGTGGCTGATCCTCCTTATACAAGGGCTTTTCAGCGATCGGGGAGATCAGAGAGAGAATCAGCTGTGTGTGTTTGTTTGAGCTGCGATTGAAAATAAACCTGCAACCAATCACTGCTCTTTACAACGGATTTGGAACTGCCTCAGCAAGGGCTTTTCGGCGATCGGGGAGATCAGAGAGAGAATCAGCTGTGTGTGTTTGTTTGAGCTGCGATTGAAAATAAACCTGCAACCAATCACTGCTCTTTGCAACGGATTTGGAACTGCCTCAGCAGGGGCTTTTCGGCGATCGGGGAGATCGGAGAGAGAATCAGCTGTGTGTGTTTGTTTGAGCTGCGATTGAAAATAAACCTGCAACCAATCACTGCTCTTTACAACGGATTTGGAACTGCCTCAGCAGGGGCTTTTCAGCGATCGGGGAGATCAGAGAGAGAATCAGCTGTGTGTGTTTGTTTGAGCTGCGATTGAAAATAAACCTGCAACCAATCACTGCTCTTTACAACGGATTTGGAACTGCCTCAGCAAGGGCTTTTCGGCGATCGGGGAGATCAGAGAGAGAATCAGCTGTGTGTGTTTGTTTGAGCTGCGATTGAAAATAAACCTGCAACCAATCACTGCTCTTTGCAACGGATTTGGAACTGCCTCAGCAGGGGCTTTTCGGCGATCGGGGAGATCGGAGAGAGAATCAGCTGTGTGTGTTTGTTTGAGCTGCGATTGAAAATAACCTGCAACCAATCACTGCTCTTTACAACGGATTTGGAACTGCCTCAGCAGGGGCTTTTCAGCGATCGGGGAGATCAGAGAGAGAATCAGCTGTGTGTGTTTGTTTGAGCTGCGATTGAAAATAAACCTGCAACCAATCACTGCTCTTTACAACGGATTTAGAACTGCCTCAGCAAAGGCGTGCCCACGCCTTGCGGGCCCGCGCCTGAGGGCCTCGCAAGAGGGCCCTTTGGCGTGGCCCTTAGGCGGGACCCTAGGCGAAGAAGAAGAAGTTATATGCATGAACATGAAAAACAACTTTCAATCAAGTGCAAGTATAGACTTATAGTGTCGTCTCTTATATACATGCAATGTTGTTTTTACCATTCTACCTCATCTGTTTACAAGGTTTCCCTGTAATCCTACAACAGCAATATAGCCAAAGCAATTATAGTTGGCTACCCCCTTTCACTTGGATAGTGTTATGCAAATACATTTTCGTAAAACCGCAGCCACGGCAATATGGCACTTGTATTAATCATAGCTCTGATAGGCATTTGCATCTAAATGAAAGATCTCATGTCAAAACAAATGTAATTCAAGCATTATCCAATTCAGAGAAGCTAATTAGCATTGAATTAATTAATGCTAGATCTGTATGCAATAAAATCCAAACTATAGTTGATCATATAGATGAAGCACAAATAGACGTGCTATGCATCACAGAATCTTGGCTACATCCGTATGATAATGTAATTCTCAATCAGCTTGTCCCAGATTCTTACTCTGCTTATAGCTGCTCTAGATCTGTCAGACGTGGAGGAGGTGTCCTTATAATCGCAAAAAAGAATTTACGATTCAAAATACAATGTAGTTTAGAATCGCAACAATGTAACTCCATTAACATTGAGAATAAGCACATGGCAATTAGTTTTACATTATAGAGCACCAAAAGCGTCTTCTGCTGAGCTTGCCTCAACACTGGAGTCTATTTGTTCTATCACTTCCCCGTACAAACCCACAATAGTGCTAGGTGACTTCAACCTTAAATCCATTAACTGCAGAGACTCCGAGACCTTTCTTCAAGCAATGGGCTCACTAAATTTCACACAAATAGTCAAGAAACCTACACACATATATGGTTACTCGCCAGACCTCATCTTTGCCTCAAATGATTTGACCTTAGGAGGTCTAATTTCAATTCCTACCATTACCCCAGTTCCATGGTCAGATCACTACATAGTTAGTATGGAAATTTTATTACAAACAAAAAATAATTTAAGACTAGATGACAAATGCTATCATAGACGTTTTAAAAAACTTTGACAAAGATACATTTATACAGGATACCTTGCCTCATCTATCTGACGATTCAGTAGAAATAGAGACACAAGTAAACAAATGGAATTACATAATTTCTAATGCAGCTAGAATGACAGACACAAGTCCAAGGAAATCAAGGATCAATAAGCTACATCACAAGCCATGGTATTCTAATGCTATACGTCTGATGAAAAGAGATCTCAGAAGAATAGAGCGTAAATGGAGAAGGAATAAGGTTTCAGAATTAAAGCAGATATATTTAACAAAACAAAAGCTATACGACGAACGTATTAAAGTCTCAAAGAAAGAATACCATACAAATATAATAAATAACTCCATCAACAAACCTAGAGAGCTTTTTGAAATTGTAAAGAGTTTAACAAAAGAGCAAAAAACAGAAGGTGAAGCTGAAATTGAACCGCAGAAGTATGCAGATTATATTAAGGAAAAATTCCACTCTAAGGTAAAAGATATATTTAGTCTCAACTTGAATTTGGTCTCAAATTTCAGGGTCTGGAATACATTCTCTTTTCCTTCTAAAGAGCAACTCTCGCACATTATCTCTTCCATAAACACATGCACTTCTCCAACCGATCCATGTCCTGTATCTTGGATAAAGTCCACAAAGTCAAATTTTATTCACATAATACAAAACATTGTGCATAATTCCCTCTCTCAAGGTAATTTACCAAAGCACTTAAAGCTTGCAACTGTTAGACCAATCCCGAAGAAGACAACGTTAGACAAGAATAACCCAGCTGCCTACCGGCCTATTTCCAGCATACCCTTTTTAGCGAAAATCATTGAAAAGACAGTGCAACTTCAACTCCAAGAACACATTGATATTCATGCGCCTTTAGACGATAACCAACATGGTTTTCGCCCAAACCATGGAGTTGAAACCTTAATGATTTATCTTTTTGATTACGTTCTCCGTACCATTGATGACATTAAAAAGGGTATTATAATGATTTTTATAGACATTTCGGCTGCATTCGATTCTGTAGATCACAATAGGTTATTACATAGATTAGAGGAGATTGGTCTACATGGGGTCACATTAAAATGGTTTCAATCATATCTGACAGAGAGATTTTTACAAGTAAAGATTGGACAAAAAACTTCTCTGCCCATAAGAGTATTACAAGGTGTGCCACAAGGTTCCGCTCTTTCTTCGCTTCTCTTCAACATTTATTTGCAGCCAATTTGCAATATTCCATTAAAAAGTGGCATAAAGTATACAATTTATGCTGACGATATTATGATTTTCACAACTATCTCCATCGAGAAACCTGATTTTTCCAGCATCACAGATTGTCTATCACAAATGTCCACCTGGTGTAAAACCAACAATATGCAAATTAATTTTAGCAAGACAGAGGCATTATTTGTATCTCGTAACCAAACTTTTGCACATCCACCTGTCATCAAGATAGATAATTCAATTATTCCTATTAAATCAGAAGTGAAATATCTTGGAGTTACTCTAGACAAGGAATTAAATCTCAGATCACACATAAACAAGACGATTAGAAGCGCTTATTATAGAATGAAAATCATCAGAAGACTAAGGCCGCTTCTGGAAACTGTTCACTTCCGCAATGTTTGTCATGCTCTAATTACACCATTACTTGACTTCTGCAATCCAATATATCTGGGTCTAGCTAAGCAGTCACTGAAGCCTTTACAGTTAGCGCAAAACACCGCTGCTCGTATAATTTTTGGTCTATCAAGTAAAGAGCATATAACTCCTATCTTAAAGGAGCTTCATTGGTTACCAATATCATCTCGTATTAAATACAAAACAGTAATTTATATTTTCAAGATAAAGCAACAATGTTCTGCAAAAAGTCTGACGTATCTTATCCGGTCAGATATTAGCAACAGACCTAGGAGAAGTGTATCTGAAAATAGAATCAGCTCCTCAAATGACATCAGAAAAACACGCAAGGAGACCTCTGAGAGAGCTTTCTCGTTTGCTGCGACTTCCATCTGGAACTCCCTACCTAATGATCTGAGAGCAGCTCAGGACATCAAAGACTTTAGAAAACAACTGAAAACAGTTTTGTTTACGGAGCACTACGGTCATGCAATCAACTAATTAATTTTTAAGAAAGCAATTATTTATATATACATTGTACAATAGCTCACTTTATAGTATAGCTCACAATATATATAGTGCACCTTTTCCCAAGACATTTAATCATATATTTACAAACTATGTATATATTATCACAGATTTTTTCACTATTACTAATTTTCTCTTTTGTTAAACCGCTTTGATTGTATGATAAGGCGGTATAAAAATCCAATTAAATAAAAAATAAATAAAATGATAAGATAGTTCTTAGGACTCATCCACACTTTATGCCAAAGGTGGTATCACCTTTTCATTTAAATCAAGCGATTTACCTTCCTGTATTTTTCCCAAGGCCTCACGCCTCAAATGCAGAAAGGAATCTTCATACTTTGGACTGTAAAAGGGCTTTGGCCTTTTACTTGCAAAGGACACAGCAACATAGAAAGTCCTTTCAACTCTTTGTTGCTTTGATCCTAGTCATTTGGGACTTCCAGTCTCCAAAAGAACCCTGTCCAGCTGGATTGCACAGTGTATTTCTTTTACCTATGAGAGTAAAAACCTTCCTCTTGAAGGCCATGTCACAGCTCACAATGTGAGAGCCATGGCAACCTCTATAGCTCATCTTCACTCTGTCTATCGACGACATCTGTCGAGCAGCTACTTGGGCCTCGGTTCATACCTTCACAGCCCATTACTGCTTAGACAAGGACTCCTGCCGGGATGCCTTGTTTGGTCAGGCTGTTCTTCAACAGCTGTTCCATACTTAATCAACTCCTACCCACCATCCCTGGTAGGATGCCAGAGATCCATGGGGGGAAGTGGAGCCCTTTCACAAGGGCACACAACTTCTGGGGTTTCTCCCTGGCATCTGCAGCTAGGGAGTCCCCATATGTGAAGACTACATTCCTGCTTGTTCCTGGAGACAGCATAGTTACTCACCTGTAACAGGTGATCTCTGAGAACAGCAGGAATTTAGTCTTCACAACCCACCCACCTCCCCATGGAGTTGTATCTCTCTCTCTTTTGTCTCAGCTATAAACTCAACTGGAGAGGGACAGTTGGGAAAGGCGGGAAGGCAGCATGCAGGCGCTGTGGGATGCTCCCAAAAGCTTTCCTATTGGACGCTGGGGAGCATACCCGCACAGGCTCCGTCGGTACCGCCGATACGCATATGTGAAGACTAAATTCCTGCTGTTCCTGGAGATCACCTGTTACAGGTGAGTAACTATGCTTTCTGTCAGTTTCCTTATTTTTACTGTGTCACCGCTGTAGACTGCTTTTAGGCCTCATGCACCCTGGCCAAGTTTATTTTTTCATCAAATCCTTTGATTTCACTGCAGTTATTTTTCCTTATGATGTCCCAAAAATTCACCAGTGGGTTTAAAAGGTATTCCAGCAGGACCATGTCTGTTATAGATACCCATAATCAGTGCTTGTGACTCAACCTCTTGTCTTTTGTGCTACAGATTACAAAAAGGGGATTCTGGTTGAAAAAAACAGTGCAAACGAATTTTTGATGCAGATAAACCTAGTCTATTGACTTGGCATCAGTCTCCATGGCCCAGGGATCTGCCTCGAATGCTGGAGGCGCATCAGTAGTGATCAGTCATCAAGCTTATTTGGAGCCAAACATCAATAGGATATCCCAAGAGCAGTCATCCACAGTTTTCCTGCCTGAAGAAGAGAGAGGATTCATCCTCAACTTCACTGATATTGAAGACTGGGGGCACCATGCACCAGATGGAGGTGAGGTGCATCAGCACTGCACTTCATCAGAACACAATGATATGAGCTTCAAGGCATTGAATGAGCCAAAACCCTTGAAGCAGCGTTGATTTGATGAAGCTCATCCTCCTCAGCGACAGAGGGGGTCGAGACCAGCCTTCCAATACTTCCCACCAGACCCTGCAGACATTGACCTAATCTGCTGTAGTCCTTCCACCTTTGCCGATGGCAGCCCTCAAGGAGTGCCTTCTGAAGATATTTGAGGAACAGATGGAGATCTTTTTAGTATAGCATGAAGCTGCTGCTGCTTTGATGGCATCATGGTCAGTTCATTGAGACACTGAAATGATTCACCAGACTCACCAACTGCCTGCAGGAGATTCACCAACAGAGACCTTGAAGGGCCTCAACACTGATGATTGCCCAGCCAATATCCATTTTTAGCACATTGAAGTATGATTGCATCGGTACAACACTTTGAACACAGATCTGCAACAGAGTAAAGCAGTGGTTGGTCCAGGCAGAGACTCTGACTTCTTTAAAGTACTTTTTATGAGTCTTGTTCAGAGCTTTTCTGGCACTCTTAGTTGTTGTCCTTCATAGATTTTGTGATGGAGATAGTTAAGCCTGCTCCGTTTGTTAGAGATGGAGGGAGGAACCCAGGGCCAAAGTATTGATATCCTCCAATTTCTCAAATCCCCCCCCCCCCCGCCAAAGGAGGCAGTGATAATGCCCATTCACTGAATCCTAAGAGAGGTACAGATGGCCAAGTGAGAGATTCTCCTCTCTATACATCCTGTGAACAAGAAGGTCAACTCGATGTTAAGTCCCGAAGGCTCCTAAATTCAGCTACCACACCACTATATCTTGAATCTGCTCATAAAAAAGCCAAGAGCTCCAAGTTGCACTCCTCAGTGCCCCCGGGGAGAGAGAGAGACTCAGACTTTGGAGTATGTTTGGAGAAAGGTTTTCCAGATTGTTATGCTTTCTTTTCCCGCATAGTGTTCTAGTAGCTCATCATGGCCAGCAGGCAAGAGTTTGACACTCACTCCAGAGAAGGATGAGCAAATTAGAAACATAGAAACATGATGACAGAAAAAGACCACAAGGCCCATCTAGTCTGTCCTTCCATAACAACTACAACAGTCCACTTTTTACCTTTAGAGATCCTCTGTGTTGGTCCCATGCTTTTTTGAATTCAGTTACTGTCCTCATCTCTACTACCTCCACTGGGAGACTATTCCACGGATCCACTACTCTTTCCGTAAAGAAATATTTCCGCATATCACTCCTGAATCTATCTCCCTTCACCCTCATCCCATGTCCCCTCGTCGCAGAACTTGCTTTCAATTGAAAGAGGCTCTCTCCCTGAACATTTATGCCACACAGGTATTTAAACATCTCAATCATATCACCTCTATCCCGCCTTTCCTCTAAGGTGTACATATTAAGATCCTTAAGTCTGTCCTCATATGCTTTATAATGAAGACCACTAATCATCTTAGTAGCAACCCTCTGCACCGACTCCATCCTGTTCACATCCTTTTGAAGGTGCGGTCTCCAGAATTGCACACCATACTCCAAATGAGGTCGCACCAAAGACTTATACAGAGGCATTATCACCTCCTTTTTTCTGCTATCCATTCCTCTCCGTATGCACCCAAGCATCCTTCTAGCTTTTGCCGTCGCCTTTTCTACCTGTTTAGCTACTTTAAGATCATCGGACACAACTACGCCTAGGTCCCGCTCGTCTTTAGTGGACAAAAGTACTTCACCTCCTATACTGTATTGCTCCCTTGGATTGCTGCAGCCCAAATGCATGACCTTACATTTTTTAACATTAAATCCCAGTTGCCAAATTCTAGACCATTCTTCAAGCTTAGCTAGATCCCTCCTCATGTTATCTACACCTTCCTGGGTATCTACTCTATTGCAGATTTTGGTATCATCCGCAAAGAGGCAATCCTTACCCGACAGCCCTTCCGCTATATCACTAACAAAGATGTTAAAAAGAATCGGACCAAGGACAGATCCCTGGGGCACACCACTAGTAACATCCTTCTCCTCAGAGTGAGCTCCATTTACTTGTACTCTTTGTCGCCTCCCACCCAACCAATTTCTAACCCAAGCAGTAACTTTAGGGTCCATCCCTAGGGTGCTCAGTTTGTTTATAAGTCGCCTGTGAGGAACAGTGTCAAAGGCTTTACTGAAATCTAAATACACCACATCTAGAGCTCTCCCGCGGTCCAACTCCCTGGTCACCCAGTCAAAGAAATCAATCAGATTTGTCTGACAAGACCTGCCTCTGGTGAATCCATGCTGCCTCGGATCCTGTAATCCGCTGGACTCCAGAAACATCGCTATTTTCTCTTTCAACAGCGTTTCCATTAATTTACTCACCACTGAAGTTAAACTAACCGGCCTGTAGTTTTCAACCACATCCTTACTACCGCTTTTGTGTAAAGGCACCACATGAGCCTCTCTCCAGTCCTTTGGCACCACTCCCGACTCCAACGAGGCATTGAAAAGGTCAGTCAGTGGAGTTGCTAGAACGTCCCCAAGTTTCCTCAGTATTCTAGGGTGTATCCCATCCGGTCCCATTGCTTTGTCTACTTTAAGTTAAGCTAGTTTCTCACGAACACAGTCTTCTGAAAATTGTTCAAGATGTCCCTCGCTTCTGTTCTTATTTGTGGGTGTTTTCTGAGGTCCTGCTCCTGGTTCTTCATCTGTGAACACAGAACAAAAATATTTGTTAAGCAATTCCGCTTTATCCTTATCAGCTTCTACATATTCCCCCCCTGCACCCTTGAGTCTGACAATACCACTTTTGCCCTTCCTCTTCTCACTAATATATCTGAAAAATGTCTTATCCCCCCATTTTATTGCATTGGCTATTTCCTCCTCCTTTTGAATCTTTGCCTTCTTGACTACTTTGCTAGCTTCTCTAAGTTTTTCCAAATACAGATGCCTGTCTTCCTCTCTCTGTGATCTCTTGTATTTCATGAAGGCCTCCCTCTTTTTCTTCACTTTTTCAGCTACTTCCTTCGAAAACCATAGCGGTCTCCTGTTCCTTTTGCCTTTATTTACCTTTTTAACAAAAAGGTTGGTTGCCTTTAAAATACCCCCTTTCAGTTTTGCCCACTGTTTTTCTACATCCCCCAGCTGTTCCCATCCCACTAACGACTCCCTGAGGTATTGGCCCATCTTTGCAAAGTTAGTCTTCCTAAAGTCTAAGATCTTCACCTTGGAATGGATTCTAACAGCCCTAGTCCTAATACTGAACCACACCATCTGGTGATCACTGGATGCAAAATGATCTCCCACTACAACATCAGAAACACTTTCTCCATTGGTAAGCACCAAGTCCAGTATGGCCCCTTCACGTGTGGGGTCTGTTACCAATTGCCTGAATATTTCTCCCTGTAGAGAATCCAGGATCTCCTTACTCCTAGATGATACTGCAGCAGGAATGTGCCAATCAACATCTGGCATATTGAAATCTCCTAGCAGTAGCACTTCCCCTTTCCTAGCAATGCTGCGTATGTCTTCAATTAACTCTCTGTCCACCTCTTCCTCTTGTGAGGGAGGTCTGTATAGCACACCAATGCAAATAGATTTCTCTTTCCCTCTTTCTAGTTTAACCCACAATGCCTCCTCTCTCCCTTTTAAGCTCTGTAATTCCAAAGCTTTAATAGTAGTTTTTACATATAGTGCCACTCCTCCTCCCCTTCTTCCTACCCTGTCCTTTCTGAATAAAGTATAGCCAGGTATAGTTACATCCCAGTCATGGTTTTCTGTGAACCATGTTTCTGTAACTGCCACTAAATCCAAGTCAGCCACTCCCACCAAAGCTTCAACTTCAGAGATCTTATTTCCCATGCTACGGGCATTAATACACACTGCTTTCCATATGTTACCCCTGTTACCCATTTCCATAAAGGTATTTAATGTAGCACTTACCTGGGGGCTTTCACTTACCTGGGGGCTTTCTTCACCCATCCCCAACGAATCTAGTTTAAAGCCCTCTTCAGTAGATTAGCCAGTCTACTACCAAAGATGCGTTGACCTTTCTTGGACAGATGGATGCCATCTCTGCTCTGCAACCCTTGGAACAGCATCCCATGGTCTAGGAAACCAAAACGCTCTCGAAGACAGCATCCACGCAGCCATGCATTAATCTCCAGGATGCGAGCCTCTCTGACTTGGCCTTTACCCTCAACAGGGAGGATTGAAGAGAACACCACCTGTGCACCTACCTGCTTCACCCTCTGTCCCAGAGCCATGAAGTCACTTTTGATACGTTCCGAGGTATACCTGGCAGTATCATTTGTTCCAACATGGATTAGCAACATTGGGTAATAGTCAGTGGGCTTGATGAGTCTCGGCAAACTCTCCGTAACATTTTGGATCTTGGCACCAGGCAGACAGCATACCTCTCTGGACATCAAGTCTGGTCGGCAGATGGACGCCTCAGTACCCCTCAGAAGAGAGTCTCCTACCACCACTACCCTTCGTTTCCTTCTGGTCACTGATTCCGCAACTATGGGGTACTTGAACTCTGGTTCTTCCCTTTCCAGGGATGCTTTCACCTCCTCCATTTCCAGGGCTGCATAATGGTTCTTCAATTCAAGGGCTGGAGAAGTTGGATAGGTGATTTTGCAGGCTCTGGTGACTTTTGTCCAACCATCGACGTTCTGTTGGCACCCATCTTCTCCTGTGCTGGAGAGCCTGGTTGCTGCAAGAAGCATCTCATCAATGTACTTCTCACTGTCTTGAATGCTCCTCAGCCTCGCCACCTCCTCTCTGAGTTCCTCCACTTGTTTCCTCAGAGCTTCAGCATGCAGGCACCCTGCACATGGAACCGGTTCTTCAACTGGCAATAGGACCTCTGTCTGGACCGAGGCAGAAGCTGTAACGGGGGCAACAGCTTTAGCAATACGATTTTTCCCAGCCATTGTTCTGTTTGTGGAGCTTAGGTATCTGTTAAAGCAAAAGAGAGAGATCTACCAAGTACCAGCTGGTTTCGCAGCTGTCCTTTCAGAGAAAAAGCAGTTAAATCTCTTTAATTATATTCAAAATGTGCTGGTCCAATTCACTGTGATTTGTTAAAGGGGGAGGTGCCCTATAAAGCAAGACTGCTCACTAGGGGTGGGTGGGAGTCGGGGTGGGTAGGGAGGGAACTAACACCTGATTAGGTGTTAGCAGTTCCTGAACCTAAGGAGGTTACAGAGTTCAGCAACCTACTGTGTTCAAGTAATGTTCCCCTAAAACAGCAAAAATGAAATTAACCTTGCTTTAAAAAATATACACAAAACCCTTTTAAGAGCTCCCAGTCAGAGAGCTAGCAATGTAACAAAAGAAAAACCAAACAAAGAAACCCTCAAATCCTTACTTACTGTTTGATGTGTGGAGCCCTGGTTAAGAAAGCCTCAAAAGGGCAGGCAAAGGAGCCTTTTTATGCAGGCTTCAACCGCACTCAGGAAACAGGCCCACTAACTCCTGATTAGGTGTTAGCAGTTCCTGAACCTGAGGAGGTTACAGAGTTCAGCAACCTACTGTGCTCAAGTAATGTTCCCTGTTTGATGTGTGGAGCCCTGGTTAAGAAAGCCTTGATTCCCTAGTAAGTGATAGGAAGAAGGGCAAAAAGTACATAGTCCAAGCGATTTATGATACTTTCAATATGGCATTGAGAGTTGTCTCTATGGGTATTAGGCACCCGGAGATTCTCATGACTTCGGGCTTCAGACCTTCAGTATAATGTCCAGGAGAAGCTCGCTTGACAGGCTATGCTGTGGAGACAGTCTCTTCAAAGATATGGTGCAAAAGGCTGCCATTCTTATCAGATAGCACAGTGACATGCTTAAGACCCTTTCCAGGCCCACTTCCGACCTGGTCTCCTCAACATCAAGGATGTATTTTAGCAGATGATAAAGGAAGTCGTGTTACTCTCATAGACATAGGTACCATCCAACTTACCACTCAACTCAAACTAAATAGAGTCCTTGCTCTCTTCCTTGTCAGCAGTGGGCCTAAAAGTCCCAGCCTGCTCCTCAGCCAAAATGTGTGACGGGGTTTTGACTGGCTCCTCGAACATAGTCATACTCCAGTACAATTTCCAGACACCCTTTCAGTCGGAGGGAGGCTCCAGATCTTCGCAGACCAATGACCCGTAATCACCTCTGATAGTTGGATCCTAAAGATTGTCTGTCTGCTTCATGTACAGATTTTATCGAATTGAGCTCTCACCAAATTGCCCTTTGAGTATTTCCTGGTGCAGAGAATTGCTAGATGACATTTTCAAACAAAAAGTCTCTGCCCTTCTTCAGGCAAATTTTAGTTGAGCACACCAGGGCAGGAATTCTACTCTAGGTGCTTCCTGGTCACAAAAGAGATTGGGGGGGGGGGGGGGATTTTGTCCCATCCTAGACCTGAAGGATCTGAACAGATTTCTTATTAGAGGATCAGAATGGTTTCCCTTCATCACCCTGAAGCCCTACCTTTCAAAAGGAAATAGGCTATGTACTCTGGACTTAAAAGGATACATATACCCACATGTAGATGCTTCCTGTGACTGAGATGCATCTGGTATTCATCATAGGGAAACACCACTACCACTACCATTACTATGTACTAGCCTTTTGGTCTCTGTCCACTCCTTGTCCCTTCACCAAGTATCTCGGAGTAGTAGCAGTTTGTCTGCATAGACTTTGGCATGCATGTGCTTCCTATTTGGACAATTGGATGGTCAAGAGCACATCTCAGGAAGGAGCTCTAGAGTGTTAGTAACTAGGGTTCGTCATTAACTTCTCCATATCCAGTCTAAGACCATCATATCAGTTGGCGTTCATGGGAGCTCTGCTAGACATAACTCGGGCAAAAGCAAATTTCTACCACAAGACTCGCTCACCAAGCTGGTTGCCATCATGAAAAATGTGCAGAAAATTCAGTAGACATCGGAGAGAAACCTGTTGAATGTTGGGACATGTGTCTTCCACAGTTCATTGTAATGCCTGGGCACATCTCAGGATGAACACAAAGGGAGCTGAGCCCTCGCAGCTATAGCAGGAACACACAAAAGGCGGAGGCTGAGTAGGTCATAGGTGCTAACTTTTAATGAGGAAATCCCCAATGCGTTTCGGCTAAATAGCCTTCATCGGGGGGGGGGGGGGTACGCATCTAAAAATAACAGTGCAATCTATTAATAACATGCCAAAATTTAAAACATTATATGTGTGACAAATACATATATTAAAAATGAGCATATTAAAAAAGGTTAAAAATGTTAAAAACAGAGTAGTACTCTTAAAAGACAAAGGACAATATATAAAAACAGTAATGTATAAATATATAAAGTGCACAAATATGAATATAAACAATTACATAAATAAAATCAAAGAAGACAAGAATGTCCTGGCAAACAAACTGAGTCGTGTGCTGTAAGCCCATGGGTGGACCTTGAACAGGGAGGTGGCCTCGAGAATCTTTCAGGAGTGGGAGAGCCCCTCGATAGATTTGTTACTCCTCATAACAGATAAGCACCTCAGTTCCGTCACAGGATAGGGACACATGGCAAACTAGCCTCTGATGCCTTCCTTTTGTCCCTTTGGGAGTGGGGGTGGGGCGGGGGCATCTTCTATATGTGTATTTTCAGATATCTCCCATAGCAAAAACACTGCTAAAACTCTGAGATGACAGAGGGATCTTGATCCTCATATGCTTTACTGACCTCTGCAGCAATGGTTTCCTCTTTTTCTGGAACTTTCAGTCAGGGAGCCCATTTGGTTGGACAGTTCACCAACCCTAATGTCACAGAATCAGGTGACATAAGAACATAAGAACATAAGATATGCCATACTGGGTCAGACCAAGGTCCATCAAGCCCAGTATTCTGTTTCCAACAGTGGCCAATCTAGGTCATATGTACCTAGCAGTTTCCCCAAGAGACACAAGTTCCACAATGCTTGTACTGGGTCAAGCATTGATATCTTCGGTCACTTCTTAATAATGGTTTATGGACCTTTCCTCCAGGAACTTGTCCAAACCTTTTATAAACCCAGCTACACTAACAGCCTTTACTACATCCTCCGGTAACAAATTCCAGAGTTTGATTACACGTTGAGTGAAAAAATATTTTCTTTTATTAGTCTTAAATAGTTTACCCTGTAGCTTCATTGCATGTCCCCTAGTCTTTCTATATTCTGATAAGGTAAACAATCGATCTACGTTTACCCGTTCCACTCCGTTCATTAATTTATAGACTTCTATCATATCTCCCCTCAGCTGTCTTTTTTCCAGGTTAAAGAGCCCTAACCTTTTTAGCCTTTCTTCATAGGAGTATCCTTCCATCCCCTTTACCATTTTGGTGGCTCTTCTCTGTACCTTTTCTAAAATCGCTATATCCTTTTTAAGATACGGCGACCAGAATTGCACACAATATTCAAGGTGCGGTCTCACCATGGAACGATATAGAAGCATTATAATATCTTTTGTTTTATTTTCCATTCCTTTCCTTATCATACCTAGCATTCTATTTGCTCTCTTGGCCGCCGCTGCACAATGGGCCGAGGGTTTTAACATGGTATCCACAATGACGCCTAAATCTTTTTCCTGGGTGGTGGTTCCTAATGTGGAACCTTGCATCGTGTAACCATAGTTTGGGTTGTTCTTCCCTAGGTGCATAACCTTGCACTTGTCCACATTAAATTTCATCTGCCATTTTGATGCCCAGTCTTCCAATTTATCAAGATCCTCTTGCAATTTTTCACAATCCTCTTGGGTTTTAACAACTTTAAATAGTTTTGTGTCATCTGCAAATTTGATAACCTCACTCGTTATTCCACTTTCCAGGTCATTTATGACACTTGCATCCCAACATCAAGTCCCTAGCTCTTACTGCTTGGAAGTTGAAGGGCTAACTCTTTTTGCGTCAGATCTGCTGGTTAGCATAACGATAGTTGTCCTAGCTTCCAGGAGAGATTCTACTAGTTTAGTTTAAAGTTTGATATACCACTCTTCAAGCCAGCAAAGCTGTTTACAGTTTAAAAACAAACAATAGGATAAAAAGAAAGGAACTCCAAATTACTGATAGGAAAGATACAACCACTCACTACAAGAAAGGAAAAGAAAGAAGGTAACATAGAACAGGGACAGTTCAGGAAAGCAAAGGGAGGTACAATTATATCAGCTTCTGCTATGTTTGTGGAAGGACAAAAAGCTTTCTAGAAGAGTTGGAAGCTCTGAATTTAGGGTAGGAGGGTTCTGAACGGAATTCAGACAGAAGCATGTTCCATAGACTTGGTGCAAGAAAATAAATGGCAGTGTTGAGTAGACTAACCTGGCCTGAGAAGCAGAAGGGAGGAAAAGACAGTTCACGTGAACCTAGTGAAGAACCCTGTGAGGAGTGTATGGGATAATTATGGCGAAAAGAGCAGGGGAGGCCAGTATATAATGCTTTGTGAATGAGAATCCAAATTTTGTATTGTATCCTAAATTGAACAGGTAGCCAATGGCGATGCATTAGCCAGATGTGTTATATGATCAAATTTGGAGGCATATGAAAGAAGCCTAACTGCAGAATTCTGAACTGCATGTAGTCTTATCTCATAGTTGGGAATGCTGGCTTAAATAACATTACAGTAGTCGAGATGTGTAATAACCAGACCAAGAAGAAGTGTAGTAAGTGTCACTTGGGAAAGAAAGGGATGGAAAGACTTAACCTGATGGAGTGCGAAATAGTAACGCTTTACAGAAGAGCTAATGTGCTCATGGAAGGTCAGAGAAGAATCCAAGATAACCCCTAGGTATTTAATAGAAGAAGTCAGTGCAATAGGAGTGCCATGAAATTGGGGAGGAGGGGGAGAGGGGACCACAGAGATACTGGAAAGCCAAGTTGCAGTAGTCTTCTAAACATTGATTTTCAGACAGTTGTCAGTAACATAGCTATTGATGAGAAGCAGTCATTAATGGAGGTAAGTTCAGGAGATGTGGGGTAAGTATAGAGAACCAGAAGGACATCATCAGCATAGTAATAGGCAGATATTTGAAATTATTGTACAAGGAGAATTAATGGGGCCAAGAGGATATTAAAGAGCAGGAAGGCCAGGACAGAACCCTGGGGTAGCCCGCAGGTAAGAGGGTAAGTGGCGGGAAGAGGTAGTTAAAGGTGACTAAAAACGTGTGACCAGAAAGAAAAGAGCGGAACCAATCAAGAATAGTTCCCCCATAGGCCAATACTGTGAAAGGTGGGAAAGAAGAATAGAGTGGTCAACCAAGGTGAATGCAGATGAAAGTTTGAGAGAAACCAAAAGCAAAATATAACGTTGATCAAAATACAGAACTTCACTGAGGAGGGTGGCTGGAAAGGTTTTGGTACTGTAACTGTGGCAAATTCCAGACGTGCACAGATATAAAATATTATATTTCTTGATGCTCATTGACCTGGGAGAAGACAATTTTCTAAAAAACGTTTGGCAAAAGGGGAAAATTTGAGACAGGCCTTTAACTTGAAGGGACTGTTTTATCAAGGGTAGAATTTTTGAGGAGGGGGGTGAACAAGAGTTTCTTTCAGTGGAAAGGAACCTTGACTGATAAGACTTTTGAAGAAGAGAGTGAACTCTTGGGAGGGTAGTGCAAGGCAGAGTGGAGATCATATAGTTTCAAATAGAAGAGGTTTGTCATCTGGTGTGACGGAAAGGCTCTAAATCCTTTCACCTGTCCCACACACAAACTTCAACATTTGTTGGAGGCTGGCTTGAAAATCATTTCATTCAGGGTACATCTCAGTACACTTGGCACTTACCACCATCATGTAGAAGGTAAACCCATCTATCTGTGCCTTTAGTTTGCTTCATATGGGGTTTGCTTGCTTCTTTCATAGCCTCCTCTCAGGTCTCCCTCTATGCCTTGAGATCTCAATGTGGTTTTAACTCAGCTGACGAAAGCCTTTGAGCCACTTAGGTACCTGTGGATGAAGTATCTACCCTGGAAGGTCTTGTTTTTGGTAGTGGTAACTTCAGCACACAGAGTTAGTGAGCTCCAGGTTTTAGTACCTGATCCACCCTATACCAAGTTTTAGAACAATAGAGTGGTTTTGTGTACTCATCCTATATTCCTTCCTAAGGTCGTGTCTGAGTGCCATCTTAATGATTCAGTTGTCCTGCCAACATTTTTCCCAAGACCTCATGCTTGCAAAGAGGAACGTGCATTTGCACATTTGGACTACAAGAGATCCTTGTCCTATCTGGAGCAGAATAAAGCCCTTAGAAATTTTACCCAACTTTTTGTTTGTAACCCAAGCAAGTGGGGGCAGCTGTCTGCAAATGTACTCTATCCAGTTGGCTAGCAGGCTGTACCTCCTTTGCTTATGCCCAGGCTAGCTTGACTCTTGAGCGTCATGTCACAGCTCACTATGTTAAAGCCATGGCTGCATCAGTAGCTTACTTGAGATCAGGCTTCATGGAGGAGAAATGCAAAGCCAGGACATGGACTTCTGTCCACATATTTACATTTCACTATTCTCGATGCGATGACAGATCATTCAATTCATTCTCCAGAATCTGTTCTGGAAATTAGAATCCAGCTCTACTCCCCTAGGCCTAATTCTTTCCTGATCAGGCGGCCTCTTCAAACAAAAAAAAAAAATAAAGAAAAGAGAGAATTTTATAAAATCTTTTGCCAAGAAAAAAACAGATATTGAGTATTTGCTATTGCAACTCTGTTTGCATGTCCCTTTTTCATTCAAGGCAGCCTGTAGTTCTGGATTCCCGTATGTGAGGACATTATCCTGCTTTCCCATGGAAAAACAGAGTTACTCATCTGTAGTAGGTGTTCTTCATGGATAGCAAGAGAAGTCCTCACAACCCTCCCACCTCTCCTTGATTCTGAAGTATTCTGCTTCATCTTATAAATAGAGGGGTTTCCATGTAGCAGTGGCTCCGAAAACCTCTAGAAGCAGCAGGGAAACAGTTACCCCTCTGGTCTCCATCAGTGACTGCCTATACATGAGGAATTATCCTGCTGTCCACAGAGAACACCTGCTACAAGTGAGTACCTTTGTTAAATGAACTAATTAATATGAAAAATTATTAGAATATCTTCTAAAGTTTTGGTTGTGTTGATTGACTTAGATTTTAAATGACATGAAACTATCTGTTTTACCAGAGTGAGAATCCATGGGACTTTGGTTATATTCTGCTATTTAAGAAATAGAGGTGGGATATTCAGTGGTGGTGGCTAGCCATTGCCACTGAAACTTAAACCTGGATAATCAATGCCGGGGTCATATTCGGCATTGAATATCTGAGTTGCCTGGATTAACAGGAAGCTAACCAGGCAGTGGCGATATTCAGACAGTTAGCTTCCGTGGCAAGTTAGGCCAGCTTTTGTTGCATCTTACTTTTGCTGCTTTGTCATAATTGGGCAGTGGTTCAATATCGCTGCTGCCCGGTTATGGCAGGGTGCTGTCCCTGGGCCGCCCCCAGAATATCTCAATGCCAACCAGTTAGCATCAAGGCATGCAGCAATGGCACCAACCCAGATATTCAGGGGATATTCAGTGGCACTAATCTAGATAGAAGATTAACACTGTTAGCTGATTTGTTAGCCATGTTAATCTCTTTGAATATTGAGCCCATAAAATTTATCAGGATAGATACATTATGCTTTTACACTGATTTTAATTTTTAACACAGAATAATTAAATGTCCTTGTCTCTATTATGTTCTCATTTTCCACAGGAAATTGCTTATGGCTTTTCGGTTTGTTGCTGAAACTTGTTTTCTTGCTAATGTGCATATGTTTTCTGACATACTCTCAGGTTAGCATGCTTTTTTTCATTTTATATTTTAGGAACTGAAATCTATAATTGTGTTCTGGAGTAAAATGCAATTTATACTGTTGTTGACTCAGAAGGTTCTACCTTTTTTGTACACTTTGTATATGAGAGTACTGTTTGACCCTCTCCTAAGCTCTCATGGATCTCTCACTGAAGTGCATCTTCTCAGCTTTGAATGTGTCACAATCACAGGGCTTGTCTAGCCTCCCACATCTTTTGCCAAGCTCTAGTCTATGCAAGTAAGCCCTCCAATTGAGCCTTGTGCATCAGACTGATCCCTGCACCCTTGTTTAGATCTACTGACTCTGCCATCCCAAGGCTTCTTCTGTCCTCCTTGGTTCTTGGCTTCTAAGGCTTGGTTCCTCTCCAGCTTTCCCATCATCCAGCCACTCCATCTTAAGACTTTTCTCCCTCCTACTACCTCTACTTTACTTATGAGAGCAAAAGGATGTGGTTGACTTGTGTGAGGATTGGTTTCTGCATGAACACCCTTTCCTTCTCCTTTTCTCTTGGGTGCATCATTGCCACCTTTCTTCTCCTCCACTTCCCAAGGGCTTTACTTCCTGTATTTCCTTCACTAGTGTTCTGGTTAGTGCATCTCTTACGGCACATAAATAAAAATTAAATGTCGGCAGTTTTGATGGATGATATAAGCTCTGTATAGAAAGTATAGCTCCTGAAAACTATACAGATGTATTAAGTTAGTTCAATAAAAAGGCATACTTGTACAATGTATTTGACACTTGTTTTTATAATTTTGAAGAAAAATTTTAAACTGAATTAAGAGGATTTTAAACTGAATTAAGAGGATTTTAAAAGTGTGCATAATTTTCACTGAGATGACTTTTAAAATTACATATAGACCCATCTTAGACAGGTCATGGAGAAGGTGGGGAATCCTCCGGGAGCAAACAGGAAGTCAGTCCTCACATATGGGTGACGTTGGCACTGATGGAGCCCTCGCGGAAGCATTCCCCCAGCTTTCAAAGAAAGCCTTTGGGAGGTGCCACTACGCATGTGTGGTCCTGTTCCTGCTCAAGGGTGCCATCTTGCTTAGTCTCTTTTTTTCCGCGGTCTCCGAGTTTCATACTCACCTCTGGTATAGCGCCGGTACTCTTCCCGCCTACCGACCTCGTTGCCTCGGCGTCGAGTTCGGTTTGTTTTTGTAGTTTTACGTTTTATTTTCCAGGCGACTTCACGCCTTTTTTCCCCCCCCTGACAGCCCGGAGAGTCTTTGACCTCGCAGGGGCACTTTTTTCCTCCATGGCTACCAGTGGCTTTAAGAAGTATGATCGGTACTCCAAACATTTTTGTCTTTGACCGACACATACAACTGCTGTCTCTGCTGCCTGCGGTCTCTGCAAGAGGATGTCCACTAAGGCCCTCAAGAGCCGCCAGCAGCAGCAGCATGATAAGTTTCTCCCCATGTCCCCGGTTCCTCCAAAGGCCAGGGTCTCGTCTGAGGCCCCAACATCTTGGACGGAGCCTTCTGAACCCGAGCCTCATCGCGGGTCCTCAGAAAGGGGGTCTCCCTCGAGGGAACCCAGGAAGAAGAAAAAACCCTTGAAGGTGGCGTCCTTGGACGGTTCCGACCGGCCTGGTGCTCCCCAGGCCCGGTTCCGGTCCTGCAGTCTGAGACATTCGTCCGAGGTGTCAGAGAAGGAGCGACCTGTGAAGATCCCTCGGAAAGGTTCGACCGCAGTTCGGCAGGGAGGCCTGCACCCTGGATGCCCTCGGCAGAAAGTGCTACCATGGCTCAATGCTCATCGACCACATCCAAGCCTACCAGCTGTACATGGGCATGTACCTGAGAGACCTGGCAAAGGAACTTGCCGGGTTCTCGGCTGGTCTCTCCAAGGATCCTTTGCAGTGGTTTAAGAACCTGGCCAAAGCACTCCTTGAATGCTCCAAATTCATGTCTCGGGCGACCTATGACGGGTTTAAGTCGGTGGCTCGAGTAGTAGCGACTGGCATTGGTGCACACTGCCAAGCTTAGCTACAGTCGTCCGACCTCGAGCAGTGGGTTCAGGACAAATTGGTCGATATCCCCTGCCAAGGAGAGAATCTCTTTGGCAAACCCATGACCGACAAGGCTGCCGAGCTGGAGACCGAGTTCATGACAAGGACCAGGCTCTCTAAAAAGTCCACTGCCCCTCCCCGATGGAAGGGCTTGGGTAAAAATTCCTTCTACCCGAGTAAGGGAGCTGCTTACAAAAACTACCCACCTTATCAGGCCTCCCCAGTTCCCCAACAGGGTCAGCAGGCCAAGGGATATGGGCATGGCCCACGTAAGCAGAAGGCTCCAAAACCCCAGGCACTGGCTCCGGCCCCGGCCCAGCCAGGGGGGAGTTTTTGACTCCTTGAGCATAGCCTCTCCACCCCAAGGAGATCGGCAGCCCACAGGGGGACGTCTGGCTCTCTATTCCCAGAGGTGGGTATCCATCACCACCGACTCCTGGGCACTAAGGGTAGTCAGGGAGGGTTGCCTCCTCCACTTGACTCAGACACCTCCCCCTTATTTCCCAGGAGAGCCCCTCAGGTTGCCCCTCCACCGTGACCACCTTCTGAAAGAGTTGTCAGGTCTTCTCGAGGACAAAGCGGTGGAACCGGTGCCCCACCACCTCAAGGGCAAGGGGTTCTACTCCAGGTACTTCTTCCTGCCAAAAAAGACAGGGCATTTAAGGCCCAACCTCGACCTGCGCAACCTCAACAAATTCCTGGTGAGCGAGAAGTTCAAGATGCTCTCCTTTGGAACATTGCTGCCATACCTCCAGCAGGGAGACTGGCTATGCTCCTTAGACCTCAAGGATGCTTATACCCACATCCTCATCCACCCCAACCACAGGCAGTACCTGCGGTTCGTAGTGGGAGGCAGGCACTTTCAATACCGGGTGCTCCCCTTTGGCCTAGCCTCTGCCCCAAGAGTTTTCAGAAAATGCCTGGCAGTTGTGACCGCCTTCCTCCGGCTCCAGGGGGTCTTTGTCTTTCCCTACCTGGACTACTGGCTCATAAAGGGAAGCATGGCCTCAGAGGTGCAGCAGGCCACCGCTCGCACCATCCAGGTTCTGCAACACTTGGGCTTTGTCATAAACTACCCCAAGTCTCACTTCCTCCCGACACAGTGTCTGGAATTCATTGGGGCAAGGATCGACACTCTCCAGTCAAAGGCTTTCTTGCCGTGGGACCGAGCGGATCGTCTCAGGACTCTGGCTCGGAACGTACAGTGCCCGCTCGGCTTCTCCTGCGCCTCCTCGGGCACATAGCCTGTATGGTCCATGTCATCCCAGATGCTCTCCTCCACATCAGGGCAGCACAGTGGTGTCTCTGGGACCAGTGGACTCATGTCACGGGCCGCCTCCAAGACAGAGTTTCTGTGGCCCGCCAGTTGGCAGACTCCCTGGTCTGGTGGCAGTCGCCCCAGCATCTCAAGGAAGGCATGCCTTTTCAGGCCCCAATCCCCTCAAGAGTCCTCACCACGGACACCTCCCTACTCGGCTGGGGAGCCTACTGCAGAGATCTCTGCACCCAGGGCAGCTGGTCACCAGGTGAGAGCACCCAGCAGATCAACCTCCTGGAGCTCTGGGCCATACACCTAGCCCTGAGGGTCTTCTTCCACCTCCTGCATCACCAGCCGGTTCTAGTCCAGATTGACAAACAGATAGTGATGTTCTACATGAACAAATGGGGGCACACAGGGTCTCGTACCCTTGGTCGGGAAGCACTGGGCCTCTGCTCGTATACAGTCCAGCAGGGTATCCTGCAGGCAGTGTACCTACCAGGCCAGGATAACCTGCTGGCCGACAGGCTCAGCAGAGTTTCCAGCCGCACGAGTGGTAGCTGGACCCCAGGTTAGTTTGTTGACTCTTCTGGCTCTGGGGGGGGGGTACCCGTGATGGACCTGTTTGACAGCCCGGACCACTTTCAATTGCCCCGCTTCTGCTCCCGACAGGCACACCCCTCCAGGGTGGCAGTGGACGTGTTCCTGGTCTCATGGTTGGAAGGCTCATGTACGCCTTCCCTCCTATGCCGCTGATTACAAAGACCTTGTTCAGGGCTCTCTGCAACAGGGCCTCGCTCATCCTGATAGCTCCTCGGTGGCACAGGCTACCGTGGTTTCCGCTACTTCTACAGTTGACGATGGAGACCCCCATCCCCTTGGGGACCTCCCTGGTACTCCTATCTCAGGAGGGGGGGGGCTTTCTCCTGCACCCCAATCTGGGGTCCCTGTCGCTGACAGTCTGACTTCTGAGAGGGTGACTCTGGCCCCTTTCAACCTCCTGGTTGAGGTGTAAGACATTCTCGTAAGGCCTCTACTAGGAAGGCTTATGCCCTCAAATGACACAGGTTCTCTGTTTGGTGCCCCAGACATGGGGCTGACCCTTTCTCCTGCCCGGTGACTCTGGTGTTACATTACCTTCTCCGCCTCTCTCAGTCCAGGCTCAAGTCTAACTCCGAGTGCACCTTAGTGCCCTTGCGGCGCAGCACCATTCGGTGGATGGTAAGCCCCTCTCAGCCCATTTTCTTTGGGGACTGCTCTTATCGAAGCCCCTGATTTGCCTTCTGGCAACCGAATGGGACCTCAATTTGGTGTTAGGGCAGCTCACTTGCCCGCCCTTCAAACCTCTGACTACCTGTCACTTCCGGTACCTCTCTTGGAAGGTAGTTTTCCTGCTTGCGCTTTCCTCCGTTCGCAGTGTCAGTGAGCTTCAAGCCCTCGTGGCAGAGGCACCCTATACAGGTTCTACAAGAACAGAGTGGTGCTCCGCCCGCACCCCAAATTCCTGCCGAAGGTAGTGTCGCCCTTCCATCTCAACCAGGAAGTGGTGCCCCCTACCTGCTTTCCAAGACCTCACTCCAGTTGGGCGGAGACATTCCTTCACACCTTGGACTGCAAGAGGGCTTTGTCCTTCAATATCCAACGCACTCATGGCCACCGCAAAGCTTCGCAGCTTTTCATCTCCTATGACCCCATGGCAGCTTCGGTGGCAAACTTGCACTCTGTCCTGATGGTGGACATCTGCTGGGCCACCACCTGGTCTTCAGTCCATACCTTCGCAGCCCATTACTGCCTGGAAAGAGAGTCCCAATGAGACAGTGCCTTAGGCCAGGCTGTGCTCTGTAACCTTTTAGGGGTTTAGGCAACGCCTACCCTCTGACCCTTCTGTGTTCAGGCTACTGGAGTGCTGGTTTCATTGGACACAGGGGTCCTACTGTGGTCTGTGGATACGGACTCAATTGCTGCTGCTTGCGGCTCCCTGTGAGGGAGCCACTGCTTTTTGCAATGGGTTTTCTGTAGCCTGTAGCTGGGGAATCCCATGTGAGGACTGACTTTCTGCTTGTCCCTGGAGAAAGCGTAGTTACTCACCTGTACCAGGTGTTCTCTGGGGACAGCAGGAATCGGTCCTCACAACCCTCCCTCCTCCCCTTGAAGTTGCACCTTTACCATCTTTTGCTTTTGCCGTATTTTAGCTATGTCATCTGACCGAGCAAGATGGCACCCTGGGGCGGGAAGGGGGACCACACATGCATGGTGGTAACTTCCAAAGGCTTTCTTTGAAAGCTGGCAGGATGCTTCCACGAGGGCTCCATCGGTGCTGATGTCACCCATACGTGAGGACTGAATCCTGCTGTCCCCGGAGAACACCTGTTACAGGTGAGTAACTATGCTTTCAGACATCCCAGATTGACGTCAATTCCCCCCTATATTTTGCAAAGGCTCTGCCAAACGGCGAGTCACTGTAAAACACATGTAAGAACATGCAAGGCTCCATGTGTATTATTTGCCAGCTCGTCTAGCAGGGGAGCAGCATCAGTCCCTCTCACTCCGACACCCCCCTGACATCAACACATGTTCCACTGACCCTCTGACATCAAAGACTGCCCCTACCCCTTAATAACCAGCTTGACTCCTGATGGTAGTATCATGAAGTTGCCACTAGGAGTCAAGAGGTCAATTTTGAACCTGGAACCACAATGAGTAGGTGTGGCTGGGTCACTCCTGCTCCATGTAGACTAAGGGTTCTCAACCCAGTCCTTGGGGCACACCTAGTCAATCAGTCAGGGTTGAGTGATCAAAAATATGCATGAGAGAGATTTTCATGCACTGCCTCTGTTTTATGCAGATCTATTTCTTCTATATTCATTGTGGTTATCCTGAAAACTGACTGGCTAGTTATGTTTCGAGGACAGGGTTGAAAACCCCCTGCTGTGCACACTAGAGACCCCAGTAAAAGCCGGGGAGGAGGGGGATGATCAAGGAAGGGGAGACTTGATGTCAGGAAGTAGGTGTCAAGGGCTATGGGTAAAGTCTGCTGAAGATGGACAGTGTTGGCATTGCCTTTGCACGTGCCCTTTTAAGCTAGCACTTATGCATGCCTTGGACAAGTGTAAAGGTCCTTGATGCAAAGAAGGGGTTAATGAACCACAGCAGAGGTATACCTCCTGGGTTCCACCCTACCTGACTTAAGTCTGAGACCTGTTCCTATAAAAGAAAGTCTTTGTATTTTTTTAGTTTTGGTGAGAGAATGGAGTAATTTTTTTGTATTGTCAAGTGTAAAGGCTGACAAACACATTTTTTAGCCACCACATGTTCCCTCATGTTAAATGGGAAGAACGCATCTAAATTTTTGTCCTTCCCAAACCACACCCCCTTGAAATTTGGACATGGTGTACATCTTCACGTGTAAATAACAGTTTTCTAAAATTGCTGTTTGCACACATAGCCTACATACATATGCAGCTGCCCCTATTTACACATGGAGATGCTCCTAAAATAAGTGCCTTAATTTACCAACTTATTTTGATACTGCGACTTCCTATTGGTCTTATTCTCAAGTGTTTTTTTCCTTTGTTGTCCTTGCATACCTTTTGAGGGAACATTATAATAGCTGCATAGGTAGGAAATCCTAGTAGACACCTTTTTTGAGACCATTTTATAAATACAGCATTGGCGCTTATTTTAGAAGCATCTCCACATATAAATAGCAGCTTTTGAGTTTGTAGATTGCCTTCATGTGCAAATAGTAATTTTAGAAATCCCATACCACACAGATGATCCATACCACTCAGAAATTTAAAAGAGGCATGCTAGGGACATGGATAGAGAGTGGTTTGAATGAAACCAAACTATCAGTATGTATTATCCATGAATTCCGTGAATTCCCGTGAATTCCCTCTCAGTCCTCCCAACCCGTGCATAGTTTTTTTGTTGTTGTTTTTTTTTAATGATTTCATAATGCCGCCATTCGAACCTTACCTCATGACTGTTTACAATCTAAGTAGATCAACAGCAACAAAACATAAACATATATATAGTAGCAAACACAAACAGAGGAAATGCTTATGGAGCAACATAAAAAAAATCCTGGATTTATTAATCAGACACCTAAAAGGAGGGGTATAACAGAATGCAATCAATCTAAGGAACTGAGATTCAGTTAAAAGCTTGGGAATATAAGCACATTTTGACTCCTTTTTTAAACCTTACATATGAGCTCTCTGATCTAAGATCTGCAGGAAGAGTCTTCGAAAGTTGGGGTCTAAAATTACTGAAGGCTGCCTTCTCAGAGAAGATCAACTGTAATCTAGTTTTTATTATTTTATTATTTGCAAATTTTTCTATACCGCCAAGGTGTGAACATCATAGCGGTTTACAATTTGAAAGGGATCATCAAGAGGTTAGCTTGTGAGGATCTCAGGGGACATGAAGGGCGGTATGGTAACAAAAGGGTATTCAAGTAAAGTGGAAGTCTGCGAAAATATGCACAACTGGTAAACATAAGAATTTTAAAATGAACGCATTGAGTAATCAGCAACCAATGTTGCTCTACCAAAAAGGGTGTTACACAATCATGTTTTCTGCGTTGTATGAGTTTAGCTGTTGTGTTTTGAATCTGCTCTATTCTCTTGAGTTGAATTTGGGGAATGCCAGAGTGTAGAGAATTGCAGTAGTCAATTTGGTTTATAACAAGGGCATGGATCAAAGATTTCAGTGCCCTGAGATCAAGATAGGGATTCAAAGATTTGATTCTGCACAGTGCAGTATATGATAAACGAATAGTATAGGATATTTGGGGTTTGAAAGATAAATTGCTGTCCCAGATTAGACCTAGAGATTTCAGCTCCTCTCTAATTGTAATGAGGACACCTCTTAAATTAGGCAAAGGAGGAACTGGGCTGTTATAAGAGATCCAAAGGGCTTTGCATTTGCTGGAATTTAGAATAAATCTGTTAGCTTTGATCTATTGTTCTGTTTTAATTTACCCTGTAGCTCTGAAACAAATTGAGAGGTCCAATGTTCAGTTGCTATAACTAATTGGCTAGCAGCATAGATATATATGTCTTACATGTTAGAGGGGGTGGGACAGGGAAGGCCTTTGAAATGTGCAAGCATCAACACACTTTGGGGGTCATTCACAACCATGAATAGCGGGGATGTATCTCCAGCTTGGACATACATCCCCACTATTTGTACAAATAGCATGGGAGGAGTGGCCTAGTGGTTAGGACAAGGTACTTCAGGCCGGAGGGCCGGGGGTTCAAGTCCCACCTGGGGACAGCAATCTCAGGCCGGAGGGACTGGGATTTCTAGTCCTATAGGTACTCCTTGTGGTCTTGGGCAAGCCACTTAACCCTCCATTGCCCATGTTCCCTGTAAGTATTAGCGTATGTGTGTCATACCCCCTCGTGTTAAATGTATCTCCCAATTGACCGCTTTGACCCGGTGAAAAGCGGGATATAAATACAGCTAAATAAAATAAATAAATAAATAAATACAGCTGCCGGCAAAAGGCTCTTTATGCGAACATCAGAGTTATACGAGGAGCCTTAGATGGAGGCAGAGCAAGGGCCAGGTCATCTCCCTGGATATACAGGGCCTATTCCGAGTTTGGCCCTGTTCGTCCGGGGTCGGCCATTTAGATGGGGGACTTATGCCACCTCAAAGGTGGAATAAGTACCCCTGTATGCGGCATTTTGGTGGTGGATTGCATGGACAAAGGAGGTGGGCATGCAGGAAGTTCCCCGCAGCCAGACCCTGGACTGAGAGGCCGGATCGGGGGGGGGGGGTCCAGCTGCGGGGAAAGAAACATTTTGGTGGCGGCAGGGGATCGTGGCTCCTTAATGGAGCCATGGTAACATAACGCCATGGCACTGCAGCTCCAGTGAGGAGCCTGAATAGTTGGGTAGTTGGGTAAGTGTCTGGATGTCCGGGGTGCCTGGATAGGGGAACATTCCGAACGTCCAGCCACTATGCTGCGATTCTGCTCCTGCGGGGATGTTTAGCCCCCATAGGAGCAGAATCGGCTGTGTCTCCCGGCCGTCCAGATGTCCATATATCCGGGAGACATACAGGTCGGAATGTGCCTCTTTGTGTTTTAATTTCCATTGATGTGTGGTGGTGGTGGCAGTAATAGGCAGGGGAGCATGAGGTAATCGGAAACAAGATGGAGGACACAGGATAGGAGAGCAGATGGCAGATGCTGGACATGGGGGGGGGGGGGGAGAGAGTGAAGGGCAGATGATGGACATGAGGTAGGGGGATGGGGGAGAGAGGGGTCCTGGGCACAGAGATTGTAGGGAGACAGAGGGAGAGATGCAGGGCACAGTTTATAAAATTACCTGCTTTCAAAATCAATTCTGTTCACCTGAGGTCACTTTCCATATATATACATACTGGAAATAATTTTGAAACCCTTTGGGGTGCTTGCAGATGCTGATACTTTGTGCCTGCAGGCACAATTCAAAAGTGAAACTCCCCATGTAAGTTTCTCTTTGAAAACAAAGGGATAAGGCTGTGCAGTGGGTACTAATGTACCTGCAAACACTGCATTTGCTTTCTGGCAGGCACAAAGTCCATGACTTTAAAGAGCTTGTAGGGTTTTGAAAATGAAATTTCTACAAGTGGATGACAAGCTCCACTCTCCTGCTGCCCCTGAACCTGGTCTTGCTCTGGGAACAAGCAGGAAGTCGGCCCTCGCATATGGGTGATATCAGCACTGATGAAGCTCACGCAGAAGCATCTCCTCATCTTTCAAAGAAAACCTTTAGGAGATGCACCATGCATGTGTGATCCCCTTCCCGCCCAAGGGTGCCATCTTGCCTCAGTCTCCTTTTTACCGCAGAGCCATCTGGACATCCGTCCAGTTTCCCCAGAAAAAGTCTCTTATTGTCTTAGAATTATTTCTTTTTTCTGGTATGCATACCGGTTCCTCTACCCGCCCCCGAGCCAGCTCGCCTCAGTGTTGCTGCTCGGGTTCGCTCTGATTTTTCTTGACCAGGGCTTTGTGCCCTTTTTTGGCTGGTGGGCCTTGGACCCTTGCCCGGGTAGCAGGTCCTCATTTTTCCCATGGCCTCCAGCAGCTTCAAAAAATATGATCAGTGCAGTAAAATGATGTCCCTCACCGACCCACATGACTGCTGCCTCTGCTGCCTTGGGCCAGACCATGACAACTCTGACTGCGATCTCTGCAAGTCCATGTCCACAAAGGCCATCAGGAGCTGTCAGTTGCAGCAGGAGAAGTTCTTCCACAAATCTGACTCGACGCAAAAGTCCCCGGTGACACCACACTCCAGGGCCTCCTCCCATAACTCTGTGTCCCACAATGCCCGGGCTGCCTTGGAGTTCTGCAGGCTCCCTGAGAGGAAATCCCTGGCGGTGGAATGCAAGATGATCTCGAAGGCTGCCTCGGAGGACGGGTCTGGAAAAGAAGGTAAATCCTACTCCGAGCCCCGCAGTTCCCGGCATGAGTCCAAGGGGTCAGAGCGGGAGCAGCCTCGCAAACTGCCCCGGAAGGAGTTGTCTTCATCGGGCGACCAGCCTCGGACCCCTGAGGCCATCCTGGTTGAGGACCCCCCTCGATCGAACCATCGTTGGGCCTGAAGACCTCGGTGCCTGTGTTGAGAGTTGCAGATCCAACTGGCATGGAGACCAGGATGGCAGCTTTGGAGCACAGTATCTCTGCCCTCCTAGCCTAGCAGCGGGCACTGATGTCCGGTTCCTCCAGTTCATCCACCTGACAACCGGACCCTTGACATTGAGGACTTCTCCGGATGTTGAGCCTATCCTCGAGCGCCACCGGCCTTGAGAGAGCCATCGGCAGCGGATGAAGTCCCAGTCCCATTCCTCGGGACACCGGTCCACTCTGGCGAGCATATGTGGCTTGGACAGCAGGTCTTCCATGGGTCATGGGCCTTCGGGTTTGGGCCTCGACCACGGGGATCATGGAGCCTTGGATTCTTCCTCTGACTTTGAACAGACTGGGAGACAGAGGACAAGGAGTCCCCGAACACGGTGACACTGAGACGTGCCCTCTGACTCATCTCCACCGATGTCCTGGAGCTGTTTCCGGCCGAGGACGTTATCTTCCTCGACTTTGTGTGGGACATGGCAAAGGTGCTTGCGCTTGAGACTGCCGTGGAGATCCTCCAATATGAGGCCCCTCCGAAGGAGGCCCTCATGGTGCCTGTCCCTCTGATCCTTGAGCACCGCCTCCTCCATATGTGGAAAACGCCGGCATCGGTGCTTATTGTAAGCAGATGGCTCAGCTTCATGTACAGAGTCTGCCAAAGCCTAGGGTTCCAAAAGACCCAGCTCCCTCAACTCTATGGTCGTTGAGTCGACCATGCAGTGACTCAAGAGCCAAAAGACTCATTCCTCGGTGCTCCCCCCCCCCCCCCCGGTAGGGAGGCCCAGACCCTCAATGCCCTCGGCCAAAAATGCTTCCAGGGCTCGATGCTAGCTTGCCAAGTCCAATCCTATCGGTATGTACCTCAAGGAACTGTTGAGGGAGCGTGCCAATTTCTCTGCAGGCCTTGATGGGCAAACCCTCCAGCAGTTCATGTCACTTGAAGTTCCTGTCTCGAGTAGCATATGATGGCTTTGCGTCCTCAACCAGAGTTGCCACCGCGTCCATTGGGGCCAGACATCAGGCATGGCTGCAGTCATCTGATCTCAGGCAGTGGTTCCAGGACAAGCTTATCTATGTCCCTTGCACCAAAGAGAACCTCTTCAGGAAACCCATGGCAGACAAGACTGCAGAGATAGACTGATTCCTGACTAGGACAATACTTTCTAAAAAGACTTTGGTGCATCCCCCATAAGAAATCCATGGGGAAGAAGCCGGAAAAATGTTTTTTTTTGTAATGCCCCACATTACCAAGCCTTCTCAGCCCCACAATAGGGACAACACCCCAAGGGGCATGGGCGCACGGTCCTCACAAGCAGAAGACCCCTAAGGCTCAGGCACCAGCCCTGGCCCAGCCGGGAGGGAGTTTTTGACTCCTTGGGCATGGCCTCCTCGCCTCCAGGAGACCCTCTGCAGCCCACAGGGGAAAGTCTGGCCCTGATAGCCCACAGGTGGTTTTCTATTACCACAGATTCCTGGGTGCTTCAAGTGGTCAAGGAGGGTTATCTCCTTCACCTGCAACAGGTGCCACCCTCGTTCTTATCAGGAGAATCTGTAAGACCTCTCCTTCACAAGACTCTGCTCCTCACCGAGCTTGCAGGCCTCCTCAAGCACAAGGCGGGTGAAGCCAGTGCCCAAACATCTCTGGGGCACAGGCTTCTACTCTAGATATTTCCTTGTCCCCAAACAAACAGTGCCTTCAGGCCCATCCTGGACCTGTGGGACTTGAACAGATTTCTGGTCAGGGAGAATTTCAAGATGCTCTCCCTTGGAACACTGCTGTCCTACCTCCAGCAGAGAGACTGACTATGCTCCTTAGACCTGAAGGATGTGTATACACACATACTGATCCATCCTAACAATTTAAAACATCTCCAGTTCATGGTGGGAGGAGGTCGCTATCAATACAGAGTGCTGGCCTTCGGGCTGGCCTCTTCGCCAAGGGTCTTCACCAAGTGCCTCACGGTGGTTATAGCCCACCTTTGCCTTTCCCTGCCTGGATGACTGGCTCATAAGGGGAGGCACAGCTGCAGAGGTGCATCACACCATCGAGCTCACCACTCTCATTCTGCAGAATCTCGGGTTTGTCATCGACTATCCCAAGTCTCACCTCTCTCTGGCTCAGTGCCTGGTATTCATAGGGGCTCAGCTAGACACCCTACAGGCCAAGGTCTTCCTCCCTCCGGAGAAGACATAGAGCTTCAGGGCCTTAGCCACAGAGGTGCAGCACCTCCAGTGGGTGCCCACCCCTGCCGCTTCCACTTGCTGGGCCACATGGCCTCCACGGTCCACATGACTCTGTATGCCCGCCTGCATATGAGGGCGGCACAGTGGTGCCTCCACTCCCAGTAGACATAAGCCGCAGACAGGCTTTGAGACAGGATAAGAGTGACCTGCCAGCTGGCGGACTCCCTTGTCTGGTGGCAGACTCCCCACCACCTGTAGGCTTGGGTACCTTTCCAGACACCCATCCCTCAGAGGGTCCTTACCACGGATTTCTCCCTCTTGGACTGCAGAGCTCACTGCGAGGACCTCTGCATGCAAGACAGTTGGTCCCAGATGGAAAGCCAGTTGCAGATCAACCTTCTAGAGCTCAGGGTGATATTTTTGGCCCTCCGTGCCTTCCACCACTGGCTGCAGCACCAATCAGTGCTGGTTCAGACTGACAACCTAGTCACAATGTTCTATGTCAACAAGCAAGGGGACACAGGGTCCTACTCCCTCTGCCAAGAGGTGGTGGCCCTTTGCTCATACATGACACACAATGGGATGCTCTTGTGGGTTGTCTACTTCCCGGGCCTGGACAATGCCCTGGCGGACAGGCTGCTCAGCTGCAGTCGTCCAGCTGCACGAGTGGTGTCTGGTTCCCAGAGTAGCCTCTTGGCTGTTCCTACTCTAGGGCATTCCCCTAGCGAACCTGCCAGTCCGAACAACACGCAGTTGCCCCGCTTTTGCTCCTGCCAGCCACACCCGTCCTGGGTGGTGGTAGATGTGTTCCTCATCTTATGGATGGAAGGCCTTCTTTACACCTTCCCGCTGACATTGCTGGTCGCCAAGACCCTCTTCAAGGTCCAGCGTGATACTGATAGCCCCCCAGTGGCCCAGGCAACCCTGTCCCCATCGATGCCCCCTTTGGGGCATTGGGCCGATGACCGTTGAGTCGTCAAGGCACTCTCCAGCCCTGATTTGGAGTGGGAGACCAAGGATGAGTTGCCTGATACCCGGCTTTATAGGGATGTTCTGTAAAATCTCTCCCCGTCGCAAGAGCAGAAGCAGTACCCACCTGAGGACTTTGCGTTCTTCAACTTTGTGCGGGAGATGTCCAAGGCCCCGTCCTTTGTGGCTGAGAAGGAGGACGAGCCTCAGGCCAACAACCTGAAGATTCTCTAGTACAATGCCTCTCTGAAGCAGGCACTGATGTTGCCTGTCCCTCCCATCTAGAGTGTCTGCTCTTCAGGATGTGGGAAGCCCTGGTGACAGTGCCTATTGTGAGCAAATGACTTGATTTCCAGTATCAAGTCTGCAAGTCCTCCAGGTTCGAAACGCCACAGCTGCCACACAACTCCATGGTTGGTGGTGGAGTTGACCATGCATTGGATCTAAAGCCAGAAGATGCACTGCTCGGTGCCCCCAGGCAGGGAGACTCACACCATGGATGGGTTTGGTAAGAAGTGCTACAGGGCTTGATGCTCATGGCCCTCATCCAGGCTTACTAGTTGTACGCTGGATTTTCACAGTGAATACGGTAAAACCTTTGGGTTTAAATTCCTCTGTGGAATGGCAAGTATGTAGATAGAGTGGTGAATTCCGTGGTGAAGAGTCAGTAGCGAGTATAAAAGGAGGCGGGAGAGTTAGACCGCATGCGCGGCGTTTTTTGATTTACCAGAAGACACTGAGAGACGTGGGCAGCAATCATTAGTGAGTAGGACTTACCAACGGTGGATAAGCAGTTCGCAAGTTAGAAGACTATTCTACTGTTTATCAGATACAAATTGTTTTAAATCCAGGCCATAATCACTAAGCAGCAGAGAATATCAAGGAAGGTTGGTGCTATTGTATTTTATTTCTCGCTTATAGATCCTCCTGAAGAACCTCCAAAGAGGAGTGAAACGCTCAAAGAGGCGCTGTGCGAGGCGTAGAGGAGAAAGATCAAGATAATGGTTATGAGAAACTGAGAAAGATCAAGAAAAAGTTTGAGGACCACTAAGATACAGTGGATAAAGATAAGCTTGTTTAATAGCTTTTGCAATTGTCCAATAGCATTTTGGAAACACACTGGTGGCGGAATACCGGTGATATTTATTGAAACAAAAAAGGTTCTTTTACACTAAAAAGTAAAAACTTTTCCCAGTAGTCATTGATGCAATTGAAGCGCCATTTGTTTTCACTCAAGTAGTGGTAAAAAGCGCTATACAGGTCTGAGACTACATATGGGAATAGAAGTGATTAAGTGATTAAGAAATATTGTTGGTAATCCGAATTACAGATGCTTGTTAGAGTGGAGTAATTTACTATTTTCACAACAGTTTTAGAACTCCGAAAAGACCAAGATAATTTTTGTTGGTCTTTACTGAGGAAGATGTAGGGATATTACCCATGACTGAAGTGGTATTTAAAGGTGCGGAAGAATTGAAGGAAATCTCGCTACACCGGGAAGATATATTACAACTATTTGATAAACTGAAGAGTAGCAAATCACCTGGACTGGATGATATACATCCAAGGGTGTAGAAAGAACTGAAATATGAGATTGCAGACCTGCTATTAGTAATCTGTGAACTATCATTAAAATCATCTGTAATACCTGAAGATTGGAGGATGGCCAACGTAACGCCAATTTTTAAAAAGGGTTCCAGGGGTGATCCGGGACACTACAGACCGGTGAGCCTGATGTGAGTACCGGGAAAAATGGTAGAAACCATCATAAAGAATAAAATTGCTGAACATGTAGATAATTGTGGCTTAATGGGAGACAGCCAACATGGCTTTAGACAAGGAAGATCTTGTCTTACTAATCTGTTATGTTTTTTTGAAGGTGTGAATAAACAGGTAGACAAAGGTGAGTCAGTTGATATAGTGTATCTGGACTTTCAGAAAGCCTTTGACAAGGTCCCTCATCAGAGACTTTTGGCAAAACTAAAGAGTCATGGGCTAGGAGGCAGTGTACTATTGTGGATCAGGAACTGGTTAAATGATAGAAAGCAGAGGGTAGGGCAAAATGGCCAATTTTCTCAATGGAGAAAGTTTAATAGTGGTGTACCCCAGGGATCTGTGCTAGATCCGCTGCTTTTTGACATATTCATAAATGACCTGGAAAAGGGAATAACTAGTGAGATTATCAAATTTGCAGATGACACAAAACTATTTAGAGTTGTTAAAAACCCATGAGGATTGTGGAAAATTGTTAGAGGATCTTGATATTCTCCAGGACCAAGCAGGAAGTCAGTCCTCACTTATGGGTGACGTCGGCGCCGACGGAGCCCTCGCGGAGCAATTTTCCCCAGCTTTCAAAGAAAGCCTTTGGGAATTGCAGCGCGCATGCGCGGTCGTCTTCCCGCCCGAAGGTGCCATCTTAGCCAGTCTTCTTTTTTCCGCGGAGCCCTACAGACGTCCCCGTCTTGTCCCCGCGAAAAAGTTGATTTTCCTCTTTATTTTATACTTTTTTCTTTCGGTTCGACGCCGATCGTTTTCCCGCCCGGACTCGCGACGCCGGTCTCGAGTCCTCTTCCGTTAATTTGTTTTTTCTGACTTAGTAAGCTTTCGTTTTCGTTTTCCCTGGCAGCCCGGTCCTTTGACCTCGCAGGGGCCCTTTTTCCCCCGATGGCTGCCAGTGGCTTTAAGCGGTGTGGTCGGTGTGACCGAAATATGTCACTAACCGACACACACGACTTTTGCCTCCGCTGCCTGGGCCCGGATCATGAGGAACTGATCTGTGGGCCCTGCAGCAAACTGTCCTCGAAGGCGTTGAGAAGTCGGCGGCATCAGCGCGAGAGAATCTTCGCTGACCCCAGCCGTACCCGGACCTCGTCGGAGGCCTCCGTGTCGAAAGGCTCCAGCTCGGACCGTCGCCGGAGCTCCTCCGACCGGGGTTCTCCCTCCGGGGACCATCGTCGGAAGGAAAAACCCGCGAGGGCGGCGTCGGTGGACGCTCCTGGCTCCGCGAGGGCCAGGTCGCATAGCCCCGACAGCCGCCCCGGGTCCTTGGAGAAGGAACACCTCCCGAAGCGACCTCGCCTGGAGTCGGAGATGCCTGCCCGGGTAAGTCCTGTAGTCCTTCTGGACTCGCCTCCGCGACAGCCGACGTCGGGCCCGACGCCGTCGGGGCCCGAGTCGGGGGCTGCTGGGTCACCTGAGCTCGGACTCAGGTTGACGGCCTTGGAGAGCAGACTGTCTGCCTTCATGGACCAGCAGCGGGCACTGCTCGCTGGCTTCGCTGGCGTCGCTGCCCCGACCGCCGGGACGTCGACGTCCAAGTCGACCCCGGAGACCGAGCCGATCCTCGAGTCGATGAGAACTCGAGTCGATCCTCGGTCGAGGTCGCCCTCGGCCTCCCGTTCGGGACCGAGGTCGCCGACGCCGACTCCCTCGGCGTCGGGGCGGCTGGCGCCGCACCCTGCCCGGGCCGACCCCACCGAGTCCTCGTTGGAGTCGGTCTGGGAGTCTGAGGAGGAAGAGTCACCTGATTCTTTCCGGACTCGGTGTGTCCCATCGGACTCTCCGGAGTCCGAGCCTCGGAAGCAGTCCCCTCCGGAGGATGCCCGGTTCTCGGACTTCGTTAGGGATATGGCCAAGGCTTTGGCCTTCCCTGCGGATCCCGAGGAGGAGCCTCGAGCCGAAGAGCTCGACGCCCTCCAGTATGACTCTCCCGCGAGGGAACACTTTACTGTGCCGGTTCCTCCTATGCTGGAACGACTACTCTTCCGCATGTGGGAGAGTCCGGCCTCCTCGCCGGTCCTGAGCAAGCGGGTCGATTCTATCTATCGAGTCCGCAAGAGCCCTGGCTTTCAAAAGGCACAGCTGCCACACCATTCCATGGTAGTGGAATCGGCCATGCATCGTCTTAAGAGCCAGAAGATGCACTCCTCGGTGCCTCCTGGAAGGGAGGCCCGTAACCTGGATGGCCTTGGCAAGAAGTGCTTCCAGGGCTCTATGCTCGCCTGTCGTGTCCAGACTTACCAGCTATACATGGGCATGTATCTCAGGGATCTGGCTAAAGAGCTAGCCGGATTCTCCGCTGGTCTCTCCGAGGAGCCCTTGCGGAGGTTCCTAGCCTTGTCCACGGGTATTCGGGAATGCTCAAAGTTCATGTCCCGAGCAGCCTATGATGGCTTTGAAGCCTCGGCTCGAGTAGCCGCAGCCGGCATCGGTGCCCGCCGACAGGCTTGGCTTCAGTCGTCCGACCTTGAGCCCTGGGTACAGGACAAGTTGGTCGATGTCCCCTGCCGAGGCGAAAACCTCTTTGGCAAGCCCATGGCGGAAAAGGCTGCACAAATTGAGACTGAGACTCTCACCAGGACCAGGCTTTCTAGGAAGACCTCCGCCCCTTCCCAGAAAAAGAAGGGCTCGGGAAAAAAGTCCTTTTACCCGAGGAAGGCAGCTGCCTACAAACCATACCCCCATTATCAGGCCCCTGCAGCTCCCCAACAGGGCCAGCAGGCCAAGGGACGGGGTAACGGGTCCCGTAGGCAGCAAGCCCCCAAGCCTGCACCACCAGCCCCTGCTCAGCAGGGTGGGGGTTTTTGACTCGCTCAGCATAGCCTCTCCCCCCCCGCTGGTTCCCCCCGGCACCGGAGGCCGGCTGGTTCACTTCGCCCACAGGTGGTCCAGCATCACCGCAGATGCCTGGGTGCTTCAGGTCGTGCGAGAGGGCTACCTTCTCCACTTCCATCAGGTCCCTCCCTCCTATTTTCCGGGAGAGCCTCCGCGCCCCCCTCTGCACAGGGAGTTGCTCCTTCAGGAGTTAGCAGGTCTTCTGCAGGAACAGGCGGTGGAACCGGTGCCACACCACCTGAGAGGTCAAGGCTTCTTTTCAAGGTATTTTCTGATACCAAAGAGAACAGGAGGCCTCAGACCCATCCTGGACTTGCGCAACCTCAACAGGTTCCTTGTGCGGGAGAAGTTCAAAATGCTTACCCTTGGAATCCTTCTGCCCTACCTCCAGCAGGGAGATTGGCTATGCTCCTTGGATCTAAAGGATGCCTACACGCACATCCTCATCCACCCAAGCCACCGCCAATACCTAAGGTTTGTGGTGGCAGGAAATCATTACCAGTACAGGGTACTGCCCTTTGGCCTGTCCTCCGCACCGCGAGTCTTCACAAAATGTCTCGCGGTCGTGGCGGCCCATCTCCGGCTTCACGGCCTCTATGTCTTTCCGTACCTCGACGACTGGCTCATCAGAGCAGCGTCCGCTCAGGAGGTCACCAACGCCCTTGATCGTTCAGAAGCTCTTCCTCAGGTGGGGCCTCCCCACGGTGGATCTCTTTGCCAGTCCTCACAACCGGCAGCTTCCTCGCTTCTGCTCTCGTCAGCCACACCCCCTTCGGGTTGCGGCGGACGCCTTTCTGATCTCATGGTCGGGGAGCCTTCTGTACGCTTTCCCTCCCATCCCGTTAGTCTCTCGGACTCTTTTCAAGGTTCTCCGAGACAAAGCCTTCATGATCCTGGTGGCCCCTCGCTGGCCCAGGCAGCCGTGGTTTCCGCTCCTGCTGCAACTGGCGGTGGAGGATCCAATCCCTCTGGGGGTACAACCGGATCTCCTCACCCAGGATCAGGGGTCCCTACTGCACCCCAACCTCCGGTCTCTCAACCTCATGGCCTGGCTGCTGAAAGGGTAGTCCTTGCTCCTCTTCTCTTGCCGGCGGAGGTGGAGGAGGTCGTCTTGGCTTCGCGACGGCCTTCTACCCGCAAATGCTACGCCCTTAAATGGCGTCGCTTTGCAATCTGGTGTTCCCAACAGTCTCAGGATCCCTTCTCCTGCCCGGTGTCGGTGATCTTACAGTACTTGCTACACCTCTCTAATCTGGGACTTAAGTCCAACTCCGTCAAAGTTCACCTCAGTGCTCTTTCAGCACATCATGTGCCGGTGGACGGCAGACCTCTCTCCAACGACCCTATCGTAGCGAGGTTTCTCCGAGGTCTCCTTCTACTTAAACCACCTCTGCGCCCGCCAGCACCTGACTGGGACCTGAATGTGGTTTTACAGCGGATCACCTGTCCGCCTTTTGAACCTATGGCTACCTGTTCTCTCCGTTTTCTGTCCTGGAAAACGCTGTTCTTGATAGCCCTCACTTCCGCTAGGCGCGTAAGTGAATTGCAGGCCCTCGTGTCTGATCCCCCTTACACTAGGTTCTACAAGAATAGGGTAGTCCTTCGGACTCACCCGAAATTTCTGCCTAAAGTGGTCTCCCCTTTTCACATCAATCAGGAGGTGGTACTTCCAACCTTCTTTCCCAGACCACACTCCAGCCGAGCTGAAACGGTCCTCCATACCCTGGACTGTAGAAGGGCATTGAACTTCTACCTTGACCGTACGCGGGAGCACCGTAAAGCTGCTCAGCTTTTTGTGTCTTTTGACCCCAATAAATTGGGGCTCCCGGTCTCCAAGCGTACTCTGTCCATCTGGGTTGCGGACTGTATCTCTTGGGCTTATGGGGCAGCCGGACTCTCCTTAGAAAGTCGAGTCACGGCTCATTGCGTTCGGGCAAAGGCCACGTCAGTGGCTTACCTCCGCTCTGTTCCGCTGGCAGACATCTGCCGGGCCGCTACTTGGTCTTCGAGCCAGACTTTTGCGGTCCATTACTGTCTCGAGAGGGAGTCCCGTAGGGACAGTGCTTTCGGACAGGCAGTCCTCCGTAATCTCTTTGAGGTCTGAGCAACTCCTACCCTCCATCCCGGATGTGGGCTACCGGTGGGTGATAATTCAGCGAAGATTCTATCCTTCTGTGCTGCTGAGCTAGAGGGAGCTCATTTTTGTGCTTAGGGTCTCCGGTAGCCTTGAGCTTGGGAGTCCCATAAGTGAGGACTGACTTCCTGCTTGGTCCTGGAGAAAGCGTAGTTACTCACCTGTAACAGGTGTTCTCCAGGAGCAGCAGGAATCAGTCCTCACTACCCTCCCTCCTCCCCTTGGAGTTGCAATCGTCTGCTTATGTTCTTTTGCAAATTTTTATGCTGTCTTTTTTAGCTATGTCATCTGACTGGCTAAGATGGCACCTTCGGGCGGGAAGACGACCGCGCATGCGCGCTGCAATTCCCAAAGGCTTTCTTTGAAAGCTGGGGAAAATTGCTCCGCGAGGGCTCCGTCGGCGCCGACGTCACCCATAAGTGAGGACTGATTCCTGCTGCTCCTGGAGAACACCTGTTACAGGTGAGTAACTACGCTAATTGGAAGACCGGGCATCAAAATGGCAGATGAAATTTAATGTGGACAATTGCAAATTTATGCACCTAGGGAAGAACAACCTAAACTATGGTTCCTGAGCGGTAGTCTAGTTTAGTCCTCCACATCTGGGTAGTGCACCTCCTCCTGCAGCACGGAGACTGGACCAATCAAAATCTTGCTCTCATTCAGTATCCTGCTGGAGCTCCCATCAGCCCCCCAGTGTGTCCAGTCTCCGTGCAGCAGGAGGACTTGTGAGCCTGTAGCTGGGCTCACTTAGGGACTTTGAGGCAACACTTGTTAGTTTTTCCTTGGGGTTATTGTTTATTTCTCTGCTATACTTTTTTCTTTTATTTTGGTAGCTGTCCCTTTAATTTTAGTACTCCGCCTTCTGAAAGGGGGGGCTGTTTGAGGCACCTACTCTGCCCGCTTCTGCTCTCAGCGTCTGTGAGGGAACTGCAGGCAGCAGCTGACTATAGATCTCCCTCCTGGACAGTACGGAGGTCAGATCTAGTCTGGACAGCCCCATTGCTACTGGTCAGCCGGCCGTAGGATTGTCACGGCGTGGGCTGCATCCCTCTGTAGCTGCGGGTTCTCTGCCGTCTTGGGGCTGTACTGCGGTGCCGCGTCTCCTCAGCGTTTCTTCAGAGGCGCGTTCTTACAATCAGCGGTGAGTCTCCAAGCACCGGCAGTGCTTTTAGAGGCAATTTTCTTTTTTTCTTTATTTTGGGGTTGTTTGCCATGTCGGGCTGCAGATCGCGCGGTTTTCTTTATTATTTCATTTTTCCCGCCGATTGTTTCCTCAGCCGTGGGTGCCGGCGGCCATTTTATCGCGCCGGCATCCTTTAGCTTTCCCGCGTTTTTTTCCGTGGTGTGAGGGGCGGCTGCGGCTGCCCTTTCCAGTTTCTGGGGTTTTTTTGGCAAATCTGAAGCCCCCTGTCTCATCGGATTCCTTCTCCTTTAAAAAAACAAACAAAAAAAAAAAAAACCAGAGTAAGAGCAGTCACGTCAAGGCCTTGTCCTGTAGGTCTTCTCAGCTGTTTTTCCCTCGAGCCTGCTAATTTGATGGCGTCCAGGCCCCAATGTTTGGTCTGCGGTTCTCGCAGAGGGGCTATAGCAGATTCTGGGGTTTGCAAGGGCTGTTCTTCAGTTTCTTCGGCCCTCGAGCTCCAAATGGCTGACAAGGTGGTTTTGGATCCGGATAGCCCAGCCAAGCAGCCTGTTCTGATGTCCTCTCCAGGTTCTCCATTGCCGGTTTCTCCTGAGGCGTCGAAAGGACAGGGAATTTCCTTGCCTGAAGTTCCGTCGGGCTCTTCTTCACTGGGTTTTTCGCCTGATTTTATTCTCTTGATGCATCAGGCTTTCCAACTCGGCCGCCTGGGCAAGATCCCAGAGGCCGGGGTTGCTTCTTCGCCTTTTCCTTCCCGTTTGGGAGAGGAGACTCAGTGTTCTGTCTCTCAGCCAGTTAAGCGCTCTCGCTTGTCCGTTGAGTGTGCTGATGCTGACTGGCCGGAGTCTGACCTGGCACTGGAGTCCGACGACATTGCTGATGCGTTGGAAGAGGGGGAGATTCCAGATCCCGAGGATCAGGCGCGTATCATTCGGGTTTTTCGGAAAGAAGAGTTGACTCCTTTGATTACGGAGTCCCTTCAGACCCTTAATCTGGCCTCCGCCCCTTCGACGGAAGAAGAGGGTCTGGAGGATCCCCTCATTCAAGCCGTGCGGGACTCTCAGATGGTTTTTCCCGTCCATCGTGTGGTAGCTCAGATGATTCAGACTGAATGGGATCAGCCTGAGGCCGGTCTGAAAGGCATTCGTACAATGAACCGGTTGTATCCTCTGGCTGACAAGGACAAGGACAAGTTTCGGTCTCCGCGGGTTGATGCTCTGGTTTCGGCAGTCACTAAAAAAACTACGATTCCGGTCGAAGGCGGTGCTGCTTTGAAGGATCCGCAAGACAAGAAGGTGGATGGTCTGTTGAAACAGGCTTTTGAAACCAATGCCTTGTCTCTGCAGGCCTCTATTTGTGGGGCCTGGGTGGCTCGAGCCTGTTTACGATGGGCTCAGCGTTTACGTCAGGATGCCCACTTTGACCAACAGAAGATGTTCGAAATCACCCGTTTGGAGTCTGGTTCAGCTTACTTGGCAGATGTTCATTATGATTTGATTCGCACTTTGGCTAACAGCATGGCGTCCTTGGTGGCGGCGCACAGGTTGGTTTGGTTGAGGAATTGGTCTGCGGACAGTTCCTCTAAGTCGCGACTCAGCAAACTTCCTTTTAAAGGGAAGCTCTTGTTTGGTGAGGATTTGGATAAGTTAGTGAAGGATTTAGGAGACTCCAAAGGAGGTAGGCTGCCTGAGGATAAGCCTAAGCTCGGCAGAACTGCATCTCTCCCGCGAGGTCCTTCTCGTGACTTTCGCAGATTTCGATCATCCCGTTTGTGGAGTTCCCAAAGGGACCGAGTTGGGTACTGTTCTCAGGGATTTCGCGGCTTCCGGGGGGCCGGCAGGGGATTTTCCCCTGCGGCCTCCTCGGTTTCATCCTCTTTCTCTCGCAAGCCACAATGACGCCAGGCGCCTTCCGGAGAAGTGTCCAGTTATCGGGGGCCGTCTTCGGAATTTCTTGCCAGCTTGGGCTCGGATCACCTCCGATCAATGGGTGTTGGAGGTCATCCGAGAGGGCTATGCCCTCGAATTTGCCAGTCCACTTCGAGATTCCTTCGTTCTGTCTCCCAGCAGAGGCCCGCACAAGGAACCTGCACTTCGCTTGACATTGGATCGGCTTCTCGCTTTGGGTGCGGTGATTCCCGTCCCGGCTGCCGAGCGCGGGCTAGGTCATTACTCTATTTATTTCGTGGTGCCAAAGAAGGACGGTTCTCTCCGTCCCATTCTGGATCTCAAAGGGGTCAACCGCTGTCTTCGCGTTCCTCATTTCCGCATGGAAACTCTCCGCTCCGTCATTGTGGCGGTTCGGCAGGGGGAGTTCCTCACGTCTCTGGATTTGTCCGAGGCTTATTTACACATTCCCATCCGGTCGGTCCACCAGCGTTTTCTCCGGTTTGCATTCCCCTGGGGACACTTTCAGTTTCAAGCTCTGCCGTTTGGCTTGGCAACCGCTCCGCGTACCTTCACCAAGATCATGGTGGTAGTGGCTGCGGCATTAAGGCGGGACGGGATCCTGGTCCACCCTTACCTGGACGACTGGTTGATTCGTGCGAAGTCCAAGGAGGAGAGTTTACGGGCTACAGAAAGAGTGGTGTCTCTTCTGCAATCTCTAGGCTGGGTGGTGAATGTGCAGAAGAGCCAGTTGGTGCCGACTCAGAGTCTCGAATATCTCGGGGTTCAGTTCGACACTGCGAGAGGGTTGGTTTGCTTACTGCTACGGCGGGTTCAGGCCTTGCAAACTCTGGTGAGAGCTTTCCTCAAGATGTCCGCGCCCTCGGCTTGGTGGTACCTGCGCGTGCTGGGTACGATGGCGGCTACCCTGGAGGTGGTTCCCTGAGCCCGGTTTCACATGCGACCTCTTCAAAGGGCGCTGTTGCGACGTTGGTCGAACCAGTCGGACTCGCTCAACAAGCGGTTGCCTTGTCCGCTCCGGGTTCGTCAGGCGCTACGGTGGTGGGGGTGCTCCCGGACGTTGCGTGCGGGCATGCCCCTGGAACAGCCTCACTGGATCCCGGTGATTACGGATGCCAGTCTCCTCGGCTGGGGTGCCCACTGCGAGGGTTGCTTCGCGCAGGGGACTTGGTCAGCTCAGGAGGTGTCCTGGTCGATCAACCGGCTAGAGCTCCGCGCGGTCAGGCGAGCCCTGGAAGCCTTCGAAGCAACTCTGCAGGGCCGAGCGGTCCGGGTTCTTTCGGACAATTCGGCGGCGGTAGCCTACATCAACTGGCAGGGAGGCACGGGAAGTGTGGCATTGGAAGAAGAGGCAGAAGCGTTATTCCAATGGGTCGAGCTTCGTCTGTCGGCGCTGTCGGCAGTGCATATCGCGGGAAAAGACAATGTCATGGCGGATTTTCTCAGCAGGGTGCAGGTGGATCCCGGAGAGTGGGAGTTACACCCTCAGGTCTACACGCAGATAGTTCGCCGGTGGGGTCCTCCGCTGATGGACCTCATGGCGACGTTTCAATCGGCCAAGACGGGCCGCTTCTTCAGCAGGCGAAGGGAACCCATGTCCGAGGGCATAGACGCCCTCATTCAGCCGTGGCCCAGGAACGGCCTTCTCTATATCTTCCCGCCGTGGGCGTTGATCGGCCAGAGTCATCCAGCGCATCGAGGCGCATGGCGGTCGGGTGTTGCTCGTGGCTCCGGATTGGCCACGGTGTCCCTGGTACGCCGATCTGGTACGCCTGGTCGACGGGCATCCCTGGAAGCTGCCGGTACAGACGGATCTGCTGTTGCAAGGTCCGCTACAGATGCCTCAGGTGGATCGATTCTCGCTTACGGTTTGGCCATTGAAAGGGCTCGCTTAAGGAAGAAGGGCTATTCTGCCGCAGTGATTTCTACACTGCTGCGAGCTCGCAAATCATCCACTTCCCTCGCATATGTGCGCGTGTGGCGCATTTTTGAGGACTGGTGTTCGCGTCGTGGCGTTCGTGCGGCGACGTCTTCTGTTTCCATCATTCTCAATTTTTTGCAAGACGGTTTTGATAAGAGGCTAGTGGCCAGTTCGTTGAAGGTCCAGCTGGCAGCCCTCGCCTGTTACAGGGGCAAGGTGCTGGGGGTCTCGCTGGGGAGGCATGCGGACGTCTAGCGTTTCTTGAAAGCCGTCGGCCGGCTTCGGCCTTCCCGCAGGATTGTCGTTCCTCCTTGGGATTTGAATTTGGTCTTGACCGTTTGAGCCGTTGCGGCAAGCGTCCGTCAAGGATCTCACTCTTAAAACTGTTTTTCTCGTGACCATTTGTTCAGCGCGGCGAATTTGGGAGTTGCAGGCACTGTCGTGCCGGGAGCCGTTTCTGTCCTTTTCTCATGATCGCGTGGTTTTGAGACCAGTGCCGTCTTTTCTACCTAAGATGGTCTCTCCTTTTCATCTGAATCAAGCTGTCTTTCTTCCAGTTTTTCACTCTGATGCAGCGAATGCGTCTGGGGGCGGTCTGCATTCCTTGGATGTTCGACGGGTTCTCCGCCGTTATTTGAAAGTTTCAGAAGCCTTCCGTAAGTCAGATCGCTTATTTGTTCTTTTTGGCGGGCTGCGCAAAGGCGAAGCTGCGGCCAAGTCGTCTATTTCCCAGTGGATTAAAGAGGCGATTGCTGCCGCTTATCTTCTACAAGGCCGGGAGGTTCCCGTAGGGTTGCGGGCGCACTCTACTAGGGCGCAAGCGGCGTCGTGGGCCGAACATGCTTTGGTTCCGCCGGTGGAGATTTGCAAAGCGGCTACTTGGTCGTTCATGCATGCTTTCAGTAAGCACTACCGTTTGGATGTTTCGGCCGCTCGGGATTCTTGCTTTGGGTCGGCGGTTTTGCGCGCCGGGTTGCAGGGTCCCGCCCGTTTCTAACTGCTCTGTTACATCCCAGATGCGGAGGACTAAACTAGACTACCGCTCAGGAAATGGAAATTACACTTACCTGGTAATTGTAGTTCCTGAAGGGTCTAGTTTAGTCCTCCTTCCCTTCCCTTTCTCTTTTGTCTGATTCCTGTCGGTGCGCTAGCAATTCGGCGGCGGTGCGCTCTTTCGGATTTTGTCGAAGGATTCTCTTCGATTGAAGATTTCAACATGCTTTTTCGGATTTTTGTCTCGCTGCCTGTCTGCGGGCTTTCATGGGCGACGGAAGCGCGATGCAGAGTCTAGGCTTCCTCGTTTGGGGAGGGGGTCATTTTCACAGCGCAGGGATGTTATAAGTTCATAGTTTCTGTTTATACTTTCTTCAAGTGTTGCTTCTTTGAGTCTGCTTTGTTAATAGGTCACTGGGGGGCTGATGGGAGCTCCAGCAGGATACTGAATGAGAGCAAGATTTTGATTGGTCCAGTCTCCGTGCTGCAGGAGGAGGTGCACTACCCAGATGTGGAGGACTAAACTAGACCCTTCAGGAACTACAATTACCAGGTAAGTGTAATTTCCATTTACACGATGCAAGGTTCCACATTAGGAACCACCACCCAGGAAGAAGATTTAGGTGTCATTGTGGACAACATGTTAAAACCCTCCACCCAGTGTGCAGCGGCAGCCAAGAGAGCAAACAGAATGCTAGGTATCATAAGGAAAGGAATGGAAAATAAAACAAAAGATATAAAGCCTCTGTATCTTTCCATGGTGCGACCGCATCTTGATTATTGTGTGCAATTCTGGTCACCTTATCTTAAAAAGGATATAGTGTTATTAGAAAAGGTACAGAGAAGAGCCACCAAAATGGTAAAGGGGATGGAAGGATACCCCTATGAAGAAAGGCTAAAAGATTAGGGCTCTTTAACCTGGAAAAGAGACTGCTGAGGGGAGATATGATAGAAGTCTATAAATTAATGAATGGAGTGGAACAGGTAAACGTAGATCGATTGTTTACATTATCAGAATATAGAAAGACTAGGGGACATGCAATGAAGCTACAGGGTAAACTATTTAAGACAAATAAGAGAAAATATCTTTTCATTCAATGTGTAATCAAACTCTGGAATTTGTTACCAGAGGATGTAATAAAGGCTGTTAGTGTAGCTGGGTTTAAAAAAGGTTTGGACAAGTTCCTGGAGGAAAGTTTCATAAAGCATTATTAAAAAGGGACCTAGGATATCAATGCTTGACTCAATACAAGCATTGAGGAACCTGTGTCTTTTGGGGAAACTGCTAGGTACCTATGACCTAGATTGGCCATTGTTGGAAACAAGATACTGGGCTTTGATGGACCTTGGTCTGACCCAGTATGGCATATCTTATATTCTTATTACTCGGGTGGCTATGACAGCTTTGAGTCTGTGGCTCGAGAAGCTGATATGGGCATTGGTGCCTGCCGCCTGGCCTGGCTACAGTCCTCTGACCTAGAGCAATGGTTTCAGGACATGTTGGTCGACATCCCATGCTGAGGGGACAAACTCTTTCGCAAGCCCATGATGGACATGACCACAGAATTGGAGTCTGAATATATGACCAGGACCAGGCTCTCCAGGAAGACCACTGAACCTTCCTGGCGGAAGGCTTCTGGGGAAAAATCCTTCTACCCAAAGAAGATGATTTATGGAACTAACCTGCAGTTTCCTGCCTACCAAGTTCCCCAGTAGGTCAGCAGGCCTAGGGTCAGGGTCACGGCCCTCATAAGTCTAAGGCCCCCAAGCCCCAGACAGTGCCCCCACCACAGCCTGGGGGAGGCATTTGTCTCCCTGGGTATAGACCCTTCCGAGGGTCATAACCCAAGGCACATGGGGGGCATCTAGTTCACTTTGCACACCTCTGGTCAGGCATCACCACAGATGCCTGGGCTCTCCAGGTGGAGCCAGAAGAGTTAACGCCTCTACTTGGAGCAGATGCCCTCTCTGTTCTTTCCAGGGAACCCCCCTTGACTTCTCTTCACTGAGACCTTCTGCAGAAGGAGCTTGGCACCCTTCCCATGTATCGGGCAGTAATGCCCTATCCCCCAGCATCTCTGGTTCAAGGGGTTCTTCTCCCAATCCTTACTTGTCCCCAAAAAGACAGGCGGATTCTGCCCCATCCTAGATCTGCAGAACCTCTACTGATTTCTGTTCAAGGAGAAGTTCAAAATGGTGTCCCTTGGAATGTTGCTGCCCTACCTCCAGCAGGGACATTGCCTGTGCTCCTTGGATCTAAAAGATGCCTATACCCACATCCTGATTCATCCCATGCATCAGCAGTTCCTCCACTTTATTGTAGGTGGGTGCCACTATCAGTACAAGGTGCTGCCCTTGGCCTCTCGACTGCCCCACAGGTGTTCACCAATTGCCTGGCAGTGGTCACCACCTATCTCAGACTACATGGCACCTTTGTGTTCCCCTATCTGGATGATTGGCTCATAAAGGCAGGCTCGCCAGAGGAGGTTCATCAAGCAGCTGCCACACACACACACACACACTGCTGCAAGGTCTGGGATTTGTCATAAACTACCCCAAATCCCATCTGTGCCCACTCAACATCTGGAGTTCATAGGAGCCCTCCTCGATACTACTCAAGCCAGGGGCTTCCTCCCTCTAGAGAGGGCCCAACAGCTTGAGTTCCTAGCGACTGAAGTGCATCAGCCCGCCTCATTCTGCGCCTCTTCTGGCACATGACCCCAGATGCCCACTTGCACAGTGATCCCTTAGCACTTAGTGGTCTCAGGCCACTGGTTGCCTAGACGATCGTGTGCAGGTCACCAGGCCATTCACAAATTCCCTCATCTGGTGGCAGCATCTACTATACCTTTTGGCTGGGCTGCCCTTTCAGGCCCACCTGTCCAGAGCATCCTCACCACAGATGCCTCCAAGCTTGGGTGGGGAGCCTACTTTGACAGTCTTCAATCCCAGGGTGGCTGGACACAGTAGGAAAGCCTGCATCAGATCAACTTCCTTGAGCTCTTGTGTGATGGCAAACACCCTTTGAGTGTTCCAGAGCCAACTCTTGAACCAGGTGGTCCTTATCCAAATGGACAACCAGGTGGCGATGTTCTACTTCAATAAGCAGGGCAGCACAGGCTCATACCTCCTATGCTGGGAGGTGGTCCGCTTCTGGACCTTAACCACAGTGAGGGGCATACTCCTTCGGTCTGCTTACCTCTTGGGACATGAGAATATTCTGGCAGCCAGACTCAGCAGGGTCTTACAGCTGCACAAGTGGAGTTTGAAATCGGCTGTGGTCTGCTCCCTCTTCCGGCATTGGGAGATTCCGACAATGGACGTCTTCACCAGCCCCAGAAATACTCAGTTGCCTCATTTTTGCTCTCAGATACCGACCCTGGACAGAATGGCAGCGAGTGCCTTTCTCTTCCCATGGACGGGGAGTTTGCTGTATGCATATCTAACGACTCTGCTGGTTCCATGAACCCTGTTCAAGATTCAGTCGAACCGGATCCTCATCACACCATTGGCCCTGGCACCCAGGTTCCGGCTGCTACTACAGCTGTCTTGAGCGGCTGTGGTTCCTCTGGATTATACTCTAGACTAGATATCACAAGAGGACAGATCTCTCCTGAACCCCAACCTCTGCTCTCTGGCATTGACGACCTGACTGCTGAAAGAGTAGCTCTGGCCCCCTTCCATCTTTCCACGAAGGTGGAGGATGTTCTTTTGGCATCCTGCAAGAATTCCACCAGGTGGGCGTATGCCTTCAACTGCCACCGGTTTTCACTGTGGTGCACCGACAAGGGCCTTAGCCTGTTCTGCCCAGTGCAATCGATATTCCAGTACCTGTTGCACCTTTCTCATGCTGACTTAAAGTCCAACTCCATCAAGGTGCACCTCGGTGCTCTGGCTGTACGTCACCATCTGGTGGACGGGTAATCCCTCTCTGTCCACCCTCTCATGGGCTGCTTCATGAAGTCTCTTCCTCTTGTGACCCCTGGTCCAGCTGCCCCCGGTGGCATGGGACCTGAGTGTGGTTCTTGGGAAACTCATGACTCTTTCCTTTGAACGGCTTGCTTTTGCTCACCTCAGATTCCTTTCCTGGAAAGTTACCTCTCTTGTCACGCTCACTTCTACTTGGTGGGTCAGTGAGCTGCAGACCTTGGTGGCTCATGCCCCATATACCAAATTTCACAGAAATAGGATGGTGCTTCTCACCCATCCCAAGTTTCTACCAAAGATAGTATCTACATTTCATCTCATCCAGGAGGTGGTTCTCCCCACCTTCTTCCATGCATCTTGGGCCGAGGCCTCCCTCCATACTTTCAACCGTAAGAGGGCGCTGGCCTTCAACCTGGAGCAGATGACGGCCCACCACCGCTTATCAAAGCTGTTCATTTCCTATGACCCATAGAGGCTCAGCATTGCAGTCTCTAAGCACACCCTGTTTACCTGGGTGGCAGACTGCATCTCCTTTGCCTATGAGCAAGCTGGACTCTCCTTGGAGCGTCATGTCACCGCCCACAATGTGCACACCATGGCGGCCTCAGTGGCACATCTGCGCTTGATCCCTCTACAAGACCTATGCCAGGCCGCCACTTGGACCTCAGTCCATACCTTCACAGCTCATTGTTGCCTGGAGGAGAGTTCACAGCATGACAGCGCCTTTGGCCAGGCAATACTCAGTCATCTCTCTGGGGATTAGTGCAACTCCTTCCCTCTGGGCCTTATGTCTAGGCTTCCTGAGAGGTGATTCCATCCTTGACACTGGGGTTGTATCTCAGTACTTGAGGTCATTCATCGCTTCCTGCTGCTGTTTTTTGGTTGCCCATGGTTTTTTACAGGGTGTTTTTTGGTAACCTATAGCTGGGGAGTCCCATATGTGAGGACTGACTTCCTGCTTGTTCCTGGAGAAAGCATAGTTACTCACCTGTAACAGGTGTTCTCCATGGACAGCAGGAATGGGTCCTCACAACCCTCCCTCTTCCCCGTGGAGTTGTTTTCTTTTTTATGCTTCATTAAGATATGTCATCATACAGAGGTAAGATGGCAGGCACCCTTGGGCGAGAAGGTGATCACGCATGCGTGGTGTAACTCCCAAAGGTTTTCTTTGAAAGCTGGGGCGTGATTACCGCACAGGCTTCGTCGGTGCCGACGTATGTGAGGACTGATTCCTGCTGTCCCTAGAGAACATCTGTTACAGGTGAGTAGCTATGCTTTCAATGAACCCAGCTTGGGGACCAAGCAGGAAGGTAAAGCATCACATATGGGTGAAGTCATCGACGGAGCCTGCATGGGAATGCTCCCCAGCTTCCATAGGAAGCATTTGGGAAGACTATCGCGCATGCGTGTTCGTCTTTCCGCCCAAAAGGAGCCATCTTTGTTCAATGTTAACCGCACTGATGCAGAATAGCGCGGTATATAAGAGAATGTAAATAAATAAATAAATAAATAAATCTATCTTCAGTCTTCTTTTTTTCATGGAACCCATTGGACACTGTTTGATATCCAGAAAAAGTGGTTACCCCTGAGGTATGCTTCTTATCTTTTTTTCTTTTTTTTTTTTTCGCATGCTCGATTACAGTCGTCTTGCCCTTTCCAGGATCAGTCAATGCCTCAGCGCAACATTTTTCTTAGGGTTTCTTTTTTCTTTTGTTTTTGAGGAGTGGGTTTTTTTTCTCACGTGTTCCTTGGTCTGCTGGGACATTGGATTTCTTTGGCTTGGCAAAAGCCATCTTCCCCATTATGTTGAAGCTGGCCAGTGGCTTTAAAAAGTGCACCCACTGTGGCCGGACCATCTCGATGACGGACTGCCACAACTGGTGCCTTCAGTGCCTCAGGCCTTACTATGAGCCCTCCACCTGTGCCCTCTGCCTTCAGATGACGCACAAAGGGATCAGAAATTGAGAAAGCAGCGAGAATCACTCTTCATTTTCTCTGAGTCTTTGGTGTCTGCTCTGCCATTGACATTGGCTTCAACGCCTTCAAAGATCTCCGCTGATGCATTGGCTTTGCTTGGGGGCCAGGCCCATTTGGAGCCGAGAGGTTACGGACCATCAGACTGGCGGCTCTCCTTTGAAATGGAGCACCCCCAAGAAGGACCAGACTCCAGTCCTATTGATGTCCAAGGGCGATGCAGAGTCCCATGTGAAAACCCATGGATACCGGCATCACAGCTCTTGAGGAGACTGTGAGGGTGAGGGCTTGGAGCGGCCCTCCAAGCTGCCCTAGCAGAGTCAGCTGCCTCCCAAGGACCTGAAGGGCTGACAAGAGACTCCCGAGGCTGTCACCATCATGGAGTCCCTGCTGAGGGAATTGGCATCAGTGCCAGTGGCGGCTGCACCGGCTCTGATGGCATCAGACACCATGCTTCTTCCACAACACATGGAAGCCCTTGAGTGCAGCCTGTCAGCATTTCTGACCCAGCAGACTACCCGAGACCTGCTCTCCTTGTGTTCCTTGGCACCATTGATGGCGCCATAGAAAGCGGCAGCCTCCCCTTTGGAGGTGCAGCCCATACTGGAATTTCATGCCCTTCAGCGAGAGGATAGCAGTTCCATGACATGCTCGAGGTCCCTCTTGGTGCACTGCCTTTCTTCCCCTAGTGCTTTGGAGCCGGACTGTCAGGAGACTGTCTTCCTCCACGCTGGCCAACCACCACCGATGCCATAAGGAATCGCATCGGTGCTTCGATTTCCTCTCTGAATCAGATTCCGATGATTGGGAAACCCAAGAGGAATCACCAGAGACCATGTGACAGTGGAACATTCCTTCCAATCCCTTGCCTCCATATGAACGGAGGAAGTCCCCTCCAGAGTACTTGTCTTTCCACGAGTTCATGCGGGACATGGGGAAGGCTTTGCTGTTCACCATGAGGCCAAGGAGTAACCCAGTGTAGAAGAGTTGGATATCCTCCAGTACCCCTCTTCCCCCGATAGAGGCCATTAGGGTGCCAGTGCATTGGATCCTAAAGCGCCTCTTCTTTCGAATGTGGGAGACCCCACTCATGGTGCCCCCAGTGAACCGCCATCTCGATTCCCAGTATTGGATGAACAAGAGCCCAGCTTCGAGAAGCCGCAATTTCCCCATAATTCCATTTTCATGGAGTCAGCCATGCACCGCATCTTCAAAAATACATTCCTCGGTTCCCCCAGGCTGGGAGGCATGGACCATGGATGTCTTTGGCAGGAAGTGCTACCACGTTTTGATGCAGGTGGGCCATATCTAGACCTACCAACTGTATATGGGGATGCTCCTCTGAGATCTGCTAATATGTCCTGGGGAGCAGCTGCTGCACTATTGAGCCTTTGTCTCCAAGACACAGGAGTGCTCTAAGTTTATTACTCGAGCTGCCTATGATGTATTTGAGTCTGTCGCCCGGGGTGGCCGCCATTGGCATCGGGGCCTGCCACCTCGCTTGACTGCAGTCCTTGGACTTGGAACAATGGGTTCAAGATAAGCTAGCCGATGTCTCTTACAGAGGTGGAAACCAATGGAGGAGAAAGCTGGAGAGTTGGATAGAGAACCAATAATGATGAACCAACTCTCTCAAAAGACATCTGACCCATCCAGATGAGTCATCGGGGAGAAAAATTTGTCTTCCCCAAGAAGAGATACTATGGTACCTGCACTCCATACCATACCTACTAGGTGCCCCAGCAGGATGCGGAGCACAGGCACTGTCACCACTTAAGGGCCAAAGAGTACTGAAGGATCTGCAATTCTTCTGCCCTGGGTTCATCCTCCATCTCTAAAGGAAATGGTAAGGCCTTGGCCATATCCCTAACAAAATCTTGAAAGGTCGTATCCTCAGGAAAGGAATTGCATTGCTTATGAGGAGGAGAAAGGGTCTGATGGAAGTTAAGGAGACCTATTCTCAGACAAGTCCTCGGACTTGACATCGGTGACTCAGGTTTGTGAGTCCGACTCGAAGAAGAAGTCAAAGTACTTCGGAGTCTCTGTCTGGATCACTCTCCTGATCTTAAATCAAGACCTCCTTTGGGAGTGATGATGTACCAATGCTTGTCGTAATTTCAAGAGTACATCGGACCCTGAAACAATAGAGGGTGATATCAGCTGGACAGGCACAGCTGTCTGAGCCCTTTGATGCCCCGATGTCGATGCTGCTCTCACAGGCAAGCCATGTCTCTCAAGGATCTTTTGGGCAGTTGCCAATGTTGATGCAACCAACATTGAGGCACCGGCCTACTGCATGTCCAAGAGCGCCATGATTCATTCCTCAAAAGCCTTCAGAAGGTGTTTTTACATGGCAGCAGATTCCGAAGGCTGCTTAGCTTCAGCAGTCTCGACCAATGTACCCAGAATCTGTAAGGGGTTATTGGCGTCTTGTTCTTGGCTATCAGTCAGCCATCTGTGCCCCTCCAATGTTCTGGAAGATGAGCGAGGCAACTTAGAGGGGTGCTCTCATGGGCCCTAATCTCTCTCAGTGCCGTGCCTCGAAGGGCTTTGATGCTGATGCACCAGAGCCTTCACTGTGTGCTCTGTGCAATCACCCTGCAGCACCGATGAAGACTTAGCCAAATCCTTCCACCTTCTGGGGTGGAGATCAATCGATGGCCGATGCTCTGGGGCACTATGTGTGCTTGGCTACGAGTGGGCTTGAACGCTTCGATGTCAGTGCACCACCAGCATCCGATGCAGCCTTCGAAGCCATAGAGACAAGTGCTGCTGATGTCGATGTATTGGACTTGTGAGCGCCAAAAAGTGATTTGCGCTATTTCTCTCAATTCTTGAGTCCTCTCTTTTGCCAGTAAATACAAGTTACAAGAAGAGGGCTGATGATCGGGTCCCAGGCACTGAAGGTACTAATTGTGAGTATTCGTTGCAGATATAGTCCTTGAGCATCAGGAACACTTAAAGTCGCTGGCCAGTTTTTGGGACATGGCTGGAAAAACAGCTGCAGCGAAATCAAACAGCTCGGGGTTTTGAAAAAGAGCAGGAACCATAGTTAAAGCACCAGCACCTAAGGAGGCAGAGGTGCCACAGAAAATGAAAGGAAACTTAAAACGAACAAAATTAAACTAACTAAAGGGAGAAATAGAGAAAAAAACATGACAAACAGGCAGGAAAAGCAAAGGTGCCACTGAAGGCAGCAGAGTCCCCAGTGAGGAGGAAAAAAAATTATCAAACAGCGGAGAACTGCGAAACACTAAATGGTGACTGATGGGGTCCTTGGAAAAATAAAGACTAATCTAAGATGGCACGGTGGCGACAGGCAGGAAGATGGCATGCATGCTTAGAGGAAGCTCCCAAAAGCTTCAACGAGAAGCTGGGGAGCGTTCCCGCACATGCTTTGTTGGATAACGTCACCCATACGTGAGGACTTCGTTTCTACTTGTCCATGGAGAAATGGCCATTTACCCCTGTAGATAGCTTTGAAAACTTCCCTTATTGGGAATCATTTTCTAACAGGATGCCAATGTGAAAAGTCATAAAAAGGCATGTGCACCTATGTTATCTTTATAAAATAGGTTCCCGGAACAAGCCCCAATAGCAAGCAAATGCTCATGCAAAACTTTACACATGCTCAAAAAAAGGAAGTGTAATGTGTGCATACATTGCAACTCCACCTCCGCCCAAACAGTACCCCCCAGGAAATACTATGTGCAGACTGTGTAGAAGCATCATACTTACTTTATAGGCCAACTTTTGCACACACATGCAGACATAGTTTTATAAAAACCCACTATGTTCATGTTTTACATGTATTAATATGTTGACAATGGATTGTAATGGAGTCAGCAGTTTTCTTTGCTTAACAATTGTGAGAGTAACTTAAAAAAAAAGACACTTTCGGAAATATTAAATTGTATTTGCTGGTTGCATTACCCTAACAGGTGGGCACACTTCGTGATATTTGTCTGTCAAAGGACAGTTTATATTGTCTCTTTTTTTTTAATACTGCCAACCTTTTAAAACCTCGCATGTCTCTTGCCATTTTCTGTACACATTGGTTCTATCATTTTTTCCTTGCTTAGTCAGTAGTTTGCAAGTTCCATACAGAACCTTTAGGAGTTCTTCTGAATGGCTGTCAGACATTGTCTGAATTCTAATATACCTCTCCTCATGCATAGTTGTCGTCACAGACTAGCCTGAAATCCCGAAGTTCTTCTTTTACTATTTAAACTGTGTTTACCGAGAATAGACTTCTGTACACTCAGGCTAATTCATAAAAGCACTATGTAAAGATGTTTTCTATAATCTTTGTTTTATGTTATGTTCAGAATGAAATACATAATAGCATGAGCAAGCATGTGATTAATGTTGGTTCAGAGTAAAGATGCAAAGGAAAATGCAAAAGTGTAACTGATTCCTGAAATATAGGCATAGTCTTGATACTATAACCTTCAGAATAATGCTTTTTTCCCCTTCTCCTTCACAGGGTTCATTTGAGAAGATATTTTCTCTTTGGCCCCTTTCCAAGCTGTTTGAACTGAATGGCAATGTCTATGAATGGTGGTTCAGATGGAAATTAGACCGTTACGTACGTGTTATTTTGCAAAGCCTTACTCTGCTAATGTTTTCAGTTCAGCTTTTTAAAAGTAGTATTAATGTTCTTGCAAGTAAAAGCTTGATTACCACTTTCTAAATTAGACACAGATCCAGTTTCATTGTCTTTGTACTTATTGTACCTTAAAATCTTGAGAGCGCAATGATGCCACTTCTACATAACATGCTTTCGTTTTTTCTTTCAGGCTGTCTTTCATGGAATGTGGTTTGCTTTCGTATATCTCGCATTGCAGAAGTGCCATGTACTTTCAGAAGGAAAAGGAGAACCTCTCTTCTCCAACAAAGTTTCCAATATTCTATTATTTATTTCTGTAGTTTCATTTTTGGTAGGTTCCAGTGTTGACATATTATGTTGTACTGTATAAACCAAAAGCCAGTGTTGGGGATCTAGATTCGAAAAAAGGATAGGGATAGATGAATTTTCCTGTTTCTGGTAGAAAATTAAATGATGATAAAAGCTGATGCTTCTGTGTGTCAGTAAGTTTTCTCATGATTTGATATTCCTGGATGCATAAAAATTAAATTTAAAATGTTCAAAAATCAAAAGGTAATCAATCTTGGTAATGAACAAAACCATCATTTTTAGACTTTTGGGAGGTTTTATTAAAGCTTCCTACATGTAAAAAATAATTTTACATGTAGTCAGGACATTTTAATACAATTCACTGCCATACATTTCATAAGCATGTATAAAAGTATTCATGGGAGCAATTCTGCGTGTCTTTTTAAATGTATTCAAAGTGGGCATTCCCAGGGTGGAGTTTGGTTTACAAAATGCAGAAGTACATATGTATAACTGACAGACATGCATGTGTATATTTGCTTCAAATCAGGCACAAATGTGTTATGTTTGCCTTGAGTTGCATGCATAAGCATCAGTTTTGTAAGGGAAATTCCATATTGCCCTGCTAGACCAGTCCAGACAAGTGGGTTGTGTTCCCTTACCAGCAGATTGGTGGAGACAAAGAACCACTAAAAAGCCCAGGTTTCAATGACTTCGCTCAAATGCCTCTATTCTCCTCAGCCACCAGAGGTCCCTTCAGTATTTCTTTGTCTCCAGCAGATGGTGGATGGATTCTCTCCTCTCTATAGAAAATCTGAGGATTGAGAAGAAGAAAGATTGATTAAAAACTCGCGAATGACCATCTTGAGTACAGAAAGGTAACTATCTCACTTGAGCCCGAAGTGGGAGGTGTAGCCATGGGAGGAAGGAAATTTGGTTCAGTTCCACACCCTTATGATAAGAGCCTGTTGAGCAGCCAGAAATTGGGAAAGATTTGGAAGGATCTGGAAGAGTGCAGCAGCCTCACACAACCTCTGCTCCTCTCCCCCCTCCTCTATCCACCCTGCTCTCCTGAAGATTACAGAAGAGTCTCAGAGATGTGCTTGCCAACCACCTTAAACACAGTACTGCACAGCCAGCCAGTGAAACAACTTTCTGGGGAGTAGAGCTGAGCCCGGCATGAATCCTTCGAATGGGGCTCTCAGGGGGTGAGTACCAAAGCTTAACTTCGTCATTGTCATTGTTGGAGATACCCGATTCCGTCTGTGGGGGACACAATTAGGGGTAGACTGCTGGTGACCGTTAGCGTGCTGCGGGGGTTTCCTGCCATTTTCTGCACGCATTAGTAGCATCTTCACCTGGTGATCAGATGGTCCTAATGCGCATTCTGCCCAAGTGGCTCCAACACACACTCCTTCCCTAGAGCCTTTAATGCGTATTGCATGAAAGCGCAGTTAACACGTGCCACTGGGCTGCCTCAGCGCACTCTGTTGTGATACTTGCCCAAACTCTGTCTTCTTCCAGGACCTGTGGCTTGACCTGTGGCAAGTGAGGTACCTCATCTCTGGATTCTGGACTCTGCTTCTCCTGCGTGGTGGCTTTTGAGTCACTTTTGGAGGGCATGCCCTTCCCCCTCTCAACTGGGGGATGCATTTTGTCAGACTTTGCCTGCCTCAGGGCAGGAGGTAATGGATGGCGCTATGGGTAAGGATATTCAGTTGTCGAGTCTACGGTGACTGTTGTGAGCCGCTCATCATCCTTAAGAGGGGTCTGTGGCGGCTGTCCCCCTGGTGTTGGTGAGTCATAGTCAAGAGGAGAGCTTACGGACTGCGGATTGTCCTCCCCGGAACTCTTGTCCTTTTTGCAACAGTCTTGGTCCTGACATGGAAATTTGGACTTTGTGGCCTCTGGGTGCCCCTGGGCACAGCCTTGTTCCGGGCAGGCTGAAAGTAGAAGCCCTCTTTGATTACCTTTGGCTAAGCATCCCCAGTGAGGGGCACCTCCTGGAGATGGGGAACACCTGGGAGCTGTCCGAGATGTTGACTATGCCTTGGATTCAGATGGCTTGGTACTGGGCTGTGATGTGGATGAGGAAGTGCTCTCACCTTCAAAAGACTGCATAGGCCAGCATGATCTGCCTATTCCAGAAGGAGGAGCTGGCGATGTTGATTGCCAGGGTCTCATCTGCCTTGAACTTGCAGATGTTTCTGGCATGGAGCAGGAGCAGAAGGTACACCTACTTCTTCAAGGGGTGCAGAGATCCACTACTGTCTTTCCATTCCCAGAGGTGATCAAGGATACAATCCGGTCAGAGTAGGGCTCCCTCGGCTCCCTACCTAAAGGGTTAAGGGGTATAAGAGGATCTATGCTGTACTGGAGGAGGAATGCATTGAGTGGTTTTACATTCCCAAGGTGGATGTGCAGGTCATGGTGGTTTGCAGATGCACCACCATTCCTGTGGAGGATGGATCAGCCTTAAAGGATTTTCTGGACCATAATGTGGATTCCTTGTTGAGGCGCCAATTTGCCATGGTGGTGGTTATTCTGCAACTAGTGGTATGTACCAGCTTGACGTCTTGAGCTATGCTCCAGTGGATTCAGTCTCTTGTGCTGGATGATGCTTCCCCCTCTCTTGAATTCAGCTATGGCCTTGCTTTCTGAGGCCATGTCTGATCTGGTATGTTTGTCAGCCAAGGATAGGTGTCCTGATGACCTTTCATGGTTTTGGTTTTGGCTCCGGCTTTGGGCAGTGGGATAAGTTCTCCAAGGCCTGGTTGGCTCAGTTGGTTTTTAAAGGGAAACCTCTGTTTGGAACTGATTTAGAGAAGCTGATGAAAGACCTAAGTGAGAAAAAATCTTACCATCTTTTGGAGGACATGTCCAAGAGGCCTGTGAAGAGGGCTGGTGCTGCTTTCTCGTCAGCCTTTCCCCATCCACCAAAGGTGTGCTGGCTGGATTCCAGGAGGTCTCTGGACTCTCATCATTACCAATCTGTAAAATCTTTCTTCCCCTCTGCTTCTGGGCCTCAAGCTCATTCTCGGTCTTTTCGTGGTGTGTGGGCCCAGAAACTCGGTCCCCTCCAGAGGAGGACCTTCCCAGGCTGCACATTGGGCCCATGCTACCAAGGAATGCTGGGTGCTAGACACCATTTCGGCTATATCCTGGAATGGAAAGAGCAGATTCCGGATGCCTTTGCCATTTTCCCTTGTGGGTCTGCGATCAAAAGTACCACTGTGCGGACCACCTTGGACAAGTTGCTATGCATACAATCGGTGGTGCCCATCCTCCCGGATGAGTGTGGCAAGGGCCAATACCCCATCTATTTCATGGTGCCTAAGGACTGTTCCTTCCCGCCCATTCTGCACCTCAAGGGGATCAACGAGCACTTGTGTGTCCTGCGCTTCTGGATGCAAATCTTCCATTCCATGATTCAAGCAGTGCACCGAGGAGAGTTCTTGGCTTTTGTGGATCTAGCTGAGGCATATTTTCATATCCCGATTCGGGCAGATCAACAGAGGTATCTACGCCTTGCTGTCCTTGGCTCTCACTATCAGATTGCCACCCTCCATTTCAGTCTCTCCACCACTCCAAGGATGTTCTCTAAGGTCATGGGTGGTGGTGGCTGCAGCGCCAGGGGATCTGTATCTGTATCAATCCCTATCTGGAGGGCTGACTCATCTGGGTCCATTCCCTTTCAGAAGCATCTCGGATGGCGTCCCGAGCAGTGTCCTTTTTTGGAAAGTCTCAGTTGGGTGATCAGTCAGGGAAAGAGCAAGCTGGTGTCTTCCCAGTCCTTGGAGTTTCTGGGAGTATGTTTCAACACTTGAGTGGGCAGAGTTTTCCTGCCAGAGAAGAAAGTCAGAAGACTGAACTGCCTGACACTCTTTTGTTTGCAGCAGGCTCCCAGAGTCTGGGATTATCTTCAGCTCCTCAGATTGATGGCAGTGACCATAGAGATGGTGCCGTGGGCGCATGCTCACATGTGACCGCTCCAGTGGTCCTTGTTGACTCTTTGGTCACCCTAGTTCTCAGGAGTTCAAGTGCAGGCTTCCACTCCAGTTGATGGTTAATGCCAGCTGGTAGTGGTGGTGACAGCCCTGTCATCTGAGGAAGGGTGTGTCATTGGATGATTTCTCCTGGATCCTGCTGACAATGGATGCCATTCTCTTGGGCTGGAGAGCCCATTGCCAAGACCATTTGGCCCAATGCCATTGAATCCGCAGGGAAGTGGTGCGGCCCATAAACTGCCTAGAGGCATGGGCAATCAGTTTGGCTCTTCCGTTTCTGACTCCTGGCCAAGGGCTGGGCAGTTCGAGTCTTTTCGTACAACCCCATGGCAGTGGCTTATGTCAGCAAGGCGGCACAAGGAGTACCGGGGTAGCTCTGGAGATGACCCTCCTGTTTCCGTGGGTAGAGAAGCACCTCCTAGCCCAGTCGGCCCAGGACATTTCTGGGTGGACAGTGTGGAAGCGGACTTTCTCAGTCTGCACTCTGGATCATGGAGAGTGGTAGTTGAGTCAGGAGACATTTCAGTTAACTCTGCACCACTAGGGTTGCCCTGAAATGGATCTGATGGTGACCCACTCCAATGCCACGGTTTGCTGCTGCTGCTGCAGCTTCAGTCATCACATGGACTCGGGGTCCAAAGGCATCTATGCCCTGACTCTACCTTGGCCGAGTCAGTGATTGCTGTAAATACTTACTCCATGGCCCCTGGTGGGGCATGTGATTCAATGTATAGAATTCCACCCGAGCAGGATTGTTCTGGTAGCAATGGACTGGCTGAGGAGTGTGTGGTTTAGAGACCTGATGCAGCTGCTTCAGGCACCACCTCTAAGGTTGCCTCCGTGTCGGGGATTATTGCGGCAGGAACCAATCATCCTGGAGGACCTGGTTCCCTTCTCACTTATGACTTGGCTCTTGAAAGGAGACAGCTAGCGTGTAAGGGCTACTCTCCAAAGGTGGTCTCCAATCTGCTCAAAGCACAGTGGAGATCGTACAAGCTAGCATACATGCATTTCTGGTGTCTCTTTGAGCAGTGGTGTGTCACTTGGCTCTTGAGGTGGCCAAGATGCCATCTCTGTTGGCCTTTCTACAGATGGCTTGGAGAAGGGCCTTTCCCTTAGTTCTCTGAAAGTTCATGTGGTAGCTTTGTCCTGTTTCCGAGATCTGGTGGCTGGTAAGTCTCTAGTCTTGCACCTGGATATCTCATGCTTTCTCCAGTGGGTTCAGTCTCTGTGTCCCTTTCTCCAGTCTGTGGTCCCTTCCTGGGATCTGTATCTGGTGCTCAGGGCCCTGATGTCTGTGCCCTTTGAGCTGTTTAAGCATGTTACTTTGAAGGATTTGATGCTCAAGAATGTCGTCTTGGTCACAGTTGATTCTGTGCTACATGCTCTGTTTTGCCGAGATCCTTATGTGTCTTTTTCAAAGGAAGCAGTTTCCATTTGGCCTGTACCTCCTTTCTTGCCTAAGGGGCTTTCACCCTTTCCTATAAACCAGGTGGTCTGCCTGCCCTCCTCCTCTAAGAAGCAGTGTTGGGGGAAGGATAAGGATCTTCACCTTGTGGATGTCCAGAGGGTACTTCTCTGGGGCTTGTAGGTTACAAAATCCTTTCATAAGTCCAACCATCTTTTTGTGCTGTTTGCTTGCCTGCACAAGGGTGACGCAGCAGCTAAGTCGACTTTGAGACACTGGATTAAGAAGGCCATTGCCTCTGCATATCTGTTGTGGAACCAGCCAGTTCCAGAGGGTTTGCGCGCCCATTTTACCAGACTGCAAGCATCCTCATGGGCAGAGCAGAGCAGAGCTCAGTAGTCCCTGCAGACATTTGTCGGGCAGCAACATGGGCATCACTTATCACTTTTATAAATCTAGGGTTCGCCCCTGGAACTGTAGTTGCTCTGTTCTGCTGTGGTACCCTTGGGTCCGCCATGATCTTTATACTTGGCTCTGCAGGTTCATCTACTGACAGCCTTCTGTTTATTTTCCTGTACATAGCTCTTTTATGTTGATTGCTCTTTGTTGCCCATGATTGAGGTTGTGTGAGGCTTTCCATGTGTTCTCATATGCTTTGGGGTGGATACTGAGGAGACCTCTGCTGCCTGAGGCAAATAGAGGCATAGAAGTGATGTCATTGAAACCTGGGATTTTCATTGGTTCTTTGTTTCCACCAATCTGTTGGTAAGGGAACACAACCCACTTATCTGGACTGGTATAGCAGGACTCAAGGAAAGGACATTATCTGGTAAGTAAAATGTCACCTTATAAAGTGAGTTAATCCCTAAAAGTACATGCGGTGTAAGCTGGCATGTACTTGCATTGTAGGTGTGCACAGCGGCAGAGAAGAGGTGGAGTCACCATTTATGTGCATATTTCATACAATAATCAAAATAAATCACCATCAACATTCAAAATAATTAATACATTATTATCACAACAATGCACTATCAAATTGTAAATCCTTAATCTAAACCTTATTTATGAATTCTCAAGGATGTGTAAATACCTCAAAATGCCAACATATAAAAATTATTAATTTTGTTCCTATAAATCATCATAAATAATTCATGCATGTATATAATCAGCAGTTGATGCACAATGCATTTAACTATTGTATAATACATACAAAATTTACTACAAATTCCTACAAAGGATACAATGATACCAATAATAAAATACAATCCATGAGTCACAATGAATAGTTATATAAATGACAAACTTTATACTCATAAAATTAATCTTCCCCCTGCTGTGGACCACAGAGCGTCACACATCACATTTCTCACAGAACCATAATCAGAAAATGTTGGCATCTCCTTATTAGTCGGCTATACACAAGCACCAAAGCCCCAATGTCTATAAACCTCTCCCCATTGGCTTTCAGAAAGCGCAACTCCCACACACTTCTATGGTGGTAGAGTCGGTCATGCGCTGGCAGAAAAGCCCAAAGACTCACTCCTCTATGCATTCGGGCAGGGAGGCTTGCGCCCTCAACGCCCTTGGATGCAAATGCTACCAGGGCTCGATGCTGAGTTGCCAAATCAAGCCTACCAGCTATATATTGGCATGTTATCTCAGAGACCTAGCAAAGGAACTTGCAGGATTCTTGGCAGGTCTCAGTGGAGATCACCTCCAGCAATTCCAAATCCTCACAAAGTGCGTCGGGGAGTGCTTGAAGTAAATGTCTCGAGTGCCTAAAATGGCTTCAAGTCCAACCTGAGGGTGGCCCCTGCAGGCATCAGTGCCTGATGCCAGGCCTGGCTCCAGGCGTCTGACCTCAAACAGTGGGTCCAGGAGAAACTCCTTGACATTTCCTGTCTCGGTGAAAACCTCTTTGGCAAACCGATGGAGGAAAAGGTGGCGGAGATCGAGACACAGTTCGTCATGAGGACTCTGCTCTCCAGGAAGACCTCCATTCTTCCCAAGAAGAAACCATTAGGGAAGAGGCCCCCTTTTCACAGAAAAGGCCAGCCTTACCAAGGCTATCCCAATGCCAGGCCCCCCAGCAATGTTCCCTCTAATTTTCTGTAGGCTGTGTGCGCACAAAATATCAGCTGTGTGCAGCTTTTGAAGGAAGGTTAAATTTTTGTGCGCCACATAATGACACTCTGAGTTATATACTTTAAAATTTGACTACACATCAGAATACAGTATGTACACCACATTGATTTTAATCAAATTAAATGAAAATAGACAATTATTAAATGAAGCGGGAAATTTCTAGTAATTACAATCATAACTTTTAAATTTTAAGACGTCTGTGTTTTCTATCAGAATTAGAGCCGTAATTTTTGTGCGCTCTGTTGTAAAGTATGTGCGCTCGCTCGGCGAGGTGTGTGTGCGCGCACACGCGCACAGCTTAGAGGGAACAGTGCCCCCCAGACCCCGCAGCAGGATCACTAGGGCAAAGGAGCGGACCAATGCCAATGCAAGCCCAAGGGCTCTAAGCCCCAAACACTGGCTCCTGCCCAGGCTGGGATAGAGTTTTAACTCCTTGAGCATAGCCTCTTCTCCTGGGGGGGTGGGGGGGGGGGGAGCAGCTGACAACAGGGGGACATCTGATCCACTTTACCCACCAGTGGCCAGCCATAACCACTGACACCTGGGTCCTCCAGGTGGCCAGAGAAGGCCACCTCCTTCACTTAGACCAGATGCTTCCCCCTTTCTTTCCAGGAGAGCCAACTTGCAGGCCTCATCAGGGGCAGAGCTGTGGAACCAGTACCCCTCCACTTCAGGGGCAGGGGGTTCTACTTACATTACATTTTGGTCCCAAAAGGAATAGGGGGCCTAAGGGCCCATCTTGGACTTGCAAAACCTGAACAAGTTCCTGGTACAGGAGAAGTTCAAGATGCTCTCCCTTGGAACATTGCTGCCCTACCTCCAGCAGGAAGATTGGCTATGCTCCTTGGACTTAAAGGATGCTTACACCTACATCCTTATTCATCCCAGTCACAGGCAGTATTTGAGGTTCATAGCTGGGGGCAACCACTACCAGTACAGGATACTACCCTTCGACCTAGCCTCCGCACCAAGAGTCTTCACCAAAGGCCTGACAGTGGTGCCCACCTACCTCTGTCTCCAAGGGGCCTTCGTCTTCCCATACCCGGACGACTGGCTCATAAAGAGGAACATGGCCACTGAGGTGCAACAGGCCAAGGCCTGCACCATCAAGGTCCTACAGCATTTGGGGTCCGTGTTAAACTACCCCATCTCACCTCACTCCAACGCAGGACTTTGAGTTCATAGGAGCTCGACTGGGCACTCTCCAGGCCAGGACCTTTCTTTCCTTGGACAGGGCAGATTGCCTCTGGGTCCTGGCCACTGAGGTGTAACACCATCATGCAGTGTGGCATGGTCCATGCTCCACCTACTGGGCCACATGGCATCCACAGTCCATGTGGTTTCAATGCCCGCCTCCACATGCGGGTGGCTCAGTGGTATCTCCACTCACAGTGGACACAGGCCATGGGCAAGCTCCAGGACAAGGTCTTAATATCTCATCAGCTAGCGAAGTCACTCGACTGGTGGAAAGGCACACAGCACCTACAGGAGGGCATGCTCTTCCAGTCCCCTAACCCCCAGAGGGTCCTCTCGTGTCCCTATTGGGCTGGGGTGCCCACTGCGAGTAACTATGCATGCAGGGCAACTGGTCCCTAGCAGACAGCCAGCAACAGATCAACCTGCTGGAGCTTAAGGCCATTTTTCTGGAAGTCAAGGCCTTCCACCCCCGCTTTTGGAACGAGTCGGTGCTAGTCCAAACAGACAGGTTGCGATGTTCTAATTGAACAAGCAGGGGGGCACAGGGTCTCAGCACCTCTGCCAGGAGGCAGTAGCCTTCTGTTCATAAGCGTTTGGACAGGGAATGTTGCTCAGGGCGGTATACCTTCTGGGCCAAGACAGTGCACTAGTGGACAGGCTGAGCAGGGTCCTCCAGCTGTACAAATGGTGACTAGACCCTAGTGTGGCACAGCAGCTCTTCCGACTCTGGGGAACCCCAGGTCTGGACCTCTTTGCCAGTCCAACCAGTGCACAGCTGCCCCATTTCTGCTGTCCCCATCCGCATCTGTCCCAGGTAGCGGTGGGCTCCTTCCTCATCTTCTGGTCGGAGGGCCTTCTGTGGGCCTTCCCTCCCACGCTACTAATCGCCCGAACCCTCTTCAATTTCCTACGGGACAAGGTCTTCATGATCCTGGTGGGCCTATGGTGGCCCAAGCAACCTTGGTTTCCCCTGTTGCTCCGACTCTTGACGGAGCTACCTGTCCCTCTGGTGAACGCCCCGGGGCTACTGACCCAGGAGGAGGGCTTCCTTCTTCACCTCAACTTGGGGTCCCTGTTGTTAACAGCATGGCTACTGAACAGGTAGCCTTAGCACCCTTCAATCTCCCAAGGGAGGTGGAGGAAGTCCTGGCCTTTTGTAAGAACTCCACGAAACGGACCTGTGCCTTCAAGTGGTGCGGATTCTCAGTATAGTGTGTAGAGCAATGGGTTGACCAGTTCTCTTGCCAGGTGTACACAGTGCTGCAGTACTTGCTTCATCTTTCGTAAACTGGGCTCAAGTCCAACTCCTTCAGAGTGCACCTAAGCGCACTCTCGGCACACCATCTTTCCATAGAGGGCTAACCTCTTTCTGCGCAACCTCTCATTACCAAATTTATGCGGGGCCTTCTGCTCTCTAAGCCTCCCATCTGCCTGCCCCTGGCAGAATAGGATCTCAACATGGTTCTGACGCAGCTCACCAAGACACCTTTCGAACCTCTGGCTACTGGCCATTTGCGTTATCTCTCCTGGAAGGTTGTCTTTCTGGTGGCGCTCACCTCTGCCCGCAGAGTCAGTGAGCTTCAGGTCTTGGTGGCAAAAGCCACCTTAAACCAGGTTCTACAAGAATAGGGTCCGTGCTTCGCACTCACCCTAAATTCCTTCCGAAGGTGGTATCTGCCTTCCACCTCAACCAGGAGGTGGTTCTCCCCGCCTTCTTTCCATGGCCCCACACTGACAGGGCAGCAGACGTTCTCCATACTCTGGATTGTACAAAGACCCCGTCCTTCTATCTGCAGCCTACCCAGGGCCTCCGCAAAGCCTTGCAGCTTTTCATTTCCTACGACCCCAGTCAACTGGGGGAGGCTGTTACCAAGTGGACCCTGTCCACCTGGGTGGCAGATTGCATCACCTTCGCCCACGATCAGGCTGGGCTCTTGCTGGAGCGCTGGGTCATGGCACACAATGTCAGGGCTATGGTGACCTCTGTTGCAAGCCTACACTCTGTCCCTCATATAGACATCTGCCGGACTACCACCTGGTTCTCAGTTCACACCTTTGCAGCTCACTAGAGCCTGGAGAGGAAGTCCTGACGGGACAGCATCTTCTGCCAGGCCATACTCCGTAATCTGTTTGGGGTTTAGGCAATGCCTACCCTCCAACCCTTCTTGTACAGGCTACCGGAGCGATGGTTCTCCCTGGACACTGGGGTCCTTAGAGTCTTTCCTCAGACTCGCTTGCAGCTGCTCACTGCTGGACTGTGTTCTCTGTAGCCTGTAGCTAGGGAGTCCCATATATAAGGACTGACTTCCTGCTTGTTCCTGGAGAAAGCATAGTTACTCACCTATAACAGGGTTCTCCAGGGGACAGTAGGAATCAGTCCTCACAGCCCTCCCTCCTCCCCTTGGAGTTGCTATACAATTTTTTCCATCTTCTTTTGTTGTCTCTAGTTATGTTACCTGACTGAGTAAGATGGCACCCTTAGGCAGGAAGGGGACCACGCATTTGTGGTGGTATCTCCCAAAGGCTTTCTTTGAAAGCTGGGGAGATGCTTCCGCGGGGGCCGACGTCACCCATATGTGAGGACTGATTCCTGCTGTTCCTGGAGAACACCTGTTACAGGTTAGTAGCTACACTAAATGAACAGTCTTAGTACTTTTAATATAACTATAGCTTCTATTATGGTATTAATAAATTGTAAATTTAGGTGTGTCTTTTCCAGCAAATTGAGGGTATGAAAGTCATTGATTATCAGCGTTTTGTGCCACAGGTCCTGTTGCTGTGCATTTTTATCCAATGGATTTAATTATGCATGTTTGTATCACATAGATGACATCAGTGCAAGAAAGGCCCAAAAACTGAGTGGTAGATACAAGACAAGACAAGCCAGGGGAGAGCAAGAGAGAACTAGGGGAAGCTGTGTTTTTCCAGAGTTTATCCATTATACACCTATATAGTTTATTTTGTATTGCAGTAAATGAGAAGCCCTGATTATAATTGTGGTCTGTTGCATACAAATGTGGAAGTGGCTACTATAGAAATAATATCTACCAGTCACCCTTTTTTAAAACATCTTAGAGCAAAAAAAAAAAAGATTTGGCACAAATATGATGCATTCCATGTCTTCCATTTTTATCTTTCAGACATATTCAATCTGGGCTAGTAGCTGTAAAAACAAAACTGAATGCAATGAGCTGCATCCAGTTGTCTCTGTGATGCAGGTAACTATATTTATCTTAAATGTCAGGTATTTTTTGTATATTTGTTACAGTTTAATAATAATTCAACAGTAGTAATATATAATAGTCCTCACTTGGTTTGCAGCTTGTTGGGCTGTGGGGACTTATGTGCATCAGTGATGCTGAGAGCTAAGCTGTTGGCAGCTTAACTACTGGCAGGGTCTCCCAAGATGGACAGGTCTCAGCTGAGTTGCCCAGACCAAAACAAACAACCCATCTGGGCAGCAGCAGAATGGGGCAGTGTTGGCGACAGAGGATCACATTTCTGTGACGATGACATTAGAATTACCTGCACGGAAGAAAGGCCTGGCAATCTACTTCTGTATCTTGCTACGAAAACCCAGTGGATAGTCACAGCAAAACAAATTACACTAGAGTGCTGAAAGATAAGACCCCCAGTTTGGAAGGCACTCAACTGGCTATTGGGGAGGAGCTGAAGACTTTTCAGAGTAAAGCCGGCATTTATGATGTGGTTGGATCAAAGCCCTCGGGATATCTGACTGCTGATGTAGCTGCGCATGAAATGAGAGTCGGAAGCTGCAAAGATGTCTTGCATATTGGGACATGGAACATACGAAGCATGAACCAAGGGAAGTTGAATGTGGTCCAGAATGAAATGAAATGTGTACAACTTGATCTGTTGGGTGTCAGCGAACTGAAGTGGACTGGCATCGGGCACTTTGCATCTGATGATCACACGGTCTACAATGCTGAAAATGAAAGACAAAGAAGAAATGGTGTTGCATATCACACCCATACAGGGCAAATCTGATAACAGCATTTTTGCGTGCGCATGCACACACAAAAAAATTCTCCACCTCGATCTTGCCATTGCTCCTTTAAACATTTTATTATCTCCAGGAACAAGCAGGAATGAGTCTTCACATATGGGTACGTCGGTACCGACGGAGCCTGCACAGGAATGCTCCCCAGCATCCAATCAGAAAGCTTTTGGGAGCATCCCTCGCGCCTGCGCGGTGACTTCCCGCCTTTCCCACTGCCTCTCCTCAGTTTTCGTTTTTCCGCGGAGCCAACAGGACGTCCTCCTGTCACCGCAGAAACTTTTTTCTTTAAAATCCTTATTTTCTTGTTTTCTTGTGGTCGCGGCTGTCTTTCCCGCCGATACCGGTACCGCCGGTGCTTTATTCTTTTCTTTTTCAAACTTAGAGAAATATTTCTCCTCAGTTTTTTGTTTTAACTTTTTTGGGCCTACCAGGCCTTTCCAACATGGAGCCTTCTTCCCCTAAGAAGTGCCTTCACTGTGGAAACTTAGTTTTCTTTTTAGACTCCAATGCTTGGTGTCTAACCTGTTTGGGTCCTGACCCTTTTTCCCCTGATACCTCAGGCTATATTATTGGGAGAAGACCTTCCCTTTTTCGAGTTTCCCTCGATACCGTTTTTCCTCCTGAGGTGAGGACACCGGTTTATTCTTCTCTCCAGGATCAGGTAACCCACAAACAGTCTGTTAAGACTAGCCAATTCTTGAAGGGTAAGTCTCATGCCCAGCATGATGATGGCTCTGGCCTTGCCCTTAAGACCCCATTGGCAATAAAATCCCGGCGGGAGTCTTCGGACTCTAAAGCATTTACGGGGTTTCAGGTTGTTCCTGGGGCTCACCCCTCACAGAACATACCTGAGCCATGCTCGGGGGTGGTATCCGCTTCGAGCGGTACCGATCCCCCGTTATCGGCATCGGTGTTGAGTGTTCCACTCTTCACCAGGGATCGTCATCTGGTGTCCTCGATACCTTCGGGGCCGATCGATACGACCCAGATTTGACTTTCCTGTATCTTCACCATGCTCGGGGTTGGTATCGGCTTCGAGCGGTACCGATACCCCGACATCGGTGCCAGCGTCGAGTGTTCCTCTCTTCACCGGGCATCGTCTTCGAACGTCCTCGGTACCTTCGGTACCGTTCGATGCGATTCCAATTGACTTTCATGTATCGGCATCGCTGATACCACCACCAACGTCGGTACCTTCTAGACATGCATCGATAGACTCGCTCGCTTCGATGCCGAGTCTGGAATCGATATCCAGTCTAGATGACTTGGTACCGACGCGTTTCGGAACCGATCCATATCGTTTCCGGCTATGCAGTACCGAGGATATTCACCAAGGTTCTCTGCTTACCTCGGTACCGTTTCAGCAGCCCCCGATTACTGCTTCGATGACATTATCGTCTCCGATACCGGTACTGGTGTCTGGGTCGATTCCTGCAGTTCCATTGATGCCATCGATCCTTTCTATGCCTAGTTTGGAATCGATACCAGGCACTGACGATGCAGTACTAACTGCCTCAAATCAGAACTGTCAGTATCACTGTCCATCGAGCAGGATTCTTTTTCTGCACCAGTCCAGTATATCTTCTGGTGCTCAAGCTGCTCCTTCAACCTCAGCTTGCCCAGGATTAGTTCCTATTGGAAATCCTTCTTTTCAGAAGTTTCTCCTTGACATGGCAACCTTTCTTGCCATTCCTATTCCTGGTTTTTCTCTTGACCAAGATCCTGCAGAAAAGGAAAATATAATGCTTCCTTTACATCATTCTTTACAGGATCTTCGAATCACCCTTAAAGGTTCCTTTGCCTTCTACAGCCATTAACGTTCTGTATCAGGTACCTCCCTCTCCAGGGTTTCAGAAAAACCAACTTCCACATCATTCCATTGTAGTGGAATCAGCAATGAGGAAGGTAAGAAGCAGGTCGTGCATCTAAAGCACTTGATGCCTTTGGACGTCAAACCTTCCAAACTTCTATGCTGGCTTCAAGAATTATTTCATATATTTTTTATGAGTCTGACACTTCAAGAGGTCACAGAGAAATTATCTCTGTTGTCTCCTTTTTTGTCAGAACCTCAGGCCTCTGACTATTCCTTGCTTCTTAATCATAGCAGGAATATCTCTTGGTTCCTTTCTCGTGCTTCTCTAGACTCTTTTGAGTCTGTTAGCAGATCCTCTGCTATTGCCATTGGAGCACGTCGTACAGCCTGGCTGCAGGCTTCAGACTTGAGCAGATGGGCACAACATATACTGGGTAATTCTCCTTGTACTGGAGAAAATCTCTTCAATAGAGAGGTTTTACGTCAGGTTGCTCATTGCTCCACTGACTTTCCTAGTTCTGGAAACCGTCCTAAGCCTTCTTTTTCCCCAGGACGTAGGAAATGTCCTACCAAACCTTCTTTCCCTAAGAAAAGAAAGTTTCACCCTTCTTCTGCCCATCCTCCAGATGTACCCAAGCAAAGGACATCTCATCCTAGTCTGAAGTCTCCAGACTCTAACCAGGCTAATCATAGCCAGCAACCATAGGTTCCTGTATGTTGCAATTCTACAGTTAACTTCTTCTTACCAGAAGTTATTCTTCAAACTCTACACTGGTTTTTCTTTTCAGTATGCTAAGCTGTTAGGATATTTTTGTCCATGGGTTACAGAATACTCCCTTTCTTTTTATCATAAAGGGAGATTACAATTATCCCATGAGAGTTTGTCCCCACATGGACATTTTTCCTTCAGCTGACTTACCATATGGTACGTCACCTTCCAAGCCCCTCTCTTCCAGGGTTTCCCCTGCTCGAGTTGGTACCATACTGAAACACTTCTCTTTCTTTCCAGTGTAGACTTTTTGCTGTCCTTCAATGCATGCTCTGAACAACTCATCAGACAGGGACGGGAATATCTCCGCTCCCTCTGTCTGTTTTTCTCCCTGTTTTTATACAGGGGAATCCCCTCTGCTCTTTTGTTCAGTTGCTGTACATGCAGAAGTTCCAGTGCTTACTTTAATGTTTCTTGCAAGCTACTTTCATCTATCTTGCATAATACTACTCACTGCAGGTTATCTTCTTCTAGCCATATCCTTACCTAGGATGTGGCAACACATCTGACTGCTGTCAGTTTATCTCATAATTCTCCTGCACAATGCTCTCTGCAATCTTCAGAGAAGCTTTCTACTATGGGCCCTTGCTGTAGAGCATTGAACTTTGTCTCTGAGGGTTTTTCCATATAATAGAAAAAGCTTATATAGTCATTCCATGGCTATATAGGTTCTTTATACCCTCTTGTCTCCTATTGTGATACAGAAGACAAGCTTTTTCTGCGTGAATGTCCAAGGAGTTCCCAATCTGGCAGGAATCTACCCTTTTTTTCCTTACAGCTTGGCATTATCTTTTCTACTCCACTTGGACAACGCATACTCTCTTACTGTACATGATACCCCTGAGTCCCTTGGCTGGGTCATCCAGGTGTCTTAGTCTATGCGTTTTCTTGTCCTTTGGACATGTCAGAGTCCTCAAGTACTCCTGACGTGCTCTTACCAGACTGCTATTATCCTCTGTTTTTCACGCAACCATACTGGTTATCCACTGAAATACATTCCTGCACCACGGAAATAGATTCTCTATATATCTTCAGGTGTTTTTCACCCCCTTATTATTAGATGAATCTTTTCCCATCACATTCCCCATGTGAATGTTTTTGTGGGGCTCAGTTGCAGGCATTTCTCCAGGACCAAGCAGGAAGTCAGTCCTCACATATGGGTGACGTCGGCGCCCTACGGAGCCCTCGCGGAGCAATTTTCCCCAGCTTTCAAAGAAAGCCTTTGGGAATTTCAGCGCGCATGCGCGGTCCTCTTCCCGCCCAAGGGTGCCATCTTGCTCAGTCTTCTTTTTTCCGCGGAGCTCTACGGACGTTGTTTGTAATTCCCCGCTAGAAAAGCTGATTTTATTTGTCTTTTTTCTCGGTTCGACGCCGGTTCTTTTCCCGCCCGGACCCGCGACACCGGTTGCGAGTCCGTTCTTTATTTTTCGGTTTTTTGTCCTTCGTGACAGATTTCGCGCCTTTTTTTCTTTTTCACTGGCAGCCCTGTCTTTTGACCTCGCAGGGGCCCTTTTTCCCCCGATGGCTGCCAGCGGGTTTAAGAAGTGTGATCGGTGTAAGAAACTCATGTCTCTTACCGACACACACGACTACTGCCTCCGCTGCCTCGGACCCGATCATGACCCGATGATCTGTGGTCCGTGTGGCAAAATGTCCTCAAAAGCGTTGAGGAGTCGGCAGCATCAGCGGGAACGTATCTTCTCTGTCTCCGGCCGGGCTCGGACCTCGTCAGAGACTTCGACATCTCGGGACTCTGGTCCTGAGCATCGTCGCAGTTCCTCTGAACGGGGGTCTCCTACCCAGGAACATCATCGGAAGAAGAAACCCGTGAGGGCGGGGTCGGTGGACGCTCCTGGTTCCTCAAGGGCCAGGTCGCATAGCCCCGATTCCCGTCCTGGGTCCTCGGAGATGGAGAGGCCTTCCAAGCATCCTCGTCTCGAGATGGACTCGCCCGCTCCCGTGAGTACTGTTGTCCTCGTGGACTCGCCTCCGAAGAACCTGACGTCGGGCCCGACGCTGTCGGGGCCCGAGTCGGGGGCTGCTGGGTCTCCTGAGCTCGGACTCAGGTTGACAGCCTTGGAGAGCAGTTTCGCTGCCTTCATGGACCAGCAGCGTGCATTGATCGCTGGCCTCGCCGGTGCTTCTGCCCTGACCACCGGGACGTCGACATCCAAGTCGACCCCGGAGACCGAGCCGATCCTCGAGTCGATCCTTGGTCGCGGTCTCCTTCGGCCTCCCGTTCGGGACCGCGGTCGTTGACGCCGACTCCCTCGGCATCGGGGCGGACGGCATCGATGCCCGCCCGACCGGAGCCGCTCGACTCCACCTCCGAGGAATCAGCCTGGGAATCCGAGGACGAAGAGTCACCTGGTTCTTTTCGGACTCGGTGTGTCCCATCGGACTCCCCTGAGTCCGAACCTCGGAGACGGTCCCCCCCGGAGGATACCCGGATCTCGGACTTCGTGCGGGATATGGCCAAGGCCTTGGCCTTCCCCGCGGATCCCGAGGAGGAGCCTCGAGTCGAAGAGCTCGACGCCCTCCAATATGACTCTCCCCCAAAGGAGGCCTTTATTGTACCGGTTCCTCCGATGCTGGAACGACTTCTCTTCCGCATGTGGGAGAGCCCGGCGTCGTCGCTGGTGTTAAGCAAGCGGGTCGATTCCATTTATCGAGTCCGCAAGAGCCCCGGGTTCCAAAAGGCACAACTACCGCACCATTCCATGGTGGTGGAATCGGCCATGCATAGACTTAAGAGTCAGAAAATGCACTCCTCGGTGCCTCCCGGTCGAGAGGCTCGAAGCCTGGATGCCCTCGGTAGGAAGTGTTTCCAGGGCTCTATGCTTGCTTGTCGAGTCCAGACCTACCAGCTCTACATGGGCATGTATCTCTGAGACCTGGCTAAAGAAATAGCCGGGTTCTCGGCTGGTCTCTCCGACGAACCTTTGCAGAGGTTCCAAACCTTGTCAACTGGTATTCGGGAGTGCTCAAAGTTTATCTCTCGAGCAGCCTACGATGGCTTTGAGGCATCGGCTCGAGTAGCCGCAGCCGGCATCGGTGGCTGCCGCCAGTCTTGGCTTCAGTCATCCGACCTCGAGCCATGGGTGCAGGACAAGTTGGTCGATGTCCCCTGCAGAGGTGAAAACCTCTTTGGCAAGCCCATGGATGAGAAGGCTGCACAGATCGAGACCGAGACTCTCACCAGGACTCGTCTCTCAAGGAAGACCTCTGCCCCTTCTCAGAAGAAGAAGGGCTCGGGGAAAAAGCCCTTTTACCCGAGGAAGGCGGCTGCCTATCAACACTACCCTCATTATCAGGCCTCAGCAGCTCCCCCACAGGGTAAGCAGGCCAAGGGACGGGGTAATGGGTCCCATAGGCAGCAAGCCCCCAAGCCTGCACCACTGGCCCCTGCTCAGCAGGGTGGGGGTTTTTTGACTTCATCAGCATAGCCTCTCCCCCTCAGCTGGTTTCTCTCAGCACAGGAGGCCGGCTGGTCCACTTTGCCCACAGGTGGTCCAACATCACCACAGATACCTGGGTGCTTCACATAGTTCAAAAAGGCTATCTTCTTCACTTTCACCAGGTACCTCCCTCCTATTTTCCAGGGGAGCCTCTTCGACTCCCTCTGCACAGGGACTTACTCCTTCAGGAGTTAGCAAGTCTTCTTCAGGAACAGGCTGTGGAACCGGTGCCCCACCACCTAAGGGGTCAAGGTTTTTACTCCAGGTACTTTCTGATACCAAAAAGAACAGGAGGCCTCAGACCCATCCTGGACTTGCGCAACCTCAACAAGTTCCTCGCAAAGGAAAAGTTCAAGATGCTTACCCTTGGAATCCTGCTGCCCTACCTCCAGCAGGGAGACTGACTATGCTCCTTAGATCTAAGGGATGCCTACACTCACATCCTCATTCACCCCAGCCACAGACAATATCTCAGGTTTGTTGTGGGGGGCAATCATTACCAGTACAGAGTACTACCCTTTGGCCTATCCTCCGCACCAAGGGTGTTCACCAAATGTCTAGCAGTGGTGGCGGCTTATCTAAGACTTCAAGGCCTCTTTGTGTTTCCATACCTGGACGACTGGCTCATCAGAGCACAGTCTTCCCAAGAGGCCATTCACGCCATGCACCGCACTGTGGCTCTGCTCCAGTACTTGGGCTTTGTCATAAACTTCGCAAAGTCCACTTTGCTCCCCTCTCAGGATCTCGAGTTCATCGGCGCAAGATTGAACACGCTTCAGGTGCGAGCATTTCTGCCTCTCGACAGGGCACACAGGCTCATGGATCTTGCCAGCCAATTTCACAGCAATTCCCTGGTCAATGCCAGGCAATTTCTGCGACTGCTCGGCCATATGGCTTCCACAGTCCATGTGACCCCCAATGCCCGCCTAAACATGCGCCCTGCTCAATGGTGCCTTCGCACACAATGGCATCAGGCCACTGGGAGCCTAGCGGACTCCGTACAGATCTCCGACCCGCTGGTCTGTTCTCTACAATGGTGGCTTCATCTGCCAAACCTAGTGCTAGGAATGGCTTTTCAGCCTCCTCTGCCTTCTCAGGTCCTGACGACCGATGCTTCTCTCCTGGGCTGGGGAGCACATTGCCAAGGGAAATGTACTCAAGGCCTCTGGACTCCTTGGGAGTCTGCTCAGCAGATAAACTTCCTGGAGCTCAGAGCCATCCGCCTAGCTCTCAGAGCCTTCTCCCACCTGACTTCTCACCAGTCTGTACTGGTCCAGACAGACAATCAGGTTGCAATGTTCTACGTGAACAAACAAGGCGGAACAGGCTCCTTCCTTCTCTGTCAGGAGGCACAGAAACTGTGCTCTTGGGCCGTTCACCACGGCATCATCCTCAAAGCTGTCTATCTCCCAGGTCAGGAAAATTACCTGGCAGACAAGCTGAGCAGGATCCTCCAGCCACACAAGTGGAGGTTGGATCCGTTGGTGGTTCAGCGGATCTTTCTCAAGTGGGGCCTCCCCACCATAGATCTGTTTGCCAGTCCTCTGAACCGGCAACTTCCCAGTTTCTGCTCTCGACAACCGCATCCTCTCAGGGTAGCGGCAGATGCTTTTCTGATTCCATGGTCCACGGGCCTCTTGTATGCCTTTCCTCCCATGCCGCTGGTGTCTCGGACGCTCTTCAAAGTTCTCAGAGACAAAGCCTCGATGATCCTAGTGGCTCCCCGGTGGCCGAGACAACCTTGGTTCCCGCTTCTGATGCAGCTGGCGGTGGACACTCCTCTTCCTCTGGAGTTTCAGCCCGACCTCCTGTCACAGGATCAGGGGACTCTCCTGCACCCCAACCTCCGGTCCCTTCATCTGATGGCCTGGCTGCTGAAAGGGTAGTCCTTGCTCCCCTCCGGCTGCCTCCAGATGTAGAGGAAGTCGTCTTGGCCTCCAGGCGGCCCTTCACCCGGAAGTCCTACGCTCTTAAGTGGCGTCGGTTCTCCGTCTGGTGTGCTCAGCAGTCTCAAGACCCCTTTTCCTGTTCAGCATCAGTGGTCTTGCAGTACTTGTTTTGCCTCTCCAATCTTGGACTTAAGTCCAACTCGGTCAGGGTCCACCTCAGTGCTCTTTCTGCGCATCACATGCCGGTGGATGGCAGGCCTCTTTCCAGCCACCCTCTAGTGGCTCGTTTTCTCAGAGGCCTCCTTCTCCTTAAACCACCTTTGCGCCCCCCAGCCCCTGACTGGGATCTGAATGTGGTTTTACAGCGGATTACCTGTCCGCCTTTTGAACCTATGGCTACCTGTCATCTTCGTTTTCTTTCTTGGAAAACCTTGTTCTTGGTAGCCCTCACTTCTGCTAGACGCGTTAGTGAGCTACAGGCCCTAGTATCTGATCCTCCTTACACTAGGTTCTACAAGAATAGGGTAGTCCTACGGACTCACCCTAAGTTTCTTCCCACGGTGGTTTCCCCTTTTCACATCAACCAGGAGGTGGTACTTCCGACCTACTTTCCCAGGCCACACTCCAGCCGAGCTGAAATGGTCCTGCATACCCTGGACTGTAGAAGGGCGTTAACCTTCTACCTTGACCGTACGCGGGAGCACAGAAGGGCTGTTCAGCTCTTCGTCTCTTATGACCCCAATAAGTTGGGGCTCCCTGTCTCCAAGCGTACTCTGTCCATCTGGATTGCTGACTGTATCGCTTGGGCTTATGACGCAGCCGGCCTCTCGTTGGAAAGTCGAGTCACGGCTCATCGTGTTAGGGCGAAGGCTACGACAGTGGCTTACCTCCGCTCTGTTCCATTGGCAGACATCTGCCGGGCCGCTACTTGGTCTTCAAGCCAGACTTTTGCAGCCCATTACTGCCTGGAGAGGGAGTCCCGCAGGGACAGTGCTTTCGGACAGGCAGTCTTCCGTAATCTCTTTGAGGTATAGGCAACTCCTACCCTCCGACCCGGATGTTGGGCTACCGGTTGGAGGCGTATTCAGAGAAGATTCCTTCCTTCTGTGCTACTGAGCTTGAGGGAGCTCCTTTTTGAGCTTAGGGTCTCCGGTAGCCTTAAGCTTGGGAGTCCCATATGTGAGGACTGACTTCCTGCTTGGTCCTGGAGAAAGAGTAGTTACTCACCTGTAACAGGTGTTCTCCAGGAGCAGCAGGAATCAGTCCTCACAACCCTCCCTCCTCCCCTTGGAGTTGCAGGTCTATGCTTTTGTTTTTTGCTAATTTTTTGCTGTCTTTTCGCTATGTCATCAGACTGAGCAAGATGGCACCCTTGGGCGGGAAGAGGACCGCGCATGCGCGCTGCAATTCCCAAAGGCTTTCTTTGAAAGCTGGGGAAAATTGCTCCGCGAGGGCTCCGTCGGCGCCGACGTCACCCATATGTGAGGACTTATTCCTGCTGCTCCTGGAGAACACCTGTTACAGGTGAGTAACTACTCTATATCCTCAGACTTATAAACATACATATTTTTGTAATCTGTGTGGGCATAAGCCATGCCCATCTATATCTATATCTCTCTATATATATCTATACCTCTATATATATATATATATATATATATATCACATATCTAGACATATCTACACATATATATAGATATGTATGTATCTTCATATATATATATATATATATATGTGCCCATTGGGAGATGTCCATAGGACGCTAGGTATTACCTACTATCTCCCTAACTGTCTGTGCTATAAAGCTTTTACCTTCTTAAGGGGTCCAGACAGTCAACTTGCCTATTCTCATACGGCTCAGTAACTGGGAGTGGTTATACACACAATTACTGCTGTGACGTCAACAGCTTCTATTTTTGTTATAGATCTCCCTATCTATGAAGTATCAAACTTCAATGTCTTCCTATCTCTTACCAGCTAGGAAAGACAGTGTACATCTTCAGTATTTATGAGTACACTTCTGTTCTCCTTGGGAATAGGGGTTTTTTCCATACCCTCTCTTCCCTTCCGGACTGGGCTAATTCTCCAGATCGGTCAGTCTTCTTCTTTTAGTCCTCAATGATAATAACTCTGTACCTAAAAGAGTTCTCAGCTTTTTCCCATAAAGCTTTCCATTGAAGACCTGCCGTTCTTCTCCTGCCCCAGTTGACACCTGGGTCACCTGCCCATTCCAGATTTGGAACTTCATCCTCACTGCTGTGAAGTTACCTTGAAGATTCCGCTACTGCATCTACAGTACACTCCATCACAGTTCTACTTCCTACAATCCAGTAGGTAAGTTCTATGTTGTACTAGTTCATTAAATATTTTAATGATACTTGACATACATTCTAAAGACTCATCTCTTCTGTAGTCTTTAGATTTGCTGTTTCTTGCAGCTCTTCTCTATTCAACTCCTACCCCCCATCCCTCAGGGGATGCCGGGGATCCAGGTTTGGAAAATGCCGTCCTGTCCAGGGATACGCATTTTATGGGATCTCCCCTGGCACCCACAGCTAGGGAGTCCCCCCATATGTGAAGACTCATTCCTGCTTGTTCCTGGAGATAGCACAGTTACTTACCTGTAACAGGTGATCTCTGGGAACAGCAGGAATTAGTCTTTTTTTTTATTTATTTATTTATTTATTTATTTTTTTAAATTTACATTTTTATTAAGAACATCAAAAACATAACCAAATACAGGAACTCAAACAGCCTGCAGCTATACAACGGGTAGCTAGAATGCAATATCGTAACAGCAACTAACAGCCCGTCCTTCCCTCAAACCTACCTTACAACTTAGCTAACCCCACCCTGCCGAGCAACAAAGAACAATAACAAGGCAGATCGCCCTGCCGGTTATGTTGATAATAAAGTTATAATAAAGTTATAATACCCCCCCCCCACCCTAGCTTACACATCCTGCCAGATATCTCCCCTCCCACTGCCCTCATCCCAAATAATTCACGTGAGCCCCACTGCCCCCCCCCTGTTACTCTACACTAGGGGTATGGCTACCTCAGCACCGTTCATCCCCCACTCCCCCTTCAGCCCACCCTACCCGACAGTACCTCCCGAGGCCGCCTTCTTCTACTGGAAGTAGGGCCCCCAGGTGTTTAAGAAACGGGCCATACTACCTTGATGGTCCGCTGTAAAGCGATACATTGAACACAGATATTCCACTCGCCCTTGAACGTCTACCAAATTCGGCACATGTGCCGACTGCCACCTTCTCGCCAATAACTGCCTGGTCGCGGTGCACACCATTCCACTCCAACCCCGTCCTTCTGCACGCTGCCCCCCTATCTCAATATTCAGTAACGCTAAACAGGGCCCCCACCCCCCTCCACAACCAACCTCCTGCAACCAGCCCGCTACCGCCTCCCAAAGTGGGGCAACCTTAGGGCACCCCCACCAGATGTGGATAAAGAACCCCAACTCACCACAACCCCGCCAGCACTCCCCATCTCCTCCCCTCCATTTCTGCAAGCTCACCGGGGTCAAGTACCACCTATATAACATTTTATAATTGTGCTCCAAAATATTGCTAGATATTACCCTTTGCAGCAACCCCCGGCATATACGCTCCCAATGCGAGGTATCCCAGCTTCTCTCTAAATCCGACTCCCACGCTTGCCGGTGCACCCACCCCCTACCCGGCTCATCTTCCATTTCCAAATACAGCCGGGAAATCAATCCCTTAATGCCTCCCCTACAAAAGAGCCCATCAATCACCTCCCCCTTCAGGCCCCTACCACGCTGTGCCACCTCTTTACAATAATGCAGTGCCTGCATATATTGAAACCTATCTGTCTCGGGCAACTGAAATACCTCCCGGAGCTCCCCAAAGGGTACCCACCTCTCTCCCTCCTGGAATTGGCCAACGGTCCGTAAGCCCCCCTCAGTCCATCGCTTAAAGGTCCGATCCATCCAACCAGCCTTAAACTCTAGGTTCCCCACAAACGGTACATGTCTAGAACTGCCTCCAGCCCCATACCACCTCTTTTGCCATTTCCGCCAGTAGCGCAATGTCAGCAAAGCGTAGGGGTTTTGCCCCAGCTCCCCCGGAGTACCCCCCCTCCTGACCCATACCCTTTCAAGGGGTCCACCATCGCCAGTACGCACATCCCTCTCTAACCGCACCCAGTCCACCCCCTCCCTCATACCCCACTCAAAAACCCCCCTTACCCTCGCCGCCTCATAATAATGCGCCAGCCTAGGCACCCCCATACCCCCCACCTCCCTCCGCGCGCATAAAATCCTTTGGGCGACTCGAGGTCTCCGCCCCTGCCAAATAAATTTCATAATTCTATCCTGCATCTGCTTGAGATACCTCTTCGGAACTGCCACTGGAAGATTCATGAAGAGATACAACAGCCTCGGGAGCAAAATCATTTTCACTAAATACCGTCGCCCTAACCAAGACATCTCCAATCGCCCCCACTCCTCAAGGTCCCGAAACAACTTGTTACGCGCCCCCAGATAGTTCTCCGTAAAGAGCGATTCCCGCCTAGCAGTAATGTGCACTCCCAAGTACCGAATGCTAGCACCCGCCCACCGAAAGGGAAACCCCTTTCGCAGCCTAGCCTCCTCTTCCATACTAAGGTTAACATTCAAAAGTTCCGATTTCGTAACATTCATCCGAAACCCGGATACCTCCCCATATGCATTAAGCTCAGCCACAATCGCTCGCAGTGACCTCCAAGGATCGGAGACAAAGAACAGGACGTCATCCGCAAATAACGAGATCTTATGCTGAAGCCGTCCCACCCCCACTCCCATCACAGCCTCTGCATCCCGTATCCTCTGCGCCATAGGCTCCATGGATAATACGAAAAGCAGCGGCGACAGTGGACAGCCCTGCCTCGTACCCCGAAACAATTCAAATCCCTCAGATACCCCGCCGTTCACCTTTAGGCACGCCATCGGCCGTCGATATAATATCCTAATCCACTGCAAAAATTCACCCTGTATGCCCATTCTGGCCAACACCTGGAAGAGGTAGGTCCAGTGAACTCTATCAAAGGCCTTCTCGGCGTCCACCGCCAGTAAGGCCATCCCCCCCTTCTGTTCTCTCCCATACCACATGACATTCAGAGCCCGCCTAATATTACCCGAAGTGTGTCTCCCGCTTATAAACCCCGATTGATTAGGATGTACTAACTTCCCCATCAAGGGGCCTAATCTATTGGCCAATATCCGAGTGAATATTTTCAAGTCACCCCCCAGCAATGAGATCGGCCGATAAGAACCACATTCAGTGGGGTCTTTCCCCTCTTTATGTATGAGACTAACCCCCGCCAGGCGCATGGAGCTCAGTATCAAATCAGCAGTCCTAAACGAGTTATACATGCATACCAAGGGGCCCACCACAATTCCCGCAAACACTTTATAAAACCTATTAGAAAACCCATCTAAACCAGGCGCCTTAAACCGAGGCAGCCCTTTAATCACGTCCAGCGCCTCCTGTTCCCAGATAGGTACGGACAATTCCACCCCATCCTCTTCAGTAAGAGACTGTAACCGAACCCCATCCAAATAGTTCCGCACGTGATGATCCTCCACTATATTCTCCGGGGTATAGAGGCGTTGATAGAACTGAATAAATCGCTCCTCTATTGCCTTCCCCTCCCAAAGGTCCTCTCCCTGCATACTCTTAATCCGAACTATAGCATTCCGCGTCCGCAATTTTTTAACTTTGCGGGCGAGCATCCGCCCGGCTTTATTGCTGAAGGCAAAGCTTCGCTGCTGTAGCAAGAGCAGCTTATATCGAATGTCCTGCATGCGTAATTCACGCAATTCCGCACGCAATTCCCCAAGCTCACTAAGGAGGCCTCTAGACTTCGGATTCCCTTTTACCAGCTTCTCCACCCTCCCAATTCGTGCTATTAAATCCTCACATTTCCTATCCTTCATTTTTTTCTTAAAGGTCCCTATAGCAATCAACTTCCCCCGGACAACCGCCTTCAGACAGTCCCATACCGTACCGGGGCCACACTCACCCGTATCATTCAACACCAAGTAATCTTCTATACCTGCCCCCACCTGCTTAACCACCTCAGCATCGTCCAGCAGGGAATCATTCAATTTCCACCAGCCTCTGCTCAATCGAGCCCCTCCCATTTGAATCTCACACACACTGGTGCATGGTCCGACCACGTCCGCTCCCGAATCACACACCTTTTGACCTTAGGCATTAAAACTTTATCCACAAAAATCATGTCTATTCGAGAGAACAACTTATGCACCCCCGAATAGAAAGTATAATCCTTCTGCCCCCAATTAGTTTCCCGCCACACATCTATCAGCCCCATACTACTAAGCATCCTCCGCAATCCCAACCTATGCTGTTTCGAGGAAGACACCATCCCTTTAGAGGTATCCATCCTCGGATCCAGCACTACGTTAAAATCACCCCCCATCAGTATACAGCCCTCCGCCATCCCCAGTAGCTTATCATGCAGTTCCCGAAAGAACTCCGCTTGCTGAACGTTTGGGGCATAGACAATTACCAAAGTATACAACTTTTGGTCCCATTGTAATTTAACGATAATATACCTTCCCCCCTTATCCCTTATGACTTCCCCCACTTGGCCTAGTATCCGAGCGGATAATAGTATCCCCACTCCTCCTTTCTTTTTTTCCAATTTATTGGAGGCAAAGAACTGCTGCGGGAAGCGGGGATGCCTTACCCGCCACTCATCCCCAGCTACCAAATGTGTTTCTTGTAGGAGAATAATATCGCCCTTCAATCTTACACATTCCTTCATTAGCATCTGCCTTTTAACATAGGAGTTAAGGCCCCGAACATTGAGGCTCATTAACTTAATATCCGGCATTATACTCTACTGTCCTTCCCCTAATGCCCCCACCCCCATCCTCCCCCCCTCCCTCCCCTTCCCCCCCTATCCACCCCCCCACCCATTCTCACCCCCCTCCTCATTCTCACCCCCCTCCCCCACAGCTCCTTCCACCGTCTCACCTCCGGATCTCTTCCCGTCTTCCCGCCAACCACCACCCACCATAACACCTGCTGTGCCCCCCTACCACCTCACTCTCCTATATCTCAAACCCACCACAGCTTCATTACATACAACTCTTTTCCTTAGGTCCAATCCCAGTCATTTTAAAAGTCTCTGGCTTCTCAGTCTCTGCTCCTTGCCAGGCACTCTGCTCCAACGATTCGTCTGCGCCCTCTCTGGTCGAGATGCGCCATCCGCCCTCTGGGTCCGCTCTTCTCCTTGTGCCTCCGGAAGATCCGACCAGCCAGCACTTCGCATCACTCTGATCGCAGCCTCCACCGAATGCACTGTCAAGGTTCTGGTATTAATAGTAAATTGTAATTCCACCGGGAACAGCCAGCGGTATCTGACATTCTCCTCCCGGAGCCTTCTCGTTACTGCTTGATACTCTCTGCGCTTTTTTATGGTGAGGCTAGAAAGATCAGCAACGACTTCAACCTCCGAGCCTTGCCATTTAAACTTCCCCACCTTCCGTGAGGCTCTCATCACCAACTCCTTAGACCGGAACTCATGGAGGCAGACCACCACATCCCTTGGCAAATTCTCTCTCCTCGGTCCAAGTGCTCTATGCGCTCTGTCCACTGTTAGGCACAGGCCCTCCAACGCCATATCAGCCGCCCGAAGCACCGCACCACAAAACTCCTTTGCCAGGGAAATGTAATGTACCACGCCTTCGCTCTCGGCTAAGCCACGGATTCGAATGTTCGCTCTCCTGGACCTGTTCTCCAAGTCCTCGACTTTAAGCCAGAGCTGCTCCTGCACACTGTTGACAGTATCCATCTGCTGATCCCTCGCTGTTCCCCGGCTTTCCTGCTCCTCCAGCCTATTTTCCACTTCCTCCACCCGGGCCCCCATACTGGCCATATCAGATTTAATCTCTTGGAACCAGCCATGCACCTCCTGCTTTAGTGCTCCAAACTCAGATTTCAACGATTCAAACCACTCTTTGAGGTCACTGCGCAGTGCTTTAATATCATTGGAAGTCCCCACTGCCACACTGGCCTCCTCCATGTCCTTGTGCCCCCCGATGCCCCCCGTTTGCTTCGCTGTAGGGCTCTTAGCATTCCCTGTACCTTTAAAGGAATAGGCCTTGAGGTCCACAGGGGCTTTCCGTGCTGCCATCCTTCCCCTCATCTTGGCTCTCTCCGGTCACTGCCGTGTCCCGTCGCTCTTAAACTGTTCCGCTCTGCAACACACTCCAGGCAATAATCCAACAGACTCTCTGCTGTCATGCAGAATCCTGCCGCCAACACACCTCGTGCCCACTCTCCAGTACCAGGGGTGCTACTATACCACGGACCCTTCTGGCAGCCGTCTTCATGCCTCTTAGCACGCAGGGCCTCCACAGTATCCCAGGGCTGCAATCCAGGCCCCCCGCACTGCTCAGGGCCTTCCGCCCAATGTACACGTGCTGCCCTGGAGCGCGCTCTCCTCCCGATCGGCTCCTCTCCCGTCAGCCTTTCCTGAGTGCTCGACACCAACTCCTGGCTCGTCTCCAGGCTCTCCGCACTCTCTCCGCCCACACCGCACTCGCAGGCTGCGTAGCCGCACTCCCTCCCGTTGCTACCACAGCTGCTCCCCGACAGCGCCGCTCTCTCTGCGCCAGTCCGGCGAAGGCCCAATCTGCCAGCCTCGCACGTGATTATCTCACTCGGGGCGCAGTGTTCACCACTTTCACCTCCTTCCCCTCCGGTTCTGCTCGGCCGCTCGCGGTGGGGGACCAGGTGCCCTTAGGGGTGCTTAATAATCAATTTGGTGGGTTTCGCGGCGGAGCCCGCTCAGAGCACCGCCATCAGGTTGGCCGACGTCACCGGAAGTCAGCAGGAATTAGTCTTCACAACCCACCCACCTCCCCTAGGAGTTGTATCTATCTATCTCCTTTCCTCTTTCTCTCCTTCTGTCTCAGCTATGAAACTCAACTGAGGAGAGGCAGTGGGAAAGGCGGGAAGTCACCGCGCAGGCGCGAGGGATGCTCCCAAAAGCTTTCTGATTGGATGCTGGGGAGCATTCCGTGCAGGCTCCGTCAGTACCGACGTACCCATATGTGAAGACTAATTCCTGCTGTTCCCAGAGATCACCTGTTACAGGTAAGTAACTGTGCCTTCTTGATCATCCCCCCAACCAGCCCCCATACAACACACTCATAATCCTCCCATGTCTCTCCCTCAGCCACTCCACATTTTATTGAGGAATTGCAGTTGCCAACAGATATGTAGCCTCTTTTCGCCATTTCCATCTGGGTATCTGGATCCAAACGGGCATAGAATCATCTGCCAGGCCTCCACATACTTGATTTCCACAGATCTTTTTGTGAATTTTACACGCATTTGCTCTGGTCAATCATTTTATTTTCCCATATACCCAATGCTGACAGATGTTCCTCTATAGTCATTTTAATAAAATACTTTTTTTTTTTGCCTTCAAAAGTGCAAAACGTACAATTGCCATATATCCTGCTCCCTCACCCGCAAGTGTTGCCATTCCCTAACAAAAGCACTTTCCTGTCTTTAGGCACCCTACCTCGGTGCATGAGGTAATATTCTGATCAATATCTGTCCAGTAAATAAAGGACACATGAGAATCATATATACCAATGTGCCCCAAATATGTGCACATCTCCTAAATATGTGCGTATCTCCTACATATATCTGAATCCCAGTACTTCATTTTAAATCAGTTAACCTTATCTATAAAACAGTGCTAATGTAAACTGCATTTCTCATAAACCCATGTAAACAGAGGACCCATCGGCATCCTCAGAACATCTCTGCATGTTTGTCTTTATCACCTTGTGCCCCAACACTGGCTGTCAATATCTAGCCTGATTTGCTACCACCCCCTGCCACCCTCTCACCACCACTTATAAGATTGACCAATTGAGTTTTTCCACCCACTCTCCACTTCCACTTTTCATTTGCTCTACTGACCATCCCAACAAGAGGGTATAATGGTGTGCCTGCAGAAATGTGTAAAATTGTTTATGCAGCAGACCAAAGGCCTCTTGAAGCTGCAAAAAGAAACACAAATTCCCGGAACCCTCCCCATACAGCTGTAGGACCCTGTAAATCCCACATTGGCCCACCACTCTTGGAACACTTTATCCACTCCTGGTGACATGTTACTTACCAGATAATGTCCTTTCCTTGAATCCTGCTAGACCAGTCCAGACAAGTGGGTTGTATTCCCCTACCAGCAGATTGGTGGAGACAAAGAACCAATAAAAAAAAACAGGTTTCAGTGACATCACTCCCATGCCTCTATTCGCCTCAGCCTCCAGAGGTCTCTTCAGTATCTATCCCAAAGCATATATGGGGGGGGGGGAGCTGATAAGCCTTGTAACAAAACAGAAAGCTACGGGCACACTTCAGTTTTGGAGGTCTGAATGATCTTTCTGCACTTATGTTTTATTTGGTACCAAATAAAATGCAACTGCAGAGGTCAATCTCTAGGAACAAGCAGGAATGCAGTCTTCACATATGGGTATCATCTGTACCAACAGAGCCCATGCGGGAACACTCCCCAGAGTTCAATCAGAAAGCCTTTAGGAGCAATTCACTGCGCCTGCTCATCTGCCTTCACAAGTGTTCTCCTCAGTTCTTGGTTTTCCATGGAGCCAGCAAGTTGTTTTCTTCCCGTTACTGTAAAAAAAATGTCATTTTTTGGTTTAAATCTGTGCTCTGCCTTTCCATTGACACCGGCACCATCCCTAATACAGCCACGATATTTCTTTTCAAAATATTTTTTCTTTTTTTTTCTTTTTTTCTAGTTTTGGTGGTTTCAACCGCCATATTAGGCCTTGGCTTACTCTTATCCGCTACGATGGAAAAACACATCAGTGGCTTCAAAAAAATGGACTAAGTGATCTGGTACACAATCAGTTACCAATAAATATGACGGTGTTTAAAATGTTTGGGCTCAGACCATTTACCATCCAAGTGGCAATGCTTGACAAAAGTGGAAAGTGATGCCCATGTTGCTGCCCAACAGATGTCTGCAGGGTCTACCGAGCTCCACTCCGCCCACAAGGACACTTGCACTCGGGTACAGTGGGAGTGCAAACCCTCAGGAACTGGCCAGTTCCACAGCAGATATGCTTAGGCAATGGCCTACTAATTTCAGTACCTCAAGGTAGACTTAGTCATTCTGTCATCTTTACGCGGTCCAGCAAACAGCACAAAAAGATGGTCTGACTTACAAAAATAATTTATAATCTCCAAGTACTGGAAATCACCCTCTGGAGATCCACAAGACAAAGATCATTATCCTTCCTCCGGCACTGCCCCTTAGGTTCACAAGAAAGGGAGAAATCACTTTTGGTAAGAAGGAAGGCATGGAACATACGAAACTTGAACCAAAGGAAGTTGGAGGTGATCAAGAATGAAATGGAACGTGATCTGTTTGGTGTCAGTGAACTGAAATGGATTGGCATCGGGCACTTTGCATCTGATGATCACATGGTCTACTATGCTGGAAAAGAAAAACAAAGAAGAAATGGTGTTGCATTTATAATCAAGAAGAAACTTGCAAGAACTCTAATGAAATACAATGCAATCAGTAAACGCTTAATTTCTGTTCATCTACAAGGAATGCCCATCATCACAACTATAATTCTGGTATATGCCCCAACAACTGTAGAAGAGGATGAAGTTTGTGTTCTATGAACAAGTACAAGATATAGTGGCCAACTGACTGGCAAAGATCTGTGTTTATACCAATACTAAGGGAAGTTGATTAAACTGGCTGTGGAAATTGTCGCACAATCGCTCTGATCCCACATGCCAGTAAGATTCTATTGAAGATTATTCAACAAAGACTACCTGGAACGAGAACTGCCTGAAGTGCAAGCAGGGTTCAGGAAACCGCAAGAAACGAGAGACGACATTGCGGATGTGAGATGGATCCTTGTAAAGACAAAAGAATTCCAAAAAGATATCTATATGTGTTTTATCAACTACAGCAAGGACTTTGACTATGTAAACCATGAGAAACTCTGGGCAACGTTAATAAGCACTTGGTATACCAGAACTCCTGATAGTTCTCTTGCACAACCTTTACATTTATCAAGAAACAATAATTAAAACGGAACAAGGAGAAACAGAATGGTTTAGAATCAGCAAAGGAGTCTAAGGCTGCATATTTTTCCCCTACCTTTTAAATTTATATGCAAAACAAATCATCAGAGAAGTAGGACTGTATAAAGACAACTGAGGTGTGAAGACTGGTGGAAGGCTTATCAACAATATAAGTGAAAGTGTACTCTGCACCTCCCCTCACCGGTAATTCACCAGGGCTCTTGGGTAACGTATATCCACACACAAAGCAATGAGAAGGAAGCAAGCACGGTTAATAATACACAACACACACTTGTATTATAAAAACCACCAAAGCTTTGGGAGAGCAAACCAAGTTAGCACCTTGTTTACTCTGCCATCACAGCCTTCAGCCATTTTATTTATAGGTAAATATTCCATTGCACAGCATAATTTCCACCTTATTGTTCTACGTCAAGCATCAAGTATATTCATAAAGTGCATTTCTATATCTCTACGTCATAGGTCATCATGAGGAGACATACATGTATTTCCAGACACAACTTCTTAAACAATAATTCTAACACTTGCAGTTTTGATATCTCTGAATCGAGATTGCAAAACTGAAGAAACAACTTCTCCCTGCACTATCTTTTTCATAACAAACCTAGTGTCTTTGTTTTAGGAAAGTTCAGCCTAGTTATTTCAATAGAGTCTTTCAAGGTTGTCGCTGAGTGATAAGCTCTGGAATGTCTGTAGTGTTAACTCTTTCTGAGGGCTTTTAGTAATATGATGTTATTAAGTACCCTGGCTGTGTACACAACCCTGTACAGATAAGCTTCCTTTCAATAAGAACATAAGATATGCCATACTGGGTCAGACCAAGGTCCATCGAGCCCGGTATCTTGTTTCCAACAGTTGCCAATCTAGGTTCCCCCAAAAGACACAGGTTCCACAATGCTTGTATTGGGTCAAGCATTGATATCCCGTGTCCCTTATTAATAATGGTTTATGGACCTTTCCTCCAAGAACTTGTCCAAACCTTTTTTAAACCCAGCTACACTAAAAGCCTTTACTACATCCCCCAGTAAAAAAATTCCAGAGTTACACGTTGCGTGAAAAAATATTTTCTCTTTGATCACCTCACTCATTTCCATTTCAAGGTCATTTATGAATATGTTAAAAAGCAGCGGGCCCAGCACAGATCCCTGGGGTACTCTATCAGCTCTTGAGCTTCATCACTTTCTCCCTCTCATTCAGCCATCTTCTCTCTCTAAAACAACCTCACCCTTGTTTTTGCCATGCTGTCTCCTCTCTGTCCTGCACTCTTCTACTCCTCCTCCTCCTTATCTCATCCAAAGATATCAACCCCAGCCCTGGCCCCCCCTAAATTTTTGTGACACTCTGAGAAGAGATCTTCACGCAACATCTCAAATCTTATTCATATCCCTCTCCATTCCCCTTTGGTCTCTACTTTTCGTTATCTTGGTGTGCACTTTGACTCCGACCTATCCTTTCACATTCACATTTCTCATATCACCAAAACATCCTTCTTTTTTCTTCGTCAAATTCGCTCGGTTCGCCCTTTCCTTTCCCCCTCGGCCCTCACCACTCTGGTGTTATCTTTAGTCATGTCCCGTGTGGATTTTTCCAATTCATTATTCATTGGTCTTCCCAAATATCAGCTAACTCACCTTCAACGAATCCAAAACACGGCAGCACGCCTTATCTCACACACCTCCCTCCGAGATCATATAACCCCTCAATTATTTCATCTTCACTGGTTGCCTGTTCCCTTCCGTGCCACTTTCAAACTGTTAATTCTGGTCCATAAAGCCTTCCAAACCAGCACCCCCCAATACCTAACAGATCTCCTCTACTTTCACTCCCCCAGACACACCCCTCGCTCTTTCCATCTTAATCGCCTCACCCTACCCTCCCCTTCCCGTGCTCATTTGCAGTCCACCCGTTCCTCTGCTTTTTTTTTTGCTGGTCCTGCCCTCTGGAATGCCCTCCCTTCTTCCCTCCGCTTAGAACCTCAGTAGCCACATTTAAACATAACCTAAAGACCCACTTGTTTTCCCTAGCGTTCAATGTTCCCTCTCCTTTTGTGTGACCTTACCTCTTCCATCCCTCTCCCCTTCTTGATGTCTGTCCTACTTACGTCTTGTCCTGTCATTCTCCTTTTCCTTACTGTCCTTTTAAGAGATTGTACATTTCCTTTCCTTTTCGTTGGCCATTGGCCTTCTTTTATTGAATTGTTTTAAACTGTACACCGCCTTGGTTATTTTAGAAAGGCGTTTTTTATCAAATAAAATAAACATAAACATAATCTCTCCCGTTCTCATGTGCCTTGTAGCACGCACACTCCATCTCAGATAAGCTTGCCTTTACTCACGATCTCTTTATCTCTAATGCTCTCCATCTTCTTGCTCTAACTGGCTCCTCCCAGAAGAATTGGCGCCAGTCGCTGCTCTCTGTCATGGTGACTATCAGTTCTCCCACATGCCTCGTCCCACTGGCTGAGGTGGTGACATTGGGCTTCAAGTTTCTCCTTCCTGCCAATTTCAACCCCTCCTGCTGCCTCATTCTTACTCCTTTCCTTCCTTTGAAGTCCACTCCATCCGCTTTTTCATGCCACCACCTCTCTGGTTAGCTATTATTTCTCCAGTAACAAGCAGGAAGTCAGTCCTCACATATGGGTGACGTCAGCACCGATGGAGCCCTCACAAAAGCATTCCCCTAGCTTTCAAAGAAAGCCTTTGGGAAATGCCACCAGGCATGTGTGGTGCCCTTCCTGCCCAAGAGTGCCATCTTGCTCAGTCTCCTTTTTTCCTTGGAGCCCTTCAGATGTCTGTCTGGTCTTTTCCCGGAAAAAGTTGATTTTCTCGATCTGAGTTTCATACTCTCCTCCAGTAGTGCACCGGTACTCTTCCCGCCACCCAAACTTGCTACCCTAGCATCGAGTCTCGGGTTCTTAGTATTTTTTTTTCTCTCCTTCAGCGCTTCTTTTTTTCCAACTGGCAGCACCGCAGGTCTTTAACCTCGCTGGGGTACTTTTTCCCCCCATGGCTACCAGTGACTTTTAAGAAGTGCGATCAGTGTGCCAAAATAATGTCCCTGACCAACACACACAACTGCTGCTTTCCCTGTCTGGGGCCGGACAATGACCCCACAGCATGCAGCCTCTGTAAAAAGATGTCCACTAAGGCCAGACAAGACTATTATGTCCAATTGACTAACTCTCTTGCCTCTGACCCTCGCAGTCTCTTTACTACACTCAACTATCTCCTCAAGGTGCCTCTGCCTCCAACCCCTCCCTCTCTTTCTGCCCAAACCCTGACTATTTCCATGACAAAATCCACAAGATCACCATCCAGCTCCCCACAAAGTCAGCTTCTTCCCTTTCTCCCCCTCTTCACTCCCAGCTTTCCCCCTCTGCCTCTGCTACCCTTCCTTTTCTGTGATCTCTGAGGAGGAAACCACACACCTTCTTTCCTCCTCCAAACTCACTACCTGCTCCTTTGATCCTATTCCCACCCGTCTTCTAAGCTCCATCTCCTCCACGGTTTGTTCCTTTCATCTCTCATATTCTTAACCTATCGCTCTCCACTACAACTGTCTCTGCAGCCTTCAAGCATGCTGTAGTTACACCTCTCCTCAAGAAACCCTCACTAGATCCTACCTCTCCTTCTATCATAAGAACATAAGATATGCCATACTGGGTCAGACCAAGGTCCATCAAGCCCAGTATCCTGTTTCCAACAGAGGCCAATCTAGGTCATACGTACCTAGCAGTTTCCCCAAAAGACACAGGTTCCACGGTGCTTGAATTGGGTCAAGCATTGATAACCTGGGTCCCTTCTTAATAATGGTTTATGGAGCTTTCCTCCAGGAACTTGTCCAAACCTTTTTTAAACCCAGCTACACTAACAGCCTTTACTACATCCTCCGGTAACAAATTCCAGAGTTTGATTACACGTTGAGTGAAAAAATATTTTCTTTTATTAGTCTTAAATAGTTTACCCTGTAGCTTCATTGCATGTCCCCTAGTCTTTCTATATTCTGATAAGGTAAACAATCGATCTACGTTTACCCGTTCCACTCCGTTCATTAATTTATAGACTTCTATCATATCTCCCCTCAGCCGTCTCTTTTCCAGGTTAAAGAGCCCTAACCTTTTTAGCCTTTCTTCATAGGAGTATCCTTCCATCCCCTTTACCATTTTGGTGGCTCTTCTCTGTACCTTTTCTAAAATCGCTATATCCTTTTTAAGATACGGCGACCAGAATTGCACACAATATTCAAGGTGCGGTCTCACCATGGAACGATATAGAGGCATTATAATATCTTTTGTTTTATTTTCCATTCCTTTCCTTATCATACCTAACATTCTATTTGCTCTCTTGGCCGCCGCTGCACACTGGGCCGAGGGTTTTAACATGGTATCCACAATGACGCCTAAATCTTTTTCCTGGGTGGTGGTTCCTAATGTGGAACCTTGCATCGTGTAACCATAGTTTGGGTTGTTCTTCCCTAGGTGCATAACCTTGCACTTGTCCACATTAAATTTCATCTGCCATTTTGATGCCCAGTCTTCCAATTTATCAAGATCCTCTTGCAATTTTTCACAATCCTCTTGGGTTTTAACAACTTTAAATAGTTTTGTGTCATCTGCAAATTTGATAACCTCACTCGTTATTCCACTTTCCAGGTCATTTATGAATATGTCAAAAAGCAGCGGACCCAGCACAGATCCCTGGGGTACACCACTATTCACCTTTCTCCATTGGGAAAATTGGCCATTTAGCCCTACCCTCTGCTTTCTATCTTTTAACCAATTCCTGATCCACAATAGTACACTGCCTCCTATCCCATGACTCTTTAGTTTCGCCAAAAGTCTCTGATGAGGGACCTTGTCAAAGGCTTTCTGAAAGTCCAGATACACAATATCAACTGACTCACCTTTGTCCACCTGTTTATTCACTCCTTCAAAAAAACATAACAGATTAGTAAGACAAGATCTTCCTTGTCTAAAGCCATGTTGGCTGTCTCCCATTAGGTTGTGACTATCTACATGCTGAGTAATTTTATTCTTTATGATGGTTTCTACCATTTTTCCCGGTACTGACGTTAGGCTCACCGGTCTGTAGCTTCCTGGATCACCCCTGGAACCCTTTTTAAAAATTGGTGTTACATTGGCGATCCTCCAATCTTCAGGTATTAGAGATGATTTTAATGATAGTTCACAGATTACTGATAGCAGTTCTGCAATCTCATATTTCAGTTCTTTCAACACCTTTGGATGTATACCATCCGGCCCAGGTGATTTGCTACTCTTCAGTTTATCTAATAGTTGTAAGACATCTTCCCAATGTATTGATATTTCCTTCAATTCTTCCGCACCTTTAAATACCACTTCAGTCATGGGTAACATCCCTACATCTTCCTCAGTAAAGACCGAAGCAAAGAATTCATTCAGTCTCTCCGCTATCGCCTTGTCGCCTCTTAGTGCTCCTTTAACCCCTTTATCATCTAATGGACCAAATGACTCTCTCACGGGTTTTTTGCTTCCGCAGCAAGCTTCTTCTCAAATTCTCTCTTTGCCTGCCTTATCAATGCCTTATCGACCGTTCTCCCTCCTCCCCTTTGTTTCTAAACTACTTGAACGTGCGGTTCACTGCTGTTGTACCGACTTTCCTCTCAAGTCCTTCTGGATCCTTTACAATCTGGCTTTCATTCTTTACATTCTACTGAAACGGCTCTTACCAGAGTCTCCAGTGACCTGTTCCAGGCAAAATCCAAGGGTCTTTATGTAATCCTCATCCTTCTTAAACTTTAAGCTGCTTTTGACACTGTTGACCATAACCTTCTCCTTGATACTTTGTCCTCGCTTGGTTTTAAGGGCTCTGTACTATCCTGGTTCTCTTCTTATCCTTGCCTGTCTCAGCTCACCCCTTGGTGCCTCTCTTCATGCAGGGCTTGCTCCTCTCGAAGCCTCCCATCAAGCCCTCTGGTGGCTTCTAATCTCAATGTGGTCTTTGTGCAGCTCAGGCGGGCTCCCTTTGAGCCGCTCGATGATTGTCCTCTCAAGTACTTGACCTGGATGGTCCTGTTTCTGGTGGCAGTCACATTGGCCCGCTGTGTCAGTGAACTCCGGGCTGTGGTGGCGCAATCCACCTTACACTAGATTCAACCAAAATCGATTGGTCTTGTGGATGCACCCATGCTTTCTATTTTTTTTTTTAATTATTTATTTATTTATGCAATTTTGACAAAAACAGCAAGAAACAAAAATTTTCCTTGCAATGAATACAGAGTATATAAGATAATAACAAAAGAAAGAAAGAAAAATAAGAGAGAACAACTATAAACATACTCTGTTGTAGTCCACAGTTTGAGGAGGAAAGAGAAGAAATATCAAACCAAATCAGTCTCTGGAAGATTACATTAGCTAATATTCTTAAACAACATGAAAACCAAAATGGCTACGGAGGACCCAGGATATACTCCAAAACAGAGGATATAGATAGATTAGAACATTACTCTGGTGATGGAGTAGCAGGCAATCTGGCATTGATAAAAGTATTCAAATCACTAGGATCAGAGAAAATATATTTAACATCCTTGATAATCACCAAACACCTGCATGGAAATCTAAGAAAAATAAATTCCCCCAATTTTTAACACCCCTGTTTTATAAAGCAAGAATTGCTTTCTCCTCTTCTGAGTTTCTTTAACTAAGTCTGGAAACATTGATACTTTTAAACCCAAAAAAGGTTTCTAATTTTTTCTTGAAAAACATTTTTAGAAGCCAATCTTTATCGTTAACCAAAGCACATTGAACTAACAATGTTGAAGGAGTAGGAATAGGAACTCCCCCCCAGTGTCCTCGAGCAAGCCAGTAACATCCAGAATATTAAAAGTTCACTGTAGATACTGCCACTGAGGTCTCAGCATTCTTTTTCCGACAGGGTAGATAATATACCTTACTCAAAGGTGGAATCAGATCAACAGGAACCTTCAAAATCTCCAACATATAACGCCCATGCTTTCTAATACCACTACTACTACTATCATTTATATAGTGCTACAAGGTGTATGTAGCGCTATACAAACATACAAAGAAGACAGTCCCTATTTGTAGAGCTCACAATCTAATCAAGATGGGCAGAACAATACAAGAGAAACAAGGGGTTCAAACAGGGAAGGAGACACAAGGAGAACAAGGTATTAGAATCCAATTGTGGCCTCAAAGAGGTAAACCTTTAGCATGGATTTGGAGAGGAGAGACTTGACATAAAGATAAAAGGAAGTTTGTTCCATGCATAAGGAGCAGCAAGGTGAAAAGATCAAAGTCTGGAGTTTGCAGAATAAGAAAAGGGCATAGAGAGAAGAAAGCCAGAGGAGGAGCAGCGTTCACGAGGAGGGGTGTAAGGAGAGAGAAGAGAGGAAAGGTAATGAGGGGTAGTAGAATGAATGCATTTATACATTAGAAGGAGATGTTTGATTTGGAAATGGAAGGGGAGCCAGTGAAGTGATTTTAGAAGAGGGGTTATATGAGTGTATGGGAGCTGGTGGAAGATTAGCCGCGCAGCAAAGTTCTGGATAGATTGAAGAGGAGAGATGACACTGAGGGAAACCAGCAAGGAGAAGGTTCCAGTAGTCAAGATAGGAAGTAACCAAAGAGTGGACAAGAACCTTAGTAGTGTGTTCAGAGAGAAAGGGACGAATTTTGTTAATGTTGTAGACAGAGAAACAGATTCTAGCTATATGTTAAATATGTGTGGAGAAAGAAAGGGAGGAGTTGACGATGACCCCAAAGTTGCAGGCCGAGGAAACAGGAAGATTAAGAGTGTTGTCAACAGTGATAAAGGAAAGAGGGAGGAGGGTGTAGGGGGGAAAAATAAGAAGTTCAGTTTTAGCTATATTCAATTTTAGGTGGCAGTGAGACATTCAGGCGGCAAAGTCAGATAAGCAGAGAAACAAGTTTGGAGCAAAGGAGAGATGTCAGGTGTAGATACATAGATTTGAGAGTTACCAGCATAAAAATGATACTGAAAGCCATGGGAAGAGATGAGGGCACCAAGGAACCTTGGTATAGAGAGAGAAAAGGAGAGGGCCTAGAACACACAATTGAGGTGCACCAGCTGAGAGATTGATGGCAGAAGTGAAGGAACCTCCAGAACAAACATTGAAAGAGTGATTGGAGAGAGAAGAAGAGAACCAAGACAGTACAGAACCTTGAAAACCAAGAGAGGAGAAAGTGTCGAGGAGGAGGTGGTCAATAGTATCAAAAGAAGCAGAAAGATCGAAAAGAATGAGAACTGAGTAAAGACCTTTGGACTTAGCGAGGAACAGATCACTGTAGAGTTTGGAAAGAGCTGTTTCAATAGAATGAAATGGATGAAAACCACATTGAAGTGGATCAAGGAAGGCTTGGGAGGAGAGAGATTTGAGACAGTGGCGGAGAACTGCATGTTCAAGAATTTTGGAAATGAATGGGAGAAGGGAGATGGGTCGATAATTAGAAGGACGAGTAGGGTCAATTGAGGGTTTTTTTTGAGGAAAGGAGTGATTACTGCATGCTTTGAAGGCTGCAGGGAAGGTTGCAGTGAAAAATGAAAGGATGAGAAATGAAAGGGATGACTGAGGAGGAGATGGAGTTGAGGAGATGGGTGGGGATAGGATCAGAAGAACAGGTAGTGAGTTTAGAGGAGGAAAGAAAAAGAGAGGTTTCCTCAACAGAGATTTTAGAAAAGGATGAAAGGGTGATAGAGATTGAGGGGAAAGTTGATAATGGAGAGGGGGAAGAGGGGGTGAAGAAAATTTAGTGGGGAATTGAGTAATCGTATGCACTTTGTCATGGAAATAGTCTAATAGGGGTTGGGCAGATAGAAAAGGAAGGATTGAAGGTTGGAGGTGCCTTAAGAAGAGAATTGAGAGTAGGAAACAGACAATGAGGGTTAGAAGCAAGACAGTCAGAGAAAATAGTTTTGCTTAGCGAGTGCAGTGGTGGACTGGAAAGAAGAAAGCATGAATTTGAAGAAAAGTCAAAGAGAGAGGGAAGGTGATCTCAGAGTCCACCTCTGATATTCTTGCAGACTTGCTTCCCAAGGCTGCATGCCAACAGAGGAGAGGCACCTTGCACATGCTGCACTGTAAGTGTGCCTTGGCCTTCTACATCAAGCGTACCAAGACCCACCGGCAGTCCACCTAGTTGTTCGTCTCTTTTGACCCTAACAGGCTGAGAATGGTTGTCTCTTAGCGCACTCTGTCCTTGTGGCTGACAGACTGCATCACCTTGGTGTATTCCAATGCCGATCTGAACCTGGAGAGTCATGTTACAGTTCAAAATGTTCGGGCCATGGCTGCCTCTGTTGCCAACCTATACTCTGCAGTCGCAGAGGAAATCTACAAGGCTGCGATGTGGTCTTCAGTCCACACCTTCACAGTCCACTACTGTCTTGATGGGGATTCCTTAGTGACAGCAACTTTGGCCAGGCCGTGCTCCCCCTTTGGCACCTCTTTGGGTCTTAGATCCAACTCCTGCCCAATGGCCCTTCTGCCTATCCAGGCTATCTGCAAATGTTGACTGACCTCGGTGCTGCTGTACGCTAAGGATGGTGAATCTGTGGAGTCCCTAGAAGGGATTACCTTGCTGCTGTTCCTGTTCTCTAGTTTTTGTTGCACCTGTTAGGCTTGCCTCCTTGGTCTTTCGGTAGATCCTTATGTGAGAACTTACTTCCTGCTTGTTGATAGAGAAAGCGTAATTACTCACCTGTAGCAGGTGTTAAGAACATAAGATATGCCATACTAGGTCGGACCAAGGTCCAACAAGCCCAGTATCCTGTTTCCAACAGTGGCCAATCTGGGTCACAAGTACCTAGCAGTTTCCCCAAAAGACACAGGTTCTACAATGCTTGTATTGGGGCAAGCAGTGGATATTCTGGGTCCACTTTAATAATGGTTTATGGCCCTTTCTTCCAGGAACTTGTCCAAACCTTTTTAAAACCCAGCTTCATTAACAGCTTTTACTACATCCTCCCGTAGCAAATTCCAGACTTTGATTACATGTTGAGTGAAAAAATATTTTCTCTTATTAGTCTTAAATAGGTTACCCTGTAGCTTCATTGCATTCCCCCTAGTCATTCTATATTTCCACTCCATTCATTAATTTGTAGACCTCTATCATATCTCCCCTCAGTCATTTTTTTTCAAGGTTGAAGAACCCTAAGCGTTTTAGCTTGTCATAGGGGTATCCTTTCATCCCTTTTACCATTTTGGTGTCTCTTCTCTGTACCTTTTCTAATAATGCTATATCCTTTTTAAGATACGGCGACCAGAATTGCACACAATATTTAAGGTGTGGTCGCACCATGGAATGATACAGAGGCATTATAATATCCTTTGTTTTGTTCTCCATTCCTTTCCTTATGATACCTAGCATTCTATTTGTTCTCCACGATGATGTCTAAATCTTTTTTCCTGGGTGGTGGTTCCTAATGTGGAACCTTGCATCGTGTAACCCTAGTTTGTGTTTTTCATTCCTAGGTGCATAACTTTGCACTTGTCCACATTAAATTTCATGTGCCATTTGGATGCCCAGTCTTGCAATTTATCAAGGTCTTCTTGCAATTTTCCACAATCCTAATGGGTTTTAACAACTTTGAATAGTTTTGTGTCATCTGCAAATCTGATAACCTCACTCGTTATTCCCATTTCCGAGTCATTTATGAATATGTTAAAAAGCAACAGACCCAGCACAGATCCCTGGGGTACTCCACTAGTCACCTTTCTCCATTTGGAAAATTGGCCATTTAGCCCTACCATCTGCTTTCTATCTTTTAAACCAGTTCCTGATCCACAATAGTATACTGTCTCCTATTCCATGACTTTTTAATATTGCCAAAAGTCTCTCATGAGGGAACTTGTCAAAGGCTTTCTGAAAGTCCAGATACATTATATCAACCGACTCACCTTTGTGTACCTGTTTATTCACACCTTTAAAAAAACATAACAGATTAGTAAGACAAGACCTTCCTTGGCTAAAGCCACGTTGACTGTCTACCATTAAGCCATGACTATCTACATGTTCAGTAATTTTGTTCTTTATGATAGTTTCCACCAATTTTCCCGGTACCAATGTCAGGCTGACGGGTCAGTAGTTTCCTGGATCACCCCTGGAACCCTTTTTAAAAATTAGCGTTACATTAGCCATCCTCCAGTTTTCAGGTATTACAGATGACTTTAATGATAGTTCACAGATTACTAATAGCAGTTCTGCAATCTCATATTTCAGTTCTTTCAACACCCCTGGATGTCTACCATCCGGTCTAGGTAATTTGCTACTCTTCAGTTAATCAAATAGTTGTAATACATCTTCCCGGTGTATCGATTTTTCTTTCAGTTCTTTCACAGCATCTCCTTTAAATATCATTTTATTCATGGGTAATAGTCCTACATCTTCCTCAGAAAAAACCGAAGCAAAGAATTCATTCAGTCTCTCCGCTGTGGCCTTGTCCCCTCTTAGTGCCCCTTTCACCCCTCTATCATCTAATGTTCCACCTGACTCACAGGGTTTTTGCTTTATTATGCTTTTTTGCTTCCACAGCAAGCTTCTTCTAAAATTTTCTCTTTGCCTGCCTTATCAATGCCTTACTTCTAACTTGTCAGTGCTTGTGTTTCCAGTTTTCGTCATTTGGCTCCTTTTTCCATTTCCTGAAAGATGCTTTTTTGGCAACAGCCTCTCTGACCTCACCTTTAAACCATGCTGGCAGTTTTTTGGATTTCCTTCCACTTTTCTTAAAGCGTGGAATACAGCTGGTCTGGGCTTCCAAGATATTATTTTTAAACACCACCCAAGATTGATGTAAATCTTTAACTTTGGCAACTGCTCCTTTTCATTTTTTCTTAACTATTTTCCTTATTTTATCATAGTCTCCCTTTTGAAAGTTAAAAGGTAGTACTGTGGATTTCCTTACCGTTCTTCCTTCGTTTATTAAATCAAACGCAATCATGCTATGATCACTATTGCCAAGTGGCCCCAAAAACCTTATCTCTTGCACCAGATCTTGTGTTCCACGAACGACTAAGTCCAAAATGGCTTCCCTTCTGGTGGGTTCATGAACCAGCTGCTCCAAGAAGCAGTCATTTATTTCATCTAGAAATTTTATCGCCCTCGCATGTCCTGCCGTGACACTGACCCAGTCCATACCGGGGTAATTGAAATCACCTATTATTATTACTGTGTTGTAACTTTTGTTAGCTTCCCTGATTTCTTTGATTATTTCATCATCCATTTGTTTATGAAATGCTCAAAGAAATCAGGGAAGCTCACAAAAGTTCTCTGTGGACAGCAGGAATAAGTCCTTACAACCTTCCCACCTCCCCGGGGAGTTGTTTTTTTGACTACTGTTTTGAAATTTGATTGGAAAAGATGGCACCCTGGCAGGAGAAAGGGCAGGCATGCATGCATGGTGCAGCTCCCAAAAGCTTCCAGTGGAAGCTGGGGAGCATTCCACCTGGGCTCCGTCGCTGACGTCACCCATACGTGAGGACTTAGGTCACTCTTTTGGCCTGATTTTACTAAGCCTTTTCTTTCATAAACACAGAATGGGAAAAAGATCTTTTGAATGAAACTGAGTTCACCACCTTTAGTCTTTTGGGAGGTCTCTGTTTTGTTTGTAACTGCTTTGGTAAAAAGAGCTTGTCAGACGGCTGCCTGGGTGAGAATGTTCACAGTCTTGGCAAGTGCATATACCAATATGATTTGCAAGGGATTGTGGGAAATGCGGTCCATTCACACCAGACACAGCTGCTTACAATAATTAGTTGTGCTTGAGTGTAAAGCCAATAAGATATTTATTTATGGGGTTATTTCTCCCAACACAGATATGCTTGGTAGCACATAAAACAGGATACTTGCTTTCAGTGTTAAACTTGGAAAAACAAAATCAGGAAAACAACATTTGAACTTGTCAGGCAATCAAAGCAAAAGAATAAAGACCTGGTTGGAAACAAACTGGTCTTTTCTGTAGGCTTTAGCTAATATTTTCTTAGCAGTATTTCAAACAACAAGCAAAACCCACAAAGAAGGGAAAAACTGTTCTTTTCAGGTTAACTTCTTATATCTTCACACATAGACTCAGAAGTGATTCCCTCAGAGCTCACAAGCAATTAGGTAAGGCTCAATTGCTAGCAGTTATCCAGCTGAAACCCCTTAGCTGGCTTGCTTTCTACTGCGTGGCCCAAAATCCTACTCAGGAGCTTTTCTGAGTAGATTAAAGAACAAGTTTGTATTTCTTTGTGATGGTTGCTGTACTTTGTAACAGAAAATTACCAAAGGAGTTTAGACAGAGAGCAATCCATATATTCACAGCCTGTATCTAAGACCGCTCCTTCCCCTTCTTCAACAATCATGGGTTCAATATCATGGATTGGCACAGAGGAATTTCTCAATGGAGCACTTTCAGGAGAATACTTGTTTCCCTGCTGTCTTTCAAGGTTATAGCTAGGGCATAGATCAGTGTTCATACCTGAGCTTCCATTGCTGTTAGAGTTCCTCTCTAAATAGCCTGGCCAGTATGTAGTCCAGTTTTTATGTCCAGCCTTCCAATCCAGATCCCTGGACACTGGATCTCTCTTCACATACCTTCTGGCACGGGTCCTAGGGTCCCTTCCAAGTGCAGCCGTCTCCCTCACAGGTACCGTCTGGAGATTCCTAGCTCTGCAGCACCATTCCTCTGGCTTTCCCCAGTCCAATGGTGTATGCTGGCCCTTGGAATACCTTCCAGTATATGTACTGCTCTGGACTCCTTTAGACCTCCCAAATGCTTTTCTCTTCTTTCTTCCAAAGGGATTCTTGCCCTCTCTGTCCGTCCGGTTTGGCTTCTGTTTCTGATGATCCTCCAGATGATGAAGATGTCCAAGCTGAGGATCTCCAAGATGAAACTGAGGATGAGGATCTCCCAGATGAAACTGAGGATAATTCTCTGTAGAATAAACTCTACCTTTATTCAGCTTAGATGAGTGCTCCACCCTAGCACAGCGCAGCTGTGCTGAATCAGGCCCTGCCCTTTGAGATGAATGCTTGGGGATTACCTCATAGCCCTCCTGATTGAACACACGTTTCCCCACTTCAGCTCCTCTAATGGCTGCTGGAAACCTGGTGCATTCTGGGACTGGTAGTCTTTTATGGAAAAATTCTGTTTTCTTATTTCTACCAGAACTGACAGGTTGCTTGTTCAGAGTCACTTCACCTTTTCTATAGCTCCTTCCTGAGCTATGATAAGCTTCCTTATCACAAGCTGCAGTGTTCCTGTAGGGCTTACTGATACATTTGTATTTTTTTAACACTACTGACAATCTTTCAGCATCTGTAAATGGCTCTTCTTTACATCTTTTCTTACTATTTGTATTCCATTTTTTGAGGATGGGTATCCACACCACAATCCTTGTATTCAAAGGGGATAATTTGATAATTACCCATGTTGTTGAAAAGTATGCATGTGTTTTCCACTCTGTGGATGCTGCAAGATTTTCTGAGTAAAAGTGCGTGCATAATTTCACTATGAAAATTACCACAGGAGAAATAACCTGCACACATTTATACCTGATAATTTGTGCAGATACTTTTCTGAGTAAAAAATATGTGATGTATCAAAAAATGTAAAATTATGCGCATTGCCCAAATCATGCCCCACTGCTGCAGCCCTACTCTAAGGGACACATCTTCCCTTCTTTTTACCCACATATAGAATGGGCAGTTTTATAAAAGCTTATTTCAATATATAAAAGCACTGTTTTACCTATGCAATGACTTTCACAATTTCCTACTCTAGGACTGACAAACACCTTCCACATTGTTCTTTCAGCCTGCTGGCTAGTGCCCACCCAACACAGATTCAGCTTTGACTGCTGTTGTTTTACTTTGTGCACTTAGTCCCGGTTTTGTTATTTATTTTTTTGGTTACATTTTTATACTGCTACTTCCAGTGATCAGAAGCGGTTTACATTATAACAGTAAACTCAACCAGAACAGTTACATATAACAGGTTTATAACTATGTACATAAAAAGGTTGGTGGGGTGGAAACCTCAAACTATTTACAATCCAATATAGATCAGTTAAAATATTTATATTATTATTATTAATTATTATTAGTAATTATTATTAGTAATTATTAATATTATTAATATAATATGCCTAGAGCCTGGCTAGTTTTGGCAAGTAATGCCCCATTGTAAATATATTGCACATGCATTTTTGTATAGCGCAAATGCCTAACTATACACTTACATAACCACAGTAAATATTGTCTGTAAATTTAACTAAAGTGTCTGTGTCCTCTTGCAAAATCAGTGAGTTCTGCTGGATATTTACAGTATGACAGTTCGGTGTCATCTGCAAATGTGACAAATTTCTGTTTTTTGTTCTGCTGCCTGATTACTTACCAAAATATGGGCTGCACAGTTGTCTGCTGCCTGAATTATATAACCATTAGATGAGTTAGGTATCTTGAAATTTGAATTGTGTGGGATAGGCAGGTTCCATGGGAATTCAATGGTACTTGATTGCCAGTGTACTTAAAACTATATGATGGGTGCACAAGTCTGGCAGTCAGAACAGAGGTGGCAGACTCCTGTGTACCTCAGGACAAACAGGGCCCATCACAGAACCCTGTGGAGCCCTCATCTGTCCCCTTATTACATCTAAAATATAGACATTTTTCATTATTTTTGACCACCTGTAGATTCCTCAGCCAGTTCTAACCCATATGCACATGTCATCCTTAAAATTGCATCTTTGTAATTTAAAAATCAGTCTTCCATATCTTCCTGCTAGGCCAGTCCAGACAAGTGGTTTGTGTTCCCTTACCAGCAGAGGTGGAGACAAAAAAAATCCAGAGATTTCTGATGACCTTATCCTGTACTATATCTAAATCAGATAGAGGGCATACTACCTCAGTATTTCTCTGTCTCCAGCAGAGTGTAGACACATTGCTCGGCGATGTATTTTGGAGTTGCAGGCCTGGGCATGCTGAGATCCCTATCTGCCCTTTTCAGAAGAGGTTGTGTATTTAGGCAAAAAGGAAGGTATAGGCCGTAAAGTGGTATCGTTTTCCATGTTATCCAGGTGGTCTGCTTGCCTTTGTTCCTGAAGGAACAATGTAAGGGGAAAGCCAAGGGCTTTCACCTGGTGGACATTAGATGGGTGTTTCTTAGACATCTGTAGGTCACTAACTCTTTCCGAAAGTCGGATAGACTTTTGTTCTGTTTGAAGGCAGTATAAGAGCAAAATGGCCACAAAGTCTTTCTCGGGCTACTGGATAAAGGAGTTGATAGGTTCAGGCTGTCTTTTGTGGGTCCAGCTGGTCCCATAGGGTTTGCTTGTGTATTCCACATGTTGTTTTTTTATTTAGCTAGGTTTATATACCATTTTCACCAGGTCAAAGCAGTTAATAGTTCCATAGAACAAATACCACCTTGAATAACAATTCATAGAGTTAACATAGTTACATAGAACCAATAACACCTTAGGCATATAATATGTATAACAGCAAATTATTTGTAATCATTGCTATCTTATTGTAAATAGTTTAATGTACAAATGATATCTCCAGGAACAAGCAGGAATGTAGTCTTCACATATGGGTATCGTCAGTACCGACGGAGCTTGCGCGGGAACACTCCGCAGCGTCCAATAGGAAAGCTTTTGGGAGCATCCCACAGCGCCTGCGTGCTGCCTTCCCGCCTTTCCAACTGTCCCTCTCCAGTTCTTTGTTTTCCGCGGAGCCGACAGGTTGCATACCCTTTCACCGCAGAAAATTTTGTCTTTAATCTTTGTTTTTGTGGTCACATCTGCCTTCCCTCGACACTATACCGGTACCGCCGGTTCTTTCTTTCTTTCTTCTAAAAAAAACCAAAACAAAACTATAGTTTCTGAAGTAGTTTCCTTCAGAAACTTTTTCTTTCGTGCTAGGTGCCATTTTGGGCACTAGGCCCAAATTTACCTTAAAAATGGAAAAACCTGCTTCAGGTTTTAAGAAATGTTCTAAATGTGGCGGTACCATTTCCGTCACCGACACCCATGATTGGTGTCTCAAATATTTAGGTCCTGACCACTCTATTTCAGAGTGCCTCTCCTGTGGACTGATGTCAAAAAGCGTTTTTACAGCCTATTTGGTCTTCAAAAGCTAAGTACCAGCCATTTTTGAATAAGTGCTGTTTTAAATTCAAACTTCTTTAAAGTGATTAAAAAGGACGGGCCACGGTGGTGGAAGGTGTTTTTCCTTTCCACTGTGCTGGCCATTCCGACAAAAAAATTTAAAACATATTTGGTTTTTCACTGAGTTTTGTGGTTTTGCTGTTAACTTGAGCTCAGGGTGAAGGTTTTTGTGTTACTTTTGGTGTTTGTTCTACCTTCTATTTTTACCCATGGCGGCAGTTACGTTTGCTTATACAGAAGAGCGCTTATCTCAATTAAAAAAACAAAAATCTCTTTTTGATACTGATGTGACTTCTGGATTGGCAGTTGATTTACCCCCGACGATTCTTGAGTTAAAAGATCTTCAAAAGAAATTGATAAGATCTGATTTACATGGGGAGGCTATGGCACAATATCTAAAATCTTCTGTGATTCCTAGAGGGCTTCGGGTGTTTAAACCCCCGAAACAATTTACGAGTGATGACAGTTTCCTGGCTAAATGGAATGCTATATTAAATAAATGTAGCTTTGATCTGATTGCATTGCTCTTGGAGTGTTCTCTTCAGGAACGTGAAACACTTACTTCGCAGGCGGTGTTCTGAAAGAGAAGATCTTGGAAACATTGTTACCCCCAAGTTTTGAAATTCAATGGAACGACATTGACAAACAACTAGCCTCCTTTCGTGATCATGTTCGGGGACTTAAAATCAATAAATTCAAACAAGATAAATCTGATTATGATAATAACTGCGTGTATAACTGGCCCTCACTGATGATTCAAAAGCAAAATCGTAAGAAGGTCTCCTTTGCTTTCAGTTCTGATGATTGCTCAGATACGGACTCTAGTGAGTCAGGCCAGTTGACTGGGGGCAAGAAAATTCAACAGTCCTCTGATACCCTACGGGGAAATTCTTTTCGGGGACGACGAGCTCGGGGTAACTATCAGGCGGATTTTTGGGAAGGTCCGGATACCCGGTCCAGAACGAGGAGTCGACAGTCGTGAATTTATCGGGAGCATCTCTTCCACCTGAACAGCTACAAATTTTGGAAATGGGTTTGTCTTTTATCCCATCGCCATGGTATGATGGTTTTGAAATGCGAGTAGCGCTACAAAAGTTTTTTCGAAAATTGCGGGTAATTCAATATATGGCTGAACAATCCGTTTCTGTGGATACCTCATTGGTGAAGAACCCCTCTCGCTGGCAACCGCCAGGTCAACCTGATGCGGCTCTGTCAACTTTTCAACTTTTAGTTTTACAGGCCTTATCAAAGCTGGAGAATTCTAACTTTCCTTTTTATAATAATTTTTCTAAAATGCAGCATAAGGCTTTGCGAGAGCTGTCTCAATCATCTTTAGTAATACGACGGGCGGATAAAGGTGGTGCAATCTACTGAGCAATATGACCGGGAAATGCATGTCCATTTGGACAATCAAAATCATTATTCTCTGATAGAGGATCCAACTGTGAGTCTTAAAGATCAAATTTTTCAGCTAGTCTCTCATGCATTCCTTAGTAATTGGCTGACCCAGAAAGAAGCGGATTTTTTAATCAAAAAACATCCAAAGACTCCTATTTTCTATCTCGTACCAAAAATCCACAAGTCATTAACAGCTCCCCCGGGACGTCCAATTGTGTCCTGCAGGGATTCAATTTTGGAACCATTGTCCCAGTTCTGCGATCTTTTTTTGCAACCTGTGGCAGCAACTGTGCCTTCTTACATAAAGGATACGGGGAATCTTTTACGTCAATTATCAGCTTACACTGATTTATCAATGTGTTCCTTTCTTGTTACTCTTGACGTCCAGGCCCTTTATACTAATATTGATCAGAGAGAAGTTATGTCTGGATTGTCACAGTATCCTATTCCACTTCCAAGTCAGATTCCCAAACATTTTTTTCTTGATTTACTGGACTTAGTGCTCAATCATAACTTTTTCTTATACCAACAGCAATTTTATTTGCAGACCTATGGAATTGCTATGGGTGCAACGGTGGCTCCCTCTATTGCCACAATTTATATGGCTTGGTTTGAAGAGTCATATGTCTATTCACATCCCATGTTTTCCCGGGTTCCACTTTGGAGGCGATTTTTAGATGATGTTTTTTTCATCTGGACGGGTAGTAGGAATGATTTGGACTCTTTTCTGGGTTCTTTGAATTCTTTTAAACCCAATATACAATTTACGGCACAAGTGGAAAAAGAAAAAATTCAATTTTTGGATATCATGATTGAATGCACTTCAGGGGGTCTTTCAACATCTTTATATAGGAAGCCGGTCCAACGAAACACGCTATTGCGTTTTGACAGTTATCACCCCCCTGCTCTTAAACGGGGTTTACCTTACGGACAATTTCTACGACTTCGAAGGAATTGTACCGAGATGGCACAGTTTAAGATTCGTGCTAAGGAATTGAGCTCTCGACTTTTATCTAGGGGATATCCACCGAAGATTGTCCGTTTGGTTTATAAAAGAGCCTGTTATACACATCGGGAATGGCTCCTGGAACCTCAGGTTCCCTCACCTCCTACTGATAAAGTCACGGGCATTTTTCCTTTCATGCGGGGCACCACTTCTGTTGTTTGCTTGATTCAGAAATTTTGGCCGATTTTAGCCATTCATCCGTGTTTTCGTAAACCATTGCAAATTGCTTATTCTCGCAAGTCTAACTTGCGAGATTTATTGATGAAGACTACGGCTCCTCAAGACCGGCCACCTTCAGGGCATGATAACGCCGGTCATTTTTCTTGTGGGACCTGTTCTTTTTGTTTAAACACCTTACCGGGCTTGCTATGGGACTGACAGTCGTACCCAAAAAAGCTATTATACCCGATGGCATACGGACTGCACCACTGCTTATGTGGTTTATTTAATTCTCTGCCCCTGCCAATTACCTTATATTGGGAGGACTTCACGGACTTGCAAACAGAGGTTGGGAGAACATGCTTCTCGCTTGCGTACACAGCAGCTTGCAGCACCTTTGGTTCATCATTGTTTGGAATGCTCGCATGAATTTGATGATCTTCGTTGGCGTATTTTAGATCATGTACCCCCTAATCCCCGAGGTGGTGATAGGATCCAGATCCTACAAAATTTGGAGCAAAAATGGATTTTTAGGTTGCAATCTGTATATCCAGAAGGCTTGAACCAGCAGCTGGATTGGCATACTATTTTTTAACCTTTCCGATCGGGAGGTGTAACCTGATTGGTGGTTTCCCTTCCCTGTTCTGATAGGTTCTTTTGTATATGCCACACCTGATAAGCGCGTTCTATTAACTCGGGAACCTGGGTTATATATAAAAAACCATTTCATTTAGCTGTGTTTCCAAGGCTAACGTTTATTACACAGTAGTTTGACCTGAAGCAGGGGGTTTCTGGATATGCCCCCGAAACGTGCCATGTCGTGTATTTGATCTACTGGTGACTAAAGCGTTTTTACAGCCTATTTGGTCTTCAAAAGCTAAGTACCAGCCATTTTTGAATAAGTGCTGTTTTAAATTCAAACTTCTTTAAAGTGATTAAAAAGGACGGGCCACGGTGGTGGAAGGTGTTTTTCCTTTCCACTGTGCTGGCCATTCCGACAAAAAAAATTTAAAACATATTTGGTTTTTCACTGAGTTTTGTGGTTTTGCTGTCAAAAAGGGGCCGGCAGAACCGAGCTGCTGAACATAGTAACATAGTATATGACGGCAGATAAAGACCAGTATGATCCATCTAGTCTTCCCAGCAAGGCGGCAAGAGCATGTGCACCTAAACTTAACACCTTTTTTCCCTCAGACGTGGCGTCTGTTGCATCGATGTTCTCCAGGGCCTCATCTTCCTCCCATGGATCTCAGGTAACCAAACATAAATCTAGCCGGTCCTCAAAGGATAGATCTCCTTCTAAGTATCGAGATGCCCCTGGCGTTGCCCTTGAGGAATTTTCACCAGCAAAACTGCCCCAGCGGGAGGCTTCAGCTTCCAAAGCACTAACGGGGCTCCAGGTTGTTCTCAAGGCCTCAACCTCGGCAGAACTACTGGCGCCATGCTCTGGGCTTCTGGCCGCTTCTACTGGTACTGATACCCAAGCATCGGCAGCGTTGATTGACCAGAGATTCCTTGCTATCGAATGCAGTCTAGCGGCTCATCTCACGGCTTCGGTACCGTTGAAACCGCTTCAGACACCTCAACCGATACCGGTACCGACTGCATCGACATCGGCGGGTATCCTACCCGTACCGAGTCATGAGTCTCTCTCCAGCATCGACAGATTGGTACCTGAACAACCCGATACCGACTTCGATCAATACTGGTATCATGCTTTGCACGATCACCGGGATTGGAGAGATTTTGAATCCTTGAATGAGACTGAAGACTCCGAAGACACTGCCGAGGATTCTCCCTGAGGATTCCTCTTCTCAGCGCAGAATGTCTCCGCCAGAGGATATGTCCTTTCAGGACTTTATCCGTGATGTGGCTCCGAGACCTTTCCATCACAGTAGCTCCTGAAAAAGAGCCTAGGGCAAAGGAGTTGGAAATCCTCCAATACCCTAAGGCTCCCAAAGAGGCAGCTACTCTGCCTATTCATGAGATCTTACATGATTTTATGCTAAGGATATGGGAAACACCTATAACCATATCTCCTCATTCTCGAAGACTCGATACCATGTATCGACTTCCACCTTGTCCTGGCTTTCAAAAAACTCAATTACCACATCATTCAATGGTGGTGGAATCAGCCATGAAAATGCAGAGAGACATGCATCCAATCCTCCAAGTCGTGAATGTAGGACTCTCTTCCATGCTCTCAGCTAGGATCAGTTCCTATATCTTGTATATGGGAATGTTCCTTAAAGAGGTCACAGGAGACTTGGAGCTTATGAGCCCTCTTCTTCCTCATGACAAAAGACAAGACTATCTCACTCTTGTCAAACATGCTCAAGATGTTTCCAAGTTTGTTAATCGTGCAGCCTTTGACTGTTTTGATTACATAAGCAGAACCTCTGCTATTGCCATTGGTGCACGTCGGATCGCCTGGCTTCAGGCATCTGACTTGGAAATTTGGGTACAGGATAAATTAGGAAACATTCCTTGCACAGGAGAAAAACTCTTTGGCAAGAATTGGCAGGAGAAGGCTAATGAAATAGATGCTGACAATATCACACTGGATAGATTGTCCAAATCTACAGCCGATCCTGCAAAGAAAAGATCCTCTAAGAAACCATTTTTCAATAAGAAAAATAAGTTTTATCCTTCCTATATCCAACAGGGACACCATCCAGGTCAGATTGCCCAAAAGGGACAGCAGCAACAATGTAGACAACAAAAGAAGCCAAAAGCTGCAAAACCTCAGCCAGCTCAGCAGACTCAGCCTCCTCAGGGGCTTGACTCCTTTCTAGAGAACTTCGCCTTCCTGCCCCTGAACGGTCCAGAACCCTTAACCATCCCAGGCAGGTTATGTCATTTTGCCCACAGATGGTACCAAATAACAGCGGAAAATTGGACTCTGTCCATTTTACGAGAGGGGTACAAGCTTCATTTTCACAGCCTGCCGCCTCCTACAATTATAAGACCCTTCAATTCTCAGGCCTTTTTCGACAATCTCTTAGGTCAAGAAGTCACAATGCTCCTTGCTCAAGGAGCAATAGAGGAAGTACCCATCAGGGTACAGGGTTCTACTCCCCCTATTTCCTTATTCAAAAGAAAACAGGAGGACACAGACCCAGACCCATTTTAGACCTCAGAGAATTGAAGAAATATCTGTTCCGAGAGAAGTTCAAAATGGTCTGTCTAGAAACTCTGCTGCCATACCTTCAAAGTCAGGATTGGCTTTGTTCTCTAGATCTCAAGGATGCGTATACTCATATTCTCATCTATCCAAATCACAGGAGATTCCTCCGATTCCTGTTTCAAGGAAAGCACTACCAATACAAGGTTCTTCCCTTTGGCCTGACATCTGCGCCAGAAGTGTTCACAAAATGCATGGCTGTGGTAGCAACATTTCTGCACACTCTGGGAATATTCGTCTTCCCTTACTTAGACGACTGGCTCATTCGAGCCCCTACAGTGCCAGAAGCCAGCTCTGCTCTATCTCGCACAATGCGGATCCTTCAGTATTTGGGACTGGTCATAAGTCTCCCAAAATCCAATCTTGCTCCTACTCAGTCCCTAGAGGTCTTAGGAGCTCATCTGGATACAAGGGCTTTCCTTCCGTAGCCCTGCTGTCTTCGCATAGTACAACTAGCTTCCCAAGCAGTGCTCAAACCTTGTCTCACTGCTCGGGAAATGCTACAATTGCTAGGCCACATGACATCCACCGTGCATGTAGTTCCTTATGCCCACCTCCATGTGCTCGCAACCCAGTGGACTTTATCCACTCAGTGGACACAGGCCTCAGGTTGCCTGTCAGACAAAATAACAAATGCAGACCATCCCTCCAATGGTGGCAATCACCCAGAAACCTTCTGGTGGCGGTCTCCTTTCCAGCAACCCCTATCCCAAGCCACCCTAACAAGAGATGCTTCACAGGTGGGATGGGGATCACACCTGCACGATCTCTCTACCCAGGGTACATGGACTCCACAGGAGGCCTGTCTTCACATCAGCCTCCTGGAGCTCAGAGCAATCTTCCTTGCTCTTTGAGTATTTCACGCCCAGCTCAGCTACAAGACAGTCCTAGTTCAAATGGACAATCAGGTAGCCATGTTCTATGTGAACAAGCAGGGCGGAACAGGCTCTCTGTCGCTATGCAATGAAGCTTTGCGACTATGGGCCCTCGCCAGAGAGCATCAGATTCATCTTGCAGTGTATCTTCCAGGTATTCAGTATTCTTGGGCAGACAATCTCAGTCAAGTTCTGCTTCCACACGAATGGTCTCTCCATGCAGACCAGGTTGCCCAAATATTTCAGATTTGGGGAACCCCGGACATGGACCTCTTTGCAAGTCCGCTGAATGCCAAACTTCCCTGGTTCTGTTCCAGAATTCCGGTTCCATGTTGTCAGGCAAGGGACGCCTTCCTCCTTTACTGGGGTCAGGACTTTCTATATGCCTTCCCACCCATTCCCCTCATCCCCAAAACCCTATTCAAGCTTCAGGGAGACAGAGGTCATATGATCCTCATAGCTCCACGTTGGTCACGGCAAACGTGGTACCCTCTGCTCCTACATCTCTCTCAAGCTCTGCCTCTGGAGTTGGGATCCGCTCCAGATCTTCTCTCCCAAGAGGACGGGATTCTGTGGAATCCCAGTCCCCAGTCTCTGCATCTCAGGGCCTGGTTGCTGAAAGCCTAGAACGTCAGGATCTTAATCTTTCCCAACAGGTAAAAGATATTCTTCATGCTTCTAGGAAACCCTCCACAAGACGCTCGTATGCCTTTAAGTGGAAAAGGTTGACCATATGGTGCTCACAGAAGGGTCTTAACCCTCTTGCGATACCTTTGGAATCGATACTGGAGTATCTCCTTCATTTGTCAAATTCGGGTCTCAAGACAAATTCAGTAAGAGTCCATCTTAGTGCTATTACAGCTTCTTACAAGCCAATCTGTTTCCTCTCATCCTCTCATAGCGAGATTTATGAGAGGCCTTCTTTTAACAAAGCCTCCCATTAAGCCACCACCGGTGGCATGGGACTTAAATCTGGTGCTCGGGCAGGTCATGAAACCACCATTTGAACCATTAGCCACTACATCTTTGAAATTCCTTTCCTGGAAAGTCATCTTCCTCATTGCAATCACTTCAGCACGTCGCATCAGTGAATTGCAAGTGTTAGTGGCTGATCCTCCTTATATAAGGTTCCACCATGATAAGGTAGTTCTTAGGACTCATCCACACTTTATGCCAAAGGTGGTTTCGCCTTTCCATTTAAACCAAGCGGTTTACCTTCCTGTATTCTTTCCAAGGCCTCATGCCTCTAATGCAGAAAGGATCCTTCATACCTTGGACTGTAAAAGAGCTTTGGCCTTTTACTTGCAAAGGACACAGCAACATAGAAAGTCCTCTCAACTCTTTGTTGCTTTTGATCCTAGTCATTTGGGACTTCCAGTTTCCAAAAGAACACTGTCCATCTGGATCGCACAGTGCATATCCTTTGCCTATGAGAGTAAGAACCTTCCTCTTGAAGGGCATGTCACCGCTCACAATTTGAGAGCCATGGCAGCCTCAATGGCTCATCTTCACTCTGTGTCTATCGAAGACATCTGTTGAGCAGCTACTTGGGCTTCGGTACATACCTTCACAGCCCACTACTGCTTAAACAAGGACTCCCTCCGGGATGCCTTGTTTGGCCAAGCTGTTCTTCAACACCTTTTTTAGACTTAATCAACTCCTACGCACCGTCCCTGGTAGGATGCCAGAGATCCATGGGGGGAAGTGGGGCCCTTTCACAAGGGCTGATAACTTCTTGGGGCCATCTCCCTGGCATCTGCAGCTAGGGAGTCCCCATATGTGAAGACTACATTCCTGCTTGTTCCTGGAGATAGCATAGTTACTCACCTGTAACAGGTGATCTCCGGGAACAACAGGAATTTATTCTTCACAACCCGCCCACCTCCCCTAGGAGTTGTATCTCTCTCTCTCTCCCTCTCTCTTTTGTCTCAGCTATAAACTCAACTGGAGAGGGACAGTTGGAAATGCGGGAAGGCAGTACGCAGGCGCTGTGGAATGCTCCCAAAAGCTTTCCTTTTGGACGCTGGGGAGCGTTCCCGCGTAGGCTCCATCGATACCGACGATACCCATATGTGAAGACTAAATTCCTGCTGTTCCTGGAAATCACCTGTTACAGGTGAGTAACTACGCTATATTCTTTAACTATTTACACATGCAGAATCTGTCTTGATGGTGTCATATGGGGGGGGGGGGGTAAGCTGGAGGGTCCAAAGTGTTCACAGAATAAGAGGGCTTTCAGGTGTCTGCGGAAGGAGCGGAGGTTGGTGATTATTCCTTAATGTGTTTGGCAGGATGTTCCAAGGGGATGGTGCATAGAGTTCAAATGCTTTGTGGCAAATTTGTTGGTTGAATTTTGTTTTAGAGTCAGGTATAGTGAGTTTGTTTGTAGCAATTCTTCTTGGTCTGTCTGTAGTGAGTTTCTGAAGGAGAGATAAGAGGTGGGTGATTAGGTGGGCAGTATAGTGCTTTGTGTGTAAGGAGCAATGATTCTTTTTTGAAGAGGCAGCCAGTGGAGCTGTTTTAGAATGTGGGTAATGTGGTCATGTTTAGCAGCTCCCTGGATTGTACGTGCTGCAGTTTATAGAGCAATTTGGATGGGGAGGCGGGTGGCTTGTGGCAGGCCTTGGTAGATGCTGTTGCAATAGTCTGCCTGGGAGAGCGGGAGAGCTTGAAGTGATGATCGGAAATCTTCTGGTTTGAGGAGGGGTCTTTGTTTTGAAGTAGATTGTTTTGGCTGTTTTCATTACTTGAGCTTTGAAGGAAAAGTGTTGGTCGAGAGTGATCCCAAGGTATTTCAGCTCTGGTTGAACCTTTATCTGAATGTTTAGTATTGTGGTTGGAGGGGGTGAATGAGGAGTCCCTTGTAATGAACAGAGCTTCAGTCTTTTTGTAGTTTGATAGGTTGTTTGCTGAAGTCCAATGGGAGACATCATTGAAGTAGTCCTGAATTTGCATGTATGTCGATTGTTTTGTGTGGATTGGGCAGTATAGCATAATGCTGTTGGCATATATGTGGAAGGGGATGTTGTGTTTTTTGATAATTGAGCAGAGGGGTTGGAGATATAAGTTGGAGAGGTGTGGATAGTATGGAACCTTGGGTTACTCCTTGCATTTGTTGGTATGGTTTGGAGGTGCTTGTACCCATTTTTATCCTCTGTCATTTGTCAGTGAGGAATGATTGAAACCATTTGAAAACTGTATCCTGAATTCCATACAATTGTAGTCGTCATAGGAGTGTGCCATGGTCAACTGTATCAAATGCTGCAGAGATATATCAAGAAAGATCAGAAGGTAGACTTGTGAGCGGTCTTGTATTCCTTGGGTCAGTATGTTGATTAGTATGGTTATCAGGGTTTCTACTCCATGCAGCAGGCGGAAACAGTACTGTTGTGGATCAAGTAAGCAGTTTTCATCAATGTTGTCTTGAAATTGGAATTGTACAGTCTTCTCGATGATTTTGGCCAGGAAGGGTAGGCTGGCAATGGGTCAGTATGATGCGGGTCTGTAGGATCAAGGGTTAGTTTCTTTAAGGTGGGGCAGATAAAGACAGCTTGGCATATTCCTTGTTGTAGTGTTTCATTTGTTATTTTGGTGAAGATTGGACTGAGTTTGATCTTTGTAGCTTTGATCCAGTTGGCTGGGCATTGATCAAGTGGTGAGGTAGATTTGTTGAGCGTTGTTAGAATTCTCTCGATCTCTTCATTGGTGATCGTACAAAAGGTGGACCAGCAAGTTGTGTTAGGAAGTATTGCGATGGGTAGGGAGGTGGTATGGTCAGGGCAGGGATGTAGCTGTTTGTATTGTGCAGTCAGTTTTTGATGGTTGACAGCAGGTGTTGTGGTTGTTGGGTTGTTCTGTTAGATGCTTGACTATGTCAAATAGTTCTCATGGGCGATTGATAGAGGTATTGATGATCTTTTTATGGTAGTCCTCCTTGGCTTTATCTGTGGTTACATGGTAATTCTGAAGTAGTGTTAGGTATTTATAGCGGTCTTCAATATTTATTTATTTATTTAAAAGGATTTCTATACCACCTTCTCCTGTAATCAAGGCGGTCTACACAGCAAACAATCAAAGAATACTGACTTTTTGTGTGTGCATGCAGTGATAACCGGTGAATGCGTGTGTGTGTAGGGTGTCGTTGATTCGTGGTGGGCTATTTACAGCGTGCGCTATTTTACAATACTATGTACATGAATGAGAAGGGAGTGGGGTTGGTCTGTAGTTCTGGTTGGCGGGCAGGTTATGTGACGTCACTGTAGTCACATAACCTGCCTGGGTTGTCTTTTGCCATTTCCACTCTAGCTCTCTTAGTTTGTTTTTTAATTGACATAGGGTGCGGAAATACCAGGGAGTTTTGTGGATGTGTTGCTTTTAAGGGAGGTTGTGTTGGTTGGGTGCTAAGCTAGCTGCATCTCCAAGCACTTTGTTTCAGTTGTCTGTCAGTATAGTTGTCAGATGTGTCCATCTTTGTTTGGTATGGTGTGTTCCAGGAAGGCATCCTTGTTGAATTGTCTGAAGCATCATGTGGTCTGCTGTTTGAGTTATTGGAGATTTAAGGGGTAAAGAGAAGGTGATGAGGTTGTGGTCAGTCCATGGCATTAAGTAGATTTGTAGTATGGGGGTGGCTGGTATGGATTGGGAGGGTAGGAGGAAAGATTAGGTCGAGGGTGTTGCCTTTGTGGTGTGTGGGGGATGTCACATTTTGGGTAAGGTCCATAGATTATATGGCTGAGAGAAATGTGTCTGCCAAGTTGGTAGGTAGGGAAGGGAGGTTGAAGTCTCCCAAGACAAGGTCTTTCTTGTATTTGGAGTTTATTGCATGATATTTTCTTTTCTGGCAGATAGGTTCTTGGAGGGGAGAGGGTGGGAGCTCGGTAGCTGAGGATGATGGTCATATTGTTATTCGTGATGGTGATTGAGTCCATCTCATTGGTGCTCATCAATGATAGAGGACAGAAATGCAGGTGTTTTGGTTAGTAGCAATACCCCTCCACCTCTTCAGTTGTTTCTTGGGCAGTGGAATAGTGAGTAGCCTTCTGCTTTGAGCTGGTTGAGGGGGATATTATTGGTGTCTGAGAGCCATGTTTCAGTTATACATAGAATATGAAGTTGGTATTCTGTGAGCAGTCTGTGATAGTCTGTATTTTATTTCTCACTGACCTGGCATTGATCAATGCGCAACGGAGTAACTATGTTTCGAGGGCGGTGTTGATGGAGTGATATGGGAAGAGGATTGTATTTTTATTTGGCCTCTGGATGAGTGTAGCCTAACCGGTTGGGGTGAGACTGTTGGAAGGTACCTGTGATGGGTGTGAAGGAGGTAGTGGGGGTGAGGAGGGTGTTGTGTGCTGTTGTCATAGTATGAGGGCAAGTACTATGTATACTGCTAAGTATAGTGAGAGTGTGGTGGAAGTGTATTATAGTGTGAGGGTACACAGGGTCTTTAAGGATTTGCCTGCTCCTTGCATATGATAATAACTTACAGCTGTTGTCTTTGCCTGCTGTCTCCACCTAATGGCTGCACCAAAGGGCCCTCTGGAGAGGCCCTTGGGTGCGGGCCCGCCTTCCTGCGCCTGTTTTTAAATTATATGGGGTACTGGGCCTGATTGGCCTTTGGTGCAGGAGGGAGGAGGAGTTTCACTGCCCGCTCCCTGGTTCTGGACGCTGATCGGGCAGATGTGCTGAACTTGAGCTTCCTTCTGGGCAGCACGCAGCTCTGTCGCTCCCTTAGACATTTGTTGGGTGGCTGTGTGTCATTGCTTTCCACCTTTATCATGCATTACCACTTGGATATCCACACTGGGGCAGGCAGAGCCTTCATGCAAAAGTTTGATGGCTTCCATGTTATCTTCCTGCCCAGTGGAGGTGAAGCTTTTTGTATGTCACACTTATTTGGACTGGCCTAGCAAGACAATATGGAAGGTAACATTTTACTTACCAGATAATGTCCTGTCCTTGAGTCCTTCTAGGCCCTTGGGATCTGTTCTAATCTGCTATGTTCTAGTATGATCTTTTATGCCCTGGTATGATCTGGTGTGATGTGCCATGTTGTGGTGTGACCCTACTGTAAGCTAATCTGGTGTGATCTGCCATGATCGGGTATTTTTTGTGGTTTAGTCCTATGGGCTAAATACCTCTTGGTTGACCTGCACCAGGGTGTTCTGTATACAGTTTTGTAATTTGGACTTTTAGTCCTTATTACCCTCAATGGAGCTTGTGCGGTCATGGGTTCTTATTCATGACTTGGGTATGAATACTGATGTAGTATGCCCTCTAACTGCTCTAGATACAGTACAGGATGAGGTCATCAGAAATTTCTATTTTCCTCTGTATCCATCTCTGTTGGTAGGGGAACACAACCCACTTGTCTGAACTAGCATAGCAGGACTGAAGAAAAGGACCTTATCCAATAAGTACAATGTCACATTTCATGTGGTACAGTATCCATAGATATAATGAAAACCCATATAAGGATTTCTTAGTTCTCCGGGAACAAGCAAGAAGTCAGTCCTCATATATGGGTGACTGCACCAATGGAACACATACAGTGGACACTACCCAGCTTTCACAGAAAGCCTTTGAGAGTTAGACCATGCATGCGTGATCACCTTCCCACCCAAGGGTGCCATTTTACCTCGGTCATCTTTTTTCTGTGGAGCCCATCAGATGTTTCGTCTGCACCCCTGAAAAAGTTGGTGTTTTTTGTCTTTGTTTTTTCTTTATTCTTTCAACTGATCACATACCATCACCTACTCGCTTCTTGGAGCCACTGCCACCTCGCCATCACATTTTTTTGGTACTTTTCTATTTTTCTGACCCTCAGTGTGCGAGATGTTTCTCGCACTCTCCCTAACCAGGACCTTGGAGTTAGATCTCGCAGGTGCCGTTTTCCCCGACTATTTATTTATTTGGTTTTATACTGCACTATTCATGATCGGCACGGTTTACATAAATAACAACATATTACATGGAACAGCTTACATAGTTTACATAGAGCAAGGAACAGATTTACATAGAACATGTGAACAAGATAGAAAACAATTAACTATTTACATTAATAGATCCTTAATAGATCATACACAGTAACATATGGGCCTGGGGAACTATTTACAGTCTGACAGAACTTGAGTGTGAAATTGATGGGCAGAGCTTTAAGTTACATGGTCAAAAGCAAGATGGAGTAGGTGTGTTTTAATTTCTTTGCGAAAGGTGGCCAAATCTGAAATGAGACGAATATGAGCAAGTAGGGAGTTCCATAGTTGAGGGGCAAAGAGGGAGAAGGCTCTGTTAATGGCAAATTGGGATCTTTTTCTAGCTATTGATGGGATGGTAAGAATGTTTACCATATTTGTTCTTCTTGTTCTGTTGTCAGGAGTCCAATATAGAAGATCTTCCAGTGAGAATGTGGATAGGTGATAGAGGATTTTAAGTTATCAGGAGAGTTTTGTACTTTTGTCGACTACTTATTGGGAGCCAGTGAAGATGGATTAGGAGAGGAGTTACATGTTTGTATCTGGAAGCTCCATATATGGTTCGTGCAGCGGTATTCGCTGCTAATGTCCTCTGTTAGTGGTTTCAAGCAGTGTGACCATTGCAGGCATACTATATCCCGCATGGATCTCCATAACTGCTGCCTGTGGTGCCTCAGAGCCAATCACGATGCCTCTACCTGTTCGCTCTGTCTTCAGATGATGAGCAAGGGTTGCAGGAATCATGAAAGGCAAGTGGAGATACTGTTTGGCCTCAAGACCTCCTCTTCGGCCCCAACTTTGAGTGCAGAATCGATACACTCGGGGGCCACCAAGGAGGCCTCAGCCTCGCCTGGCGGCTGTACCCACTCAAAGTCCCAGGGTTGCAAGGCATCAGTCCGGGATCCCTCACTGAGAGCCATCTATGGAAGGTCCAGACCCCGCCTGCATCAGCGTCTAAGGATGATGCCAGAACTGGGGATAAGACTCAAGGTCACTGGCATTGAAGTCCTTGGCCCGATACCAAGGGCAATGGCCGGGAGTGGCCTTTGAAGCTGCCCCAGAAGAAGGAGACCCAAGCAGTATCGGGAATTGGCATCGGTCCTCTGAAGCCATAGTCATTGAGGAAACCCCTTCGACTGAGCCAGCATTGTGCCTGATAACCTCTGTATCCACACCGGTTGCTGCAGAGTCTTCTGGCCTTGAGGTCAGGATGACTGCCTTGGAACGCAGCCTTGCTGCCTTCTTGGCTCAGCAGCGGGGCCCAATGCCCAGGTCCTCCAGGTCCTCGAGCCTGGTGACTGGCCCTTCTACCATGAGGGCGTCTCCAGAGGAGATCTATCTGGTGCTGGAGCAGCATCTGCTTCTGGCCAATTCACGGCAATGCTGCTGGTCCCATTTGAGGCCTCTGGTATCTCACAGGAGTGCCTGTGGTTCGTAGCACTGGTGCCCTGGAACCCCATCAACTCCCTGGCCATGCGCAGATGCAAGGCCTGCTGGGTTCTCGAGGTCTCTTCCGATTCCAACTCAGAGTGGAAGACCATTGATGAGTCCCCGGACACCCAGCAACATCAGGACGTCCCCTCAGACCCATCTCCTCGGCAGGAGCGCAGGCGGTCTCTGCCCGAGGATCTCAACTTTATTTGGGACATGGCGAAGGCCCTGGCCTTCACCACGGAGTCCGAGGAGGAGCCTTGGGTGGAGGACCTCGACATTCTACAATATGATGCCCCTCTCAAGGACAAGCTCACAGTGCCTGTTCCCCCAATTTTGGAATGCTTTTATGCAGGATGTGGGAGTCACCTGTTATGGTTCCCATTGTGAGCAAGCAGCTCGATTCCATGTATTGAGTTCGCAAGGGACCTGGATTCCAAAAGACACAGCTGCCACACAGTTCCATGGTGGTGCAGTTGTCCATGCGCAGGATCAAGAGCCAGAAGGCACACCTTGGTACCCCCTGGCAGGGGAGGCCTGCAACAGGGATGGCTTTGGTAAGAAGTGTTGCCAGGGCTCGATTTTTGTGGCCCATATCCAGGCTTACCAGCTGTACTTGAGGGACCTGGCAAAGGAGCTTGCCAAGTTCTCAGCTGGATTGTCTGAGAAACCTCTTCAGTGGTTTCGGACCCTGATATTGACGGCCAAGGAGTACTCCAAATATGTCACTTGAGCGGCCTATGAGTCCGTGGCTAGAGTAGCTGCAGTGAGCTAGAGTAGCTGCAGCGGGTATTAGTGCCCACTGTCTGGTGTGGCTACAGTCCTCAGACTTCGAGCAATGGGTTCAGGACAAGTTGGTCGATGTCCCGTGCCGAGGGGAGAACCTCTTCGGCAAGCCCATGATGGACAAGGCCACAGAGCTGGAGTCAGAGTATATGACCAGAACCAGGCTCGCCGAGAAGACTGCTTGACCCCTCCTGATGGAAGGCTTCGGGGGAAAAGTCCCTCTATCCGAAGAAGAGGTAGGCTTATGTAACTTACCCCCAGTATCCTGCCTACCCAGCTGCCCTGCAGGGTCAGCAGGCCAAAGATCAGGTGCATGGCCCTCGTAAGCCTAAGGCCCCAAACCCAAGCCTGCGTTACTCTTTGGGCATGGCCTCTCTTCCCCTGCAGGGTCAAGGGCTGCAGCATAGGGGGGGGGGGGGGTGTCTGACATTCTTCGCCAACTGGTGGACCACCATAACCACTGATGCCTGGGCCCTCCAGTTGGTGAGAAAGGTTACCTCCTCCACTTTGAGCAGACGCCCCCTCTGTTTTTCCTTGGAGAACTTCCCATTTCTCCTCTTCACCGAGGCCTTCTGCAACAGGAACTCGGGGGTCTCCTCACAGCCAATGCAGTCGAGTCTGTCCCGCCACCACTAAGGAGCATGGGGTTCTACTCCTGCTACTTTCTGGTTCCCAAAAAGATAGGCATCTTACGGCCCATCGTGGATCTGCGGGATCTTAATTGGATCTTGGTGAAGGAGAAGTTCAAAATGCTGTCCCATGGAACATTGCTGCCCTACCTCCAGTGGGGAGATTGGCTATGCTCCTTGAATCTCAAGATGTTCATACCCACATCCTAATCCTCCTTGCCACCAGCAGTACTTCCACTTTGCCATCTGAGGCCGCCATTACCAGTACAGAGTTCTACCTTTCAGGCTGGCTTTCACCTCAAGAGTGCAGAATGCCTGGTGGTGGTCACCGCCTAACTCTGACTGCAGGGGGTGTTTGTCTTCCCCTATCTGGATAACTGGCTTGTCAAGGGCAGCTCCACCAATGAGGTCTGTCAGGTGGCACACTGCACTTTTCTCATTCTTGAGCACTTGGGCTTCATCATTAACTACCCCAAGTTTCATCTGCAGCCGACGCAGCATCTGGAGTTCAGAGGGGCCTGTCTGGACACTATCCAGGCCAGGGCCTGCCTTCCTCTGGAAAGGGCTCGTTGCTTAGCGGCTCTTGCCATGGAGGTGCAGTGTCACTCGAAGGCTTTGGCCTGCCTCCTGTTGCACCTCTTAGGGCACATGGTCTTGTCACCACACGTCATGCCTGATGCTCACCTCCGCATGCATGAGGCCCAGTTGGCTCTCTGCACTCAATGGACTCGGGGGGACATGGTACTTCAAGGGCAGGATCCTCATGACTACGCCTCTCTCCGAAACCCCTGATCTGGTGGTAGCAGCCGCTGCACCTTTTCAGGATCTGACACCTCATTAGATCCTCACCACGGCTACCTCCAAACTGGACTGGGGGGGCCCCACTGTGATGGCCTGTGGACCCAGGGCATCTGGTCAACAGGGGAGAGTTTCCAACAAATAAACTTCTGTGCAGTTGCGAATGCCCAATGGGGGTTCCAACATCACTTACATAGTAACACAGTAACATAGCATATGGCGGCAGATAAAGCCCAGCATGGTCCATCTAGTCTGCCCAGCAAGGTCACCTCTCCCCATGCTTTTGTTTAGGGCTGTACCCACCGTTCCGTGCAGTCACCCCTTTTTGTTGAGATATAAGAGATAGTTATTTTGATTTTATCCATTTGCTATAAAGGAATCCACTGTGTCTGTCCCATGTCATTTTGAATTCTGTCACTGTATTTGCCCCTACCACTTCTATCGGAAGTGCATTCCAAGCATCCACCACCCTTTCAGTGAAAAAGTATTTCCTGACATTGCCTTTCAGTTTACCGCCTTGCAGCTTGTTTTACAGTTTCCTTGTCTTTTAAAAAGGTTTGTTTTTTTCATTAATACTCTAAGTATTTAAAGGTCTGAATCATATCTCCCCTGTCCCTCCTCTACTCTAGGTCTTCGATTCTCTTCTCATACATCTTCTGGCACAGGCTCCAAATCAGTTTGGTCGCCCTTCTCTGAACTTCTCTGAATGAGATATGGTCTCCAAAACTGAACACAATATTCCAAGTGAGGCCTCACCAGCGACTTGTACAGTATTAGTATCTCCTCCTTTCTGCTGGTAATTCCTCTCTGTATGCAACCCAGCATCCTTCTGGCACTGGCCAACAGCTTGTCATACTGTTTTGCCACCTCAGAAACAATCACTCCGAGGTCCTTCTCCTGGTCCATGCACACCAACCTCTAGCCCCCTATCGCATACATTTCCCTTGGATTTCTGCTTCCCAAGTGCATGACACTGCACTTCTTCACATTGTTCTAATGCTTGGCAGTTAATATTTATTCTTCCAGCTTTTGTTGTTCTTTCCTCATGTTATCCACTCCCTCAGGGGAATCCATTCTGTTGCAAATTTTTATGTCATGTGCAAAAAGACAGACTTTTCCATTCTGTCCTTCAGCAATATCACTCAAAAATACATTGAACAGTCCCAGTCCCAGGACCAATCCCTGGGTCATGCCACTATTCACCTTCCTTTCATCCGAGTTCTGTTAACCATCATCTTACCTTGTAAGAGGGCACAGGCCTTCTACCTAGAGCAGACTAAGGCCCATCGCTGCTCCTCACAGTTCTCCATCTCCTATGGCCCGAACTGGCTTAGTGTTGTGGTCTCTAAGCGCACCCTATCCACCTGGATGACAGACTACATCTCCTTTTCCTATGAACAGGTTGGTTTCTCTCTCAAGACCCATGTTATGGCCCAAAATGTGTGGGCTATCACAGCTTCTGTGGCGAACCTGCATTCCATCTCCCTGCTGGAGATCAGCCAGGCTGCCACCTGGTCCTCAGTTCACACCTTTGCAGCTCCTTACTGCCTGGAGGAGGATTCCTGGCATGAAGCGCCTTCGGCCAGGCTGTATTTCGTCATCTGTTTGGGGAATAATGCAACTCCTTCCCTCCAGCCCTTCTGTGTTTCCAGGCTACTGGATAATTGATTCCCTGGCCGAAGCTGTGGTCATCCTGAGGTCTTGCGGCCACTCTGCACTGACATTCACAGTTCAATTTTTCAGTCACCCGTGGCTTTTACAGGTTTTTCGGTAGCCTGTAGTTTGGGAGTCCCATGTGAGGACTGACTTCCTGCTTGTTCTCGGAGAAAGTGTAGTTACTCACCTGTAACAGGTGTTCTCCGGGGACAACAGGAATCGGTTCTCACAATCCTCCCTCCTTCCTGGGAAGTTGTGGGGGGGGGGGGGGGGGTTTGGGTTTATTAAGCTATGTTATCATACTGAGGTAAGATGGCACCCTTGGGCTGAAGGTGATCGCGCATGCATGGTCTAACTCCCAAATGCTTTCTGTGAAAGCTGGGGATTGTTTACAGTGCGGACTTTGTGCCAGTGTCTCCCATATTTGAAGACAGATTCCTGCTGTTCCGGGAGAACACCTGTTACAGATGAGTAACTACCCTTTATCAGTGCTGTTTTTTAATACAATTCTTTTGCCTTTTCAGATATTAGCATTTGTCCTCATCAGGAATATTCCTGGATATGCACGTTCTGTATATAGTTCTTTTTTTGCTTGGTTTGGCAAAATTTCTTTAGAGGTAAGTAAATACTATATTTATGTATATTAAGTTAAAAGTACTTCTGTTTAACTTCATTTTAAGAGTATAAATTGAGAGTGTAGATGTCATGGTTCATAATACCTGTTTTAGGGGTCCTTTTACTAAATCCCACTAAAGTTTTGCACTGAAAGATTGTTTTTAACATATGGTAAGTTCAAAGTCTCCATGTTAACCATCGGAGTGTGACCAGTATGTTCTCATCAGTTAATATGCTAATGCATATGTTAACATGTGGTACAGTTAATGTAGGTATGCCTAACAATACCTATAGAACTATTGTTAAATGCACTCTCACTAATCGACATATTGATGCTGATTGTGCGCTAATGTACTCTCCACGCCCACACCCTGCTCCTAACCCGCCCACTCTCCACATGACGCACAATTGCCAGTTAATGTGCATTCAGGCAGCAAGTAGCTAGCATGTCTATGCATTAGTGTTCACCATGGCCAGTTACCACGTGCTAAAATGCATGTTAACTGGCTAGCAGCATTTAATAAAATGGCCCTTAATTCTTCCTTGAAGTGATTATAGTTGTAGTATCAAGGTTTGTTACATTTCAGCCCAGTAAGGTTCATTAAGCAATAGTGCTTAGAAGTTACATGGTAAATGATGTCAAATAAAACACATCACCTAGCCTTTCCAGTAAAGTAGTTAGGGTTCTGGCTGCCATGTCATGCAGGTTATTCCTTTCTGTGCCAATATTTAGGGTCATAATTGCTGCTCTGTGCAGATTGTTTTCAGAAATTTTGGTACACACTGGAATTTCCTTATCCTTCCAGTCCAGTCCAGTCCAGACTACTGGGTTATATCCCACTTCCAGCAGATGGAGACTGAGAATTCTAGGCTTTAATATTATGGTATAAGGACACCAAGCCCCCTCCGTTCAAGCCGGTCTTCTCATTTTCTAGCAGATGAGGATGAGCCCTCATGCAGTCTAGGCTACACTGAAAGGAATTTGACCAAAAAAAATTTGGAGCAAACGCAAGAGAAGACTTTATGATCTGGCAAACTCAAAGGTTTGTGGGGAAGTGCACCTCTGTGAGAACCAAAGCTGTTCAGTTGGCCAAAGGTTCTGGTGGTTGGGGATACACCTGGAGGTCCAGGTCCTTTTCCCCTGAATAGTAGCCCTGATCCCCTTGTTGCTCAGTATATTTTTGGCGCCTTGGCCTTTAAGAGTCTTGTGCCTCAGTGTTGTGCATGGCAGCCAACTCAACTTCCAGATGCGGTCATCGGGACCACAAGGGAAGTTTGCATTCTGGGGCAAGTGTCTTGGGTCTCAGCAGTGAGAGTGAACGACTTTGGCATTGGGCAGAAAAGATTTGAAAGTATAACTGCTTTCTCTCTGGATTTGTGTTGGCAGCTTACTTTCGTTTTGCTGGCAGGGTTTTTTTTCGTGCAGTCAGCATGCCTTCTGGAAAGGTTGTATATGCAGCCTGTGGCACTCATCGAGGGCAATTGTCAACTGCTGGTTTATGCTGCGTCTCTGAGGCTAAGGGCTGGGCTGCAAGAGAGGACCTTCGGAAGTCTCCGTTTTCAATGGGAGAGGCTCCGGGGCTTTCAACACTGATTAGCAGCTCAGTGAAGTTGCTTCTCAGGCCTCCAGTCCCACGGTTTTGGTAGGAACTGCAGCCATTTTGGGGCAGACTGATTTGCCAGTTATTAGCCCTGCAGGTAGACAGGATTCGATTCATGCTCTCCCGGCAGTCTCGTTGGGCCATGTGGGGGTGCTGACAGGGTGCCATTTTCTCCACACTTTGTCCTCCTGCTACACCAGGCCTACTGCATGAAGCAGGACCTGGGGGGTTCTCTGGCATCCAGGGGTGCCACTTCTAAACCAAGAAAAGAGCTATCCCATGAAAGTTTGGATTTGGGACCTCCAGCAGCTAAACACAGATGACTGCAGGAGGAAGTTAAGATGAAACATAGAAACTTAGAAATGTGAAGACAGAAAAAGACCACGTAGCCTATCTAGTCTGTCCTTCCATATCAACAACTACAACAGTCCCCTTTTTTCCTTTAGAGATCCTCTGTGTTTGTCCCATGCTTTTTTGACTTCAGTTACTGTCCTCATCTCTACCACCTCCTCTGGGAGACTATTCCATGGATCCACCACTCCTTCCGTAAAGAAATATTTCCGCATATCATTCCTGAATCTATCCCCCTTCACCCTCATCCCATGTCCCCTTGTAGCAGAACTTGCTTTCAATTGAAAGAGGCTCTTCCTCTGAACATTTATGCCACGTAGGTATTTAAACATCTCAATCATATCACCTCTATCCCGCCTTTCCTCTAAGGTGCACATATTAAGATCCTTAAGTCTCTCCTCATATGCTTTATAATGAAGACCACTAGCCATTTTAGTAGCCACTCTCTGCACCGACTCCATCCTGTTCACATCCTTTTGAAGGTGCGGTCTCCAGAATTGCACACTATACTCCAAATGAGGTTGCACCAAAGACTTATACAGAGGCACTATCACCTCCTTTTTTTCTGCTAGCCATTCCTCTCTGTATGCACCCAAGCATCCTTCTAGCTTTTACAGTCACCTTTTCTACCTGTTTAGCTACTTTAAGATCATCAGACAGAACCACGTCTAGGTCCCGCTCTTCTTTAGTGGACAAAAGTAGTTCACCCCCTATACTATATTGCTCCCTTGGATTGCTGCAGCCCAAATGCATGACCTTACATTTTTTAACATTAAATCCCAGCTGCCAAATTCTAGACCATTCTTCAAGCTTAGCTAGATCCCTCCTCATGTTATCTACACTTTCCTGGGTGTCTACTCTATTGAAGATTTTGGTATCATCCGCAAAGAGGCAAACCTTACCCGAAAGCCCTTCCGCTATATCACTAACAAAGATGTTAAAAAGAATCGGACCAAGGACAAATCCCTGGGGCACACCACTGGGTAACATCCTTCTCCTCAAAGTGAGCTCCATTTACCTGTACACTTTGTCGCCTCCCACCCAACCAATTTCTAACCCAAGCAGTAACTTTAGGGTCCATCCCTAGGGTGCTCAGTTTGTTTATAAGTCGCCTGTGAGGAACAGTGTCAAAGGCTTTACTGAAATCTGAATACACCACATCTAGGGCTCTCCCTTGGTCCAACTCCCTGGTCACCCAGTCAAAGAAATCAATCAGATTTGTCTAACAAGACCTGCCTCTGGTGAATCCATGCTGCCTCGGATCCTGTAATCTGCTGGACTCCAGAAACCTCACTATTTTCTCTTTCAGCAGCGTTTCCAATAATTTACTCACCACCGAAGTTAAACTAACCGGCCTGTAGTTTTCAACCACATCCTTACTTCCGCTTCTGTGTAAAGGCACCACATGAGCCTCTCTCCAGTCCTTTGGCACCACTCCCGACTCCGAGGCATTGAAAAGGTCAGTCAGTGGAGCTGCTAGAACGTCCCCAAGTTCCCTCAGTATTCTAGGGTGTATCCCATCCGGTCCCATTGCTTTGTCTACTTTAAGTTGAGCTAGTTTCTCACAAACACAGTCTTCTGAAAATTGTTCATGATGTCCCTCGCTTCTGTTCCTGTTTCTGGGTGTTTTCTGAGGTCCTGCTCCTGGTTCTTCATCTGTGAACACAGAACAGAAATATTTGTTAAGCAATTCTGCTTTATCCTCACCAGCTTCTACATATTCCTCCCCCTCATCCTTGAGTCTGACAATACCACTTTTGCCCTTCCTCTTCTCACTAACATATCTGAAAAATGTCTTATCCCCCATTTTATTGCATTGGCTATTTCCTCCTCATTTTGAATCTTTGCTTTCCTGACTACTTTGCTAGATTCTCTAAGTTTTTCTAAATATAGATGCCTGTCTTCCTCTCTCTGTGATCTCTTGTATTTCATGAAGGCCTCCCTATTTTTCTTCACCTTTTCAGCTACTTCTTTCGAAAGCCATAGCGGTCTCCTTTTCCTTTTACCTTTATTTGCCATTTTACCAAAAAGGTTGGTTGCCCTTAAAATATCCCTTTTCAGTTTTGCCCACTGTTTTTCTACATCCCCCAGCTGTTCCCATCCCTTACGACTCCCTGAGGTATTAGCCCATCTTGGCAAAGTTAGTGTTCCTAAAGTCTAAGACCCTCACCTTTGAATGGATTCTAACAGCCCTAGTCCTAATACTGAACCACACCATCTGGTGATCACTGGATGCAAAATGATCTTCCACTATAACATCAGAAACACTTTCACCATTGGTAAGCACCAAGTCCAGTATGGCCCCTTCACGTGTGTGGTCTGTTACCAATTGCCTGACTAGTTCTCCCTGTAGAGAATCCAGAATCTCTTAATTCTAGATGATACTGCAGCAGGAATGTGCCAATCAACATCTGGCGTATTGAAATCCCCTATCAGTAGCACTTCCCCTTTCCTGTTGTTGTTAAGTGCCGTTGAGTCGGAGTCGACTCATGGCGACCCTCTGGATAGCTATCCTAAATTGTGTTCGGTCTTCAGTCAGGCGGCTTATTGTTGACAGACTGGTACCCGCAGCTGCTGTTATTGTATCGATCCATCTCATTGCTGGCCTTCCTCTTTTGCGTTGACCTTCTATCTTGCCAAGCATGATATCTTTCTCTAATGATCTCTCTCTCCGCATGATGTGTCCAAAGTATGAAAGTCGAAGTCTTGTCATCTGAGCTTCTAAAGAAAGCTTAGATTTGATCTCCTCTAGTACAGACTGGTTTGTTCTTTGGGCAGTCCATGGTATACACAGTATTCGCTGCCAGCACCATAATTCAAAGGCATCAATTTTCTTCCTGTCTATCTTTTTCACTGTCCAGCTTTCACATCCATATGATGTTATTGAAAATACCATGGCTTGAACAAGTCGAATCTTTGTATGGAGAGAGACATCTCTGCTCTTGAGAATCTTATCTAGGTCTTTCATAGCCATTCTGCCAAGAGCAATGCGTCGTCTGATTTCTTGACTGCTTGTTGCTTCTTTATTGATAATTGATCCAAGTAGGTTAAAGTTATTCACGATTTCAATTTCTTCTCCTTCAACGATGAACCTGTTGTGATTATGCCAGTTGTCATGATCTTTGTCTTCTTTACATTAAGGTGCAGGCCCATTTTGAGACTGTTCTTTGATTGTGAGAAGCAAATGTTTCAGATCATCTTCACTTTCCGCCAGTAATGTGGTATCATCAGCATAGCGAAGGTTGTTGATGAGTCTTCCACCAATCTTCACACCTCTGTTGTCTTCATACAATCCTGCTTCTCTGATGATTTGTTCTGCATATAAATTAAACAGGTAGGGGGAAAGTATGCAGCCTTGTCTTACACCTTTGCTTATTTTAAACCATTCTGTTTCTCCTTGTTCTGTTCGAACTGTTGCTTCTTGATCAATGTACAGATTGTGCAAGATAACGATCAGGTGTTCTGGTATACCCATGCTTCTTAATGTGGCCCAGAGTTTCTCATGGTTTACACAGTCAAAAGCTTTGCTATAGTCGATAAAGCACAAATAGATATCCTTTTGGTATTCTTTAGTCTTTTCAAGGATCCATCTCACATCCGCAATGTCGTCTCTCGTTCCTCGCCCTTTTCTGAACCCTGCTTGCACTTCAGGTAGTTCTTGTTCCAGGTATGATTGTAGTCTCTTTTGAATAATCTTCAGTAGAATCTTGCTGGCATGTGGGATCAGAGCGATTGTGCGATAATTTCCACAGTCAGTTGGATCACCTTTCTTTAGTATTGGTATAAACACAGATCTTTTCCAGTCAGTTGGCCATGATGCTGTCTTCCATATTTCTTGGCAGAGCCTTGTAAGTATGGTAACAGCTGCATCAGATTGCTGTAATACTTCTATGGGAATGCAATCAATGCCTGGTGCTTTGTTCTTTGATAAGGCTTTCAATGCTGCTTCAACTTCTTCTTTCATCAACAATGGTTCCAGATCATAAGGTACAGGTTGAAACGGCTGTTGGTCCACTTGATCTTTATCATATAAAAACTCTCTATATTCCTTCCACCTTTTCTTGATCTTCTCAGCATCATTCAACATAGAACCTTGAGCATCTTTTAACATTCCAATTCGAGGCTGGAACTTTTTCTTTAACTCTCGTAGCTTTAGGAAAGCTGATCTTGTTCTTCCTCTAATAGTTTCTGCTTCTATTTCCTTGCATGCGTCATTGTAGTACTTTTCCTTGTCCTGTCTTGCTGCACGCTGGAAATCTCTGTTGAGTTCTGTGATTGTCTTTCTTTCTCCTCTGGCTTTAGCTTCTCTGCGTTTCTGGGCAATTTTCAGAGTTTCTTCCGTCATCCATTTTGGCCGTTTTTTCTTTTTTACCTTTTGTAGAGACTTCTCGCTTTCTTCCAACACAACCTTCTTGATGTCATTCCATAACTCTTCTGGAACTCTATCATTTGTATCTAAAGCAGCAAATCGATTTTGCAGGCAGTCTTTAAATTCCAGTGGTATATTCTCAAGGTCATATTTTGCTGCATTCATGAGTGGTTTGCTCTTTTTCAGCTTTAGCTTGAGTTTGCATACTAGTAGTTGATGATCTGTACCACAGTCAGCTCCAGGTTTTGTCTTTGTTGATGTTATAGAGCTTTTCCATCGTTGACTTCCACAGATGTAGTCAATTTGATTTTTATACAATCCATTGGGTGAAGTTCATGTGTACAGTCGCCGCTTGTGTTGCTGGAAGAAGGTGTTCGAGATGAATAGATCGTTGGTCTTGCAGAATTCTATCAGTCTTTCTCCAGCTTCATTTCTGTTGCCAAGTCCATATTTTCCAACTACTTTGTCTTCTTTGTTGCCAGCCTTTGCGTTCCAATCACCCATGACTATCAGGATATCCTGTTTGCATGTTCTGTCAATTTCAGCTTGTACTTGTTCATAGAACTCTTCAATTTCATTCTCTTCTGCAGCTGTTGTTGGGGCATATACTTGAATTATAGTTGTGTTGATAGGCATTCCTCCTAGCAATGCTGCATATGTCTTCAATTAACTCTCTGTCCACCTCTTCATCTTGTGAGGGAGGTCTTTATATCATGCCAATTCAAATAAATTTCTCTTTCCCTCTTTCTAGTTTAACCCACAATGCCTCCTCTCTCCCTTTTAAGCTCTGTATTTCCAAAGCTTTAATAGTGTTTTTTTACATATTGTGCCACTCCTCCTCCCCTTCTTCCTACCCTGTCCTTTCTGAATAAAGTATAGCCAGGTATAGTTACATCCCAGTCATGGTTTTCTGTGAACCATGTTTCTGTAACTGCCACTAAATCCAAGTTGGCCACTCCCACCAAAGCTTCAACATCAGGGATCTTATTTCCCATGCTACGGGCATTTATACACACTGCTTTCCATATGTTACCCCTGTTACCCATTTCCATAAAGGTATTTAATGTATCACTTACCTGGGGGCTTTCTTCACCCATCCCCAACGAATCTAGTTTAAAGCCCTCTTCAGTAGATTAGCCAGTCTACTACTGAAGACACGTCAACCTTTCTTGGACAGATGGATGCCATCTCTGCTTCTGTTTTTTCCACGGCCTCAGACAACTCCCTGAAGATTCCTTCAGGGCTCTGTGGGGAGGGATCCTCTATGGATCTCGAAGCGGAGGTGGCTGGTGGCTCTTAATATCCTGCAGGATTCTCAAGAACAGGTAATTCCTCTCGAGGATCCTCTGTTACAGGGCACTTCAGAGACCGCTTTCCTGTCCACAGGGCCATAAAATAGGTGATTGAGTGGGAAGTCCCCGAGACAGGTTTGCGGGGAGGATGCACTATAGCAGACTTTTATCCCATACCTTCTAGCGAGAATGTCCTCCTTAAGTTGCCTAATGTAGACGCGTTGGTCTCTGTTCCATCCAGGAAAACGACCATCCCTATGGAGGGGGTTGCGGCACTTAAGGATGTGCAGGACAAAAAGTTGGAATGCTTTTGAAGCAGGCCTTTGAGGTTAATGCCTTCTCTACAAGCATCAGTGTGTGGGGCGTATGTGGCGCAGGAATGTTTATAGTGTTCCCAGGGTCTGCCTGATGCTGTCTCCGGGGCACAGCGTTCACTATCTGAGGTGGCTAGACTGGAATCAGGTTCCTCATGTTTGGAAGATGACTTCAATGATCTCATTAGAGCCTCCGCTAAGAGATGGCTTACGTGGTAGCGGCTGGGCAGTTCCTTTGGTTGTGTAATTGGTTGCCAGATGTGTCTTCCAAGACTCATCTCGGTAAGCTTCCCTTTAAGGGCAAGATCCTCTTTTTTGGAAAAGTTGGTTAAGGACTTGTGCGAATCCAAGCAAGCCAAACCTCTGGAGGATAAGCCTAAGACTAGTAAGACTGCATCAGTGGTGGTGTAGGAATTTTTGTGTATTACATGCAATATGCTTGTCTCCTTTTCAACTGGCACGCTACCCTTTCAGGGGTCGGTCCTTTCAAGGCGGCAGAAGAGCATGTAGAGGCTATTTCGCTGGGGCTGGTTCCAAGAAGACAGTGAAACGAGGGGGTGGGGTCCAGGTGGGGTTGATGGCCATGGGCGGCTGTCTATACTAATTTTACTCCATCTGGGTCCAAATTACTCCCAATCAGTGGGTGTTAGAAGTCATTTGGAGTGTTATGCTTTGGAATTCGCTCGACCTCTCAAATGCCTTCCTGCAGTCACCTTGCAAGGCTTCTTCCAAGGTGCAGGTGGTGGTGGACATACTCCAGAGGTTAATTTGATTGGAGGCCGTGGTCCCAGTTCCCACAGACCAGTTAAGTCAAGGTCGATACTCCATTTATTTTGTGGTCCCCAAAAAGAAGGTGTCCTTTCAGCCTATTTTAGATCTCAAGTATGTCAACAGAGCCTTGTGGGTGCATCACAATCGAATGGAGACGTTATGATCCATCATAGTGGCCTTGAGGAAGGGCAAGTTCTTGACAGCATTGGATTCCCCCAGAGGCATATCTGCATGTTCCTTTTTGGCCAGAGCATCGGCATTTCTTGTGCTAAGTGGTTCCGATGGGTCATTTTCAGTTTCAAGCCCTGCCTTTTGATCTGGCGACAGCTCCTCATAAGATATGCCATACTGGGTCAGACCAAGGTACATCAAGCCCAGTATCCTTTTTCCAATAGTAGCTACTCTAGATCACAAGTATCTAGCAGTTTCCCTAAAAGACATAGATTCCACAATGCTTGTACTGGGGCAGGCAATGGATATCCCGGGTCCCCTTTAATAATGGTTTATGGACCTTTCCTTCAAGAACTTGTCTAAACCTTTTTTTTAAACCTGGCTACACTAACAGTTTTTACTACATCCTCCAGTAACGAATTCCAGAATTTGATTACACGTTGCTTGAAAAAATATTTTCTCTTATTAGTCTTAAATAGGGTACCCTGTGGCTTCATTGCATGTCCCCTAGTCTTTTTATATTCTGATGATGTAAACAATTGATCTACGTTTACCCATTCCACTCCATTCATTAATTTATAGACCTCTATCATATCTCCCCTCAGCGTCTCTTTTCCAGGTTGAAGAGCCCTAACCTTTTTAGCCTCTCTTCTTAGGAGTATCCTTCCATCCCATTTACCATTTTGGTGGCTCTTCTCTGTTCCTTTTCTAATAACACTATATCCTTTTTAAGATATGGCAACCAGCATTGCACCATGGGACGATACAGAGGTATTGTAATATCCTTTGTTTTATTCTCCATTCCATTCCTTTCCTTATGATACCTAGCATTCTTTTTGCTCTCTTGGCCGCAGCTGCACACTGGTTGTGGGGTTTCAACATGTTATCCACGATGACACCTAAATCTCTTTCCTGGGTGGTGGTTCCTAATGTGGAACCTTGCGTCATGTAACTAGGCCACTCCTCCCTATACCCTATATAAATATACATTACCAATGGGTACAAAGAGAAAAGTGTAGTATACGTCTAAAAGAGTGGAACAAGCCACTCTTCCCAATCTAGGGTGAATAGAACAAATAATTAACCATAAGAAATAAAAATGAATAGTTAAAAACAAAAAAATAAATAAAAGATAAAAATAAACATATGGCAAATGGATAAGAGATCAACATAACCACTAGGCACTTAACTACCATGAGTATATTATATAAATAACACATTGAAAAGCAATAAAAAAATATAAAAATATAAAAAACATTGTTGGAACCAGCTATAAAACCAAAACAATATATAGAACATTCATAAAACACTATTAATATGAATAATGTGCTAATACATCAATGGTAACAAAGATTACCATAAATATTATGAAATATGCTCCAGTAACAAACTAAAGAACATGAATGCGTGTGAGACTGGTGATAATCATTAATTAAAAGCTGATACAAAAACATGTGACATTGTGACAACAGTATCAATGGGTAAAAAATGTAATTAGGTGAAAGCATGATTATAAAGTATGTAATGCACTACACAGAGTCTTTTAAAGGAGACTATTGTACAAACACTAGAATTGGACAAGTCATAAATCATTTGATAATATGTAACTGGATCGCATGTGTGCTAATCGCAAAACGTTGTAATTGATTTCAAAGCAAACATGGGAGAATTCTACAAAAAGCAGGTGATCTAATGTATGAAAGCATACGGGGATAAACAAACTATAATATATGCAAATATGTTATAAAATGTGCACAAAAATCCGCTCTAAACCGCTGAATTGTGACAAGGTGAATCACTTAACAGCATATGACAGTCAACAGAGGATCAAGTGTTTACAACTTGCCATGTGAAAAACGGTGTACACATTGCCAAGGGAACTCTAAACACTGAAAGGGCAGATTAGTAACATGCAAGGGAAACCCAAGCCATATATATCCATAAGAGTATGCGCTGAATGGTGCTGGGGAACGGAGAGAGACTCTCTTATATGGAGGCTTAGAAAAAATGTATAATAAACCAAGACCATGCAGACGTAATCACGCTAGAACAATGAAAATCAGCAGAGGTGAAAATGATTGTGTGTATATATTGGTAAACGATTAAAAAACGGACAAAAAGAAAACCAAATAGTAGAAACTCATGCTAAAAAAGTGAAGATCATAGGGCAGAAAGTTTTACCTGTCAGTGAGGTCAGAAGCGGGAAAACGCCGCGCAGGAGCAGAGAGGCTATTATAAACACGATAGCACCTCCCATTTAAAAATGACATCATCCTGATTGACAGTAACTAATACTGTATCTGAGAAAGGAGAGCTCCATATAAATCAATGAACCAGTGGAAATATCAGAAAATCACCCTTATAATTATGCTTATATATGTTTAAAACAGAGGGTAATGAACGAAAAATTCATATAAAATATAATTTATGCATGAAAAACTGAGGGAAAAATGGCTTGAAAAACAAAACAAAACAAAAATGCAAAAAATGAAACCATGCTTTATAGGAAGATGTTATAATCCATTTCTTTGTTCAAACCTCCAGGATACACTGTGTTAAGATGAAAAATAAACCGTTGTTCCTCCTGAAGCAAAACGCGATCAACGTCACCGCCCCGAGGAATCCACAGTGAATTTTGTTTCCTGAAAAACTTTAATCCTTTGTGACTCAGTGCTCTCTCTAACATCAAGTGCAACCCCATCACCAATTTGACTTGCTCTATCATTACAATATAGTTTGTACCCAGGTATCACAGTATCCCACTGGTTGTCCTTCCACCGTGTCTTTGAGATACCAATCATATCTAACCTCTCATTTACTGCTATATATTCTAACTCTCCCATCTTATTTTTTAGACTTCTGGCATTTGCATGCAAGCATTTTAGAGGCTTTACGAAGATCATGGTGGTCGCGGTGGCTGCTCTGCAGTTTGAAGGAGTGTTAGTTCACCTCTATCTGGACAACTGGTTGATCAGGGAAAAGTCCCTGGAGAAGAGTCGTGCGGTTACTCAACAAGTTTCTGCAAGGGCTCATTTGGGTGGTCAGCCTTGTCAAGAGCAGTTTGGTCTCTTCTGAAGATCCCACTTACTTGGGGGCATGGCTCGATACGTTGAGAGGACTGGTTTTCCTACCGTTAGAGCAAGCCAGAAAACTATAATCGCAGATTTGGCTGTTCTTGAGCCAACAGACTCAGACGGTGTGGTCCTATCTTCAGATTCTGCGGTCCATGGCAGCAACATTAGAGTTTGTTCCCTGGGCCAGGGCACATGTGTGCCCCTTGCTGAGGTCTCTTTCATTAGTCCCCACAGATTCATCCTCTCTCCCAGAGGCTAGTCTGTCCAAGAGTGGTAAAGGTCAGTTTGAAATGGAGGTTGGACTCCACCAAGCTGGTAAGGGGAATGCCGTTTGAACCTCCGGATTGGATTGGGGTGACAACAGATGCCATTCTGTCTGCTTGCTGGGCACATTGTTACACATAGCACATGGTCCCTGGTTCCCAGAGGAGAGCTATTGGTCCATCAGTCATTTGAAGATGCAGACAGTCTTTTTGGCTGGCTTTCCAGGTATTTCTCCCACTGGTGCAACACCAGCCAGTGAGGATCTTCCTTGACAACGCCACCATGGTGGTATACATCAATCACCAGGGGAGCACAGGAAGTGCAGTTCTGGTGGCGTTGGTGGCAGCGCATGTGGCAGAAAAAGAAGACGTATGAGCTTACTTTCTCAGCCGGGAGCTGCGGAGCCTTCTGAGCTAGGTCTCAGGTTGGCGGCCCTGGAGAGCAGCATGGCTGCCTTCATGGAGCAGCAGCGGGCGCTGATGGCCGACCTCGCCGGTCCATCCGCCCTGACCACCGAGACTTCGACGTCGAAGTCAACACCGGAGCCCGGGCTGATTCTTGAGTCGATCCTCGGCCAAAGTCCCCCTCGACCTCCCGTTCAGGACCGAGGTCATCGACGCCGGTGCCCTCAGCGTTGGGGCGGTCGGGCTCGAAGCCCTCGAGGCCAGAGCCCATTGAGAGGACTCGGTGTGGGAGACAGAGGAGGAAGACTCCCCAGACATCTACCGAACCCGGTGTATCCCATCGGACTCTCCGGGTTCGGAGCCTCAGAATAGGTCCTCTCCAGAGGACACTCGGTTACATAAGAACATAAGATATGCCATACTGGGTCAGACCAAGGTCCATCAAGCCCAGTATCCTGTTTCCAACAGAGGCCAATCTAGGTCATACGTACCTAGCAGTTTCCCCAAAAGACACAGGTTCCACAGTGCTTGAATTGGGTCAAGCATTGATAACCTGGGTCCCTTCTTAATAATGGTTTATGGACCTTTCCTCCAGGAACTTGTCCAAACCTTTTTTAAACCCAGCTACACTAGCAGCCTTTACTACATCCTCCGGTAACAAATTCCAGAGTTTGATTACATGTTGAGTGAAAAAATATTTTCTTTTATTAGTCTTAAATAGTTTACCCTGTAGCTTCATTGCATGTCCCCTAGTATTTCTATATTCTGATAACGTAAACAATCGATCTATGTTTACCCGTTCCACTCCGTTCATTAATTTATAGACTTCTATCATATCTCCCCTCAGCCGTCTCTTTTCCAGGTTAAAGAGCCTTAACCTTTTTAGCCTTTCTTCATAGGAGTATCCTTCCATTCCCTTTACCATTTTGGTGGCTCTTCTCTGAACCTTTTCTAATAACGCTATATCCTTTTTAAGGTACGGCGACCAGAATTGCACACAATATTCAAAGTGCAGTCTCACCATGGAATGATATAGAGCCATTATAATATCTTTTGTTTTATTTTCCATTCCTTTCCTTATGATACCTAGCATTCTATTTGCTCTCTTGGCCGCCGCTGCACACTGGGCTGAGCATTTTAACATGTTATCCACAATGACGCCTAAATCTTTTTCCTGGGTGGTGGTTCCTAATGTGGAACCTTGCATCGTGTAACAGCAAGGGTTGTTCTTCCCTAGGTGCATAACTTTGCACTTGTCCACATTAAATTTCATCTGCCATTTTGATGCCCTGTCTTTTTATTTATTTATTTTATTTAATACTCTTATATACCGCGCTATTCGACATCAGTGCGGTTTACATGGAACATCAAAGACGTTTTACGGTGGGGGTTACACCGTAAATTACAGATAACAGGGAGATTAACTTGGATAACATGTTAACTATATACACAAAAGGCATAAGGCGGATACCCTATGTACATCACAATTGTGGAATGATTTTATTTTTTTTATTTTATTTATTTATAGTCTCTTCTATACCGCACTATTCAGCATCAGCGCGGTTCACAATGAACAAAGAATTTACACATTTCCGATGGTACTTTGTGTTTACATTTGAACAGGTAAAAACAACTTGGATAACAGGGGTAACTATTTACAATTTATAACAATTTATGATTACCGGGAGGCTAAGGACCTGTGTTGCGTGTGGGGCACTTTGGCGTACCTACTTCAGGGTGGTACTTGAGGAAGAGGTGATGCTTCAAGGCCTTCCTGAATTTAGTTATCTCTGTGATTGCTCGTATGCTGGGTGGCAGGGCATTTCAGCTTCTAGGTGCACAAAGACTGAAAGCTCTGTTTGCGGTTGATTGTGTACAGCGGGTTATTGTTTTGGGAATTACCATAGTATTTATTGCTGTGTATCGTCTGGCTCTGGTAGGGGGAGTCATGAGAGTAAGACTTGCAAGTGATGAGGGGGAGAGTCCGTTGATGGCCTTGAATGTTAGTAGTAAGATCTTAAAGGTGATCCTACCGTGAATTGGGAGCCAGTGGAGACTTTTGAGGATCGGTGTTATATGGTCACGTCTTGAAGCCCCATATAGAACTCTGGCTGCAGAGTTCATGGCGAGTTGGAGTGGAGTTATGGTGGATTGAGGTAGCCCTTGCAGTATCGTGTTTGCATAGTCGAGATGTGGAATAGGTAATGCCTGAAAGATCGTTCTGAAATCATCCGGTTGCAGCAGGGGGCGCAGATGTCTGAGTGTTTTGATTTTTAGATATGCTGATTTGACCATGTTGCCAATATGAGTCTTCATGTCCAGTTTTTGGTCCAGTGTTACACCCAGGTAACGGATTGTTGACTTGGTTTGAAGTTCTACATCTCCGACTTTTAGGTTGGCAGGTGGGCAGAAGTTAGGGTTTCTGGTAATGAATAACACTTCAGTCTTTTTGTGTTGTATCCGGAGATTCTGATTTCGGAGCCAGTTTTCCACTGCAATGAAACAGTTCGTTATTGATGAGAAATCAATCTGGTCAGTCTTGAAGGGTGTGTATAGTAGTACGTCTTCAGCGTATATCATGCAGTCAATGTTGAATGATCGAATGAGATCGCAAATGGGCTGCATGTAAATGTTAAATAGTAGGGCTGATAGGGAGGATCCCTGTGGAACACCTTGTTTCTGGTGGAACGGTTCAGATGTTGAGGTCTCTGTTCACACATGCTGCAATCTATCAGATAAGTATGATTTACACCATGTTAGAGCTGGATCGCAGATGCCTTTCTCTTCTAGCCGTCTCAGGAGTGTCTTGTGGCACACTGAGTCGAAGGCTGCGGCTATATCCAAAAATATAAGAGCCACGCCATGATGAATGTTGTCTATTGTGTTGAGAATGTTGTTGAAGAGGTAGGTGAGTAGTGTCTCCACACCATGAGCCGCTCTGAAACCATGTTGACAGTGGTCCAGAGGTGCAGTATCACTGATGTGTTGCTGTATCTGGCATTGGACCTCTTTTTCTATTATCTTGGCCAGAAATGGAATGCTGGCAATTGGTCTGTATGACTCCACTTTCAGAGGGTTGAGCTTACTGTTTTTCAAGAGGGGTCTGATGGATGTTTGTTTGAGATTTAAGGGAAAGACTCCTGAGCTGAATGATATGTCAAAGAGTCTGGCAATGAATGGGCTAAACTCAGTTTTTAGTTCCTTTATCCAAAAGGCGGGGCAAGGATCAGACTGCGCCATAGAGGTGTTGATTGTGAAGATGGTATCAGCAATTTGTTTAAGTGATGGGGTGGAGAAGGTTGTTAGTTTCCTTGTATTGCTTTGCACTTTGTTGGAGGCGGGTGCTTCGAGCTTGCTGGTTTGGCATAGCTTTGCTTGAAGGAAGTCCGCGTAGGCTTGTGCATGGATCTCAGTTTTTTGCACCGGTCCTGGTTCGCTCGTGAGGTTCTTGACTAGGTTGAATAGGTCGTGTGGTTTCTTTAGTGATCGTCGTAGAGTGTCTGTGTGTGCTTGTCTTATTTTCTCAGTTATTGCCTTACGGTGAGATGCTAGTTGGAGGTTATAGGCTTCTTGGTCTTCTGTGGATCATGAGCGTCTCCATCGCCTTTCAAGTTTTCTGAGCTTGAGGAGGGAGTCTCGTAGTTCTTTTGAGTACCAGGGCGTGGCAGCTCTTTTCCTTGGGGCTTTGTTGTGCACCGTGCGTAGTTCAATGGAGCTAAGGCTGTCATTCCGGCTGGAGACTAGTTTCTCAAGGTTATTTGATGTGTTGAGGAGTGGCTGTGCATGATTCATAATGGTTTCCCTGTTAAAAGGATGGAAGGTACGTGGGGGTTTTCTTGTGGCATTTGTCTTGTTATCAGGGGGCTTCCTGGGGTGGGTTTCCATGGGGATTAGGAACGTGATTAGCTTATGGTCCGACCAAGGAACTTCAATGTAGGTTGGCGAGGAGTAGGGGGCTGAGTTGTGTATGGCTAGAGGAGTGATGATTAAGTCCAGTGTGTTTCCTTTTGTGTGGGTTGGTTCGTTGATTAACTGCTGATATCCTAGGTCCTTCAGTGCATCAAGGAATGCTGTCGCTTGAGAGTCATGCAGGGATGGCAGGTTGAGGTCTCCTAGTATCCAGTTTGGGGTACGCAAGTTTGGAATATTGCAAGCTAGCTCAATAATACTGACAAGGTCCTCATGGGAAGGGGTTGGGGCCCTGTACAGCAGATTGATGGAGCAGTGCTTATTTGCTATGGTTACTATGTCAAGGTTGGGTGTGTTGGTGCTGTTGGAGAGATGGAAGTTGAGGTCAGTTTTGGCGAGTATGAGTACTCCACCGCCTCTTTTGTCGCCTCTATGACAACAGTGTATTGTGAAGTTGGGGGGTAGCAGGTGGTTGAGGAGGACGGTGTCAGTATTTGTTAGCCAGGTTTCTGTGATCAAGAGTAGGTCAAGGTTGTGGAGGGCAATTAAGTCGATGATAACTGGCCATTTGTTGCGGACTGAGCGTGCATTTATGAGGTCTTCCAGTTTATCAAGATTCTCTTGCAATTTTCCACAATCCTCTTGGGTTTTAACAACTTTAAATAGTTTTGTGTCATCTGCAAATTTGATAACCTCACTCTTTATTCCCCTTTCCAGGTCATTTATGAATATGTCAAAAAGTAGGGGACCCAGCACAGATCCCTGGGGTACACCACTATTCACCTTTCTCCATTGGGAAAATTGGCCATTTAGCCCTACCCTCTGCTTTTTATCTTTTAACCAGTTCCTGATCCACAATAGTACACTGCCTCCTATCCCATGACTCTTTAGTTTTGCCAAAAGTCTCTGATGAGGGACCTTGTCAAAGGCTTTCTGAAAGTCCAGATACACTCGGTTCTCGGACTTCGTCAGGAAGATGGCCAAGGCTTTGGCATTCCCTGCAAACGCCAAGGAGGAGCCTCGAGCCGAGGAGCTCGATGCCCTCCAGTATTGCTCTCCCCCGAAGGAAGCCCTTACTGTATCAGTGCCTCCGATGTTGGAATGGCTGATGCTCCGCATGTGGGAGTCCCCGGCCTCGATGCCGGTGTTCAGCAAGCGGTTCGATTCCATATATCGAGTCTGCAATAGTCCTGGGTTCCAGAAAGCGTAGCTGCCGCACAACTCCATGGTTGTGGAATTGGCCATACAATGGCTGAAAAGCCAAAAGACACACTCCTTGGTGCCTCCCGGCCGGGAGGCCAAAGAACCTGGACACCCTCGGCAGAAAGTGCTACCAGGGCTCGATGCTGTCATGCTGTGTCCAAACTTACCAGCTGTACATGGGCATGTACTTGCGGGAGCTGGCAAAGGAGATTGCCTGGTTCTCGGATGGCCTATCCGAGGAACCCTTGCAACGCTTTAAAGCCTTATCCACGGGGATCCGAGAGTGCTCGAAGTTCATGTCTTGAGCAGCTTACGACGGCTTCGAGGCTTTGGCCTGAGTAGCCGCAGCCGGCATCAGTTAATGCTGTCGGGCCTGGCTCATGTCGTTGGACCTAGAGCCACGAGTTCAGGACAAGTTGGTTGATGTCCCGTGCCGAGGAGACAACCTCTTCGGCAAGCCCATGACTGAAAAAGCTGTTCAAAGCCCATGACTGTTAATCATCCAGGAAGTTGGTCACAGCTTACCTCAGCAGCACAGGCATAAATTTATTTTATTTATTTAGACAGTTTTGTATACCGCCTTATCCTTCAATCAAAGTGGTCACAACACAATTGGGGGATACATTTAACATGCAGGGATATGAGACACATACACTAATACTTACAGGGAACATGGGCTGTGGATGGTTAAGTGGCTTGCCCAAGACCACAAGGAGCATCTGTGGGACTAGAAACCCCAGTCCTTCCAGCCCAAGTTTGCTGTCCTCTGGTGGGATTTGAACCTCCGACCTTCCGGCCTGAAGTACCTTGCCCCAACCACTAGGCTACTCTTCCCTCAACCAGAGCTCTGTGAGCCTCAGTCTTGAAAGACTAGAAAAGGGGCCTGTTACTTCTGGAGAGAGATCTGCAACTATGAGTATATACTTCTGGGGCTTTTCTGAAAGGAATTCTTTTTTATTAAAGCTAATTAATCTGTGAACACACTATTTTTTGTTAAATCAGTCAGGGCCTAGTAGCAGCAGTTTAAGTTTACATTTAAAAAACAAGAGAGCTTTCTGGTTAAATTTCATACCCAGCAGAGAGCTTGTAGTTTAAATTTAATAGTCACTCTGGGCCTAGCATCAGCAAAGTACTTTTAGTTTACATTTAAAACACAGAAGAGAGCTTTCTGGTTAAATTTAGAACCCAGCAGAGAGCTTGTAGTTTAAATTTCATAATAAGTTAGAGCCTAACAGCAGCAAAGAGCTATAATTTAAATCAAATAAGAATATAGCTTACCTCAGCAGCACAGGACAGGGTACTATGTAGCAGCCCTCTTTTAATAAGTGTTGTTCCCCACCTCCCTCCCCACACCCACCCACCCCTGGGATAATTGTAGCTTTATAGGTACTTACACATTTTAACAGACAGGAGGTGCTCTCAGGTGAAGCTCCTTACCCAAATCAGTCATACACTAAGGACCTGAGATTAATTAAGTTTCAGGTGAACAAGGTATATTAAACATATTAGGTACAGTTTTATTGGCAACCCTTAGTAAGTAAAGAACTTACAGATCTAAACAAAAACTTAAAACTAAGATGCAGACAGCAGTCCAGCAGCGAGATGGGGGCTTTCCAATCTTTTGCATTGAGTGTCACATGTATGATTTTCTCCCAGTTGGTGAGAGGTCTTACGTGTGCACTAGCTGCAAGGAGCTCTTTGCTCTCAGGGAATGAGTCCGTTCTCTAGAGGCTAGAGTAGCAGACTTGGAAAACATAAGACAGACAGAGAGGTAAATAGACGAGACCTACAGGGATATAGTCCTGAAGTCCCACCACCAGTCTGGCAGCATCCCTGTTGCCATGAAGGAGCGAGGTCACGTGACAGGAGAGCATCACCCTGGTGTGGCAGGAAGTGATCCTGTAACTAGGACCTGTCCTCCAGGTGATGTAAAACCCTCTCGCACCGAGGAAGTTTCTCCAGGGCCATGTGCCCATGAGGGAAGGGTTAGGACAGCCGTTATAGTTGGTGATTCGATCATTAGGCATGTAGATAGCTGGGTGGCTGGTGGACGTGAGGATTGCCTGGTAACATGCCTGCCTGGTGCGAAGGTAGCGGACCTCACGCGCCACCTAGATAAGGTCTTAGATAGTGCTGGGGAGGAGTCTGCTGTCTTGGTACATGTCGGTACCAATGACATAGGAAAATGTGGTAGGGAGGTTCTGGAGGCTAAATTTAGGCTTTTAGGTAGGAAGTTGAAAACCAGAACTTCCAGGGTAGCCTTCTCCGAAATGCTTCCCGTTCCACGTGCAGGACCCAAAAGGCAGGCAGAGCTCCGGAGTCTCAATGCGTGTATGAGACAATGGTGCAGAGATGAGAGTTTTGGATTTGTTAGGAACAGGGGAACATTCTGGGGAAAGGAGGGGCTCTTCCGAAGGGATGGACTTCACCTTAACCGGGATGGAACCAGGCTGCTGGCATTAACCTTTAAAAAGGAGATAGAGCAGCTTTTAAACTAGATAATAGGGGAAAGCCGACAGTCGCCCAAGAGCAGATGGTTCGGAAGAATGTATCCTTGAAGGATACTACCAAAAGCAGAGAGGTTCCAAAAAAGAGCAAAGTAGCCCAAATGCCCTTGAGTATGGAGCAGACAGAGCTTAAAGATCCCAAATTACCCATGTCTACCAATAGCCAAATTTATATGAATAAAATACAGTCTCTAAAATGCTTGTATGCATATGCTAGAAGTCTAAAAAAATAAGATGGGAGAGTTAGAATATATAGCACTAAATGAGAGGTTAGATATGATTGGAATATTTGAGACATGGTGGAAGGAGGACAACCAGTGGGACACTGTGATACCTGGGTACAAACTATATCGTAATGATAGAGCTGATCAAATTGGTGGAGGGGTTGCGCTCTATGTTAGAGAGGGCATTGAGTCAGAAAGGATTAAAGTTTTGCAGGAAAGAAAATTTGCTGTAGAATCTCTATGGATTGAAATTCCATGTAAAAAGAGGAAGGCGATGGCAGTGGGGGTGTACTATCGACCGCCGGGCCAGAATGAACAAATGGATGATGACATGCTCAAAGAAATCAAGGAAGCTAACAAAAGTTACAGCGCAGTAATAATAATGGGTGATTTCAATTACCCCGGTATCGACTGGGTCAGTGTCACGGCAGGACATGCTAGGGAGATAAAGTTCCTAGATGACATAAATGACTGCTTCTTGGAGCAGCTGGTTCATGAACCGACCAGAGGGGAAACCATATTAGACCTGGTCCTTAGTGGAACACCAGATCTAGTGCAAGAGATAAGGGTGTTGGGGCCACTTGGCAATAGTGATCATAGCATGATCGCCTTTGATTTAATTAGTGGAGGAGGGATAGTACGGAAATCCACAGTACTACCTTTTAACTTTCGAAAGGGAGACTATGATAAAATGAGGAAAATAGTTAAGAAAAAACTAAAAGGAGCAGTTGCAAAGGTTAAAGACTTACATCAAGCTTGTGTGTTGTTGAAAAATACTATCTTGGCAGCCCAGACCAGTTGTATTCCACGCTTTAAGAAAAGTGGAAGGAAGTCCAAAAAACTGCCAGCATGGTTTAAAGGTGAGGTCAGAGAGGCTGTTGTTGCCAAAAAAGCATCTTTCAGGAAATGGAAAAAAGAGCCAAACGACAAAACCTGGAAACAGCACAAGCACTGGCAAATCAAATGCAAGGCATTGATAAAGCAGGCAAAGAGAGAATTTGAGAAGAAGCTTGCTGTGGAAGCAAAAACGCGAAATAAAGATTTTTTCAAGTACATTCGCAGCAAAAAACCTGAGAGAGTCAGTTGGTCCATTAGATGATAGAGGAGTTAAAGGGGCACTAAGAGGCGACAAGGCGATAGCGGAGAGACTGAATGAATTCTTTGCTTCAGTCTTTACTGAGGAAGATGTAGGGATGTTATCCATGACTGAAGTGGTATTTAAAGGTGCAGAAGAATTGAAGGAAATATCGATACATCGGGTAGATGTATTACAACTATTAGATAAACTGAAGAGTAGCAAATCACCTGGGCCGGATGGTATACATCCAAGGGTGTTGAAAGAACTGAAATATGAGATTGCGGACCTGCTATTAGTAATCTGTGAACTATCATTAAAATCATCTCTAATACCTGAAGATTGGAGGATCGCCAATGTAACACCAATTTTTAAAAAGCGTTCCAGGGGTGATCCGGGAAACTACAGACTGGTGAGCCTCACATCAGTGCCGGGAAAAATGGTAGAAACCATCATAAAGAATAAAATTACTCAGCATGTAGATAGTCATGGCCTAATGGGAGACAGCCAACATGGCTTTAGACAAGGAAGATCTTGTCTTACTAATCTGTTATGTTTTTTTGAAAGTGTGAATAAACAGGTAGACAAAGGTGGTGAGTCAGTTGATATAGTGTATCTGGACTTTCAGAAAGCCTTTGACAAGGTCCCTAATCAGAGACTTTTGGCAAAACTAAAGAGTCATGGGATAGGAGGCAGTGTACTACTGTGGATCAAGAACTGGTTAAGAGATAGAAAGCAGAGGGTTGGGCTAAATGGACAATTTTCCCAATGGAGAAAGGTGAATAGTGGTGTACCCCAGGGATTTGTGCTGGGTCCGCTGCTTTTTGACATATTCATAAATGACCTGGAAAGTGGAATAACGAGTGAGGTTATCAAATTTGCAGATGACACAAAACTATTTAAAGTTGTTAAAACCCAAGAGGATTGTGGAAAATTGCAAGAGGATCTTGATAAATTAGAAGACTGGGCATCAAAATGGCAGATGAAATTTAATGTGGACAAGTGCAAAGTTATGCACCTAGGGTAAAACAACCCAAACTATGGTTATACAATGCAAGGTTCCACATTAGGAACCACCACCCAGGAAAAAGATTTAGGCGTCATTGTGGATAACATGTTAAAACCCTCGGCCCAGTGTGCAGCGGCAGCCAAGAGAGCAAATAGAATGCTAGGTATCATAAGGAAAGGAATGGAAAATAAAACAAAAGATATTATAATGCCTCTATATCGTTCCATGGTGAGACCGCACCTTGAATATTGTGTGCAGTTCTGGTCGCCGTATCTTAAAAAGGATATAGAGTTATTAGAAAAGGTTCAGAGAAGAGCCACCAAAATGGTAAAGGGGATGGAAGGATACTCCTATGAAGAAAGGCTAAAAAGGTTAGGGCTCTTTATCCTGGAAAAGAGATGGCTGAGGGGAGATATGATAGAAGTCTATAAATTAATGAACGGAGTGGAACGGGTAAACGTAGATCGATTGTTTACCTTATCAGAATATAGAAAGACTAGGGGACATGCAATGAAGCTACAGGGTAAACTATTTAAGACTAATAAAAGAAATATTTTTTCACTCAACGTGTAATCAAACTCTGGAATTTGTTACCGGAGGATGTAGTAAAGGCTGTTAGTATAGCTGGGTTTAAAAAAGGTTTGGACAAGTTCCTGGAGGAAAGGTCCATAAACCATTATTAAGAAGGGACCCAGGATATCAATGTTTGACCCAGTACAAGCATTGCGGAACCTGTGTCTTTTGTGGTTAACTGCTAGGTACGTATGACCTAGATTGGCCACTGTTGGAAACAGGATACTGGGCTTGATGGACCTTGGTCTGACCCAGTATGGCATATCTTATGTTCTTATGTTAAAAGCTGCATAAATCGAGTCCGAGTACTTGACACGGACAAGGTTGTCGAAGAAGACATCTGCACCTTCCCACAAGAAGAAGGCCTCTGGGGAAAAAGCCCTTTTTCCCAAGGAAGGGTGTGGCTTACACAAACTACCCCACTTACCAGACCAGCCCAGCTCCCCAACAGGGGCAGCAGGCTAGGGGACGGGGGCATGGCCCACGTAAGCCAAAGACCCCCAAGCCTCCAGCTCCAGCTCCTACCCAGCCGGGAGGGGGGGTTTTGACTCCCAGTGCATAGCTCCTCTCTAGCCAGTGGTTTGGCCCTGCACAGGAGGAAGGCTGGCCCTTTACGCTCACAGGTGGTCAGCCATTAGTACCGACGCCTGGGTTTTTTGAAAGTAGTCGAGCAGGGGGGGGGCGGAGCCTGCGATGGTGCAAGATGGCCGCTTGATCCTTTCCCTCCCCGGAATCCTGAAAGGCATCCTGTCCCTCCGTGGAGAAATACTGTCTTTGGAGTTTCAGTGGACACCAAAACACGATAATGGCGTCCGGCAAACCCTCCCTGCTGGATTTTAGCTCACCCGCGAATGCGGGAACCAAGCGGTTGAAACCCGACCCTCCCTCGCCGCAGAAGGCCGTAGGCGCGAAGGAGAGCTTAGAAGGCCTGCAGGAGCTTCTGGCCGAAATCAAGGCTGTGCGCGAGTTGGTTGTCGCGAATGGAGAAACCCTGTGCCGGGTGCAAGCTGATGTGGCAGAGCTCAAAGAACTAAAGGTACAGCTTAGTACGCTCTCTGAAAGGATGGAAGGGCTCTCTACAAGAGTGGAGGTGCACGAGGAACGCTTGAAGGAGGTCTCTGCTAACTCTAAGCGCATTTCCATCTTGGAGCGCAATCTCGAGGACCTCAGCAATAGAGCGCGTCGGAATAACATCAGACTAGTTGGGATACCTGAAGGGGCAGAAGGACAGGATATGATGGGCTTTCTGGGCAAAACTATTCCTGATTTGCTTCGGATTACTTTCGATCGCCCTTTTGAGATTGAGAGGGCGCACAGAGTCCCTTCGCCGCAGGGCCCTCACTCGTCGAGGCCACGCCCTATCATCATGAAGTTGTTAAGGTATCAGCAAGTTACTCAAGTCATGTCGCCGGCCAGAACCTTGGCACCATTGAAGTTCGAGGGATCGAATATAGCCTTCTTCCCGGACTTTAATAAATCTACGGTGGTTCGGCGGAAGCAAATGTTAGCGCTAAGACCGCGCCTACAAAACCTTCAAGCCCGATACGGATTGTTTTCTCCTGCCCGGCTCAGAGTCACTCTTCACAACCAGACTCGGACCTTTGAGGATTCTCAACTTTTCCGTGCCTTTATTGAGGAGCAGGAAGCTGCCGTAATGCGCTGAGAGCATCTGTTCGAGACTCTTTTGGCATGGACTAGAGCCATGGCCCGCTGTGCTGGGACTTAAACCTCGGCCAGGGCCTTATATTGATATATATATTGCTAGTGCCTGTTTGTGGTAGAGTGAGTGGGATCTGGTTTAAGTATGAGTGTTAACAGGAAGTATGTTTTTGGAAGCTGGGGGTATTTGTCTTGTGGTGCGGGGGAGTGGTTCCTTTTTTTTTCGGGGTTGGATGGCTGGGTTATGAGTGGGATTTTTGGTGTTGTAATTTGGGGTAGGGGGGGTTGTGTGTGTGGAGCCCATAGGGTGGGGGTGGGTGTCAGAGGGCAATCTTGCGGAATCGATGGCTCACCCAGGGTGGTGGGTTTGGTTGGGGGGGGATGTTGTCTCCAATGGTAACTGCTGGGGGTAATGCACAGAGCTGGGGGCTAGTGATGTTCCCAAGGGGCTTGAGGGTTGATGTCATTTTACTCGCTAAGCTCTATGGGGTCCCTTAAGATTCTTTCACTAAATGTGAAAGGGATCAACAATCCAATCAAGCGAAAGAAAATCTTACTGTATTGTGCTAAGCAGGATGCTGATGTAGTACTACTCCAGGAGACCCATTTGTCCTCTGTGGAAGCAATGAAATTGGGTAAGGGGCGTTATGTGGTAGCGGTGCATGCTGCAGCAGCTGGTAAAAAGAACGGTGTAATAACGCTGGTACGACAAGCTCTTCAACTAAAGTTTGAGCTGGGTGGTGCGGACCCGCAAGGGAGGTGGGCTAAGGTTTTAATACATGTCAATGGTGTGAAATTGGCTGTCTTGAATGTTTACGGCCCCAATAGTGATGATGTGCCCTTCTTCCAGAGGGTAGCGGAGGAAGCTTACGGGTTGAGGTCCTACCCCTTGATGTTGGGAGGGGACTTTAACCTGGTACTGGACCCATTGTTGGACCGACAGCCGTTTAGATCCCCCAAATCTGGTAGGGCAGTTTCTGTCCTTTTGTCTCTGATGCAGGAGTTGGGTTTGTCCGATATATGGCGAACCTTACACCCTACAGATAAGGAATTCACTTTCCACTCGCTCCCGCATAATTCGCACTCGCGTATTGATTTCCTGTTAATATCTATTTCTTTGGTGGAATTGACAGTGGAGGCTGGCATCTGCGCCACTACGGTATCAGATCACGCGGCCGTTTTTTTGATCTTGATGCAGGGGCCGGAGGCACCTCGAAAGCCAGGTTGGTTTTTCCCTAGGGAGCTGTTGGAGGACCCGGTTTTCTGTGATTTCATACGGGTGGAGATTAAGGAATTTTTTGCTAAAAATCTCCCCTCAGATACCGCGAGCTGGGCTTGGTGGGAGGCCTTTAAGGCGTCTATCCGGGCCCAGATAACTAGTTACTCTATCCGCCTGGCCAAGCAGCGGAAGGCTGTGTTGGTTGAGCTCGAATCTCAAATTTCTGCTGGGGAGAGGCTCTTGAGAGCAAATGCTGAGCCTTGCGTTTTGTTACGTCTGCAGAAATTAAGGTATCAGTATAATTCTCTTTTGAGCTCGGAGGTCCGCAAGGTGCAACATACGCAAGGGACGCAATATTATTTTGAGCAAAATAAAGCTGGAGGGCTTTTGGCCTCAGTGCTCAGCCCCCCTAGGGAGAAATCTCTCATAGCGGCGTTAGCATCAGATAGTCAGGGGTTGCTCACGAAGAGTAGTGAGATTGGGGAGAGTTTTAGGTCGTTTTATCAAGATCTGTACTCTTCGGCAGGGGTGTGTAGTGATGCAATGTATCAAAATTTTCTTGGTAACCTGCCTCACCCTGTTCTTAGTACTCAGCAGGCGAAGGGGCTGGACATACCAATTGGGGCAGAAGAAGTTCAGGTTGTCCTTCGAAATGCAAAGTCGGGCAAGGCGGTGGGCCCTGATGGTATACCGGTAGAATTTTATCAAGTGTTCCAGGAGGATTTAGTCCCCCAGATGACCTGTTTTTTCCAGCTGCTTGTAGAGCAATCCCCGCAGTTAGGGGGTTTCAATGCGGCGACTATAGTTGTGCTAGCAAAAGAGGGTAGAGATCCCCTTAAGGTGGGCAACTATAGGCCAATTTCTCTTTTAAATGCAGACTATAAGATCTTTGCTGGCGTCTTAGCCAGGAGGTTATCGACGGTGGTCTCAGGATTAATACACCCAGACCAGTGCGGGTTTCTGTCAGGGAGGTCGACTGCGGATAATGCCCGTCTTCTCATAGATCTTTTCGCTGTAACTCGCTCGCAGGACTGCCCTTTGGTTGGGCTTTCCTTGGACGCCGAAAAGGCTTTTGACAGGTTAAAGTGGGCCTTTATGTATCGGGTCTTGCAGTGGTTCGGTTTTGGTGATTCTTTCATTGCTCTGATCAAGGTGTTATATTCTACCCCCCAGGCCAACATTCTGGTAAATGAGCTGTTATCTACCCCTTTTGCCTTACATCGTGGCACTAGGCAAGGCTGCCCCCTTTCCCCTATATTGTTTAATCTTGCTTTAGAACCTTTAGTCATAGCAATTCGGCACTCCGAGAAGATTCAGGGCATCCATGTAGGGGATCTGCAGGTAAAACCGTCAGCTTATGCTGATGATTTGTTGCTTTTTGTTCAGCCTAGCCAGGTGGAAGAAGTTCTAAGAATCATGGGTGCTTATTCGGAAATCTCAGGGTATAAGATAAACTGGGGGAAGTCGGTGGCGTTTCCCATGAACAGGGTGACCTTTTCTTCTGCTCTAGGAGATCACCCATTTGTTTGGGAAACCAAGCCTATCAAATATTTGGGAGTTAAGTATTGCTTTTCCCGCAGAGGAGACAATATCTACGAACTGCACGACGACTGAGGAGCTTCTCCGAGTTTTTTCGGTAAAATGGTCTCCTTTATATTTGACGTGGTGGGGCAGGATGGAGGCAATCAAGATGGTCTTGTCTCCTAAGATAAATTATATTTTGGAGATGCTCCCGGTGGAGTTGCCAGTCAGGGCGTATAAAGGGTGGGAGCGTCAATTAATAAGGTTTCTCTGGGCGGGGAAGCCCCCCAGAATCGCGGCGAAAAAGCTCAAAGCGAGCAGGGAACAGGGGGGAGTCAACTTTCCTGACTTCCAGGCTTATCAGGCCTTTTTGCTGAAGCAGGGAGCTCTTTGGTGTACTGGGGCGGTCAAGGAGCTAAGCCCGGTGTGGTTAGAAGTTGAGAAAAGGATGGTTTCTCATGTCCCTCTACAGTTGTTGTTAGCTATGAAGTTCCCGTCTGTCGCTGTGGCCTCCCCGGCTATTTTAGCTACTCAAAGAGCTTCCTTTGGTCTAGCAGAGGTACTGGCAGGTGAGAATCCTTTATCCAGGGAGTCTCCTATATGGCATAACCCTAGATTTAAGATCGGGGGTAAAGTGATCTCTTGGAAGTGTTGGCAAGATAAGGGTATCTGGACGTTGGGCCATATAGCCCATCTCCGAGGTTGGAAACCCTGGGAGGCACTTGCTAGAGAGTTTGATTTACCGGATAGCTGTCGGTTCCAATGGGTCCAGTTGAGAAGTTGTTTAGCCCAGGCAAAGATTGATGTTGCCAGCCTTGCAGAAGAGTGGGGTTTGGAGCAGTTGTTGCTTGCCTGTTCGGAGGGTAAGGGGACAGCTTCAAAAATGTATGCGACTCTAAGAAATGTGTGGTCCGCTTCATTAGCAGGTCTAGAAAAGTGCTGGGAGGCTGAACTAAGTTTAACAATTTTGCCCCAGCAATGGTCTGCCCTTTGGTCCAGGGCGAATAGAGTTTCCAGCGCTGCGGCAATTACCCAGTCACTTTATTTCATCTCTCATAGGGCGTATTTGATGCCCAGTTGCCTCTCCCGTTGGGCTCCTGGAGTAGAGGCTCGGTGCTGGACGTGCGCAGAACCCCTAGGCACCCTGTAGCATATGATGTTTGATTGTCCAGAGTTTCTGGCGGAGAGTGTGGGAAACTGTACAGAAGATACTTCTCTTCCGGGCACCTCTGTCGTGGGACTTGGTTTTTCTCCGGTCCGCATGCCTAACTTTGCCTCTAAAGAAGGAACAGCTCTTTCTGTTTAATTTTTTGATTGCTGTTGCTTTGAAACTAATTATGCTCTGCTGGAAAGATGCGGGCAAACTGGAGAGCAATCATTGGTGGAACATGGTTTCGCTCTATGCCAGTTATGAAAAGGCATGGGGCTGTAAACAAAGGCAGAGGTGCCGGAAGGGACGACCTGTTCCTCCGCAAGGTTCGGGGATGGAAGGGAGCAAGTGGAAATGGCTGGATGATTATGCAGCGTCGGCCGGGGTATCTTGCAGGGTGTTGGGTCACAGCTGATGTTATTTGCTTGATCTAGTGTATTTTAGAGAATCATTGTTTAAGACATGGGGGTGATGTCATTGCTCTGTTAAATAATTGATGGTGTTGACGTGCCATTGGAGACGGGGAGGGTGGGTGGGTAGGGGTGTGTGCTGGTTTTTGTGCTTTTGTTGTTATGGTTGTGTTGTTGGAAATTATAAATAAACAATTTTTAAAAAAAAAGTAGTCGAGCAGGGATATTTACTTCAAATTGTAAATAGTTACCCTGTTATCCAAGTTGCATTACCTGTTCAACTGTAAACACAAAGTACCATCGGAAATGTGTATTTTATTGTTCATTGTAAACCGCACTGATGCTGAATAGCACGTAATAAAAGAGACTCTAATAAATTTCAACCAGGTGCCCACCTCCTTTTTCCCAGGAGAGCCTCTCAGGCCCCCCGCTTCACAGGAACCACCTCCTGCAGGAGTTGACAGGTCTACTAAAGGATCAGGTGGTGGAACCGTTGCCCCACCACCTGCAAGCGCAAGGCTTCTACTCCAGGTATTTCTTCATACCAAAAAGAAGAGGAGGCCTACGCCCCATCCTGGACTTGCGGAATCTGAACAAGTTCCTGGTGAGGGAAAAGTTCAAGATGCTTTCCCTTGGGATCCTACTGCCTTACCTCCACCAGGGAGACTGGCTATGCTCCTTAGATTTAAAGGATACTTATACTCACATCCTCATACACCCAGACCACAGACAATACCTCAGGTTTGTGGTCGGAGGAAACCACTTCCAGTACAAGGTGCTTCCCTTTGGCCTAGCTTCCGCTCCCAGAGTATTTACCAAATGCCTAGCAGTGGTGGCGGCCTTTCTCAGAAGCCAAGGAGTCTTCATCTTTCCATACCTGGACGACCATCTCATCAGGGGCCAATCGGCACAGGAGGCACAGCAGGCCACTGCTCGCACAGTCACCCTGCTCCAGCACCTAGGGTTTGCGATAAATCACGAAAAGTCCACTTTACTCCCCACTCAAACCTTAGCGTTCATAGGGGCAAGGGCGGACCTACCGCTGGACAGGGCGAGGCGGTTGCTGGACTTGGTACAGCAGATCCAGCACAAACCTCAGGTCTCCGCAAGGGTCTTCCTACTCCTCCTGGGCCACATGGACTCCACAGTGCATGTGACTCCATATGCTTGATTCCACATGCGCACAGCTCTATGGAGCCCCAGAGACCAGTGGACGCAAGCCACTGGCCGCCTCAGAGACAGAGTAGTGATTTCCAAGCTACTGCTGACAGCCTTGCAGTGGTGGCTTCACTCCCCCAACTTGCTTCAGGGAGTACCATTCCAACCTCCCTCTCACACCAGAATGGTGACGACAGATGCCTCCTTGCTGAGCTGGGGTGCCCATTGCCAGGGTTCATGCACTCAGGGTCTGTGGTCCTCGCGAGAGGCCGCACTTCAGATCAATCTTCTAGAGCTTCGAGCCATCCGCCTAGCTCTTCAAGCCTTCTGTCATCTTCTTGCACATCAGTCGGTGCTGATACAGACAGACAATCACGTAGCGATGTTCTACATCAGCAAACGGGGGCACAGGATCTCGCATCCTATGCCAGGAAACTCTTTTGCAGTGGCACTTCACATGTCCCTAAGGGCAGTTTATCTGCCCAGTTAGGAGAACCCCCTGGCCGACAAGTTGAGCAGGATTCTTCAGTCTCACGAATGGCAGCTGAAGCGGGATGTAGCCCAGCGGATCTTGAACCGTTAGGGTCTCCCATCCATGGATCTCTTTGCCAGTCTGCAAAACCATCAGTTGCCCCAGTTCTGCTCGAGGCAGCCGCATCCACTGAGCGTGGCGGCGGATGCTTTCCTGATCTCGTTGGCGCACGGCCTTCTCTATGCGTTTCCGCCCACGCCCCTGGTGGCACGCACTCTGTTCAAGATTCTTCGGGACAAGGCCTCGGTCATCCTGGTAGCCCCCAGGTGGCCCAGACAGCCTTGGTTCCCTCTTCTCTTTCAACTGGCGGTCGACACTCCACTCCCACTGGGGGTGCAGCCCGACCTCTTGACCCAGGAATAGGGTTCCTTGCTACACCCCAATCTCAGATCCCTCAAGTCTAACTCTGTCAGGGTCCACCTGAGTGCGCTATCAGCTCACCACTCTCCAGTGGACGGGCAACCACTTTCAGCTCACCCTTTGGTATCCCGATTCCTCAGAGGCCTCCTCCTCTTGAAGCCTCCAATTCGCCCACCGGCTACAGAGTGGGACTTAAATGTGGTCTTGCAGCGGCTTACTTGCCCACCTTTTGAACCAATGTCCACCTGTCCTCTCCGCTTCCTTTCCTGGAAAGCACTCTTTCTGGTGGCGCTCACGTCTGCTCAACGTGTGAGTGAGCTGAAAGCTTTAGTATCGGATAGACCGTATACACGGTTTTACAAAAACAAGGTGGTCCTCTGTACTCACCCCAAGTTCCTCCCATAAGTGGTTTCCTCGTTTCACCTTAACCAAGAAGTGGTTCTTCCAACCTTCTTCCCCAGGCCACATACCAGCAGGGCAGAAGCGGTTCTGCATACCCTGCACTGTAAGAGGGTGCTTGCCTTTTACCTGGAGCGTACGTGGGGACATCGGAGAGCTTCCCAGCTCTTCATCTCTTATGACCCTAGTAAATTGGGTCTGCCTCTCTCCAAGCGCACGTTATCCACCTGGGTGTCAGACTGCATTGCCTGGGCGTACAGGGCAGCTGACATCCAGCTGCAGGGCCGAATCATGGCCCACTCTGTCAGGGCTAAGGCCGCATCAGTGGCTAACCACCGCTCTGTTCCGTTGGCAGACATCTGCCGGGCCGCAACTTGGTCTTCAAGCCAGACTTTGGCAGCCCACTACTGCCTGGAGAGAGAGTCCTGGCGGGACAGTGTTTTCGGTCAGGTAGTACTCTGTAACCTATTCGAGGTTAAGGCAACTCCTATCCTCCGACCCTTTGGTGTCAGGCTACCGTGGGGGTTGTATTCTTGGAGAAAGATCCTATCACTGCTGCTGCAGCTCTTCTAGAGGGAGCCATTTTCAGCTATGGGTTCTCGGTAGCCTATAGCTAGGGAGTCCCATATGTGAGGACTGACTTCCTGCTTGTTCCTGGAGAAGCTTAGTTACTCACCTGTAACAGGTGTTCTCCAGGGACAGCAGGAATCGGTCCTCACGACCCTCCCTCCTCCCCTGGAGTTGCAGTCCTTTGATTAATTTTTTCTCATTTTTGCCATCTTTTTAGCTATGTCATCTGACTGAGCAAGATAGCACCCTTGGGCAGGAAGGGGACCGCACATGTGCGATGCAATCCCAAAGGCTTTCTTTGAAAGCTGGGGAATTGCTCCGCACAAGTTCTCAGTCGGCACTGACGTTACCCATATGTGAGGACTGATTCCTGCTGTCCCTGGACAACACCTGTTACAGGTGAGTAACTACACTGAATCTGCATACATCCTTAAGGGAAAATCTGTCCCTCTCAGTCTTCAGGCGCACTCTATGTGGGCGCAAGCTACATCTTGGGCAGAACGCTCTCACGTTCATCCTCTTGATATCTGCAGGGCGGCCACCTGGTCCTTCCTGTCCACCTTTGTGCATCATTATCAGCTCAATATTCAATCTCGGGAAGAGGCGGAGTTCAGGGCAAAGGTTGTTCGATGGCCGTATCTTCCCACCCAAAGAGCAGTTAGCTTGGGTACTTCCCGCTTATCTGGACTGGTCTAGCAGAATGTACTGGAAGGGGAATTTTTCACTTACCGTTAATTTCCTTTCCAGGAATCCTGCTAGACCAGTCCAGCACCCTCCCTATTCTGAATATCTGGTTCAGAGGTGTATTGCTAAGGAGCCAAGACTTTGCAGCGGAGCGTTATCGCCTCTTGTACATAGTATGGTTGCTATTTTCCTTACTTTTTGGTTCATGGCTACATCTGTTTGAGTATGGCTTTTTACAATACTGGAGCACCCTCTACTGGGTTCAGCTACATATTACCAGGGAACAGCCAATCAGGCTGCTGCTAGTTTTTTTTCTATTTATCTGTCTCCAATATCTGCTGGTAGGGGGACTAAACCCGCTTGTCTAGACTGTTCTAGCAGGATTCCAGGAAAGGAAATTAACAGTAAGTGAAAATTTCCCCTTAATGGCAGAAAAAAAGACCAGCATGGTCTGTCTAGTCTGTCAAGTAACATAAGAACATAAGCAATGTCATATTGGGTCAGACCAAGGTCCATCACGCCCAATATCCTGTTTCCAACCGTGGCCAATCTAGGTCACTCACAAGTACCTAGCAGTTTCCCCAAAAGACACAGATTCCACAATGCTTGTATTGGGTCAAGCAGTGGATATTCTGGGTCCCCTTTAATAATGGTTTATGGATCTTTCCTCCAGGAACTCATCCAAACCTTTTTATAAACCCGGCTACACTAACGGATTTAGAACTGCCTCAGCAAGGGCTTTTCAGCGATCGGGGAGATCAGAGGGAGAATCAGCTGTGTGTGTTTGTTTGAGCTGCGATTGAAAATAAACCTGCAACCAATCACTGCTCTTTACAACGGATTTAGAACTGCCTCAGCAAGGGCTTTTCAGCGATCGGGGAGATCAGAGGGAGAATCAGCTGTGTGTGTTTGTTTGAGCTGCGATTGAAAATAAACCTGCAACCAATCACTGCTCTTTACAACGGATTTAGAACTGCCTCAGCAAGGGCTTTTCAGCGATTGGGGAGATCAGAGGGAGAATCAGCTGTGTGTGTTTGTTTGAGCTGCGATTGAAAATAAACCTGCAACCAATCACTGCTCTTTACAACGGATTTGGAACTGCCTCAGCAAGGGCTTTTCGGCGATCGGGGAGATCAGAGAGAGAATCAGCTGTGTGTGTTTGTTTGAGCTGCGATTGAAAATAAACCTGCAACCAATCACTGCTCTTTGCAACGGATTTGGAACTGCCTCAGCAGGGGCTTTTCGGCGATCGGGGAGATCGGAGAGAGAATCAGCTGTGTGTGTTTGTTTGAGCTGCGATTGAAAATAAACCTGCAACCAATCACTGCTCTTTACAACGGATTTGGAACTGCCTCAGCAGGGGCTTTTCAGCGATCGGGGAGATCAGAGAGAGAATCAGCTGTGTGTGTTTGTTTGAGCTGCGATTGAAAATAAACCTGCAACCAATCACTGCTCTTTACAACGGATTTAGAACTGCCTCAGCAAAGGCGTGCCCACGCCTTGCGGGCCCGCGCCTGAGGGCCTCGCAAGAGGGCCCTTTGGCGTGGCCCTTAGGCGGGACCCTAGGCGAAGAAGAAGAAGTTATATGCATGAACATGAAAAACAACTTTCAACCAAGTGCAAGTATAGACTTATAGTGTCTTCTCTTATATACATGCAATGTTGTTTTTACCATTCTACCTCATCTGTTTACAAGGTTTCCCTGTAATCCTACAACAGCAATATAGCCAAAGCAATTATAGTTGGCTACCCCCTTTCACTTGGATAGTGTTATGCAAATGCATTTTCGTAAAACCGCAGCCACGGCAATATGGCACTTGTATTAATCATAGCTCTGATAGGCATTTGCATCTAAATGAAAGATCTCATGTCAAAACAAATGTAATTCAAGCATTATCCAATTCAGAGAAGCTAATTAGCATTGAATTAATTAATGCTAGATCTGTATGCAATAAAATCCAAACTATAGTTGATCATATAGATGAAGCACAAATAGACGTGCTATGCATCACAGAATCTTGGCTACATCCGTATGATAATGTAATTCTCAATCAGCTTGTCCCAGATTCTTACTCTGCTTATAGCTGCTCTAGATCTGTCAGACGTGGAGGAGGTGTCCTTATAATCGCAAAAAAGAATTTACGATTCAAAATACAATGTAGTTTAGAATCGCAACAATGTAACTCCATTAACATTGAGAATAAGCACATGGCAATTAGTTTACATTATAGAGCACCAAAAGCGTCTTCTGCTGAGCTTGCCTCAACACTGGAGTCTATTTGTTCTATCACTTCCCCGTACAAACCCACAATAGTGCTAGGTGACTTCAACCTTAAATCCATTAACTGCAGAGACTCCGAGACCTTTCTTCAAGCAATGGGCTCACTAAATTTCACACAAATAGTCAAGAAACCTACACACATATATGGTTACTCGCCAGACCTCATCTTTGCCTCAAATGATTTGACCTTAGGAGGTCTAATTTCAATTCCTACCATTACCCCAGTTCCATGGTCAGATCACTACATAGTTAGTATGGAAATTTTATTACAAACAAAAAATAATTTAAGACTAGATGACAAATGCTATCATAGACGTTTTAAAAAATTTGACAAAGATACATTTATACAGGATACCTTACCTCATCTATCTGACGATTCAGTAGAAATAGAGACACAAGTAAACAAATGGAATTACATAATTTCTAATGCAGCTAGAATGACAGACACAAGTCCAAGGAAATCAAGGATCAATAAGCTACATCACAAGCCATGGTATTCTAATGCTATACGTCTGATGAAAAGAGATCTCAGAAGAATAGAGCGTAAATGGAGAAGGAATAAGGTTTCAGAATTAAAGCAGATATATTTAACAAAACAAAAGCTATACGACGAACGTATTAAAGTCTCAAAGAAAGAATACCATACAAATATAATAAATAACTCCATCAACAAACCTAGAGAGCTTTTTGAAATTGTAAAGAGTTTAACAAAAGAGCAAAAAACAGAAGGTGAAGCTGAAATTGAACCGCAGAAGTATGCAGATTATATTAAGGAAAAATTCCACTCTAAGGTAAAAGATATATTTAGTCTCAACTTGAATTTGGTCTCAAATTTCAGGGTCTGGAATACATTCTCTTTTCCTTCTAAAGAGCAACTCTCGCACATTATCTCTTCCATAAACACATGCACTTCTCCAACCGATCCATGTCCTGTATCTTGGATAAAGTCCACAAAGTCAAATTTTATTCACATAATACAAAACATTGTGCATAATTCCCTCTCTCAAGGTAATTTACCAAAGCACTTAAAGCTTGCAACTGTTAGACCAATCCCGAAGAAGACAACGTTAGACAAGAATAACCCAGCTGCCTACCGGCCTATTTCCAGCATACCCTTTTTAGCGAAAATCATTGAAAAGACAGTGCAACTTCAACTCCAAGAACACATTGATATTCATGCGCCTTTAGACGATAACCAACATGGTTTTCGCCCAAACCATGGAGTTGAAACCTTAATGATTTATCTTTTTGATTACGTTCTCCGTACCATTGATGACATTAAAAAGGGTATTATAATGATTTTTATAGACATTTCGGCTGCATTCGATTCTGTAGATCACAATAGGTTATTACATAGATTAGAGGAGATTGGTCTACATGGGGTCACATTAAAATGGTTTCAATCATATCTGACAGAGAGATTTTTACAAGTAAAGATTGGACAAAAAACCTCTCTGCCCATAAGAGTATTACAAGGTGTGCCACAAGGTTCCGCTCTTTCTTCGCTTCTCTTCAACATTTATTTGCAGCCAATTTGCAATATTCCATTAAAAAGTGGCATAAAGTATACAATTTATGCTGACAATATTATGATTTTCACAACTATCTCCATCGAGAAACCTGATTTTTCCAGCATCACAGATTGTCTATCACAAATGTCCACCTGGTGTAAAACCAACAATATGCAAATTAATTTTAGCAAGACAGAGGCATTATTTGTATCTCGTAACCAAAATTTTGCACATCCACCTGTCATCAAGATAGATAATTCAATTATTCCTATTAAATCAGAAGTGAAATATCTTGGAGTTACTCTAGACAAGGAATTAAATCTCAGATCACACATAAACAAGACGATTAGAAGCGCTTATTATAGAATGAAAATCATCAGAAGACTAAGGCCGCTTCTGGAAACTGTTCACTTCCGCAATGTTTGTCATGCTCTAATTACACCATTACTTGACTTCTGCAATCCAATATATCTGGGTCTAGCTAAGCAGTCACTGAAGCCTTTACAGTTAGCGCAAAACACCGCTGCTCGTATACTTTTTGGTCTATCAAGTAAAGAGCATATAACTCCTATCTTAAAGGAGCTTCATTGGTTACCAATATCATCTCGTATTAAATACAAAACAGTAATTTATATTTTCAAGATAAAGCAACAATGTTCTGCAAAAAGTCTGACGTATCTTATCCGGTCAGATATTAGCAACAGACCTAGGAGAAGTGTATCTGAAAATAGAATCAGCTCCTCAAATGACATCAGAAAAACACGCAAGGAGACCTCTGAGAGAGCTTTCTCGTTTGCTGCGACTTCCATCTGGAACTCCCTACCTAATGATCTGAGAGCAGCTCAGGACATCAAAGACTTTAGAAAACAACTGAAAACAGTTTTGTTTACGGAGCACTACGGTCATGCAATCAACTAATTAATTTTTAAGAAAGCAATTATTTATATATACATTGTACAATAGCTCACTTTATAGTATAGCTCACAATATATATAGTGCACCTTTTCCAAAAACATTTAATCATATATTTACAAACTATGTATATATTATCACAGATTTTTTCACTATTACTAATTTTCTCTTTTGTTTAAACCGCTTTGATTGTATGATAAGGCGGTATAAAAATCCAATTAAATAAATAAATAAATAACAGCATTTACAACATCCTCCGGTAGCAAATTCCAGAGTTTGGTTAAGAACTTAAGATATGCCATACTGAGTCAGACCAAGGTTCATCAAGCCCAGTATCCTGTTTCCAACAGTGGCAAATCTAGATCATACGTACCTAGCAGTTTCCCCAAAAAGCACAGGTTCCACAATTCTTGTATTGGGTCAAGCATTGATATCCTGGGTCCCTTTTTAATAATGGTTTATGGACCTTTCCTCCAGGAACTTGTCCAAACCTTTTTTAAACCCATCTACACTAACAGCCTTTACTACATCCTCCGATAACAAATTCCAGAGTTTGATTACACGTTGAGTGAAAAATATTTTCTGTTATTAGTCTTAAATAGTTTACCCTGTAACTTCATTGCATGTCCCCTAGTCTTTCTATATTTTGATGGTGTAAACAATTGATCAGTGTTTACCCGTTCCACTCCATTCATTAATTTATGGATCTCTATCATACCTCCCCTCATCTGTCTCTTATCCAGGTTGAAGAGCCCTAACCTTTTTAGCCTCTTTTCATAGGAGTATCCTTTCATCTCATTTATCATTTTGATGGTTGTTCTCTGTACCTTTTCTAATAATGCTATATCCCTTTTAAGATATGGCGACCAGAATTGCACACAATATTCAATGGAATGATTGAGTCATTATTATATCCTTTGTTTTATTCTCCATTCTTTTCTTTATGATACCTAGAATTCAATTTGCTCTCTTGGCCACCATTGCACACTGAGCGGAGTGTTTTAGCATGTTATCCACGATGACGCCTAAATCTTTTTCCTGGGTGGTGTTTACTAATGTGGAACCTTGCATCGTGTAACATAGTTTGGGTTTTTCTTTCCTAGGTGCATAACTTTGCACTTGCCCATATTAAAATTCATCTGACAACTTTATGCCCAGTCTTCCAATTAATCAATATCCTCTTGCAGTTTTCCACAATCCTCATAGGTTTCAACAACTTTAAATAATTTTGTGTCATCTTCAAATTTGATAACCTCACTCGTTATTCCTTTTTCCAGGTCATTTATGAATATGTTAAAAAGCAGCGGACCCAGCACAAATCCCTGGGGTACTCCACTAATCACCTTTCTCCATTGAGAAAATTGGCCATTTAGCTCTACCCTCTGCATTCTGTCTTTTAACCAGTTCCTGATCCACAATAGTACGCTGCCTCCTATCACATGACTTTTTAATTTTTCCAAAAGTCTCTCATGAGGGACCTTCTGAAAGTCCAGATACACTATATCAACCGACTCACCTTTGTCTTCTTGTTTATTCACACCTTCAAAAAAACATAACAGATTAGCAAGATAAGACCTTCCTTGGCTAAAGCCATGTTGACTGTCTCCCATTAAACCATGACTATCTACATGTTCAGTAATTTTGTTCTTTATGATGGTTTCTACCCTTTTTTCCAGTACTGATATTAGGCTCATGGGTCTGTAGTTTCCCGGGTCACCGCTGGAACCCTTTTTAAAAATTGACATTACATTGGCCATCTTCCAGTTTTCAGGTATTACAGCTGATTTTAATGATAGTTCACAGATTACTAATAGTAGGTCTGCAATCTCATATTTCAGTTCTTTCAACACCCTTGGATGTCCACCATCCTTTTCCAGTTGATTTGCTACTCTTCAGTTTATCAAGTAGTTGTAATACATCTTCCCGGTGTATCGATATTTCTTTCAGTTCCTCCGCAGCATCTCCTTTAAATAGCATTTCAGTCATGGATAACATTCCTACATCTTCCTCAGTAAAGACCGAAGCAAAGAATTCATTGTCTCTCCACTATGGCCTTGTCTCCTCTTAGTGCTCCTTTTACCCCTCTATCATCTAATGTTCCAACTGACTCTCTCACAGATTTCTTGCTACGAGTGTACTGAAAAAGTCTGCTTCGGTCTTTACTGAGGAAGATGTAGGGATGTTACCCATGACTGAAGTGATATTTAAAGTGATATTCCCAAAGGAAAAAGGTGACTAGTGGAGTACCCCAGGAATCTGTGCTGGGCCCGCTGCTTTTTGACATATTCATAAATGACCTGGAAAAGGGAATAACGAGTGAGGTTATCAAATTTGCAGATGACACAAAACTATTTAAAGGTGTTAAAACCCAAGAGAATTGTGGAAAATTGCAAGAGGATATTGATAAATTGGAAGACTGGGCATCCAAATGGCAGATGAAATTTAATGTGGACAAGTGCAAAGTTATTCACCTAGGAAAGAACAACCCAAACTATGGTTACACGATGCAAGGTTCCACATTGGGAACCACTACCCAGGAAAAAGATTTAGGCGTCATTGTGGATAACATGTTAAAACCCTCCGCCCAGCATGCAGCGGCGGCGAAGAGAGCAAATAGAATGCTAGGTATCATAAGGAAAAGAATGGAAAATAAAACAAAGGATATTATAATGCCTCTGTATCGTTCCATGGTAAGACTGCACCTTGAATATTGTGTGCAATTCTGGTCGCCGTATCTTAAAAAGGATATAGCGTTATTAGAAAAGGTACAGAGAAGAGCCACCAAAATGGTGAAGGGGATGGAAGGATACTCCTATGAAGAGAGGCTAAAAAGATTAGGGCTCTTCAACCTGGAAAAGAGATGGCTGAGGGGAGATATGATAGAGGTCTAGAAATTAATGAATGGAGTGGGTAAACGTAGATCAATTGTTTACATCATCAGAATATAAAAAGACTAGGGGACATGCAATGAATCTACAGGGTAACCTATTTAAGACTAATAAGAGAAAATATTTTTTTCCTCAACGTGTAATCAAACTCTGGAATTTGTTACCGGAGTATGTAGTAAAAGCTGTTAGTGTAGCTGGGTTTAAAAACAGTTTGGACAAGTTCCTGGAGGAAAGGTCCATAAACCATTATTAAAAGGGACTCAGGATATCACTGCTTGACCCAATACAGGCATTGAGGAATCTGTGTCTTTTGAGGAGACTGCTAGGTACTTATGACTTAGATTGGCCACTTTTGGAAACAGGATACTGGGCTTGATGGACCTTGGTCTGACCCAGTATGGCATATCTTATGTTCCTATGTTTAAGTCTGGGCATGTGGCTGAGTCACAGATGGTGGGCAAGGACCCTTCCTCCCTTAGGCAACCAGGGTGGGGTAGAGGAACAGGCAGAGAGCAAGACTGGGCCAAAACTATTCACAAGTTTCCAGAGTCTGTGGTAGGTGGCCACAGGCATAGGCTAAGAGGAAGAGCACTGGTTTGGGTAGGTTTCTGTTGTCTTCAGTAATGGTCTATCACCAGGAACAAGCAGGAATGCAGTCTTTATATATGGGTGATGTCCTCCGATGGAGCCCATATTGGAACACTTTCCAGTAAGGAAGCCTTTGGGAGCATCCGTCCGCACATGCCTTCCTGCCTTCCCAGATGATTCTTTTCAGTCTTTGTTTTTCCACGGAGTCTAACAGACACTTATCCCGACACAGCAGATTAAACCTTTCTTCTGTGTCCTTCAGGGTGCTTTTTCTTCTTTTGGCCTTTCCGTCTATCTTCGAGACCGTCACTTGATGACACCGGTGCCCTTTTTGGCACTCCAACTTGCTTTTATATTCTTTCTTTTCTACCTCAGAATTTCTTTCTTTTTTACCTCGTAGTTTTTGTCGTTTCTGGCCATCATTGAGTCTTTTGACCTGGCGAAGGCTGTTTTTCCTAACATGGTTTCAAGAAATACACTTCCTGCAACTGCACCATTTCGGTTACCAATAAGCACAATTGGTGCTTATAGTGTTTGGGCCCGGATTCTTGTAACCTGTCAGCAAACATTAAGAAAATGGGAAAAGCAACATGATTCTTTTGGATCTGACTCTGAGCCCTCAGCACACTTCTTTTCGGCATAGACTCCCTCTTGGGGCTCTAGTTCTTCGCGCGATTCCCACGTTTCTTCGGAACAGAGAGGCAGTGGTAACAAACAGTTGACCACCGATGCCACATCGGCAACTCAGGCTTCGACATAGAGGACAGATGCTGATTCCCAGGATCGATCTCTTGGACATCGACACTTGAGCCTGCGTTGGTGGGACTCCGAAGCTGAGAACTGAGAACGGCCAGGTAAACAGCCCCAGTGGGTGGAATCCACCTCCAAAGCTCAAGAGGGGCTCCAGAGTGCTACCAAGGCTTCAACCTCTGGAGAGTCTCCGGTTCTGTTGTCTGGAACAGTGGTCCAGAATCCTGTACCAGAATCCACTCAGACATCCTCCATCTCCCTCGAGCAGTGCATGTTGTCTATTGAGAGGAGTTTAGTTGCGATCCTGGCGCATCTGTGTAGGTGGCCTCAAGACCCTCGGCAGCCCAGGTCTCAGTGCTGAGCCTGGAACTGCTGCCATCGGGACCCTCGGGATCAATGCCGAGCATGGACCAGCCAAGTCCCATGGGCCGCAGGACGAACCGGCCGTGAGCTGCTACAGTTCCGATGCCCAAGGACATCGGGATCGGCTTCGGACTGGCAGTGGAGACACGATGTTGACTGTTGCTATTTTGACTTCCTTTCCGATTCCGATGCCTGGTTATCAGAGGCAAAGTCTCCTGTTTCACAGAGGCACTGTGATGTGCCATTGGACCCTTCATCACCTCATCAGCGCCATCGGTCCCCAGCAGAGGACATGTCCTTCTAGGACTTTATTAGTGACATGGAGAAGGCACACTCTGTCTCTGTAGGCACCGAGATGGAACCGAGAGCTGAGGAACTGGAGATACTGCAGTATCTCTCAACTCCCGAGGAGGCTTCCACTCTTCCAGTCCATCGTATTCTGCAGGACCTCATATTTAGGATGTGGGAAACCTCTCTCTCTGTTCCCTTGGTCAGTAAAAGGCTAGACACCATGTATAGAGTTCCCAATTCCCTGGGATTCCAAAAACCTCAACTCCCTCACTATTCTATGGTGATTGAATTGGCCATGTGCTGACTCAAGAGTACTAAGAACCACTCTTCGGTTCCTCCCGGAAGGGAATCGCGTACCTTTAGCTGCTGATGTTTCCAGGCATCGATGTTGGCTTGCCACATTAATTCTTATATGCTTTATATGGGTATGTTCCTTAGGGACATTGTGAAGGATCTTGATGAATTCTCGGCCATAATACCTTCAGAGAAGTTGGTTGTCTAACGGTTCCTAGATAAGCATGGTCAAGACTGTTCTAAGTTTATTACCTGAGCAGCTTTTGACTCTTTTGAGTCTACCAACAGAGCTGCAGTGGTGGGCATTGGGGCCAGAAGGCTTGCTTGGTTGCAGTCTTCAGATCTCAAACAGTGGATCCAAGACAAGCCAGCAGACATTCCCTGTCGAGGTGAGAACCTCTTTGGTAAAGACTGGAGGGAGAAGGCTGGTGAAATCGAGACTGATGGCCTTACCATGAAGCACCTCTCTCATAAAATAGCTGATCCTTCTAGGAAGAAGACCTTGGTTAAGAAACCCTTTTACCCTAAGAAAAAATATTACCCCTCTTATCCTGCTTACATGGCCTATCATGCTCACCAGGGTCAGCAGAAGGTTAAGGCTCTTTACCTAAGCCTCAACCAGCTCTGCAACCCCAACTTGGTTCTAGCTTTTGACTACTTTCTGGAGAACATTGCCATTCTTCACCATGAAGGAGCTGCAGCCTACTCACAAAGCAGGCAGACTGGTCCATTTTGCCCACAGTTGACCCCTCATAACATCAGAGCCCTGGACTCTACAAGTCATCCTCAGGGGCTACCTGCTACATTTCGTCCAGTTACCTCCTTCCTTCTTTCAAGGGGAGTATGCTCTCAAACCTCTCCATCAGTCTCTTTTACAGCAGGAAGACACCACCCTGCTAAGGGATGATGCTGTAGAATTTGTTCCCTGCACACAGGAAAGGTTAGGGTTTTAATTCCTATATTTCCTTATCCCCAAAAAATCAGGGTGTTCCGTCCCATCCTAGACCTCTGGAACCTCAGCAAGTTCCTAGTACGAGAAAAGTAAAAGATGGTTTCTCTAAGAACCCTACTGCCCTACCTTCAGAGGAACGATTGACTCTGTATGCATCCTTTAGATCCAGAGAACAAACACAACCTCATTCACCCGTCTCACAGGCAGTACCTTTGTTTCATGTTAGATGGTAGGCACTACCAATATTGAATCCTGGCCAGTCCAGGTGTCTGCCCCAAGAGTCTTCATGAAATGTCTAGCAGTAGTCGTGGCCTATCTCCGCACCCTGGGTATCTTCATCTTCCCCTACTTAAATGATTGGCTCCTTGGGTGTGAGAACCACATATGGTGCGTCTTTGTTCAATGCACTGTCTCTGCTCGAACTACTAGGTTTTGTCATCAACTGTCCAAAGTCGCGCCTTTCTCCCACTCAGAAGCTATAATTCATAGGTTCTTTATTCAACATGACTCTGGCTTGAGCATTACTGCCAGAGGACCATCTCCAACGCCTCACAGAACTGGCAGGCATCATTCAGCACAGTCGTCACACCATGGCAAGAGGCATGCTTCATCTGTTGGGTCATATGGCCTCCACTGTCCATGTGGTCCCCTACACTCATCTCCACATGCGCCAAGCACAGTGGACCTTCTCCTCGCAATGGAAACAAGCAAAAGACCTGTCTTCGAGACAGAGTAGTAATCACCACTCTTCTAATGGACTCCCTTCAGTGGTGGCGCTCGCCTCACAATTTTCTCACAGGGTTACCTTTTCAGATGCCTCCACCTCAATGGACGTTAACAACCAATGCATCCAAACAGGGTTGGGGAGCTCATTTTGAGGCCTTGCATCAGATCAACTTCCTGGTGTTGAGAGCGATAACCATTGCCCTTCGGGTGTTTCACCATCAGTTATCAGATCAATCTATCCTGTTTCAGACCGACAACCAGGTTGCTATGTTTTATGTCAACAAATAGAGAGGCATGGGCTCTCACCTTCTCTGCTGGGAAATGGTCTGCCTGTGGACCTTTGCCGTAACTCATGGAATGGTTCTCTGAGCCATTTACCTGCCAGGCTATCAGAATGTTCTCATGGATATTCTCAGTCTGGTTCTTCACCTTCACGAATAGACTCTTCATCGGAAAATAGTCAATCACATCTTCCGGCTATAAGGAATCCCGGAGATTGATCTTTTGCCACCCCACCCAATGCGCAGGTCTCTTGCTTTTGCTCCAGGATGTCATTCCCGCACCATCAAGCCCCAGATGCCTTCCTCCTTCACTGGGGAATGGGTCTGCTATATACTTTCCCGCCCATTCCTCTAATAGCCAAACACTTTTCAAGCTACAGACCAATAGAGGCACCATGATCCCTAGTAGCTCCATTCTGGTCCCGATAAAAATGGTTTCCCCTGCTTCTTTGTATAACTCAGCATCAGGCTCTTTGTCTGGGATGTGCACCAGACCTTATTTCGCAGAATCAGGGGGCACTGCTTCATCACAATGTCCACGGGCTGCACCTGAAAGCCTGGATGCTGAGAGGATAGTCCTTTCCAAACTCAATTTGCTGGACGCTCTTAAGGATATCTTCCTGGCATCCCGGAAGGATTCCACATGCTACACCTATGCCTTAAGTGGTGCCGGTTTGCGGTTTGGTGCGCTCAGCACACCCTCAACCCCTTCAATTGTCCAATGGAATCTCTCCTGCTGTATGTTCTCCACCTCTCTTCCATGGGTCTCACAACGAATTCCATCTCCATGTTATTTTGGCTTCTCATCGGGGGATTGCTGGAAAACCAGTTTCCACACATCCATTGGTAGCCCGCTTCATGTTGGGTCTTCTACTGACTAAGCCACCGATCTGGCCCCCCACGCCTGTCGCTTGGGACCTCAATGTGGTTCTTGCTCAGCTTCTCAAGCCTGCTTTTGAGCCTCTCTCGGCATTACCTCCCTCAAGTTTCTTACTTGGAAGGTCACTTAGTTGTGCTCACTTCGGCTCACCAGGTCAGCGAACTACAGACCTTAGTGGCACATGCTGCTTATACACCACGACAGGGTGGTCCTGAAAATTCATCTGCATTTCCTTCCATGGGTTGTCTCTTCTTTCCACATCAACCAGTCAGTCATTCTTCCAACCTTTTTTCCCAAACCATGTGCATCTTGGCTGAGGCTGCGCTTCACACCCTAGATTGCAAATGAGCTTTAGCGTATTACCTTGAGAGAACCAAGATATACTGAAAATCCTCGCAGTTATTCATTTATTTTGACCTTAATGTTTTGGTTTTCCCATGACTAAGCATACTCTTTCTTTTTGGATAGCCGGCTGCATATCCTTTCCATTTGCTCAAGTGGGTCTAACACTGGAGGGTCATGTTACTGCTCATGATGTCCGGGCCATGGCCACATCCGTAGTCCACTTACGCTCTGTCTCCATAGCGGAGACATGGTCCTCAGTTCACACCTTTGCAGTCCATTACTGCCTGGACAAGGACTCTCGTAAGGGCGGTGACTTTGGCCAAGCTGTAGTCTGGCACCTCTTTGGAACTAAGCTACACCTCCTTCCCTCCGATCCTCTGTCCATCCAGGCTACCGCCACTGTTGTCTCAATTTGGGTGTGCTGGGGATGCGAGTCTATTAAATCTCCTGGACTCCCCATGATCTTCAGTATTTTTTTTTCTGTTTACAACGGGCCATATTCCTCGCCATTTTCTGGAAGCTGGGAGCTGTGGATTCCCATATATGAAAACTGCATTCCTGCTTCTTGTTGGAGATAGTGTGGTTACTCACCTATAGCAGGTGATCTCCAGGAACAGCAGGAATCAGTCTTTACAACCTGCCCTCCTCTCCAAGGAGTTGTAGGGTTTTTTCCTTTTTCTCTTCTATGAACCTTTCTTAAGAGAATTATCTGGGAAGGCGGGAAGGCATGCACGCATGTGCGGATGGATACTCCCAAAGGCTTCCTATTGGAAGCTGGCGAGTGTTCCCGCGTGGGCACTGTCGGAGGATGTCACCCATATGTGAAGACTAAATCTTGCTGTTCCCGGAGATCACCTGCTACAGGTGAATAACTGCGCTTTATTTTGAGTATGACACCTTCTGCTTCATGTATCACTGTTAGCCCCAGCCTCTGTTCCCACTATGAATGCCACAGTGGAACAGAGATGTCCAGAGTGCTGTCTGATTGATAACTTTTGGGGCTATTGTGGTATGTTGCATCTGAAAGTTTTGACCTGATCTGTGAAATATTAATCTAATTAAAAGATATAAAAATCTGTGAGTAATCCAAAGTGCTCTTGTGTACCTGGAGGGAAGGAGTAGCCTAATGGTTAGAGCAGCAGTCTAACAACCACAGAAAGGAGGCTCAAGTCCCAGTGTGCCCCTTGGGCAAGTCACTTAACTCTCCATTGCCTCAAACTTGGGTCATAAGTCCTCTGGGGGCAGGGAATTATCTACAGTACCTGAATGTAACTCACCTTGAATTTCAGAGAGAAGGTGTGAGCTAAATCCATTCCCCCCCCCCCCCCCAACTGATCTGGCAAGTCTAGAATTACATACAACAGTAATAATAGTATTGTGCCGCTCTGTTCATCTTACAGAGAAAAGCACTGCATTGTATCACTAGTAAGATTCCAAAAGCTTATATATTTTACTAGTCAATATCCTGATTCTGAAGAAAAACTGGGAGGGTATGAGAGTCATTTTAACCATTTATGGAATCTTTCTTTCTTCCTTATATGGTGGTGGGGTTAATATGGAAAAAAATAAAAGGGAGCCCACCCACAAAGGTTTGCCCAGAGCCCCATAAGTGGTTAAAGTGGCCCCTGGACAGAGCTCATTATCTTTCCCCCTAAACCCACTTCGCTACATCCTGTTCCTTATCGTCCCTCCAGTCTAGTCCCAAACCTCTGGGGTTTAAGCACCTCCTCCCGCAGCTTGGAGACTGAGCACGTCACTCTTTTGGTGACACTGGTATAAATACTCCAGGGACCACCTCCTTGTCTCAGTATTCTCAGTCTCCAAGCAGCTGGAGGAGTTGTGAGCCCATAAGGTTCAGGGCTCACTGGAGCAATCATTAAGGATGATAGGATAGTAGTTGAGTTGTATGGTTAATTGAAAAAAAAAAAGGGAGATATCCCTTTAAGAAGGGATCGGTGCGGTCTGCTCTGCTTTTAGCTGTTGCTGTCGGCAAAGGCTGTCCTCCCCTCTTCCTTGGAAGCCGTGGGGCACCTCTGGGAAGAATGAGGGAGTAGCTGGTTGAGCCTCCGGTTCCCGAACCTGTGATGCGGGTGAAGAGCCATTGAGGTGCGTCGGGAGACGAGCGGGCAGCGGGAGGTCCCTCAACCATGGCGGTGTTTGCGGCAGTGAAGGTTTTGAGGGTGGATCGCGCTCCAATGCTACAGCCTGTAAAACAAGCGGCTGGGAGCGGCGAACCGGAACGGAACTTGGCAGGTGGCGAGAGCGAGGTAAGCGCCATCGTCCGAAGCAAGCGGGCAGCTGTCAGTGAACGCAGGACCAGGGGGCAGGCGTTTCAGAGCAGTTGGGCCTGCACCTCGTGGCGTCAGCACGGGAAAACCGAGCTAACTTGCGTTTTCTTTTCGCGGGGAAGCAGAGTTAGAGTAGTGTCACCTGAAATAGGCTAGGTAGGGGGTAGAAGCCTAGGACTGCAATTCAGGGTTGAGTTGTAAAAAAAAAAAAAAAAAAAAGGCAACTTTAAAGCAGATTGCAGATTTAGGAGTTGGTTGTGTTTAGAGCATTATGCCTTCTAGGCCTCAATGCCTATTATGTGGGGCCAGACGGGCTCTGTCTCGGAGTTAGAGGGTGTAGGAGCTGTGCTCTGGAAGGGGCGTCGGTGGAGATGGCTGAGGACAGCGGCGTGGAGGTTCAAAAGGGAACTGTTTTTGGATCTCTAGTTCCTCTTTCTCCGGCCGTGTCACCCCCGAAGCCAGTGCCGGGGCCTTCCAGGGCGCCAGACGTCCCCACTTCTCAGCCGCTATTACAAGGGGGATTGGCAGCAATATTTTCTCAGGATTTTATGGTGTTGCTCCAGCAGGCTATTGGAGGGTCTGGATGGGGGTCTGAAGGGGTGGCGGTAGACGGGGAGTTGAGCTTGAAGCAGCCGGGGACGAGACTAGATGGGGGAGTGAGTGACACTCCAATTAAAAAGCCTAGGATGGTAAGAGACAGGACGGAAGAGGCCTTACTCGCGGAAGATCAGTCAGAGAATGTGGAGGACTCAGAGGTAGAGCAAGACCTGGAAGAAGGTGAAATTGCTGAGCAAGAGGACCAGGCAAGAGTGGTCCAGGTGTTCAGTCGGGAGGAATTGTCAGCGCTTATCACGGAGACTTTTAAAGCACTGAACATGCCGGCAGTGGGTCAGGCAGAGGATTCCACCTTGGAGGACCCATTGCTGCAGGCGGTGAGAAAGTTCCAGAGAGCGTTCCCAATACATAGAGTGTTTAAGGAGATGATTCAGGAAGAATGGGACACGCCAGAGGCGGGGCTGAAAGGCTCCAGGGTAATGGCTCGCATTTATCCGTTAGAGGAGCCGGATAGGGACCTTTTTAAGTCTTCAAAGGTCGATGCGGTAGTTTCAGCCGTTACTAAAAAGACGATGATTCCAGTAGAAGGTAGCACCACTCTTAAAGATGCCCAGGATAGGAGGCTGGACTCTTTGCTAAAGCAAGTTTTTGATGTCAATGCACTGTCCTTGCATGCTTCCATTTGTGGGGCGTGGGTGGCAAGGGCTTGTCTTAGATGGTCCCAAAGAATCATGGGGCTTCAGGTTGAGGATGCGGTCGAGGAAGCATCCAGGATGGAGTCAGGGGCGGCTTATTTGGCAGATATTCAGTATGATCTTATCCGAGGTCTATCGAAGAGTATGGTGTCGGTTGTGGCGGTGCGAAGATATTTGTGGCTGCGTAATTGGGCGGCAGATGGTGCCTCTAAGGCGAGACTAGGTAAGCTCCCTTTTTCAGGGTAAGCTCCTCTTTGGAGAGGATTTAGATAAACTAGTCAAAGACCTCGGAGAATTGAAAGGCAGAAGTTTGCCGGAGGACAAGCAAAAGCAGAGTCGTCCCGTGGTGCCGTCTAAGAGTCAACAACGGGAGTTTCATCGTTTTCGTCTGTCGAGGTTTGGTCAGTTTCAAAGAGAACGTTTTCAGTATAGATCTCAGGGGTTTCGGGGGTTCAGAGGAGTAGGTAGGGCTTTTGGAGCCTCCTCTTCCCCGAACCTTAAGAAGTGGCAAGGATGCGAGAGGGGTCCAGGCAGGATTAGTGCCTGTGGGAGGCCAGTTGAGGGAGTTCTATCCTGCCTGGGCCCAAATCACATCAGGTCAGTGGGTGTTGGAGGTCATTCAGAGAGAGGGTATGCTCTCGAGTTCCAACGGCCAGTGATCCGACGCTTTCATGTAGTCCCCTTGCAGGGGGAGATCAAAGCGGGCTGCTGTGCAAGAAAATTTAGAGAGGTTGCGGGCACTCAGAGTGGTGGTGCCGGTTCCAGCAGACTAGTATGGATGCGGTCGATACTCCATATGTTTTGTGGTTCCAAAAAAGGAGGGAACCTGGAGGCCGATTCTGGATCTCAAAGGTGTAAACAGGTGTCTAAGGGTATCGCACTTTCAGATGGAAATGCTGAGATCAGTTATAGTGGCGGTGTGGCAGGGACAATATCTCACGTCGCTAGATCTGTCAGAGGCGTATCTGCACATACCGATTCGGTTAGAGCATCAAATTTGCAGATGACACAAAACTGTTTAAAGTTGTTAAAAGGAAACAATAAAGAACCCTAATCAGACCAAATATAGACACCTCAAAGAAAAGTCCAATTAGATCAAAAATTCCCCCCTTTTTTTGCCTAATTTTTTTGTCGGAGTGTCGTCATCCCAGTATCACAAATGTGTATTAAGAGATACCACCGTGACTACTCCCTTTTATTAATTAGAACTGTAAAAATGGACCGTAGCCCAAAACGTAGCTGTATGCCATCAAGCGCCAAAACTTCCACTGCACAACGGGCGCACGTTTCGGGTTTTACTCTTGTAGTTCCGAAAAACCCTGCTTCAGGTCAGGAAAGATCAGCAGAGGTAAAACAGCAGCGCTTACAGGCCCCAGGTAATTTGTCTGCTATATTGTCGCCGGCGTCTGACGTCAGTTCAAAAAGAGGAGACCCTAACCAATCAAACAGTTAGCCCAACCCCCAATCAGGGAATACCCACCATTCAGGGAATCCCAAGGGGGCTTTTAGCTTCTTTCACAGTATGGTATGCCAATCCAATTGGGAATTCAGTCCTTCAGGGGTGACCGATTTTAAAAGAAAAATCCAACGTTGTTCTCGAACCTGGAGTTTCTGTTCACGATCACCCCGTCGAGGATCAGACGGAATGTGATCCAAAACACGCCATCGTAAAGATGCAAAGGAATGGCTCATTGATAGATGATGTTCCACCATAGGGGCTGTCAGCCTTTTAACCCGAAGGCAAGAGGCATGTTCTGAAAGACGCGTCCGAAGAGCTCTCTTAGTACGGCCTATGTAGTATAGAGAACACGGGCATACTATCAGATATACCACAAATTCCGATGAACAATCCGTGTGCCAGCGTGTGGTATATTTGCGAGAGGTGTGTCCATCTATCCACTCAGCCCCTTCCAAAGTACCAGCACAATAAGCACAACAGCCACACGAGAAGTGGCCAGCATCAGAATGTAACTGCAAAGGACGATCCTCAGGTGATACTGTGTGCATGATCTTGTCACGGGCAAGATCATGTGTTCTCTATACTACATAGGCCGTACTAAGAGAGCTCTTCGGACGCGTCTTTCAGAACATGCCTCTTGCCTTCGGGTTAAAAGGCTGACAGCCCCTATGGTGGAACATCATCTATCAATGAGCCTTTCCTTTGCATCTTTACGATGGCGTGTTTTGGATCACATTCCGTCTGATCCTCGACGGGGTGATCATGAACAGAAACTCCAGGTTCAAGAACAACGTTGGATTTTTCTTTTAAAATCGGTCACCCCTGAAGGACTGAATTCCCAATTGGATTGGCATACCATACTATGAAAGAAGCTAAAAGCCCCCTTGGGATTCCCTGAATGGTGGGTATTCCCTGATTGGGGGTTGGGCTAACTGTTTGATTGGTTAGGGTCTCCTCTTTTTGAACTGCGTCAGACGCCGGCGACAATATAGTAAAGTTGTTAAAACCCAAGAGGACTGTGGAAAACTGCAGGAGGATCTAGATCAATTGGAAGACTGGGCATCCAAATGGCAGATGAAATTTAATGTGGACAAGTGCAAAGTTATGCACCTAGGAAAGAACAACCCACACTATGGTTACACAATGCAAGGTTCCACATTGGGAACCCCATCACCCAGGAAAAAGATTTAGGAGTCATCATGGATAACATGTTAAAACCCTCGGCCCAGTGTGCAGCGGCAGCCAAGAAAGCAAATAGAATGCTAGGTATCATAAGGAAAGGAATGGAGAATAAAACAAAGGATATTATAATGCCTCTGTATCATTCCATGGTATGACCGCACCTTGAATATTGTATGCCATTCTGGTCGCCGTATCCTAAAAAGGATATAGCGTTATTAGAAAAGGTACAGAGAAAAGAGCCACCAAAATGGTAAAGGGGATGGAAGGCTACTCCTATGAAGAGAGGCTACAAAGGTTAGGGCTCTTCAACCTGGAAAAGAGACGGCTGAGGGGAGATATGATAGAGGTCTATAAATGAATGAATGGAGTGGAACGGGTAAACGTAGATCGATTGTTTACATTATCAGAATATAGAAAGACTAGGGGACATGCAATGAAGCTACAGGGTAAACTATTTAAGACAAATAAGAGAAAATATTTTTTCACTCAACGTGTAATCAAACTCTGGAATTTGTTACCGGAGGATGTAGTAAAGGCTGTTAGTGTAGCTGGGTTTAAAAAAAGTTTGGACAAGTTCCTGGAGGAAAGGTCCATAAACCATTATTAAAAAGGGACCCAGGATATCAATGCTTGACCCAATACAAGCATTGTGGAACCTGTGTCTTTTGGGGAAACTGCTAGGTACCGTATGACCTAGATTGGCCACTGTTGGAAACAGAATACTGGGCTTGATGAACCTTGGTCTGACCCAGTATGGTATATCTTATGTTCTTATGATTCCTTCGGTTTGCAGTCCCAATGGGACATTTTCAGTTCCAAACGTTGCCGTTCGGTTTGGCAACAGCACCGCGAACCTTCACCAAGTGATGGTGGTGGTGGTTGTGGCGGCACTGCGCAGGGAAGGTGTATTGGTACACCCTTACCTAGACGATTGTTTGATTCGAGCGAAGTCAAAGAGCGAAAGCGAAGTAGCTACCCGCCGAGTAGTTCAATTTTTACAGAGCCTGGGGTGGGTAGTAAATGTAGCAAAAAGCAAGTTGGTGTCGTCACAGGAGCTAGAATACTTGGGGGCCCGCTTCGACACGAAATGCGGCAGAGTGTTTCTTCCGCATCTCAGAGTCCAAGCAGTAGCTTATATCAATCGCCAAGGGGGCACCAGCAGCGTGGCTCCCGAAGAAGAGGCGGAGGAGCTACTAAGTTGGGCCGAAGTGCATCTGGAGGCGTTATCGGCGGCGCATGTAGCAGAGGTGGACAATGTGGCAACCGATTTTTTTTTTAAGTCAGGTCAAGGTGGACTCGGGAGAAAGGAGTCTCCATCAAGATGTTTTTGAGCTGTTGGTGCGTCGATGGGGACAGCTGGTGATGAATCTCATGGCAACGTTCGTGTTAGCAAAGGCAGAAAGATTTTACAGCAGAAGGCGAGAGAGGATGTCCGAAGGTTTGGACGCTCTGATGCAGACGTGGCCGGAGGATCAACTCCTGTACGTGTTTCTGCCGTGGGTGTTGATAGGTCGGGTTCTGCAGCGAATAGAGCGATACAAGGGTCTGGTGATCCTACTTGTGCCGGATTGGCCAAGAAGGCCATGGTATGCTGACCTAATTCGGCTCCTGGCGGAGCCTCCGAGGAGGCTGCCGGTCCGGAGAGATCTGCTAGTGCAGGGTCCGTTGAGTATGCCTCAGGTGGATCGATTAACACGTACAGCTTGGCTCTTGAAAGGGCAAGGTTGACGGCCAAGGGATACTCAACAGCGGTAGTTTCTACATTATTGAAGTCCAGGCGTAGATCTACGTCGATGACGTATATAAGAGTTTGGTGGCTGTTTGAGGCATGGTGTGACAATAGACACGTAAGAGTATTAAGGGCCACCGTTCCACAGATTCTGGCCTTTTTGCAGGATGGTTATGAGAAGGGTCTAGCGGCAGCATCTCTGAGTTCAGTTAGCGGCGCTCTCGTGTTAACGCGGGAAAGTGCGAGGGATGGTGCTTGGCTCACATCCGGATGTTAGAAGGTTTTTACGAGCAGTGTCTCTGCTAAGGCCACCATGCAGGTCTTCGATTCCGGTATGGGATCTTAATTTGGTGCTGGATGCGTTGGTACAGAAACCTTTCGAACCGTTGGCTAAGGCAACGTTGAAGGACCTTACGCTGAAGGTGGTTTTTTGGTGGCGATTTCTTCAGCAAGGAGAATTTCGGAGTTACAGGCGTTGTCATGTAGGGAGCCTTTTTTGTCATTTCAGGACACAAAGGTAGTTTTGAGGGTGCTTCCTTCATTCTTACCTAAGGTGGTATTGGTGTTTCATGTGAACCAGGTGGTCTCTTTGCCGGTGTTCGAAAAAGAGGGCAAGGATAGCTCCAAAAGGTGACTACATAGGTTAGATGTTGAGCTAGTGTTAAGGAAGTATTTGCAGAGAACGGCTGTCCTCCGCAGGACGGATAGATTGTCTTGTTTGGGGGACAGAAACAAGGTGAGCCCGCATCTAAGTCGTCCATTGCAAGGTGGCTTAAGGAGGCTACTGCATCGGCATATATTTTAAAGGGCAAGGTAGTTCCAAAGGGCTTGAGAGCTCATTCGACTAGGGCACAGGCGGCGTCCTGGGCGGAATTCAGTTTAGTACCACCAGTGGAAATCTGTAAGGCGGCGATGTGGTCATCATTAAATTCCTATGTCAAGCATTACAGAATTGATGTTCAGGCGGGGGAGGACACTAGGTTTGGATCGGCAGTGCTTCAGGCTGGTCTGGCAGGTCCCTTCCATTAAAGTTTCACTACTCTGTTACATCCCCAAAGGTTCGGGACTAGACTGGAAGGACGATAAGGAAGGTGAAATTAGACTTACCTGCTAATTGTTGTTCCTTGAGGAACTCCAGTCTAGTCCCGCATCCCTCCCTGGTATAATGTATTGGGCAGTAGCCTGAAGCAGATTAAGAGAGATAATTTGGCTGCGTGGGTGGCCGTGCGGGCTACGGTAAATGCAGGGAGTGGGGGGTGAGAGGTTATTCAGCAGTTATGTTAGTGTCGTCTCGGGGGTTCCTGAGAGAGAGGGCAAAGCAAGGCTAAGCAGTAGCACAGATGGCAGTTACCGGTTAAGTTCCCCGTTAACTTGTTAAGTTGTGCCAGGGTTGTACAATTCTACAATAATACAATTAATCAATTATACAAGGAGAATGTTATGAAGTATTAATGTCTACTTACTTATTGCTCTGGTGAGTCTTCTTTGTCAATAGGTTACTGAGACAAGGAGGCGGTCCCTGGAGTATTTATACCGGTGTCACCAAAAGAGTGACGTGCTCAGTCTCAAAGCTGCAGGAGGAGGTGCTTAAACCCCAGAGGTTCGGGACTAGACTGGAGTTCCTCAAGGAACAACAATTAGCAGGTAAATCTAATTTCACCTTTTTTCTGTTTCGGTGGATAACACTATTATCCTCCCTGTTTCCTCAGCTTGCAACTTTGGAGTCATCTTTGACTATTCTTTCTCTTTCTTCCCGCACATGCAACAGATAGCTAAAAGCTGTCATTTCTTTCTCTATAATATCAGCAAAATTCATCTCTTCTTTTCTGAACACATTACCAAGACTCTTATCCCCTCTGTGGTCATCTCCTGTTTAGACTTTTGCAACCTGCTCTTCGCTGGTCTCCCCCTGAATCATCTCACTCCTCTTCAATCCATCCACAAGGTTAATCCTCAGCCACAAGGTTAATCTTCTATCAGAATCACAATGGTCACATAATCCCGCTCCTCAAGTCATTTCATTGGCTCCCTATCCATTTTCTCGTCCATTTTGAACGTGCTCCTCACTACTTCTTCTCTCATATCTCCCTACACCCCTATTCGGGAACTCCACTCATCAGGCAAATCACTTCTATCTGTGCCCTTCACTTCCTCTTCTAACTCAAGACTGTGTTCTTTACACCTTGCTGCATCATATGCCTGGAACAGAATACCTGAATTGGTGCATCAAGCTTCATCTCTAGTCTTATTCAAATACAGGCCAAAACCCCACCTCTTTGAAGCTTCTTTTCCATCCTGGTCTTTTATTCTGTTTATCACCCATTTGTGCCAAAACCATCTCTAATCCTTTCTATTTCTCTGCAACTACTTCTACTAATCATTTGTATAGCGCTACAAGGCGTACGCAGCGTTGCACAGGCACATGTAAAAGACGGTCCTTGCTTAGTAGAGCTTACAATCTAGTTACGACAGACATCACAAGTTGAGAACAAGAATACATCTAGGAGTACTGTAAGGAAACACCAGAAACTAAGTGAATCAGGATCCAAATGCAGCCTCAAAGTCCCTGCTCATCAGAGCTTACAGTCTAATTAAGATGAAAAAACATCGCAAAATTGGGGACTCGAATATAGTAAGATACATATAAGTAGTGAACGAGAGAATGAGGAGTATCAGAATCCAAAAGCAGCTTCAAAGAGGTGGGTTTTTAGCCTGGATTTGAATAGGGCCAGATAAAGAGCCTGACGCACCCACTCAGGTAGTTTGTTCCAGACATATGGAGCAGCAAGGTGGAATGGCCGAAGTCTGAAGTTGGTAGTGGCAGAGAAGGGCACAGATAAAAGGGATTTGCCATAAGAGTGGAGTTCCTGAGGAAGAGTGTAGAGTGAGATGATAGAGGAAACGTAGTGAGGAGCCACAGAATTAATACACTTGTAGGTAAGTAGAAGTTTGAACTGGATGAGGAAACAGGGAGCTAGTGAAGTGTCTTGAGAAGAGGGGTTACATAAGCATAGCAACACTGCCCTGCTCAATATGCCTTGTAGTGCTATACAAATGATATTAGTAGTAGTGGTCGTAGTTGTGGACCAGCAACAGCTAGGCACTTTGACCAGCCATTGCTCCTGTATTGCAGACAAAGGAAGACTAGGAATCTTCCATACAATATCCAAGCCCCAATTTCTTTCACAGCGATGATAATCACCTTCTCCCTAATCAGCACTAGACAGGCCACTCTGACAACTGTGAGGGGAAAGCTAAGGGAGAAAACACAGGGGTATGTGCAACTTCTCACCTTGCATACCTATTACCAGGGAAAAACCCATCTAAGACACAATCTGAATTTTCTTTTGAAAATATTGCAAGCCCTAGCACGGCTAGGTGATTTCAATATGCCGGATGTTGATTGGCACATCCCTCCTGCGGTGTGATTTAGAAGTAAAAGATCCTTGATTCTCTACAGGGAGAACTATGAAAGGGCCATACTGGACTTGGTGCTTAACAATGGTGAAAGTATTTCTGATGTTATAGTGAGAGATTCTCGCATCCAGTGATCACCAGATGGTGTGGTTCAGTATTAGGACTAGGGTTGATAAAATCCATTCAAAAGCAAGGGTCTTAGACTTTAGGAAAACTAACATTGCCAAAATGAGCCAGCACCTCAAGGAGTCATTAGCAGGATTGAAACAGCTGAGGGATGTTGAAAAACAGCGGGCAAAACTGAAAGGGGATATTTTAAGGGCAACCAACCTTTTTGTTAGAATGGTAAATAAAGGTAAAAGGAAAAGGAGGCTGCTATGGTTTTTGAAAGAAGTAGCTGAAAAGATGAAGATAAAGAGAGAGGCCTTCATGAAATACAAGAGATAACAGAGAAAGGAAAACAGGCACCTATATTTGGAAAAACTCAGAGAAACTGGCAAAGTAGTCAGGAAAGCAAAGATGCAAAAAGAAGAAGAAATAGCCAAAGCAATAAAATGGGGGGGATAAAACATTTTTCAGGGAGTCCACGTGATGTGTGAGTGAGTGAGGACGTCTACCTGCTCGCTCCGGGGATGCCTTGGTATTAATCGGCTTTAATCTGCACATTATCCGCCCCAGTCTCGTGTATTGGGCTCAGCGGGACGAAGATAAACCCCAGGGAGTGGGTTCGATCGAAGGAGCCTGGTGGAGACCTGCCGCGATGCCTTTGCCGGCGAGGAAAGAGCGAGGGGGCAAAACGGGCCCAGGGGCCTCGGCGGCTTCGCACCCGGCATCTCCTGGGGGGGAGAGCTCGGATTCTGCGCCGGAGGAGCTCGCAAAGGAGGTAGCCAAACTATTGGACCCTAAATTTGAACAGATCCTGCAAAAGCTGGAGGGAGTAGGCGAAGCCCTGTCTGACTTCGGTCGGCGAGTGGAGGAGTTAGAGCACCGAGTGTCGAGCCTGGAGGAGGGCGAGGGGGCGCAGGAGCGAGCCCGGCAGGAGCATGCCAAACAGCTTGAGGCCCTGCAACTTAAAGTCGAAGACCTTGAAAATAGATCTCGACGAAATAATTTGCGGATAGTCGGCATCCCGGAATCGAAAGCAGAGCACATGCTGCCCTCCTGGCTGGAGACATGGCTGCCGGAGGCGCTGGGTTTAGAGGAGCTCCGCGGACAGTTCAAAATTGAACGTGCACATCGCATCGGGCCCCGTCGTGATGGTCTTTCCCGCCCGCGAGTGGTGATACTTCGGGCCTTAAACTTTCACCATAAATTTCAGCTCCTCCAGGCCTACCGGAAGAGGGGGGAGCTCCATCTGGATAATCAGCGGCTCCTTATCTTTCAGGATTATTCGATTCAAGTGGCGGCGAAGCGGAGGGCCTTTTCCAGGACTTGCTCCACGCTCTTTCAGCAGCAAATCCGTTTTACTTTGGCTTATCCTGCTACTTTACGGATCTTTCATCAAGGCAAGACCCATACTTTTGAGGCGGTGGAGGCGGCGGAGCGTTTCGTGGACCAGCAGGGGCTTGGACGCGGACCGGAGGTGGCTCCAACGTGAGCGTGGAAGATGGCAGCTGTCGCTGGCCTAACCCGGCGCCGCAGAACCTTGCACTCCTCACTGGGTGGTCATGTCTGCGGGAGATGGTGAGCGGCGTTCCTGCTGGGCCCAACTTGGTTCTGCAAGGGCCTTTTGCTTTCATTTAAGTGTAATGTATGGGGGCCGTATGGTCTATTGTGTTCATCAAAGTCCTGTGTCAGGGCCCTGGGTTGCTTGCAGTGCATGTAATGTTGACCTTCGAGAGGGGGAAGGGGGTCAGAGGCATCCCTGCGACATCAGTAGGGGCTCAACCCTGGCTGCTAGAGCCGGGGTATTGGCGGTGACCATTTTAATGGGGGAAGATAGGGACTTGTTGGGGCACTTTCAGTTGGGAGTTGGGGGGAGGGGTGGGGGCTGGGGAGGGGGAGGTGGGGGGGGAAGACAGGGGGGGAATGGGAAAAGGGGTAGCCTGACTGTTTGGAGATTCCTTAGAGTGGGTGTTGGGGTGGTAGACCTCACAGGTTGCACAGCCCTGCATTGGCATGAAATGTGGTCCCGGGGTGAGGCTGGGCCCCTGGGAGTACCTACAAGGGTATAGCTGGCTAAATATGCGTGCCCTCTGGAGGTATGCCTAAGGTTAAAATAATATCGTGGAATGTTGGTGGGATAGGGTCTCCGGTCAAACGTACCAAAATCCTACAGACACTTAAAAGAAAGGGGGTTCATATAGCCATGCTCCAGGAGACTCATTTGAGTGAACAGGAGCATCGCAAATTAGCGTGGGATTGGGTGATGGCCACTCACGGAGCAGCTTCAGGCACGAAGAAAGCCGGGGTGGTGATACTGGTAAGGAGGGGCGTGCCCTTTGAAGTGTTGCAAACAAAGGCGGACCCACAAGGTCGCTACCTCTATCTGCATGCCAGGCTGTATAATGAGCCAATATGGTTGCTTAATGTATATGCCCCGAATGTATATGACCATACCTTCTTCAAAACCATAGTGCAGTTGGTGGCTCAGCCGGGCAAGACCTCTGTAATTGTCGCGGGTGATTTTAACTGCCCACATGATCCGCGCATGGACAAGTCTCGAACGGGTGAGTCGGGCTCCTGGACTCGCAAAGGGGTAGGTTATGTATGTAGAATGGGTGCTCTCGTGGATGTCTGGCGAGTCCTTCACCCGGGTGTACGTGAATTTACCCACCAATCGCGTGCGCATCACACTTGGTCGCGCATAGATTACATGCTGGTTAGTGAGCAGGGCCTATTCAAGGTGTTACAAGCCGGAATAGATCCTATAGTCATCTCCGACCATGGGCCGGTTTGGATTATCTGGGAGGTTCAGGGTCCACGAAGGGAGGGATGGAGGTTCCCCGCATACCTATGGCAGGATGAGGCCTTTCGAGGCTTCCTGGAGCAACAATGGGATGAATACGCCCGGTTTAATGACACCCCCCAGTGTTCTCCGCTTCTGTTCTGGGAAGCCAGCAAGGCGGTGCTGAGGGGGGCCATTATATCTTATGTAGCTAGACGCCGCAGACATCTTGATAGTAGCATACTTGTTCTGGAGCGCACGTTGCGTGACCTTCAGAGTAAATTGGGCAGGGGACGAGATAGGGTCTTACAGCGGGAATATAGAAGAACGCAGGTCGCTTTGAATGAGCTGATAGGACATCGAGCTAGTCAAACCATGCAGTATTACAAACACCGCTTATATCGTTATGGGAATCGCTCTGGCACAATGCTGGCAAAGCTTGTTCGGGATCCGCGGGGGACGCGCTTTATCCCGGTGTTGCGGGCGGAATCGGGGGCAGTATGTCACAGGCCGGACCAAATAGCGGAGATTTTCCGAACCTTCTACGCAAAGGTGTATAGCGAAGAGGAACGGGACTATAATGCCGGTGTTGCGTTTCTTTCCGCACTTAATTTGCCTCAGGTGGCCGAGGAGGATTTGCGTGCTTTGAATGCGCCGCTAACGGTCCAGGAGGTCTGTCGGGGAATTGCGACGGGCAAACCGCATAAGGCCCCAGGACCTGATGGTTTCAGTATTGAGTATTATAAAATGTTGATGGATCGCTTAGCCCTACTATGGTGGTGATGTATGATGATGCGCGTCTGCGGGGTCTCTTCCCCAGAGATATGCGCTGCGCAGATATTACGGTTCTTCCGAAACCAGGCAAAGATACTATGGAACCGGCTTCATACCGGCCCATTTCCTTAATTAACTGTGACATGAAAATCCTGGCGTCTATATTGGCGGCACGCCTAAACCCAATCTTGCCACAGCTTATTGACGAGCGGCAGGTAGGCTTTGTTCGGGGTAGGGAGGCATCTAGAAACATCACCAAACTGCTGCTGGGTATGGAGCATTGTCTCCGACAGGATGAAGCTCTCCTGCTTGTGAGTCTGGACGCTGAGAAAGCTTTTGATAGGGTGGCATGGGAATATCTCTGGGATGTCCTGTCGGGCTTTGGTCTTCATGGCGAGTATGTTCATTGGATACGGGCGCTGTATGCATTACCTGCAGCTAGGGTGGGGGTAAATGGGACTTTCTCGGAGCCTTTTCTGTTGGAGAGGGGTACCCGTCAGGGTTGCCCGATGTCCCCGTTATTGTTTGTTTTGGCGTTGGAACCCCTCCTCCGAGCAATCCAGCAGCATGAGGGGATTGCAGGTATTAAGATGGGAGGAGAGGAACTGCAAATCAGTGCGTTCGCAGATGATATGTTAATTTGTTTAACACGACCGCAGGCCTCCTTGCCGCAGCTCCTCCGGTTGATATCCCACTATGGTAGTTTTTCAGGTTTGAAAATTAATACACAGAAGTCTATGGTATTAGATGTCGGCGGAAGGGTGAAATCCGCGTGGGAAGGGGACTTTCCGTTGGTCTGGGCAGACGGGGTTATTAAGTACCTTGGGATCCAACTCCCGGATAGACCTGAATTGTTATACGCAGCAAATGTTCCAGATCTTATAGCTCGCAGTTTAAAAACTTTTCAGAGCTGGCGACACCTGCCTCTTTCACTGCGGGGTAGGATTGCCTTGTATGTGATGGTAGAATTCCCGCGCTGGCTCTATGTGTTGCGTCTGTTACCCCTTTGGATTGCCAATAAGGATTGGAAGCGTTTTGAAGCGGGTTTGCGGGGTTTTCTGTGGCGCGGCAAACGTCCTAGGATCCCGTTACATGCTCTTGTCCTACGGAAGGACGAAGGTGGGTTGGAGATGCCATCGCTACGCCAGTATAATTTACGTTATGTAGCTAAGCATATTGGTGCTCTTGTAGCGGGGGACATGGCAGGGGGACGGCAGCTTGAGGAACTGTGCCATCCCTACCACCCTTTATACCTTTTACAGGTGGGCAAATTGCCCCAGGGTGTACGGGAGGGGGCGGGGGGATTATATCTGGGGGCTCTGAGAGCGGCTTGGCGTGCGCTTTGTGGCCGCTTTGGCTGGAACTGGCGCGGCTCCGCTCTGCTCCCGCTGGTGGGGAACCCTGCTTTTGCACCTGGGTTATCCAAGGCCAATATTTTTCGTGGGTGGTGGGACAAGGGGGTGATTTGTCTGGGTGATCTCCTCTCCGTAGATGGCCTAAATCTGGATACCTTTCAGAGCCTACAAAGGCGATATAATCTCTCTACACAGGATTTTTATGGCTATCTTCAGGTGCGACACTATGCTCAGGGAGTCCTTCTGATACAGCGGGATCGAGGGGAGTGCCGTGCACCCCGGACGGTCTTAGAGAGCATAGTAGACTACAGGAGAGATGCGGAGGTCTGCAGGGCGGTGGTTCGGCCCAGTAGGGGAGATAATATTCTCCTGGAACTGATTCGACGTTGGGGTGGGGACGGGGTGCTATCCCTGAATGTGGAGTTGATGCGGGCGGCCTTTTTGAACATTGGAAAAGGGGTGGAGTGGATATATCTACAAGAACTTCAGTATAAATTTTTGTGGCGTGCGTATACTTGTGATGTGTGGGCGCACAAGATTGGGCTGCGGACCTCAAAGATGTGTGGATGGTGTGGTGGGGAGCCCGGAACTCTTCTCCATAAGTTCTAGAATTGTCACCCGGTTCGGGACCTATGGGAGCAAGTCTCTCGGAAGATGGCGGGGTGGCTGGGTATTGTTTTTCGCGCCAGCAGCAAAGTGTGTCTTTTTCATAGCTGGCAGCTGTGCGCTGACCAGTACCCCCGGGGGCAAAGAGAGTTTCTAGAACGAGGTTTCCTAGTAGTAAAACAATCTTTGCTTCATCGCTGGATTGAGGCTGCTCCCCCTAATCTAGTGCTTTGGGACGCCCTTATGTTTGAACTGCTTAGTATGGAAAAAATGACGGCGAAATCAAGGGGTGGCAAAGGTTGGGATGCCTTTCAGGCATTGTGGTCGCCTATGATTACCCATTTGTCACCCAGGGAGCGGGCACTGATTCTAAATATCTGAGGGAAGACTAACAGCAACCGACACTCGCAGTGCCCTGGGCGGGTATGGCACCAATGGCCTTGGGGTATTTCCTCTACTTGTATGGGTGGTGGTGTGCAGCCTGTGAGGGATGAATAGTCTGGCTTATATGTTGTAACTGGGGCTCGAACTCCTATTGGTAGTAAATGTTCAGGCGTGGGAGGGGGGAGGCAGGGAAGGGGGGTTGGTAGGGAGGGGGAGGGGAGGGGGAGGTTGAGGGGTGTTAGGGGGGGGGTTTGGTGGAAGGGCTGTATATTAGGCTACGGTACCTGGGTACTCTAATGTAGTAGGTTATATTACATGACTCTGGACACTGCTTAGTGCTACTCTGTCATACTATGTGAAAGCGGCAGTTCTTCCTGTGAGTGTGGGTCCACGGGGCCCGGGAGTGAACAGAGCCTCCTACTGAGGGGTGCCAGGGTTGACAGCGGTATAATGTGGGACATCCCCTTGATCTCTACGCTGGACTGAACTCATTAATGTTGGTCTGCTAGGGGGTGTCTTATCATGCACTTTGTGGTAATGTATTTTGTTTGCCTGTGACATTGTCACTTTGCGATGGGGGCTGGCCGATCACTTGGTGGAGTATCTACACGGAAAGACGGGGATGATGCTCTGGGTATGGTACCGGGTTTTAACCGGGCCCTGCAGGATGTTCAAGTTGTTAAGATGTTCAAGTTGTTAAGATGTCAAGTGCTCAGCTGTTCTGCTGTTTTGATGTTGTTTGATGACTTGGCTGTTATTCGACATCTGACCCAGTTTTGTAATGTTTTATTTGAAAACTCAATAAAAATGATTTGAAATAAAACATTTTTCAGATATGTTTGTGAGAGGAGGGAAGGACAAAAGTGGTATTGTCAGACTCAAGGGTGAAGGGGAGGACTATGTAGAAACTGATGAAGATAAAGCGGAATTGCTTGACAAATATTTCTGTTCTGTGTTCACAGATGAAGGGCCAGGAGCAGGATGTCATAAAACACCGAGAAATAGGAACAGAAGCAATGGGGATGTCGAACGATTTTCAGAAGACTGTATTAAGCTTTGTCTAAAAGTAGACAAAGCTATGGGACCGGAAGGGATACTTCTGAGAATACTGAAGGAACTGGGGGGGGGGGGGGGAGATGTTCTAGCAGCTCCACTGACTTACCTTTTCAATGCCTCTTTAGACTCGGGAGTGGTGCCAGAGGACTGGAGAGAGGCACATATGTAGTTCCTTATACTAAAGTAAGGATTTGTTTGAAAACTACAGGCCAATTAGTTTAACCTCTGTGGTGAGTAAATTATTGGAAATTCTGCTGAAAGAGAAATTAGTGAGGTTTCTGGAGTCCAGTAGATTACCGGATCCAAGGCAGCATGGATTCACCAGAGGCAGGTCTTGTCAGACAAATCTGATTGATTTCTTTGACTGGGTGACCAGGGAGTTGGACCAAGGGAGGGCTCTAGATGTGGTGTACTTAGATTTCAGTAAAGCTTTTGACACCGTTCCGCACAGGCGACTTATAAACAAACTGAGCACCCTAGGGATGGACCCTAAAGTTACTGATTAGGTTAGAAATTGAGGAGGTGACAAAGGATACAGGTAAATGGAGCTCACTCTGAGCTCCATTTACAGTAGGTGGATATTAAGGATACATTTAAGAATTTTTTGGTTCATTTATTTATTTAACGTTTTTTTTACATATCATCTTTCTACAATTCAAGATGGTTTACATGGAACTCAAAAATTAACAGTGTGAGTACACCTGTTTTACATAAACAAGAACTTAGAGAACACAAAGATAACAGTTGGATATAATGCCAAAAAAGGCAACTATGTACATTAGAAATGGAAGAAAGGGGGGAAAGATACAGGGAAGAGGGGATATTAAGTGGAGGGTAATGGGTTAGCTAAGTCTAGGTGGCATTTAGTTGGATGTTGCTTTGTTGGTGGTGGTATAGCAATCCTGGAAAAGGAATGTTACGTTTTTTGCAGAATTCTGCATAATCGGAGCAATGTCAAAGGTCAGGAGGGAGGGAGAAAGTACGATTGCAGGTAGCTTGTGAGCTTTTCAGTTTCTGGACTAGGATGTGTAGTAGGTTTGTGAAGTTAGGCCTATGAGATCTGGGGTTGGAAGGCTTGATTAGAGAGCAAAGGCAAGGGGCAGATTCATGATGGATAACTTTGTGAATTAGAGTGAGGGTTTTAAATTTATTCTAGATAGGATAGGGAGCCAGTGGAGTTGTTGAAGTATGGAGATAATGTGAGATCTTCTGGGGGTCTTGGAGATTAGACATGCTATTGTGTTCTGGGCTAATTGGAGGGGGTGGATGCTATGCTTTGAGAGACCATGGTATATGAGGTTGCAGTAGTCAAGGGTGGCGGTAGTAAGAGCTTCGCAAATGGTATGGAAGAAGTCTTGGTTTAATAGAGGGCGAAGGTTTCTCAATGTTCTGATCTTAGAGTAAATTGAATGAGTTGTTTTACGTTTGTGTTCATGGAAGGTGAGATGCTAATCAAGTATTACGCCTAGGTATTTGACTTCATTTTTTATTGAAATCGTATAGTCACCTAGGACCAGCGAAGAATTGCGGGGGGTGTAAGATGGGTCAGTGAATAGGTGGAGGGCTTCTATTTTGGTTAGGTTGATGAAGAGATGTGTCTAATTTGAAAGAAGCAATTGCTGATATTAGTGAAGTCGGGCTTTGCGATGTTAAACTGAGTGAAAAACAATGTCGTCCATATAGCGTTGATATTGGATTTTGTAATCTTGGAAAATTTTACATATAGGTTGGAGAAAGATATTGAAAAGAAGTGAAGATAGGCTTGAACCCTGAGGGACACCTTGAGATTAAATGAATGGTTGGGAGGTCTTTTCGTCAATTCGTACCTGCTGTGTTTTGTGGTCTAAGTAAGAACAGAACCAGTCAAGGGTGGTATGCCTAAGGCCAATGTCATAGAGCCTGTCAAGGAGTTGGTTGTGAGGAAGAGAGGATAGCTGAGGATATACCTAGAAAAATTAGGAGACACCCCTGTGTAGTTGTTTGGATGTATAGAATTACTGTATCTAGAAGGGAAGTAAATAGGGTTTCCACCCCATGGTTTCTTTTGAAACCATGTTGAAAAAGGTCAAGGGGAGTATGGTCATCAATGTAATTCTGGAGTTGAGTTTGGACAATCTTTTCTGTTGTTTTATTTATTTGTTTTTATATATTGCGCTATTACAGATCAGTGCGGTTTACATGAAACATATGAACGTGTTTTACAAGTAACATTTGGTTTACATATAACATAATAACTAGATTACATCGAACAGATTACATATGACAAATCTGCAACAAGTTGGTATAACTAGGAACATATTTACATTACAGGAATTATAACTAGGAACATATTGACATATCTCCAGGAACAAGCAGGAATGTAGTCTTCACATATGGGTATCGTCAGTACCGACGGAGCCTGCGCGGGAACGCTCCCCAGCGTCCAATTAGAAAGCTTTTGGGAGCATCCCACAGCGCCTGCGTGCTGCCTTTCCCAACTGCCTCTCTCCAGTTCTTCGTTTTCCGCGGAGCCAGCAGGTTGTTTTCCTGTCACCACAGAAATTATCCCATATTTTTCATTCTTTTTTGTGGTAGCGTCTGCCTTCCTCGACGCTATACCGGTACCGCCGGTTCTTTCTTTCTTTCTTTCTTAAAAAAAAAAAAAAAAAATTCCTGATCGTCCCTCCAGTCTAGTCCCGGAATCTCTGGGGTTGTCAACCTCATCCAGCAGCTTTGGAGACTGAGAAACTTCTGTGATGTCACCGGTATATAAGGTCTGGCACCACCTCCTCACACCAGTTTATCAGTCTCCAAAGCAGCTAATGGGGTGGTGAGCCCAGGGAGTTCGGGGCTCACTTGAGGAACAATTAAGGCTTTTAGATTTTAGCAGTTCTCTACATTTAAAGGGAGGAATATTTGATTCTAGGTGCCCGCAGGGGAGGAAAGCATGTTTTATCTGACTGCAGGTTTGCCTCTGCTTCCCCCCTTGCCCTGAGATCCTCTAGCCTACTCTTCCCTGTTAATATCTCCGGGGGGAACAGTCCGTAGCCAGACCGGGCTCTTCTGTGCATTTCGGCAGAGGATCTGTAGTCGGTTGCCGTCCCGTTGGTGCAGGGACAGGGACTGACTCACTCCTGAGAGCAGCGCGTGCAGAGGCTTTGCCTGCCGGCGCTGGAAGCTCTCCGATACTACTGCAGCTGATTTTCTTCAGACCCGGGGTCGGTCAGTGTCTTGGAGCTGCAGCAAAGATGAGGTGACAGGCCTTGGGCTGGTCAGGCTATTCGTCTTTGCGTCGGGGGTTTAGCCGCTGATTTCGGCGGGAAGCGGCGTCTTTTCTCTAACAGGCCAAACTGCGTGTGCGCTGAGTGGGAGAATCGCCGTTTTAGCCTTCTTTGTTTTACCGCGTTATTTCTCGAGCTAGGAGCCTCGTTTTTCGATTGTTTCTTCAGGGTTTGGCGGGGGAAGTCTCTACACCTACTGAAGTAAAAAAAAAAAAAATTTATTTTTGGGGCCCGATGCCTTCGAAGCAACTCTGCCTCTTGTGTGGGGCTAAGAGGAGCTCCATGTCTCAGGATGGTGTGTGTAAAGGCTGCGCCCCTGAGTTGAGTGCAGGGGCTTTGCTGCCTCTTGCTGATGAGGAGCGGCAAGATGTTTTGGGGGACAGTAGGGATGCGGTTGACCCATCCCTGCCTGCTCTGGACCCGGAGCTTGAGGCTCCCTCAACGCCGGCCAGGCTGCCTGCTCAGCAGCCTTTAGCGGGCGATTTATCCTCAATTTTTTCGCCAGACTTCATGTCACTGCTTCAAAAGGTGTTGGCTGGGGCTCAAGGGGCTCCTGTGGCAGGTCCCTCGAGGGTTGAGCTTGGCAGAAAGCGTCCGGAGTCGCCCTTATCAGTGGCAGCGTCTGGTGTATGTACCAAGCGGGCCAGGGTGGCTCACGAACATCTGGAGCCGTCTGTCGGGTCGGAGGACGTAGACATGGACAGGGACCTGGAGGATTTAGAGGACGGTGAGATTAGGGATCAGGAGAGTCAGGCGCGTGTGGTTAGAGTTTTTCGCAGAGAGGAGCTTCCGGCGCTCATTGCGGAGTCTCTCCGAGCTCTGAATATGCCTGAGACGGGGCCACTGGAAGATTTGACCCTTGAAGATCCTCTGTTGCAGGCTATTCGGAAGACTCAAGGTCTTTCCGGTGCATAGAGTGTTTAAAGAGATGATTCAGGAGGAATGGGATATGCCGGAGGCCTCCTTGAAAGGTTCTAGAGTCATGGCATGGCTGTATCCTCTTTCAGATCAGGACCGGGAACTGTTTAAAGCGCCGAGGGTGGATGCGGCCGTGTCGGCGGTGACCAAGAAAACTACTATCCCGGTCGAGGGTGCTGCAGCACTTAAGGATGCGCAGGACCGCAAATTAGAGAGTTTGCTGAAGCAGATTTTTTAAGCGAATGCTCTGTCCTTGCAGGCGTCTATTTGTGGGGCCTGGGTAGCCAGGGCCTGTTTACGGTGGGCGCAGGGGGTTCAGAGCGAGCACTCGGAAGGCGCCCCTGAGGAGGCGTCCCGGTTGGAGTCCGGGGCGGCGTATCTTGCTGACCTTCATTATGATTTGATCTGGGGGCTAGCGAAGAGTATGGCTTCGGTCGTGGCAGGCCGTAGGTGTCTGTGGCTGCGTAATTGGGCGGCGGATGGGTCGTCCAAGACGCGTTTGAGTCGGCTTCCCTTCCGGGGAAAGCTACTGTTTGGAGAGGATTTGGAAAAGCTGGTAAAAGATCTTGGAGAATCTAAGGGAGGCAGATTACCAGAGGATAAACAGAAGCAGAGCCGGGCTGTCCCTGGGACTCGGGGGCAGCAGCGGGATTTTCGCCGGTTTAGTTCCTCCAGGGGAGGACAGTATCAGCGGGGTCGATTTCCTGGGAGGTCCCAGGGGTTTCGTGGAGCCAACAGAGGTTTTGCGGCTCCGTCCTCCTCCACCGCCTTTAAGAAGTCCCAATGAAGTCAGGGGGGCCCGGGCGGGCTTGATTCCCATCGGAGGTCGGTTGCGGGATTGTTACCCTGCCTGGGTCCAACTCACGTCAGATCAGTGGGTGCTGGAGGTGATTCGGGATGGCTATGCGCTGGAGTTGCAGTGGCCGGTCTCCGACTCGTTTGTTCGTTCTCCCTGCAAGGCTCCTGCGAAGCGACAGGCAGTGCGGGAAATGGTGCAAAGGCTGCTCGACCTCCAAGCCATTGTGCCGGTTCCCGCAGATCAGTTAGGGTGCGGTCGATACTCCATTTATTTCGTGGTTCCGAAGAAAGAGGGACTTGGAAACCCATCCTAGTTTTAAAGAGGGTGAATCGTTGTCTGCGGGTGTCTCATTTTCGGATGGAGACCCTTCGGTTGGTCATTGTAACGGTGAGAAAAGGCGAGTTTCTGACATCCCTGGACCTGTCGGAGGCGTATCTTCATATTCCGATACGACGGGAGCATCAGCAGTTTCTACGATTTGCAGTGCCTATGGGCAATTTTCAGTTTCGGGCGCTCCCGTTTGGTCTGGCAACGGCGCCAAGGACCTTCACCAAAGTGATGGTGGTGGTGGCGGCGGCGGCGTTGCGCAAGGAAGGCATATTTATTTATTTTATTTATTTATTTAACTATATTGATGCACCCATATCTCGACGATTGGTTGATCAGGGCGAAGTCCAGGGAGGAGAGTGTTTCAGCTACCGCCAGGGTGATATCTCTGTTGCAGAGTCTCGGTTGGGTGGTCAACCCCACAAAAAGCAAGTTAGAGCCCTCTCAGAACCTGGAGTACCTCGGAGCGCGTTTTGATACGAGCGTGGGTCGCGTGTTTCTGCCTCTGCAGCGGGCACTGAGTCTCCGGCAGTTGCTCCGTCGTTTTCTCCGCCAACGGTGCCCCACCGCCTGGGAGTACCTGCAGGTGTTGGGAACCATGGCGGTGATGCCTGGAAGTGGTGCCATGGGCGAGAGCCCACATGAGACCGTTGCAGCGGGCTCTGTTGAGAAGGTGGTCGCATCAGGAGGGTGCGCTATCACAGAGGTTGTCTTGTCTGCCGCCGACGCGCCTGGCACTTCTTTGGTGGCTGCGGCCCAAGAATCTGGCGGCAGGCATGTCGTTGGACGCTCCGTCCTGGGTTTCACTGACAACGGATGCCAGTCTCTACGGTTGGGGGGCTCATTGTCAGGGTCGTTTCGTTCAAGGTCAGTGGTCCGACGAGGAGAAGGCGTCGTCGATCAACAGGCTAGAGTTGCAGGCCGTGGCGCTGGCTCTCCAGGAGTTGCGTCCCTTTCTTCTGGGACAGGCCGTTCGGGTGTTCTCGGACAACGCGACGGCAGTGGCCTACATCAATCGCCAGGGGGGCACCAGCAGCGTTCCGCTGGAGGCCGAAGCGGAAGGCTTGTTCGAATGGGCTGAGAGGAACCTGGGGGCCTTGTCGGCGGCGCATGTCGTGGGTGTGGACAATATGGAGGCCGATTTTCTGAGTCGTGTAAAGGTGGACCCAGGGGAGTGGGTCTTGCACCCGGACGTCTTTGCAATGTTGGTACGGCGTTGGGGCACGCCAGTGATGGAGAGTCGGTCCGCGAGAGTCAGTCGCTTCTTCAGCCGCCGCAGGGAACGGATGTCGGAAGGGCTCGATGCTCTCATTCAGCGGTGGCCGGAGGATCAGTTACTGTATGTGTTCCCGCCGTGGGTGTTGATCGGCCGGGTTCTTCAGCACATAGAGCAGCACAAGGGGCGCGTGGTGCTCATTGCTCCGGATTTGCCACGGAGGCCGTGGTACGCGGACCTCGTCAGGCTCTTGGTGGGGAAGCCCTGGAAACCTCCGGTTCGCAGGGATCTTCTCACGCAGTGCCCACTGAACATGCCGCAGGTGGATCGATTCTCTCTTACGGCCTGGCTCTTGAAAGGGCACAGTTGAGAGCAAGAGGTTATTCGGCGGCGGTCATAGCTGCTTTGCTGAGTGCGCGGCGCAGATCTACTTCTTTGGCTTATGTCAGAATATGGCGCGTATTTGAAGCTTGGTGTGCAGAAAGGGACTTTGTTCCTCTGAGGGCGTCGATTCGTCAGCTTTTGGCTTTCTTGCAGGATGGTTTTCAGAAGGGCCTAGCGGCGGCTTCGCTCAAGGTGCAAGTTGCGGCCTTGTCCTGCTATAGGGGCAAGGTGAACGGAGGCGTTTTGGGGGGTCATCAAGATATTAAGCGTTTCTTGAAGGCCGTGACGCTTCTGCGTCCTCCGCTTAAGCCTATGGTCCCGACTTGGGATCTGCCTTTGGTTTTGGAGGCGTTAGGTAAAGCGCCGTTTGAGCCCTTAGGGGAGGCTTCGTTGAAAGATCTTACGTTGAAGGTGGTATTTTTGGTAGCTATCGCCTCGGCGCGGCGAGTTTCTGAGTTACAAGCGCTTTCGTGCCGGGAGCCCTTTCTGTCTTTCTCCGATTCTAAGGTGGTTTTAAGACCAGTTCCTTCGTTTTTGCCTAAGGTGGTTTCCACCTTTCATTTGAACCAAGTACTCTCGTTGCCGGTGTTTCGCGTCAAGGGTTCGCATCGGGCGGCAGAGCGGCTTCATCGGTTGGATATTCGCCGGGCGTTGAAGTATCTGGCGCGAACAGCGTCTTTTCGTAAGTCGGATAGGCTTTTTGTATTGTTCACGGGGGCCCGGAAAGGTGAGGCGGCTTCTAAGGGTTCGATAGCTCGATGGGTGAAAGAAGCCATTGCGTCGGCGTATCTGTTGTGTGGTCGCGTGGTGCCGCACGGTTTGCGGGCTCATTCTACCAGGGCGCAAGCGGCATCTTGGGCGGAATGTCGTTTGGTGCCGGCGGTTGAGATCTGTAGAGCGGCGACTTGGTCGTCGCTGCATACGTTTGTTAAGCATTACCGTCTGGATGTGCAGGCGAATAGGGATTGCTGTTTTGGATCGGCGGTGCTTCAGGCCGGTCTCGCAGGTCCCTCCCATGGTTGATAGTTACTGCTCTGGTACATCCCCAGAGATTCCGGGACTAGACTGGAGGGACGATCAGGAAGATTAAATTAGACTTACCTGCTAATTGTAGTTCCTGGAGTACCTCCAGTCTAGTCCCGTGTCCCGCCCGGTATCGTAGAGGTGCGAGAGCCGGAAGCAGTATCGCTGTTACAGGTGAGTAGCAATTTTGATTCTCTTGGGGGTCTGCGTTTGTCTACAGTAACTTGTCCCCTCATAAGGGGGTGGTGATGGGTTCTTTATCCGGGTCTTTGGAGTGAGGCTCGGGGGATCTCAAGGCAGGTAGGGCCTGCAGGGCATGTACCTGGGGGAGGCCAGCCGGCCGCTTCAGTTTAGACAGGCAGTGTGTTTCTGCGATGTCATTACTTACTTGTTGCTCTGGTGAGTTCTGCTTTGCCAATAGGTAAACCGGTGTGAGGAGGTGGTGCCAGACCTTATATACCGGTGACATCACAGAAGTTTCTCAGTCTCCAAAGCTGCTGGATAAGGTTGACAACCCCAGAGATTCCGGGACTAGACTGGAGGTACTCCAGGAACTACAATTAGCAGGTAAGTCTAATTTAATCTTTGTAATCTTTTATCTGGATTTTCCAGCCTTTTCTCTCTCGGGTGCCACGCGCCATTTTTGGCACTAGGCCCAATTTTTCCTCAACATGGAAAAACCCGCTTCGGGTTTTAAAACGTGTTCCAAGTGTGGCGGTACCATCTCTGTCACCGACACTCACGAGTGGTGCCTCAAATGTTTGGGTCCTGACCACTCCGTCTCGGAGTGTGTTGCCTGTGGGATGATGATGAAGAGGGGTCAGCAGAACCGAGCTGCTAAGCTTAGCACCCTTTTTCCCTCCGATGCAGCATCCATGGCATCGACGTCTTCCAGGACTTCGTCTTCCTCCCATGGATCTCAGGTAACCAAACATAAATCTGGCCGGTCCTCAAAGGGTAGATCTCCTTCCAAGCATCGAGATGCCTCTGGCATTGCCCTTGAGGGACTTGTACCAGCAAAATTGCCCCGACGGGAGACTTCGGCTTCCAAAGCACTATCGGGGCTCCAGGATGTTCTTGAGGCCTCAACCTCGGCAGAGCTACTGGTGCCATGCTCTGGGGTACCGACCGCTTCGTCCGGTACCAACACCCAGGCATCGGCAGCGTCAATTGACCAGAGATTCCTGGCTATTGAGCACAGTCTGGCGGCTCTCCTTGCGGCATCAGTGCCTTCGGGACCGCTCCAGACAGTTCAACCGGTATTGACAGCGGTTCCGGCACCGATACCGGTACCGACAGCATCGACATCGGCGAGTGTGCTTCCAACACGAGCCATGCTATTTCCTCCAGTATTGACAGGCCGGTATCGGACCCCTCCGGTACCGACTTCGATGGGTACCGGTATCTTGCTTTACAAGAGCACCCAGACAGAAGATATTTTGAATCCTCCGATGACTCTGAGGACTCTTGACAGCTCTGTCGATGCCGGAGTACTTCTCTCTGAGGAGCCTTCTTCTCCTAAACGTAGGATGTCTCTACCAGAGGATATATCCTTTCAGGATTTCATCAGGGAGGTGGCTAGAGGTCTTTCCATCACAGTGGCTCCTGAAACAGAGCCCAGAGCAAAGGTGTTGGAGATTTTACAATATCCTAAAGCTCCCAGGGAAGCGACTACTTTGCCTATTCATGAGATCTTGCATGATCTCATGTTAAGAATGTGGGAAACACCTCTCCTCATTCCCGTAGGCTGGATACCATGTATCGAGTGCCTCGTTGTCCTGGTTTTCAAAAAACTCAGTTGCCACACCACTCCATAGTGGTGGAGTCAGCTATGAGAAGGATCAAGAGTGCAAAAAGACATGCATCTAATCCTCCAGGACGTGAATGTAGGACTCTTGATGCTTTTGGGCGTCGAACATTCCAGGCCTCTATGCTTTCTGCCAGGATTAGTTCCTACGTCTTATATATTGGAATGTTCCTTAAGGAGGTTACAGGAGATATGGAGCTTATGAGCCCCCTCCTTCCTGATGATAAGAGGCAGGATTATCTTACACTTGTCAAACATGCCCAGGATGTTTCCAAGTTTGGTAATCGTGCAGCTTTTGACTGCTTTGAGTGCATAAGCAGAACCTCTGCCATTGCCATAGGTGCTTGTAGGATTGCCTGACTCCAGGCATCTGACTTAAAACTCTGGGTACAGGACAAACTGGGGAATATCCCTTGTACAGGCAAAAATCTCTTTGGCAAAAATTGGCAAGAGAAAGCTAATGAGCTGGATGCTGATAACATAGACTATCCAAGGCTACAGCTGATCCTGCAAGGAGAAAATCCTACAAGAAACCAGTCTTCTCTAAAAAGAAGAGGTTTTACCCCTCCTATACCCAGCAGGTGCATTCTGCAGGTCAGTCCGCCTGAAAGGGACAGCAGCCCCCAAAGCAAAGGAAACCAAAGACTGCTAAGCCTCAACCGGCCCAGCAGACTCAGCCTCCACAGGGACTTTGACTCCCATCTAGAGAACTTGGCCTTCCTGGCCCTAAACGGGCCAGAGCCTTCCACCATCCCAGGAAGGTTGAGTCATTTTGCCCCCAGATGGGGGCAGATAACAGCAGAAGAATGGACTCTTTCCATTGTAAGAGAGGGGTACAAGCTTCATTTATTCAACATGCCCCCTCCTACAGTGGTAAGACAGTTCAATTCTCAGGCTTCTCTCAACAGTCAGTTGAGTCAAGAGGTCAGTTTACTTCTTGCCCATGGGGCAATAGAAGACGTACCCATTTCCCAACAGGTTACAGGGATTTACTCCCCTTATTTCCTTATTCCAAAGAAAACAGGGGGACACAGACCCATTTTAGACCTCAGAGAACTGAACAAATTCCTGTTCAAAGAGAAATTCAAGATGATGTCTCTGGGAACTCTGTTGCCATACCTTCAGAGTCAGGATTGGCTTTGTTCTCTAGATCTCAAGGATGCCTACACTCATGTTCTCATCCATCCAACTCACTGAAGGTTCCTTCATTTTCTTTTTCAAGGAAAGCACTACCAATACAGGGTGCTTCCTTTTGGCCTGGCCTCAGCACCAAGGGTGTTTACGAAATGCATGGCTGTAGTGGCAGCATTTCTTCGCACTCTAGGAATATTCGTCTTCCCGTACTTAGACGACTGGCTCATTCGAGCCCCATCAGAGTCAGAGGCCAGAATTTCCCTATCTTGCACAATGCGTATCCTTCAGTATTTGGGCCTGGTCATAAACATCCCAAAATCCAGCCTAACTCCCACTCAGTCTCTAGAGTTTATAGGAACTCTGCTGGATACCAGAAAAGCAAGGGCCTATCTTCCACAGGCCTGCTGCCTTCGCATTGTGCAGTTAGCCTCCCAGGCAGTGTTAAAGACTCATCTCACTGCTCGGGAAATGTTACAACTACTAGGCCACATGGCATCTACCGTCCGCGTGGTTCCCTATGCTCGCCTCCATATGAGAGCAGCCCAATGGACTCTATCCTCTCAGTGGACTCAGGCATCAGGCTGCCTCTCAGACAAATAGCAAACACAAGTCGCCTTATTTTGTCTCTACAATGGTGGCAGTCAACCCAAAACCTGTTGGTGGGGTCCCCTTTCCAGCAACCCCTACCCCAGGTCACTCTAACAGACACCTCACAGGTGGGTTGGGGGGCTCATCTGCAAGATCTCTCTACCCAAGGCACCTGGACTCCACAGGAGACCCACTTACATATCAATCTCCTAGAACTCAGAGCAATCTTCCTTGCTCTTCGAGTTTTCCATACCCAGCTCAGCTACAAGACAGTCCTAATTCAGACGGACAATCAAGTAGCTATGTTCTATCTGAACAAGCAGGGAGGAACAGGCTTTCTGTCGCTTTGCAACGAAGCTTTGCGACTATGGACCCTCGCCAGAGAGCATCAGATTCATCTCCTTGCGGTGTATCTGCCAGGCATTCAAAACTCCTGGGCAGACAGACTCAGTCGAGTTCTGCTTCCACACGAATGGTCTCTCCATGCATACCTGGTAGCAAAAACTTTTCAAATTTGGGGAACTCCGGACATAGACCTCTTTGCAAGTCCGTTGAATGCCAAACTTCCCCGGTTCTGTTCCAGAATTCCGGCTCAGGGTTCTCAGGCCAGGGATGCTTTCTTCCTCCATTGGGGTCAGGACTTACTATATGCCTTTCCACCCATTCGCCTAATTCCTAAGACCCTATTCAAGCTTCAGAGAGACAAAGGCCACATGATTCTCATAGCTCCACATTGGCCACGGCATGTGTGGTACCCTCTGTCCTGTAGCTCTCTCAAGCTCCATCTCTGGAGTTAGGATCTGCTCCAGATCTCCTGTCTCAGGAGGACGGGATATTGTGGCATCCCAATCCCCACTCTCTGCATCTCAGGGCCTGGTTGCTGAGAGCCTAGACCTTCATGGCCTTAACCTTTTTCAATAAGTAAGGGATGTCCTTTGTGCTTCCAGGAAACCTTCCACAAGACGTTCTTATGCTTTCAAGTGGAAAAGGTTTTCCATATGGTGTTCGCAAAAGGGTCTTCACCCCTCTGCGATACCTCTGGAATCATTACTGGAGTATCTCCTTCATTTATCTAATGCAGGACTTAAGACTAACTCAGTAAGAGTCCATTTAGGTGCTATTTCAGCTTCTTTAAAACCTTTAAATGGACAACCTATTTCCTCTCATCCTCTCATAGCGAGATTTATGAGGGGCCTTCTAACTAAGCCTCCCATTAGGCCACCTCCAGTGGCATGGGACCTGAATCTGGTTCTTGGGCAGCTCATGAAGCCGCCTTTTGAACCTTTAGCTACTACCTCCTTGAAATTCCTTTCCTGGAAAGTTATCTTTCTCATTGCAATCACATCAGCACATCGCATCAGTGAATTGCAAGCATTAGTTGCTGATCCTCCTTACACGAGGTTCCATCATGATAAGGTAGTCCTTAGGATTCATCCACACTTTATGCCAAAGGTGGTCTCACCTTTTCATTTAAACCAGGCGGTTTACCTGCCTGTATTTTTTCCATGGCCTCATGCTTCAAATGCAGAAAGGAATCTTCATACTTTGTACTGTAAAAGAGCACTTGCCTTTTACTTACAGAGGACACAGCAACATAGAAAGTCCTCTCAACTCTTTGTTGCTTTCGATCCTTCTCATTTGGGACTTCCAGTCTCCAAGAGAACATTGTCCAACTGGATTGCACAGTGTATTTCTTTTGCCTATCAGAGTAAGAACCTTTCTCTGGAAGGCCATGTCACAGCTCACAATGTGAGAGCCATGGCAGCTTCAATGGCTCATCTACACTCTGTGTCTATTAACGACATCTGTCGAGCAGCTACTTGGGCCTCGGTTCATACTTTCACAGCTTATTACTGCTTAGACAAGGACTCCCGCCGGGATGCCTTGTTTGGTCAGGCTGTTCTACAGCACCTGTTCCATACTTAATCAACTCCTACCCACCTTTCCCTGTAGGATGCCAGAGATCCATGAGGGGAAGTGGAGCCCTTTCACAGGGGCACACAACTTCTGGGGTTTCTCCCTGGCATCTGCAGCTAGGGAGTCCCCATATGTGAAGACTACATTCCTGCTTGTTCCTGGAGATAGCATAGTTACTCACCTGCAACAGGTGATCTCTGGGAACAGCAGGAATTTAGTCTTCACAACCCACCCACCTCCCCTAGGAGTTGTATCTCTCTTTTCTTTTCTTTTCTGTTCTTTCCCTCTCTCTCTCTCTATCTCATCTTTAAAACTCAACTGGAGAGAGGCAGTTTGGAAAGGCAGGAAGGCAGCACGCAGGCGCTGTGGGATGCTCCCAAAAGCTTTCTAATTAGACGCTGGGGAGCATTCCCACACAGGCTCCGTCAGTACCGACGATACCCATATGTGAAGACTAAGTTCCTGCTGTTCCTGGAGATCACCTGTTACAGGTGAGCAGCTATGCTTTACACAGGATTAAGTGAGGATTAAGTTGGCATCATTAAGAGTTTGTTTGTATGAGGTTAGCATTAGCGTGAATAGTTGAAAGTGAGCGTTAAAATGGAGTTAAAGCAGCTTGGTATTATCAGGGGTTAAAGCTAAGTGTTATCTTTGCGAGGAGGGGATGCTTGATAACGGTCTGTAAGATGTGGGTGTGGTATGGTCAAGCTTGGACCCTTTTAGTATGAGTCAGATTGAGGTCATTTTCAGGGGGGTTGGCATGATCCCACTGCAGAGGGAAGCTTGTACTATGTTGCGTATGTATGGGGCAAGAGTTTGTTTGGTGTCTTTTACCCATGAGATTGGGCAGGAGTCTAGTGCTGATGTAGAGGCATTGAGGTTTGCTATGGTGGCTGTTATGTTGTCTAGGGAAGGAAGATCGAACTTTTCCCAAGTTACTTTAGGGGTAACATTGGTAGGTGAGTGGGCGATGTGTTTGAATAATGGCAGTTGGGTTCATCTTTTACACTTGGTGTTAGAATGCAATTATTTTATTTTTGAAGGTTAATTTTACCATCAAGTGTACTGGGTAGCCATGGGAGCAACAGTGGCACCCTCAGTGGCTTGCCTCCTTTGTTAGGGCTTTTGAAGAAGATCAGGTAAGGCAATCAGAGTTCTGGCCAGAAGTGGCCTTATGGACACAACTTATTGATGACTTTTTCATTTGACATGGAACATAGACTAGGTTACAACAATTTTTCACTTGGTTAAACACAGTTCATGAAAATGTAAAATTTATACTGGAATATTCTCAAGTTGTCCATTTTTTTGGATTTGTTAATTACTCAATCTCTGGGGGCTTTACAGATCTCTCTTTACCTTAAGCCAATGGATTGGAATAGTCTTTTGAAGTATGGCAGTTATCTTCCGTGACATTTACGGGATAACATTCCAATAGGCTAGTTTTTAAGATTGAGACACATATGTTCTAGTGAACAAGATTTTCGGATTCAAGCATCCATTATTCAACAGCGTTTTAGACAGAAAAACTATCCCTCGAAAGTAATTAAGCTGGGGCACACTCGAGCTAATTATGCCATTAGGAAATTATTGCTTAGGCCCACAGAGGATGTTCCATTTAGAGGACGGGTATATGTGTGCTTCCATATTCATCAGAAGTGTTCAGGGTTAAAGAATTATCCGCCAATATTGGCATTTATTATGGGTACATTCAGTGTTTAACTCGGGTTCACGTTTTGCATTTAGCAGGGGACGCAATTTAAGAAATCAGTTGGTCAAAACACGTCCTAGTACCCCTAGAGGGGAATTAAGGGGAGGCCATGTTAAATGTGGTTGCTGTGTGATATGTCAATATACAATTGAGACTTCGGTCTTTGAGCATCCTTCTTTACGATGGCCTTATGTATTATCGCATTGTATGTCCTGTATCAGTGAAGGGGTCATCTATATCGTGTTGTACCCATGTAATATGATTTACACTGGGCAAACATTGCGCAGATTTAACATTAGGATTATAGAATATCTTTCATTCATTAGGAGGGACATTGTTACTGTACCCCTAGTGGAACATGGGGTGGCCAAGGGCCATCAGTTGATTGACTTACGATGTAATATTATTGACCAGATAACAGTGGTAGGTGGTAGGAATTTATCATTGTGTTTATTGCAACAAGAGCAAATGTTTATTTACAGGTGACAGACTTTTCATCCTAGTGGCCTCAACGGCCCTTTAGAATGGAATTGGTTCTATTAGTTGTGGGGGAGAGTTTTCCCCCGTTCCCCTTCTTCTCCCTTTCTTTGTCTGTAGTAGATTGGATCACATGCGTCGGGGAGTCCTTTCATCTAGCCTTTAAAAGAAGTTGGGCAGACAGCTGTCTTTTAATTTGGCACTGCTTTCAAATGTGAAGTTTTGACACTATTTTGGTAAGTCATTTTGTATTTGGTATTTCTCCAGGACCAAGCAGGAAGTCAGTCCTCACATATGGGTGACGTCGGCGCCGACGGAGCCCTCGTGCGGAGCATTTCCCCAGCTTTCAAAGAATTGCAGCGTGCATGCGCGGTCCCCTTCCCGCCCAAGGGTGCCATCTTGCTCAGTCTTCTTTTTTCCGCGGAGCCCGACGGACGTAGTTCGTTTTTCCCCGACGAAAAAGTTGATTTTTCCCTATTTTTTCTTCGGTTCGACACCGGATCCTTTTCCCGCCTTGGACCGATGCACCGGTATCGAGTCCTCTCTCTCTTTTTCGGTTTTTGTCCTTTGTGACTAGCGTTCGCGCCATTTTTCTTTTTTCCCTGGCAGCCCGGTCTTTTGACCTCGCAGGGGCCCTTTTTCCCCCGATGGCTACCAGCGGGTTTAAAAAGTGTGATCGGTGTAAGAAACTTATGTCTCTTACCGACACACATGACTGCTGTCTCCGCTGCCTCAGTCCCGATCATGACCCGATGATCTGTGGTCCGTGTGGCAAAATGTCCTCGAAGGCGTTGAGGAGTCGGCAGCACCAAAAGGATAGGATCTTTTCTGACTCCGCGTCCGGACGGGCCCGGACCTCGTCAGAGGCCTCGACGTCTCGGGACTCCGGCCCCGAGCAGCGTCGGGGTTCCTCTGAGTGGAGGTCTCCTTCGCGGGAACATCGCAGGAGAAGAAACCCGCGAGGGCAGCGTCGGTGGATGCTCCTGGTTCCTCGAGGCCCAGGTCGCATAGCCCCGATAGCCGTCCCGGATCTTCGGAGTCGGAGAGGCCGGCCAAACATCCTCGTATCGAGATGGAGTCTCCTGGACACGTAAGTGCTGTAGTCCTCGTGGACTCTCCTACAGGGGAGCCAACGTCGGGCTCGACGCTGTCGGGGCCCAAGTCGGGGGCTGCTGGGTCTCCTGAGCTCGGACTCAGGTTGACGGCCTTGGAGAGCAGCGTCGCTGCCTTCATGGAACAGCAGCGGGCATTGATCGCCGGTCTCACCGGTGCATCTGCCCTGACCACCGGGACCTCGACGTCCAAGTCGACCCCGGAGGCCGAGCCGATCCTCGAGTCCATGCGGGCTCGAGTCGATCCTCGGCCACCGTCTCCCTCGGCCTCCCGTTCGGGACCGAGGTCGTCGACGCCGGTACCCTCAGCGTCGGGGCGGATGGCATCGGTGCCCGCCCGACCGGAGCCGCTCGATTCCTCCTCCGAGGAGTCGGGCTGGGAGACAGAGGACGAAGAGTCACCTGATACTTATCGGACTCGGTGTGTCCCATCGGACTTGTCGGAGTCCGAACCTCGGAGACGATCCCCATCGGAGGATACCCGGTTCTCGGACTTCGTGCGGGATATGGCCAAGGCCTTGGCCTTCCCCGCAGATCCCGAGGAGGAGCCTCGAGCCGAGGAGCTCGAGGCCCTCCAGTATGACTCACCCCCAAAGGAGGCCTTTACTGTTCCGGTTCCTCCAATGCTGGAGCGGCTGCTCTTCCGCATGTGGGAGACCCCGGCCTCGACGCCGGTGTTAAGCAAGCGGGTCGATTCAATCTATCGAGTCCGCAAGAGCCCCGGGTTCCAAAAGGCGCAATTACCGCAGCACTCCATGGTTGTGGAATCGGCCATGCATCGACTGAAAAGTCAGAAGATGCACTCCTCGGTGCCTCCCAGCCGGGAGGCCCGGAACCTGGATGCCCTCGGTAAGAAGTGCTTCCAGGGCTCTATGCTTGCTTGCCGTATCCAGACTTACCAGCTCTACATGGGCATGTACCTCCGAGACCTGGCAAAGGAGATTGCCGGGTTCTCTGCTGGTCTCTCCGAGGAACCTTTGCAGAGGTTCCAGGCCTTGTCCACTGGTATTCAAGAGTGCTCGAAGTTTATCTCTCGAACAGCCTACGATGGCTTCGAGGCTTCGGCCCGAGTAGCCGGGGCCGGCATCGGTGCCCGCTGACAGGCTTGGCTACAGTCATCCAACCTCGAGCCATGGGTGCAGGACAATTTTTTCGATGTCCCCTGCCGAGGTGAAAACCTCTTTGGCAAGCCCATGGCTGAGAAGGCTGCAGAACCCGAGACCGAGACTCTGACCAGGACTAGGCTGTCCAGAAAAACCTCTGCCCCTTCTCAGAAGAAGAAGGGCTCAGGGAAAAAGCCCTTTTACCTGGAGAAGTCTTCTGCCTATAAATCATACCCTCATTATCAGGCCTCTGCAGCTCCTCAACAGGGTCAGCAGGCCAAGGGGCAGGGTCAGGGGCCCCGTAGGCAGAAAGCCCCCAAGCCAACAACACCGGCCCCTGCTCAGCAGGGTGGGGGTTTTTGACTCAGCAAGCATAGCCTCTTCTCTTCACCTGGCTCACATCAGCACAGGAGGCCGGCTGGCCCACTTTGCCCACAGGTGGTCAGCCGTCACATCAGATACCTGGGTACTCCATATAGTCCAAAAAGGGCTATCATCTTCATTTTCACCAGGTACCTCCCTCCTACTTTTCAGGGGAGCCTCCAAGACCCCCTCTGCACAGGGACCTACTCCTTCATGAGTTAGCAAGTCTGCTAAAGGAACAGGCTGTGGAACCGGTGCCCCACCACCTGAGAGGTCACGGCTTTTATTCCAGGTACTTTCTGGTACCAAAAAGAACAGGAGGCCTCAGACCCATCCTAGACTTGCGAAACCTCAACAAGTTCCTGGAGAGGGAAAAGTTCAAGATGCTTACCCTTGGAATCCTGCTGCCCTACCTCCAGCAGGGAGATTGGCTATGCTCCTTAGATCTCAAGGATGCTTATACTCACATCCTTATTCATCCAGACCACAGACAGTATCTCAGGTTTGTTGTGGGGGGAAACCACTACCAGTACAGAGTACTTCCCTTTGGCCTAGCCTCCGCTCCCAGGGTGTTCACCAAGTGCCTGGCGGTGGTGGCGGCCTACCTGAGGCTTCAAGGTCTTTTTGTGTTTCCATACCTGGACGACTGGCTCATAAGAGGCCAGTCTTCTCAGGAGGTCAGTCAGGCCACCCTTCGCACTGTGGCTCTGCTTCAGCACTTGGGGTTTGTCATAAACTTCGCAAAGTCCACTTTGCTCCCATCCCAGAACTTGGAATTCATAGGAGCAAGACTGGACACTCTTCAGGCGAAGGCATTTCTGCCACTGGACAGAGCCCACAGGTTAATGGATCTAGCCAGGCAGTTTCACGGCAATTCCCTGGTCTCCTCCAGGCAATTCCTGAGACTTCTCGGCCATATGGCTTCCACGGTTCATGTAACCCCCAATGCCCGCCTGCACATGCGGCCTGCTCAGTGGAACCTTCGAACTCAGTGGCATCAGACCACAGGGAGCCTTGCAGACTCGGTGAGTGTATCCACCCTGCTCGTCTCCTCTCTACAGTGGTGGCTTCATCTTCCGAATCTGGTACTCGGAGTGGATTTTCAACCCCCTCCGCATTCTCGAGTGCTGACGACAGATGCTTCTCTTCTAGGTTGGGGAGCACATTGCCAAGGGACATGTACTCAGGGTCTCTGGACTCCTTGGGAGACTGCTCAGCAGATAAACTTCCTAGAGCTTCGGGCGATACGCCTAGCTCTGCGAGCCTTCTCCAACCTCACGTCGCACCAGTCTGTACTGGCCCAGACGGACAATCAAGTTGCATTGTTCTATGTGAACAAACAGGGAGGCACAGGCTCCTTCCTTCTCTGCCAGGAGGCACAACGGCTCTGCTCTTGGGCCGTCAATCACGGAATCCTCCTCAAGGCTGTCTACCTCCCAGGTCAAGAAAATTACCTGGCGGACAGACTGAGCAGGATCCTGCAACCACACGAATGGAGATTGAACCCGTTGGTGGTTCAGCAGATCTTTCTCAGGTGGGGCCTCCCCACCATGCATGGATCTTTTCGCCAGTCCTCTGAACCGGCAACTCCCAAGATTCTGCTCCAGACAACCGCATCCTCTCAGGATAGCAGCGGATGCGTTTCGATCTCGTGGTCCCAAGGCCTGCTATATGCGTTTCCTCCCACGCCACTAGTGTCTCGCACACTGTTCAAGGTCCTCAAGGACAGAGCCTCGATGATTCTGATAGCCCCCAGGTGGCCGAGGCAGCCGTGGTTCCCACTCCTGTTGCAACTGGCGGTGGACACTCCCCTGCCTCTGGGACTTCAACACGATCTCCTGTCTCAGGACCAGGGGTCTCTCTTGCACCCCAACCTCCAGTCCCTTCATCTGATGGCTTGGCTGCTGAAAGGGTAGTCCTGGCTCCCCTACTCCTGCCTAGAGAGGTAGAAGACGTTGTCTTGGCCTCTCGGCGGCAATCCACCAGGAAGTCCTACGCTCTTAAGTGGCGTAGATTCTCCACCTAGTGTGCTCAGCACAGCGAGAATCCCTTCTCGTGCTTGGTAGCGGTGGTATTGCAATATTTGCTTTACCTCTCCAATCTAGGCCTTAAGTCCAACTCTGTCAGGGTTCACCTCAGTGCTCTCTCAGCGCACCACTCGCCGGTGGACGGGAGGCCTCTTTCCAACCACCCTTTGGTGGCTCGTATTCTCAGAGGCCTCCTCCTGCTTAAGCCTCCTTTGCGTCCACCAGCCCCTGAGTGGGATCTGAATGTGGTCTTACAGCGGCTTACTTGTCCGCCATTTGAACCTATGGCTACCTCCCCTCTCCGTTTTCTCTCCTGGAAAACCTTGTTTCTGGTAGCTCTTACCTCTGCTAGGCGAGTGAGTGAGCTTCAGTCCCTAGTGTCTGATCCCCCTTACACTAGGTTCTACAGGAATAGGGTAGTCTTACGGACTCACCCGAAGTTTCTTCCTAAGGTTGTCTCCCCTTTTCACCTCAATCAGGAGGTGGTTCTTCCGACCTTCTTTCCCAGGCCGCATGCCAACCGGGCTGAGATGGTCCTGCATACCCTGGACTGTAGGAGGGCGTTATCCTTCTACCTTGACCGTACGCGGGAGCATTGGAGGGCTGTTCAGCTCTTTGTTTTTTTTTACCCCAATAAGTTGGGGTTACCTGTCTCCAAGCGTACTTTGTCCATATGGGTCGCTGACTGTATCGCCTGGGCTTATGGGGCAGCCGGCCTCTCGTTGGAGGGTCGAGTCACGGCTCATCGTGTCAGGGCGAAGGCTGCGTCAGTGGCTCATCTCCGCTCTGTTCCGTTGGCAGACATCTACTGGGCCGCTACTTGGTCTTCAAGCCAGACCTTTGCGGCCCATTACTGCCTTGAGAGGGAGTCCTGCAGGGACAGTGCTTTCGGACAGGCAGTACTCCATAATCTCTTTGGGGTTTAGGCAACTCCTACCCCTCCGGCCCTGGTGTTGGGCTACCGGTCGGGGGCGTTCTCAGAGAAGATTCCTTCCTTACGTGCTGACGAGCTAGAGGGAGCTCATTTTTTTGGCTTGAGGTCTCCGGTAGCCTTAAGCTTGGGAGTCCCATATGTGAGGACTGACTTCCTGCCTGGTCCTGGAGAAAGAGTAGTTACTCACCTGTAACAGGTGTTCTCCAGGAGCAGCAGGAATCAGTCCTCACAACCCTCCCTCCTCCCCTTGGAGTTGCAGTCATTTGATTTGTTTTGCTAATTTTTTGCTGTCTTTTAGCTATGTCATCAGACTGAGCAAGATGGCACCCTTGGGCAGGAAGGGGACCGCGCATGCGCGCTGCAATTCCCAAAGGACTGTAGAAGTTTTTTGTGACCTTTTGAGTGAGTTACCGTAATCCGTTGCGGTCATCTCTTCAAAGATCATCATTCAAGGAGTTCTTGGGGGGACATCAGCTGATATACTGTGATAGAGAACTGCAGCTCATGATCAGCAGCGGCTATCCTAATATCCCTGAGGAGGCATGGGAGGCAGATGGTTGCATTCGTCACACTGATCACCAAATTGAAATGCACCACAAGTGATTGCTAGAGTCCAGTTTTAATTATTCATGAACAAGCAGGAAAATCGTCGTCATGTATGGGTGATGTCATCCAATGGAGCCTCACGTGTGAGCTTTCTCAATCCTCCTAAAAGCTTTTAGAATGCCATTTTACCTTCTTAAGTTTCCTTTATTTTCTACACTGCCTCAGCCCCCTTAGGTGCTCGGTGCTCCAGCAGCATCATTTTTGTCAAAATTGAGCCATTTGATTTTGCTGCAGCTATTTTTACAGGTGGCATATCGCATAAACTTGCCAGCGGGTTTAAAAAGTATGCCAATGCTCACAGACCCATATTTATTATGGACATTCACAATGGTGCCTCCAGTGTTTGGGACCCAACCTTAAGCCCTCTCTTGTAATTGTCTCCACATGACAACCCAGGGGCTTAAGAGCTGAGATTAAGTGCAAAAAAGATTTTTTGCTGCTTCTAAGTCCATTCCATTGTCATCATTAGCATCGGTCTCAATGGCTTTGAGGCTGTACTGGATGCTAGTGGTGCATTGGTATCAAGGAGTTCTCAAGCCTGCTCGGTACCAAGCACACCTAGAACTCCTGAGCATTGGTCATCCACCAGTTTTCTGTTAAGGATGAGGATGGTTTCAGTTATGTCTTGTTTTCTATTTTTTAACCAGTTTCTGATCCACAGTACTACATACCTCCAATCCCATGACTTTTTAATTTCACCAAGAGTCTCTCATGAGGGACCTCGTCAAATGCTTTCTGAAAATCTAGATACACTGTATCAATTGGCTCACCTCTGTCTACCTGATTATTCATACCTTCAAAAAAATATAACAGATTAGTAAGACAAGACTTTCCTTAATCCATGTTGGCTTTCTCCCATTAAACCTACCTACACGTAGAATAATTTCTTTCTTTATAATGGTTTCTACCATTTTGCCCGGAACTGACGTCAGGCTCACCTGTCAAAGATCAGTTAGAAGATCAAATTGTTATAATCTAGCCTAGCAATCAGATCATCATAGACAAGCCGGGAGGAATGGGATCATGCCTTCTATGTTGGGAAGCGGTCAGATTGTGGAATTTTGCCATGCCTCCAGGGGTAGATTTGCGGGTCACTTATCTACCCAGTGAACTGTATTCTTTGGCAGACTGAGTTGAGTCCTTCAACCTCACGAATGGACCCTGGACAGGGAGATAGTTCTCTCAGGAGTGGGGCACCCCTCGATAAAGCTCTTCACAACTCCTCAGAATGCCCAGGTGCCTCACTTCTGCTCCAGAGTAAGGTCACACAGCTAACTAGCCTTGGATGCTTTCCTCCTCTATTGGAGGGGTGGTCTTTTGTGTACACATCCTCCAGTACCACTCATCACCAAGATCCCCCTGAAACTCAAAAGCCGTGATTCTCATTGCTCTTTACTGGCCCCAGAAACCATGGTTCCCTCTATTTCTAGAATTTTCCGTCCAATTTCTAATTCGTCTAGACTATGCACCAACTCTTAATTTTGTAGGAGAACAGAGCAATGTTGCATCCCATCAAGTCCCTAGCCAGCCCAGCTTGGATGTTGATAGGTTAACTTTTGTCTAGTCTCAACCTGCCTGTTAGTGTTACCAATGTCCTTTTCGCATCCAAGAGCGCCTCAATGAGAAGGTCTTTAACTTTCAAATGGGAAAGATTTGCTGTCTGGTGTGAGGAATGGTCCAAAGATCCTTTTGTCAAAGAAAACAAAGCAGCAATCCTGCAGGGTACAAGCAGGAACTCAGTTCTCACATACAGGTGATGTCAGCGCTGACAGAAGCCTGTACGATAGCTTATCACCAGCTTTCAAAGAAAGCCTTGGGGAGATGCACCACACATGCATGGTCCTCTTCCTGCCCAAGGGTGCCATCTTGCCTCAGTCTCTTTTTTTTTTTTTTCCCACGGAGTCCACCATACATGCGTTTTCCCCGGAAAATGTGTTTTTTCTTTTGATTTTTTTTCTTCGGTTGCGTGCCGTTTTCGTTTCCCACCCCTGAGCTCGCTTGCCTCGGCATCGTATCTTGGGTTTTTTCTTTTCTTTTTTTCAATTTGAGAGCTTCTCAAACGGGTTCATGCCTTTTTTTTCATCCCTAGCTGGGCAGGAGGTTTTCAACCTCGCAGGGGCCATTTTCCCCACCATGGCCTCAGCCAGTGGCTTCAAAAATTGTTACTAATGCACCAAAACCATGTCACACAATGACACACACGATTGCTGCCTCCAATGCCTAGGGCTGGACCATGACCCCTAGGACTGTGGTCTCTAAAAAGATGTCTTCCAAAGCCATCAAGGGCTGTCAGCAGCAGCAGGAGTCCTTCTTCCATAAAACAGACTCTGCACCAGAGTCTCCGGCAACACCACACTCCAGAGCCCCCTCTCTAACACTGGAACCTCAGGGAGACTGGTCTGCCTCAGAACACCAAGGCCATGGGTCCTCCAGCTGGATCCCGGAGGAAGAGCCTCAAACCCGTGAAGATTGCGTTGGAGAAAACGCCTGGAAAAGCAAGCAAGTCCCACGGATCCTGGACCAGCATTCCTTGCCATGAGCCTGAGAGGAAGGAGCGGGAGTGACCGACCAAAATACTCCATCAGGAATCGTCAGCATCTGGCAACTGGACTCGGACCCCCAAGAACATAAGATATGCCATACTGGGTCAGACCAAGGTCCATCAAGCCCAGTATCCTGTTTCCAATAGTGGCCAATCTAGGTCACAAGTACCTTGCAGTTTCCACAAAAGACACAGGTTCCACAATTCTTGTATTGGGTCAAGCAGTGGATATTTTGGGTCCACTCTAATGGTTTATGGACCTTTCCTCCAGGAACTTGTCCAAACCTTTTTTAAACCTGGCTTTTACTACATCCTCTGGTAGCAAATTCCAGAGTTTGATTACACGTTGAGTGAAAAAATAGTTTCTCTCATTAGTCTTAAATAGGTTACCCTGTAGCTTCATTGTATTGCCCCCTAGTCTTTCTATATTTTGATGGCGTAAACAATCGATCTATGTTTACCTGGTCCACTCCATTCATTAATTTATAGACCTCTATCATATCGCCCCTCAACTGTCTCTTTTCAAGGTTCAAGATCCCTAACTTTTTAGCCTCTCTTCATAGGGGTATCCTTCTGTTTTGGTGGCTCTTCTCTGAACCTTTTCTAATAATGCTATATCCTTTTTTAAGATACGGCGACCAGAATTGCACACAATATTCAAGGTGCAGTCACACCATGGAACGATACAGATATAATATCCTTTGTTTTATTCTCCATTCCTTTCCTTAAGATACCTAGCATTCTGTTTGCTTTCTAGGCTGCCGCTGCACACTGGGCAAAGGGTTTTAACATGTTATCCACGATGACGCCTAAATCTTTTTCCTGGATGGTGGTTCCTAATGTGGAACCTTGCATCGTGCAAGCATAGTTTAGGTTTTTCTTTCCTAGGTGCATAACTTTGCCCTTGTCCACATTATATTTCATCTGCCATTTGGATGCCCAGTCTTCCAATTTATCAAGATCCTCTTGCAATTTACCACAGTCTTCATGGGTTTTAACAACTTTGAATATTTTTTTATCATCTGTAATTTTTTATAAGCTCACTCGTTATTCCAATTTCCAGGTCATTTATGAAATATGTTAAAAAGCAGTGGATCCAACATAGATTCCTGGGGTACTCCACTATTTGCCTTTCTCCATTGGGAAAATTGGACATTTAGCCCTACCCTCTCCCTTCTATCTTTTAGCCAGTTTCTGATCCACAATAGTACACTGCCTCCTATCCCATGACTTTTTTTAATTTTGCCAAGTCTCTCATGAGAGACCTTGTCAAAGACTTTCTGAAAGTCCAGATACACTATATTAACCAACTCACCTTTGTTTACCTGTTTATTCACACCTTCAAATAAAACATAACAGATTGGTAAGACAAGACCTTCCTTGGCTAAAGCCATGTTGGCTGTCTCCCATTAAGCCATGACTATCTACATGTTTGCAATTTTGTTTTTTATGATGGTTTCCACCATTTTTCCTGGTACTGACATCATGCTCATGGGTTTGTAGTTTCCCAGATCACCCCTGGAACCCTTTTTAAAAATTGACATTACATTGGCCATCCTCCAATCTTCAGGTATTACAGATTATTTTAATGATAGTTCACAGTTTACTTATAGTAGGTCTGCAATCTATTATTCCAGTTCTTTCAACACCCTTGAATGTATACCATCCAGTTCAGGTGATTTGCTACTCTTCAGTTTATCAAATAGTTGTAATACATCTTCCCATCAATATTTCTTTCAATTCTTCCGCAGCATCTCCTTTAAATACCACTTCAGTCATGGGTAACATCCCTACATCTTACTCAGTAAAGACCAAAGTAAAGAATTCATTCAGTTTATTTTTTTTTTATTTATTTCTTTTTTATACCACGCTCTTAAGAATATGTGCAGTTTATATGTATACTAACAGGTACTTTTTATTCCCTTGTCCCCGAAGGGCTCACAGTCTAAGTGTACCTGAGGCAATGGAGAGTTAAGTGGCTTGCCCAAGGCCACAAGCAGTGGCCATGGGACTAGAGACCCCAGTCCCTCCGGCCTGAGGTTGCTTGTCCCCATGCAGGAATTGAACCCCTGGCCCTCCGGCCTGAGGTAACCTGTCCCAACCACTGAGACACTCCTCCCAATTCTTTCTGCTATGGCTTTGTCCCCTCTTAGTTCCCCTTTTACCCCTCTATCATCTAATGGTCCAACTGACTCTGTCACAGGTTGTTTTGCTACAAATGTACTTGAAAAAGTCTTTATTATGCGTTTTTGCTTCCACAGCAAGCTTCTTCTCAAATTCTCTCTTTGCCTGCCTTATCAATGCCTTGCATCTAACTTGCCAGTGCTTGTGTTGTTTGTGTTGTCCAAAATGGCTTCCCCTCTGGTCGGTTCATGAGCCAGCTGCTCCAAGAAGCAGTCATTTATTTTTTTTAGAAACTTTATCTCCCTAGCATGTCCTGCTGTGACACTGACCCAGTCGATACTGGGGTAATTGAAATCACTCAAATCACCCCTTCCCTTATTTTTTTGAGCATTTCATCATGCATTTGTTCATACTGGTCAGGCAGTCGATAGTACACCCTCACTACCATCGCCTTCCCATTCCCCTTTTTACATGGAATTTGAATCCATAGAGATTCTACAGTGACTTTTGTTTCGTTCAAAACTTTTGTCCTTTGTGACTCAATGCCTTCTCTAACATAGAGCGCAACCCCTCCACCAATTTGATCTTCTCTATCATTACAATATAATTTGTACCCAGGCATCACAGTGTCTCACTGGTTGTTCTTTCCACTATGTCTCTGAGAAACCAGTCATATCTAACCTCTCATTTAGTGCTATATATTATAAGTCTCCTATCTTTTTTTTAGACTTCTAGCATTTGCATACAAGCATTTTAGAGGCTGTATTTTATTCATATTAATCTGGCTATTGGTAGGCAGGAGTAATTTAGAATGTTTAAGCTCTGTCTGCTCCGTACTCAAGGGTATTTTGGCTACTTTTGTCTTTATTGGAACCTCTCTATTGATATGCCCTAACTTTAGTCTTTTGCTAGTATCTTTCAAGGATACATTATTCCGAATCATGCACTCTTGGGCAGCTGTCAGCTTTCCCCTATTATCTAGTTTAAAAGCTGCTCTGTCTCCTTTTTAAAGGTTAATGCCAGCAGCCTGGTTCCATCCCGGTTAAGGTGAAGCCCATCCCTTTGGGAGAGCCCCCTCCTTTCCCCAGAATGTTTCCCATTTCCTAATAAATCCAAAACCCTCATCCTGGGACCATTGTCTCATCCACACATTGAGACTCCAGAGCTCTGCCTGCCTTTTGGGTCCTGCGCATGTAACGGGAAGATTTCAGAGAATGCTACCCTGGAAGTTCTGGATTTCGGCTTCCTACCTAAAAGTTTAAATTTAGCCTCCAAAACCTCCCTACCACACTTTCCTATGTCATTGGTACCAACATGTACCAAGACAGCAGATGACTCCTCTTGCTGGAGCCGGCATCGTGCCCGAGCCTTTCTGTTCCCATGCCAACATCTGTGGAGCAATCTGGCCTTGAGACCAGATTGGCGGCCTTGGAGTACAGTCTATCTGTCTTCATGACCCAGAAGCAGGCTCTGATGCCAGGCTCTGCCGGGTCATCACTCCCAACTACGGAGCCCTTGACCTTGAGAAACTCCCCGGACTTTGAGCTGATCCTTGAGCACCACCAGCCTCACGAGATCTCTCAGCATTGGTCCTAATCCTCAGGGCCAAGGTCATACCCGATGAGTGCCTATGGCTCAGACCACAGGGCCACCAGGGACCGTCGGGCTTGGAGCATGACCCTGGAGCCTGGACTGTCCTAGATACCTCTACCGACTACAAGTCCCTGAATACCAGCTGGCACAGGGAAGTGCCCTCCAACCAGTCTCCCCCCCGAAACCCGGTGTCGGTCCCCACCTGAGAACACAACTTTCCTTGTGCGGGATATGGCTAAGGCTCTAGCCTTCGAGACTGACTCAGAGAAGGACCTTTGGACCGAAGAACTTGCGATCTTCCAGTACGAGGCCCCTCCGAAGGAGGCACTCAGAGTGCCTGTTCTCCTGATCGTAGAATGGCTGCTCCTCCACATATGGGAGACCCCCGCGTCGGCGCTTATAGTGAGAAGATTGCTGGATCCGATGTACCGGGTCCGCTGGAGCCCTGGCTTCCAGAAAGCACAGCTGCCACACAACTCTATGGTGGTGGAGTCAGCCATGCGTCGCCTTAAGAGCCAAAAGACGCACTCCTTGGTGCCCCTGGGTAGGGAGTCCCATGCCTTGGACGCCCTGGGCAGAAAGTGCTACCAGGGCTTGATGCTCATTGGCTGGATTCAGGCATACCAGCTGTACATGGGCATGTACCTGAGAGACCTGGCGAAGGAACTGAAGAACCTCTGCAGTGGTTCCAGACCCTGGCCTCGGGTGTCAGAGTGTGCGCCAAATTCATGACTAGGGCAGCCTATGACAGCTTTGAGTCGGTAACTAGAGTAGCTACGGCAGACTTGGTTACAGACCTCTGACGTGGAACAATGGGTTCAGGGAAAACTGGTCGATGTCTCCTGCCAGGGAGAGAATCTCTTTAGCAAACCCATGATGGATAAGGTGCAGAGTTGGAGTACGAGTTCCTGATGAGGATCAGGCTCTCCAAGAAGACCACTTATTCTTCCCGACGGAAGTCTTCAGGTAAAAAGTCCTTCTACCCGAAGAGGAGGAAGGCTTATGGAAACTACCCTCAATACAGGCCTTCCTAGCTCCCCAACAGGGAATTTATTTATTTATTTATTTATATTTCTTATATACCGCGCTATTATAATCAGTGCGGTTTACATTTGAAACAGAACATACAAGAATGTAAGCAAGTTACATCAAGTTTTTTACATTGAACATTGGGAATGCAGACCAAGTGACCAAGGGCATGGCCCTCGTAAGCCTAAGGCTCCCAAACCCCAAGCACCAGCTCCAGCCCAGCCTGGCGGGAGTTTTTGACTCCTTGGGCATAACCTTTCTTCCCTCAGGAGGCCCAGCCCAGCAGCCCACAGGGGGGCTTCTCATTCTATATGTCCATCCATCACAATAACAGACTCCTTGGCCCCCGCAGGTGGTGAAGGAGGGTTACCACCTCCACCTGACACAGGCACCCCCTCAGTTCTTTCCAAGAGAGCCCCCCAGGACTCCCTTCCACCAGACCTTACTGCTGCAAAAGCTTGCAGGCCTTCTCAAAGACACCTCGAGGGCAAGGGATTCTACTCCCGGTACTTCCTCATACCCAAGAAGACAAGAGGCTTCCGGCCCATTCTGGACCTGTGGGACCTAACAGGTTCCTGGTGAGGGAGAAGTTCAAAATGCTGTCCCTTGGAACACTGGTATACCACACTACAGAAGCAATTACCACGCAGAAACCAACAAACCAGTCCAAAGCGTGATAAAAGTGGAAAGACAAAGTCTTTATTATTTTGGGTTGTCAAGGATTTAATAAAGACTTTGTCTTTCCACTTTTATCACGCTTTGGACTGGTTGGTACCACACCTCCAGCAGGAGACTGGCTATGCTCCTTGGACGTAAAGGATGTGTACACATACATCCTCATCTATCCCAACCACATGAAACACCTCAGGTTTGTGGTGGGAGGTAGCCACTACCAGTACAGGGTGCTACCCTTTGGGCTGGCCTCCGCACCCAGGGTGTTCACCAAGTGCCTAATGGTGGTCACGGCCTACCTTCGTCTTGTCATAATGCGGAACCTATGAAGGAAATAGTTTTAGAAAAAAAACGTTTTACATGGAACTGAGAAGAAGCAGAGAGCGCAGTTCCAGCGCAGCCCAGCCAGAGGGCATATGAGCAGTTCCACAGAGCCAGAAGCAACGTGCTCTGACACTGATTGCATTAGTAGCAAGCAGTTTCACCTGAGATCAAGCCCAAAATGTTCAAACCAAAAATCTCTTTATAAAGGAAACCAGATGGTAGAAGAAGGTAGCAGCAAGGAGAGCAGTAGTAAGAGCCGGCAAAGCAGCAAGGAGAGCCGTGGAAGCAACAGGAGCGGCGAAAGTAGCCTAACCAGGAACATAGCCAGAAGCACAGCAAGTATCACTGCAAGAGGCTCAGCACGGAGCACAGTCTGGAGCAGCAGTTTGGATAGCTGTGGGAAAAGGAACCTGGAACAGGACAGCTTCCACGTGCAGCCAACTCAAAGAGACAGAATCCAAAGGAGTTTCACTCAAAGGGAATAGAGTCCAGAGAGGCCAAACATATTGGGACAGAGTCCATAGCAAAGCAAACAGAAGAAGCAGTCTGCCAGATAAAAGCAACTCTCCTAGCCCAAGTAAGTTCATTGTATCAAACCAGCAAGGAACAAGGAGGGGAAGTTCCTACTACAGAGATACCTTTGCTAAGAACCACAAAGGGTGGAAATTCATACCGGGTTTGCCTGATAGACCTGAAAGCAGAGCACTGCATAGAACAGCTTGTCTGCCTGAGAAAGCACGTTACAAGGAGAGCTCTGAGTGTGGCAGCTTAGAGAAGCCAAGGTATGCAAAATCCTTAATTCTAAGAGAAGGTTTTACTGATGAAAACCCTGTTCAAAGAGTTAAACTTTATAAGGGGAGAAGAAGTAAAACTGACCTTTTAAAAGCATTTCCCCAAAGCTTAGTAAGAGAGTTTTATGGGAAGCAACAGAATCCCTGTGAGGAGTTAACGGGGAGTGAAAATTATCATTCATCTGAGGAGGGCAGTGACCCTGAGTCAATGGACTTTGAATATGAAAACAGTATTCCCATTCCTCAGGAGGAGCCGATGGAATGTAATCTTTGTTCAGCAGCTAGCATGAATTCCCTGCAGGATTTATAGAGAGAGAAGAACTCTGCTGATGGTGAAGCTTGTAACCATTTCTCTACTGATATTAATTTGTTTTGATTTAAAAGAAGCCTTAGCCCAGACTTACACTTAACTGTGAAACCTACAACAGTCGATTGTTTGAAATGTTGGTGGAACCTTTTTGTTAAAGAGAAGGACTGTATTTACTTTCTTTGTGTCTTACTGGACCTTAGCGTTGACCGGGGAAATAAAGCCTTGTTACTCTACACTTTGGCTTGAATCGTTCTTCATAAGGAGTTCTGTACTACAAGGACCAGAATCCTCTAGGCCCTTTAGGTCAATCACGCCTTAAAAATTAATTAAATGCACCAGATGCCCTTACTCCAACCAACCACTAGGGGCCCCTGGTGACAGTCTCCATGGAGTCTGTCTTCCCCTGCCTGGACAACTGACTCATAAGGGGCCGTATGGCCGCAGAGGTACAACACGCAACAGCACGCACCATCCCTTATCTTACAGCAATTCGTAATAAACCACCCAAAGTCCCATCTCCTCCCAACACAGTGTCTCCCTCTTGTACTGTAGACTCTTTTAGCGGGAAGGGAATCATTTTATTTGCACTGGAAGACTGCCCATCTTAAACCAAAGCCACGGACATCCTCCAGACTGGTACATAAGTACTGTACATTCATGAGCGGGAATCTTGAAAGCTAGATATGAGATATAGATATCAACCAATCTATTGAATTAGCTGGTTGAAAGTTCTGTAGTAATTTCTATAATTTTTACTAGCTTTTTCACAGTGCTACAGAATTAATTTTCATCTTTGTATTAAGAAGTAACTGTTTGAGAAATCATTGTTGTATCTCCATTTGTTAATAGAACATACTAAACTTCTTGTTTATTTTTTAGCTCTTTATTTGCCAATACCATATCTGGCTGGCAGCTGATACAAAGGGGATTTTGGTGCTCATTCCAGGAAACCCGATGCTCAACATTATTGTGAGCACTTTCATCTTTGTGTGCGTGGCACATGAAATTTCTCAGATCACCAATGATTTGGCACAAATTGTGGTTCCGAAGGATAGCCCAGCTCTTCTGAAACGGTTGCTATGCATGGTGGGGTTTTTCTCTGGACTTCTGCTTCTGTCAGCAGTTCAAGAGCAAGTAAGACATTAGCTGCAAAGGAATCCATGGCTGAACAAAAATAACTGAGGAAAAGACATGATCACTAAAAAGCAGCACAAGGAAGAGCCAAGATGAAGTCTATTTTGAACTTGTACATAGTACCCCTACCCATAATGTATCCAGTCATTCCTTTTCTGAGAGGAATTCAGTGAATATAAATTACTTTGTAAAATGGTGCAAGTGGCAAGCCCTTGTTTTCTACAGGGTACCTATTCAAGTTTACCTGTTTCTTTAAAAGTAATTCTTTTATGAAGGCACAGAATACTGAAATTGGCCGGCCAGTGTCGTTCACAGATAAGGAATTTAATTTTAAGTGGAAGCATTTGTGACTGTTTACTAGTGTATGACACATGCAGTTTGTACAGTAACTGTGTTTATCATTTGATTGTTTTATGTAAGAAGAACAGCAGAGAGATTGTATGTGCAATCGGTATAATGTATCTTTTCGGTACATGTTATAAATGTAATCTTACTGGTAACTGGGGTAACTTTATAATTTAAGGCTTATTAAGTTATTGCTTATTGATAAGTGTTTCTGAGGTAGGATTCTTTGGAAAATAAGGCCAAACAATTAGAGAGAGAGGAATATAACAGTGGTGGAGGTATTGTGAAATCCTTGAGAAAAATTTATCTAGGATATAGGATTTTTAAGCAGTTGATGGTGACAAGCTCGGATCAGAAAAACAAATAGGACAAAAAAAAAAACAAACTAGAATTGAAAGCCAGAGAAAACATGGTCTTTTGTATCTCAAATCTCATATTATGTCACTATACGGTGAAAGAGTTCACATGTTGCTAGCATAATATTTGAGACAGTCTGGAATTAGTAATCATTAACACATGATTATTTAGGTGTATTTAATAAACTTTGGTAAAGTAGACTTTTAAAAAAAACTCCTTTTTAAACCAGCCTTAGACAAAAATATATATAGCCCCAATTTAGAAAAACATTAAAGGACCTTATTCAACCATGTGGTAGCATAAGTGTTTTGGGGTGTAGAATCTCACTTCTCCAGGAACAAGCAGGAAGTCAGTCCTCACATATGGGTGACAGTTGGCACCGACGGAGCCTGTACGGAGCATTTCGCCAGCTTTCAAAAAAGCCTTTGAGAATGCCACCATGCATGCATGGTCCCCTTCCCGCCCAAGGGTTCCATCTTACTCAGTCTCCCTTTTTCCACGTAACCCTTCAGACATGTCTCTCCTCCCCGGAAAAGGTTTTTCTCTTTACTAATACAATTTTGTCTTTTCCGGCTAGCGCCGGTTCCCTTCCCACCATCTCGAGCACCACTGCCTGGGCTGTTGGTCTATGAATCCGTTTTTCCCTTCTTTCACCCTTTTGCGCTTTCGCACCCTTTTTAACTGCTGGCCGTGTCGAGGGTCTTCGACCTCACATGGGTTCTTTTTGCTCTGATGGCCTCCGATTTCAAAAAATGCAATCTGTGTTCTAAGAACATATCTCTCACAGACACCCATGACTGTTGTCTTAGGTGTCTGGGAGCTGACCATGATCCGGAGCAATACTCCCTCTGCAAAATGATGTCTTCTAAAGCCATCCAGAGTCGCCAGCAGAAGCTAGATATCTTCCATAAGACAGACTCGACCCTGGTATCCCCGGTAGCTTTGTGCTTCACAGCCCTGCAACCCTTGGAGTTTCCTAAGGTCCCTCCGCAGGCCCGCACTCTCACCAAGGGCCCCCCAAGTGTGAGCGAAAGAAAAAGAAGGTGGCCACGAGGACACAGTCCAGGGGGTCAGACAAGCATGAGAAGTCAAACACATGGTCTCTGTCCCCTGTGGCAGTCCAAAGAGTCAGAGAGGGAGCGGCCGAGAAAGATACCTCGAACCGATGCGGAAGCCTCCGGTGATGACACCCGGTCTCCTGAGGGTCTTCCCAGTGAGGACCCCACCTCTCCTTGACGCCCGACCCGGTCACCCCAGCGTCTGTGTCAGAGGGCCCCATTCCCGAGTGGGAGGCCTAAATGCTGGCCTTGGAACACAGCGTTTCTGCATTCCTTGCTGCCCAGCAGGTGCAGATGCCTAGCTCCACCGGCACGCACCATGAGATCGCAGGGGCCTTGACCTCGAGGACTCCCCGGGCCGCCGCAGTGACTCCTGAGAGCCAGATGTCTCGTGAGGGTCTCTATCTCCATCCCGTTCTTTGGGCGTGAGATCATCTCAGGCAAGCGCCTCTGGCTCCAGACAGGCTCCGGCCTCGGGAGCCCAGCACGAGTTGCCATCCCCTCTGGAACTGCTCGACCCTGAGTTCTCCACGGACTATTCGGACTGGGAATCCGATGGGGAAACCTCATCAGAGACTCTGTCTCACCAAGACCTTCTCTTGGACCCATCACTGCCGACCCAGAGGCGGCGATCCCATCCCAAGGACATCTCTTTTCTTGAGTTTGTCCGGGATATGGCGCGGGCCCTTGCGCTCACTACTGAATTGGAGAAGGAGCCCCGAGTGGAGGAGATCAATATTCTCCAATATGAGGCACCACCTAAGAAAACCGTTACGGTTCCGGTCCCAGTCCCTTCCAACTTTAACCAGCAACTTCTCCGTATGTGGGAGACCCCGGCTTCCATCCCCATCATCAGCAAATGCCTGGACTCTATGTATAGGGTCCAGCGGTGACCGGGGTTCCGGAAGGCACAGCTTCCCCACACTTCCATGGTCATCGAATCAGCCATGTGTAAACAGAAGAACCCAAAGACTCACTGTTAGGTCCCTTCAGGCAGACAGTCCTATGCTCTTGATGCCCTCAGACGGAAAGCTTACCAAGGCTCCATGCTAGCATGCCACATTCAGGTCTGCCAACTGTATATTGGTATGTTCCTTCTAGACCTCACTAAGGTGCTCGGAGGATTCGCAGTGGGTCTCAATGGGGACCACCTCCGGCACTTCCAGGTGCTCTAGAAGTCCGTCGGGGAGTGCTCTAAGTACCTCTCACGAGCAGCTTACGACTGCTTCGAGTCCTCCACCCGAGTAGCAGCGGCCGGCATCTGCATCCACCAGCAAGCTTGGCTCCAATCATCTGACCTGGAGCAGTGGGTCCAGGAGAAGCTCCTCAATGTCCCTTGCCTCGGGGAGCAGATCTTTGGTAAACCAATGGAGGATAAAGCGGCCAAGACTGAGACAGAGTACGTCACCCATACTCGGCTCTCTTGGAAGATCTCCTTCCTCCTCAGGAAGAAACCGCAGAGCAAGAAACCCTTTTTCACCAGAAAGGGACACCCATACAGGGGCTACCCTCAATACCAGTCTACACTGACCCCAACCTAGGGCGTTCAGAGAAAGAGCACGGCCCATGGACGCCGCAAGCCTAAAGGATAAAAGACCCAGCCGCTGGCTCCAGTGCAGCCGGCCTCAGGGTTTTGATGCCACTGGCATAGCCTCTTGACTGCTGGATGACAAGCTGCCAGTAAGGGGAAGGCTGATCCACTTTGTCCTCAGGTGGGAATCCATTGCCAACGATGCCTGGGTCCTCCAGGTCATTCAAGAGGGTTTTCTCCTCCATGTGGATCAGTTGCCTCCCCCTTACTTCCCCAGGGAGCCCTGGCAGCTTCCCCTGCACCAGGCCCTACTACCTCAGGAGCTCGCAGACCTCCTCACAGACAGGGCGATGGAAACCATCCCCACCACACCTCAGATGAAGGGGATTTTACTCCAAGTACTTCCTCGTCCTGAAGAGAACAGGAGATCTTTGACCCATCCTCGATCTGAGGAACCTGAACAGATTCCAGGTACGGGAGAAGTTCAAAATGCTCTCCCTTGGAACACTGCTGCCCTACCTCCAGCAGGGCAATTGACTATGCTCCTTGAACTTAAAGGATGTTTATATCCACATCCTCATCCATCCCAAGCACAGACAGTACCTGCGTTTTGTGGTAGGAAACCACTACCAGTACAGGGTACTTCCCTTCGGACTCGCCTCTCCTTCATGGATCTTCACTAGGTTTCTTGCGGTGGTAGTGGCCCACCTTCGTCTACCCCTATCTAGATGATTGGCTCATAAAAGGAGACATGGCCTTGGAGGTCCTGCAGGTCACGGGCCACACGATCTGGCTTCTGCAGCACTTGGGCTGTGTGGTCAACTATCCAAAATCCCACCTTACTCCGGTACAGTCCCTGGAGTTCATAGGAGCTTGCCTGGATACTCTTCAGGCGATGGCCTTCCTTCCTCAGGACAGGGCAGACCACCTCAGGTCACTGGCGTCTGACATATGGAGTCGCTGCACGGTTTCGGCACGGTCGATGCTTCGCCTTCTCGGCCACATGGCCTCCACTGGCTGCATCATGCCCAACGCCCACCTCAACATGTGGGCAGCACAGTAGTGCCTCCATGCGCAATGGATCCAGGTGACCGGCCGACTCTAGGACCCAATATCAGTCACACCTCGCTTGATGGAGCCCCTGACCTGGTGGTAGGACACACAGAATATTCTCTGAGGCATGCCCTTCCAGACCCCGACCCACCATGCGGTCCTGACTATGGATGCCTTCCTCTCGGGCTGGGGGTCCATTACGAGGAGCTGCACACCCAAGGTACTTGGTTCCACAAGGAGAGTCGTCAGTAGATCAATCTGCTGGAGCTCCGAGCCGTCGTCCTCATGCTGTAGGGCCTTCCAGCACTGCCTGTGGCACAGAGTGGTGCTTGTTCAGATGGACAACCAGGTCACAATGTTCTACTTGAACAAACAGGGGGGTAGTGGCTCTTACAGCTTCTGCCAGGAGGCAGTGACTCTGTGCATCTCCAGGAACAAGCAGGAATGAGTCTTCACATATGGGTACGTCGGTACCGACGGAGTCCGCGCAGGAACACTTCCCAGCGTTCAATCAGAAAGCTTTTGGAAGCATCCCAACATGCCTGCGTGCTGCCTTCCCGCCTTCCCAACTGCCTCTCCTCAGTTTTCGTTTTTCCGCAGAGCCGGCAGGACGTCCTCCTGTCACCGCAGAAAATTCTTCTTTTATTTTTTAGTTTTCTTGTGGTCGCGGCTGCCTTCCCCGACGCCACCGGTACCGCCGGTGTTTCTTTTTTCTTTTCTTGTAAAATTTTCCTTTTTAAGGAATATTTTTTCTTCCTTAGTGTCTCACGGTGTCTCAGGCCTTCTAGGCCTCTCCATTTCCTTCATGGAACCGCCAGCCACTTTCCCCAAGAAATGTACAAACTGTGGCGGTACAACTTTATTTTTAGACACTCATAATTGGTGTCTATCCTACTTGGGTCCTGACCATTTTCCTTCGGAGCCCTCGGGCAATAGTATTGTGAGAAGAAGTTTTCAATATCGAGTTCCCCTCGACAGGCGGTCCCCCTCCAGCTTCAGGGCACCGACCATATCTTCTTTTCCACAGGATCAGGTAACCCAAAAACAGTCTGTTAAGACTAGCCAGTTCTTGAGCAGCAGTTCTCATGCACAGCATAGAGATGCCTCCGGCCTTGTCCTCGAGAATCCACTGGCTTCAAAACCCCGGTGGGAGTCTTCGGCCTCCAAAGCCTGTGTGGGGTTTCAGGTTGTTCCTGAGGTTCACCCCTCACAGAACATACCTGAGCCATGCCCAGTGGTGGCATCCGCTTCGAGCGGTACCGATACCCCGGCATCGGCACTGGTGTTGGATGAAACATTCCTCACCAAGGATCGTCGTCTGGCGTCCTCGGTACCTACGGGCCCGGTGGATACGCTTCAGACCGACTTTCCAGTATCGGTACCGACACCGATACTAGTACCGACGTCGACACCGATACTAGTACCGACGTCTGTACCCTCCAGACATGCATCGATAGACTCGCTTCCTTCGATGCCGAGTCTGGAATCGATCTCCAGTCTGGAGGACTGTGTACCGGCTCGCCTTGGTACCGACTCCTGTCGGTACCGAAGGCTCGGTTCCGATACTTCGGATCCGCAACTCTCGGTTCCTCCGATACCGTTAGAGTTGCCACCGGCTGGCCTTCATCCACCGGTATCAGATACAGTGCCGAAGTCGGTACCGATATCCACATTACCTTTGTTGTCGGTACCTTCCATGCTTCTCTCGTCAGGCTCGCTTCCCTCGATGCCGAGTTTGGAATCGATCCCTAGCATGGACGACCTGTTACCGACTGTCGCTGGTCCTGACCTGCAGTACCAGCGACCACCATCTAAGGATCCCATACTGCACCAATCAGGATCTTCTATTCCTATATACTTAGCTAGATCCCTCGGTGCCAATGCTAGTTCTTCATCAGATCTAGCCTATCCAAGGGAAGTTCCCTCTGGGGATCCTTCTTTCCAGACTTTCCTCCTGGATATGGCAAAATCACTTGCCATTCCTATTCCTGGACAAGATCCTACACATGGGAATACAGAATACCTCTCTGTTCCTAGCAAAGCAAAGGAGAACATAATGCTTCCTTTGCATCATTCTTTGCAGGATCTCCTTCTACGAATGTGGGAAGCTCCTTTAAAGGTACCCCCACCTTCTAGAGCAACTGATCTTCTATATCAGGTGCCCCCCTCTCCAGGGTTTCAAAAGACTCAACTTCCTCATCATTCCATTGTGGTAGAATCAGCAATGAGGCGAGTGAAGAGTAATAAAAAGCACTCTTCTTGTCCGCCAGGTCGTGAGTCTAAGACACTAGATGCCTTTGGACGTCAAACCTTCCAGACATCCATGCTTTCAGCAAGAATTCTCTCATATATTTTTTATATGGGTCTATCTCTTGAGGAGGTCACAAAGCAATTACATCTTTTGACTCCTTTTCTTCAAGAGCCCAGATGTACAGAGCCCAAATGTACAGACTATTCCTCACTGGTTAGTCATACTCAACATATCTCTAGGTTTCTTACTCGTGCTACCCTAGACTCCTTTGAGTCTGTTAGCAGGACTTCTTCTATAGCTATAGGGGCACGATGTAGAGCCTGGCTCCAAGCTTCAGACTTGGACAAATGGGCACAAGAAAGACTGGGAAATACTCCTTGCACTGGAGAAAATCTCTTCAACAAGGAGTCTTTACTCCAGGTTACTCAGTTATCCACTGACTTTCCTGTTTCCAGAGGCTGTTCTACGCCTTCTTCTTTCCCAGTAGGTAGGAAATGTCCTACCAAACTTTCTTCCCCTAGGGGGAGAAGGTTTTATCCATCATCTGCCCATCATACAGATGTTCCCAAACAGGGGAAACATCACCCTGGTCTGAAGAATCCACAAACTCAACAGGGTCAACAAACCCAGCAGTCGCAGGGTTTCAAATAGATCATTGTCCCTCTTGGTTGGTGGTGAGGGTGGCAGTCTGCTTCTTTTCACTTGCAGTATCTGCACTAAATTTATCCTAACCTACCTAGATATCTCTTCATGAGACATCTTTTCTCTAAGAGTCTTTATGTTGATCATGCCCATACTTAACAGATTTTCCTCTTCCTCTTGGAGGAACGAGAGGTAACAACTATCACTAGACAGTTGTTTCCCTGTACTAGCATGTATCATCTCACCTGTCAGAGACTTCCTCCATAGTCGCTCTCTTGCAACTCTGTCTTACCTCCCTCTTACTACAACATTTGGTTTGTAAGAGTGGCTCTTTTCCACGGGTAAGCCCCTATAGTCCTCTACCTGTTCTACCGGGGGATTCTCCCTTCTGGAGTTGTCTTCCCCCTTGTTACCTTAGGGCAGCTCATCAGACAATAGGAAGTCCTACCATGTCTGTTTCTTTTTCCCAATCTAAAAAAGGAAGAGGGAAAATAAATTTTCCATGCTGCCCTGGTAGTTGCTGCAGATACAGCAATTCCTAGTGGTTAAGCCACTGGTTTTGTTCACTACACAACCAGGGCTTCCCCTCCACTAGCAATCCTCCTAGCCTCAGTGCTAAGTCCCAAACAGGTTATCAACCTTGTTTGGGAAACCCTATTATCACAGTCTGGTTGGTTAACTTCTATTCTTCGCCTCCTTGTCCTTGGCAGAATAGCTGGTTACCTGCTGGCTTTCCACAGCCAGTTTTTTCTTCTAACCAACCTGCAGCATGCTCTCTGCATCTCTACAGAGTAGCTTTGTACTATGGGCCCTTGCTAGAGAGCATTAGTATCTTGCCTAGCAGATAACCCCAGATGGTTGGGGGGGGGGTTCCCCCAGTCAGGTTTCATGTCTGGCAGGTATTCCCTACCCTTTCCATCTCATCTTAAATCTCTTTTGAGGCATAAGCCTCAGGCCTTTCATTACGTGAAAGCCTAAAGGAGGGCCAATTCCCTGGCTTGGCCCATATCTCCTTGGGTCTTCTCGTCAGAGATAAATTTCTTCAATGGCAGCTAGAGGACGCCTAATACCCATCTTGCCCTCATAGGCGGATCACTAGGGTATCTTCCTCCAGAGGCGTCCTCTATTCATTCTCCATACTGCAATTCTGGAGATATCTGGACTTCCTGTCTGCAGACTAAAGTTATCCTCTGCAATTTTCACGTAGACCATCCTGGTTATTCAAGAGCTCAAATTCTGCAAAGAATTCAGCCTTCTTGTCAGAGAGACTTTTCCTCTGACTCTGCCAGTCATAACCAGGAAAAAAAAGGATTCTCTATTTATCTATTCAATCAGGTATCAACCTTCTTGCTGTCAGATGAATCTTCCTCTCTCCCTATATCCCTATATTCCATATCCCTAGGGGGAATGGGGTTCTATGGACATCTCTCCATCCATATACCTGGAGACATGTGTCTATATGCCTGCCTATTCATCTAGATATATATAGATATATATAAATATATATATATACTTATCTATATATATCTGTGTGTCTTCTGCCCATACATATCTCTTTATAGATATATGCATATATACCCTATATGTGTATATATTTAACTATATATATATATATATATATATACATATATACATATATATACATATATATTTATAGATATAATGAAATATAATTTTAGATAGATCTGTATCCATCTACTTATCTATCTGTCTGTTAGGTTCAGATATCCTTACATTCCTATATGATCCTGACAGATGGGCACTACCCCTATCAATGCTGTGCCAGCATACTTAGGGGGCTACACCTATAACCACTTCCTGTGGTAATTAACAAACTTTTCCCTTACCATAACCTTTTCAGGTTAGGTACTCCTGAAGCTCTCCATGTACTTTTTTCTTTCCTAATTGACCCCATTTAGGAAAGACATTGCGGAGCTTCAGTTGTTCTAAAGCTTAGCGTTCCTGAGTCTGTCCTTACTTTCTTATCAGATACAAAGGTCTCCATACCCTTTCTCCCCTACATGGACTGATTCCAACCCCAGTCCAGTTGGGTCAGACTCATTTTTTCTCTTGATCCTACATTTGTACTGTTTTTGGACCAAAACAGCTTAAGCTTCCTTTCATAGTACCTTCTGCGTCTCCACTGAAGCTCTACCTCTTATACTACCCCAGCTTTCCCCTGGGGCTATTTCTCACCCTGAAGGGTTCTGACCTCCATTTGTTTTTGTTCTACTTTATTACCTCTACTTCTCAGTGAGGTACCCCTTGAGCACATTCACTGGCTGTTCTATCAGATCCATATGTAGCTCAGTGAACTTGTGCAATGCCAACAAGGGAGGCCCAGTTTACAATATTTTACTACTAAATGCCCTCGATATAGGGTCTTCCCCTTTTGAAGCCCTGTTCTAGCCAGCTGTTCCACAGCTCCTTTTCTGTATTCAGCTCCTACCCTCCATCCCCAGGATGCCTGAGGTCCTGAGGAATAGCATGGCTCGTTCTAGACTTGCAACATGCTAGGACTCCCTCCGGGCATCTGAGCTTGGGAGTCCCCATATGTGAAGACTCATTCCTGCTTGTTCCTGGAGATAGCACAGTTACTTACCTGTAACAGGTGATCTCTGGGAACAGCAAGAATAAGTCTTCACAACCCACCCACCTCCCTTAGGAGTTGCATTTCTCTATCTCTATCTTTCCCTTCCTTGCTCTCTCTCTTTGTCTCAGCTTTAAAACTTAACTGAGGAGAGGCAGTTGGGAAGGCGGAAAGGCAGCACGCAGGCGTGTTGGGATGCTTCCAAAAGCTTTCTGATTGGATGCTGGGAAGCGTTCCCGCGCGGACTCCGTCGGTACCGACGTACCCATATGTGAAGACTTATTCCTGCTGTTCCCAGAGATCACCTGTTACAGGTAAGTAACTGTGCTTTATTTGTGGTGAGCCAGGGCGTAAATCTCTGGGCCAGGACAACGCCTCGGCGGGCCAACTGAGCAGAGTCCTCCAGCCGCACAAGTGGCGCCTGTGCCCCGAGACGGTGCAGCAGCTCTTCCAGCACTGGGGTACCCCAGACCTGGATCTCTTCACTAGTCCCACGACCACACAGCTTCCCCATTTTTATGGCCCCTCCCGCACCCAGGCAGGGTGGCTTCAGATGCCTGCCTTACTCTCGTGAGCGATGGGCCTGCTGTATGCTTTCCCCTCCATGCTGCTCATAGCTCGGACCCTCCTCAAGGTCCAGTGAGACAGGGCCTCGGTGATCCTCATGGCCCAGACAGCCATGGTTCCCTCTGCTACTCCATCTCTCAACTGATCCCCCGGTTCCTTTTGGGAATTCACCGGGGCTCCTGATGCAGGATGGAGGCTTGCTCCTTCACCCCAATCTGGGGTCTCTGTCCCTTACAGCATGGCTGCGGAGCATGTTGCCTTAGCTCTTCTTCATCTCCCCATGGAGGTCAAGGACATCTTATTGGCCTCCAGGAAAGACTTGACCAGGCGGGCGTATGCCTTTGAGTGCGCAGGTTCTCGGTGTGGTGCTCAGAGAACCGAGTGAATCTGTTCTCCTGCCCTATACACTCGGTCCTGCAATACCTGCTCCATCTCTCGCAGGCTGGACTAAAGTCTAACTCGGTCAGGGTTCACCTGAGTGCCATCTCAGCATACCACCATCTCATCGAGGGCAAACCCCTCTTGGGGCAACCCCTCATCTCTTGCTTCATGCGGGGTTTGCTTCTCTCCAAGCCCCCTATCTGCCCCCCACCGGCAAAATGGGACCTCAATGTAGTCCTCACGCAGTTCAGGCTACCGGAAACGTGGCTTTCCATGGACGTGGGGTCATCGGGCTTGGCTTCAGATTCACTGGCGACTGCTCATGGCTCTGCCGTGATTTTTCCTACATGTCCTCAGTAGCCGGTAGCTAGGGAGTCCCTTATGTGAGGACTGACTTCCTGCTTGTTCCTGGAGAAAGCGTACTTACTCACCTGTAACAGGTGTTTTCCAGGGACATCGGGAAACAGTTCTCACAATCCTCCCTCCTCCCCTTGGAGTTGCTGTCCATTTTTGCCATCTTCTTGGTAGGGCTCTAGCTATGGCACCTGACGAAGGTGTGGCATTCCGAGAGGCTTTCTTTGAGAGCTGGGGAAATGTTCTGCGCGGGCTTTGTCGGTGCCAACATCACCCATATATGAGGACTGATTCCTGCTGTCCCTGGAGAACACCTGTTACAAGTGAGTAACTATGCTTTTTCCACTGACAAACCTGTTTCAGTGTCTGAATGGAAATCAGGAATTTGAGTTGTAATATCCACTAGGTTCCTTGGCAAATATTTAATTTTTGGTTTAGCTAATATTTTCTGTAATGTAATTGAAATAGGTTTATCATTTCCTATTACTGGATAATGCTTCATGTAAGTTCTCTAATATGAAATCCAACTTGTACCTGTTTCCAAGTTTTCTGCCTTATCACATCAGAACTGTGAATCCATAAAAGCAGGTAATTAAAATACACCTCTGTTGGTGGGAAAACCATCTGTAGAATTCATTTTATCTGTAGAAATAGCAGATTGCATATGTACATGGACTAGCTTTATGCATTCAACAAGTATTGGAACGAACATACTGAAAATATTTGAGAAGTTCTTCAGTTCACTAGAACATCAGAAACATTCTGCTCAAGAGCATAAGCACAATGTTCTGAGCATTGTAGGGAATTGTTTCATTTTCCACAAATGGATATGCATCTGTGAATATGATTTTGAAAAGAATTGGTTTTCGTATTGTCCTGCTAGACCAGTCCAAATGAGTGGATTGTGTTCCCCTACAAGTAGCTTGGTGGAGACAAAAATAACAATGAAAAGCCCAGATTTCAATGACATCACTCCCATGCTTCTATTCGCTTCAGCCACCAGAGGTCCCTTTAGTATTTCTTTGTCTCCAGCAGTTGGTGGATGGATTCTCTCGTCTCTGAAGATTTGAGAGGAAAAGATTGATTTGATTTAAAACACTTGTGAATGGCAGCCTGCAGGTTGATCTCTCACTAGAGTGCGATGTGGGAGGCTCCACTAAACTTCGGTCTTTTTGTTAGCCATAGGAGGAGGGAAAATTGGTTCAGCTCTGTGCTCTTATCCTGGATAAGTTCCTGTTGAGCAGCCAGAAATTGGAAGGGTCTGGAAGAGTACAACTGCCTCTCACAACCTTAATGCCCCCCTGCTCTCTCCCAGAGATTTCAGAAGGCACTTGAAGGGATCTGCTTGCAAAGCCAGAGAAATAGTTCCTGGGGAGTAGAGCTGAGCCTGACACAGGTTTTCAGCCTGGAGCTCTCAGGGAGTGAGTACCAAGGCTTGACCTCATCACCGTCCTTGTTGGAGGCTCCTGATTCCCATCTTCCTGCGATGCAATTCGGGATGGACCGTTGGTGCAGTGTAGGGCTTTCCCCGCTATTTTCTGCACGCTTTAGTAGTGTTTTTACCTATTGTGCACTTGGCAGTCGCATGGTCCTAACGTGTGTTCGGTTCAAGCGGTTCCAGTGCGCATTCCTTCCTTAGCATCTGTAACATGTGTTGCTCTAAAAAGCGCAGTTACCGCACACCTTCAGGCTGCCACGACTTTCGTACGCGCTGTTGTGATACTTGCCTTAACTCTCTTCTTCTAAGAAGCGTTTGACATGTGGCAAGTGAGTGGCCTCAAATCCGAATTCTGGACTCTGCTCTTCTTGTATGGCAGCATCTGAGTCGTCCTTGGAGGGCCTGCTCTCCCTCTTCTCAGCAGGTGGATGCAGTTAGTTGGGACATGAGCCGCTTATCCTCTAGAGGATCTGTAGCGGCGATGCCTCCTGGTGTTGGGGGGCTTTTTTTGAGAGGTGAGTTTCTGGACTCCGGATTGTCCTCCCCAGAATTCTTTTCCTTCTCCAGGAACAAGCAGGAAGTCAGTCCTCACATATGGGTGACATCGGCGCTGACGGAGCCCTCATGCGGAGCAATTCCCCAGCTTTCTAAGAAAGCATTTGGGATTGCATCACGCATGCGAGATCCTCTTCCCGCCCAAGGGTGCCATCTTACTCGGCCTTCCTTTTTCCGCGGAGCCCAACGGACGTGGTCCGATTTTCACCGTGGAAAAAGTAGAAAAGTTGCTTTATTTTTTCAGCTTCCCGGTTTGACACCGGTTCCCCTTCCCGCCTCCGGCTTGGTACACCGGTACCGAGTCCAGTCAGTTTTCGTTTTTGTCCTTCGTGACTAGCGTTCACGCTCTTTTTATTTTTCACTGGCAGTCCGGTCGTTTGACCTCGCAGGGGCCCTTTTTACCCCGATGGCTGCCAGCAGGTTTAAAAAGTGTGATCGGTGTAAGAAGTTGATGTCTCTCACCGACACACACGACTGCTGCCTCCGATGCCTCGGCCCTGACCATGACCCGAGTGATCTGTGGGCCGTGTGGTAAGATGTCTTCAAAATCTTTGAAGAGCAGGCAGCATCAGTGACAGGATTTTTCCTGAGTCCGCAACCATCCGAGCCCGGACCTCGTCAGAAGCCTCAACATCTGGGGAATCGGAGCCCGAGCACCATTGTGGGTCTTCTGAGCGGGGGTCTCCCTCCAGGGAACACCGGAGGAAGAAGCAGCTCGTGAGGGTGGCGTCGCTGGACGCCTCTGATCGGCTTGGGCCCTTGGATTCCAGGCCGCGGAGCCCGGACCACCGCCCCGGGTCCTCTGAGTCAGAGCGGCCGGCTAAACAATCTCGCAAGGAACCAGAGACGTCTGACAAGGTAACTTCTGTTGTCCTCGTGGACTCTCCTCCGGGAGAGCCAGTGTCGGGCCCAACAACATCGGGACCCGAGCCGGGAGCTGTGGAGCTTCTGAGCTCGGTCTCAGGTTGGCGGCCCTGGAGAGCAGCATGGCTGCCTTCCTGGAGCAGGAGCGGGCACTGATGGCCGGTCTCGCCGGTCCATCCACCCTGACCACCGGGACGTCGAAGTCGATGCCGGAGGCCGAGCCGATCCTCGAGTCAACCAGGTCTCGAGTCAATCCTCGGCCAAGGTCCCCCTCGACCTCCCGTTCAGGACCAAGGTCATCGATGCCGGTGCCCTCGGCGTCGGGGTGGTCAGGCTCGAGGCCAGAGCCCATCGAGTCCTCCTCGGAGGACTGCGTGGGAGACGGAGGAGGAAGGACTCCCCAGACACCTTCCAGACTCACTGTATCCCGTCGGACTCTCCAGGTTCGAAGCCTCAGAATAGGTCCCCTCCGGAGGACGCTTGGTTCTCAGATTTCGTCAGGGACATGGCCAAGGCTTTGGCATTCCCTGCGGATGCCGAGGAGCTTGATGCCCTCCAGTATGACTCTCCCCCGAAGGAGGCCCTTACTGTACCAGTGCCTCCGATGTTGGAATGGCTGATGCTCCGCATGTGAAAGTCCCCGGCCTCGATGCCAGTGCTCAGCAAGCGGGTCGATTCCATCTATCGAGTCCGCAAGTCCTGGGTTCCAGAAAGCGCAGCTGCCGCACAACTCCATGGTTGTGGAATCGGCCATGCAACGACTGAAAAGCCAAAAACCACATGCTTTGGTGCCTCCCGGCCGGGAGGCCCGGAACCTGGACACCCTCGGCAGAAAGTGCTACCAGGGCTCAATGCTATCATGCCGTGTCCAAGCTTACCAGCTGTACATGGGCATGTACTTGTGGGATCTTGCTGGGCCTATCCGAGGAACCCTTGCAGCGCTTCAAAGCCCTGTCCACTGGGATCAGAGAGTGCTCGAAGTTCATGTCTCAAGCAGCTTACGATGGCTTCGAGGCTTCGGCCCGAGTAGCCGCGGCCGGCATCGGTGCATGCCATCAGGCCTGGCTCATGTCATCGGACCTGGAGCTATGAGTTCAGGACAAGTTGGTTGATGTCCCATGCCGAGGAGACAACCTCTTCGGCAAACCCATGACTGAGAAAGCTGCAGAAATCGAGTCCAAGTACTTGCCCTGGACAAGGTTGTCGAAGAAGACATCTGCACCTTCTCACAAGAAGGCGACCTCGGGGAAGAAGGCTTACAGAAACTGCCCCACTTACCAGGCCGCCCCAGCTCCCCAACAGGGGCAGCAGGCCAGGGGACAGGGGCATGGCCCACATAAGCCGAAGACCCCCAAGCCTCCAGCTCCGGCTCCTAGCCAGCCGGGAGGGGGTTTTTGACTCCCAGTGCATAGCTCCTCTCCCACCACTGGTTTAGCCCTGCACAGGAGGGAGGCTGGCCCTGTATGCTCACAGGTGGCCAGCCATTACTACCGACGCCTGGGTTTTGCAAGTAGTCCAGCAGGGCTACTTACTTCACTTCCACCAGGTGCCCACTTCCTTTTTCCCAGGAGAGCCTCTCAGGCCCCCCTCTTCACAGAAACCTCCTCCTGCAGGAGTTGGCAGGTCTGCTAAAGGATCAGGCGGGTGGAACCGGTGCCCCACCACCTGCAGGGGCAAGGCTTCTACTCCAGGTATTTCCTCATACCAAAAAGAAAAGGAGGCCTTCGCCCCATCCTGGAAAATCTGAGCAAGTTCCTGGTGAGGGAAAAGTTCAAGATGCTCTCCCTTGGGATCCTACTGCCTTACCTCCGCCAGGGAGACTGGCTATGTTCCTTAGATTTAAAGGATGCTTATACTCACATCCTCATACACCCAGACCACAGACAATACCTCAGGTTTGTGGTCGGAGTAAACCACTTCCAGTACAAAGTGCTTCCCTTTGGCCTAGCTTCCGCTCCCAGAGTATTTACCAAATGCCTAGCAGTGGTGGCGGCCTTCCTCAGAAGCCAGGGAGTCTTTATCTTTCCATACCTGGACGACTGGCTCATTAGGAGCCAATCGGCACAGGAGGCACGGCAGGCCACTGCTCGCACAGTCAACCTGCTCCAGCACCTAGGCTTCATTATAAATCATGAAAAGTCCACTTTACTCCCCACTCAGAACTTGGAGTTCATAGAGGCAAGACTGGACACCCGTCAGGCAAGGGCTTACCTACCGCTGGACAGGGCAAGGCGGTTGCTGGACTTGGTACAACAGGTCCAGCACAGACCTCAGGTCTCCGCAAGGGTCTTCCTCCTCCTCCTGGGCCACATGGCCTCCACGGTGCATGTGACTCCCTATGCTCGTTTCAACATGCACACAGCTCAATGGAGCCTCAGAGACCAGTGGACGCAAGCCACTGACCGCCTCAGATACAGAGTAGCAATTTCCAAGCTACTAGTGTCAGCCTTGCAATGGTGGCTTCACCCCCCCCCCCCCCAACTTGCTTCAGGGAGTACCATTCCAACCTCCCTCTCACACCAGAGTGCTGACAACAGATGCCTTCTTACTGGGCTGGGGTGCCCATTGCCAGGGTTCATGCACTCAGGGTCTGTGGTCCTCGCGAGAGGCCACACTTCAGATCAATCTTCTAGAGCTTCGAGCCATCTGCCTAGCTCTTCAAGCCTTCTGTCATCTTCTTGCACATCAGTCGGTGCTGATACAGACAGACAATCACGTAGCAATGTTCTACATCAACAAACAGGTGGGCACAGGATCTCACATCCTATGCCAGGAAACTCTGGACCTCTGCTCTTTTGCAGTGGCACATCACATGTCCCTACAGGCAGTTTATCTGCCAGGTCAGGAGAACCTCCTGGCTGACAAGTTGAGCAGGATTCTTCAGCCTCACGAATGGCAACTGAACCGTGATGTAGCCCAGTGGATCTTCAACCGTTGGGATCTCCCATCCATGGATCTCTTTGCCAGTCCGCAAAACCATCAGTTGCCCCGATTCTGCTCAAGGCAGCCGCATCCGCTGAGCGTGGCGGCTGATGCTTTCCTGATCTCGTGGGCACAGGGCCTTCTCTATATGTTCCCACCCACGTCCCTGGTGGCATGCACTCTGTTCAAGAGCCTTCTGGACAAGGCCTCGGTCATCCTGGTAGCCCCCAGGTGGTCCAGACAGCCTTGGTTCCCTCTTCTCCTTCAACTGGCGGTCGAAACTCCACTCCCACTGGGGGTGCAGCCCGACCTCTTGACCCAGGAACAGGGTTCCTTGCTACACCCCAGTCTCAGATCCCTCAACTTAATGGCCTGGCTGCTGAGAGGGTAGTACTTGCTCCTCTACTCCTTCCCAAGGAGGTTGAGGAGGTGTTGCTGGTCTCTAGAAGGCAATCCACTAGAAAATCCTACGCGTTCAAGTGGCGTAGATTTGAGGGGTGGTGTACCCAGAATAAGGAGAACCCGTTCACTTGTCAAGTACCTCAGGTATTACGGTACTTGCTCCACATCTTGGAGTTAGGCCTCAAGTCTAACTCTTTCAGGGTCCACCTGAGTGCGCTATCAGCTAAGCACTCTCCAGTGGACAGGCAACCTCTTTCAGCTCACCCTTTGGTATCCCGAATCCTCAGAGGCCTCCTACTCTTGAAACCTCCAATTCGCCCACCAGCGACAGAGTGGGACTTAAATGTGGTCTTGCAGCGGCTTACTTGCCCACCTTTTAAACCAATGTCCACCTGTCCTCTCCGCTTCCTTTCCTGGAAAGCACTCATCCTGGTGGCACTCACGTCTGCCCGCCGTGTGAGCGAGCTGCAAGCTTTAGTATCGGATAGACCATATACACGGTTTTATAACAGGGTGGTACTGCATACTCACCCCAAGTTCCTTCCAAAAGTGGTTTCCTTGTTTCACCTCAACCAAGAGGTGGTTCTTCCAACCTTCTTTCCCAGGCTGCATACCTGCAGGGTAGAAGCAGTTCTGCATACCCTGGACTGTAAGAGGGCGCTCGCCTTCTACCTGGAGCGTACGCGGGGGCATCGGAGAGCTTCTCAGTTCTTCGTTTCTTGTGACCCTAGTAAATTGGGTCTCCCTGTCTCCAAGCACACGTTATCCACCTGGATGGTGGACTGCATCGCCTGGGCATACAGGGCAGCTGACCTTCAGCTGCAGGGCCAAATCACAGCCCACTCGGTCTGGGCTAAGGCCGCCTCAGTGGCTAATCACTGCTCTGTTCCGTTGGCAGACATCTGCTGGGCTGCAACTTGGTCTTCAAGCCAGACTTTTGCAGCCCACTACTGCCTGGAGAGAGAGTCCTGGCAGGACAGTGTTTTCGATCAGGCTGTACTCCGTAACCTATTCGAGGTTTAGGCAACTCCTACCCTCTGACCCTTTGGTGTCAGGCTACCGTGGGGGTTGTGTTCTCGGAGGAAAATCCTATCACTGCTGCTGTGGCTCTTCTAAATTGAGCCATTTTTCAGCTATGTGTTCTCGGTAGCCTATAGCTAGAGAGTCCCATATGTGAGGACTGACTTCCTGCTGTCCCTGGAAAACACCTGTTACAGGTGAGTAACTATACTTTTTTACAGACAGCCTGGTCCTTCTGGCATGGAAATTCAGACTCTGCAGCCTCTGGGTGCCTCTGGGCGCAGTTTCGTGGGGGGGGGGCAGGCTGAGAGTGCAAGATGTGTTTGACTGTTTTTTGCTAAGCATCCCCTACGAGGGGTGTCCCTTGGAGATGAGTCATCTCAGATCGGTTCAAGATTTGGACTGTGACTTGCATCCAGATGTCTCGGTGCTGGACTCTATTTATATACAAGGAAGTGCTGTCGCCTTCAGAGGACTGTGATTAGGCCAGGGTGATGTGCCTTTTCTGCAAGGAGGAGTTGGCAGTGTTATTGCTAGGGTTTCATCCACCTTGAACTTGGCAGATGCTTCAGGGACAGAGCAGGAACCAAAGTTGCACCTGCTTCTGCAAAGGTTGCGGAAATCCACTGTTGTCTTTTCGTTCCTAGAGGTGAGCAAGGATATGATCTGGTCAGAGTGGAATTCACTGGCTCCCCCTCCTCGAGGGTTAAGGCTGTGTAAGATGATGTACACTCACCTGGAGGAGGAGTGTTTGGTGTGGTTTGATAGTCCCAAGGTGGATGCGCAGGTCACAGTGGTTAGTAAGTGGACCACCATCCCTGTGGGGAAGGTAACTCGGCCTTAAAGGATCCTATGGACCGAAAGGTAGATGCCTTGTTGAGGAGCCAGTTTTCTATGGTGATGACTAGCCTTCAGTTGTCAGTATGTGCAAGCCTGACTTCTTGAGCCCTGCTTCAGTGGATTTATTCTCTTCCACCATATGATACTACCCCCCTTTTGGAGTCTGCTGCAGCCTTCCTTTCTGATGCCATATATGACCTGGTACGTTTGGTGTCCAGGGACAATGCGCCCTGTCTCCTGTGTCATGAAGGTTCATCTGGCTCCAGCACTGGGCGGCGGACTCCTCCTCCAAAGCCCGTCTGGTACAACTGGCCTTTAAGGGGAAGCTTCTGTTTGGAACTGATTTGCAGAAGCTGGTGAAAGGACCTGGGCGAGAGACTGTCTTTACCGCCTTCCTTAAGACAGGTCCAAGGGACCTTTGAAGTGGGCAGGAGCCCCTTTCTAGTCCATCTCCACTCATCTACCGCAGGCGCGCTGGGCAGGACGTTTGGGGATCTTAGTACTTTTGTCATTACCAACCTGGAAAGCCTTTCTTCTCCTCTGCTTCTAGACTTTGAACTCTCTCTGCCCTTTCAAGGGGCCCGTGGGCCCAGGGACTCTTCCCCCTCCAGAGGGGGATCCTCCTGGACAGCGCAGTGAAGGTTTGGGGGTCCATTCCCAGGTTTCTCCAGTTGGAGGTAGGCTTCACCTTTTCTCTTAGGAATAAGCCTGGGTCACCAAGGATCACTGGGTGCTAGACACCATTAAGTTTGGCTATGTCCTAGGATGCAAGGAGCCGATTCCAGACGCCTTTGTCGTTTCCCCTTGTGAGTCTGCAATCAAAACTGTCTCAGTGTGGTCCAGCTTGTGCAGGTTGCGGCTCCTAAGGGCAGTAGTGCCCATTCCCCCAGACGAGTGGGTAAGGGACGATACTCCATCTATTTTGTGGTGCCAAAAAAGGATGGTTCCTTCCAGCCCATTCTGGACCTCAAGGGGGGTCAATGAGCACTTGCGCATCCTGCACTTCTGGATGGAAACCTTGCACTCCATAATTCAAGCGGTGCGCCGAGAGGCATTCTTGGCTTCTCTGGATCTGGCTGAAGTGTATGTTCACATACTGATCCAGGCGGATCGGCAGAAGTGTCTGTGCTTTGCCGTGCTTGACTCACTATCAGTTCACCATCCTCCCCTTCGAACTACCAACTGCCCCGAGGACTTTTTGCAAGGTCATTGTAGTGGCGGCTATGGCACTGCAATGCCAAAGGATTTATTTATTTATTTATTTATTTTATTTTATTTACATTCTCTTATATACCGCGCTATTCTGCATCAGTGCGGTTTACATTGAACAAACTGAAATTACATTGAACAGGGCATTATAACTTGGAGATAACTATTTTACAGGGAACATGGGCTATGGAGGGTTAAGTGGCTTGCCCAAGACCACAAGGAGCACCTGTGGGACTAGAAACCCCAGTCCTTCCGGCCCAAGGTTGCTGTCCTCTAGTGGGATTTGAACCCCCGACCTTCCGGTCTGAAGTACCTTGCCCCAACCACTAGGCTACTCCTCCACTCCTGGATCTCTGTCCATCCATATCTGGACAACTGGCGCATCCAGGGCCATTTCCTTTCAGAAGCGTCTTGGTTGGTGTTCCGAGTGGTGTCCTTTTTGGAAAGCCTCGGCTGGGTGATCAATCGGGGAAAGAGTCAGCTGCTGCCTTCTCAGTTCCTGGAGCTTCTGGGAGCACATTTTGACACTCGAGTGGGCAGAGTTTTCCTGCCAGAGAAGAAAGTCAAGATGGTTGGGTTGCCTGGTGCTGTTCTGTGAGCAGCAGGCTGAGTCTGGGATTTTATCTTAAGCTGCTCAGATTGATGGTGGCGACCATAGAGATGGTGCCATGAGCATTTGCTCCCATCCAACCACTCCATCAGTCTGTGCTGGCTCAGGGGTCTGAGTGAAGGCTTCCGCTCTGGTTGATGGTGAAGATGAGTCTGCTGTGGTGGTAGCAGCCCTGTCATCCTGGTCATCTGAAGAAAGGATTTCTCCTGGATCCTCCTGACAGATATCAGTGTCTTAGGCTGGGGAGCCCATTGCCAAGACCGACCATCCCAGGACCATTGACACCACAAGGAAGCAGTGTGGTCCATCAACCGCCTCAAGGCAAGGGCCATCAGGTTGGCTCTTTTGCGTTTTTGGCCCCTGGTCAAGGGATGGTTGGTTCAAATGTTTTCAGACAATACCACAGCAGTAGCTTATGTCAATCAGCAAGGTGGCACGAGGAGTGCCAGGGTAGCTCTGGAAATGGCTCTTCTGTTTGCCTTGGCAGAGAAAAACCCTCCTAGCCTTGTTGGCTTAGCACATTGCTGGGATGGACAGTGTGTGGAAGCAGACTTCCTCAGCCAGCACTTTGGATCCTGGAGAATGGGAGTTGAGTCTTGAGGCCTTTCAGTTGATTCTGCACCATTGGGGTCACCCCAAAATGGATCTGAGGCGAGCTACTCCAATGTCAGTTTGCCGCTTCTTAGTCACCACCCGGAGATGGGGTCCAAGGGTGTCGATGCCCAGTCCCAGCCTTGGTCAAGTCAGCATCTGCTGTACCTGTTTCCTCCATGGCCCCTGGTGGGGCATGTGATTCGTCGTATAGAGCGCCACCCATGCAGGATTGTTCTGGTGGTGCCAGATTGACCAAGGAGAGTGTGATTCAGAGATCAGATGTGGCTCCTGCAGGCGCCTTCAGTTGCCTCCATCTCGGGGTCTATTACGGTAGGGACCGATTGTCCTGGAGGACATGGTTCCCTTCTCGCTTACAGTTTGGTTCTTGAAAGGAGATGGCTAGTGCATAAAGGTTACTTTCCAGTGGTGGTCTCCACTTTTCTTGGAGCCTGGAGGATATCTACCAAGCTAGCATACACGTGAATCTGGTGCATCTTTGAGTGATGGTGCGGCACTCTGTAGTTAGGTCCTGAGGTGGCCAAGTTACCATCTCTGCTGGCATTTCTACAGGATGGCCTGGAAAAGGGCCTCTCCCTTATCTTCCTGAAAGTTCAGGTAGCAGCTCTGGCCTGTTTCCAAGGTCCGGTGGCTGCTAAGTCTCTAGACTTGCACCCGGATGTCTTGCACTTTCGACAGGGGGTTCAGTGTCTGCATTATCTCCTCTGGTCTTTGTTCCCATCCAGGGCCCTATGTTTGGTGCTCAGGGCCCTGGTAGTGGCACCCTTAGAGCCATTGAAGTGCACTGTTTTAAGGCTCAAGACTATCTTCTTGGTCACGATTTGCTCCACAAGGTGGATTTCTGAGCTGCAGGCTCTATCTTGCTGAGATCCTTATCTGCCCTTTTCAAAGGAGGCCGTTTCTATTCAGCCTGTGCTTTCCTTCTTGCTTAAGGTTCTTTCTCCCTTTCACATAAACCAGGTGGTTTGCCTGCCCTCTTTCTCCAAGGAGCAGTGTCGGGGGAAGGATAAGGATCTTCACCTTGTGGATGTCCAGAGAATGCTTCTCTGGTACTTGGAGGCTCCAAATTCCTTTTGTAAGTCCAACCATCTTGTTCTGCTGTTTGTCAGCCCATGCAAGGGTGATGCGGCAGCTAATTGATTTTGGGTCACTGGATTAAGGGGGTCATTGTCTCAGCATATCTGTTATGGAACTGGCCAGTTCTGGAGGGTTTGCGTGCCCATTCTACCCAAGTACAAGCATTCTCGTCGACAGAGCAGAGCTCAATAGCCCCTGCAGATATTTGTTGGGCAGCGACCTCTGCATCACTTTCCACTTTTAGCAAGCATTACCGCTTGGATGTCCACGCGCGGGCCATCACAGCCTTTGATGCAAGAGTTTTGCAAGCTACTGTATCTTCTTCCTACCTAGTGGAGTTGTAGCTTTGGTACATCCCATTTGTCTGGATTGGTCTAGTAGGACAATATGGAAGGTGACATTTTACTTACTAGTTAATGTCCTTTCCTTGATTTCTGAAAGACCAGTCCAGGGCCCGCCCCTGGAACTCTATTGTTCTGTTCTGCTGTGTTACCCTTGGGTCCGATATGATTTTATACTTGGCTCTGAAGGTTCATCTTCTACTGACAGCCTTCTGTTTATGCTTTTCTGTACACAGTTCTCTGCTGTTTTCTTACTCATTCTAGCCCACATTGAGGTTGTATGAGGCTTGCCATGTTTCTCCCATATGCTTTGGGACAAATACTGAAGGGGACCTCTGGTGGCTGAGGCAAATAGAGGCATGGGAGTGATGTCATTGAAACCTGGGCTTTTCATTGGTTGTCTCCACCAATCTGCTGGTAGGGAAACACAACCCATTTATCTAGGCTGGTCTAGAAGGACTCAAGGAAATGACATTAACTGGTAAGTAAAATGTCACCTTTGATTCAGGGTTATCTTTTGTTGTGTTTTTTTTTTTTTGCTGGACTTTGTGCCCTATAAATTTTATTTATCTGTTGTAAATATCATTTGGAGTTTATTTTTTAATATTTTGAAATGTATCTATCTGCTGTTACTGAATGTGGTAAAATATATTTTTTGGTTATGATTATTAAAATATGACGTAATTTAAAGACTGAATAAGTGTTTCCTGGATGCTTATTTTTCTTATTTAAAGCTTTAGAGCAGAACAGAAGTTAAGAGCACCAGTTCTGTTCACAGGCTGAAAATTTTCTCTTTTTGTTTAACAGATAAACAAATGTCAGCTGTAACCATCAAAAGGACCTAATCCCATTATCAGGTTCTCCATTCTAAAGTGAAAAAGACTTGTATTGTCGGACCAGTGTCTGTGAGGACTTAATCTCCACCTCAGACTATGTCCATTTTAATCATATTTTGCAGTAAAACACCTCACTATTCGTATTTTCATCAGAAACGAGGAGAAAAACAACCACTTATCTTTTGGCTTGTCTAATCACGAAGCGAAAAACGACCTCCACAGTTCATAGGAAGAAGAAAACGGGGTTCTATACGACACAGCACTGCGTTTCGGGTCTAATATAACTTCAAAGACTCTGCGTCAGGCAAACATCCCCATTATTCTCAGAAGATTGTATAAGAATAAACACTCCCTGCGGAACTTGCTTTTAAATAGACTGGTGTCTGACGTCAAGCCACTAGGCTTACTACCGCAAGAGCTGATTGGAAGACAAAAGCAACAATGCAGACGCCCAACTAATCAGCTCCATTCACAAAAGACTGTGCCAGTCAAGGTCTAAATTTAAACCTGATGGGGAGACAGAGTTCGATGTAAAGATCCATCTCTTTCCTTGCAATTCAAGGAGTGCTTCATGATCACCACTTCTATTAGATGGAGGGATCCATTCCAATACCCGCCACTGAAACTGAGAGAGTGATTCAATTGTATACTATGATGAACCATAGGAGCAGACAAAGTTTTGGACGAAGTCTAAACACATATTCAGACAAACATTTCTTAAAGGGGCAAGTGGTACGACCCAATATTTAAGCCCACGTGGGCATACCATGAGGTATACCACAAAATCTGTGTCACAGGTTGTATAATAGTGAGCATGCCATTCTTTATGGGATACGATGTCTAACCATGACTCCCCCGCCAAGGTGCCAGAGCAGAACGAACATCTCCCACATGGGAAATGGCCTGTCCGCTCCCGACAAAACCAGGAGGGTAGGAACCATGTGCACCAAAATATCCCTGAGATTCCTACCTCTAGTGTATGCAACACAGAGAGATTTCTGAAAACACATGTGCACACCAAGAGCCTGCCAAAACTTGCACAAAATCTGGTGATCTGGATGGAACGATCACTAAAATGAAAGATTCCCACAATCTTGTCAGACATGGCGGCTGGTTGATCTTGGGAAGATAAATACCACTCTCTATGATTATAATAACCGCTTATAAGCCACCCGAACAATAGAGCGAGGATAACCTCGGGCATAAAGTAGCTGACTTAATTCAAAAGCATGAATTTTGAAATTGTCAAGTGTAGAGCAAATTCTTCTAATGCGCAAGAATTGCCCATAGAGTAACCCACGTTTTAGAGCCTGCGGATGAAAACTCTTGACAGTACAATAGAGTGTTGCGTTGAAAAGGCTTCCTAGATAATGCGGTGAACAAATTTAACCCTCAGTGAAAAATAGTAACATCTACTACTACTACTATTATTTATCACTTATAGAGCGCCACGCACGCAACGCTGTACAGCCAACCAACAAGAGTTAGCCAGAATGCAAGAGACAGTCCCTGCCCGTCAGAGTCATGCTCATCGGAGCTTACAATCTAGTCAGAACATTACAGGGTAGAGGTCAGATTAGTGCAAGGCACAGTAAGGTCGATACCATATGGTCATTAGAGTTGACGGAGTTAAGATAACATAAGGATAGAAGTCAGGATCTGAAAGCGACGGTGAAGAGGTGAGTCTTCAACCTGGATTTGAAGAGGGCCAGGGAGGGTGCCTGGTGTATAGACACAGGTAGGCTGTTCCAGGCGTGAGGTGCAGCAAGGTAAAAGGAGCGAAGTCGGGAGTTAGCAGTGCGGGTGAACGGCATAGATAGAAGTGATTTGCTAGCGGAGCGCAGGTCCCGAGAGGGGATTTAGGGAGAGATGAGAGGTACTGAGGAGCTGCCGAGTGAATGCATTTATAGGTCAGTAGGAGGAGTTTGAATTGGATGCGGAACTGGACAGGGAGCCAGTGAAGCGACTTGAGAAGAGGAGTAATGTGGACGTGGCGAGGCTGGTGGAAGATTATTCGAGCAGTGTGATTTTGTATAGATTGAAGGGGAAGGAGGTGGCTGATGGGGAGACCAGCAAGAAGTAGGTTGCAATAATTGAGGTGAGAAGAGATTAAGGAGTGGATAAGGGTTTTGATGGTGTGTTCAGAGAGGAAGGGGCGGATTTTGCCAATGTTGTAGAGGAAGAAATGGCAGGTCTTGGCTACATGCTGGATATGTGCGGAAAAGGAGAGAGAGGTGCCAAAGATAACCCCTAGGTTGCGGGCCGAGGGAACAGGAAGAATAATAGCTCCGTCCACATAGACTGAGAAAGGGGGAAGAGGAGGGGAGGAGTTGGGGGGAAAGGCAAGGAGTTCAGTCTTAGCCATGTTCAGTTTAAGTCGGCGAAGAGACATCCAGGCGGCGATGTCGGAGAGGCAGGCAGAGATCTTGGACTGGGTTGCTGGAGAAATAGTAGGTGTAGAGAGGTAGATTTGGGAGTCATCGGCGTAGAGATGGTACTGAAAGCCATGGGGGGAGATAAGCGAGCCAAGGGCTTGGGTTTAGAGGGAGAAAAGGAGGGAGCCCAAGACAGATCCCTGGGGTACACCTACGTGGAGCGGGGTAGGGGAGGAGGAGGAGCCGCCAGAGCATACACTGAATGAGCGATGGGAGAGGTAGGAGGAGAACCAGGACAGTACCAGGTCCTTCAAGCCAAGGGAGGAAGAGGGTGGTGAGGAGAAGATTGTGGTCAATGGTGTCAAAGGCAGCGGAGAGATCAAGAAGAATGAAGATAGAGTAGAGGCCCTTAGATTTAGCCAGGAATAGGTCATTGGAGACTCTTGCAAGCGCCGTTTCAGTAGAATGTAAGGGACGAAAGCCGGATTGTAGTGGGTCCAGGAGGGCCTGGGAGGTGAGGAAGTCGAGGCAGCGGCGGTGGACTGCATGTTCTAGTAGTTTGGATATGAGGGGAAGGAGGGAGATGGGTCGATAGTTAGAAGGGCATGTGGTATCGAGTGAGGGTTTCTTAAGGAGAGGTGTGACAACAGCATGCTTGAAGTCAACAGGGACAGTTGCAGTAGAGAGTGAGAGGTTGAGGATGTGAGAGATGGTGGGTACAATAGTGGAGGAGATATGATATGTCGCTAGAGTCGGGTCAATCACTTCTGGTGGCATCCACTGAGAAGGTGGTTTAACCACAGAAACATCCGGCAGAGACGGTTTTTCATCAAAAAAATGTATTATTCGTAACTTCCGAAAAAACTTTTGAAGGTGTACCCTCATAGAAAATGGATTATATTGTACCATTCGTACAAAGGTGAGACCCAAATTTAATAACTGCTCAAGGGTCTCCAACTGAGGGTTTTGAGTAAGGTTGACCACTAATGGAGGTGGTTGTTGCCTGGTCCGCTGTCGAGTTACCGGAGGGTCCCAGGAATCTTCTTGATAGCCACGACGTGATCTTCATCCTCTTGATTGACCTCCCCAAAAGTCCTGACGATCTCTTACCCCTCTATGACCTGATCTCGAAGTGTCTGAGATGCTGCCACTATCATCAGTGTCCTCAGAAGACACATCAAAGGTGACTTTTTTGTGAGAAGAATCAGTTTTCTTATACATCCAATAATAAACCCTACCAGAATCATAATCAGTTTTGCCTCTTGTAAATTTTTAAAGTTTAAATGCCTTCAAATAATCATGAAAACCCTTGATTTGACGATTGATGTCTTCCATCTGTGTCCGGAAATGGTCTTCCTCAAAACTAGTTTTTAATGCAGTCTTAGACTCCTCAATCTGTTTCCTTAAAACTTCCTCTTCTCTAATCGTTCTATCTAAAATAAGAGCAATTAGATCGAAACTGCATTTATTCGAAATCTTGTTCCATTTCGAAATAAACTCGGTGTCAGTGAGGAACATTTTAGGAGCATGAGTCATTCTAAGACCCCGCGGAATGATCCAAGATTTCAAATATTATGTCATGGATGCTCCATGTAGTTGAGCTCTTATCAACCGCTTTCGAAGGGCTTTAAAATCCGCCAAAGAGGAAGTGTTATCAACATCCACATAGGCACTATCATCAAATAAAGAGGGCCTCTTACGAAGTACATCCAATTGTTCTTCTGTAAAACCGAATGTATCCTCAACCATCCCAATCCGGGAGACAGAATAAATCAACTCAAAAAAAGTCCCAAGAAAGGTGATACTATAAACCCAAAATGTCACAATCGCCCCAAAAAAAAACCCAAAACAAAATTTGATGCCTTTTTAGTATGTCGAAGTACACCGAGGGAAGGCTGTATTTATTAACGGTCCACAACCAGTAGGTGAACTCCTTTTTAATGATTCCTATTAAATCTTCTTAACTATATTTGTCAAAAGAAACGAGTTTGGCACTTAGCTTCTCTTAATCTGGAAATCCGCCAGAATCCAACTTGATATAAAGCTCAATGAATCGCCAAACTGCCAGAATCAAACTTAATGGATGACTTCAAAAACTTGTCTGCCGAGCACGACGTGCACGTTTCGGGATCTCCTTCCCTGTTTCAAGTGCTAGTGTTTCTCGCTATGGCCAAACCGCCATCTGACGCTAATTACTGAAGCGTCATATTTTAGAAGGAATACTCTCTTCCAATTGGTTGCTGTCTCCAATCGCTCAAAACAGAACCTCCAATGAAGAAGGGAAACCCCATCAAACCCAGGGGAGCCCCTTACTTCAAAGGGATGACCTCAGAATAGGCTAGGCCAATCGATCTCCTTATTTAATCCAAAGGGGTGGACCGTGTTGAGTCTATAAATCCACCATTGCTCTTGCCATTGTAAACAGGCTACTCGATCCCCTCCATGGGGATCCAAGGGTGCGTGGTCAATCACTGACCATGTCAGATCGCTAAACTCATGATTAGCAGATATGCAGTGCTCCACGATTGGTGCAGAGATCACCCGCTGGCGAAGTCTTGATGCATGCTCACCTCAATTTTGTACCAACGGTACGATATGATCCATTTTCTATGAGGGTACACCTTCAAGGTTTTTTCGAAAGTTACGAATAATACATTTTTTTATGAAAAACCGTCTCTGCCGGATGTTTCTGTGGTTAAACCACCTTCTCAGTGGATGCCACCAGAAGTGATTGACCCGACTCTTGCGACATATCAGGGTTTGGTTTTGAAAGACCTTTTTGATTTGGAGAAGACTCCATGGCCCAAATTTTCTAACCTGGACGGTGTCTTCAGAACTGCCTTGAAGCAGATTAAGGAAGATCCTACGATCACAATTTGGAACGCTGACAAAGGAGGGGCGATAGTCCTCCAATCTACATCGGAATATTTTGAGTCACTCCGGATCCAATTGTCGGATACGAATGTCTACCGGTTACTACCTAGGGATCCTACCCCTGCGTTAATGATTGAGATTAGAACATTGGTCATTTTGTGTCTAACAAAAGGCTGGATCACAGAAAAAGAATTTAAATTTATGTTAGTACCATTCCTGAAAATACCGACATTGTATACAGTTCCGAAAATACACATAATCTCTCGATTCACTACCCAAGAGACTGATTGTCTCTTGTCGCGGTTCTATCCTAGAACTGCTGTCTCAATTTTGTGATGTTTTTCTGAAGAAGGAAGCTGTGTTAGTCAAATCTTTTGTGAGGGATTCAACGCAATTCATATAACATTTGCCTAGGATTCAGGACATCACTGGGGATTTTTTTTCTGGTCACTCTTGATGTGGCAGCGCTCTATACAAATATTAATCAGGAGAAGCAATGACCCTTCTGACAAACTCTTTTGTGTTTGCTCCTGCACGTCTTCCTAGGTCTTTTTTGTTAGATCTTATAAATCTTGTTCTCACACGCAATTATTTTGTTTTGGAGGGCCAATATTATCAACAAATATTTGGCATCGCAATGGGGGCAACAGCGGCCCCCTCTATTGCTACTTTATATTTAGCTGATTTTGAGGAGCGGTATTTGAGGAGTGGAGGAGTGGCCTAGTGGTTGGGGCAAGGTACTTCGGGCCGGAAGGTCGGGGGTTCAAATCCCACTAGAGGACAGCAACCTTGGGCCGGAAGGACTGGGGTTTCTAGTCCCACAGGTGCTCCTTGTGGTCTTGGGCAAGCCACTTAACCCTCCATAGCCCATGTTCCCTGTAAAATAGTTCTCTGTGTGCTGTGCTTTCCTGTCTAATCAATGTGTTTATACCTCAAAAATTTCCTGTCATGATTTGACAATTTCCAATCTGTAATCAAACCGCTGCTGATCGCTGGAAGTAGCGGTATACAAATGTATACTAAATAAAATAAATTTATATGGATCGGTTTACTTTGAACATATCACTTTTTGGAGGCGTTTCCTAGATGATGTATTCTTTTTATGGTGTTCCTCTATACCTGATTTACATCACTTTGTCTCTTGGTTAAATAATTTAAAATCCAATATTTATTTATTTTATTTTATTTATTTACATTCTCTTATATACCGCGCTATTCTGCATCAGTGCGGTTTACATTGAACAAACTGAAATTACATTGAACAGGGCATTATAACTTGGAGATAGCTATTCTATAGGGAACATGGGCTATGGAGGGTTAAGCGGCTTGCCCATGACCACAAGGAGCACCTGTGGGACTAGAAACCCCAGTCCTTCCGGCCCAAGGTTGCTGTCTTCTAGTGGGATTTGAACCCCCGACCTTCCGGCCTGAAGTACCTTGCCCCAACCACTAGGCCACTCCTCCACTCCATATCTCTTTCACAGTTCATGTGGACCGACAAAGAATTGAATTTTTGGATATGCTGGTCTTTAAAGATGAGGGTGTTTTGAAAACCACTTTATTTACGAAGAAAGTCCAAAGAAATAGTTTATTAAATTTTTTTAGTTTTCACCTGGGTCCCCTACATAGGGGATTACTGTTTGGACAGTTTCTAAGACTACGTAGGCTATGTTCTTCCACGGATGATTTTAAAAAACATGCCGTTTATTTGAAACAACGTCTATGGCATAGAGGCTATCCGGTTAAAGTGACTGACTTAGCCTATCGTCGGGCTTATCACGTTCATCGTGACTGGCGTTTAGATGAAAAGTATACATTAACCAGGGAGAAGTCTGAAGCTATTGTTGGATGTCTTCCATACATGTATTTTAGCACCAATATAGTTAAAATCCTTAAAAAGCATTGGCCAATGTTATCCTTACATAAGTGCTTTCAAAACTCTCTGGATTGCCTTTTCCAGAGGCCCCAATTTGAAGAATTTTCTGGTTCGATCTACTTCTCCGATTGACAGGACTCAGGTACCTGCAAGCAACAGTAGGGGTCATTTTTCATGTGAATCGTGTGTGCATTGCTCCACATCTCTAACAGGTTTGGATTCCAGCACCCTCAGTCAGGTCGGCATTTTGAATGCAGATGGCTCACTACTTGTAGCTCTGTTTGTGGTCTATATGATACAATGTCCCTGTGCGCTGCTGTATTTTGTCAGAACATCGCGGCAGATAAAAGTACGACTAACTGAGCATGTGTCAAGACTTCGCCAGCGGGTGATCTCTGCACCAATCGTGGAGCACTGCATATCTGCTAATCATGAGTTTAGCGATCTGACATGGTCAGTGATTGACCACGCACCCTTGGATCCCCATGGAGGGGATCGAGTAGCCCGTTTACAGTGGCAAGAGCAACGGTGGATTTATAGACTCAACACAGTCCACCCCTTTGGATTAAATAAGGAGATCGATTGGCCTAGCCTATTCTGAGGTCATCCCTTTGAAATAAGGGGTTCCCCTGGGTTTGATGGGGTTTCCCTTCTTCATTGGAGGTTCTGTTTTGAGCGATTGGAGACAGCAGCCAATTGGAAGAGAGTATTCCTTCTAAAATATGACGTTTCAGTAATTGGCGTCGGATGGCAGTTTGGCCATAGCGAGAAACACTAGCACTTGAAACAGGGAAGAAGATCCCAAAACGTGCACGTCGTGCTTGGCTGACAAGTTTTTCAAGTCATCCGTTAAGTTTGATTCTGGCAGTTTGGTGATTCATTGAGCTTCATATCAAGTTGGATTCTGGCGGATTTCCAGATTAAGAGAAGCTAAGTGCCAAACTCGTTTCTTTTGACAAATATAGTTAAGAAGATTTAATAGGAATTTTTAAAAAGGAGTTCACCTACTGGTTGTGGACCGTTAATAAATACGGCCTTCTCTCTGTGTACTCCGACATACTAAAAAGGCATCAAATTTTGTTCTTGGGGGGTTTTTTGGGGTGATTGTGACATTTTGGGAACCTGAACCATGACAGCAGCAGGGAAGGCCGCCAGTTGCAGAAGACGAGTCCCTATCGAAAGACTGCAACGCCCAGCTACCCTCGTCGCTGTTAGTCCAGTAGCCTGACCATCGATGGGCTGGAGGGCAGGAGTTGCCTATACACCAAGTATGCTACGGATTGCCGCCTGGCTGAAGGCACTGTTCTTGCAGAACTCACTCTCTAGGCAGTAAAGTGTTGCAAAGGCATTCACTGAAGACCATGTGGCAGCCTTGCAAGCTTCCGTCACCAGTATTGAGCACAGGTTGGTCACCAACACGGCCATGGCCCTGACGTGATGAGCAGTAATCAGGTGCTCCAGGAAAAGGCCAGCCTGCTCATAAGCGAAGGCGATGCACTCCGCCACCCAAGAGGACAGAGTCCGTTTGGTTACCGACAGCCCCAGCTTATTGGGGTCAAATGAGACAAAGAGTTGGGGCACTATGCAATAGTCCTTGGTTCTATGAAGATAGGACAGGGCCCTCTTGCAGTCCAAGGTGTGCAAGACCGACTCTACCTTGCCGGCGTGAGGCCGTGGAAAGAAGGTAGAGAGAAACACCACCTCTGTGAGGTGGAAAGCAGACATCACCTTAGGAAGGAACTTGGGATGCGTACGCAGCACCACACTATTCATGTACAACCGGGTGTAGGGAGGATCTGCCACCAGGGCCTGCAGCTCGCTCACTCTGCAGGCAGAGGTCATGGCCATCAAGAAGGCCACTTTCCAGGAGAGGTACCTCGGGTGACAGGTGGCCATAGGCTCAAATGGTGGTCTGGTGAGCTGGGACACCACCACATTAAGGTCCCATTCTGCATTCAGAGGGCAGAGGGGGGGGGGGGTGGTCCTAGACAACAGAAGGCCCCTGAGGAATCTGGAGACCAGGGGCAGGGTCAAGAGTTGCTTTCCCTCTACAGGGTGGTGGTTTGCCACTATAGCGCTGAGATGCACCCTAACTGAATTAGATTTCAAGCCCGAGTACGAGAGATGTACACGAGTTGTACCTGCCAGGAGAACGGATTCACTTTCCTGTCTGTACACCAGACAGAGAACCTCCTCCACTTGAAGGTGTAAGCCCTTCTAGTGAAGGGCTTCCTGGAAGCCAGGAGGACCTCCTTGATCTCCCTTGTGAGGTGGAAAGGGGCCAACGCTACCCTTTCAGCAGCCTTGCCATCAGTGCTAGGGCCCTCGGGTTGGAGTGCAGGAGGGAGTCCCCCTTCCTGTGAGAGAAGGCCCGGGGCCTGGCCCAGGGGTACTAGGGCTATCACTGACAGAGAGCAGGAGGAACCAAGGCTGCCGGGACCACCTGGGGGCCACCAGGATCACTGAGGCGTGTGCTCGCTCTGGATTTTGAAGAGACACTTGGGTATCAGGGAGATCGGCAGGAATGCGTAAAGTAGACCCTGCAACCATGATATCAGAAATGCATCCGCTGCCATCCTCCTGTGGTGTGGCTGAGGGGAGCAAAACTGAAGAAAGCTGTGCATTGTCCAGAGAGGCGAACAGGTCCAAGCAGGGCTTGCCCCAGAGTCGAAAGAGCCTCTGGGCCACCTCGGGTCCAGGTGCCACTCATGCAGCCGGAAGACCCTGCTGAGCTTGTCCGCCAGGAAGTTGTCCTGGCCCGGTGGGTACACAGCCCTTAGGATCATGCGGTTGTGTACCGCAAAGGAGTGAAGTGCTACAGCCTCCTGACAGAGGGAGTAAGAGCCCATTCCGCCCTGCTTTTTCACATAGAACATGGCCACGTGGTTGTCCGTCTGAGGATCGGAAGGCCCCTGAGCAGGTGGCAGAAGGTCTGCAGGGCCAGAAAGATGGCCCGGTGCTCGAGGAGGTTGATCTGCAGGAGAGACTCCTCAGAAGACCAGTAGCCCTGAGTTTGCTGGCCCTCGCAATGCACACACCAGGAAAGTGTCTGTAGTCAGAACCCTCTGAGGTGCTGGTGCCTGGAAAGGCATCCCCGCCCTGAGGTGGTATGGAAACTTCCACCAGACAAGGGAGGACGCCAGCTGCTGGGTGACCCACACCCTGTCCTCCAGTGGCCTGAGACCACCGAAACTGAAGGCACCACTGGGCCGCCCGCATGCATAGGTGGTCTAGGGGGGGGGTAACATGCACCATGTGGCCCAACAAGCAGAGGAGTCACCGGGCCTGCACCAACCTGCAGGCTTGCACCTCCCCGGCCAACTGCATCAGGTGGTGGGCTCTGTCTTCTGGGAGGAAAGCCTTGGCCAGCAGAGTGTTCAGCTGGGGCCCTATGAATTCCAGGGTCTGAGCTGGGGAGAGCCCTGGACTTGAGGTAGTTGATGACCGATGGAGGGCATGAATGGTAAGCCTTGTGGCCCAGTTCGCCTCCCAGGCGGTGCTGCCCCTGACAAGCCAGTCATCTAGATAGGGGAAGACGTGAGCTCTCTGAAGGCGCACGTGTGCAGCTACTGCAGCCAGGCACTTTGTGAAGGCCCTTGGGGAAGAGGCGAGACCGAAAGGGAGCACCCTGTACTGGAAGTGCAGACCTCCCACCACAAACCTCAGGTATCGCCTGTGGGAAGGATGAATCAGGATGTGGGATAAGCGTCCTTGAGATCCAAGGAGCATAGCCAGTTTCCCTGGTGGAGATAGGGCAGTAATGTTTCAAGGGGAGAGCATCTTGAACCTCTCCCTCACCAGGAAACTGTTGAGGTTGCGCAGATCCAGGATAGGCTGGAGGCCTCCTGTTCTTTTGGGGGCAAGGAAATACCTTGAGTAGAAGCCCCTGCCCCAGAGGTGGTGGGGCACAGGTTCCACCGCCTTGTCCTGAGCAGGTTTGCAAGCTCTGTGACAAGTAAGTCCTGGTGAAGGGGCAGATGGGATGGCTCTCCTGGAAAGTAATCTGGAGGGTTTTGCTGCAGGTGGAGGGAATAACCCTCTCTCACACCCGCAGGACCCACTGGTCTGTAGTGATGGTGGCCCAGCTGTCGGCAAAGGAGGCCAGTTGAACCCCTATGGGCTGAAGTGGGTTTCCTGGGGGAGGGGAGACCACAAAGTCAAAAACGCCCCCCTGGCTGAGGTGGGGGGGGGGCTAGCCCCTGGGGCTTCAGGGTCTTCGGTTTCCTGGATCCATGCTCCTGACCTTTTGGCTGTGTGGGTTGGTGAGGCTGACCCTGGTAAGGCTGGTAATGGCTAGCCGAGGATAACCCTTTTTCCTCAGGAAAAAGATCTTCTTTCCTGGGGGCTTCTTCCTGGGGAGAGCTGAAGTTTTTTTGGAAAGTCTCTGCTGGGTAACTACCTCGGCGTCGATCTCGGTGGCCTTATCGGACCTAGGCTTTCCAAAAATATTCTCCCCATTGCAGGGCACGTCCAGGAGCTTCTCCTGCACCCAATGCTCCAGGTCCAAGGTCCAAAGTCTGCAGCCACGCCTGGCACTGGGCCCTGATACCCGTTGTCAGCATACATTTCATGCAGCTATGGACTCTGTTTAATTCAGTCTAAACTCTGACCCCTGGGTGACGTCAGTCTCTAGGACCTGGCTGCAGCCCCTCCTTGCTAAATCAAGAATAGCAGACCTTAAAGGGAGTGGCCAAAGACAATAGCAGACCTCAAGGGGAACTGCTGGAGAGGCACTATAAAGGACAGACACACTTCCTGTCTCTCTCTCTCTCTCCCTCCTTCATCGGACAGGTTTGGACACTACCATGAGGCTCTGATGATCAACTCCCTTCACCCCTCCCCCTCTCTCTCTCTCTACCCACATGTTCTGGCCTACCATGCGGCTCTGACCCACAGGTTCTGGCCTCTATCTCTCTCACACTTCACACATGCACACACACAGATTCATTGATACACACTGAAACAGCTCTGTAACAATCACTATATACCTCTGTAGCAAGCCTATACATAAAAATAAGACAATTGCAAGCCACTCTGTGTAATGTCCTTAAAATTCTAAATTCTTACAGAGCCTTTTGACAATAAAAATCCACCTTGTCTAACCCACAAAACAAAATTGTAAATGGTCACAAGGGCTATTGATTTTCCTGTCTCACTCTGTCTGAAATCTACTTAATGTATTATACAAAATTATTACTTACCCAACTGGAGATCTGCTGTGAAATCCGAGAGACGAGTCCGCATAAAATGTGAGATGTGCCCCAGTTACTCTTCTGTAGGTCCTGGGTTCATTTCACTCCACAGACGCAGGAGGGCTTGTAATAAGACCAGCAAACAGGTGTGGCTTGGAGAAAGGTTTTTATGTAAAAATAGGCTTAATACATAGGTATTGAACAGAGGTATATAGTGATTGTTACAGAGCTGTTTCAGTGTGTATCAATGAATCTGTGTGTGTGCATGTGTGAAGTGTGAGAGAGATAGAGGCCAGAACCTGTGGGTCAGAGCCGCATGGTAGGCCAGAACATGTGGGTAGAGAGAGAGAGAGGGGGAGGGGTGAAGGGAGTTGATCATCAGAGCCTCATGGTAGTGTCCAAACCTGTCCGATGAAGGAGGGAGAGAGAGAGAGAGACAGGAAGTGTGTCTGTCCTTTATAGTGCCTCTCCAGCAGTTCCCCTTGAGGTCTGCTATTGTCTTTGGCCACTCCCTTTAAGGTCTGCTATTCTTGATTTAGCAAGGAGGGGCTGCAGCCAGGTCCTAGAGACTGACGTCACCCAGGGGTCAGAGTTTAGACTGAATTAAACAGAGTCCATAGCTGCATGAAATGTATGCTGACACCCGTGGCTGCCACCCAGGCTGAGGCCTCGAACCCATCGTAGGCGGCTCTAGAAAGAAACTTAGAGCAGTCCAGGACAGCCCCGGACAAGGACAAGAAGCGTCAGAGGGGTTCCCCAGCGAGAATCTCAAGAGCTCCTGGACCAGGCTTTTCAAATGCATCCCCATATACAGCTCATAGACTTGTATATGGCACCCATGCATGGCGCCCTGGTAGCATTTATGGCCCAGAGCATCGAGGGCCTGGGTCTCCTTGCCTAGGGGCACAGACGAGTAGATCTTTTGACTCTTGAGCTTTTGCATCGATGATGCCACCACCATCGAGTTGTGGGGAAGTTGAGGCTTATGGAACCCCGCACCCTTCCGGACTCTGTAAATGGTATCAACATGCCAGCTGACCACTGGTACTGAGTCCGGCATTTCCCATGTCTGGAGCAGGAGCCTCTCAAGGATGGGCGGGATTGGGATTGTGACGGTCTCCTTAGGCGGAGACTCATACTGCAAAATTTCCAGCTCCTCAGTGTGCGGGTCCTCCTTGGATTCCGTTTGCACCGAGAGAGCCTGGGCCATGTCCTCAACAAAATCATGGAATGCCACGTCCTTGAATGGGGAGTGGTATCGAGGCTGCGGGGATGAGGGCTCCGAAGGGACATCCTGATGCCAGGAAGTCTCGGGAGAAGCCTCATTTGTTGGTGGCTGGCCTTAAGTCCAACACAGTCTTGAGTGCACCTCTGTGCCATCTCGGCTCACCATCACACAGTGAAGGGCCAGGCAGTGTCGCTGCACCCTCTGGTAGGCAGATTCATGTGGGGCCACCTCCTCTCCCGGCCCCTGATCTGTCCACCGCTGGTGGCTTGGGACCTCACTGTGGTGTTAAGGAAGCTTATGGCTCCACCCTTGGCCACCTGCCATCTCAAGTATCTTTCCTGGAAAGTCATGTTCCTAGTGGTGCTCACCTCAGCCATGTGTGTGTGAGTGAGCTGCAGGCACTGGTGACACACGTGCCTTACACCAGGTTCCAAAGAAACAGGGTGGTCCTTCGGACTCACCCTAAATTCTTGCCAAAAGTTGTCTGTCTTCCATTTGACCCAAGAGGTAATGTTGCCCACCTTCTTTCCTAGGCCTCATTCTTCCAGGCCAATGTAAGCATGCATTGTCCTTTTACATCCAGAGGACACCGCCCCATCGCACTCAATGCAGTTCTTTGTCTCTTTTGACCCCAGTTGATTGGGGCTCGCAGTCTCCAAGTGCACCCTCTCACGCTGGGTGGCCGACTGCATTTCATTCACCTGTCAACAGGCAGGGCTCTCTCTGGAGCATCATGTGATGGCTCACAATTTGTGTGCCATGGTGGCCTCAGTGGTGAGCCTACACTCAGTGCCCTTACTGGAGACCTGCCGAGCCACCACCTGGTTGTCTGTGTACACCTTGGCTACACATTACTGACTGAAGGAGACCTCCCGGAGGGACAATGCCTTCGGCCAGGTGGTACTCAGTCACCTCTTCAGGGAATAATGCAACTCCTTCCCTCCAACCCGTGATGTTCAAGCTACCGGAGTGGGGATTGCATCTTTGATGCTTCTACTGCAGTGTCAGACTTCCAGCCTATCAGTGCCCCCTGCTGCCCTTCACAGGCCGCTTTTTGGGTCGCCTGTAGCAACAAGTGTTTTTTGTAGTTTGGGAGTCCCAAATATGAAGACTGATTTCCTGCTTGTTCCCAGAGAAAGCATAGTTACTCACCTGTAACAGGTGTTCTCCGGGGTCAGCAGGAATCAGTCCTCACAACCCTCCCTCCTCCCTGTGGAGTTGTTTTTATTTTTTATTTTTATTGAGCTACCTTTGGGTGGGAAGGTGACCGTGCATTTGCGGTGTAGGTCCCAAAAGCTTTCTTTGAAAGCTGGGGATTGGATCCATGCGAGCTCCATCAGCGTCGATGTCGCCAATATGTGAGAACTGATTCCTGCTGTCCCCAGAGAACATCTGTTACAGGTGATTAAGTATGCTTTCTCAAGGCAGAATACAAATACTGAACACTCTTATAAAGAGCCAAACTAGTGTACAGACTTAAAATAAGATTTAAGGGGAAGATCATCAGCTGATTTTTTTTCACTAAGAGGCCCAATTAAAGACTTAGGGGGTCCTAATTACTAAGCATTTTTTCCATAGACTCAAAATGGGAAATGCTCTCTGTGATCTTTTCAAATGCCATTGCTATAATAGTGGTGTGTATGAAGGGATCACAGAGAGCATCTGAGAAATGGTGAAATTAGACTTACCTGCCAATTGTTATTCCTTAAGGAACGCCAGTCCAGTCCCGCACCTTTTGTTAGTGTACGTCTTCCAGCAGCTTGGAGACTGAGCATGTCATCTGTTGATGACACCAGCATTAATACAGCAGGGACCGCCCACAAGCTAACCTATTGACAAAGCAGACTCACAGGAGCAACAAATAAGTGGTTAAACGTGAACCAAACCATTCTACCTCTTAACAGTCTATCATTTTCCCTCCCCAGAGAAGAGATTCCCCTTCCCTTCAGAACATGGTGGCTTACTTGTGGCCCGTGCGGGTGACGGCATGCAGTACTGAACGTGAAGACGATAATCCTTTGGTCTGCTCTCAACGCTGTCCTCCCCCACATTTCCTGGCCCCCCTGGATCACTTCCTTAGCCAAGGAAAAAATTCTTCTTCAGGCCATGGTCCCAGACAGTCGACACTCAGGGAGGGATCAGGGGCTAGACTGGAGTTCCTCAAGGAACAACAATTAGCAGGTAAGTCTATTTCACCTTCCTTATCATCCCTCCAGTCCAGTCCAGTCCTGCACCTTTGAAATTGTCCGCCAGGGTGCTCGGACAAATCTCCCCTGGGGTGGATACAATAATCAATCAGGCGACACTCTGCTTATTCCATAATAAAATAATTTATTTGGGCAAAAACAAAAAGTAAGGAAGTTACAAGCAAAGCTATAAACAGTCTGCCTGATGCGGACAGCGTTCTCTGGCTCTGAATAATAGCACAGGTACACTACCAAAAAACTGCCTCCAGTTTTGCAACTGATTCCTATAGATTTTGGGGTGCTGAATCCAGGAAAAATAGCCAAAATGTTCCATCACGTCACGTTTTCTTGCAAAATTAGATTTCTTACCCATATAAGGAATGTTCACATAATTTCTTTTTAGCCGACTGCAGTTTATTTTCTTGGCCCAAAATAGAGGTTGTAATGGTTAACTAACTAGAAACACTCCCTCATGATATTTTAGAGTGTTTTGTATTCATTTTATACATTAACAGGACAATTGGGAGGCGGGGGGCTAAATCCAGTACTCGCGCTGGCGCATGTTCTTTCCTGTTCGCCTCGCCTCGTTCGCTCGCTCAAACACAGTGGTTGCGACATGAACGTTCCTGTCAAATTTCAGTTTCTTGCAAGTTCATTATTACCTTTTGTTTGCTCAGTCGTAATCCAGCTTTATTCCGAAGTGGTTCACTACAGTTGTAGTTGGCAGTGCTGTGTATTTGTGATGGCTCACAGAGCCAGAGGTTGCGTCAACTCTCCGGACAGTTTTTGTTTTATTTGTGGGGAATATACCGTGAAAAAGCGGCAGAGGAACATTTCTGCATTTATTAAAAAAGTATATTTCGCCTATTTCGGTTTGAAGTTAGGCGATCAAGACAAACCGTGGGCTCCTCACAAAGTGTGCAAGACATGTGAGGAAGATCTACGCTTATGGATGAAAGGTAAAAAACAAGCATTTCGTTTCGGAATACCTATGATGTGGCGTGAACAAAGAGACCACAGCAGTGACTGCTATTTTTGCTCTTGCATTGTGAAGGGATACAACTTAAAAAATAAGAACGTAATAAGTTACCCCAACCTTCCCTCAGCAATTAGGCCTATGCCTCATAGCAACGAAGTACCTGTGCCTGAACCACCAAAATCTTTGGATCATATTTGTGTGGACGGTTCTGATCATGATGAGACTCATCAGATGGCTGTTCCCGATGAGTCCAGTACTTCAGAGTTTGAAACTGAACCAGATCCGAAACCTGAACTTTTCTCTCAAGCTGAATTGAATGATTTAGTCCGGGATTTAGGACTCCCAAAAGATGCTGCCCAACTGCTAGGTTCTCGGCTTAAACAGAAAAATCTATTGTCACCAGGAACAACTTTTTATTGGTACCGCAACCGCGAGACACAATTTTTGAAGTATTTCAGCAAAGAGGAAGATTTGGTATTTTGCAACGATATATACGGAGTGATGGAAAAGTTTAAACTCAAGTATTATCCTGCTGAATGGCGGCTGTTCATTGATTCGTCAAAAGACAGCATAAAAGGTGTTCTTCTTCATAATGGCAACACATTCGCTTCAGTTCCTATTGCTCACTCTGTTATTCTCCAAGAAAAATACGAGAATTTGGCCCTGATTCTTCAGAAGATTCGTTATGATGAGCATAAGTGGATGATTTGTGGAGACTTTAAAATTCTATCCATGCTATTAGGGCAGCAATCTGGTTTCACCAAATATCCCTGCTTCCTTTGCTTGTGGGATAGCCGGGCCCGCGACCTACACTGGGGGAAAAAAGACTGGCCAATTCGGGAGTATTTGAGACCCGGTGAGAAAAATGTTCTTCATGAGAGTTTGGTACCTCGTGATAAAATTCTATTACAGCGATGGCGAACCTATGGCACGCGTGCCAGCTGTGGCACGCGTGCCAGCTGTGGCACGCGAAGGCCTTGCAGCTGGCACGCGGGAAGGTCCGCAATCGAAAAAAAAAAAAAAAACCCTGTCTGCTGCCGTTGTCGGGGCCGCCGCGGCAGAATCGAGCGTGCCGCGGGGCCCCCCTGTACCCGGCAGATCCTGCCCTCCCCGTAGCAGCTCTCTCTTTGGAGCTGCAGTCAGACGCGCCGGTTTGCAGAGCGCGAAGGGAAGAGTTTCCCTTTCGCGACTCTGTTAAGCCCGCGGGGGCTGATGGGAACTTCCAATCAGCCCCCCGCGGGCTTAACAGAGCAGCGAGGGAACTCTTCCCTCGCGCTCTGCAAGCCGGCACGTCTGACTGCAGCTCCAAAGAGAGAGCTGCTACGGGGAGGGCAGGATCTGCCGGGTACAGGGGGGCCCCGCGGCACGCTCGATTCTGCCGCGGCGGCCCCGACAACGGCAGCAGACAGGGTTGTTTTTTTTTTTAATTTTCCCTGGGCTGGGCTGGGCTGGGGGGGGGGTGGGGGTTAGGAGTGGTGAGGGGCAGTGGGGTGGGGGGGGGGGGGTAGGAGTGGTGATGGGCTGGGGGGGTGGGGGTTAGGAGTGGTGATGGGCTGGGCTGGGGGGGTTAGGAGTGGTGATGGGCTGTGCTGGGGGTGGTTAGGATTAGTGATGTGCTGTTCTGGGCTGCGCGGTGGTAGGCGAATTGATGGGCTGGGGTGGGGGGGTTAGGAGTTGTGATTCACACTGGGCAGGCTGTGGGGGGATATGACAGCAGAAGGTCACGGGGCAGGCAGGGGGGGTTAGGAGTGGTGATGGGCGCTGGGCTGGGGGGGTAGGAGTGGTGATGGGCGCTAGGGGGGTTAGGAGTGGTGATAGGCGCTGGGGGGGCTTAAACTAAAAATTGAGTGTGGGGGGATTAGGACTGGGAGTGGGCTGATGGGGAGGTTAGGACTGGAAATGGGCTGGTGGGATTAGGACTGGGAGTGGGCTAAGGGGGGCTAGGACTGGAAATGGGTTGGGGGGGTAGCTAGGACTGGGAATGGGCTGAGGGGAAGGGGGCTTGAACTGCAAATAGCAGTTGGGGATGGGGCATGGAATGGAAATGGGCTGAGGGTAAGTGGGGGGCTTGAACTGCAAATAGCTGATGGGGCCGGGGCTTGGAATGGACAGGGGCTGCGGGGACGTGGGGGTCTTGAAGAAGGGAATGGATGCTGGGTGAGACTGGAACTAGAAGGGAGCTGATGTTGGGGGAGGATTAGAATGGGATGGGGCTGGGAGAGTAAAATGGAGAGGGGAAAAATATTTTGTGTAGGAGGGATGAAAAATCTACAATTGGCCAGGTATTGGGAGAGTAATTGGGGATTGAGGATGGAGGGGTAAAATTTGTGTGGATGAAATAGGAATGAGGAAAGAGCAAAAGGAGAAAGATTAGTATGTTAAAGCAGATGTAGAGAGAGAGAGAATGGAAAAAAAACTAGAAGAGAGAAGAAAGGACAAATGGACAGCAGACGATGGAGAGTTAGCAGAAAACATGAAGAAACCAGAAGAAAATGGCTGGACCAATTGCAACTGAAAAAAAATGCACAAAAGGTAGAACGATATCTCTTTATTTTGAATTTATTAACTGGAATATGTCAGCTCTGGGAAATGTGCATCATTAACATCTGCGCTTTGTTTGGTACAAGAGGAAATTCCTATTTGACGTTGCCACTTGTTCTCTTTCCCCAGTATTCACTGAAATGTATTGGTTTAATATTTGCAGTGTTGCCTTTTGATAGGTAGGGTATGGTGCTTTGTGAGTCCTGGTAATGCTGTCAGGATACGGCGGGTTTGCTATGGGTTCTAAATGGGCAGCGTTTGTAGTAGTTCCTAATGTGCCTGGCGGTTGGCACTGGATTATAGTAATGTAGAAATCTTTTAGTCTTTCTTTATCCATACACTCATTAAGAGACATGTTTACTAAAAGTTAGTGTATGGTAACATTATGCAAATATTTATGCAAATAAGACCACTTATGCAAATGTCATGCTGGCACTTTGAGGAAATTCTTTGGTTTTGTGCGGCAGTTTGGGCACTCGGGCTCAAAAAGGTTAGCCATCACTGTTCTATTACCACCTCTCCACATTAAGTTGGGTCTCATTAAGCAATTCATCAAGTCCCTTCCAAAAGATGGTGAGTGCTTTCGGTACCTTTGCTCAAAGTTCCCCCGACTTTCTGAAGCAAAGCTAAAGGAAGGAGTGTTTGTTGGCCCTGATATAAGGAAACTCATTTCAGATGGAGCATTCGCTGAAACGATGTCTGAGAAGGAAAAAGAAGCCTGGGATTCCTTCAAGGATGTTGTTCTCAAATTCTTGGGGAACAGGCGGGATGAGAACTATAAGGATATTGTTGCCAGGATGCTCAATGCCTTCAAAGAACAAGGCTGTAACATGAGCCTGAAAGTCCATTTCTTGCACTCCCATGTGAACTACTTTCCCGAAAACTTGGGGGCGTACAGTGAAGAACAAGGTGAAAGGTTTCACCAGGACATCAAGGACGCAGAGAGAAGGTACCAAGGAAGATGGAACACCACTATGATGGCTGATTTCTGCTGGTTGCTGCTGCGGGAAACCCCAGATGAAAAATACGCCAAGCAGCGCACCAAGAGAAGCATTCGGGGGAAGAAGAAACGGGCCCACCAGGAGATTGATTGACCCAAGAATGACTTTAAAATCTAAACTGTGTTGACAAATATCGTGTTTTTACTAAACTTTGAAATAAAAATTTGCTAGTTATTACCACAGTGTCGGATCTCATTTATTAGAATTTTATTTTCACACCATCGGGTGTTTGTCTTCATGTATTGCAATGGTGCGGTTTGCGTTTTCTATTCTTACATACATACCTGTACAACATTTTTTGCACATTTCTTTGCTTTGCTTTGTGTCTAACCTCGCTCTTATATGCTCAATGTTTGTGCACATGTATGTGGCTGTTTTAAGTGCAGACAATTTTGCTACCATCACAGTGTGTTTTGTTGACATTACTCTATTCTTATGTGCTGCCTTGTTACAATTTTCTTTATTCTTATTTGAATAACTACTAAACAATTAGTATAAAGAATTCATCCAAGAAACTTTTATCTCGATCGCACTCAATCTGAAACGTTCACCTCAAACTGCTAGCCCAATGTAGCAAAAAATCTGTACGTGATGGAGCAAATTGGTTACCAGATTTGGATTCAGCGCACCAAAAAACATAAAAATCAATCGAAACATTAGAGGCAGTTTAAAAAAAAATTTTTTTAGTGTACCTGTGTAGTGAAAGAGAAGGCTGTCCCGCCCACACTCGGCCATTACATAAGAACATAAGATATGCCATACTGGGTCAGACCAAGGTCCATCAAGCCCAGTATTCTGTTTCCAACAGTGGCCAATCTAGGTCACATGTACCTAGCAGTTACCTCTGTTATATACTCCTCTGCAGCAAATAGTTCCAGAACATTCTGCATATATTTGCAGGCTCTGCCCTGGGACCCTCCCCATTATCAGGTTTCTGTCTTGAGGCCCTTCACTCAGTATCATATAACTAAATGTGCTGTGCTTCTTATCAGGTAGGCCGTTCCCTGCTGGGCTGCTCGGTCTGGGCTGCTCGGTCCCCGCCCTGCATCATCTTCTTTGTTTCACTGTAGTTTCGCTTGGGTGATTTTCGCTTCAAGCACAAGTTAGAATCTTCAAGGCTTAGTTCTGCAAACTTTTTCATCAACCTTATATTAGGCTGGCATCTGCTCAATTCTGTAAGTCCATTCTCTGCACACCCTGTTCAGAGTCTGGTATCCTACATGTTTCAGCAGGGATTATACATGTTGTCAATCACAGCCCACATGCAGTTCTTCTGTGCCATTTAGAAGTTAGTCAGCTCTTTGGGATAGGATCATAACTTCCAACATCATTATCAAAGTAAGCCAAATTAAGTAAGCCAAATTAGTCCTTAACCCCGTCCTTAACCCCTACAAAATGTAACAGAGCAGTGAAATTTAACGGGAGGGGCCTGCCAAACAAGCCTGAATCACCCCTGATCTAAAACAGGCATCACTTGCTGCCTGGACGTCTAGGCGGTAATGCTTAGAAAAAGTATGACGTGATGACCAGGTTGCTGTCCTGTAAATTTCCACTGGCAGCACCAAACTATACTCTGCCCACAAGGCCACCTGCGCTCTCATGGAATGCGCACGCAATGCCACCGGTACTGGCTTACCCTTCAAGATATATGCCGATGTGATTGTCTCCCTGATCCATCTAGAAATAGAGGCCTTAGCTGCCACCTCCCCCGTGTGGTCCTCCAAAGAGCACGAAGAGGCGATCGCAGTCCACTTTAGATAATGCCTCAGGACATGCTGGACATCCAAAAGATGCAACTGCGGACTGGCAGAGACATTCTCTGTGTTCCTGAGGACCAGTAGGGAGACGGACTGGTTCAAATGAAATGCTGAGACCACCTTGGGCAAGAAGGATGGTACCGGTCGCAGAACTACTTTTTCACTTGAGAAAGAAAGAAACAACTCTTGGCAAGACCAGGCCTGAAGTTCTAAAATCCTGCGCATCGAGCATATAGCTACAATAAACAATGTCTTGAGCGTTAAGTCCTTCAGCGAAGCCCTGTTCAAAGGCTCAAAGGGCTCTCCCACTAGCACCGCTAATACCAAATTGAGATCCCATGAAGGCACCACTGACCTCTGTAGCGGGTGCAGGTGAGTCACCGCCATCAGGAATCGTGCGACATTCAGGTGCGCACCCAACAATACCTCCGGACCTTTCCACGATAGCAGGAAATTGCTGCCAGCTGTACCCTTAAGGAACTAGCCGCTGGGCCCTTATTGAAACCAAGCCTGCAAGACTGCCAAGATGTCTGGAATCAAAGCCATGGATGGCCGAACCTGCCTGTCTGCATACCACGCCTCGAAGATGCGCCAGACCCAAATATAGGTGAAAGAGGTAGATCATCTTCTTGCCTTTAGTGAGGTTGAAATCACCGGGGCTGTGTAGTCTTTTTTTTTTTTTTTCCTCAATCTCGCCCTCTCAAGAGCCATGTTGTAAGCAAGAATTGATCTACCTGTGGCATGTGCACAGGCCCCTGCATCAATAGATCGTCCTGAGCCGGAAGGCGCCATTGACGATCTGCTAGAATCTGCACCAGGTCGGCATACCATGGGCATCTTGGCCAGTCCAGAGCTATCAGAGTTATCAAGCCACGATGCACTTTGATCTTCTGTGTGACCCAGTCTATCAGAGCCCATGGAGAGAACACATAAAGAAGCCCCTCCGCAGGCCACTTTTGTACTAGGGCATCTAGCCCCTCCAATATCCTCTCTCTTTGCTCGCTGAAGAAGCAGCTCACTTTTGTGGTCTCAAATGTTGCCATCAGGTCTATGATCGGGGTTCCCCAGCGGCGCACCACTTGGGTGAACACCACCTGGTTGAGTACCCATTTCCTAGGATCCACACGCACTCAACTCAGTCTGCCGTGGCATTGTTGACTCCCGCCACATGTGCTGCTGACAATGCCTGGAGATGGCTTTTGGCCCAGCTTAGCAGTTCTTCGGCCTCCTCCTCCAAGGCTGCGTAGCCCATGCCTCCCTGGCGGTTGATATAGGCTACCATGTTTGAATTGTCCAAAAGGACCCTTTCCGCTTTCCCCTGCAACCATGGCTCGAAACTCCAGAGCGCCAGAACCACCGCTCACATTTCTAGCCTGTTGATTGACCAACCAGCCTCCCACATGCTCCAGAGCTCCTTAGCAATGTGTCCCTCGCAATGGGCTCGCCAACTGGACAGACTGGTGTCAGTTGTCAGCAGAATCCACGGTGGCGACTCGAGGGACATACTGCTGTCCAGATTCTCTGGGCGAAACCACCATTTGAGAGCACGCTTGGCCACCGGCGGGCAGGCGAGCTTCTGGGACAAGAGATGAGTCTGGTACGACCACCATCAGAGCAATGCCCTCTGCAGAGGCCGCATGTGCGCCCTTGCCCATAGTACCAGTTTAAGAGTGGCCGCCATGGTCCCTAGGACCTGCAGATAATGCCAGGCTGTTGGCTCCGTCCTTCTCAGAAACTGTTTCACTAATCCTCAAAGCCCCCCTGTGCACGCTGATCCGGCAGGAAGGCTCTTGGCCACGCTGACCACCCAATTTAGACTTTGAAGGAGCTGTACTATCTGAGAAGTTGCTTGCTCGCTTTCATCCTTGGACTTTGCTCGAATCAGCCAGTCTTCAAGGTATGAATGAACTAGGAGCACCACCGCTACAACTACCATGACCTTGATGAAGGTTCACGGCGCCATTGCGAGACCAAATGGCAACATGTGAAACCATAGTCCTTGATCCCTTAAGGCCAGCCTCCGGCAGATTCCACTCATTCTGAATCATCTGCCTAACTACTCTATGCGCTGGAAAAACCTTCTGTGATTTGCGAACCGCTTGCAGTAACTGGTCCTCCAGTGACTCGTCTTCCGCTGGACCACTAGTGGGCATATTAAGTGTCTTGAGGGATTCTACGATGAGCGCCATCAACGCTTCCCAGCGGAACACCCATACAATGCATGCCTGCTCTTCCTATTTTGGGATCTCCCTTTCTTCCAGGTCTTCATCCACCTCTAGCTCCGCATCCAGGTCGTCATCCTCTGCACCTTCAGATAATGGAGACACTCCCTGACCAATGTTCCCTCTAATTTTCTGTAGGCTGTGTGCGCATAAAATATCAACTGTGCAGCTTTTGAAGGAAGATTAAATTTTTGTGCGCCACATAACGACACTCGGAGTTATATACTTTAAAATTTGACTACACGTCAGAATACAGTATGTACACTACATTGATTTTAATCAAATTAAATGAAAATAGGTGATTACTAAATAAAGCAGAAAATTTCTAGTAATTATAATCACAACTATTAAATTTTAAGATGTTTGTGTTTTCTATCCGAATCAGAACCGTAATTTTTGTGCGCTCTGTTGTAAAGTATGTGCGCTCGCTCGGCGAGGTGTGTGCGCGCGCACACGCGCACAGCTTAGAGGGAACAGTGTCCCTGACCCTCCTCCAGGGGCCTGGGTCTCTTTGCGGGTAGTATCCCTGGCTCGCTCTCAAGAGGAACCACTGCCATTTTGGCCCCGCGCTCAGACACCAAGGGACTACCTGCTGACAAAGATACAATAATCCTAATAGGTCACTAGACTTCAGAGTAATGTAATAGTTAAGCCACAGAAATTCAATTACTCCAATTATATGTAAATATTTCCCGAACCAATCACCACGTTTTCTATCTCATTTGGATTTGTGAAACCGGGTCTCAGACTATTAGGGAGCTATTGTGATAACAAAACCACTCATTGCTCCTTGTTTGCATCAATGACCCATTTTTGTATTCACTCGATTCCAAGTTTCTTTAAAGTTGCATACTAAATAAACAATATGAAAGTCAGGCTTATCTTTTTGTTGATATCCCTCAGGCTTGACTTTATGTTGATGTCCCAACGCCAGACTCAGCGCCGCTACGTTTCACGAAAGTTTTCGTTTCTTCAGGGGTTTACAGGGGCTTACAAGCCGACTTCAAATATTACCAACAGTTTCTAGAATAACGGAAATATCATATTTAAAAACCACCAACTTATAAATTTGTTTTAAAAGATTTACATATCACTCTTTTCTGTAAAAACAGCTGAATGCTGCTTACCAACTGCTTTTTACCCGAGAACATGCGCCTCAACAGGTACATAAAACGCCGTGCATGCGGCTTTTGATGTTGCAAACCGCTTATAAACATTTAGGACAATTAAAGCTCTTTAACTCTGATGAACTAGTTAAGTGCACTGATTACGTGCACAGATTCCAATCGATTGGAATCTGTGCACGTAATCAGTGCACTCAACTAGTTCATCAGAGTTAAAGAGCTTTAATTGTCCTAAATGTTTATAAGCGGTTTGCAACATCAAAAGCCGCATGCGCGGCGTTTTTTGTACCTGTTGAGGCACATGTTCTCGGGTAAAAAGCAGTTGGTAAGCAGCATTCAGCTGTTTTTACAGAAAAGAGTGATATGTAAATCTTTTAAAACAAATTTATAAGTTGGTGGTTTTTAAATATGATATTTCCGTTATTCTAGAAACTGTTGGTAATATTTGAAGTCGGCTTGTAAGCCCCTGTAAACCCCTGAAGAAACGAAAACTTTCGTGAAACGTAGTGGCGCTGAGTCTGGCGTTGGGACATCAACATAAAGTCAAGCCTGAGGGATATCAACAAAAAGATAAGCCTGACTTTCATATTGTTTATTTAGTATGCAACTTTAAAGAAACTTGGAATCGAGTGAATACAAAAATGGGTCATTGATGCAAACAAGGAGCAATGAGTGGTTTTGTTATCACAATAGCTCCCTAATAGTCTGAGACCCGGTTTCACAAATCCAAATGAGATAGAAAACGTGGTGATTGGTTCGGGAAATATTTACATATAATTGAAGTAATTGAATTTTTGTGACAAAGATACAATGCCTGATGCAGCAGGAGTACAGTTTCTGACGAGAACACACCCGGGTACCCTACCTCACCCAGGCTTTGAGGTACAGAGGGTCCGGGAATGGCCAGGGGACAAGAAATTGTTTCTTATGGAGGCAGCATGGAAACCATGGAGTCCTGCGCCTCCGTAGATGGAGAGAGCGCCCTCTCATGTCCTATCTTGTCCACTAGGGTCTGTTCCATGAAGGTGGCCTCTTGCGCACACCCCCTACAAATGCCCACCTCCAAGACTGCACCGCGCCGGGTCCCACAGACCTGGTACTGAGGTCTGGCAGGCATAATAGGAATGAAACAGAGAAGATATTCCCCAAGTGCTGCTGGCCTTCCCTACGGCTAAGCTCGAGCCTCCCCTCTTGTGTGGACACAAGGAAAACAGCATCTGCCTTAAATTACAAAGAACCCCCCCCCCCCCTTTTTTTTTTAAATAGGGAAATAACCCTGCTCCACTGAAATCCTCTCTGCCTAAAAACTCCAAAAGATACAGTGGACCCATGTCACAGGAGAGAAGGGAGAGATGAAAATTAATGCTGAGACAGAGAGGGAGAGTGAGGAAGAACTGCCCACCTTCTTCCCGCGCTCCTCATGACCTTGCAACTAGGCCTGCAATGGTAAACTGGGCCTGCATGTTCCCCCCACTCTGCTTTAAAAATCCCAGGGTACCTTTGAGGAATACTGAAGCCATGTGGAATGTGGCTGTCTGTGCCGCCATGGGAGAGCTGCTTCTGCTCCCTTCCTCCCCTCAGCTGATTGCGGCTTTGGCACCAAGGTGGCCTCCGGGGATGTCTGCCGGCTCTGACTGCCTCTGAATGGCAATGTGGCTCTTCACCTTGTGCAGGCTTTGGAAGCTGCCAAATCCCCAGTCCTCGGGAAAGCCTCCAACACACACCCCCACTCAACCGGGGAAGGGGGGGGGGGCTCCTCCATTTCTATGGTCTTTTTTTTTTTTTTTAAGGCTAACCCTGCACTATACTAAAAGAAACTGAAACTCAAAAAAAAATCAAAAAGGGTGAAGGAGAAAATATATATATCCTAAACTAACTAAACCTCCTTAGTTGTCCATTCAGCGAGTCCATCACCCTGGCTCACTACCTCCTCCAGCTGCTTGGAGACTGAGCACACTGGAACTTGTGGGAGGTCCCTGCTGTATTAATGCTGGTGTCATCAAAAGATGACATGCTCAGTCTCCAAGCTATTGGAAGAGGTACACTACCCAGCAGTGTGGGAGAGACGATAAGGAATCTGTCAGCCTTTGAATATCAGGCCCATAGAATATATGCTAATCAAGATTTTGGTGGAGTAACTTGGAGGCATTTAAGATGAATCGTGCCTAAAGTGAACTATATTTTGAGTATACTTGTGTATCCTATACCTGATAAGGTATTCTATAGCTTCTACAGAATATTAATTGATATTCTTTCTCAAAATAAAGCTACTCATATTGCACTGAGAAAGTTAAAACAGAAAGTATAGGATGGAGTTAATTTCCAAGATCTTAAGCAATATCATACTATTTTCTTGTTGACGCAAGGGGACCTGTGGCTTGAAGACCTAGGAGGAGGAACAAAACCAGTGTGGCTTTCCTTGAAGGAAGTCATGATGCATCCCCTTCCATTAAAATTTCTTTCAGATATACAAGGTAGCCAGAAATTTAAAGATTGGTTCATATAGGCTACAATAGAGAAGTTTTGTAGGCTCGGGGGGAGGGGTGGGTTTTAAAATCGGATGAGATTATGTCGCTTAGATCTCTCATATGGTTTAATCTTTGGATCCTGGATAACAATAAACACATTTGGATGATTTGGCAGTTTAAAATTAACTGGACTATGAAACAGTCAGTCTTTGGGAATCGGTTGAAGTCATTTGCAAAAGAACAGCAGGAGTATGAGGTCCCCCCCCCACCCCAAGAGTTTTATAAATGGATCCAATTGCAGCATTCTTTGGCCTATAACAAGTTCAGACTCTCAGAGCTAGCGAAACAGTGGCTGAGGACCTCTCTAGATCTATGGTGATATCCCCTAATCTACCATTCCTATGGTATTTGAAACATTTTAGCCTGGATGTCCCAGTTTGCACCTAGATGGCCTTTCTAAATGTGTCTTTTTGCCTCTACAGGCCTTCACTACCTCAGGAACAGCGTCTGTCCCCGCCAGAAGATATGTCCTTTCAGGACTTCATACGTGACATGGCAGCAGGACTCGCCATCACAGTAGCCTCAGAAAAAGAAGGCAGCTACATTACCGGTAGGGGAGACCCTTCCTCTGGAAGAAGGGCTTTTTGCCCTGTTGCTTCTTCCGTGGGAGGGAGGAAGTCTTTCAGGAGAGAAGGGTGCGGGTGACGAACTCCGTCTCAATCTCCGCTGCTTTGTTCTCCATCGTCTTGCCAAACAATTGCTCACCCAGGCACAGGACATCGAGCAACTTCTCCTGGACCCATTGTTCGAGATCCGAGGATTGGAGCCAGGCCTACTGCCTGGCCCAGATACCAGCAGCCGCAACCCAAGTGAAGGACTTGAAGCTGTCATATGAAGCACGAGAAAGGTACTTTGAACAGTCCCCCAGTGACTTCAGGAGGGACCGGAAATGGCAGAGGTAATTGCCGTTGAGACCTGCCTGAAAACCCCCGAGCTCCTTCGTGAGGTCACGAAGGAACATATACCTATATATAGCTGGTAAGCCTGAATGTGGCATGCCAGCATGGAGCCTTGGTAGGCCTTACACCCAAGGGCATCAAGGGCACAAGAATCCCTACCCGGTGGAACTGAAGAGTGGGTTTTTGGACACTCTTTCTTAGGCATGGCGGACTCAACCACCATCGAGGTATGAGGCAGCTGGGCCCTCGCTGGACCCTGCACATGGTGTCCAGGCACTTGCTGACAATGGGGATAGATGCAGGTATCTCCCACATACGGAGGAGCAGCTGGGCTAGGATGGGCGGAACCGGGACCGTGAGGGATTCCCTCGATTAGGGCCTCATATTGTAAAATATTGAGTTCCTCTGCATAGGGCTCCTCCTCAGACTGTGTGGAGAGCGCTAGGGCTTGAGCCATGTCCTGCACAAACTCCAGAAAGGAGGTGTCTTGGGGGGGGGGGGGAAGGGTCTGAAGGAAGGTCCCGATGAGCCCGAGTTTCAGGGGAAGTGTCCTCTTCGGACTTCCAGTCCGAGTATTCCAAGGAAGACTCAATGCTAGGCTGCTCAAGCAGTCTCTGTGCCTGATGCTGGGCTCCCAAGGCCAAAGCCCCCCTGGAGCCAGAGGTGCTAGCTTGAGAGGATATCGCACCCGATGACTGGGATGGAGATAGAGACCTCTGCTGGGTTCCCTCACAAGGCCCGTGGTTCTTGGGGGTAGTCATGGTGGTCTGAGGAGCCATCACAGGCATCGCCCTTGAGGTCTCAGGGCATGTGCCAATGGAGCCTGGCACCAGTGCCTGCTGGGCAGCAAGGAAGGCAGAAACGCCGTGCTCCAGTGCCAGCATTTGGGCCTCCCACTTGGGAGTGGGACCCTGCGACGCCGACGTGACCGGGTCTGGCGTCGAAGAGGAGAGGGAGTCTTCACCGGGATGACCCTTGGGAAACTGGGCACCATCGCCAGAGGCCTCCGTATCTGTGCAAGCTACCTTTAGAGGCTGCTCCTTCTCCAACTTCCTGGACTGCTGAGGTGGGCTGAGGGACCGAGCGCGAGAACACTCATGCTTGTCTGGAGCCCCTGGCAGGGTCCTCGAGGCCGCCGCCTTCTGCTCCCTTTCCGGAGACCTCTGCTCAAAGTGAAGCTGGGGCTGTAGAGCAGCTGCGGGGGACCCCAAAGGCTGTAGGTCGGTGGAGCGGGAAGCTACCGGGGACACTGGGGCCATCTTGCAGAAAATATCATCCAGCTTATGGCTCCAGATGGCCTTGGAGGACATTTTTTTTACAAAGGGAGCAGAGCTCCGGGTTGTGGTCAGCTCCTAGATACCTAAGACAACAGTCATTGGTGTCCATGAGCGACATATTTTTGGAGCATCTGTCATATTTTTTGAAACCGGAGGCCATGGGAGCAAAAATAATCCCTGCAAGGTCAAAGAGCTTTGACTCGGCCAGCGGTTGAAAAAGGCACGAAAACGTGCTGGAGACCAAACTAAGAAAAACTGCAAAACTATGAGGTCCCGGGGCCCGCTGCCGAAGCAAATGCACTGGGGATGGCGGAAAGAGGACCGGGAAACCGGAATAGAGAGAAAAAATTAGAGACTCTTTCCGAGGTACAGGACGTGTGTCCGAAGGGCTCCACTGATCAAGATGGCACCTTTGGGCGGGAAGGGGACCACGCATGCGTGGTGGCATTCCCAAAGGCTCTCTTTGAAAGCTGGGGAAATTCTCCATGCAGTCTCCGTTGGTGCCGTCACCCATATGTGAGGACTGACTTCCTGCTTGTTCCTGGAGAAATGGGTTATAGCCTTCCTGCTAGCAAACTGAGACAGAGCTAAACTCTTTGGCTTCTCTATATAGACTGGTACAGGCAGAAAGTCAATCCATAACTTTTTGGTTTCTATATATAGATTGGTACAGGTAGAAAATCAATCCATACTCTATTGGGGTCTTTTATTAACAGATGCCAGTTGGCAGTGTGTGTTCTGAAACACGCTAAAGGCATGCTGGGATGCGCATTGCCAGCTAGCAGAGGGCCATGACACAGTGCAGGATGATTCCTGTGCAACCCGCATTAGAGGCGCGAGTTGGTGGGGTATGGGCGGAGAGTGGGCATGATGAATTTGGCACAGTTAGTGCTGTGAACTAACTGCATTAGTATGGGCTCACCTAATGCCACCTCAATTGATGTTAGGCACACATGCATGAGTGCAGCATGTGTTATGGGACAAGGCTCTACATTAACTGCCAGGGAAATGCTTTACATGTCCCCGACATAGAAACATAGAAATATTTATTTATTTATTTACATTCTCTTATATACCGCGCTATTCTGCATCAGTGTGGTTTACATTGAACAAACTGAAATTACATTGAACAGGGCATTATAACTTGGAGATAACTATTTTACAGGGAACATGGGCTATGGAGGGTTAAGTGGCTTGCCCAAGACCACAAGGAGCACCTGTAGGACTAGAAACCCCAGTCCTTCCGGCCCAAGGTTGCTGTCCTCTAGTGGGATTTGAACCCGCGACCTTCCGGCCTGAAGTACCTTGCCCCAACCACTAGGCCACTCCTCCACTCCATATGACAGAAAAAGACCACATGGCCTATCTAGTCTGTCCTTCCATAACAACAGTTAAGGTGGTTTTGTTGCAGCTAACGTGCCATAGTTTCAGTGCTCTAGGTGCGTTGGATGGAACCCCCTAGTGTCCTTTAGTAAAAGTACCCCTATGTCTCAAGCAGATGGAGAGATTTACAGGTTCCTGCAACAATGAAGAATGCCAAAGCCAGGGGCAAGAGGTGAGAAAAGGTGACAGTCAGGTATAGCTGATCTTTCCCCAGGAACCAGCCTTTTGAGGCCTGTGTTTCCTCCTGTAGCCCTGAATTATCCTATTCCCTAACATGCAGGAATCTCAGGATCTCTGGCTGCAGTATTTGCTATCAGCAGTGGCTGTCTGCAAAGAGTAGATGATGTAACAGCAGGATGCCAGAAGCAGCAGACCCCAGCTAAGCTCTGGCACCCAGTGAAGACAAAGTGGGCATAGCTGGCTGTGAGAGACATACTATGCAAGGAAGGCCCCTTGCAGTCTCCCCAGTCTAATATTAGCATTGTTATGGCAGTAGGGGACACAGGAGGAGGAGCCCAGAGATGATGAAGACAGCTCAGTGGGGTAACTCTTCAGAAAAGGAGCTGGATAGTGAGGCAGCAGTTCAGACCCAAAGAAACTTGCTAATCATATGTTCTAACTTGGACCCAGAGGAGAGAAAAATTTGTGGCTGGAAAAACAATGGTAAATCTTTTAGATCCCTGCCAAGGGAAAGATTGCAAGTCATGAGTTGAATGGCATTACTCAGTAAAGATGCAGGGAAAAGTATTTTCTTTGAGAGCCAGATCTTCCTCTCCATCTGTCTCCATACAGGCAGGCCAGCCACCTTGCTAAGCAATTGCTCAGATTATTCTAGGAATGTAATTAGCTCCAGCTGGGTATTCAGAGGAATTGCAGGAACCGGTACAACTCAAAGCAACCCAGTTTGGATAAACCCTATTCTAGATCTTGAAAATGTGGAGTTGGCCTACCCATTTATAGTTATACATGGTAGTCAGCTACGGTTGTGCTCAGGGATATTGTTTCAGCCCCTATCTCAGCAGCCATAGCTTGAGTGGCTTAGCACCTGCAGGCTCGGTCAAGCAGGGTGCTACTTCTGAGGACAATGGAGATGCATCTTAGATGATTTCTCTGCCTCCATGAGCTTGTCTGGCATGGCAGTTTAATAGGAGGGCAAGGCAAGGAAAATTTATCCTTTGGGTATGTGCATTACTGAGGCTGCCTGAGCTGGGCTGTGGCCAATCCACATCAATATTTTCTGCATTAGGCTGAGACTAGTGTTTAGTGATGCTGTCCATGGTGGGTGTACTGACATTGCTGGGTAGAGACTGCAATCACTGATCCTGACCACAATGGGTGGAAACTGGAGCTCATCAGTGCTGGCCATGGGCGAAGGTAGGCACTCATCACTAAGTGAACTTTTGCTTAATAAAGGCCAATGCATATCAATAATGACTGAGCCAGGGGAGTCCAAGATGGCGGCAGTGTGGTAGCCTTGCTCCGATGGGCTCACTTCATTGGATGTGTTTGCTTGTATATGTTGCTTTCTTGCTGTTTTGTCCTCCTGTTTTTCAATGGGAAAGAGAAAGGGTAAAGTGAAGACTTACCCTGCAAGCGATCCTCCTCCTGGGTCAGCAATCCATCACGAAGTCTGTGACCCCTGGGACATCATTGGCTGCGGGGGTAAGTGCTGGAGTTGGCTTTGAAACAAGACTTTCAGGCTCAGACACTGAGTCTGGCACTGAGCAGCATAATCCTCTGGGCAAGCTGGTTACGCCAGCCAGTCTGGTGCAACTTTGGCCCCCTCTAATCGAGGCCCAGTAGGTAGGTGTAGTGCCTGGTGCAGGAAAGTTGCCAGCTATTGTTGTGTGACCTGCATCATTGGAGATGCCTGAAGAGAGGGCTGTCCTGGTTGCAGAAAGTGGAATGAGTGGCCTATTAGAGTTGGGTTCAACATCTGCCCCGGAAGATCATCCCGTCCTGCAAACTGAGGCTGTTTCATTGTTGCCAACTTTGGGAAAAGCTAATACCCCGGTGAAACCTGCAGTGGTCATGCTGGATGCAATATGAACAGCCATTGTTTTGCTGAAAAGGTTGATTTCCAAGCATTGAGGAGACCACGCAAGTTTTTCAGTCTTAGCTTAAATTACAAGAGGAAGCCTGCTCTCGGGCCAAGATGAAGGTGGAGACTGAATGCACAGGTACAAACTTTTCATTCTTTGAGTCAGTCCCTAGTCAGGGACAACTCTAGTATGCATGGGAAATTGGAGAAGTTTAACAAAATGCAAGTTCAATCATTTGGAGAAATTTTCAATTTCCCTAAATCCTCTGGGATGACTCCTGTGGATTTGTTCAGGAAGTACCTGTTAAGACATTTTTTGTATTCCCGAGAATGCCATTCCTCCCACCTCTAGGGTGTATTATTTTCCTGTTAAAAAGAGGTCCAGTAGTCTTGCTGTTGATGGTGGTCAGGAAGGTACTTCAACAGACACTCAGACTAACTCAAGTATTAGAAGATTTGACAGTGGAAGGTTTACAGAGAACAACTCTGATGGTCAACTTTGTCCTGGAGCCCAATACCACATGGACTCTTAGACTGTACTTTCATAACAGAGAGAAACTTTTCCTTAGTCAGAAGCTTTGATTTTTTTCCGACATTTCTTATGTAATAAACTAAGGCATCAATTTCTTCTGATGTGCTCTGAAATGGAGTCCTTGGGTATTTCCTTTTTTCTAAGGTTTCCTTGTAAGTGTTTTTTGAAATCTGCTAATACTAGGTATGTGTTTTATGATCCTAAACAAATGCAATCCTTTCAGGACTAACGGAACCCCTCTGGCTCATTGGTTGTTACAGTTCCATCTGGCTGAAATTTGGCTCTCCTTTAGGATGTTTAGATAGTTTAGGGCTCATGCTGCACTTTTTTCATTTTTGTTAGTTATTTCCTTTGCAATCTGTATTTAATTTTGATCTAGCCTCCCTTTCTGATTGGGTCTCTTTTCTCTGACTGTGGGCTATTTGAGGGAAGTGCTCCTTTTCTTTGTTTTCTTTTGTAAGTTGTTTTCATATATTGGCTTTTCTGCTTCCCTGTTTCCTTATTTTAAGTATGTTTTTGCTTGATGTATATTTGAAAAGTTTAAGGCAGAGGCTGGCAATCAAAAGAGCTGACAACTGCGAGCATTCATCAAAGTTGACAGATGGGAGGTCAGGTGCTTCTCAGAGAGATGTGTTCATTTCTAGTCAGAGCAGGCTGAAATAACATCAGATGCTTGACATTAACTGATGAGGCCATTGGACATCAGTGGTAGGACTCCTGGTGCTTATAAAATTCGGCCCTCATTGGTGCGGACTGGATGCCTGTGGGAATTTGACAATTTCAGCTAGTACACAAGGATTTATTTCATACCAGGTCCCCTTCAGGGCCAGCAAATATAGAGGTGGTTAAAGTTTGCAAGCAGTCTCACTTATGTCACTTCTACCTCATGTTCCAGTAGGTTCTGCAATTCAAGAGGCAGGCCCTTCTACCTTTTCTCAGCCCTAAGTGCTGGGAGGCAAGGTACTCAGCCATCTCTTGCAGCCTTTCCACAGTTTCATCTTTATAGAGGGACCACTCTACAGTCACCTTTGTTGGTTTTCTAAGCCATCTATGGCTATAGGATTTTCTGAAACTATACTGGCTGCTCTTCTTCCCTCACTCATGAACCTGATGTTGGGTTATCTTCCCTCCCTATGCTCAAGAATCCTTCCCTAAGCCCTCTCAGCACAGAGACATCCCTTGACTAATGAAAGGTAGCACAGGTACACTAAAAACATTTTTTTTTAAACTGCCTCTAATGTTTCGATTGATTTTTACGTTTTTTGGTGCGCTGAATCCAAATCTGGTAACCAATTTGCTCCATCACGTACAAATATTTTGCTACATTGGGTTAGCAGTTTGAGGTGAACGTTTCAGATTGAGTGCGATCGAGATAAAAGTTTCTTGGATGAATTCTTTATACTAATTGTTTAGTAGTTATTCAAATAAGAATAAAGAAAATTGTAACAAGGCAGCACATAAGAATAGAGTAATGTCAACAAAACACACTGTGATGGTAGCAAAATTGTCTGCACTTAAAACAGCCACATACATGTGCACAAACATTGAGCATATAAGAGCGAGGTTAGACACAAAGCAAAGCAAAGAAATGTGCAAAAAATGTTGTACAGGTATGTATGTAAGAATAGAAAACGCAAACCGCACCATTGCAATACATGAAGACAAACACCCGATGGTGTGAAAATAAAATTCTAATAAATGAGATCCGACACTGTGGTAATAACTAGCAAATTTTTATTTCAAAGTTTAGTAAAAACACGATATTTGTCAACACACTTTAGATTTTAAAGTCATTCTTGGGTCAATCAATCTCCTGGTGGGCCCGTTTCTTCTTCCCCCAAATGCTTCTCTTGGTGCGCTGCTTGGCGTATTTTTCATCTGGGGTTTCCCGCAGCAGCAACCAGCAGAAATCAGCCATCATAGTGGTGTTCCATCTTCCTTGGTACCTTATCTCTGCGTCCTTGATGTCCTGGTGAAACCTTTCACCTTGTTCTTCACTGTATGCCCCCAAGTTTTCGGGAAAGTAGTTCACATGGGGAGTGCAAGAAATGGACTTTCAGGCTCATGTTACAGCCTTGTTCTTTGAAGGCATTGAGCATCCTGGCAACAATATCCTTATAGTTCTCATCCCGCCTGTTCCCCAAGAATTTGAGAACAACATCCTTGAAGGAATCCCAGGCTTCTTTTTCCTTCTCAGACATCGTTTCAGCGAATGCTCCATCTGAAATGAGTTTCCTTATATCAGGGCCAACAAACACTCCTTCCTTTAGCTTTGCTTCAGAAAGTCGGGGGAACTTTGAGCAAAGGTACCGAAAGCACTCACCATCTTTTGGAAGGGACTTGATGAATTGCTTAATGAGACCCAACTTAATGTGGAGAGGTGGTAATAGAATTTTATCACGAGGTACCAAGCTCTCATGAAGAACATTTTTCTCACCGGGTCTCAAATACTCCCGAATTGGCCAGTCTTTTTTCCCCCAGTGTAGGTCGCGGGGCCCGGCTATCCCACAAGCAAAGGAAGCACGGATATTTGGTGAAACCGGATTGCTGCCCTAATAGCATGGATAGAATTTTAAAGTCTCCACAAATCATCCACTTATGCTCATCATAACGAATCTTCTGAAGAATCAGGGCCAAATTCTCGTATTTTTCTTGGAGAATAAGAGAGTGAGCAATAGGAACTGAAGCGAATGTGTTGCCATTATGAAGAAGAACACCTTTTATGCTGTCTTTTGACGAATCAATGAACAGCCGCCATTCAGCAGGATCATACTTGAGTTTAAACCTTTCCATCACTCCGTATATATCGTTGCACAATACCAAATCTTCCTCTTTGCTGAAATACTTCAAAAATTGTGTCTTGCGGTTGCGGTACCAATAAAAAGTTGTTCCTGGTGACAATAGATTTTTCTGTTTAAGCCGAGAACCTAGCAGTTGGGCAGCATCTTTTGGGAGTCCTAAATCCCGGACTAAATCATTCAATTCAGCTTGAGAGAAAAGTTCAGGTTTCGGATCTGGTTCAGTTTCAAACTCGGAAGTACTGGACTCATCGGGAAAAGCCATCTGATGAGTCTCATCATGATCAGAACTGTCCACACAAATATGATCCAAAGATTTTGGTGGTTCAGGCACAGGTACTTCGTTGCTATGAGGCATAGGCCTAATTGCTGAGGGAAGGTTGGGGTAACTTATTATGTTCTTATTTTTTAAGTTGTATCCCTTCACAATGCAAGAGCAAAAATAGCAGTCACTGCTGTGGTCTCTTTGTTCACGCCACATCATAGGTATTCCGAAACGAAATGCTTGTTTTTTTACCTTTCATCCATAAGCGTAGATCTTCCTCACATGTCTTGCACACTTTGTGAGGAGCCCACGGCTTGTCTTGATCGCCTAACTTCAAACCGAAATAGGCGAAATATACTTTTTTAATAAATGCAGAAATGTTCCTCTGCTGCTTTTTCACGGTATATTCCCCACAAATAAAACAAAAACCGTCCGGAGAGTTGACGCAACCTCTGGCTCTGTGAGCCATCACAAATACACAGCACTGCAAACTACAACTGTAGTGAACCACTTCGGAATAAAGCTGGATTACGACTGAGCAAACAAAAGGTAATAATGAACTTGCAAGAAACTGAAATTTGACAGGAACGTTCATGTCGCAACCACCGTGTTTGAGCGAGCGAACGAGGCGAGGCGAACAGGAAAGAACATGCGCCAGCGCGAGTACTGGATTTAGCCCCCCGCCTCCCAATTGTCCTGTTAATGTATAAAATGAATACAAAACACTCTAAAATATCATGAGGGAGTGTTTCTAGTTAGTTAACCATTACAACCTCTATTTTGGGCCAAGAAAATAAACTGCAGTCGGCTAAAAAGAAATTATGTGAACATTCCTTATATGGGTAAGAAATCTAATTTTGCAAGAAAACGTGACGTGATGGAACATTTTGGCTATTTTTCCTGGATTCAGCACCCCAAAATCTATAGGAATCAGTTGCAAAACTGGAGGCAGGTTTTTGGTAGTGTACCTGTGTAGTCAATAGTTATTCCCTATACATTGGGGCTGTATATGCTCTAAGACCCATCCTTGCTGCTCTGATGGGGATAGCCTGTTCCTGCCAGCACAAAGCACAGCCTCAGCTTTCTTGGCTTAGGAGAGAATATAGAGAATCTTGCAACTTGGTGTCAGCAGAAGCTTGGTCTTTCTTCAGCAGAGATTGGAGAAAGATGTGTTCCTTACTACTTATTCAGGATCATATAGTAGCAGTGATAGCTAGAAGACAAGCAGCTCACCCAGAGGTGTTTTGCTTCCTCACTAAAGAATCAAGAATATTTGACCAATGATTCAATCATGGCAACCCAGAAATCAGACATCAGTGCATGTGGGTTAATCTTAGCTCCTGTGAATCTCTAAGAAAGACTGATATATGGCTTTCTCACATAACTTAGTAGGAGTTATAGGCTTGGCCAATACCTATTGCAGCTATAAGCCCAGTCCAGTAGAGGGCTATGCAGGAAATCTTGAAACATGAGGCCTCCCTAAAACTAATTTCAGCTTCATTCTACCATTGATTCCATTCCAATCAGTCATTCTTGCTCTGAGCTGTTGAGCTGGTGCCACAACAGAAGATGATTTTCACTGGCTGAAGATCAAACAAGTAGGGAGACAGTATTTTAATAGCACTACCCCCTGCATCAGATCAGGCAAGCTCTTCTTGGTTGGGGTACACCAAAAAGGAGAGATGGAGTTTAAAACTTTCATATCCAGCAGCTAGTGTGTCAACCTATGTTGCCAAAGGTCAGCAGGCACCAGAAGGCTGTCAAGCAGACTTGATGGTAGATCAGGTTTCTGTAAAGGTGGCATGCCAGATGACACCTGCAGGACAGCCACTCATTGGCTCATCACAGCACTCAAAGTTTGACTAGGCTTACAAGTCACAAAGTAGGCTGAACTTAGCATAGTAATATAAAGGGAAGATATGGCTTTCTCTTGCACAGCCTAGTGGGAAGCTCTGGCACATTCCACTAGTCTGAACTGGCCTGGCAAGGATGATGATGCAGGTTCAGTTATGCTTACCTGATAACTGTCTTTTCTTGAGTCCAGATTTTCACTGTGAAACTGTGATGCCCAAGAAGTACTGGACATACTCATAAATGATCTGAAGATAGGAGTGATGAGTGAGGCAATCAAATTTGTGGATGACATAAAATTATTCCAAGTCATTAAAACATCAATGGATTGTGAGGATTTGTAGAAGGATTTTATGCAACTAGGAGACTAGGCATTTAAATGGCAGATGAAATTTGGGGTATCTCTACTAAGCCAGGCTAATGCAACTAGATCCATTGAATAGCATAGGACCTAGTTTCAGACAGCCTGGGTTAACTGCTAGCCTGGCTTAGCAGACAACTGCAAAGTGATGTATATAAGTAGAAATAATCCCAACTAGAGGTACAAAATGCTGAGTTTCGAGTTAGGAGTCACCATTCAAGAAAAAGATCTTGGAGACAGTGTGGCCAATACACTGAAACTTTCAGCCCTGTGTACTGCAGCTGCTAAAAAAAACCCAAATAGAATAGGGATTATTTGAAAAGAAATAGAGAGCAAATCTGAGAATGTCATTATGGCTTTGAATAGATCCATGGTGCAACTTCATCTTGAGTATTATGTGGAATTCTAGTCCATCTCACAAAAGGATATCACACAATTAGAAAAGGTTCAGTGAACGGCAACAAAAATGATAAAGGGGATGGAACACCTCCCTTACCAAGAGAGACTAAACTGGTTAGGGCTCTTCAGCTTGGAGAAAAAATGATAGAGGGGTTATGATCAAGGTTACAAAATCAAGAGTGGGGCAAAACAGTTAAATAAGAAATGGCTGTTTAACCTTTCAAACACAAAAACAAGCATACACTCCATGGAAGGCATATTCAAAATGATCAATGCCATTTTGTGCCGCTGACTACCCCTTCCTAACCCTACAGCATGCCCAGTGCTAACCATGTAGCATCGAGTTATTCCGGGGACAGAGCTGAAGTTAACCGGCTGGCGGCAATATGCAGCCACTGGCTGATTAACTTAAACTGGCTAACGTTAGGCACTTAAACAGCTCACCTAACATTAGCCAGTTTAGCTAACCTGCCAACAGCTGACTGGTTAGCTGCCAACAGCTGATTGGTTAGCTAAAACACTAACCAGTTACACCAATATTCAATGCTGGTGGTCGGATATGACCCTGGCATTGATTAGCCAGTCTTAATGAAAGCGGTGATGGCCAGCCACCGCCACTGAGCATCAACCCCCAGGAAACTAAGAACCAGCAGATTGAAAACAAATCATAGAAAGTGCTTTTTCCTCAGGCAGCTCGTAGTTAAGCTGTGAAATTTATTACTGGAGCATGTGGTCAAGGCAACTAACATATGGGGCTTCAAAAGAGGTCTGGCAGAAAAGTCTAAAGAATTATTCGCCATGTAGGCCTGGGAGAATCATGGCTTATCACGGGAAACAAGCTATGAAAAACACATACATTTTGGGATCTGCTGGCCACTCTGAGATATACCAGGGTCCATAGATCCCAGCATCATGACTCAGCATGCTTTTCTTATGTTCTTAAGGTGGTTCAGCCTAGATTACTACTACTACTACCATTCAACATTTATATAGCACCACGCATGCAGCGCTGCACAGCTAACCTACAGGAGGTAGCCAACATATAAGAGAGAGTCCCTGCCCGTCAAAGTCAAGCTCATCAGAGCTTACAGTCTAGTCAAAAGAACACAGTACAGTCATAAGTTAGATCTAAATGCAACGGTGAAGAGGTGAGTCTTCAACCTGGATTTGAAGAGGGCCAGGGAGGATGCCTGGCGCACAGATGCAGGTAAGCTGTTCCAGGCGTATGAAGCAGCAAGGCAAAAGCACAGTCGGGAGTTCGCGGTGCGGGTAAAGGGCATAGATAGGAGCAATTTGTTAGCGGAGCGCAGATTACGAATGGGGACGTAGGGGGAGATAAGAGATGAAAGGTATTGAGGGGCCATAGAGTGAATGCATTTATAGGTCTGCAGGAGAAGCTTGAATTGAATGCGGAATTGGACAGGGAGCCAGTGAAGCGACTTGAGAAGAGGAGTAACGTGTGTGTCGCGAGGCTGGCAGAGGATTAGTCGAGCAGCATAGTTTTGTATGGATTGAAGAGGGAGGAGGTGGCTTACGGGGAGACCAGCGAGGAGGATGTTGCAGTAGTCGAGGCGCGAGGCGATCAAGGAATGGACAACTGTTTGGTGGTGTGTTCAGAGAGAGGAAGGGGCAGATTTTGCTGATGTTGTAGAGAAAGAAGCGGCAGGTCTTAGCTACAAGCTGGATATGAGCGGAGAAGGAGAGAGAGGGTGTCAAAGATAACCCCAAGATTGCGGGCAGAGGGAACAGGAAGGATAGTAGATCCATCTACCTGGACTGAGAGAGGGGGAGTGGGGGGGAGGAGTTGGGCGGAAAGACAAGGAGTTCAGTCTTGGCCATGTTCAGTTTCAATCGGCAATGAGACATCCAGGCAGCGATGTCCGAAAGACAGGCAGAGATCGTGGACTGGGTTGCTGGAGAAATATCAGGTGTGGAGAGGTAGATCTGGGAGTCATCGGCATAGAGATGATACTGAAAGCCATGGGAGGAGATAAGCGCGCCAAGGCCTTGGGTATAGAGAGAGAAGAGGAGGGGGCCCAAGACAGATCCCTGGGGTACATCTACATGTAGCGGGGTAGGAGAGGAGAAGGAGCCACCAGAGCATACTCTGAATGAGCGATGGGAGAGGTAGGAGGAGAACCAGGATAGTACGGAGTCCTTGAAGCCAAGCGAGGAGAGGGTGGTGAAGAGAAGGTTGTGATCAACGGTATCAAAAGCAGCAGAAAGGTCAAGAAGGATGAGGATGGAATAGAGGCCCTTAGATTTAGCCAGGAACAGGTCATTGGTGACTTTTGTGAGTGCCGTTTCAGTGGAGTGTAGGGGACAGAAGCCGGATTGTAGTGGGTCCAGGAGGGCCTGGAAGGTGAGGAAATCGAGGCAGCGACGGTGAACTGCTCGTTCCAATAGTTTGGATATGAAGGGAAGGAGGGATATGAAGGGAAGGAGGGAGAAGGGTCGATATTTAGAAGGGCATGTGGGAACAAGTGAGGGTTTCTTGAGGAGGGGTGTGACAACAGCATGTTTGAAGTCGATGGGGACAGTTGCCGTGGAGAGTGAGAGGTTGAGGATATGCGTGATGGACAATGGTGTGGGAGATGGAACGTAGGAGATGAGTGGGGATAGGGTCTGATGTATAGGTAGTGGATTTGGAGGAGGAAAGGAGTGTGATTTCTTCTTCAGAGATCGGAGGGAAGGAGGAGAGCGTGGCAGGGGGAGTATGGATGGGGAGGAGAAATGGGGGGGAGGGGAGGGTAATCTTGTGGATTTTGTCATGGAAATAGTCGGCTAGGGTTTGGGCAGAAAGGGAGGGTGGGATCGGGGCGGGGAGACCTTGAGAAGGGAGTTGAGGGTATTAAAGAGACGGCGAGGATTAGAGGCAAGGGAGTTGGTCAGATGGATGTAGTAATCTTGTTTGGCAAGTGCTAATGCTAACTGGAAGGAGCCAAGCATGAATTTGAAGTGAAGAAGATCTTCCCGGGAGTGGGATTTGGACCAAGCTCGTTCGGCGGAATAGGCACAGATGCGTAGGTAGCGGATTGTGGGAGAAAGCCAGGGTTGGGGAGTAGATCGTTTAACAGGACGTGGGGTGGGAGGGGCAAGAGTGTCAAGGGCTGAGGATAGTGTAGCATTGTATGAAGATAATGCCTCGTCGACGGACTTGGAGGATAAAATGGAGGAGAGAGATGGAGGTGGAAGAGAGAGCCAAGGGATCAATATTATGAAGGTCTCTAAATAGGTCGGAGGAGACAGGGCGAGGTTGGGATGGTGGGAGCTGAAGAGTAAAATGTTGAGGTGATGGTCAGATGAGGGAAGGACTGAATTGCGGAGGTTTGAGGGAGAAGAATTGGAGAAGAGTATTAGATCAAGGCAGTGGCCATGTAGATGTGTGGGGGCAGTGGAACAAGGTTTGAGGTCGAACGAGGAGGTAAGGGCGAGGAACTGAGGCATGGGGGTCAAATGGGTTGTCAATGTGAATGTTTAACTCGCCAAGAATAAGAGTGGGGGATGAGGGGTCCATAAAGGCAGAAAGCCAGGAGTCGAAGTCGGTGAGGAAGGTAGATTTGGATTTGTCAGGTGGGCGATAGATAACAGCTACTCGGAGGGGGAGTGGTGTGAGGAGACGGAGTGGACTTCGAAGGAGAGGGGAGAGTGTGAATGGGGTGGCAGGAGGGGTTGGAATTGGCAGGAGGGAGAGAGTAGGAGGCCAATGCCACCACCGCGACCAGTAGATCGTGGTGTATGGGAGAACTGGTAGCCACCATAGCAGAGAGAGGCAATTGATGCGGTGTCGTCGGGGGAGAGCCAGGTTTTGGTCAAGGCAAGAAGGTGTAGGGCATTAGAAATAAAAAGATCGTGAATAAAAGGTTTTTTTTTTTAACGACACAGCAAGCGTTCCAAAGGGCGCATGAGAATGGGAGGGAGGAGAGGGATAATGATAAGGTTGGATAAATTATGTGTGGGTTTCTTATAAGAGTAGCGTGGGGGTCTATTTTTAGGGTAAAACTGAGATTTGGAGGGAGCAGGATGTGGTTGGGTAAGTCTGTGTGTGTGTGCTCTCCAAGCGGGGCATGGTGGAGAGGAAATGAGGGGTAAGTTGGTGGTAACGGGTAGGTTACGTGAGGGATTATTTTGGGGGGGGTAGGGTTGGCGTTGATATCTATGGATGAGTGAATGTGGGATGAATGAGGGAGGGCGGAAGGAGGGAGGAGCGGGATGTTGATGAGATTAGATGGGGTATGTAAGGAATTTGTAATAGTGTGAGAAGGAAGTCGGGGGGGGGGGGTAGGGGTGGGGTTGATATTACCTGATGAGAGAAGGAGAATGAGTATTAGAGAGCGGGGTAAAGTGGAGATAGTACGGCGGAAGCGAGGGAGGGGTTGCTTTAAAGAGAGGGGGGCTGGTTGAATGTGGGGGATGGTGTGAAGAAGCTCAAGAGCAGGTGCAAGGTTAGGGGACAGAATGGAGGGAGAAGTGAGGAAGGTAGATAGGGGGGCTGGTTGAATGTGTGGGGTGGTGTGAAGGCTCAAGGTTGAATGTGGGGGGTGGTGTGATGGCTCAAGGGCAGATGTTAGGTGAGGGGGCAGAGTGGAGGGAGAAGTGAGGGAGGTAGGGGGAGGGTAGTGGGAAGAGGAGGGAGGATGTTGGTAGGAGGGGAGGCAGTTGGGGAGGATGAGGAAGAGAAGGACAATGAGATGTGGGGCCATGAAGGTGGGCAGCGAGGTCAGAGTAAGCAATGGGTAGCAAGTAATAGGCAAGCAAGCAGGCGGTGGGTAGCAGTACTATGAGCAGTTCTAAGCAACATCAATGGGTAGCAGTTCTATGCAACAACAGTGGGGAGCAGTTCAAATTACAGATCATATTAAAAAGTAAAGTAGAAAGACAATTACTTTTCTCCTAGATGTTATCATTAAATGAGGATCTGCACCTGAGAGTCAAACATCACCTGGCAGAACAGGGGCAAATGGTTCCTAGCTATGAAAGAAAAATACTGACAGACCTTTTGGCTACACCAGGCTATATAGAGAAGCTAACAGTTTAGCTCTGATTCCGTCTGCTCGCAAGAGGGATACAACCCATTCATTTGAACTGGTCTGGCAGGAATCAAGGAAAGAGTTAGGTACGCATGACTGAACCTTTTGTTTACTGAACTTTTTTGTGGACAGTATCTGACCAGAAAATAGGGGTTAGCAGATCATGTCGACCAGCAGTATTCATGGAAGAAAGTCCATTTATCTGTTTCTTACATGGTGAAGGGAAAAGACTGTCATTCAGCATTATCATCTGTAGTACTCTAACATATCCAAGAAGGAAACATATTTAATTATTTAATAAGATATTTATTCTGAGAGCCACAAGACAACAAATATATAGAGTAAACCATAGAAATATTTTTATTATTAATATTTGTTTAAATAAATGGTACATGTTCAAAGTACAAAAAATGTAACACTAGTTTATTAGAAATCATTTGCACAATGTGTTTGGCAATGACATAGTTAATGCTGCAATGCTCGCATGCACACTATGCTGTGCTGTAAAAAAAACACGTGCATTATTTTGTTAAATAGAAAAAGATATAATAATTAAATTACAAATTCATTGCTTCTGTCAATTTTCTTTCTTCAGGGATACCATTTACCTGCAAATAAGTAAAAAAAAAAGCCAATATATTACTTTTTTTTCCTTTATGTAAAGTCTGTAATGTTCCTATATCTATAAACATATATACAGGAACAACATTCACAAAGCAAGCCTAGAATTCACCATCGACAGCACTGGCCCTCTTGCTAGGACCAGGAAGTGTCATGGGGTGAGCAGACTGAGGTGGGAATTCTGGTTTGAGAGCTTGTCCTTATTTGACAGCTTGACACCTTGCAGTAGTATTGCAACACTCCTGGTAGGGGTCAGATCCGCCATTTTGAATCCTAGGGGCATGTTTACTAAGTCGTGATAGGCTTTTGCACCTAATGTGATGGATTAGTGTAAATAGCGCCATGTTAACTGCAAAAGCCGCGCATCTCTTGGGGGCATGCAGAGCATTTTCCCAGCAGATAATACTGCGAAAATGTAGAGATCGCAGTGGATGCAGCTAACACCATCCCTTGAGGTGGCATTGGTTGCACTTGCAATGTCTGCAAAACATATGGCTTACCACATGCTCGTGCCAACACTCATGGAAACTGCTCGTTGCAGAAATGCCCAATCTTTGCCCACACCCCACTGCTAATGCACGGAATGCAGATAGTGCAAAAAATTCCCTGCGCTATCTACATTTTGCTTGCATTAGCTGTTGTGGTGGTGCACTTTTCCCACATTAACAACTAATGCGCTTTAGTAAACATGTCCCCAGGTGGCAGTGAGGCAGGAGCAAAGGGGATTACTCCTGCCCTACTACTATACCACTCTAGATTCCTCTGGTAAGCACCTGGGGTGGCAGAAGGATCGGGTGATGGTCTTGAAGAGTAAGTTGAAATGGTGATGTAGGAGGTGAGTCTGTTGTTCGCAGGGTCCTACAGGGCAGGTGGTGGGACATAAGATCAGGGGTGTCGGGGTTCTGATCGATGGGTGGAACATGAGATCAGGAACCTATATCAGGGACTGGAGTATTTAAAACGTTTAAGTGCAGGGGCTGGTAGTAAGTGCATTGGCAGATATCAGAGATGCACCTGTGCCATCTGTCAAAGCATTTAACATGGGCTCCTGTACTATGTATCTGCCCTGTGCAGTAAATGTTGGGTAGATGATGACCATGCCCTCCAACCTTTACAGCACAGGCTTTGTACTTGCCACACATTAAATTTTGCTTCTAACACTGGAATCTACAGAAACATACCGCACTTTAGTACACATTCCCCAAGTTAGGTGTGCCATCAACCACAGTTTTATTCCATTTAAAGCAAAGCACGATAGGTGGTCTAGGAATATAGCTAAATAAGCATGAAATCAATGTGTGTCCATAAGCTTAACCTCCCCTGATTCCAAGTGACTGTAGAAGCAGCTTTCAAAAAGGAAAACCAAAACCTTAGCCACAGATACACACTAACTAGGCCTTTTACTAAATTGTGCTATGCAGTTAGCAGGTTTAGGCATGCAATAACCATGTGCTCAGGCCTGTGGTAGCTGTGTATTAGCATAGGGACAGGACAGTTACTGCATGCTGATTTGCACGTTTACTGTGACTTGTGTGTTGGGGTGATGTTCTTGGGTTAGGGCCGGAAAGGGGGCCTGGTGAGCACACTGCAGTCAATTCAGGAGTAAGCGCTGCATGCTGCCACTGTTATAATTAGTGTTGGTGCAATTACCTCCACCTCAATAGGTGGAATTAAATGGATCCGCAATAAGGTGACATTTTACTTACCAGATAATGTCCTTTCCTTGAGTCCTGCTAGACCGGTTCAGACAAGTGGATTGTGTTCCCCTACCAGCAGATTGGTTGAGACAAAGAACCAATGAAATGCTCAGCTCACTCCCATGCCTCTATCCAGCTCAGCCACCAGAGGTCCCTTTCTTTGTCTCCAGCAGAAGGTGGATGGATTTTCTCCTCTCTGTAGAAAATCTGAAGATTGAGAGGAAAGGAGATTGATTAAATGCTTGTGAACGACCACCTCAAGCCCTAAAGGGGTGATTCACTTGAGCATAATATAGGAGGTGCCACTAGACTGTGGTCTTTTTGGTAGCCATAGGAGGAAGGAAAATCAGTTCAGTTCCACGCCCTTATCATGATAAGGGCCTGTTGAGCAACCACAAATTGGAGAGATTTGGAAGAATCTGCAAGAGTACAGTCTCCTCACACAACCTCAGCATCCCCTCCCTCCTCCGCCTCCTGCTCTCTCCTGAAGATTGCACAAGGTTCTAAGAGGGATCTGCCTGCCAGCCACCTTTCACAGTGTGCTGTTAAAATAAAACCAGCCAGTGAAGCAGTCTCAGGAGAGTAGAGCTGAGCCTGGAACGGATCCTATCCCCGTAGTTCTCAGGGGGTGAGTACCAAGGCTTGACCTTGTCATTGTCCTTGTTGGGGGTTCCCGGTTACGTCTCTGAGGGATGCAATTCAGGTTAGACTGCTAGCGACCGTTGGCACTGTGTGGGGGTTTCTCGCCGTTTTCTGCACACATTAGTAATGTTTTTGCCTATTGTTCACCTGGGGGTTGTGTGGTCCTAATGCGCGTTCCATTCAAGTGGTTCCAATGAATGCTCTTTCCCTTCAGTTTTTGTCCCAAAGCATATGGGAGATACAGATCAAGTCTTACACAACCTCAAATCTGTAAAACAATATAATCATCAGTAGCAAACTATGACCATGAAAGTAGAAACAGAAGGCAGTCAGTAGATGAGCCTGCAGAGCCAAAATACAGAATCATGGTGGACCCAAGTGTACTGCAGCAGAAAAAACAGAGCAATACAGTTTCAGAGTCGGGCCCTAGACTGATCTAGCAGGGCTCAAGGAAAGGATATTATCTGGTAAGTAAAATGTCACCTTCCATATTATCCTGCTAGACCAGCCCAGACAAGTGGGATTTACCAAAGCTACTACTCCACCGGACAGGAAGAAGACACAGCAGCTCATAAAACACTCGAGCTGAAGGCCGTATCTACATGTGCGTGGACATCCAAATGGTAATGCTTTGCAAAAGTATAAAGCAGTGGTTCTCAACCTTTTTTGTACCGTGACCCCTTTTACCATTGGTCAACTTGTGGTGACCCCCAATGATAAAATCAAATGCGTCTCTCTTCCTTTACCGTTAACGCATTGTTGCTGTAATCATTTGTTGAATTATTAATATATTATAGGCCTTTGCAATATGTTTTTATTTATAAAATTTACTTATTTAAACCACAATAATTAATCACAATAACAAGTAACAATATTTGATTTCAAAATTATGATGATTTTGTAGTCAAATCACTAATATGAAATAAAATTATTTTTTCTACCTTTGTTGTCTGACCAATTTATTCCCTGATCATGCTGGTCCCGATCTGAGGCTTTTGCTTTCCTGTCTTCTCTTAGCTCTCTTTCTGTGGTCTATGGTCCATCTGCCATTTCTTATCTCTTCTTTCGTTTTCTTCACTTCTTTCCATCAGCCTATTTCCAGTCCCAGTAACCATCCCCAGTATCAGCCCCTTTCCAGTCCTCACTCTCAGTACCTTCCAATGTCACCTTGCATTCCCATGACTGCCACTTGTGTCCATTCCCTTCCAGTCCCCTTCTTTCCCCACTGAGCAGTCCCTTCTAGTACAAATACCATGGCAGCCCCTCTCAGATCCACTCCCTTCCAGTTCCATTCTCCCATCCCCTCGTATCAGCCCATTTGTAGCCTTAGCCCCCAGTTTTCTTCCAGGGCCAGCAGCTCTATCCTCCCCTCCCCACAATTAGCCCATTCCCAGTCGAAGCCCCCCAATCAGCTCGCTTCCAGTGCTAGTCCCCCCCCAACCCCATTACCAGTGCTAGCCTCCCCTAATCAGCCCAATACCAGTCCTACCCCCCATCAGCTCATTACCAGTGCTAGCCTCCCCTAATCAGCTCATCTCCAGTGCTAGTCCCTCCTCAACCCCATTACCAGTTCTAGGCTCCCCTAATCAGCCCATTACCAGTCCTACCCCCCCCCCCCATCAGCCCATTTCCAGTCCTAACCTCCCCAATCGGCTCATTTCCAGTGCTAGTCCCCCATCAGTCCATTACCAGTCCTACCCCCCTATCAGCACATTACCAGTCCCAACCCCCCCTTGATCAGTCCATTCCCAGTCCTAGCCTTCCCTAATCAACCCATTACCAGTCCTAGCCCCCCCCCCATTTGCCCATTATAATCCTAACCTGCACTGTCTCTCCCCTCTGTCCAGCATTTATTGCCCGTCTGTACAGTATGTCCCCGTCTCTTCCCTTTGTCCATGTCAGCCCCCCTCCCTCCATCCATGTCAGCCCCCCTCTCTCCATGTCAGCCCCCTCCCTCCATCCATCAATGTCAGCCCCCCTCCCTCCATTCATGTCAGCCCCCTCTCTCTCCATGTCATCCCCCCTGTCCATGTCAGACCCCTCCCTCCCTCCATGTCAGCCCCGTTGCAGGTTCCCTGCCCCCTCCTCCCCTCTCCCTGTCTGCCTGCTGCTGCCCTGCTGTTCTACAGCCGCGGCTCCCTGTCTCTTAGGGAACCTTGGCTATACCTGTAAAACCGTTGCGGAGCCTTCCCGTCTCTCAACGGGCTCCGTGCAGCATTGTCCCGCCTCCAAAGGAAGTGGTAAACAACTTCCTTTGGAGGTGGGACAATGCTGCATAGAGCCTGTCAACAGACAGGAAGGCTCCGCAATGGTTTTACTGGCACAGCCGCGGTTGCATTAGAAGGGACTGGGAGGCAGTGAGTTTGCCGCTGCTGAGAAGCGGACTCGGCAGTGGCAGCAACTTGGGTACTTTTTTTTTTTTTTTTTTTAACGGCGAGGTGAGGCGAGGCGACCCCCGCTAAATCCTGTGGCGATCCCCGTGGGGGTCGCGACCCACAGGTTGAGAACCGCTGGTATAAAGAGATGCCCTTGTTGTTGCCTGACAAATCTCTGCAGGGGCCACTGAATTCCGCTCCGCCCACGAGGATGCTTGTGCTTGGGTAGGATGGGCACACAAACCCTCCAGAACTGTCCGGTTATGTAACAGATATGCTGAGGCAATAGCCTCCTTAAACCAGCACCCCAATGTTTACCTGGCTGCCGACTCACCCTTGTGCAGGCCAGCAGATGGCACAAAAAGATGGTCCGACTTATGAAAGGAATTTGTAAACTCCAAGTACCGGAGAAGCCACCCTCCAGACATCTACAAGACAAAGATCCTTATCCTTCCCCCAGCATTGCTCCTTTGAGAAGGAGGGTAGGCAAACCACCTGGTTCACATGAAAGGAGACAGCAGTTTAGGCAAGAAGGAAAGCACAGGCCGAATAGAAATGGCCTCAGTTGGAAAGGACAGATAAGGATCCCGGCAAGACAGAGCCTGCAGCTCAGAGATCCGTCTTGCAGAATAAATCGCGACCAAGAGCATCAAATCCTTCAGCGAGTACCAGAGACAGATCTCAGGAAGGAATCATAAGGGGTGATGCAGATGTTGAACCCCTTGTAAAAAAATGGGAGATGTCCGGGTACAAGGCCAAGGACTTTTCCCACCACTGGACCACGGAAACAGGCCAAAGCTGCCACCTGAAACTTCAGGGAGCTAAGTGGGAGGCCCTTCTCTAGGCCATCCTGCAGAAAGGCCAACAGGGAAGACACCTTGGCCACCTCAGGAGCCAAGTGTCATGTGGCACACCAGCGCTCAAAGAGGCATCATATCTGTACGCATGCTAGTTTGGTAGACTTCCAAGCACCAAGTATGGTAGAGGCTACTGCTGGAGAGTAGCCCTTATGCACTAGTAGTCTCCTTTCAAGAACTACACCTTAAGCGAGAAGGGAACTGGGTCCTCCAGGACGATCAGTCCCTACCACAATAGTCCCTGAGATAGAGGCAGCTGAAGAGGAGGTGCTTGCAGGAGCCTCATCAGGTCTCCAAACCATATTCTCCATGGCCAATATGGTGCCACCAGAACAATCCTGTCCTGATGGTGCTCTATATGCCGAATCACATGCCCCACCAGGGGCTACAGAGGAAGCATGTACAGCAGCCGCTGATTGGGCCAAGGCTGGGTCAGGGCATCAGTGTTCTTGGACCCTAACTCTGTGTGGTGACAGAAGAAATAGCATATTTTGGCATTGGAGTGGGTCACTAACAGATCCATTTCAGCAGTGCAGAATCAATGACTTAACTCCTACTCACTGAGATTCAGGGAGTGCTGGCTGAGGAAGTCTGCTTCGACATTGCCCACTCTGGCAACACGCTGAGCCGACAAGGCTAGGAGGTCCTTCCTGGCCCAGACAAACAGGAGATCCATCTCCAGTGCCACTCTGGCACGTCTTGTGCTGCCATGCCGATTTATCTAAGCCCACCGCCATTTCACTGTCTGAAAACACTCAAACCACCCAGTTCATGACCAGAAGCCGGAAACACAGAAGAGCCAATCTGATCGTTCTCACCTCGAGGTTGTTGATGAACCACACCACTACTCTGCGGTTGCCAACGGCCCTGGACCATATGGTCTCAACAATGGGTTCTGCAGCCTAAGAGACTGGCATCTGTCGTCAGCAGGATCCAGGAGAAATCATCCAGCAGAATACCCTTCTGTTATTAGAAAAGGTACAGAGAAGAGCCACCAAAATGGTAAAGGGGATGGAAGGATACTCCTATGAAGAGAGGCTAAAAAGGTTAAGGCTCTTTAACCTCGAAAAGAGATGGCTGAAGGGAGATATGATAGAGATCTATAAATTAATGAATGGAGTGGAACGGGTAAAGATAGATTGATTGTTTACGCCATCAAAAGACTAGGGGACATGCAATGAAGCTACAGGGTAACCTATTTAAGACTAATAAGAGAAAATATTTTTTCACTCAACGTGTAATCAAACTCTGGAATTCATTAATGAAGGATGTAGTAAAAGCTATTAGTGTAGCCGGGTTTAAAAAAAGGTTTGGACAAGTTTCTGGAGGAAAGGTCCATAAACCAATATTAAAGGGGACCCGGGATATCCACTGCTTGCCCCAATACAAGCATTGTGGAACCTGTCTTTTGGGGAAACTGCTAGGTACTTGTGACCTAGATTAATCACTGTTAGAAACAGGATACTGGGCTTGATGGACGTTGGTGTGACCCAGTATGGCATATCTTATGTTCCTGAGATGACAGGACTGCCGCCACCACCACAGGCTGAACTTCACCATCGACGGGAGCGGGAGCCGCGCTTGAACTCCTGAGAACTTGGGACCATTGAGTCAACAAGGACTGCTGGAGTGGCTGCATGTGAGCACATGCCCATGGGACCATCTCTATGGTCACTGCCATCAATCTGAGGAGCTTCAGATAATCCCAGACTCTGGGAGCCTGCTGTGCGCAGAACATTGCCAGGTAATTCAACAGTCTTGTGACTTTCTCCTCTGGCAAGAACCCTCTGCCCACTTGAGTGTCAAAATGTGCTTCCAGAAACTCTAAGGACTAGGAAGGCAAAAGCTGGCTCTTTTCCTGATGATCACCCAGCTGACACTTTCCAAAAAGAACACTACTCGGGACGTCACCCAAGACTCTTCTAACAGGGAACAGGCCAAATGAGCCAGTCATCCAAATAGGGATGGACACAGATCCCCTGGCACCGCAGCCGCCTCTACCATGACCTTGGAGTACATCCTCGGGGCAGTGGAGAGCCCGAAAGGAAGTGCAGTGAACTAATAGTGAGAGCCAAGCATGGCAAAATGCAGATATCTCTGCTCATCCGCCTGGATAGGAATATGAAAATATACCTCGGCAAGATCCAGAGAAGCCAAGAATTTGCCTTGGCACACTGCTTGAATCACGGAGTGCAAGATTTCCATCCAAAAGCAAAGGGCGCACAAGTGCTCGTTGACCCCTTAGAGGTCCAGGATGGGTCAGAAGAAACCATCCTTCTTTGGCACCACAAAGTAGATGGAGTATCTGCCCTTGCCCCACTCCTGTGGGGGGATGGGCACCACCTCCTTCAGGCGAAGCAACTTGTCCAAGTGGTCCGCACCACGGCAACTTTGATCGCAGACCCACAGGGGGAGATGATGAAGGCATCGGGAATCAGCTCCTTGCTTTACAGGACATAGCCAAATTGAATGATGTATAGCATCCAGCGAGCCTTGGTAACCTGGGACCATTCCTTAAATAAAAGGTGAAGACTGCCGCCCACCAGAGGTACCAGGGAATGGGCCCCCAAACCTTCATTGCGTGGCCTGGGAGGGTTCTCCTCTGGAGGGGGCAGCATCCCTGGATCCATGTGCTCCACAAAAGGACTGAGAACGAACCCAAGACCTGAGGCAGAGGGGAAGAAAAGTTTGCCAGGTCGGTAATGACACTAGTCCCTAGACTCCTAGGAATCCGGCCAGTGCGCCCTTGCTGGTCAGGCAGTGGCTGATGTGAAAGGGGCACTCGTCCACTTCATAGGCCCCCTGGACCTGTCTTCTGGGAGGCAGTGAGATTTTTGTCTTGCCTAGGTCCTTCACCAGTTTCTCCAAATCTTATCAAAACAGAAGTTTGCCCTTAAAGGCCAGTAGAACCAAACGAGTTTTCAAGGATGTGTCTGCCGCCCAGTGATGGAGCCAAATCCAATGCTCTGACACAGTAGTCAGGGCACTGTCCTTGGTTGCTAGGCACACCAGGTTATACATGGCATCAAAAAGGAAGGCTGCAGCTGACTCCAAGAGAGAAGTAGTATCACCAGGTAGAAGAGACTGAATCCACTGGAGCAGGGTTAGAGAAGTTAAGATGGTGCATACTCCCAGCTATAGAACAGCTGTCACCATGGCTCTTCAGCAAGGAATCAACCTTGCAGTCCAGAACATCCTTTAAGGCCGATCCACCTTCCATGGGAATGGTGATCCATCTGGTAACTGCTGTGACCTGTGCATCCACCTTTGGAATGTCAAACCACTCTGCGCTCCTCCTCCAGGAATCCCAGTTGAACCAGATCACATCTTTGATCATCTCTGGGAACAGGAAGATGGTAGTGGATTTCTGTACCCCTTGAAGAAGTGGGTACATCTTCAGCTCCTGCTCCATGCCAAAAGCATCTGCGAAGGTCAAGGCGGATGAGACCCTGGAAATCAAAGCCGCCATTTCCTCCTCCTGGAACAGGCAAATCACTCCAGCCTCTTCATAGTCTTCTGAAGGTGATAGGCAGTCCTCCTCCATCTCAGAGCCCAATGCCGATTCATCTGGATCTGAGGCATAGTCAATATCTCAGACAGCTCCCAAGTGTTCCTCATTTTCAGGGAGCATCCTGCATCAGGGATGCTTATCCAAAGGCAATCGAGCAGAATTTCTGCTTTCAGCCTGCCTGGTATGAGATTCTCTGGGGTCACCTTGAGCTCACAGGATCTGGAATTTCCACGCCAGAAGTACCAATCCTGTTGCAAAAAGGAAAACAATTTTGGGAGGATAATCCAGACTCCAGAAGCTCTTCTCACAGAAAAGTCTCCATAGCCTCCACAGACTCTCTAGAGGATGAAGAGTGGCTCACAGCACAGTTGCCAGAGCCCCCGGCCAGTTGAGAATCTTTACCCTTAGGGTGAACTAACTGTATCCCTCGGCTGAGAGAGGGAAAGCATGCCTTCCAGGGGTAACTCAGAAAAGGCAGAGCCCCACGATCCAAGCATGAGGCTCCTCATTTGCCATAGATCAAACAATGTTTCCTAGAAGACATTAGAGAGTTAAGGTAAGTATCACCAGAGTGCATGTTAAGGCTGTGTCAGCTTACAAAGCGCACGTTATATGTGCTTTTACAGAACGTGTATTAAAGGCGCTAGGGAAGGAGCATGCACTGGAGCTGCTTGAGTGGAACGCGTGATGCACAGGTGCACAAAAGGCAAAAAACATTACTAACACATGCAGAAAACTGTGGGAAAACCCCACACAGTGCCAACAATTGCTAGCAGTCCACCCTGAATTGCGTCCCTCAGAGACATAACCGGGAGCCCCCGACAAGGACAAGATCAAGCCTTGGTACTCAGCCCCTGAGAGCCCCAGGCGTAGGATCTGTGCCGGGCTCAGCTCTACTCCTCTGAAACTGCTTCACTGGCTGGGTTTATTGTAACAGCACTGTATGAAAGGAGGCTGGCAGGCAGATCCCTGATAGAGCTTTGTGCAGTCTTCAGGAGAGAGCAGTGGGAAAGGAGGAGGAGAGAGGAGGTGCTGAGGTTGTGCGAGGCTACTGTACTCTTGCAGATTCTTCCAAATCCTTCCAATTTGTGGCTGCTCAAAAGGCCATGTTCATGATAAAGGCGTAGAGCTGAACCAATTTTCCCTCCTCCTATGGCTACCAAAAAGACCACAGTCTAGTGGCGCTTCCCACGTCGTGCTCAAGTGAGAGTCACCCCTTTAGGGTTTGAGGCGGTCATTCACGAGCATTTAATCAATCTCTTTTCTTCTCACTCTGCAGATGTTTTACAGAGAGGAGAAAATCTATCTACCATCTTCAGGAGACAAAGAAATACTGAAGGACCTCTGGTGGCTGAGCTGGATAGAGGCATAGGAGTGATGTCATTGAAACCTGGGCTTTTCATTGTTTTTTTGTCTCCACCAATCTGCTAGTAGGGGAACACAACCCACTTGTCTGGACTAGTTTAGCAGGACGATATGGAATAGTACCTTGTGTTAGAGAATAACGCCATGCATTAACTATCAGGAACATGCTGTCATGCTCCTAACAGTTAACACTTACAGACACAAATTTTTGCACTATTACCACATAAGGTGTAAAACCATTGCACATTTTAGTAAAAGAGCCCCTAAGAAAAGAAAGCGTAGTTACTCACCTGTAATAGGTGATCTCCGGGAACAGCAGGAATTTAGTCTTCACATATGGGTATCATTGGTACCGACACAGCCTGCGCGGGAATGCTCCAATAGGAAAGCTTTTGGGAGCATCCCACAGCGCCTGCGTGCTGCCTTCCCGCCTTTCCAACTGTCCCTCTCCAGTTGAGTTTATAGCTGAGACAAAAGAAAGAAAGAGAGATACAAGTCCTAGGGGAGGTGGGCGGGTTGTGAAGACTAAATTCCTGCTGTTCCCGGAGATCACCTATTACAGATGAGTAACTACGTTATCTCCAGGAACAAGCAGGAAAGAGTAGTTACCTGTAACAGGTGTTCTCCAGGAGCAGCAGGAATCAATCCTCACATATGGGTGACGGCGTCGACGGAACCCTCATGCGGAGCATTTCCCCAGCTTTCAAGGAAAGCCTTTGGGAATGCAGCGCGCATGCGCGGTCCCCTTCCCGCCCAAAGGTGCCATCTTGCTTAGTCTGATGACATAGCTAAAAGACAGCAAAAAAAAATCAAAATAAAGTATATGACTTCAACACCAGGAGAGGAGGGAGGGTCGTGAGGACTGATTCCTGCTGCTCCTGGAGAATACCTGTTACAGGTGAGTAACTACACTTTCTCCAGGACCAAGCAGAAAGTCAGTCCTCACATATGGGACTCCCCAGCTCTAGGCTACCGGGAACTCAAAGCTGAAAAAATGGCTCCCCCTCAAGAGCCTCAGCATCCGTGATAAGAATATACTCTGAGAACGCCCCCATACAGTAGCCCAACACAAGAGCCGGAGGGTAGGAGTTGCCTAAACCTCAAAGAGATTACGGAGTACCGCCTGTCCAAAAGCACTGTCCCTCCGGGACTCTCTCTTGAGGCAGTAATGAGCTGCAAAAGTCTGGCTTGAAGACCAATTAGCGGCCCGGCAGATGTCTGCCAACGGAACAGAGCGGAGATGAGCTACTGACGCGGCTTTCGCCCTGACACGGTGGGCCGTGACTCGACCCTGCAAGGGGAGGTCGGCTGCCTTGTACGCCCAGGCAATACAATCTGCTACCCAAGTGGACAAAGTACCCTTGGAGACAGGCAACCCCATCTTATTAGGGTCAAAGGAGACGAAGAGCTGAGTAGCCCTTCGATGCCCCCACGTACGTTCTATGTAAAAAGACAACGCCCTCTTACAGTCCAGGATATGCAAGACTGTTTCAGCCCGGCTGGTATGCGACCTGGAAAAGAAGGTCGGAAGAACCACCTCCTGGTTGAGGTGGAAAGAGGAGACCACTTTTGGAAGGAACTTCGGATGGCTCCGTAGGACTACCCTGTTCCTATAGAACCGTGTATACGGTCTATCAGAAACCAGAGCTTGTAGTTCACTCACACGTCTGGCCGAGGTAAGAGCTACCAGGAGGAGCGCTTTCCAAGAAAGGAAGCGCAAATGGCAAGTAGCCATCGGCTGAAACGGTGGGCGAGTAAGTTGTTGCAAGACCATGTTCAAATCCCTCTCAGTGGCCGGTGGATGAACCGGAGGCTTGAGAAGAAGCAGACCTCTGAGAAAACGGGATACCAAGGGATAAACCGACAGACTGTCCCTACACCGGCGAGTGGTGTGCTGAAAGAGCACTATGGTGGACCCGAACAGTTAGACTTAAGGCCTAGGTCTGACAGGTGAAGTAGATACTGCAGTACTACTGGCACAAGGCAAGAGAAAGGATCTTCCTTGCGCTGAGCACACCATACCGTAAATCTACACCACTTGAGGTCCTCGAGGCCAAAACCACCTCCTCAACCTCCTTAGGTAGAAGCAAGGGAGCTAGCTCTATCCTTTCAGCAGCCAGGCCATCAGATTGAGGGACCTGAGATTGGGGTGCAGAAGGGAGCCCAGATCTTGAGACAGGAGATCAGGTTGCAACCCCAGAGGGAATGAAGTTTCCACCGCCAACTGCAGCAGAAGTGGAAACCAGGGCTGTCTCGGCCATCTGGGGGCTACCAGAATCACTGAGGCCTTGTCCCGGAGAATCTTGAACAGAGTTTGGGCCACCAGGGGCGTGGGAAGAAACGCATACAGGAGGCCCGTAGACCAAGAGATCAGAAAAGCACCTGCTGCCATTCTCAGGGGGTGCGGCTATCTGGAGCAAAACCAGGGCAGCTGACGGTTCAGTGGACTGGCAAAGAGATTGACGGATGGAAGCACCCAGCGGAGGAAGATCTGCTGGACCACTCATGGATTCAACTGACATTCGTGAGGCTGGAGAATCCTGCTTAGCTTGTCGGCTAGGAAATTCTCCTGTCCAGGTAGATAAACTGCTTTGAGAAACATATCTTGTTTTACTGCAAAGGAGCAAAGGGCCAGCGCCTCTTGACATAGGAGCCTGGACCCTGTGCCCCCTTGTTTGTTCACATAGAACATTGCCACCTGATTGTCTGTCTGAACCAAAACAGACTGGTGAGAGAGAGCATGAGAAAAAGTCTGTAGAGCTAAGCGGATTGCTCGCAGCTCCAAAAGATTGATCTGCTGCGTGGCCTCCCGAGGGGATCAGAGGCCTTGAGTGCACATGCCCTGGCAATGTGCACCCCAGCCCTTTAAGGAACATCGGTCGTCAGCACCCTTGTGTGTGCTGGAGCCTGAAAAGGTACCTCCATGAGAAGGTTTGGGAGATGTAGCCACCACTGTAAGGAGTCCAAAAGTGGTTTGGACACCTTTACTCTGTCTCGGAGGTTGCCTGTGGCCTGCGCCCACTGAGCTCTGAGGCACCACTGAGCAGCTCGCATGTGCAGATGGGCATTCAGAGTCACATGCACAGTGGATGCCATATGGCCCAGAAGTCGCAGGTAGTGCCTGGCAGAGACCTGAGAAGTGCTTTGAAACTGGTTTGCCAAGTCCATCAGTCTGTGGGCCCTGTCCTCGGGCAAGTAAGCTCTTGCCTGAAGGGTGTCTAGTCTCGCCCCTATAAACTCTAGGTTCTGAGAGGGGAGCAAAGTGGACTTTGCGTAGTTTATGACAAAGCCCAGATGCTGATGAAGAGAAACAGTGCGAAGAGTGGCTTGTCTGGCCTCCTGGAGAGACTGGCCCCTGATGAGTCAGTCATCCAGGTATGGGAAGACAAAAATTCCCTGATTCCTGAGAATAGGCCACCACCACCGCCAGGCATTTGGTGAAAACCCTGGGGGCAGAGGTTAGGCCAAAGGGAAGTACACTCTATTGAAAATGGTTTCCTCCCACCACAAACCTGAGATATTGGCTGTGGTCTGGATGAATGAGGATGTGAGTATAAGCATCCTTTAGGTCTAAGGAGCCTAGCCAGTCTACCTGCTGGAGGTAGGGCAGCAGTATCCCAAGGGTAAGCATCTTGAACTTTTCCCTCTCCAGAACTTGTTTAGGTTTCGCAAGTCTAGGATAGGCCGGAGGCCTCCTGTCCTTTTTTGGTACTAGGAAGTACCTGGAGTAGAAGCCTTGCCCTTCCAGGTGGTGAGGCACCGGTTCTACCGCCTGTTCCTTTAGAAGACTTGCCAACTCCTGAAGGAGGAGATTTCTGTGTAGAGGGAGTCTTGGAGGCTCCCCTGGAAAGTAGGAGGGGGGTAGCTGGTGGAAGTGGAGCATGTAGCCCTTTTGGACTATGCTGAGTACCCAGGCATTCCCTGTGATGGTTGGCCACCTGTAGGCATACAGGGTCAGCCGACCTGTGCCGAGTGGAGCCAGCGGTGGAGAAGAGGCTATGCTGTGGGAGTCAAAACCCTGCTCCCTGCTGTACAGGAGCTGGAGCTAGCGGCTTGGGGGTCTTCTGCCTACGGGGCACATGCCCCTGCCCCTTGGCCTGCTGGCCCTGTTGGGGAGCTAGAGAGGCCTGATAGTGAGGGTAGGATTTGTAGGCAGCACCCTTCCTCAGGAAAAAGGATTTCTTTCCCGAGCCCTTCTTTTTTTGAGAAGGGGCAGAAATCTTTCTGGACAGCCTTGTCCTGGTGAGAGCCTCAATCTCGATTTCTGCAGCCTTCTCCGTCATGGGCTTACCGAATAGGTTGTCACCTCGGCAGCGGACATCGACCAACTTGTCCTGCACCCATGACTCCAGGTCCGATGACTGTAGCCAGGCCTGACGGCGTGCACTGATGCCAGCCGCGGCTACCCGGGCCGAAGCCTCAAAGCCATCATAGGCTGCTCGAGAAATAAACTTTGAGCACTCTCGGATTCCTGTAGACAAGGCCTTGAACCTCTGCAAGGGTTCCTCGGAGAGGCCAGCTGAGAAACCGGCAATCTGCTTTGCCAGGTCCCGTAAGTACATGCCCATGTACAGCTGGTAAGTCTGGACAAGGTAAGATAGCATAGAGCCCTGGAAGCACTTTCTACCGAGGGCATCCAGGTTCCAGGCCTCCCAGCCGGGGGGCACCAAGGAGTCCATCTTCTGACTCTTCAGGCAGTGCATGGCCGATTCCACAACCATGGAATTGTGCGGTAGCTGCACCTTTTGGAACCCAGGGCTCTTACGGACTCAATAAATGGAATCGACCCATTTGCTAAGAACCGGAGCCGAGGCCAGTGCCTCCCACATACGGAAGAGCAGCCATTCCAGCATCGGAGGAACCGTTACAGTAAAGGCTTCCTTCGGAGGAAAGTCGTACTGGAGGGCATCGAGCTCCTCGGCTCGAGGCTCCTCGGCATCCACAGGGAATGCCAAAGCCTTGGCCATGTCCCTTACGAAGTCCAAGAACCGGGTATCCTCCGGGGGGGACCTTCTCCGAAGCGCGGTCTCAGGTGAGTCCGAAGGGATGCACCGGGACCGGAAGGTGTCCAGAGACTCCTCGTCCTCCATCTCCCACGCCGACTCCTCCGAGGAGGAGTCAAGCGGCTCCGGCCGTGTGGGCTTCAGTGCCACCCGCCCCAATGCCGAGGGCACCGGCGTAGACGACCTCGGCCCCGCATGGGAGGTCGAGGGGGACTTTGACCGAGGATCGACCCGAGACTTGATGGACTTGAGGATTGGCTCGGTCTCCGGGGTCGACTTAGACATCAAGGTCCCAGTGGTCAGGGCAGATGCACCGGTCAGACTGGCGATCAGCACCCGCTGCTGTTCCATTAAGGCAGCCAAGCTGCTCTCCAAGGCCGACAACCTGAGTCCAAGTCAGGAGACCCAGCAGCCTCCAACTCAGGCCCCGACGGCGTCGAGCCTGACGTCGGCTCTCCCGGAGGAGAGTCCACGAGGACAACAGAAGTCACGTGACTCGGGGACTCTGGCTCCATACGAGGTAACTTGGATGGCCTCTCCGACTCAGAGAGCCCAGGGCAGCGGTCAGGGCTATGCGACCTGGCCCTCGAGGATCCAGGAGCTTCCACCGATGCCGCCCTCACAAGCTGCTTCTTCCTTCTGTGCTCCCGGGTGGGAGACCCCCTTTCAGAGGATCCGCGACAGCGCTCGGGTTCCGACTCCTGAGATGTCAAGGCCTCTGATGACGTCCGGGCCCAGCCGGACGTGGACTCCGAGAAAATTCTCTCACGTTGATGCTGACAGCTCCGTAGCGCCTTTGACGACATTTTGCCGCACGGGCCACAGGCCAGCGGGTCATGGTCGGGCCCAAGGCATTGGAGGCAGCAGTCATGTGTATCGGTGAGAGACATAAGTTTCTTGCACCGATCACATTTTTTGAACCCGCTGGCAGCCATCGGGAGAAAAAGGACCCCTGCAAGGTCAAAAGTCCGGGCTGCCAGTGAAAATAACAAAAAAGGCGCGAACGCTAGTCATGAAGGACAAAAACCGAAAAAAGAATACCGTACTTGATACCGGTGTACCGAGCCCAGGCGGGAAGGGGAACCGGCGTCGAACCGGATCAGAAAAAGCGAAAATCGCAGAAAAAAAATCTACTTTTACCTGGTGACACGAACTCACGTCCGTTGGGCTCCGCGGAAAAAGACTGAGCAAGATGGCACCCTTGGGTGGGAAGGGGACCGCGCATGTGCGCTGCATTCCCAAAGGCTTTCCTTGAAAGCTGGGGAAATGCTCCACACGAGGGCTCCATCGGCGCCGTCACCCATATGTGAGGACTGACTTCCTGCTTAGTCCTGGAAAATGTAGTCTTCACATATGGGGACTCCCTAGCAGCAGATACCAGGGAGATGGCCCCAGGAAGTTGTTAGGCTTTGTGAAAGGGCCCCACTTCCCCCCATGGATCTCTGGCATCCTACCAGGGACGGTGGGTAGGAGTTGATTAAGTCTGAAAAAGGTGTTGAAGAACAGCCTGGCCAAACAAGGCATCCCGGTGGGAATACTTGTCTAAGCAGTAGTGGGCTGTGAAGGTATGTACCGAAGCCCAAGTAGCTGCTCGACAGATGTCGTTGATAGACACAGAGTGAAGATGAGCCATTGAGGCTGCCATGGCTCTCACATTGTGAGCTGTGACATGGCCTTCAAGAGGAAGGTTCCTACTCTCATAGGCAAAGGATATGCAATGAGCACTCCAGTTAGATAGAGCTCTTTTGGAAACTGGAAGTCCCAAATGACTAGGATCAAAAGCAACAAAGAGTTGAGAAGATTTTCTATGTTGCTGTGTCCTTTGCAAGTAAAAGGCCAAAGCTCTTTTACAGTCCAAGGTATGAAGGTTCCTTTCTGCACAGGAGGCATGAGGCCTCGGAAAGAATACAGGAAGGTAAACCGCTTGGTTTAAATGGAAAGGTGAAACCACCTTTGGCATAAAGTGTGGATGAGTCCTAAGAACTACCTTATCATGGTGGAACCTTGTATAAGGAGGATCAGCCACTAACGCTTGCAATTCACTGATGTGACATGCTGATTGCAATGAGGAAGATGACTTTCCAAGAAAGGAATTTCAGTTATGTAGTGGCTAATGATTCAAAGGGCGGTTTCATGAGCTGCCCGAGCACCAGATTTAAGTCCCATGCCACCAGTGGTGGCTTAATGGGAGGCTTTGTTAAAAGAAGGCCTCCCATAAATCTCGCTATGAGAGGATGAAAGGAAATAGGTTGTCCACTTAGAGGCTTGTAAGAAGCTGCAATAGCACTAAGATGGACTCTTACTGAATTTGTCTTGAGACCCACATTTGACAAATAAAGGAGATAATCCAGTATCGATTCTAGAGGTATCGCAAGAGGGTTAAGACCCTTCTGTGAGCACCATATGGTAAACATTTTCCATTTAAAGACATACGAGCGTCTTGTGCATGAAGGACATCCTTTATCTGTTGGGAAAGGTTAAGATCCTGAAGTTCTAGGCTTTCAGCAACCAGGCCCTGAGATGCAGAGACTGGGATTCGGATGCCAGAGCATCCCGTCCTCTTGGGAGAGAAGATCTGGAGCGGATCCCAACTCCAGAGGCGGAGCTTGAGAGAGATGTAGGAGCAGAGGGTACCACGTTTGCCGTGGCCAACGTGGAGCTATGAGGATCATATGACCTCTGTCTCTCTGAAGCTTGAATAGGGTTTTAGGGATGAGGGGAATGGGTGGGAAGGCATATAGGAAGTCCTGACCCCAGTGAAGGAGGAAGGCGTCCCTTGCCTGACAACATCGAGCCAGAATTCTGGAACAGAACCACGGAAGTTTGGCATTCAGCGGACTTGCAAAGAGGTCTATGTCCGGAGTTCCCCAAATCTGAAATATTTGGGCAACCTGGTCTGGGTGGAGAGACCATTCGTATGGAAGCCAAACTCGACTGTCCAAGAGTTTTGGATGCCTGGAAGATACACCACAAGGAGATGAATCTGATGCTCTCTGGCGAGGGCTCATAGTCGCAAAGCTTTGTTGCATAGCGACAGAGAGCCTGTTCCGCCCTGCTTGTTCACATAGAACATAGCTACCTGATTGTCCGTTTGAACTAGGACTTGTCTTGTAGCTGAGCTGGGCGAGAAATACTCGATGAGCAAACAAGATTGCTCTGAGCTCCAGGAGGTTGATGTAAAGACAGGCCTCCTGTGGAGTCCAGGTACCCTGGGTAGAGAGTTTGTGCAGGTGGACTCCCCATCCCACCTGTGATGCCTCTGTTGTTAGGGTGGCTTAGGATAGGGATTGCTGGAAAGGAAAGGAGACCCCCACCAGAAGGTTCTGGGTGATTGCCACCATTGGAGGGACGAAATAAGATGATTTGAATTTGTTATTTTGTCCGAAAGGCAGCCTGAGTGGATAAAGTCCACTGGGCTGCTCGCATATGGAGGCGAGCATAAGGACCCACATGCACGGTGGATGCCATGTGGCCTAGTAATTGTAGCATTTCCCGAGCAGTAAGACAAGGTTTGAGCACTGCTTGGGAAGCTAGTTGTACTATGCGAAGACAGCGGGGCTGCGGAATGAAAGCCCTTGTCTGCCTGGTATCCAGATGAGCTCCTATGAACTCTAGGGACTGAGTGGGAGCAAGATTGGATTTTGGGAGGTTTATGACCAGTCCCAAATACTGAAGGATTCGCATTGTGCGAAACAGAGCAGAGCTGGCTTCTGGCACTGTAGGGGCTCGAATGAGCCAGTTGTCTAAGTAAGGGAAGATGAATATTCCCAGAGTGCGGAGAAATGCTGCTACCACAGCCATGCATCTTGTGAACACTCTTGTCGCAGAAGCCAGGCCAAAGGGAAGAACCTTGTATTGGTAGTGCTTTCCTTGAAACAGGAATCAGAGGAATCTCCTGTGATTTGGATGGATGAGAATATGAGTATACGCATCCTTGAGATCTAGAGAACAAAGCCAATCCTGACTTTGAAGGTATGGCAGCAGAGTTCCTAGAGAGATCATTTTGAACTTCTCTCGGAACAAATATTTGTTCAATTCTCTGAGGTCTAAAATGGGTCTGTGTCCCAATGTTTTCTTTGGAATAAGGAAATAGGAGGAGTAGAACCCTGTACCCTGATGGGGAATGGATACTTCCTCTATTGCTCCTTGAGCAAGGAGCATTGTGACTTCTCGACCTAAGAGACTGTCGAGAGAGGTCTGAGAATTGAACTGTCTTACAATTGTAGGAGGGGGCATGCTGTGAAAATGAAGCTTGTACCCCTCTCGTACAATGGACAAGAGTCCAATTTTGTGCTGTTATTTGGTACCATCTGTGGGCAAAATGGCATAACCTGCCTGGGATGGTCGAGGGTTCTGGACCATTCAGAGGCAGGAAGGCAAAGTTCTCTAGGGAGGAGTCAAAGCCCCTGAGGAGCCTGCTGAGGTTTTGCAGCTTTTGGCATCTTTTGTTGTCTAGGTTGCTGCTGTTGTCCCTTTTGGGCAGTGTGACCTGGACGGTGTCCCTGTTGGGTATAGGAAGGATAAAACTTCTTTTTCTTATTGAAAAATGGTTTCTTAGAAGATTTTTTCCTTGTAGGATCGGCTGTAGATTTGGACAATCTATCCAAGGTGATATTGTCAGCATCTATCATTACCAAAATAACAAAAACAACTCCACAAATTAACCTCTTTGTAGTATTGGTAACTATGCACTAATAAAAGCTTTTTGTACCACGACAGTAACAACGGGGAGCACAGACCTCAGCATCTATCATTAGCCTTCTCCTGCCAATTTTTGACAAAGAGAATTTCACCTGTGCAAAGAATGTTTCCTAATTAATCCTGTACCCAAATTTCCAAGGTAGATGCCTGAAGCCAGGCTATCCGACGTGCACCAATGGCAATAGCCAAGGTTCTGCTTATGCACTCAAAACAGTCAAAGGCTGCACGATTTACAAACTTGGAAACATCCTGAGCATGTTTGATTAGAGTAAGATAGTCTTGCCTTTTGTCATCAGGAAGGAGTGGGTTCATAAGTTCCAAGTCTCCTGTGACCTCTTTAAGGAACATCCCATATACAAGATATAGGAACTGATCCTAGCTGAGAGCTTGGAAGCAACGACGCCCAAAGTCATCAAGAGTCCTACATTCACGACCTGGAGGATTGGATGCATGTCTCTTTGCACTTTTCGTCCTTCTCATTGCTGATTCCACCACCATTGAATGATGTGGTAATTGAGTTTTTTGAAAGCCAGGACAAGGTGGAACTCGATACATGGTATCGAATCTTCGAGAATGAGGAGATGTGGTTAAAAGTGTTTCCCACATCCTTAGCATAAGATCATGTAAAATCTCATGAATAGGCAGAGTAGCTGCCTCTTTGGGATCCTTAGGGTATTGGAGAATTTCCAATTCCTTTGCCCTAGGCTCTTTTTCAGGAGCTACTGTGATGGAAAGGCCTTGGGCCACATCACGGATAAAGTCCTGGAAGGACATAGCCTCTGGCGGAGACATTCTGCGCTGAGAAGAGGAATCCTCAGGGAGAAGTACTCTTGTATCGGCAGAGTCTTCGGAGTCTTCAGACTACCTCTGATCCCGGTGATTGTGCAAAGCACAGTACCGGTATCAATCGAAGTCAGTATTGGGTTGTTCCGGTACCAATCTGTCAATGCCGGAGACATACACATGACTCGGTATGGGTGGCATACCCGCCGATGCTAATGCAGTCGATACTGGTTCCGGTACCACTGTCGGTCGAGGTGTCTGAAGCGGTTTCAACGGTACCGAAGCCGTGAGAAGAGCCGCTAGACTGTGTTCGATAGCAAGGAATCTCTGGTCTATCGATGCTGCCGATGCTTAGGCTCCCAAAAGCTTTCCTATTGGACGCTGGGGAGATTTCCCCGGCAGGCTCCGTTGGTACCGATGATACCCATATGTGAAGACTACATTCCTGCTTGTTCCTGGAGATATAGAAATCCAAACAAATAAGAGGAGATCATTTTTCTTGGCTTAACTGCCAAATGAAATGGAAATAATCAGACATTTTTATGCATGAAGACTTAACTTACCTATGTAAAGAATGCAGTTAGATTATTGCTCCCCCTTACTGTGGGTAAAGGTGAATGAGGCTAGGTCAGGGGAGGGAAGTATGTATAGTAATTGCATTTTCAAATCATGGCATGCACTTTCCAGCACATGTGCAAAATACATAGATAATTTATATCTGTATTCAATGGGCTTGCCCTCATTTTCAAAGGAAAATGAGCTTGTACAAAGTTCCAAGGGGGTTTCAAATTAGGGAGGCTCTGCTAGTGGTTTTTTAAAATAACTGAATACAGTTTTAAAATGTTGTTGAGTTGAAGATGCCATTCATTAAAATAAGTTCTCATTATTGTCATCTATGCAACCACCGGGTCTGAACTAAAATCAGAATGTTCTCTTGAGCTTCTGCAGTTAGTATGATGATCTATGCAGGTTTACGGGTCACGCTGTGTCTTAGTGACTGGAACCGACGTTTCAGCCCCCATACTGTGACTTTCTTCAGGGCGAAGTGGTTGAACAGTGGATGTCTGTTTTTTTATATAGTAGTCCTCAAAATGGAGGCATGAAAAGAAAAGTTTCCAGCCTTTCTCCAATGGACTTTTCTGCTAAAATTCAAATTTCCTGTCTCAATCCCACAATCCAATTTGAGGACGACTATATAAAGGACAGACAACCACTGCCCTGAAGAAAGCCACAGTATGGTGGCTCAAAAGTCCATTCCAGTTACAAAGGTACTGCATGACCCAGGAAACTGCTAAGAATCTTACAAACAAAGCCTGTCTTTGCTGCAGTTTGCACACTCTCTGTTTCTTCTCAAGGGTATTCTCTCTAGTTCTGCTCCAGTCACCCAGTATCATGCTTTCATGACATTTCTTTTACCAGGGGCTCTTGGAAGCCCCCTAGCATCTCACTTGTTTGAAGACTCAGAAATGAGAGCAGGACACAGGCATTTTGATTCGAGAATTGGACACTACTGTACTGATCACACATTTAGGTTCCCTAGAACAGAGGTTCCCAACCATTTTAGTTGCATGAGCCCCTTATTAACTTCAGAAAAGTTCAGGGACCCCTACTTCATCCCCACCACTCTTCCCTGGCCAATTCCCTTCAGCACCAAGCCTGTCCCCTTTATCTCCCATCCCCTTCTTGTCTCCACCACTCCCTCTCTCCTTCCCTCCAGTCTCTCTTTCTTCACCCCAGCCAATCCCCACCAGCCTCTTTTTTTTCTTCTTTTTTTGTGTCCTGCAGACCCCCACAGGCCCCTGGACCACAGGTTGGGAATCACTGCCCTAGTATTGCAGACTGCAGAACTGTGGTGGTCTTAATGCAGCCAGCGTGAAAAAAGCACAAAAGTCAATTACATTTGCAACCCATTTTTCTACAAGGTATTCAGGCTATGACAGGTTATCTGCACTCTGAACATTGTTTTTGTTTCCAAACGTTTTTTTATTCTATCTGGCTTTAGTTTTTGATTTCTCTTAGATGAATTACTGATTTAAACCTACCTACTGTGCCTGAGGACTTCATAAAATCCAAAAGTATAAGTGTATCAGCCACAGTTTCTCTTACTCCATGGATGTATTACGGTTTGGCCCTGCCACAATCACAATACCAAACTACATTATACTTGCCTCAAATCTCTGAAAGGTTGTCATACGAAATTCTCCTTTAGTTCCCGAAAGCAATAATAAAGAGGAAGAATTTTAAATGAAAAAAAAAAAAGGTGTGTCTAAAGTAAGCTCGAAACCAGAGTAAACCTTTAGTAGGTAACATTCTTTTTTCTCAGTTGGATAACCTCCTCTGGGCTTATATCACTGTTATGCCCACTTCTGTTATCTGAGCAGAACAACAAAACCTTTTACACACTGCTTTGGCAGTTTGTTAGAGATGTGCTTTCATTTTAAAATGAAAGTGGCAATAGTGCGCTCTACTGCATAACAGAGCACCCTACTGAGCAATAGTGCACACTGTGCAGGTGCAAATAATACCCTTATTGCTCATTAGTATGCACTAATTGTGCAACAGCGCATACTATTACACAATAGGGTGCACTATTGAGCAATACTGCACACTATTATTCAGTAGGGCCCACTATTCAAAAGAACGATACAAAGATGAAAAAAACGAAATTTTGGCCTGCATATCCCTTCAGTTTGGGCCCTTTTCTAAAGGGCAGTAAAAAAATATCGTAGCTACCATGCATTAATTGCAAACCTTAATGAACCATAACAACAAAACCTACGACTGTTATGGGCATGCCAAGCATCTTCCCATAGAGCTGATGCAGGCACAATATACTTGCTAGATGTTAACTGCATTGCGAGATAATACAAATGCATTCAGCGCCACCTACTAAAGTGGTATTAAGGGGCATGTCTACTAAAGTGTGCCAAGTTTCAGCATCTTAATGTGCATTAAGTGCAGAAAATTAGCACGGACGGTGTGTCCAACCCATGCTTACTGTTGGAGGTGTTTCCAGCATGTACCCATGCAGTTGATGTTGAGAGAAGCACCTCACCATGCTAAAACTGCAATTACAATTAACACAGATGCACTTAATGCTACCCAAAAGGTGGCAGTAACTGCACCCCTGCTAACTGCAATATTCACAATTAGCACATGATGATGCCCAAGCTAACTGTGATGTACAGTCAATGCCCACTCTCTACCCTAAACCTACCCAGTCCCTGACCCCATAATGTGCTAAGCAGTTAGAAAGATATTTCTAGCGTGTGGTAATGGTTACCATGGTCCCATGCTGTTTACTATGTGCCAAGGTTACCTTTAGCATAGTATAGTAAACATGCCCCCAAGTGAGCTGTGTTTTCTGTTGCTGTTAAGAATAAACATGCCAAAAGAGATATGCTATGCTTTGTTTACTTTTTTAAATTATTTTACATATATGTGATCGACGTTAAACTTGGGTAGACACCTTGTAAAACAAGAATAAACAATCCCAATTCAATTAGATTTGATCTCTCCAACAAATGCAATATCAATAATTTTTGCCCTTCTGCAATTACTTAACTGACCTGTCGTCTGCTGTTGTGGAATCCGAGTCTGGTGTGGTAAATTCCTGTAAAACGATAATACAGGTTATAACGTGGTCTTGACTGATGAAAAGCAGCAATACAAATGGCTGATTGGTTTACTCAGTGAGGTCATACCTGTGTTGTAATGGAGCAGGAAAAAAGTGTAGTTACTCACCTGTAGCAGGTGTTCTCCGGGAACAGCAGGAATCAGCCCTCACATATGGGTGACGTCGGCACCGGCGGAGCCTGCGCAATAATGTCTTCCCAGCTTTCAAAGAAAGCCTTGGGAGATCAACCACGCATGCGTGGTCACTTTCCCGCCCAAGGGAGCCATTTTCCCTCAGTATAATGACATAGCTTAATAAAGCCCTAAAAACAAAACAACTCCACAGGGAGGAGGGAGGTTTGTGAGGACTGATTCCTACTGTTCCCAGAGAACACCTGCTACAGGTGAATAACTACACTTTCTCCAGGAACAAGCAGGATGTCAATCCTCACATATGTGACTCCCCAGCTACAGGCTACCAAACCTGTAAAGAGCCACAGGTGACCCAAAGATCGAACCGTGAATGGCAGCTGAAAGACGCTGACTAGCCCCAAGCATCAGGGTGCAATCCCAGCATCTGCGAAGGAATCAACTCTCCAGTACCCTGGACACACAGAAGGGCTGAAGGGAAGGAGTTGCATTAGTCCCCAAAGAGGTGCTGAAGAACGGCCTGGCTGAAGGCGTTGTCATGCCAGGAGGCCTCCTTGAGACAGTTGTGAGCTGCAAAGGTATGTACTGAAGACCAGGTGGCCGCTCGACAATGCTCTGGTATGGAGACAGAATGTAGATTAGCCACGGAGGCTGCCATAGCCCGAATGTTATGGGCATCACATGACATTCAAGAGAAAGGCCAGCCTGTCCATTAGTGAAGGAAATGCAGTCGGCCACCCAGGTGGAAAAGGGTCACTTTGAAACTGCCATGCCAAGTTGGTTGGGGTCATAAGAAACAAATAATTGAGAGGACTGGCGACTTTGTCTTATCAAGGTAGAAAGCCAAGGCCCGTTTACTATCCAAGGTATGAAGAGAAGCTTCTGCCCTGCTGGAATGCGGCCTTGGAAAGATGGGAAGAACCACTTCCTCGGTGAGGTGGAAGGGAGAAACCATCTTAGGAAGAAACTTGGGGTGCATCCAGAGAACCACGCTGTTCTTGTGAAACTTAGTGTAAGGTGCATGAGCCACCAGTGCTTGCAGTTCGCTAACCCCAGAAAGACTAACTTCCATGAAAGGTACTTGAAATAGCATGAAGCCAGTGGTTCAAAAGGAGGGTCAATGAGCTTATCCAGAACCATGTTGAGGTCTCATGCTGCTGCTGGCAGCCAAATGTGAGGCCACGAGAGCAAGATGTCCCGCATGAAGCGGCCAATGAAAGGATGCCCTGAGAGGGAACGTACGTCCACTGCATGATGATAGGCCGCTAGGGCACGCAGATGTATGCAGACGGAATTGGACTTTAATCCAGCTCTGGAGAGGTGCAGAAAGTATTGCAGAATCACAGGAACTTGACAGGAGAATAGATTGAAAGCTCTATCCTGCTCCATTTGAAGATAAAAGTAAAGCATAGTTACTCACCTGTAACAGGTGATCTCCGGGAACAACAGGAATTTAGTCTTCACATATGGGTATCGTCGGTACCGACGGAGCCAGCGCGGGAATGCTCCCCAACGTCCAATAGGAAAGCTTTTGGGAGCATCCCACAGCGCCTGCGTGCTGCCTTCCCGCCATTCCATCTCTCCCTTTTCAGTTGAGTTTATAGCTGAGACAAAGGAGAGAAGGAGAGAGAGAAAGAGAGAGATAGAAAGACAACTCCTAGGGGAGGTGGGTGGGTTGTGAAGACTAAATTTCTGCTGTTCCTGGAGGTCATCTGTTACAGGTGAGTAACTACTCTATCTCCAGGAACAAGCAGGAATGCAGTCTTCACATATGGGGACTCTCCAGCTGAAAGATGCCAGGGAGATGGCCCCAGGAAGCTGCAAACCCAGGGTGAGATGGGTCATGCTTCCTCCCATAGATCTCTGGCATCCAAACCCGGATGGCGGGTAGGAGTTGCATGAAGTCTGAAAGAGATGCTGAAGAACAGCTTGACCAGACAAGGCATCTCGACGGGAGTCCTTCTCTAAACAGTAATGGGCTGTAAAAGTGCGCACTGAAGCCCAAGTAGCTGCTCTGCAGATTTTGTCTATAGACACAGAATGAAGGTTAGCCATAGAGGCTGCCATGGCTCTCACATTGTGAGTTGTAACATGGCCCTCGAGAGGAAGTCCCCTACTCTCATAAGCGAAGGATATGCACTGTGCAATCCAGTTAGAGAGAGTTCTTTTGGAAACTGGAAGTCCCAAATGACTAGAATCAAAAGCAACAAAAATTGAGAAGATTTTCTCTGTTGCTGTGTTCTTTGCAGGTAAAAGGCTAAGGCTCTTTTCCAGTCTAAGGTATGAAGTTTCCTTTCTGCATTGGAGGCATGAGGCCTCGGAAAGAATACAGGAAGGTAAACCGCTTAGTTTAAGTGGAAAGGCGAGAGCACCTTTGGCATAAAGTGAGGATGAGTCCTAAGAACAACCTTATCATGGTAAAATCTTGTATAAGGAGGATCAGCCACTAAAGCTTGTAACTCACTAATGTGCCGTGCACGTGTTTGCAATTAGGAAGATGACCTTCCATGAAAGGAATTTTAGAGCTGTAGTGGCTAAAGGCTCAAAGGGCAGTTTCATGAGCTGCCCAAGAACAAGGTTCAAATTCCATGCCACTGGTGGTGGTCTAATGGGAGGTTTTGTTAGTAGAAGACCTCTCATAAATCTTGCTATGAGTGGATGAGAGGAAATAGGTTGTCCATTAAGGCTTGTAAGAAGCTGCAATAGCACTAAGATGGACTCTTACTGAATTTGGAGTGGAGGAGTGGCCTAGTGGTTGGGGCAAGGTACTTCAGGCCAGAAGGTTGGGGGTTCAAATCCCACTAGAGGACAGCAACCTTGGGCCGGAAGGACTGGGGTTTCTAGTCCCACAGGTGCTCCTTGTGGTCTTGGGCAAGCCACTTAACACTCCATAGCCCATGTTTCTTGTAAAATAGTTATCTCCAAGTTATAATGCCCTGTTCAATGTAATTTCAGTTTGTTCAATATAAACCACACTGATGCAGAATAGTGCGGTATATAAGAGAATGTAAATAAATAAATAAATAAATTTGTCTTAAGACCAAAATTTGATAAATGAAGGAGATACTCCAGTAACAATTCCAAAGGTATCGCAAGAGGGTTAAGTCCCTTTTGAGAACACCACATAGTAAACCATTTCCACTTGAAGGCGTATGATCGCCTTGTGGAGGGTCTTCTGGAAGCCTGAAGGATATCCGTTACCTGTTGAGAAAGGTTGAGATACAGAAGTTCTAGGCTTTCAGCAACCAGGCCCTGAGATGTAGGGACTGGGGATTCGGGTGCCATAGTGTTCCGTTCTCCTGGGAGAGAATATTTGGAGCACATCCCAACTCCAGAGGTGTAGCCTGAGAGAGATGTAGAAACAGAGGATACCATGTTTGCCGTGGCCAACGTGGAGCTATGAGTATCAAACGACCTCTGCCTCTCTGAAACTTGAACAGTGTTTTGGGGATGAGGGGAATGGGTGGGAAGGCATAGAGGAAGTCTTGACCCCAATGAAGAAGGAAAGCATCCCTTGCCTGAAAATTTTGAGCTGGAATTCTGGAACAGAACCAGGGAAGTTTGGCTTTCTGTGGACTTGCAAAGAGGTCTATGTCTGGGGTTCCCCAGATTTGGAATACTCGGGCAATCTGGTCCGAGTGGAGAGACCATTCGTGTGGCAGAAGTACTTGGCTGAGTTTGTCTGCCCAAAGGTTTTGAATGCCTGGAAGATATACTACAAGGTGAGGGCCCATAGTCGTAAAGCTTCGTTGCATAATGACAGAGAGCCTGTTCTGCCCTGCTTGTTCACATAGAACATGGCTACTTGATTGTCGGTCTGGACTAGGACTGTCTTGTAGCTGAGCTGAGCTTGGAATACTCGAAGAGCAAGGAAGATTGCTCTGGGTTCTAGGTGGTTTATGTGAAGACAAGCCTCCTCTGGGGTCCAGAGACCCTGGGTGGAGAGATCGTACTGGTGGGCCCCCCATCCCAACTGGGACACATCTGTTGTTAGAGTGGCCTGGAATAGGGGCTTCTAGAAAGGAAAGCCTATAAATAGGTTTTTCAGCGATTGCCACCACTGGAGGAACGAAATAAGATGTTCTGAGTTTCTTATTTTGTCCGACAGGCGACCCTTTGGCCTATGTCCACTAAGAGGATAGGGTCCACTGGGCTGCTCGCATGTGAAGACGAGCATAGGGAACCACATGTACAGTGGATGCCATATGTCCCAGTAGTTGAAGCATTTCTCGAGCAGTTAGGGAGGCTTTTACCGCTGCTTGGGAAGCTAGCTGCACTATACGAAGACAGCGGGGCTGTGGAAGGAAAGCCCTTGATTGTCTGGTATCTAGGCGAGCTCCTATGAATTCTAGGGACTGAGAAGGAGCAAGATGGTATTTTGGAAGGTTTATGACCAATCCCAAGTAATGCAGAACTCGCATTGTGCGAGAAAGAGCAGAGTTTGCTTCTGAAGCTGTGGGTGCTCAAAAGAGCCAGTTGTCCAAGTAAGGGAAGACAAATATCCACAGAGTCCGTAGGAATGCAGATACTACAGCCATGCATTTTGTGAAAACTCTTGGGGCAGAAGACAGACCGAAGGGAAGAACCCTGTATTGGAAGTGTCTTCCCTGGAAAAGGAATCAAAGGAATTTCCTGTGATCTGGATGGATGAGTATATGAGTATATGCATCCTTTAGATCTAGAGAACATACCCAATCCTGACTCTGAAGGTATGGCAGAAGTGTTCCGAGAGAGATCATTTTGAATTTTTCTTGGAACAGATATTTATTCAATTCTCTGAGGTCCAAAATGGGTCTGTGTCCCCCTGTTTTCTCTGGGATGGGAAAATAGGGGGAGTAGAATCCTGTACCCTGTTGAGGTATGGGTACCTCTTCTATTGCTCCTTGAGCAAGAAGTATTGTGACCTCCTGACTCAGAAGATTGGTGACAGGGGTTTGAGAATTGAACTGTCTTATGATTGGAGGAGAAGGCATGCTGTGAAAATGAAGTCTGTACCCCTCTTGTACAATGGACAAAGTCCAATTTTCTGATGTTATTTGGTGCCATCTGGTGGCAAACTGACATAATCTGCCGGGGATGGGTGAGGGTTCTGGACCCTGCAGGGGCAGGAAGGCTAAGTTCTCTAGAAAAGAGTCAAAGCCCCTGAGGAGGCTGAGCCTGCTGAGCTGGCTGAGCTCTTGGGGCTTTTGGTTTCTTCTGTTGTCTAGTTTGTAACTGTTGTCCATTTTAGGCAGCATGGACTGGACAGTGACCCTGCTGGGTATAAGAAGGATAAAACTTCTTTTTCTTGTTGAAAAAGGGTTTTTTATTAGATCTTTTCTTTGCTGGGTTGGCTGTAGACTTTGACAACCTGTCCAAGGTAATATTGTCAGAGTCAATTTCATTAGCTTTTTCTTGCCAGTTCTTGCCAAAGAGATTTTCTCCTGTGCAAGGAATGTTGCCCAGTTTATCTTGTACCCAAATTTCCAAGTCTGATGCCTGAAGCCAGGCAATACGACATGCACCAATGGAGATAGTAGAGGTTCTGCTGATGCATTCAAAGCAATCAAAGGCTGCACGGTTGACAAACTTGGAAACATCTTGGGCATGTCTGACCAGAGCAAGAAAATCCTGTCTTTTATCATCAGGAAGAAGGGGGCTCATAAGCTCCTAGTCTCCTGTAATCTCTTTGAGGAACATCCCCATGTATAGGATGTATGAGCTGATTCAAGCCGAGCGCATGGAAGCTTGGAAGCATTGACGCCCAAAAGCATCGAGAGTCCTGGACTTGCGGCCTGGAGGATTGGAAGAATGTCTTTTTGCACTCTTTATCCTACACATGGCCGATTCCACTACCACTGAATGGTGTGGCAACTGAGTCTTTTGAAAGCCAGGACAAGGTGGAACTCTGTACATGGTATCGAGTCTGCGAGAGTGTGGAGATGTGGTTAAAGGAGTCTCCCACATTCTCAGCATGAGATCATGAAGGATCTTATGAATGGGCAGAATAGCCGCCTCTTTAGGAGCTTTAGGGTATTGAAGAAGCTCTAGCTCTTCTGCCCTAGGCTCCTTTTCAGGAGCCACTGTGATTGCAAGGCCTCGACCCACATCACGAATGAAATCCTGGAAGGACATGTCCTCTGGAGGAGACATTCTACGCTGAGGAGAAGGATATGGATCCCCCGGAAGAAGTGCTCTGGTATCGGCAGAGTCATCGGAGTAATCGGAATCGGAAGATTCAAAATATCTCTGATCCCGATGTTCGTGCAAGGCACTGTAGTGGTATTGATCGAAGTCGTTATCGAGGTGTCTCGGTACCGATCTTTCGATACCGGAGATGGACTCTACACTTGGCATCAGGGGGTATACCTGCCGAGGCCGGTGCTGTTGGTACCGGTACGGTGCCTTTTGAACGGTCTGAAGCGGTTTCAGCGATATCAAAGCCGTTAGAAGAGCCGCTAGTCTGCGTTCGCTAGCGAGAAATCTTTGATCTATCGCTCCTGCCGATGCTTGGGTGGAGGTACTGGTAGAAGCGGTCAGGACCCCAGAGCATGGCACCAGTAGTTCTGCAGAGGTGGAAGCCTCGAGAACATTCTGGAGCCCAGTTAGTGCTTTGGAAGCCGAAGCCTCCCACCGGGGCTGTTTTGCCGGTGAACTTTCCTCAAGGTCAACGCCGATGGCAACTCGATACTTTGAAGGGGATCTACCCTTTGAGGACCGGCTAGTCTTTGAAGACTTATGTTTAGTTACCTGAGATCAATGGGAGGAAGATGAAGCCCTGGAAGTCGTCGATGCAACGGACATCGCATCTGCGGCAAAAAGGGTACCGAGTTTTGCAGCTCTATTCTGCAGGCCCCTCTTGGTCATCTTTCTACAGGAGAGACAATCCAATGGAGAGTGGTCAGGTCCTAAACATCTGAGACACCAGATATGGTACTGCCACACTTAGAACATTTTTTAAAACCAGTAGTTGGTTTTTCTGTTGTAAAAGAAAAATGGGCCTAGTGCCCAAAATGGCGCCTAGCACCGAGAGGAAAAAGGCTTCTGAAGAAAGTACTTCAGAAAAGATAATTTTTTTTTTTTTAGGAAAGAAGAAAAGAGAACCGGCGGTACCGGTAGGCATCGAATGAAGGCAGACGCGACCACAAAAAACAAAGAAGTAACAAAGAATTTTCTGCGGTGACAGGGTATGCGACCTGTCGGCTCCACGGAAAACGAAGAACTGAAGAGGGAGAGTTGGAATGGCGGGAAGGCAGCATGCAGGCGCTGTGGGATGCTCCCAAAAGCTTTCTTATTGGACGCTGGGGAGCGTTCCCGCAAAGGCTACGTCGGTACTGATGATACCCATATGTGAAGACTACATTCCTGCTTGTTCCTGGAGATAGCCTTTGACACCGTTCCACACAGGAGACACATAAACAAACTGAGCACCCTAGGGATGCACCCTAAAGTTACTGATTGGATTAGAAATTGGTTGAGTGGGAGGCAACAAAGGGTACAGGTAAATGGAGCTCACTCTGAGGAGGAGGAGGTTACACTGGTGTGCCAAGGATCTGTTCTTGATCCCATTCTTTTTAACATCTTCGTTAGTGATATTGCGGAAGGGCTGTAGGCAATGTTCCCTCTAATTTTATGTAGGCTGTGTGCGCATAAAATATCAACTGTGTGCAGCTTTTGAAGGAAGGTTAAATTTTTGTGCGCCACATAACGACACTCGGAGTTATATACTTTAAAATTTGACTACACGTCAGAATACAGTATGTACACCACATTGATTTTAATCAAATTAAATGAAAATAGACGATTACTAAATGAAGCGGGAAATTTCTAGCAATTACAATCATAACTTTTAAATTTTAAGACATCTGTGTTGTTTTCTATCAGAATCAGAGCCGTAATTTTTGTGCGCTCTGTTGTAAAGTATGTGCGCTCGCTCGGCGAGGTGTGTGCGCGCGCACACGCGCACAGCTTAGAGGGAACAGTGGCTGTAGGGTAAGGTTCGCAATAGAGTAGAAGGTGTAGATAACATGAGGAGGAATCTAGCTAAGCTTAAAGAATGGTCTAGAATTTGGAAACTGAGATTTAATGTTAAAATATGAAAAATTATGCATTTGGGCTGCAGTAATCCAAGGGAGCAATATAGTATAGGGGTGAAGTACTTCTGTCCACAAAAGAAGAGCGGAACCTAGGCGTGATTGTTTCTGATGATCTTAAAGCAGCTAAACAGGTAGAAAAGGCAATGGCAAAAGCTAGAAGGATGCTTGGGTGTGTAGGGAAAGGAATGGCCAGCAGAAGAAAGGATGCGATAGCGCCTCTGTATAAGTCTTTGATGTGACCTCATTTGGAGTATTGTGTGCAATTCTTGAGACCGCACCTTCAAAAGGACATAAACAGGTTGGAATTGGTACAGAGGGTGGCTACTAAAATGGTTAGTGGTCTTTGTTATAAAACATATGAGGACAGACTTAAGGATCTTAATGTGTATACTTCAGAGGAAAGGCAGGATATGTTCTTATGTTCCCAGTGGAGGTGGTAGCAATGAGGACAGTATCTATATTCAAAAAAGCATGGGACAAACAGAGGATCTCTAAAGGGAAAAAGGGGGACTTTTGTAGTGGTTGATATGGAAGAGCAGACTAGATAGGCCATGTGGTCTGTTTCTGCCGACATGTTTCTATATGCTCACCTGGTGGAATCCTTGCAAGACGCGGAGAGGATGTCCTCAATGTCCCTAGGCAAGTGGTGCTGAGCAAGGGCTATCCTCTCAACATCAACGCTGTCATCCTCAATGACTTGAAATTGAGATATCAGACCTGTGATGAAACCAGAGGAATGGGCAGCGCCTGAGAAAGGTGGAGCAGCAGCAGGATACCACAGCTGCAATGGCCAGCACAGAGCAATAAGGATCATCATAGCCCCATCTGTCTGGACCTTGAAGAAGATCTTAGCCACCAGGAGCATGGGTAGATAAGCATACAGCAGGCCCTCGCCCCAGTGGAGGAGAAATGCATCGGCCGCAAGGCGGTCCCGGCAAGGAATTGTGAACAGAACCTCTGCAGTTAAGCATGGTATGGACTGGCAAAAAGGTCCACCACCGGGGCGCCCCACCTCCAGAAGAGGTCCTGGGCCAATGGGGGGCTAAGGGCCACTGGTGAAGCTGCAGCACTCTGCTGAGTCAGTCCACCAGGACATTTTCCTGCCCTGGGAGGTAGATGGCCTGGAGGAGCATACTCCATTGGATTGCGAAATTCCAGAGCCTGATTGCCTCCCAACAGAGGAAGTAGGATCACATTCTGCCCTGCTTCTTGATGTAAAACATCGCCACCTCATTATCCGTGTGAACCAGGACACCCTGATTCACCAGGTAGTCCTGAAAGACTGACAGGGTGTTCACAACCGCTTGAAGCTTGAGGAAATTGATTTTTAGCTGGCTCTCCTCTAGCAACCAGAGTTCTTGGAACTGGAACCTGTTCTAATGGGCTCCCCAGCCAAGGTTGGAGGCATCCGCGGTGAGGACCTGCTGATGTGGGGGGCCCTGAAAGGGAAGTCTTGACAGAAGGTAGCGGGACCATCGTCACCAGGCAAGGGAGCGGGAGAGCAGCGGGGTGACCCATACCCTGTCCAACAGGAGCCCTGTCGCCTGCTTCCACTGAGTGCAGAGTCCCCAATGGGCCCAATGCATATGGAGACAGGCCGAGGGTGTGCCCCACCAAGAGGCGGAGCATCTGCTGCGCCGAGACCGTCGGAAAAGACTGGACCCTTCTGCCAAGACAGAGAAGCGCTGAGCCCAGTAAGGGGCAGAAAGGGACAGGCTTGAGTGGTATTGAGAACACCACAAAAAGCAAGATTACCACGTAGGAACAAGGACCCAGTCTAGGCGTGGTAATATGGAAAGACAGAGCTTTATTTATCATAAGCCAGGAACAACCCAACACAGGCTGTGTTTCGATAACCTTCGTTAGGGGTTAAATCTGGCACACTCTGTTTAAATGTTAGCCCATATGCTCTTTATATTTATTTATTTTATTTTATTTATTTATTTACATTCTCTTATATACCGTGCTATTCTGCATCAGTGTGGTTTACATTGAACAAACTGAAATTACATTAACAGGGCATTATAACTTGGAGATAACTATAACTATAACTCTGTTTAATGTTAGCCCATACAGGTCTTTATAAACTCCAAAAACGCTAAGGACAGCCCCGATGGGTAGGCTGCAGGTGGGATATGGGATAGTTCACCATGAATCCCAAGGTCTCCAAGAGCTGAATGGTGCCACTTAGGGCCTGTTGGACCTCATCCAGAGACCCTCCCCGTATCATCCAGTCATCCCAGGTAGGAGAAGACGAACACCCCTGCAGCCATAGGAAGGCAGCAACCACCGCCAGAACTTGATGAATACCCTGTGAGCAGACCGAACGGGAGGACCCGGTACTGGTAGTGACAGCCTCCAGTGACAAAGTGGAGGTACTGCTGGTGCAAGGGGTGGATCAGGATGTAGATATAGGCATCTTTGAGATCCAAGGAGCATAGCCAGTCTCCCCGGTGGAGGTAAGGCAGCAACATTCCAAGGGATACCATCTTGAACTTCTCCACCAAGAAGCAATTGAGATCCTGTAAGTCTAGAATGGGTCGCAACCTGCCCGTCTTCTTGGGAGCCAGGAAGTAGCGGAAGTAGAACCTTGTGTCTCTTTGAAGCAATGGGATGAACTCCACCACCTTGTCCGCGATAAGAGCCATGAGCTCCCTGTGAAGGAAGTCCCGATGGGTGGGATCCAGAGGAAGTTCCCCTGGGAAGAATGAGGGTGGTGTCTGGTGAAAGTGAAGGAGGTAGCACTCCTTTACCACCTGAAGCACCCAGGTATCGGTGGTAATGCTGGGCAACTGGTGGGCAAAGAATGTGAGACGTTCCCCCTATCTGCTGCGGTTCCTGACCTCCCGTGGGAAGAGGGGCTATGCCCCGGGAATCAAAGCCCATCCCAGGCTGCGGCACAGGCACTGTTTGGGGGCTTTAGGCCTATGTGGGCCCTTGGTCGGCTGTCCCTAAAGGAGACCCTGATAGGACTGATAGGCCTGATGTTCGGGGTAAGTTCCATAGGCCTTTTTTTTTTTTGTTTGTTTTTGAGTAGAAGGATTTTTTCCCCCGAAGCCTTCTGCCGGGAAGGATCAGCAGTCTTCTGAGAGAGCCTGGTTCTGGTTATCAACTCGGTCTCCAACTCAGTGGCCTTGACCGTCATGGGCTTGCCGAAGAGATTCTCCCCTCTGCAGGGGACATCAACCAACTTGTCCTGAACCCATTGCTCCAGGTCTGAGGATTGCAGTCATGCCAGGCAGTGGGCACCAATGCCCACCACAGCACTCTACCACAGACTCGAAGCTTTCATAGGCCACTCGAGTCACATACTTGGAGCACTCCTTGACTATGGTCACCAAGCTCTGGAAGCGCTGGAGGTGGTCACTGGACAGCCCAACTGAGAACCCAGTGAGCTCCTTTGCCAGGTCCCTCAAGTACATGTCCATGTACAGCTGGTAGGCCTTGATATGGGCCATGAGCATCGCGCTCTTACCAAACCAAATCCATGGTGCGGGCCTCCCGACTCGGGGCCACCAAAGAGTCTCTCTTCTGGCTCTTGATCTGACGCATGGCGGACTCCACCACCACCATGGAGTTGTGAGGTGATTAGTATTTTTTTAAAGCTGGGGTTCTTGCGGACCTGATACATGGAATTGAGCTGCTTGCTCTCAATGGGAAACATCACCGGGTCTTCCCATATCTTGAAAAGTAGGCACTTCAAAATGGGAGGCACCGGCACCATTATGGCCTCCTTGGGAGGAGAGTCATACTGAAGTATGTTGAAGCCCTCTAACCGAGGCTCCTCTTCTGCCTCAATAGTGAAGGTGAGGGCCTTGCTCAGGTCCTGGACAAAGTTAGAGGAGGAGAGGGTTCCAACAGAACATCTCGATGCTAAGCAGTATTGGGGGACTCGTCATCCATCTCCTATTCCGAATCGAAAGGGAGCTCAAAGCCCTAGCAGGAATCACACCTGTGCACAGTCGGGGGCGAGGATGTCAGCCGGGGTTCCCAGTGGTTTGACCCCAATGCACTGAGAGGAGAAACCCTAGGTTCACACCAAGACCGGGATCAATCATCAGACTCAGCCCACAGGGCATGTTGTTCCAGGGCAGGCTGGATCTCCTCTGGCGTGGAGGGACCCCTTCGCCGTCCCAAGGAACTGGATGGAACCGGAACTGGGGTCTTCTGGCTCACCAGGAAGGCAACCAGGCTGCGTTCCAGGGATGCTATTCTGGCCTTGAGGCTTGAAGGCTCCGCAACCACCAGAAAAGGCACCAAAGGTATCAGTCCCGATGCTGGTTCCCTCAGAGGGGACTCACAAATGGTGATCACCTTAGTGGTCCAAGGGAGCAATCCTCTGAGAGGGTGGGAACTGCTTCCTGCTGAGGCAGCTTTGAGGTCCATTCCCGGCTACTGCCCTCAGAATCCCATTTAGGACTGCAGTGCTGATGCTCATGGGACTTACCTGTGGCACCAACATTTCCCCCGATGATGACTTAGACGAAGGCCGGTCCTTCCGGGGACCGTGTTCCGCCAATGGTTGCCGATGCTCCGAGAGAGCTTGATGGCCACCGCAATCTGAGTCCTCTATGGCCACTCCCGAGGGCACTAATTCCAAAGCCGATGATAGGGCCAAGGTCGAGGACTTGGGGGTCAAACAGCATCTCCTTCTACTTTTCACGATTCCTACATCCCTTGCTAGTCATCTGAAGACAGAGCGGGGCAGAGGAGGCGTCATGATCGGCCCCAAGGCATTGAAGGCAACAATTATGGTGGTCCGTGATGGACATGGTCCTGCCACAATCAATGCATTTCTTGAAACCACTAATCGGGAACATAGCGGAAAAGACAGCCCCCGCAAAGTCAAACTCCAATGTCCTGATTAGGAGGGTGCGAGAGGAAAAAACCCATGCACCAAAAAAGAAAAGAAGTACCTGAGAAAAATGAGATGCCGAGGTAGCGACAGTTCCAGGACCATGAGGTGACGGTATGCAACCAAGAAAAATCAACGAGAGTTTACCATACGAGAAGACAACTTTTTTCCAAGGTGCAGATGGTACATCTGGTGGGCTCTGCGGAAAAAGAAGACTGAGGAAAAATGGCTCCCTTGGAAGGGAAGGTGACCATGCATGCGTGGTTGATCTCCTAAAGGCTTTCTTTCAAAGCTTGGTTGAGATTACTGCTCGGGCTCCGTCCTGAGGTTCCATACATGAGGACTGACTTCCTGCTTGTTCCCAGAGAAATCGTAGTTACTCACCTGTAACAGGTAATCTCCGGGAACAGCAGGAATTGAGTCTTCACATATGGGTATCGTCGGTACCGACGAAGCCTGTGCGGGAAAGCTCCCCAGCGTCCAATAGGAAAGCTTTTGGGAGCATCCCACTGCGCCTGCACTGCTGCCTTCCCGCCTTTCCAACTCTCCCTCTTCAGTTCAGTTTATAGCTGAGACAAAGGAGAGAAGGAGATAGAGAGGAGAGAGAGATACAACTCCTAGGGGAGGTGGATGAGTTGTGAAGACTCAACTGCTGTTCCCGGAGATCACCTGTTACAGTTGAGTAACTACGCTATCTACAGGAACAAGCAAGAATGTAGTCTTCACATAAGGGGACTCCTCAGCTGAGAGATGCCAGGGAGATGACCCCACAAAGCTGCAAAACCCAGGTTGAGATGGGTCATGCCTCCTTTGATGGATCTCTGGCATCGAAACCCGGGACGGCGGGTTGGAGTTGTTCTAAGTCTGAAAGAGATGCTGGAGAACAGCCTGGCCAAATGAGGCATCCCAATGGGAGTCCTCGTCTAAGCATTAATGGGCTGCAAAGGTGTGTACCAAAGCCCAAGTGGCTGCTCTACAAATGTCATCAATGGACACTGAGTGAAGGTTAGCCATAGAGGCTGCCATTGCTCTCACATTGTGAGCTGTGACATGACCTTCGAGAGAAAGTCCCTTGCTCTCATATGCAAAGGATATGCAATTTGCAATCCATTTAGACAAAGTTTGCTTGGAAACTGGTAATCCAAGATGACTGGTGTCAAAGGCAACAAAAAGCTGGGAGGCCTTTCTATGTTGCTTAGTTCTTTGAAGGTAAAAAGCCAAGGCTCTTTTACAATCCAGAGTATGAAGATTCCTTTCTGCATTGGAGGCATGAGGCCTAGGGAAGAATACAGGAAGGTAAACCGATTGGTTTAAATGAGAAGGCGAAACCACCTTTGGCATAAAGTGAGGGTGAGTCCTAAGAACTACTTTATCATGGTGGAACCTTGTATAAGGGGGATCAGCTACTAAAGCTTGTAGCTCACTGATGCGTCTTGCAGAAGTGAGAATAATTAGGAAGATTACCTTCCAAGAAAGAAATTTCAGAGATGGAGTGGCTAAGGGTTCGAAGGGCGGCTTCATGAATTGCCCAATGACAAGATGCAAATCCCATGCCACAGGTGGTGGCTTAATGGGAGGTTTAGTTAAGAGTAGACCTCCCATAAACCTCGCTACAAGTGGTTGAAAGGAAACAGGTTGTCCATCCAAGGGCTTGTGGAACGCTGCAATGGCACTAAGGTGGACCCTTACTGAATTGGTCTTAAGACCAGAGGATGATAAATGGAGGAGATACACCAGTAACACCTCCACTGGCACTGAAAAGGGATTAAGTTCCTTTTTTGAACACCAGATAGAGAACCTTTTCCACTTAAAGGCATAGGCTCGTCTTGTGGAAGGTTTTCTTGAAGCCAAAAGGATATGCTTAACCTGTTGAGAAAAGCTGATATCCTGGAAGTCTAGGCTCTCAGTAGCCACGCCCTGTGGTGTAGGGACTGAGGGTTCGGGTGCAATAGCGTCCCGTTCTCCTGAGAAAGAAGATCTGGAGCACATCCCAACTCCAAAGGCTTGGCTTGAGAGAGACATAGAAGCAGTGGATACCACGTTTGTCATGGCCAGCGTGGGGCTATGAGGATCATATGGCCCCTGTCTCTCTGGAGCTTGAATAGAGTTTTGGGAATGAGGGGAATGGGTGGGTAGGCATAGAGAAAGTTCTGACCCCAATGGAAATGGAAGCCATCCCTTGCCTGACAGTTCTGAGCCGGAATTCTGGAACAGAACCGGGGAAGTCTGATAATCTGAGGACTTGCAAAGAGGTCTATATCTGGAGTTCCCCAGATCTGAAAGACTTGAGCAATTTGCTCTGTATGGAGACCACTCATGTGGCAGCAGTACTCGAATGAGTTTGTCTGACAAGAGATTTTGTGTGCCTGGAAGATACACCGCTATTAGGTGGATTTGAAGATCTCTGGCAAAGGCCCAGAGGCATAGAGCTTTGTTGCACAGTGCCTGAGAACCCGTTCCACCCTGCTTGTTCACATAGAACATGGCTACTTGATTGTCGGTTTGGACAAGACCTGTCTTGTAGCTCAGGCGGTACTGAAATACTTGAAAAGCATAGAAGATGGCTCTGAGTTTCAGGAGGTTTATGTGAAGACAAGCCTCCTGCTCTGTCCAGAGACCCTGAGTGAAGAGATTGTCCAAGTGAGCCCCCCAACCTAACTTGGACACATCTGTCGTCAAAGTGGCTTGGTGTAGTGGCTGCTGAAAAGGAGACCCTATGAGATTTTTCAGCGATTGCCACCACTGTAGGGACAAAATGAGGCGTGTAGAGTTTCTGATTTTGTCCCCCAGGTGGCCCGATGCCTGTGTCCACTGAGAGGCTAGGGTCCACTGGGCTGCTCGCATGTGTAGGAGAGCATAGGGAACCACATGGACAGTGGATTCCATATGCCCCAGCAGCTGAAGCATTTCTCGAGCAGTTAGAAAAGTTTTCATAGCTGCTTGAGAGGCCAGCTGGAATATTCGAAAACAATGTGGTTGTGGCAGGAAAACCTTTGACTGCCTTGTGTCTAGAAGAGCCCCTATGAACTCTATGGACTGAGAAGGGGTGAGATGAGATTTTGGGAGATTTATTACCAGTCCCAAGTACTGCAGGATTTGTACTGTACAGGAGAGAGTGGAGCTGGCTTCTGGAGCTGTTGATGCTCGGATGAGCCAGTCATCTAAGTAGGGGAAGACGAATATCCCCAGAGTTCTCAGGAATGCTGCTACTACTGCCATGCATTTTGTAAAGACTCTTGGGGCAGAAGCCAGTCCAAAGGGTAGAACCCTGTACTTGTAATGTCTTCCTTGAAAGAGGAATCAAAGAAACCTCCTGTGATCTGTATGGATGTGAGGATATGTGTATATGCATCCTTTAGATCTAGAGAACATAGCCAATCCTGACTCTGAATGTAAGGAATAAGTGTTCCAAGAGAGATCATCTTGAATTTTTCTCGGAACAGATACTTGTCCAACTCTCTGAGGTCCAGTATGGAACTGTATCCCCCTGTCTTCTTTGGGATGAGGAAGTAGGGGAAGTAGAAACCCATGCCCTGGTGGGATATAGGTACCTCTTCTATTGCTCCTTGAGCAAGTTATGAGGTGACCTCTTGACACAAGAGAGTGGTGAAAGGGCCCCGAGAATTGAACTGTCCTGTGATGGTGGGAGGGGGCATACTGTGAAAATGGAGTTTGTACCCCTCTGTTACAATAGAGAGAGTCCAGTGCTCTGATGTTATCTGTTGCCATCTTTCGGTGAAATGACAGAGTCTGCCTGGGATGGTGAGAGGCTCTGGACCCTTCAAGGGTAGGATGACTAAATTCTCTAGAAAGGAGTCAAAGCCCCTGAGAAGGCTGTGTCTGCTGAGTTGGTTGAGCTCTGGGGACTTGGGCCTTCCTCTGCTGTCTGGGTTGCTGTTGTCCCTTTTGGGGAGCATGAACCGGGCAGTGGACAGCCTGGGTGTAAGTTGGATATAATTTCTTTTTCTTGTTGAAAAAGGTTTTCTTAGCTGTCTTTTTCTTAACTGGGTTGGCTGTGGTCCTTGATAGTCTGTTCAAGGTGGTATTTTCGGACTCAAGCTGAGTAGCTTTGTCCTGCCAATCCTTGCCAAAGAGGTTTTATCCTGTGCAAGGAATATTCCCCAGCTTGTCTTGCACCCATTGTTCTAAATCAGAAGCTTGTGAGGTTCTGCTAATGCACTCAAAGCAATCAAAAGTTGCACGGTTCATGAACTTAGAAACGTTCTGGGCATGTTTGACCAGAGTGAGAAAGTTGGCCCTCTTGTCATCGAGAAGAAGTGGAGCCATGAGTTCCAAATCTCTTGTAACCTCCAGAAGAAACATACCCATATATAAAGTAAGTAAGAGCTTATTCTAGCTGATAGCATCAAGGACTGAAAGAATCGACGCCCAAAGGCATCGAGCATTCTCAATTCACGACCTGGAGGATTGGATGAATGTGTCTTAGCACTCTTGATTCTACGCATTGCTGATTCCACTAGCATGGAATCATGTGGTAATTGTGTTTTTTGGAAACTGGGACATTGCGGTACCTGGTACATTTTATCGAGTCTCCGAGAATGTGGAGACACCGTTAAAGGTGTTTCCCACATCCTAATCATGAGATCATGTAAAATGCGGTGAATGGGAGCTGCTGGATACTGAAGAATTTCCAACTCTTCAGCTCTCGGTTCCTTCTCAGGAATCACGGTGATCAAGAGTCCCCTTGCTACATCACAGAAGTCCTGAAAAGACATGTCCTCCGGAGGAGACATCTGATGCTGTGGCAAAGGAGAAGGATCCTCCAAAAGAACCACCCCGGTACCGATCGAGTCCTCGGAATCATCGGAATCGGAGGATTCGAAGTATTATCGGGCTGGATGCTCTCGTATTGCTTGTCGACGGTATCAATCGAAGTCGGCATCGGACTGCCTCGATACCGGACCCTCGATGCCAGAGACCGATTCCAGGGCCGGCATGGGAGGAAGCATGGAGAGAGGCACATTGGTCGGTGCAGGTACATTCGGTACCGATATCGGTACAGACAACTGTGTCAATTGAAGTGGTTTTAGCAGTACCAAGACTGCTAATAAAGCCGCAAGACTGCACTCAATGGCTAGGATACTTTGATCCATGGAGCCTGCCGATGCCTGGATGTCGGTACCGGCGGAGCAGGCCACAACACCAGAACATGGCACCAAGAGTTCTCCGGATGTGGAAGCTTCGGGAACATCCTGGAACCCTGTTAATGCTTTGGAGGCAGGGGCTTCCCGTCGGGGTTGTTTGGCCGGTGTATTTTCCTCGAGGGCAATGCTAGTAGCATCTCGATGCTTAGAAGGAGATCTACCCTTTCAGACCTGGCCGGTCTTAGAAGACCTAGGTTTAGTTACCTGAGATCCATGGGAGGAAGATGAAGCCCTGGACGAAATCGATGCAATGGACATTGCATCCGAGGCAAAGAGGGTGCCGAGTTTTGCAGCTCTGTTCTGCAGGCCTCTCTTGGTCATCTTTCTACAAAGGAGACCTCCAATGGTAAATGGTCAGGACCTAAACATTTGAGACACCAATCATGGGTATTGGTAGCAGAAATGGTACCGCTACATTTTGAACATTTTTTGAAACCACTAGATGGTTTTTCCATTTTGGAAGAAAAGAGGGCCTAGTGCCCAAAATGGCGCCTGGCACCAAGAGGGGACAGACCCTCAAAAAAGAAGTAGTAGGGTTTTTTTTTTAGGAAAAGAAATAAGAAAACAAAGAAAACACCGGTGATACCAGTATAGGTGTCGAAGGGAAGGCAGACGCAACCACAAAAAAGAAGATTTTCTGCAGTGACAGGGTTTGCTGCCTGTCGGCTCCACGGAAAACAAAAAACTGAAGAGGGAGAGTTAGAAAGGCGGGAAGGCAGCGGCGGAGGCGCAATGGGATGCTCCCAAAAGCTTTCCTATTGGACGCTGGGGAGCGTTACCGCACAGGCTCCGTCTGTACCGATACTCATATGTGAAGACTACATTCCTGCTTGTTCCTGGAGATTAATAATGCAACATTTTCAAAACAAATACAAAATTGAGAAGCTGGTGAAAATATTCATTTTTACAATAGAACTCTAACACTCCAGATTCTGCATTATGTGAACAAAAACCTCTTCCCAGGTAGTAATTTCTCACAATCCAGCCTCATAATTGAAAAAGCAGTGGAGAAGTCAAGCAGTACTTGTGATATTATTTTTATAATTAGTGCCATACAGTGAAATAAAAGAAGGGAAAGTGCATGGCATGCTTATTGATGGCTTGATTTATATATGAAGGGCCGAGAACGTGTTTCTCTATTGCGCAAGTTAAGAAACCAAAGGATTTGGGCATTTTGGAGGTATTTTAATAAGGGTTTTTCCATGTATAAAACCTGCTTTTATATGTGAAAAAACTTTTTATAAAATTGTGCAGAATACTGCAACAAGGTTGCTGTTGGGGGTGGATCGCTAGGTGAGTGCAAGGCTATTATTGGTACAATTACACTATCTTTCAATTAGGGAAAGATGTATTTTTAAGTTGATGGAATAGTTCTTAAACTTTTAGTGAATCAGAGACCAGAATATTTGAAGAATGTTCTGCAATGGGATATGCCATCTAAGCAACTGAGGTCTGTGTAAGGGTGGTTTTTCATAGTTCCAAGTGTGGTGGAGTTGCGAAGAGTCACTGATACGTGACTTCAGTATGCCGCATCCCTGCTCTGGATTTTAGTGTGGAGGCTCCTGAGACATGTAATGGTTTACCAGATGAGATGCGTGCCTTGGCTAGTTTGTCTAGGGGCAGTTTCTCCAAATGGGTTAGTTTTGCGCATACCATGACAGTCGTGATCCTCACTTCTAAGACAGGGCATGAGGAGTATGATCTCAATCTCTCAAATTTACTGCTAAGGCTCAGCGCAATACTTGCATCGTGCCAAAGAGAGCCTCCTGCTGGAGTTTGTAAAATGTAACATATATGGGTAGTTTGTCAAGATGTGCTTGGAAATTCTTCTTTATCAAGCCTGCGGCACCCAACACGATAGGAAATTTCTGTATCTTTATACCACATTTTCTTGGTCTCTGACTGCATTTCCTGGTATTTCAGGACCTTCTTCCTCTCCATGCAATTCACAGAATAGTTGCTTGAAACTGACACCCCTATTTATCAATGCCATTCTGGTGTTCTTCTCTTTAACCACTATATCCGGCTTCTTCGCATCCAGCTTTTTATTAGTCTGAATGGGCGTATTCCAGGTGATCAAAGCCTTTTCATTCTCTTAGGGTCATGATCTCGGTGCTTTTCGGGCACAGTGATGTTGTAGTGCTTACAGAGTTTCCAATGGATGGAGGTACACTACTTTATTATGTCTTTCTGTATAGAAAGTTTCTGCCATCAGCCAGCTATGAGGTGAGTCAATGTTTCCAGGTCTTTCTTACAGAATCAACATATGTCTGTGTTGCCAGTTTTTTCAATGCCTGCTGTAAACTATCTCGTCTGTAAGCTGCTGTCCTGGGCTGCAACTATCAACCTCTCATCCTTCGGTTTCAGTTCACCCCTTCTTAACCATTCATGTGTCTGTTCTTGATCAACAAAGGGTTCCTGTATTTCCCACTGTATTTGTGCATCTGCCTCTTGTTTTTCCTTGTTTGTTAATCTAATTCCTTGAAGAGTTTTTTCTCTTGTTTTGCAAATTCTGTTACTTCCTTCCCTTTGCATGTTTGTGGATTTTTACTCATTCCTTCTAGTCGTCGGAATACTTGCCCAAGTTTTATGATGGAGACAGATTTTGGATGTTTACTCTCATATTTCAGAACTGTTTGCATATTTGGATCCTAGGATGCAGTTAAGTAGGCCTATGATAGTAGCTCTGTACGTGTAATCAATCTCTATGAGTCCTAGCCCTCCTTCAGCTCTAGGGATGTACAGTCTTTGGCATACACTGATCTCTTGTAAATCACTTCATGGGCACATCCAGTTTTTCAAGATCTTTTAGACGCCAGTCCACAACCCTAAAGCTATATGAAGTACAGGAATTACCAGCTGATTAATGGCTTGTATCTTATTCCGTGATGTTAAAGCACTTTTCAATAATGATTTTAATCTCCTCTAGTATTCTTTACTGAACTTTTCTCTCAGTAATTTCTGCTTGAGTGTCGTTCCTTCCTCCACTCTGAGATACCTTCCTGTTCAAGGTCCTTGATCTCACAGCCTTCAGCCAGAGAGATGTTTTCCGTTTTGCCCAGTTTTCCTCTTAAAAAAAAAAAAAAGTTGCTTTAGCACATTTGTTAAGGTCAAAGGTTATACTGATGTCATCAGAAAAGCTTTTCACCACACGGAGTTGCTCTGCTAATTCTTGGCCGCTGGAACTATAGAGCTTCAAATCATCTATAAATAAATAAGATGTTTCTGGGTTAACATAGTAAATGACGGCAGATAAAGACCAGCATGGTCCATCTAGTCTGCCCAGCACGATGACAAGAGTAGGTGCACCTGCTGCTCCGTGCAGGCCACCCCTCCCCATGTCCCTGTTTAGGGGTGAACCCACCACTCCATGCAGGACACCCCTATTTGTTGAGAAATTAGATGGTTCAGTTTATTTTGATTTTATCCTGTTGCTGTAAAGGGATCCACTGTGTCTGTCCCATGCCAGAGTTGATGAGAGTACTCATTGGATTAAGCGCCACACAAAACAGAAAGGGCGACAGGGAATGCCCCTGAAATATTCCTTGCTGGATCCTGTTAGGAATGATATACTGGCCATATTCACATTTCAAAAAGAGTGTGGTTTACCACACTGTCATGGTGAACTTAATGTATCAAACCAGGATTTATTTTATACACTTCAAGGCAATTTATTATTCATGAATGTGGGATGCTATCAAAAGCTTTCTTATAAACAATCCATGCTATACTGAGATTTCTGCTTTTCTTAGCGCTGGCCATAATGGCCTTATTCAACATTAACTGGTCTTTGGTGCCATAATAAGCCCCTCTCTTGTTGCCTTTTGCTCTATTGCCATGATGTTATTGGACTCAATATGATCATATATTCTTTCTGCATCTAATTCAGTGAACAGCTTATAGATTGTAGGTAGACAAGTTATTGGTCTGTAATTGTTGGGAGTATTACTTGGGTCTCCTTTGGAAAGGAGAAATGTTCTTCCCACAGTAAGCCATTTTGATTTCAAGTCCGCTGCTTAAACAATTGATTTTTCTAATTCACCAGGTCTGGGTGAAGTGATGTTAACTGTTTGAGCCACTCACTTTAACCTGCTTTACAGCTCTTTTGTTGGTACTGCAGGCCATTCCATAAGTGTGGTGATTGCATTTTCTAAATGCTCTTGTGTGCAGGGTAACCATTTCTGCTTCTTGATTGTGATTTATAGGGTCCTCGTATAGTTTTCTCAAGAAGCTTTCTGTTTGGGCTTTGATTATCTTAATGCTCTTTCCCAGTTCCCTGTAGAATTGTTTTGGGTTCTCTCTAAATAGCTTATTTTGATCTCTTTCTTTTTGGTTTCCTCATATCTTTGCAGTTTTTGTGCTTCTGCTGCTACTTTCAATTTATTGTTGGAACACAGAAATTTCCGGTCTTCTTCTGTTCATGCAGCATGCTTCAGCTTGATGTCTTGGATCTTCCCTAATATCTTTGATGATCTTAATCCTTTTAGATACCCGTCTATCAGGGAACGCAATGACTATTTTTCCCTCGACGCGCTTATTGTTTTCTTTTCCTTCTGGCCCTGCGCACTTTAGCTGGCATTATTCTTACAGCAGTAATTTTAGCTGCACAATACTGTATCTGATTTATTTTAGTGACGTCATTAAATGATCCCTTTATACTCGATATGGCCATGTTCATCTTTATAGTCACACTTTTAACCTTAGGGGTTAAATTTAACTTGGGTAATCTTTCCCTTGCCTGAAACCCAGCATATTCATCTTTTTCCATGTGGACTAGGAATTCAATCTTGAATTCCTTACCTCTGTGTCTTTCTTCTCCCTTTCTTCCTCCTCTTCAGTTGATTGGTTGACCTGTCCTGCAGTTGACCTGTCCAGTTGATTGGTTGACCTGTCCAGTTGATTGGTTGACCTGTCTCAGTAATTTCTGCTTGAGTGTCGTTCCTTCCTCCACTCCGAGATACCTTCCTGTTCAAGGTCCTTGATCTCACAGCCTTCAGCCAGAGAGATGTTTTCCGTTTCGCCCAATTTTCCTCTTAAAAAAAAAAAAAAAAAAAGTTGCTTTAGCACATTTGTTAAGGTCAAAGGTTATACTGATGTCATCAGAAAAGCTTTTCACCACATGGAGTTGCTCTGCTAATTGTTCCTTAGTTTCCTGCAGTTCCAGATCTCCTAGCTCCATCTCCCCCTCAACTGCTCTTTCTGTTTCTGTGTACTCATCCAGGTCACTACCTCTTCCCTGAATTTCTCTTTCCACAGAAGCCCTTAGTTGCTTCAAGATGTTATCACATACTTCTTTGCTTTGATTTTCAAAATTAAATATCTTAAATTTGCATCTGTGTGCTTGTTGCAGTTTTTCTTGTGGCAATTTTCCTCTCTCTTCCAGTTTTTGGCGGATTCTCCTTGTATATCCTCTTGATTTAAATATAGGGTTTGTAGCATAAAAGTAGCAGTACATTATCTCCTCTTTATCTGCAGAAGTCCACTTAACCACAGTTAATCCTCTTAACGTTTTCATTAACTTCCATGGTTTATTTCCTGCCACAGTGGGTCTGCGAAGATGCTCACCATGGCCATTATCTGTGGCAGGGATCAATGTTCCCTCTAATTTTCTGTAGGCTGTGTGCGCATAAAATATCAGCTGTGCAGCTTTTGAAGGAAGGTTAAATTTTTGTGCACCACATAACGACACTCAGAGTTATATACTTTAAAATTTGACTACACGTCAGAATACAGTATGTACACCACATTGATTGCACTAGAAAATATTGTAGAACCTGTGAAAACCATAAATACACAACAACTTTTCAATTTTAAGAATGTCTGTGTTGTTTTCTATCAGAATGAGAACGTAATTTTTGTGCGCTCTGTTGTAAAGTATGTGCGCACACTTGGCAAGGTGTGTGCGCGCGCACGCACGCACAGCTTAGAGGGAACAATGGCAGGGATGTTATCTACATCTGCAGTGCTTGTACTATCGCAACCACCGTCAGCCCTAGTGCATAAGCTACGGATGGGCACCTTTTTATCCTGGGTAATGTGAGGCCAGTATGCATTTTTCTTTTTATTTCTTGCCATATTTCAAATCGTAATGATGCCTTGCTGGGATAATGTTCACTCATCAATGCTCGCTCTGTCCGCAATAAAATTCAGACCATTGTAGACCATATACAACTCACAGACACTGATTTAATGTGCATCACTGAAAGCTGGATCACAGACTCTGAAAACATCCTTCTCAACCAGCTGACTACATCCCAATATATGCTGTTCAACTGCCCCAGATTAGAAAAAAAGAGGGGGGGGAGTACTAATCCTTGCTAAAACCAGTTGAATTTCTCCTTGATCATTTCTCAGTCATTACAAACAATAGACTACTTAACCATTTCCAACTCAAAAGCATACTATATGCCTAACCTACAGAAAACCTACCACTAACATGGAAGATCTATCAGCTATTTTAGATGAGGTGTGTACCCATTCAGTCTAAAAAAACAACAGCACTTTATACTTATGGGAAACCTTAATCTCCCCACAGCTACAGCAAAACAAGCCAGCACATTCCTAAGTGCCATGGAGTCCCTACATCTGACTCAGATAATTGATGTACCAACCCACTGCAAAGGATCCCTTCTTGACCTTATATTTGTAAGTTTAGATCTACATAAAGTAGATCTAAACTTACAAATTGACCCAATAGCATGGTCGGACCATGTCATAGTATCCCCAAGTATATCAACCAATTCTACCCAACCAAGTACTCCTCTACAACACCAGCACAGATGTTGTTTCAAGGCATTCAACTCACAACACTTCCTAGATAAGGCCTCTTCACTTCTAGACTCTGACATACCTGACCTAGATACATTTATCAGCTCATGGAACCAGATAATAAATGGTGCTGCAACATTCAATGAATGACAAACTACAAAACACTTTAAATCCACACCCCCTCCCCTCCCCATGATTCTCCAAGAACACTGACCAGATCAGACGAGACCTCAGACTCTTAGAAAAAAATGGAAAAGGTCACAAGATAATACTATCAAGGCACAGTTTTGTAACAAACAAAAAGAATACAACAACCTACGTAACAAAGCCCAAAAGGAATACATCACAAGCATACTTACAAAATCACTCAACCGCCATAGATAACTATTTTCGATTGTCCCAAATGTCCAATGATCTAACTCAATAGACACAACAAATGACCCAAATGACCAATGATCTAACTCAATAGACACAACAAATACGACCAATGATCTAACTCAATAGACACAACAAATACAAAAGTGCAAGTTGATCCTCAAGTTATAGCTGACGTCCTCTACAACAAAGCAAGTACATCAATGCTACAACACTATGAACCACCGCAGCAACAGAACGGCACAGCTAAAAATCACCTATGGCACAACTTCAACCTAATAAATAAAAGAGAAATTCTAGATGATATCAACAATATCAATACCACAACTTCTCCTCTGGACCTCTGCCCTGTAAAATGGCTAAAGGTCCTATGCAATCAGTTTGTTCAGACCATTCTAAAAATAGTCCACACCTCCCTTTCGCAAGGATACCTACCTTCAGCTCTCAAACAAGCCTCAATAAGCCCTACTCTAAAAAAGGCCTTATTAGACACAACACACCCCAGTTCATACAGACCAACTGCTAGCATTCCATTTTTAGCCAAAATAATCAAAAAAGCCATATAACAGCAGCTTGAAGACCATGTTTATTCACACACTCCACTGGATCCACAACAGCATGGCTTCCGCCCTCATCATGGCATCGACACACTGTTAACGGACATCTTCAACAGACTCATCATTGGCTTAGATAAGCCTCGACAGGGATTTATGCTCTTCTTCCTTGATATCAGCGCAGCGTTTGACTCAGTATCACATCACATCATGCTAGATAGACTCGGCATCATCGGACTAACTGACGGCACACTAAAATGGTTCACATATTACTTCACGGACAGAACCATGCAAGTAAAAATCAGTACCACCAACTCAAGACCCTTTAAGTTAATACAAGGTGTCCCTCAAGGATCAGCCCTCTCCGGATTATTATTATTCAACATATATATTCAACCCATCTGTAATCTACTAAGAAATTGGAACATACACTTTCACATCATGTTCTATATGCCATTCATACCACCAACCCAGATTTCATGATCATATCTGATGTCTTCACTGCTGTTACAAACCTCCTTGCAAACATTAAACTTACAGTAAACAAAAGCAAAACTGAAGCTCTACTTGTATTCAGAGATCAGGATTTTACGCCACCAAACAAGATCATAACATGTAATGCGGAAATATCAATAAAAAAAGAAATCAAGTATCTAGGTATAAACATTGACAGAAGCCTCAACATGTGTGCACACATCAAAATGTAGCAAAAATAGCATACTGGAAACTAAAGCTCCTCAAGCCCTTATGACACTTATTACAGGACAATGATTTCAGATCTGTATTGCAAGGCATCATTATACTCCACCTGGACTATGCAAAAATCATCTATCAAGGTCTCCCAAAACATGCACTATATCCGCTACACCTAGTACATAATACTGCTGCTAGAATCCTAACATCTACTACAAATCGATAGCACCAATCTTGAAAAATCTATACTGGCTTCCAATTTCACAACAGACAAAACACAAAGCCATCACTACCACATTCAAAATCCTTCATAACCTCTTAGCTCCCTGCCTCACTGATCACATCACAAAAGCATCCACAACGAGACCATGAGCAGCTGCAAACCAGAATCTCCTGATCATTCCCCCACTCAAGACCAAAACCACACAACAGACAAGTAACAGGGCATTTTCACTTTATGTCCCCACAATTTGGAACTCTTTACCCAAAACCATCAGAGCTGAACAATCCACTAAAAATATGAACAAACAACTCAAAACACACCTCTTCAGAGAATACTTTGGACCTAATGACAATACCTTACTATAAATGTGTAATATGCTATCCTGATCGGTTAACCAAATCAACCCTTAACACTTATCCCTTTCTGTAATATAAATGATTCTTCTCCTTGTTCTTGATCTTCTGCTGAACTACTATTTGTATTCCCTTTCCCACAGTTAAGCCCATATTTATCTCCAAGTTATTTTCCCCTGCTTATTGTAAAACAAATCTACTGAGATCATGTTATGTTGTTCTTTGTAAACCACTTTGGACAAAGGCGATATAGAAAAACTGTTACATAAAATAAAAATAAAATCTGAACCAGAGCATCTAAGCCGTGAGAGTTCAGTTCCTTTCAACGACTGAAAAAGATTGACATCTTGGCAGTGGAAGAGGTGGCCATTAGGTATAGAGTCGGATGACCCCACCAATGCACAATGTTCGCAAATGCCCATGGAGCTAGCTCCCACTCACCAGGGTCCAGGATATGACAACTCAGGGAATCCACTTGAATATTCTCCATTCCCACAATGTGCTGTGCAGAAAGAGCCAGGAGGTTGGATTCTGTCCAGGGCAATAGAAGAGTCATTTCCAGAGCCACTCCAGTACATTTGGTCCCATCCTGTCTGTTGCGATAAGTTACAGCGGTGGAATTGTTGGAAAGTACTCGGACTGCTCAACCCTAGAGGTGGGATTAAAAGAAGAGTAGAGCCAGACGAACAGCCTGGGCTTAGAAGCAATTAATGGTCCAAGAGGATTGTTGAATGGACCAAGATCCCTGTGCTGCCTGTCCCTGGCAGTGCGCTCCCCAATCTGCATGGCTGGTGTCCATGGTGATCACCACCTAATGTGGAATTTCCAAGGGAACGCCCTTCAACAAGTGATGAGGACAAAGCCACCAGCGAAGACTGCGGCAAACCATTGAAGAAAGGAGTAGACTAATCTGATAGTCCTGGGTGGATGGGGACCAGCACGACAGGAGAGAGCACTGAAGCAGACACATGTGAGCATGGCCCAAGGAACTACGTCAAGAGCAGAAGCCATGATGCCGAGGAGTTGTAGGTAATCCCAGGCAGTGGGAGCTGCCAGGCACCAGAAGGCATGGATCGGAACGCAGAGCTTCTTGCATCTGTCATAAGAAAGGAAGACGTGACTAACTCTCATGTCGAAGTGGGTGCCAAAGAATTCCAGAGACTGAACTAGGCACAGATTGCTTTTGGCATAATTGACCACCCAGCTGAGATGGTCCAGAAAGGAGAGGACCCGAGCGACCGCAGAAGTAACCATCTCGAAACTCGTTGCTCTGATCAGCCAATCGTCTAGATAAGGATGAACCCAAATACCTTGGCACCGCAGGGAAGCTGTCACTACTATCATCACCTTGTAAAAAGTGCAGGGAGTTGTGGCAAGACCAAAGGGCAGGGCACAAAACTGATAATGTTGACCGAGGACTGAGAAACGTAAATATTGCTTGATGATCTTGGTGGATTGGAATGTGAAAATATGCTTCATCCAGGTCCAGGACTGAGAGAAATTTGCCTAACTGAACAGCTTGAATGACTGTCCTGAGGGTTTCCATCAGGAACCACGGCATCTGAAGACAGTGATTTGACTCACTTAAGGTCCAGGATAGGACAGAAGGAGCCACACTTCTTGGGAATAACAAAGTAAATGGAATAGTGACCAGAACCTCTTTCTGTGCAAGGAACTGGCTATATCACATTGAGCTGAAGAAGGTGGTGGAGAGGCAGATATAGAGCCGCTGTCTTTTCTGTGGAACCGCATGGACAGATGAAGAAGACATTCAGCATGGGCTCGGTGAAGCTGAGAGTATAACCCTGTGTTACCACCTCGAGTATCCACCGGTCCAATGTTATCTAGGTCCACTCATGGGAAAAATACCGTAAGTGTCCGCCCACAGGAGGCATCCCGGATTGGACCCAGAAACCATCAACGGGAAGATTTGGTAGAACCAGAAAGCTTTTTGGATGAGGAGAAATTGTCCTGGTTGTAACTGATTCCCCAAAAGGACTGAGGCTTAGAACCAGCTCTATTCAAAGAACTGGATTTATCAGGCCAATAGCGATGAACATCTCTGAAGTGGACTCTATAAGATGGGCACATGGATGATGACATGGCAGGACGATGAAAATTGTATTTGGGCTTATCCTCCAATAAACATTGTGGCTTGAGTTTTCCAAAATCCTTCACAATTTTTTCCAAATCCTCACCAAAAAGGAGGCGGCCATTGAAAGGAAGTTTGGCAAGATGGAACTTGGAAGTAGCATCCACATTCCAATGACGGAGCCACAGCCAACGCTGAGCAATTGTATTGGCAGCCACAGACTGCGCAGATAAGCACAGAAGATCATAAAAGACACCTGCAAGAAAGGCAGTGACCGACTCTAAATGAGGCAAAGCTGGATCATCCAGAAGTGACTGAAGCCATCAGAGCAGAGTGCATACAGAAAGACCTCTGCAAATGGAGGCCTGCAATGCCAAGGTCAATGATGAGAGAGTGGTTTTTAAGAGGCCCTCCATCTTGCGATCCATCTGATCATGGAGGGCAGTGCCACCTTCCACAGGAATGGTTGTGCGTTTAGTGATTGCAGTGACTAAGGTGTCTATTTTAAGGAAACACAACTACTTGTCAAGATCATCCGAAGACAAAACAATAAAACGCCCCAAGCGATGAGCGAAGCGTAGAGACACATCAGGAGAATCCCACTCTAAGGAGACCATCTGTTGTAGTTCCAGGGGAAAGGGAAAAGTCTTAGAAGGTTTCCTGATGCCCACGATAATGGGATCTGTCTGAGGTTTAGAGGAATCCAAAGGCTGTTGCACTAGAGAGTCTGAGAGGTGCAGAGCCTCCGTAATTTCAGCAATAAGAACAGGAAGCTCTTCCTTACAGAATAACTGGACATTCTGACCATCTTCTCAAGGCTCCTAATCGTCTTCCAATGGCGAGAGCTCTCCTTCTTCCCAGCCGGACTCAGAAGTGATAAAACGTTCATCTGAAGGACCGTCACCATCTTCCTCTAAAGGGTACCAGTCCCCTGGAGGAGAGGAGGTATCCCTGGCAGATCTAAAAAAGCTCCAGCCAAACTTCAGTGGGCACGCTTTCTAGACGGTAGATTAGCTGTGGTGGGAGTATCCGAAGTCCCTGAGTGCCACATATCCCAGGCCTGATGGAATAGCTGCATAAACTGGAGATCAGAGCCATCAGCTGAATAGGCTGAATAGAGAATTGTAGAGGGTGAGCAGGCTGCTCAGGCAACAAAACCGGAGGAAGGGAATCTGGCGATCTAGCATTACCCTGAGGTAACCCAGAGGGAGCTAAATCAAGAGACCTGGAAGGGCTACCAGAACCAGGACCTGCAGACGCAGAAGGACCCCCTTGATCAGAACCACATGAGGAACACAAACTACCTGCCAAAGTCTCACATTTCTTCCCACAGCCCAAGCAACGCTGAAGGGAAGAAGGCATTTTCACAACAAGATAAAAGAAAAAGTCACAGGAAGAGTCGGGGAGCCAAAAATCAATGGACTCTGAAGAAAGAATAGCAGCTGCGGCACAATAATTATGGCGGGAAACAGCAAAACAGAGCCGGAAAGCAGCCATCGACTGACCATGTGAAGAGAAGCAGGAAAAAGGCAATTGCAGAAAATGGAGCACACGAAAAAGAACGGAGGCACATGTAGTCAGAAAAACAAGATACCGCCGAAAAACAGATCAGGACAGTGCTTTAAAAGAGAACCGCGAAAGAAATAAAACACTCACTGCTCTCAAAGGAGGATAAAACAGATGAAGGAGGGTCTGGAGAAGAAAAAACTGCCCGACAACTTCCTCAGCAACCGTGTCCTTGAATAAGGTGGGTCTTTTTCTTTTAAAAAAAAAAAACAAACTTTAAGGAGTTAGAAAAATAACAAAAGGTGACTGCCAACCTAGCTGACCAGAAGTCTTGCTTGCAGAAGAGTCAAAACAGAAGGCTGCAACTGCTCCTCATGAGCAGGAGCACTTGCCTTCAGAGGTGCTCTACTGGTCCTCTTGACCAGGAGCAGCTCTGGAAAGTGAAGAAAGGAAACTGTCGTCAAAGAAGGGGCACCACAGTGTGCGTAACTGCCAAATATAGCTACACTGACACCAAATCTCTTATCAGAGAACGCCAGGCGCTAGGAGAAGTCCACCATCTGCTAAGACAGAGAAAATACTGAAGCTCCCCTTGGGGGATGAGTTTTTATACCAAGGGTGATGTCACAAAGCTTCGGGAATTTTTCCTGTCTCACCATCTGCTGGCAGGGGGACACAACCCACTAGTCTGGACTGGTCTAGCAGGATGTATTTGGAAGAACATTTTATAAAATACACAGGTATACAGATATGATACATTGACAAATTTATGCCATCTTCGAAATAGGAATACATTTGCACCTACTAGGGCTTTGTTCTGGCTGCCTATGCTACCCTTATAAAATAAACTCAAAATTCCTCCCAGTGAAGGGTGTCAAATGCAGATTGCTAACCCACAATATCCACTTCAAGAACCAGTAACAGAGTAACTCCTTGATATTAACTTCATGAAAACAATCTCAGTGGTTGGGAAAAGCAATATGATTTTCATGCAAAAACCCTCCTCAGTAAAATAGAAGCGAGTTCATGGAAACAGACATTTAGTTATATACAAAAACAAATGGAGAAATTTAATGAAACACTGTTTTAATGTGGAGGGAGGAGTGGCTCAGTTGTTGGGACAGGTTGCCTCAGGCCGGAAGGCCAGGGGTTCAATTCCCACATGGGGACAAGCAACTTCAGGCCAGAGGGACTGGGGTCTCTAGTCCCATGGCCACTCCTTTTGGCCTTGGGCAAGCCACTTAACCCTCCATTGCCTCAGGTACACTTAGATTGTGAGCCCTTCGGGGACAAGGGAATAAAAAGTACCTGTTAGTATACATGTAAACCACACTGATTCTAAATAGCGCGGTATAAAAAAGAAATTAAAATTAAATTAAATAAATAAATAAAATCCTTTAGTAACTACATGGGTAAGTTTGAAGAAGTCTCAGATACAAATTGAGTTGCATGTCAAGTCACTAGTGGAATATATAAAGCAGCAGATGATATCTAGAGGTTTGAGAATGGAAAAAGCCTCTGAAGTATTTTTGGACAAAGTACATTTACTCACCTGTAGCAGATGTTCTCCGTGGACAGCAGAAATAAGCTCTCACATATGGGTAACATCACAGACAGAGCACATGCGGAATGCTCCCCAACTTCCATTGGAAGGTTTTGGGAGCTGCACCGTGCATGCGCGCCTGCTTTCCTGCCTGCCACACGGTGCTATCTTCTCCAGTCAAATTTCAGAGCAGTAGCCAAGAAAACAACTCCCTGGGGAGCTGGGAGGGTTGTGAGGACTTATTCCTGCTGTCCATGGTAACACCTGCTACAGGAAGTAAGTCCTCATGTATGGGACTCCCAAGCTACAGGCAACCATGGAGGCCGAGGCCAAGCCCAACAGGGACAGCAAAACTGGAGAACAGGAAGGAGTCCCTCTAGGAACTCCACAGATTCAGCATCCTCAGCGTACAGCGGCACTGAGGTCAGTCAACATTTGCAGGTAGCCTGGATGGACAGAGGGGACTGGTGGGCAGGAGTTGGACCTAAGAACCAAAGAGGTGCCAGAGCATAGCCTAGCCAAAGTTGCTGTCCCATCGGACTTCCCCATCCGAACAGTAGTGAGCTGTGAAGGATGTGGACTGAAGACCACGTCGCAGCCTTGTAGATTTCCTCTGTGGGCACCGAATACAGATTAGCAATGGAGGTAGCCAGTCCTAAAAGGATCTCCATTGCAAGCAAGGTAATACTGTGTGGCTCTGAATATAAGCTCTCTGCCTGAGAGCTCTTAAAGGGGTTTTGTTTTTCATGTCTAATAACTAATTCTTTTTTTCTGCTGAATTGCAAAAGGGGAATTGTTTGTGTTCTTGGGTAAAGCTATTTTTCTGCTATTAAAGTTCTAGCCTTCAGGTTCAAAGGGGTAAGCAGGCTTGTTGAAGTCAATGACCTCATCAGGTGGTAGATCTCTCCCTTTCCACCTCAGATCCCACCCGTCCCTTGCGAGAATACTTGCTATATAGGGCAACTCCCCAATTTCGCTTGTTGACAAACAATTTGCCATTCTTCAAGGAGATTTGATTAATGTGTTCTCTTTGTAAAATATCTAATCTATATACTTCAGACATATAATATCACAATTTACTAGTATAAAGTAATAACTGTCTAGCAAGGAAGCAGGGCTACACACAGGTACATAGAACAGCGCTGTTAGAACACACATAAGAGGTTAGCTGTTTTTTCTTTTAAAGAACAAGTTAGGGATTTTGGTAGGTCTCTCTCATTTACTTGAACAGGTACTTAGAGCTCCATCAACTGAACAATGGCTGGGAAGAATTGTATTGCTAAAGCTGTTGCCCCCGTTACAGCTTCTGCATCAGTCCGGACAGCCAGCCCAATACCAGTTGAGGGACCGGTTCCATACCAAGATGCATGCAAGCTGAAGTCCTCATGAAATAAATGGAGGAGATCAGAGAAGAGGTGGTGAGGCTTAGAAGCATTCAAGACAGTGAGATGTACATTGATGAAACGATTCTTAAAGCATCCAAGCTCTCCTACAGAGGTGAAGATGGAATGCTACAGACTGAAGAGAGTTGGACATGAGTCATCAGAGCCTGCAGAATCAACAACCCAACCCCTCCAACTGAAGAACCAGCATGGAGCCCTGGAAGTGGAGGAGGTGAAAGCATCCCAGGATAGGGAAGAATTAGAGGTCAAGTACCCCAAAGTTGTGGAATCAGTGACCAGAAAGAAGCAAAGGGTAGTGGTTGTTGGTGACTCTATTTTGAGGGGTACTGAGGCATCCATCTGCCAACCAGACTTGATGTCCAGAGAGGTGTGTTGTCTGCCAAGTGCCAAAATCTGAGATGTTACGGAGAGTTTGCCGAGACTCATAAAGCCACCTGACTATTATCCAATGTTGCTCATCCATGTCGGCATTAATGATACTGCTAGGTATTCCGAGCATGTTAGTGATATTGTGGAAGGGTTGCCAGGTAAGGTTTTCCTCTTTACGGATGATATCAAAATCTGCAATAGAGTAGATACCCAGGAAAGAATAGATAATATGAGGAGGGATCTAGCTAAGCTTGAAGAATGGTCAAGAATTTGGCAGCTGAGATTTAATGCTAAAAAATGCAGGATCATACATTTGGGATGCAAAAATCCAAGGGAGCAGTACAGTGTAGGAGGGCAAAGTAATTCTGTCCACAAAAGATGAAAGAGATCTGAACGTGATTGTTTCTGATGATCTTAATATGGCTAAACATGTAGGAAAGGCAATGGTGAAAGCCAGGAGGATACTTGAGTGCATAGGGAGAGGATTGGCCAGCAGAAAAAAAGGAGATGATAGTGCCTCTGTATAAGTCTCTGGCGCGACCTCATTTGGAGTATTGTGTGTAATTCTGGAGACCATACCTTCAAAAGGATATAAACAGGATGGAGTCAGTGCAGAGGGTAGCTACTAAAATGATCAGTGGCCTTCGTTATAAACCATATGGGGGCAGACAAAGATTTTAATATGTATATGTTGGAGAAAAGTCGGGATAGAGGAGATATGATAGAGACCTTTAAATACCTCCATGGCATAAATGCACAAGAGGAGAGCTTCTTTCGATTGAAAGTAAGCTCTGCAATCAGGGGGCATAGGCTCAGGGTGAAAGAGGACAGACTCAGGAATAATATGAAGAAATATTTCTTTACCAAAAGAGTGGTAGATGTGTGGGATAGTCTCCCACTGGAGGCAGTGGATAAAAGGACAGTATCTGAATTCAAGAAAGCATGGGAGAAACACAGTTCTTTAAAGGAAAAGGGACTATAGTATTTGATATGAAAGAGCAGACTAGATATGCCATATGGTCTTTTTCTGCTGACATGTTTCTATGTTGTGGGCCGTGACATGATCCTCCAGGGTCAGGCTGACATTGGAATACGCCAAGGTGATGCAGTCCGCCAGAAACGAAGACAGCATGTGCTTAGAGACAGCCGTCCCCAGTCTGTTAGAGTAAAAAGAGACGAACAGCCTGGTTGATTGCCGATGAGCCTTTGTACGCTCGATGTAGAAGGCCAAGGCACGCTTACAGTTCAGTGTGTGCAATGCTGCCTCTCTCCAGTTGGCATGCAGTCTTGGGAAGAAAGTCAGCAGGACAATCATCTGGATGAGTTGGAACTTGGAGACCACCTTCGGCAGAAAGCGCAGGTGCATCCACAAGACCACTGGAATCTAGTGTAGGGTGGGTGCACCACCAGAGCCTGACGTTCACTGACATGGCGGGCCAATGTGACTGCCACCAGAACCTTCCAGGTCAAGTATTCGAGGGCAGGCATCAAGCAGATCAAAGGGAACCCGCATGAACTGCGTAAGGACCAAAGGGTGAGACAAGATGGGCCTGCCCCCTGAGCCGTGATGGCAGATGCTGGTCATGCTGAGGTGAACCCAGATAGAATTGGATTTCAGGCTTGATTCCAAGAGGTGCGAGAGGTATTCCAGCAACCGATCCACTGCGCAGGAGAAGGGGGCAGGACAGCACCTTACCCGCACACCAAGCTGCAAACCTCCACCACCTGAACACGTAAGCTTGATGCAGCGAGTCCTTGCGTGACACCAGGAATACATCTGTGATATTGTCAGGTAAACTGAGCTCTGAGAGGACTACCCGTTTAGCATCCAGTCTGTGAGGGCCAAGGAGTGGGGTGCAGCAGGGTCCCCTTGTCCTGGAAAATGAGATCCAGAGCAGAGCCTAGGCAGGGAGGCTCTCTCTGAGAGAGCTGCAGTAGCAGGGGGAACCATGGCTGCCGGGGCCAGTATATAGCAATGAGGCTTATGGCGCCCTTGTCGGCCTGAAGTTTCAGCAGAGTTTTCGCTATGAGCAGAATTGGGGAAAAGGCATAGAGCAGACCCATGCCCCAATGGAGGAGAAAAGTATCTGAGGCCAGCCAGTCGCTGGATGGCCTCCTGGAACAGAAATGGCCCACCTGGACATTCTGGAATGTGGCAAAGAGATCAATCATGGGGGTACTCCACTCCTCTCTGTGGAGGGTCCACTCGTGCAGTTGGAGGACTCTGCTCAGCTGATCCGCTAGGACACTGAGCTCTCCAACCAGGCAGGTTGCCTGGAGTTCCATTCCATGCTCCAGGGCAACCGCCACAGCCGGACCACTTCCCAACAGAGGAGATATGAGCTCGTACCTCCATGTTTATTCACATAGAACATCGCCGCCTGGTTGCCTGTCTGGATCAGGGCCGCCTGATTTGCCAGATGTATTTTGAAGGCACATAAGGCATTCGCTAAGGCCTGCAGCTCGAAGAAGCTGATGTGGTGTAGGCTCTCCTGTTCTAACCAAAGGCCCTGCATCCACAGGCCATACAGATGAGCCCCTCCACCTGAGCTTGGACGCATCAGTGATCAGCATCCTGCAGGAGGGCTCCGTTTGGAATGGGAGGCCGCAAAGCAGGTTCAGCGGTTCCAACTGGTCAGCCAAGAGATTGACCAGAGGAATGGTGATGACCATCTTGCCCCAGAGGCAGCCCGTGGCCTGCCTACATTGCATGCAGAGGGTCCATTGCACTTTCCACATAAAGAGGCGGGTACAGGGGGTAATGTGTACAGTGGAGATCATGTGGCCGAGCACCTTTAACATCCCTCTGGACATACTGTGGCACCGACGCTGCATGCTGTTGACTATGTCCGTCAGCCTTTGCATGCAGTTCAGCGGAAGGAATGCCCAGGATTGTGTGGTATCGAGGAGAGCTCCGATGAACCCAGTCCTGGTAGCTCGAGGGCCTAAATGGTGAGGTGAGTGGACTGCTAGACAGCGTCTGGAGTTGGAACCTTTGATGAGCCAATTGTCCAGATAGGAGAAGATGAAGACTCCCAGGGTTCGAAGACAGAGGACTACTACCACGAAACACTTGATAAAGACCCGAAGTGCTGAAGGTACCCGGTACTGGTAGTGCTGGTCTCCCAGCGTGAAACAGGTATTTTCTGTGGCTTGGGTGGATTGGGATGCGTATGTACACATCCTTGTGATCTAAGGAGCATAGCCTGTCATCTTTTAGAAGGTAAGGAAGCAACGTCCCCAGGAAGACCATCTTGAACCGCTCACGCATGAGAATCTGGTTGAACCTCTGGAGGGTCAGGATGGGTCAGAACTCTCTGGTCTTTTTGGGGACCAGGCAGTACCTGGAGTAAAACCCCTTTCCGACCTCAGTTGATGGAACCAGCTTGATGGTGAGGTTGGTGAAGAGAGAGGAGACCTCCTCTCGCAACAGCCTTTGGTGTTGTGGGTCCCAGTTCTCAGACTCAGACTCAGACAGGAAATCAAAAGTAGCAACAGATTTCCTACAGCCTCCTACTCCGGTCATGCAGAGAGGGCGGACAGCAGTGGGACCTGTGGCACCTCAAACAAGAGCGGGTGTGTCCCGGCACCCGACATGCTCAACAGGGAGATCACCGTGGGAATCGTCATCAATTCAGATCTCCTGTATGATGCGCCTGCCTCTGTCGGAAGCACATGGATCTCCAAAATGGACTGGACAGAGTGTGGTGACGACACTGTAGCCATTGCCGAGCTTGCATACCAGAAGGATAAGACCGCCATCATGTGAGCCTTGAGGCCCTCAGGCATTCCTCCAGTATGACCACCTTGGAGGGAACCAAGGCAGGAATTGCAACTTCAGCCACCGGTGCGGATACCTCTGGTGGGGATTCCACGATGACAGGTTCATTGGGAGACATCTGGTTGCCCTCCAGGGCTGTGGGGGTCGATTTCTCCCACTAGGGAAACTTGGCAGGCCGCTCCCAGCCCTCGCCGTCTGTGTCACACCAGGAAGGGCTGCATGCCAATGCACCTTGTGTTTGACTCAGTGCTCAGGCGCCCCTTTTGACGCTGATGGGATTGGTATCAGGTCCTTCCTTGATTTTGGTCCAGCATCGACAGAGGGTCTCCGCTCGGTATGTCGGCTGCGCAGCTCTGAATGCTCCTGGGCATCCTGCCCAGTTGACGCCTCTGTGACACTCCACGACGGTGTCATCGATGCTGGAGCAGAGGATGCTGAATCCGATGTTCCAAAGAGGGACTCCTTCTGCTTTTCCCAGCCCTTCAGTCCCCTCATCATCATCTGCAGGCAATGGTTTTAGGAAGCAGACTGGTGGATTGGGCCCCGGGCACTGCAGGCACCAGTTGTGCCTGTCCATGACTGAAATGGTGCGGCCACATTTTGTACACTTTTTAAAAGCTCTTACAGACTTAGACATGTCTGGGAAGACAGCACCAGCGAGGTCGAAGACCTTGATTGTGACAGCGAGAAAAAGGGAAAAACCACAAAAAAAGGGAAGGGAAAAGAAAAAATATTGTCTGGAAGCTGACTGACAACAGGTGGTGAAAATTACTAAGGAAAAAAATCACCCGCAATGGGTAGAAAAGTTTTTTTCTGCTGGCGCAGGACACATCCTATGGGCTCCACGATAAAAAGATGATGGCGCCACAGCAGGCAAGAAGACAGACACGCATGCATGGTGCAGCTCCCAAAAGCTTCCAATGGAAGCTGAGGAGCACTCAGCGTGGGCGTCATCGGTGACATCATTCATACTTCGTGCTTGTCCACGGAGAATGAAGTGTTCATTGCAAAATGGACACTTGTTTTGAATAAATATTCTACTGATTTGATGTTGCTAATTATTGAAACAGTACTACGAATGATTCAACTTTCACAGAAAGAGATGGATAAACAGATTCATTCACTGGTAAGACAAATTTGATGAGATAATGGGAACTTCCAAATAATCATTAGATCAGTATCGAGCAAAACAGAAACAATTGAAGATTAGGAGGTATCGATTATGAAAAGTGTAATGTCTATTTGTGACACAATAAGGAAGTGGAGGAGGACTAGCCTAGTGGTTAGAGCAACTGCCTAGTACACAGAAGATCAAGGGTTTGATTCCCACTGATACTCCTTTGTGACCTTGGGCAAGTCACTTTAACCTCCACTGGAAAGGCCTGGCACACTACTTCCAGTGATACATTGCCAGGAGTCAGCACTGATTTGATACCACTAAAAAAAGGGAAGTTAAACCTATTGTTAAGGAGAAAGTGATGTTTGAATGTCTGAAGGTTCTTCAAATGTGATTAGCATCAGTATTTTAGAATGAGGAAACTTAAGGGCTCTTAGAGGGATTAGCATCAGTATTTTAGAATGAGGAAACTTAAGGGCCCTTAGAGGGATGAGAGGATGAAGGAGCAGGTGGTATCAAACAAAGGTTGTAGAATGGAGCAGGCCAGTTACGAGGTCTTCAGCCATAAAAGTCAACAGTACTCAACACCTCTGGCATTTCCTTATCACATGAACAAGAAGTAGTTTTAAATAAATAATTATCTTTCGTATCAACTAGTTCTTATGATCCATTTCAAGCTTGTTTAGATTTATTTTATGTTCTATGCAATTTGTTCTATGCAATTTGAAGGTTTTTCTCCAAAGGTGAAAATTTATATCAGGATGTCTCCTTAGTATGTCCTAAGACCCAGCGGGTATCCCCAGGTCCCATGGATGTTGTTTTATGGGAACTGAAACATTTTGAGAAGGCAAATACGAGACAAAAGTTTCCTAATCTTTCTCATCAAGAAAAACAAGCATTACAAGGGAGGAGTAGCCTAATGGTTGGGGCAAGGTACTTCAGGCCGGAAGGTCGGGGGTTCAAATCCCACTAGAGGACAGCAACCTTGGGCCGGAAGGACTGGGGTTTCTAGTCCCACAGATGCTCCTTGTGGTCTTGGGCAAGCCACTTAACCTCCATTGCCCATGTTCCCTGTAAGTATTAGTGTATGTGTCTCATATCCCCGCTTGTTAAATGTATCCCCCAATTGTGTTGTGACCGCTTTGATTGAAGGATAAGGCGGTATACAAAACTGTCTAAATAAATAAATAAATTACAAGAATTGATTATTAAGGTGGCTGACAAAAGTGGCTCTATAGTAGTGAAGAATAGGGAACAATATATTAGAGAAGTACGAGATCAACAAGTCAATAGTGAAGAATAGGGAACAATATATTAGAGAAGTATGAGGTCAACAAGACAATGAGTGATTTTATTGAATGCTGGATGAAGAATAAAATGTTTTATTTGACACAGACAGCTCTGGAAAGAAGTTTCATTACTAAGTAATGCAGTTTTCTAAACCTGAAAAACCCTAAGGTACTAATATTTTATTTAGTTACAAATATTCATAAATCTTTACAACTTCCTGGATGTCTGATCTTGGGCAAGAATTTTGTTTTGGAACCTATTTCAGTTTTTTATACATCTTTTTTAAGCTGTTTATATCATATATTAAAGATATGGCTCATTTTATTCATAAATTGGATCATTTGATTAAGGTAAGTACTGATACAATCCATGTAACAATGGATTCTAGAAGCACAATGCAATGTGTGCCTTTGAGTCAGTCCTGACTCTTGGCAACCCAGAAGCTCCTGGGTTTTCTTGGCAGTGTCACCAGAAGTAGATTGCCAGGCCTTTCTTCCGAGGCAATGGAGGGTTAAGTGACTTGCCCAAGGCCACAAGGAGTGCTAGTGGGAATCAAACTCTGATTGCTTGGTTACCAAACCAGTGCTCTAACCACTAGGCTACTCCTCTAGAAGCACATTACACCATTATTCCTCAGCAAGAAGCTTTGCATATTATAGAGAGTACCTTAAACAGAAGGCCTGATCCAGTTAGAGTTCCTAGTTGTTTTTTACTTTCTCTTGCAGAGCTGGCATTATGTCATAATTATTTTAGCTTAAATGATTGTTTTTGCAGAGTCAAAGCACAGCAATGTCAACCATGATGGTTCCTAATATAGTGAATCTATATAGTACGTCACCAGTTTTGAAGTTTATTTATTTATTTTATTTATTTATTTATATTTCTTATATACCGCACTATTTGCAATCAGCACGGTTCACATGGAACAGAAACATCCGACAAATATGTCTGGTCATTACATTAAACAGGAAATGCAACTTGGAAAAAGGGTACACTATATACATATGAGGTGTACTGAGAAAGGATAATGTTTGGTGTTTACATTGTAGGGGACGCCTGTTGCGAGGGCTTGCCTAGTTGACTACTATTATTATTGAGGTGCTCGTTATTCGAGTGGGACTGAGGATCGGAGATGTCAGTGAGATATTTGGTGAAGAGGAAATGTTTAAGGGCCTTTCTAACTTGGCTCAAGTTGGGGATTGCTCTGATATGTGCTGGTAAGGTATTCCATAGACTTGGGGCACAGAGCTGGAAGGCTCTGTTAGCTGTTGTTTTGGTGCATTTAGTTGCTTCTTTTGGAATTACTAGCATGTTGGACTCTGCAGATCTTCTTGGTCTGTTAGGTGCAAGTGGTTGGATGAGGTCAGATAGAGAGGAGGAGGAGAGCTCATTGCCAGCTTTGAAAGTCATCAGCAAGGTCTTAAAACAAATCCTGGCTTGAATGGGGAGCCAGTGTAACTGCTTCAGGAGTGGTGTCACATGGTCTCTCCTGGATGCACCAAAGAGTACTCGCGCTGCACTGTTCATAGCAAGTTGAAGGGGATTCAGGGTGGACCGGGGGAGCCCTTGTAGTATGGAGTTTGAATAATCAAAATGGGGAATAATCAGGGCTTGGTAAATGGTGCGGAAATCATCTGGTTCGAGTAACGGGCGTAGGTGTCTGAGGGATCTGATTTTAAAGTAGATCGCCCTTACGGTATTGGCTACATGTTTCTTCATGTCGAGATTTTGGCCTAGCATCACTCCGAGGTAACGTATAGCAGGTTTAACTTGTAGTTCGGCATCATTTACTTTAACGCAGCTGGGTGGTATGAAATTTGGGTTCCTTGAGATGAAAAGAACCTCCATCTTTTTGTGTTGGATTCGCAGGTTTTGTGATAGGAGCCACTCAGATATAGTGTTGAAGCAATTAGTTAGAGGGGCGAGGTCTAGTTTATCTAATGATATTGGCATGTATAAAAGCACATCGTCAGCATATAACATGCAACTAACATTGAAGGATCTAATGATTTTGCAGATGGGTTGGATGTATATATTAAACATCAAGGATGATAGGGATGATCCTTGAGGCACTCCTTGACTTTGTTGAAATGGTTCCGAAGTAGTCCCGTTTGCTCGAACATGCTACCATCTTCCAGACAGGTAGGATCTGCACCATTCGAGCGCTGATCCGCTGATACCTTTTTCTCTTAGGCAGTAGAGGAGAATCTCATGGCATACAGAGTCGAAGGCTGCTGCTATATCTAAAAAGATGAGTGCGAAACCATGTCGTATGTTGTCAACACCTGAAATTATATTGTTGAACAGGGCTGTAAGTAGTGTTTCCACTCCATGTGACTCTCTAAATCCATGTTAGGATGGATCTAGTGGGGCAGTAGTGTCAATATGATCCTGTAATTGTCTATGTACTACTTTTTCAATGATTTTTTCGAGCATAGGTATACTAGATATGGGCCTGTAAGACTCTACCTTTTGGGGGTCTAACTTGGTGTTTTTTAAATAAATTGGCTTGAGTCTTTGCCTGACTCCGGGTATTATTTATTGCATTCTTATCAGCTACTACATATTCCTGGTGCGTTGGGCCGGGAATGTGCGAGTGGGGGATGGTATGCAAGTGAATATGCCCCGACATCTCGCCTCACAGGTTTGGTCCGGCTAGAGCCGAGCCTGACTGATCGCAGGAGGGTCTCTGGCGCCCCTGGTCCTTTTGTATCGGAGGAGACTCCTCCTTGCCTCCGCAGGTTGCTGTTTCTGGCCGGCCAACACCTCGAACCCGAGGGGAGTCCAGGATTCAACCCAAGGAGGGATTGGTTGCGCAGCGCATTAGCTACCGGATCCAGTGAGTATTGATTTTTCTGGTTCTTAGTCAGATAGCTTTGGGAAAGTCTCGAGACACTTCTGGTACAGTAACAGGTAAAGGAAGTCTGATCAACTTCCACGGGCGATCCTAGTACCCCTGCAAGTAGTGCGCGGGGCGAACCCATCAGCCCTTTCGGTTTTGGTAATTCTGGTTTGTCAGCCCGGGAATTCGGAATTTGGAAAATGCTAGCATGTTTGTCTGTGTGAAGAGTGCTTGTGAAAAGGAGGAAGCATTGGGAGTTTGTCTTTGCTTTGTTATCTGTTGAAACCACGAGTTTCCCTTCTAGTATAAGGGTAGGATTATATTCCGTTGGGTAATTTGTGACACTTTACCGCATATGAAATAGTAAAAGTATAGTTAAGAAGACGCCAAGCCCATAGAGTCACTGTAAAATCAAGAAGCTGTCTCTCTCATTCAGCTGTCTTGCAGCGCAGCGTGAAACTGACAAGAGGCGTGTTTGTGCAGGGGAATGTTTTAACCCTATGAAGGTATGTTTTCAACGTTCTGCTGCTGGGCTAATGGGTGCTTATTTTAGGGGATTATACCTGTTTTTATTCAATATTTTGTAATAGTGATGTGCCTTCTGCTATGGTCATGTATTATATATCATTTAATAAGAATGTTTAGTCAGGATTGTGGATCTCGATAGTATTAGGCTTAGCCTGGAAGGGGTTACGTTCCTACTCGAATTCCTGTGCAGATCAAGTGAGCAGAAATCATGTAGGGCTCAGGTTTCAATAGGAAAGGATGCTTGTATTTTCCCTTTGCCCTACGAAGCCGAGGTTACGAACACTGACAGGACTCTGCAGCATTTAAGCCAGCGGTACTAGATTGCAACTTGAAAGTGCTTTGAATCCTGAGTGAATGAGGGGTTAATCGTGTATGAGTTTTAGTTCCTGATACACTGCGGCAAGCGCCTCATAGAAGACATGCTTATTGTTAATAAAATAAACTAGGAAGGAAAATGTGTATGTGTATTCTAGATGTCCACCCGCTTTATGGAAAATGTATCCAGAATGAATGTCTTTTTGAATATCTGCTTCCTAAAAACTGTAAAATTGAAAGTAATTTGTTTTGTAAAGCCAAGTTGATTACGGCTGGCAGTTAGTTTTTTGCCAAGTAATTTTATTCCAGTTATATGTAACAGCTATGTAGTCGTCATGTTATGAACTATAGTTCTTTCTGTTAGGATTGTTGTTATAACATGTTGCAAAATATTAGTTTTATCTTATAAGGACTTTAGCTCAATTATTCTTATTTAGAATGAGCACACACATATCCGTTATGTTTAGAGCACAGGGAGAGATGCAGCTTGTCCCCGTTCTTGGTTAAATCCTTTAATCAGACATTTTTAGAGGCCAGCTCCCTCAGTTCCACCGCCCCCCCCCCCCGCCACTGATTTACTGATTTACTGCATTATGCCTCCTACACTGAGAAGCCTTAGGATTTGATTGACCTAATTCAGACCCATCAGTTTTGTTAACCCCCAAGTGGAATCCAAATAGTGCAGGCAGCCCTCACTATATGCCCCATGCAATCCAGCAGCCCAGGAGAATTTGCGCATGGTAAATGCAGTTTTTGTCAAGTCAGTCCCAGGGAGATATCAAACAGAACTTGCAGAAACGGGATGGATTTGCGGGCATGAATACAGCACGGTTAAGTTGTTTAGAATGTCTGTGAATTGTGGAGATAATGTGACAGAGAAAGTGAATGTAAGATGGAGAAGAGAGCAGTTCTTCTTGCTGATACTTTAGTTGAATGATGTGGAGGAAGTTTTCCTAATCGAAGGAGCTGGATTGATAGTGCTGACTGTTCCCCAAGAAGAAGAATGGCGGTTCTATTTACCTGCATCCAAAACAGCAAGTTCCTGTACACTTACCAGCATTGCAGCCCCACCTGGAGTATGGGCAGAGAATAATCCACCTGGCCTAGCAAAGAATATAGCTCTTGCACTTGTTACCCTTAAGCCAGGAGCAGAACCAGTGCATGTGCAACAGCATCCCCTTCTTCGACCAGCCTTAATGAAACTACTGAAGTATGGACTTCTAAGAGAATGCCAGTCACCCTGGAACACCTCCCTTCTCCCAATCAAGAAGCCTGGGACAGGAGACTACCGCCCAGTGCAGTTGTAACCATACATCCAGTAGTACCAAATCCTTACACCCTCCTGGGACTGATTCCAGCAAAAGCCACTCACTTTACTGTTTTGGACTTAAAAGATGCTTTTTTTTCCGTATACGCCTGACAGAGGCCAGTCAGCTTTTGTTTGCATTTGAATGGGAAAACCCTACCACAGGACGGCGAGGGCAACTCACTTGGACTCGATTACCACAAGGATTCAAGAACTCACCCACTATCTTCAGTGCAGCCCTCAGTCAAGATTTGTCAAGCTACTCTGTACTCCGGGAAAAAGAATTTTGCTCCAATATGTAGATGATTTGCTCATAGCCACCAATAACAAATCTGATTGTATACAAGCTACAAGTGACCTCCTGCACCTTTTGAATGAAGCTGGATACAAGGTTTCCAGAGCCAAGGCGCAGCTGTGCCAGACAGAAGTGAAATATTTAGGGTTCCACCTGTCTAAAGGAACCCGGACATTAGGACTCGAGCGAAAGGAAGCAGTATGCCGCATCCCAATCCCCACCACCAGAAAACAGGTGCGAGCTTTCTTGGGAGCTGCAGGCTACTGCCGAATATGGATACCAAATTTTGCGCTCATGGCAAAACCCTTGTACCAAGTCACACAGGGGATGGAACGATCTCCCCTGGAATGGGGCTCAGAACAAGATAAAGCATTCGAATCACTGAAAACAGCATTGATGTCATCCCCAGCCTTGGGCCTACCGGATGTGCGGAGACCATTTCGTCTATATGTCCATGAGTCAAGTGGAAATGCATTAGGAGTCTTGACCCAGCCTCTTGGGTCCTGGCAGCGACCTGTGGCCTACCTGTTGAAACAATTGGATCCTGTTGCCAAAGGTTGGCCACCTTGCCTGAGAGCTGTAGCAGCCACAGCCCTCTTAGTGAGCGAAGCTGACAAGCTTACCTTAGGACAAAACCTTCAAGTTACTGTACCACACTCTGTTTTAACCCTGCTGGAGCACAAAGGAAACCATTGGCTCACCAACGCCCCAATGCTGAAGTATCAAAATATGCTATGTGAGAATCCTAACTTGCAATTAAGTGTCAGCCAAACTCTAAACCCAGCCACCCTATTGCCCGTCGGTCCAGGCCCTCCTGACCATGATTGCTTGGAAGTAATGGACATTGTGTACTCCAGTTGCCTAGACTCAACTGATATCCCCTTGGACCGCCAAGACAAAACTTTCTTTGTGGATGAAAGCAGTCTTGTCATCATTAATGGACATAGTTGTGTTAAATATGCAGTGGTGACCCTTGATCTGGTAGTTAAGTCCTCAGCCCTGGCCCCAGGTTCTTCCTATAGCCCTTCATAGGATATACTTAGTCCCTGCTAAGTCTTTAGGAGTTTCCCCTTTTGAGATTCTGTAGCCTATTGTATAGAGAGTAAAAGGAGATGTGTGACAGATAGGATCTGAAATTATTAGATAAGCACTATTGGTTTTAAGTTCTGTTTTGCAGGGTCTTCATGTGTGGGTACAAGATCAGCCCATCCAAGCCCCTGCATCCTTTCAAGCCTGGAGCCTCGGTGTGGGTGACAGAGTATGTCGTCTTGTTATCAACCCCAACAGCAGTTAAAGTGGCCGAGATCGGCTCCTGGAATCACCACAGTCGTGTAAAACCAGCAGCAGTACCTGAGAATCGTCCCTGGACTTCGATCGCCAATCCTGCAGCACCATTGCGACTCACGCTGCAAAGAAAAGATCCGTCATCGTAAGAACTTTACCAACCTGCTCCTGGACGTCAAGGGAACAGACGTCCTCCAGTTTTGCATTCCAGCAGCCGCTTCTGAACTTGGTCATGGACTTCCATAAATGATCCTGAAACTCCACTGCGGCTCACTCTACGACGGCTACCACCATGCTGAGAAATTGTGTTCTACTGAGGGACTATGTTGGAGACTGAGACATCCTACAAGACTGTGATACTTTGACGTCTACAGCCCTACTCCTGCCACAAAGCTGGTAGTCGGTCGACGTCCAGCAGAAGCGTGAGGACCTACAATCAACTCTACGTCTGCTACCTGTTGTGGAAGCCGAAGGTTCCACCATTTTTCCAGAGACTATGCTCTTTATGGATTCTTATTATTGCTTCGTTCTGGCGGCAGCCTTGGGGTGCTTTGAATTGACTCTTGCCCTACCTCCCTGTGCAGCCTGCAAACCTAGTATTTGCACAACGGGGAATACCCGGACTTGTCTCAACCCCCGCCAGAATCTTTCCTCTCCTGTTATGGGAACTGCGATGGAACAATGAGAATGGAGCCCTTTTGATTGCTACTCGCCAGCTCTCAGAACCCAGATTTTTTGAACTTTAGTACATGTGTTGCTCATTTTCATACATGTGCTATCTACCTTTTTGACATGTACTGCTACCGACCTCTGATACAGGTGCTGCTATTAATAGGAATGGTTCTTATTTTTGTGGGTCATGAGAATGGGCCTATTGCTATGCTGAACAGTATATATGACATTTGTTCCTCCTATGTCTCCTGCCCCTCCGCTTATACACTAGGCATGCTATATGATTTGACAAAGATACTTGTATCAAATGTATTATTGATTGTGGCTGTTTGATTATGTATCCCATGTTTCCTCCCCTTATGCTTACGTATATTAAACTTAACGTAAGGCAGCTACACGAATCCTAGCAACGTAGGGCTACTACCCTATACCACACAGTGATCCCTCTACTATAGTCTGAAGTATTTTGCTATTTGTGTGATTTGATTCTCACCCTTTCTCACTTGCGGGTGTGAATAATCAAAAGGAGGGAATGTGATAGGCGATGGCCTAGCATGTAGCAGAGCTAGGTCTGAAGCCCTTTTTCTCCTGCTTTAAAATGTTATTGCTGATTTTGGAAAATTACAGAATGCTGTTAGCTGTTAGAAAGAAATACTGTTCTATTCTGGTTTGATAACATGTTCTGCTCTCCTGGAGATAAGAGAATTAAAACTTTTACTGTTTATTGTTTAGGTAAGCCAGATGTCTGCTTTAGTAGGAATGTCCTCCACTGTATCTTTGCTAGATGTGCACTGACCTCGTAATTAGGATGAAAATATAGTAGAGAAGCTGAACAGTGTAAGAATATTTTGTCTAGCGTTTTGATTGTTTAGAATTTTGAGCCAGGGCTAGAGATATGTGCCTGGAATATTACAGAAATCACCAGTAGCTATTAAAAACACGTCTTAACCTTGCTTTGTTTGGCCTTGCTTTGTTTTGCTTTTGATGAGAATGCTTCTGATATGCCTTCCACTATCTTTGTAGCTAACTGACCTTGCAAGAGTAGCGAAATATACTGTATACTTTAGCAGAAGTATTATGTTTAGTGTTATGTCTAGTTGCTGACCCGTGGCTAGTAAGACCCAAGCAGGGGGAGCGAGTCCTGGGCCCGGTCAGAGATGTCTATTGGATGAGAGTAAGTGGGCCACTGTGGCCAATGAGGAGTTTTGCCTGTATTAGACTGGAGAAGAAAAGTATATAAACTGTCATTTTTCTGAGCTCTGGGCTCAGACCTTTTTTGAATGCTACTGCAATCTGAGCCTGTGCACAAATAAATTGGCTTGAGTCTTTGCCTGACTCCGGGTATTATTTATTGCATTCTTATCAGCTACTACAGTCTGACAGAGGACTGCTTGAGAGTAGGGGGGAAAGACCCAGTGTTAAAAGATTTGTATCAATCGGTATAGTTTAAACATATAATGGTGTGATATATGACATTTTTTGGTTTGGACAGCTTCGGAGTAAGGTTTACATGAATTTGTTTTATTTATGTATTTTATTTAAACCTATTTCTATACCGCTTTTCTACGAGCCAAAGCGATTAATTAATAAAATGTAACACAGCTGTGGTCAGCACACTGTTTTACAGAGAACTAGAACTAGAAAAGTGACAACAGGAACATAATAGTTTAACTTCGGAACTCTTTACAATTTTGGTCCTAGTGGTTAAAATGATCAAATAGAAATTACACTTACCTGGTAATTGTCGTTCCTTGAGTGACGACAGTTTAGTCCTCCACCTCTGGGTTGTGCACCTCTTCCTGCAGTTTGGAGACTGGGCATGTCAAAGTCGTGACATCACTGGATATAGCCTGCTGGTATCTTCCATCAGCCTCCAGTGTACTATTGACAAAGCAAACTCAAAGGAACAACAAATAAGTAACTATACCATAACTTTAAATAACTCCCCATTCCTCAACCTGAGGAACCTTTTAAACCATATCCATATCCATATCCTTTTAAACCATACCATTATATATATATTTTTTTTTAACTTTACATTCACGTCCCCCCCTATGCAAACACGTTTCCTATACCATCCCCTTGTTTAAATAAGAGAGAAGGAAGAAACAACAGAGAGGGATACTCACTGCGATCTAGAAACTGAAAGGATCTGTCTACTCCTTGAGATTGATGCTCCACTCCGCCTGAAAATAAACTCTGAAGAAAGCACACCCCTGGACGGGAATGAGGACTAAACTGTCGTCACTCAAGGAACGACAATTACCAGGTAAGTATAATTTCTATTTCCTTATCGTTCCTCCAGTTTAGTCCTCCACCTCTTGTATGTAACAGAGCAGTAATCATTGGGAGGGACCTATCCAGCCAACTCACCACCCCGTCGACCCGGAACAGGCATCCTTTACTGCCAAAACATTTAGGCAGTAGAGGTAACTGAGGAAATGAAGAGACGACCTGGAAGCTGCTCTACCAAAACCCCCTGGTGTAATGACACAGTGATTCACCCATGAAGCTGCTTGCGCCCTGGTAGCAAGAGTCAGAAAGCCCCCTGGAATCATACAACCTCGCCACCAGAAAGCTGAGGCAACCACCACCTTAACCCAGTGCGAAATGGCCGCCTTTGCTGCTGCTTCCCCTTTGCGGGGACCTCCAACCAACACACAAAAACAAAGAAACGAACGCCTCACCCTGCATTTTATGTTTCCTATCGGCGTAAGCTACGAATAAAAACCTCCCCTTCCAGAAAAACCGAGAACTGGAAGAGAAACCAATAGGCTCAGGAGAAAAATCAGATACCACCTTTTGGAAGGGCGACGGGACTGCTCGCAAACACCACCCTCTATCCAGAAAGGGTGAAAATGGCTCACTACATGACAATGCCTGAAACTCCGAAACTCGTCACGCCGAACAAACAGCTATCAAAGCCACTGTCTATAACAGCAAATCCTTTACCGACGCCTGGAGTAAAGCATCAAAGGGCTCTTTAGTTAACGCCTCTAAGGCCCAATCGGGATCCCCTGGCAGCACCCAAACTCTCCTTGAGGAGCGCAGTCGGGTCCCAACTTAAGGAAACGCTACACATCGATCCCAACACCTAGCGCTATTCCCTCCACAGAACTTCTACAGCCGGAAACAGTCACCCGCTGGACCCTCTAAGACACTGTCCTGCAGAGAACTCAGACCAAGGATACCGACACCTTTGTCGCCCGGACTTGCCGCTGTGAACAGCAGCCTTCAAAAAGGCGCTAAGCACGGACCTATGTACCAGAAGCAGCCTGCCTCCCTGCTCTCAACAAGGTGGCGAAGACTGCCACAGAATAACCCTTCTTTTTCAGCCCCGCCCATTCAAAGGCCAAACAGTAGGCGGGCACCGATCCACCTGAGACATTTGTCATGGACCTAGCCACAGCAGAACGTCCGCTACCGGCAACTTCTAGGAAAAGCCTGTCGAGTAGGCGAATGAGATCAGCCTAGTATGGCCGTCTCGTCCAACCGGGCGCTACCAAGAATACCTTTCCCCGAAAGCCTCGATACGCCAACTAGTTGCCCTATGAGAGCCCACGGGGAAAGGACAAGACAAAGACTTAAATGGGAGCTTACTGAGCCTCGACTTGGACGAACCATCAGCCGCCCCATTCCTCCACCAGAGAGATCTCCGGGTGAACCCCAAGGAAGCCAATAATATTAGCTAGCGCTCAAATTAAGCCATAATGCACATTTGCCACATAAAGCAAATCAGGCTCTAGTCGATTCAACTCCCTGATCCATTCCTGTTCCAGGCGAGTAGACTGCCGTAAACACTGCGACCACTTGAAGCATGCTCTCGCCTCCCCAGGCTCCACAAATGGGAGCTTGTAAGGACAGAGCATTGCCCCCAACAATCGCTTCAGTGAACTATTTACTTTCCTATCTTGCGCTAAAGATGATTGCTAGGGCTCTCTTCCATACAGTGAGTCCACACCCCCTGGTAGTGCAAGGTGTGCACCCACCCACGTAGTACCCAGGCCTGCCCCTGCTTAGCCTCAAAATGTCAAACAAGAACAGGCGAATTCAGGACAGCTGAATACTTTTTTTTTTCCACAAAGACATCTCTTAACCAAAAATTCCTTCAGCATCTGTTAAGAGACGCTCTTTCCATGCCAACAATATGAAGTAGAAAGAACTCCCAAACACAGGCATACTAATCCACGCCTTCCTGCTAGAGTAACGCCCCATTCCATCTGACTGCACAAAGATGGACTTTATATTTTAAGTTCAACTAGCACCTGGTGTTAGGAAATACAGCTTTCTCATTCCGCAGTGGCAATTGAGTCAGCAATGAAGAAGCTGAGAAACTGCAGACAAGTTCCCATTATACCACCTGGTAAAGACACTACTTTTAGACCACTGAAGAAAATAAGCATGCGAGAGTGCCTTGTGCCCTGCCGGTAGCTGATCGAATTGAAATGATTCAGTGTATGCAGGGCATTTTCCAGAGAACGCAAGGTCCCTCATCCAGGCTGACTCCACATTCACAGTCTAAACCGGCAGCCATCTTGGCTGATGCTGATCAGCGCAGAAGCCATCTTGTAAGCCCAGCATATGATGTATGCTTACTAGAATCTGAGCTGCTGCCATTGCTGCTAGAGAACTAGCCTGGCTGCGTGCTTCTGGCCCCCATTAAGGCATTCGCTGAACACTAGCAGAGACTCTCCGTACTGGAGAACCTCTGATAAATGGAATGGGAGCATAGATAGCTTCAAAGGCCAGAGTTCTATTTTGCAACCTCTCTCCGCTGAGCTTCCTTTTCCATATAGAAAATTAAACCACATATAGCCAAAATTAAGACATTACAAATCTACCGTAAAATCTTATAATTTGGGCAAAGCCAAACTAAACGGGAATATTTTCCATTAAGAAACCACACAACTATAAAACCCCTCTCATGACATATTGCTTATGGCAGAGCATTCCACATCTGTGGACTGGCTATGGCGCTCACCCAAGCACCTGTTACAACTGTCCAAGAGAGTTATCACCATAATTCCTTGTACTTGAATATGTTTACAGCGGATCATAGTGCTATATCACAGCAGCTAAGCCAAAAGATTACCCTGCCATATAAACCGACTTTAATGCGTTATAGGACCTTCTATGGATAGCGGAAGGAGATTCTTGTAAATCCTTTTTTTTTTTTTAAAGTTTCCACCAACTCCAATGACATCAAAGCAGATCAGCTAAAATTACCCGAACTGCTCCTATAGCTTTGCAAGAAGCTACCAGCCCCCGCTGCACCCAGTTTTCCTTCCCCCCTTATCCTGAGGGATTCAGCATTGCAGGACGTGTTGCGCACCCCCTGCCAGCCTGCTGCGTCTGCCAGGGAGCTGAAGAGCAAAATAGAAAGTAGAACCCCTGGAAGCAAACAGTGTCCTGACCTTGGGGTTCAGGACGCAAAAGGCCACTGAATAAATCAACAGTGTTAGCTTAAAATGAACAAGGCTATCTCTCACTAAAGAGAGTTTCTTTTTCTTTTTGAAATCCCACCGAAGTCCGTGGGACCCAAGCTTTCGAACACAGCCCCTAACGCTGTACATTAACCACAACCAGAGAAATGAAATGAAATGAAACCCTGCTCTAGAAATAGATGAGAATTTCATGGGAAGGGCATGCGAAGTGGAGCTATGAAACACACAGGCCCCCCCCTGGCCTTCCTGCAGTCAGAGAAATAGCAGTGGAATACACCAACAACCTTGCAAATGGAGGTCTTAGAGGTTGCTGCCTGTGTGAACCTGATGAGTAATACGATTTTGTATTTTACCACCCCCCCCCCCCAGGGATGGGGGCACTGAATACTATATGTGATTCATGAGCAGCGCTGCCATCCGGTGGCCTTTAGGGCACCAGAGCCCGACAAACGATACAGAAGTTAAGAGCTTTAAATCTTGGTCATATAATCTTGATTTGCAGAACATTATTTATTTATTTTATTTATTTACATTCTCTTATATACCGCGCTATTCTGCATCAGTGCGGTTTACATTGAACAAACTGAAATTACATTGAACAGGGCACTATAACTTGGAGATAACTTTTTTTTTTACAGGGAACATGGGCTATGGAGGGTTAAGTGGCTTGCCCAAGACCACAAGGAGTACCTGTGGGACTAGAAACCCCACATTACATTACATGAGGTGGCTCTGTGGGTATTTGTTCCCTGACTTGCAGAGAATGATCAATTTGCTAATGGTTGCATACACACAGTCATAGAAAGGCACTATTGAGTGTACCAGCTGCCCTCTGGTGGCCATAGACCGTAGCACAGGCGCTTCTTGGTTGACAGTTTAACTGTCAGTCTATTTTTTTATATCCTAATGTTTCCTAAACCTGTCCCTGTGAATTTTGGGCAACTTTCACTCTAGAATACATAAAAGCACACTTCCAGGCTGTCCCTCCTTCCAACTACAAGTTAGGGCTCTGCTCTTGAACCTAAAAACTGGCAATTTGCCTAAAATCCTGGGACTTAACAGATGCTCCTCAGAGACATGATTAGGAGGGAAAGAACATGTGGTATCAGGGATCAATGCCAAAACTGCTGTCCTATAAAACTAAGAATAAACTTAAAATAAAGAGAACTGACAACAGCCCCCTTAAGGCTGAGGAACCCCCCGAGCCTCAAAAAACCTACAAACAAAAGAAAGAAACACTAGGCCCAAAAAATCTAGCTATTCTGCCTGTTGTCTTCCTCACACAGGCAGCTCCCTGCAGCTCTCGCCATGCGGTCCAAATACCTAGAGAGAAAATGGCCGCCCCTTCGCCAAAGAATTTTGGCGCCAAGAACAACAGCCACTGCAAAAAGGAGGCCTCAGTAGATCGACAGAGCCCGAAGGCCTTACCTGCAGGGCAGAAAGCCACACAGCCTGCTCCTACCACCTTGAATTCCTCCGATCCTCAAGCCGCGCTGATGCGCCTGGCAGCCGCGGCGAGGATCGCTCAGCCGGTTCCACAAAGTAAAATTAAAATCCTGCAGCAACGGAGAGGCTCCGTCTCACACAGCTTCAGTGTGGCTGTACGGGTCCCGGAGCTCTCTCCCCTACAGTCAAGGGAGAGAGATCCGCACCGGCAAATGCCTTTAGCAAGTGAAAATAACTGAGAAGGAGGGAAGGCGAGAGCTGCTACTAATTTAAAGAGCCAGGCTCAAATTTAAAATGACTGTAAATAAGGAAATTTGCTCCTAACTAAAGTGAACTAATCCCTGATTGCCAATTAACCAAAGGTAACTGAATTAAAAGTACAGTCAAACCTCGGTTTTCATGATTAATCCGTTCGAAAAAGTCTGACTAAAACCGAAACGTATGAAAACTGAAGCAATATTTCCCATAAGAAATAATGTAAATCCAATTAATCCGTTCCAGACACCCAAAAATATTCACAAAAATATATTTTATAGAGAATAACTATATTTTTACATACAGAAAACAATGAGAAATAAATATAAATGACTAATGAAATGGATAAATGAACATTTAACATCACTGAAAGCAAGCTAAGTTCAGTACTGTACAGTACAGTATGTTAACATCTGGCCTTAGCCACCCCTGACAAGCTGCTGTGCCCAGCTCTCTTCGGAATCACATTGGATTCAGCCCATTAGAATGCCTTTACATTATCTGCTCAGTGCTTCAGAATGGCAGAAAATCTTAATGATATAGCTTCAGACGTACCATGCAAGAGAAAGAACTGCCTCCCACATTCATGCAACATCTCCTGCTTACGTTGACAGCTTTTCTTCCCTGCTACCTCCGAGCCTGAGGGGGTGCTCCAGAGAACAGGCAGGCGGTGGACGAGATCGGGGCCTTCCTCTCTGCGCAATCCTTGCCTCTCTGACTCTGACCAGGCTCGAGGATGTGTTTCATTTACGTGCTCAGGCGTTCTGGCAGTGTATACAGAATGGTGTGCAGCGCGAGGGTGTATGTATTTACAGTACTGTACTTTACGAAAACCGAGGCGATGTACGAGAACCGGGACAAAATCTCAGTCAAAAGACGTTGAAAACCGAAGCGATGTATGAAAACCGGGACAAAATCTCAGTCAAAAAAGACGTTGAAAACCGAAGCGTATGAAAACCGGGGCAAATGAAAACCGAGGTTTGACTGTAAAATTAAAAGTAAATTAAAGGTAAAAATCAAAAGTAAAATCAGAATAGAATTTGTCACACTAAATGCTCCTTATCTGTTCCCCCCAAGTGAGCCCAGAAGCTAGGCTCACTATGTCCTCCTGCTGCATGGAGACTGGACACACTGGAGGCTGATGGGAGATACCAGCAGGCTATATCCAGTGATGTCACGACTTTGACATGCCCAGTCTCCAAGCTGCAGGAAGAGGTGCACAACCCAGAGGTGGAGGACTAAACTGGAGGAACGATAAAGAACTTATGTACATGCGCAGGAGTAATTGTCCTTTGGATGCTTAGGGTGCATTTTTAAGGTGGTTGAGTCCTCTGGTGTATTCAGTCTGAAAAAGGTGAGTTTTTAATTTTTTTTCTGAATTCGAGCAAGTTTGAGTATCCCCTTAGTGTTGGTGGTAAGGAATTCCATAATGTGGGGGCGAATAGGGAGAAGGCTCGGTTGCAGATGGATTGCTTGCTCTTGATTTTCTGAGCTAGGCTGGTTAGCAGGTTGAGGGTGGAGGTTCTTATTGATCTTTCGGGTGTGGACTGGAGATGAGAGATTGAATGCAGGTGGTATGATTGCTGGATAAGTTCATGTGTTCCTCATTTGAAATTTGCTATGCATTTTTCAGACCAAAGAAACTTGTGCGGTTGAAGGACTCTGTTCAGCTGATCCGCTAGGACATTGAGCTCACCAATGTCTTTTTTAGATGCCATTGTATACAAATTAGAGGAGCGATTAGTAATTACAGTGTATCAGAAGCCAGTAGAAAGCAGCATTTTACTAAGGGGGATGTTTACTAAAGGGCGTTAGCTGTCGTCATGGTACTAATGCAGGATTGTCACGCCACGAAGACAGCTAACACGGGCCTTTTTCCACAGTAGCTGCATTTTGTGTGGTGGCTGCTGGAATGGGCGGAGAGTGGGTGTTCCAGTTCCGTGCAGTTACCGCATTGACATTATGTGGTAGCCATAGGTTCTGCAGACTTCATGGAGTCAGCTATTGCTACCTCAATGGGTGGCGTTAGCTGCATGCACGAAGCTGCCACCCTGTGATTCCAGCGTTTTCTCTGTGGTATTTTCAGGGGAAATGCTGGACATGCCCCTGCACATACCATGGGACATTTGCTGCTACCATGGCATTTTTACAACTAAAGCCCAGCATTAGCTGCAAGGCCTACTATGCTTTAGTAAACAGACCCCTAAGATTTAAAAGTCATCACTGAAGAAAATTGAAGAAGGCACTACTAATTGGACAATTTCTGTGAATTTGTTATTCACAAGATGATTTATTTATTTATTTAAATAAGCCGGTATTTTATCTGAGAGAATGGCACAAAGAGGTTACCCTCGATCAACCATTCGAAAAGCATTTTAGGGCACGTTACACCTTTATTGCAAGAACATAAAAAAATCAACTATGGAGAAACATATTTGATTTCCTAAATACTCCAATTGAGTGCATGTAATGGGTAAGACTATTTATACTCATTGGCATATTTTGGCACTTCACCCTATTTTTCAAGATGGTCCCTGCATAGAATATACTAGTGATTACATTTGCACTCTATTATTATACTGTATGTCCCTGCAATAAAATCTATGTGGGGGTTGTACATCAAGGAAATTTAAGACTCGAATAATTGAGCATAAATCGTGGTTGAATACTGATAAGACGACTGCACCACTGGTACAACGTTGGATCAAACAGGGTCACAAGTGGCAAGATATATATTGGTTTATACTGGACTGTGTTCCTAAGCTGGTTTATGATGGCAAACATGTACTATTCACTTGCAGCTAATAGCATTGTATTTTTGAATTAAAAAGTCTGCATCCACATGGACTGAATGAAGAACTGAATTGATGCTCATAATATAGTGATTTTCGGTGTATATGAATGGATGGGGTTTTTTTTTCTTTTATTAGATATTCCAATACATTCATGAAATTGAATGAGGAAAAATGGCAAAACAAAGAAAATACTAAACATTCATTAAAGGAAATACAGCATTAGCCAAAAATTAGCCCACAATTATTAAGAAAGAGAGAAGGAGGCATCAGGAAACATTAACATAGAAAAAGAATCATTACATAACAGTGTGAGACTTATGCATCAGCCTAAGGGAGTCAATAACAACCACGGGATCCTCCCTAGCCACAAGAAATTCCAGTAGCTGTTGGGGTTAAAAAAACAAATATAACTTCTCCTTATAGGAAACATGACATCTAGCAGGAAATTTCAACAAAAAAGACCCGCCAATAGAAAGGACCCTAGGTTTCATCTGCAGGAGTTCCTTTCTCCTTAGCTGGGTATCCCTAGCAAGATCAGGGAAAATGCGAACATAAGAGCCCAAAAACTGCTCACTGAAATTCAAGTATAAACGAAGAATTAACGATTTATCACATTCGAGAGCCAGAGTAACAAGAAGAGTGGTGCGAGCCATAACCAGCTCCAGAGAGTTCTCCAAAAACCCAGTAAGGTCTCCGGGTTCTACTGGAGCTTGACCAACAGCTCCCGGATTGCCACGGCCCACATCAAGGTACTGAGCCCTGGTCAAGGGTGGTAGGTCATCCTTGGAGATCTTCAAGACCTCCTGGAAATACCTACGAACCATCTCCATGGGTGAGTGTAGTGGGGATCCAGGAAAGTTAATCAGTCTCAAGTTGTTCTTCCGGAATTGATTTTCAAGATATTCCAGTCTCCTAGAAGTCACATTCCTATCTTTAATGTGGGCACCATGCAACTCCCGGAGCTGCTCAATATCTCCTTCCAGCCTCACCAACTTCCCCACTTGCTCCTGCTGGACTCTGGAACATTCTTGAATATGTGTACGTAAGAAATCAGTCTCAGAACTTACAAAAGTTGAAATAGCCACAAGAGAGAAATTCATGGTGGAAATAGCGTCCTATAGCACCTCCAATGTAAATTTCTGGAGCTTGTCATGGGGCAAGGCAAATAAGAACAGAAGAAATGCAGGAAAATGCTCGGGGTAGTTTTAAAAGGCACACTGAAAAGCACATGGCTAGTGGTTGCCATGAGCAACGAATGAAAACACAAGCTCAGGCTGCAGGAAGACACCTAGAGAAAGCATTACGTAATGGCTCATTAGGAAGACAGAGACAGCTGCAAAGAATTGAGCCAATGGAAGTCTCAAGCTATGACGCACTTAAAATAGAGCCAGCTTGGAGCATGAGAGGGAAAGGCGAGAAGGGACAGAAGAAAGGCGAGGAGGGCCAGGAGAAAGGCCAAAGGGAAGGCAAAGGAGAAAGGAATGGAGAAAGTTACCACAGAAGCCCAGAAGCAGCTTGCAGAGAAATAGGACACAGAAACACTGCAGCCAGCAGGAAAGCCGTCCACAGAAGCCAAGGTAAAGGAAGGGATAGAGAGAAATCCCCAAATCCATACCTGAGTGTTTCTGACGTGGAGTCTATCTGCTCTGAAGGAGAGTTTGCCCCAGAGGAATTCTCACAGGTCAGTGCTTTAAATCAGGGCTATGATAAGAAAAAGCCTGGCTGGGAGCAGAAGAGAATTACCCGTAGCAAACTAAGAGAGAGAGAGATAGATAGCAGGTTCCGGTTTCACAGTCCTAAGCAAACAAACCGAGGCCGGGCTGAAAGAGGCTACAGTGAATGGAATAGAGGGGCACTGGAATTCCTGCCTAGAGGTCTTGAAGGGAAAGATGCTGTGAGGGCAGAATCCAGTCTCTTTGGTAACCAGCCTTTCCTAGCTGATAGAGGGGAGAGAAGCTTCAGCCACAAAGAAAGAGAGTTCAGTAATACCAATACAAGTTACAGCCCTAAGCAAGCTTTTACAGAAGACGTTCCAGAGGAGATGGAATATGATTGTGGTGCTGATAATAGTGATTGCTGTAAGATGGACTGTACGCTAGTTTTTTCTGACGGTATTACATCTTTTTGCTGAGGACCCTGTTCAGGTGAAATCTGTGCAGGAGGCACTGATTTCAGCCACGCAGTTTTTCTGAAGAGTAAGAAAGCTGTTTTCCTCCCTGTTTATTTTGTTAAAGCTGAAGCAAAGCATTTCTGTTATCATTAATGATCCTTTTTGTGTTACACCAGCATGATGGTTTATTTCCTTTTGTAACCTGCCACAAGAATCCTCCCGGGAAGGGGAATAAAACCTCTTGAAAGCATAGTCACTCGTCCGCAACTACTTTCTTATTGACTGGCTATTGGGACATTCCAAACCCAGGGGACATAACCAAGTCCTTGCTTGTAATAAGAGGACCCACACTACCTCCCTCTAGCCTTCTATCTTAGGAGCCTAGGGGGTTGGTGACAGGCTTCACCAACACACCAGATCCACTGATGGACACCAAGGCACAGCAAGCCTGGGTTGGGCTGCCCCCCCCCCCGAGAAGGGAGCGCAGCCTCCATTCTTAATCCCACTCCAGATGGCAAAATCAAGTGAGAACAGCCAGCCACAGAGCCCTCTTCACTCCCTTGCACTGACGTGCTGGTTTTCATGCCGTCAGGAAGCACTCCAAAGGCCGCTGCAACACCTCCGGGGCATGGCGGGGGGGCCCGCTGTTCAGGGGAAAGCACTACCCCTGAAGTGCTCAGGTCCAGAAAAGACGCCAGGCCCGCCGAGGATGCAGCTCCAACTCCCGGGGTCATGAACCCACACATCGGCAGCGTTTTCTGCCCGACGGCACCGGTAAGAGCCTCACCCGAGGGTAGGGAAGCTTGCTTACGTTTCCTTCATCCCATCTCTCCCACTGAAGGTACACAACCACCAAAAGCAGAACGACTCTGGGGGGGCCGGATCACCTAATCACTTCCGCCATCTTGCCTCCTCCCTCTCTCAATTGCGATGAATGGATGTTTTTAAATGCTACTGTATGCACAGTAGTACAGTATTGATACACAGGTTGAAGTGAGGTCATTGTGCTAACTTATGTGATCTGTTTCTGTAGCGCTAACATTGGAGAATTTACTCTAGCCTCCTCACTGAGCAGACTAGATGGACTATGCTAGTCTTTATCTGCCATCATTCACGATGGGGTTCATTTTAGAAGACTTATTCATGCTTTGAACATCCGAAAATGGACATAGAGATGTCCAAAGCACAGAGAGGTCTCTAGAGTCATTTTAGAAGGCAGCCCTGGGGATGTCCCCAGTGTGAGGATGTCTGAATCTGAACGGAGGCATGGAGGAGGCATGGCGGTGGTATTCCTGAGAACCTGCAAGTGTGGTTAGAGTGTTTCCAGGAATCGGGACATCCCCGCCTGATCACAGAAACATCATGGAAGTCCAGTGTCATGTCTAACCTTAGATCTGCTCCAAGGCACGAACAGCAGCGAACAAATATCTGAAAAGTGCTCATTATAGCTGAAAAACATCCAGAAGGTATAGAAAAGAATGCACTCTCTTATCCCCAGTTCACAGCACAGTGTCAATGACAGTAGTAATAGGAGCTAAACCCTGGCTGCCCTAGCCAACTACTCTAACCATTAGGTTATCCTAGATATCTGGGTTCAGAAATACTGTTCTGGGGATATCTAGGTAGACGCCCTCGCAGATGTCCATATTGGGTAAGTCTAGGTTTGTGAAATCACTTCCTCACCTGGACGTGCCTGCATTTTTTTCCAGAAGTTCTGGAATAGATATCCCGGATTGCACTTGGACGGATCTTTTAAAATTCCCCTCCCCGTTACTATGTTGAGATGAGGAAGCAAGTATGGTGGGATAAACATCATGAGTGAACAGCCAAAGGAGAAGAGAAACCTCTGATGTAGTTGGAAAAGTCCACCAAAACTTGAGTTGGGTACTGGAGCACCAAGCGACTAGCAAGATAAGTGTTCCAATACATTGGATTTTACATGTATATAAAAAATATGAGCTAACAGTGATATGAATAGTTGTTTAATTTAAGATATTGAGACCAATGATTAGACTGAAGAGGTTTTTTGCAAAAAATAAAATCGTATTGCTTTTTCCTTCCCCTTAGGTTCTATTTTCATGAAATTAATATTCAGTAGTTGCTCCATTATTGGTTCTTGTGGTTAGCAGTCTGCCTTTACAGAACAGGCTTAAAGGAGGGGCCTTCTTTTGGACTGCACACCTAGGAACTCTGATAGCATTACCGCCTTTGTGATTACAATCTTTAAGCCTTTGATGTGAGGGCTGCAATTGATAGGTATAGCAGAGCTCTCTCAGCAGCAGCATGGAGTGATTTCAACTAAGTTATTATTTTTTTTTAAATTGTTGAACTGGTTAACATTTCTAGGTTCCATTCCTTTTCCACTCGAGCCTGACAATGGTTTTCCTAAGTATGAAACTGTCAACGGGTAGCAATTACTGCTGCCTTAATTTAACTTTCTTTTTTTTTCTTTCTTTTATGTTGCAAGTTACTTTGAAATTTTGAAATGTAATGCTCCCACCTACACTTACTAACCCTGTTTTCATCTTAATTGTTGGTTCAATCCTTTCTCTTCTTTTACTTTTGTACTAACTCCCCCGTTATATTGTGAACTGCAATGATGTTTCGAATGGCAGTATATCAAATGCCATAAATAAATAAATTAATTAATAATTAAGAAAGAGATTTCCAGCCTATGACATCATGCTGCCACTACCTTCCTCTGTCTTTCCAATAAAATATCTTACAGCTAGTGACTACAGGGCTGGAGGAGAACAGCAGGATACTATTTTTATTTATTTATTTAACTGTTTTTTTAATACCGCTTTATCATTTCAATCAAAGCGGTTTACATTGTAACTTAAGCTTGGTAAATGTACATTAAACAGGGACATTGATAACTTGGATTTTTCTGAGCAATGGAGGGTTAAGTGACTTGCTCAAGGTCACAAGGAGTGCTAGTAGGAATCGAACCCTGGTCTCATGGTTCCCAAGCCAGTGCTCTAACCACTAGGTGTATTACTAATTAAAAATTTATTTGGATCAGCAAGGAATATTGAACTTTTGAGCCATCCTGTGAGGAATCACGCTGAGCCAGCTGTTTATTAGCTTAATAGCCTAGAGACCAAAGCTGTAAGGAATGACTGACCAGAATTGTTTATTAACTCTGAGAACAAACAAAGGCTGGGAACAAACAAAGGCTGGAGAAGGACTGGTCAAATTACTGTTGAACAAAGGTGTATGGGGTGGAGAATATTTGTAGAGAAAAGCTCATGTGAGGAGTCATGTGTTCCAGCTGCAACACCCCTACAGCCTATATATAGAGAGAGAAAATCCAGAACAGGGAGAGAGTAGATATCCGCTTGGCCAGGCGCATGCCAATGCGTGAAGAATCCCAGACTTTTCTCCAGCCTTCGCTGAGGCTCTCCCAGCTGATGTTAAAAATGGGCTGCAATGGTGGCAGTTTGGTGACGCATTGTTCTGTTCTTGTAAGGCAGTGGTTCCCAACCCAGTCCTATGGAGCCCACCAGCCAGTCAGGTTTTCGGGATATCCCTAATGACTATGCATGAGATATATATGCATTAGAGATATCCTGCCAACCTGACTGGTTTGTGGCCCTCCAGGGCTGGATTTGGAGACCCCTGCCTTACACCTCCGTCATTTAAGATTGTGAGTGGGCAAGGTGCAGATGTCCAAGACATCAAAAAGGTTAGATAGAATTTGTCACAGTCCTCCTCACTTCTCACCACCACCAAAAAATTGTCTATTAGACAACTTTTTGGTGGTGGAGAGAATCGAGGAGGAATGTGACGCATTCTATATACCCTTTCGATGTCTAGGACATCTGTACCTTGCCCACTCACAATCTTAAATGACAGAGGTGTAAGGCAGGGGTCTCCAAATCCAGCCCTGGAGGGCCACAAACCAGTCAGGTTGGCAGGATATCTCTAATGCATATATATCTCATGCATAGTCATTAGGGATATCCCGAAAACCTGACTGGCTGGTGGGCCCCATAGGACTGGGTTGGGGACCACTGTTGTAAGGGACAGGGAGTTTGGAGATGCAGTATCAATTGTTTTATTGTCATTGTAATATTACAAACTTATTGTTCTATTGTAATGTCACTAACTTATTGTCAAGCTAATTGTCATATTAAATAGCTTATTAAATACCATGCATGAGTGGTTGAATGATCTTGAATTTAATAGAATCCTAGGCAATACACTAGGCTACTCCTCCACTCCATACCAGCTGATCCTTCACCTTTGATCCAGTCCAATTAGCACAGAAATCTTCACTTTTTCCAACCTGTGTGTCTGTAATTTGATTTCTATTCTTGTCTCTGCTTACTTTTGGTCATCTTTTAAATTTTCTCTCAATATCCGCATTCCTTCTCTTTTAACAATTCTTTTCCTCTCTTACTCATTTATGTACTGTATAATTTCTGTTCTCTTTCATCCACGCTTGTATCTTTCTCTCCATAGCTTATCTTTTCTAGCTTTTTTTTCTAGTCTGACCCTTCTCTGCCATTTTCTTCCCTTTCGCTTTCTTTTCCATCTCTTCTCTCCACCTCTCTCAGCCCCTCCTTTCCCATTCCCGCACAGCCCCTCCCCTCATCTTTATCTTTTTCAGCTCCTTTTACTTCCACAGCCTGTGATCTTTCCTCAGCCCCTCTATCTGCTTTCTTCCTCACAGCCTATAATCTCTTCTCTGAGCTTTCTTCCCCATCATAGCCCATGTCCTCCCTCTCAGCAGTAATGAAGTTACAGCCTTTTCTACTCTCATTGCTCCACTCCCAGCTCCTCTTCCTCGCTTTGCCAATATTTCTTTTACAGTTCCTTTCCAAGTCTGCCAGCCCTTCAAAGCACCGTTCTTTCATAGGTAATATCCCATTCCATTTCCCTTCACTCCCTCTCAGTCCCTCGATCAGCTCCCCTACTCCTCTCCCAGCATCTTTCTCAATCCCTCTCTCACCCTCCCTATAGCTTATCAATTCCCATAGTAATATATGAAGATGTTTCCCTTTTTATTGTTTTCAAAATGATGGTGAATGGATTTTTTTTCCTGACCTACGAGGAGCAGTCCTATTAACTGACTGAAGACTCTGTGGTTAAAAATCATAAAGAGGATGCATTCTGAGGTCTTTCCCCCTTACACATATTCATGTTTAGCTACCAGATTGCTGTAAATATTGGGTTATAGATTTCAGTGATAGTTTTCAAGAAAGAAAAGAACACACACACACACACACACACAACAAAACTCCCAAATCTGTGGGCATACTTATACAGCACATGGAACTGCTCCAACAGGTACATACATTACAGTTACATAACATATTACAATTTTGTATATGATATAGCACCCTTCCTCCACCCTCTTCCCCCCTTTAGGTACTTAGGCACCCCTACTCTGAGGCCACATACAACTAGATCCTAGATTATAGGACCTAGGTCACCTTCCCACACCTGGATCCACTGTTAAATATACCATTGCAAACCCCTTATCGCTTGCCCCTCTCCCAACTTTCCCACCCCTTTCATTTCCTCACATATATGGATATCATCACCTCTCACCTACTTCCACCCTTCCATCCACACCCTATTCCTACAAGCTCCAGTCTCCTACGATCAAGCACCACAAGTCCTACAGTGTCAGCGGCTCATTTCTCGTCTGTGGGGCCAGTCTGTATATACTCATCCCACACTGTCAGAAACATTTTCTTCTTCCTCAAGGTCCTGCACGATGCCAACCTTTCCATCAGCATCAGCCCATGGAAGCAACTACATCATTCCCAGAAAGAATCTTCCAGTGCCTAAGAATCTGTTGCTTTCTCACTATGCAAGCCTTCTGGACCAGTAACCAAACTTCCCGGCCTCTATGCAGCTGGCCTTTAAGATCATCAAATAGAAGAAGCTCCACGGTCAACATCACCACCCATCCCAATAAGTTAGTTAAATGGTCTTGCACACACCTCCAATACTTCTCGATCTTGCCACATTTCCACCATATATGGATCAAATTTGAAAGGGGCTGGGCACACCATGGGCAACAACCAGTTTCCGCTACACCTATCTGCAAAGCCCTCATTGGAGAAAAGTGGGCTCAACATATACCACCTTATATTGAAGGTCTCTGAGTCGAACACTCTTGACCGACACAGGGATGTACCTGCCACTTGATACATAGGTACTGCCAAACTCCCCTGACCGGTTTAATCAAAAGGATTCAACAGAGGTGCTCCAGTAGCTCCAAAGAATCCGCATGTAGCACTGCAAGCAGACTATATGGAGATACAAAGTCTTATTCTAACTCTCTAGGTGTAAACATCGAGGTGTAACCCAACCAGTCTTGTAGATGGCACATTCAACATGCCATATTATACAAGTTGAAGTCTGGTAGACCGATCCCTCCCTTTCTGCAATCCCCCCCCCATAACCGAGCCAGTGACACATGTGCTGACTTGCCTTGCCATACAAATATACAAACTTCAGTCTCAATCAGATCAATATCTTTTTTTGAACAGTCTGATTGGAAGAGTCTGAAGCATGTATAAGATTTTGAGAACAGGGTCATGAAAAATGCAGCCACCCTTCCCAGCAGAGACAAAAGTAGTGGCCTCCAGTCCCACATCTTAGTTTTCAAATGTCCTAGCAAGGCATTGTAATTCAAGGCATACAGCTGATGGCGGATCCCTTAGTTGTTGAATTCCCAGATAAGATGGGCAAGGCAGGCCTTTACCTAATGGGAAGTCGGGTCCCCAGTCTTTGTTTAACAGGTCTAGAACATCTAACGTTTCCAATTTATCCAAGTTTTAATCCAACTATCCAGATTCTGTCACTTTCCGTTTGTTGGACATCCTCCACAGCAAAGGATACATTGAAAGTACAAACAACAGTGGGATAGGGGACAGCCCTGCCACGTTCCGCGTAATAAATTAAATGGGACCCTGTCAGAGTCATTTACCATCACTGCCGCATTCGGTCAAGAGTTTAAGAACTGAACAGTTCTTAGAAAGGTTTCCCCTAGTCCGTATTTGGGTAGTAAAGTGAACAAATAGTCCCATTCAACTTTATGGAATGCCTTCTCCGCATCAAAACTAATGAGCAGAGAAGGCAGTTGCTGTTCGTGAATCCACTCCAACAAAATAGGAATTACACTTACCTGGTAATTGTGGTTCCTTGAGTGACTCCAGTTTAGTCCTCAACCTCTGGGTAGTGTACCTCCTCCTGCAGCTTGGAGACTGGGCATGTCAAACTCATGACATCACTGGATATAGCCTGCTGTTCTCTCCCATCAGCCCCCAGTGACCTGTTGACAAAGACTCAAAGGAGCAAAAGATCAGTAACTTTTCTTTTCTTTTTTAAACTTAACATTATATTCAAGGGCACGCATAACCTAACACCTCTTTACCTCCTATTCCCCTTCCAGAAGAAAGGGGGACTGCTTCCTGCATTCTCTCCTTTCCGACGAATGCCTAGCCCTAAGCAATCCAGAGCAATATAGCAATATATATAACAATATAATTTACCATAATATAAAAGGATAACAATATAGCGCAAAGCAAAAAGAAACATTAAAACGACGGAACACCAGTGAAGACATATATCCACATTTAACCTTGCACTTCCCCCAACAAAACAGACCACTGCTAAGACCCCATCCCCGGGCGGGAATGAGGACTAAACTGGAGTTCCTATTTCCTTATCTTTCGCCCAGTTTAGTCCTCAACCTCTGGGATGTATCAGAGCAGTAATCATTGGGAGGGACCTATTCAGCCGGATCTCAACACCGCCTCCCTGAAAGCAGTATTCCTAGACGCCAGACCATCTAGGCGGTAGAGCTTACTGAAAGTATGGAGAAATGACCAAGTGGCCGCTCTACAGATGTCTACTGGCGGAACCAAACTGTGCTCCACCCCCGGAAGTCGCATGCGCCCTAGTAGAGTGAGCTCGTAAGCCCCCTGGGACTGTAGGTCCCGTAGAAAATAAGCCGAAGCACTCGCCACTCCAATCCATCTAGAAATGGACTCCTTCGCTGCCACTTCCCCTTTGTGGAGCCCTCCAAACAACCGGAATAGAGACGATCTGACTTGCGAAACGTTTCTGAAACCTTTAAACACTGCCGCAGTGTTCTCTCAATGTACAAACAGCGCAAGCTATGGTCCAATACGCTCCCTTCCGCCGAACCTAGCACTGGAAGAGACACCATTTGAATTAGGTGAAACGGAGATCCCACCTTTGGCAAAAATGACGGCAGTGGCCGCCAGGTGTTTCTCTCTAGATAAAGCCAAAAACGGTTTCCGACAGGACAACGCCTCCAACTCTGAAATTCGCCTCGCCGAATAGATCACCACCAAACATATTGTCTTCAAGGTTACATCCTTAACCTACGCCTGTTGCAAGGACTCAAATGACGCGCTAGCTAACGCCCCTAAAACCAAATTGAGCTCCCCCGGTGGAAATAATATTCTATGAAAAGGCTGCAGTCTGGTAACTGCCAGAGAAAGCATACCACATCGACATGTGAACGAGAGCCACTCCCTGCTCTTTGCCCCTATAGCAAGACAGAGCTGCTAACTGAACTCTCCAGGACCTGGCTGCTAACCCCTTAACAAACCCGTCCTGCAGAAACTTAATACCAAGGGAACTGACACTGTTGTCGCGCGAACGTGCCTCCGCAAGCACCCGACCTCAAAGATGCGCCATAAACGCACATATGCAAGGGACATAGACTTTTTTTTTCGCGGCAAGGTGGAAATGACCGCCACCGAGTAACTCTTTTTCCTTAGCCTTGCCCTTTCAATGGCCACACCGTAAGCAAGAACTGATCCGCCTGAGGCATTCAAAGGGGACCCTGTAGCAACAGAGTCTCCAGCGTCGGAGCCACCATGGATTCCCGTCGAGCAACCGTATGCGGTCGGCGTACCATGGGCATCCCGGCCAGCCCAAGGCCCCCAACAACACCTTTCCCGATGCACTTTGATACGCAGAACCACTCGACTTATGAGTGCCCCCGGTGGAAAGACAGAGAAGACCGGACGACGGCCTCCATTGTATCAGTGTGTCGATGCCTTCCGACATCCTTTTGCATTCATCTGCTGAAGAAGCGACCCGTTTTGGCAGACTGAAACGTCGCCATGAGAATCATTATTGGCTGTCCCCATTTGCGATCGATCCGTGCGAACACCTCCGGATGCAACTCCCATTCTCCTGCATCTACTCGGACCCCGCTAATGAAATCCGCCGTCACATTGTCCTTTCCTGCAATATGCAGCACCAAGAACACTGGAAACCAAGGCCCTATTCATGAATACAGACCCTCTGCCTCGGCCTCTATGGCCACACTTCCAGTTCCGCCCTGCCGATTGATGAAGGCCACCGTCGTGGAGTTGTCGGACAGTACTCCCCCCGCTCGACCTGTCACCGTAGCTTCGAACGCCTGCAATGCCTGGTGCACCGCTCGCAGTTCCAGTCGTTGATTGACTACTGGGCCTCCTGCGTACTCCAAGAGCCTTGCGCGAAAAAAAAAAAAAAAGCGACGAAATGTAGCCTGAGTTTAACAAAGTCTCGGCCAATCCCCCGGAGGAAAGACCCATACTCTTTTAGTATAGAGAAGCTGGGAAAATTATTAATTTATTAAATTGTTTTTATATACCATCTTTCTCCACTTCAAGATGGTCTACAAGGCACACAACCTAACAGAGCATCACATCTATTGTACATGTAATGGAACTCTGTGAATATGAGCATACATGAATCCACTGCGTGCTCCGATACAAGCATTGTGTAGCCTATTTGTCTTTTTGGAAAACTGCCAGGTCCTTAAGACTTGGATTGGCTACCTGGCATTTCTTGCATGGAACCTCCACAAGGTCTCTGCCTTGGATGTAACCGACTGAGCCTAGCCCTATGGCCCTGTGGCTATCTCCTATGGAGCAGTAAGACTCAGCGATGTCTTGGAAGGAGGGGAGGCTTAGTGGTTGAGGCAAGCTGTCAGAGGGCTATGGGTTTGAATCCCACTCGAGAACAGCAACCTTGGGCCCTAATAACTGGGGTTTCTGGACCCACAGGTGGTCCTTGTCTTGGTTAAGCTACTCAACCCTCTGCCTCAGGTACCAAAACTTAAATTGTGACGTTAGAAAACACTGACAGTGGAGTGACCTTAGAGCTGGTGCTGGTTCGTAGTCTTCTTTCCCCACTCTCCCCGTCCTTCTGCCAGCCTTGAGAAGAAGCCGAGAATAGATTGTCCATTGGGCCTGGGACCCTGCCTCCTGGACAGCAGAGACGTAGAGGGGCTAGGATTTGGGAGCAAAGCCAAAGAGAAAGGGAAGCTGGTCACTGTGACACTGTATCTCATCAGAACGGCTCACTCCACATCAGATCCCATGACTGCACCTCCAACCCCATATAACACCATGAGGACCTTTCCCCCTTTATCACAATTGACATTTCTCATTGCTGGACAAATTAAGCAATTGTGAGTACCTTCAAAATACACATCTACATATACAGGTGACCCAACTCCTGTCACCCAAACACAGGGCAGTGAGCATGCTTGAACATAGGCTGAATTCATGGAGCAGTCACAGAGTATTGACTTCCGCTATGAAACCTTCTCGTGCCCTGGAGCGCTAAGCCCAAGACTGTGCTACCCAGACGCACTTCTCTTTATCCTCAGCACGGGCCCTTTAACAAGATGGCACAGAAGGGACCATGGCCCTGCTAAGTGCTTAAAGCTCTGCTTGGATTGCACAGGCCCTAGAAATAGCTGAGAATTTCCTGCACCTGCTACAACACATAGAGAATCTCCCATCTGCCGACAAATTGGGGAGGCAGCCTCTGTTCCTGGGATAAGCATGCTAAGGGGAGCTATGAACACACAGGCACCCCCCCACCGCGGCATTCCTGCAAGCAGAGAAATAGTGGTGGGAGACACAGGCAGCCTTGCAACCGGAGGTCTTAGAGGTTGCTGCCTGTGTGAACCTGAAGATGAATGCGATTCCGTATTTAACAAACCCCCACAGGGTTGGGAGCACTGAATAATATATGTGATTCATGAGCAACGCTGTCATCTGGCGGCCTTTAGGGCACTAGAACCAGATAAACGATACAGAAGTTAAGGGTTTTAATTCTTGGTCATATAATCTGGATTTGCAGAATATTACAGTTGCTTGTTGAGTCACTAACCCTGAGTGCCCAGGAGGTGACCCAGTGGTTATTTATTTATTTTCGACTTGCAGAGATCAGTCTGATGATTGCAGTATATACTCGGTCACAGAAAGGCACCATGGAGTGTACCAGGGCCAATAGTCGTTGCAGACCTAAATATGTGTTCCATGCCACCGCAAAAACGGGAGGAAATCTATGACAGGCCCCTTCCATTCAAATACAGGATCTGTGCAACCCTGCGGAAAGTGCATGAAACCCAGTACCTGACAATAAAAGAATTGAATTTAAGTTTTAAACTCCCTCAGAACATTTGCCGACCATCTCCCGCTTGCGCTAGCAACTTGGTTGTTGCTGCCGCGCAGTTGAATAGCGCGGGAAGAAAAAATGGCGAGTATGTCACTGTCCCACGTCACTGCTCCACTTCAGCGCCGCTACGCTCCAAACAGGCCCCGAAAATTGCCCCTTCACCTGCGCTGTTGTTAAGCTTCTCTGTCGCGCAGAAAATGCCGTAGCGTGCCGAGCCGCTCCGAAACCCTGCACGCCGTGAAGTTACTCACCCCTGCAGTGAGCCACGAGCGTGGCGAAGGCATTACCCCACTTTGCCTGCACGCTGCGTTCCTGCGGCGTTCCGGCAATGCAAAAGCTGTCGAATGACCGCACCGAGGAGCTCCCCTCCGTACAGCCCAGGAGGGGAGCACAGGTGACGGGACAAGATCTGCTAAGCGCGGGGAGAGGGAAGTGACAAACGCCTCAGCTGGATCTGGCCCCTACGCTGTTTTTTTTTTTTTTTTTAAACCCCCCCGAATTAATAAAAGCAGGGAGAAATAAAGGCAAAATAAATCGAAGGGGATTAAAATCGGAGCCAGTCAGGGGCCCGGTAGTGCTCACCCGTGGCGTGTAGAAAGCGCAGGAACCCCAGCCCGCGCAAATCGTGAGGGCCTGGTTGCCTGCATCGCCCCAGGGCTCACGGCCCGCAGCTTCCCCTTCTATTTCGGCTTATCAGCCTCCGGTCCGCTGGCCGTACGCGCAGAGGAGACCTCTTCACCATGACTCCCGATGCCCTGCTATCCGCCGCGCCGATCACAGCACAATGTGACCAGACGCAGTAGGGAAGGCTTCCTTGCTCCCAGCGACTGCCACAGAATCCCCAATAGGGACGCAGCTTTCTGGCTTCGTCAGTGCTGCCTCTGCTCGGCTCCCCTCCGTTCCAACAAGGAGGAGAGAGAGCGGGTGACTCATTCAGATTTTTTTTTCATACCTGAAAATAAAAGAATTAAATGAGAAACTGAAATCCAATATACAAATGCTAACACTAACTACAGTAAAAACTACTCCTTCTTTGTTCCTCTAGTGAGCCCAGAACCTAGGCTCACACATTCCTCCTGCTGCATGGAGACTGGACACACTGGGGGCTGATGGGAGAGACCAGCAGGCTATATTCAGTGATGTCATGAGTTTGACATGCCCAGTCTCCAAGCTGCAGGAGGAGGTACACTACCCAGAGGTTGAGGACTAAACTGGAGGAACAATAAGGAAGCCAAGACTTTCCCTTAGATTACTCACAGCAGAACGTCCTCTGATGAAGCCCACCTGACAGTAATGTACCAATCCTGGGAGCAGCAGGGCCAGTCGGTCTGCCATTATCTTGGCCAGCAAGTTTAAATCAAAATTAATAAGTGATATGGGTGGATATGACTCTGCTTTCAAGTGGTCCATCCCAGGTTGTGGAATGAGTGCTGTAAGCCCGATTAACATCCTGAACAAACTCCCTCTTAGCTATTCGTTGCTGATACATTGCCACCACAGGAGGCACCAACTGGCCCTGCAACAGTTTACAGAACCAAGTTAAAACCGTATGGACCTGCTGCCTTATATCACTGTGCCCTTTGTATATCCTTCTGTACCTCATCTGTAGAAATCGGCGCCTTCAACAAACTTGCCTGCTGCTCAGTAAACCGGGGCAGATAAACTCCCAGAGATAGACTATTATTCGAGAAGGAGTTTATCCGCTCCCCTGTATATAAGTTCTGAAAGAACTCATGAAAAATCACCCCTATCTCCATGGTACTCCGGTGTAGGTCTGGGAACTCTGGGAACCTTTTAAGGAGCAGGCCAGCAGGACTTCCGGTCTGGCAATGAGCTGACCAGACGTATCTTGATCAGCTCCGGGTAACTACCCCACAATTCTGCAATTAACCTCTCCAATTCGTACGGAAATCTCTTTCTACTGTCCTCCCTGCATCGGCACCGGTGAGAACCTTGCACCGGGCAATTTTCTAAGGCACGGAGAGGCTCCTAAGAGGTCAAAGATCTGATGCTTCAAAGACTCTTCGAAGAGAGAAGCCACGAGGACCAGAAGCCAAGATGGCTGAGGGGGCACCTGCTAGCCCTGGGCCGAGGGGACACGCCGAATTGGTAGCTGGAGTGAGCACAGCGGTGGTCCGGGCATTGGAGACTCGCTTCCAGGGCCTAGCAGAAAGCCTGCACAACCTCAACCAAAACTTCACGGAATTCGCGGGGCGGATGGAACAAGCGGAGGCCCGCATATCAGACGTCGAGGATACCCAGAACTCCCTGGCAGCCAAGGTGGAAGCCCTGGAAGCCCTTGTCAAACAGCATAGCGATAAGCTAGACGATCTGGAAAACAGAGGACGTCGCAAGAATCTCCGATTCGTGGGGATCCCAGAAACAGTGGGAGATGGCGCTCTTTTCGGCTACCTACAAATCTGGCTTGATAAACTGCTGGGTGGCACCGGGGAGGGACAGGTGAAGCTAGAGCGGGCTCACCGGTTGGGACCTCGACGAGAACAAGCGCAGAGACCCCGAGCAGTTATAGCCCGCATTCTGGACTATCGGCAGAAGGAGGAGGTTCTTCGAGCTGCCCGGAGCCGCAAGATGACAAACCAGGATGTCGAGCGTATTCTAGTATTCCAAGACTACTCGGCCCTGGTCAGCCAGCAGCGCCGAGCTTTCTCTCCAATCTGCTCCCAGCTGATCTCTAAGGGGATCCGTTTCTCCCTGCTTTACCCCGCCCGCCTACGTGTGGACCACCAAGGCCGCTCAAAATTTCTGACAACGCCAGCAGCGGCCGCTTCTTTTCTGGACTCTTTGAATACTTCAACAGAAGAGGCTACTTGAAAGCCGCTGTGAAAGACTGGAGACCTGTGCGCCCTGAACGGCGAGATTAAGTACTGTGCCGGACAAAATGGGGGGACCGCGTCTATTGCCACGAACTTCTGGGGGCCTACACATGCTCCACTTGAATGGCTGACTAATTATTCCTCCGAGAAACTGAGCTGTTTAGCTGACCGACCAAAGCGGTGAAAGGTTGCTACTTCCTTTGATTGTAGCAGGACTGGTTGGTTACAAATGTTACCATTTATATTCTGTTGCAAACTCCTTTATTGTAACCCCAGCCCTAGAGATACTGTATCTGGGATTGGAGACTGCAGGAAGCTATTTAGGTTTTGGATAGGGGGGGGGTAGAGATATACGCGTTTGAATGTGTGGTGAATGGAGTTGGAAGGTCTGGGGGATCTGATGGCTTGGGTTAAGGGGGAGAGGTCGGAATGGGGGCCCGCAATGCATATGGTAGATAGCTTAGGGTGTAGTAGTGGGGTGGGGGAAGCTGGGGCCCCCGTGGGGGCGGGGTTTGTATTAGCGGCTTAGTCTGCCCCACCCCCAAGGCTGGAGCGCCGGCTGGGGGGAGTGGGGGTATAGAACGTGGATGAGGCCTGGGAAGAGACACGGACCGCTGAGTTGTAATTTCAGGTAATTTAGCTGGGGTTGGGTGTGGGCAGAGAGTGTCTGAGGCGAGTTGAGGGTGGGTCTGTTGCAGCGTTGGGGGCACGGGGCTGCTGTTGCATTGGCGAGCTAATCGCCACTTTGACTTGACCCTGTTGTCAGGCGTTGTACCAGCTCCTCCTTCTCTCAGCCGCTGTAGCTCGTGGGCTGTGCAACCCAGGTCCTAGGTCTCTACTTATGGGGTGGGGATGGGAAGAAGGAGTTAAGTTAACGGAGGGAAAGGGGAGGGTGGGAGATTGATCTCTCAGACCCCTATGTGTGACTGTGAAAAGATCAACCGGAGGCCTCTGTAATTGGTGTTAAGGTATATATAGGGTGCAATTGCCGCGATAGAGAGAGTTCTCTGGTGGGGGGGGGAGAGAGGGTGGCGGGAGACCACCACGAGGGAACCCCGAGTAGGATTCTGACGGGCTGTGGGTGGGGGCGGAGATGAGAACCCACAGCAGATTGCACAGCACTAACAGCTGTAACCCCAATGAGAATCTTGATGGTTGGGGGGGTAGCATGGGATACAATCCTCTCCCCCTTCCATTATTTAAAGTGTTGTGCATTGGTGGAGATGGGTTGGGCACCGTGGGGGAAGGTAGAATAGATTAGGCTTTGGCCCTAGAGGTTAATAATTAGCGAAGCTAGGGAAGGGGTAGTCCCGAGTGCCAGTGGAAGACTGTCCGACCAGATGGGTGGACTGGTGGGGGTTGTGGGTGGGGTGGGGAGGCAGGGGAGGATGGGAGGGAGAAGAACGGAGGGAGAGGAGGGAAGGGGGGCTGCATTTCCTTAAAGGATTGGTTGCAGGGTTGTATTCTCCTAATTATTAAGTGGGAGGGGTTCCAGGCTGGGGGGACCTTTCTCCGACAAGAGGAACTTGCTAGTTGGTGGAGCCTTGACACTGCCTCGTGCCTCTGAAGATCATCACCTGGAATGTATGTGGGCTGGGGAATCCGATCAAGCGATATAAAATTTTGCAGGCTTTAGCCAGACAACAGTGCGATATCGCCCTGTTACAAGAAACCCACCAGACAACCGAAGAGCATAATAAACTCTGTAAGTCTTGGGTGGGACAGGTATGGGGCTCCCCTGCCAAAGGGAAAAAAGGGGGGGTCGTTACTCTGGTCCATAAAAAGGTCCGGTTTACAGCAGACTCTGTCATAGCTGATGATGAGGGAAGATACCTTTTGCTTTCAGGTCACCTGGAGGGGAAACCAATAATAATAGGCAACCTTTATGGGCCCAACGTGCTGGACCCCAATGTTTATAATGGGATGGCCTCTAAGATAGAACTGCTACCAGACTACCCTTTAATATTAGGGGGAGATTTCAATGGGGTCCTTGATGTCGATTTAGACACTTCGAGAGAAGGAGACGGGCGGGACAGAGTCCCTGTAACCCGATTATTACAAAGATTTCGAAAGCGGTTAGGCCTGGTAGACCCTTGGAGACTGCTCCACCCCATGGAGCGAGACTTCACCCACCAATCCCGAGCACATGGTACCAGCGCTCGTATAGATTATATTCTTCTTTCGGGGGGTCTGTTCGCCCAGACTAGGGAGGCCCGGATTGGCCCCCTGGAAATCTCAGACCATGCATTGGTATGGATAGAGTTACATTGGGGGGAGATCCCTCTGTTCGGACGCGACTTTGGCGATTCCCCTTAGATTTGTACCAGGACGCCCAGTTTCATCTCTTTATTCGACAACGCTGGCAGGAGTTTATGAGCGACCACAAATGCCATAGAGAGGATCCGGAACTGGTCTGGGAAACGGCGAAGGTAGTATTACGGGGCGATATTATTGGTTTCGCAGCACGGAACCGCCGGATGATCGCTGAACGTATCATCCGTCTCGAAAGGCGGGTTGTGGGCCTCCGTTGGCTATGCGCCCGCGCCCCGTTAGCCGCGAACAAAAAATGTCTGTGGGAAGCCCAAGTTGATCTAAATGAATTGCTCCATCAACGGGCAAAGAAATCTCATCTTTATTATCGACATCAATTGCACTGCCACGGGGATAAACCGGGGAAGATGTTGGCCCGGTGTTTGAGGGGGCAGCGGGGCTCTTCCTTGATAGCGGCTCTCTGAGACGACGGGGGCAAATTGCAAAGGGAAAGTAGGGAGATCGCCCGGGCATTTCGGAACTTCTTTCAGTCAGTATATGAGGCGGAACCGCCACCGGGGGATATAAGCGATTACTTAGAGGGATTAGACCTCCCACGATTGACCGTAGAACAGCAAGCGATGCTGGAACAGCCCTTGACTACTCAGGAAGTGCAATCGGTCGTATCTGCGGCGAGTTGCTACAAATCGCCAGGCCCCGACGGATTTGGTGCGGAGCTTTACAAGATCCTTGGGGAGGCCGTCAGTCCACTATTACGGGAGGTCTTCAGTAGCCGTACGGAGCGCGGGATATTCCGATGGGGGCGGAATCACGCTCATATTGTACTGATCCCCAAACCGGGTAAGGACCCACTATCGGTGGCCTCCTACCGACCCATTTCGCTACTCAACTTCGATCTAAAAATCTTTGCGAAAATTTTAGCAGTCAGGTTGGCGGAGGTCTTGGAACACCTGGTACATGACTCGCAGGTTGGTTTTGTTAAAGGCCGATATGCGGTCCGGAATTTACGGAAAATCGTGGCCTCTGGAATGGGTACACCACCACCGGCTGCCGTCCTTGCTGGTGAGTTTTGATGCTGAAAAGGCGTTCGATAGGGTGAACTGGCACTATTTATGGTGCCTTCTACCGAAATATGTATTGGGGCCAATCTTTTGTCGGATGGTGATGAGCTTGTATACCCAGCCGACGGCCGCGGTTTTATGCAATGGGCTCCTTTCGGATGCTTTTGCTCTGGGCCGTGGTACGCGACAGGGCTGCCCGCTTTCCCCACTTCTGTTTGTCCTCTCGCTTGATCCTTTGATAAGGACGGTTGAGGACTCGAGGGAGATACGAGGGGTCAGCATAGGAGAGCAGGGATTTAAAATTTCCGCTTTTGCGGACGATATATTAGTTCATCTGCTTAATCCCAGACGCTCTCTGCGGAAGCTGCTGGCAGAATTTGGGAGATTTGGGAAGGTTGCGGGGATGCGCATCAACCAGGAGAAATCTGAAGCTTTAGATGTTCTGGAAAAGCTGCGAGCCGCATGGGATGGGGAGTTCCCGTTGCAGTGGGCGACAGATGAGTTTATATATTTGGGGATTGTGTTGTCTCGCCAGCCCACGTCGCTGTATAGACGCAACTTTGACCGTGCTCTACGACGCCTTCAGATACAGCTGAAGGCTTGGAGTTCCCTCCCGCTGTCTCTGTCTGGGAGAGTGGCAGCAGTGCAGATGGTGGTACTACCCCGATTATTATATTGGTTACAGACGCTACCGGTGTGGTTATTACATCGCGATATGCGTCGCCTCGAGGCCTGCTTTCGTAGTTTTCTTTGGAAAGGCGGCAAAGCACGCATACCATGGGTTCAGTTATTGGGGAAATGGAAAGAGGGAGGGATGGGATTCCCAGATTTAAAGGCTTATGCTTTGACTTGCCAAGCACGACATGTTGGGGATTGGCTGGGCGGGACAGAGTTCTATACACCCACGGCCCTGGAAGAATGCTTTGTGGCCCCGCTAACACTGTTGGGGGCTCTCCATGGGGAGAATCGCAACCTCCCTAGTTACCTTGTGCACAGTGTGCTCATTAGCTCGGCTAGGCGGACTTGGCAATTTCTTAATGGGGCCTGGGGCACACCCTAGCACACTTCTAGTTGGCTGCCAATACAGGGAAATACATCCTTTCCCCCGGGTTCTGACTATATGCTTTTCCGTGAGTGGCATGAGCGGGGATTGAGGAGCGTAGGACACTTAGTGGAATCGACAGGGAAATGTAAATCCTTTTTGACGCTAAGTCGGGAATATGATCTGACCCCCCGACATTGTTTCGCGTATATTCAGGTGACCCATTATGTCTCTTCTTTAACACGAGACGCCTTGCAGATTGAACGCTCCGCGCAGATCCTCGAATTCTTTGGGTTGGGGGGGGAGATACCGTTGTCGATTTCCGCGTACAAGTCTCGATTGGCACGGTTCCAGGCCCTACCGGATTACCGGAAGGTGGAGGAGGACTGGGCGGCCGAGCTAGACGGTGAAGTGGCCCCGGGTACGATCCGAGCGGCCCTACGACGAATAGTAAGACTGGTACAAGGGGATGAGGTGGAGGGAGATACAATTTAAATGTCTCACTAGAGCTCACTTCTCGCCGAGGCGAGCGCTGTGCAGTCGATTGACGACTGATGGTCGCTGCCCCCGCTGCTTGGAGCCCATGGCGACCCTGCTGCATATGTGGTGGGGCTGCACAGTATTGGAGTCTTATTGGGTGAGGATCTGTTCCTTTATAGGGGGCCTACTGCAGCGGAGATTGCGTTGGTCCGGCTCCCTTGTGGTGTTGGATTGCATACCTTCTCCTTGCCCAGTTAAACCAGGGGAACGCCTGCTAATGCGCAAGGCTTGTCTGGTGGGGAAAGCGCCTATTCTCAGGTTGTGGAGAGATTCCTCGGCTCCCACTTTTGGGGAGTGGCGGAACTGTTTTCACCAGCTGCGGGGCAGTGTCAAACGATGGACAGCCTTCATGGCGGTCTGGGAGCCCTATATCCAGCAGCTGGGGGCTCGATGTCGTAATGAGATTTTACAGGCCGGAAGTTGAAGAAGCCCATAATGGAGGATGTCTGGAGTAGATGGGATATAAGGGGGACAACACTGCTTCCAGAGTGCGAGGTGGGGGGGCGGGGCGGGGGGAGGAGGGCGAGGGATGGGTGGGGGGGAGGGCAGTAGGGCTAAAATGTTAAAATCCACCTCTTTTGTTTTTGTTTGTATTGTGCTCCAGTGGGGGGGATCAGAGTACAACCCCCCCCCCCCCCCCGGAGATGTATTATTTTGTTATTGTTGTTGATTGGTGGCTTATAAATAAAGTTATATAAAAAAAGGAGCAGGCCAGCAGTTTACCATCTGTCACCATATTGATACTGCTGAAATTTATAGTACATCAGGGACTTTTTTGCACTGTAGTGCAGCAATTCAAAAAAGGCTGCTTGTGTTTCTAGTAAATATACTTGGTTCTCCATCGTGTGAAAGCATGCATAGCGTTTCCTGTCAGCCACCACCCGACATTCCAGCCAAAAGACTCAGGCGTTAAGCATCTTTCGGCATTGCACTGCAAATGCTATAATGTTGCCGTGTAAAGCATAGTTACTCACCTGTAACAGGTGATCTCTGGGAATAGCAGGAATTTAGTCTTCACATATGGGTATCGTCGGTACCGACAAAGCCTGTGCGGGAACGCTCCCCAGCGTCCAATTAGAAAGCTTTTGGGAGCATCCCACAGCGCCTGCATGCTGCCTTCCCGCCTTTCCCAACTGCCTCTCTCCAGTTGAGTTTAAAACTGAGACAAAGAGAGAGAGAGAGAGGGAAAGAGAGAGAGATAGATAGAGAGATACAACTCCTAGGGGAGGTGGGTGGGTTGTGAAGACTAAATTCCTGCTGTTCCCGGAGATCACCTGTTACAGGTGAGTAACTATGCTATCTCCAGGAACAAGCAGGAATGTAGCCTTCACATATGGGGACTTCCTAGCTTTAGATGCCAGGGAGAGACCCCAGAAGTTGTGTGTCCCTGTGAAAGGGCTCCACTTCCACCCATGGATCTCTGGCATCCTACCAGGGATGGTGGGTAGGAGTTGATTAGGTATGGAACAGGTGTGGGAGAACAGCCTGACCAAACAAGGCATCCCGGTGGGAGTCCTTGTCCAATCAGTAATGGGCTGTGAAGGTAAGAACCGAGGCCCAAGTGGCTGCTCGACAGATGTCATCGATAGACACAGAGTGCAGATGAGCCATTGAAGCTGCCATAGCTCTCACATTGTGAGCTGTGACATGGCCCTCCAGAGGAAGATTCTTACTTTGACAGGCAAACAAAATACACTGTGCAATCCAGTTGGACAGTGTTCTCTTGGAGACTGGAAGTCCCAAATGAGAAGGATCAAAAGCAACAAAGAGTTGAGAGGACTTTCTATGTTGCTGTGTTCTTTGCGAGTAAAAGGCTAAAGCTCTTTTACAGTCCAAAGTATGAAGATTCCTTTCTGCATTTAATGCATGAGGCCTTGGAAAAAACACAGGCAGGTAGACCACTTGGTTAAGGTGAAAAGGCGAGACCACCTTTGGCATAAAGTGTGGATGAGTCCTAAGGACTACCTTGTCATGATGGAACCTTGTATAAGGTGGATCAGCCACTAGTGCCTGCAACTCACTGATGCAACGTGCTGATGTGATTGCAATGAGAAAGATAACTTTCCAAGAAAGGAATTTCAAAGAGGTAGTAGCTAAGTGTTGGAAAGGTGGCTTCATGAGCTGACCAAGAACCAGATTCAAGTCCCATGCCACCGGTGGTTGCTTAATGGGAGGCTTAGTTAGAAGGCGGCCTCTCATAAATCTTGCTATAAGAGGATGGGAGGAAATAGGCTGTCCATTTAAAGACTTGAAAGAAGCCGCAATAGCACTTAAATGGACTCTTACTGAATTAGTTTTAAGTCCTGCATTGGATAAATGAAGGAGATACTCCAGTAATGATTCCAGAGGTATCGCAAGGGGGTTAAGACCCTTCTGCGAGCACCATATGGTAAACCTTTTCCACTTGAAAGCATAAGAGTGTCTTGTGGAAGGTTTTCTAGAAGCATAAAGGATATCCTTTACTTGCTGAGGAAGGTTAAGATCCTGAAGATCTAGGCCCACAGCAACCAAGCCCTGAGATGCAGAGACTGGGGATTGGGATGCCATAATATTCCGTCCTGAGACAGGAGATCTGGAGCAGAGCCTAACTCCAGAGAGGGAGCTTGAGAGAGATGTAGAAGTAGAAGGTACCACACTTGCCGTGGCCAATGTGGTGCTATGAGATTCATATGGCCTCTGTCTCTCTGAAGCTTGAATAGGGTTTTGGGAATTAGGGGAATGGGTGGAAAGGCATAAAGAAGTCTTGACCCCAATGAAGGAGGAAAGCATCCCTGGCCTGAGAGCCCTGAGCAAGAATTCTGGAACAGAACTGGGGAAGTTTGGCATTCAACGGACTTGCAAAGAGGTCTATGTCCAGGGTTCCCCAAATTTGAAAAATCTTGGCCACCTGGTCTGCATGTCGAGACCATTCGTGTAGAAGCAGAACTCTACTGAGTCTGTCTGCCCAAGAGCTTTGGATACCTGGAAGATACACAACCAGGAGATGAATCTGATGCTCTCTGGCGAGGGCCCATATTCGCAAAGCTTCGTTGCAAAGCGACAGAGAGCCTGTTCCTCCCTGCTTGTTCACGTAGAACATGGCTACTTGATTGTCTGTATGGATGAGGACTGTCTTGTAGCTGAGCAGGGTGTGGAACACTCGCAGAGCAAGGAAGATTGCTCTGAGCTCCAAAAGATTGATGTGTAGATGAGTCTCCTGTGGAGTCCAAGTACCTTGGGTGGAGAGTTCTTGCAGATGAGCTCCCCAACCCATTGGTGAAGCATCTGTTGTGAGAGTTGCCTGGGGTAAAGGTTGTTGAAAAGGGGACCCCACCAACAGGTTTTGAGTGGACTTCCACCATTGGAGGGACAAAATAAGGCGATTTGTGTTTGCTATTTTGTCTGACAGGCACCCTGATGCCTGGGTCCATTGAGTGGATAAAGTCCACTGGGCTGCTCTCATATGCAGGCAGGCATAAGGAACCACATGCACGGTAGATGCCATGTGGCCTAGTAGTTGTAACATTTCTCGAGCAATGAGATGAGGCTTTAGCACTGCTTGAGAAGCTAACTGCACCATGCGAAGGCAACGGGTCTGGGGGAGATAGGCCCTTGCTTTCCTGGTATCCAGCAAAGCTCCTATGAACTCTAGAGACTGAGTGGGAGTTAGGCTGGATTTTGGGATGTTTATGACCAGACCCAAATACTGAAGGATACGCATTGTGCAAGATAGAGAAATCCTGGCCTCTGACTCTGATGGGGCTCGAATGAGCCAGTCGTCTAAGTAGGGGAAGACGAATATTCCTAGAGTGCGGAGAAATGCTGCTACCACAGCCATGCATTTCGTAAACACCCTTGGTGCTGAGGCCAGGCCAAAAGGAAGCACCCTGTATTGGTAGTGCTTTCCTTGAAAAGGAACCAAAGGAACTTTCTGTGAGTCGGATGGATGAGAACATGAGCGTACGCATCCTTGAGATCTAGAGAACAAAGCCAATCCTGACTCTGAAGGTATGGCAGCAGGGTTCCCAGAGAAATCATCTTGAACTTCTCCTTGAACAGGAATTTGTTCAATTCTCTGAGATCTAAAATAGGTCTGTGTCCCCCTGTTTTCTTTGGGATAAGGAAATAGGGGGAGTAAAGTCCTGTACCCTGTTGAGGAATGGGTACCTCTTCTATTGCCCCTTGGGCAAGAAGCATAGTGACCTCTTGATCTAACAGGTTGATGAGAGAGGTCTGAGAATTAAACTGTCTTACCATTGTGGGAGGGGGCATGCGGAGAAAGTAAAGCTTATACACCTCTTTTATAATGGAGAGAGTCCAATGTTCTGCTGTTATTTGCCCCTATCTGGGGGCAAAGTGAGACAACCTTCCAGGAATTGTGGAAGGTTTCTGGTCCATTGAGGGCCAGGAAGGCTAAGTTCTCTAGACGAAAGTCAAAGGCCTTGTGGAGGCTGAGACTGCTGCGACAGTTGAGGCTTAGCAGTCTTTGCTTTCCTTTGTTTAGGTGGTTGCTGACTCTTTCGGGCAGGCTGACCTGCAGAACATCCCTGCTGAGAATAAGAGGAATAGAACCTCTTCTTTTTGGAGAAGAATGGTTTCTTGAAAGATTTCTTCCTTGCAGGATCAGCTGTGGCTTTGGATAATCTATCCAAAGTGGAGTTGTCAGCATCTAACTCATTGGCTTTCTCTTGCCATTTCTTGCCGAATAGATTCTCACCTGTACAAGGGATATTGCCCAGTTTGTCCTGCACCCAGAGCTCCAAATCGAATGCCTGGAGCCAGGCAATTCTACGTGCACCTATGGCAATGGCAGAGGTTCTGCTTATCCTCTCAAAACATTCAAAAGCTGCACGATTGACAAATTTAGAAACATCCTGGGCATGTTTAACCAGTGTGAGAAAATCCTGCCTCTTATCTTCAGGAAGAAGAGGGCTCAAAACCTCTAAATCTCCTGTGACTTCCTTAAGGAACATTCCCATATATAAAATATAGGAACTGATCCTGGCAGAAAGCATGGAAGCCTGGAAAGTACGACGTCCAAAGGCTTCCAAAGTTCGACACTCGCGTCCTGGAGGATTAGAGGCATGCCTCTTTGCACTTCTGATCCTTCTCATAGCTGACTCCACTACAATAGAGTGGTGAGGAAGCTGAGTCTTCTGGAAGCCAGGACACGGAGGTACTCGATACACTGTATCCAGTCTACGAGAGTGAGGAGAAGAGGTAAGGGGTGTTTCCCACATTCTCAACATGCGATCATGTAAGATCTCATGGATAGGCAAAGTGGCTGCCTCCTTAGGAGCCTTGGGATATTGTAGAATCTCCAATTCCTTTGCCCTGGGCTCTGTGTCAGGAGCCACAGTAATGGAAAGACCTCGAGCCACCTCCCTGATAAAATCCTGAAAGGAGATATCTTCTGGAGGAGACATCCTACGTTTGGGAGAGGAAGGCTCCTCAGGGAGAAGTACTCCGGTACCGACGGAGCTGTCAGAATCCTCGGACTCCTCCGAGGATTAAAGTACCTTCTGTGCGGATGCTCTTGTAGAGCATGATACCCGTACCGACCAAAGTCGGTACCGGGGGGAATCGGTACCGGTGTATCGGTACCGGAAGGCATGGCTTGACTGGGTGCCAGCAATGCAGACACCGATGTCAATGCCAATGCTATCGGTACCGATGCCGGTACCGGTTGGACTGTCTGACGTGGTTCCGAGGGTGTCAATGCCGCAAGGAGAGCCGCCAGACTGCGTTCAATAGCCAGGAACCTCTGGTCTATCGACGCTGCCGATGCCTGGGTATCGGTACCGGAGAAAGCAGCCGGTACCCCAGAGCATGGCACCAGTAGTTCTGCCGAGGTCGAGGCCTCGAGAACATCCTGGAGCCCCGATAATGCTTTGGAAGCCGAAGCCTCCCGCCGGGGAAATTTTGCCGGTACAGAACCCTCAAGGGCAATGCCAGAGGCATCTCGATGCTTGGAAGGAGATCTACCCTTTGAGGACCGGCTAGACTTATGTTTAGTTACCTGAGATCCATGGGAGGAAGACGAAGCCCTGGAAGACGTTGATGCCACAGAGGCTGCTTTGGAGGGAAAAAGGGTGCTGAGTGTAGCAGCCCGGTTTTGTCGACCCCTCCTGGACATCATGGCACAGGCCATACACTCCGAAATGGAGTGGTCAGGACTTAAACATTTAAGACACCACTCATGGGTGTAGGTGAAAGAGATGGTACCGCCACACTTGAATGTATTCAGTACCTGCTTATATAGTGATTGTAAACCGCTCTGATGCTCTTCAGCTTGGGCGGTATATCAAAAATTGCATAAACATAAACATAAACTTGGTGTACTTCTTGAAACCCGAAGCGGGTTTTTCCATAGTGGAGGAAATTTTGGGCCAAAATGGCGCGTGCACCTGAGGAAGAAAAGTTTGGAAAAAAAATACTAAATTTTTTTTTTTTTGAAAAGAAAGAAAGAAAGAAGAAACGGCGGTACCGGTATAGCGTCGAGGAAGGCAGACGCGACCACAAAAAAGAAGGAGAATAAGAAATATTTTCTGCGGTGACAGGAACAACGACCTGCTGGCTCCGCGGAAAACGAAGAACTGGAGAGAGGCAGTTGGGAAAGGTGGGAAGGCAGCACGCAGGCGCTGTGGGATGCTCCCAAAAGCTTTCTAATTGGACGCTGGGGAGCGTTCCCGCGCAGGCTCCGTCGGTACCGGTGATACCCATATGTGAAGACTACATTCCTGCTTGTTCCTGGAGATAACCACTTTTACAGTCTCCCAATATAAGTCAGGCGTGTCAACATGTTAGGCATTATTACATTCAAAGTCTCTCTATCTCTCTCGCAAGTATGGAATGAACTGTTCATCCCGATATAGCTCTAATGGGAAGCGCCAAACGCGCGTCGCATTCTCATGCGCTTGCCAATTGAGGTCAATCCAGATCATGGCATGGTCAGAGATTTCGCTAGTACCAATAGCCATGTCCTCTACCAGGTCAAACATGGACACAGAAATTAGCAAATAGTTGATCCGGGCACTTGCCCCACAGGCCATGCGTCCACAAGATCCAACCCGCTCTGTAGCCTCTGCAGGATATGAGTAACTCCAATAGTTTGAGCCATGGAGTCCAGTTTACCATCTACCACATCAAACTGGCTGGCCAAGGCACCTACCACCGCTGCTTTTACCTCATTCACCAGCACCACTTGGATTGGAGAATTTGGTGATGTCGGCCCCTCCGCCATCTTGAAGGCCACAGGTGCGGGCTTTTCTTTGTCTCATCTTGCCTCTTTAATGGCTGCTGAGCCGTTACCTGTCACCAGGAAAGAATGCAGCCATACTGGGGGGCTTCCTGCACCACTTGGAGGGGGGGGAGTCGGTGGAAGCAACACCACAAAAAAGATTTTAAAGAGGGGGGAGTCCCGGAGGGCAATTGGCATACATCCGCTCACTTTCAACATATCACTTGACCTCCTCCAGTGATAGTTATATAAAATTTCTTCCATAGAGCTGGGGTGGAGTGAAGGCATTTGCTCAGCTATATGCATAGCAGTGCTGTTCGGCTGCTATCCCCATAGCTATGCGGTTTAAAACAAGGCAGAAAAATTGCTGTTCTGACTTAAACCTCTTAGCTGTGCATACCTTAGCCAAACCTTGCTGTTGTCTATTCAGCAATTACGAAGAGTGCTGACCATGTATGCTTAGCGCCACTGCCTATCTGGATAGCAGTGCTGAATTACGTGGTTTATTTAAACACTATAGCCAGCCTTTTAACAAATGTTCACCACAGGATTCAAATATTGACCAGAAGTATCTAAACCAAAGCAAAAATCAACAGTCCAATATTCAAACAGAGTTATGCATTTACCAGTAGTCTGAACACATAACTTCACCATCCATGAAGTTTCAGTCACTGTCGGGTACAAAATGCAATGTGTGCCTTCGAGTCAGTCCTGACTCCTGGCGACCCAGAAGCTCCTGGGTTTTCTTGGCAGTGTCACCGGAAGTAGATTGCCAGGCCTTTCTTCTGAGGCAATGGAGGGTTAAGTGACTTGCCCAAGGCCACAATGAGTGCTAGAGGGAATTGAACCCTGGTTGCTTGGTTACCAAGCCAGTGTTCTAACCACTAGGCTACTCCTCCACTCCCACTGTTGGGTACCATCGGGCCAAAAATCCTCTAATGGCCTGATACTATCTGTATAGTCAAGGGATAGAAGGCAGGCAAAGCAAAGCTGTGCCATGAAATTATCTGGGTCCATGAGCAAAGCGTAGTTACTCACCTGTAACAGGTGATCTCTGGGAACAGCAGGAATTTAGTCTTCACATATGGGTATTGTTGGTACCGACAGAGCCTGCACGGCAACGCTCCCCAGCGTCCAATAGGAAAGCTTTTGGGAGCATCCCACAGCGCCTGCGTGCTGCCTTCCCGCCTTTCCAAACTGTCCCTCCCCAGTTGAGTTTATAGCTGAGACAAAAGAGAGAGGGAGAGAGAGAGAGATACAACTCCTAGGGGAGGTGGGCGAGTTGTGAAGACTAAATTCCTGCTGTTCCTGGAGATCACCTGTTACAGGTGAGTAACTACGCTATCTCCAGGAACAAGCAGGAATGTAGTCTTCACATATGGGGACTCCCTAGCTGCAGATGCCAGGGAGATGGCCCCAGGAAGTTGTCAGCCCTTGCGAAAGGGCCCCACTTCCCCCCATGGATCTCTGGCATCCTACCAGGGACGGCGGGGTAGGAGTTGATTAAGTCTGAAAAAGGTGCTGAAGAACAGCTTGGCCAAACAAGGAGTGGGCTGTGAAGGTATGTACCAAAGCCCAAATAGCTGCTTGACAGATGTTGTCGATAGACAGAGTGAAGATGAGCCATTGAGGCTGCCATGGCTCTCACATTGTGAGCGGTGACATGCCCTTCAAGAGAAAAGGTTCTTACTCTCATAGGCAAAGGATATGCACTGTGCAATCCAGTTGGACAGTGTTCTTTAGGAAACTGGAAGTCCCAAATGACTAGGATCAAAAGCAACAAAGAGTTGAAAAGATTGTCTGTACTGTTGTGTCCTTTGCAAGTAAAAGGCCAAAACTCTTACAGTGCAAGGTATGAAGGTTCCTTTCTGCACTGGAGGCATGAGGCCTCGGAAAGAATACAGGAAGGTAAACCGCTTGGTTTAAATGGAAAGGCAAACCACCTTAGGCATAAAGTGTGGATGAGTCCTAAGAACTACCTTATCATGGTGGAACCTTGTATAAGGAGGATCAGCCACTAACGCTTGCAATTCACTGATGCGACGTGCTGATGTGATTGCAATGAGGAAGATGACTTTCCAGGAAAGGAATTTCAAAGTTGTAGTGGCTAATGGTTCAAAGGGTGGTTTCATGAGCTGCCCGAGCACCAGATTTAAGTCCCATGCCACCGGTGGTGGCTTAATGGGAGGCTTTGTTAAAAGAAGACCTCTCATAAATCTCGCTTTGAGAGGAAATAGGTTGTCCACTTAAAGGCTTGAAAGAAGCTGCAATAGCACTAAGCTGGACTCTTACTGAATTTGTCTTGAGACCCGCATTTGACAAATGAAGGCAATGCTCCAGTATCAATTCTAGAGGTATCGCAAGAGGGTTAAGACCCTTCTGTGAGCACCATATGGTAAACCTTTTCCACTTAAAGGCATACGAGCATCATGTGGAGGGTTTCCTAGAAGCATGAAGGATATCCTTTACCTGTTGGGAAAGGTTAAGATCCTGAAGTAATAGGCTTTCAGCAACCAGGCCCTGAGATGCAGAGACTGGGGATTTGGATGCCACAGAATCCCGTCCTCTTGGGAGAGAAGATCTGGAGCGGATCCCAACTCCAGAGGCGGAGCTTGAGAGAGATGTAGGAGCAGAGGGTACCACGTTTGCCGTGGCCAACGTGGAGCTATGAGGATCATATGACCTCTGTCTCTCTGAAGCTTGAATAGGGTTTTGGGGATGAGGGGAATGGGTGGGAGGGCATATAGGAAGTCCTGACCCCAGTGAAGGAGGAAGGTATCCCTTGCCTGACAACATCGAGCCGGAATTCTGGAACAGAACCGGGGAAGTTTGGCATTCAGCGGACTTGCAAAGAGGTCTATGTCCGGGGTTCCCTAAATCTGAAATATTTGGGCAACCTGGTCTGCATGGAGAGACCATTCGTGTGGAAGCAGAACTCGACTGAGTTTGTCTGCCCAAGAGTTTTGAATGCCTGGAACATACACCACAAGGAGATGAATCTGATGCTCTCTGGCAAGGGCCCATAGTCACAAAGCTTCGTTGCATAGCGACAGAGAGCCTGTTCCGCCCTGCTTGTTCACACAGAACATGGCTACCCGATTGTCCGTCTGAACTAGGACTGTCTTGTAGCTGAGCTGGGCAAGAAATACTCAAAGAGCAAGGAAGATTGCTCTGAACTCCAGGAGGTTGATGTGAAGACAGGCCTCCTGTGGAGTCCAGGTACCCTGGGTAGAGAGATTGTGAAGGTGGGCTCCCCATCTCACTTGTGAAACATCTGTTGTTAGGGTGGCTTGGGATAGGGGTTGCTGGAAAGGAGAACCACACCAGAAGGTTTCTGGGTGATTGCCACCATTGGAGGGACAAAATAAGACGGTCTGAGTTTGTTATTTTGTCCAACAGGATAAAGTCCACTGGACAGCTCGCATATGGAGGCGAGCATAAGGAACTACATGCACGGTGGATGCCATGTGGCCTAGCAATTGCAGCATTTCCCAAGCAGTGAGACAAGGTTTAAGCACTGCTTGGGAAGCTAGTTGTACTATGCGAAGACAGCGGGGCTGCAGAAGGAAAGCCATTGTCTGTCGGGTATCCAGATGAGCTCCTATGAACTCTAGGGACTGAGTGGGAGCAAGATTGGATTTTGGGAGGTTTATGACCAGTCCCAAATACTGAAGGATTCGCATTGTGCGAGACAGAGCAGAGCTGGCTTCTGGCACTGTAGGGGTTCGAATGAGCCAGTCGTCTAAGTAAGGGAACACAAATATTCCCAGAGTGCGCAGAAATGCTGCTACCACAGCCATGCATTTTGTGAACACTCTTGGCGCAGAAGCCAGGCCAAAGGGAAGAACCTTGTATTGGTAGTGCTTTCCTTGAAACAGAAATCAGAGGAATCTCCTGTGATTTGGATGGATGAGAATATGAGTATACGCATCCTTGAGATCTAGAGAACAAAGCCAATCCTGACTTTGAAGGTATGGCAGCAGAGTTCCTAGAGAGACCATTTTGAACTTCTCTCGGAACAGATATTTGTTCAATTCTCTGAGGTCTAAAATGGGTCTGTGTCCTCCTGTTTTCTTTCGAATAAGGAAATAGGGGGAGTAGAACCCTGTATCCTGATGGGGAATGGGTACTTCCTCTATTGCTCCTTGAGCAAGGAGCATTGTGACTTCTTGACCTAAGAGACTGTCGAGAGAGGTCTGAGAATTGAACTGTCTTATAATTGTAGGAGGGGGCAGGCTGTGAAAATGGAAGCTTGTACCCCTCTCGTACAATGGACATAGTCCAATTTTCTGCTGTTATTTGGTACCATCTGCGGGCAAAATGACATAACCTGCCTGGGATGGTTAAGGGTTCTGGACCCTTCAGGGGCAGGAAGGCAAAGTTCTCTAGAAAGGAGTCAAAGCCCTTGAGGAGGCTGAGCCTGCTGAGCTGGCTGAGGTTTTGCAACTTTTGGCTTCTTTTGTTGTCTAGGTTGTTGCTGCTGTCCCTTTTGGGCAGTCTGACCTGGACGGTGTCCCTGTTGGGTATAGGAAGGATAAAACTTTTTTTCTTATTGAAAAATGGTTTCTTAGAGGATCTTTTCTTTGCAGGATCGGCTGTAGATTTGGACAATCTATCCAATGTGATATTGTCAGCATCTATTTCATTAGCCTTCTCCTACCAATTCTTGCCAAAGAGATTTTCTCCTGTGCAAGGAATATTTCCTAATTTATCCTGTACCCAAATTTCCAAGTCAGATGCCAGAAGCCAGGCAATTCGACCCGACGTGCACCAATGGCAATAGCAGAGGTTCTGCTTATGCACTCAAAATAGTCAAAGGGTGCACAATTAACAAACTTGGAAACATCCTGAGCATGTTTGACAAGAGTGAGATAGTCTTGTCTTTTGTCATCAGGAAGAAGGGGGCTCATAAGCTTCAAGTCCCCTGTGACCTCTTTAAGGAACATTCCCTTATACAAGATATAGGAACTGATCCTAGCTGAGAGCATGGAAGCTTGGAAGCATCGACGCCCAAAGGCATCGAGAGTCCTACATTCACAACCAGGAGGATTGGATGCATGTCTCTTTGCACTTTTCATCCTTCTCATGGCTGATTCCACCACCATTGAATGGTGTGGTAAATGAGTTTTTTGAAAGCCAGGACAAGGTCATAGAGTCTTCGAGAATGAGAAGATGTGGTTAAAGGTGTTTCCCACATCCTTAGCATAAGATCATGTAAGATCTCATGAATAGGCAGAGTAGCTGCCTCTTTAGGAGCCTTAGGATATTGGAGGATTTCCAACTCCTTTGCCCTAGGCTCTTTTTCAGGAGCTACTGTGATGGAAAGGCCTCGGGCCACATCATGGATAAAGTCCTGAAAGGACATATCCTCTGGCGGAGACATTCTGTGCTGAGGAGAAGAATAATCCTCAGGGAGAAATACTCTGGTATCGGCAGAGTGTTCAGACTCATCCGAGGATTCAAAATATCTCCGATCCCGGTGATCATGCAAAGCACGGTACCGGTATCGATCAAAGTCGGTATCGGGTTGTTCAGGTACCGATCTGTCGATGCCGGAGAGACATGCATGATTCGGTACAGGTGGCATACCCGCTGATGCTAATGCAGTCGGTACTGGTTCCGGTACCATTGTTGGTATCAGTATCAATTGAGGTATCTGAAGCGGTTTCAACGGTACCGAAGCCATGAGAAGAGCCGCTAGACTGTGTTCGACAGCAAGGAATCTGGTCTATCGACACTGCCGATGCTTGGGTGCCGGTACCGGTAGAAGCGGCCGGAACCGCAGAGTATGTCGCCAGTAGTTCTGTCGAGGTTGAGGCCTCGAGAACATCCTGGAGCCCCGTTAATGCTTTGGAAGCTGAAGTTTCCAGCCGGGGCAGTTTTGCCAGTGAAAATTCCTCAAGGGCAACGCCAGGGGCATCTCGATACTTAGAAGGAGATCTACCCTTTGAGGACCGGCTAGATTTATGTTTAGTTACCTGAGATCTATGGGAAAAAGGTCTGAGGCAAAAAGGGTGCTAAATTTAGCAGCTCGGTTCTGCCGTCCCCTTTTTGACATCATTCCACAGGAGAGGCACTCTGAAATAGAGTGCTCAGGACCTAAACATTTGAGACACCAATCATGGGTGTCGGTGACGGAAATGGTACTGCCACATTTAGAACATTTCTTAAAACCTGAAGTAGGTTTTTCCATTTTTAAGGAAAAATTGGGCCTAGTGCCCAAAAAGCATTGTTACTCACCTGTAACAGGTGATCTCCAGGAACAGCAGGAATTTAGTCTTCACATATGGGTACGTCGGTACCGACGCAGCCTGCGCAGGAACGCTCCCCAGCGTCCAATTAGGAAGCTTTTGGGAGCATCCCACAATGCCTGCGTGCTGCCTTCCCGCCTTTCCAAACTGCATCTCTCCAGTTGAGTTTAAAGCTGAGGCAAAGAGAGAGAGATGGAAAGAGAAAGAGATCGATCGATATACAACTCCTAGGGGAGGTGGGTGGGTTGTGAAGACTAAATTCCTGCTGTTCCCGGAGATCACCTGTTACAGGTGAGTAACAATGCTATCTCCAGGAACAAGCAGGAATGTAGTCTTCACATATGGGGACTCCCTAGCTTTAGATGTCAGGGAGAGACCCCAGAAGTTGTGTGCCCCTGTGAAAGGGCTCCACTTCCCCCCATGGATCTCTGGCATCCAACCAGGGATGGCGGGTAGGAGTTGATTATGTATGGAACAGGTGTTGAAGAACAGCCTGACCAAACAAGGCATCCCGGCGGGAGTCCTTGTCCAAGCAGTAATGGGCTATGAAGGTATGAAGTGAGGCCCAAGTAGCTGCTCGACAGATGTCGTTGATAGAGTGTAGATGAGCCATTGAAGCTGCCATGGCTCTCACATTGTGAGCTGTGACATGGCCCTCCAGAGGAACGTTCTTACTCTGATAGGCAAAGGAAATACACTGTGCAATCCAGTTGGACAGTGTTCTCTTGGAGACTGGAAGTCCCAAATGAGAAGGATCAAAAGCAACAAAGAGTTGAGAGGACTTTCTATGTTGCTGTGTTCTTTGCAAGTAAAAAGCTAAAGCTCTTTTACAGTCTAAAGTATGAAGATTCCTTTCTGCATTAGATGCATGAGGCCTTGGAAAAAACACAGGCAGGTAGACCGCTTGGTTTAAATGGAATGGCAAGACCAGCTTCGGCATGAAGTGTGGATGAGTCCTAAGGACTACCTTGTCATGATGGAACCTTGTAAAAGGTGGATCAGCTACTAATGCTTGCAACTCACTGTTGCGGCGTGCTGATGTGATTGCAATGAGAAAGATAACTTTCCAAAAAAGGAATTTCAATGATGTAGTAGCTAAGGGTTCGAAAGGCGGCTTCATGAGCTGACCAAGAACCAGGTTTAAGTCCCATGCCACTGGAGGTGGCCTAAAGGGAGGCTTAGTTAGAAGAAGGCCTCTCATAAATCTTGCTATAAGAGGATGGGAGGAAATAGGTTGTCCATTCAGAGGCTTGAAAGAAGCTGCAATGGCACTCAAATGGACTCTTACCCAGTTAGTCTTAAGTCCTGCATTGGATAAATGAAGGAGATACTCCAGTAATGATTCCAGAGGTATCGCACGGGGGTTAAGACCCTTCTGTGAACACCATATGGTAAACCTTTTCCACTTGAAAGCATAAGAGCGCCTTGTGGAAGGTTTCCTGGAAGCATAAAGGATATCCTTTACTGGCTGAGGAAGGTTAAGATCATGAAGATCTAGGCCTTCAGCAACCAAGTCCTGAGATGCAGGGATTGGGGATTGGAATGCCATAACATTCCGTCGTCCTGGGACAGGAGATCTGGAGTAGACCCTGAGTCCAGGGAGGGGGCTTGAGAGAGTTGTAGAAGCAGAGGGTACCACACTTGCCGTGGCCAATGTGGTGCTATGAGAATCATATGGCCTCTGTCTCTCTGAAGCTTGAATAGGGTCTTGGGAATTAGGGGAATGGGCGGAAAGGCATAAAGGAAGTCCTGACCCCAGTGAAGGAGGAAGGCATCCCTGGCCTGAGAGCCCTGAGTCGGAATTCTGGAACAGAACCGGGGAAGTTTGGCATTCAACGGACTTGCAAAGAGGTCTATGACCGGGGTTCCCCAAATTTGAAAAATCCTGGCCACCTGGTCTGCATGTAGAGACCATTCATGTGGAAGCAGAACTTGACTGAGTCTGTCTGCCCAAGAGTTTTGTATGCCTGGAAGATACACTGCCAGGAGATGGATCTGATGCTCTCTGGCGAGGGCCCATAGTCGCAAAGCTTCGTTACAAAGGACAGAGAGCATGTTCCTCCATGCTTGTTCACGTAGAACATGGCTACTTGATTGTCCGTATGAATGAGGACTGTCTTATAGCTGAGCAGGGTGTGGAACACTCGAAGAGCAAGGAAGATTGCTCTGAGCTCTAAGAGATTGATATGTAGATGAGTCTCCTGTGGGATCCAGGTGCCTTGGGTGGAGAGGTCTTGTAGATGAGCTCCCCAACCCATTAGTGAAGCATCTGTTGTGAGAGTTACCTGGGGTAAGGTTGAAAAGGGGACCCCACCAACAGGTTTTGAGTGGACTTCCACCATTGGAGGGATAAAATGAGGCGATTTGTGTTTGCTATTTTGTCTGACAGGCACCCTGATGCCTGAGTCCATTGGGTGGATAGAGTCCACTGAGCTGCTCTCATGTGTAGGCGAGCATAAGGAACCACATGCACTGTGGATGCCATGTGGCCTAGAAGTTGTAGCATTTCTCGGGCAGTGAGGGAAGGTTTTAGCACTACTTGAGAAGCTAACTGCACCATGCGAAGACAACGGGCCTGGGGGAGATAGGCCCTTGCCCTTTTGGTATCCAGCAAAGCTCCTATGAACTCTAGAGACTGAGTGGGAGTTAGACTAGATTTTGGTATGTTTATGACCAGACCCAAATACTGAAGGATACACATTGTGCAAGATAGAGAAGTCCTGGCCTCTGACTCTGATGGGGCTCGAATGAGCCAGTCGTCTAAGTAGGGGAAGACGAATATGCCTAGAGTGTGGAGAAATGCTGCTACCACAGCCATGCATTTCATGAACACTCTTGGAGCTGAGGCCAGGCCAAAGGGAAGCACCCTGTATTGGTAGTGCTTTCCCTGGAAAAGGAACCGAAGGAACCTTCTGTGAGTTGGATGGATGAGAACATGGGTGTACGCATCCTTGAGATCTAGAGAACAAAGCCAATCCTGACTCTGAAGGTATGGCAGCAGAGTTCCTAGAGAAATCATTTTGAATTTCTCTTTGAAAAGGAATTTGCTCAATTCTCTGAGGTCCAAAATAGGTCTGTATCCCCCTGTTTTCTTTCGGATAAGGAAATAGGGGGAGTAAAACCCTGTACCCTGTTGGAGAATGGGTACTTCTTCTATTGCCCCCTGGGCAAGAGGTGTAGAAACCTCTTGACCTAACAGGTTGATAAGAGAGGTCTGAGAATTGAACTGTCTTACCATTGTGGGAGGGGGCATGCACAGAAAGTGCAGTTTGTACCCCTCTCTGATAATGGAGAGTGTCCAATGCTCTGCTGTTATCTGCTCCCACCTGGGGGCAAAATGGCATAACCTTCCTGGAATGGTGGAAGGCTCTGGTCCATTGAGGGCCAGAAAGGCTAAGTTCTCTAGATGAAAGTCAAAGACCTTGTGGAGGCTGAGACGGTTGAGGCTTAGCAATCTTTGCCTTCCTTTGTTTGGGTGGTTGCTGAGTTTTCCGGACAGATTGACCTGCAGGATAAAATTTTTTCTTTTTAGAAAAGAATGGTTTCTTAAAAGATCTTTTTCTTGCAGTATCCTCTGTGGACTTGGACAATCTGTCCAAGGTGGAGTTTTCAACATCCATCTCATTGGCTTTCTCCTGCCAATCTTTCCTTAACAGGTTCTCACCAGTACAAAGAATATTTCCCAGTTTGTCTTGTACCCAGAGCTCCAGATCAGATGCCTGGAGCCAAGCAATTCTCTGTGCACCTATGGCAATGGCAGAGGTTCTGCTTATGCACTCAAAACAGTCAAAAGCTGCACGGTTGACAAACTTAGAAACATCCTGGGCATGTTTGACCAGTGTGAGAAAATCCTGTCTTTTATCTTCAGGAAGAAGAGGGCTCAAAGCCTCTAAATCTCCTGTGACTTCCTTCAGGAACATTCCCATATATAGACTATAGGAACTGATCCTGGCAGAAAGCATGGAAGCTTGGAAGACACGACATCCAAAAGCATCCAGAGTTCTGCACTCACATCCTGGGGGATTAGAGGCATGTCTCTTTGCACTCTTGATCCTTCTCATAGCTGACTCCACTACAATAGAGTGGTGGGGGAGCTGAGATTTTTGGAAACCAGGACAAGGAGGGACTCGATACAGAGTATCCAGTCTACGAGAATGGGGAGAGGTAGTAAGAGGCATCTCCCACATCCTTAGCATGAGATCATGCAGGATCTCATGAATGGGCAAGGTAGCTGCCTCCTTAGGAGTTTTAGGATATTGTAAAATTTCCAACTCCTTTGCTCTGGGCTCTGTTTCAGGTGCTACAGCAATGGACAGACCCCGAGCCACCTCTCTGATGAAATCCTGAAAGGAAATGTCTTCTGGAGGAGACATCCTGCGTTTAGGGGAGGAAGGTTCCTCCGGGAGAAGTATTCCCGCATCGACAGAACTGTCAGAATCCTCAGATTCCTCTGAGGACTCAAAGTACCTTCTGTCTGGATGCTCTTGAATAGCTCAATACCCGTACCGACCGAAGTCGGTACCAAGAGGAACCGGTACCAGAGTAACGGTACCAGGAGGTATCGCATGACTAGGTGCCGGCAATGCGGACGCCGATGTCGATGCTATCGGTACCAGTACCGATACCGGTGCTGGAGTCGGTGCCGGTACCGGTTGAACTGTCTGACGCGGTTCCGAGGGAATCGATGCCGCAAGGAGAGCCGCCAGACTACGTTCAATAGCCAGAACCCTCTGGTCAATCGACGTTGCCGATGCCTGGATTTCGGTACTGGAGAGAACCGCCGGTACCCCAGAGCATGGCACCAGTAGTTCTGCCGAGGTCAAGGCCTCGAGAACATCCTGGAGCCCCGATAATGCTTTGGAAGTCGAAGCCTCCCGCCGGGGCAATTTTGCCGGTGCAGAATCCTCAAGGGCAATGCCAGAGGCATCTCGATGCTTGGAAGGAGATCTACCCTTTGAGGACCGGCTAGACTTATGTTTAGTTATCTGAGATCCACGGGAGGAAGACGAAGCCCTGGAAGATGTCGATGCCACTGAGGCCGTATCTGAGGGAAACAGGGTACTGAGCTTGGCAGCTCGGTTCTGTTGACCTCTCTTGGACATCATGGCACAGGCCATACATTCCGAGATGGAATGGTCAGGACCTAAACATTTCAGACACCACTCATGGGTGTTGGTGACAGAGATGGTACCGCCACACTTGGTGCACTTTTTGAAACCCGAAGAGGGTTTTTCCATTGTGGAAAATATTTATGGCCTAAGGCCCAAAATGGTGCATGGACCTGGAAAAAGAATGGAAAAAAAAAAGTACTCAGAATTTTTTTTTTTTTTTTTAAAGAAGAAAAGACCGGCGGTACCGGTAAAGCGTCGAGGAAGGCAGACGCGACCACAAAAAAAAGGAAAATTTTCTACTGTGACAGGAACACGACCTGCTGGCTCCGCGAAAAACGAAGAACACTGGAGAGAGGCAGTTGGGAAAGGCGGGAAGGCAGCACGCAGGCGCTGTGGGATGCTCCCAAAAGCTTCCTAATTGGACGCTGGGGAGCGTTCCCACACAGGCTCCGTCAGTACCGACGTACCCATATGTGAAGACTACATTCCTGCTTGTTCCTGGAGATTGGCGCCTAGCACCAAGGGAAAAAAGTTCCTGAAGTAAACTACTTCAGAAACAATAGGGTTGTTGTTTTTTTAAGAAAGAAAGAACCGGCGGTACCCGTATAGCATCGAGGGACTGCAGACGCGACCACAAAAACAAAGATTAAAGCCAAAATTTTCTGCGGTGACAGGGTATGTGACCTGTCGGCTCTGCGGAAAGTGAAGAACTAGGGAGGGACAGTTGGAAAGACGGGAAGGCAGCATGCAGGCGCTGTGGGATGCTCCCAAAAGCTTTCCTATTGGACGCTGGGGAGCGTTCCCGTGCAGGCTCCGTCAGTACCGACATTACCCATATGTGAAGACTACATTTCTGCTTGTTCCTGGAGATTGCACATAAGTTAATCAAAACTATGCACACTGGGGCATGTTTACTTTTACCATGCATTAGGAGTAAAAACGTGTGGTATATTAGATTATAAGCTCTATGGTGAAATTTCACTTACCGTTAATTTCCTTTCCTAGAATACTGCTAGACCAGTCCAGACAAACGGATTGTGTACCCCTGCCAGCAGATCCTGGAGACAGAGAACTCTACCAGAGCTCTAATAGGCTGAACCCTGGTGATGCTGCTGAGGTGATGAGACTGTACCCCAAGGGGTCTCCCTCAGTATCGTATACAAGCTGAACTTCATTATAACTGAACAACTAAATACAGCCAGTCAAGCCGAACCGGCTTCAACTATATACAAGGTGCTGAAAGCACTCCCAGAAACCGAACGCTGCCCAGGAGGAAGGGACCAGAGGCTCACTTGTCAGGCCTCCGGAATGAAAAACAAAAAGGCAGGAAATAACGGTGGCTCCGCTGCACCAGCAGGACTGTGACTAACAGCAGGGTGGGTCCTGGACTGGTCTAGCAGTATTCTAGGAAAGGAAATTAACGGTAAGTGAAATTTCACCTTCCAATTCATACTGCTAGACCAGTCCAGACAAACGGGCAGTACCCAAGCTACGGAACTCTAGGGTGGGTCCAAAGCCGCCGAAAGCACTGCCGCGCCAAAACTCATTTCCTGTCGAACCTGGACATCCAATCGATAGTGATGGACAAAAGTCAATAAAGACGACCAAGTCGCCGCCCGGCAGATGTCCAGAGGCGCCACATGGGAACGCTCGGCCCAAGACGTTGCCTGAGCCCGCGTGGTGTGTGCTCGGAGCCCTACAGGCACCGACTTTCGCTGAAGAATATAGGCTGCCTCAATAGCTCCTCTTAACCACCTGGCGATAGTAGCCTTAGAGGCTGCGAACCCCCGATGGGAGCCCGCAAAGCGGACAAAGAGATGATCTGTCTGCCGCAAAGAATTGGTGACCTTAAGATACCGACAGAGGACTCGTTTGAGGTCTAACGCACGTAGGTGACGCTGACAACCCGCACACTGTTCTTGAGAGAATGACAGCAAGAAGAGAGGCTGATTGACATGAAACGGAGTAACCACTTTGGGCAAAAAAGGATGGAACTGTCCGAAGAGTTACGCCCTCCGACGAGAAAGAAAGATAGTGATCTCGACAAGAGAGCGCTTGGAGCTCGGAAATGCGCCGCGCCGAGGTTATGGCCACCAGGAACACCGTCTGTAAGGTTAAGTCTTTGAGCGAAAAGGCCCGTAAGGGCTCAAACGGCGAAGCCACTAAGGCCCGGAGGACAAGGGCGAGGTCCCAGGACGGCAATACCGGACGGCATGGAGGCCGCACGGACTTAACCCCTCTGAGAAAACGCGAGACATCGGCATGCGAGGCGATAGAACGCTCCAAAACTGGACCACGGAAACATGTGATAGCCGCCACCAGAACCCGAAGAGTTCCGAGAGCCAGGCCCTTGTCAAGGCCGGCCTGGAGAAACGCCAGAATGTCTGGAACGCTGCTATGCTAGGGAGACACCCTGCACTGTGAACACCATGATTCGAAAAGATGCCACAGCCGAGCATAGGCTGAGGAGGTGGAAGAACGCCGCGCCCTAAGCAAGGTGGATACCACGCTAGTCGAATATCCCTTGCGAACTAGCCTGCGGCGTTCAAGAGCCAAGCCATAAGCGAGTAAGGAGCCGGGTCTTCCATGGCAATTGGCCCCTGTTGCAGAAGCACCGGAAAGCCCTGCAACGGCAGAGGCGCTGCTCGCGAAAGTCGGACAAGATCCGCATACCACGGCCTGCGAGGCCAATCCAGAGCTACCAGAATCACCGGCCCGTGATGCTCTCTGATCTGTTGAAGAATCTTGCCGACCATGGACCACGGAGGAAAGACATACAGAAGGAGTCGAGGCGGCCACGGCTGCGACAATGCATCTATCCTGTGCGACCCGCTGTCTTTCCATCGGCTGAAGAAGATCGGTGCTTTGGCATTCTCCCACGTCGCCATGAGATCCACCGCTGGCTGACCCCATTGCTGAACAATCAGCCGAAAAGGAGCCGACGCCAGAGCCCATTCTCCGGGATCCAGCGTATGGCAGCTGAGGAAGACCGCTTCGATGTTGCTTTTCCCCGCAATGTGTTGCGCTGAAATGGCGAGTAGATGCCACTCCGCCCACGGGAGGAGGAGCCTCATTTCTCTCGAGACCCCCGGAAGTTTTGTGCCCCCTTGGCGGTTGAGATATGCCACCGTCGTGGCATTGTCGGAGAGAACGTGAACTGCCTGACGGTGTAGGACAGGTAGGAATCTCCGTAAGGCTAAGCGAACCGCTCTCACCTCGAGGCGATTGATGGACCAGCGGGCCTCCGGAAGCGCCCAGACCCCCTGTGCTGCGTGCGTGCCACAAAGCGCTCCCCACCCGGAGAGACTGGCGTCCGTCTTGAGAAGCAGCCAACGCAGAGACTCCAAGGGAACCCCCTGGAGAAGGTTGCGTGCCCGGAGCCACCAATGAATATCTAGCCATACCGCCGGCGGAAGTGGAAGTCGAACCTGATAGTCCTCCGACACTGGCGACCATCGCGATAGGAGCGCCCTCTGCAACTCGCGCATATGCGCCCTCGCCCAGGACACAACATCGATGGTCGCCGCCATGGACCCCAGAAGCTGGAGGTAGTCCCAAGCTCGAGGTGCCTCTCGCCGCAAGAATCGCTGGAGCTGATCCACAATCTTTCTGAAGCGACCTTGTGTAAACATCACCTGCCCGCGGCGAGTGTCGAACCGAGCACCCAGAAATTCGAGGTCCTGAGATGGCTGGAGGCAGCTCTTGGAGTGATTGATCACCCACCCCAGGCTCTCCAGGAAAGCCACTAAGCGGGCTACCATCTCGTGAGCCTCTGACAGAGAGTCTGCCCGAATTAGCCAATCGTCCAAGTAAGGATGCACTCGGACCCCCTGTTTGCTTAAGGCCATTGCCACCACCACCATTATCTTGGAGAACATCCGTGGCGCTGAGGCTAACCCGAAAGGCATGGCTTGGAACTGAAAATGTCGGCCTAGAACCGCAAATCTGAGGAATCGCTGATGCTCCATCCGGATGGGAATATGAAAATAGGCTTCTGCGAGATCAAGCGACGCCAGAAATTCGCCCTTGCGCACCACCTGGATTACAGAACGTAATGTCTCCATCTGAAAATGAGGAACCCGAAGGTTGCGGTTTACTCCCTTGAGGTCTAGAATAGGATGAAAAGAGCCATCTTTCTTGGGCACCACGAAATAAATGGAGTACCAACCTGTCCCTGCTTCGTGGGGCGGGACGGGACAAATGGCGTTCAAGAGAAGCAGGTGCTCGAGAGTGGCCTGGATGACCCGGCGCTTCTCGGGAGAACCTGCCGGAGAGACTAGAAAGGCCTCGGGGATCGGGCGAGAGCACTCAAGAGATGCTGTCGAGAACCCAAAGATCGGAGGTAATTCGCGCCCACTCCTGAGAAAACAATGCCAGCCAACCTCCTACTGGCGGCACAGACCGGAGTGGACCTAGCGCCCCGTCAGCGGGAGGACCTCGCGGTCCCTGAGAACTTTCCCCCCGCAGAGTAGGAGTCGGAACCTTTCCGGGCCCCCCGAAAGGACTGGTTTCCTCTTCCAGAGAGATTAGGCTGAGCAGGCGGCAAGGAAGGTTTGAAGGAACGATACCTCCTGAAGCATTCAACAAAGAAGACTTCCTGACGCTGACCCTACCTAATCTACTTACGAACTCAAATAACCTTGATGACCTCATGGACAACTGGAACACCACAATCTCCTCAGCATCCAGAGCAACTGTAAACAAGACCAGCAACAAGCCCATCTCCTCAAAGGCCCACTGGTTCACCCCTGACCTCCGGAAACTGAAAACAAAACTTAGAAGAACAGAAAGAAAATGGAGAAAAAACAAAAATGACAAAAACAAAAAGCAATACCTATATGAACTTGCTGCCTACCACTCAGAAACCGACAAAGCAAAGAGAAACTACCACACCAAAATCATCACGACCGCTGCAAACAAACCTCGAGAACTCTTCCAAATTGCCAAAAAATTGACAAAGACACCAACCACTTCCGATCAACCCCCAGATATCCCCTCGGATCTCTTGGCCCGACAATACAAACAATTTCAGCAACCTCAACAACCTTACCGCTGCGCTACAGCCACAAGAACAAACCCAAGAATCACCATAAACGCTAACTGGAATACATTCAATGACACCTCAAAGGAAGAAATATCCTCCACCATCTCCTGTCTGAACACCACTACCTCCCCACTGGACCCCTGCCCCACCGAATGGATAAAGAAAACCAAGGAAGACCTGAGTACCCCACTAACTCACATCGTAAACGAATCCTTTAAACAAGGATACATGCCAGATGCCCTCAAAACATCAATCATCCGACCAACCCTAAAGAAGAAACAACCTGGACCCCAAGGACCCCACCTCTTACAGACCAGTGGCAAGCCTCCCCCTCGCCACCAAGATAATAGAAAAGATAGTCCAACACCAGCTCCAAGATCATCTGGACACCAACGACATACCTGACCCACAGCAACACGGTTTCCGGCCACTACATGGAGTTGAGACCCTCATGACCATCCTAATGAACACACTCATCATCGGAACACAAGAAAAAAATTCAGGATACATCCTGATCTTCCTAGACATATCAGCGGCCTTCGACACAATCTCACACGAAATCCTCATACACAGTCTACAAACAATCGGAATCAAAGACACTGTACTCCAATGGTTCAGGTCCTACTTAACTAACAGACAGCAACGGATTCGCACCCTCTCCACAACTTCGCCCCCCTACCAACAACTTCAAGGAGTACCCCAAGGATCCACCCTATCAGCCATGTTGTTTAACATATATCTCCGTCCACTATGCTCAATCATACGCACCCACAACATCAACTTCCACATCTACGCGGACGACATAATGCTCTACGCACCAATTACAACCACCAACCCAAAAAACGAACAGCTATCCGCCTGCTTCAACGACGTGGCCAACTGGCTACAGGAGAACAATCTATCCATCAACATAAAAAAAACCGAAGCCCTAATAGTAACAAAAGAACCTGACTTCAAACCACCTACCCACCTCAACATGGGAACCACACAAATACAAATCCAACCTCAAATAAGATATCTAGGCGTCATCATTGATCAAGCTCTCACCTTCAAACAACAAATCAACAAAACCGCTGGGATGATATTCCACAAAGCCAAAACTATCCAACGACTCCGGCCCCTCCTAGAACCTCACGACTTTAGGACAGTAATGCAAGCTGTGACACTCCCTCATCTGGATTTCTGCAACATAATCTATCATGGACTCCCTGCCTCGCACACCAACTCCCTCCGTACTGCCTTAAATACTACAGCAAGGATTATTCAAAATGCAAAAAAACGGGAGCACATCACCCCAATCCTAAGAGACCTTCACCTCCTTCCACTGCAAGCAAGAATCAAGTACAAAGCCATCTTACTCATCCACAAAACTATCCACCAAGCACGGAACACCTCACTACACTCCTTACTGCCTCGACCATCCCACAACAGATCAACCAGACATTCCTCCAATAACTCTATCGTTGTCCCCCACAAAAGAACCAAATCCACACAACGGACCTGCAACAGAGCATTCGAACTTTATGCTCCATCCCTCTGGAACTCTCTACCAAACCACATCAAGAACAACAACGACATCACATCATTTAAGAAACAGCTGAAGACAATCCTATTCCGTGAACATCTCTCAACAGAAACACCACCATGACCTAATACTTAGATTTAGCAGAAGTAAATCATGTCCATGTCTACCCATAATCATTAATTGTTGACCCTGGTGATGGCCCCACCCTAAAAGAAATTACCCCTCCCTATGTTACATGTTACACCGCTTTGACCCGGTGAAAAGCGGGATATAAATGCAGTTAAATAAATAAATAAAATAAATAAAATAAGTCCCTACTTCTGGAGAAACGGCGAAAAGATTGTGCTCGAGGAGACCTGCGAGACGAAGCCCGCAGCCTATCCTCTGGTAACCGTTGGGGCTTAACCTCCCCAAGATCCTTCACGAGCTTGTCCAGCTCCTCGCCGAACAGAAGCTTACCCATGAAAGGCAACTTAGAGAGTCTGGACTTGGAGCTGACATCTGCAGCCCATTGATGAAGCCACAGCCAACGCCTTGCCACCGTCACGGCTGCCACTGATCGAGCCGAGAGGCGCAACAGATCATAAAAGGTATCGGCCAAGAAGGCCGTGGCAGAGTCCAGCCGACCGAGAGAGGAATCTTCTGGCAAACGCTGGATTCAGCGCAACAGCGCTCGGGCTGTGAGCCCCCCGCATACCATCGCCTGCAGAGCCATGGAGGACGTGGAGAAAGCCGTTTTCAATAGGTTTTCCACCTTCCGGTCCTGCGGATCCTTGAGTGCCGCTCCTCCCTCCACAGGGATGGTGGTATGCTTAGTAACTCCGGAAACCAAGGTATCTACCCTAGGATACACGAGCCACTGCTCCAGAATCTCCGACGGCCAAATATATAGCTGCCCTAGGCGACGAGCGTTTCGCAATGGCGTGTCCGGAAAATCCCATTCCCGGGACACCATTTGCTGCAATTCGGTAGGGAAGGAAAAGCCTTAGAGGGCTTTCGAATGCCCTGCAAGATGGGGTCTGCCTGAGACTGAGCTTGAGAGGCTTGAGGTTCCGCTGGCGCGGAAAGACAAAGTGCTTCCGACACCTGACCGATGAGGGCGGACAACTCCTCTTTTCGGAACAGCCGGATATCCTGTGACTCCTCCGGCCCGGGAACAGAAGAATCTGATGCAGAATACTCCCCATCTTCGCGCCCAGAGAGATCCTCGGACTCTCCCTCGGAAAACCCATCCTTGCCAGGGTCGCAATCATCCTCCATAAGCTAGTGCAATGACTTAGATGTACGTTTGCAAGCTACCATACTCTTAGAACGCTTACGGCCAGAGGAAGCAGCCAAGCACTCAGGTGCCGCTGGCTGCTGTCCCCCCGAAGGAGCCGAGGATTCAGCTCGCCATAAGGCCCATGCCTGGCGGAAAAGCAGGAGAAGTTGGTCCTCGGAGGGTGAGCCAGGTGCCAAGGAGCTCATAGCAGCCGGAGAAACCCCCGTAGGGGCTCCCTGCAATGTGGGCACCGAAAAAGAAGTTAGCGGACCCTCCAACGCAGGCAATTCAGGAGCCGTGGCTTCCTGAGCTGACAAAAACGCTGAAGACTCCCCTGGGTGCGCCAGACAGGATGCGCATTGTTGAATTTTCAGCTCCTTCTGCTTCCTGTTGCACACAATGCACCTAGGACCAGAAGAAGGGATTGTGTGTTCAAAACAGTGAATTAAAAAATTTTTTTTTCCTTTTCCTGATCACTCCTCTTTATAGGTCTCAATCCCAGGGAAAATCCCCTTTAAGGAGGTGGAAGAGACAGAAGCACACACAGCAGAGCAGAGCTGGGCTTCCCTCCAAAAATCGGAGCTCCGGGGAAAAACAAAATGGCCGCCGGAAAAATAAAAGTTAAATAAACACTCAAAAAAGCAGCGATTTTGCAAAAAAAAAAAAGGGCAAAATCCAGCCCCCCAGGCAAGGATTGACCCCTCTGCCAAAACTGGGGCAATTCTGAGACCATAAAAATTCAGCAGATTTGGACCCCTCAGGAGCTTCAGCATGCATAGACAAACAAAAGCTGTACTCACAGATGCCGGCCAGTGCAGGGATTCCAAGGGCAGGATCAGGAAAATAACATCTGATGCCAAAAGAACACTAACTCAGAGGGAATCCCAGAGTGTTAGTGAGCCCTTCTTCCAGCCAAGGCTGCCCTCATGGCTAGCTGCTGGGAATGCCTTCAGTCAGCGAGCGTCACTGTTTCTGTACAGGAGCTCAGCTGAAACACCCTGCCAATAGAGGGAATCACTCCCACAGGAGAGGAGCCCCCGAGCCGTACCCTGAAATAGGGATATTAATACTTCCTCCAAAAGGAGCAAAACAAAAAAGCTACCAGATCTGCTAGAAACAGAGAAATACTGAGGGAGACCCCTTGGGGTACAGTCTCATCACCTCAGCAGCATCACCAGGGTTCAGCCTATTAGAGCTCTGGTAGAGTTCTCCAGGATCTGCTGGCAGGGGTACACAACCCGTTTGTCTGGACTGGTCTAGCAGTATTTATTGGAAACATATATATATGTACAGCGTTGCATATGACTTGTAGCACTATACAAATGATATATAGTAGTACGTTCAAAGGTTGCACGCTTTCAGGGACATGGCCAACATATCCCCTAAAGTTACCACACTGAAAATTTCCTTACTCACATTAACTTAATTTATAATTAGAGCAGATTCCCCTTCCTTCGTGCTATACAGGGCCAGCCCATCTACTAGGTGAGCCAGGTGGCCAGCCCGGGTGGGTGGCGGCGGCAGCAGCAGCAGCACACATGACCGGCTGCAGCACCCCTCCCAGCTGCTGCTGATTCCGTTTAGGGGGGGAGCTGGGCAGCAGCAGTATTTTCAAAAGTGACTATTTTTTGCTGCCACTTTCCTGCCTGCCAAAAAACAACCTTGTACAGTGAACAAATTAAATACCCCCCCCCCCCCAAAAAAAAACACATTCACCAATGTAGTCCCCAAAGCAATTTTTAGTTTTTGTCGGAGCGTACCGGGGAGGAATGAACAGTATATCATCCACACCAGACGGTGCACTTCTTTTATTCGTATAAGGTTCACCACCCACACTAATATATTAAACACCACTTATCTGAAGTAATGATGCAGTTTGAAATGCAGTTAAAATTGTAGATAAGCCCGACGTGCACGTTTCGGGACTGATGCCCTGTCACATAAGAACATAAGATATGCCATACTGGGTCAGACCAAGGTCCATCAAGCCCAGTATCCTGTTTCCAACAGTGGCCAATCTAGGTCATACGTACCTAGCAGTATCCCCAAGAGACACAGGTTCCACAATGCTTGTATTGGGTCAGGCATTGATATCCTGGGTCCCTTTTTAATAATGGTTTATGGACCTTTCCTCCAGGAACTTGTCCAAACCTTTTTTAAACCCAGCTACACTAACAGCTCTTACTACATCCTCCGGTAACAAATTCCAGAGTTTGATTACACGTTGAGTGAAAAAATATTTACTCTTATTTGTCTTAAATAGTTTATCCTGTAGCTTCATTGCATGTCCCCTAGTCTTTCTATATTCTGATAGCGTAAACAATTGATCTACGTTTACCCGTTCCATTCCATTCATTAATTTATAGACCTCTATCATATCTCCCCTCAGCCGTCTCTTTTCCAGGTTGAAGAGCCCTAACCTTTGTAGCCTCTCTTCATAGGAGTAGCATTCCATCCCCTTTACCATTTTGGTGGCTCTCCTTTGTACCTTTTCTAATAACGCTATATCCTTTTTACGATACGGTGACCAGAACTGCACACAATATTCAAGGTGCGGTCGTACCATGGAACGATACAGAGGCATTATAATGTGCCCATTTAATCCGTACTAATATCAACTGTCAAGAAAAGCAAGGTTAGCATACGGCTATCTTTACAAGGACTCTAAACTCACATGATTGGCTGATTAGCTATCAATCAAAGGAGAACCTCCAATGAAAAACAGGGAGCACCCCACTCACAGGGGAATCCCTACTTCCATTGGTGTAAACAGGCAGATAGATAGGGAGGAGATCAAATACGTCAGGGGATTCAAAACAGACTGACCCAGTCAATCTCCCGGTTTAACCCATGAGGTTGGATGGTATTTAAGATAAATATCCAGCATTGTTCGAGCCACTGGAGTTGACAGATCCTATCTCCCCCACGAGGATCATGAGGTACCTGATCAACAATCGTCCAGCTGAGATCTTCAAAAGTATGGCGGTAAGCCAAGCAGTGTTCCACGATGGGTGCTGACTGGACCCCCTGATGTATGCGAGATGCATGCTCACCAAGCCGTGGTTTAATAGACCGAGTTGTCCTTCCAATATATAACAGCTTACACGGGCATTGTAGAATGTAAACCACAAAGGAAGACAGACAACTCGTAGACCACCTCCGTGTATGGGAATAGGTTGTAGTCGAGTGCTTTCAAACCAATCCCGGCAAAGTTTTCGAGCAATAATTACAATTATTACAAGGCTCATGTCCCCCAGAACCTTGTGGTGGAATAGGCGGTCTGTCTACCGGCGGGGTAGATTTAACCAGAATATCACTCAAATTTGAATCCCTTGAATAAGCTATCATCAAGGACTTGTCAAAACACGGATGCAATTGTAATGTAGACCAATGGTTATGAAGAATCCGAACAACCTCAGGGCTGCGATCTGTGAACGGGTAACACCCCCACAATCTCTTCAGAGCGTTGCGATGCAGCTGTAGGGCAATCATAATTCAATAACCATTCTCGTTGAACATGGTAGGCATGACGGTAAGCTTGATCAACTATATTTGCGGGATAGCCTCTACAAAGAAGTCTATATTTTAAATCCAAGGCATGTCGTTTGAATTCATGTTATGAGAAACATAATCCTTGTAGCCTTAGAAATTGGCCAAACGGGAGTCCTCTACGAAGTGGACCTGGATGAAAACTCTGGAAACTTAGCAGACTATTTCGCTGTACTGATTTTCTAAACAAAGTTGTTCGTAATTCCCCCTCCTCCACAAAGACCAACATGTCCAAAAGTTCAATTTTTTGTTGATCAATATGTTCTGTGAAGCGAATGTTAGGTTTGAAAGAGTTTAACCAAATGATAAAATTATGGCGTGATTGTAAATCGGATGTCCAGATGAAAAATATGTTGTCTAAAAATCGTTTCCAAATTAGGACATGATCAAAATATGAGGAACCCGATATATATTGATCCTCCATATCAGCCATATATAAGGTAGCCACAGGGGGAGCCACTGTGGCACCCATGGCTATACCAAAAATCTGTTGGTAGAACACTCCCTCAGATAAAGCACAGTTACTTACCTGTAACAGGTGATCTCTGGGAACAGCAGGAATTAGTCCTCACATATGGGTACGTCGGTACCGACGGAGCCTGCGCGGGAAAGCTCCCAGCTTCCCAGAAGAAAGCTTTTGGGGCCTCCCACTGCACATGCGCGCTGCCTTCCCGCCTTCCTGACCAGCTCTCCTCAGTTCGAGTTTATAGCTGAGACAATAGAGAGAGGAAAGGAAGATAGATAGAGGATACAACTCCTAGGGGAGGTGGGTGGGTTGTGAGGACTAATTCCTGCTGTTCCCAGAGATCACCTGTTACAGGTAAGTAACAGTGCTATCTCCAGGAACAAGCAGGAATAAGTCCTCACATATGGGGACTCCCTAGCTAAGATGCCTGGGAGATCCCGTTCCAAGGGTTCGCCATCTTCGTATGGATCTCAGGCATCCATTCTGGGAAGATGGGCAGGAGTTGTTCAAGTATGGAACAGGTGTTTGAGGACAGCCTGACCAAACAAGGCATCCCGGCGGGAGTCCTTGTCCAAACAGTAATGGGCTGTGAAGGTATGAACCGAGGCCCAGGTGGCGGCTCGACAGATCTGATCTATGGATACAGAGTGAAGATGAGCCATAGAAGTGGCCATGGCTCTCACATTGTGAGCTGTGACATGGCCTTCCAGAGAAATATTTTTACTCTGGTAAGCAAAGGAAATACACTGAGCAATCCAATTGGAAAGTGTACGTTTGGAGACTGGAAGTCCCAAATGAGAAGGATCAAAAGCCACGAAAAGCTGGGAAGACTTTCGATGTGGCTGAGTCCTGTTGAGGTAAAAGGCAAGAGCTCTTTTACAATCTAAAGTATGGAGGTTCCTCTCTGCACTGGATGCATGAGGAGCTGGAAAAAAGACAGGTAGATATACCTCTTGATTAAGATGAAAAGGCGAGACCACTTTGGGCATAAAGTGGGGATTCGTTCTAAGGACCACCTTATCATGATGAAACCTGGTATAAGGTGGATGAGCCACTAAGGCCTGTAGTTCACTGAAACGGCGAGCCGAAGTGACTGCAATAAGGAAAAGGACCTTCCAGGAAAGAAATTTCAAGGAGGTAGAAACCAACGGTTCAAAAGGTGGCTTCATAAGCTGACCCAGAACTAGGTTCAAGTCCCATGCTACCAGAGGAGGTCGGATGGGAGGCTTAGTTAGAGTCAGGCCTCTCATGAACCTTGCAACAAGCGGATGAGAGGAGACAGGTTGTCCATTTATAGGTTTTAAGGATGCTGCAATAGCACTCAAATGGACTCTTACTGAATTTGTCTTAAGGCCTGCATTAGAAAGATACAGGAGATAGTCTAGTAGAGAATTCAAAGGAAGTGCTAGAGGGTCAAGACCCTGTTGAGCACACCAAATGGAAAAGCGTTTCCATTTGAAAGCATAGGAATGCCTCGTGGAGGGTTTCCTAGAGGCATGAAGGATATCTTTCACTGGTTGAGAAAGATTGAAGTCATGAAGGCTTAGGCCTTCAGTAACCAAGCTCTGAGGTGTAGGGACTTGGGGTTTGGGTGCCACAAAGTCCCTCCCTCCTGAGAGAGAAGGTCTGGCGCAACTCCCAGGTCCAGGGAGGGTCCCTGGGAGAGATGCAGAAGTAGAGGGAACCACACTTGGCGTGGCCAGCGTGGAGCTATGAGGATCATCGATCCGTGATCCCTCTGTAGTTTGAACAGTCTTGGGAATCAAAGGAATGGGTGGAAAGGCATATAGGAATTCCTGACCCCAATGTAGGAGAAAGGCGTCGTTGGCCTGAGCTCTCTGACACGGAGTCCTGGAACAGAACCGGGGAAGTTTGGCATTCCACGGACTTGCAAAGAGGTCTATGTCCGGGGTTCCCCATTCCTGAAAGATTCTGTTTATCTGGTCCATATGTAGGGACCATTCGTGTGGAAGCAGAACTCGACTGAGTCTGTCTGCCCGAGAGTTTTGAACCCCTGGAAGATAGACTGCCAGAAGATGAATTTGATGCTCTCTGGCGAAGGCCCATAATCTGAGAGCTTCGTTGCAAAGCGACAGAGAGCCTGTCCCTCCTTGTTTGTTTATGTAGAACATGGCCACCTGATTGTCTGTCTGGACTAGGATGGTCAGGTTGACTAGGAGGGTATGGAAGACTTTGAGGGCAAAGAAGATTGCTCGCAGTTCCAGGAGGTTGATGTGAAGGGTGGTCTCTTGTGGAGACCAAGTACCCTGAGTGGAGAGGTGTTGAAGATGGGCTCCCCACCCTGTTTGGGAGGCATCTGTTGTGAGGGTTGCTTGGGGCAACAAGGGTTGGAAGGGGGTCCCCAACAACAGATTCTTGGTGGACATCCACCATTGGAGGGACCAAAACAGACGCTTTGAGGTATTTGGTCGGAGAGCGCTCCTGATGCCTGAGTCCACTGGGTGGCCAAGGTCCATTGAGCTGCTCTCATATGAAGACGAGCGTAGGGCACCACGTGTACTGTGGAGGCCATGTGGCCCAGAAGTCGCAGCATTTCTCTGGCTGCCAAGTGACTGCTGGACTGAGCTTGGGAGGCCAAGCACACCAGACGTTGGCCCCGGACTTGAGGTAGGTAGGCCCTTGCAGTGGTGGTGTCCAACTGGGCCCCTATGAATTCCAGAGACTGAGTAGGGGTAAGTTGAGACTTGGGAAGGTTTACCACCAGTCCCAGATACTGCAGAAGGTGCCTTGTGCAGTCCAGGGAAATCTGGGCCTCTGACTGAGATGGAGCTCGGATGAGCCAGTCGTCCAGATATGGGAATACAAAAATTCCCAGACCTCTTAGAAATGCGGCAACAACTGCCATGCATTTGGTGAACACTCCTGGAGCAGAGGCTAGACCGAAGGGAAGTACTCTGTACTGGAAATGTTTTCCCTGAAACAGAAATCTTAGATATTTTCTGTGGGATGGGTGGATGAGTATATGTGTGTACGCATCCTTGAGATCTAGAGAACAAAGCCAATCCTGACTCTGAAGGTATGGAAGGAGAATGCCTAGAGAAAGCATTTTGAATTTCTCCTTGTACAGAAATTTGTTCAATTCTCTCAGATCTAGGATAGGTCTGAATCCCCCTGTCTTCTTTGTTATGAGAAAATAAGGGGAGTAGAATCCTGTCCCTTGTTGAAGAAGAGGAACCTCTTCTATTGCCCCTTGGGCAAGGAGAGAAGAGACCTCCTGATCCAACAGGCCCAGGAGAGATGGGGGAGAATTGAAGTGCCTCACCATGGTATATGGAGGAAGGTTGGAAAAATGAAGTTTGTAGCCCTCTCTGATGATAGAGAGGGTCCATTGCTCTGATGTAATTTGCCCCCATCTGGGAGCAAAGTGAGCTAACCTTCCGGGAATGGTGAGGGGCTCTGGTTGTTCTAGAGCCAGAAATGTTAAGTTCTCTAGGGGCAAGTCAAAACCCCTGAGGGGGTTGAGCCTGCTGAGGAGTGGCAGACGCTGCAGGCTTTGACCTTGCCTGTTTAGGTTGCTGACGTTTAGCAGCAAAGCGAGGCTGAGAAGATTGTTGGCCAGTATTTGTGGAAAATCTGGCCTTCTTGTAGTAAGGCCTCTTGAAAGACCTTTTCTTGGCAGGAGTAGAGGTAGACTTAGAAAGTCTATCTAATGTAGCATTTTCTGCGTCCATTTGAGTGGCTTTAATTTGCCAGTCCTTACCAAATAAGTTCTCACCTGTACAGGGCAGATTCCGTAAGCCATCCAGGACCCAGGGTTCTAGGTCAGAGGCCTGGAGCCAAGCAAGTCGTCGGGCTGCAATAGCAATGCCCGAAGCTTTACCGGCACCCTCAAAGGAATCAAAAGCTGCTCTGTTGGAGAACTTAGAAACATCTAGAAGCTGTTTCACGAGAGAAATGAACTCCTCCTTTCTATCCTCAGGGATAAAGGAGGCAAAATGCCGTACCTTTAGGGCAAGTTCCCTGAGAAACATGCCCATATACAGACTGTAAGAATTAATCCTGGCTATAAGCATACTAGCCTGGAAAATTTTCCTGCCAAAAGAGTCTAGGGTCTTACATTCTCGCCCTGGAGGGGTAGAAGAGTGCCTTTTGGTGCTCTTAATCTTTTTCAGCGCAGACTTCACCACAATGGAATGGTGAGGCAGCTGAGTCTTTTGAAACCCAGGAGAAGGAGGGACCCGGTACATGGTGTCCAACCTACGAGAGTAAGGAGACAACGTTAGAGGAGCCTCCCATAAGTCCATCAAGTGTTCTTGAAGGATTTCATGGACAGGCAGGGTGACTGCCTCTTTAGGAACCTTAGGGTATCCTAAAATATCCAATTTCTTTGACCTAGGTTCTTTTTCAGAGGATGTGGTAATAGAAAGTCCTTTAGCTAGCTCTATAATGAAGTCTTGAAAGGACAAATCCTCTGGTGGAGACATTCTCCTCTTTGGGGAAGAAGGGTCTTCATGAAGAACTAGAGACAGCTCATCAGAGTCCTCAGAGGAGTCAAAATCCTCAGAAGAATCAGAGTATTCTCTATTTGCTTCCAACGCACGATACGCATACCGATCGGTATCGACATCGGGTGTACCGGGTATGGGATCGGTATCGGGTGAAAACCCGGATCCGGCATGCGGAACCAATCTGCGTTTGGAAGTCGATGGTCTCGGTTCCGGTATGGGAGACGATACCGGAACCGGACCCGGTACCGCTGAACGCGCGGTACCGAGGGCGTCGCAGCATTAATAAAAGCCAGCATGGCCTGCTGCATGGTCTGAACAGTATTGCTCATAGACGCCACTGCTGCCTGGATGTCGGTACCGGTATGGGCCGGTACCCCAGAGCAGTCTAACAGGTGATCAGTCGAGGCCGTGCCATCGATGTCAACCTGTAACCCCATAGATGGTGCTTTGGAAGCCAGAGCTTCCCGCCGGGGTTGTTTGGCTGGGGCATGGTCCTCAGATTCAAAAGTGAGAGCCTCTCGATGCTTTGAAGGAGATTTGCTCTTTGAGGACCTGCCCGAAGAAGGTTTGGTTACCTGAGATCCATCCGGAGAGGAAGACCTGGATGACTGTGATGCTGGATTATCTGAAGCAAACAGCACATGGAATTTGTTGGCCCGGTTCTGCAAACCACGTTTAGACATCTGGGAGCAGGATGGGCAGTCCGGAATAGAGTGGTCAGGTCCCAAACATTTAAGACACCATTCATGGGTGTCTGTGACAGAAATAACAGCACTACACTTGGTACACTTCTTGAAACCAGGGGCTGGTTTCTCCATGAGGAGAATTTGTGTAGGCCTGAGGCCTAACCGAAGTCACCAAGTTGTGCAAAGATAAAGGTTTTTTTTTTTTTTTTTTAAAGAAAAGAAAAGAGAGACCGGCGGTACCGGTTTCGGTATGGGGAAGGCAGGTACGCGGTCTAAAGAAACAAACTAAAACAATAATTTCTTCAGCGGTGACAGGAACACGACCTGCTGGCTCCGCGGAAAAAGAGAAACTGAGGAGAGCTGGTCAGGAAGGCGGGAAGGCAGCGCGCATGTGCAATGGGAGGCCCCAAAAGCTTCCTTCTGGGAAGCTGGGGAGCTTTCCCGCGCAGGCTCCGTCGGTACCGACGTACCCATATGTGAGGACTTATTCCTGCTTGTTCCTGGAGATAAAGTAATTCTTCATCAGAACTAATCGCATAAGATCAATCAAAAAGGACTTAGGGAGTCTAGCAGGGGCAAATCGAAACAAACCCTGCAACAGATCCATAGCTTCTAATTGATCAATACTCGCGTATAAAGCCACAACATCTAAAGTTACTAGAAAAACAGTCATAGAAGGTAATGATAATAGGGACAACTGCTGCAAAAAATGTGTGGAATCACGAATAAAAGAGGGTACCAGACAAGCTTCTTGCTGTAAAAACACATCACAAAACTTTGAAAGTGGTTCTAATATCGAACCTCGACAGGAGACTATTGGTCAGCCTGGAGGAGAACTCAACGATTTGTGAATTTTTGGAACCATATAGATGATTGGAATTTTTGGATGTAATGCCAGCAAGAATTTGTGTTCCTTAGACGTGATCCAGCCATTCTCTAGACCTGTTGTTAAAAGAGATCTGATATTCTCCTTCAAAATTGGAGTTGGATCCTCAGGAAGAATTTCATAAACACATCTGTCCGCCAGATGGGCGTAGAGAGAGGTTTAATAATCCTGGAGTACTAGCGTTCCCCCTTTATCCGCTTTCCGAATCACTACTGAAGAATCCTGAGACAACTCTTATAGTTGATCAAGCTTACCGTCGTGCCTACCATGTTCATCGAGAATGGTTATTGAATTATGATCGCCCTACAGCTGCATCGCAATGCTCTGAAAAGATTGTGGGGGTGCTACCGTTCACAGATCTCAGCCCTGAGATTGTTCGGATTCTTCATAACCATTGGTCTACATTACAATTGCATCCGTGTTTTGACAAGTCCTTGATGATAGCTTATTCAAGGGGTTCAAATTTGAGTGATATTCTGGTTAAATCTACCCCGCCGGTAGACAGACCGCCTATTCCACCACAAGGTTCTGGGGGACATGAGCCTTGTAATAATTGTAATTATTGCTTGCAAACTTTGCTGGGATTGGTTTGGAAGCACCAGACTACAACCTATTCACATACACGGAGGTGGTCTACGAGTTGTCTGTCTTCCTTTGTGGTTTACATTCTACAATGCCCGTGTAAGATGTTATATATTGGAAGGACAACTCGGTCTATTAAACTACGGCTTGGTGAGCATGCATCTCGCATACGTCAGGGGGTCCAGTCAGCACCCATCGTGGAACACTGCTTGACTTACCACCATACTTTTGAAGATCTCAGCTGGACGATTGTTGATCAGGTACCTCATGATCCTCGTGGGGGAGATAGGATCTGTCGACTCTAGTGGCTCGAACAACGCTGGATATTTATCTTAAATACCATCCAACCTCATGGGTTAGACCGGGAGATTGACTGGGCCAGTCTTTTTTGAATCCCCTGACGTATTTGATGATCTCCCTATCTATCTGCCTGTTTACACCAATGGAAGTAGGGATTCCCCTGTGAGTGGGGTGCTCCCTGTTTTTCATTGGAGGTTCTCCTTTGATTGATAGCTAATCAGCCAATCATTTATTTATTTATTTAAAGTTTCTTATATACCGCATTATTCAGCATCAGCACGGTTTACATTGAACAATAATATCTCAGTACATTTGAACACGTATGAGTTTACAGATAACAGGGCAAAAACTTGGATAACAAAGGGTAACTATTTACAATACAAACTCAATTGAATATTTACATAAAATCAATTAACAGATAGAACATAATATACGGATGTATATACCTCGAGATTTCTTAATTCTAGGGAGTATGTCTTGCTTATGAGTGTGTCTTATGAAATATTAGATAGCGTTACGGTTGCTGGAAGTACTCAGTGAATAGGTAGTGCTTGATAGCCTTTCTGAAAAGCTTAATGTCTCGTATTGCTCTAATATCTGGAGGGAGTTTATTCCAACCTCTAGGAGCATAAGATTTAAATGCCCTGTTAATCGTTGAATGGGACCAATTTGTGGATTCTCTCGGTATGACTAGGGTGTTTTCAGAGAGTAGTCTCCTTGATCTTGTGCTAGGTGTTTGACTGATGAGATCTGAAATAGTTGCTGGCGACATTTCATTTAAGGCCTTGAATGTGATAAGGAGAGCTTTATAGTTAATTCTACATCCTATTGGGAGCCAGTGTAGGTCCCTTAGGATTGACGTAATATGGTCTCTCCTTGATGCTCAGACTATCATGTGAGTTTAGAGTCCTTTTAAAGATGGTCGTATGCTAACCTGGCATTTCTTGACAGTTGATATTAGTACGGATTAAATGGGCACTTGAGACAGGGCATCAATCCCGAAACGTACACGTCGTGCTTATCTACAATTTTAACTGCATTTCCAACTGCATCATTACTTCAGATAAGTGGTGTTTAATATATTAGTGTGGGTGGTGAACTTTATACGAATAAAAGAAGTGCACCGTCTGGTGTGGATGATATACTGTTCATTCCTCCCCCGGTACGCTCCAACAAAAACTAAAAATTGCTTTGGGGACTACATTGGTGAATGACTTTCCTGCCTGCGGCAAGCCATGTTCTTCAGCACACATGGCCTGCTGCTTCTGACCCCCCTCCGACAATAAGTTGTGTTGGAAGGGGATCAGAAGCGGCAGGCCATGTGTTCTGAAGGACATGGCCTGCCACGGGCAAGAAAGCAGCAGAAAAAAGCTGCTGTTTTTTGAAATACTGCTGATACCACCTCCCCCTCACAAGACGGAATCAGCAGCAGCTGGAAAGGGGGGCAGTAAAGCTGGGATTTCTGCTTAGGGCAGCAGAAACCCTTGGGCCAGCCCTGGTGATATGTGTTAACTATAATGTGCATTCCATGTCCACTTTCTGCCCATAAGCCACCTTGTCTCCTCACCAGCAATAGGCTAAGCAGTTAACATGGGGTTTTTAACGCGCTGGCTGTTTTACACATGGGTAACTATTACTGGAGGCCTGCACTAATGGTTAAGGTGCATTAAAATTCATGCAATCTGTTAAGCACACTTTAGTAAACTTGCACCATTGTTCTGAGGGAAAAATTATATGCCGAAAAATAGGTGCAATCTCTGTGAGTAATTTTTCCTGAGCCAATGATCAAAGCAAAGCTGTGCAGACTTTTGCTTTGAGTAGTACAAGCCTTATAGGTAAAACTATGTGTTGTGTTTGGATCAACATAGGCTGGTTTCATTATTACAGCCATTATTGCTATCATTTCCTAAGAACATTAGCACTATGAGTTCTAGATAAGAGGTGAGCCAAGGGAGATAATGACAGTAATAATTGCTCTATCATACAGACAAGATCCGAGATGGTACTCACGGCTGTGTCTGCATTAGTGGCATGCTAGTGTTGTCATAGCTGTCAGGGTGAAGTGGTGTCACAATCTCGCCGGTCACAGGGTGAAACACAGGAAGCGTGGAAAGCGGCCAGGCTATTTCTCGGTTCTTTGACATGTCACGGAGCTCTTTGCTGGATTTCTGAATAGTACTGTGGTGGACTAGCTGGATGCTACATTAGAGGTAAAAGGAGAGGCTCAAAACTACATGCTCTTTCCTACCCAATAAATGCTGTTAAAAACCGTTAAAAAAGAAAGATACAATAGATGCAAAGCATCCATCATTGGCTGCATACACAAGAAAAAGTGTCTCAAACCTCTCATTTAGTGAAACAATGGCAAGATAAAAAGTATAGTGTGGTCAACATTATTGGCACCCTTGCATTTTAGATATATTGTGTACAATAGCTTCAGAAATAATTGGAAATATTCCAACTGTATGTAGTATGATATTTTAATAGTATGTTCAAAGGTATACAACAAAAAAAAAAGATGTCTGTGCAACTTAGATGTAGTAATTTCTAAGAAAACAAATCAAAAAATGACTTCGATAGGATTAATGGCATCCTTCACTAATATTTGATTGCACAACCCTTGGCAGTGATAACAGCCTCTGAATGTTTCTTCTAGCCATCTATAAGTTTCGTACATCTGTCTGCTGGTAGTTTCTCCTACTCTTCAACTGCAATTTGTTCCAGCTCATGAATGTTTCCAGGATTCCTTTTACCAATGGCAGATTTCAGCTCTTTCTAAAGGTTCTTGATTGGACTGAGATCAGGACTCATTGCTGGCCAGTTTAAAACAGTCCATATTTTCCTTTTTAACCATTCGTTTGTACTTTTGGATGTATGTTTCCGGTCATTGTCCTGCTGGAGGACCCATGACCTTCGACCCAGACCTACCTTTCTGACACTAGGTAGCACATTTCGCTCCAAAATACCTTGGTAGTGCTCTGACTTCATGATTCCTTCAATACAGTTTCTGAGGCAGCAAAACAGCCCCACAACATTATGGAACCTCCACCATATTTAACTCTAGGATGTTTTTTTCCTTATAAGCTTCATTTCCTCACCTGTAAATGTGTCGCTGGTTTGCATTGCCGAACAGCTCAAGTTTGGTTTCATCTGTCCATAGAACATTTTCCCAGAAAGATTGTGGTTTCTCAATGTGGGTTTGGGCAAAGATCAGGTGTGCCTTTTTGTCTTTGAGCAGTGGGGTCCTTCTCCATTTAGTGCGCGGCTTATGGTGTGGGTTGAAATCACCACTCGAGATTGCTTCAGGTCAGCCTTAAGCTCTTTGGATGTTGTACATGGTGTTTTTCCAACAGTTTGCACTAACCTTTGAAGACTTCTTGGATTAATTTTTCTCTTCCCAGCACGTCCTGAGAAGTTCCTGACATTTCCATGAGCAGAAAACATCTTAATAACATTTCAAACTGTAGACACGGGAATCCCAATGTCTTTGGAGATGGCCTTGTACTCCTTTGAAGTTTGGTGATAATGGCTTTTCTGACAGACTCAGGCAGCTCTCTTGTCTTCACCATTGTGAAAATGAAACAGGGAATGAATGTGGCCATTTTAAACATTGCAGCAGCATTCATTGGTTGATTCAAGTCATGTGAGTACTGACAATTGATCACAGGAGCGTCTAATTTTACTGCAGTAGAAATGTGGTTCTTCTGTTCAAATTGATTTGAATTGTTTATAAGGGTGCTAATAATCATGTCCTGGCAATTTTCCAGTTCTTATACTATTTCCTTTTTAATTGGTCTTGTTTTATTTAATTTTTTATGTTCATATATGTGTGCATATATAGTCCAAAGCCATTGAACTGGCCACCTTTTTTAGGAAATATTGGACATTAAGGGGTTGAATTGCCAAGGGTGCCAATAATGTTGACCACAACTGTATGTGCTAACAAGACAGGTTCATTGTACGTTTTATGCGATTCATTTACAGAGCGCTGATCAGCTCATTGAAGTTCCACGATTATTCACAGGGCCCAGTTCCACGATTATTCAAAGGGCCCAGTTCCACGATTATTCAAAGGGCCCATTTTTATGCAGTGGGCCCCATGGCAAATCACACACATTAAGGGGCATGTCTACTAAACATTAGTGTGTAATGTGTGCTGCAGCACCCATATTATTCCTATGGGCATGGTGGCAGTCATATAGCACACTAACATTGAATAAATATGGCCCACAAAGTGTTAGCCTGAGCTGTTAAAAATGGTCCCCTACTAGTGCGCATTCAGTTCACTGAGTACAGTTTAAATTATTTAGCTTTCATTAAATTTCACTAATCAACTTAGTGTGCTTTAATTCAGTGGTTAGTGTGTGTTAAATCAATTCAGTGCACACTAAAAATTCTACATTAAATCAAACGTGAAATTTACCAAAAACCACCTGAAAATCAGTAAAAATTAGTGAAAAAAAAGAAAACTAACCCACTTTATCATACCTGTGCACATCCCTACTCCTATATAAGCAAATATACCAGAAGAGTTCATCTATGGGGACTGGGACATGGCTTAACAACTGTAAATTGCCCTTAACCTTGTCTTTTTTTTCCCTTTTTAACCCTTATTATATATATATATATTTCCTATCTAGATTAACCCTCCTGATACTAGAAGCAGCTTTCACATATGTAAATTAAACCATGAACTGAGATGAATGAAAGAGAGCATGGGACATACGCATGAAGCATGGTGTTATTAAGCAGAAACAAAAAAAAAATAGACATAAAATTAAAATGATAAAGAAAATAACAGGAGAGAAGACACTTACTCTGGTGTTTGCATGTTTCTCTTTTCCCTAGAAATAAAACAAAATTTATGAATTAAGTCATAGCATTGACAGCTTGGAACACTAAAGCTAGGAGGTGATGCAAAGTCTATGCTGTCACTGTTAGCAGCAAATGCAGTGCCATGGTGGCTCACGGCAAGGCCCAGATGAGAGCGCACACACAGAAAGGTGAGACGGGTGGCAAGAGATAAACACACAAAATGGTAATGCACATCGAAGAGCAAGCTTCCAGCTAAAATAAAGTCTATGGAACAATGAAATCAGGATCCATGTAAAAGATGAAAGAACAATTGTTACTTGCTGCTTTGAGCCCACCCTTGATCCTATTGTAATCACCTGGACAAGATTTGCAAGTTTAAAGTTTTGACTGGCTCCTGGTTGAACTGAAATTACTAATTAAATATAAGATTTTTTTATCCTTTATTTTAAATTTAATATTTTATCTTGGAATGACAAAGTAAAAGTTATTATTATTGCCACTAAAGTGTCAAAAACTTCAACGTTCATGTTATTCCAAAGATGAGCTGTCACACTTATGTAGATGGTATATAGAAAGCAATCCATTTCTCATCCATTACACTTAAAATAAACTTGCTAAATTTTCTTCCTAATTTATCTTTTCTCAGTTTTCTTTCACACGGTATATTCCATATTTAGAGAATGCCTCTAGGCAGCATAATTCTTTTATTTAAAGTCAAGCAGTCATTTTTAATAAGTATTAAGTAAGGTATTTCCTTCTACGGATTCTCCCTGGCTTGCGTGCGTGTATGGTTTCAACGGGGGCCCTTTTGGAAATGTGTTGCTGAGTGCTGTGCCCCAATGAAAATCCTTCAGTCACTTTTTAGTGATAAAGGTACTCACATTCCTTCCCTTCGGCAGCACATGACGTAACCAAGAATTGCAAAAAGCACCAGTGCCACTGCAGAGGGCACCGCCAGGGTGATCAGGAAGTCGGAGTAATAATCTCTGCTTTTCACTGCATCAGAAGGGGGCTTGTACTCCCCACCATCGGGTAAGATGCCCTCTCTAGGTATCGCTTTCGGGGAGATGGGAACTTCCTTTGTTTTATCAACCTAACACAATGAAAGACAGATGATTAAAGAAGTTAGCTAAAAGACTGACCGTACAGATGACCTGTTATATTTGATTTTAATACAAGTACAATAAGTTGATTCTAGCCAGCTGACTTTTCCTGCTAATTACATTTTCAGCACAGCTTAATGCATCTTTACTGCAGTTCATGTAGGCACTATCCTTGGTGTCTACAACTTCAAGTGCATACCTCCTATGATTCCCAAATTTTTCCATTCAGGATCCACATCCAAGCTACAGTAAAATCATGGGACCCCATAAAATGTGAAATGACCTCGAATATCAAATCCACATGCAGAGTTCTTCATAGCATTTATGCTAGATTTGTGATAATGTATCCTTAATATACCTTGTTTTCTTCTTATTATTTTAGCTAGTTCAATGCCCTCACTTACAAGTCTCTCAACAACCATTGAAGTATTTGGGCACCCTCATTTCTAGTATCTCAGAGCCAAAAGATATCAAAGGATCCATGGCTGAGTTTTTAAAACAGAGGAAAGGACCAATGATGTAATCCTTCTGCTGGAGAAGCTCTTCTGTTCGGTTTTGTGCGCTCTCCTCAAAAAGGATCCAAACGTTAGCAAGTATAAAGTCACTAAGCCAAAAAAGGGAATATAAGAGCTTGTGCATACTGAAAGATTATCCCAAACTGAGGCTATTTACATCAGAGAAAATTTGTGTAAGGAATAATTTGCTTATATTGATAGTAACAGAGTAAATGACAGCAGATAAAAACCAGCAAGGCCATTCAAGCTGCCCCTCAACAGGCAATTTTTATCCCAATAAGAAAACAAAACGGTATCCTCTAGTACAGTGATTCTCAACCTTTGGTCTGTGGACCCCTAGGACTCTGTGAGACTATTACAAAGAGTCTGCAGGACACAAAGGAGAGAAAAATAGAGTGATGGGGGGGGGGGGGGGAGAGAAGGAGAGAGACTGGAAGGAACTGGCTGGGGGAGGGAGAAAGCAAGAGACTGAGACTGGAGGAGACAGGAAGGGAAATAAGGATGGCTAGTGAGGACAGGCTTGGAACTGAGGGGAGAGGGTCTGGGAAGAGTGGTGGGGAGAATTTGGGGGACCCTGAACTTTTTGGATGTTAGTAAGGGAAGGATGGGAAACTGCTGTAATATTAAAAGGAAATAGAAAGAGAATATGACAGCACGTAACGACCACTAGGCCTTTTAGTTACAGGGCATATTTACTAATCCGCGCGACTGGTTACCACGTGCTAAGCTCACCACAGTAATTATTACCGTGGGCTAAAAATACAGTGCGAACACTTAGTACCGGTTGGTGTGGAAACTGGGTGGGGCCAGGATGGAGTGTGGATGTTGACTGCACGGCGTCTTTAGAACGCAATGTCAATGCTGCAGTTAGCGAGGGCGCACTTACTGCCACCTCCAAGGGTGGCAATAACTGCACCTATGATCATTCCGGCAAATAGTTTAGTGCAGGGGGTAGCACTGGATCTGCACCAGCTACATGACATGCTATACACGCCCTCATTCATTAGCGCCGGTACAGCACTATCCCACGCTAGGTTTTGGAGCTGAATGCTTGGTATACCACTACTATTTAATAAACTTATCCCATGTACATTATACTTTCTTGTAGCAATTGCACATTCTATTTGATCACCGACTTTCCTGCACTTCCTTTCAATGAAAAACCTTCTGCATTTACCTTTCGTTTTTTGAAATCTTGTACTGTTTTGCTCTTCACTACCTCTCCTGAGGTCATTCTATGCATCCACTACTGGAACTGTGAAATACTTCCCCATGTTGCTCCTTAGTCTACCCTTTTTATATCATGACCTAGTACTTAATTTCCATTGAACACTGCTTGCTGTTTGTGCAATATTTGTACTACTGAAGTTTCTAAATATCTCTATCATATACTTTTCTCTCTTCTGTACCCCCACTCTGGGCATTTTTATTTAGGACTTTGGATCTGATTTAATAAAGCTTATGTTGTACACTCACAGCCACTGTGATAGTGCCTTTCTTGACTAATCCTAGTCAGTTTATAATTTTATTCTTTCCAACCCAATGGATTGTTGGAAAGAAATTATACATTATGGTGGTAATTTTATATAACAGGTTTCCTGTGTATGACGGCCACGTAGCAGCCTATTTCTAGGTTATTTTATAAAGACACACAGGTGCCTTTGAGTCTTTATAAAATATTAATGGTATAAACCTGCAGAAATCATGGCCAGATTGAAGTTGTGGATATAGCGTAGTTACTCATCTGTAACAGGTGATCTCCAGGAACAGCAGGAATTTAGTCTTCACATATGGGTGACATCAGTACCGACAGAGCCCGTGTGGGAACGCTCCCCAGCATCCAATAGGAAAGCCTTTGGGAGCATCCCACTGCACCTGTGTTGCTGCCTTCCTGCCCTTGAAATTCTCCCTCCTCAGTTGAGTTTGTACCTGAGATAAAAGGAGAGAAAGAGAAAAAGGAGAAACCCTACAACTCCTAGAAGAGGAGGGTGAGTTGTGAAGACTAAATTCCTGCTGTTCCCGGAGATCACCTGTTACAGATGAGTAACTAGGCTAATTCCAGGAACAAGCAGGAATGTAGTCTTTACCTATGGGACTCCCTTGCTTCCAGATGCCAGAGAAATGATCTCAGAATCAATAGATTTGCCTCAGAGTAGGCATTAAGGGGTCATGGATCCTCCATGGATGTCTGGTATCGTTAAATTCCGGGATGGAGGATAAGAGTTGCCCTAAGAATGAAAGAGGGGCTGGAGTACAGCCTGACCAAACATGGCATCCCGGCGGGAGTCCTTGCTGAGACAGTAATGAGCAGCAAAGGTATGCACTGAAGACCAGGTAGCTGCTTTGCAAATTTCGTCAATGGCTACAGACTGTAAGTTTGCCATTGAGGTAGCCATGGCACGAACATTATGGGCAGTGACATGCCCCTGAAGGGATAGTCCTGTCTTAGTATAAGCAAATGCAATGCAATCTGCTATCCAATTGGACAGAGTACGTTTACAAACTGGGAGACCCAAGTGACTAAGGTCAAAGGAAATGAACAACTGTGAAGCTCTACGGTGCTCTCAAGTCCTCTGAAGATAAAAAGCTAGGGCACGCTTGCAGTCAAGGGTGTGCAAGGTTGCCTCTGCCCTAAAGGAATGCGGTCTAGGGAAAAAGACAGGAAAGTAAATTGATTGATTGAAATGGAAAGGAGACACCATCTTTGGCATGAAATGGGGGTGAATCCTGATGACAACCTTATCATGGTGGAACCGGGTATAAGGTGGGTTTGTCACCAAAGCCTGAAACTCACTAATGAGGGCAATTAGGAAGATAATCTTCCATGAGAGAAACTTTAGTGAGATCATGGCTAAAGGTTCAAAAGGTGGCTTGAGGAGCTGCCCTAAGATGACATTAAGATCCCATGCCACCAGTGGTGGCCTGATGGGAGGCTTGATCAATAAGAGCCCTCTCATGAAACATGCCACAAGCGGCTGTGAGGAGATAGGCTGTCCATCCAAGAAATGGTGAGAAGTAGCAATTGCACTAAGGTGAACCCTGACCTAGTTTGTCTTGAGACCAGAGGAGGAAAGATGTAGGAGATACTGAAGGAGAGTCTCCACAGGGATTAAGCTCCTTCTGGGAACATCATGTGGAAAACCTACGCCACCTGAGCTCATAAGAACATCTGATGGCTGGTTTCCTGGAGGCTAGCAGGGTCTCTTTTACTTCCTGAGTCAGGTTAAGATTTTGCAAGACTACGCTTTCAGCAGCCAACCATGGGATGGAGAGACTGTGGATTGGGATGGAGTAGCATACCTGCCTCCTGGGAAAAAAGATCGGGAACTGATCCGAGACTCAGGGGGCGAGTCTGAGACAGACACAGCAGGAGAGAAAACCACGGTTGATGTGGCCAGCGCAGGGCTATGAGAATCATTTTGCCCCCTCTCTGCTTGAAGCGTGTTTTGGGAATAAGCGGTATGGGAGGAAAGGCATCCAGGAAATCCTGACCCCAGTGAAGATGGAAAGCATCCACCTGCTATAAGCTGGACCTCGGGGTTCTGGAGCAGAAACAAGGAAGTTTTGTGTTTTGTGGAGTGGCAAAAAGGTCTATTTCCGGAGTTCCCCAGGTCTGAAAGATGAAGGAGGTTGTCTGCGGATGGAGGGTCCATTCGTGTGGAAGAAGGATCCGATTCAATCTGTCTGCTAGGACATTTTGCTATCCTGGTAGTTATACCACTTGGAGGTGTATCCAATGAGCAATGTAAAAGACCAAAGAAGGAGAGCCTCCTGGCAGAGGGCTCAAGAGCCTGTGCCTCCCTGTTTGTTCACATAGAACAAGTCTACCTGATTGTTTGTCTGGACGAGAACTCTGTGGCCCTGTATGAGTTGTTGAAACACTTTTGAGGGCACTGAAGATAGCACGAAGCTCCAGGAGATTTATCCGAAGCTGCAACGCTTGCTCTGTCCAGAGGCTCTGCGTGGAGAGAGGGCCTAAGTGGGCTCCCCAACCCAGTTTGGAGACATCTGTTGTCAGGATGCATTGATGTGGAGGCATCTGCAAAGGTGACCCTATGAGAAGATTTGTTGGGATACACCACCATAGAAGGGACCTTGGTGAGCAGGACTGTGACTTGGATCCGGCCCTTGAGAGCCCCGGAGACCTGCTTCTACTGTAATGCAAGGGTCCACTGAGCTGTTCGCATGTGCAACCGGGCATATGGGACCACATGTACTGTAGAGGCCATATGGCCCAGAAGTTGTAGCATCTCTCTGGCCGATAGATGGTCCCTGAGCCATACTTGAGATACGAGCTGTACTAGTCGAGTACAATGGTCCTGGGGTAGAATTGCCCTTGACCATCAAGTGTCTAAAAGAGCTCCTATGTAGTCTAGTGTTTGAATGGGAACTAGATGGGATTTTGGAAGATTTATCACAAATCCCAGATCTTGCAGTACCTGCATTGTACGAAGGAGGGATATATGAACCTCCTGTGAGGTGACTGCCCTTATTAGCCAGTCGTCTAAGTAGGGGAAGACGAATATCCCGAGAGTCCTTAGATATGTGGCTTCGACCGCCATGCACTTTGTGAAGACTCTTGGGGCAGAGGCGAGTCTGAAGAGAAGGACTCTGTATTGATAGTGATTTCCCTGAAAGATGAAGCATAGATACTTCTGGATGAATGAGGATATGAGTATATGCTTCTTTTAGATCCAGAAAAGAGAGCCAGTCCTGACTCTAGAGGTAAGGTAGAAGGGATCCTAGTGAGATCATCTTGAATTTCTCGCGGACTAGAAACTTGTTTAGGTTTCTGTATCTAAGATGGGTCTGTACCTACGTCTTTCTTTGGTATGAGAAAGTAGGGAGAATAGAATTCCATCCCTTGTTGGGATGTTGGAACCTCTTCTATGGCATACTATGATAGAAGAGAGGTGACCTCTTGCTGCAGAAGAGCAGTGAGTAGGAGTTGAGACTGATATTCCCCCACTAGGGTAGAGGGGGGTATCCTTCATAAATGAAGCCTGTACCCCTCTTGCACTATGGTTAGTATCCACTGCTCTCAGGTGATAAGATGCCACCTGTGGGCATAATGGCAAAGTCTGCCTGCTATGTGGATGGGGTGGGGATTCTCCAGAGGCAGGGTGGCTATGTTCTCTAGGAAGAAGTCAAAAACCAGGTGCAGATTGGGTCTGCACAGTTGGTTGAGATTTAGAAGTCTGGCGGCTTCTGTTGCTTGTGAGGCTGTTGCCTCTTCTGGGTACTTTGAGGTTAGCACTGAGAAGCTGGGGGGTAAGAAAGGTAAAATTTCTTCTTCTTACCAAAGAAGGCTTTCTTTGCAGCTGTTTTCTTCTTGGCAGGGTTTGCAGGGCTTTGGAAAGCCTATTGAGAGTGGTATTCTCAGATTCTAACTGAGAAGCCTTATCTTGCCAATCCTTCCCAAACAGGTTCTCACCAGTACAGGTAATATTACCCAGCTTGTCTTGAACCCATTGTTCAAAGTCTGATGCTTGAAGCCATGCAATCCTACGTGCACCTATGCAGATAGATGTTGCTCTGCTAGTGCACTCAAAACAGTCAAATGTTGTCCTATTGACAAACTTTGAAACATTCTGGGTATGTTTGACTAAAGTAAGATAGTCTGCCCTCTTATTATCTGGGAGAAGAGCAGCCATTGATTCCAGATCCCTAGTCACACCTCCTTATGGAACATATCCATGTAGAGTATGTATGCAGGCTGAAAGCATGGAGGCCTGAATGCATCGCCGCTCAAAGGCATTGAGGGTTCCTGATTCCCCACCTGGGGGATTGGAGGAATGCGTCTTAGAACTCTGCATAGCCGATTCCACTACCATTGAGTGGTGTGGAAGCTGTGTTTTCTGGAAACCGGGACTTTCCAGTACCCGATACATGGTATCGAGTTGCTGAGCATGGGGAGAAATGGTGAGGGGTGTTTCCCATATCCAGAGCATAACATCCTGGAGTATATGCTGAATAGGCAGAGAGTAGTTGCCTCCTTAGGAGCTGTAGGGTATTGGAAGATCTTCAATTCCTCTGCTCTGGGCTCTTTCTCAGATGTAGGTGTAATGGATAGCCCCTCGCCATATCCTTGATAAACTCTTGAAAAGACATATCTTCAGGAGAGGACATGCGCCGTTGCAATGACAGTGAGGGTCCCTCCGGAAGACTTTGCATTTCTCGGGTACTGATCAATTCATCATCTGAAGAATCGGAATCGGGAGAGTCAAAGTATCGGCGGGAGCAATGCTCCTGCTCTTGTAAGCTCCGGTACTGATCAAGATCAGTATCAGCCTGATAGACTTGTCGTACCAGTACCTCAGAACCGGGAATGGACTCAAGGGCCGGCATGAGCGGGAGTGTGTCGAGCGGCATGGAACCTGATGCTGACTGCATTGGCACCATCGACGGTACAGGTGCTGATTGTACCGCTGGTAATATTGTGACTGGTACCAACGCCGCTAACAGAGCCGCAAGACTCCACTCAATGGCCAGGATACGCTGATCCATAGAGCTTGCTGATGCCTGGGTATCAGTCCTGGAAGCATGGGCTACCGTCCTACAGCATGGCACCAAGAGCTCTCCTAAGGTGGAGGCCTCGGGAGCATCCTGGACTCCTTTCGTGGCTTTGGAGGGAGGTCCTCCTGCTGGGGTTGTTTGGCCGGTCAACCCAACTCCAGGGAAATGCTCAAGGCATCACTATGTTTAGATAGACATCTACCCTTGGGAGGACAGCCTGTCTTCAAAGAAAACTTGTTTTGATACCTGAGATCCATGAGAGGAAGACAGTGCCCTCGACGATGTCGAAGCAAGTGAAATCGCATCTGAGGCAAAGGCGGAGCCGAGTTTTGCAGCCTGATTCTGTAGGCCTCTCTTTGTCATCTTTTTGTATAGGGGACATTCGGATGTCTGGAGATCTGGGCTGAGGCATTTAAGACACCAGTCATGGGTATCAGTAGCAGAAATGGTGCTACCACACTTAGAACATTTTTTAAAACCACTGACTGGTTTTCCATCATGTCGGTAGACTGGATGGAAAGCCTAAGGCCTAAAATGGCATTGATGCGCCTGAAGGAAGTTGTTGGATTTTTTTTTTACAGAAAGAAACAGAATTTAAAATATCGGTTCCGGCGTCGACAGGAAGGCAAACGCAACCACAAAAAAATAACTAAAGAAGAAGAATGAAGAAATTTTCTGCAATGACAGGATTTACTTCCTGCTGGCTCTGCGGAAAACAAAGAACTGAGGAAGGAGAGTTCCAAGGGCGGGAAGGAAGCAACGCAGGCATAGTGGGATGCTCCCAAAGGCTTTCCTATTGGACGCTGGGGAGTGTTCCCGCGTGGGCTCATCAGTACCGACGTCACCCGTATGTGATGACTATATTCCTGCTTGTTCCTTGAGATATAAGCCTGCTCTGGAGCAAGTGGGACTATTGGCACATGAAGTACAAGTGTAAAGCATGACTGAGCCCATGCTCCACCCAAACTCTGCCCCAGAACACATCTATATGCAAACTGCATAAAAGTGCACGTCACTGCCAACCCTCCAACTTCGTTCATTGTGCTTTGCTGCACAGTATGCCTGGAACATACTACCTGAGTCCACGTGAGAGGGAATTCCTGAAGGGTCAGATTCTGCAGCCTTTGCCACAGCATTGGACTTGTGGGAACTTAGTTGCTTTCTTAAGAGTCGATTCATGCTCTACTGAGATTTTAGTTCTTACAACTGGCCATATTTAACACAAGCCCTATTTGTCAGTGGGGCCCATTGATTAACCATAGGAGTAATTTTATAAAGGCTTTTGTACATGTATATGCCATTTATAAAATTATCCCTCAAATACAAGTTAGCACGATGACAAGAACACACGCACATATATCCAACTCGGATGTAGATGTGTTTGGGGTGATTTTGGGCAAGACATGGGTAGAACTATGATTTATGTGTGAAGCAGGTGCTATTTGCATGTGCATTTACACCAGCCCCTAAGATCATATGCGGCTTCATTAGAACCACGTTTTCTGCAACTTTTATGGGGCCAATTTTATGATGATAAATAGGCGCCTATGTGTCTTTATAAAATAGGTGCATGTTTGACTGCCCAATCTAGGTGACTTGTTATAAAATTACTACCTATGCATGTTAGTAAACTTGGCCCTTAATTTTCTTAGGATCTTTGCGAGTGGGCACAGAATCTCATGTGCCTTTGGCAAGCATGAAAACACTAACCAAAGAAATTTTGCACCAATCTATATGGAACTGAGCACGAAACTTCTTATCGCAACTTATGATGGGTTCCATCTCTTGGCTGCACCGTAACTGGTTTTGCGGATTCTTCACTTCCCGTAAGCATGAAGAGAAAGCGGCATCTGCACCAACCATCACATACACACTAGAGAACAAAGATTAAGAACAGAAAGTAAGGTTTCTCATTCAATTATAATATTCTTATTCAATACCTTCTAGTCTTAAACTAAGTCTTAAGCTAAGTGGAATGTTACTATACTATGATAAAATTGGGGAGGGGGAGCGCATTTTCAAAGGCATGCCCTCCTGGGGTGACTCAGAAGCTGCCATACAGGAAAGGCAGACTCCAGAATCCAAGGATGAGGTTCCTCACCTGCCACAGCTCAAGCAACAAAAGCACGTGTTAATACTGCGTCAGCCCCAAAGCATGTGTTAACTGCGCTTGTACATAGCGCACATTAAAGGCACTAGGGGCGGGATGCTCCTATTTGGAACTGATTTGGAGGACCTAGGCAAGACAAAATCTTACCACCTCCCAGAAGACAGGACCAGGGAGCCTGTGAAGCGGGCCAGTGCCCCTGTCTTGTGTACGTCCACCTGTCCTATCATCATTAAAGATTATGCATCTTTATTCTATACACAATCCTAAACAACCTATACATTGTATTTGCACAATTGTAAATAGTTCACCTTACTAAAATGTAAAATCATGTTTATTATGTTGATTGTTCTCTGTAAATAGTTCCACTGATGTCATAATGTAAACCTGTTCACTGTAAACCGCCACGGAAGTAGCGGTATATAAATGTTGACAAATAAATAGGACCACGCGAACAAGAGGTGCACAATAGGCAAAAACATTATTAACACATGCAGAAAATTGTGGGAAACCCCCATACAGCACCAATGGTTGCTAGCAGTCCTCCCCAAATTGCATCCCTCAGAGATGGAACCGGGAGTCCCCAACAAGGACAATGACAAGGTCAAGCCTTGGTATTCACTCCCTGAGAATACCAGGCATAAGATCTGTCCCAGGGTCAGTTTTACTCCCCTGAAACTGCTTCACTGGCTGGGTTTGTATTTTAACAGCACTGTGTGAAAGGTGGCTGGCAGGCAGATCCCTCTTAGAGCCATGTGCAATCTTCAGGAGAGAGCAGGGGGAAAGGAGGAGGAGGAAGGGGGTGTTGAGGTTGTGTGTAAGGCTGCTGAACTCTTCCAGATTTTTCTAAATCCTTCCAATTTGTGGCTGCTCAACAGGCCCTTATGATAAAGGCATGCAGCTGAACGAATTTTCCCTCCTCCTTTGGCTACCAAAAAGACTGCAGCCTAGTAGAGCCTCCCACATCTTGCTCAAGTGAGTGTGTCCCTTTTTAGGGCTTAAGGTGGTCGTTTATAAGCATTTAATCAATCTTTTTTCCTCTCAATCTTCAGATTTTCTACGGAGAGGAGAAAATCCATCCACCATCTGCTGGAAGTACTAAAGGGACCTCTGGTGGCTGAGGTGGATAGAGGCACAGGAGTGATGTCACTGAAACCTGGACATTTCATTGGTTCTTTGTCTCCACTAATCTGCTGGTAGAGGAACACAACCCACTTGGCTGGACTAGTCTAGCAAGACGATATGGAATGCCATTTTGGTAGATTGGGACATTTCTTTTTCTACCATGTTTTTCTTTAAGCATTGTTCTCCAGAGCCAGTGCAAGGGTATTAGATGTCCTAGGCTAACTTTTAGCCTGAAGACCACCCCCCCCCCCTCCCTCCGAGAATTTCATAAATACATTTAACAATCCTGATCATTGCAACATCAGCTCTCCCACAACGTTCTTGTGAAAACGTATAACTGGACAGCAAACTTTTAAATATTACATTTTGCTTTGTATACATGTGCCTGCTCTCCCTGCAGGTAAAGGAATATACTGATGGTTGCTTGTTTGCAGGACTGTCAGGATGGAGAAATTTTACATACTTGATCATTTTCTTTCCTTGATTCCTGCTAGACAGTCCTGCCACAGCTCAAGCAACAAAAGCACCCCAGCCAGAAGGTGGAGACAGACTTGAACAACTTTCAGTGATGATATCACTAGTATATATTTTGGTGCAGCACTGAGAGAAGCCAGTATTTATTTATTTAACAAGCATTTCTATACCGCTCTTTCCCATGGTTCAAGTGCGGTTTACAATGAACAATAGTTTACAAGGTATGGAGAGGTACATACCTAGTCGTTTTACATAAAACAAATGTAACTATTACAGGTAACAATTTAACTAAATGCTTACAATACAGATAACAATATAACTAAATACTTACAATACAGATTACATTCCAATATAACTAAAATGCTTACAATACAGATAAGCAATACTGAAAAGCTTAGAAAAACTCTGAAAAACTTTAAGCATTAGTATGCAGCAACCATAATTTGAAACACTCAACAGGAACATGTATTTGGCTCTCTTACATAAGAACATAAGATATGCCATACTGGGTCAGACCAAGGTCCATCAAGCCCAGTATTTGTTTCCAACAGTGGCCAATCTAGGTCATATGTACCTAGCAGTTTACCTTAACTGATTCTGTGTCAAGCACTGAACCTGACCATACTATCAGATGACAGCAGGACTCCTAAACCTGTACGATTCCACCCTGGAGGAGGCCTGTGTCCTAGTGAAGTGAGCTCTGACCCCCTCCAGCATGTGCTTTCCAGACAGAAGGTAGGCCAAACCAATAACTTCCTTAATCAAGCGGGCAATAAAGGATTTGGCCGCTGCTTGACCTTACCTTGGTCAGTTGAAGAGGACAAAGATTGTCCAATCAACAGAAGGGTTTAGTAAACTCCAACTATCTGACCAACATCCTCCTCACATCCACCAGATACAGTGAGGGTTCTACTCAAAGGTCCTCCTCCAAGAAGGAGGGGTACGATGACTGTCTGGTTAAGATGAAGACAGCACCTTTGGGAGAAAGATGGAACAGTCTACAAGGAGATAGAAGCTGTCCAGATGACAAGAAAGGTTCTCTGCAGGACAAGGCCTGCAGCTCTGACACCTGCCTGGCTGATGCAATAGCCAACAGAAAAAACACCTTAAAAGGTCAAGTCCTTGAGCGAGGCCTTATGAATGGGCTCAAAGAGGGGCCCTTTCAGTGCTTTCAGCACCAGAGAGAGACTCCACTGAAGAACCATTGGATGCAGTGGCGGTTGGATCTGCTTTACTTCTTTGAGAAAATGGGAAATGTCAGGATGTGCTGCCAAGGACACGCATAGAATGTGTCTCCTGTAGCACACTAGAGCCACAACCTGAGCCTTAAGAGAGTTTAGGGCCAACTCCTGGTCCAAACCGGACTGTAAGAAAGACATAAGCAGAGTGTCCACTACTGCTCTAGAGTAGCCCTTCCTAGATAGACTATGCCTCTCAAGGCCCAGCCCCTAAGCAAGAAGGGAAAAGGATCTTCCATCCTCATGGGCCCCTGCTGCAGGAAGCCCTCTCCTGAGGGAGCAAGAGAGGGGGGACCCTGCCAAAAGGCTCAAGAAATCCACGTATCATGACCTGCACGACCAGTCTGGAGCTACTAGAATCATCAAATCCAGGTCAGACTAAATTCTGCACAGAAGATGACTCACCAAGGGCTACAGGGAGAAAATATTCAGACGTCCCTCTTGGGGGCACTCCTGAAGCAGGACATCCAAGCCCAATGCCCGTGGATCCTTTATGCAGCTGAATAAAGTTCTCTACTTTGGTATTCTCCTGAGTGGCCATCATAGTGCACACTCATGAGGGCTTAAATCTCACTCACTGGGGTCCACAGAATTCCATCTCAAGAAGTCAGCTTGCATGCTTTTTGTGTCTGTTGTGTGGGCAGTGAACAGGGCAATTAGATGCTCCTCTGCCAAAAGACACAGCTCAGCCAACTCAAGAGTCACTCTGGCACTGCGAGTCTTGCTTTACTTGTTGACGCATGCACCACTTTGGCATTGTCTGAAAAACACAGACCACTTTTCCCTCCAGGAGAGGCAAGAACTTCAGAAGCACCAGGCAGACTGCTCTGGCCTCCAACAAGTTGATTGATAAGGAGATCTCCTGAGGGTACCAGAGTCCATGAGCAAACTGATCTAGACAGTGAGCTCCCCAGTCCTTAAGGAGAGTGGGTCTTATCTAGACTCCTAGCTGTCTGAGGATGTCTCCATGCTCCATTTAGAGCCTTGCAAGAGGCACTCCTAGCACACCAGGACCTATCATCTGCAAGCCTTTGGAGGGGGGAGCCTGAGGTCTTTCCCCAACTTCTCTGGGTCCTCCCCAAAGAGCAATCTGCCCTTAAAAGGCAGTTTGCTCAGATGTAATTTGGAGGCAGCATCAGCTGCCTAAATGCAGAGCCAAAGCTACCACTTGGTCACTACCATGGCTGCCACAGACTTGGAGGTGATTCTGATCAAGTCACAGAATGCATCAGCCATATATGCAGGCCCAGACTCTAACCTAGCAGCCTCTGGGCTGTCTAGCAATGCTGGACCCAGTGTCAGAGCGCTCAGGCCACCAAGTCTACACACAATGCTGCCTGGGAGCCTAAGGCGGAAGCCATAAAGGTATTTTTAAAGAGGGACTCTACTGTCCTAACATGAGATTCTCTGAGCACATTGTCCCCTTCTACTGGGATGGTTGTGTGCTTTGTCACTGTCATTACAAAGGTATCCGCTGGAGGGAGCCCAAACAGCTGATCCAAATTTCTCTACGGCAGAAGGTACAACCAAAAGAGTACCTTAGGGCCATTAAGACCAAGTCTGGAGACTCACTGGGAGACCATGAGCTGCTGCATGTGCTCCAGTAGAGGAAAAAGCTGGAAGAATGCTGGATACCATCCAATACACGGTCCACTTGTGAAGCTTATATGGGAGTAGGCTCATAAATTTGCAGAGCCGCTAAAGCATCCTGAATCAGAATAGAAAGGTCCTCTCTGTGAAAAAGGTGATCATATAAGAATCCTCACCTTCCATCAGTGGAAACTCACCTTCCTCTTCAGATTCACCCTCTGGAGAAAAAGTGTCCTCTTTTGCATCTCAAACAATGCCTGTAGGGGGATACGTCTGGGCTGCCAGAGGAATAGATCGGCAAAAAGAATAAGTGGGGGTGCTTGACCCCCCCATCAGGAACAGAGATACTCAAGGGACCCAGGTGCTCTGTAGGGAAAGCCTTGGTCTCAGAACCCCAAGGAGGGAGCTGGCCAAGCAGCTAGTAAGGACTGAAAAGCAGCCTATGAGCTGTTCCAGTAGCTGCTGTTCAAATTCAGTCTAAAAGGGACCCTAGAATCCCAGGAGGCTCAAGGGGGGCTGTCAGCTAGGGGCCCTTCTTCAGCACACTCCCCCTTCACAGGGACCATGTGGTCATCAAAGATGGCGGCCCATCCCATAGGAAGAAAAACCGGAGAGGAACTGGAAGAAGCACTGGAATCAATATTGGGTCCCTAAATTGCCCAAAATTGGATACCAGAGGTGTCGCCATCACACACAGGGCAAATGACCCAGCAGTGTAACTGATTTGATAAGTACCACAAGAGGCACAGCACTGAAATCCCACCATCACAGCAAGGTTCCAGGCGGCAAAAAGAAAATGATCGTAAAAAAAAAAACCACCGAAAAAAGCTGCAATGGCCACGGCAAAAATGAAACCCCAAAAAGCAAATCCCAACGCCTGTCATACTAGCTGGGGAAAAATGATCAGGGTTATCCTAACCAACCACCTCAGGCCTGAGAGACCTAGCTGCCAGAGAAAAAACAAGACCACTATTTTTTTTTTAAATTAGAGCTGCTTTATTACAAGTGGCAAAAAAGCCAAATAGAGCCCATTGAAATCAATGATAAAGAAAAAGCACTCAGAAAAAAAAATCTAAAAAATTCAAAGCAAGCAGTTAAGAGGACAGCAAGAAGGAAGGGAGGCCTGGACCCAACTTACCTTTCCTCCCCTCAGGGGCCCCATAGGTGTCCTCCTCTCTGGCCCACCAAGTGCTAGGAACCTGTAGGTAGCAGCACTGGAAACATGGCAAGCTGTCAACTGAAGGAAACTGCGGCATACCCAAACTCCAAGAAAACATTGGGCCTACTGGTCTCTATACACCGGCCACAGGACCATAATCTGGACGAGGGGTGACAAGCCTTTCCACACTGCTGCACCAGCCCAAACTCCTTGCCACCTGCTGGGGAAGACAATACTGGCTTCTCTCAATGCTGCACTAGAGATATACCAGAGATATCATCACTGATAGTTGCTCAAATCTGCCTCCACCTGCTGGGTGGGAAGCATAAACCACTTGTCTGGACTGGTATAGCAAGACGATAAGGAATTACTGTTTTGCTCCAAATGAAATTGCTGGTTACTGCCACTCAGAAGCTGTCACTGTAAACAAGGTCTTGGTGCTCTCACTGGACATACCAGAAAATGCCTGTATATTTGCTGGCATCCTTTTAGGTATTTTACAAAAGGCTCCTTGTTCAGCAGAGCCTTTATGCCTATCTTAAATGAGCCTTTCAGATTCATAATGTAATTAATACACTGGACCTGGACTTGTGAAATGACAGGCATTTTCATAGTCTATGGACAGAGCATCTTAGTTACTAGAGGCAATATTATGAAGAAAAGTATAATGACCGAGAAATAAATTCATTGGCAGTGAGTTCCAATTTAGAGGTGTGCTCTGATGCTCTTCTTCTCATAGCAGAACTAGTAGACATTGCTGTCGTCAGTGTTGGAATGTGAGGTGAAAAATTCTGTTCCTCATTTTGAGTGCCTTCTCCTACAGGACTGTTCCGTGCTGTTCAACCCTAACATTGTTGTTTATCTACTTTGTTTTTGGTTATATGATGTTATATGTAAAACAAACTTTGATTTGTTAATTGTTGTTTATTGTGAACCGCACCTGATCTTTGGAAGATGCGGTATATAAATGATTGTTAAATAAATAAATAAATAAAATTAATACACCACATGATACAGTTAAGTTTGTGTTCATTGCAATTGAGCTAATTTTTGATTATTTTTCCAGACCTTTTAGAGGGATTTTTTTCTTTCCTTTAAATCAAGTTTTAATAATCATGCCCTATCCTCTCAAATAAGAATCCCCTACAGCCTCCACTCCAAGTAGATGGTTAGCACATCTGCAGTGTAATGACTACCTCTGTACATTCTCAAAATAACCACCAGTATTTTCAAGGCAGTGAATCATGTAATTTTTCTTGTTGATAATAACATACTTTGCTTCTTGTCGTGTCCACTGAATGAAGTGATTTTTCCAGCTACTTATTTACATCTTATTGCTGCCTGACTATATAATACATTCGAGATCTGGAGCTCGTTGCAAGCTGTAGTCTCTTCCCTTGATGGACAGAACTGAAATTGTTCACAGATGCAGGATAGTGCAAGAGATGATATTCAGCGCAGGCTTCCTGTCAGCCATTTTTTTTTTTTAGGGAGACCAGTTACAATTAAAATGCTCCTTTAAAAATATATAATGAAAATGGTCTATATAATTTGCAGTTGTCACTTTTTTGTATGGACAACAGATGGTGGCGTCCAAACTATACTTACAGTCATATTCCTATTTTCTTCAAAGAAAGTGCAAAACAAATACTCGCACTTTTGAATAATCACAGAGGAGGGGAAAATGCCAGTATCTGGTTCCTCTGTAGACCATCTCAAGAGAAAAGATACATTTTCTAAACAACTCTTACTAATAGTAGCTGATGCCTTTCTTTTGATTTTATCCATCATATTTATTTTGTTAATGTGTTTATCTTGGGGTGATTTCAATCAAATTGGAGAATATGACCGACTATATGCACTTTCAGGCACACCCTCTCTGCTCCTTTTCCCTACCGTATATACTGCAATACTGCAGACTCCAAATGAGCTTTAGTTTTATGCTTGCTGCCCAACCACTAAGGATGCTCTGGGCTTGCCACATGTTTCTTGAGTTCCATTACTGTTTTTATTCCAAGTAATTTACAACTGATTTAGAAAGTAGACAGCTAGCATAGTAAATGCAAGTCAGCACATGCTAATGCAGAAATGCTTTCCAATAATAATAGCCCAGAGTTTGTTTTTATTTTTTTTATTTTAGCTGTATTTATATCCCGCTTTTCACCGGGTCAAAGCGGTCAATTGGGAGATACATTTAACACGAGGGGATATGACACACATACGCTAATACTTACAGGGAACATGGGCAATGGAGGATTAAGTGGCTTGCCCAAGACCACAAGGAGTTATAGGACTAGAAATCCCAGTCCCTCCGGCCTGAGATTGCTGTCCCCAGGTGGGACTTGAACCCCCGGCCCTCCGGCCTGAAGTACCTTGTCCTAACCACTAGGCCACTCCTCCCACAAAAACCCCCCAAAAGTTCTTAAAAACGCTAAGTAATTGGGCAGAGATGTTAGCTCAGGTAGGCTAAAAACCTTTCTTCTTCAGAGATCACAATGGGACAGAGATAATCTACATGATGCTGAAATCTAAGAATTTCCATAAAACCATTTGTTTAATATCAAACTGGCACAAACTCAGCTCGGGTGACTTGGCAAAAGCAAATTTTGTAACCTTAATAAACTACCCGAACATTACATTTATTAATTACCGTTTGTAAAGGATCATGAGCAAGTAGGATAACCATCACACAGCATAATTGTTAGCACTGGTGTTTGATATTACAAGAAGGTAATCTATATCTATTCAGGAAGTACAGGTAGAAAGAATATGAGCAGAGCTTGTAAAGTCAGGAGGGTTACTGGTGTGCTATATAGAACCCCCTTCACATAGGGAAGGGAAGGGGGAAATGGATTTAGTTCATGCCTTTTCTCAGAAATTGAAGGCAAGTTACATTCAGGTACAGTAGGTATTTAGAGAAAAATGGATAGAGATTTAACTGAAGACATTCACAAAATTACTATACAAGGGGAGGTGATTACAATCTACTGGAGGCTGATTGGGACATCCTCACTACAGTGTTATCTAGAATAGTGTTTCTCAAGCCATTGCTGGAGCACCCCAAGCCAGTCTGGTTTTCAGGATTTCAGCAACAAATATGTATAGAAGAGATCCGACTGTACATCTATCTCATGCATATTCATCATGGATTTATGTATTTTATTTATTTATTTTTATACTGCTAAATCAATGAATCAAAGTGGTTTAGAAGGAACAAACATTACACAAATAGCATGGCTAACATAGCATAAACTTAACAGTTAAAACAAATAACTAATGGAAAACAACTGAAAACCAGACGGGTTAAGGAGTACTCCAGAAACTGCTTGAGGAACAGTGCACAAAGTGCACAGGCACCTTTGGTGTTTTGCAAGATCCGAACAGAATGGTATAAGGTGCGTATGGAAGAATTCTTTTCTTCTTGCTAAGTACTGTTCTTAGCCACAAGTATTGTTCCATAAGTACTTCTGTGTTTTTATTTGGATAAATATATTTTGAGGGTTCTCTGCATAATTATATCTTATGTTTTCATTTGTATGACTAATTTTATTACTATGCTTTGTAGATTTTGTGTAAATTTGCTGCATCACAGACATGTTTCAGAACTTGGCTAAGTTAGGCTTGGGATTTCCTTTGTATTTATTACATTAATAAAGGCTTTGGGTATGTTTACTAAAATGTGCTAACATCTACTGCGCATTAAAAACAACCATTCAGTAAAAATCCCATGCTATATGTGGGGCAGGAACGGCCTGGGTTATGGGTAAAGATAGGGTATGGCCAGCAATGACAACCAACATACAGTTTGTAATTGTATGCTGACAGGGCTGCTGATAGCACGGGTGCCCTTAACACATAAGAAAAGCCACACTGGGTCAGACCAAGGTCCATCAAGCCCAGTATCCTGTTTCCAACAGTGACCAATCCAAGTCACAAGTACCTGGCAGGTTCCCAAAAAGACACACAGATTCCACAATGCTCGTCCTGGGGTAAGCAGTGGATTTACCAGGTCCTTTCTAATAATGGTTTATGGACCTTGACTCCAGGAACATGTCCAAACCTTTTTTAAACTAAGCTACAGTAACTGTTTTTACTACACCCTCTGAATTCCAGAGTTTGATAACACTAAGTAAAAAAATATTCTCTCTTATTAGTCTTAAATGGGTTACATTATAGCTTCATTGCATGCCCTCTAGTTTTTCTAAATTTTTATGGCATAAACAACCGAACTACGTTAACCCATTCTCCAATCTTCAAGTACTACAGATGATCTCAAATGATAGTTCACAGATTACTAAAAGCAGGTCTGCAATCTCATTTTTCAGTTCTTTCATCACCCTCGCATGTATACTATCTGGTCCAGGTGATTTGCTACTCTTCAATTTATCAAACAGCTGTAATACATCTTCCCGGTTTATCAATATTTCTTTCAATTCTTCTGAAACATGACCTTTATAAACAATTTCAGGCATGGGTAACTTCCCTACATCTTCTTCAGACCGAAGCAAAGAATTAATTCAGTCTCTCCACTATGGTTTTCTGCTCACTCAGTGCCCCTTTTACCTGTTTATCATCCAGTGGTCAAACAGGTTTTTTGCTAAGAATGTACTTGAAAAAGGTATTATGCATTTTTGCTTCCACGGCAAGCTTTTTTTTTTTTTTAATTCTCTCTTTGCCTGCCTTATCAATGCCTTGCATCTAACCTGCCAATGCTTATGTTGTTTCCCATGTTAGTCATTTGACTCCTTTTTCCATTTACTGAAAGATGCTTTTTGACAGCAACAGCCTCTCTGACCTTGCCTTTAAACTATGCTGGTGAGCACTGCTTGGAGGAGCATGGGAGGAGGAGGAACGGGGCTTTCCTGCTACCCCAGCGTTTTGGCTTGCCGCATGATCCTGTCTCTGCCTGCGGTGCTCAGCAGGCAATTGTGTGGCCAGTCTGTTCTCAGCGGAGGTCCTTCCTGCCCATAAGATCTGCAGCTGTGGAACTCAGTTAGCACTGCTTGCAGGAACATGGGAGAAGGAGGAACGGGGCTTTTCAGCTGCCCCAGTGTTTTGGCTTGCCGCGTGATCCTGTCTTTGCCTGCGGTGCTCAGCGGCAATTGTGTGGCCAGTCTGCTCTCGGCGGAGGTCCTTGCTGCCCATAAAATCAGGAGCTGCCACACACGGCTGCGTGTTGCGGCCCATGGGTTGCGATCCAAAGGGGCGCATCCAAAAGGCCTAGATACACCCCTTTGGTGCCCCTTCATTGCACTGAGGGCAGTAGGGAGAAGGGAAAATTCTGGTGAATTTGGAAGCTGCCATGGGGAAGAAGAAGAACAAAGGACCCTCGAAGGAGAGTCCTGTGGCTTCACTGGTAGGCGTAAAAATTGGGCCTATGGATAAACATGTGTTTGTCCTTTCTGCGGGCCAGGTATCCCTGAAGGAGCTTTATTCAGTTCAGGAGGGTCGTACTCTGCCCCCATGCCCGTTTCCTCCCTAGTCTTCTATTATTTTGTCTGAGAATGCTTCTGCAGGGACTATATCCGTTTCTGTGGTGCCACTTCCAAAGTCGGTCTCTGTGCTGGCTTCAGGGGACACTGTGTTAGCAGAAGGATCTCAAGTAGGGGAGATTACTTTGAAAGACATATGGGGGGCATTGCAAAGTACTGAACAGGAAGCATTTCAGAGAAAGCTACCCTGGAAGTTCTGGATTTGAACGTCCTACCTAAAAGCCTAAATTTGGCCTCCAGAACCTCCCTCCCACATTTGCTATGTCATTGTCATTTTCTGTAATATTTATATTGTATTGTAAACTGCTCTGATGCTTTGGCCTGAGTGGTATATCAAATGATTAAACATAAACAATGGTACCAACAAGTACCAAGAAAGCAGACTCTTCCCCAGCACTATGTAAAACCTTATCTAGGTGGCGCGTGAGGTTGGCTACCTTCGCAACAATCAGGGGCAGCCCATCCATTGTGCGGTAATGTTGCCCGCACATGGCCCCTTGCATCTCGGGGTCCCGCGTCCGTCTGCCTGTCTTCAGAGAAAGCCAGGGAGGCCCAAAGCCCAGCACTCGGCTCTCCTCTGCAGAGCTGCAAGAAAGAACGTTGTTTTCATTCATTTCCGCGGCTCTGTTAAAGTTGACCCGCCAGGGCGCCAAGTATCGGGAGGGTAAACGGGGGCATTTCCTGTCTTGCTTGAGACAGGAATGCCCCCATTTAACCTTTGCGCATTGGCGGGTCAACTTTAACAGACCTGCATTAAAGGAAGAAAACAACGTTCTTTCTTGCAGCTCTGCAGAGATGAGCCGGGACGCCTGGCCTTGCCGGTTCCCTCTGAAGATGGTCAGGCAGGCACGGGGATCTTCCAAGGGGGGTGGGCACTGGGACTGGAAATGGGCTGAAGTGGGTTAGGATTGGTAATGGGCTGATGGCGGGGGGGGGGGGGTTAGGACTGGAAGTGAGTTGATCGGTTGGCTTGGACTGGAAATGAGCTAATTAGGGAGAGCTAAGACTGGAAATGGTCCGATAGGGGGGCTAGCACTGGAAATGGACTGATTAGGGGAAGCTAGCACTAGAAATGGGCTGATGGGGGGGGCTAGCACTGGAAATGAGCTGATCGGTTGGCTTGGACTGGAAATGGGCTAATTAGGGAGAGCTAGGACTGGAAATGGTCCGATAGGGGGGCTAGCACGGGAAATGGGCTGATGAGGGGGGGGGGCTAGGATTGGAAACAAGCTTTTTAGGGGGGCTAGGACTGGAAATGGGCTGATTTTGGGAGCCCAGCACTGGAAAAGGGGTGATGGGGGGCTAAGGCTGGAATGGGCTGATAGGGGGGATAAAGCACAGTTACTTACCTGTAACAGGTGATCTCTGGGAACAGCAGGAATTAGTCATCACATATGGGTACGTCGGTACCGACGGAGCCTGCGCGGGAAAGTTCCCCAGCTTTTCAAATGAAAAGCTTTTGGGGCCTCCCACTGCACATGCGCGCTGCCTTCCCGCCTTCCTGACCAGCTCTCCTCAGTTCGAGTTTAAAGCTGAGACAATAGAGAGAGAGGACAGGAAGATAGAGGAATAGAGAGACAACTCCTAGGGGAGGTGGGTGGGTTGTGATGACTAATTCCTGCTGTTCCCAGAGATCACCTGTTACAGGTAAGTAACTGTGCTATCTCTAGGAACAAGCAGGAATAAGTCATCACATATGGGGACTCCCTAGCTGAGATGCCTGGGAGATCCCCCTCCAAGGGTAACCATCTTCGGATGGATCTCAGGCATCCATTCTGGGAAGGTGGGCAGGAGTTGTTTAAGTATGGAACAGGTGTTTGAGGACAGCCTGACCAAACAAGGCATCCCGGCGGGAGTCCTTGTCCAAGCAGTAATGGGCTGTGAAGGTATGCACCGAGGCCCAAGTGGCTGCTCGACAGATCTGATCTATGGATACAGAGTGAAGATGAGCCATAGAAGTGGCCATGGCTCTCGCATTGTGAGCTGTGACATGGCCTTCCAGAGAAATGTTCTTACTCTGGTAAGCAAAGGAAATACACTGAGCAATCCAGTTGGAAAGTGTGCGTTTGGCGACTGGAAGTCCCAAATGAGAAGGATCAAAAGCCACGAAAAGCTGAGAAGACTTTCGATGTGGCTGAGTTCTATTGAGGTAAAAGGCGAGAGCTCTTTTACAGTCAAGAGTATGAAGGTTCCTCTCTGCACTGGATGCATGAGGAGCCGGAAAAAAGACAGGTAGATATACCTCTTGATTAAGATGAAAAGGCGAGACCACTTTAGGCATAAAGTGGGGATTCGTCCTAAGGACCACCTTATCATGATGAAATCTGGTATAAGGTGGATTTGCCACCAAAGCCTGCAGTTCACTGATGCGGCGAGCCAAAGTGACTGCAATAAGGAAAAAGACCTTCCAAGAAAGAAATTTCAGGGAGGTAGATACCAATGGTTCAAAGGGTGGCTTCATAAGTTGACCCAGAACTAAATTCAAGTCCCATGCTACCGGAGGAGGCCGGATGGGAGGCTTAGTGAGGGTTAGGCCTCTCATGAATCTTGCAATAAGAGGATGAGAGGAAACAGATTGTCCATTTATAGGTTTTAAGGATGCTGTAATAGCACTTAAATGGACTCGTACTGAATTCGTCTTGAGGCCTGCATTGGAAAGATGCAGGAGATAGTCTAGTAGAGAATTCAAAGGAAGTGCAAGAGGGTCAAGACCCTGTTGAGCACACCAAATGGAAAAACGTTTCCATTTGAAAGCATAGGAACGCCTGGTAGAGGGTTTCCTAGAGGCATAAAGGATATCTTTCACTGGTTGAGAAAGATTAAACTCTTGAAGGCTTAAGCCTTCAGTAACCAAGCTCGGAGATGTAGGGACTTGGGGTTTGGATGCCACAAAGTCCCCTGCTCCTGAGACAGAAGGTCTGGTGCAGCTCCCAGGTCCAGGGAGGAGCCCTGGGAGAGCTGTAGAAGGAGAGGGAACCACACTTGGCGTGGCCAGCATGGAGCAATGAGGATCATGGATCCGTGATCCCTCTGAAGTTTGAACAGAGTCTTGGGAATCAAAGGAATGGGTGGAAAAGCGTACAGGAATTCCTGACCCCAATGCAGGAGAAAGGCATCGTTGGCCTGGGCTCCCTGACACGGAGTCCTGGAACAGAACCGGGGAAGTTTGGCATTCCACGGACTTGCAAAGAGGTCTATGTCCGGGGTCCCCCATTCCTGAAAGATTCTGCGTATCTGGTCCATATGTAGGGACCATTCGTGTGGGAGCAGAACTCGACTGAGTCTGTCTGCCCGAGAGTTTTGAACTCCTGGAAGATATACTGCCAGAAGATGAATTTGGTGCTCTTTGGCGAAGGCCCATAATCTGAGAGCTTCATTGCAAAGCGACAGAGAGCCCGTCCCTCCTTGTTTGTTGATATAAAACATGGCCACCTGATTGTCTGTCTGAACTAGGACAGTCAGGTTGGCAAGGAGGGTATGGAAGACTGTGAGGGCAAGGAAGATTGCTCGCAGTTCCAGAAGATTGATATGAAGGGTGATCTCTTGGGGAGACCAGATTCCCTGAGTGGAGAGATGTTGAAGATGAGCTCCCCACCCTGTTTGGGAGGCATCTGTTGTGAGGGTTGCTTGGGGCAACGAAGGTTGGAAGGGGGTCCCCAACAACAGATTTTTGGAGGATGTCCACCACTGGAGAGACCAAAACAGACGTTTTGAGGTGAGTACCTGGTCTGACAGCAGTCCCGATGCTTGAGACCACTGGGTGGCCAATGTCCATTGAGCTGCTCTCATATGGAGACGAGCATAGGGTACCACATGAACCGTGGAGGCCATGTGGCCGAGAAGTTGCAGCATTTCTTTGGCTGACAAGTGACTTCTGGACTGAGCCTGGGAGGCCAAGCTTATTAGCCTTTGGCCTCGGACCAGAGGGAGGTAGGCCCTTGCAGTGGTGGAGTCCAATTGGGCCCCTATGAATTCCAGGGACTGAGTAGGGATGAGTTGGGACTTGGGAATGTTTACCACAAGTCCCAGATATTGAAGAATACGCCTTGTGCGGTCCAGAGAAATCTGGGCTTCTGATTGAGATGGAGCTCGGATGAGCCAGTCGTCCAGATATGGGAAGACAAAGATTCCCATGCCTCTGAGAAATGCGGCAACGACTGCCATGCATTTTGTGAATACTCTTGGAGCAGAGGCCAGACCGAAGGGTAGTACTCTGTACTGGAAATGTTTTCCCTGGAACAGAAATCTTAGATACTTTCTGTGGGATGGATGGATGAGTATATGAGTGTACGCATCCTTGAGATCTAGAGAACAAAGCCAATCTTGACTCTGAAGGTATGGAAGGAGAAGGCCCAGAGAGAGCATTTTGAATTTCTCCTTGAATAGAAACCTGTTCAATTCTCTCAGATCTAGGATAGGTCTGAAGCCCCCTGTCTTCTTTGTTATGAGAAAGTAAGGGGAGTAGAAACCTAACCCCTGTTGTGGAGGAGGAACCTCCTCTATTGCCCCTTGGGCAAGAAGAGAAGAGACTTCCTGACCCAACAGGGTCAGAAGAGATGGGGGAGAACTGAATTGCCTCACCATGGTATGGGGAGGAAGGCTGGAGAAATGAAGTTTGTAGCCTTCTCGGATAATAGAGAGGGTCCATTGCTCTGATGTTATTTGCTCCCATCTGGGAGCAAAGTGAGCTAGCCTTCCAGGAATGGTGAGGGGCTCTGGCTGTGCTAGAGCCAGAAACGGCAAGTTCTCTAGAGGGAAGTCAAAACCCCTGAGGGGGTTGAGCCTGCTGGGATGTAGCAGACACTGCAGGCTTTGACTTTACCTGCTTAGATTGTTGACGCTTAGCCGCAAGGCGAGGCTGAGCAGATTGCTGGCCAGTATTTGTGGGAAATCTGGTCTTTTTATAGTAAGGCCTTTTAAAAGGCTTCTTTTTGGTAGGGGTAGAAGTAGACTTGGAAAGTCTATCTAGAGTGGCATTTTCTGCATCCATTTGAGCAGCTTTAATCTGCCAGTCTTCCCCAAATAAGTTCTCACCGGTACAGGGCAGATTCCTGAGGCCTTCTACAACCCAGGGTTCTAGGTTAGAAGCCTGGAGCCAAGTGAGACGTCGGGCTGCAATAGCAATTCCCGAAGCTCTGCCTGCAACTTCAAAGGAATCAAAGGCTGCCCTGTTGGAGAACTTGGAGACCTCGGAAAGTTGTGTCACCATAGAAAAGAAGTCCGCCCTTTGATCATCAGGGATAAAGGGGGCAAAATTCTGTATTTTTAGGGCAAGTTGCCCAAGATACATGCCCATATAAAGGCTATAAGAGTTGATCCTGGCTATAAGCATACTAGCCTGGAACATCTTTCTTCCAAAAGAGTCTAGGTTCTTACATTCTCGCCCTGGAGGGGTAGAAGAATGCCTCTTAGGACTCTTTATTTTCTTCATGGCAGACTTCACCACAATGGAGTGGTGAGGCAGCTGAGTTTTCTGGAACCCAGGCGAAGGAGGGACCCGATACATGGTGTCCAACCTGCGGGAATGGGGAGACAGTGTTAAAGGAGTCTCCCACAAATCCATCAAGTGTTCTTGAAGGATTTCATGGACAGGCAGAGTGACTGCCTCTTTAGGAGCTTTTGAGTATCCTAAAATGTCCAATTTTTTTGATCTGGGTTCTCTTTCAGAAGATGTAGTAATAGAAAGTGCTTTAGCTACATCAACAATGAAATCCTGAAAGGATAAATCCTCTGGAGGAGACATCCTCCTCTTGGGAGAAGAGGGCTCCTCAGGAAGAGTAAGCTCAGCGGAGTCATCAGAGGAATTGAATTCATCAGAAGAATCTGAGTACTCTTTCTGTGCTTCCAATGTACGATACGCATACCGATCGGTATCGACATCGGGCGTATCGGGCATGGGATCGGTACCGGGCGAAAGCTGGAATCCGGCATGCGAAACCGATCGACGTTTAGAAGTCGATGGTCTCGGTTCCGGTGTAGATACCGGAACCGGGGTCGGTACCGATGAAATCGGTACCGAGGGCGTCGCAGCCTTAATGAAGGCCAGTACGGCCTGCTGCATGGTCTGGACAGTACTGCCCATAGACGCCACTACTGCCTGGATGTCGGTACCGGTATGGGCCGGTACCCCAGAGCAGTCCAACAGGTGATCTGTCGAGGCCGTGCCATCGATGTCAACCTGTGACCCCATGATTGCTTTGGAGGCCAGAACCTCCCGCCGGGGTTTTTTGGCCTGGGCAGAATCCTCGAACTCAGAACTGAGAGCCTCTCGATCTTTAGAAAGAGATTTGCTTTTAGAGGATTTGCCCACAGAAGTTTTGGTTACCTGAGATCCATCCGGAGAGGAAGACCTGGATGACTGTGATGCTTCTGAAGGAAACAGCACATGGAGCTTGTTAGCCCGGTTCTGCAAACCGCGTTTAGACATCTGGGTGCAGGATGGGCAGTCCGGTATGGAGTGCTCAGGTCCCAAACATTTGAGACACCATTCATGGGTGTCTGTGACAGAAATGACAGCACTGCATTTGGTACATTTTTTGAAACCAGGGACTGGCTTCTCCATGAGGAGAAATTGTGTAGGCCTTAAGGCCTAACACCGGGTACCAAGCTGTGCTGAAGAAAAATAAAAAAGTCGTTTTTTGTTTTTTTTTGATATAGAAAGAAAGAAAGACCGGCGATACCGGTTTCGGTATGGGGAAGGCAGGTACGCGGTCTAAAGAAACAAACAAAAGTAACAAATTCTTCAGCGGTGACAGGAACACGACCTGCTGGCTCCGCGGAAAAAGAAGAACTGAGGAGAGCTGGTCAGGAAGGCGGGAAGGCAGCGCGCATGTGCAGTGGGAGGCCCCAAAAGCTTTTCATTTGAAAAGCTGGGGAGCTTTCCCGCGCAGGCTCCGTCGGTACCGACGTACCCATATGTGATGACTTATTCCTGCTTGTTCCTAGAGATGACTGGAAATAGGCTAGGACAGGAATGGGCTGGGCTAATGGGAGGACTAAAACTGGAAATGAGCTGATGAGGGGGAGGGGAGGAGAGAGCTGCTGGACTTGGAAGAAAACTAGGGGTTAGGGCTACAAATGGGCTGATGGCGATGGGGAGGAGAGAGCTGCTGGCCTTGGAAGAAAACTGGGGGCTAGGACTGCAAATGGGCTGATGCGTGGGGATGGGAGAATTGGACTGGAAGGGAGCAGATGCTGAGGAGGGGCTGGAACTAGAAGGAAGCTGATGTTAGGGGAGGACTACAGGGAATGCGGCTGGCGAGAGAAATAAAGGAGCTGGGGGAGTGAGGATGGAGAGGGGAAAATATATTTATACGAAACAGAAGAAAAATCTACGACTGGCTGTGTATTGGGAGAGTAAGTGGGGATTGAGGATGGAAGGGTGAAATGTGAGTGGATGAAAAAGGAATAAAGAAAGAAATGGAGGAAAGACCAAAAGGGGAAAGATCAGTATGTTAGAGCAGATGTAGTGAGAGAATGGAAAAAACTAGAAGAGAGAAGAAAGGACAAAAGGACAGCAGACAATCGAGAGTTAACAGAAGACACAAAGAAACCAGAAGAAAGTGACTGGGGCAATTGCGACTGAAAAATAAAATGCCCAAACAACAAACAGTAGAAAAATACTTTTTTATTTTGAATTTATTAACTGGAACATGTCAGCACTGGGAAATGTGCATTGCTAATATCGTTGCATTTTGTTTAGTTAAAAGAGGAAATGAATTTATAGTTTTATTTATCCACTGTTGTTGTATATTCCAAGTTTGGCTTTTGGGGTTCCAAGTTTAATTATTCTCTTTATATTTCTAAATTTTGATCCCTTGTTCTATGTTTGGTGATGGTCTATGTTTTGCATGTGTAACCAAGCTGCGGTATTCTGTTCATATAGTTTCTATGTGACACAGTCCCACTTGTTCTCTTTCCCCAGTAGGAGATGTATTGGTATTCTCTGAGATGTATTGGTTTAATATTTGCAGTGTTGCCTTTGGTTTGGTGCTTTGTGAGTCCTGGTAGTGCTGTTATGATACGGTGGGTTTTCTATGGGCTCTAAATGAGCAGGGTGAATAGTATTTCCTGGCAGTTGGCACTGGAGTATAGTAATGTAGAAATCTGGTATTCTTTCTTTATCCTCACTGCTCATGCAAATGGTATTCAGACATTCATTAAGAGGCATGTTTAAAAGTTACTGTGCATTCACAAGTGTTAATGTGCACTAAGTGCAGGAACACTCATTTATTTCTACTGGTGCAGTGGCACTTAGCACAAATAAATTTTTAGTAAACATGCCCTTATGTCATTGCCAGGACAAAAGAGAGGCTTGTGAAGGGCTCCTTTGAAAGCTGCCTAAAATTTTAGTTGGCAACATATACATTTCAAAATAAAATAAATTAACTTTATGCAAATGAGGTCCAGTGGATATGCAAATGAGGCCCCACAATGAGTCTCTGCACATGGCCCCGCATCACCCTTGGGCCGCCCCTGGCAGCAGGCAGGCATGTTACCAGGCAATCCTCATGTCCACCAGCCACCCAGCTATCTACATGCCTAATAATCAAATTGCCAACTATAACAGCTGTCCTAACCCTTCCCTCATGGGCACATGGCCCTGGAGAAACCTCCTCGGTGCAAGAGGATTTTACATCACCAAGTAGACAGGTCCTAGCTACAGGATCACTTCCTGCCTCACTAAGGTGATGCTCTCCTTTCATGTGACCTCCCTCCTCTATGGCAACTGAGAGGCTGCCAGACTGGAGTGGGACTTCAGTACTACGTCCCTGTATGTCTCGTCTAAGTACCTCTCTGACTTCCTTATATCCTCCAAGTCTGCTACTCTAGACTCCAAAGACTGCATTTGTTCTCTGAGGGCAAAGAGCTCCTTGCACCTAGTGCAAACATATGACCCCTCACCAACTGGGAGAAAATCGTAAGTGTGACACTCAATGCAAAAGACTGGATAGCCTCCATCTCTCTGCTAGACTGCTGTCTGCATCTTAGTTATAAGGTTTTGTTTAGCTATTTAAGTTGTTTGAAGTTACTAGGGATACTTGAACTGATACAACTATTCCAAATAAGTTTAAGCAACTTTATTCACCTGAAGTTTAATTAATTTCAGGGCCTTAATTAATCTATTCCTGGTGAGGATAACCTGCTACTCCTGAAAGTGAATATGAATACCCCTCCCTCTTTAATAGGTCTAAGAGCCTAAAAAGCTAAGATTATGCCTGGGGTGGGTGGGAGTATGGGGGGGGGGGTGGGAGGGAACACTTAGTAAAGGCTGGCTTGCTACACAGGTCCCAGACCTGTGCTTTTAAGATGATCTGTTAATAATTTCCTGGGTAATTCACAGCCCTTGCTTTGATGGAGGGAGCCTTTCAAATTGCCCCTTTGATCTGTCACTTGGCTTTAACTTCTATTTGAAACAATTTCACAGGTCTCCCTATCTGGAAGGCTTCTTGTGGGGGTCTCTAGAAACAATTTCCTATTCCTCCTCCTTTATACTCAGCTATTGATTTAAATTAAAGCTATCTGCTAATACTAGGCCCCAACTGAGTTAACAAATACACTGGATTCTAAATTACACAGATTAATCAACTTTTAATCCAAAGAATTCCCTTTTACCCCAAGATTTAGAGAATTTCCCAAAAGCAAATACTAACAAGTGCAGAACTCTCTCCAGCAGTAGTCATCCCTTTTGATAGTCCTTCAAGACCTCCTCAAGAGATGGCATTAAGTACATCCATTCTACTGGCAGCAGTTTGTGTGGCCACAGCCCAAAAGAAAAAAGAAACCCTAACCCCCCTGATGGCATCACTAACCTCCCCCCCCCCCCACCAAAACTAAGACCCTAACCCTTCCAAAGGCATCAACTAATGCCCTGATCCAATCATCCACCCCACCCCCCCTCCAATTCAAGCCCTCCCCACAAAGATCAAAGCCCTACTCCCAACACAACTGGGGCTTACCTGGAAGTATCCCTGGTGATCTACTGCCGTCCAGGTTGGAAATGATATTACCACTAGGAGTCAATCTGCCAAAAAAGTGATGACCCTTATTTGGAAGGCTGAATTCTAGTGACTGTGTTGTGAGATTACTGCTAGGGGTCACAGCTGCCATTTTGAATCTGCACAGCAGTGTGGCAAGACTGGAGGGGGATCGCTCCCACTCAGCCACTAGAATATCAGGGATACTGCTAGGTAAGTCGAGGGATTAGAGAGGGAGGGTAAGGCTGGGTTTTAATTCTTTTAGGGGGGGTCCTGAATTTAGGAGGTGGGTGGATGATTGGATCCAGGGGATGGGTGATGCTTTTGGGAGATTGGGGCTTGGATCGTGAGAGTGGGGGATGCCAGTAGCGAAGAACTATATGTCTGCTAGTAACTCACTTATAGTCAGCTCACTTTCCCCTTTAGACTTCTCCTGCACACCAATCCAATTAAGTCTGACTTGTCAGCCATCAATACCCATCTTTCACAAATAGCTTCCTGGTTAAAGATCAACTTATTCAAACTCAGCATTCAAAAACACTTGCTATATGGTTTGCAGGCTCCTCTCCAGTTCCTAGTATTTCTCCATCATTTGATGCTATCCCTATCCTTTTTTTATCGATCTAAGTGTCACATTGGACCCTTCTCTGTCCTTTTATGATCATATTGGTTCTATAGTAAAAAGCTCATTCTATGTTCTCCGACAAATCCTGCTCTGTTTGTCCATTTCTCAATCCCTGTGCACTTATTACCATAATTTTGAGTTTAGTCTTATCTCATCTCCATTACGGTAGAAGTCTGTCGGACTTCCAGATTATGTGCTAAAAAGATTGCAAACCATATAAAGCACTGCTGTCTGACTACTTGCCCACGCCTGCAGATTTGACCATATCACCCCACTGCTGATATAATTATCACTGGCTGCCTATATATTACCGCACACAGTTTAAGATTCTGACTTGTTCGTAAAACATTTCATACTGGTACACCTTCCTACCTATCGTCATTAATCATTCCCCATGCTCCCCACTGTATCTACACTCTGTTCATCCAAATCGCCTTTACCTTCCCCCTGCACCCGTGCTAGATATAACTCAACTTGACATTCAGTTTTCTATTTCTGTGCACCCAGCATCTGGAACGACCTACCACCAGATCTCCATCAAAAAATAAAACATTTAAATATCAGCTCTGAAAACCTCTTTTTTTAGGAAAGTATTTATGTTCCCTCTATAGTCTGGCTATTTGGTGTCTATTCTTATACTTCCATACCCTCCTCTATCCCTCTTTCTCTTTTGTATGACTGTGTATACTATTACTAGCTGTCTTCATATTGGAGTTCCTTTCTGATTCTTTTGTATATTGTTTTATGTAAACCACTCTGCTCACCTGGAAAGGCAGTATATCACATTTTAATAAACTATAGACTCTTACTTTCAGAGGTTTTTGAATCTCTCCCTCTCTGGAGGACTAAGCACTGTCCTAAAATTCCAGCCTGCAACAAGCCTTAGACAGGCTTGTACCTCCCCAATCTATCTCCCACTCAGGCACTCAGAAGCATCATTGGTTCCATACTGGTTTGAGCCTCACAAAGCATCAATTACTCAAAGCACTAGCATTCAGCTAAATCTCTATCAGGATTTATTATGTTTTAAGGACCATCATCATTATTATCAAGATGCCTTTGCTAAGAGATATTACTTTAGTCTTCTCAAAGAGTTTGGAAACCACCCCAAGAAACAGTTGTCCATTGTTAAGCAGCTCCCCTCAACCCATATTACTCAATCAGCTTGGGTCGGGACCCTCTGCCGACATCTTTAGTTCTAAGGTCCATGATTTATGTAACAACTTTAACACCGGTCCTCACACTCTGACCATCTCTTTAAGCCTGGAACCAGGGTCCTCCAACACCAGCTCTTCCATACCACTTACTCACTGCTGGTAATGTTTTCACTTTGCAAGCAACTTCTCTCTCCTGAAAATGTTTATCCAAATATGAAAAACTACCTGCCCACTTGATCCTATCATTTCAAAGTGTGTGTGTGTGGGGGGGGGGGAGACAGTCTCTTGGCCTACTCTGTCACACTCCACCTTATTATAGTTTCTCCACTGCGACTGTTTCTACTTGCTAAAAGCAGGCTTTTGTGCATCCAATCCTTAAAAAGCCTACACTGGACCCTCTTATAGCCGCTAATTATCAACCAGTGTCCAATCTACTGTTTATTTCCAAGCTTACTGGGCAACTCATGTTCCATCAAATCTCTGACTCCATTGAGGTAACTGACATTCTGCATCTGCACCAATCAGGATTTCGATCAGGTCATGGAACTGAAACCATCGTGGCTATTCCACTCAGCAAAGCACACGGTTTTCTTGATCAGAGCTGTGCCACTTTATCACAGCATCTCAGCTGTTTATTCCAGGATTTGGACATCTGAGCCCAAATGTCTTCATACATTGCAAAAAACTGTGGTATGGCTTCTCACTCCATTACTGAGGCAATACCACTGGCTTCCCATTCTCTACCGCACCCATGACTCTGGCTCCGACTCAAAAGCACCCATTATACACCCTGATGCTCATATCAGGGCATTTCAGGGGCAGCACTGAAGTCAACTGGTCAGTGGCGATATTCGGCCGCTGACTGTTTAACTTAAACCAGATAAAGTTAGGAAGAAAAAAAAAGACTGGCCTCACTTTATCTGGTTTAGTGTTCTGACCAGAAGCTGAATATTGCTGCTGATTGGTTAGCTAAAACACTAACCAGGCACCTACTACTACTACTAATCATTTGTATAGCGCTACAAGGCATATGCAGTGCTGTACACAGGGCTGGTCCGAGGATTTCTGCCACCTCAGGCAAACCCTCCATGCCGTCCCCTGAATATTGCGGTGCCACCTGGCCTGCCATGTTGCCCCTCCTCTTGGGATCCATCTTCCTACCTTGGGGAGGGGGGCAGCACGGCAATGCCTCCACTGTGTCAGGCTTTAAAGTGCCCGCACTAGGGCGCTCCCCTTCGACGCAATTTCCTACCACTCCTGCCCCTCCAAAAGGAAGCTGCATCGCAGTGGGGCAGGAATGGCAGGCCGTGAACACACTAGCGCGATACTTTAAAGCCCAACTCAGTGGAGACATTGCAGTGCTGCTCCCCTTCCCAAGGTGAGCAGCACTGCCGGGAGGGGAGGCAGCACAGGTGGCTGGGCAGTGATAAACTACTGGGAGGAGGGAGGACCAATTCCACCCACCGGGGCCTGCTGCCCTAGACGACTGCCTAGTTCGCCTAGTGGGATGGGCCAGCCCTGGATGTAGATATAGATGTAAGACACAGTCCCTGCTCATCAGAGCTTCAATCTAATCAAGATGAAAAAATATTGCAAAACTGGGGACTAGAGTATGGTAAGATACACCTGGATATTCAATGACAGTGGCCGAACATGTCCCCCTTAATATTTATTATTTTTTTTATTGTGCTTTTGCTTTAGTTTTTTCTTTGATTGGAAATAATCTGCCTCTCCTTTTTTCACTTTTTAAATAATGCATCTTTTGTGCAAAGATTTAATCTATGTAGTTTCAGGAAGGCAAAAGAATTCACAGAAAAATAAAAATGTCAGCAAATGCTTCGGCCAAAAGCACCATGGGAAGTGCAATGAGCTAAATGTAAGAATCGGGTAGAGGTTCTGTGGAGTTTATTTGGATCCATTCTTGTCTGCATTATTTTCCTCTTCAAGATGCTGCAGGAAATTAAATACCTTTGGAAATAAAAGATGTTCTTTCTCAAAAGCTTTGCAAGAAAAATGAGTTGCAGTCTGAGCCTAAATATCACAGCATTAAACTGTGTCTCTAGCAAATAGCATATATAGTATTTCGATGTAAATGTTCTTACCCCTCCTTCATGTCATTTATAGGCAATGGAACTCGGCCTCCCCTATCCAGAGCTGAGGTAATGTTTATAGCATTCAATTTGTCTGGCTGCCACACATTTTTCACTGCTCCAAGAAAATCTCCAAGGACCTCACTCGCCAGTACTTCTTCCACATTCATATTTTTGATGAAGAACTCAGCTTGATATGGTAAGAAGAGATCTAATTGCAAAGGGAGGAAATCAGTAGTTGCATGAATTTGGATTATCAATATCAGTACTCCAATCGGAGTTCAAGGTGAGTAAGATTGAGGTATAGTATTTCAAAGGATCATTGTCACTGTAGAAGGCGGCCCTGGAACTCATGAAACCAAATGTGGGAATTCTATATAATCTGCAGCCAAAGATTCCAACAAGGGACAGCGGGATTTCAACCAGCAACATGCTGGCTCTAATACAAGGCTCTCGGCAGGGAGCTGAAGATGCTAAATTAGTACGAGAACCACAGGTAGCTAAGCCTTTTGCTCATTTTCCTCCCTTCAATATTCTGTCACAAACTTGCTGCTCCTTAACTTCCCTCTCAGCCTGCTACTCAGTCACCTACTGCTGACACCACACAGAATACTTGATGCATTATTTCTTCATTCAAATTAAGTGTGGGTCAATCATACTTTATTGCAGGTTTTGCCTTGTTTTCACAAATACAGCATGTGCACCCATTAAGTATGTTTTCCAGCCCTTTACCACCACAGTATAACAAATGGCTCCTTCAAACATACATGGGTCAACTTAGTCCTGGAGACAGCAGCCATACAGGACCCACAAGCAGGTAAATACAGCTGTACGGGCTATTCCTGCAATATTTAGCAAAGCAAAACTGTTCACAAAGTGTTTTCTTAAACAATTATTTATTTTGTATCATTTAAGTTTATTTATTTAACCATTTATATACCGCTTTATCTTGGAATCATGTTTTTCATTGCTCCAAGAAAATCTCCAAGGACCTCACAGTCTTTATTCAGGTGTCGCAGCAGATGTTGTTTAGTTTTCTTCATAATTTTTTTCTGGCTTCCTGCTGCCCTAGACAAGTTAGACTAACATACAGTTCAAAACCACAGCCACTCTCTCTCACTTGCAGCAGCTACAGAAATAGCACACACACATGTGGCAAGTAACTTTATAAAGTCCGGTATGGTTAACTTGCGTTTTTCAGCGCATATTTCACACCTATTTTTAAAAAGTCAAGTGCATGCGTACTTAAGTGGTTGAAGATGTGCATTAATTTAAGGCACGATCATTTACACCAGGCTCACACTTAGTTTTGTCAAGAACATACACAAATTATAGTATATTATAATTTACACACATACTTGTGTGCTCAGCCCAAGCCCCCTGCAACTTATAGATCGGCACCCTCCTTCCTCATTATTATTAATGCTGGATACACCCCAACCCCCTTTTCCCAAAACTCCTTTGTGAACTCTTCACGTGATACTAGTATTTCTCCTTCAAGTCCAGTGTTGAAAGAAAATTGCAGGTGAAGGGGTAAATGCATAGCCAGAATAAAAATAAACTACTGAGCAGTAAATATTTACTGTAGCATCATATGAACAGGCTATGATAGTCCAAGAGCATTGTAAATTTTAGATATGGATCAAAAGCAAAACACTCAGCTGTACGGACAGCTAAAAAATATTTTACTCACTGAAAAAACATGCAGGAGAAAGGCTTTGCACAGAATGTAGCAATCAAAAACATGATAACCATACAGCCAATGTACATCTAGAAACTATGGGCCCGATTTTGATTTAAGCACGCTATGCGCCGCTGTGGCACACAGCCTGCCTGCCGACCCCCTTAACTCAGATTTTCACTTCTGCCATGGTGGAAGTGAAAATCCAGGTTATGCTGGATGCGCCGGCAGCCGCAAAGGCAGAGGCTACAAGGGTAGCCGCGACTTTCAATGCTACCCGCGTAGCCCTCTGCGCCTTAAAGCAAATCGCTGCTACCCATGTAGCCCTTTCCTCCACTCCTGCTCTGCCCCAGAATATCCCTAATATGCCCCGATGCTACCCGCATAGTATCTGGGTGCATTAGGGACTTATCCGGGATTCTTGAAAGGCACTACTCGTGTAGGTGCCCTTCGAAAATCGCGGATAAGACCTTTACACGGATAACTAGGGAATTTACGCATGTAAAGGCTTTCAAAAATCGGGCCTTATATGCAAAATATGTATAATGTTGATGCAAGGAATAGTCGCAATACAGGAAGACAGTGACAACATTAATATATTGCTGATTTAAATCACATGTGTTTATAAATGTTTCAAAGACAAACCAATAAATTCATGCTTTCTCTTGTGGGATCACAGGATGTGTTTTTATTTCTTGATCAAGCATGTGTTATTCTAGCTTTCTCTCACTCTACAGTAGCTTCATTTCCTACTAGCAGTCATGCAGACAATGTACTGGGAGTAGGAAGTGAAGCTGGAGTGACATAAAAGCAAAAATAATATGGCCACTTTCTGGCCGGACCAGGGAACAAGTTCCATGCTTTTTCTATTATTCTTAGGTTTTCTGGATTTCTTTCCCAAAATTATACTTTTCTCCAGAGTGAGGCAAGAGAAAGAACTCTCACACGCAGGCATCTGCATTGTCGGCAGAAACTAACATAATGGCTGAGCTAAGTAGCACGGGTGCAGCTAATGCCATCTCAGTAGGTGGCCTTAGTTGCACCTGCAGCCATTTTGCCATGCTGAAATGTGGTAATTGCAGGGGAATGTAACTATCACCCTGAAGTTAGCCTACGGTCCCACGCTGGTAATGCGACCCAAATGTGTGTTACCAGCACAAAGCTTAGGAAACATTCTGCTAAATGTGCCAAACAACAAGAGGGGCTCAACAGCACCAATGTAGCAGCTCCCACTTCCACAAAAACAACAAAAGTGACTTGGCGGCCCCAACATAGCATGTTCCACCTTTACAAAAACAAGAGTGTCTCAGTGGCCCCTACACAGCACTTCCTATCATCAGAAAAAAAAAGACGGTCTTTGTGACCCCAACACAACACTTCCCACTCTAACATAAACACCAAGAGGGGCTTGGCTTTTCCAATAAAGCTTGAAACTGTGCACTAAACCAGCATGGTGTTAATATAAACATATATTCTGCAAAAAAAGAAAGAAGGTGCAAAATGTTTGCACACCAAGGAATTAAAAGTAAAAGCGAGAACCACAGCTTATATCACCAAACCACAGCTTATATCACCAAAGTATAAAATTATAACTCATTTTATTTTGTTGTCATAAACTCCGTTGTGGTTCTTGCTTTTTCTTTTTGAACATATATTCTGCATCCACAGAGATGGGGGTTTTCTAGCTTTTGCACTGAGTGTCTCACATGTATGATTTTCTCCCAGTTGATGAGAGTTCTTACATGTGAACTAGGTGCGAGGAGCTCTTTGCTCTCAGGGAACGAGTTCGATCTTTGGAGGCTAGAGTAGCAGACTTAGAAACATAAGGAAGACAGAGAGGTATATAGACGAGACCTATAGGGATGTAGTACTGAAGTCCCACCTCCAGTCTCGCAGCCTCCCTGTTGCCTTGGAAGAGAGAGGTCACGAGATAGGAGAGCATCAACCTGGTGTGGCAGGAAGTGATCCCGTAGCTAGGACCTGTCCTCCAGGTGATGTAAAACCCTCTTGCACTGTGGAGGTTTCTCCAGGGCCATGTGCCCATGAGGGAAGGGTTAGGAGAGCCATTATAGTTGGTGATTCGATCGTTAGGCATGTAGATAGCTGGATGGCTGCTGGACGTGAGGATCACCTGGTAACATGCCTGCCTGGTGTGAAGGTAGTGTACCTCACGCGCCACCTAGACAAGGTTTTAGAGTCTGTTGTCTAGGTACATGTTGGTACCAATGACATAGAAAAGTGTGGCAGGGGGAGGTTCTGGAGGCCAAATATAGGCTTTTAGGTAGGAAGCTGAAATTCAGAACTTCTAGGTTAGCATTCTCTGAAATGCTTCCCGATCCACACACAGGACTCAAAAGACAGGCAGAGCTGCAGAGTTTGATGAGAAGATGGTGCAATGCAGAGGGTTTTGGATTTGTTAAGAACTGGGCAACATTCTCGGAAAAAGAGGGGCTTTTCTGAAAGGATGGGCACCACCTTAACTGGGATGGAACTAGGCTGCTTGCATTAACCTTTAAAAAAGAGAGACAGCAGCTTTTAAACTAGATAATAGGGGAAGGCCGACAGTCACCCAAGGGCATATGGTTCAGAAGGATGTAGCCTTGAAGGATATTAGCAAAAGACTGAAGTTAGGGCACATCAACAGAGAGCTTCCAATAAAGACAAAAGTAACCCAAATGCCAAGCACAGAACAGACAGAGCTTAAAGATTCCAAAATTATTTATTTATTTACAGTCTCTTTTATACCGCGCTATTCAACATCAGTGCGGTTTACAATGAACATAGAAACTACATATTTTCTTGGGTACTCTGTGTTTATAATGAACAGGAATTAAAAACTTGGATAACTTGGGGTAACTATTTACAAACATGCAACAAGTTAGGTTTCAGCTCATCGGTCTTAGCCATGGGTGTTTTGCGTGGTATACATGGATGGGGCTATTATCGCATTGTCTACCAGGTAGTGCAGGAGGAAGAGGTGGTGCTTCAAGGCTTTCCTAAACTGGAATAAGTCGGTGATTGCTCGGATGTTGGGAGGTAGGGTATTCCAGCATCTGGGCGCACAGAATTTGAAGGCCCTGCTTGCTGTTGACTGGGTGCATTGGGTTATTGATTTTGGGACTATCAGTGTATTGAGTGCTACCGATCTTCTGGACCTGTTGGTGGGAGTGGTCTGGATCAACTCAGATAGTGATGAAGATGCGAGCCCATTGATGGTTTTGAACGTCAACAGCAGGGTTTTGTATATGAGTCTACTATGTATCGGGAGCCAGTGGAGGTGCTTCAGTATGGGCGTCACATGATCTTTCCTGGATGCACCATATAGGACTCTTGCCGTGGTGTTCATCGCAAGTTGCAGCGGATTCAGGGTGACCTGGAGGAGCCCATGCAGGATTACATTTGCATAATCAAAATGTGGTATGATCAGTGCCTGATAAATTTTCCTGAAGTCTTCTGGCTCCAGCAAGGATCGTAGGTGTCTGAGGGATCGTATCTTATGGTACACCGCCCTAACTATGTTGCCTATGTGCACTTTCTTGTCCAGTCGCTGGTCTAAAGTGACTCCGAGATATCTGATTGTGGGTTTGGTCTGGAGATCTGCTTCCTTGACTCTTAGAAAGGGTGGAGTGGAGAAATTTGGATTCCTTGTAATGAAGAGTACTTCTGTTTTTTTGTGTTGGATCCTGAGGTTTTGGGTTTGGAGCCAGTCGGATACTGCATTAAAGCAGTTTGTCAGTGGCGAGAGGTCTGGGCTCTCAGTTGAGAAAGGCATGTATAGCAGCACGTCGTCTGCATATATCAAGCAATTGACACTGAACGACCGGATAAGGTTGCAGATAGGCTGCATGTATACGTTGAACATCAGGGCAAAGAGGGAGGAACCCTGTGGGACATCCTGCTTCTGGTGGAAAGGATTTGATGATGTTGCCCCGGAACGAACGTGCTGCCATCTGTCAGAAAGGTAGGACTTGCACCAATCCAGTGCTTTGTCAGTGATTCCCTTCTCCTTTAGACGTTCCAGAAGAAGCTCAGGCTCACGGAGTCGAACGCAGCTGCAATGTCCATGAAGATGAGGACAAACCCTTGACGAATGTTGTCAATTCCTGCTATTATGTTGTTGATGAGTGTGGTAAGGAGCGTTTCAACTCCATGAGCCTCTCTGAAGCCGTGTTGGCATGGGTCCAGTGGTGCAGAGGTTTCTATGTGTTCTTGAATTTGCATCTGGACTTCCTTCTCAATTATTTTTGCCAGTAAAGGTATGCTCGATATCGGTCTGTATGAGTCTACCTTCTGGGGGTCGAGCTTGCTGTTTTTTAGTAAAGCACAGTTACTTACCTGTAACAGGTGATCTCTGGGAACAGCAGGAATAAGTCTTCACATATGAGTCTTCACATATGGGTACGTCGGTACCGACGGAGTCTGCGCGGGAACGCTTCCCAGCGTCCAATCAAGAGCTTTTGGAAGCATCCCAGCACGCCTGCGTGCTGCCTTCCCGCCTTTCCCAACTGCCTCTCCTCAGTTAAGTTTTAAAGCTGAGACAAAGAGAGAGAGAGGAAAGGAAAGACAGATAGAGATACAACTCCTGGGGAGGTGGGAGGGTTGTGAAGACTTATTCCTGCTGTTCCCAGAGATCACCTGTGCTATCCTGTAAGTAAGTGTGTAAGTGTAAGTAACTGTGCTATCTCCAGGAACAAGCAGGAATCAGTCTTCACATATGCGGACTCCCAAGCTGAGATGCCTGGAGTCCCAGCATGTCATAGGCTGGAACATGCTATCTCCCAGAACACCAGGCATCCTGAGGATGGAGGGTGGAGGATGGAGGGTAGGAGTTGAAGAAAGAAGGGTGCTGTGAAACAGCTAACCTAGCATATGACTGCAGAGATGGAGTCCATGTGAGGATGATGATGGTCATCACTAATATTGCAAAGGATATTGCAATATGGACCTCCCCTGACAGGATTTCACAGAAGTATGGAGGTTCATGGATCTACTGGGAAAACTAGTAGATGAACCTTGAAGAGGACTCCACTGTAAGTGGAAGTAATAATCCTGTAGGAAAAAACTAGTGGAGGTCAGGATCCTGAAAGGTAACAGGTAACCCCAGTAGGGGAAACTGGGGTAGTCCAAAAACGGTGGGCCTTCAGCGGAAGGCTTTATGAGAAAAACCCTAGCTCTTTTGGAGGCAGAGTAAGTCACTCTTAGGAGCAAAAGAGAAGGCTAACCGATTTGGACAAACAGGCACAGTCCCTGTGGGGAGAAAGGTGTAGGAACCCCTTGTATCCCAAAAAGGAGGACAAATGCCGGAGGCGTTAAGCCTGTGATGAACTGAAGATCCACAATGTCTCTCCTAACTGGGATAAGGTAGGAGAGATATTGAGCATGGAGAGCTTCAGAGGTACCTAAACCGTTAGGTTACGGTATAAAAATTGTTGACTACCACAAGAGTGTGTGTGTGGGTAGAACCCCAAACCTGCTAGGTAGCACAGGTATAGGTAGAGTCCCTCTGTCAGAATCATATAGGTATATGAGAATAGACAGGGAGATAGATAAGTATGTGTATACATATCCATCTGAAAGAAAATATCTCAACAGATACATATAGATAGATAGATAGATAGACAAGAATATATCTATAGTGAGATATGGCAGGGCATAAAATGCGCACAAAAAATAAATATGGATATGTAGGCTTTCATATGGGTGTCTGCAGTTAAACAGACAGAGATATGCCTATAGTACAGTGATCACATAGGCTATGTGGAGAGGAAAGATTCATCTAATAACAAGGAGGTGGAACCTACTTGAGAAGACATATAGAGAATCTATTCCTCCTGGTTATGATCTGCAAGGATGCTAGGTAGTGCAAAATAACCAGGACTGTTACGTGAAAAACCAAGGACAATGTCAATGTGTAGCCAGCAAGTCCCGAGTCTTCCAGGACTCTGGCATGGTAAGTAGACAAAAAACGCCTAGAGATGAAATACCATGTTGACCTGCTTAAGGGCAAAGGTATCATGCGTTCTTACCATGAAGACGAGCATATCCCCGATTGGGAATACTATGGACCAAAGCAGGGAACTGGCAACTCCTTGAGTCTTCACGTAAGAGAAGGCCTATGTCCTTTATATCAAAAAAGGAGATAGAAAAAGAAGGGGGAACCTTCTAGTCATGGGAGACATGACTGAAAAGCCTTTTCTGACCAGCTAGGATAGCTGTTGGAGAAAAAAAAACCCATGCTCTCTAGCAAGGGCCCATAGTGGAAAGCTTCTCTGTAGATTGCAGAGAGCATGATGCAGGAGAATGAGGGGATAGAACTGGCTGTTAGAGAGCCAGTATCTCTGTCAACTATGCTGCCAAACTCAGGAAATGAAGATGGCAGAATAGAAGACAATCTAGAAAGCTTGTAGTGAGATGATCTCCAAGAGAGATGAAGTACTGCCTTGGAGCCACTACTAAGACTAGACAGAATGTTAGTGGACAATCTGGTTGGGTTGAGGATAAGAACCAGTGGTCCAAACATTAAAGCTCCTGCATGGGCAGCTGTTAGCAAGACAGCAGAAAGAATCTTACTGTTCAAAAACAGAAAGAACAGACAGAACAGGAGTGGGAACTCTGGACATGTCTGATAAGCTGCCCTAAAGCAAGATTGAAACAGAGGAGGTCACTCAGAGAGGAAAACTCAGCACTGGAAAGTGAAAAAACTAGAGAGGCTGAAGAGAAAGCCTCCCAGTAAGTAATTCCCCTCTCACAGAGAAAAAACCTAGTAAGAGGGTGAAGAGAATGGAGCTGAAGAAGACTTACCAAGTAGTAAGTCTATAGAAAGGAAAAAATACATGCTGGCACAGGAACTATCATCCAATAGTGGTTAGACCTCTTTCCCTGGCAGGAAAAAGAGGAGAAACCTGTGACTTATAGGCATGAACATCCTGACAGCTCATAGAAATATAGAAAAAATGGATATCTTTTGGAAAGAGATCCCTGTGTAGGGGTTAGAATAAAATGGTGGATTGCCTCTATTGAGAAGAAGCAACTGTAGATTCTAACCCCAAGAGTCACCAGCATCTGATGATGAATGATCAGAAACCCTGCAGATGCTGGATTTGCTGAGCCTGGTGAGAGGTTGAATTCTTTAGACCAGGACGATGCTTTCCCTGTTGGGGAACATCTGTATGATGGGCAAGTGATGAATAAAACCTTCTTCTCCTGTGGGAAGAAAGTTTGGTAGGACATTTCCTACGTACTGGGACAGAGGAAGGGGTAGAACAACCCTTAGGAACAGGTTAATCAGTGGACAACTGAGTAACCTGACGTAAAGACTCCTTGTTGAAAAGATTTTCTCCAGTGCAAGGAGTATGTCCCAGCCTATGTTGTGCCCATTTGTCCAAGTCTGAAGCTTGGAGCCAGGCTCTACGTCGTGCTCCTATAGCTATAGCAGAAGTCCTGCTAACAGACTCAAAAGAGTCCAGGGAAGCACGAGAAAGAAACCAAGAGATATTCTGGATATGCTTAAGCAGTGAGGAATAGTCTGTACTCCTGGAATCTGAAAGGAAAGGAGACAAAAGATGTAATTGCTTTGTGACCTCCTCAAGAGAAAGACTCATATAAAAAATATATGAGAGAATTCTTGCAGAAAGCATAGATGTCTGGAAGGTTTGACGTCCAAAGTCATCTAGTGTTTTAGATTCACGACCTGGCGGATAGGAAGAGTGCTTTTTCTTACTCTTTACCCGCCTCATTGCTGATTCCACTACTATGGAATGATGAGGAAGTTGAGTCTTTTGAAACCCTGGAGAGGGGGGCACCTGATATAACAGATCAGTTGCCCTGGGAGGTGGAGGTACCCTGAAAGGTGTTTCCTGTAGACATGGACAGATAAAGGGATACCAGAATCCCCAATATGTAATTGAAGATGGATGAATTTCTTGATACAAAATGTGTTTAGAAGTTTGACTTCTCACCTACTTCCTTTTAAATAGAATAGGATGTCATGATCATGGGTTCTGTGTAACTGTCTTTAAAATAGATGGAATAGTGTTAACGCAAGCAAAAAGAACATAGGCTATGAACTGTGCAACCATAGTTCATTGTACAGTCACTGCTGACAAAACATAATTTTTGCAACTTTTGCAATTATAAATTTCATCTAATATACTGTAATCAGATCTTACTCTGTAAAAAGAAAGCTGGCGACACCTTGTGTTATTTCATGGTTATAATAAATGACTGTTACTTCCTCTTTTTCTCTAATAAAAAGGAGCTTTTTAGGAGGAGAATTTTGAATTCAATAAGCGTGGAATTATGCCTGTCCATAATCCGCTTGTTGTCTTCCCTCTGAGCTCAAAGACAGTAACACTTGTGTGTGTGTGATTGTGTTCTGTATTACTCTCTGCCTGTCTCTCACTGCTTGATGGACCAGAGACCTAAAGAGCCGTGGTATTGTGGTCAGATCAAGGAGATCCTGCAAGGAATGATGCAAAGGAAGCATTATGTTCCCCTTTCTTTTGGTAGAAAGAGAGCCTTGTGCAGGATCATGTCCTGGGATAGGAATGGCAAGGGATCTTGCTATATCCCGGAGGAAACTCTGAAAAGAGGGATCCTTGACAGGAATCTCTCTTGGACAGGTTAGATTTAAAGAACTAGCCTGAGCATACACAGAGGTATCCAAATAGACAGGAATAGAAGATCCTGCACAGTGCAGTGTGGAAAGCTTAAGGGATGGTTGCTGGTACTGGGTATCAGGAGCAGCAACCACCCTTACCACATTGTCCATGCCAGGTATCGACTCCAAGCTTGGTATAGAATGGAGCGATCCTGTTGAAAAAAGCATGGTAGGAGTTGGCCACGATGCTACTGTGGATACCGGTACCGATGTCAATACCGGTACCGATGTCGGAGTCGAGCCCGACAAAGACATCGGAGTAGTCATCGGTGACAGTTCAATCGGTACCGAGGTGACCGAAACCATCTGGTCACTATCCTCGGTACCGAAGCACCGGTATCGATCGATATCGGTACCCAAAGGTATTGGTACCGAGTCTTCTAGACTAGAGATCGATTCCAAACTCGGCATCGAGGGCAGAGAGCCTGATAAGCGAAGCATGGAAGGCACCGACCGCAAAGGTAATGAGGTCGTCGGTACCGATTTCGGTACCGTGTCTGACACCGGTGAAGGAAGGTCAACCAATGGCAACTCAATCGGCCTCAAAGGAACCGAGAGTTGTGGATCCGAATCATCGGAACCGAGCCTTCGGTACCGCTGAGAGCCGGTACCAAGGCGAGTCGGTACCCAGTCCTCCAGACTGGAGATCGATTCCAGACTCGGCATCGAAGGAAGCGAGTCTATCGATGCACGTCTGGAGGGTACCGACGACGGTGATAGTATCGGTGCTGGTACCGATAATGGAAAGTCAGTCTGGGGTGTATCCACCGGTCCCGAAGGTACCGAGGACGCCAGATGACGATCCCTGGTGAGGAGTGTTTCATCCAACACCAGTGCCGATGCCGGGGTACCGGTACCGCTCAAAGCGGATGCCACCACCGGACACGGCTGAGGTATGTTCTGTGAGGGGTGAACCCCAGGAACAACCTGAAACCCCTTATATGCTTTGGAGACCGAAGACTCCCGCAGGGGTTTTGAAGCCAGTGGGCCCTCGAGGGCAAGGCCGGAGCCGTCTTCATGCTGTGCATGAGACCTACCACTCGAGGAATGGCTAGTCTTAACAGACTGTTTGTGGGTTACCTGATTCTGTGTGGAAGAAGAAGGGGACGGTGCCCCGAAGATGGAGGGCAACCGTGTATCGAGGGAACCTCGATGTTGAAAACCTCTTCTCACCAAACTGTTGTCAGGACCCAAGCAGCTTAGACACCGACTTTGAGGGTCTAAAAATAAAGTTGTACCGCCACAGAGTGAACATTTCTTGGAGAAAATGCCCGGCGGTTCCATGAAGGAAAAAGAAGAGGCCTAAAAGGCCTAAGACCGTGGGACACTATGAAGAAAAAAATATCCTGTGGAAAAGGAAACATTTTTCAAGAAAAGCAAAGAAAACACCGGCGGTACCGGTGGCGTCGGGAAGACAGCCGCGACAAGAAAAATAAAAAATAAAAACAAGAATTTTCTGCGGTGACAGGAGGATGTCCTGCCGGCTCCGCGGAATAACGAAAACTGAGGAGAGGCAGTTGGGAAAGGCGGGAAGGCAGCACGCAGGCGTGCTGGGATGCTTCCAAAAGCTCTTGATTGGACGCTGGGAAGCGTTCCCGCGCAGACTCCGTCGGTACCGACGTACCCATATGTGAAGACTCATTCCTGCTTGTTCCTGGAGATCGGTCTTATGGACGTGTGTTTGAGGGGTTGTGGGAATGCACCTGTTGCAAAGGATTGGTCCATGATTCTGGCTATAATGGGGCTAAAGTTTGACCGTAGATCTTTAATCCAGAATGCAGGGCAGGGGTCGGTTTGGGCAGTGGTCGTGTTGATTGCAGCTATGGTGTCTTCGATGCGCTTCTTGGGAGGTGTGGAGAAGATGCCACCTTTCTTTCTCTCCTTTCTGATCTCTCCCTTCAACAATATATCTGCATCCCCACGCATTCTGCTGGTCACTCCCTGGACTTGGTTATTTCCCACTCCTCCTCCTTTCTGGTCCTTTCTTCCCTTTACACATTGTCTATTCCTTGGTCTGATCACCTATGCCTATTTTTCTCCATTCCTACCTCTTCCCCTCCCCCCATCCAGGACGGGGTTCTCTCTGTTCCTCGCCTTGCTCGTCGCATTACGCCCGCCACTCTCTCACAATTTCCTTCCTCTGATTCCCTCTTCCCCCCGGATTTTCACCTTCTTCCAGTGGGCCTCCAGGCTCAGTCCTGGAATACCACCCTTACAGCTGCACTGGATGAACTCGCCCCGCTCCAGCCTCTTCCCTCCCCTTCTCGCCGTCATCGCTTCCCTTGGTTTCACTCCGGTCTCTTTCTTCACCGTTCCTACTTGCGCCGCGCTGAGCGGCGCTGGCGCAAGCACCCATCCTCCGCCTCCGTAGCACACTTTCAACACTGCCACTCCCATTACCGATCCCTACATCATTCTGCTAAACTGGATTATTTCTCTTCCCGCATCTCTTCGTCAGCCAACTCCACCCGTCAACTCTATTCAGTCCTTCGTTCTCTTTCTGCCTCTCATTCCCTCACCTCCCCAGCCCCCTCTCCAGTGTCCCCTGACCCTGTTCTTCTTGCCTCACACTTTGCTACCAAAATCCAAAACCTTCGTTCACTTTTTCCCTCCTGCCCCTCCCCTCTTCCCCTCCCCCTCCAACTTCCCCCCTTTCACTTCCTTCCTCCCACCCCCCTCTCTTTCTCATAATTGGTCCTCCTTCCAACCCGTGACTATGTCAGACCTCTCCCAGGTTTATTCTTCAATTCGTAAGACCACTTGCGTTTCAGATCCCATCCCTTCCCATTGGTTAATGGACCCCTCCATGGCCCTTTCCCCCTACATTCTCTCCATCTTAAACTCTAGTCTTTATTCTGGTCTTTTCCCTGCTGTCTGGAAGCATGCCATTATTCGTCCCATTCTAAAAAAAGACTCGCTTGACCCGTCCTCCCCTGCCAATTGGCATCCTATCTCCAATCTTCCCTTCCTTTCAAAGATTCTCGAAAAATTGGTCTATGCTCAACTCTCTTCTCACCTCGAGGCTTCCCTAACACTTCACCCCCGCCAATCTGGTTTCCGTCCCAATCACAGCACTGAATCTATTCTGCTTTCCTTTCTTAATGAAGTGCGTACCGCTCATGATCGAGGCCATATTTCCATTGCCGTTTCCCTAGACTTATCTGCTGCTTTTGATCTTGTAGATCACTCTACTTTTCTAGCACGCTTATATAACGCTGGGCTTTCTGGCACTGTTCTCTCTTGGTCTTATTCATTCCTCTCCATCCGATCTTTTTCCGTTTCTACGGGTCTCTCTTCATCACCTCCCACCTCTCTTCCATGTGGTGTCCCTCAGGGTTCTGTCCTTGCCCCTCTCCTGTTCAATGTTTTCATGGCCCCCCTTGCACTTGTAGTTCATCAGCACAATATCTCTGCCCACTATTATGCTGATGATATCATTCTTCTCCACCATACAGACCCCTCTACCCCAGATCTCGCCCCCCTCAACTCCTGCTTAGCCTCGGTGTCCTCCTGGTTTTCTGCTAATTTTTTGCATGTGAATCCCTCTAAAACGTCCGCCATTTGGTTCACCTCTGGTGCCCTGACTCCCTCTCTCGCTCCTATCCTGTTCTGCTCCCCCTTGCCAGTAGTTGCTTCCCTGCGCTACTTAGGAGTCATTCTGGACTCCTCTCTGTCTTTCAAAGAACATATTTCCTCTGTCGTACAACGGTCTTTTCACACTCTACGGCAACTTCGCTCCATCCGCCCCTTCATATCAGTTTCCTCCCTGACCACATTAATGCTGTCCCTGGTAGTATCTCGTCTCGACTACTGCAATATTGTGCTGGCTGGCCTCCCTCAAACCCAGTTGCGCAGACTACAACTTGTCCACCACACAGCTGCTCGTATTCTCACTCACGCTTCCCGTTCCGATCATATCACCCCCATTCTGATTCATCTTCACTGGCTTCCCTTGGTCTATCGTATACAGTTCAAAGTACTCATATACATGCACAGAATCATGCACACCGGTGTCCCCCTTTATCTCGCCAATTTAATACACCTTCACTCAGCTCACCGTTCTCTTAGGTCTGTCCACTTGAATCGTATGTCCCTTCCCTCCCCATCACAAGCCCACTTGGAGTCTACCCGTTCCTCAGCGTTTTTCTTCTTGGGTCCCCGACTCTGGAACTCGCTCCCCTCCGCCCTTCGTCTGGAGCCCTCTTACAAAACCTTTAAGGCCAGATTGAAGACCCATCTTTTCTGCACCGCTTTCAAGCTTCCCCATCCCTCCATCCCCCTTTCTCCCCCGCCTCGATAGTTCTAGTTGTACCTATTTTTGTTGCTGTGTACTTTGCTTGCTCTGTCTGTTGCTTTACTCTTCCTCTATACTCTATCCTTTTTCTTAATCCTTTATGGCGTTCCTTTTCCTTTTCAGCAGCTCATATATTTTTGTTATTGTACACCGCTTGATGCCACTGGTAAAAGCGGTATATTAAATGCACCAATAAAGATAAAAGATAAAGATGGTGAGAGGTGTTTGATAGATTGGCTCGAGGGAGATGTCAGGTGCTGGGGCATTGTTGGTCCGGCATAGCTTGGATTGCAAGTAGTCCGCAAATTCTTGAGGGTGGATCTTGATTGTTTGCTCTGAGGCTGGCTCCTTTGTTAGGTCCTTGACGAGAGCAAACAGGTCGTGTGGTTTGTTCAAGGATCTTTTTAGCGTGTCCGTGTGGAATCGTCTCATGTTCGCCGTTACCGCTTCGCGGTGTGCTGCCAGGTGGGCGTTGTACGCTCTTTGATCGTCTGCCGAGTGTGAATGGCGCCAGCGTCTCTCCAGCTTCCTTAGGAGGGTGCGAGAGGATTTCAGCTCAGCGGAATACCAGGTTGCAAATGCTCGCTTCCCTGGAGGTTTGTTAGATGGCGGACATAGTGCAATTGAACTGAGGGTTTTATTCCATTCAGAGACCAGAACCTCAGGATCGTGTGCTGTCGAGGTGAGTAATGGGTGTGCTGTGCTCAGTATCAGGTCCTTGTTGAAAGCCTGAAATCTTCGTGGTGGTGCCTTGGAGTAGCAGCTGATTGTTCTGGCTTCCTTCTGATTGCAGCTGGGCAGGGGAATTTGGAATATGATCAGCTTGTGGTCAGACCATGGAACTGCAGTAATTGATAGCTATGGGGTATTGGGTGAGTTGAGGGTTGCCTGAGGAGCGAATATCAGATCCAGGATGCCTCCTTTTACATGGGTAGGTTCATTGATCAGTTGTCTATATCCTAAATCCTTAAGGGCTCCGAGAAAAGCTGATGCGTGGGAATCTTGCAGGGCTGCCTACCGATAACCAGATTAACATGAATGAAATACAACCTCTAAAATGCTTGTATACAAATGCTAGAAGTCTAAAAAATAAGATGGGAGAGTTAAAATATATAGCACTAAATGAGAGGTTAGATATGATTGGTATCTCAGAGACCTGATGGAAGGTGAACAACCAGTGGGACACTGTGATACCTGGGTACAAATTATATTGCAATGACAGAGTAGATCGAATTGGTGGAGGGGTTGTACTCTATGTTAGAGAGGGAATTGAGTCACACAGGATTAAAGTTTTACAGGAAACAAAATACACTGTAGAATCTATATTCCATGTAAAAAGGGGAAGGTGATGGCAGTGGGGGTGTACTACCGACCGCCTGGCCAGAATGAACAAATGGATGATGAAATGCTCAAAGAAATCAGGGAAGCTAACAAAAGTTACAACACGGTAATAATAAATGGATTTCAATTACCCTGGTATCAACTGGGTCAGTCTCATGGGCAGGACATGCTAGGGAGATAAAGTTTCTAAATGAAATAAATGACTGCTTCTTGAAGTAGCTGGTTCATGAACCAACAAGAAGGGAAGCCATTGTGAACCTAGTCCTTACTGGAAAACAAGATATGGTGCAAGAGATAAGGATGCTGGGGCCACTTGGCTATAGTGATCATAGCATGATCGCATTTGATTTAATACATGGAGGAAGGACAGCAAGGAAATCTACAGTACTATCTTTTAACTTTCAAAAGGGAGACTATGATAAAATGAGGAAAATAGTTTAAAAAAAACGAACAGGAGCACCTGCAAAGGCTAAAGATTTACATCAAGCATGGGTGTTTAAAAATACTATTTTGAAAACCCAGACCAGTTGTATTCTACGTTTTAAGAAAAGTGGAAGGAAGTCTAAAAAACTGCCAGCATGGTTTAAACAGCAAGGTCAGAGAGGCTGCTGTAGCCAAAAAAGCATTTTTCAGGAAATGGAAAAAGAAGCCAAATGACGAAAACGGGAAACAACATAAGCACTGGAAAGTTAGATGCAAGGCATTGATAAGGCAGGCAAAGAGAGAATTTGAAAAAAGCTTGCCATGGAAGCAAAAATGCATAAAGCATAGTTACTCAACTGTAACAGCTGTTCTCTGGGGACAGCAGGAATCAGTCCTCACATAGCCTTACATATGTGTGACACTGGTGCCGACGGAGCCCGCATGGTAACCTCTCCCAAGCTTTCAAAGAAAGCCTTTGGGAGATGTACCACGCATGCACCTTCCCACGTAAGGGTGCCATCTTGCCTCAATATGATAACATAGCTCAAGACAACAAAAAGAAAAGCAACTCCACTGAGATGAGGGAGGGTTGTGTGGACTGATTCCTGCTGTCCCTGGAGAACACCTGCTACAGGTAAGTAATTATGCTTTTTCCAAGAACAAGCAGGAAGTCAGTCCTCACATATGGGACTCCCTAGCTACAGGTTACCGAAAAACCTGTAAAAAGCCACTGAGAAACAGCAATTGAGTCAAGGACACTAGACGCACAAGCAGTCCCAAGGGTCAAGCGAGGCAGTAGATCTCCGGTAGCCTGAACACATCGAAGGGCCAAAGGGGAAAAGCTGCCTTGCACTCCAAACAACTGACTGAGTACTGCCTGGCTGAAGGCACTATCCTGACGGGACTCCCTCTCCAGGCAGTAAAGAGCTGCAAAGATATGGACTGAGGACCAACTGGTGGCTTGACAAATCTCTGCCAAGGGGACAGAGCACAGGTTTGCCATAGAGGGTACCATGGCCCGGACGCTGTGCACCATAACTGGATACTCCAGCAAAAGACTGGCCTGCTCGTAAGCAAAGGCAATGCAGTTCACCACCCAGGTGAACAGGTACACTTAGAGACTGCAGTCCCCAGCCAATTTGAGTCATAGGAAACGAAGAGCTCTGAGGCGCAACAGTGGGCCAGAGTACGCTTCAGGTAGAAGGACAAGGCCTGCTTACAGTCCAGAGTGTGGAGAGCCACCTCTGCCCTGCTGGCATGGGGCTGCAGGAAGAATGTAGGAAGCACCACCTCCTGGTTTATATAGAATGGGGACACCACCTTAGGGAAAAACTTGGGGTGTGTGTAGAGCACAACCCTATTATTATGGAACCTCTTATAAGGTGGGTGAGCCACCAGGGCCTGCAACTCACTGACCCTGCGAGCACCACGAGGAAGACCAACTTCTAGGATAGATATTTAAGGTGGCACAAGCCGAGGCTCGAACGATGGCACAGTGAGTTTTGAAAGAACTACGTTGAGGTGTCACTCTGCCGCCAGGGGTGGGGGGGCAAACAGGTGGCTTAGAGAGTAGTAGGCCCTCAATAGTCGAGTCACAGGAGGTTGAGCGGAAAGGGACTTGCCTTCAACATGATGATGGTGTACCAAAAGAGCACTGAGGTGTATTCTGACGTTGTTGGACTTCAGCCCTGCCTGAGGACCCCAAGCTGGGGTTCAGGAGGGAGCCGTCCTGTGAGAGCAGGCCCAGGTCACTCCCCAGAGGGACCGGGGGCACCTGGGATAGGTGGAGGAGCAGCAGAAACCACGGCTGCAGGGCCCACCAAGGAGCCACCAGTATCAATGTGGCTCTGTAAAGCTGGACCTTGAAGAAGATCTTGGTGATCAGCGGCATGGGCGGGAAGGTGTAGAAGAGGTCCTCTGTCCACAGGATGAGGAATGCATCCGCCACCACCCACGAGGGATGTGGCTGCCTGAAGCAGAGGTGGACTAGCTGGGCACTGGCCGGGCTGGTGAAGAGGTCCACCTGCGGGAGCCCCCAGAGGCGTAACATTTGCCTGGCCACCCTGGGGTCCAGGCACCACTCATGTGGTTGGAGAACTCAGCTGAGCTGGTACACCAGGGCGTTGTCCTGGCCTGGGAGGTAGACAGCCCGCAGGAGCATCCTGATGCTTCTGGTGAAGGAGCAGAGGCCCATCGCTTTCTGGCACAGTAGGAACAAACCTGTCCCTCCCTGCTTGTTGATGTAGAACATCGCAACCTAATTGTTGGTCTGGATTAGGACCGTTTGGTGTTGAAGGTGGTGTTGGAAAGCCTGGAGGGCAAATGCTATCACCCGGAGCTCCAGGAGGTTGATCTGCTGGATGATCTCCACCTGTGAGCAGCTGCCTTGAGTGCGGAGGTTGTTGAAATGGGCTCCTCAGCCCAATTCGGAGGCATCTCTGGGGGACAGGGGTCTGGAAAGGCATCCCGGCCTGCAGGTGCTAAAGCTGTTGCCACCAGCAGAGGGAGTCGGTCAGAGGATATGTCACGACCACTCTGTCCTGGAGACATCCCATTGCTTGCAACTACTGGGAGCTCAGAGCCCACTGGGCCAGCCGCATGTGCAGGTGGGTGTCTGGGGTGATGTGCACCGTGGATGCCATGTTGCCCATAAGGTGAAGCATGTGGCAGGCAGAGACCAAGAGTAGACCCTGGACGTGCCCTGCAAAGTCTTGAGGCGCTGGGTCCTGTCCAGAGGGAGGAAGGCCTTGGTCTAGAGTTAGACAGTATCCAGCAGTGCCCCTATGAACTCCAGGTTTTGTGTCAGATGGAGACAAGACTTTGGGTAGTTTATGACAACCCCAAGTGTTCCAAAATGAAGATGGTGTGGGCCGTCGTCTGACGAGCCTCTGCTGTGGTGCCGCCCTTTATGAACCAGTGTTCCAGGTAGGGAAAACGAATACCCCCTGGAGACGCAGGAAGACGGTGACTACTGCCAGGAACTTCATGAAGACTCTCGAGGCAGAGGCTAGACCAAAGGGCAGAACCCTATACTGATAGTGGCAGCCTCCTACCATGAAGCAGATAGACTGCCTGTGCAGGGGGTGGATGAGGATGTGTGTACAGAGATCCTTTAGTTCCAAGAAGCATAGCTAGTCTCTCTGCTGGAGGTATGGCAGCAATGTTCCAAGGGAGGGCATCTTGAATTTCTCCCTCACCAGGAACCAGTTGAGGTCTCACAGGTCCAGGATTTTATTTATTTATACATTTTTCTATACCGCCTCTTCCAGAGATCAAAGGTGGTTTACAAATAACAAAACTTAATAATAGCAAGCTATTATTATTTTTACAAAGAACAGTTGAAGGACATCTTAACTATTTAACTATTAGCATGGAACAGATGGGACTAGTGGCAAGCAATGCCGCGTCCTATAACTAATTACATTCACATTACATTCAATTACATCAGATAACTATTTACAGATGTGGCATCAAATATATCCGTAAACTGGGTGATCGAGATGGCAAAATAGCTGTGTAAGAGGTGTGGGTGTGTGCTTTGTCTAGGTAGGATCAGAATATGGTTGTTGGTCAGTGCTGGCCTGTGAATTCTGAACATCATTATGTTGAAGGTTGTAATAGTGCTAAGTAAATAGATAGGTTTTTAGTTCCTTTCTAAATGATTGAAGGTCTTTAATTTCTCTTAGTTCAACTGGGAGGCTGTTCCACAGTGTGGGTGCGTAGAACAAGAAAGCAGTGTTGCTTGTCTTCTGCCTCGTCTTTCAAATGGTATCCGGAACTAGCAACATGTGTAGGTTCACTCTTCTTCTTGACCTGCTTTCCTGTGGGGTATTGACAAGCGTAGCCAGGAAGGACAGTGCTATATTATTAAAGATCTTGAACATAGTAACTAGTGATTTATAGGTAATTCTACATGAGACCGGAAGCCAGTGCAGGGCGTAGAGAATAGGAGATATGTGGTCTGTTACTTTTGCTTTGTAAATTATCCTTGCTGTGACATTTTGGGCTAATTGTAGAGCGTGTAGGTTTTTCTTAGAAGTTCCTTGAAGAATACCATTGCAATAATCTAGATGAGGTGTTATTAGTGTTTGGGCCACAGTTCTGAAGTCGGTGCTATCTATTCGGTCGTAGCTGTTGGATTGACCTTATTTTAAAGTATATCATTTTAACAGTTTGTTTTATGTGTTGAGTAAGGCTGAACGTCCTATCAAGCGTGACTCCTAGATATTTGACCTCTGCTTTAACTGGTAGGGGGATATTTCCAATGTTAATTTCTGTCGGAGGGGTGAAGTTCGTATTTCTTGTTACAAACAGTACTTCCGTCTTCTTGAAATTAATATTCATGTTCATTGCTTTAAGCCACAATTCCGCTTCGGTTAGGCAACGTGATATATTGTCATATTCAGGGTTGGATACATCGAACGATGAGTACAACATAATGTCGTCTGCATAGATGTGATAATTTATCTTGTGGTGTTGAAAAATGGTCCAGATAGGTTGGAGGTACAGATTAAACAGTAGTGATGAGAGGGCGGAGCCTTGCGGGATGTCCTGTTCTTGTGGAAAAGGCAACGAAGCGACTTGGTCTATTTGTACATATTGGGCCCGGTTAGTGAAATAGGATTTAAACCAATCAAGGGTTTTATCCTTAATGCTTAGTTGGGAGAGTCTGGAGATGAGCGTGGCATGGTTTACATTGTCAAATGCTGAAGAAATATCAAGGAAAATGAGAATGAAGGCTCGCTTGGGATTATCGATACCCCCTGATGATAGTGTCAAATAATGCTAATATGAGGGTTTCCACACCATGATATGGGTGGAATCCATATTGTTGCTCATCTAATGGTGCTGATGAGTCTATATAGTCCTGCAGTTGTATCTGAACAACCTTCTCAATAACTTGGCAAGGAACGGAATGCTTACAATGGGGCAGTATGAAGAGGGGTCATTGCTGTCTAGAGTTTTATTCTTTAGCAAAGGTCGTAGTGCTGACCTTTTGAGGTCTTCTGTTATGAATCCTTGATGTAGCGATTGGTTCACTATGTTCAGCAAATCCAGTGCAAGTTCTGCTTTTGTTGTCTTTATGGGACAAAATTCCCCAGTCCTTTTGGGCACCAAGAGGTAGCGTGAGTAGAACCCTTTGCTCCTGAGGTGGAGGGGGACGGGTTCCACCGTAAGTAGGTCCTGGTGAAGGTGATACATCGTGAGCTCTCCTGGGAAGAATGGCAGGGGCGCCTGTTTGAGGTGGAGGAGGAACCCTTTTTTCACCACCTGCAAAGCCCATGTATCGGAGGTGATGGCGAGGCAGCGGTCAGTGAAGAGTTCCAGACATCCCCCTGTGTGCTGCATAGCAGGCCTTTCTGGGTGAAGAGAGGCTATGCCTCATGAGTCAACCCCCCACTCCCCCAGGTTGCGCCTGAGGTTCTGGCTGGGGCCTGGGGGCCTTAGGCCGTGCCTTTGTCCCTTGGCCTGCTGACCCTGTTGGGGAGCTGGGAAGGCAGAATACTGAGGGTAGTTTCCATAAGCCTTCCTATTTTTTGGGTATAGGGGTTTTTTACCCAAAGCCTTCCTCTGGGAAGGCTCAGCAGTCTTCTTAAGAGAGCCTGGTCCTAATCATAAACTCGGACTCCAGCTTGGCAGTCTTGTCCATCATGGGTTTGCATGTAGATAGCTGGGTGGCTGAAGTGATGACCCGGAGGAACCAGGCATCAGAGCACACTGTTGAGCCATGAAGGCAGACATACTCCATTCCAAGGCCACCACCCTGGCCTCAATGCCAGATGGCTCCACAGCCACCGGCTCGGGCACTAAGGCCGACGTTGTCGAAGGGGTGTCCTGGATGAGAATGGCCTTGGAGGACTGAGACCAGTCCCTGGATGCCGATAGCATTTTCTCCTGCCAGGGAAGTTTCAAGAGTCACTCCTGGCCATTGACCTTGTCCTCGTATTGAGGGCTCAAAGGCCGGATGCCATGGGACTTCCCCACAGTCCTGGACTCATCACCCAAGGAGGCTACCAATGATGTCAGGATCTTTGAGGGGTGTCCTTCCCCGAGGGAGCCTTGGCTCGACACTCCGTGACCTCGAGGCTCCAAGGCAGCGTGGTCGCTGTGTGAGGCCAAAGCCTCTGTGGCGGCCCTTGAGGGGACTGGTCTCACAGACAGCTCCTGGGCTGAGTCGGTCTTATGAAAAATCAACTCATGCTGCTTCTTGTGGCCTCAGAGGGCCTTGGGGGTCATCTGCTGACAGAGACCACACGCCAAGGTATCATGATCTGGCCTCAGGCACCGAAGGCAGCGCAATCATGGGGATCCCTGCGTGACATATTGAGCGCAACAATCGCAAAATTTGAGGCCACTGACCGAGGCCATGGCGGGGAAGATAGTCCCCGGGAGGTCAAATTCCTTTGGCCCAGGCAGAAAGCGCATGAAAACCTGCGCACCGGAGAAAAATGCCTGAAGGGGAAAAAGAAAAGAACCCAAAGAAAAACACGACACCAAAGGCAATTGGAATCAGGAGGCAAGAGGGAAAAAAAGACAGGAGAAAAAGAAGACAAGGAAAAAACAACTTTTTCCGGGGGGAACAGACATGCGTCTGATGGGCTCCGCAGAAAGGAGACTGAGGCAACATGGCACCCTTAGCGGGAAGGGGACCATACATGCGTGGTAAATCTCTCAAAGGCTTTCTTTGAAAGTTAGGGAGAGGTTACCGCATGGGCTCCGTCGGCAATGACATCACACATATATAAGGACTGACTTCCTTCTTGTTCCCAGAGAATAAAAAGTTTTTCAAGTACATTCGTAGCAAAAAACCTGTGAGAGAGTCATATGGACCATTAGATGATATAGGAGTAAAAGGGGCACTAAGAAGAGATAAGGCTACAGTGGAGAGACTGAATGAATTCTTTGCTTTGATCTTTATTGACGAAGATGTAGGGAAGTTACCCATGACTGAAATGGTATTTAAAGGTGATGCACTGGAAGAATTGAAAGAAATATTGATAAACTGGGAAGATGTATTACAACTATTTGATATTCTAAAGAGTAGCAAATCACCCTGACCGGATGGTATACATCCGAGGGTGTTGAAAGAACTGAAATATGAGATTACAGACCTACTATTAAGCGTACTCACTCACCTGTAACAGGTGTTCTCCAGGGCCAGCAGGAATCAGTCCTCACTTATGGGTGATGTCGGCGCCGACGGAGCCCCATGCAGAGCAAATCCCCAGCTTTCAAAGAAAGCCTTTGGGGATTGTTACCACACATGCATGGTCCCTTTCCCACCCAATGGCGCCATCGTGCTCAGTCAGATGACCAAGCTAAAAAGACGGCAAAAAAATGATGAAATGAAGGACTGCAACTCCAAGGGGAGAAGGGAGGGTAGTGAGGACTGATTCCTGCTGTCCCTGGAGAACACCTGTTACAGGTGAGTAACTACGCTTTCTCCAGGAACAAGCAGGAAGTCAGTCCTCACTTATGGAGCTCCCCAGCTACAGGCTACCTGGAACTCATAGCCAAAAAAGGCTCCCTCAGGAGAGCCGCAAAGACAACCCTAAAAAGGGAGTGACACTCCGGTAGTCTGAACACAGAGAGGGTTGGAGGGCAGGAGTTGCCTAGACCTCAAAACAATTCCGGAGTACCACCTGGCCAAAGGCACTGTCCCATCGGGTCTCCCTCTCCAGACAGTAATGAGCTGTGAAGGCCTGCCCCGAAGACCAGGTGGTGGCCCGGCAGATGTCCACCAATGGAGCAGAGTGGAAGTGAGCCACTGAAGCCGCCATAGCCCTGATCCTATGAGCCGTAACCCCGCCCTCCAGTGGGAAACCCACTGCCTCATAAGCCCGGGCAATGCAGTTCGCCACCCAGGTGGACAGGGTATGCTTCGTCACAGCCGCTTACTGGGGTCGTAGGAAACAAACAGCTGAGAAGCTTTCCTGTGATCTTGCATACGCTGAATGTAGAAGGACAGGGCCCTCTTACAATCCAGGGTATGGAGGACCGCCTCCGCCCGACTGGCATGCGGTCTTGGAAAGAAGGTGGGAAGCACCACCTCTTGATTGAGGTGAAACAGAGAAACCACCTTCGGAAGGAACTTGGGATGCGTCCGGAGCACCACCCTATTTTGGTAAAATCTGGTATAGGGCCTCTCAACTACGAGGACCTGGAGTTCACTGACCCTGCTGGCAGAGGTGAGCACCACCAAGAATACCACTTTCCAGGAGAGGTAACGAAAATGGCACGTGGCCATCAGCTCAAAGGGTGGCCGGGTGAGCTGTCCCAAGACAACATTAAGATCCCACTCGGCCGCCGGAGGACGTATGGGAGGCTTTAAGAGAAGCAAGCCTTTCAAGAACCTGGACACCACTGGGTGAGCAGAGAGAGGCACCAAAGGCACCAAGATGCACCCTGACGGAGATAGACTTAAGGCCCTGCTCAGAGAGATGGAGCAGGTATTGCAAGACTATAGCAACTGGACAGGAGAAGGGATCCACCCTCCGCCCAGTACACCAAATAGCAAATCTGCACCACTTAAAGGCATTCGTCCGTCTAGTTACATTTTCAGAGTACCCACAATGAATATGCATGAGATAGATCTGCATGCACTGCTTCCATTGTATGCAGATCTATCTCATGCATATTCATTGTGGGTACTCTGAAAACCTGACTGGCCTGCGGTTCCCCGAGGACCGACGTTGGGAACCTCTCTAGTAGATGGTTTACGGGAAGCCAGTAAGACGTCCTCCACCTCCTTTGGGAGGAGAAGTGGAGCAAGAGTCATCCTCTCAGCAGCCACGCTGTCAGCGACAGACAACGAAGGTTGGGATGTAGGAGAGAGCCCCCCTCCTGGGATAGGAGCCGTGGGGACGAGCTCAAGGGAATGGGGGCCTCCACCGACAGCTGCAGGAGAAGCAGGAACCACAGTTGGCTGGGCCACTGCGGCGCTATGAGGATGACAAGAGCTCTGTCATGAAGAATCTTGAACAGAGTCCGGGTGACCAGAGGGGTTGGCGGAAATGTGTACAGAAGGCCCGCCGACCACGAGACTAGGAAGGCATCGGCAGCAACCCTGGCCGGGTGCGGTTGCCTTGAGCAAAACCGGGGTAACTGGTGGTTGTCTGGACTGGCAAACAAGTCCAACACTGACCTCCCCCAGGTCTGAAAGAGCTGGTGGGCCACCTCCCGATCGAGTTGCCACTCGGGCGGTTGGAGGATCCTGCTGAGTCTGTCGGCCAGGCAGTTGTCCTGGCCGGGCAGGTACACTGCTTTCAAAAGAATCCCTTGTTGGATTGCAAAGGAGCACAAGCTTAGGGCTTCCTGACATAGGATGCAGGACCCCGTGCCCCCTTGTTTGTTCACGTAGAACATGGCCACCTGGTTGTCCATTTGGACTAGGACAGCTCTGTGGCTCAAAACGGGTTTGAAGACTGCGAAGCCGAGGTGAATGGCACGCAGCTCCAATAAGTTGATCTGCTGTGTGCTCTCCTCTCGGGACCATGCTCCCTGAGTACAGTACCCCTGACAATGAGCTCCCCAACCCAGTAAGGAGGCATCTGTGGTGATGGTCCTTGAGTGGGGAGAGGTCTGAAAGGGCATGCCCGCTCCCAGATGATGGGGGAAGAGCCACCATATCAGGGATCGCACCAGGACCCCGGTGATCTTGATCCTGTCCCTGAGGTGTCCTGAGGCCTGGGACCACTGGTCTCTGAGGCACCACTGCGCAGTTCGCATGTGGAGGCGGACATTTGGGGTTACATGAACCGTGGAGGCCATGTGGCCCAGAAGACGCAGCAATTGCCTTGCTGGCACTGAGACACTGCGACTTACCTGGCCTGCCAGGGCCATGAGTCGCTCTGTCCTGTCTGCGGGCAAAAAGGCCTTCGACTGGATGGTGTCGAGCCTTGCCCCAATGAATTCGAGCTCCTGGGTCGGTTCCAGATGAGACTTGGGGTAGTTGATTACAAACCCCAAGTGCTGCAGGATCTGGATGGTACAGGCTGTGGCCTGTTGCACTTTGTTGGCTGAAGTGCCCCTGATGAGCCAATCGTCGAGATAGGGGAAGACGAAAACTCCTTAAAGCCTGATGAAGGCAGCGACCACTGCCAGGCACTTTGTGAATACCCTGGGGGCGGAGGCAAGGCCAAAGGGAAGTACCCTGTACTGATAGTGGTTTCCTCCCACCACAAAGCGGAGGTATTGCCTGTGGCTGGGGTGGATCATAATATGCGTGTAAAAATCCTTCAGATCTAAGGAGCATAGCCAGTCTCCCTGGTGGAGGTAAGGCAGCAAGATTCCAAGGGAGAGCATCTTGAACTTCTCCCGTACCAGGAATTTGTTGAGATTGCGCAGGTCTAGGATGGGTCTGAGGCTTCCTGTTCTCTTTAGTACCAGAAAGTATGTGGAGTAGAAGCCTCTGCCCTGAAGGTGGTGGGGCACCGGTTCCACTGCCTGAACCTCGAGAAGGCCTGCCAACTCCTTCAAAAGAAGGTCCCGGTGAAGAGGAGGAGACCTGAGGGGCTTTCCTGGAAAGTACTGTGGAGGCAACTGGGCTAGACGTAGAAGGTAGCCCTCCTTGACCACCTGTAGTGCCCAAGAGTCGGTGGTGATTACTGTCCACCTGTGGGCAAACAAGGTGAGCCGGCCTCCTGTGGACTGCCTGGCTCTGGCTGGAAGAGGGGTCATGCTGTGGGAGTCAAAAACCCCCACCAGGCTGGGCTGGAGCCGGGGCCTGGGGTTTGGGGGCCTTCTGCTTAGGTGGGCCATGCCCCTGTCCCTTGGCCTGCTGCCCCTGTGGGGGAGCCGAGGAGGCCTGATAAAGGGGGTAATTTCGGTAAGCAGCTCCCTTCCTCGGGTAAAAGGGCTTTTTACCCGAGCCCTTCTAACGAGAAAGGGCAGAGGTCTTCTTGGAGAGCCATGTCCTTCTCATGTTCTCGGTCACCAGCTCTGCAGCCTTGTCGGTTATGGAATTGCTGAAGAGGTTCTCCCCTTGGAATGAGACAGCGACCAACTTGTTCTGAACCTATTGCTCAAGGTCGGACGACTGCAGCCAGGCTTGGCGGCGTGCACAGATGCCCACTGCACCTACTCGAGCCGCCAACTCAAAAGCGTCATGGACCACCTGAGACATAAACTTGGAGCATTCACGGACGGCTTTGGACAGGCCCTTGAAGTCCTGCAAGTGGAGGAGTGGAGTGGCCTAGTGGTTGGGGCAAGGTACTTCAGGCAAGGTCGGGGGCAAGGTCGGGGGTTCAAATCCCACTAGAGGACAGCAACCTTGGGCCGGAAGGACTGGGGTTTCTAGTCCCACAGGTGCTCCTTGTGGTCTTGGGAAAGCCACTTAACTCTCCATAGCCCATGTTCCCTGTAAAATAGTTATCTCCAAGTTATAATGCCCTGTTCAATGTAATTTCAGTTTGTTCAATGTAAACCGCACTGATGCAGAATAGCGTGGTATATAAGAGAATGTAATAAATAATAAAAATAAATAAATAAATCGACCAACTTGTCCTGAACCTATTGCTCAAGGTCGGACGACTGCAGCCAGGCTTGGCAGCATGCACAGATGCCCACTGCGACTACTCGAGCCGCCAACTCAAAAGCGTCATAGACCACCTGAGACATAAACTTGGAGCATTCACGGACGGCTTTGGACAGGCCCTTGAAGTCCTGCAAGTGGAGGAGAGGAGTGGCCTAGTGGTTGGGGCAAGGTACTTCAGGCAAGGTCGGGGGCAAGGTCAGGGGTTCAAATCCCACTAGAGGACAGAAACCTTGGGCCGGAAGGACTGGGGTTTCTAGTCCCACAGGTGCTCCTTGTGGTCTTGGGCAAGCCACTTAATCCTCCATAGCCCATGTTCCCTGTAAAATAGTTATCTCCAAGTTATAATGCCCTGTTCAATGTAATTTCAGTTTGTTCAATGTAAACTGCACTGATGCAGAATAGCGTGGTATATAAGAGAATGTAATAAATAATAAAAATAAATAAATAAATCGACCAACTTGTCCTGAACCTATTGCTCAAGGTCGGATGACTGCAGCCAGGCTTGGCGGCATGCACAGATGCCCACTGCGACTACTCGAGCCGCCAACTCAAAAGCGTCATAGACCACCTGAGACATAAACTTGGAGCATTCACGGATGGCTTTGGACAGGCCCTTGAAGTCCTGCAAAGGTTCCTCGGAGAGACCAGCCGAGAACCCAGCAAGCTCTTTTGCCGGGTCCCTCAGGTACATGCCCATGTACAGCTGGTATGCCTAGATTCGACAATTCAGCATTGCACCCTGGAAACATTTTCTGCTGAGGGCATCCAAATTACAGGCCTCCCTGCCGGAGGGCACCAAGAAGTGCGTCTTCTGACTCTTCAGCCAACACATGGCTGATTCCACAACCATGGAGTTGTGCGGCAGCTGTGATTTCTGGAATCCAGGGCTTTAATGGACCCGATACATCGAGTCGAGGCGTTTGCTGATCACCGGTGTCGACGCCGGTGTCTCCCACATGCGAAGCATCAGTCGTTCCAGGATCGGAGGAACGGGTACCGTGAGGGTCTCCCGAGGAGGAGCCTCATACTGGAGGATCTCGAGCTCGTAGGCACGAGGCTCCTCCTCGGACTCCGTGTGGAAAACCAAAGCCTTGGACATATCCCACATGAAGTCCAGGAACCGCATATCCTCCGGGGGAGACATTCTCCAAGGATCGGATACAGGGGAATCAGACGGGACGGCCCTGTGCCTGCGGGTGTCCGGGGACTCCTCGTCCTCCGTCTCCCAAGCCGAGGCCTCCAAGGAGGACTTGAGGGGCTCCGCAGGCATCGAGGGCCTCGGTGCCTTCCGCCCCAACGCCGGCAGGCTCGGCAGGGACAATCTCGGTCCTGAACGGGAGGCTGAGGGTGACCTCGGCCGAGGATCGACTCAAGCCCGAAAGGCTGAGGATCGGCTCGGCCTCCGGGGTCGACTTAGGCGTCGAGGGCCCAGTGGTCGGGGCAGAGGAAACTGATATGCCGGACATCAAGCGCCCGCTGCTCTGCGATGAAGGCAGTGAAACTGTGCTCCAAAGCCACCATCCTCCGGCTCGGGTGCCGACTCAATTATCCCCGACGCCAGTTCCCCCAGAGGGGAGTCCTCAACAAGAAGAGTCTGTACTTGCCTAGACGGGTCTGGGTCTCACCGAGGAACCTTAGCAGACCGCTCCCTCTCCAATGACCCGGGCAGGCATTCAGGGCTCCGCGACTGGCCCCGAGAAGGCCTGATGCTGGAGCCATCCAGAGATGCCGCCTTCGGGGACTTCTTCTTCCTCTTGTGCTCCCACGAAGGGGACCCCCTTTCCGAAGAACCTCGACGATGCTCGGGCTCGGAGTGTTCCCCCCGAGACATCGAGGCCTCAGAGGAGGTCCTGGCTCTCGGAGGCACGGGGGACTCGGTAAAAATTTTTTGTGCTGCTGCTGGCGGCTCCTTAGGGCATTAGAGGACATCCTCTTACACGGGCCACAGGCCGTCGAGTCATGATCTGGCCCGAGGCAACAGAGGCAGCAGTTGTGAGTATCTGTGAAGGACATGATTTTCCCATACCGATCGCACTTCTTAAAACTGCTGGTAGCCATCAGGAGAAAAAGGACCCCGGAGAGGTCAAAGACTCTGCGGGTTGCCAGCAAGAAAAAAAGGGACAAAAGAAACGCGAAAGTGCCTCAGGGAAAAAAAAGTTAACGAAGTGGAAAAAAAGAACCCAGCTCAATACCGGAGGAAGCTGGAGGCAGGAAGAGTACCGGTGTCAACTGGATGAAGAAAACAGAGAAAAGAATCACTTTTTCTGGGACACAGAGGAACTACATCCAAAGGGCTCCAAGGTAAAAAGGAGACTGGGCAAGATCGCACCCTTGGGCGGGAAGAGGACCGCGCATGTGTGGTAGGAATTTCCAAAGGCTTTCTTTGAAAGTTGGGGATTTGCTCCGCATGGGGCTCCGTCGGCGCCGACATCACCCATAAGTGAGGACTGACTTCCTGCTTGTTCCTGGAGAACTAACCTGTGAACTATCATTAACATCATCAGTAATACCTGAATAGTGGTGAATGGCCAATGTAACACCAATTTTTAAAAAAGGTGATCCAGGGGTGATCTAGGAATCTACAGACAGGTGAGTCTGACGTCATTACTGGGCAAAATGGTAGAAACCATTAATTACTGAACATGTAGTCATGGTTTAATGGGAGAAAGCCAACATGGATTTAGCAAAGTATTGTCTTACTAATCTGTTATATTTTTTGAAGGTATGAATAAGCATGTAGACAAAGGTGAGCCAGTCGATATAGTGTATCTGAATTTTCAGAAAGTCTTTGACAAGGTCCCTCATGAGAGGCTCCTGGCAAATTAAAAGTTCATGAAGAAGGAGGCAATGTACTATTGTGGATCAGGAAAGGGATCAGGCAGTGTACTATTGTGGTTAAAAGATAGAAAGCAGAGGATAGGGCTAAATGGCCAATTTTCCGAATGGAGAAAGGTGAATAGTGGAATACCCCATGGGTCTGTGCTGGGTCTGCTGCTTTTTAACATATTCCTAAATGACCTGGAAATAGGAATAAAGAGTGAGGTAATCAAATTTGCAGATGAAACAAAATTATTCAAAACCCAAGAGGGCTGCGAAAAATTGCAAGAGGACCTTGATAAATTGGAAGACTGGACGTTCACATGGCAGATGAAATTTAATGTGGACAAGTGCAAAGTTATGCACCTAGGAAAGAACAACCCAAACTATGGTTACACGATGCAAGGCTCCACATTAGGAACCATCACCCAGGAAAAAGATTTAGGCATCATCGTGGATAACATGTTGAAACCCTCCGCCCAGTATGCAGTGGTGGCCAAGAAGGCAAATAGAATGCTAGGAATCATATGGAAAGGAATGGAAAATAAAACAAAGGATATTATAATGCCTCTGTATCGTTCCATGTTATGACTGTACCTTGATTAATGTGTGCAATTCTGATCACCGTATCTTAAAAAGGATACAGACTCAACCACACTTAACAGCATCATCATAGCGGAATTAGAAAAGATACAGAGAAGAGCCACCAAAATGGTAAAGGGGATGGAAGTATACCCTTATGAGGAGAGACTTAAAAGGTTGGGGCTCTTCAACATGGAAAAGAGATGGCTGAAGGGAGATATGGTAGAGATCTATAAATTAATGAATGGAGTGGAATGGGTAAACATAGATTGATTGCTTATGCCATCAAAAACTAGAAAGTCTAGGAAACATGCAATGAAGCTACAGTGTAACCCGTTTAAGATTAATATGAGAAAATATTTTTTCACTCAACATGTAATCAAACTCTGGAATTTGTTACCAGAGGTTGTAGTAAAACCTGTTAGTATAGCTGGGTTTAAAAAAGGTTTGGATAAGTTCCTGGAGGACAGGTCTATGAACCAAAAGAGGACTCGGGAAATCCACTGTTTGCCCCAATACACACATTGTGGAACCTGTGTGTCTTTTCAGGAAACTGTTAGATACCTGTGACCTGGATTGGCCACTGTTGGGAAAAGGATATTAGGCTTGATGGGCCTTGGTCTGACCCAGTATGGCATATCTTATGTTCTTGTGTTGTGTTCTTATCTCCCAGAGCTTGAAAAGGTTGACCTGAAAAGGCTCTTCTGCTCTGACCACCAGTCCCAAGTGTGCAGGCTGTCCAAGTGTGTTCCCCAGCCAAGCTTGGACGGGTCCGTTGTGAGTATCTTGCAGGGGGCTGTCAATTAGAACGGGAGGCCTTTCAGCAGGTTCCCCGGATTGAGCCACTAGGCAAGAGACCACACCAGATGTGTGGTAACTGTGACCTTGTCCCGAAGACGATCCGTCGCCTGTTTCCATTGCATGCTTAAGGTCCACTGGGCCTGTTGCATGAAGAGATGGGCTCAAGGGGTGACATGCACCGTGACAGTCATATGACTGAGAACCCTTAACATACCTCGAGCTGTTGTATGGCGCTGGCAATGCATATTGCCCACCACCACTACCAGCCGCTGCATGCGGTCTTCTGGTAGAAAGAATCGCACCCGAGTAGTATCGAGGAGAGCCCTGATGAACTCCAGCTGCTGCATGGGCTGGAGATGGGACATCAGGTAGTTGATCACGAAGCCCAGCCTTTGATGAGCCAGTCGTCCAGGTCCAGGAAGACCCCCATGATCTGCAGGTAGTTGTCACGACTGCCAGGCACTTCATGAAGACCCGTGGGGTGGAGGCCAGCCCGATGGGAAGCACTCTGTATTGATAGTGCTGGCCTCCCAGCATGAACCTTAGGTACTGTCTGTGACTTAGGTGGATCGGGATGTGTGTACACATCCTTCAGATCCAAGATGCATAGCCAATTGCCCTTTAAAAGGTATGGGAGCAACGTCCCAAGCGAAACCATTTTGAACTTCTCGTGCATCAGGAACCGATTTAGGTTTCGCAGGTCCAGGATGGGCTGGAACCCCTGGTCTTCATGGGAACCAGGAAGTATCTTCAATAGAAGCTCCGTCTGACCTGAGCAGGAGGAACCGGCTCAATGGCAATGTCAGCTAACAGAACGGAGACTTCCACCTGCAAAAGGCTCCAATGTGTGGGATCCATGAGATACTCCCCTGGGGCGTATGGAGACGGCAGCTGGGTGAGGTGCAGTCGATATCCTCTCTGGACGATCTATAATATTCAGGCGTCCTAGCTGACAAGGGGCCACCAATGAGTGAAGTGGACGAGCCCTCCCCCTATCTGTGGGGGTACCCCTGCAGACAGCGGTCAATTGGCTATGCTCCTGAGGAACCCGTCAAATGCCTGCCCCTGGTTTGGGCTGTGGGATGATCTGCGCCTTTGGGGTCTCTCTCTCTCTGCTGTTGGCGGGGGGTCTGTGCCTTAGGCTGCCTTTGCTGCTGGGCCAGGTAATACCAGCACAGATGCAGGTAGGCTTTCTTAGCCTGATGTTGCTTCTGTGCGGGATCTGCAGTTTTCCTGGAGAGCCTCAAGAGGGTCACATGCTTCTTTTCAAGTTCCTCCACCTTTCAGAGGACATTGGCAATCTTGTCCTGGACCCACAGTTCCAGGTTGGAGGCCTGTAGCCATGCCAGCTGGCGGGTGGTGATGCCCACTGCTGCCACCCTACCCACAGACTCAAAGGCATCATAGGTGCCACGCACCATGAATTTTGAGCAGTCTTTGCAGTGGGCCACCAGGCCCTGAAATGTCTCACGACGGTCCTCGGGGATGAGGGCAGCAAAGTCCTCCAGGTCCAAAATGATATCCTTGAGCAGCATCTTCATATAGGTCTGGTAAGCCAGGATCCTGGCAGCCCGCATGGAACCCTGGTAGCATTTGCTTCTGAAGGAATCCAGAGTTCGAGCCTTGCAGCCCAGAGACACCAAAAAGTGAGTCTTGGAGCTTTTAGCCCACTTCAAGGCCTATCAACGACAATGGAGTTGTGCAGCAACTGAGGCTTTTTGAAGCCCGGAGTCTTCTGGACACCGGTACAGGGACTCGAGTCTGTGGCTGACGATGAGAACTTTAAGAGGTGTTTCCCACAGCCGCAGCAGCAACCTCTGCAGGACACGGTGTACGGGAAATGTCACCGCCTCCTTGGGAGCTGAGGGGTATTGGCTCCAGTTCCTCTGCCCTCGGTTCCTCCTCCGATTCTAGAGAGAAGGGCATGGCTTTGGCCATGTCCCTAATGAAGTCTTTGAAAGACATGTCCTCTGGGGCAACTTGTGTCGCTTGGGGGGAGGCAACAGGTCAGACAGAAGGTCCAGAGACTGAGCGTCTGAAGCTGTGGATTCCTCCTCAGTCTCCCATTCCAATTTGGATTCTGAGAGGAAATCAAAATAGTGCCGAGTCCCCTCCTCACACTGATTCCTCGGCTTGGGAGAGGGTGGGTGCTGGTGGCCCCGTGTTGCCTGGTGTGCTGATTTTAATGTCCCTGGGCCTTTGATTCCGATACACTAGATAGGGAGATCACCCTGAGAACCGCAGTCTATTCCGATCTACCACCTGATGTCCCCACTTCGGTGGGAAGGGCATGGATCTCCAGAAGGGGCTGGACAGAGCACATTAATGACGCGCTCAGCACTGTAAAGCTTGCATTTTGCAAGGACACAACTGCCGCCAAGTGAGCTTCAAGGGCTCGAAGACATTCCTCCAAAAACCACCACCTGCAAGGGGACTGCCACAGACGCAGACATTATCAAAACAACCCCCAATTCAGTGATAAATATCAAGAATGTCAAAAAAACCACCAAAATAACCCCCGTGAAAATTTACAAAGAATTCTTTTTGTCGGATGTTGCAGGAAAGGAACATACAATGATATTATGTCCACCACACAGTCACATCCATTTTAATCAAAATTTATAAAAACAAAAAACTCTGCTACTTAGCTGGATTGTAAAAGACGAAATTCAGTCTCAGACACTAGCTGGACTGTAGAAGATGAAATTCAAACTCTGGCACAGAGTTTTTTGTTTTTATAAATTTTGATTAAAATGGATGTGACTGTGTGGTGGACATAATATCATTGTATGTTCCTTTCCTGCAACATCCGACAAAAAGAATTCTTTGTAAATTTTCACGGGGGTTGTTTTGGTTTTAAGAGGTGTTTCCCACAGCCGCAGCAGCAACCTCTGCAGGACACGGTGTACGGGAAATGTCACCGCTTCCTTGGGAGGAACGCTCAGTCTCCGGACCTTCTGTCTGACCTGTTGCCTCCCCCCAAGCGACACAAGTTGCCCCAGAGGACATGTCTTTCAAAGACTTCATTAAGGACATGGCCAAAGCCATGGCACAGAGTTTGAATTTCATCTTCTACAATCCAGCTAGTGTCTGAGACTGAATTTCGTCTTTTACAATCCAGCTAAGTAGCGGAGTTTTTTGTTTTTATAAATTTTGATTAAAATGGATGTGACTGTGTGGTGGACATAATATCATTGTATGTTCCTTTCCTGCAACATCCGACAAAAAGAATTCTTTGTAAATTTTCACGGGGGTTATTTTGATGGTTTTACAGACACAGACATTGGCATCGACACCTCATGTGGGGACTCCACAATGATTGGTGTATCGGGAGACATCTGGATGCCCTCTAGGGCAATGGGGGTCGACTCTGCTTCCTGGGTTGATTCCTCCCACCAGGTGAGTTTCGCCAGTCATTCCTAGCCATCACTATCTGCATCATGTTGAGAAGGCCTGCGATGATGCTGTACATGGATTTTTTCCTGGTAGTCGCCTTTCGACTCTGACGAGGTCTCTCCAGAGAGTCTCCTCTCCCTAACTGGCGCCCTCTGCTCCGACTGGGCATGTAGCTCCTTCCCCTTGGACACCTCGGCAGGAACCTTAGGAAGCGCTGACAACTGGGTCAGGGCTGAGGATGCAGATCTGATGAGCCAAAGAGGGACTCTTCTGTTTTTTCCCAACCCTTCAGTCCTCGGCACATCATCTGTAGGTAAAGCTCACAGGACACCGGCTGATGATAGAGTCCAAAGTATTGTAAGCATCAGTTGTGATGGTTGGTGGCCAAATTGTCTTGCCAAACTTGGTGCATTTCTTAAAGCCACTAGCTGGCTTACACATGCTGAAAAATACTGCCTCGGTAAAGTTAAACTGGAGAACTGCTGTTGGCTGGAGAACTGCTGTTGGCAGGAGAACAACCTCCAAGGGATAAAAGATGCAAAAAATTCAGGAAAGAAAACCAAAGGAAAACCTAAGTCGGAAGGTCCAACTAAACCAACAACAAGTGGTAAAAAAAACATAGAAAAGCCTGGCCCAAGAGAGCCAGAAAACTGCAAGAACACGTCCTAGGGGCTCCACAGAAAAAAGAAGACTGAAGAAGATGATGCTGCAGTGGCAGGAAGGCAGGCAGGCATGCATGCATGGTGTACCTGCCAAAGGCTTCCTTTGGAAGCTGGGGAGCATTCCGTGTGGGGTTCCATTGTTGACATCACCCATAAGTGAGGAATTAGTTCCTGCTTGTTCACAGAGAAATAATGAAATAAAGAGTTCAATATTCAAAAGTCTATGTGCTAAGCATTGAGTGTTAACTATTTAAGTCCTGTATTTTGAAAATTTAGGGACACCAAATGGGTAAACTTTAGCCAGATAACATTTGGTGGACATTGCGTTATCTGCATAAGAAAGGAGGGGCAAATACTGCTCTGGGTGATAACCAACTGCTATCCATTTATGGGACTGCACAAATAGCAATTCTAATCTACACAGATAATTTATCCATTAAAGTTGATGGCCACAAATTCAGTAGTGTTATTTAAATGGATACAGACTCTTAATATCAGATATAAAGATAAGTGGGTAAGTCATTCACTTATCTTTATCTGGAGATCTTGTGGCCGAACATTGCCCCCAACATTTTTAGTTGAACTGATATGAAATTACCAGCAATAGTAGTCCAGCTTTCCAAATTCAATATCAAAAACAAAGGCCAATCAATCCCTACATGTCTTTTATCATGGTTCCAAAAAGCTCCAAAATCTTTCAAGGCATGCTACTGGGTTTATTACAATTTATCATAAGATGCCTCACTATTATGTCAAATAATTGCGAAGACAAAGCTTAAATAGATGCTGGCTTGCTCAGCTACCATACCAAAAAAGTGAACGGTTATACCTGAAAGGTACTATTGGTCTTCACTGTAGGTTTCCAACACAAAATTAAGCACACTGGTCAATAGGCCTTCCTAGGCCACTCAGTAAGACTCCTCTACTCACAGGATGAATACCGATTACCACCGTTCCAATGAACAGCTCTCACTTCTGTCTTTCTTTGGCTAACTCTAAAGGTAAAAAGGGGACTGTTGTAGTTGTTGATATGGAAGGACACACTAGATAGGCCATGTGGTCTTTTTCTGTCGTCATGTTTCTATGTTTCTAACTTACTTGGCAGCTTTACCATAAAGGAAAACAAAATGTATTCTTTTTGCACATACCTTCTGCTGACATTATGTTAATGATTAAATTATGTCTTGCTGTCTCAAATGTACGTCTGTTGTAAGCAGTTATCTGCATTAAAAAAAAAAAAAGACATTGCAAATGAAAACTATGCCAAGGGACAAGGTAATGAATAAAATCATCAGTCAAAAGAGGTGAAGAGGACAATGTCTTTTGTCATAGTTTGTAGCCATGATCCCCTTCCCTATTCCCTTCTTCCTCCTTTTATTGTCCTCTGCTGTTCATGCTGACTTTTCTCTGTCCTCTCTCTCCTGCTCAACTCTTTATGTTCTTCAGACGTTCCTCAATGCAATTTCAGGAAAGCACTTGTAAACCCTAAAAAAAAATGTCCATAAGATCGTACTTGCTAGAAAGTACAGGATCTATTTTGCTTCTCCTTTCCCTCTAAACTCTTTTAAAGGATAATATACGCTCAGTCTTCATCAAATCTACCAATGCCTTGCCCTCCGATTCTCTTCAGTTTGACTTTCACACATCTCACGCTACTGAATTTGGTCTTGTTTATTTATTGTAAATTTTTATACCGCATTTTTCCGGCAGATCAAAAGCAGTTTACAGAAAACAAAGATTTGGATATTACAGTAACAAGTATATATTCAGTTACATGGAACATTTTCTTTTTAACTATATACAGTAATAGTTATTATAACAGTGGGTGCTTAAAATGAATCTCTGAACAGCTCTAATATCGAACTATTTACAGGTTTTGGACAGCATTCAGTACATCTATATTTGGGATTCAAAGAGCAGATCCCAGATGCCTTTGTCATCTCACTTATGATTCAGTATATGATGTGGGGGGAGTGTGGGCCATTGTATTTGTTTTGTGTGCCAAAGTGAAGGGTGAATAGGTGGGTTTTAAGTTGTTTTCGGAACATTTTGAGGTAATTTATTTCTCTTATGTAGTCTTCTCCTTATTCACACAACTCTCATAATTATGTTTCAATTCTTCAATGCAGGATGCTTTCGTACTCTATGGGGCTTGTTTACAAAGCCGTGGTAGCGGTTTCCGATCGTTATCGGAGCTGCAGCCCAATTGAAATGGGGCTTTGTAAACAAGCCCCTAAATTGTCCCTTTCTCTTAAATCTTTAAATTTCTCTGGCACTCTGTTTTCCTACTTGGAATCTCATCTAGCTTCTGTTCCTCATACTCTCTCTATTATCACTCGGGACTCAGTTCTTGGCTCATTTATCTTCTGTTTTACACTTCCATCTTGAGATTACTAGTTTTGTCACTGATCTGCTAAAAACATGAGTGGAGGAGTAGCTTAATGGTTAAGAACACTAGCATGGGAACCCAGAGACAAAAGTTCAATTCCCACTAGCACTCCTTGTGGCCTTGGGCAAGTCACTTAACCCTCCATTGCCTCAGAAAAATCCAAGTTATCAATGTCCCTGTTTAATGTATGTTTACCAAGTTTAAGTTTCAACGTAAACCACTTTGATTGAAATGATAAAGTGGTATATAAAACCTGTTAAATAAAAAAACATAAGCACTTATTGTTCCCCTTCATTCCACTGTCATCCAGATCAAATTATCTGGCTTCACCAGTTTCCACCTGGATGTTCCCTACCAGAAGTCTGTGTTGGTAGGGGGCAGAAGCAGCAGGTCTTAGAAGGCAGGAAGTGTGATGCAGTGCTGGAGTGTTTAGGTAAGTGCTTAGTAAAGGTTTCATTGCCATTGCCACCCTTGTAGGCTCCAGAGAGGGACAGCAGTGGTGGCAATGGGGGCAGGGGAAAGCAGCAGGATAGAAGGCTCGCCTAGGGTGCCTCCAATCCTTGCACTGACCCTGAATTTACATATGTAAGCTAGAACAGAATAGTAGAATAGTGAAATTAGACCTTACCTGCTAATTGGCTTTCCTCCAGTCCCTCCAGTCCAGTTCAGACCAGTAGGTGTGGGTTATCTCCCTCCACCAGCAGCTGGGAACTGAGCATGTCAGAATTCTGATGTCACAGTACAAGAGCTCCCCCTTCAGCTCCAGAATCCAGTATCCTATTGGCAAAGCAAACTGCAAGAGAGCATCAGAAAACCCCCCAAACTAGGGCAATAAACTACTTCTGTTACCCAACACTGGGGTTATTACAGAACAACAACAACTATGTACAAGTTGAGGATGAACTATGCTGACAGGATCCAACCTGCTATGATGGTGACCCTCACTGAGGAAGACAATAACCATTCCATCCTTCAAAACCTAAGACAGAGAATAAATTGGAGGGGAATGGACTGGTCTGGAGGGACTCAAGGAAAGACAATTAGTGGATAAGATCTAATTTCACCTTCCTTATCATCCCTTCAGTCCAGTCCAGTCCAGTATGTGTGGGATGTACCAGAGCAGTAAGTAATTATGGGAGGGAACCGCGAGTCCTGCTTGGAGCACTGAAGCCCCAAAATGAGCATCTCTAGACGACACTACATCCAAATGGTAATGCTGGATAAAAGTGTATAGCGATGACTATGGGGCTTGTTTACAAAGCCGCGGTAGTGGTTCGCGATCGCGATCGCAGCCGCGGCCCTATTGAAATCAATGGGGCCGCGGCTCCGATTACGATCGCAAACCGCTACCGCGGCTTTGTAAACAAGCCCCTATGTCGCCGCTCTGCAAATGTCCACTGGCGGAACCAAGCTATGCTCCACCCAGGAAGCTGCCTGCAATCTTGTCAAGTGAGCTCTAAGACCTTTTGGTACCGACTTGTCCTTCAGCCTCTAGGCCGAGACTATTGCTTCCTTCACCCAACGAGCCATCAAAGCCTTGGAAGCTCCCTCTCCTTTACGAGGGCCTCCAAACAAGATGAATAGTCTATCCAACTTCTGCAATGATTCCGTTCTCTTCAGATGCCGGTTCAAAACTCTGCACAAGTCTAGCATGTGAAGCTGGTGATCCTCCTCTGACTTCCCCAAAGCGGAGAAGACCACAAGGGACACTGATTGATTCAGATGAAAATGAGAGACCACTTTAGATAGAAAGGAAGGAATGGGCCTCAAAAACTACCTTTTTCTTGGAAATAACCAGGAAAGGCTCCCTGCAAGAAAGGGCTGAAGCTCTGAAATCTGACGAGCTGAAGATATATATCCACTAAGAAGACTTTTCAAAGTAAGGTCTTTCAAATGTTGCTTCTGTCAAAGCAGACAGTACCAAGTTGAGAATTCAAAAAGGAACTACTAGTTGCAATGGCGGTCAGATTTGCTTCGCTGCCTTGAAGAAGCGGACCACATCCGGATGTGCTGCCAAGGAGTAGCCCTGAACATATCCCCTGTAGCAGGGAGAGGGCTGCCACCTGGATCTTTAGGGAGTTGAGCGCCAATCCCTTGCCCAGTCCATTTTGCAGAAAGAACAAGATACCCGGAAGACAGGATGAAAAAGGCTGATTGAAAACTGGTGTTCTGCAAAAGGCAAACACTAGCCAGACTCTCACGTAGGCCAAGGAAGTAAAGCTTTTTCTGGCCTTCAACAGAGTAACTGTCACCGATGCAGAATAGTCTGTATGCCTCAGCTGCGCCCGTTCAAGAGCCAAGCCCATAAGTGAGAATCGATCCACCAGGGGCATAAGAATCGGACCCTGCAAGATCAGAATGACCCTGTTGGAAAGGTGCCATGGTCTGGTAATCAGGAGTCTGATCAGGTCCGCATACCACAGCCTGCGAGGTCAAGCCAGAGCAATGAGGATAACTGGACCACTATGAGCCTCTATGAGCTGTAGAAGCCGACTTATGAGAGCACACGGCGGAAAGACATACAGGAGACCTTCCAATGGCCACTTCTGCGTGACAGCGTCGAGCCCCTCGGACATGTGCTCCCTGCGTCTGCTGAAGAACCTGCTTGCTTTGGCATTGGACAGAGAAGCCATCAGGTCCATGATTGGCAAGCCCCAGCGATTGATGTCATGAAAAGCCACTGTGTTCAGCTGCTGTTTGCTTGGATCCAACAAGTGAAACAGGAAATCTGCCTGAATGTTCTCCTTGCCTTCTACATGAGCCATGGAGAGAGGCTCTAGAATTTCCTCTGCCCATAGCAGCAAGGGCTGAATCTCTTCTGCTAGCGATACACTGTCTGTGCTAACCCTGTCAGCTGATGTATGCCACTGTGGTCATGTTGTCTGAGCAGACTCTCACTGCCCTTCGGGATATCAGAGGATGGAAGCCCTGGAGAGCCAGAAAAACTGCCCTCATATCCAGATGATTTATGGACCAAGTCCTCTCTTCCGGGGTCCATTGTCCCTGCATGACCTGAGACTGACAATGCGTTCCCCACCCCATGAGGCTGGCATCTGTCATCACCAGAATCCAGTCTGGAGGCTCTAATGGCATTCCCGTTGTCAGATGACTTGATTGCAGCCACCAGGAGAGCCACACAAACCAGTCTCTGTGACAACAGCTCTGGACAAACCAGTCTCTGTGACAACAGCTGGAGTTACAGAGTCCAGCAAGAAAGCAGTGCCTGTTGTAGGGGTCTCATGTGCATCATTACCCAGGGCATTAGGTCCAAGGCTGCTGAGATAGATCCCAGAAGCTGGAGATAGTGCACGCCTTTGGCGCTTTCATGGCCAAAAAATATGGCACCTGATGTTGAAGCGTCTGCATCCTTTCTGCTGGTAGGGAGATGATCCCTACCCTGGTATTGAATTCTCTCCCAAATAGACTAACTTCTGGATGGGCTGGAGTTGGCTCTTGGACAGGTTGACCACCCAGCCTAGACTTTGAAGGAACTCCACCACTCACCAAATTGCGGTTACACTCTTGGTCTTTGACTTTGCTCTGATGAGTCAGTCATCCAAATATGGGCACAACAGAATACCTTCTTTTCTCAGCGCTGCTGCTGCCACCATCATCATGATATTGGTAAAGATGCACAGAGCAGTGGCCAGGCCAAAGGGCAATGCTTGGAAATGAAAATGGCCCATAGGCATGGCAAAGCACAGAAACTGTTGATCCAGATGAACTGGAATAGGCAGGTATGCCTTGGTGAGATCCAGAGCTGATAAGAACTGGCCTTGCCTCACAGTGAGAATAACCAAGTGTAATGTCTCCATTCAGAAGTGCAAAAGACGTGTGATGGTCAAAGATGACTATTAATGAGGACCCCAACGCGTTTCGGCAAACGCCTTCCTCAGGAGGCATACAACTTAAACAATGAGATAAAAATGATAATGATTAAAAACATGACATAAATATATTATACAAAAAGCACTTGTAAAACAACATTAAACCATGTCAAACATATAAAATTAAAATACTCATAAGAAACAAACAATTGTAATGAAATGTATTAAAAACAAATAAAAGCAAAACGCAGGGCAACAGGAAATTTGTTTGATAAAAACACACTTAAGGATAGAAAAACGTCACATATAAAAATGTAAAATGGACGCTTGCAAGTATCATGAATGTGGTCGAACGCCTATGGAACTAGATGTGAAGTGTAAGCTATACTGACCAAAAAACAAGTGATACATTAAAGGTCAGAACAATAAATAGAGCTAAAAACAGAAATGAAAAGTATTGTATTAAAAAACGAATGGAATAAAACCATGGATATGCAGCCTTAATATTGGTTGTATAGTGAACAGGGGGGAAGGAAGGAAGGGGAGGGGGAGGAAGGGGAAGGGGGAAGAAGGGAGGGGGAGAGGGGAAAGGGGGAGGGAAGAGGGAGGGGAGGAAAGGAGAGGAGGAAAGGTGGGGGGAGAGGGAAATATGGAATTGATACTTAAAAGTCAATGAGGCTGAACTACAGACCAAACCCACGATCCGGGACCTGGGAGTCACCTTGGACCAGCGCCTGGACATGAAGGCGTACATAAGCAATGTAGTTAGAGCAGTATACCACAAGATCCGTACCCTCAGGCACCTCCGTTTCCTGCTAGAACCAGATGACTTCTGGACAATTTACCAAGCGCTAATCATACCACAGTTTGACTATGCAAATTCAATTCTTCATGGTCTCCCTCAATCTTCGCTGAACCCTCTACAGCTCGCGATGAACGCTGCAGCGAGAATACTATTTGGAGCCTCTAAGAAAGATCACATCACGCCCATCATGAAACACCTCCACTGGCTTCCCATACATGCCAGACTCACATTCAAAACCCTACTGCTTACCTTCAAAGCTATCAATGGCCTCGCATCCGCATCACTAGCAGATCTTACCCAAATCACTCCCCCCAACAGGTCCATTAGATCAGTAGCGATCAACACACTAATAGTCCCTAAAGAAATAACCCAATGTACCCATGCAACAGCAAACAGAGCCTTTAAATTCTGTGCACCTAGATGCTGGAACACCCTACCACCAAACATACGCGCAATCCCTGACCTGACCCAGTTTAGAAAGGCGGTAAAGCACCTGCAAGTACTAAAAGGTAGACTAGGCCACACATTCGATTCCATCCATACAAAACACCAATGAATATGACTAGCGAAATACCCCTTCCATGAAGAAAAATGTAAAACTTAAAAATGTAAAAATGTAAATAGTTTCCCAAGTTATCCAAGTTCTCATACCTGTTCATTGTAAACACAGTTCTGTAAAGGCATTGTGTATGTGTTATGTTCCATGTAAACCACACTGATGTTGAATAGCGTGGTATAGAAGAAATGTAAATAAATAAATACCTCTCTGGCCTCTATTATTCCTTATCTTTTTTTTTTGTTGCTTTTTTTTTCCTTTTTACTAGGTCACAATCCTTTCAGTGGAGTCCACCCAGGTGCTGAGGACAGATACTGGATTCTGGAGCTGAAGAGTGACATCAGATTTCTGACATGCTCAGTCCCCAGCTGCTGGTGGAGGGAGATAACCCGCACATACTGGACTAGACTGAAGGGGCGAGAAGCAGTGATTTACATATGTAAGCAAGCATGTAAATCCATCCGCCCCTTATAGAATTACCTCCATGGTGGCCATGCCTCCTCCAGATTCTGATTCTGCTCATATCACAGTGCTGTACATCTTTCCATTAAGTATATTCTAGTCATCCTAATCAATAACTGGTCTAACTCCAGGGGCTGGGCTGCTTTTTGTCCCAATGCTATTTCATATGTGTTTCCCAGTTGCCCACAACCTTATTAACTTCCTCCACTTTCTTTTCTTTCCCAAGCCAACCCACCCTAACAAGGCCACTTTAGAGTCTAAATGAAACTGCCCATCCCCACTGTGTGCATAGCTTCCCTACTGCCTGCCAAAAACCCTGAATCACTGTGCAACTCCATCATGTGAAAAACAAAATCACCTACTTGACAACACCCCATCCAGCAATACTGAGATGAGTTGTGAAAAGTCTTGTTCAACCTAACAGGTGTAAGATGCCAGGGATATAACAACTTAGAGTCATTCTCCTTAATCAAGCTGGAAACCGATGCTGTAAAGATACTTCGAACACTTCCTTTGACTGTTCTCCCTCTGCCTCCTCACCCAATGATCTTTTTCCCACTCTGAAATTTAGTTTCAATCTTCTGCATTGTGCAAACAAGAACATTATTTATTTATTTAATTAACGGTATTTCTATACCGCCTTATCATACAATCAATTATAGCTCTACATGTCCAGTAGGTTTGGTTCCTTATGCATGCCAGATATACATTGACATGGAATAATAAATCTCACTCTGTGAACTAAATATAACACCCAAAATCAAAGTTCACTGCAAAATACTCTCATCAAAAAGCTAATTTTTTTGTCGAAGCCAGCTGTAGGAGAGTTGGTATTGTGACACAACCCACACCAGACAGCTAGCTACATTTTATTCAAAAGAGGTTCATCACCTTATAAAATAATTAAATTACTGGCACTTATCTGTTTCCTTAACTTTCGTTGTTGAATCTCTACCAAAAACACATATGTTGCTCCCAAGATATCCTATTTTCACGACGTGCACGTTTCGGGTATCAAACCCTGTATCAAGTGCTCCCCGGTTTGTAGAATCTGGCAAAAATGTAGAAAAACGCCGTCATCTGCGGCAAGGGCAAAGAATCCTCCATAGGCTGAATGGAAGCGTTTAAATGTGAGAACCCACCAATGGAAAAGAGAACACCCACAAGTTAGGGAATCCCAAATCCAATTGGTGCATCAAGTCTTGACAACGTCAACTACGTCAGATGCGTCAAAAAACACTGAGCCAATCGATGTCACGATTCAGACCAGTAGGCTCGATTGTATTTAAAGAAAATATCCATTTTTGTTCAAGCCATTGCAACTGTTTTTCCCGATCCCCTCCACGAGGGTTTAAAGGTACATGATCAATGACCGTCCATAGCCTCTCCGTCTCTGCTGTCCCATCCCTGCACAGGAGGTCGACTAGCCCTGTTTGCCCACCGGTGGCCACCCATTACAGGGGACAACTGGGTCTTAAGCATAGTCCACAAGGGCTACCGGCTTCATTTTCATCAGTTGCCTCCTCCCTATTTTCCAGGAGAGAATCCAAGGCCTCCTCCCCATACAGCCCTCCTCCTGCAAGAGCTTCAGGGTCTGTTGCGAGACAAGGCGGTGGAGTCTGTGCCTCCCCACCTACAAGGTCACGGTTTCTACTCCAGGTACTTCCTAGTACCAAAGAGAACAGGGGATCTCAGGCCTATTCTCGAACTCAGAAATCTCAACAAGTTCTTACAGAAGGAGAAGTTCAAGATGCTTACTCTTGGAACACTTCTGCCCTACCTCCAGCAGTGAGATTGGCTATGCTCTTTAGATCTAAAGGATGCGTACACTCACATCCTCATTCATCCAGACCACAGAAAGTACCTCAGGTTCATTGTGGGAGGAAACCATTATCAGTACAGAGTTCTGCCCTTTGGCCTCACCTCCGCCCCCAGGGTCTTTACCAAATGCCTGGCAGTGGTGGCGGCCTACTTAAGGAATCAGGGTATCTTTGTCTTCCCCTATCTGGACGACTGGCTCATCAGGGGTCAGACGTGCCAGGAGGCCAGGCAAGCCACCCTCCGAACGATTTCTCTACTCCAACATCTGGGGTTTGTCATAAACTTTGCAAAGTCCACTTTGCTCCCCTCCCAAAAATCTTGGGGTTCATAGGGGCAAGGCTAGACTCTCTGCAGGCAAAAGCTTTCTTGCCAGAGGACAGAGCCCAAAGACTGATGACCTTGGCAAACCAGTTTCTCAACAGGTCACTGGTCTCCGCCAGGCTCTGCCTGAGGCTTCTTGGCCACATGGCTTCGACGGTACATGTGACTCCCAATGCCAGGCTTCATATGAGGCCTGCGCAATGGTGTCTCAGGAATCAGTGGTCGCAGGCCACAGGGAGCCTGAGCGACAGAGTAAGGGTGTCCAGACCATTCCTGCACTCCCTACGTTGGTGGCTGCATCCCCCCAACTTACTGAAAGGGATGACTTTTCAGCCACCGGGGTTCACAGTGGTATTGACCACCGATGCCTCCCTGCAGGGCTGGGGTGCATACTGTCTGGGCAAGTGCACCCAGGGCCTGTGCTCTCACTGGGAGGTCAGACAGCAGATCAATCTACTGGAACTACGGGCTATTCGTTTAGCCCTCGAGACTTTCTCTCAATCCCTGGCCCACCAGTCTGTTTTAGTGCAAACAGACAATCAGGTAGCCATGTTTTATGTGAACAAACAGGGAGGCACTGGGTCCAGGCTGCTTTGTCAGGAGGCACAGGACCTTTGCTTGTTTGCGCTCAGGCGCAACATGTTGCTCAGAGCGGTTTATCTCCCTGGCCAGGAAAATTACCTGGCAGACAGGTTGAGCAGGATTCTGCAGCCCCACGAATGGCAGCTCCATTCCTTGGTGGTTCAGAAGATTTTCCTGAGATGGGGACTTCCGTCCATAGATCTATTTGCCAGTCCACTGAACAGACAGCTGCCCAGGTTCTGCTCCAGGCAACCGCATCCTCTGAGGCTAGCAGCAGATGCTTTTCTGATTTCCTGGTCCCAGGGCCTCCTGTATGCGTTTCCTCCCACGCCTCTGGTGGCCCGAACCCTGTTCAAAGATTCTACAGGACCAGGCCTCGGTCCTTCTGGTAGCCCCCAGGTGGCTGAGGCAACCTTGGTTCCCACTTCTGCTTCAACTAGCAGTGGACATTCCACTACCTCTAGGGTTGCAGCCCGACCTCCTCTATCAGGACCAGGGGTCTCCTTCACCCCGATCTCAAATCTCTCAATTTCATGGCCTGGAAGCTGCAAGGGTAGTTTTGGCTCCTTGGGGCCTACCTCCTGAAGTTGAAGAGGTCATCCTGGCCTCTAGGAAACAGTCCACTAGGAAAACCTATGCCCTGAAGTGGAAGAGGTTTTCTGTGTGGTGTCAGCTGCGTACAGAGGATCCTTTCTCCTGTGCTGTACCAGTGGTGCTTCAGTACCTGCTGCACTTATCCAATCAGTGCCTTAAGTCCAATTCTGTTCGGGTCCACCTCTCAGCTCTAGCAGCTCACCACTCACTGGTGGAAGGACACTCTCTGTCGGTTCACCCCTTGGTGTCCCGGTTCCTCAGGGGTTTGCTTTTGCTCAAGCCTCCAGTCCGTCCTCCAGCCCCTGAGTGGGAGCTGAATGTGGTCTTGCAGCAACTGACTCGCCCACCTTTTGAGCCGATGGCTACTTGTCCTCTCCGCTTCCTTTCCTGGAAGACACTCTTCCTAGTAGCCTTAACCTCGGCCAGACGGGTGAGTGAGCTTCAGGCCCTGGTCTGTGACAGGCCTTACACCCGCTTCGATAGGAACAGGGTAGTCATTAGGACTCATCCAAAGTTCCTCCCTAAGGTTGTCTCCTCTTTCCACCTCAACCAGAAGGTGATTCTTCCAACATTCTTCCCTAGGCCTCATGCAAGCCCGGCTGAAGCGGTCCTGCATACCCTGGACTGTAGGAGGGCCTTATCCTTCTACCTTGACCGTACGCAGGGACATAGAAGGGCTACTCAGCTCTTCATCTCTTCTGACCCTAATAATTTGGGGTTAGCTGTGTCCAAGCGTACCTTGTCCATTTGGGTGGCTGACTGTATCACCTGGGCTTACAAGGCGGCTGACCTTCCCTTGCAGGGTCGGGTCACGGCCCATCGTGTCAGGGCAATGGCTGCCTCAGTAGCTCATCTCCGCTCTGTACTGTTGGCAGACATCTGCAGGGCTGCAACTTAGTCCTCAAGCCAGACTTTTGCAGCTCATTACTGCCTGGAGAGGGAGTCCCGTAGGGACAATGCTTTTGGCCAGGCAGTACTCCGGAATCTCTTTGAGGTTTAGGCAACTCCTGCCCTCCAGCCCTCCGTTGGGCTACCGGTGGAGGTTCTTTCAGTGAAAAGCCTTTCTTTGATGTTGGGACTAGAGGGAGTTCTCTTGTTCAGCCTGGGTTCCTTGGTAGCCCAGAGCCAGGGAGTCACCCATATGTGAGGACTGACTTCCTGCTTGGTCCTGGAGAAAGAGTAGTTACTCACCTGTAACAGGTGTTCTCCAGGAGCAGCAGGAATCAGTCCTCACAACCCTCCCTCCTCCCCTGGGAGTTGCAGTTGTACATAGTTTTTTTACATTTTTGTGTGCTGTTTTTTAGCTTTGTCATTTGACTGAGCAAGATGGCACCTTTAGCCGGGAAGGGGACCGCGCATGCATGCAGTATTCCCAAAGGCTTTCATAGAAAGCTGGGGAAATGCTCCACAGGGGCTCCATCGACGTCGATGTCACCCATATGTGAGGACTGATTCCTGCTGCTCCTGGAGAACACCTGTTACAGGTGAGTAACTACTCTCTCTCTTCTGCCATCCAGTTTATTAAGATAACTATATTTTTACCATCACACGTGCACTTTAGGGTGGGATACATTAGTGGGGACCCCCCCCCCCCCCCAAGAAACACAAATCCACCATCTTCATTAACCCATTGTATGTCAGCACCTCCAAATATATAGCTATCTGGTCTCAAAGTGACACCACCCCAATGCAAAGCTTAAAACTATGATGCAGCACAGATAAGGGATCTAAGATTAAGCCATTCCCTTCTATCTTGCAGCCAATTGATCGGTAGCACTCAAGTCTCGAATGAAAACATTGCATATACCCAAAGTATTCCCCCATCTTCTTTTACGGGAACCCAAACAATTCCTGGGGTCATTCATCTGAAATTAAGCCAGGATTATCCCTCTTCACTTTATCTACATAGAGTTACACCTGGAAATAGGCATAAAGCTCCTTAGATGACAAACTGAGCTTTTGCTTCAAAGCCTCAAAAGTTTCTGTCACCTCAATCATATCAACTATAAATCTACTTTGCTTACCCCTTTCTGCCCCCAATCACTAAAGAGTTTAGACCTCATCCCTGGGAGGGGGGGGGGGGGGGAGGGAGCCCACATTCCCTACCAGGAGGATAATAAATGATCCATGTGCAATCATATGGACACATAGAGATTTCCAGGCCCTTTTCAAATTCAGAACAAGAACATCCATTTTAAGTGATTCTAGATGATCGCTGGTCTCTGCATGTAGCACATAAACAAGGGATTTGCATGGGCCTCTACTAAAACTGTTAAATAAATAAATAATCCTTCTGACATATACTGAGGGGTGCCACCCACCATGTCAGCATGTCCCCAACATGTCTCATCATATAGGCCAAGCTATATAATGCTACATCACCTACCTGCTGGCCCCCTTCCTCATATTTCTTTAGAAGAATCTTCAAAGAAAGCCTTGGCTTCTTCCCAGCCCAAAAAAATTGGATCATCCTATGCTCAAATCTTTTAACATCTGGGAGTTGGGGCGTAGTGCTTGAATGCCCTATTGGATACGGTTTGGCTGCTCTTTATATTTATGGCCGATATTATGAATGTGTTTAGGGAGTTTATCCTTCTGGCTCTGTTGCTGGGGGTTTCTTGCAGTAATGATTGTAGGTATATTGACGAGAGACCATGGACGGCTTTGAATTTTGTGAGGAAGACTTTGTATTTTATACGTTGAGTGATGGGCAGCCAGTGTAGCTGCTTGAGTACTGGGGTTATGTGGTCAGTTTTGGTGGCACTACAGAGGATATGGGTAGCCATGTTTTGGGCCAGTTGTAGTGAGTGGAGGGCATATTTGGGTAGGCCCTGGAAGAGGTTAGTCAAAGTGGGGGAATATTATTGCTTGAAATACTGTCCAGAAATCTTGTGTATCCAGTAGTGGTTGGAGGTGTTGTACTGTTTTTATTTTGTTGTAACACTCAAAGAACTTATTTTCAGGTCATTACCCATGTTCCTTAATCAGTGTTCTTTCCCCAGTTGTATTGTTCTTCCTTCCCTGGATCACCCATCTTACTCTCCCTCCTCCCCCATCTCTAACAATCCAACTTGAGGGAGAAGTAGCCTAGTGGTTGGGGCAAGTTACCTTGGGCTGGAGGGCCAGGGGTTCATATCCTGCTAGAGGACAGCAACCTTGGGCCAGAAGAACTGGGGTTTCTAGTCCCATAAGTGCTCCTTGTGGTCTTGGGCAAGCCACTTAACCCTCCATTGCCTCAGGCACAAAAACAGACTTTGAGCCCTTCGGGGGACAAGGGAAATATATATACAATACATGAATGTACACCGCTTTGATTTGTAGAAAAGCGGTATATAAGCCTATATAAATAAATAACTTCCCAGTTACTACTGCTATCACTACTACTAGTATTTACCATCTACATAGAGCTATTAGGCATATGCAGTGTTGTACACATGCACATAAGAGAAAGTCCCTGTTCCATAGAACGTAATCTATTCAAGAAAGATAAACAGGGTACTAGGATAATTCTATAAGGAAAATGATTAAATACATATGGGTGTTAGACAGGAGTATAAGGGCAGGGATAAGATTCAAAAGCAGCCTCAAAGAGATGGGGGTTTAGCCTGCATTTCAATAGAATGAGATGTGGATTTAAGCTCTGGAATTTGTTGCTAAAGGATGTAGCAAAAGTTGTTAGTCTAGCTGGGTTTAAAAAAAGGTTTGAACAAGTTCCTGAAGGAAAAGTCCATAAACCATTATTAACGTGGACTGAGAAAATCCACTGCTTTCCATTGGGATAAGCAGCATGGAATCTGTCTATCTTTGGGGATTCGGCCAGGTACTTGTGACCTGGAATGGCCACTGTTGGAAACAGGATACTGGACTTGATGGCCCATTAGACTGACCCAGTATGACATATCTTATATTCTTATTGAGCCAGACGTAGTGACACAGGTAGTTGATTCCAGGCACATAACCCTACGTTTTTTAAGTGTTAAATCTCATCTGCCAAATTCTCAACTATTCAACAAAACTTGAATTGAGACAAAAACTGAAAGAATAACTTTGGAGGAGTTGCTCAGCATGCAGATGAGTATAAAACTGTGTATTCACGAAATCCCTCACTTGGTTTGCAGCTTGTCGTGCTGTGAGGGCTTGTGTGCATCAGTGATGCTGAGAGCTAAACTATCGGTAGTTTAACTACTGGCAGGGTCTCCCAAGATGGACAGGTCTCAGCTGAGGTGCCAGACCAAGGCAAACCACCCATCTGGGCAGCAGCAGAATGGGATAGTGTTGACGGTGGAGGATCACATTTCTGTGACAACGGCAACAACACCAAACTTAAACTGCGCAGAAGAAAGGCCCGGCAATCTACTTCTGTATCTTGCCATGAAAACCCAATGGATACTTACAACAAAACAAATTGTGCTATAGTGCTGGAAAGCATAGCTACTCACCTGTAACAGGTGATCTCCGGGAACAGCAGAAATTTAGTCCTCACATATGGGTATCGTCGGTACCGACGGAGCCTGCGCGGGAACGCTCCCCAGCGTCCAATTAGAACGCTTTTGGGAGCATCCCACAGCACCTGCGTGTTGCCTTCCTGCCTTTCCCAACTGCCTCTCTCCAGTTGAGTTTTAAAACTGAGACAAAGAGAGAGAGAGGGAAAGGGAAAGAGATAGATAGAGAGATACAACTCCTAGGGGAGGTGGGTGGGTTGTGAGGACTAAATTCCTGCTGTTCCCGGAGATCACCTGTTACAGGTGAGTAACTATGCTATCTCCAGGAACAAGCAGGAATGTAGTCATCACATATGGGGACTCCCTAGCTTTAGGTGCCAGGGAGAGACCCCAGACGTTGTGTGCCCCTGAACAGGGCTCCACTTCCCCCCATGGATCTCTGGCATATTACCAGGGATGGTGGGTAGGAGTTGATTAGGTATGGAACAGGTGTTGGAGAACAGCCTGACCAAACAAGGCATCCCGGCGGGAGTCCTTGTCCAAGCAGTAATGGGCTGTGAAGGTATGAACCTTTTAACCTTTTAATCTTTTTACCTTTTTAACTACCCTTGTTCATTGTAAACTCAATGTTCCTGTGGCAGTATGTTTTGTTCAACTGTACACCACACTGATTATAATAGCGCGGTATATAAGAAATATAAATAAATAATAAATGAACCAAGGCCCAGGTGGCTGCTCGACAGATGTCGTCGATAGACACAGAGTGCAGATGAGCCATTGAGGCTGCCATGGCTCTCACATTGTGAGCTGTGACATGGCCCTCCAGAGAAAGGTTCTTACTCTGATAGGCGAAGGAAATACACTGAGCAATCCAGTTAGACAGTGTTCTGTTGGAGACTGGAAGTCCCAAATGAGAAGGATCAAAAGCAACAAAGAGTTGAGAGGACTTTCTATGTTGCTGTGTTCTTTGTAAGTAAAAGGCTAAAGCTCTTTTACAGTCCAAGGTATGAAGATTCCTCTCTGCATTTGATGCATGAGGCCTTGGAAAAAACACAGGTAGGTAGACCGCTTGGTTAAGATGAAAAGGCGAGACCACCTTTGGCATAAAGTGTGGATGAGTTCTAAGGACTACCTTGTCATGATGGAACCTTGTATAAGGTGGATCAACTACTAGCACTTGCAACTCACTAATGCGACGTGCTGATGTGATTGCAATGAGAAAGATAACCTTCCAAGAAAGGAATTTCAAGGAGGTAGTAGCTAAAGGTTCAAAAGGTGGCTTCATGAGCTGCCCAAGAACCAGGTTTAAGTCCCATGCCACCGGTGGTGGCCTAATGGGAGGCTTAGTTAGAAGAAGGCCTCTCATAAATCTTGCTATAAGAGGATGAGAGGAAATAGGCTGTCCATTTAGAGGCTTAAAGGAAGCTGCAATAGCACTCAAATGGACTCTTACTGAGTTTGTCTTGTCCTGCATTGGATAAATGAAGGAGATACTCCAGCAATGATTCCAGAGGTATCGCAAGGGGGTTAAGACCCTTTTGCAAACACCATATAGTAAATCTTTTCCACTTGAAAGCATAAGAGCGTCTTGTGGAAGGTTTCCTGGAAGCAAAAAGAAAGAGTAGTTACTCACCTGTAACAGGTGTTTTCCAGGAGCAGCAGGAATCAGTCCTCACATATGGGTGACGTCGGCGCCGACGGAGCCCTCGTGCGGAGCATTTCCCCAGCTTTCAAAGAAAGCCTTTGGGAATTGAGCGCGCATGCGCGGTCCCCTTCCCGCCCAAGGGTGCCATCTTGCTCAGTCTGATGACATAGCTAAAAGACAGCAAAAAAATTAGCAAAAATAAAGCATATGACTGCAACTCCAAGGGGAGGAGGGAGGGTTGTGAGGACTGATTCCTGCTGCTCCTGGAGAACACCTGTTACAGGTGAGTAACTACTCTTTCTCCAGGACCAAGCAGGAAGTCAGTCCTCACATATGGGACTCCCCAGCTTAAGGCTACCGGAGACCCCAAGCGGAAAAATGAGCTCCCTCTAGCTCGTCAGCACAGAAGGAAGGAATCTTCTCTGAGAACGCCCCCGACCGGTAGCCCAACACCAGGGCCGGAGGGTAGGAGTTGCCTAAACCCCAAGGAGATTATGGAGTACTGCCTGTCCGAAAGCACTGTCCCTGCGGGACTCCCTCTCAAGGCAGTAATGGGCCGCAAAAGTCTGGCTTGAAGACCAAGTAGCGGCCCGGCAGATGTCTGCCAACGGAACAGAGTGGAGATGAGCCACTGACGCAGCCTTCGCCCTGACAAGATGAGCCGTGACTCGACCCTCCAACGAGAGGCCGGCTGCCCCATAAGCCCAGGCGATACAGTCAGCGACCCATATGGACAACGTACGCTTGGAGACAGGGAGCCCCAACTTATTGGGGTCAAAAGAAACGAAAAGCTGAACAGCCTTCCAATGCTCCCGCGTACGGTCAAGGTAGAAGGATAACACCCTCCTACAGTCAAGGGTATGCAAGACCATCTCAGCCCGGTTGGCATGCGGCCTGGAAAAGAAGGTCGGAAGAACCACCTCCTGATTGAGGTGAAAAGGTGAGACAACTTTAGGAAGAAACTTAGGGTGAGTCCGTAAGACTACCCTATTCCTGTAGAACCTAGTGTAAGGAGGATCAGACACTAGTGCCTGCAGTTCACTCACTCGCCTAGCAGAGGTGAGAGCTACCAGAAATAAAGTTTTCCAGGAGAGAAAACGGAGAGGGCAGGTAGCCATAGGTTCAAAAGAAGGACAAGTAAGCCGCTGCAAGACCACATTCAGATCCCACTCAGGGGCCGGTGGACGCTAAGGAGGCTTAAGTAGAAGGAGGCCTCTGAGGAAACGAGCCACCAAAGGGTGGTTGGAAAGAGGCCTGCCGTCCACCGGCGAGTGGTGTGCTGAGAGAGCACTAAGGTGAACTCTGACAGAGTTAGACTTAAGGCCCAGATTGGAGAGGTAGAGCAAATATTGCAATACTACCGCTACCAAGCACGAGAAGGGATTCTCGCTGTGCTGAGCACACCAGGCGGAGAATCTATGCCACTTAAGAGCGTAGGATTTCCTGGTGGATTGACGCCGAGAGGCCAAGACTACATCTTCCACCTCTCGAGGCAGTATTAGGGGAGCTAGGACTACCCTTTCAGCAGCCAGGCCATCAGATGAAGGGACTGGAGGTTGGGGTGCAAGAGAGTCCCCTGATCCTGAGACAGGAGATCGTGTTGAAACCCCAGAGGAATAGGTGTGTCCACCGCCAGCTGTAGCAGAAGCGGGAACCATGGTTGCCTTGGCCACCTGGGGGCTATGAGAATCAATGAAGCCCCGTCCTTGAGGTCTTTGAACAGCGTTCTGGACACTGGTGTCGTGGGAGGAAACGCATACAGTAGGCCTGTGGACCACGAGATCAGAAACGCATCAGGTGCTACTCTGAGAGGATGCGGTTGTCTGGAGCAAAATCTCTGGAGTTGCCGGTTCAGAGGACTGGCGAAAAGATCCATGGTGGGGAGTCCCCACTTGAGAAAGACCTGCTGAACCACTAATGGGTTCAATCTCCATTCGTGTGGTTGCAGGATCCTGCTCAGTCTGTCTGCCAGGCAATTTTCCTGACCTGGGAGGTAGACAGCTTTGAGAAGGATTCCGTGATGGACAGCCCAAGAGCAGAGTCGTTGTGCCTCCTGACAAAGAAGGAAGGAGCCTGTACCTCCTTGTTTGTTTACATAGAACATGACAACTTGATTGTCCGTCTGGACCAGTACAGACTGGTGAGAGGCGAGGTGGGAGAAGGCTCTCAGAGCTAGGCGTATCGCCCGTAGCTCCGGGAAGTTTATCTGTTGAGTAGCCTCCCAAGGGGTCCAGAGACCCTGAGTACATGCCACTTGGCAATGTGCTCCCCAACCGAGACGTGAAGCATCTGTTGTCAGCACTTGAGTATGCGGAGGGGATTGAAAAACCACTCTGAGCACCAGATTCGGAAGATGAAGCCACCATTGCAGAGAGGAGACCAGGAGGTCGGATATCTTTACTGAGTCCGCTAGGCTCCCCGTGGCTTGATGCCACTGAGTGCGAAGGCTCCACTGAGCAGGCCGCATGTGCAAGCGGGCATTGGGGGTTACATGAACCGTGGAAGCCATATGGCCGAGTAGTCTCAGGAATTGCCTGGCAGAGACCAGGGAATTGCTGCGAAACTGGCTGGCCAGATCCATTAGCCTGTGGGCCCTGTCCAGAGGCAGAAAAGCCTTTGCTTGAAGAGTGTCTAGCCTGGCCCCTATGAACTCTTAGTTCTGGGATGGGAGCAAAGTGGACTTTGCGAAGTTTATGACAAACCCCAAGTGCTGAAGCAGAGCCACAGTGCGAAGGGTGGCCTGGTTGGCTTCTTGGGAAGATTGGTCCCTTATGAGCCAGTCGTCCAGGTACGGAAATACAAAAAGACCCTGAAGCCTCAGGTAGGCCGCCACCACTGCCAGGCACTTGGTGAACACCCTGGGAGCGGAGGACAGGCCAAAGGGTAGTACTCTGTACTGATAGTGGTTTCCTCCCACAACAAACCTGAGATACTGTCTGTGGTCTGGATGAATAAGGATGTGAGTATACGCATCCTTTAGATCTAAGGAGCATAGCCAGTCTCCCTGCTGGAGGTAGGGCAGCAGGATTCCAAGGGTAAGCATCTTGAACTTTTCCCTCTCCAGGAACTTGTTGAGGTTTCGCAAGTCTAGGATGGGTCTGAGGCCTCCTGTTCTTTTTGGTACCAGAAAGTACCTTGAATAAAAGCCTTGACCTCTCAGGTGGTGGGGCACTGGTTCCACAGCCTGATCCTTTAGCAGACCTGCTAACTCCTGAAGGAGTAGGTCCCTGTGCAGAGGGGGTCTTGGAGGCTCCCCTGGAAAATAGGAGGGAGGTACCTGGTGAAAATGAAGATGATAGCCCTTTTGGACTATATGGAGTACCCAGGTATCTGATGTGACGGCTGACCACCTGTGGGCAAAGTGGGCCAGCCGGCCTCCTGTGCTGAGAGAAGCCAGCTGAGGAGAAGAGGCTATGCTGTTTGAGTCAAAAAACCCCACCCTGCTGAGCAGGGGCCGGTGCTGGTGGCTTGGGGGCCTTCTGCCTACGGGGCCCTTGACCCTGCCCCTTGGCCTGCTGACCCTGTTGGGAAGCTGCAGAGGCCTGATAATGAGGGTATTGTTTATAGACAGATGACTTCCTCGGGTAAAAGGTCTTTTTTCCTGAGCCCTTCTTCTTCTGAGAAGGGGCAGAGGTTTTCCTGGAAAGCCTAGTCCTGGTCAGAGTCTCGGTCTCGAGTTCTGCAGCCTTTTCAGCCATGAGCCTGCCAAAGAGGTTTTCACCTCGGCAGGGGACATCGACCAACTTGTCCTGGACCCATGGCTCGAGGTCGGATGACTGTAGCCAAGCCTGTCGGCGGGCACCGATGCCGGCCCCGGCTACTCGGGCCGAAGCCTCGAAGCCATCGTAGGCTGCTCGAGAGATAAACTTCGAGCACTCTCGAATACCGGTGGACAAGGCCTGGAACCTCTGCAAAGGTTCCTCGGAGAGACCAGCAGAGAACCCGGCAATCTCCTTTGCCAGGTCTCGGAGGTACATGCCCATGTAGAGCTGGTCAGTCTGGACATGGCAAGCAAGCATAGAGCCCTGGAAGCACTTCTTACCGAGGGCATCCAGGTTCCGGACCTCCCGGCCGGGAAGCACCGAGGAGTGCATCTTCTGACTTTTCAGTCGATGCATGGCCGATTCCACAACCATGGAGTGGTGCGGTAATTGTGCCTTTTGGAACCCGGGGCTCTTGCAGACTCGATAGATGGAATCGACCCGCTTGCTTAACACCGGCGTCGAGGCCGGGGTCTCCCACATGCGGAAGAGCAGCCGCTCCAGCATCGGAGGAACCGGAACAGTAAAGGCCTCCTTCGGGGGAGAGTCATACTGGAGGGCCTCGAGCTCCTCGGCTCGAGGCTCCTCCTCGGGATCCGCGGGGAAGGCCAAGGCCTTGGCCATATCCCGCACGAAGTCCGAGAACCGGGTATCCTCCGGTGGGGATCGTATCCGAGGTTCGGACTCGGGCGAGTCCGATGGGACACACCGAGTCCGATGAGTGTCGGGTGACTCTTAACATAAGAACATAAGAACATAAGATATGCCATACTGGGTCAGACCAAGGTCCATCAAGCCCAGTATTCTGTTTCCAACAGTGGCCAATCTAGGTCATATGTACCTAGCAGTTTCCCCAAGGGACACAGGTTCCACAATGCTTGTATTGGTTCAAGCATTGATATCCTGGGTCCTTTCTTAATAATGGCTTATGGACCTTTCCTCCAGGAACTTGTCCAAACCTTTTTTAAACCCAGCTACACTAACAGCCTTTACTACATCCTCCGGTAACAAATTCCAGAGTTTGATTACACGTTGAGTGAAAACATATTTTCTCTTATTAGTCTTAAATAGTTTACCCTGTAGCTTCATTGCATGTCCCCTAGTCTTTCTATATTCTGATAAGGTAAACAATCGATCTACGTTTACCCGTTCCACTCCGCTCATTAATTTATAGACTTCTATCATATCTCCCCTCAGCCGTCTCTTTTCCAGGTTAAAGAGCCCTAACCTTTTTAGCCTTTCTTCATAGGAGTATCCTTCCATCCCCTTTACCATTTTGGTGGCTCTTCTCTGAACCTTTTCTAATAACTCTATATCCTTTTTAAGATACGGCGACCAGAATTGCACACAATATTCAAGGTGCGGTCTCACCATGGAACGATATAGAGGCATTATAATATCCTTTGTTTTATTTTCCATTCCTTTCCTTATCATACCTAGCATTCTATTTGCTCTCTTGGCCGCCGCTGCACACTGGGCCGAGGGTTTTAACATGGTATCCACAATGACGCTTAAATCTTTTTCCTGGGTGGTGGTTCCTAATGTGGAACCTTGCATCGTGTAACCATAGTTTGGGTTGTTCTTCCCTAGGTGCATAACCTTGCACTTGTCCACATTAAATTTCATCTGCCATTTTGATGCCCAGTCTTCCAATTTATCAAGATCCTCTTGCAATTTTCCACAATCCTCTTGGGTTTTAACAACTTTAAATAGTTTTGTGTCATCTGCAAATTTGATAACCTCACTCGTTATTCCACTTTCCAGGTCATTTATGAATATGTCAAAAAGCAGTGGACCCAGCACAGATCCCTGGGGTACACCACTATTCACCTTTCTCCATTGGGAAAATTGGCCATTTAGCCCTACCCTCTGCTTTCTATCTTTTAACCAGTTCCTGATCCACAATAGTACACTGCCTCCTATCCCATGACTCTTTAGTTTTGCCAAAAGTCTCTCATGAGGGACCTTGTCAAAGGCTTTCTGAAAGTCCAGATACACAATATCAACCGACTCACCTTTGTCCACCTGATTATTCACTCCTTGAAAAAAACATAACAGATTAGTAAGACAAGATCTTCCTTGTCTAAAGCCATGTTGGCTGTCTCTCATTAGTTCATGACTATCTACATGCTGAGTAATTTTATTCTTTATGATGGTTTCTATCATTTTTCCCGGTATTGACGTCAGGCTCACCGGTCTGTAGTTTCCCGGTCACCCCTGAAACCCTTTTTAAAAATTGGTGTTACATTGGCGATCCTCCAATCTTCAGGTATTAGAGATGATTTTAATGATAGTTCACAGATTACTAATAGCAGGTCTGCAATCTCATATTTCAGTTCTTTCAATACCCTTGGATGTATACCATCCGGCCCAGGTGATTTGCTACTCTTCAGCTTATCTAATAGTTGTAATACATTTTCTCGATGTATCGGTATTTCCTTCAATTCTTCTGCACCTTTAAATACCACTTCAGTCATGGGTAACATCCCTACATCTTTCTCAGTAAAGACTGAAGCAAAGAATTCGTTCAGTCTCTCTGCTATCGCCTTGTCGCCTCTTAGTGCTCCTTTAACCCCTTTATCATCTAATGGACCAACTGACTCTCTCACAGGCTTTTTGCTACGAATGTACTTGAAAAGGTCTTTACTTCGCGTTTTTGCTTCTGCAGCAAGCTTCTTCTCAAATTCTCCCTTTGCCTGCCTTATCAATGCCTTGCATTTGACTTGCCGGTGCTTGTGCTGTTTCCAGGTTTCGTCGTTTGGCTCTTTTTTCCATTTCCTGAAAGATGCTTTTTTGGCAACAACAGCCTCTCTGACCTCAACTTTAAACCATGCTGGCAGTTTTTTGGACTTCTTTCCACTTTTCTTAAAGCGTGGAATACAGCTGGTCTGGGCTTCCAAGATAGTATTTTTCAACAACAGCCAAGCCTGATGTACGTCTTTAACCTTTGCAACTGCTCCTTTTAGTTTTTTCTTGACTGTTTTCCTGATTTTATCATAGTCTCCCTTTCGAAAGTTAAAAGGTAGTACTGTGGATTTCCTTACTATCCCTCCTCCACTAATTAAATCAAAGGCGATCATGCTATGATCACTATTGCCAAGTGGCCCCAACAACCTTATCTCTTGCACTAGATCTGGTGTTCCACTAAGGATTAGGTCTAATATGGCTTCCCCTCTGGTCGGTTCATGAACCAGCTGCTCCAAGAAGCAGTCATTTATTTCATCTAGGAACTTTATCTCCCTAGCATGTCCTGACGTGACACTGACCCAGTCGATACCGGGGTAGTTGAAATCACCCATTATTATTACTGTGCTGTAACTTTTGTTAGCTTCCTTGATTTCTTTGAGCATTTCATCATCCATTTGGTCATTCTGGCCATTCTGGCCGTCCTCCGTCTCCCAGCCCGACTCCTCGGAGGAGGAATCGAGCGGCTCCGGTCGGGCGGGCACTGATGCCCTCCGCCCCGACGCCGAGGGTATCGGCGTCGACGACCTCGGCCCCGAACGGGAGGTCGAGGGAGACCGTGGTCGAGGATCGACTCGAGCCCGAATGGACTCGAGGATCGGTTCGGCCTCCGGGGTCGACTTGAACGTCGAGGTCCCGGTGGTCGGGGCAGATGCACCGTTGAGACTGGCGATCAATGCCCGCTGCTGTTCCATGAAGGCAGCGAAGCTGCTCTCCAAGGCCATCAACCTGAGTCCGAGCTCAGGAGACCCAGCAGCCCCCGACTCGGGCCCCGACAGCGTCGGGCCCGACGTCGGCTCCCTCGGAGGAGAGTCAACAAGGACAACAGCACTTACGTGTCCAGGAGACTCCATCTCGACACGAGGATGCTTGGCAGGCCTCTCCGACTCCGAAGACCCGGGACGGCTATCAGGGCTATGCGACGCCCTCGCGGGTTTCTTCTTCCTGCGATGTTCCCGCGAAGGAGACCCCCGCTCAGAGGAACCCCGACACTGCTCGGGGCCGGAGCCCCGAGACGTCGAGGCCTCTGACGAGGTCCGGGCCCGGCCGGACGCGGAGTCAGAACAAATTCTATCCTTCTGGTGCTGCCGACTCCTCAACGCCTTCGAGGACATTTTGCCACATGGACCACAGATCATCGGGTCATGATCGGGTCCGAGGCAACGGAGGCAGCAGTCATGTGTGTCAGTAAGAGACATAAGTTTCTTACACCGATCACATTTCTTAAACCCGCTGGTAGCCATCGGGGGAAAAAGGGCCCCTGCTAGGTCAAAAGACCGGGCTGCCAGGGAAAAAAGAAAAAAGGCACGAACGCCAGTCACAAAGGACAAAAACCGAAAAAAAGAGAAAAGGACTCGATACCAGCGTATCGGTCCGAGCGGGAAAAGGATCCGGCGTCGAACCGGAGAAAAAAGAGAAAAAACAGGGAAATCAACTTTTTCCTCGGGGGAAAACGAACTACGTTCGTCAGGCTCCGCGGAAAAAAGAAGACTGAGCAAGATGGCACCCTTGGGCGGGAAGGGGACCGTGCATGCGCGCCTCAATTCCCAAAGGCTTTCTTTGAAAGCTGGGGAAATGCTCCGCACAAGGGCTCCGTCGGCGCCGACGTCACCCATATGTGAGGACTGACTTCCTGCTTGGTCCTGCTTGGTCCTGGAAAATATCTTTTACTTGCTGAGGGAGATTAAGATCATGGAGATCTAGGCCTTCAGCAAACAAGCCCTGAGATGCAGAGACTGGGGATTGGGATGCCATAACATTCCGTCCTCCTGAGATAGGAGATCTGGAGCAGACCCTAACTCCAGGGAGGGAGCTTGAGAGAGATGTAGAAGCAGAGGGTACCACACTTGCCGTGGCCAATGTGGAGCTATGAGAATCATATGGCCTCTGTCTCTCTGAAGCTTGAACAGGGTTTTGGGAATTAGGGGAATCGGTGGAAAGGCATACAGGAAGTCTTGACCCCAATAAAGGAGGAAAACATCCCTGGCCTGAGCCCCCTGAGCCGGAATTCTGGAACAGAACCGGGGAAGTTTGGTATTCCATGGACTTGCAAAGAGGTCTATGTCTGGGGTTCCCTTTTTTTGAAAAATCTTGGCCACCTGGTCTGCATGCAGAGACCACTCGTGTGGAAGCAGAACTCGACTGAGTCTGTCTCGTCAAGAGTTTTGTATGCCTGGAAGATACAGTGCCAGGAGTTGAATCTGATGCTCTCTGGCAAGGGCCCATAGTCGCAAAGCTTTGTTGCAAAGCAACAGAGAGCCTGTTCCCCCCTGCTTGTTCACGTAGAACATGGCTACTTGATTGTCCGTATGAATGAGGACTGTCTTGTAGCTGAGCAGGGTGTGGAACACTCGAAGAGCAAGGAAGATTGCTCTGAGCTCCAAGAGATTGATATGTAGATGAGTCTCCTGCGGAGACCAGGTGCCTTGGGTGGAGAGGTCTTGCAGATGAGCTCCCCAACCCATCGGAGCATCTGTTGTTAGAGTTGCTTGGGGTAAGGGTTGTTGAAAAGGGGACCCCAGCAACAGGTTTTGAGTGGACCTCCACCACTGGAGGGACAAAATAAGGTGACTTGTGTTTGCTATTTTGTCTGACAGGCATCCTGATGCCTGGGTCCATTGAGTGGATAAAGTCCACTGGGCTGCCCTCATATGGAGGCGAGCATAGGGAACCACATGCACAGTAGATGCCATGTGGCCTAGTAGTTGTAGCATTTCTTGGGCAGTGAGATGAGACTTTAGCACTGCTTGAGAAGCTAACTGCACCATGCGAAGGCAGCGGGCCTGGGGGAGATAGGCCCTTGCCTTTCTGGTATCCAGCAAAGCCCCTATGAACTCTGAAGACTGAGTGGGAGTTAGACTGGATTTTGGGATGTTTATTACCAGCCCCAAATACTGAAGGATACGCATTGTGCAGGATAAAGAAGTCCCGGCCTCTGACTCTGTTGGGGCTCGAATGAGCCAGTCGTCTAAGTAGGGGAAGACGAATATCCCTAGAGTGTGGAGAAATGCTGCTACTACAGCCATGCATTTCGTGAACACCCTTGGTGCTGAGGCCAGGCCAAAAGGAAGCACCCTGTATTGGTAGTGCTTTCCTTGAAAAAGGAACCGAAGGAACCTTCTGTGAGTTGGATGGATGAGAACATGGGTGTACGCATCCTTGAGATCTAGAGAACAAAGCCAATCCTGACTCTGAAGGTATGGCAGCAGAGTTCCGAGAGAAATCATCTTGAATTTCTCTTTGACACGGAATTTGTTCAATTCTCTGAGGTCCAAGATAGGCCTGTATCCCCCTGTTTTCTTTGGGATAAGGAAATAGGGGGAGTAAAAACCTGTACCCTGCTGATGGATGGGTACTTCTTCTATTGCCCCTTGGGCAAGAAGCATAGTGACCTCCTGACCTAACAGGTTGATGAGAGAGGTCGGAGAATTGAACTGCCTTATTATTGTGGGAGGGGGCATGCTTGAAATATGAAGCTTGTACCCCTCCTTTATGATGGAGAGTGTCCAATGCTCTGCTGTTATCTGCCCCCATCTGGGGGCAAAGTGACATAATCTTCCTGTAATGGTGGAAGGCTCTGGTCCCACGAGAGCCAGGAAGGCTAAGTTCTCTAGCTGAAAGTCAAAGGCCTTGTGGAGGCTGAGACTGCTGGGACGGCTGAGGCTTAGCAGTCTTTGCTTTCTTCTGTTTGGGTGGTTGCTGACCTTTTCTGACAAGCTGACCTGCAGAACGTCCCTGCTGAGCATAAGCAGGATAATATCTTTTCTTCTTAGAAAAGAATGGTTTCTTAAAAGATTTCTTTCTAGCAGGATCAGCTGTGGACTTGGATAATCTATCCAAGGTGGAGTTGTCAGCATCCAACTCATTGGCCTTTTCCTGCCAGTCTCTACCAAACAGGTTCTCACCAGTACAAGGGATATTTCCCAATTTGTCTTGTACCCAGAGCTCCAGATCAGATGCCTGGAGTCAAGCAATTCTACGTGCACCTATGGCAATGGCAGAGGTTCTGCTTATGCACTCAAAGCAGTCAAAAGCTGCACGGTTGACAAATTTAGAAACATCTTGGGCATGTTTGACCAATGTGAGAAAATCCTGTCTTCTATCCTCAGGAAGAATAGGACTCAAAGCCTCTAAATCACCTGTGACCTCCTTCAGGAACATTCCCATGTATAGACTATAGGAACTGATCCTGGCAGAAAGCATGGAAGCTTGGAAGACACGACGTCCAAAAGCATCCAGGGTTCTGCACTCACGTCCTGGAGGATTAGAGGCATGCCTCTTTGCACTCTTGATCCTTCTCGTAGCTGATTCCACTACAATAGAGTGGTGAGGAAGCTGAGTTTTTTGGAAACCAGGACAAGGAGGGACTCGATACAGAGTATCTAGTCTGCGAGAATGAGGAGGTGGTAAGAGGTGTCTCCCACATTCTTAACATGAGATCATGCAAAATCTCATGAATGGGCAAGGTAGCTGCCTCCTTAGGAGTTTTGGGATATTGTAAAATTTCCAACTCCTTAGCTCTGGGCTCTGTTTCAGGAGCCACAGTAATGGACAGACCCCGAGCCACCTCCCTGATAAAATCCTGGAAGGAAATATCCTCTGGAGGAGACATCCTGCGCTTAGGGGAGGAGGGCTCCTCTGGAAGAAGCAGTCCTGCATCGACAAAACTGTCAGAATCCTCAGATTCTTCTGAGGACTCGAAGTACCGCCTGTCCGGATGCTCTTGAAGAGCCCGGTACCCGTACCAAGCGAAGTCGGTACCGGGAGTAGTCGGTACCGGAGTATTGGTACTGGAAGGCATCAGATGATTGGGTACCGGCAATGCAGACACCGATACTGATGTCGATGCCATCGGTACCAGTACTGATACCGGCATCGGGGTCGGTGCCGGTACCGGCCATATTGTCTGTCACGGTTCTGAGGGCATCGATGCCGCAAGGAGAGCCAGCAGACTGCGCTCAATAGCCAGGACTCTCTGGTCTATCGACGCTGCCGATGCCTGGATGTCGGTACCGGAGAAGACCGCCGGTACCTCAGAGCATGGCACCAGTAGTTCTGCCGAGGTCGAGGCCTCGAGAACATCCTGGAGCCCCGATAATGCTTTGGAAGCCGAAGCCTCCTGCGGGGGCAATTTTGCCGGTGCAGAATCCTCAAGGGCAACGCCAGAGGCATCTCGATGCTTAGAAGGAGATCTACCCTTTGAGGACCGGCTAGACTTATGTTTAGTTACCTGAGATCCACGGGAGGAAGACGAAGCCCTAGAAGACGTCGATGCCACCGAAGCTGCATCAGAGGGAAACAGGGTACTGAGCTTGGTAGCTCGGTTCTGTCGACCTCTCTTGGACATCATGGCAGAGGCCATACATTCCAAGATGGAATGGTCAGGACCTAAACATTTCAGACACCAGTCATGGGTGTCGGTGACGGAGATGGTACCGCCACACTTGGTGCACTTTTTAAACCCAGATGAGGGTTTTTCCATCGTGGAAAAAATCCTGGGCCACAAAAGTACTAAAAAGTTGTTGTTTTTTTAAAGAAAAGAAAGAAAGAAGAAAAAACCGGCGGTACCGGTAAAGCGTCGAGGAAGGCAGACGCGACCACAAAACAGAAGAACAATTTTCTGCGGTGACAGGAACATGTCCTGCTGGCTCCGCGGAAAACGAAGAACTGGAGAGAGGCAGTTGGGAAAGGCGGGAAGGCAGCACGCAGGCGCTGTGGGATGCTCCCAAAAGCTTTCTAATTGGACGCTGGGGAGCGTTCCCGCGCAGGCTCCGTCGGTATCGACGATTCCCATATGTGATTTATTTATTTATTTAGCTGTATTTATGTACCGCTTTTCACCGTGTCAAAGCGGTGTTACATAGGGGTGGGGGAATTAAGTACAAGGGTAGGGGAGGCAACATTGATGATTTTGACATAGGACAGACTTTGGACATAGGACAGACGTTGGACATAGACAGGTTAGGGTAGCTTTGAGTTAGAGGTTCATTGTGGGAGACATCCTGCGCTTAGGGGAGGAGGGCTCCTCTGGGAGAAGCAGTCCTGCATCGACAAAACTGTCAGAATCCTCAGATTCTTCTGAGGACTCGAAGTACCGCCTGTGCGGAAGCTCTTGAAGAGCCCGATACTCGTACCAAGCGAAGTCGGTACCGGGATAACTACATTCCTGCTTGTTCTTGGAGATGATGAGACCCCCCAGGTCGGAAGGCACTCAACTAGCTATTGGGGAAGAGCTGAAGACTTTTCAGAGTAAGGCCATCATTTATGATGTGGTTGGATCAGAGCCCTCGGGACGTCTGACTGCTGATGTAGCTGCGCATGAAATGAGAGTCAGAAGCTGTAAAGATGTCTTACACATTGGAACATGGAACATATGAAGCATGAACCAAGGGAAGTTGGAGGGGGTCAAGAATGAAATGGAACGTGTACAACTTGATCTGTTGGGTGTCAGCGAACTGAAATGGACTGGCATCGGGCACTTTGTATCAGATGATCACATGGTCTACTATGCTGGAAATGGAAGACAAAGAAGAAATGGTGTTGCATTTATAATAAAGAAGAAACTTGCAAGAACTGTAATGAAATACAATGCAGTCAGCGAACGCATAATCTCTATTCGTCTACGAGGAATGCCTATCAACACAACTATAATTAAAGTATATGCCCCAACAACAGCTGCAGAAGAGAATGAAACTGAAGAGTTCTATGAACAAGTACAAGCTAAAATTGACAGAACATGCAAACAGGATATCCTGATAGTCATGGGTGACTGGAACGCAAAAGTTGGCAACAAAGAAGAAGGCAAAGTAGTTGGAAAATATGGACTTGGCAACAGAAATGAAGTTGGAGAAAGACTGATAGAATTCTGCAACACCAACGATCTATTAATCTCAAACACCTTCTTCCAGCAACACAAGTGGCGACTGTACACATGGACTTCACCCAATGGATTGTATAAAAATCAAATTGACTACATCTGTGGAAGTCAACGATGGAAAAGCTCTATAACATCAACAAAGACAAAACTTGGAGCTGACTGTGGTACAGATCATCAACTACTAGTATGCAAACTCAAGCTAAAGTTGAAAAAGAGCAAACCACTCATGAATGCATCAAAATGTGACCTTGAGAATATACCACTGGAATTTAAAGACTGCCTGCAAAATCGATTTGCTGCTTTAGATACAGAGCTCCAGAAGAGTTATGGAATGACATCAAGAAGGTTATGTTGGAAGAAAGCGAGAAGTCTCTACAAAAGGTGAAAAAGCAAAAACAGCCAAAATGGATGGCGGAATAAACTCTGAAAATTGTCCAGAAACGCAGAGAAGCTAAAGCCACAGGAGAAAGAAAGGCAATCACAGAATTCAACAGAGATTTCCAACGTGCAGCAAGACAGGACAAGGAAAAGTACTACAACGACGCATGCAAGGAAATAGAAGCAGAAACTATTAGAGGAAGAACAAGATCGGCTTTCCTAAAGCTACGAGAGTTAAAGAAAAAGTTCCAGCCTCGAATTGGAATGTTACAAGATGCTCAAGGTTCTATGTTGAATGATGCTGAGAAGATCAAGAAAAGGTGGAAGGAATATACAGAGTTTTTATATGATAAAGATCAAGTGGACCAATAGCCATTTAAACCTGTACCTTATGATCGGGAACCATTGGTGATGAAAGAAGAAGTTGAAGCAGCATTGAAAGCCTTATCAAAGAACAAAGCACCAGGCATTGATAGCATTCCCAAAGAAGTATTACAGCAATCTGATGCAGCTGTTACCGTACTTACAAGGCTCTGCCAAAAAATATGGAAGACAACATCATGGCCGACTGACTGGAAAAGATCTGTGTTTATACCAATACTAAAGAAAGGTGATCCAACTGACTGTGGAAATTATCGCACAATCGCTCTGATCCCACATGCCAACAAGATTCTACTGAAAATTATTCAAAAGAGACTATAACCATACCTGGAACAAGAACTACCTGAAGTGCAAGCAGGGTTCAGGAAAGGGCGAGGAATGAGAGACATCACTGCGGATGTGAGATGGATCCTTGAAAAGACTAAAGAATACCAAAAGGATATCTATTTGTGCTTTATCAACTATAGCAAGGCTTTTGACTGTGTAAACCATGAGAAACTCTGGGCCACATTAAGAAGCATGGGTATACCAGAATACCTGATCGTACTCTTGCACAATCTGTACATTGATCAAGAAGCAACAGTTCGAACGGAACAAGGAGAAACAGAATGGTTTAAAATAAGCAAAGGTGTAAGACAAGGCTGCATACATTCCCCCTACCTGTTTAATTTATATGCAGAACAAATCAGAGAAGCAGGACTGTACGAAGACAACAGAGGTGTGAAGATTGGTGGAAGACTCATCAACAACCTTCGCTATGCTGATGATACCACATTACTGGCTGAAAGTGAAGAGGATCTGAAACATTTGCTTCTCACAATCAAAGAACATAGTCTCAAAATGGGCCTGCACCTTAATGTAAAGAAGACAAAGATCATGACAACTGGCAAAATCAACAGGTTCATCATTGAAGGAGAAGAAATTGAAATCGTGAATAACTTTAACCTACTTGGATCAACTATCAATAAAGAAGCAACAAGCAGTCAAGAAATCAGACGACGCATTGCTCTTGGCAGAATGGCTATGAAAGACCTAGGTAAGATTCTCAAGAGCAGAAATGTCTCTCTCCATACAAAGATTCGACTAGTTCAAGCCATGGTATTTTCAATAACATCGTATGGATGTGAAAGCTGGACAGTGAAAAAGATAGACAGGAAGAAAATTGATGCCTTTGAATTATGGTGTTGGGGGCGAATACTGTGTATACCATGGACTGCCCGAAGAACAAACCAGTCGGTACTAGAGGAGATCAAACCTAAGCTTTCTTTAGAAGCTCAGATGACAAGACTTTGACTTTCATACTTTGGACCCATCATGCGAAGAGAGAGATCATTAGAGAAAGACATCATGCTTGGCAAGATAGAAGGTCAATGCAAAAGAGGAAGGCCAGAAATGAGATGGATCGATACAATAACAGCAGCTACGGGTACCAGTCTGTCAACAATGAGCTGCCTGACTGAAGACCGAACACAATTTAGGATAGCTATCCAGAGGGTCGCCATGAGTCGACTCCGACTCGACTGCACTTAACAACAACAATTCACGAAATGATTGAAAAAATACTACTGAAAAATAGACTTAGGGGTATGTTTACTAAACAGCAGTAGTGACTTCCATGTGATATCGGAACCGTGGCCCCACTGAAAGCAATGGAGCCGTGGCTCTGAAATTGCATGGAAGCCGCTACCGCTGTTTAGTAAACATACCCCTTAGACTTTCACAGCATATTGAGAATTATGGAACTGCATTGCTATATTGTGGTGACCAGTGATTACAATTAAGGGCCATAAGTGTTGTAGCCCTTTTGGGGCAGGCCCTCCTACCTGGATTCCAACCTGGATTCTTAGGCTTTACCTAGCCCTTCTAACTGGAAGGAAAAAACAAGACACATACACAGAAAATCAATTATAATAATTCCAGAGCTCTAGAAGGAAGATCGTTGGGGGTCCAAAGCATGGCTCCTCCCTAACCATCTTCAGGAATCTTCTGCCAGAGATCTGCCTTTTATTAAGAAGTATCAGCTGAATAGTTAATTTTTGATTAACATCAGATATTATTCATATTACAAAATCACAGGTCTGGAATAAAATCTGCTTACAGGGTTAATTTTCTGCTGTTGCTTCGCAAAAATACATAAAAAAATGGAAGTTACAAGGCCATGATTATAATTACCAAGTGACAGTAGGTTTCGCTGTGATTCCTTCATTATACAAAAGCTGATTAGTTACACTAAGTTCTATCTAAAGTCTATTAATTTCCCAAGCTTTATTTAATTTCCAGTTATATGTTGACCTAAGGTCTCTGATTCTCGGAAAGTTCATGCAATAATGCTGATGTTAGTTGTCCAATTTTCAACCTATCATCTACCACAAAAGAGAGACAGAACTGTCTGGAATGCAGAAGCTACTCTGCGCCAGTAACTATGTACACAACTTTGTTAGCTAATCTCTGTTGCAACTACCTGTCAGCCCTTTTCACAGAGAGAAAAAGACAGAAGCTTCTATCTAAAAATGTATGTTTTACTTAAGCCTGTTTGATTATAATAAACATATATATTTTCACCTGAATAAAGGTATATGGCTATAGCACATTCACAGTCCTGTTTCTTCATTATTATCTACACTTGAATCACTGTCTGTACCTATATCAAGTGTACCATAAATAGATTCATCACTGTCCATCTTCAGGTCCAAATTGCCATAGACAGGATGATCTATATTCGTGTAAGTTACCTTATCACCGAAAAGCTCATCAGTCTCTGCTATAGTCTCTAACCTTGTTCTAGGGCCTTGGTCAGTTCTTCCTTTTCCACAATAAGTAACAGCTCTACTGGTTATGCTGAAATTGAGCTCATCGCTCCGAGTTGTTTGAGAGGTTATAGTGTCTATGTTAGTCAATTTGGTCTGGATGAAGTTTGCATGACTGATTAGCTTTCGTTCCTCTGGGTCTTGTTTATTATTGTTTTTTGTATAAAGACAGCACAGACATGTATAAAATAGATTCCCAGAATTATCCTCAATAGTACAAAGTTATAGGAGCTCTGAGGCAGGTACACCGATGTGCATATATACTATGATATGTGCATATTTTATAAAGTATGCAAACAGCTCACAGCTCCACTCCAGTCCCACCCAAATATCATCCTGGAAATACCTACATGCGAACGTACATATACTCAGGCAATTTTATAATAGTCATTTACTATCTGCAAAAAGCAGTTACTTACCTGTAACAGGTAATCTCTGGGAACAGCAGGAATAAGTCTTCACATATGGGTATCGTCGGTACCGACGGAGCCTGCGCGGGAACGCTCCCCAGCGTCCAAAAGGAAAGCTTTTGGGAGCATCCTACAGCGCCTGCGCGCTGCCTTCCCGCCTTTCCTAACCGCCTCTCTCCAGTTTGAGTTTTAAAGCTGAGACAAAGAGAGAGTGAGGAAAGGAAAGAAAGATAGAAAGATACAACTCCTAGGGGAGGTAGGTGGGTTGTGAAGACTTATTCCTGCTGTTCCCAGAGATCACCTGTTACAGGTAAGTAACTGTGCTATCTCCAGGAACAAGCAGGAATGAGTCTTCACATATGGGGACTCCCCAGCTAGAGATGCCTGGGAGATCACCCAGGTTGTGAGTCCCTGGGAAGGGCTCTACCTCCACCCATGAATCTCAGGCATCCAGTCAGGGATGGAGGGTAGGTGTTGGTTAGGTATGGAACAGGTGTTTGAGAACAGCCTGACCAAACAAGGCATCCCAGCGGGAGTCCTTGTCCAAACAGTAATGGGCTGTGAAGGTATGAACCGAGGCCCATGTGGCCGCTCGACAGATCTGGTCGATGGACACAGAATTTAGATGAGCCATAGAGGCTGCCATGGCTCTCACACTGTGAGCTGTGACATGGCCCTCCAGAGAAAGGTTCTTACTCTGGTAGGCGAAAGAAATACACTGAGCAATCCAATTAGACAGAGTTCTCTTAGAGACTGGAAGTCCTAAATGAGAGGGATCAAAAGCAACAAAGAGTTGAGAGGATTTTCTATGTTGCTGTGTCCTTTGTAAGTAAGAACATAAGAACATAAGAAATGCCATACTGGGTCAGACCGAGGTCCATCAAGCCCAGTATCCTGTTTCCAACAGTGGCCAATCTAAGTCATACGTACCTAGCAGTTTCCCCAAAAGACACAGGTTCTGCAGTGCTTGTACTAGGCCAAGCATTGATATCCTGGGTCCCTTTTTAATAGTGGTTTATGGACCTTTCCTCCAGGAACTTGTCCAAACCTTTTTTAAACCCAGCTATACTAACAGCCCTTACTACATCCTCCGGTAACAGATTCCAGAGTAAAAAGCAAGAGCTCTTTTACAATCCAGGGTATGAAGATTCCTCTCTGCACTTGAAGCATGAGGACCTGGAAAAAAGACAGGTAAATAAACCTCCTGGTTCAGATGAAAAGGTGAGACCACTTTAGGCATAAAGTGTGGATTAGTCCTAAGGACTACCTTGTCATGATGGAACCTTGTATAAGGAGGATTAGCCACCAAGGCTTGCAGCTCACTGATGCGGCGAGCTGAGGTGACTGCAATGAGAAAAATAACCTTCCAGGAAAGAAATTTCAAGGAGGTAGTGGCTAAGGGTTCACAAGGTGGCTGCATAAGCTGGCCAAGAACCAGATTCAAGTCCCATGCCACTGGAGGTGGTCTGATGGGAGGTTTAGTCAAAAGAAGGCCTCTCATGAATCTTGCTATAAGAGGATGAGAGGAAATAGGTTGTCCATTGAGAGGTTTAAGGGATGCTGCAATAGCACTCAAATGGACTCTCACTGAATTCGTTTTAAGGCCTGCATGGGATAAATGCAGCAAATACTCTAGTAAAGAATTCAGAGGTATTGCAAGAGGGTTAAGACCCTTCTCTGCACACCAAATGGTAAACCTTTTCCATTTAAAAGCATAGGAACATCTAGTGGAAGGCTTTCTGGAAGCATGAAGGATATCCTTCACTTGCTGAGAAAGATGCAAATCTTGAAGTTCTAGGCCTTCAGCAACCAGGCTCTGAGGTGAAGAGACTGGGGATTTGGGTGCCACAACGTTCCCTCCTCCTGGGACAGGAGGTCTGGAGCAGATCCCAAGTCCAGGGAGGGAGCTTGGGAGAGATGCAGAAGTAGAGGGTACCACACTTGGCGTGGCCAATGTGGTGCTATGAGGATTATAGACCCCTTGTCTCTCTGAAGTTTGAAGAGTGTCTTGGGAATTAGGGGAATGGGTGGAAAGGCATAGAGGAAGTCTTGCCCCCAATGAAGGAGGAAGGCATCCCTGGCCTGAACTCCCTGACATGGAATTCTGGAACAGAACCGGGGAAGTTTGGCATTCCACGGACTTGTAAAGAGGTCTATGTCCGGGGTTCCCCAAATTCGGAAGATCCTGGCTATCTGGTCCCCATGGAGGGACCATTCGTGTGGGAGCAGAACTCGACTGAGTCTGTCTGCCCAAAAGTTTTGAACCCCTGGAAGATACACTGCCGTGAGATGAATTTGATGCTCTCTGGCGAAGGCCCACAATCTCAGAGCTTCGTTGCAAAGCGACAGAGAGCCAGTCCCGCCCTGCTTGTTCACGTAGAACATGGCTACTTGGTTGTCCATGTGGACGAGGACTGTCTTGTAGCTGAGCAGGGTGTGGAAGACTCTGAGAGCTAGAAAAATTGCTCTGAGCTCTAAGAGGTTGATATGTAGAGATGTCTCTTCTAGAGACCAGATGCCTTGAGTGGAGAGATCTTGAAGATGAGCTCCCCAACCTCTTGGAGAGGCATCTGTTGTAAGGGTTACTTGGGGTAACACCTGTTGAAAGGGGGACCCCAACAACAGATTTTGAGTGGACTTCCACTAGTGGAGGGACCAAAAGAGGCGACTGGAGGTTGCTATTTTGTCTGACAGGCAACCTGATGCCTGGGTCCATTGGGTGGATAGAGTCCACTGAGATGCCATCATGTGAAGGCGAGCGTAAGGAACCACATGCACAGTGGAGGCCATGTGGCCTAACAGTTGTAACATCTCTCGAGCAGTTAAATGGGATTTTAACTGAACTTGTGAGGCTAACTGCACCAAGCGTAGGCAACGGGCCTGGGGAAGATAGGCCCTTGCAGTTGTGGTATCCAGCAAGGCCCCTATGAACTCTAGAGACTGAGTAGGGGTGAGATGGGATTTTGGAAAGTTTATTACAAGCCCCAGATACTGAAGGATACGGCTTGTGCAGGTTAGAGAAATCTGGGCCTCTGACTGGGATGGAGCTTGGATGAGCCAATCGTCCAGATATGGGAATACGAATATCCCTAGAGTGCGTAGAAATGCAGCTACTACTGCCATGCATTTTGTGAACACCCTTGGAGCAGAGGCCAGACCGAAAGGAAGCACTCTGTATTGATAGTGCTTCCCTTGATAAAGGAACCGAAGGAACCTTCTGTGTTTTGGATGGATGAGGACATGGGTGTACGCATCCTTGAGGTCTACAGAGCAAAGCCAATCCTGACTCTGAAGGTATGGAAGGAGAGTACCGAGAGAAATCATCTTGAATTTCTCCTTGCATAGAAACTTGTTCAATTCTCTGAGATCTAATATGGGTCTGTAGCCCCCTGTTTTCTTTGGGATAATAAAGTAGGGGGAGTAGAACCCTGAGCCCTGTTGAAGAAGGGGTACTTCTTCTATTGCCCCTTGGGCAAGAAGGGTAGTGATCTCCTGACCCAGAAGGTCGAGGAGAGATGTCTGGGAATTGAACTGTCTCACCATGGTGTGAGGAGGAAGGTTTAAGAAATGAAGCTTGTACCCCTCCCTTATGATGGAGAGGGTCCATTGCTCTGCTGTGATTTGTTCCCATCTGGGAGCAAAGTAAGCCAACCTTCCTGGAATGGTGAGAGGTTCTGGATGTTCTAGAGCCAGAAAGGCTAAGCTCTCTAGTTGTAAGTCAAAGGCCCTGAGGAGGCTGAGGCTGTTGGGCTGTGGCAGTCCTAGCAGCCTTAGGCTTGGCCTGTTTCGGTTGTTGCTGTCTCTTTGTAGCAAAACGACCTGCAGAAGAGGACTGCTGACCATAAACAGAATAATATTTCCCTTTTTTGGGAAAAAATCCCTTTTTGAACAACCTTTTCTTAAAAGGAGCAGAAGTAGACTTTGAAAGTCTATCTAAAGCAGAATTTTCAGCATCCATTTGGGTGGCCTTTGCTTGCCAATCTTTGCCAAAAAGATTTTCACCTGTACAAGGAAGATTTCCTAGTCCATCTTGAACCGCAGGTTCCAAATCAGAAGCTTATAACCAAGCAACTCTGCGTACACCTATGGCAATGGCCGAGGCTCTGCTGGCACCTTCAAAAGAGTCAAAGGCTGCACGGTTGGAGAACTTGGAAATATCCTGGGCATGTTTGAGCCAGATGAGGAATTCTTCCCTTTTATCTTCTGCAATAAAAGGAGATAAAAGTTTGCAGGTGATCTGTAACTTCTTTTAGAAACATCCCCATATAGAGACTATAGGAGTTGATTCTGGCAACAAGCATACTAGCCTGGAAAATTCTCCTGCCAAAGGCATCTAAAGTTCTACATTCTCTTCCTGGAGAAGCAGAAGAGTGCCTCTTTGTACTCTTTATCTTCTTCATAGCAGACTCCACCACAATGGAGTGGTGAGGAAGCTGAGTCTTATGGAAGCCAGGACAAGGAGGAACACGATACATGGTGTCCAACCTGCGAGAATGAGAGGAAGTGGTGAGAGGAGTCTCCCATATGCCCAACATGTGATCATAAAGAATCTCATGTATTGGTAAAGTGGCTGCCTCTTTAGGAGCCTTAGGATATTGTAAAATATCTAATTTTTTGGCTCTAGGCTCTGTCTCAGGGGCCACTAAGATGGAGAGGCCCCTGGCCACTTCCCTAATGAAGTATTGAAAAGACAAGTCTTCTGGAGGAGGCATTCTCCTTTTTGGAGAAGAGGGCTCCTGAGGATGAATCACTGATGCTTCGACAGAGACCTCTGCAGAGCCCGATACGCGTACCGGGTGGTATCGACATTGGGAGTGATCGGTACCGATTCGGTACCGATGGGCATCACAGAACAGTGTATCGCTGCAGTCGACACCGAAGCAGATGTCGATGCAATCGGTACCGGTGCCGGAGTCAGTACCGGCAACGGAGTTTGTTGTGGTACCGAAGGCGTCGCAGCTTGTATGAATGCCGTGATGGCACGCTGCATGGTCAGGATATTCTGATCCATTGACGCAACCAATGTCTGGATGTCGGTACCAGTGGGAACCACCGGTACCCCAGAACATGGCAACAGGTGATCGGTCGAGGCCAAGCCATCGATGTCAACCTGTGACCTCATAGATAAAGCTTTGGAAGCCGGAGCCTCCCGCCGGGGTAATTTTGCCGGTGCGGATTCCTCGAGGGCAAGCCCGGAGGTATCTCGATACTTAGAGGGAGATCTACCCTTCGAGGACCGGCTAGATTTAAGTTTGGTTACCTGAGATCCATGTGAGGAAGAAGAAGCCCTGGAAGACGTCGATGCAACCGAAGCTGCATCCGAGGGAAACAGGGTACTGAGCTTAGCTGCTCGATTCTGTAGGCCTCTTTTAGACATCATGGAGCAGGACTCACAATCCGCAATGGAGTGGTCAGGACCTAAACATTTTAGACACCATTCATGGGTGTCAATGACAGAAATAGTGCCGCTGCACTTCGTGCATTTTTTAAACCCAGAGGCGGGCTTTTCCATGAGGAAAATTTCCTAGGCCTAAGAAGAAAATGCACTGAAGTGAGAAAAACAGTAGGTTTTTTTGGGGGGGGTTTTAGAATAAAGAAAGAAAAGACCGGCGGTACCGGTCCAGCGTCGAGAAGGCAGACGCACGACCAAAGAAATAAAATAAAGAAATTCTTCAGCGGTGACAGGAACACGACCTGCTGGCTCCGCGGAAAAGAAGAACTGGAGAGAGGCGGTTAGGAAAGGCGGGAAGGCAGCGCGCAGGCGCTGTGGGATGCTCCCAAAAGCTTTCCTTTTGGACGCTGGGGAGCGTTCCCGCGCAGGCTCCGTCGGTACCGATGATACCCATATGTGAAGACTCATTCCTGCTTGTTCCTGGAGATCGGTTTATATATGGGACATGTTTTCTGAAATTACCCTTCCTAATGACAGTACTGGTTTTAGAAACAGACTTCTTAAAGCTGACTAGAACTACAATAATTTAGAGTTCTTGAAAAGCAAAGCACCTCAATGATGGTTGGCTTGCCAACATTCTCTATGGTTGGTGATCCGTACAGTACCCCATCACTATATGGCGTCCTCTGAATATAACGAAGCCAACCTGGTCTGTCGGGGTAACCCATTAAATTTGTGTTGAATGTTATCGGATCATTACTTAGTTCACCTAAATGAAAGAGAGAATATTAAAAAGTACAAGTGTCATGGTTGGCAGACATTTCTTCCCAGCTTCTACAAAAACTAGCAATCAGTTGTAACTTAAAAATTAAGAAACAAATAACTCAATGGTGAGCTACAGATGGTAAAGTATAAGTCTATGCAATGTAGGGTACTGTATAGTTGAATCTGTACATAATATTACTAGTATTCATATCCTGAATCTGCAGGAGATTTGCACATCTGGCTTGTTATAATGTATTGTATTGAAATTATGGAAACAAAGGCAAAGAAAAATTCCAACATTAGATTATTATATACAGTACTATAATACAAAGACTCACATTTAGCAATACAGAAGTTCAGTGAGAAATTAAAACACGTTTGTGGTAATGGTGCATTTTTCCAGCAGTGCCAGCCTTCCCCTCTTTAGTAAAAGTGAGTTCCTTTCTTATGGATCAAATACTTTTTCCCATTTTCTCTCTATTTTTCTCAGTCCAGTTTTATCACACTAAAGGCATCTTCCTCTTCTCAAATCTTACCCAAGGGAGCTGACAATCTCGACTTTGACACTATCTATATTTCTTTAGAAGAGTTGTTATAGCAATTTGGTGAATGTAAAATCTCAGAATATTACTACAGTAGAATTAACATACATGCCATTATCTTCTCACAGTTCTGGTGGGAAGGTACACTACCATAGTTCCGGGGCGGTGTATCTTCCTGCTAGAACCGGAGCAGCTGAGCCGCACGGTCACAGCCGAGCTGCTTGGGTTTTAGCGGGAGGGTTTACTGCTTTATCCCAGGGATCTGCGGCCACTTTTCTTGTCTGGCTAGAGAGGTGCAGGGGAACCAGCCAATCGGCGATGCCAAGGGTGCTCAGGGGGAGCAGCACTTGGTGGGCGACCACTGTGGTGGGGCAGACTCTGGAGCTGGAGGCATTTGGACATGGTTAGTTTCACTCTGTCCTCTGTTTTCGTGCATTCGGAGAGACATCGGTCAGGTTTCTCTGGCGGATCGTGCTGGTGCAGGTAGGGGCAAGAAAGGGAGGGTCTGTGTGGGTCCTGGCTGGACGCTGGCAGGGCAGTTGGGATTGTTGCTATCTCTGCGTGGGTGCTTTGGTTCGCACTGCGGAGCAACTTTATGATCTCACTGTATAATGACTGTATAAGGATCAGAATACTGAAGACAAAGTGCAATTGGACCCACAAAAATTTGCGGACCACATCCAAGAAAAGTTCCACTCAGCAGAACAAACAAGACCCAGCCCAGCCCCAAAGACCAACACACCCTTGAACACCTGGGGAACATTCAACACCCCATCCACAGAGCAACTCTCCCACATCATCACAGCAATCAAGACAAGCACAGCCCCCACGGATCCCTGCCCAGTGCCCTGGATCAAGGCCACCAAATCAAACTTCATCCAAACCATCCACAAGATAATGCATTCCTCCCTAACCCAAGGGCCATGCCAAATCAACTGAAGCTCGCAACAACAAGACCTATCCCGAAGAAATCCACACTCGACAAGAACAATCCAGGAGCATACAGACCCATCTTCAGCATACCACTTTTAGCAAAAATAATCGAAAAAACTGTATAGCACCAACTACAAGAACACATAGACAACCACGCTCCCCTGGACAACAATCAACACGGGTTCCGCCCCAACCACGGGGTAGAAACACTTCTGATATACCTCTTCGACAGCGTCCTCCGCCTCATAGACAACACCAAGAAAGGCATCCTAATGATATTCATTGACATCTCATCTGCATTTGACACAGTTGACCACAAGACTCTATTGGATAGACTGCAGAACATCGGTCTACACGGTGCCACCCTGAATTGGTTCCACTCATACCTAACCGACAGACAAATACAGGTCAAGGTAGGACACAACACATCCCGACCCATAAAAGTCAAACAAGGAGTGCCACAGGGATCATCCCTTTCAGCTCTCCTATTCAACCTATACATCCAGCCAATATGTGTCATCATGAAAGAGCACCACATACATTATACAATCTACGCAGATGACATCATGATCTACACACCCATCTCAGTTGACAACCCGGACTACTCCAATATAACAAACTGCCTCACACAAATGGAAAACTGGCTTCAGGAAAACAACCTATCAATTAACTACAGCAAGATGGAGGCACTGATCATCACGTGAAACCCGGACTTTATCCCCCCACCCGACATCAAGATAAAAGATGCACTCATACCCATAAAATCAGAAGTAAAGTACCGCGGAGTCATCTTAGACAAAGAACTTAACCTCCAAGCACATATAGGCAGAATAACCAAAAGCGCATACCACAGAATGCAACTCATCAGAAGACTCAAGCCCCTCCTTGACCCAGAGCACTTTCGCACCATTTGCCAGGCACTAATAACCCCTCTACTAGATTTCTGCAATCCAATATACACCGGGCTACCAAAGCAGACCCTCAGACCACTACAACTGGCCCAAAACACAGCTGCCCGCATTATATACGGTACTACAAGACACGATCACATCACACCCATACTGCAAGAACTGCACTGGCTCCCAATCATCTCACGCATCAAATACAAGACTATCATAAACATATTCAAGATCAAACAACACTCTTCTGCCATAAACCTACACACACTCATACAACCTGACACAAGCACACGGCCAAGAAGAAGAGGCACCTCCAATCGGGTAAACACCCCAAAAGACTTCACCAAGACACGCAAAGACACCGCACAACGAGCACTCTCCCTGGCTGCCCCATCCATCTGGAACTCCCTCCCAGATGAACTGAGACTAACCACAGAAATCAAGGACTTCCGAAAACAGCTGAAGACAACCCTGTTCATCGAATACTATGGCCATACCCCGAGCCAACATACAAGTCAGATCATCAGTCCCCCCCACCACCCCGAAACTGTATATAAGAATGTATAATAGCTCATGATGTATAATAGCGCACTATGTATATAAACCAACTCTAATCATTTCCCCGCCAACACATACACACCACACTGTACAATGCATGAAGACATTTGCCCCCCCCCCCTTGATTGTTTGCCGTGGAAACCGCTTTGATTGAATGATAAGGCGGTATATAAATACCATTAAATAAATAAATAAAATTAATAAATAATGACAGGCAGAAATAAGCATTAAAAATTGAGCGGGACAGTGGCAAGAAAGGGAATTGGGAGTTGGATTTAAGGCTGCCTCTACTGCTGTAACCAAAAATAGCTGAGTCTGCCAGTGGGGAGCCCATCCCCCTCTGGCGAAAAGAATGCTGCAAGGCTGCCACTGCAGGGAAAAACAGCAGTGCTTGCTTATGAGAAGCCATCCTTCACCAGCAAGAAGGATAAAGCTGCTGCGGCTAATAAATGTCACTCTGTCAGTGGGGACCCCATCTCCTCCCGCCAGGAAGACAGGAGCCATGGCCTTAAAATGCCAGTAGGAGTCCTGGGTCCCACCAGCAAGAAAAGGGGGCTACGGCTAAGGGGTGGAGCATCAAGGGATGGGGTGAGGTTGGAGGGAGGAAAGTAGGCAAAGCATAACAGAAGGGGCGGTCTAGAGGAAGAAAGGAGGGGCGGAACAGAAGGGTTGGAACTAGAGGAAGAAAGTGGATGGAGCATAAGGGAAGAGTCAGAGGTAAAGGAGGGCAGCAGGAGAGGGACAGGGCATAATCAGAGAAGGAATAGAGAAGACAGAGTGGAAGGGAAGGAGAGTGAAAGGCAGAGAGAGAGTGCACATTTGGATGGGGGAGAGGATGGGGAGCGTTTAGAGCTGGTGAAAGGGAAGGAGGAAAAGTGCAGGAAGGAAGGTATGGACATATAGAGATAGTTTATAGCTTTATATGTACTTTTAATACTGCCTCTTTAAAAATTCAAAGCAATGGGGAAATAGTGCAAGAAGGTGGATGCAGGCGGACAGGAGAAAGTACAAGGTAAGAGGAACTTACATACCACAAACATATATAGAGTCCCCCAACAAACACAATCCTCCGACTGACACGCATACATGCACAGCCAATCCAAGACACGCACACATATACAACCCCCTCAATGCATGCGCACACACATACAGTCCCAGTGACACACACACATATACAGCCGCTCAGACACACACACCCCTCCACCCTCCAACATTTACATCTACCACATCCCTAACACAAACACCTCCATCTCCTCCCACACAAACACGCGCCCATCCCCATAATATACACATACACACCAACACCCACCCATCCTCTGACATCCCACCCTCCCATCTCCACAGATAAATAGTTAAGCTGCGTCTATAGAAATTTATATGCACATCATACGCATACACATCTCATACATCCTCAGTCTCTATGCCCTCCCAGTCACACATCTGCCACCCTTTGGAGACATAATTTACCATGGCTGTTTCAACCGAATCCCCCACACAGACATGCCTGAGTCTGCAAATCGAGGAAAAGGGAAATGTTTCATTTTGTCACACTATGGGATTCATTTTAGAAGCTCTGTTCATGATTTGGATGTCTGAAAATGGGCATTTTGGTGTGCAAATCACAAAGATGTCCCCAGAGCCATTTTAGAAGGCTTGGTATATAGACGTGCCCAGCACGATCATATCCAAGTTGCAAAAGGGGGGCATGGTCTGGGTGGTGCTATGGAGTTGCACGTCTCCCTGCAATTTCAGAACGGCCCAAGCACATCTGACCCTGATTTTTGATGCATCAATGCTTATATTTGCTCCTGACCATGAACAAGTTGCCAAAAAGGTCTTCATTCATGCAGCAACACTTACAATGGAAAGAGCAAAATGTGCTCTCACTGCCACAGTAAATTTCGTCAAGTCCAAAAAACCCTGCATATTCCTTGATAGTCCAATCACTGTCCTGCCCTGTCACTGCATGTTTGCAGATCTGACATGGTCTGCTGGGACATGCATGTATCATGGCTTAGACGCCCCCATTCTGAAATACCTTGGCTGGTATATCTATATACCCCACCCCTTTTCACAGATGTGCATTTCGGGTACATCCTAATTTCTACAATGGCATCAAACATGCACGTACCCGACCTTGCTATAGCGCAGGCCCATCTCCAGAATCGGTTGCAGGAATGTGCAACTTTTGGGGCAAAGATGGTGCTTCCCTACACTGCTGCCACTCCCCTGGTATTTTGGACATGGTGACTTGGGCATTCCAGATTCTTCCTAGATGTCCCTTCTAAAATCCCATGTCATATGTATGCACGTTTCACTTGTTCTCTTCTGTGTCCCGAGGACTCCCTCAAATGGTCTCACAGAGCCTCAGGAGTCCACAGACTACAGATTGGGAGCACTGCAATAAAGCAATAATCAAGCCTGTGTTTTCTCTTTTTCACTGCTAAATCCAAAGCCATTTTAATTACTGAGGGCACTCCTACATTACACAGGTTTTAAAACACAGTGAAGCTGCTATCTTATGCTGACATGAACATTCAGTCGATAATGTCTAGTTATTATTACCATTGGACAAAAGTTTTTCTCTACTTACTGATGGAGTAAAGGCATACATGTAATTGTTTTAAGAGTGCAAAAATGTTGATTCATCTCATTTTAATATTTCTGTCTTGGATACAGAGTAAGATGTTCACTAGAAAAATGATAATTTTGTATATGAAACTAGAATGAAATTAATAAGGCCCCTATTTAATGGCATTACAGCACATTATCTGCCACAAAGTCTTTTGCATGAATTAGGCTTTATAGCCCATTTACCTCAAGTAGAAAGTGACATCCTGCATCTTTGCTTTAAAAGTGCTTTCACTTTTCCGCGGCACCCTTCTGTCATCTCTTGCCTCCCCTGATCTTGCTGCCTTCTGCACTTTAGTTTTCCTCTCTGCCCTCTTTGGCTGCTTCTCCTTTCCTCACATGGCTGTGATGCACCCTTTGCCCCATCCCTGTGCAGTAGGGGTATCGTTCAGCGTCTTCCTCCCGACAGGTTTCCCCTAGGGTAGGAGGTTTGCTTCCAGTTGTCCTTTCCACTTTTCTTACTTCCTCTTCTAGTCTCCCTATCCCTTTCAAGTGCAATCTCTCTAAAACTGTAAACTGTATAACAATAGTGTGGTTATCATGCAATAAGCATTAGTAAGTAGGGGCCTAAACTTTTCTTTCCACTTCTTTCACTTCTATTGAGAGTACACTCGATTGCTTTACTGGCACTATTATTTTATTTATTTTAGGTTTTTCTATACCGCGCTCTTTAAAATCAGCTCGGTTTACAATTAGAACAAATTTCTACAGTGCAGGCGGCGTCCACACTGTACTTACAAGGAACAGTGTTTACAACTTGGCTAACTGGGGTAACTATGTACAGGCTACTTAGTAGCAGGCTACTCAGTTAAATAACTATATACAGGCGAGGCAGTCGGGTCAGCGATGGAGGGTGGTGACATGACTGCTTGGTGGCTATTTACAAGCTTGTGTGCTATATACAAGATTGTGTACTATATACAATTGCATATCAGGTGTCTGGCAGCGTTACTGGGCGGGGCTGTGACTGCGTGTTGTTGTTGGGTCTGGGATGCTGTATTGGTGGTTGCGTGAGGCTAGATTTTGTGAATCTCCGTTGTGAGAGTAGTAATGGAGAAACAGGTGGTGTTTCAGAGCCTTTCTGAATTGGGCAAGGTCAGTTATGAAACGGATGTTGGGTGGGAGGGCAGTCCAGCATGTGGGTGCGTAGTACACGAAGGTCCTGTTTCTTGTTGCTTGCAAGCACTTCATGATCTTGCTGGGGATGTTCAGTGTGTTGGCAGCGGCTGACCGTCTGACTCTGTTTGAGGGAGTGGGGAGGACGAGGTCCATGATGCAGGTGGAGGTGATGCTGTGGATGGCCTTGAAAGTCATCAATAAAATTTTGAAAGAAAGTCTGCAGTGGACCGGCAGCCAATGTAGATGTTTCAGGATTGGAGTTATATGGTCACTCCTGGCAGTTCCGTGTAATATTCTGGCAGCTGTATTCATTGCGAGCTGCAGTGGGTTTCAGTGTGCTTTTTGGGAGACCTTGTAGGATTGAGTTGGCGTAGTCAAAGTGGGGGATTACTAAAGCTTGGTAGACTGTCCGGAAATCCTCCGGCTCCAGCAGGGGTCTAAGATGCCAGACCGTTCTTAATTTGTGGTATATTGCTTTGACAGTATTATTTACGTGGGCTTTCATGTCCAACTGTTGGTCAAGGATGACCCCTAGATAGCAGATCGTGGGTTTGCTTTGAAGCTCCGCGCCTCTCACCTTTAGAGATGCGGGGGGGGGGGTGAACGCTTGGTTCCTGGTGATGAATAGAGCCTCAGCGGGGCGGGGTGGGGGCAGGGCTAGACTCGCATGAGGTTTAGGTAGCACTGCCTCTATGGGTCTAAGTGGTGATTGTGATGAGAAGAGCTCTGCTGAGCCCATGGAAATAGAGGAAAATTGTAAATATACTTTTAAGGAGAGAGACAGGCAGGGAATTCACAGGTTTCAGAGTGCAGGTAAAGGAAGAAAACACGCAGTCACTGAAGTCAGGCCACACCCAAGCTCTGCTAACCTAAGTGCAGGCTTGGGGAGTAATGAAAAACACCTGAGTAGGAAGCAGTGTACGCTAGTTAAGAAACAGCCTTATAAACCCAGGGAAGGAAAAGGAGCCAGCACCGGGGAGCAGAAAGGAGATCACCGGGGAGGAGAACGGTGAAGCTTTCGGTGAGGAGCTCAGCAATGAAAGTAGCAGCCATAAAGAAAGCCAAGCTTACAGGAGGAGTGCTGTTAGTCCTGAAGCTAGCCGAGGTGTGGCTAGGAGAATTGCTGACGAGGGTCAGGCTGCAGTTCAAATGGTTCGTGGACCAGCTCAAAGAGTTCAGGCTGCCAAAAGGTGGGTGGACAAACTCACAGCTAGAAGTGACCAGAACCCAGCTTGTTGGAAAGAACCAGGGCTGAACAAGTTAGAAGAACTGAGGCAGTTGATCCAGAGAAGGAATCCTCATATTCCAGGTACAAACGTTCCTTATTGTGGAGAGCACCTGTGGAGAGAAGTCCAGGAGCTCTTACAGAGCATTAAGCCAGAAACAGTTCCTGAAAGCTCAGAGTCAGACGTACATGCTGTAGAGCAGGAAGAGATGCAGGTAGACTGTCCTGAGCAGGATTCTATAAATGAGGAATTAGCAATGGACTGTTCATTGTGCCAGAAGGCAGATTGAAGGCTTTCTGATAAAAAGTCTTTAACCAAGAAAGCACTGAAGAAACAGGGTGAGTTAACCTATCTGTGTTAATGCTAGGAACTGCTTCTAATAAGAAAGGATACTTGCATAACTTGTATTTGAATTACTAAAGAAGATAAAAAAATGGACATTTTGCTTTGCTTGAAGGAAGACGCTATGTTTTGTTTGCTGAACATTTGATGAAAACAGCTACACATGTTAAAAGGCTTATGAAGCAGTTTCAGTTCTAGTATGTGTATAATTTCCTGATGTTATTGCTTGGAGAAGAATCCTAACGTTTGTGTTGAGCCTTAGTGCTTTTGGGGAAGATAAACAAATTTCTTGTTTGCCTTTAAAAACCATCGGTTTCACACTACTGTCTTTAAATAAGGAGAAACAACTACAAGTCCCAGAAGTCCAAGCTGTGGACAAGAATGGTATAATTCTTTATTTAAGGACTAACATTGGCAGCCCTGCGCCTTTAGGCCTTTGGCCCAGGCTTGGGTGACGACAGTATGCACTATATACCCCAAGGGGCCCACAATCACCCCTATTGTAGATGAGGGTGTGGTAGGACAGGTGCCTGCACCCTGCGGAATGGCTGTAATACCAGCAACCACAGTCCTGCTGGCCGATGACAGCCCTCCAGGGCTGATGGGCCAGAGCCATACATGTAACCGTGGCAGACCAGCAGTGATGCTTGGGGTGGGCAGGGGAAAGCTCCATACCACGGTCTGCCATCCGCCAGCACAATCAGACTGCACCTGCAGCATCCTACAGGGTGGTCCCACCATGCACAGACTAACTGCAGACAGCCCACTAGCCAGTCCATAGTGCAAGCTCATGGGGGAAACCTGTGCACCCAGAGGTGGGATGCACAGCACAAACACCAAGCAGGTATCTCCATGATTGGGCCCCAGAACCAGGAACACACAGGTATTACTAGAGACAAATAATGTGTGGCACGAAGTGGGAACATGGACATGCCATGGTCACTGCTCGGTCAGAGTGAGAGCGACCTACCAGTGTGACATGTTGTGGCCACCCTGCCCATGCAGGTGGTGGTCGAGCTCTACAGTGTCCCAGCCATTGGCCTCCACCCTGTGCAGATGCATCCTGGCCAATCCGCCCTGTCTGGGCCATACCCACAATACCTTGCTCCTCATTATGCACATTTGCGGGCTAACATTGGAAAAAGTGTGAGCAATGTGGGCTCAGTGAGGTGTTGGCAGATACAAAACAATGGATAGACATACGCACACTCCCACACTGGTCCTGAGCACAGTGCCAACATTGCTAAACTGTGCAGAGGGTAGTAGTAGTGCTCTGGTGATAACTGCAGCTCCGTGCTGTGGCCAACAGCCTGACACTCCATGAGGCTGTGGATAGTGGAGCCCGTGTGAGTGGGTGTTTGTACCCCTGTGCACCGCTGCATTGGGGTTTGCACATGTTGTTGTTGTGGCTGCATTGTGGGATAAAAACTATGGGGTGATGCTCTGCAGGATCCACAGATGGGACTTGAACCTTTTGCTCTTGGACATACTGGCTGAGTGTATTGCACCACATTGTTGCCACAGCAGCATAGTGGTCCCTGGGGCTACCCTTACATTCCCCAGCCAGACCTTTTCTGTTGCACTGCACACCACGTACTGGTACAGGGCATGGGCTAGGTCCACTGAAGGTGGATGCCACTACCCCCTCCAGCACAAACACCCCCCCCCCGCTATGCCGCCATGACCATATGCTGACGGTGCTGGTGGTGTGCAGTCCTAGGCCATCCAGGGGGCAGGTAGGCGGCTGCCTAAGGTGTGGGTTCTGGGGTAGGAGTGCCTACATAGCTGTCCACGCTTCCCCCAGCACTGCCTGTCAATGTTATGTGCCCCTTGGGGTTTCTGCTGGGTAATGTCCCATGGATGGGACACTGTGGGACACAGACTCATGGGCATGTTTGACCCTGGTCTGTTGCTGTCTTGCTGGTGTCCATTTTCCGCATTCCTATGTGTCACCTAGGCAACCGCCTAGCCCACCCCGTGCCCCAGTTGCCCCCACTGCATGTCCCGCCTGCAGTCCTCCTATGCCCCATTTGCACCATCACCATAGTGGCCCTTCGTACACTGCCACTATGCTGTTGCTGCAGATGGAACACTACTATCACCTTTCTCGGGCTCCCTGCCTATGCCCTACACTGCTGACACTGAAATGGTTTCTCTCTCCTGCAAATGTGCATCTAACGGCAGGTTTTCATTCGCGATAGGATTCAGCCCTTCAGTTCAGCGCGTTAGTGTGCAGGGAGCCTCTCCACGCCCACTCCCCGCCCATTGACCCCAGCTCTCCGCCCTCTCTCCTCCCTCTGCGGTGTCTACCGCACCGCGGAACGCTTCCGCATGGGTTGTAACGTTACCGTGCGTTAATGTTACATAACGCGTGTTAACATTACCTTCCGCGTGGTCTGTAACATTACCGCAGTTTAGTAAACATACCCCTAGGTAGCACATTTCACTCCAAAATACCTTGGTAGTCCTCTAAGTACATGATTCCTTTAATATGTTCCAAGCCTCCAGTTCCTGAGGCAGCAAAACAGCCCCACAACATCATGAAGCAGCATTGAAAGCCTTATAAAAGAACAAAGCACCAGGCATTGATAGCATTCCCATAGAAGTATTACAGCAATCTGATGCAACTGTTACCATACATACAAGGCTCTGCCAAGAAATATGGAAGACAACATCATGGCCCACTGACTGGAAAAGATCTGTGTTTATACCAGTACTAAAGAAAGGTGATCCAACTGACTGGAAATCATCGCACATTCGCTCTGATCGCACATGCCAGCAAGATTCTACTGAACATTATTCAACAGAGACTACAACCATACCTGGAACAAGAACTACCTGAAGTGCAAACAGGGTTCAGGAAAGGGACATCGTCGTGGATGTGAGATAGATTCTTGAAAAGACTAAAGAATACCAAAAGGATATCTATTTGTGCTTTATCAACTATGGCAAGGCTTTAGATTGTGTAAACCATGAGAAACTCTGGGCCACATTAGGAAGCATGGGTATACCAGAACACCTGATCATTCTCTTGCACAATCTGTACATTGATCAAGAAGCAGCAGTTCAAACGGAACAAGGAGAAACAGAATGGTTTAAAATATGCAAAGGTGTAAGACAAGGCTGCATACTTTCCCCCTACCTGTTTAATTTATATGCAGAACAAATCATCAGAGAAGCAGGATTGTATGAAGACAGAGGTGTGAAGATTGGTGGAAGACTCATCAACAACCTTCGCTATGCTGATGATACTACATTACTGGCTGAAAGTGAAGATGATCTGAAACATTTGCTTCTCATGGTCCTGCACCTTAAATGTAAAGAAGACAAAGATCATGACAACAGGCAAAATCAACAAGTTCATCGTTGAAGGAGAAGAAATTGAAATCGTGGACAACTTTATCCTACTTAGATCAACTATCAATAAAGAAGCAACAAGCAGTCAAGAAATCTGATGACGCATTACTCTTGGCAAAATGGCTATGAAAGACCTAGACAAGACTCTCAAGAGCAGAGATGTCTCTCTCCATACAAAGATTTGACTCGTTCAAGCCATGGTATTTTTAATAACATTATATGGATGCAAAAGCTAAACAGTGAAAAAGATAGACAGGAAGAAAATTGATGCCTTTGAATTATGGTGCTGGCAGCAAATACTGCGTATACCATGGATTGCCCGAAGAACAAACCAGTTAGTACTAGAGATCAAACCTAAGCTTTCTTTTGAAGCTCGGATGACAAGACTTCGACTTTCATACTCTGGACACATCATGCGAAGAGAGAGATCATGAGAGAGAGACATCATGCTTGGCAAGATAGAAGGTCGACGCAAAAGAGAAAGGCCAGCAATCAGATGGATTGATGCAATAACAGCAGCTACGGGTACCAGTCTGTCAACAATGAGCCACCTGACTCAAGACCAAACACAATTTAGGACAACTATCCAGAGGGTCGCCATGAGTCAACACCGACTCGACAGCAATTAACAACAAGAACAAGAACAACCATATTTAACTGTAGGAAGGGTGTTTTCTTTTCCTTATAAGCTTCATTTCTTCACCTGGTCTGCATTGCCAAAGAGCTCAAGTTTTATCTGTTCACGGGACATTTTCCCAGAAAGATTGTGGTTTCTCCAGGTGGGCTTGGGTAAAGATCAGGTGTGCCTGTTTATGTCTGTCTTTGAGCAGTGAGGTCCTCCTTGGCCTTTGCTCATGAAGTCTTTCTTTGTTTAGTGCATTGCGTATGGTGCAGGTTGAAACCACCATTCCAGATTAGCCTTAAACTCTTTGGATGTTATATGTGGTGTTTTTCTAATAGTTTGCACTAACCTTCAAAGATGTTTTGGATTAATTTTCCTCTTCCCACAATGTCCTGGAAGGTTCTGAACAGTCCCATGAGCAGAAAACGTTTTAATAACATTGCAAATTGTAAACACAGGAATCCCAAAGTATTTGCGGTTCTCCTTGTACCCCTTTATAGTTTGTTTTTGGTGATAATGGCTTCTCTGATGGTCTCAGACAGTTCTCTTGTCTTTGACATTGTGAAAACAGAATAGGTAGTAAATGTGGCCATCTTAACATCAGAGCCATCATTCATTAGTTGATTCAAGTCATGCGAGTACTGACAACTGATAACAGGTGCGTCTAATTTTACTGCAATGGGAATGTGGTTCTTTTGTTCAAACTGATTTGAATTGTTTATAAGGGTGCCAATAAGCATGTCCTGGCAATGTCCCAGTTTTTATACTATTTTCTATTATTCCCTTTTTTAATTGGTCATGTTTTATTTGATTTTTTAATGTGTGAAATATGTGTGCATATATAGTCCAAAGTCATTTAACTGGCCACATTTTTTGCGGAGATATTGGACATTAAGGAGTTGAACCACAAGGGTGCCAATAATATTGACCACAACTGTATGTTTTTTTGAATAATGAGCTAATCAGTAAAGAGTGGGAAGAAGGGTGCTTTAAATTGTTTAAAATAATTTTAACTGTTACACAATTTTTAAGTATTTACAATTATTTGAATGAATGAACTCAATCTCTCAATATCAAAATTGCTTCAACATTGGGATAGTGATCTTATTGCCATTTCTTCCCCTGGATCTTATTTATTCTGATGTTAAAGATCATTGTGTTTTGAGTAACATGATATCCACAAGCTCTGGGTTGCAGAAAAAGTTGTTTGGACTTTAAAAGCTAGTCAAGTCATGAAGCAGGAATACATGAATGATGATGATGATATGTGAGTTCCAGTTCAGGAATGGTAGTGGTAAACCTTTAGGCTTTAAAAACAAATGGGGCAGTAAAGCCAGAATATGTGATATTTAGAAGGATTAATTCCGCATTCCCCAGCTCTGCTGGCTCTAAATCGAAAGAAGAGAACAGTAGTACCTGGATTAATGAAGTCTTTATTTTGAATTCCGTAAGTGATGTTTCATTCAGTGTGCTTCTGACTTCTTTTATAATACAACTGATTTTCTCACGTTTAAAGGCTGTTTGAACTTAAAGTAATATTTATAAGCAATTATCCTGTATTCACATTCCATGGGTAATGGGTAATTGTTACTATGTTCATCATGGATTTATAAAGAAATTTTATCTATGAAATAGCACTGTGCTATTTAATTTAAGCACAGAGACAAATCTGGAGCCATTTAAAAATAAAATTGTTGTGTATTCATTATAGATTATATTTGCAACCATTTGGACATTATTGTCACACTCCTGATGCAGCTTTATTTATTTATTTTAATTCTCTTATATTCCGTGCTATTCTGGATCAGTGTGGTTTACATTGAACAAACTGAAATTACATTGAACAGGGCATTATAACTTGGAGATAACTATTTTACAGGGAACATGGGCTATGGGGGGTTAAGTGGCTTGCCCAAGACCACAAGGAGCACCTGTAGGACTAGAAACCCCAGTCCTTCCGGCCCAAGGTTGCTGTCCTCTAGTGGGGTTTGAACCCCCAACCTTCTGGCCACTCCTCCACTCCTTGTCAGCTTGTCAGCGAAACGTGGCCATGTCAAGTGTGAGTGAGTGAGTTCACAACAAAATAATGTCACGTCTAGAGTGAAGCTGATCACCTCAAGCCAAGCAAAAATCACTCTACCAATGTCCAAACTTTTACATCAGGCTCATCAAATTTTTAACGTGCAAGAGAATGGGGATGCTTTTTGCTATGGTTATTTCACATAGGTGGTGGTTTTACAATTATATTTCTCTGCTTTCCCTCATAGCATTTAATGTTGTAATGTGCACCCCCTGAGTAAGTGAGCAGCAAAACGCTCAGCCGGCACCGTAAGTGGTGTCGGGGAACTAGTTGAAAATGGTGCGGTTAGTCAACAGCAGCACAAGAGCCTAGTAAAGCTAAGTAAAAAGGTTTTTTTTAAAGATGTTTTCCTTGTATGGTTCTGCATGCTCTGAGGGAGAGTCGAGGTTGTAAAGAAGAAACAATTGAAAAATTACAACAATTATATGAATTTTGATTAAATACTACTATAATATTGGCAGGAGTTTTTTCAGGGTCGTTGATGTGTTGAGGATGAGCTAAGAGTGATGTGTAAAGTTACCTTATGCCTATGCTCTGACCTCATATGGTTCTGAGGCCCTTTTTCTCCTTTCATTAAAAATTTGATGAGCCTGATATGAAAGTTTGGACATTGATAGAATGATTTTTGCTTGGAATGAGGTGATCAGTTTCACTCTGAAATTGAAACTATTTTGTTGTGCGTGCACAACAGAAGGTCAATCACTGTGGCAAGATACTTTGAGTTTCTTGGAGAGGCACACAGAAGATTTAATGAAAGAAACTACCTCTTTTGAAGAAGGGGATGAACCCCATGCAATGATATGGTATTGAATTTATAGAAACGGTTGGTTAGGAATGAGCTTCATAGATCTTCATTGATTGAATACAACAGATGGCAGCATATTCCCAGGGGAATGAGAATGTATAAAGAGCCACGTTTGCCTGTAGCAGATGCCAGTTTTATTGATAAATGGAATAAAAATCTTGAATAAATGCACCTTGGACCTGATGGTCCTGTGATCGACACCACCAAAGAGAATATTAAGGCCCTACAAAAAGAAATTGGGGATATGGTTGATGTGTTGAAAATGACGGAGTGTACTGAGATGTTTAAGCAGCAGCAGGATGACATCAGAAGGCAGACTGAACAACTGCATGTTGAGGTTAAGAGGATTAAAGCTAAAAAACTGAAAAGAGATCAGACGGACTGTACCACAGGTTATGTATACCCTTGGATGAATCCAAATCGGAAAGAAGAAAAGAGAGGCTGGAAGAGAGTGGAATTTGAATTGATCTTGGATGAGTCCTCAAGCACTGATGGAGAACGCCAGCTGAGGGATGATTTTTTAAAGTTCGGCAGGGGCAAGAAGATGCAGCCTCCATATGTGAAACGGAAGGAGTTCAACCAGTCGGGCCAATCGGGCAGAAAGGGGCGAATGCGTCCCCAGCATGTGATCGAACACTGGTAGTTAACTTGTCAGATAAAAACCTTATGGCCACTCAACTGAATGTACTTAATAAAGGACTATCATTTGTGCCTCTGGCCATGTTTTATTCTTTTCAATTTAGGATTGATTTGGAAAGATTTATTAGAAAGTTAAGTTTGAGTGAATTTTTTTCTTCTTGTGATACTATGACAACACAAGTTGATGAGAATGTTCATCAAGGAGGTGAGAAAGTTCCGGGCAGGGTAGTTTTGCCATTTAAGTCAAGATGAAGTCCTTCTGGACCAATACATCCTGCCCTTGGGGTTTTTTGTTAGCTGGTACTGCAAGAAGTAGAAAAGTTGGAACAGTCTCTCCAGAAGAAGAAGTGGTGGGTTTTGACACTCAGTGAACGAGAGGCTTTGAATGAGCTTCAGTCAATGCAAGAAGTTGTCATCAAAAGGGCTGAAAAGGGAGGAGCAATTGTGTTATTAAATAGAGCAGATTATCTTGATGAGGCCTATAGACAATTGGATGACAGGACAGCCTATATTATTTTAGATCATGATCCTACATACAAATTGCAAAAGCGTATTCAGGAGTTAACTAAAGCAAGCATATAAATCACAACATATCACTAAGAAGGCATTTTCCTTTCTTAAAGTTTCCTCTCCAAGAATAGCGAGGTTTTATCTTTTACCAAAGATTCATAAAAGCCTCGCAAACCCTCTGGGGAGACAGATTGTGTCTACCAGGGGTACTCCCCTGGAGCCACTCTCGGTTTTTGTGAATTCTTTTCTATGTCCATTATTATCTACCATCCCCTCTTATCTGAGAGACACAGCCCATTTTTTGAATGTGCTGATAGGGATAGGTGAATTTATTTATTTATTTATTTATTTAGACAGTTTTGTATACCGCCTTATCCTTCAATCAAAGCGGTCACAACACAATTGGGGGATACATTTAACACACAGGGATATGAGACACATACACTAATACTTACAGGGAACATGGGCAATGGAGGGTTAAGTGGCTTGCCCAAGACCACAAGGAGCATCTGTGGGACTAGAAACCCCAGTCCTTCCGGCCCAGGGTTGCTGTCCTCTAGTGGGATTTGAACCCCCGACCTTCCGGCCTGAAGTACCTTGCCCCAACCACTAAGCTACTCCTCCCTAAGCTACTCCTCTAAGCAGCCAAATATTTTTCTAGCCACTCTTGATGTTACTGCTCTCTATACCAGTATGCCCCAGGAGGCAGCGCTGTCAGTAATATGGGAGCCCTGGCTCGTTGAAGAGATTTATCTGAGGGCTACTTGACTTTCATCATGAGTTTGGCTGAGATTGCTCTGAAATGTAGTCATTTTGGGTTTGATGGGAAAATCTATCAACAAACTTTGGGGGTGGCTATGGGAGCGACGTCTACTCTGTTGATAGCAAATCTTTATATGGGTGACTGTGAGTATAGATGGTTGTCAGTCTCCCCATTTTCTTCTCATGTCAAGGTTTGGCATCAGTTTATTGACAACATATTCCTTGTATGGGAGGGGCCAACAGAGATGCTTTTGCAATTTCATCAATGGCTCAATAGTCTGAACTCAGACATCCAGTATACTCTTAGTTATCATAAGAAGGAAATTGAGTTTTTGGATGTCTGGGTGTTTAAACAGGATATAGGTTGGGGTACCAAAGTATATAAAAAGACTATGGATAAGAACACCTATCTGCATTATTCAAATGCCCACCCACGGAGGTTGGTTGAGGGGTTGCCCTTTTCCCAGTTTGTCCAGTTTTGGCATAATTGCTCTGGGATGGGTGATTTTATCTCTCAATCCCAATGTCACAAAGGAGATTTTTCGGCAAGGGGGTATCCCCAAGCAGTGATTGATCGTGCATACAAATGGGTGAAATATAATAATAGGATCTGTTGTAATTGGCTTTGTTGTGATTGGTGCTGAATGGCGATTTGGGTGTTTGCTCTAGAATTGGGAGGAGAGTTATGTGCTGGCTTTGTGTATGCAATTGGTGTTTTGGAAACGAGGCTTGAGCAGGGGATTTAAAAGAACGCATGCACGTTGATCGATAGATTTTGGGGCATGCTGAACAACGGGTGGAAGTGTGCTGTGAAGGTATGTTTTGTTAGATGGTCCATTTCAGAGAATGGGGATAATTTTTGCCATGGTTATTTCACATAGGTGGTGGTTTTACAGTTATATTTCTCTGCTTTCCCTCACAGCATTTAATGTTGTAATGTGCACCCCCTGAGGAAGGGAGCGGTGAAACGCTCAGCCAGCATTGAGTGGTGTCCGGGAGCTAGTTGAAAATGGTGCGGTTAGTCAACAGCAGCACAAGAGCCTAGTAAAGTTAAGTAAAGGATATTTTCCTTGTATGGTTCTGCATGCTCTGAGGGAGAGTCGAGGTTGTAAAGAAGAAACAATTGAAAAATTACAACAACTGTATGAACTTTGATTCAATAATACTAGAATATTGGCAGGAGTTTTTTCAGGGCCGTTGATGTGTTGAGGATGAGCTAAGGCTGATGTGTAAGGTTACCTTATGCCTATGCTCTGAGGCCCTTTATCTCCTGTCATTAAAAATTTGATGAGCCTGATATGAAAGTTTGGACATTGGTAGAGTGATTTTTGCTTGGCTTGAAGTGTGAGTGCGTTGGCTGAAGGACGCTTTAAGATAAGTTACTGAATTTAAGAAAAATATATTAAAAAATCTTTTTTTTTCATAAAAATAAAGAGGGTTTTAATAACCTTTGAGGAAACGTCCCCTAAAATCAAATTGAGACTCCAGTTGGTGAGCTTTAAGGCTCATGAATAAGGAGGGACAATCTCTTTCATCCTATTTTTTATATATGATTGAATATACAACAAAAATAGTTTTTCACAGTGATTTGTTTAGTGTTTATTTTTTAAATTTACTACCCAGCCAAGAGACTGCAATAAATCTACTAATGTTAAGATGGTCTGTTTTCTTGCCTCTTCTGACTCGAACCTGATCAGCCAGTCATCTAATTAGGGATGTATAAGAATGTCTTCCTTGCAGAGCTTGGCAGCTACTAAACCCATTACCTTTGAAAAAGTCTGTGAAACCATAGCAAAGTCAAATAGAAGAGCATAAAATTGATGATGATTTCCCAAAATCTCAAACCTAGAATCGTTTGGATGAGAGTTTCCAGATGAGAGTATAAACATATGCTTCTTTTAGATCCAGGGAAGCAAGAAATTCTCTTTCCAGAACTGCTGCTAATCAACCACACAGTCTCCATGCAAAAGTGTGATATTCACAAAGTCCTAGGTATACCCTTCAGATCCAAAATTCAGAAAGTGCCCTCCTTTTTTTCAATAAAGTAAATGGAATGCCTCTCTTTGGCGCACACCAAAGTAGACACTGGAATTACAGCTCCTAGATCCATAAACTTTCTAGAATAGAAAGAACTGCCTCTGTCTTTGATAGTTTCACCCTGTTTCACTCTGGCAAAGAACCTGCAAGTGGGAAAACTTTAATTTATAACCCCATTTGATTACATCCAGCACCCATTGGTCAGACTTTACTAGGAGTCACTCCTCGTAAAATCTGGATAGACAGCTGCCTATATTCTGGGAAAAGATGTGAACATTTAGCCCATCATTGCCAGCATCTGGCAGCACGAAGACCTTGAGTCTACAGACCATGCCTTTCATTTCAGTACAAAGATTTCTACGATAAGAAACAAGATCTTTGAAAAGGATTACTCTTTCCAGAGCAATAGCATCTCACTTCCCAAAACCTATTCCATCTTGAAGATGAATGGGAGTCGCTCTTGGGCTTGTCCTCTGGCAATATTTGCAGTTCCAGCTCTCCAAGGTCTTTACCTAAATTTCCAAGATCTTTGCCAAACAAGAGCTTACCATGAAGGGAGGTCTCCTTAGACAAGTTTTAGACACCTCGTCTGTGGACCAATTGCAGAGTCATAAAAGAAATCTGAGACAGTAATTGTTATGTTTCTAGCAAACACCTGAACCAAATCACAAAAGGCAGCGACTTCACAAGCCAAACTGGTCTTGAGCTGAGCCAAAACTCGAGAAGAATGGAATCCCTGAGATTCTACCAGAGATTGCAGAACCCCCTCATAAACAAGCTCTAGAACCATAGACACCATAGATATTTATTATATTTATCTCACACTTTTCCAGTAGTAAATCAAGGTGAGTTACATTCAGATAACTACCTGCAGCTCTAAGGCTGTCACCTCAAAGGCATGTGTTAACATTGCTTCAGTTTTCTACCCTCCACAGCAATGGTAGCTTTTCCCATGACAACTCTTACAAGGGCACCCACTTTCAGCTGCTTGAGCTTCTCTTTTTTCTCAGGGAGAGGAAGGTATAAATTACCCATTGCTCTGCCAATTCGAAGCCCAAACTCGGAGTGTCCCACTCTGCTGAAATCAAGATCTGAATAGTCTGATGAATAGGAAAGGCTGTGGAAAGTTTTCTATTTCCTTGAAGAACCAGGTCTCCTGGAGATACTGTAGAATGAGACATTGTATCAGCAATATTTAGTACTTCCATAGACTGATTACAGCTGAAAGTTCCACCCTATGAAACAGATGAACAATCATGGGGATATCTCCATCCCATACCTGAAGTTCATCATCTTCTAAAAGGATCTTGAAGAGAAGCACTGTTGACAAACAAACTAAAAATGATGCAGCATTCAGAACCCAGTACCATTTTCCCAGTACTGACGTCAGGCTCACCGGTCCGTAGTTTCCCAGATCGCCCCTGGAACCCTTTTTAAAAATTGGTGTTACATTGGTCATCCTCCAATCTTCAGGTATTATTGATGATTTTAAATGATAGTTCACAGATTATTAATAGTAGGTCTGCAATCTCATACTTCAGTTCTTTCAAAACACCCTTGGATGTATACCATCCGGTCCAGGTGAATTATTACTCTTCAGTTTATCAAATAGTTGTAATACATCTTCCCGGTTTATCAATAGTTCTTTCAATTTTTCTGCTGCATCAGCTTTAAACACCATTTCAGGCATGGGTAACTTCCCTACATCTTCTTCAGTAAAAACTGAAGCAAAGAATTCATTCAGTCTCTACGCTATGGCCCTGTCCACTCTTAGTACCCCTTTTATCCCTCTATTATCCAATGGTCCAACTCATTCTCTCACAGGTTTTTTGCTACAAATGTATTTGAAAAAATTTTTATTATGTGTTTTTTGCTTTCACAGCCAGCTTTTTTTCAAATTCTCTCTTTACCTGTCAATGTCTTGCATCTAACTTGCCAGTGCTTATGTTTCCAGTTTTCATCATTTAGCTCCTTTTTCCATTCCCTGAAAAATGCTTTCTTGACTACAACAGCATCTCTGACCTCGCTTTTAAATCATGCTGGCAGTTTTTTGGACTTCCACTTTTCTTAAAGCGTGGAATACAGCTGGTCTGGGCTTCCAAAATAGTTTTTTTAAACAGACATGCTTGATGTAAATCTTTAATCTTTGCAGCTGCTCCTTTTAGTCTTTTCTTTACTGTTTTCTTCATTTTATCATTCTCTCCCTTTTGAAAGTTAGAAGGTGGTATTGTGGATTTACTTGCTGTCCTTCCTCCATTTATTAAATCAAACACGATCATGCTATGATCACTATTGCCAAGTTGTCCCAAGACCCTTATCTCTTGCACCAGATCTTGTGTTCCACTAGGGACTGGCTCCAAGATGGCTTCCCCTCTTGTTGGTTCATGAACCATCTGCTCCAAAAGCAGTCATTTATTTTATCTAGAAACTTTATCTCCCTAGCATATCCTGCAGTGACACCAACCCAGTCGATACCAGGGTAATTGAAATCACCCATTATTATTTCTGTGCTGTAAGTATTGTTAGCTTCCCTGATTTCTTTGAGCATTTCATCATCCATTTGTTCATTCTGGCCAGGCAATCGGTAGAATACCCCCTCCTGCCAATGTCTTCCCCTTTTTACATGGAATTCTACAGTGTACTTTGTTTCCTGTAAAACATTAATCCTGTGTGACTCAATGCCCTCTCTAACACAGTGCACAACCCCTCCACCAATTTGATCTACTCTATTATTGCGATATAATTTGTACCCTGGTATCACAGTGTCCCACTGGTTGTCCTCCTTCCACCATGTCTCTGAGATACCAATCATATCTAACTTCTCATTTAGTGCTATATATTCTAACGCTCTCATCTTATTTTTTAGACTTCTAGCATTGGCATACAAGCATTTTAGAGGCTGTATTTTATTTATATTAATCAGGCTACCAGTAGGAAGGGGTAATTTGGAATCTTTAAGTTCTGTCTGCTCTGTACTTAAGGGCATTTGGGTTACTTTTGTCTTTATTGGAACCTCTCTGCTGAGATTTATTTATTTAATCAATCAGTTTTATATACCACCTTATCCTTCAATCAAAGTGGTTATAAGACAAGGTATACAAATATAGGTAAAAGCAAGGAAAGGTATTGGGGGTATAGGAAGAATACACAAAACAGGAATACAAATTGTATAAGTACATGCTAATGCTAAATCCTAAATAGGACCATAAAATTGTATAAATAGAAAAGTCTTAAGCATTGTCTGAAGTCTTGTAAGTCTCTCGTTGCCCACATGCAATCAGGTAAAGTATTCTATAGTTCGGGTGCATATAATGACGGAGCCCTTCTGGATGTTGCTTGATTTGTTTTATGGAAATCAAATGGAATAGCAATTCTGTTGCCCATACTGTTTCTAAGCGGTCTCAAGCTAGTATGTTTAATTATTAGGTTTTGAAGGACATTAGCTGACATATTATTGAAGATTTTTAAAATATTCAATGTAGCCTTGAATTTTATACGAGCTTGTGTAGGCAGCCAGTGGAGGCTCTGAAGCACTGGAGTGACATGATTGCTTTTTGCAGAATTAGTAATGATTCCAGCTGCTGTATTTTGCACAAATTGAAGGGGGTAAATAGATTGAATAGGGAGACCATGATAAATCAAATTTTCATAATCTAATATAGGTGTGATAATTACTTGACATACCGTCCTAAAATGGTCTTGGTATGCCCTAACTTCAGTCTTTTGCTAGTATCCTTCAAGGATACATCATTCTGAACCACGCGCTCCTGTGCTACTATTGGACTTTCCCCCTATTATCTAGTTTAAAAGCTGCTCTATCTCCTTTTTAAAGGTAATGCCGGCAGCCTGGCTCCATCTCGTTAAGGTGGAGCCCATCCCTTTGGAAAAGCCCCTCCTTTCCCCAGAATGTTTTGCCCATTTCCTAACAAATCCAAAACCCCCATTCATGCATTGAAACTCCGGAGCTCTGCCTGCTTTTTGGGTCCTGCACATGGAACAGGAAGCATTTCAGAGAATAGTGCCTTGGAAGTTCTGGATTTCTACTTCCTACCTAAAAGCCTAAATATGGCCTCCAGAACATCCCTACCACACTTTCCTAGGTCATTGGTACCAACATGTACCAAGACAGCAGACTCCTCCCAGCACTACTTAAGACATTGTCTAGTTGGCACATGAGGTTAGCTACCTTCGCACCAGGCATGCATGTTACCAGGCAATCCTTACGTCTGCCAGCCACTCAGCTATCTATATGCCTAATGATCGAATCACCAACTAGAATGGCTATCCTAACCCTTCCCTCATGGGCACATGGCCTTAGAAAAACCTCATCGGTAAGGGGGAGTATTTTATATCACCTGAAGGACAGGTCCTAGCTACAGGATCACTTCCTGCCATTGCAGAGTGATACTCTCCTATCATGTGACGTCTTTCCTCCATGACAACAGGGATGCTGCCAGACTGGAGGTGGGACTTCAGTACTATGTCCCTGTAGGTCTCACCTATGTACCTCTCTGTCTTCCTTATGTCCTCCAGCCTCCAGAGATCAAACTCGCTCCCTGAGAGCAAAGAGCTCCTTGCACCTAGTGCACATGTAAGACCCCTCACCTACTGGGAGAAAATCATATATGTGACACTCAATGCAAAAAACTGGAAAGCCCCCATCTTGCTGCTGGACTGCAGTCTGCATCTTAGTTTTAAGGTTGTGTTTATGTATTTAAGCTATTTCTCAGAATTGAGAGCCATAACCAGTCTAACACAATTCAGGAAAAGTCTTAAGCACTACCTATTCCTAAGTTATTTTCCAGTATAAACCTTCCAAGAGAAATAGTCACACCATGTTCAGCTCTAGTGAATTTTGACTGTGTTTAATGTATATAGTTCGTTGTATATGATTTATATAGACAACCCTGTTTCTTCCAAGTTTTCAAATCCCTGTTACATGTAAAATGTACTACAGTTATCCTGTATGTATATGTTTTTGTTCCATGTGAACCGCGCTGATGACAATAGTGCGGTATATAAGAAATATTAAATAAATAAATAAATACTTACGTAGATTTGCTGAGGATACTTATACTAATAAAACTATATCTAATACATTAATGGACTTTGTTTACTTCAAGGTTAATTAATATCAGGTCCTTAATGTATGCTTGATGAGGATAAACAGCTGCACCTGAGAGTGAATATGGGCACCTCCTTCCCTTTAAGAGGTTTAAGAGACTAAAAAGCTATGACTATCCCGGGGGTGGGTGGGAGTGAGGAGGGAGGGAGGGAATGAAGACCTATAAAAAGTTGGCTTGCTTCTAAGGTAAAGGCCTCACAATTTCCTTGGTGACTCACAGAGCCCTTGGTTTGATAAAAGGGCCTTTTAAATTGCCCCTTTGATCTGTCACTTGCCTTTAACACCCATTCAAGACAACTTCACAGCTTCAAAGATTAAACAGAAGGCCTCTTTGTAAAGGTCACTAGAAACAAGTTTATTTCTTCTTACTCAGGACTATTCTACCTATATGCTAAGCTATGTTCTGACTTGATTTAGATAGAAAGCTCAACTTTATTTCAGTAACTATTTACTCTATTTAACTTTATATGTTTAAGCTATACTCTGATTTAATTGAAATGAAAAGCTCTCTAGAAACAAATGTCAGAGTCTATTTACTCTTAATTTACTTTCTATGCTAAGCTATACTCAGTTTTGACTTAAATACAAAGCTCTCTGGTGGCACCAAGGCCTGAGTGAGTCAGCAAAAACAATGAATTCTAAAATACACAGATTTATCAGTTTTAACCCAAAGAATTCCCTTTTTTACCCCCAAGATTTAGATTTTATTTCAGAAGATTAATACTCACAGGTGTAGATCTATTTCTTTGTAGCAGTCCCTTTTTGGCAGTCTGTCAAAAACCCTGCAATAATTCTAGAAGGCTGGCCTGCTAAATGGACACCAAATAACCACTGCAACAGTACTACTAGGAGGCCAGTGTAATAACCCATGGGATTTTTCATGAGATAGTGGCCTCTTTCACATGCAAGTTTGCTATGGATGCAAAAGAGCTCCACAGCACACTTGCATGAGAAACTTAACTAACTAGATTTCAAAAAGGTATTACTTACTTTTTTGAGGAAAACCAGCCCATGAACGCATTTTTGTATGCTGGTTTTTGCTGACTTCTGCATGAATGAGTTGCTTTACACAGTATTGTATCCTAGCAGCACATTCATGCAAAATTTTAGTAAACCTTTGCACGTAAGCAATTATGTGTGAGTTTACCATCTGTAAAGGGAAAATTTGCTAAGTTATTTTGCAAAAGGGGTCTTCAGGTGAAAACAAATACAGAACAGAAATTCTGGTGGTTTTGCACACTTCAGGGTATTTTGTGCATTTTTTCATATGACAATCTCTTTTACAAAATAATTTTGCAGTTCAGTACATCAGCCTTTAGATCTTCAGTAGATGTATGATAGTACTACAGAGACTTAATAGACTTAAATAAAGTGGACAGATGTTTATTTTAACCTTTAAAGTTAACTTTAAACAGGAAAAATAGCTCTAAACAAAGAATTGTTTTATATAAATTCTTAAGTACAAAACAAAGCATGCTTAGCAAAACAATAGCTCACAATATACAGGATCAAAGCACCCCATACCAGGCTTTGGATAAGGAGGAAATTCTCCCTTAAAGTATTCTCTCTCCAAAACATGAACAAAGAGAACTCCAGATGAAGGGTAAACATTCCGATCAGAGCGCACCTTAGAAAGAATAGTGTACACTGAAAAGCAGAAAGAAAAAGAAGATAGAAAACAGCAAAGGTGAGACATGCTGTGGCCACAAGGCATGCAAAGGACTTAAGAAGCCCAACTCGTGTGAATTTCTGGAATGAGCAAAGTAACATGCATTATACATTTGTTAAAAGTAGCTGCGGTGTGCCACTGTGATTACCTGACAATACATGAGAGTAGCACCTCACATTGCCCCACAAACACCTCTTGCACATACACATTCTGCCTAAGATTCGCATAGGAGAACCAGGTATGTCACCAGCTCATGTGCATTTTAAACAAGTACCACATTTATTGTCTGCTCAAGCATGAAAAATAAGTAAGTTATTATGAATGTTATATGTTGCTGAGTTAAAGTTAACTCCTGATGACCATATGGATAGCAGTCCATGTTGCAACTATCCCCCGAGTTTTCTTGGCAAGGTGCAACTGGAAGTAAATTACCAGGCCTTTCTTCTGTACAGTATTCCAAGGTGGTCTCCCATCCGAGTACTAACCAGGCCTGCTTAGCTTCCAAGATCAGATGAGATCAGGTGCACTCAGGGTGTTGTGGTCATAGTATGAATATTATAAACATGTAAAAAAAATAGCCACAATTAATACTCTGCAATCAAAGCTGTTCTCCAGATCTAAAATGAGCCAATAGACCTTGCAACAGCGGGTACATTTTTCTTAATATGCCCTTCCAGAGGTAACTCTGCCTTGGAAGCAGCATAAGGAATCGTACCTCTAGGAAATTTCTAGATGAGTTCCCAAAAAAAGCGAAGAGCCCAGGGAGGAGCTAGGGGATCCCAAGTTTAGAAAAGGCCTGGTTTTGGAGGGAAAAGGGTGTCTGTTTGCTTGTCTATGCCATAGTCCAGGCATTTGGCCTTTGTTATGCCTAAACCTTGATTAGTGGCTACTCCTGCGTTAGGGCAATGTTGGAATCAGTGGGGCCCTGGTACTGATCTAGGCCTGGAAAAAATGAAACACAGTAAAGGAGAGTGCTGCCTAGGCCTCACCCAGTGGATGAACTTACATAGTAACATAGTAAATGATGGCAGATAAAGACCAGTATGGTCCATCTAGTCTGCCCAGCAATACGGCAGAAGTAGGTGCACCCCTTCCCATGTCTTTTAGGGAGTAGGTGTACCCCTAACTATGTCTTTGCTTAATGGTGCACCCACCAGGAGCAGGTGCACTCCTCCCCATGTCTTTACCCCTCCCCATATCTTTGTTTCTTTGTTTGTTTAGGGGTGAACCCACCGCTCCTCCCCCCATCGCTCCATGTAGGACACCGCCAATGGTGCTGGAGGACCGGCTCGACATCCGAGGAAGCCCTCGATATAAGAGTCCCATCATTGGGTCGGATGAACCAGACAAGCTAGACAAACGCCCAATGCAGGGATGCCATTCTGGTCTCCATGCCAATTGGCTCCAGAGCCTTCACGCGGGCACTGAGGACTTCAGGCCCAGCGTCGGTATTGTTGAGGAAAGATCGTCGATGAGAATGGCCTTAGAGGCCTGAGGCTAGTAACATAGTAAATGACGGCAGATAAAGACCAGTATGGTCCATCTAGTCTGCCCAGTATGATAGCAAGAGTAGGTGCACCTGCCGCTCTGTGCAGGCCACCCCCTCCATGTCTCTGCTCAGGGGGTGAACCCACCACTCCATGGAGGACACCCCTATTTGTTGAGAAATTAGATGGTTCACTTTATTTGGATTTTATCCTGTTGCTGTAAAGGGATCAGTCTGGAGACTGTTCTCAGAACTGTTTCCCACCACCCACGTAGAGGACCAGTAACAATGGGGTCTGAGATTGGTACTGATGGGGATACCCATCAGTGCTAACCCTGTTGTAGTTCGAGGAAAGAGAGATCCTCCAAGAGCCACTAGTTTTATGCAAGGAAGGACTTGGTGTGGGAAGTGACAGCAATATTACAGGAGGTACTGGTGCATGGGAAGAGCAGGGTATGTCAAGGACCAGCAGAACTGCAGCAATTGTGTCTGTGTGTGCCTCGTATGAGGGGAGCTGGGAAAAAGAAAGAAACTAATCAATATAAAATACAAGCAAATTAAGCACCTTGCCATTAATCAGGTGTTGTAAGGACTGTTTCAGAATTCTGCTCAGAGAACCAAACGCTTGGCCAAGTATTCTAAAACCATGTTTCAATCAATGACGTAAAGTTTTGGTTTATATATTAATGTGTACTGGGGCTCTGTTCTTGAGCGACAGAGGAGCAGGAAGACAGTGTGAAAGACACTGCTATCCATCGAGTGAGTTGTCATGGAAAGGATTTGAAAATAGAATCTACCCCTCCCCCATGCCCTCAGGACCCCATAGGATATTGTTCTGTAGCCCCACAAATCCTCCTCACCAAAAGGGGGGGTCAGTGGGGGTCCAGCTACACTATGAGCATTATCAAAAATAAAGAAAATGCTAAAAAGACACATCACACTTACATACAAAATAACTCATCTTAATTGCAAGATGCCATTTCAGTTCACGAACACAGCTTTGTCAGGATACTTGAGGAAGATAACTTGTAAACAAAACAATGACTTACAATTAAAATTCTGGGTTTTTTATTTTGGTCATATTTAAAATGTCCACCTATTTTTCCTTTCTAATTTTCTCTCTCTGTTGCAATAGCTATGATCCTAAAAAGGTTTTTAAAATTATTCCAATATCTCAGAATGAACAAGTATCTGTGCATAGTACCCACACATACACCACATTCATCATTCCCTCTATATTGCCTTGGAACATAAATATGTAGCCTTTTCTTCCCTGAGCTGGTTCAAAGCCTATCACTCTGACATAAATGTTATGCTCTTCCAGACATTAAAACAAACAAGGACTCCAGTAGGAGACCTTGTAGCACTAACTAGAACAATTAACTGGATATTCAAAAAATAGGTAGCTGATTTCCAGTGATAACTTTATTTTGGGGTACACAGTACATGAACAGGGGAAAAAATGCAATTCAGTTTCTGCATCAAAATGGTCTCAGCAGAAGAGTTTTCATTTGCAAATCCAATATAGCAACAACCAAATCCAATGGTTCCAATGGAATTTTAAAAACAGTATTGGTATCCACCTTCATATCATAGGTATATCCAATCAACTTGTACCTGATTGCAGCTGGGATAACCCCATAGGATGCGAGTATTTTCTCTTTCATCCTAGTTAAACATGACTACAGAGGTATCAGTTATAGTTACATCCCAGTGTTCTACAGATGATTGCTTCACAGGCTGATATCAATAAAAGGCTACCCTCGCAGGATACCAGGTAAATGACTTCCAAATTTTACTTTCTGTCAAAAGCACAGAAATAATCTGTCAGCTAACTAGTTCCAGACACAATCTGGATCCAACATAAAAAGTAGGTTCAAACAGCAGATCCCTTCTCTGACCCACTTTCAAGCAAAAGCTCTTTAAGGATACCCTTTAAAATCCCAAGGATCCTCCTATCTCTTACCCATTGGTAGTATACATTGGTCTGCATGTAGGCATGCTTCTGGGCTCTAATACTTTCGCAGTTTTTGAAAAATAAGGTTGAATACAGAACCCTCCTACAAATACATAAAACAAAGAAATAGGAAAACTCTCTTGTCCTATCACGGCTTCCCCTTACCATCCACTACTAGTGCTGGACAATGGCCATTACAATGGTGCTTGAACATTTCATTTTAAGTGTAATGACAACACTTCTTGCTATCATAATGCACAAGACACACGATAAACCTTAAAAGCAGACTGCTGTGCAAAACACGCAGTTCTGCATAAAAAAGATTAGTGGATATGCTTGAAACACAGTCTGCACGTGACTGATTTCTTCACATGAATTCTAAGATTTTTTAGTTCCAAGTCCACTATCAGCAGAAAATTTAACTTTACTTCCTGATGTTCTGAAATCTGCTCCTTGAAAGCCATGATAGTATAAGAAGGGAGCACAGAAGACTGAAAGAAGGTTTAATAAGCATTTTAACACTCTCCCATTGGTTCATCTACCAGCCAAAACCAAAACTTAAGGCAAACTCCTTAATGGTTAAGTTTCGTACACAGCTTAGGACTCAACCCCCTGGGAGGATTAATAGGTATGTGTGTTTTAGTTATTTGCTCCATCCACAACCAGAATGTATCAGTCACCCAAGCAGGAGAATCGTAAACCCAGTGTGTTTCTGTTTTTATTTTGGATCTATATGGCGACCAGAACAGAGATGATGTGGGAGAGTTGACTGAACTACAAATGTTTTGTGGAACTGTTGGTGCAATCCACTGCCTCTGTGAGATGTATTCTTCAGACAGTAACGAGATGTAAGGGTGTGAATGAAAAACTATGCGGAAGCTCTTCTATCTCTTCAATAGAAATTGAGCAAAGTCACCATCAATTTCACTTGAGGTGCTTTTATTGAATTACTACTTAATCGCAATCCTACTAGGCTTCAGCAGCTTGCTATCCAGTTTGATAGCATTTTCTTTATTACTACGATTCCCATTTTGTTGAGGTTATTAGGCACAAAGAGCTGAGAAGACTGGCAGTGTTGTGTTCTTTACATGTCAAAGGAGTGGCAGAAGCAGAAAAGTTGATATTTAAGATGATTTTTTAAAAATTTAATTAACCTAGGTTTTAGACTGCGGTCACGCGATGCAAGCAGGCAAAGCAGATACATGGCAGAAGAACTCTCACTCAACTTCTCTATAAATCAGCTAAAATAACGTCAAAAGATGCTCCCCATAGTGTTCCTCACCACACGACACAAATGTTGTCTGTTGCAGTTACCCCAATTAGCAATGAATCTGTGTTGACTCCCCCTTCTCCCACGACCAACATTCTACATGGCAAGAGAAAAGGGTATAAGCCCCAAAGCCCTGCATACAGACCATGATGATAAACAGAAAGCGGGTCATTTCATGGCAGCAAACGGTGAGAAAAATGTCTTGCTCCTAGCTGGAGAACTGGTGCAGGAAATCTCTAAGAGTGTAACTGCAGCATTGGAAGATTACTGCAAAACTGGAGGAGATTAGAGATTGCTTTGACACTCGGGGATAGCACATTTTGGCAGTGGAGGAATGGGTCTCCACACAAGAAAACCCAGGCTACAGGATGGAAAAGGCATTGGTGACACTGTGTAAGAAAAATGCTGCATTAATGGAATGAATGGAAGATCATGAAAATACAAGCCAAAGAAACAACTTGAGAGTAGCTGGCTTACCAGAGTTACCTTGAGAACAGGAGCTGTACCGGTTCTTTAGCTGCTGCCACCCAGAGCATCTATAACTGGAAGTGGTGGGAATGAAGTTTTGCTGAGAAAGAGTACACAGAATAGAGCCAGCAGGGGAGCATGTAGATCGGCCAAAACCTGCTTTTGCCAGATACCCATGTTGGCTTGACAAAGAGAAACTTTTAAAGGCCTACAGCGATGGTTCTCATCCCAGTCCTCAGGGACCCCTAGTCCAGTCGGGTTTTCAGGGTATCCACAATGAATATGCATGAGATAGATCTGCATACAGTGGAAGCAGTGCATGCATATTCATTGTGGATATCTTGAAAACCTGACTGGGCTGGGGGTCCCACAGGACTGGGTTGAGAACCACTGGCCTACAGGAAAGGCAAAGTTCTATACTACGAAGATCTTCGCACTCCTTTTCAGTGACTGGCAGTAAGCATATTGGTTGACCTCAAAGTAACCAAACAGGCAGAAAAGGTGACAGCAGAAGCCAGAAGGATGCTTGGGTGTACAGGGAGAGGAGATGACAGAGACTTATACAGAGGTACTACCTCATTTGGAGCACTGGACACAATTCTGGAGACTGTACCTTCAAAAGGATGTAAACAGGATGGACACTGTCCAGAGGGTGGCTATTAAAATGGTCAGTGCTCTTCATCATAAGGCATATGGAACTAGACTTAAAGATCTCAATATGCATACTTTGGAGAAAAGGCAAAGAAAGGTGATATAATAGAGATGTTTAAATATCTCTTCGGTATAAATGTACAGGAGGTGGCCCTCTTCCAGTTGAAAGAAAACTTTGGAATGAGGGATCATAGGATGAAGGTGAAAAGGGGATAGACCCAGGAGTAATCTGAGGAAATATTTCTTTATGGAAAAGGCGGTGGATGCATGGAACAGCCTCCCTGTGTCGGTGATGGAGACGAGAACTGTATCTGTATTCAAGAATGCATGGGAGAAATACAGAGGATCTCTGAGGGGGAGAAAGGAATTGTTGGTTTCTCCTCTACTGCTATCTCACTCTCAGTTGGTGTACCCTAAGGGTCTATTCTGGACTCTCTCGTTTTCTCTCTCTATACCCATTTCCCTTGGTGCTCTCATCTCCTCCCATGGCCTTCAGTACCGTTTTTATGTTGATGACTCTCAAATCTCTCTCTCTTCACCTGATATCTCTCTGACACACTAAGCCCGAATCTCTGCCTGCCTATCTGACATCGCTGCCTGGATGTCCCACTGCCATTTGAAATTGAACATGGCCAAAACCAAACTTCTTATTTTATCTCCCAAACCCTCCTCCCCTTCCTCTCTCTCTGCAGATAACACAGGTACACTACCAAAAAACTGCCTCCAGTTTTGCAACTGATTCCTATAGATTTTGGGGTGCTGAATCCAGGAAAAATAGCCAAAATGTTCCATCACGTCACGTTTTCTTGCAAAATTAGATTTCTTACCCATATAAGGAATGTTCACATAATTTCTTTTTAGCCGACTGCAGTTTATTTTCTTGGCCCAAAATAGAGGTTGTAATGGTTAACTAACTAGAAACACTCCCTCATGATATTTTAGAGTGTTTTGTATTCATTTTATACATTAACAGGACAATTGGGAGGCGGGGGGCTAAATCCAGTACTAGCGCTGGCGCATGTTCTTTCCTGTTCGCCTCGCCTCGTTCGCTCGCTCAAACACGGTGGTTGCGACATGAACGTTCCTGTCAAATTTCAGTTTCTTGCAAGTTCATTATTACCTTTTGTTTGCTCAGTCGTAATCCAGCTTAATTCCGAAGTGGTTCACTACAGTTGTAGTTTGCAGTGCTGTGTATTTGTGATGGCTCACAGAGCCAGAGGTTGCGTCAACTCTCCGGACAGTTTTTGTTTTATTTGTGGGGAATATACCGTGAAAAAGCGGCAGAGGAACATTTCTGCATTTATTAAAAAAGTATATTTCGCCGAGGGGGCGGAGCCTGATGCCGAGCAGGACGGACGGATAGAGCGTGAGCTCCAGGGTGACCCGCCAATAAATCCGAGATTAATTTGAGGTATTGTGCTGCAAATCCATTATACTGTACCGGAGGTCCTATAGAGATGTCCGTAATAAAACCAGCCAGAATAGATTTCTCCTCGGGGCAAACTGCGAGTGCTAAACGATCTAAGACCGAACCTGCATCACCGCAAAAGATGGCGGCGCGGCTAGACGGGTCGGAGGCCCTGCAAGAAGTGTTGGCTGAGTTGAGAGGGATAAGAGAACTAATTGCGGCTAACGGAGAAGCACTATCGGTGGTGCGTGAAGATACTGCGGCTCTCCGGTCTAATCTGGAGGGGTTATCCCTTCGTCAAGATAAAGTTGAGCAAATAGTGGCAGCGCATGAAGAAAAACTAAAGTCAGTAGACAAGCACACCCAGCAGATCCGGGCCTTACAAAGAGAGGTCGAAGAGGGGAATAACAGAGCCCGACGTAATAATGTGAGAATTGTTGGGGTCCCGGAGGGAGCTGAGGGCGGAGATATGATTGCTTTTCTAGGCAAAATGATTCCGGAGATTCTGCACATCAATTTTATGCACCCCTTTGAGATAGACAGAGCTCATAGGGTGCCTTCTCAAGTGATTCAGGGCCATAAAAGACCGCGCCCAATAATCCTACGAGCTCTACGCTATCAACACGCTGTACAAATTCTTGAAGCAGCCCGCCTGCGCCCTAACGCTGAATTTGAGAAATGCAAGCTTCATTTCTTTCCGGATTTTGCTAAAGCCACTGCTGATCGGCGTCGCATTTTCCTCTCGTTGAGGCCGCGCTTGGTCCAACTCCAAGCCAGATTCGGCCTTCTCTATCCAGCGCGCATGAGAGTCACGCTTCACAATCAAACTAAAACTTTCGATGACCCAGAGATGCTTCAGCAATTTTTGGAGGACAAAGAACGTATGCATATGCGCTGAAATTGTATTTCATTCTCATGTGTAGTTGTTTGCATAACCTCTGATTCTACGTTTATGTAGCATGCTGGTCACAATACCTTTTCCTTTGATATTATCGCATACTCATTAGTAGATGACATATTGTTAGCCATTCTCCTGAACTTAACCTTCTACACCCCTGGTTAAATTCAGTACTTTGAGTTCTGTACTAAGTTGTATTGAGCATAGTATGGATATACTGTTAGTGGTGGGTCCCCCCTGTACCGTCCCTGTTCCCACTGGGTTCACCATGTAATGCGGGGAGGGGGTATAGTCCTCTGGAGTCTAAGGGGGAATTTTATTTGTTGCGGTCTGTGTCAATGGAGCCAGGGTTACAATGTGCCTGTAATGCGGAGCTTCGGGGCAGAGGCAGTTTCACCCAATCTAGAATCGTGGGAGTGGGCCTGAGGTATCTTCCTAATTTCTCAGCTGGCTGGTGTGATTAAATTACTCTCCTTGAATGTCAAGGGGATTAACAGTCCAATAAAACGAAAAAAAATCTTACATTATGCGCACCTAGAGAAAGCAGACATACTCCTGCTACAGGAAACACATTTGAACAATCAGGAATCTCTGAAGCTAGGAATTAAGCCCTTTGAACTGGTGGCCTATTCTGCTGCGATTCATAAACATAACGGAGTGGCCATCTTGGCTAAGAAGTCTCTTAAGCCAACTATTTCACAGACGCTCTCAGATAAACAAGGCAGATGGACGAGTGCTGTTTTAACAGTGGGGAGACTATCGTTCAGTCTGGTTAATGTGTATGCTCCAAATGCTGATCATCCAGAATTTTTTCATTCCCTGGCTCAGGAAGCTTTTCTTGGGGACGGCGAACCAGTAATCTTAGGTGGTGATTTTAATCTCTTTCTTGATCCACTGGTAGACAAAAGCCCTCCGAAGCTCAGCTCGGTCTCCAAATCGCAGGCCGTCCTCAGGGAGTTGATGAGTGACAAAGGTCTGGTAGATATTTGGCGCCTCTATCATCCAAATGATCTCGAGTTCACCTTTTTTTCCAACCCTCATCGGTCCTCGTCACGCATCGATTTTTTTCTGGCTTCAAAATCCCTGATATCGTGCTGTACCAGTGCGAGCATCCAGGCGATGCATATATCAGATCACGCTGCTATCAGTCTAGAGCTACAAAACTTACCTGCTGGTGCTAAGTCCGTACATTGGGCTTTCGATAGATCCCTTTTAGGTGACGTGAAGTTCAGCTCCTGTATTCAAGCAGCTATAAAGGAATATTTTCAGTTTAATCTTCTGCAGGACACCAAGGGTTGGGCCTGGTGGGAAGGCTTCAAGGCCTCCACGAGGGCTACCATCACGAGTAACATGATCGTCAGGTCTCGGAGACAGAAAGAACGCTTAGCGAAACTAGAAGATCAGATCAAGGCGGGGGAGCGACTTCTAACACGACGTTCTGAACAAGTCATCTTGATGCGTCTCCAAAAACTCCGTTTTAGTTATAACCAATTGCTTACTGACGAAGTGACAAAGAATATCCAAGCTCAGAGCGGAGCCTACTATTGGGAAGGCAATAAAGCGGGTAGACTTCTGTCACACGCTCTAAAGGGTCAGCAAGAGGCGCGGCGAGTGGAAGCCTTGCGTGACCCTGGTAACCAGTGCCTGCTGACCAAAGACGAGGAACTTGCGGGAGCCTTTGGCTCTTTTTATGCACAACTATACTCCTCTGAGATTCAGAATCCTCAACTGACCTTTGAAGAGTTGACTGCTGGGGTGCAGAGACCTACCCTGGACGCAGAGACAGCTGAGATGTTGGCGGCCCCCATCTCCCTTTCTGAAATACAGCAAGCCATTCAAACACTGGCTTCAGGCAAGGCTGCTGGTCCAGACGGTCTTCCCATTGAATTCTACAAAGCTTTCTCTAAGGAGCTTGGCCCACCTCTCCGTGTCTATTTTCAGGCTCTCCTGCAAGAGGCTTCTTTGGTAGGGAATTTCGCGTCAGCGAGTGTGATTGTATTGGAAAAGAAAGGCAGGGACCCCCAGCTAGTCAGTAATTACCGACCGATATCCTTGCTGAACGCTGACTATAAGATCTATGCTACGATACTGGCTAATCGACTTGCTGGCGTCATGACACATTTGGTGCACCCAGACCAATGTGGTTTTATCGAAGGGAGATCGACAGCGGACAATGCCCGTCTTTTATGTCACGTTCTAGCGGCCGGGGAAAGCCACAATTGCCCACTAGTAGGGCTATCCCTCGATGCCGAGAAAGCTTTTGACCGGCTGGAGTGGTCCTTCATCTTTGATGCTCTGCAATGGTTTGGAGTTGGCGATGGCTTCATCAGTCTACTGAAAGTGTTATACGCTCGGCCACTGGCCCATGTCCGGGTTAACACGGCGCAGTCGACGGAGCTGAGATTATCACGAGGAACTCGCCAGGGTTGTCCTATATCGCCATTACTGTTTAATCTGGCCCTTGAGCCTTTATTGCTTCTGCTGCGGCAACATGCAAGGTTTTCAGGGGTGCCAATAGCGGGTCGGACAGTGAAGCTGTCGGCTTACGCGGACGACCTTCTCCTCTTTACTTCCCCAGAGTCCGTACCGGCGATCTTGGAATGCATAGAGCGTTACTCGCAATTGTCCGGTTATAAAATTAACTGGGATAAGTCAAGTGCCTTCCCATTGAATGCTAAGACCTACAAAGCGGATATGGAACGTTTCCAATTCGTCTGGGAGCCTAAGATGTTTAAATATCTCGGAGCCTATTATGGTTACCCCTTGATCGAGACGGTGAGATATAACGAGAAAATGCTCCTAGAAAAATCTCATTTACTGACTACTAAATGGCTCCCATTGACTTTGTCATGGTGGGGGAGACTGGAAACAATCAAGATGACGATAGCCCCGAAAATTAATTATGTATTGGAAATGATGCCTCTCCTACTGCACCCGCAGACATATCAGCAAATTGAGAGAGTGTTAGTGAGATTTTTGTGGAATAACAAAACACCCAGGATCGCTCTCAAAAAACTCAAAGCTTGTAAGGAATTGGGAGGAGTGAAATTCCCGGACTTTCAGCAATACCACAAAGCCTTCCTGCTAAGACAAGGGGCGCAATGGCTGACTTCGGAAGCCGCACACTTTCCTGCGTGGCTAGAACTGGAACAAGCAATTGTGGCACCTTTTCCCTTGCCGCTTCTGCCTTACTCGCAGATGCCGCCCGATAAAGAATATCCTCCTATGATAGTTGACACACAAAGAGCCTTCGCGGCCCTACGGGACTCGCTCGATGGTGCTAATTGCCTTACTCGTCGTTGGCCACTCTGGTACAACCCCCACCTTAAGATCCAGCATCGGCCCTTCGCATGGGGTCTCTGGTATTCTAAAGGCATCTGGACAATTGATCAGCTGCTGGCGCGGAATGATTGGAAGAGCTTCACGCAATTACAGCAGGAATACAGCCTACCAAACTCTTGCTATTTTCAATGGCTGCAACTTCGACACTGTATAGCCAAATCGATGCCACATTTTCGGTCCCTGGAACACAGGGATCCTTTATGCGATGTAGTAAATTCTTCTACTAGGGCATCTCATTTCTACAAATTACTGCTTTCTGGTATGCAGCTTGGTACAATTGGTACTCAAAAAGTGTGGGAGCATGACACAGCGTTGAGTATGTCGCCCCAGCAATGGGAACAGTTTTGGGCAAAACAAGTCCGTATTTCAAAGTCTGCCTCTGTTACCCAAGCTCTATTTTTCTTGGCACATCGTGCTTATCTTACCCCGATCAAGATGGCTACTTGGGGTCCGGTAACTGATGGGCACTGTTGGTCATGTAGGCAACAATTAGGTACTTTTGTTCATATTGTTTATCAGTGTCCCTGTGTCCAAACTTTCTGGGAACAAGTCTGGAAGCGAATCCAAAAGATACTGAGTTTTCATGATCCTCTCTCCTGGGGCATTGTTAGTCTTCGTTCAGCGAGTAATATACCCTCACTGTCTAAACGACATTTCTTTCTGTTGGATTTCATGCTCGGAATAGCACTGTACCTTATCTCTCGCTACTGGAATCACACCTATGACCTTACCCCACAGAATTGGTGGAATCACGTTTGCTGTTACAGCAAGTTTGAGCAGCTGCCAAGAAGAGGTGTGTCCAGATCACCATCTGGTCTCTCCAAGTGGCAGATGTTAAATGAGCACATGTCTCTGGCCCCTAAGTAAGCCTTAGGTATTATTTTTGCTGCCCTCAAGGTACATTGTTTTGTCCTCGACTAGAGGTCTCTGTCCTTTCTCTTTGGGCTGTCCGTTGGCACAGACATGCCTTTCTGGTTTTCTTGTTGACTCCAGAGGATTGGGAGGGTGTGAGGGAGGGTGGGGGGGGGGGTAATAGGGGTTTAAGGTTTTAGTTAGTCTTTTGTTTTGTTTAGTCAGTTGCAGTCTTGGGTGTAATGCTGTATGATTGGTTTTTGCTTTGATATGCTGTTTTCCTAAGACTGTATAAAACGCAATAAAAATATATTTAAAAAAAAAAAAAAAAAGTATATTTCGCCTATTTCGGTTTGAAGTTAGGCATCAAGACAAACCGTGGGCTCCTCACAAAGTGTGCAAGACATGTGAGGAAGATCTACGCTTATGGATGAAAGGTAAAAAACAAGCATTTCGTTTCGGAATACCTATGATGTGGCGTGAACAGAGACCACAGCAGTGACTGCTATTTTTGCTCTTGCATTGTGAAGGGATACAACTTAAAAAATAAGAACGTAATAAGTTACCCCAACCTTCCCTCAGCAATTAGGCCTATGCCTCATAGCAACGAAGTACCTGTGCCTGAACCACCAAAATCTTTGGATCATATTTGTGTGGACGGTTCTGATCATGATGAGACTCATCAGATGGCTTTTCCCGATGAGTCCAGTACTTCCGAGTTTGAAACTGAACCAGATCCGAAACCTGAACTTTTCTCTCAAGCTGAATTGAATGATTTAGTCCGGGATTTAGGACTCCCAAAAGATGCTGCCCAACTGCTAGGTTCTCGGCTTAAACAGAAAAATCTATTGTCACCAGGAACAACCTTTTATTGGTACCGCAAACCGCGAGACACAATTTTTGAAGTATTTCAGCAAAAAGGAAGATTTGGTATTTTGCAACGATATATACGGAGTGATGGAAAAGTTTAAACTCAAGTATGATCCTGCTGAATGGCGGCTGTTCATTGATTCGTCAAAAGACAGCATAAAAGGTGTTCTTCTTCATAATGGCAACACATTCGCTTCAGTTCCTATTGCTCACTCTGTTATTCTCCAAGAAAAATACGAGAATTTGGCCCTGATTCTTCAGAAGATTCGTTATGATGAGCATAAGTGGATGATTTGTGGAGACTTTAAAATTCTATCCATGCTATTAGGGCAGCAATCCGGTTTCACCAAATATCCCTGCTTCCTTTGCTTGTGGGATAGCCGGGCCCGCAACCTACACTGGGGGGAAAAAAACTGGCCAATTCGGCAGTATTTGAGACCAGGTGAGAAAAATGTTCTTCATGAGAGCTTGGTACCTCGTGATAAAATTCTATTACCACCTCTCCACATTAAGTTGGGTCTCATTAAGCAATTCATCAAGTCCCTTCCAAAAGATGGTGAGTGCTTTCGGTACCTTTGCTCAAAGTTCCCCCGACTTTCTGAAGCAAAGCTAAAGGAAGGAGTGTTTGTTGGCCCTGATATAAGGAAACTCATTTCAGATGGAGCATTCGCTGAAACGATGTCTGAGAAGGAAAAAGAAGCCTGGGATTCCTTCAAGGATGTTGTTCTCAAATTCTTGGGGAACAGGCGGGATGAGAACTATAAGGATATTGTTGCCAGGATGCTCAATGCCTTCAAAGAACAAGGCTGTAACATGAGCCTGAAAGTCCATTTCTTGCACTCCCATGTGAACTACTTTCCCGAAAACTTGGGGGCGTACAGTGAAGAACAAGGTGAAAGGTTTCACCAGGACATCAAGGACGCAGAGAGAAGGTACCAAGGAAGATGGAACACCACTATGATGGCTGATTTCTGCTGGTTGCTGCTGCGGGAAACCCCAGATGAAAAATACGCCAAGCAGCGCACCAAGAGAAGCATTTGGGGGAAGAAGAAACGGGCCCACCAGGAGATTGATTGACCCAAGAATGACTTTAAAATCTAAACTGTGTTGACAAATATCGTGTTTTTACTAAACTTTGAAATAAAAATTTGCTAGTTATTACCACAGTGTCGGATCTCATTTATTAGAATTTTATTTTCACACCATCGGGTGTTTGTCTTCATGTATTGCAATGGTGCGGTTTGCGTTTTCTATTCTTACATACATACCTGTACAACATTTTTTGCACATTTCTTTGCTTTGCTTTGTGTCTAACCTCGCTCTTATATGCTCAATGTTTGTGCACATGTATGTGGCTGTTTTAAGTGCAGACAATTTTGCTACCATCACAGTGTGTTTTGTTGACATTACTCTATTCTTATGTGCTGCCTTGTTACAATTTTCTTTATTCTTATTTGAATAACTACTAAACAATTAGTATAAAGAATTCATCCAAGAAACTTTTATCTCGATCGCACTCAATCTGAAACGTTCACCTCAAACTGCTAACCCAATGTAGCAAAACATCTGTACGTGATGGAGCAAATTGGTTACCAGATTTGGATTCAGCGCACTAAAAAACGTAAAAATCAATCGAAACATTAGAGGCAGTTTAAAAAAAATTTTTTTTCGTGTACCTGTGTAACACTTCTACTTCCTGTTTCCTCTGCTCGCAACTTTGGGGTCATCTTTGACTCCTCTCTCTCCTTCTCCTCACACATCCAACTGATTGCTAAAACCTGTCATTTCTTTCTCTTTAATATTAACAAAATTCGCCCCTTCCTTTCTGAACATACTATTAAGACATTTAGCCACTCTTTAATCACCTTCCATCAAAATTACTGCAACCTCCTCCTTGCTGGTCTCCCTCTGAGTCATCTCACTCCCCTTCAATCTGTTCAGAACTCTGCTGCATTGCAAATCTTCCGCCAGCTCTGATATACTCATATAACCCCTCTTCTGAAGTCACTTCATTGGCTCCCCTTTCGTTTCCGTATCCAATTTAAAACTTCTCCTTCTGACCTATAAATACATTCATACTACTGCTCCTCACTACCTTTCCTCTCTCCTCTCTCCCTACAACCCTTCTCATGAACTCCGCTCTTCCATTGGCTTGCTCCTCTCTTTGCTCTTTTCTTCCACTGCAAACTCCAGACTTCGGATCCTTTCATCTTGCTACTCTTTATGCCTGGAACAAACTACCTGTGTTTGTACACCAAGACTCTTCTCTCCCCCTTTTCAAATCCATACTAAAGTCTCACCTCTTTGAGGCTGCTTTTGGTTCCTAATCCCTTGTTTTCCTTGCATCTCCTTACCTTTTCCTATTGTACGCTTGTTCTCAGCTTTTGTACTGTCTTTTTTAATTAGATTGTAAGCTCTGACGAGCAGGGACCGTCTCTTATATGTATCTGTACAGAGCTGCACTATGGATAGGCTGTATGTTCTTTATCTGCTGTTATTTCCTATGTTTCTGTCTCACATGAGTGGCGGCCCTCCATAGAGATATGGCACCAATTTATTCTGCACTATTTGATAAAGGAGTATGTTTTGCCTTAGAATATCCAGAAAGATGTACATGCACCAGAACAGTAAGGTTCTCAAACCGCAATCCAAAGAAGCACAGAGATTTCTGGAGGGCCTGAATCAGGGGACTAAGAGATCTTGTATCCCGAGAGGCATGAAGGCCATGAGGCATCCTGAACAGTTTTGCACACTGGGAGACCCCTTTCTGTGGGGATCAGAGAGGAACTATTGGCTTGTGTTTTCTATTTCCTGCAGTTCAGATGGAATTTGCTATGGCTGACAGTGCTGTGGAATGCTTCGTAGAATTTGTGGGCTAGGACTAAGCATCACCCTATACAGCGATCAGCTCTGTGGGGATCACTGATTGCAATATTTGACTTTTGAGGAGACGCAGATGAAAACTACCCGTGCAAGAGACAATACAGATCTCTCCTGTGTAGAAAGGGAAACCTAGTAAGCATCGCTCTGGATTGCTGAGTGTAATCGGCAGTTCCTGACCCTACTCAAAGGCACTGGTGCGAGTCCTGGATTTGTGGCTATGGACCATGGATAGTATCACCACAAATGAATGCATGGCCCATATTTTGTATGTCGAATATATAGTGTGATTGTAGAGTGCAAATTTGAGGATGAGTGTGCTACTCCTTCCCTTTGATATAGCACAACCTAACATTACTCCCATTACCTCATACTTTTCCAAAGTATCACAATGGCTAAATGACTGTAACCTCAAAATTAACTACCACAACATGACTACAGATCAGTGCTCCAAGCTATGGCATTCCCACATATCGACTTCTGTAATAGCATTCTCCAAGGTCTCCCGAAGCAATCCATTAGCCACCTCATGATAGCTCAATATGTTGTTGCTAGGATGGTTGTTAAGGCCAACCCAACAGAACATATCACACCCATTCTATATAACCTGCACTGGCTCCCACTCCATAGCAGGATCAAATATAAAATACTAATGACCACATTTAAATTAATAAAGTACCTGTTACCATCCTCATAAAGAGCTCCCCTAATGACAGAATTAGAAGAGCATGTAATCAAAACACACTGCTTGTACCATCCACTTACTGAAAATTCCTTAGGACAACGACCAACAGAGCATTCAGCTTTATTGCACCAATGATATGGAACGCCCTCCCAGATAAGCTTAGGTCCACATTGGACTTGATTACTTTCAGGAAATTGATCAATACACACCTGTTCATAGAACATTTCGGTGCAGATGACCCAGTGCAAGACCTCTTCCCCACATAACACTGAACACAACATTAACACGTCCCCCCTCCCTCCTATCCCTCTCTCTACAGCCAGATTAATGTACCTAGCATAAAGCAAGCAACAGGACGCCAGTAGATGCTCCACTGTAATGTGGGGCATAGGCGGCAGTTGCCACAAGGTGGTGACTGCTGCACATGCCTAGACAAGTCTTCCAAATATTTCTGGGCTCTGGGAGTGCCATCTGTGAAGGAACCATGAGGTGGTGATATCACTTATGTGTGGCTGGCTTATCTTGCTTGTCCATGGAGAAAAACTGAATACTAATAAATTATTCCCTGAGTCACACTGGATTTACAATGAAAATTCCCACAATTTCTTGCCAAGGGCTGTACTTGTGAGGGTTTTCTCATCAACACTGAAGAACCTCTGCTGATGAAATATGAACGATTCATGTAAACGCCATTTGCATCTGTGTAGGACAGGCCTGCATCTATTTCCTTCTTAATGAATTCTTAGGGCAGCTGTTTCCCTCCTTTTCTAATTGGGCATTACTGTTTGTCAAGCACCTACATTTATTATATCTTGTGCAGTCAGTTGTTTACCTGGTGTTCTGATTGGACAATCATAAGAAAATAAGATACAGCATTCCAAGTCAGACCAAGGTCCATCGAGCCAACAACCTGTCTCTAACTGGCCACACATACTCAGCAGATTCCAAAATGTAAATCACATTTCTCAAAGCTCATTTGCAAGGAATAAGCAATGACTTTCCCAAGTCTACCTATAAAGCACAGTTACTTACCTGTAACAGGTGATCTCTGGGAACAGCAGGAATTAGTCTTCACATATGGGTACGTTGGTACCGACGGAGCCTGCGTGGGAACGCTTCCCAGCTTCCAATCAGAAAGCTTTTGGAAGCATCCCACCACACCTGCGTGCTGCCTTCCCGCCTTTCCCAACTGCCTCTCCTCAGTTAAGTTTGAAAGCTGAGACAAAGAGAGAGAGAAAGGAAAGATAGATAGAGATACCACTCCTAGGGGAGGTGGGAGGGTTGTGAAGACTAATTCCTGCTGTTCCCAGAGATCACCTGTTACAGGTAAGTAACTGTGCTATCTCCAGGAACAAGCAGGAATGAGTCTTCACATATGGGACTCCCAAGCTGAGATGCCTGGAGTCCGAGCATGTCATAGGTTGGAACATGCTATTCCCCACAACACCAGGCATCCTGGGGATGGAGGGTAGGAGTTGAAAAAAAAAGATGCTGTGGAACAGCTAACCTAGCACAGGACTGCAGTAGGGGAGTCCATGTGTGGATAATGATTGTTATCAAGGATACTGCAAAAAATACTGCAATATGGACCTCCGCTAACAAGATTGCATAGGAATATGGAGGTTCATGGATCTACTGGAAACCCAGTAGAGGAACCGTGAAGAGGACCTCACTGCAAAGTGGAGGTAATAAACCTGTAGAAAAATAGAGGAGGTCAAAATCCTGAAAGGCAACAGGCACCCCTGATAGGGGAGACTAGGGTAGTACAAAAAACGGTGGGCCTTCAGCGAAGCTGTATGGTAAAAACTAAACTCTTTTGGCAGCAGAGTACTCACTCTTGGGAGCAAAAAGAGAAAGGCTAACCGATTTGGACAAACAGGTACAGTCCTTGTGGGGAGAAAGGGTATAGGAACCCCTTGTATCCCAGAAAGAGAGGGCAAATGCCTGAGGCATTAAGCCTGTGATTAACTGAAGATCTACAATATCTCTCCTAACTGGGGTACCCCTGAGATATTAGGTATGGAGAGCTTCAGGGGTACCTAAACCATTAGGTTATGGTATAAAAATTGTAGAGTACCACAGGAGTGGTTGTGTGTGTAGAAACCCAAACCTGCTGAATAGCAGAGATATGGAGGAAAAAAAAAACCTTCTTTCAGAAACAGAAGCTATATGAACATAGACAGTGAGATAGATAAGTATGTGGAGACATATCTATCTATAATGGAATATCTCGACAGATACATATATATATAGATATAGATATATAGATATATATAGATATATGAATAGACATATAAGAATATATCTATAGTGAGATATGGAAGGGCATAAAATACACACAAAGATAAATCTGAATATGTAGGCCTGAATATGGGTGTCTGTAATTAAACAGACAGATATATGCCTACAGCATGGTATTCACATAGGACATGTGGCGAGGAAAGATTCATCTAAAACAAGAAGATGCAACCTACTTGAGAAGATATATAGAGAATCTATTCCTCCTGGTTAAGATCCGCAAGGATGCTAGCTAGTGAAATAACCAGGATGGTTACATGAGAAATAGAGGATAATATCCATCTATAATCAGTAAGTCCGGAGTCGTTCAAGACTCTAGCATGGTAAGTAGACAGAAAAGGATGAGGTACCATGTTGACCTGCTGAAGGGCAAAAGGTAACATGCATTCTTATCATGAGGACGAGCTGCAAGGAGAAAGAGCATATCTGCGATTGGGAATGCCATGGACCAAAGTAGGGAATTGGCAACTCCTTAAGCCCTTAGGTAAGAGAAGGCTTATGTCCTTTATGGCAAAAGGAGATAGCAAAAGAAGGGAGATTCTTCTAGTCATGGGAGACATGACTGAAAAGCCTTTTCCAACCATCTAAAATAGCTGTTGGAGAAAAAATCCCCATGCTCTCTAGCAAGGGCCCATAGTGGAAAGCTTCTCTGTAGGATTGCAGAGAGCATGATGCAGGAGAATGAGGAGAGAGGACTGGCTGCTAGAGCCAGCATCGCAGCCCACTATGCTGTCAAATCCAGGGGATGGAGATGGCAGAAATAGAAGAGCAACCCAGAGCTTGTAGTGGGATAATCTACAAGATAGATGGAAAAACACTGACTTGGAGCCACTACTAAGACCAGATAGAATGTTAAAGGAAAACAAATGTGGTTGCTTGTGGGCAAGAATCAGTGGACCAAATATTAAGGCTCCTGCATAGGCAGCTGCTGGCCAGACAGCAGAAAGAATATTACTGATTAAAAGAACAGACAGAACAGGATTAGAAAACTCTGTACATGTCTGATAAACTGCCTTAAAGTAAAAACAAGACAGGGGAGGAAACTCAAGGAGGAGAACTCCGCACTGGAAAGTGACACACTTAGAGGGGTTGAAGAAGAAAAACCCTCCAGTAAGTAAGTTTGCTCTTACAGTAGTAAGAGGGTGAAGAGAATAGAACTGAAGAAGAAGACTTACCAAGTCGTGAGTCTATAGAAAGGAAAAATACATGCTAGCACAGGAACTATCATTTGATAGTGGTCAGACCTCTTTCTCTGGTAAGAGAAGAGGAGAAACCTGTGACTTATAGGCCTGAACATTCTGACAGCTCATATAAAAAATGGATGTCTTTTGGAAAGAGATCCAGGCGTAGGGGTTAGAAAGAAGTAATAGGTTTCCTCTGTTGAGAAGAAGCAACTGTAGATTCTAACCCCAAGGGTCACAAGCATGTGATGATGGTTGATCAGAAACCCTGCAGAGGTCGGGTTTGCTAAGCCTGGTGAGAGTTTGGATTCTTCAGACCAGGACGATGCCTCCCCTGTAGGGGAACATCTGTATGATGGGCAAATGAGGAATAAAACCTTCTTCTCCTGTGGGAAGAAAGTTTGGTAGGACATTTCCTACCTACTGGGACAGAAGAAGGTGTAGAAGAACCCTTAAGAACAGGTAAGTCAGTGGAGAACTGAGTAACCTGACGTAAAGACTCCTTGTTGAAAAGATTGTCTCCAGTGCAAGGAGTATGTCCCAGTCGTTGTTGTGCCCACTTGGCCAAATCTGAAGCTTGGAGCCAGGCTGTACGTCGTGCCCCTATAGCTATAGCAGAAGTCCTGCTGACAGACTCAAGAGTCTAGGGAAGCACGAGAAAGAAACCAAGAGATATTCTGGATATGCTTAAGCAGTGAGGAATAGTCTGTACTCCTGGAAACTGAAAGGAAAGGAGTCAAGAGATGTAATTGCTTTGTGACTTCCTCAAGAGAAAGACTCATATAGAAAATATGTGAGAGAATTCTTGCAGAAAGCATAGATGTTTGGAAGGTTTGACATCCAAAGGCATCTAGTGTCTTAGACTCACGACCTGGCGGATAAGAGGAGTGCTTTTTCTTACTCTTGATCCGCCTCATTGCTGATTCCACAACTATGGAATGATGAGGAAGTTGAGTCTTTTGAAACCCTGGAGAGGGGGGCACCTGATACAAGAGATCAGTTGCCTTGGGGGGTGGGGGTACCTTTAAGGTGTTTCCCACATTCCTAGAAGGATATCCTGCAAGGAAGGATGGATGCAAAGGAAGCATTATGTGGTCCTTTGCATTGGTAGAAACAGAACCTTGTGCAGGATCATGTCCTGGAATAGGAATGGCAAGGAATCTTGCTATATCCAGGAGGAAACTCTGAAAAGAGGGATGCCTGACAGGAATCTGCCTTGGACAGGTTAGATCAAAAGAACTAGCCTGAGCAGTCACAGAGTTATCCAAATATATAGGAATAGATGATTCTGCAGGGTGCAGTGTGGAATGTTTAAGGGATAGTTGCTGGTACCGGTTATCAGGAGCAGCAACCGTCCTTACCACAGTGTCCATGCCTGGTATTGACTCCAAGTCTGGTATAGAATGGAGCGATGCTGTTGAAAAAAGCATGGTAGGAGTTTGCCACGATGCTACTGTGGATACCGGTACTGAAGTCAAGACCGGTACCGATGTCGGAGTCGGAATAGTCATCGGTGACACTTCAATCGGTACCAAGGGAACCGAAAACCTGCGGTTGGTATCCTCGGTACCCAGCCACCGGTATCTATCGGTGTCGGTACCTAAAACTATTGGTACCTCGTCTTCCAGACTAGAAATGGATTCCAAGCTCGGCATCGAGGGCAAGGAGCCTGAAAAGCGAAGCCTGGAAGGCACCGACTGTAAGGTTGATGAAGACATCGGTGCCGGCTTCGGCACCGTGTCCGATACCGGTGAATGAAGGTCTACCCGTGGCAACTCAATTGGTCTTAAGGGAACCGAGAGTTGCGGATCCGAGACATCGGAACCGAGCCTTCGGTACCGCCCCGAGACGGTACCAAGGCGAGTCGGTACCCAGTCCTCCAGACTAGAGATCGATTCCAGACTCGGCATCGAAGTAAGCGAGACTGTCGATGCACATCTGGAGGGTACCGACGTCGGTGGAGGTATCGGTGTTGGAACCGACGATGGAAAGTCAATCTGGGACGTATCCAACGGTCCCGAAGGCACCGAGGAGGTCAGATGACGATCCCTGCTGAGGAGTATTTCATCCAACACCAGTGCCGATGCAGGGGTATCGGTACTGCTCGAAGCGGATGCCACCACCGTGCTCGACTCAGGTATGTTCTGTGGGGGGTGAACCCCAGGAACAACCCGAAACCCCTTATACGCTTTGGAGACCGAAGACTCCCGCTGGGGTTTTGGAGCCAGGAGGCCATCGAGGGTAAAGCCTGAGCTGTCTACATGCTGTGCATGAGACGTACCACTCGAGGACTGGCTAGTCTTGACAGACTGTTTGTGGGTTACCTGATTCATCGTGGAAGAAGAAGGGGACGGTGCCCCGGAGTTGGAGGGGCACCGTGTATCGAGGAATTCTCGATGTTGAAGATGTCTTCTTACTAGACTGTTGTCAGGACCCAAGCAGGTTAGACACGAATTTCGAGGGTCTAAAAATAAAGCTGTACCGCCACAGGGTGAACATTTCTTGAGGAAAATGTCCGGCGGATCCATGAAGGAAAAAAGAGAGAAGACCTTAAGGCCTAACACCCCGTGGAACACTAAGAAGAAAAATTATCCCTTAGAAAAGGAAAAATTTTACAAGAAAAGAAAAGAAAACACCGGCGGTACCGGTGGCGTCGGGAAGACAGCCGCGACCACAAGAAAACTAGAAATAAAAAAGAAGAATTTTCTGCGGTGACAGGAGGACGTCCTGCCGACTCAGTGGAAAAATGAAAACTGAGGAGAGGCAGTTGGGAAAGGCGGGAAGACAGCATGCAGGCGTGGTGGGATGCTTCCAAAAGCTTTCTGATTGGAAGCTGGGAAGCGTTCCTGCGCAGGCTCCGTCGGTACCGACGTACCCATATGTGAAGACTCATTCCTGCTTGTTCCTGGAGATAACACAGAAACAAGACGGTAAATAAATACCATATGGCCTACTCGGTCTGCCCTTCACTATCACTTACAGTCCCTTTTCTTCCTTTAGAGATCTTCTATGGTGTCCCATCCTTTCTTGAATTCAGATATAGTCCTTGTCACTACTGCCTCCACTGAAAGACTGTTCCACACATCTACCACTCTTTCCATAAAGAAATATTTCCAAATATTACTTCTGAATCTATCCCCTTTCACCTTCATCCTATGTCCCCTTGTTGTAGAGCTTTCTTTCAATTGCAAGAGGCTTTCTTCCTCTGCATTTATGCCATGAAATATTTAAATGTCTCTATCATATCTCCTCTCTCCCGCCTTTCCTCCAAAGTATGCATATTAAGATCTTTAAATCTGCCCCATGTACCTTCTGACGAAGCCCACTGACCATTTTGGTAGCTACCCTCTGCACTAACTCCATCCTGTTTATATCCTTTTGAAGGTATGGTCTCCAGAATTGCACAAAAATACTCCAAATGAGGTCTCAGCAAGGACTTATACAGAGGCACTATCACCTCCTTCTTCCTGCTGGCCATTCCTCTCCCTATCCATCCAAGCATCCTTCTGGCAAAAGCCATCACCTTTTCTACCTGTTTAGCCATCAGAAACAATCACTCCTCGGTCCCACACTTATTTCATGGACAGAATTACTTCACCCTCTATACTGTACAGGGTGAAGTATTGGATTTTTGCAGCATTTTTTAGCATTAAATCTCAGCTGTCAAATTCTCAACCAGGTATGCTGTCTGCCTGGTGCCAAAATCCAAGATGTTACAGAGAGTTTGCCGAGACTCATCAAGCCCACTGACTATTACCCAATGTTGCTAATCCATGTTGGAACAAATGATACTGCCAGGTATACCTCGGAACGTATCAAAAGTGACTTCATGGCTCTGGGACAGAGGGTGAAGCAGTTAGGTGCACAGGTGGTGTTCTCTTCAATCCTCCCTGTTGAGGGTAAAGGCCAAGGCAGAGAGGCTCGCATCCTGGAGATGAATGCATGGCTGCGTGGATGGTGTCATCGAGAGCGTTTTGGTTTCCTAGACAATGGGATGCTGTTCCAAGGGTTGCAGATCAGAGATGGCGTCCATCTGTCCAAGAAAGGTCAACGCATCTTCGGTAGTAGACTGGCTAATCTATTGAAGAGGGCTTTAAACTAGATTCATTGGGGATGGGTGAAGAAAGCCCCCAGGTAAGTGAAAGCCCCCAGGTAGGTGATACATTAAATACCTTTATGGAAATGGGTAACAGGGGTAACATATGGAAAGCAGTGTGTATTAATGCCCGTAGCATGGGAAATAAGATCCCTGAAGTTGAAGCTTTGGTGGGAGTGGCTGACTTGGATTTAATGGCAGTTACAGAAACATGGTTCACAGAAAACCATGACTGGGATGTAACTATACCTGGCTATACTTTATTCAGAAAGGACAGGGTAGGAAGAAGGGGAGGAGGAGTGGCACTATATGTAAAAACTATTATTAAAGCTTTGGAATTACAGAGCTTAAAAGGGAGAGAGGAGGCATTGTGGGTTAAACCAGAAAGAGGGAAAGAGAAATCTATTTGCATTGGTGTGATATACAGACCTCCCTCACAAGAGGAAGAGGTGGACAGAGAGTTAATTGAAGACATACGCAGCATTGCTAGGAAAGGGGAAGAGCTACTGATAGGAGATTTCAATATGCCAGATGTAGATTGGCACATTCCTGCTGCAGTATCATCTAGAAGTAAGGAGATCCTGGATTCTCTACAGGGAGAACTATTCAGGCAATTGGTAACAGACCCCACACGTGAAGGGGCCATACTGGACTTGGTGCTTACCAATGGTGAAAGTGTTTCTGATGTAGTGGGAGATCATTTTGCATCCAGTGATCACCAGATGGTGTGGTTCAGTATTAGGACTAGGGCTGTTAGAATCCATTCCAAGGTGAGGATCTTAGACATTAGAAAGACTAACTTTGCGAAGATGGGCCAATACCTCAGGGAGTCGTTAGTGGGATGGGAACAGCTGGGGGATGTAGAAAAACAGTGGGCAAAACTGAAAGGGGGTATTTTATGGGCAACCAACCTTTTTGTTAAAATGGTAAATAAAGGCAAAAGGAACAGGAGACCGCAATGGTTTTCGAAGGAAGTAGCTGAAAAAGTGAAGAAATAGAGGGAGGCCTTCATGAAATACAAGAGATCACAGAGAGAGGAAGACAGGCATCTGTATTTGGAAAAACTTAGAGAAGCTAGCAAAGTAGTCAAGAAGGCAAAGATTCAAAACGAGGAGGAAATAGCCAATGCAATAAAATGGGGGGGATAAGACATTTTTCAGATATATTAGTGAGAAGAGAAAGGGCAAAAGTGGTATTGTCAGACTCAAGAGTGCAGGGGGGGGAATATGTAGAAGCTGATAAGGATAAAGCGGAATTGCTTAACAAATATTTTTGTTCTGTGTTCACAGATGAAGAACCAGGAGCAGGACCTCAGAAAACACCCACAAATAAGAACAGAAGCGAGGGACATCTTGAACAATTTTCAGAAGACTGTGTTCGTGAGAAACTAGCTCAACTTAAAGTAGACAAAGCGATGGGACCGGATGGGATACACCCTAGAATACTGAGGGAACTTGGGGACGTTCTAACAACTCCACTGACCGACCTTTTCAATGCCTCGTTGGAGTCAGGAGTGGTGCCAAAGGACTGGAGAGAGGCTCATGTGGTGCCTTTACACAAAAGCGGAAGTAAGGATGTGGTTGAAAACTACAGGCCGGTTAGTTTAACTTCGGTGGTGAGTAAATTATTGGAAACGCTGCTGAAAGAGAAAATAGTGAGGTTTCTGGAGTCCAGAGGATTACCGGATCCGAGGCAGCATGGATTCACCAGAGGCAGGTCTTGTCAGACAAATCTGATTGATTTCTTTGACTGGGTGACCAGGGAGTTGGACCGAGGGTGGTGTAGATGTGGTGTATTTAGATGTGGTGTATTGAGATTTCAGTAAAGCCTTTGACACTGTTCCTCACAGGCGACTTATAAACAAACTGAGCACCCTAGGGATGGACCCTAAAGTTACTGCTTGGGTTAGAAATTGGTTGGGTGGGAGGCGACAAAGAGTACAAGTAAATGGAGCTCACTCTGAGCAGAAGGATGTTACCAGTGGTGTGCCCCAGGGATCTGTCCTTGGTCCGATTCTTTTTAACATCTTTGTTAGTGATATAGCGGAAGGGCTGTCGGGAAAGGTTTGCCTCTTTGCAGATGATACCAAAATCTGCAATAGAGTAGACACCCAGGAAAGTGTAGATAACATGAGGAGGGATCTAGCTAAGCTTGAAGAATGTCTAGAATTTGGCAGCTGGGATTTAATGTTAAAAAATGTAAGGTCATGCATTTGGGCTGCAGCAATCCAAGGGAGCAATACAGTATAGAAGGTGAAGTACTTTTGTCCACTAAAGAAGAGCGGGACCTAGGCGTGGTTGTGTCTGATGATCTTAAAGTAGCTAAACAGGAAGAAAAGGCAACGGCAAAAGCTAGAAGGATGCTTGGGTGCATACGGAGAGGAATGGCTAGCAGAAAAAAGGAGGTGATAATGCCTCTCTATAAGTCTTTGGTGCGACCTCATTTGGAGTATGGTGTGCAATTCTGGAGACCGCACCTTCAAAAGGATGTGAACAGGATGGAGTCGGTGCAGAGGGTGGCTACTAAAATGATTAATGGGCTTCATTATAAAGCATATGAGGACAGACTTAAGGATCTTAATATGTACACCTTAGAGGAAAGGCGGGATAGAGGTGATATGATTGAGATGTTTAAATACCTCCGTGGCATAAATGTTCAGGGAGAGAGCCTCTTTCAATCGAAAGCAAGTTCTGCTACGAGGGGACATGGGATGAGGGTGAAGGGAGATAGATTCAGGAGTGATATGCGGAAATATTTCTTTACAGAAAGAGTAGTGGATCCATGGAATAGTCTCCTAGTGGAGGTGGTAGAGATGAGGACAGTAACTGAATTCAAAAAAGCATGGGACCAACACAGAGGATCTCTAAAGGTAAAAAGTGGACTGTTGTAGTTGTTGATATGGAAGGACAGACTAGATAGGCCATGTGGTCTTTTACTGTCATCATGTTTCTATGTTTCTAACCATTCACCAAACTTTGCTAAATCCCTCTTCATTTTATCTATGTATATATAGTTACCCTGTATTTGCTCCAAGTTTTATCCCCTGTTACAATGTAAGCGCAAAACAGTCTTGTTAATTGTAAACCGCACTGATAACAAATAGCGCGGTATATAAAAGATGTTAAATAAATAAATAAATAAAATCTATACTTTCCTGGGTGTCTATTCTATTGCAGATTTTGGTGTCATCTGCAAAGAAGCAAACCTTTCCCAACAGCCCTTCTGTAATATCACAAAAATCTCATTTTTCCTCCAGAAAATTGTCCAAACACTTCTGAACACAATGGTATGCTATTTGCTTTGATCATGTTCTCCAACAACAAATTCTAGAGTTTAATTATGCTTTCCATGAAAAAGTATTTTTCACAAATTGTTTTTGATCTGTTGGTCCATAGTCTGGAGTATTCTCTTGTTTCAGTGTGGCTTGAAAGGTCAAAAAAACACATTCCCTTCTTAAATATTCCAACCCTATTGGGGGTTATTCTGAGCCATGAATAGAAGGGATGGATAGCCTGATGGGACGTCCATCCCCACTATTTGTGGCTTCACCTGCCCCCAAATAACGTCCTTGCCGGTTGTGCAGGGAAGTTAGACTGGGGCAGGGAATGGGCGGCCCGGGGGCGGTCGCCAGCCCTGGACCTTCAGGGCTGATTCTAATGTCAGCCCTATATGTTTGGGGCTGGCAAAATGTCCGGGGAAGTTATTCCACCTCCGAGATAGAATAACTTCCCTGGGCATTTGTTTTAGGAAGGCCCGGGGTGTGGATGGGGCAGAGGGAGCCAGGGTTTATTCCCTGCAGCCCGACCCTGGCCTTAGGAGGCCAGATCGGGGGCCGGTCTGCAGGAAATAAACTCTTTCTTGGCAGCCGACATTGCGGCTTTTAAATGGAGCTGTGGTGCCATGGCAACAGGACACCATGGCGCCACGGCTCCATTTAAAAGCCCTGATTGAGTTAGCTGGGCTACTAATATACGTGCAGGCCAGACTGAATCACAGTCCTGGCCTGCACGTACATTGCTGTTTGTGATTCTGATCCCACGGGGCTAGATGTGCCCCGTGGGATCAGAATCGCAATCCCCTTTGTATGTCCGGTTCAGACCGGACATACAAAGGGGATGGACGTGCGGAACAGAATCGGGCCCATTACAATTTTACAAACTTCTATCATATCCTTTCTTGACTGTCTCTTTTCTAAGCTGAATAGCCCTAACCTGTTTAGCTTTTCTTCATAAGAGAACAAGTCCATCATTTTCGTCAGACTTTTCTGAACCTTTTCTAGTTCCACTTCATCCTTTTTGGGATGAAGTGGCCAAAACTGCAAAGGAACTCAAGATGCCATCATACCAGAGATCTATAGAGATGTATAATGATATCCTCAGTTTTGTTCTACATTTATTTTCAAATAATCTCCAGCACTGAATTTGCTTCTTTAGCAACTGTAGCACACAAGTTTGAAAATTTCAACAGATTATCCACAATGACTCCAAGATCTTTTTTTCGACTGGTGATTCCTCCCTCAGAATCTAGCATTTTGTACTTGTAGATGGACTTATTATTTTCTATGGAGCATATCTACTAAAGGACATTAACTGCTACCGTGGGCTAACACAGATTTATCACCCTGTGATAGCAGCTAATGCATGAGAAAGTCAGATATTGCAGGCACTTTTCTGCGATATCGGTTTTTTGCGTGGTGCAGGACTTTAGGAGAGGGATCAGGGCAGGCAGTGGCAGTGACAATGTTTGGCAGTGCCAAAACCTGGCTCGATCACAATGGCAGATAACACCACCTCTTAAGGTGGCATTATCTGCCCGAAGGCCCGATAACGCGGCAGTGCCTGCAAAGCCCAATAATGCGATCAGGCCTCACCCCCTCAAGCATACTGTCAGTGATGCAGTGTTGCGATCCACAGCATCGGCGATATGAATCAAGAATGACCTGGCCTCCCTGCAGCATTGATCCCCCCTGGTCAGCTCCTGATTCCCATCAGGAACTGTGTGGGGGTATTGGTACAGCCCCAGCCAAAGTAAGATCCCGGCTAGCCAGACGGATACATCTCCCTCCCTCCCAATCCTCCCGTACCAGTACAAAGAGTCCCAGGTAGTCAGTCAGTGCCCCCTCCCTCCTCCTCCTCTGTTAAAGTAGCTATCCAGCTGGAAAAAGGGGGGCCCCATGGCCCCCCACCTCCCTAGGTCCTACCTTCATTCATCGTGGTCCAGTAGCAAGATGGGGCATGAACGATCCTCCCCGCTCCTGTCCCTGTCATCGAGCCTTTCCTAAACGGCCACAATTATGGGGTGCTGCAGTATCATGAGATTGTGGCCACATTGGTTAATACTAACTCTACCCCGGCACTATGCAGATAGCGATGGGGCATATAGAAGGATATTGAGCAGCACTATCCAGGCTGTAGCAGTGAAAATTCATAGATAAGAAACGTATATGTTTAGAGGCCACTAAGTATATAAGCCCCTTCAAATACTGGACTCACTCTGTTTTAAAATCTCACTTCAGTGAAACGCACAGCCAAAACGATTAGTGTAATCTTCAAAACAATGAAGTCCTCTAGCATATAAATCATGATAAATGCTTCAGTGCCTGGTCCTTCGGCAGTGACAGCGCTTTAGAATTTCACACAAAAGGCAGAAGAAAGCATTGTGCATGCTAGGTGGGCAGGATAGTGACATGAACTGCTGCCGCAAGACAATTATTATGTGTGACGCGATAAAACGATGGTGTGAAAGACAATCAATGACAAATACTTACAGAAAAAAGGTTCTTAGCAGACATATAATCAAAAGTACATTATGGCTTTACCTACGCTGCATAAAGTCAACATAGAGTATATCACCCCCATAGATATTGAAACTCTTCTAAACATATCTTGAGGTACAGCAAGTTGTGACGATAGCACACTGCAAAGTGCGTACATCGTTAAGGTACCTTGTATGTGTTGCACTTCCATAATAAAGATCATTTATCTTAGATAATATTTCACATTAAATATTTTAAAAAGTTGCCTCGCATGAATTGTTAGGTCAAACACAGCAAGAAGACATTCAAACAACCAGCATTTAGTAAAGCACAAACAAGTTACCGCTATTTTGAGTGAAAAAAGCCTTAGGCTGCAAAACAGAAGTTAGAAAGTAAAAGGCTGAGAAAACTCAGTGAGTTTAGAGGATTAGAAAACAGTAAAATATTATTTCTCCAAGCTACTCACCTAGAGATGCTGAAGAAAGGATAAAAAGAACACAGGGCTTTAAAAGCAGAGTGAACATTAAAGGCAGGCAGGAGCTGACTGAATCCAAAGAAGAGACTTAGGTTTGCAACCTAAACTCACCATCATTCTTGCCAGCAGCCCTTATTCTGCTGATAATATAACTGCTGGGTCGTTCAGCCTTCCACAAAATTGAGTCATTTTTGCCATCAGCACTGCTTAAAATAATAGCTTTCCAAAATGAAATGTAAAAAGAAACATAAAAGAATGAATTAATGTTATGTTAAAAATCCTGCAAGGTAAATGTCTTTATCCCAGATCAAATGCTTTTTTGCAGCTCAGATGCAATGCAGATACAGGACTAGACATAGGAGGAAAAATTCTGAAACAGACGCTAGCGCTTTTGAGAATGTTTCCTTCATTCCATCTCTCATGGCTGCCGTCCAACTTGGCATTCTCTTGCTAAACATGAAACCAGAGCACAACAGAAAGGCCATTTTAATACTAAAGGGCAGCCTTGGAAAAGTCCCAGCTCTGGCCACCGTATTACAGCTTCTATTCTGCCCACTGCTGAACGAACTCGGCCTGCTCCTTCGACATCACCCCTCTCATGCACACAGGGAAACTCTACAGGCACATTTCACAAAGCTGTATTCCTCTGCAAACTACGCTCCAATTGGGCCCCGGTGTCAGTTAGCCCAGGGAAAATACTGAGACATGTGCACTGACATTTCTGTAGCAATCTAGGAACAATCCAAAATCGTCAAGTGCTCATAAAATAGAAAGTTTTAAAACACCACCAGTATTGCCATCTTTCATACTGTTAAACTCACATTCTCTCTTTACTTAGCTAATACAACAGCTGGAACTCTCTGAATGTAAAAACTGTTATCACATCAGTAAGGACTCATCACAAACTTTCACTTAAGCTGTATTTTATTTCATGGAAAAGCTTACAACCATCAATTAGCAGGGGGATGTGCAAAAATAGTATTATATGGCCACATAAAAAATTTCAAGTGGGGCCAAAGAGTATCTTCAAGGCCTATACAAACAATGCTTAATTCATATGGCTCAATGTCTCGTAAATATATTACAAATGTAAAGCAAAGTACTGAGACTTGATTTCAGTATAAAACAAAATTTGCTAATACTGAATAAAAGCCCCACAAAAGAGCTTTTTCTAGCAGCTTTCACATTTTCTCACACTATTTCAACTTGTGAACTATTAATACTGCTACTACTACTGATCATTTGTATAGCGCTACAAGTTTACACAGCGATGTATGCAAATGAGCTGTGCGCAAAACCTCAGCATAAAGTTGAAAGGAGGGGAGCCAACACATGTGCAGACGCGCCACAAGTGGGCGTATACGTATGCACCCTCCCCCCCCCCCCTCCTCCTCTCTGCAGGACCTGGCATTTGTTACTAGTGTTTTTCAGCCTCTGAAGTGCTGTTTAATCTTGCCCTGTCTGCTAGTCTCCAGGGCCAAACTACTGCTCAGCACTCCGAGAACAGCGCTTTGAGCAAGCTTATGCTTTTGGAAGCCCTGGTGGACACAGAGAGGGCACTGCTGGGAGGAAGCCGACGCTGCTCTGCATATCATCCTCCCTCCCTTCCCTGTTCCCACCTCCACGCCACATCGGGTTGGTATCAGTGGAGGGAGAGGCAGTAAATCTGATATGCTAAATCTTTTTTACGTTAGGAACTCTAGCTTGAGCAGTGCCTCATACCACAGTCCCCGATCCTCCATCAGACTTCTGTTCAGCAGGTAGTCCGGTCATGTGCACGACCCTGTCCCTTTAAGCTCGCCAGCCTCTCTGCACTTGAGTAATTATAGCTGTGTGGAGTTCGTTCTGGAGCTGTGCCAGGACAGCAGCTGGAGCAATCTGGGCCCTGTCGGGACCATTCTTTTAGCAAGTGGCGCCTCAGGGGAAGGAAGGAGGGTGTAAGGCTGGAGGCTCTCATCTTGCATATTGATCTCTACATCCTCCACCTCTACTTAAGGAAAGGTTTCACGCCGAATGCAGCTGGTCATACCCTGAAACAGTCTCTTTACACGCACAAGATGTATAAGCCACCTCAGCCCAGGCATAGAGATATTGGCGCTCCTGCTGGTTACATAATCCTCTACGTGTTTCTCTGCATCAGGCAAAGACCTTATTAGCATGGCATTTTAATACACTCAGCTCATTTGAGTATTATTTAAAAACGCTTGGCGTTATTGTGCGCATATACTTTTCCTTTGCTTTTACACGTGTCGGAACGTGTGTGTATAAGTTGCATTATCAGCATGCAAAGGGCTTGTTAGTGCCGCTGAATATTCACGATCTTCTCCCCTACATGCCCCGATACTAACCGCTTTGCATCGGAGTGTGTCATGCGCATTCCAGAGAGGAGCGGAGGCAGCAACAGTCAATAACCGAGCAGCAGCGATATTACATGCTATCCAGTTAGCGACCTGTGGCTATAAGATACACAAAGCAAAAGCTTGCCCATCTTTTAGCCGCAGGAGCTAAGCAGGCAGCATGCAATATTGCAGGGCATGTGCGGCAAACCTGAATATTCAATGCCAGGCCGCATATGATCCTGGCATTGAATATCCGGGGGATAAGGGTTGGCGCAGAGACGACCTAGATGACTATCAGGCCCACAGAAACTTCCAATATTAGGGGAAATAGGAATGGCATGCCCATATTAATGTCTAACCATAGTTAGCTACACCGAGTAGTGAGGAAGGTCTGTTCACAGCAGCAGCGATTCAAGGAGCGAGACATTTCTCATTTACCTGCACTGGGGATTTTCTAAACTTGCAAAGGTATTTCGCAGACAGAAGTGTGGTAAAGCTGTTGCTTTGAGTGCTAACAGTTTACTGGTGTTGCTTTATCTGAGAAGGTGTTGACCGTCAGTCGTCTAGACTGAAAGGATGTGAAAGCAAAGTTGCATACTGCAGTAACAGCAAAAGGAATGCAGAATGATTTAGAAGTTAATTTCCCACTGTCACAGTACCCCACTAATAAACTACAAGCACCATACCATTCAAACAATAGAGCTCCAGGGGCCTGTATACCAAGCAGAGACACAAAATGGAAAAAAAACTCTTTACTATACCAGTAAAAGAGATGTTTCAAAAATCACAACCTCTTATCCTGATTGCAGTATATTCGCAGTAATACAATACTAATAAAATTCCCAAAACCGCAGTTTCCCTAGAAAAGCAGAGGAATGACGTGAAGAAAACCTTTAAACAGTTCTCTTATTACATAGAAAAGGCAACATTAAACTTCCAATTTACTCTATTACAATCGTTACCATTTAACTGCGTCCAATTATAAATGTTCACCAGTTTCAGGACCAGTGTCCTTATCACACCTGTTCTTATCCAATATAGCCAGAGAAAAATTAATGCATTCCGAACTGTGAAGTTATTTTTTTGTTGGGTTTTTTTTTTTCATTCAGCTTTATTTAACAGTTTTCATTAACAAACAATTTGCCTTCCATAACCAGAACAGCACATATAGGAACCATGTGCCATGACTGCGATGCATGGGGCTGAGATTCCCATTTGGACAATTAAAGTAAATCCTTTTAGAAAAGTGATTTGACCTGATCATCCAGCATGTTTTAACAAAGAGAGCTAATCACTTCTTCAGGGCTGCCGCCACTTCCTCGCACTTCCGTATTAAACAGATGTAATTCCACCATGCATACATAGACAATGAGCATTGTCTTTCCAAGTTGACAAAATTAAATGAATAGCCATGGCTGTAAATATGTCTGGCAGGCTCTTCTATTCCTTCAATAAACCAGCTAATGATCTCCATATTAAACTCTTATAAAAGTTAAATTGTCAGTAACAGGCAGCACTTGGTGTGTCCATTGCCAAACACCTTGCCAATGTTCCTGTAAATTAGGACACTGTTCCAGTAGATGAGAGACAGGAGTAACATTTATCTGTCTCACCTTCTGACAATTTTCCATTTTAATAGACATCCACAGGACCCTATGGGCAGCAAAAAAGGAGGCTGAGTTATTGGCACCAACAGAGAAGGCCTTATAGAATGAAACAAAGAATGACACCACTGAATCTTGTCCAGCTGTGCATCAACGTCATGCTCCCACATCCTTTTTGTGGGCGTGCACAAATGGTCTATGGCAGTACTAATAGCGTAACATACTAACATAGTAAATGACATCAGATAAAGATGACCATCTAGTCTGCCAATAAGGTGGCTAGAGTTTACATGCTGCTCTATGCCTCTGTATCTGTTGGATAAGGGTTGTATCTGCTACTCCATGCAAGTTACTACTCTATGGGGGTCATTCTGAGCAAAGAATAGCGGGGATAGACGTCCCAATGGGACGTCCATCCCCGCTATTCGTGTCAGACTAACTGCCCTATGTGTTGTAAGGAGAAGGTAGATGGGGGAGGGAAAGGGGCAGATAGGGGGAATAACGTCCCCAATGCAGCAGGATCGGCGGGCCCGGGGCTGGGAAGGGGCAACAGGGGGCATTCCACACAGCTCGACCCTGGCCCTGGGAGGCCAAATTGGAGGTCGGGCTGCAGGAAAAGCAATCTGGAGGCCAGTGACCGAGGATTGTGGCTTCTAAACGGAGCCATGGTGCCATGGCAACCGGAAGCCATGGCACCGCGGCTCCATTTAAAAGCCCTGACTGAGTTAGTCGAACAAGGCCTGTACGTGCAGACTTGTTCGCGATTCTGATTCCGCGGGGCTAGACGTACCCCACAGGATCAGAATCACAACTCCCTCTCTGCATCCGGTTCCAGCTGGACGCACAGAGGGCTTCTACGTCCGGGATGGAATCGGACCTTATGCCTTTATTTAGGGCTATTCCTGCTGATCCATGCAGGATATTCCCCACTATTTTTTGAAATGTAAAAGTTACTAAGTTTGCTTTGATTCCATCTTCTTAATTTATAGGGATCCTGTGTGTCCGTCCCATGTCTTTCTGAATTCTGTCACTATTTTTGCCCCCCACCTCCATAGGGTGGGCATTCCAGGCACCCAGCACCTTTCTGTGAAAATATATTTCCTGATATTGCTTTCATGTTTACCTTCTTGCAGCTTCATTTCATGCCCTTTAGTTCTACATTGCCCCCATCTCTTAAAACCTTTTTAGGGGTGTACTCAAAATGGTTTAGCCTGTTAGCAGGACCTGCAGGATTTTGCATCCCAAGTGCATCACTCTGCACTTCTTCACATTAAATCTTAACTGCTGAGCATTAGACCAGCCTTCTAATTTTTTGTACATCTTTTCTCATATTGTCTACTCCCTCTGAGGTGTCCACTATGTGGAAAATCTTTGTGTCATCTGCAAAAAAGGCAAACTTTTCTTTTTAACCCTTTGGTAATATCACTCAAAACAATATTGAACCGTACCGATCCCTGAGGCAGTCCATACTCACTTTCCTTTTTTTCTGAGTGAATTCCATTTACCACTATCTTCTGTACTCTATCAATCATGCAATTTCTGATCAAGTTCACCACTTTGGAACATATCTCCAGGCTTCTTAGTTTATCCATAAGCCTCCTATGAGGAACAGTATCAAAGGCTTTGCTGAAATCCAAGTGGATCAGATCCACTTAATGCCCCCCAATCTAGTTCTCTGATCATCTAGTCAAAGAAATGTGAGTAAGTTTGGTGCAATCTTCCTTTGCAAAAACCACATTGCTTTGGATCTTGTAACCCACTAGATTACAGAAAGACCACTATCTTTTCTTTCAGTAGCATTTTCATAACTTTCCCACCACCGAGGTAAGACTTCCCTACTTGTAGTTTGCCCCTTCTCCAATCCCATGAAACATACCCTATCTTTAAGAATCTATTAAACACATCCTTTGAAGGTCTCGCTAGAACTTCTCTGAGCTCTCAGTATCCTGGGATGTATCTCATCCGGCCTTGTTCACTTTCAGTTTTGCAAGCTGATCATAAACACCACCTTCCTTGAATGGTGTGATATCTAGTCCATTTCCATTAGCATCTTTGTCAAACATATATGGTTCTTCTCTAGGCTTTTTTTGTGAGCAAGGAATAGAAATATTTGTGTGGAGGGGCATTTTAGAAAGGACGTCCAAGTGCAATCTGGGACGTCTGAGCCAGAATGTCTGAGAAAAAAAAAAGCAGGCACAGCCAGATGCAGATACGATTTCACAAATATGGATGTGCCTTGTGCCTGATATGAACATCTGTGGGGGCATTTACATAGACATCTCCAGAATAATATTTCAGAACCTGGGCATCTAGGAATAGCCTAATGGATAGAGTAGTGGGCTAGAACCAGGGAAGTCAGGGTTCATATCCCACTGATACAATCATTGGGATTGTGCTGAGCACTGGGGATTAGGGATGTTTTTCAGTCACAATGAACACTTTCCTGATATTTATTCATGCCTGGAACAAGTCTAAACTTAGACAGGACTCCAGATATACTGGTCATTTCTGAGATTAGGCAATGACATCCAGGTTCCTGGAAACACCCCAGCCACGCCTCCACCATGCCCCTCTTCAGACGTGCTCATGCTGGAAACATCACAGATCTGATTTCTAAAATGGCTCTGGAGATGTCTCTATGCTTTGGACATCTCTATGTCTGTTTTCAGATGTCCAAAGATGAATAGGACTTCCTAAATAACCCCTTAGCATTTCCTCCGTTTCCTTGTCATTTTCCATAAATTGGTCCCTGCAATTCCCTCTGGTCTTCCTCCTCTCCCCAATGACCTTGAAAATAGTCTTGCCGCCTCGCTTCACATCTTTAGTCACTTTTTCTTCTGCATGTGCTTTTGCGATCCCGATTTCTCATTTTGTCTCTTTCAGCTTTATCCGATATTCTTTTGTGTGTTTCTCATTTTTGTAAGCTTCTGAATTCTGTGAACACTGCCTTTTTTTTTTTTTGGAGCCACATTTTTGGAGAACCATATCAATTTTCTTTTCTTCTTGCTTTTATTTACTTTCCTTGCATATAGATCCAAACCCCTTATTATGGCCTCTTTCAGTTTAGCCCACTACCTTTCCACTTCCGTTATCTACTTCTACCCTGCCAGCTCCTCTTTTCAGGTACTTTCATATTTTACTGAAGTCAGCATTTCTGAAATCTAGGACTTTCAGTTTGCTGTGATTGGATTTTGCCTCGGCTTTTATCTCAAACTATTCTGTGTGGTAATCACTGCTGCTCAAGTGGACACCTACCTGGATCATAGACACACCAGGCCCGATATTCAACTAGGCAGGCTATGCGCCGCTACATCGCAAAGCCCTGCCCGCTCGCCCCTAACTCCAGATATTCAATGCAGCGGCAACGACATTGAATATCTGGTTTTGACAATCAAGAGACAACCAGAGTGGAGTGGAGGAGTAGCCTAGTGGTTGGGGCAAGGTACTTCAGGCCGGAAGGTCGGTGGTTCAAATCCCACTAGAGGACAGCAACCTTGGGCCGGAAGGACTGGGGTTTCTAGTCCCACAGGTGCTCCTTGTGGTCTTGGGCAAGCCACTTAATCCTCCATAGCCCATGTTCCCTGTAAAATAGTTATCTCCAAGTTATAATACCCTGTTCAATGTAATTTCAGTTTGCTCAATGTAAACCACACTGATGCAGAATAGCATGGTATATAAGAGAATGTAAATAAATAAAATAAATAAATAAACCACTGCAGAGCCTAACCAGGTAGCAGTGATATTGCACCCATACCCAGTTAGCTTCCACAGCTAAAACTAGGCAAGCCAAAAGCTGGCTTATTTTAGCTGCAGATCGCTAACTGGGTAGCGTGCAATATCGCTGCTACCCAGTTAGCAGCAGTCTCCACCTCTGTTCCGCCCCGAAACACCCCCAACATGCACCGATGCTAACCGGATAGCATCGGGACATGTAGGGGACTTAGGAGGGGATATTCAATGGCACTAACCGTGTAAGTGCCATTGACTATCCAGACTTAAGGCATTTACACAGTCTACAGGACTATAAACCATGTAAATGCCTTTCGAATATCGGGCCCACTATCTCCACTGGTGAATATAGTGTCAACCCTTCCTGATCAGTTCTGCAATTATTTGTCTGAGCAAAGCCATTTGTAAAGCATCCATTAACTTTCATAGGGGATACTCCAGTCCACAATGGATGCTTAAAGTCACCAAGTATCATCACCTCTCCCTTCTCCCTTCATTACCACTTTTGCAATATCATCGATCAAGTCTCTGTCTACTTCTTCTGTTTGAATTGGAGGTCTGTAGACTGTGGATGGTAGCACCATCGTCTCTTTCCAAAATGATTCTTTCCCTTGCATTTCAACTACTATAGAAGAGGCCATCATTCGGTACACATTTGCTCTATTTCAGATTCAACTGGGAGCTAAATACATCTATCCTGCAAACTTGCATCCACTGAAAATATTGCTTGGGGGACAAATTATATTCCTCAAGTAATTGCAAAACTTTTATACTGGCTCTCCGAGATCACCTGGGTTAACATCCAAACACCCTTTCTTTGTCAAGTTATCCAATTAACAGACTTATTTTGTATTCTTAATCTAGTTTCACCAGAAGGACAATGATAGTGTAGCCTCTCATCTATAATCCATCCACTTCAAAAATTGCTTCAAAGCTAAGGAAGTTGCCTTAAAAATGGCCATATTACCTTAAAATCTTATTTACCCATATATGGAAGAACTTTAAGAGGACATGGAGACACCACATGCATACACTAATCTATAGAAATAGTAGAGCAAACCAGTTGTCTCACAAACTTGTCAAAGTGGATTACGAAAAGTTTTGCTTCCGAGGTAAATCAGTTCTTTGTAAAATGCTTGGAATTGTCCAGCAATGTCACCATCTCTATCGCGTCTTATCCCCTTTGAGTACTGAATAAGAAGAATCCACACTCTATTTTTTCTAGACTTTCAATACTGAGCTAAAAACTGACCTAAACTATTATTCACAGCATAATAAACTGACTTTTGCATAAAGTGCAAATCACAGGCCTCCTGACTGAGCAGGACGTTGTAATTGTGTGTATTCCATTATAAGTTAAGAAATGTGGGTTGAGGGGGAAGATGGCAGCAGGAAGTTGCACCGGAGTATAGCTGCTTCTGTCTTTGGAGTTAGAGTCCTGGAACTATGCCTGCGATCATTGAAATGGGTCGCAGGAAGCGAAAGCAGGGGAACCTACCCTCGGGCCCTGCTTTTGCAAGCTCTGCGGGGCAAAAAAGACTCTGGATTCCTGTGGTTTCTCTCTTGGTACTGGAGTGGCGTCTTTGGCAGGGCCATAAGAAGGACTGTCGGCTCTGTGCGCTTCGGGTCTACAGCTTTCTCCGGAGCTACGTACTCCCCCGCTACAACCCGGAACCATGTGGTCAGCTGGAGTTGTGCTTCCTACAGGCCTGCTGATGAGCACATCATTGAAGGGCTGTGAAGAGGGCACTCCACTGGCTGTGGCAACTCTCCTGGAGTGTGAGGTGCAATGTAGAAGTTTTGGTGAGGCAACATCATCTGCCATGGAGGTAGTACCAGCACAGACTGGAGTGTTGCCAGTTTCCGGTGTCAAGGGTTTGGTGAAGCCAAAGGTTACTACAATGCACTTTGTGACTCTAAAGCAACTGTGAACTCTTCTCTAGGTTCTCTTATAGGGTCTGTATGTACTGATTTTGGAGGTTAAGAACAATTACTCATGTATCTCTACTGCTGAGGAGCAACAAGCATGGAGAATCCTCGCACTGGAGCAGGAAATGGGTCAGCTTCAGGAGCTCATGGTGGCTCAGATTAAGGACAAATTTGTGTTTTCTCGGAAGACGGGGTATTTAGAGAACCAAGTTTGATGGAATAACATCAGACTTTTGAACTTTCCTAGGTCTCCAATTTTGTCACCTGTGGAGCTGTTGAGGAAATATTTCGGAGGGGTGTTAAAATTTCTCTGGAGCATTTTCCACCTTTGACTCAAGTGCAATATTTGTCCCTGGGGGCCAGTGACCGAGGCAGTGCCCCTGCTGCTGTTTCTTTGAAGGGGGGGGGGACCTAACGGGGCTTTTAGAAAGCTCCTTAGAAGTCATCACCGATAGGTTCACCCTTCTTGTTACCCTAGCTCTGGAGTCAGATAAAGCTTTAATGTTCCACTCTTATTTTAGGAACTTTAATCAGTGTTTTTTGGGGCCTCAGGTTAGAAAGTTTCCAGATTTATCTTGTGGTTCGCAGATGAGGAGAAAGGAGTTCCTGGGTCTTCGGCCTAGGGTCTTGGCCATAGGAGCTACCTTTCAATTAAAATTTCCTGTTAAATGTTGTGTTTCTTATAAAGATAAAAGTATATTTGTTCTTTTACCCCAAGCAGTTTGTAGAGTTCTTGACTGTTAGAGAAGAAATTTCTGTTCAAGTTGCTGTTCCTTTCCATATGGCTGTTTTTTGGTAGTCTGAAGCAGGATTCTGCCACCACTAGTGTTTTTTTCTGGCAACCCCTTCTATTTCCTTTATTTGTGGGCTAATATAATGGATTTTTTTGTATTTGTTTCCTGTGTTCTTATATATATATTCCATTATCTTTTCATTCATGTAAATACTTGGATGTGTAATGTGAAAACTTTAATAAATATATAAATTATAAAAAATAAAAAAAACCCTAAGGAATGTGACAGGACTGCCATCTCTTAAATACTGTTCCTGCAAACATTTAATCTCTCCCTTCAAATCACTCAGTTTATTCTGCCTTTCTTTCTTTTTTGCTGCCATATAACCGATTATGACTTCCCAAATGGTGGCTTTACATATCCCACCAAATGTGGCAGGAATATTGCTGAAAATTATTATAACTCTTGGGAGCGCTTTCAGCGCTCCTAAGTGTCGTCAGCCACAACTGGTGCCAGTAAGTCCTCATAATGAGATCTGACAGGTCCTTTCTGACGTACAGCCAGTTGGGGTTCTCTCTTGTTACATTGTTTCAAGCTTGCCTTACAGGGTGTGGTTAATTCAATCAGCCTCTGCTGCAAGCTTACTCCAAGAGATTCTACAAAGCTAAGCTTTCAAACTTTACTAGTTGGCTGGCTTTTGATATAGATTTTCATAACTTTAACTGGCCTATTACCTGTTTTATTCTCTTATAAGACTACTTAGGCACTGTGGTGAGTTAGAGGAAATGCATCAAGCAAAGGGGACAAACACAGAAAAAAACAAAACAGAAAAAAAACCCTTGCTTTCCCTATCTTTTTGACTCTCTCTCAGTTCTATCTGTTCACAGCCACCTTGATATACAGTCTAGTGGCAAACAACCTAACTTTTGACTATAAGTTTAGGAATATTTAGCTTGCCTGCATTCCTTGCATAGCCTTTTTAAATCAGACAACTGAGTGTGCTCCCAGTGATATTAGGTCTACTGGCCAGGGGCACTTAAAATTCCCACCCACCCTACCCCTCACTTCATCCATCCTGGGGATGCATTATCTATAAAGTCATCCCAGAGATTGACATCTGTCCTCCAATTAGGTGTAACACCCACCTTTTCCCATTTTCTCCTTATCCTAGAACTGCTTTATCACAGTCTTAATCAGCATTTTGTATATTCAATGCAATAGCTGTGGTGCCTTCATTCTAGGAAAAATTATTTGGAGCCTAAGAGCTTGCCCTATATTTATTTATTTATCTGTATTTATATACCGCCTTATCATACAATCAAGGCGGAAAAAGAAACAAAACAGACAAAACATAATGAGAGTGAAAGATATACAGGAATGAGATAATTGATTTGTAAGAAAAATATAATCATTAAAACAAATAATCATTGAACATTGCACATTCATCATTATCACAAGACATGTGCTAAACTACAATGTAATATAGAATAAAAATATCATATGATACTATAAACTACTTAAAGAACTTTACGTGGTGGGAAGGTATATCAGACAATTACGAGATAGGTCCATAATGCTCAATGAAAAGCAAAGTTTTTAACAGTTTACGGAAGTCTTTAAGTTCAGTTGATGATCTCAATTCGTCTGGGAGAGAATTCCAGATTATTGGGAAGCCAAGGAAAATGCTCTCTCTGCAGTATCCTTTCGCAAAGTTTTGAAATTAAAAGAAGAGCTTACTCTGTGAGAAGTTCCCTTTCTTCTTGGTCTGGAGCTGGGGTCAGGAAGAATGGGGAGTGGAGACTGTTAGCTGATATATGATGTTTTATTTTGAATATGTTAATTATTGTTTTATATTTTATGCGTAAACGGATTGGGAGCCAATGAAGATCCTTCATAACTGGAGTAATGTGGTCATGGATAGATGTTCCAGATATAATACGGGCTACGGTATTCTGTGCTAATTGAAGAGGTTTAAGAGTTTGCAACGCTATACCAAGGAAGATGGGATTGCAAAAATCCAGTAACGGAGTAATTAGTGCCTGACATACAGTACGAAAAAGATCAGAGGCAAGAAGTGGTTTTAGTCTTCTTAAAATTCTCATTCTAAAATACACATTTTTGATTGTTTTATTAATGTGGGCTTTAAAATTTAATTCACTGTCCAGAGTAACACCAAGGTATTTCACTTCTGTTTTAATTGGAATGGTTGTATCAGCAACTCTGATGTTCGGTGGATGTAAGAATTCAGAGTTACGAGTAATTATAAGGGCCTCAGTTTTGCTATAATTGATTGAAAAATTATTTTCCTTACACCATCTTGTCATTTCAGTTAAGCAGACTGAGATATTGGAGTATACAGGGTTGTCAATAGAAAAAGGCGTAAAAATCAAAATGTTGTCTGCATAAATAGTGTATTGGATGTTATGAGCTTTTATGACATCACAAATTGGATGTATGTAAATATTAAAAAGAAGAGAAGAGAGGGCGGACCCTTGAGGGACTCCTTGCAGTACATTTAATGATTGTGAAGTATTATGCCCTACTTTTACTCTAATCTGCCTGCCAGAAAGGTAAGATTGAAACCATTTAAGAGTATTACCATGAATACCAATCTTCTGTAGTCTTTCCAGGAGAATACGGTGGTCAACTGTGTCAAAAGCTGAAGAAATGTCTACAAATATCATTAGAATCCCTTTTTTGTTGTTGTCTATAATATGGAGGATATTGTCAAAGAGATAAATCAAAAACGTTTCAACTCCATGATTAGGACGAAAACCATGTTGGTTATCATCTAGGGGGGCATGATTGTCAATGTGCTCCTGTAATTGCTGTTGGACTGATTTTTCTATGATTTTTGCTAGAAATGGTATACTAGAAATTGGTCTGTATGCAGGAGGATTATTTTTGTCGAGAGTTGTTTTCTTTGGTATTGGTCTAATTGTAGCTTGCTTTAGTTGTGTTGGCATAATACCTTGGGTAAGTGAATTAAGCACAATCTTGTTTATATATGGTATCAAGCTTGATTTGGTAGCTTTAATCCAGGAGACTGGGCAAGGGTCAGTAGGAGCGGTGCTTGTATTAATTGCTGAGATAATATGAGAAAGTTGATCATTTGAGGGAAGGCAAAAATTATCCCATGTTTTAGGCTGAGATACTTGTGAGCTTAGAAAACTGTGCATAGTTGTCTTTGTGGAGTGAAATTTTTCCTTGATGTAGTCAGCAAATACTTGTGGATCAATTTGGACAATCTCATCTGTACCTTTCTCTTTTGTGAGTTTCTTAACTATTTCAAATAATTCTCTTGGCTTGTTTAAGGACGTGTTTATAATATTTGTATGGAATTCCTTTTTAGCATGATTGATAAGATCCATGTACTGCTTTTGCATTTCTATATATAACTTCTGTATATTAGTTTCCTTATATTTTCGCCATTTCCGTTCTGTCTTTCTCAGGTTTCTTTTTAACTTCCGTAGGTATGCAGAGAACCAAGGTTTGTTTTGTCTCTTTTTGAAATGGAAATTCTTTGGGCTGTTAGGTGGTACTGAAGCAGCATTAGATAAAGTGGTATTCCAGTTGAGAATTTGAGCCTCAAGATTGTTCGAAACGGTATTCAGATGTTCTATAGTATCCAGTAAGAAGGTGTCTCTTGTCAAATTTCTTGAAGCGCCTTTGCGAGAGAGCGTTAACAGAATTCATGTCGAACATATTTTTCTGTAAAAGTAGCCTAATCTTAATTAAATAGTGGTCTGACCAAGGAACTGGTATAACTGTAGGAGTTGATAAACAGCCATTTGCAATTAGTTCGCTGTTTGCAAAGATAAGATCAGGTGTAGAGCCGTGAATGTGCGTTGGGACATCAATGATTTGGGTGAAATTAAGAGAGGACATTGCTTGGAGGAAGGCTTCTGCATCTTTAACGTTAGTGGACTTAAGGTTAAAGTCACCTAACAGAAGTGTGGGTTTATTTAGAGCAGAAATGTCACAAACAGTTTCAAGCGTTGAAGCTAGTTCCTCAGGCGGGGCTCTTGGCGCTCTATAAGTCAGGCAAAGTGACAAATATTTGTTCGTGATGCTAATTGCGTTGCCATGAGGAGTGTCTGAGATGCTATGCATTTTGAAGTTTAGAAACTTCTTTGCAATTATCAAAACTCCTCCTCCACGCTTATGCGATCGTGGGCAGTTGTAAGCTGTGTAGCTGTCTGACACGAGTTGATTAATTATCACATTATCAGTTGAATGGAGCCAAGATTCTGTGATGCAAAGAATATCTGAATGATGTTCTTCTATGAGATCAACTATAGTGTGAATCTTGTTACAAACAGATCTTGCATTAATAAGCTCAATAGTTACATGCTCTAAAGGCATTGATGTAATGTGTGAATTCTTTAAATGATGTGTGCAGGAATGAGATTTGAGTGTGTTGTTTTTTCTTGAATTATGAATGTTGTGAGAGTATTGTGGTTGTAACAAATAAAAGGTTGGAGGTATCCAAAGTGGGAAAATGTAAGGAAAGGGGAAGTGAGGGTTTATAGGAATGAAGTAAATGAGTAGAAGGTTGTACGGAAAAACCAATGATAAAAACATATTGGCTTGTTAAAAGGGTATTGTATAACAAACGAAATTAACTTATTTTCTAATATATGGAGTTATTGTCGTTGAAATTACCTATATGTCTCAAGCTATCTCCTATGCATAAAGAATTGATTCTATTAAAGGATGAATTATCTGCAATTAAACACACCTCCTCTAAAGTGCGAAATCTGGAGGAGGATAAATTTGTTAATTTAATCTCAAGGTTATGCCCTTGTTGTTGTTGTTAAGTGCCGTCGAGTCAGAGTCGACTCATGGCGACCCTCTGTATAGCTATCCTAAATTGTGTTCGGTCTTCAGTCAGGTGGCTCATAGTTGACAGACTGGTACCCGTAGCTGCTGTTATTGTATCGATCCATCTCATTGCTGGCCTTCCTCTTTTGCGTTGACCTTCTATCTTGCCAAGCATAATGTCTTTCTCTAATGATTTCTTTCTTCGCATGATGTGTCCAAAGTATGAAAGTCGAAGTCTTCTCATCTGAGCTTCTAAAGAAAGCTTAGGTTTGATCTCCTCTAGTACCGACTGGTTTGTTCTTCGGGCAGTCCATGGTATACACAGTATTCGCAGCCAACACCATAATTCAAAGGCATCAATTTTCTTCCTATCTGTCTTTTTCACTATCCAGCTTTCACAACCATATGATGTTGTTGAAAACACCATGGCTTGAACAAGTCGAATCTTTGTATGGAGAGAGACATCTCTGCTATTGAGAATCTTATCTAGGTCTTTCATAGCCATTCTGCCAAGAGCAATGCATCGTCTGATTTCTTGACTGCTTGTTGCTTCTTTATTGATAGTTGATCCAAGTAGGTTAAAGTTGTTCACAATTTCAATTTCTTCTCCTTCAACGATGAACCTGTTGATTATGCCAGTTGTCATGATCTTTGTCTTCTTTACATTAACGTGCAGGCCCATTTTGAGATTATGTTCTTTGATTGTGAGAAGCAAATATTTCAGATCATCTTCACTTTCAGCCAGTAATGTGGTATCATCAGCATAGCGAAGGTTGTTGATGGGTCTTCCACCAATCTTCACACCTCTGTTGTCTTCATACAATCCTGCTTCTCTGATGATTTGTTCTGCATATAAAATAAACAGGTAGGGGGAAAGTATGCAGCCTTGTCTTACACCTTTGCTTATTTTAAACCATTCTGTTTCTCCTTGTTCCGTTCGAACTGCTGCTTCTTGATCAATGTACAGATTGCGCAAGAGAACGATTAGGTGTTCTGGTATACCCATGCTTCTTAATGTGGTCCAGAGTTTCTCATGGTTTACACAGTCCAAAGCCTTGCTATAGTCGATAAAGCACAAATAGATATCCTTTTGGTATTCTTTAGTCTTTTCAAGGATCCATCTCACATCTGCAATGATGTCTCTCGTTCCTCGCCCTTTCCTGAACCCTGCTTGCACTTCAGGTAGTTCTTGTTCCAGGTATGGTTGTAGTCTCTTTTGAATAATCTTCAGTAGAATCTTGCTGGCATGTGGGATCAGAGCGATTGTGCGATAATTTCCACAGTCAGTTGGATCACCTTTCTTTAGTATTGGTATAAACACAGATCTTTTCCAGTCAGTTGGCCATGATGTTGTCTTCCATATTTCTTGGCAGAGCCTTGTGAGTACGGTAACAGCTGAATCAGATTGCTGCAATACTTCTATGGGAATGCTATCAATGCCTGGTGCTTTGTTCTTTGATAAGGTTTCAATGCTGCTTCAACTTCTTCTTTCATCACCAATGGTTCCCGATCATAAGGTACAGGTTGAAACGGCTGTTGGTCCACTTGATCTTTATCAAATAAAAACTCTGTATATTCCTTCCACCTTTTCTTGATCTTCTCATCATCATTCAACATAGAACCTTGAGCATCTTGTAACATTCCAATTTGAGGCTGGAACTTTTTCTTTAACTCTCTTAGCTTTAGGAAAGCCGATCTTGTTCTCCCTCTAATAGTTTCTGCTTCTATTTCCTTGCAAGTGTCATTGTAGTACTTTTCCTTGTCCTGTCTTGCTGCACATTGCAAATCTCTGTTGAGTTCTGCGATTGTCTTTCTTTCTCCTCTGGCTTTAGCTTCTCTGCGTTTCTGGGCAATTTTCAGAGTTTCTTCCGTCATCCATTTTGGCCGTTTTTGCTTTTTCACCTTTTGTAGAGACTTCTCGCTTTCTTCCAACACAACTTTCTTGATGTCATTCCATAACTCTTCCAGAGCTGTCATTTGTATCTAAAGCAGCAAATCGATTTTGCAGGCAGTCTTTAAATTCCAGTGGTATATTCTCAAGGTCATATTTTGCTGCATTCATGAGTGGTTTGCTCTTTTTCAGCTTTAGCTTGAGTTTGCATACTAGTAGTTGATGATCTGTACCACAGTCAGCTCCAGGTTTTGTCTTTGTTGACGTTACAGAGCTTTTCCATCGTTGACTTCCACAGATGTAGTCAATTTGATTTTTATACAATCCATTGGGTGAAGTCCATGTGTACAGTCGCCGCTTGTGTTGCTGGAAGAAGGTGTTTGAGATGAATAGATCATTGGTCTTGCAGAATTCTATCAGTCTTTCTCCAGCTTCATTTCTGTTGCCAAGTCCATATTTTCCAACTACTTTGCCTTCTTCTTTGTTGCCAACTTTTGCGTTCCAGTCACCCATGACTATCAGGATATCCTGTTTGCATGTTCTGTCAATTTCAGCTTGTACTTGTTCATAGAACTCTTCAATTTCATTCTCTTCTGCAGCTGTTGTTGGGGCATATACTTGAAATATAGTTGTGTTGATAGGCAATTCTCGTAGACGAACAGAGATTAAGCGTTAGTGGACTGCATTGTATTTCATTACAGTTCTTGCAAGTTTCTTCTTTATTATAAATGCAACACCATTTCTTCTTTGTCTTTCATTTCCAGCATAGTAGACCATGTGATCATCTGATGCAAAGTGCCCCATGCCAGTCCATTTCAGTTCGCTGTCACCCAACAGATCAAGTTGTACACGTTCCATTTCATTCTTGACCACCTCCAACTTCCCTTGGTTCATGCTTCGTACGTTCCATGTTTGTTAATTTAATCTCAAGGTTATCCCCTTATAGAAAACAAATCCAAAAGATTGTGCAGAAGCATGCTAATGTGTTGCGAACTGTGCCAGGTTTAGAAACATAAATGTTTCATTGTGTGTAGCAATGCCATCCGAATTTGAAGGAACTTTTAAGTCCGTTGGCATTACCTTCTATAGAACATCAAAAGGGACAGCTTGGACATATGAAATGTGGTAGCTCTGCATTTTGCACAGTGGCATGGGAAACGGATCGTTTCCTTTACAAGGGGAACATGTATATTTTGAGAACGTTGACGTCCTGTGATTCGGCTCATGTAGTATATGGTATATTTTGCCCCCGTAGGTTGTTATACATAAGCAAGACAATTCATGCTTTTAAAATTTGACTCAGTGAACATAAAAGTAGATTACGGTGTAAGTGAAGAGAGGCTCCGATCGTTGAACATTGTTTGTTGAAGGGGCATGTGTTCTCTGAGTTACAATGTTTTTGTATTGAGCGGGTCTGCTCAGGTGGCAGAGGGATGACGCAAGAGCAGTACCTGTCTTATCGAGAACAACGTTGGATTTTTTTTATTGGGAACAATAATACCAGAGGGATTGAGCTCCGGTGTCGATTGGGGGGTTTGTGTGTAGGAGACATGACCTGATTGGCTGTTTGGAAGAAATGGGTGGAGCATGGATTAACATTAGTACGTCTGCGCGGCATTTTTTAATCAGTACTGATCATGCCATGATAGAGGAATTGTGCTTCCCGAGACTGGATGGATAAGTCATTCGGAAGATTCTATCTGGCTTTGGAGTAAAACAAGTTGGTTGGGTGAAACAAAGATGGTTTCAGTTTGTTAAGAAAAAAGGGGTGATTGTGTATGTTATAGTATGAGTATTAAGCAATGGTGGTGTGTTTTATTTATTATTTTTTAGCTTATGATTCCCTGAAGCACCTGAGGTGAAACGCTGGAGGGATGTCCCAGCGGGCGTCGGGATTGATTTACTGGATATCTCAAGCTACTGAGCTATCAAGAAGGATATGAGTTTGATGTGGAGACTGCACATTAGAGAATAAGTGAAGAATAAGTTGAAAAGAAGTAGTCTTGCTGCTATACAAATATGTTTGTTTTTGTATGATTTGCTTAGTGCTTGTTGATATCTTTATTTGATATGAGAGGGTGAGCAAACCGTTGATGTATGATACTCAATTTAAACCACCTGCTTCACTGGATGTGGAATGTAGGCAGTGTTTGAGAGATCTGAGGTTTACCCCTCTATTTTTCATATCTGCTAAATAATGATATTATAACAAGGTTAAGTAGTGGAGTCAATAAGTCTTTATATGAAGTATCATAAGTTCTTTTAACGACAGAAGCACTTCAATAATGCTTTATAGAGTTACCGCTGCTTCTTTCCCAGCCACCATCTTTTCTGCGACTATGGACCCGACTAGGGACTTGAGAGCCAGAGATGGGGTATAAATCCATTTTGGCCTTACTATTTTGTTGCCATGCCAGGATCTTTTAATGGGCTATAAAAATATGCACCGAGAGCACTCTTATGTTGGCTACAAGTTTCAGATATCTAGTCACACTTTCAGGAACCTCTGAACTAAGCAGGCCTCTTTGCTAGGTGCTCATGAGCACCCTTCAGCTGTCTAGCATTTTAAATAAAAACTCCTATTAAAAATGAGAACTATTTAACGAGATTATCTTAGAAGCCTTAATCACAATTTACACATGTAAGTATGACTATTTAGCAATGCAAATTGTAACCATGTGTAAATGGCCATTTTAGAAAAAGGCTCATTTTACATGTGGATATCCACGCCACATCAAAATTGCAAGGGGGCATGTTGGGGGCTGGACTGGATGGAACAAAAATCTATACATATATTCCCCATTTCACACAGGAAATGCACATGTAAATCATCCAGATTTACGCCTCCTCCCTAATACATACAGGTATTTAAAAAGTGCTCCTTTTAGCCATGTCTTTACAGGAGGGATTTAAGGGGTATATCTCCCCCATTAATCCCACAATGTTCAATTCAGTTTGTGGAGAAAAACACAAAAGAGAGAATCTCATAAATGAAGGAAGACAAAAGGTTAAATAAAAAAAGAAAAAGCTAGGAGAAATATCTGGAAGGTTATGAATACAAATGCTCATAAATTAGATAAAATACCAGACTTGCAAATATTGCTGGTTGAGGCAAAGCTTGTGATAAGGAAGCTTATCATAGCTCAGGAAGGAGCTATAGGAAAGGTGAAGTGACTCTGAACAAGCAACCTGTCAGTTCTGGTAGAAATAAGAAAACAGAATTTTCCCATAAAAGACTACCAGTCCCAGAATGCACCAGGTTTCCAACAGCCATTAGAGGAGCTGACGTGGGGAAACGTGTGTTCAATCAGGAGGGCTATGAGGTAATCCCTAAGCACTCATCTCAAAGGGCAGGGCCTGATTCAGCACAGCTGCGCTGTGTTAGGGAGGAGCACTCATCTAAGCAGAATAAAGGTAGAGTTTATTCTACAGATCATCATCTTCATGATCACCTTGGATATCCAGAGAATTATCCTCAGTTTCATCTGAAGGATTATCAGAAGCAGAAGCCAAACCGGACGGACAGAGAGGGAAAGAAACCCTTTGAAAGAAAGAGGAGAAAAGCCTTTGAGAGGTCTAGAAGAGTCCAGAGCAGTACGTATACTGGGAAGCATTCCAAGGGCCAGCATACACCATTGGACTGGGGAAAGCCAGAGGAATGGTGCTGCAGAGCTAGGAATCTCCAGACGATACCTGTGAGGGAGACGGCTGCACGTGGAAGGGACCCTAAGACCCGTGCCAGAAGGTATGTGAAGAGAGATCCAGTGTCCAGGATCTGGATTGGAAGGCTGGACATAAGAACTGGACTTCATACTGGCCAGGCTATATAGAGAGGAACTCTAACAGCAATGGAAGCTCAGGTATGAACACTGATCTATGCCCTAGCTATAACCTTGAAAGACAGCAGGGAAACAAGTATTCTCCTGAAAGTGCTCCATTGAGAGATTCATCTGTGCCAATCCATGATATTGAACCCATGCTTGTTGAAGAAGGGGGAATGATAGCAGATGAAGATTCTGTTTACATGGACTGCTCTCTGTCTAAACTCCTTTGGTGATTTTCTGTTATAAAGTACAGCAACCATCACAAAGAAATACAAACTTGTTTTTTAATCTACTCAGAAAAGATCCTGAGTAAGATTTCTAGCCACGCAGTAGAAAGCGAGCCAGCTAAGGGGTTCCAGCTGGATAACTGCTAGCAATTGAGCCTTACCTAATTGCTTGTGAGCTAGGAGAGAATCACTTCTGAATCTATGTGGGAAGATATAAGAAGTTAACCTGAAAAGAACAGTTTTCTTTCTTTGTAGCTTTTGGTTTGTTGTTTGATACATGCTAAGAAAATATTAGATAAGCCTACAGAAAAGACCAGTTTGTTATCAACCAGGTCTTATTTCTTTTTGCTTTGATTGCCTGACAAGTTTAAAGGTTGTTTTCCTGATTTTGTTTTTTTTCCAAGTTTAACACTGAAAGCAAGTAACCTGATTTATGCGCTACCAAGCATATCTGTGTTGGGAGAAATAACCCCATAAATAAATATCTTATTGGCTTTACCCAAAAGCACAACTAATTATTGTGAGCAGCTGTGTCTGGTGTGAATGAACTGCATTGCCCACAATCCCTTGTAAATCATATAGATATATGCACTTGCCAAGACTGTGAAGATTCTCACCCAGGCAGCCGTCTGACAAATGGCGTAGTTTTTCGGATTGCTTTTGCACAAAAGGGATTTACTTGCTGAGGATTACAACTAAAGTTCAAGTTTAAAGCTGGAAAAAAAGATTTTCCCTCAACTGCACTTTGGAGGAGAAGTGGATGTTCCAGGAAGCTGTCCCAGGAGGAAAAGACCCTGTGCAGAGCTGGATTCATCACTGACACAAGGTAGAATCAAGATGGATCCGAGGGAGATGGCTAGCTGAATGGCAGCCCAGTTTAGCAGGCAACAGGAGCTATCGCAGCAGGCACAGGACACTGCTATGAAAGACTTAATGGACCAGCAGAGGCCAGTGCTTGATCTGGTGCAAGCCCTAGTTCAACTGCAGAACCAAAGTGGAACTGATGCAAGACCAGCAGTAAATACTGGTACACCACATGTGGACAGTGTGGGACTCAATCAGGGGATTGGGGCATTTAGTTTTGGGAAGCTAACTCCAGATGATAATGTTGATGATTTTCTAGAGTCTTTTGAAAGAGTGGCACAAGCTTTAGCATGGCCAGAGACCCAGTGGGCAGTAAGGCTGGCAGCCTCATTAACTGGAGAGGCGCTTGCAGCTTACAGAGCAATGCCAGCAGCCCAGGCTTTGAATTATAAGGATGTAAAGGCTGCTATTAGAGATCGCCTAGGGTTGTCTATTTCAGAGTATAGGCGAATGTTTAGAGCTACTACATTGAGAGTGGGTGAAACACCCAGGGCTCTGAGTCAGAGAATCAGAGGTTTAGCTGTAAAATGGTTGGAGCCTGAGCAAAAGACGGTAGAAATGTTATTAGACATTATAATGCTTGAACAATTTATGTCTGCGGTCCCTAAAGATTTGCACACTTTCCTTATACAGCAAAATTGCCAAAATCTTGGAGAGGCAACCATGCTAGCAGAGAGATTCTTGGAAGCCACGCAGGCTTGCCATAGAATGGGTGGCCCTCTGAAGGTTGGTGCTGAGGCAAGATGTGCTGTATCAGAAAAGAAAATAATTAAAAATGTTTCTGAAAATGAATGTACTGTATCAAACCAGATGACACAGTGGAATAGAAAGAAATGTTTCAAATGTGGAAAATGGGGACATTTAGAAAAGAGATGCCAGATACACACTAGCTTAATGGGGGTGGATTTAAAACAGCCCAAAGAAGGATTTCTTTTGATGGTTGATGTGCAAGGAATTACCACAAATGCTTTGTTAGACTCTGGGGCAGACCAGAGTATGGTGTCAAAAAGGCTTTGGAAGAGGATAGAGGCCCAAGAAGGATTTGTGCCTAGAACCCCTGAAAGCCAAGTTCACATCAGATACATTCATGGTGCTGCAACATCATATCCCACTTATAGGCTAAAGGTTAAGTGCCTGGGGGAACAAGAGGAAGTCCTGTTAGCAGTGGTGCCTAGGCTACCCTTTGATTTGGTTCTAGGAAGAGACTGGCCAAGATTTAAGCGAGGTCTAGTGGAAGGACTAGGAAAGAAGGAGGGAGAAGGTTTAATGGAAATAGCTCCCGGGCCTTTCTTTGGAAGTCCTCAGTCCCTAGCTAAAAAGATGGTTAAGCTTCCAGAAGGCCAAACTATACGTAATAAGAGGGGCCTTGTATCCACCCGCTCGCAGGCTAAGGTAGAGAGCCAGCAAAAGGAGGAGGGGGAGCAGGCAGAGTTATTAGGAGACTTACCCTCTCATGATGATTTAATAACTCCATCATCTGGTAAAGTAAGAAAGTTGAAAGCACAAAAGCGGCGTGAGAGACTTTGCAGAGCACAGGGTAGGGCTGAGATGTTAGCTGGTCAAAGTTTACCCTGGGTGCCAGCTGAGTTAGTGGCAAAATTTCCTAACTTTCCACAAGAGCAGCGAGATGATCAAGCTCTCACCCGAGCTTTTAAGTATGCTCATGAGGTCAGGGAGGAGTTGCCCAGATTCAGACTAGATAATGAAATATTATATAGAGAGAGTCAGGACCCCAGAAATGGGACCATACGTAAACAATTGGTGGTACCCACAACTTTCAAAGGGCTAGTACTTAGATTAGCACATGATCATCCAGTTGGAGGTCATAAAGGGATGCAAGGAACGCTGGATCAAATACTTATGCGTTTTTACTGGCCAGGTATCTTCAAAGAAACTGCCCAGTTTTGTGCGGCATGTCCAGCGTGTCAGCGAGTTACAGCGGCTCACCCACCGGTGGTGCCATTGATTCCCATGCCAATTATCACAGACCCAATTGGTCGCATTGCCATGGATATTGTAGGCCCATTAGTCAAAACGCCCCGAGGTTTCCAATACATCCTAGTTATGGTAGATCAGGCAACAAGGTTTCCCTGGGCCATACCATTGAGGAATGTTTCTGCAAAAACAATAGCTTTAGAGCTAGTAAAATTGTTTTGTGAAGTGGGATTCCCAAGAGAGGTGTTGACTGACCGAGGGTCCAATTTTGTATCCAAATATTTGGCCCAGGTCTGGGATGCTTTTGGCATTCATCACTTGAAAACATCAGCCTACCATCCACAATAAAACGGTTTGGTGGAGAGATTCAACCAAGCTCTCAAACAAATGTTGAGAAGGGGGTTAGCAGGAGAGGTAAAAGAATGGGATATGTTATTGCCCTTTGCCTTATATGCCTGCAGGGAAAGAATTCAGGTGTCCCTAGGTGTAACCCCATATGAATTGATGTATGGTAGGGCTCCACGGGGTTTGTTAGATATTTTGAGGGAACAATGGATTGATCCTGAACCAGGAAGTCAGGAGGTGCCACAGTTTCTACGTGACCTGAGGGCACGTTTAAAAAGGACCTCGCAGGTTGCTGAGAGGAACCTGCAGGACAGTCAAGTGCACCAGAAAGGGTGGTATGATAGGAAGGCCAAAAGCCGCCAATTAAGCATTGGTGAAAAGGTTTTGGTTCAAATAGCAGGTACAGCTCCAAAATTTGAAGTACAGTGGAAAGGGCCATGGAAGGTTGTTAAACAAGTGAGCCCAGTATCTTATATGGTAGAAAATGCAAGAGGGCGTAGGCAGACCTACCATATTAATGTACTTAAGTCTTGGAAGGAGAGGCCTGTAAATAATAAAGACCCTGAAGCCAGTCAGGAAGTAAGTGAGCTTCAAAAAGAGAACACTGTCGTAGGTATTACGGACTGTAAGAAAGAAGTTTCACCAGTTAAACCAGTCCGTAATAACTTAAGCAGGGGGGTATGTGATAAGGAAGCTTATCATAGCTCAGGAAGGAGCTATAGGAAAGGTGAAGTGACTCTGAACAAGCAACCTGTCAGTTCTGGTAGAAATAAGAAAACAGAATTTTCCCATAAAAGACTACCAGTCCCAGAATGCACCAGGTTTCCAACAGCCATTAGAGGAGCTGACGTGGGGAAACGTGTGTTCAATCAGGAGGGCTATGAGGTAATCCCTAAGCACTCATCTCAAAGGGCAGGGCCTGATTCAGCACAGCTGCGCTGTGTTAGGGAGGAGCACTCATCTAAGCAGAATAAAGGTAGAGTTTATTCTACAGATCATCATCTTCATGATCACCTTGGATATCCAGAGAGTTATCCTCAGTTTCATCTGAAGGATTATCAGAAGCAGAAGCCAAACCGGACGGACAGAGAGGGAAAGAAACCCTTTGAAAGAAAGAGGAGAAAAGCCTTTGAGAGGTCTAGAAGAGTCCAGAGCAGTACGTATACTGGGAGGCATTCCAAGGGCCAGCATACACCATTGGACTGGGGAAAGCCAGAGGAATGGTGCTGCAGAGCTAGGAATCTCCAGACGATACCTGTGAGGGAGACGGCTGCACGTGGAAGGGACCCTAAGACCCGTGCCAGAAGGTATGTGAAGAGAGATCCAGTGTCCAGGGATCTGGATTGGAAGGCTGGACATAAGAACTGGACTACATACTGGCCAGGCTATATAGAGAGGAACTCTAACAGCAATGGAAGCTCAGGTATGAACACTGATCTATGCCCTAGCTATAACCTTGAAAGACAGCAGGGAAACAAGTATTCTCCTGAAAGTGCTCCATTGAGAGATTCATCTGTGCCAATCCATGATATTGAACCCATGCTTGTTGAAGAAGGGGGAGTGATAGCAGATGAAGATTCTGTTTACATGGACTGCTCTCTGTCTAAACTCCTTTGGTGATTTTCTGTTATAAAGTACAGCAACCATCACAAAGAAATACAAACTTGTTCTTTAATCTACTCAGAAAAGATCCTGAGTAAGATTTCTAGCCACGCAGTAGAAAGCAAGCCAGCTAAGGGGTTCCAGCTGGATAACTGCTAACAATTGAGCCTTACCTAATTGCTTGTGAGCTAGGAGAGAATCACTTCTGAATCTATGTGGGAAGATATAAGAAGTTAACCTGAAAAGAACAGTTTTTTTTCTTTCTTTGTAGCTTTTGGTTTGTTGTTTGATACATGCTAAGGGAATATTAGCTAAGCCTACAGAAAAGACCAGTTTGTTATCAACCAGGTCTTATTTCTTTTGCTTTGATTGCCTGACAAGTTTAAAGGTTGTTTTCCTGATTTTGTTTTTTTTCCAAGTTTAACACTGAAAGCAAGTAACCTGATTTATGCGCTACCAAGCATATCTGTGTTGGGAGAAATAACCCCATAAATAAATATCTTATTGGCTTTACCCAAAAGCACAACTAATTATTGTGAGCAGCTGTGTCTGGTGTGAATGAACTGCATTGCCCACAATCCCTTGCAAATCATATAGATATATGCACTTGCCAAGACTGTGAAGATTCTCACCCAGGCAGCCGTCTGACAAGCTACATACTGTTGCTATCACAGAGACATGCTTCATTGAGTCCCATGACTATATTAGATTATAATCTATTCAGAAAGGCTAAAGAATTCATAAAAAGGGAAGAAGGAGCAGTTTAAAAAATGATATTAAAGTAACTAAAACGCAGGAGATATGGGGAAAGGAGGAAGCATTCTGGATCATTATGTAAAGAGTGGATGGCACCTCCAGCCACACGAGTGACCTACAGACATTTGGCACCAGTGGAAGAGTTGGACAGAGATATAATCAATGACATAAGGCAAATGTCAAAAAGAAGAGGAGGTATTATTGGTAGATTTTAATCTACTCAATGTAGACTGGAGCAGCCCATTTACAGATGCAGCTGGAAGTACAGTAGAACAATCCTCAGAAAAATGGTAAAGAAAACCCACAAAGGAGGGGACGATACTGCGTAAAATGTTTCTAATGTTCAGATTGTGATAATCACTTGAGCTCTGATAATCATCTGAGTGTGATTTACTGTAAGAACAAGGACAGAAAAGCATCCTGGACTTCAGGAGTACCAATCTTGTTAAAATAGGAGGAGTATTTCAAGAAAGTACTTATGGCAAGGTGGGAACATCTCTGCAAAGTAGAAGAGTGGCCAACTAGAAGGGCCTATGGTAAGGTACAGGTAAGTAAATAAGTGTGGAAAGGCTAATGGAATTCTTTCCACTCAAGAGGGAAGGGAGTGTTGTGTCTGTGCGCGTTTCTGACTTGGAGTCGAAAGGGGATGGATGGTTTGAATGGAGCAGTACATTCTGTGTGTAATGAATAAAACCTGATGTGAGAAAATATGAAACCATTAGATGTCACTGTCAGCAAATGTCAAAGTATGAATTTTACAATTTAACCATAGGGTGCCACTGTACCATAGCAACAGGTATTGCCATGCTTCTTCACCACTGGCTGGCAGTTCATAGTAAACTACATGATTCAGTTACTAAGTGTCATCATACAGAGCAACAATTAAGAAAGCTATACGATTCAGTCAGTAGATTTCAGAGTAGAATTTACAACAAAGAAAATGAAATACACATTTGAATCACAAAGATCCGGCTGACAGAGAAAGAAGTATGTCAGCAGTGCAGGAAAGGGGGCAGGTATGTCATGAGGAAAGCAGTGGATCTCTGTGTGTGTCTGAATGTCTATGCACCTGTGTATATATATCTGTGTTGGCTCTCTCTTTAACCGGGAGGGTAGAAGAGAGGGGAGGGTAATTTGAAAGGTACAATTCCTTAACTGCTGTGTTACAGTAAATCAATGTCTGTATGCTGCAACTGCTGGAACTGCTTCTCCCATATGCAAGAGTGCACTGGGCTATTTTTAGGCGGACTTTATTTCTCCAGAATTCTCATTTCAATCTGACCTGTTTTTGAACCTGGTGTGTCTTTCCACTGCCTTTTCCAATACAATAAATTTGGTCCTATATCATTAAATCTTTGAACAATTAGTATGCCCCCAGACAGAAAACGGGCATACATTCTCAACCCCCTATGTATAATTTCTTCCCACAAGCACTGATCTTCTCACCTCAGGGAGGGGAGTACAGCACAGCGATCCTTCCTGTCCCAGAAGCATAAGCACAGCTGCTATTTTGGCGCCACCGCAGGTCTTAAAGTACCCACGCGCGTGCATGAATCCATGGCCTGCTGCTCCTGCCTCCCTCCCTCTAACACGGAGGGGGACAGGAGCAGCAGACTATGACTGCGAGCAAGCATGCAGGCGTTTTAAGGCCTGATGTGGCACTGAAGTGGCGCCATACTGCCCACCAAGTCCTACTTCTCTAGGCAATTGCCAAATTTGCCTTGTGGATGGACCAGCTCTGTCTGGACTCCAAAAGTACAAGGGTTCTCAAAAGAGGAGAACAGGAAAAAGTATATGGAAAAGCTGAAAGAAGTAAGGAAGGTAGGCAAGATGGAAAAGGTGTAAGTAGAAGAAAAAATAGTGGTGGTAAAGCAGATTGATAAGACTTCTTTAGGTATGCTCATGAAAAGAAGAAGGATGCAGGTAAAATGTTAAGTCTAAGAAAAATAAAGAAGGAATGTATGGAGAAAAACGAAAAAAATGAAAGACTAAATACTTTTGTCAGTGCATAGAACTAGTAGAACAAAATGTGGCCAGGGCTATGGAGCAGGATGGGATATATACTAGGACATTAAAGGAGAACAAAGAAAGCAGCATGGTCTTACTAAAGGGAGCTCATGTCAGACAAAAATGATTGAATTCTTTGGGTGACCAGAAAATTAGATTAGGGGCATGTGCTGAACGTTATGTATTTTTTCTTTTCTATTTTTATTGGACTCTGCATGGGGTGTTCTCTTTTTGACATCATGTAGATAGTCTAATCAAAAAGTCTTTTAAATAAATATCCTGTGTCAGGTTGTCATGGTGCCTAAAAATTGCACCCTGGCACCTGGGATTTCATACTCCTGGAAGTCTTGTGCCAGTGCAGCCTTAAACTCTACCATGATCAGCTCTCTACAAAAAGCTTGTGCTGCAAGCTGGGCTGATCTTGCAATTTCAAGCCCTGTGAAACTTAAAATCACACAAGATATGCACAAACTTTCTTTACCACATGGCTAAACCTCTGTTCAGAGAGCCGATCACGGTGAGAAATCAGCGAGATTTTTTCACTGTTGCTGCCACAGGAAGAAAGGTGAGAGAAATGGGGGAGGGGCTGTGAGAGAGAGACGAGGCACTCCTTTCTGTCCTGTTTGACTGTCTAATATGTGGATTAGACAACTCCAAACAAGTGTTCCTCCTCTTATTCTTAGACATTACCGCAACATTTGACAGCATAAACCACTCCTTTATGCTCTCCAGACTACAGCAAATAGGCATTAAAGACACAGTTCTCCAATGATTCATATCGTACCTCTCTGATAGAACTCAACAGGTCAAAACTGGACAACATACATCTGAACCATACAACCAAGAGCAAGGACTATCCCAAGGATCAGCCCTCTCCGCCCTTCTCTTCAACATATATCTCCAGCCCATATGCTCAATCTTCAAAAGCTTCCATGTAAACTATCATATATATGCAGACGATATAATGTATCTCCCATTCAACATCTCCAATCCCAGAATTCAACCAATTACAGACTGCTTCACTGAAATAGCAGAATGGCTAACATCTCACAATCTCATGATCAACTTCAGTAAAACTGAAGCCCTTTACATACCAGAAATCAAAGTTTCATCCCTCCGACCTCTATAAGAATTCACGACACAGACATCTCAGTGAAGAACACGGCAAAAGACCGTACATTCAACATGGCAACACACATAAAACAAGCAACAAGAAAAATACTCTACAAACTCAAAACGTTAAAACATCTTCACCCCCTCTTACCTACCCATGATTTCAGATCAGTCCTCCAAGCAATCATAACACTCCACTTTGATTTCTGCATCATCATCCAAGGACTACACAAACAAACTTTAAGACAGCTCCAAATGGCACAACATGTAGCAGCAAGGTTAACATGGAACGCCAACTTAACAGAACATATCACCCCAATATTGTACAGTCTATACTGGCTCCCAATTCAGAGCCAGACACACTAAAATACTAGTAATTACATTTAAACTAATTAACAAAACAGCCCCCTCACACCTCGCTACACTCACCACAAAGGAAACAGAATATCGGACAAAACGAGGATGTAACAAAAACAAACGTACCATCCCTCCAGAATACAGAAAATTCATAAAAGCGACAAACAACACAGATTTCTCACACTTTGCCCCTACCCTCTGGAATAATCTTCCAGATGATCTAAGTGATATGAATGATCTCCCCACATTCCGTAAAAAATTGAAAACGTACCTCTTTATACAACATTTTGGAAACCATCATGAATCCAATAAAGCACAGTTACTTACCTGTAACAGGTGATCTCTGGGAACAGCAGGAATTAGTCCTCACATATGGGTACGTCGGAACCGACGGAGCCTGCGCGGGAAAGCTCCCCAGTTTCCCAGAAAGGAAGCTTTTGGGGCCTCCCACAGCGCATGCGCGCTGCCTTCCCGCCTTCCTGACCAACTCTCTTCAGTTCGAGTTTAAAGCTGAGACAATAGAGAGAGAGGAAAGGAAAGAGAGAGAGAGAGAGAGAGATACAACTCCTAGGGGAGGTGGGAGGGTTGTGAGGACTAATTCCTGCTGTTCCCAGAGATCACCTGTTACAGGTAAGTAACTGTGCTATCTCCAGGAACAAGCAGGAATGAGTCCTCACATATGGGGACTCCCTAGCTAAGATGCCGGGGAGATCCCCCTGCAAGAATTCCTCATCTTCCCATGGATCTCAGGCATCCACTCAGGGAAGGTGGGCAGGAGTTGTTTAAGAATGGAACAGGTGTCTGAGGACAGCCTGACCAAACAAGGCATCCCGGCGGGAGTCCTTGTCCAAGCAGTAATGGGCTGTGAAGGTATGAACTGAGGCCCAAGTGGCTGCTCGACAGATCTGATCGATGGATACAGAATGAAGATGAGCCATAGATGTGGCCATGGCTCTCACATTGTGAGCTGTGACATGGCCTTCCAGAGAAAGGTTCTTACTCTGGTAAGCAAAAGAAATACACTGAGCAATCCAATTGGACAGTGTTCTTTTTGAGACTGGAAGTCCTAAATGAGAAGGATCAAAAGCAACAAAAAGTTGAGAAGACTTTCTATGTTGCTGTGTCCTGTGGATGTAAAAGGCAAGAGCTCTTTTACAATCTAACATATGTAGGTTCCTCTCTGCACTAGATGCATGAGGAGCTGGAAAAAAGACAGGTAGATATACCTCTTGATTAAGATGAAAAGGTGAGACCACTTTAGGCATAAAGTGGGGATTTGTCCTAAGGACTACCTTATCATGATGGAACCTTGTATAAGGTGGATTAGCCACTAAAGCCTGCAGTTCACTGATGCGGCGAGCAGAAGTGATTGCAATAAGGAAAATGACTTTCCAGGAAAGGAATTTTAAAGAGGTGGTGGCTAAGGGTTCAAAGGGCGGCTGCATAAGCTGACCAAGAACTACATTTAAGTCCCATGCCACTGGAGGAGGCCGAATGGGAGGTTTAGTTAAAGTTAGACCTCTCATGAATCTTGCAATAAACAGATTGTCCATTGATAGGCTGAAGAGATGCTGCAATAGCACTCAAATGGACTCTTACAGAATTGGTTTTAAGTCCTGCATTGGAAAGATGCAGGAGATATTCAAGTAAAGAAGTTAAAGGTAGTGCTAGAGGGTTAAGACCTTTGTTAGCACACCAAATTGAAAATCTTTTCCATTTAAAAGCATAAGAACGCCTGGTGGAAGGTTTCCTCGATGCATGGAGGACATCCTTCACCTGTTGAGAAAGATTCAAGTCTTGAAGGTCTAGGCCTTCAGTAACCAAGCTCTGAGGTGAAGGGACTTGGGGTTTGGGTGCCACAAAGTCCCCTCCTCTTGAGACAGAAGGTCTGGAGCAGCTCCCAGATCCAGGGAGGGTGTCTGGGAGAGATGCAGAAGTAGAGGGTACCACACTTGGCGTGGCCAGCATGGAGCTATGAGGATCATGGATCCTTGATCCCTCTGAAGTTTGAATAGAGTCTTGGGAATCAAGGGAATGGGTGGAAAGGCATATAGGAAGGCCTGACCCCAATGAAGGAGGAAGGCATCCTTGGCCTGAGCTCCCTGACACGGAATCCTGGAACAGAACCGGGGAAGTTTGGCATTGTACGGACTTGCAAAGAGGTCTATGTCCGGGGTCCCCCATTCTTGAAAGATTCTGAGTACCTGATCCATGTGCAGGGACCATTCGTGTGGCAGCAGGACTCGACTGAGTCTGTCTGCCCAAGAGTTTTGGATTCCTGGGAGGTACACTGCCAGGAGATGGATCTCATGCTCTCTGGCGAAAGCCCAGAGGTTTAGAGCTTCGTTGCAAAGCGACAGAGAGCCAGTCCCTCCTTGTTTGTTTACGTAGAACATGGCTACTTGATTGTCGGTATGAACAAGGACTGTCATGTTGATGAGGAGGGTATGAAAGACCTTGAGAGCAAGGAGAATTGCTCGCAGCTCCAAAAGGTTGATATGAAGGGTGGTTTCCTGTGGAGACCAAAGGCCCTGAGTGGAGAGGTCTTGGAGATGAGCTCCCCAGCCTGTTTGGGAGGCATCTGTAGTGAGAGTTGCTTGGGGTAACACAGGTTGGAAGGGGGCCCCCAACAACAGATTTTGAGTGGATACCCACCATTGGAGAGACCAAAAAAGACGTTTTGAGGTTGCTATTTGGTCTGAGAGAGCTCCTGATGCTTGGGTCCACTGTGTGGACAAGGTCCATTGAGCTGCTCTCATATGTAGGCGAGCATAAGGCACTACATGAACTGTGGATGCCATGTGACCTAGCAGTTGTAGCATCTCTCTGGCAGTCAAGTGGCTTCTGGACTGAATTTGAGAGGCCAAGTGCACTAGACGGTTGCAACGGGCCTGAGGAAGATAGGCCCTTGCAGTGGTAGTATCTAGCCAAGCCCCGATGAACTCTAGGGATTGAGTAGGGGTGAGTTGAGACTTTGGCAGATTGATGACAAGTCCCAGATACTGCAGTATGCGTTTGGTGTGGTCCAGGGAAGTCTGAGCCTCGGACTGAGATGGAGCTCGGATGAGCCAGTCGTCCAGGTACGGGAAGACAAAGATCCACAGAGTGCGTAGAAATGCAGCTACTATTGCCATGCATTTGGTAAATACCCTTGGAGCAGAGGCTAGACCGAAGGGGAGTACTCTGTATTGGAAATGTTTTCCCTGGAACATGAACCGTAGGAATTTTCTGTGGGATGGATGGATGAGTATATGTGTGTACGCATCCTTGAGATCTAGAGAACAAAGCCAGTCCTGACTCTTGTCATGATGCGGGCACTAATAAAGTTGGTTTTAAGAAAAGAAATCCTGTTTTAGAAGAACTAGATGTGCAGTTACCTCCAGGCACAGCTAGAGGGAGCAGGAACAGACATACTGGTCTTAAAGAACCTAATCTCACTGATGACCTGCAGCTGAAAGAGAACCAGGAAGTTAGCAGTAACGGTTCACTTTATAAGCCAGAGCAGAATGCTTCTGGAGAGCAGAGAGAGCAGTGGCATAAGGAGTGGCATAAGCAGAGGAAGCAGTGGACACAGCAGGAGCTGAGGAAGGAGGAGAAAGAGGAAGAAGGAACTGGAGCTGGACTAGAAGGAGAAACAGCAGAGAAGCCTGGAGGCTATCAAGGACATAAGCCTGATTGCTGTGGAAGAAGCCAAGCTGGAAGCTGGAGGAGAAACAGACCTCACAAGGTGGGAAACCAGAAAGCCCAAACTGGACCTGTTGTGCAAGGGGAGTTTGGTGGAAGTTGCTCCAAGGTGAGAGGCTTTGCCACGCCTAGTTCCTATACTCTGCCTGTTTGTAATGTAGAGAGAAGAAAGCTAAGAACCAGAGAGGGAGGTTCTGACAGAAGCTTATCTCTAGATGATCATTGCCCAGTTTTACCTATTCAGAGGGAAAAGCAGTTTTATAAGCAACGGAAGTTTTTACTCAGTGAGCCAAGGTATGAGTCATTGAAGATTAACTGTAATGATGGCACTGCTAAAAGTTATACTAAAAGAAGTATTCCTCCTAGGAGAAACAAGAGTGCAGACTGGTTCACTAAACTACCGCCAGCCTTAAGAGTCCCTGCTTATGTGAAGCCAAACTCCCAAGTTGTAGATGACTATGCTGAAATAGACAGGGACAGTAAAAGCCCTTTGAATCAGTATAGGGGAGAGGATTTGATGGAAGTGGATTCTCCCAGCACTATTCCCACACCTTTGCCTGAGGAAATGGAATGTGATTGGTGCACTGCCTATGCTCCAAAGTGTGTATGCTCCACAGAAGAATAAATGAAGTATAAGTTGATGTTTATCATACTGAATATTACTTTGAAGAAAACCTGCTTTAAACTGTGAAGTAACAGTTAACTAGCAAGTGAATATTGGTACCTTTTGAAACAAAGGACTGTTTCTGTTGTCTAAAATATCTCTTAGTTGAACCTTGCTTTAAACGGGGAATAAAAGCCTTTATTACCCTACACTCGGACTCTTTGTTCTTTAACAGCGCTACCTAGTGGCGTATAATCTTTGTGTCACCAGCAACCGCGTGACACTCTGTAGGTATGGAAGGAGAGTACCTAGAGAAAGCATTTTGAATTTCTCTTTGTAGAGGAATTTGTTCAATTCTCTGAGATCCAGAATGGGTCTGTATCCCCCTGTTTTCTTGGGAATCAGAAAATAGGGGGAGTAGAAACCTGACCCTTGTTGAGGAAGAGGAACCTCTTCTATTGCCCTTTGGGCGAGAAGAGTGGTCACCTCTTGTCCCAACAGGTACAGGAGAGATGGGGGAGAATTGAATTGTCTCACCATGGTATGGGGAGGAAGGCTGGAGAAATGTAGTTTGTAGCCCTCTCTGATGATAGAAAGGGTCCACGGTTCTGATGTGATTTGTTCCCATCTGGGAGCAAAAGGAGCCAACCTTCCTGGAATGGTGAGAGGTTCTGGCTGTTGCAGAGCCAGAAAGGGTAAGTTCTCTAGAACCAAGTCAAAAACCCTGAGGAGGTTGGGACTGCTGGATTGTAGCAGTCCCTGTGGCCTTTGTTCTGGCCTGCTTAGTTTGCTGACGCTTAGGAGCAAAGCGAACTTGGGAAGATTGCTGGCCAGTATTTGTGGAAAATCTGGTCTTTTTATAGAAAGTTTTCTTAAAAGGTTTTTTCTTGGCAGGGGTAGAGGTAGACTTAGAAAGTCTATCTAAAGCAGCATTCTCTGCATCCATTTGAGTGGCTTTGATTTGCCACTCTTTGCCAAAGAGATTTTCACCTGTACAGGGCAGATTGCCCAAGCCTTCTTGTACCCAGGGTTCCAAATCAGAGGCCTGGAGCCAAGCCAGTCTGCGAGCTGCTATGGCTATGCCAGAGGCTCTGCTTGCCCCCTCAAAAGAGTCAAAGGCTGCTCTGTTGGAGAACTTGGAAACATCTTGAGTGTGCTTTAGCAAAAGAAGGAATTCCTCCTGTTTATCCTCTGGGATAAAGGGGAGAAATTGACGTATCTTTAATGCAATCTCTTTCAAAAACATGCCCATATAAAGGCTGTATGAATTGATTCTGGCAATAAGCATGCTAGCTTGGAAGATTTTTCTCCCAAAAGCATCCAGAGTCCTACATTCTCTTCCTGGAGGGGTAGAAGAGTGTCTTTTGGTACTCTTTATCTTTTTCATAGCAGACTTCACCACAATAGAGTGGTGAGGAAGCTGAGTTTTTTGAAAACCAGGAGAAGGAGGAACCGGATACATGGTGTCCAAACGTCGAGAATGTGGAGATAGGGTAAGAGGAGCCTCCCACAAATCCATCATGTGTTCTTGAAGAATTTCATGTATGGGTAAGGTGGCTGCCTCTTTAGGAACCTTAGAGTATCCTAAAATATCTAATTTCTTTGCTCTAGGTTCCTTTTCTGAGGATACAGATATGGAGAGTCCTTTAGCTACTTCAATAATGAAGTCTTGAAAGGACAAATCCTCTGGAGGAGACATTCTCCTTTTTGGAGAAGAGGGCTCCTCAGGAAGAGTGAAAGAGACGTCAGCAGAATCATCTGAGGTATCAGACTCTTCAGAGGATTCAAAGTATCGTCTATTTGCTTCCAGAGATCGATACGCGTACCGATCGGTACCGACATCGGGCGTACCGGGTATCGGAGCAGTATCAAAGAAAGCTCCGGAACCGGAGACCGGAACCGGCATGCTACTGGAAGTAGATGCTCTGGGTACCGGTATCGGTTGCGGTACCGGAATCGGAGTCGGAACCGATTGTCGCGGTACCGATGGCGGTGCAGCATTAATGAAGGTCAGTAAGGCCTGCTGCATGGATTGTACCGTAGTACCCATTGCCGCCACAACTGCCTGGAAGTCGGTACCGGTGTTAGCCGGTACCCCAGAGCAGTCTAACAGGAGATCGGTCGAGGCCGTGCCATCGATGTCTACCTGTAACCCCATAGGAGGAGCTTTGGAAGCCGGAGCTTCCCGCCGGGGTTTTTTGGCTGGGGCAGGGTCCTCAGGGTCAATTGCAAGGGCCTCTCGCTGCTTAGAGGGAGATTTGCCTTTTGAGGACTTGCCCGAAGAATGTTTGGTTACCTGAGATCCATCAGGAGAAGAAGACCTGGAGGATGTTGATGCTGGAGTATCGTTAGAAAACAGCATATGAAATTTATTTGCTCTGTTCTGTAAGCCCCTTTTGGACATCAGAGAGCAGGATGGACAATCCGGAATGGAATGGTCAGGCCCCAAACATTTAAGACACCACTCATGGGTGTCGGTAAGTGAAATAGTACCGGTACACTTAGTGCATTTTTTAAAACCAGAAGCTGGTTTTTCCATGAGGGAGACCTGAGAAGGCCTAGAGGCCTCACAGAAAAAATACACCAAGTGTAAGAGAGTAATATATATATATATATTTTTTTTAAATAAACGAGAAAAGGACCGTCGATACCGGTCCGGAATCGGGGAAGGCAGACACGCGGTCAAAGAAACAAATTAAAATAACAATTTCTTCAGCGGTGACAGGAACACGACCTGCTGGCTCCGCGGAAAAAGAAGAACTGAAGAGAGTTGGTCAGGAAGGCGGGAAGGCAGCGCACATGTGCTGTGGGAGGCCCCAAAAGCTTCCTTTCTGGGAAGCTGGGGAGCTTTCCCGCGCAGGCTCTGTCGATTCCGACGTACCCATATGTGAGGACTCATTCCTGCTTGTTCCTGGAGATTGCCAATTCCACCCACTATCTAACTTAAATGACCCTCTCCACTACTCCTTCCTATCACCTCCACCTACCTACTGGGCATGCACATAGTCCAATAATTAACAAATATCAAATAATTAACAAATATCAAATTGTAAATAGTACACATCTTAGTCTGGCTTAAGCCAAAGTGCTGTTCTAATTCTAATTTATTTTTTATTTATTTTATTTATTTATCGCTTTTATATACCTCGCTTTTTAAAATCAGTGCGGTTTACAAGTAACACTTTTGTGCAGAACAGGAAGCCTGTTATGCACTTACATTGAACAGGTGAAATAACTTGGATTTCCAACTGGGGAAACTATCTATAACTAACTACCGCTATTTAATCTAACTACCGCTATCTACAATATATACATGGGTCGCTTTTTCTTCACAGTATACACGAGTTGTTTGTTATTTACAGATGGCTGGTTGAATACAACTATCTACTGCTATCTACAATAAGACATGAGTTGTTTGTTAATTACAGATGTCTATCTAGGTGTATGGTGGAGAGATTGGATTACTGGGCTGTGAATAGTGCAGGAGAAAGAGGTGGTGTTTTAATGCTTTTCTGAACTGAGAAAGGTCTGTGATCGCTCAGACGGCAGATGGGAGCGCATTCCAGCATCTGGGGGCATAGAACTTAAAGGCTCGGTTCCTTGTTGCCTGGGTGCATTTAGTTACATCCTTGGGAGTCTGTAGTGTGTTGGTGGCGAATGTGACCTTCTAATGTATATAGTTTTGTCCTAATACTAATTCTAATGTATATAGTTTAACTATTATATGTAATTAATTATGTACTGTTTGCTGTACACATCAAAGGTTGTTTATTGTAAACCACATTAGATCTATTGGAAAAAGCGGTATAAAATTTCTAATAAAATAAAATAAAATAAAAATAAAAAATGAGGTTATGGCTCAGAGGCTATGAGAGATACATCTGCTGGAGGCAAGGGGCTAAGAGATAGAGAAAGAGAGATGAAGTGATGGATTGGGGGCTAAAAGAGAAAAAAAACACTGGGTGATGGCTGGGGAAGGCTATGAGACAATCACTGAGGCATGGCTGTGGGGTATGAGAAAGACACTGGATGATGGCTGGGGGAGCGTGAGAGAGAATAAGAGAAAGAGGCACTGGGTGATGGTTTTTGGGGGGTTATGAGAGAGACACTGAATGATGGCTGTTGGGGGGCTATGAAAGAAAGATAGTGGGTGATGGCTGTACAGGGAAGGCTATGACAGAGAGATGCTGGATACTGGTTGGGGGTGAGAGGATGAGAGAAAGTAGGTGATAGCTGTTGGGGTTACTATGAGGGATTTTTTTTGCTTCATGTATTACCAGACCATGGTGATAAGTGAAGCAGAAAAGGAAGTTGCCTCAGGTGCAGCTATAAAGGGTCACTGCTATGCTGTTGACAATGTACTCATTGGGGTTGGTGGAAGGAGAAGGAGGATAAGGATTGCTGACTTCTGTTGGCACTATGTAATGGCATGTTAAGGGCCTGATTTATTACGTTTTTTTTCCAATAGAAAATGTGAAAACAGTAAATCGGGCCCTTAAAAAAAGGAGCTATCATACATTTTTGGAGGGTGGAGTGGAAAGGGCACTTGGGGCCAAGGTCCTGAGTTTTAAAACTGGCTCTTAGATTCCAAAAAAAAAATTTCAAGGCCTGCTCTAAATCAATTAAAATAAATTCAGGAGCATGTTTACTAACATACGCCGAATGCTTTCACTTATTATGTGTTTTTTATTTTTTTTAAGTGCTGTCAGGTCAGTGCTGACTCCTGGCAACCCAGCAGCCCCTGGGTTTTCTTGGCAAGGTATAACTGGAAGTAGATTGCCAGGCCTTTTCTTCTGAGGCAAAGGGGAGGGTAAAGTGACTTGTCGAAGGTCACAAGGCATGCCAGGGAGAATCAAACCCCGATCTCTTGGATACTAGGCTATTGCTCTAATCTCTAGGCTACTCCTCCACTCACTATTGTGTGTAAAGTGTTAAAAAATGTGCAGTAAGTGCAAAGCCTCGATAGTAAATGCAAGGGATATGTCCAGTATCTGCCCTGCATTTACAGCGTGACCAGAATTGCACACAATATTCAAGGTGCGGTCATACCATGGAACGATACAGAAGCAGTATAATATCTTTGGTTTTATTCTCCATTCCTTTGCTTATGATTCCTAGCATTCTATTTTCTTTCTTGGCCGCCGCAGCACACTGGACAGAAGGTTTCAATGTATTATCCATGATGACATCTAAATCTTTTTCCTTGGTGGTGGTTCCTAATGTAGAACCTTGCTTTGTATAACTGTAGTTTGGGTTGTTCTTTTCTAGGTGCATAATTTGCACTTGTCCACATTAAATTTCATCTGTCATTTGAACATTCAACCTTCCAATTTATCAAGGTCCTCTTGCAATTTTTCACAATCCTCTTGCATTTTAACAACTTTGAATAATTTTGTGTAATCTGCAATTTTGATCACCTCACTCATTATTCCTATTTCCAGGTCATTATGAATATGTTAAAAAGCAGCGGGCCCAGAACAGATCCCTGGGGTACTCACTATTCACCTTTCTCCACTGAGAAAAGACAAAATTAGACCTTACCTGCTAATTGTCTTTCCTTGAGTCCCTGCAGTCCAGTCCAGTACTGGTGAGTTATCACCATCCACCAGCAGCTAGGAACTGAGCATGTCAGATTTCTGATGTCACAGTAGAAGTACTCCCTCCTCAGGCACCAGAAACCAGTATCCTGTTGACAAAGCTGATTTCTAGAGAGCACAGCTAGTCACCCGTGCAAACATGTCCTCCAGCATAAACATGAAAAGAGCAATGAACTGTGTCATTTAACCAACAAAAACATCATGGAACTACATACAGCATGAGAAGGAAGCCAAAAAACGGATTCATACTTGCCCATCCATCAGTCCCTGGGATGAGGAACCCAGTGAGAGATAAGATGAGATTCTCAGAGGAAATGAGCCCTCCAGTGTTAGCAGCTGGACTCACCCACTCCATCAGAACCTAAAAGGGCTACAAAAAGAAGCCATACATCGACTAAAAGAGGGGAAGTCCTGGACTGGACTGAAGGACTCAAGGACAGACAGTTAGCAGGTAAGGCCTGATTTCACCTTCCTAATTGTCCCCCCAGTCCAGTCCTTGTGGGATGTATCAGAGCAGTGATTAAGAATGGGAGGGACTCGCGAATCCAGCTTGGAACACCAATGCCCCAAAACACGCATCATTAGCCGCTTGCACATCCAGGCGGTAGTGACACGTAAAGGTGTGTAGCAACAACCATGTGGCCATGCGACAGATGTCTGCGGGCAGCACCAGCCCATGCTCTGCCCACAAGGTCACCTATGACCTGGTGGAATGTGCTTTAAGACTGCTATGCACTGGCCTGCCCTTAAGAATATAAGCTGATATGATAGTGTCCTTCTCTCAATGGGCCACCAAAGCCTTGGAAGCCACCTCCCCCAGATCACCAAACAAGACAAAGAGATGGTCCAACCTACAGAAGGATTCCATCCACTTCAAGCAGTGTTGCAGAGTTCTACGCACATCCAGCCAATAAAGTTGATGACTGTCCTCTGAATCCTCAATAGGAGAACAACCCAGAAGGATCACCGTCTGATTCAAATGAAAACTCGACGCCACCTTGGGCAGAAAGGACGGCATGGGCCACAGCTAATCTTCTCTTTAGAGAGGAGTAAAAAGGAGGCCCTGTAGGACAGGGCTTGCAGTTCAGAAATCTGACGTGCTGAGCAAATGGCCACCAGGAAGATCATCTTCAGAGTAAGATCCTTTAGAGAGGCCCACGCAAATGGCTCGAATGGATTGTCTGTCAAGGCTTTAAAGACCAAATTAAGATCCCAAGGCAGCACCATGGCTCGCATGGGCAGCGAGATTGCTTCACTGCCTGGAGAAACCGGATGACATCCTAGTGAGCCGCCAAGGAATAACTGTGCACCTTACCCTGGTAACAAGAGAGAGCCGCCACCTGGACCTGCAAGGAGTTCAAAGCCAACTCCTTGCTGAGACCCACCTGCAGAAATGCTAGGATGTCAGGAAGCGAAGTGGCTAGAGGCCGGAGCTCTCCATCTTCGCACCAACTTTCAAATACCCGCCAAACTCTGGTATAGGCTAACGAGGTAGAGTGCTTGCGAGATTTAAGCATGGTGGGTATCACTGCTGCTGAGTAGCCCTTGTGTCTTAACCACACCAATTCAGGAGCCAGGCCGTAAGCCAGAACTGATCCACTTGAGGTAACAGTATCGGATCCTGCAAAAGCAGGTTGATCCTGCTCAGGAATTGCCAAGGCTGCACCACCACAAGCCAAAGCAGATTGGGATACCATGGCCGATGAGGCCAGTCTGGAGCAATCATGACCACCTTTCGCTGGTGAGCCTCTATGTGTTGGAGCAGGCACCCTATGAGGGGCCAAGGATGAAGACACGCAGCAAACTCTGTCAGCCACAGCTGCGCTAGGGCGTTGAAGCCTTTGGACATGGTTCCCTGAACCTGTTTAAGAACCATGGTGCCTTTGCATTCCATGCTGATGCCATGAGATCCATGATTGGCATGCCCCAGTGGACTGTCAGTTCATGAAACACAGCTGCATTCAACATCCATTCTCCCGGATCCAACCGGTGTCGACTGAAGTAGTTGGCTTGAACATTTTCTCTTCCTGCTATGTGAGTTGCCAAGAGAGCCTCCAGATTCTCCTCTGCCCAAATTAGTAAAAGGTACACCTCCTCCACAACATCATACTGCCCGTGCTCCCCTGACAGCTGATATATGCTACTGTTGTCATGTTGTCAGAACAGACCCCTATGGCCCTCACAGAGGTCAGGGGTAGGAAAAACTGGAGTGTCAGGAATATTGCCCTCATTTCCAGCCTGCTGATGAACCAAGCACTCTCCAATGGAGACCACAGCCCCTGAGTCACTTGTGACTGACAATGTGCCCCCCCCCCCACCCCGTGAGGCTGGCATCGGTCGTCACCAGAATCCAGTCCGGGGTCTCCAGTGGCATGCCTGCTGCCAAGTGTTCTGACTGCAGCCACCAGGCGAATTGAATTCTCATTAACAGGAGACAGACCAAGTGCCGCAACACTGCGGGGACCAACAGGAGAGTAAGGCTGAATGAAGAGGTCTCATGTGAGCTCTCACCCATGGGATGAGATCCAAGGCCGCCGCCATGAAGCCCAGAATCTGCAGATAGCAGCATGCCGAGGGAGCCACCATACTTAGGAAGTTCCACACTGGAGCTTGTAGCTTCTGCGCCCTCTCGGATGATACAAAGACATGCCCCAGCTTGGTGTTGAAGCGTGCTCCAAAGTACATCAGCTTTTGAGTCAGTTCAAGACTGCTTTTGACCAGATTCATTACCCAACCAAGGCTCTGCAAAAAGGCCACTACTTTCTGGGGGGCCACTGAACTTTCGGCCTACGATTTCATCCTGATTCGCCAATTGTAGAGGTATGGGTGAACTAAGATGCCTTGTTGGTGTAAAGCCACCACCGCCATCACCATGATCTTGGTAAAGGTGCAGGGAGTGGTGGCCAGCCCAAAAGGCAACACCTGGAATTGGAAATCACCCACTGGTACCGAAAACCTCAAACGGCTGATGGTCCGAAAACGGCGGATTGGAATATGAAGGTACACTTCCATGAGGTCCAGGACAGAAGGAACTCCCCCTTCCTTACCGCTACAACTACCAAGCGGTAAGGTCTCCATGCAAAAATGAGGGACTCACAAGGCACGGTTGACATGCTTGATGTCCAGAATAGGGCGGAAGGACCTGTCCTTCTTGGGGACCACAAAGTAGATGGAGTATCGACCTAACCCACATTGGTCAGTCTGAACCGGCACCACAGCTTCCAGTGACAAGAGCCATTGTAAACTGATCTGGATCGCCTGCCGCTTGGCTGAGGCCTTGCATGGAGACTGAACAAAGGCAGGGGAGAGAAGATGCGCAAACTTCAACACGTACCCCTCCCTGATCAATTCCAAAACAAACTGATCAGTAGTTATGCTGAACCAGGCGTAAAAAAACTGCTGTAGCCGACCCCTTACTGGTATCACTTCTTCATGGGTCGGCCTCAATTCATTGGGGCTTCTTGGGAGGTGCCGGAACGGCAGGGTAATAATCTCTCCCGGATCCCCGATAGCCTCAAAAGGGCTGCCCTCTAAGTGCATAACGACCAGGCTGGTAAGGAGCAAAACAAACTACTCGGAATATCCTATAATCCTGGGACTGACCCCTGGGAGCAGTGCCTTGCTTAGGGCCCTTCGGACGGTCCTCCAGCAACCGTGAGCCCTTAATCTCTTCCAAATCCTTGACCAGCTTGTTCAGAGCTTCCCTGAACAGCAATTTGCCCTTATAGGGCAGCTTACTTAGCCTGGTTTTGGATGACACATTCGCCGACCAGTTTCGCAACCAAAGAAAGCGTTGAGTGGCAATAATAGAGGCCATAGTCTTAGATGAGACCCGTACCAGGTCATAAAAAGTGTCCGCCAGAAAAGCAGAGGCTGACTTGAGCTGAGCTGCCTCCGGCGATACACTGGCAGGTTCTAGGTCCGCTGACCCAAGCCCTTACATCCAGCAAATGGAGACCTTGGTAACACAGGCCCACAGATGGAAGCCTGGAGAGCAAGAGCACTAATATCAAAGGCAAGCTTTAAAAGTGTCTCGAGCTTACAATTCTGTACATCTTTTAGCGCTGTACTTCCCTCCACGGTGATAGAGGATTTCTTGGTAACTGCTGAGACTAGAGCATCCACCTTAGGCATCTTGAGGAGCTCCTTCTCTTCTTGTGGAATGGGGTAGAACTGAGCAATGGCTCTTCCCCCTTTCAACCAGGTCTCCGGGGCTTCCCATTCCACCTCTTATCATTTGTGGTGAGCAGGGAAGGATGCTTAAGAAGACTTAAGATTCTTGGGGGAATGCTTCTTTCATCGCTGCTGTCTGACCCCATGAGGCTGAGGGAGCCGGTGCTGTGATTCCCGGCGTGTGCAGGACAGCCCAGCTGACGTCACTCTCTGCACTATTTAAAAGCTTTGTTGCAGAGCCTACCTTTGGGAACGCTTCTTTCATCGCTGCTGTCTGACCCCGTGAGGCTGAGGGAGCTGGTGCTCTGATTTCCGGCGTGTGCAGGACAGCCCAGCTGACGTCACTCTCTGCACTATATAACACCTTGCTGTTTAGTACGGCGTTCTGCCGTCGGCGTTCTGTTGGGGCTTGCTCCTAAGGGGCGTGTCCAAAGGGGCAGGTCACGCCCCTTGTGAGCTCCTTAGGAGCACGTTAGGAGCTAGTTTGTCTGTGAGGAATGCCTGGAGGAAAACGGAAGAAGAAAACCCCCCAAGTAGCATCTCAGACGGGGACCCTCGATAAACACGTGATCTCTACCCCACGAATGAAACATCCAGGTACTGACTTTCCCGTGCCTCTTTCAAACGGTGCAAGTTTGAGCTCAGTGGAGCGAACTCCCCCTCTTCCCCCCGGATCTTTGGAAGTGTCTCCTGAGTTTCAGAGCGCAGATTGCTCTCTGAAGGACAATGTGCTCCCCAGTGTGGTTTCCTGGAAGGAGCCCCTTGTCCCTATTTCAGACCCCCAGGCTTCCACAGTCTCATTGTTGGATGTTTGGAAGGTGGTATCTCGTACCGAGCAAGTCCTTGCTGACATTGTTCCCTCTTTATGTCAATTTACTAAGGACACAGTCGCAAAATTTCAAACCTTAGATTCACAAGTGGGTGCTTTAAGCTCCCAGGTTACTAATATGGCCACTCAAGTTAAATCTTGTGTTGAATTTCATTCTGCTTATTCTAAGGAGAGTGGTATATTACACCAGAAACTTGAGAATCTGGAAAATCTGTCACGTATAAAAAATTTGAGAGTGTTAAATTTTCCTGTTTGTTCTTTATTGTCTCCTCGGATTTTGTTTCAGAAATACCTTAAGGACGTCCTCCTCTTATCTCAGGTTGAATCTATTATTATCGTTAAATGTTATTACCGTACTGCTAAGGATGTTTCACCTGTGGTGGATATTGAGGGGGACGCCCTTCCGGTCCCTGATAAATTTGATTTAACTGCTTTTTTGGAAGACACACAGGATGTTATTTCTTCTAGAGCAACGCTACTTGTTACATTGGCTTCTGAGGAAGATAAGAGTATTATTTTTAAAGCCTATTTCAGAAAGAAGGAAGTACAATTCTGTGGGGATTCTATTTCAATCTTTCCAGATGTATCACGTAGTACCCAAGAACGTAGGAAAGCATTTTTGATGTATAAAGCTAGGGTTCTAGCTCTTGGAGCCACTTTTTTTTTAAGATATCCATGCAAGTGCTGTGTCTCATTAGGCTATGATAAATATGTGTTCTTTACATCATCTGACTTAGAGAAGTGGATTTTGTCTAGGGAAAGACGCTTTGATGTTTCTTTTTTTTTCTTTTTATGTTTGATCTTGTCCTGGTAGGGGGTTTTAGGGGAAACTTGTCAGGCTGAATTGGTAGGTCAGGGTTATAAGTATTTATGTCCCTGGCCTTGATTATTTTGTATTTTTCTGTTAGGTCAAAAGAAACTCCCCAATAAGTGGTCTGTTAAGGCTGATGATTTTCTTCATGCTGTTTTTCTTTTTGTATATTTTTTAATTAAGCCGTATTTCCTTGTACTGTAATGTTTTACTGTATAATTGAAAAAATTCTCTTAAATAAATAAATAAAAAAAATAAAAAAAGAAGACTTAAGATTCTTAAGCAAAGGATCCTCCAATGCCTCCTCCACCGATGAGGGCACTGGGACAATATTGAGCGCTGCCAGTGAGTAAGAAATTAGAGCAGTTAGCTCTTCCCGATGAAACACCCACACTTCAGTAGGGTCCTCCCCCTTTGGGATCTCCCCTTCCTCCAGCTCAGGCCCAGCAACCTTTCCCCAAAGGGCTGATGGGCCCTCCAGTGCATTATCAGAAGCAGGAGAATGTGGAGAGCTCTGTTCGGTCCAGGGGGCCTCATAAACACATTGTCTCTTAAGCGGGGGCACCCCCAAGGTCGCAAGCCCCTCTGGTAGGGCGAACTGCTTAGGCTTTGTGGCAGGAAATGAGGCCAAAGGCGCGTTGCCCAACTTCTGGGAGAGGCAGTAAGCCTGATGAAGTCTTAAAATAAAAGACAGAGAAAAAGAAATCGCAAAACAATCTGGAACCCCAGATTCAGTAGGCCCGAGAAGGACTAACACCATGCTTCTCCCAGTCCTGAGGTAAAATGGAAAGAGCAAGGAAAATGGCTGTGCTTCCTGCCAAAACCACGGGCACTGTAACAGCAGAAATGGCCTCGGAGGCTTCCAAAGCTCACTCCATGCCTGCCACGTTCAAAAACAAGCAGCGCAGCTGTCCCGGCAGCCAAAAAGTAAACCAAAACCTTTTTGCCACTTAAAAACATGTCTGGCATCCCCAGCCATGCCACTGAGAGAACCGCCCGGCCAGTTAATCCCGTCATGGAGAAGACATGCGATCCGACAAGGGGAGAAGGCAAAGACTGCAAAGAGCAGTAGAAAACACGTACCTGACAAGGGTTCTTACCGTAGGGAGTGAAGGTCCATGAAGGCAGGAGTCCTGAGCCACTGTGTGTCAAAGCTGCGATGTCTTCTGATTTCCTCTGTCAGTCCTGGCAGGTGACCCAGCCAAGGCTCAGGTATGCTTTGGGATCACCCACTGATGTCCTGCTTAGCCCCAATCCTGCCTTTCTTAACAAGTATTACTTTTTTTTTCAAATTCTATTCAAGAGAAGTGATCCAATGTCCATTCAGTAGAGTCCAGCCATGCAGGATCTCCAACCTAGCTGCTAGGAATTGAGATATTGGTTTCTGGTGCCTGAGGAGGGAATACTTCTACTGTGACATCAGAAATTTGACATGCTCAGTTCCTAGCTGCTGGTGGACAGAGATAATCCACTAGTACTGGACTAAAGAGACTATTAGGAATTGGCCATTTAGCCCTACTCTCCACTTTCTATCTTTTAACTGGTTCCTGATCCACAATAGTACACTGTCTCTAATCCCATGTCTTTTTAATTTGGCCAAGTATCACAAGGGACCATGTCAAAGGCTTTCTGAAAATCCAACTACAGTAGATCAACTGGCTCACCTTGCTCTACCTGTTTATTCACACCTTCAAAAAATATAACAGATCAGTAAGACAACACTTTCCTTGACTAAATTTTGCTTGGGGGCCCCTCAGGACTTTCGCTGCTGCTTATAGCACCAGGCTCCCAGCCCATCTTCCAACCAAGCTGGAAGAAAAAGGATAAACTGGGCAAAATAAAATTAAAAAAAAAATCGTAAAGGAATTCAAGAAAACATGCACTAAGCATTTAAGACCCTTAGCTGACAACTTAAGTGTGGGGAAAGCCAGGGATCAAGTTAGGTCTATAGCACTGTAGAAGGAATTCAACTTAGCAAACTAAGGAGGCCTCATGGTCTTTACCATCTATGATGTTTTACGCTTCTTCGACAACACGCATTTCTCCCCATCCCCTCACATCTGCAAAGGGAGCCATATTACAGCAGCAAGTATGCATTCCTATTTTCCCAATGAATGCTCCCCTTGATTGTTACAAGCACGATGAGAACATGGCCTTCACAAACATATGCACTGAACCTATCTAAATTACGAGAAGTGCAAATATATTATAGCCAAGAGATGCTGAGAGTGCCATTGTTTGCATTCTTCCTTTCAACCTCACGTCCAGATCTCTCGCAAGCCTCGCTGAGTCCGTCACCTTGCCCCCTCCCGTGCCCCAAGGCTTAGAAAGCATCTCTACCCCCCCCCCCCCCCCCCCCCCCCGCAAGCGCTGCCAGAGGTCTAGAGATATGGGGGAGGGAGCAGCTGCGCCCCAATTCCAAGCTCTGGCTTCTGTTGGGGGGGGGGGGGGAGCTAAGGAAGCTGCGTCGCTCTTTTCCCCCGGAGGAGTGGTGATGTGATCGCCGTCAATCCCGGGACGGGGACACGAACCTGTTAAGATGAGGATGCCGAGAGTCTCCGACCCACTCATTCTGGTCTGCCGAGATGAGGGAGGAGGGGGTGCGGCGGGGGCTTCTCCCTGGAGGAGGGGGAAGGGCCACGGCGGCTACTGCTGCTGCTCCTCCAGCTGTGCCAGAAAGCGGCTGCGCGCGAGCGTCCGCCAGCTGTGGCTCCCCCTCCCTCTCCCCCCCTTTCTCGAGCTGCTCGCCGACGCCCCCACCTGGCCGCGACTCTACGTGCCTGCTATACCCAGATTTGCTTCCTGGGTTTTTCTGTCTGCCGTACCCGAGGATTAAACTGTACCCAAACCAAAAAAACAAGGGAATTACATATGGGCGGATTGCACCTTTCTAAAGGTCTTGAGCTGCCTGCCAAACGTGCTTATGAAGGCTATTGCTGGAAATAAGTTTTTAATTTAGGAGGTTCTGAGTTTGCACATAACTATAAAAAATCTGTCTTGATTCAAACATTTCTACTATAGTGGAAAAGGGCTGCCGGTGTCAATGTGGAAATGCATTTTCTTGTATGGACAGCATATGTTAGTTATTCTGTTGCAGTTTGGTTAGTGTTTAAGAATTGTTGGTGGCTTAAAAAAAGATGCAAAAGCTTTTTTCAATGTCATTTTCAACAGGATAAGTTTCAGATGAGGCTGACCTTTACATCAAATCAGAAGCTGATTGGTCCTCTTTAAAAAATGTTGTCATGCTTTGTGAAAAGCAATGCAAGATTAGATGCCTCATTAGTTTTGTGATATTTTAATTTTTATGTTAAGTGCCGTCGAATCGAAGTTGACTCATGGCGACCCTCTGGATAGCTATCCTAAATTGTGTTCGGTCTTCAGTCAAGCGGCTCATTGTTGACAGACTAGTACCCATAGCTGCTGTTATTGTATCGATCCATCTCATTGCTGGCCTTCCTCTTTTGCGTTGACCTTCTATCTTGCCAAGCATGATGTCTTTCTCTAATGATCTCCCTCTTCGCATGTTGTGTCCAAAGTATGAAAGTCAAAGTCTTGCCATCTGAACTTCTAAAGAAAGCTTAGGTTTGATCTCCTCTAGTACCGACTGGTTTGTTCTTCGGGTAGTCCATGGTATACACAGCTTCTATTTCCTTGCATGCGTCGTTGTAGTACTTTTCCTTGTCCTGTCTTGCTGCACGTTGGAAATCTCTGTTGAGTTCTGTGATTGTCTTTCTTTCTCCTCTGGCTTTAGCTTCTCTGCGTTTCTGGGCAATTTTCAGAGTTTCTTCCGTCATCCATTTTGGCCGTTTTTTCTTTTTCACCTTTTCTAGAGACTTCTCGCTTTCTTCCAACACAACCTTCTTGATGTCATTCCATAACTCTTCTGGAGTTCTGTCATTTGTATCTAAAGCAGCAAATCAATTTTGCAGGCAGTCTGAATTCCAGTGGTATATTCTCAAGGTCATATTTTGCTGCATTCATGACTGGTTTGCTCTTTTTCAACTTTAGCTTGAGTTTGCATACTAGTAGTTGATGATCTGTACCACAGTCAGCTCCAGGTTTTGTTTTTGTTGATGTTATAGAGCTTTTTCATCGTTGACTTCCACAGATGTAGTAAATTTGATTTTTATACAATCCATTGGGTGAAGTCCATGTGTACAGTCGCCGCTTGTGTTGCTGGAAGAAGGTGTTTGAGATGAATAGATCGTTGCAGAATTCTATCAGTCTTTCTCCAGCTTCATTTCTGTTGCCAAGTCCATATTTTCCAACTATTTTGCCGCCTTCTTTTTTGCCAACGTTTACGTTCCAGTCACCCATGACTATCAGGATATCCTGTTTGCATGTTCTGTCAATTTCAGCTTGTACTTGTTCATAGAACTCTTCAATTTCATTCTCTTCTGCAGCTGTTGTTGGGGCATATACTTGAATTATAGTTGTGTTGATAGGCAATCCTCATAGACGAATAGAGATTAAGTGTTCATTTTAGTCACATTGGACGCAGAGTCCCTATATACTAATGTACCCCAAAAAGAAGCTTTAGGCATTATTGGACAATATTTTCTCAAACGGACAGCACATCGACGCATTCCTACATCATTCCTTTTGTTCTGGCACAAATAGCACTGTTTGAGAACTTTTTTTGTTTTAGACATTTGTTTTATAAACAAATAAAAGGAGTAGCTATGGGGTCGGCCATCGCCCCTGATATAGCTAACCTCTATATGTTTAATTTTGAGGAATGTTTTCTGAAAGAGCATCATGATTTAATGATGGTTTTATGGATTCGGTACATAGACGACATCCTCATTCTTTGGAAAGGTACGGTAGAATTATTTTCAGAGTTTAATGTATGGATTAATCAATTGGATACGATCTTACGGTTTCAAATTACATATGACCCTCATAAGATTCTATATCTAGATCTGATGATTAGGAAAGAGGAAAATTGCTTTTCTACCACACTTTACAGGAAGCCAACTGATAGGAATCAATTATTGCGTTATGACAGTTTTCATAACTCATCATTGAAGAAGAATCTTCCAGTGGGTCAATTTTTGAGGGTCAGAAGAGCCTGTACCAATAGACAGGATTTTGAAAAAGAGGCAGCAAATATGAAAAGGCAGTTTTTAACCAGGAAGTATCCTGCACAATTTATAGAACAAGCATACAAAAGAGCTAGGGATTCTTCTCGAGAATCATTTTTGAAATCTAAAATAAAAAAAGAAGACATAAGGATGGTTTGTCCTCTGTTGTATTCTCACTTTTCTTGGAAAATTATTAAGATATTGAAGAAAGAGTGGCACCTTATTCAAACCTTGCCTGCTTTTCAAGATATGAGTCTTACAATAGCACATAAGCGCAATGTGAATTTGCGTAATTTACTCGTGCCCTCAGCTCTCACTGAAAGGAGATATTTATCTCAGTATAAAGGACAATTCCAGTGCGGGAAATGTTCTGTTTGCCTTAACGTACTACCTGTCAGAGACATATCTATTCACCCCACCACACATAAAAAGTTTTATATTGATAATTTTTCCAATTGTGACACCTCCAATGTCATTTATGTAATACAGTGTCCCTGTAGAAAACTGTATGTTGGAAAAACCACCCATAACATCAAAATTAGAATTATGGAGCACAAAAGTTGTATTAAAAGGAATTTGGTAGATAAACCCCTCGTTGCCCATTGGCAAGAGTACCAGCATAAGTTTACTGATTTGAGATTTTTTGTTATTAAGAAAGTTAAAATTAACTGGAGAGGTGGAGACATCAATAAAACCATTTTGAGGCTTGAACAGAGGTTTATATTTTTATTAGATTCACTTATTCCAAATGACCTCAACTTGGACAAAGATTTTTCCATCTTTCTTTAATGGTTTTCTATTATGTTTTTAAGTTGATTTTTATTCATATATGGTCTACCTTTTTGTGCTTTTTATGTGAAGTTTATATAAATAGAAATGATTGTATAAACATTATCAGATCCTCCAATTTGCTGTGTTTTGATTTATAACAAGACCACTGGATGATGTGAGTCTGTTTTGAGTTCAAATGGCTTTATATTTTTAGACATAATGCCCCTTCATGGACGGTTTTTATAGGCCATAGTTGGTTTTTTAATCGCGGCTGGTCTGTGTTTATTTCATCTTCATCGGAGTTTCGTTTCGGTGTTATAGCTCCGCCCCTGGATCCGCCCCTTTTCCCCCGCTCTCAGATCCAGCGCTTAAGTGTGCACATGAGCCGGCGTTTCTCAGAATGTAATTCATATTGGCACGACACGGACTGCGCCGAACTCCTAAGTAAGAATATTGATTTCTCCCCTGCAAAAAGCTGCTTGTGTTATGGAAGCACTAAATTGTCCGAATGATTTATGCACATTAAGGAGTTGGTTACAATTTGTAAACCTTCGGGTTTCATAAACACCACATTGAATTATAAATGTTGCTTTTATTGGTATAGTCTATACTAAGAGAAATCATTTATATTTTATTCCTGAGGGTAATTGAGGTGTTCTTTGCTGTGTCATCGCCCAGAACACGTTGTTCACCTGTTTATCCTGAGACAAAGTGGCTACACATATAATTCTTATTAAAAAAAGAAGCATTACATTCTAGTGCAATGTTGGCAGCACTATAGCGTTTTTTTAAAAAATAGGTTTTATTTAATTAGTACAGATGAGATATAGTTTTTTTTCGGCTATATTTGCCTTTACAATTATGGTTACAAGACAATAAAGGTATAATATACCTTTTTGGAAATGTTTTTCGTTTCATTGCATAACAATAACATGCATCAATATATGATCCTTTTCCCCCCTATCGCTCCTGCTGCGTTCTCTCACGCATGTTTTGTTTTGATGGTCCATTCTGATTAAGGATATTTGGTCAGATAATTGTATATGTTATATATTTTATATGTATGTATTATAGTTATATGTGTCTTTTTTAATCTTATTTGTTGGTCATTATTTTTAGTTATACAAGTATAGTGTTTCATAAAGACCACAAGTTGATCGGTCCTCATTATTCAACACAAAGGTATTTATTACCGCATAACACATATAGCTTGTCACATCCCTGTTTCATTAGTTTTTATTATTAATATATATGTTTATAGTTAATTGATTATTATTTGATTTTAATTATTTATATTTGTCATTTACATTTTTATCCTTATTATATATTTTTAAGATATTTATGATATTTATGTTATTTATAAGACATATTTATGGTTTCATCTACAGTATGCCCCAGTAATCTGTTCTATCACGTTACTATTATTTTAATCATGTATTGTATAATAAGTGTTTGTTTTTTATGTTTTAGTACCTTTACCTGAGCAACCCCTGATGAAGGATAGCGAAACACGGCCTGTGTCGGGTTGGTAATAGGTCAAACACAATAAAATTTAGGTCTGTTTTTCCACAATAATCACGTCTTGGACTGTGTCTTTGTGCTTCACGTGATTTTTTGCCTTACCTGTGGTGCATTGTATTTCATTACAGTTCTTGCAAGTTTCTTCCTTATTATAAATGCAACACCATTTCTTCTTTGTCTTTCATTTCCAGCATAGTAGACCATGTGATCATCTGATGCAAATTGCAGGATGCCAGTCCATTTCAGTTCGCTGACACCCAACAGATCAAGTTGTACACGTTCCATTTCATTCTTGACCACCTCCAACTTCCCTTGGTTTATACTTCGTACATTCCATGTTCCAATGTGTAAGACATCTTTACAGCTTCTGACTCTCATTTCATGCACAGCTACATCAGCAGTCAGACGTCCTGAGGGCTTTGATCCAACTTTACTCTGAAAAGTCTTCAGCTCTTCCTCAGTAGCTAGTTGAGTGCCTTCCGACCTGGGGGTCTCATCTTCCAGCACTATAGCACAATTTGTTTTGTTGTAACTATCCATTGGGTTTTCATGGCAAGATACAGAAGTAGATTGCCGGGCCTTTCTTCCGCGCAGTTTAAGTTTGGTGCTGTTGCTGTTGTCACAGAAATGTGATCCTCCACCGTCAGCACTATCCCATTCTGCTGCTGCACAGATGGGTGGTTTGTCTTGGTCTGGCACCTCAGCTGAGACCTGTCCATCTTGGGAGAACCTGCCAGTAGTTAAACTACCAATAGTTTTTGTACTCTTCTTTAATAAGTCTGATTGAAGACCGAACACAGTTTAAGGCAACTATCCACAGGATCGCCATGAGTCAACATTGACTCAACGACACTTAACAACTCTTTTCAAATGTCTACCATTATTGTTACTGGATGGATGTAGGAATCTATCTCAACTGATCCCTTAGATACCTCCAGGGATGGCACTATCCGTTAGGCAAACTAGGCAGTCACCTAGAGCACCAATTCTTTCAGAGAACACGTGCCTCCATGCAGACAGGAAGTCTGCATTGGAGGGGGCAGAAGTGACTAGTCAAAGTGAGCAACAATGGCAGCTCAGCTTCAGAGGCTTTGGGTCACTTCTGCTGCTGTGGGTCCTGGAGAGGAATGCAGGAGGGTAGCAAGAATGAGGGTTCATTTAGGGCACCTTGTATCCTTGCACTAGCCCTGGATACCTTGATGCATTTTAGGATGACAGAGGGAAAGAGCAAAGAAAAAATGGTATAGCATGTATTTATTTATTTATTTATTTAACAAGTTTTCTATACCGCCTTTTCCTTCAATCAAAGCGGTCACAAGAAATACAAAGGTTATAGGCAAGGGAAACAAACACAGTATAAACATAACAGTACAATGGTAATATAGGAAAAATAACAAGGGTTAACAATAAGGCAAATTAGTTAAAATAATTAAAATAAATATAATATATTTAGTCAATTGTTGATCCATATTGTTCAATGAAAAGTGTAGTTTTCAATTGTTTACGAAAGTCTTTTAAATCATCCAGTGAGCGTAAATCAGGAGGGAGAGAGTTCCAAATTAAAGGGGCGGCCAAAGCAATTGCTCTTTGTGAGGTACATTTGCATGATTTAGAGTAGTTTTTTGGGGTGCTGAGGGTGTTAGAAGTGGATAACCTTCTTGGTCTTTTGTTGATATCATGGAGTAAGAGGGCATGAAGGCTGATTGCAGAACTGTTGTGTTTCATTTTGAATATATTTATGATTAATTTATACTTTATGCGAAGGATTATTGGGAGCCAGTGGAGTTCTTTAAGGATGGGGGTAATGTGTTCATAATTTGAGGATCCATTGATGATTCTAGCTGCTGTATTTTGTGCCATTTGAAGTGGCTTGAGAGCATGCTTAGGCAGTCCATTGTAAATAGGGTTGCAGAAATCCAGAATGGGAGTAATGAGTGCCTGACAGACTGTTCGAAAGTGATCATAAGAGATAAGAGGCTTAAGTCGTCTAATTATCTTCATTTTGTAATACGCGTTTTTAACAGTTTTTCTTATATGAGAACGCAGGTTTAGCTTCTTATCGAGGGTTATTCCGAGGTATCTTACTTCGTCCTTAACTGGAATCTTTGTGTTGTTGCATGTAATGTAAGGTGGAGGGATAAAGCTGGTGTTTCTAGTTACAATAAGTGCTTCCGTTTTGTTCAGGTTTATTGCAAGGTTATTATTTGTTAGCCAATTTGAAATGCTGGTAATACAGTTTGAAATTTTGCTGTAATCTGGGCAGTTGATATCAATTGGAGTGTAAATCATGATATCATCCGCATAAATCGTGTAATCTATTTGATGATCTGCTATTATGTGACAGATTGGTTGGATAAACAAATTAAAAAGAAGTGAAGAGAGTGCAGATCCTTGCGGCACGCCTTGTTTGATTACTATGTGACGTGAAGTGTTTAGGCCAATTTTAACTTGGAACTGTCTATCAACTAGGTAGGATTCAAACCATTTTAGGACGGTGCCAGTTAATCCGATGCTCTTTAGTCTTGTTAAGAGGATTGCATGGTCCACTGTATCGAAGGCAGCTGAAATATCTAAGAAGATCATTAAGGTACCTTTGTTGAAATTATCTATTGTTTGAGTGATGTCATTAAATAAGTATAGTAGGAGCGTTTCAACACCATGGTTGGGGCGGAAGCCATGCTGATGTATATCAAGTGGCGCATGTTCATCAATATGGTCTTGAAGTTGTAGCTGTACTGCCTTCTCAATAATTTTTGCTAAGAGTGGTAAGCTGGAAATTGGTCTATATGCAGCTGGATTGTCTTTTTCAAGGTTGGTTTTTTTATGGGTAGGCCTAATTGTTGCTAATTTAAGTTGTTCTGGCATGATTCCATGAGTTAAGGAGTTAGTTACAAGATTGTGAATAAAATTAATAAAGTTTGACTTGGTAGCTTTGATCCAAGGTACAGGGCAAGGATCTGTGGGTGCAGTGCTTGTGTTAAGTGCAGCAATGATGTCTGAAAGTTGTGTAGTCGAGGGAGTGTAAAACTTGTTCCAAATTGTACTTGGTAAAATAAGGCTGTTGTTTTCAGGTTGTTTTAAAGGTGGTGTTTGGCCTATTTTCAATTGAAGATGATCTGCATATACTTGAGGACTGATCTGAATGTCTTTATCAGAGCTTGGTTCGTTGACTAGATTTTTTACAATTGCAAAAAGTTCTCTAGGTTTGTTAAATGCTTTCTGTATAGTATTTGTGTGGTGCTCTTTTTTAGTTTTGTTGATGAGATCGTTGTAATTCTTTTGCTGAATTAAATATAAATTTTGAGAGGTAGGAGATTTTGATCGTCTCCAGTGGCGTTCAATTCTCCTTAATTCCCTCTTAGCATTGCGTATGTTTTTGGAATACCATGGAGCATGATGTCTGTTTTTGAATGTTCTTGAGTCTGAAAAGGCCTTGGATGCAGTGCTAATGGTGTTATACCAGTTGTTCACTTGTTTGTTCAAATCAAGTTCAGTTGAGTCAAGGCAAGGTAATGTGTCAAGTAAGAACTGCTCTTTATTGAAGGCTTTAAATCTTCTTGGAGTAAATGTAGAAGTTTTTATCTTATCAAGTTTGTCAATCCTGCTTGAGAATTCTATTTTAATTCTAAGGTGGTCTGACCATGGGACTGGTGTGATTATGGGTGAGGAGAAGCTGTCATTATTTACAAGGTGGTTGGGGGCAAAGAAGAGATCTGGCGTAGATCCGTATTTATGTGTAGGAGCATTTATTAATTGTGTATATTGTAGGGAGTCCATAGCATGCAAGAAGGTTTCCTTATCTGCATTAGAAGAGGAGTTGAGGTTGAAGTCACCTAATACAATTAGAGGTTTATGGCAAGTGTTGACTGCACAGATGGTCTCTAAAATAGAGGTTAGCTCATCAGCTGGGGCGTGAGGGGCTCTATATAGGAGGCTGATAGCTAAGTGTTTGTTACCCACTGTGATAGAGCTGGATTTATCAGAGGTATTAGAGGCGATAGTTTGTAGCTGAAAAGATTTTTTTGCAATGATTAGAACTCCACCTCCTCTTTTCTGTGTGCGAGGGTTGTTAAAGGCGGAATATTCTGGTGGGACCAGTTGGTTTAGTAGAACGCTGTCAGTAGGAGTTAGCCATGATTCTGTAATGCAAAGGATATCTGGTTTTTGGTCATAGATATGGTCTCTGATTGTGTGAATTTTATTTCTAACTGATCTTGTGTTCATTAATTCAATGGAAGTTGGCGTGTAAGACCTTTTTTGAGGATTCTTAGGATTTGTTTGCTGGTGTTGATAAGAGTTGTGTTTGTGTTGTGATAATATATGTGAATTTATTGAACTGAGGAGAATATGGTAAATTGGCATGTAGGTTGAGAACCACATATAAAGGGGTTGGGAATAAGGAGCATCATATTGTACAGTGTAATGTTGAGTAGGTGAAGGAAATATAGGGTGATAGGTAGGAGTAGTCATATTAGTTGATCGTTGAGAATCTTAATAAGGATGGATTTATATTATAGCATTAAAGTCTGTTAGCGTTAATTTTCTTAACATAAACTTCTAAAGTAGGGCGGTTAAAGCGAACAAAGATTTAGCTCCTTCATGTAAATAACCTACGAGTAGTTGCTATGATAGAGCAAGGTCAGCTGTAAGGGTGAGAATAACTTTGTTATGTTACTCACTTTTACTTTTATTTTCGGATATTCCAGTCTGACAGTATACCTTTGATAGATATTTGCATGCAGATTTTTATTCTCCTTTTGTGCCCCGCCTAAGGGCCACGCCAAAGGGCCCTCTTGCGAGGCCCTCAGGCGCGGGCCCGCAAGGCGCGGGCGCGCTTTAGCTGCGGCGGTTTCTTGACTGTGTAGAAGGGCTCTGATTGGCAGCCTGCTCCCTGAAGTTAAAGCACTGAAAACAATTAAATCACAACAGCTGATGCTCTTAGAATTCCCGATCGCACTTCTCTGCCTTAGCTGCGGCGGTTTCTTGACTGTGTAGAAGGGCTCTGATTGGCAGCCTGCTCCCTGAAGTTAAAGCACTGAAAACAATTAAATCACAACAGCTGATGCTCTTAGAATTCCCGATCGCACTTCTCTGCCTTAGCTGCGGCGGTTTCTTGACTGTGTAGAAGGGCTCTGATTGGCAGCCTGCTCCCTGAAGTTAAAGCACTGAAAACAATTAAATCACAACAGCTGATGCTCTTAGAATTCCCGATCGCACTTCTCTGCCTTAGCTGCGGCGGTTTCTTGACTGTGTAGAAGGGCTCTGATTGGCAGCCTGCTCCCTGAAGTTAAAGCATAATAAAGTATAATTAAGAAGAAACTTAGAGCAGCTGCAGAAGAGGCCGAATGGATCATTTCTATGAACAAGGACAAGCTGAAATTGACAGAACATGCAAACAAGATATATCGACAATCATAGGCAACTGCATCACTGAAGTTGTGAAGAAAGAAGAAAGTAAAGTGGTTGGAAAATATGGGTTTCGCAACAGAAATGAAGCTGGAGAAAGAATGATAGAATTCTGCAAGATCAATGATCTATTCATCTCTAACACCTTCCTCCAGCAACACAAACAGTGACTGTACACATGTATTTCACCCAATGGATTATACAAAAATCAAATTGACTACATCTGTGGAAGTCAATGATGGAAAAGCTCAATAACATCAACAAAGACAAAACCTGGAGCTGTCTGTGATGCAGATCACCAACTACTAGCATGCAATTTCAAGCCAAAACTGAAAAAAGAAATCTACTCATGGAATGTAGCAAAACATGATCTTAATAATATACCACAGATTGTAAAGACTGCCTGCAACATCGATTTGTCACTTTGGATACAGATAAAAGAACACCAGAGGAGTTATGAGACAATATAAAAAAAGTTGTGCTTGAAGAAAGTGAAAAGTCTATGCAAAAGGTGAAAAAGCAAAAGAGATTGAAGAAACTCAGAAAATTGCTCAGAAACACAAAGAGGCTAAAGCTATAGGAGAGAGGTAATCAGGGAACTTAACAGAAATTTTCAAAGTTCAGCAGGGTGAAACAAAGATGTACTCCAATAACACATTCAAGGAAATAGAATCAGAAATTATTAGAGGAAGAACTCGATCGGCTTTTCTAAAGCTATGAGAGTTAAAGCGAAAATTCTAGCGTTGAATTGGAATGATAAAAGATACTGAAAGATCCATGTTGAATGATGCTGAGAAATCAAAAAAAGGTGGAAAGAATATACAAAGTCATTATACCATAAAGATCAAGTGAATCAACAGCCATTTCATCTATACCTTATGACTAGGAACTGTTGGCGATGAAAGAAGTCAGAAGCAGCATTGAAAGCATTATCAAAGAACAAAGCACCAGTCATTGATGGCATTCCCACTGAAGTATTACAGCAATTAAATTCAGCTCTTACAATACTTACAAGTCTCTGCCAGGAAATTTGGAAGACAACATTCTGGCCAACTAACTGGAAAAAATCTGCGTTTATGCTGGTATTGAAGAAAGTTGATCCAAGTGACTGAGGAAATTATGGCACAATCACTCTGATCCCATATGCCAGCAAGCTTCTACTCAAGATCACTCAGTGGAGACAGGGCTTGCGCAAGGAGGTAAGAAGCCCTAGGCGCACCTCATCTGTTGTGGCGCGCCCCCCCCCTCAAACAGAAAGTCAGCATCGAGCAGTTTGAGGGGGCAGAAGCAAACAGCTCCATGGTGCTGAAGTTTAAAGGTAAGCGCTTTGAGGCTGCTTGCAGCCATTGCCATGGGTCCCGGAGAGGGGCAGCAGCAGTGGTGGCAGTAGGTGACCCTGGAGGGCCGACAGTCTAGGCAGCTCCCTAGTTCACCTAATGGTAGCGCTGGCCCTGTTTTCCAAAATGGGACAAAAGTTCATTAGTGGGATGGGAGCAGCTGGAGGATATACAGTAGAAAAGCCGTGGGCGAAAGTGAAAGGGGATATTTTAAGGGTATCAAACCTTTTTATTAAGAAAATAAATAAATGTAAAGGGCCCGATTCTGACATGAATGTGTTGGCTCTCTGTGCGCCCGGTTGGAACCGGATGCACAGAGGGAGCTGCGATTCTTATCCCACGGTGCACATCTAGCCCCATGAATCAGAATCGCAACCAGGCCCATACGTGCAGGCTGGGACCCCGATTCTGTCCGGCCTGCACGTACAGGCCTTGCCCAGCTAGCTCAGTCAGGACTTTCCAATGGAGCCGCAGCACCACAGCATCCTGTTGACATGGCGGCACGGCTCCATTGAAAAGCCACAATCCCTGGCTGCTGGCTCCAAAGCTGCATTCCCCACAACCCAAATAAGTGGAATAAGTTCCCCATTCAAGCCGCCGGCCCCAGATGTACAGGGCCGACATTGGAATTGGCCCTGTACATCCAGGACCGACAACCACTCACTGCCCGCCCTAACGCCACCCCGATCCGCCCCTTTCCTGCCCCCATCTATCTTCCCCGTACAACATGCAGGGAAGGTAGACGGGATCAGGAAAGGGCCCAAATAGTGGGGATGTTTTCTGGCCCTTCATCTGTGAACACAGAACAAAAATATTTGTTAAGCAATTCCACTTTATCTTCATCAGCTTCTACATATTCTTCTCCTTCACCCTAGAGTCTGATAATACCACTTTTGCACTTCCTCCTCTCACTAACATATCTGAAAAATGTCTTATCCCCACATTTTATTGCATTGGCTATTTTGTCTTCTATATGTATCTTTGCTTCCTGACTACTTTCCTAGCTTCTCTAAGGTTTCCAAATATTGATGCTTATCTTCCTCTTTCTGCAATCTCTTGTATTTTATGAAGGCTATCCTCTTTTTCTTCACCTTTTCAGCTACTTCTTTCGAGAATCACTGTGGTCTCCTTTTCCTTTTACATTTCTTTACTTTTCTAACAAAAATGTTTGATAGGAAAGTAACAAACAATTAAGTGGAGAAAATGCTATTGCCCAAGAGTGTGGTGATGGACCTGGGACAAGCCCAGTAATAGGGCCCAAATGGTATGACAAAGGTGAATAACATTCAATGACCCTCATGGTAGAAGGCCCAGGAAGAGTCCTTTCTGTCTCTTAGAGCCCACTTAGAACTCAATTGTTACACCTTTAGTGGTTGCAGTGGGTCACGACTTCTGCACACTGTGAAAATGAGGGGACATTTCCAGAGTAGCACATGCCCATTGCAGCATTCCAGCTGCAGGGAAATGAGTCATTAGAGCATGCCAGTAAGACACCACTGGGCACAGTGATCCAACTCTCTCCTGCTGCATGCACTCCTGGAAAGTCATGAGGTATACAATCCCACGATGCGTGAGAGGAGGGTGATATGCCCTAACAGTAGGTCCAGGTAGAGGGGCGACAGCAACACTAAGTGGCAGAGCATGCAGGGAAGGGTGAGGAGTGTGTGCTAGAGACACCTACTGTGTTCTCATGTGGCTCGTGAGATGTCCGACTCCTCTCACTGTTCCTCATCTATAGTTTGTAGCACCTGTAGCTCCATGTTGCTGAGGGGCTGCGATTGTCTATCTGGACCTGTCTCCATGACCTTGTTTTCCGCCTCACCTTCCTCCATTTTCATTTCTGGTCTTCTGCATCCCTCTTTCAGTAAATGGCATTCAAGCATTGACATATGCCCAGTCAACATTTTTCTTTGTGATAGGCATTCATGCGGACACCTGCATGGGCCAGGAGGACTCTCTGGTGCTTGAGAACCTCCCACAGCATGAGTGCCACCTCACTCTGGCAGAAGTTGCCTTTTATGGTGAGTTCTTTTCACTTGGGTGCCATGACTAGTTCAGAATCAGCTCAAAGCAAAACATTTCTAAAATGGGCCACTAAACAAGTATGTTCCAGTTTTATAAATATTTATGGTGGCGAGACCTGCACATCACTATTTTCCAAGTGGTTCTTTCAGAAATGAGCCACAGGTGAGCATGTGTATGGGATATAAACATATGCAATGGACATTTTAGAAATGGGGGAAGGCTGTGTATTTTGCCCACACATTCCCAATTACAAAATTGCTAGGTCATTTATAGCATTGTGGACTGTGTTGGGAACCTGCCAGTCACTTGTGACCTGGATTGGTGACTGTTGGAAAGTGGATACTGGACTTGATGGACCTTGGTCTGACCCAGTATGGCATTTCTTATGTTCTTATATTTATGTTTTTATGCCATTTCTGTTACAAGATGTGTTGGGGAAACCCTTTATACATGCTATGGACAGAGGCTGCCATATGTGGGACCAGTAGTTTGGGTGGCTGCAATGACCCCCAACTCAAGCCACAGTGTGCCATAGTTAGGCACGGACAACCTCTGGCACTGGGTCAATATCTTGCAGTCAGATATCCCTGGTGGCCAAACAAATGCAAGTTTGACATTTGCATTATTTGTCCAGTGATGTGTTTGCATGGGAATGAACCTACCAATGTAACAATGCACCTCTCCACCACACCATGCCAACAACATATGCAATATGGCTGTGCCCTGGGGTATGTGTCTACCTGTATGCCTAGCATGGGAGCTCAGCCTGCTACATCATCTCCAGCCACTCCATGACACCATGGAGATACCTAGCCAAGCACGTGGGCACTGCAAGGGCCTGGGACCCCATCCATAGCATCCCTTCCTCACACAGAGCTATGTGGCTCCTAACCACCATTCAAGGGCCCAGTCCATGCACACCCTCACATAAAGTGCCTTCTCTATGTTGCATACGGTTACTGCCATCATCCATGGATAGTCTAGAGGAAGAAGTGATCTGTGGGCAATGAGACAGGTATACAGACACAGGTCAGGTGGGGGTCTACCTACACTCAGCCAGCATGCACCCTATATTTGATGTTGCACGTCATGTCCTCAGACCATAACTCAGTATCTGTCCTACAGTACACTTATTTCCATATCTTTTGTGAGACATATACAGGGTGGCCCAAAAAAAGTGAGAACATCTTGTAAATTAAAAGCTTAAATAGTTTACTTATTTACCTTTTTTAGCTATATAACGTCTTTATTTTGACAATTTCCGGTCGTCATCTTTTTTTTTTTTCATTTGTCAGTCGTTTACATCTGTCTTTTTGAATTTTTAAATAACTTATATGCTACGAGATGTTCTCACTTTTTTTGGGCTACATGTCAGAGATACATGTCATGAGCCAGAGTAGGACCCCCTACCATGGCCTAGTGGTTGGGGCAAGTTACCTCAGGCCGGAAGATCGGGGGGGGGGGGGGGGGTTAAAATCCCACTAGAGGACAGCAACCTTGGGCTAGAAGGACTGGGGTTTCTAGTCCCACAGGTGCTCCTTGTGTTCTTGGGCAAGCCACTTAACTATTTACATGGAACATGGGCAATGGGAGGTTATCTCCAAGTTATAATGCCCTGTTCAATGTAATTTCAGTTTGTTCAATGTAAACCACCTTGATATCATGAAAGGCAGTATATAAGAAATGTTACATAAGTAAATGCATCTCCATTTTCAGCCCTTCCAGATGCATCACCAGGAGGTCTTGTGTCTTGGTAATTGCAGCAAAGCCCTGCTGTACCTCCTATCACAGGGACATGAGGTGCAACAGGATCTCAGAGTTCCCCAAGGCCCTGGAGAGCTTATGGAGATGCAGCTGGTCCAGTGGGGAGGCAGACTGGACTGGTTGGGTGTCCATTGGCTACAGTGGATCTTCAACCTGTCTATTTACCTCCTTCCTTTCCCCATCCTGCCCTTGCTTCTCTCCCTCCCTCTTCCCCTCCTCAACCTGTAGCTCCCCCTCCTGCCCTGCGTGGGGGTCCCCAGTGCTGGTCCCCTCCCTCTCCAGCCTCTGGTGGGGGCTGGGACCACTCATTACTACCAGGGGTGGTTCTTGGCTAATCAAACTTGGTAATGTACATTAAACAGAGACATTGATAACTTGGATGTTTCTGAGGCAATGGAGGGTTAAGTGACTTGATTAAATTGTAAGCTCCGATGAGCAGGGACCATTTTTATATGTGTCTGTACAGCGCTGTGAACGCGTTGTAGCATTATATAAATGATTAAAGGTAGCAATAGTAGATGTTGCTGCCATCCTGTTCCTGTGCTGTTTTGAATGGGATGGCAAACATGCACACGTTCTAGCAGGGGGGATGCATGTGCTGTGTATGCAGTTACATATCAGTCCCACTGGGGTATAGATAGGGTGCTGCACGTGCAATGCATTGGAATCAGTATCCATGCACATTAGGGCGTGTCTATTTTAGGGGTAGATTTTTATTTTTCCAAACTTCTAGTGACCAAATTGAGCTGTTTTGCTTGCTGAATCTATAGCTATCTTCAGAAAATGCTTAAAGTGAGTCTTACCTACATCTCAGTTGAAATATGTGGAAATTCAGCAATATTTATTTGAATGTACAGATAGTCTGAACACCACTTGCAGCCACATAATTGTCTTTAAAATGTCATTTATGCAGTTAATTTAATGTCATTTAACAAAATCCAGCAAAGAAGCCATATCTTGCTTGCTTCTGTTTCAGCTCATGACCATCTGACCCCTAATGACTCTTGACCATCTGATCCCTAATATAATGTTCCCTGATTGTACACATAACCAGCAGCATCAGTTGTCATTTTAACACACATTTCTATGGACTGGGTGTGTGATGGCCAGTCTGGAAGCACCACGGGCTTGCTCAGAAATGCCTTGATCTCTGCTGTTGTCGTGGTACAGGTAAGAGGAGCCTCAGAGACTCTGGAGCTCCAGTCAAGTAATTGGGTGAGTGTAGTTGCCTCAGTGTTGATGGATGGTGTGTTCCTGAGTCTCACACTGCTGTCTTCAAGCTGAGTCTTCTCATCTCTTTCACCTCTGATCTTCAATATCTTCTCCACTGCATCTCCTCTCTCCTGTTCCTCTTCACTGCACAACATAACTTGCAGAACAGACTCGCTGTAACTATACCAAGATGACCTTTTCACTGTAGGAATGACTATCTTCCTTACCTCTTCACACTGTTCTTTCATCATTTGCAACTGGAAAAGGAGATGCCTGGGACCTTGTGTCCAATTGCTATTTATTTTTATATTGAACCAGTTCATCATGTAAACCCCAACACAGAAATAAGTAAGACAAATTGATAATTGAGGCACAAAAGACATTAATATGCAATGCAAACACATAAAAACTATTATCACAGCACTTAAACATATTTCAGTAATTTGTGTATTTTTGCATAATTTCCTAGAAATTACAGATAGGTAAATAACATATTGCACAAAATTTAAAGCTAGTTGTTGATTTGCCACATGAAATTGTAACATTTTTTTCACTAGTGCTTTTGAAAATTATGACATCTCCAAAACTGACACATCCTCATGCAGGTGCAAACTGGCAGGTCTGCCCGTCCATCCTTATTCTGCAACACAGATACCCTTCCTTGAGGCTTCAGCTGTCTACCAGAATTATGCATGTATGTGGCACCCCATTTTCTGTTGCATGCACATGCAAATCACCACCACACTTTTTTTTACATTCAGAAGTAGGGATTTAGAAGGCCCATGCACATGCATGGCATATCTTCAATAAATTTCCACTTAATTCACAAAACACAGTACTGCGTTCACCTCAAAACCTCAAGGAAAAAAGCGGAGAAAAAGGAAACCTCAGTGGCCACACTTACTACTGCTATTTGCAAAACAAGTTACATTCTGCCACTTAACATCACTGATTCCTCAAAATACTCCTAACTTTCCACACAATTTATATATTTTTTCTTCTTCTTTTTTAATTTGCATCCCCAGGCCATCTAGGTTTGCATTCACAGGTTCTAGAAAAAAGAGTCCCAGTCATTGGACAATGCTGACATCTACTAGTTGGCTGAGGGTATAGGAGAAGTCCTTGTGCATGGCTTCTGGTCAGTAACTATCACTGTGATAACAAGGCTAAGCCAGGTGGAAGAAGATATAAAATGGACGGCGGAGGAGGAGGAGAAATGCCAGGGCAATTGCAAATGAAGATCCATGGCTCAGGATCCCAGACCTACTTCCAATTAAGCTTGAAATTCAAAGGAGCATCAGAAAATTACTGAACCCCTCGCGCCCCCCTCAAAAAAAAAATGAAATGAAAACACAGAGTAAAGGAAAACGAGGTAGGGAAGTGAGAAGGGAAGAAGGAAGAGAAAGTAAAGAGGGAAGAAGGAAAAATGGGGGCCAAAGAAGGGAATTTTGTTTGTTTATTTTTTTATTTATTCCAGTTCTTCATTCTCATGCCTCAGCAAAGCAACCTCAGGTTCATTACATTAAAAAACAATTCACATTTACACTAACAGCCCCACAAACCCAACTCCTCATTCTTTCTACCCATGAATATAACCACTTCAGTTACCAACCCCAATTACCCCCAGCAATAGAACTATCCCAACCTCCTGCTAACTTCTTCCCCAAAAGCTAGGCTTTCACCTTTTTCTAAAAGGTGAAGTCTCTCCAACCGCAAATCAAATTCCACAAACATGGATTTTGTATAGCAAATGCTCATTACGATGGATTTTGTAACCTGACTTCAGCTGGAACAAACAGCAGATGCTGAGATGTTTTTAGACACTGACATGCAGGGCTCGAAGATGTGAGTCCATTGAGATGGAGCGACTGAAAAATCAAGCATATGATCTTAAATTATATGTGAAGCTCAACTAGGAGCTCATTGGAGGTCGGTTAAAATTGGGGATATATGATCATTAATTTCTTACCCATCAACAGCCAAGCATCCATATTTTGAATGAATTTGAGGAGCTTTAATGGCAATCTACAGTATAAACCTTGCAATGATTTAGCCTGGTAGATGTAAAGGCATGGATCAAGGTTGGCAAGTCCTTCTGATCTGATAGACCGCTCATGCAATTGAGAAGATTTAAACAAATAAAGGATGCCTCCACTACAGCTAAAATTTGGCTATTAAAGGTTAGCTCAGCACCCACAACCTCCCTAAATTCCTCACTACCTCTTTAGTCTGAATGGGGTACCTCCAACAGAATGCACTAATGATAACAAATTACTCATCTATTAATCTAAAGATACTCCCTTTTATCTGGATTAAATTTGCTCTCTGGAACCATTTTTATAACATCTCAGAACACCAATTTGTTCTGTGTAGTGCCTTTCCCTGATCTTCCCTAGCTTTTATCCGCAGTTGAATATCATCTGCAAATAAATAACGTAAATTTCCAAAATGCTCAAATATCTCCACCAGTAAACAGATATACAGACTGAACACCACTGAACCCCGGGCGAACCCACAATCCATTATCATTGGTGTAGATTTCTGTCCTTCTCAAGCTCATTTCTGCTACTGTATCTTCCCATAAAAAAATCAAGATAAACACAGAAATGCCTTAAGATGAAGATGGAAAAGTTGTTGCAACATCAAAGAATGATTTTTCGTGTTGAAGATCACAGATAGGACTAAAGAAATCAAAGCAAAATTGTAAGAGTAGTTAATATTGACTTCAGTGGAGATGCATGACTGCAGAGTAGGTTAAATCATGTCTGAGGTATGAGTAAATTTATTATTTCTGTAAGTACTTGCATGGCTTCATTTAATATTTCTGAGTAGCGAGGGGTGTAACATCAGAGATACGGAGTTGTGGGATATACTCAGTGCATATGATGGTCTTGTCCACTACTTAAAAGGATGACATTTCCACTAGCAAAAGCTGAATACTGCTCAAGACAGCTCAAAGGAACGCTGGAACATATCCAGCCGTTTACATGATAATTCTGTAGAACAGAAGCTAATATAGTTCAGCTACTGGTGCTTATGGCTAGCAAAATCCATATCTTCTCTAGCACCTCTGACTCTGATCACCAGGTGGCCCCAAAGCACTAGCTCAAATGAGAGCTGAAGCAAGATATTATTTTAAGAATAATGCACTGTACCACAGCTACATACTTCACATCTACAATCATCATAAATTATGATGTCTTTCCTTAGACTGAGGTTAGAGGAGAATACTAAAAAAAGCAAATTTGATAAGATGCCAAAGAATGTTATCCATCAACTAAAATTGGATTTCACATGCAACAGAGACAGCTATTCAAAATCTGCAGTTCAGATGCTGGTTCCTACTAGGTTCATTCTTGATATTGCTTGTCTCCATTTTATATTGGAAGCTAGCCATACCTCCAACATCATTTCTTGAATGCCAATGAGGAAGGTGTTTAAGCAGCCACACAGCTGAGCACCACAGATAGAGTCCAGAGAAGGCTCTCCCCCCCTCAAATCTTCTTACAACTAGGGGAGAGTCATCCTAGACCGACCCCACAATCTCTTAGAGTCAACCCTGAGTGAATTGCAAATCAACATTTTAAGGTAATGATTCACAAACACTCTTTTGGTGATTTGCTGATTTGCTGAACAGCTATGAAAAATCGTTCAAGCAAACATATGATAAATTACTTATTATGGTAGGTTCAGAAAATAGCATCAGTTGCTAGGACAGGCACCTGAGGAATACACAATTGACCCAAAGTTATCTAGAGTTACCAAAGCAACCGGGCAAGGCCAAACTGGTTTCGGTCTGATAAATGTGAGCATCCTTGGAGGTCAGCGCTCATTGGCATGTATCAACTCTAAAATTAGATTAGACTTAAGGATCCAACTATATATATTGGTTCCCTATCCATTTCCATCTCCAGTTCAAACTTCTCCTACTGACCTATAAGTGCATTCATTCTGTGGCTCCTCACTACCCTTCCACTCTTCTCTAGCCCTATTCAAATCCAAGCTAAAAACCCACATCTTCGAGGCTGCTTTTGCATCCTGATGCCCCTCATTCTCTTAGTCACCACTGTGTATTTTATCATACTCTAGGTCCCAGTTTTGTGATGTAGTTTGTCTTGATATGATTTTACATCTATATGTACAGCGCTGGGTACACCTTGTAATGCTATACAAATGATAAGTAGTACAGTGTAGTAGTGTTTCGGCCACTAATCTGCAGGTGAGTCTTTTCCTGGAAGAATCTTACCCAGATGATCCTCCAGTCTTCAGCCAGCCAGATGTCAGTAGGTTCCCTTCAGCTGACTGGCCATCTTAGCCTGTTCTATGCCTATTACTTCCTTTCAGGGTCCAACTTGTTTCTGCCTAGCTGTTTGTTGTTAAGTGCCATCGAGTCAGTGTCGACTCATAGCGACCCTCTGGATAGTTGTCCTAAACTGTGTTCGGTCTTCAGTCAGGCGGCTCATTGTTGACAGACTGGTACTGTCACGGGGCAGCTTCTATAAAGCCATTGAAAACCAGCAGAAATGCAGGAAATAGGACTGATCATGACAGTTCTGAGGAACACAGGGTAGGATGTTGCCATAGGCAACCTAAACAAAGTAGCTCACGTGCAAAGGAAACACGCCCAAACAGCAGAAAGCCTAAGGAATTAGGAGCTAATGGAAGCCAGCTGAGTGTGGGTGGAGCTGACACGCACATAGAAAAGCTCACTGAACGTGGGGTTAGAGAGAGCCACAGTGGGGTTAGAGAGAGCCACAGTAGGGTTGGACAGAGTCAGTGTGTGCAACAGAGCCAACGTGTGCAAGAGAGACGGAGCCAGCTTGAGAATACAAGCAACATATGGAGTGAGCGTGGGAGCAGGAGTGAAAGGGAGAGTGTGAGTGAAGATGAGAGAGAGAAGACATACGCAGGACACAGCAGGAGTGAAATAGAACCCGGTTGGAGCACGGGTGCAGGCAGCTGTGTGGCTGGAAGCCAGAGATACAAACGGAGAAATTCTAATTGGAAGGGAGCTGAGAGCAGAACTCTGAGAGCGTCAAAGCCCAGCCCATGCTATCAAAAAGGTAACCAAACATTTAATGGTGAAGTTAGCTGGAGGAAGCCAGAGCAAAGTTTTTATATAAACAACTGGCAGAAAAACAGTAAAGCTTTTATACCTGAGCCTGAGCCTGTATCTGGACGAGGTTTTAAAGGCAGGAGCCAGGAAAAGTTTGTACGTGATTCTATTCCAGCGTCGATAGCAACGGAGCATAGCTTGAGGCAGAAACTGTTCAAGCCCAACCCTAATGTCCCTAGTAGAGGGAAAAGTGAAACTAGGAATTCTCTCTATCTCCCACCCCATTTAAAAAGCTCCCCAGAAAGCCACTCCAAAGACTACGGTAGCAGATTAGCTAACATTCTTACCCAGAGGGAAAGAGACTTCCTGCAGAGCAAGGGGAGACTGTTTAGCAACGTTTCACATGCTGCCAGAGATGACCTTTTAACAGAAGGGCCTGAAGAGATGCAGTATGAGCTACAGGGGGATGATATAAGCAGTAATTACATGGACTGTACGCTCACTGTCTCAGATAATGTATCATCTTTAAGATAAGTGTATATAATTGCCAAAGCTTGAAAGCCACAAAGAAAATGCTTTTGTTTGCTGAAGAGAGCTGTTTTTGAGCCCTTGTTCATTTACCTGTTTAAAAGCTGAAAGTAAGCAATTTTTGTTCCTGTTTTCTTGCCTTTATTTTTGCCCAAGTGGAAATATTTATGTTTGCTTGACTCACCTGAAAGAAACCTCTTGGAAGGGGAAATAAAACCTTTTGAAGCCTTACCTCGGTGCCACAACTCCTTATTCAACTACATATCCCAGAAGGCCAAGCAAGGCTCTGGGCTAAGTCTAGGCTTGGTGATAAGAGCCTATGACAGTACCCATAACTGCTGTTATTGTATTGATCCAACTCATTGCTGGCATTCCTCTTTTGCGTTGACCTTCTATCTTGCCAAGCATGATGTCTTTCTCTAATGATCTCTCTCTTCGCATGATGTGTCCAAAGTATGATAGTTGAAGTTTTGCCATCTGAGCTTCTAAAGAAAGCTTAGGTTTGATCTCCTCTGCTACTGACTGGTTTGTTCTTTGGGCAGTCCATGGTATATACAGTATTCGCCACCAGCATCATAATTCAAAGGCATCAAGTTTCTTCCTGTCTAACATTTGCTTCTCACAATCAAGGAACATAGTATTTCTGCCTAGCATGTGCATGTAAATCCAGCTCTGTGCTCATACCTCTTTGCTAGGGCTCAGCCAGCATCATTCCTTTGGCCGCTTGCTGCTTTTCTGAGTCTTCTCTGCAGAGACCTTCTGGATTTTTTATTCAGTTTCGAAAAATAAATTTACAATAAGCAAATACCAGGAAAACAGAACAATCTAAATATAACAACGTTATTACAATATCACTAAGGGAGACAGGTACTAGATTTTCACAACAGCTGACTTACATCATATTATAATAACTACCAGGCTAAACCACTCCACGGTGGCAATAATCCCAAAGGCACAATAAATCAAGAAAAAGGGTCATATTAACCCCTAATTACCGATCACAAATCTCACCTTAACCCTACTGATCTTTAAAATGCACCTTATCCCTAAGAAAATCTTCCAACTGTAAAGAATCAAAGAGAATAAACTGATTCCCCTGAAACACAACAAGGCATTTACAGGGAAACCAAAGAAAAAATCTTGCCCCAATGGCAAGAACGTTTTGCTTCAGTAACAAAATAGACTTTCTCTACATCTATGTTGCACGGGAAACATCAGGAGAAACAATTAACCTCTGGCCACAGAATAAGTTCTGCTACTTTTTAAAATAAATTTTCAGTATAAAAATCCTATCTTTTTCAGTGGCAAAGGTTGCCACGAGGGTAGCCCTATTTGGAATATCTTCAGTAGAGGATTCTAGGAAATTAGTTAACTTTTTGGTTTGCAGCTTGTCGTGCTGTGAGGGCTTGTGTGCATCAGTGATGCTGAGAGCTAAATTATCGGTAGTTTAACTACTGGCAGGGTCTCCCAAGATAGGCAGGTCTCAGCTGAGGTCCCAGACCAAGACAAACCACCCATCTGGGCAGCAGCAGAACGGGATAGTATTGACGGCGGAGGATCACATTTCTGTGACAACAGCAACAACACCAAACTTAAACTGCGCAGAAAAAGGCCCGGCAATCTACTTCTGTATCTTGCCATGAAAACCCAATGGATAGTTACAACAAAACAAATTGTGCTATAGTGCTGGAAGATGAGATCCCCAGGTCGGAAGGCACTCAACTAGCTACTGGGGAAGAGCTGAAGACTTTTCAGAGTAAAGCCAGCATTTATGATGTGGTTGGATCAAAGCCCTCGGGACGTCTGACTGCTGATGTAGCTGCGCATGAAATGAGATTCAGAAGCTGTAAAGATATCTTACACATTGGAACATGGAACGTACAAAGCATGAACCAAGGGAAGTTGGAGGTGGTCAAGAATGAAATGGAACGTGTACAACTTGATCTGTTGGGTGTCAGCGAGCTGAAATGGACTGGCATCGGGCACTTTGCATCAGATGATCACATGGTCTACTATGCTGGAAATGAAAGACAAAGAAGGAATGGTGTTGCATTTATAATAAAGAAGAAACTTGCAAGAACTGTAATGAAATACAATGCAGTCAGCGAAAACGTAATCTCTATTCGTCTACGAGGAATGCCTATCAACACAACTATAATTCAAGTATATGCCCCAACAACAGCTGCAGAACAGAATGAAATTGAAGAATTCTATGAACAAGTACAAGCTGAAATTGACAGAACATGCAAACAGGATATTCTGATAGTCATGGGTGACTGGAACGAAAACGTTGGCAACAAAGAAGAAGACAAAGTAGTTGGAAAATATGGACTTGGCAACAGAAATGAAGCTGGAGAAAGACTGATAGAATTCTGCAAGACCAATGATCTATTCATCTCAAACACCTTCTTCCAGCAACACAAGCGGCGACTGTACACATGGACTTCACCCAATGGATTGTATAAAAATCAAATTGACTACATCTGTGGAAGTCAACGATGGAAAAGTTCTATAACATCAACAAAGACAAAAGTTGGAGCTGACTGTAGTACAGATCATCAACTACTAGTATGCAAACCCAAGCTAAAGTTGAAAAAGAGAAAACCAGTCATGAATGCAGCAAAAAATTACCTTGAGAATATACCACTGGAATTTAAAGACTGCCTGCAAAATCGATTTGCTGCTTTAGATACAAATCAAAACAAATGCCAAAATAATTAATCTGCACTACTAAATCAAAACAAAACAATCAGATCACAAATAAGATCACAAATAAGAACAATCAAAGTCCCATATTATTCAATGGGACCTAGTTGCAGATAGCCCGGGTTAATTGTTAGTCCGGTTTAGTAAACATACCCCATAGTCTCAAAATGGGCCTGCACCTTAATGTAAAGAAGACAAAGATCATGACAACTGGCATAATCAACAGGTTCATCGTTGAAAGAGAAGAAATTGAAATCGTGAACAACTTTAACCTACTTGGATCAACTATCAATAAAGAAGCAACAAGCAGTCAAGAAATCAGACGATGCATTGCTCTTGGCAGAATGGCTATGAAAGACCTAGATAAGATTCTAAAGAGCAGAGATGTCTTTCTCCATGCAAAGATTCGACTTGTTCAAGCCATGGTATTTTCAATAACATCATATGGATGTGAAAGCTGGACAGTGAAAAGATAGACAGGAAGAAAATTGATGCCTTTGAATTATGGTGCTGGCGGCGAATACTGTGTATACCATGGACTGCCCGAAGAACCAGCCAGTCAGTACTAGAGGAGATCAAACCTAAGCTTTCTTTAGAAGCTCAGATGACAAGATTTCAACTTTCATACTTTGGACACATCATGCGAAGAGAGATATCATTAGAGAAAGACATCATGCTTGGCAAGATAGAAGGTCAACGCAAAAGAGGAAGGCCAGCAATGAAATGGATCGATACAATAACAGCAGCTACGGGTACCAGTCTGTCAACAATGAGCCGCCTGACTCAAGATCGAACACAATTTAGGATAGCTATCTGGATGGTCGCCATGAGTCGACTCCGATTCGACGGCACTTAACAACAACAACAAAGAATTCAGATTCCAACAATGGTGCTCCAGAAATAATAATGTGTTCAGAACTAGAAATACATAACACTACTTTAAGGTATTTCTTTAACAAAATTAAGGGAGCTAGGTAATGAGTCTTAGGAAAATTTAAAAACTTAAGATTTTTACTCTTAGATATATTTTCCATAGATCCCTAACTGTCTTTGCACAAACATACTGTCCTTTATGATAGAGGTAGCTGTCTTCTGAATATTCGACTCTTGGATCAACGGTATATCCAAACCAGACTGTAAATGCTGAAGCTGGGCTTCATGTGCCTGAAGAGTAGAAACCGTTATTTTAGAAAAAACTGAAACTTGCTCCATAGTCCCCCTAAGTAGGGAATTGTTCTGGGTAGCCATATTCCAAATATTCAACAAGGTAACATTCCCAGGAGACTTAGGGGCAGATCCAGGAACAACTCCAGCAGGAAATTCAGTTGGCTTTGGGATGGTGGCTTTAATCTCAGCAGACAGGAGCATACCATTTGGGGAAACATTCACCTCCATAGCACTGCTTTTGCCGGGAGCAGCTACCTCAAAATAAGGGACAGTCAGAACCTCAGGAGGTGGTGGTGGAATTATAGAAATGGGGCTTAGAGAAGCACTCGGTGTGAAAGGGGAAGATACTAGTTTAAAAGATGATGAATGTGAAAGCAAACTCAGTCAGATGTTTATCCATTGGTCTCTGTACCTTCATAGCTGTCTAAATGTTGTTAAATACCCTCATGTTAAATGTAACCCTCCAATTGTGATGTAACCACTTTGATTATAGGATAAGGTGGTATACAAATCTGTCTAAATAAATAAATAGCAGATGTTACAGCTGCAGAAGACACCTTTCTCTTGTTTTTCTGTTTACAAGAACCCTTGGGCACAGTCACCAGAACAAAAGAATCTCAATAAGTGGCATCAAAGGGCAGGGGCGGCCCAAGGGGGGTGCGGGGCCATGTGCGGAGACTCGGTGTGGGGCCTCATTTGCATAAATATTTGCATAATGTTACCATACACTAACCTTTAGTAAACATGCCTCTTAATGAGTGTATGGATAAAGAAATACTAAAAGATTTCTACATTACTATAATCCAGTGCCAACCGCCAGGCACATTAGGAACTACTACAAACACTGCCCATTTAGAACCCATAGCAAACCCGCCGTATCATAACAGCACTACCAGGACTCACAAAGCACCATACTCTACCTATCAAAAGGCAACACTGTAAATATTAAACCAATACATTTCAGAGAACAACAATACATGACCTACTGGGGAAAGAGAACAAGTGGCAATGTCAAATAGGAATTACATAAACAGAATACCTCAGCTCAGTTACACATGCAGAACATAGACCATCACCAAACAAGGAATCACAATTTAGAAACAGGAAGACAACTGGGAACCACAAAAGCCAAACTTGGAATGTACAACAACACTGTAGAAATAAAACTCTAAATTAATTTCCTCTTTTACTAAACAAAGCACATACGTTAATGATGCACATTTCCCAGAGCTGACATATTCCAGTTAATAAATTCAAAATAAAGAGATATTTTTCTACCTTTTGTGCATTTTTTTTCAGTTGCAATTGCTCCAGCCACTTTCTTCTGATTTCTTTGTGTCTTCTGCTAACTCTCCATCGTCTGCGGTCCATTTGTCCTTTCTTCTCTCTTCTAGTTTTTTTCCATTCTCTCTCTACATCTGCTTTAACATACTAATCTTTCTCCTTTTGCTCGTTCCTCATTCCTATTTCATCCACTCAAATTTTTCTCCTTCATCCTCAATCCCCACTTAGTCTCGCAATACCCGGCCAATTGTAGATTTTTCTTCCCTCCCACACAAAATATTTTTCCCCTCTCCATTTCAGTCTCCCAGCCCCATCCCATTCTAATCCTCCCCCAACATCAGCTCCCTTCTAGTTCCAGCGCCACCCAGCATCTGCTCCCTTCTAGTCCCCGCATCAGTCCATTTCCAGTCCTAGCCCCCATCAGCCCATTTCCAATCCTAACCTAGCCACACCATCAGCCCATTTCCAGTCCTAGCTCCCCCATCCATTTCCAGTCCTAGCCCCCCATCAGCCTATTTCCAGTCCTATCCTAGCCTCACCATCAGCCCATTTCCAGTCTTAGCTCCTCCATCCATTTCCAGTCCTATCCGAGTCCCTCCATCAGCTCATTTCCAATCCCAGCCCCCCATCAGCCCATTTCTAGTCCTTTCCTAGCCCCACCATCAGCCCATGTCAAATCCTAGATCCCCTCCTCTCAGACCATTTCCAATCCAAGCCCCCCATGAGCCTACTTCCAGTTTTAGCCCCTCCATGAGTCCATTTCAATCCAAGCCCCCACCACAGCCCATTTCCAATCTTAGCATCCCCATCAGCCCATTTCCTGTCCTAGCTCACCCCCCACTCTGCCCATTTCCAGTCCTAGCTCCCTCCCCCCACAGCCCATTTGCATTCCAAGCCCCCCTCCCTATCAGCTATTTGCAGTTCAAGCCCCCTTCCACTCAGCCCATTTCCATTCCAAGCCCCCGTCCCCATCAGCTATTTGCAGTTCACGCCCCCCTTCCACTCAACCCATTTCCAATCCTAGCAACCCCCAGCCCATTACCATTCCTAAGCCCCCCATCAGCCCACTTCCAATCCTAACCCCCCATCACCCCATTTTCAGTCTTAGCCCCCCCATAGCCCATTACCAGTCCTAACCACAATCAGCTCACTTCCAGTCCTAACCCCCCATCAGCCCACCTCCAGTCCTAACCCCTCCATCAGCCCATTTCCAGTCCTAGCCCCCCAATAGCCCATTACCAGTCCTAACCCCCCCACCAGCCCACTTTGAGTCCTAACCCCCCTCACCCTATTTTCAGTCTTAGCCCCCCATAGCCCATTACCAATCCTAACCCCCCATCAGCCCATAGCCCATTACCAGTCCTAAACCCCCTCCCCACCATCAGCCCAAGTAAATTTAAAATTTTTTAAAAAACTGGCTCTTGCCACTGCTGCTGCCGCCGTGGCAGCAGCAGAATCAAGTGTCCCGTGCCCCCCCCCCACCCCCCTGCCTGCCTGGCAGAGCCTTCCCTCCCTGCATCAGTCCCCTTGGCGCCAGCTTTCAGAGCCACAAAGGGAGAGTTTCTCTTTCGCGGCTCTGTTAAGCCCGCTGGCGCTGATGGGAAACAGGCACTGAGGGGACTGTTTCAGGGAGGGCTCTGCCTGGCAGGCGAGAGGGGGCCGTGGGACACTTGATTCTGCTGCTGCCACGGCGGCAGCAGCAGCAGACCATTTTTTTTTTTAAATTTTCCGAGGTCTTTAAGTGCAGAATGTTGTTTGCACGGGGCCCTGTGCAAACAACATTCTTGCTCAATGGACAGGCCAGCCCTGTCAAAGGGGCACGCCCCTTTGTTAACATGCCCCATTGGTCATGTGCCTGCAACCACACGGCTCGCAGCATCCTTTTTTTGGGCCCGGTAGGCTTAATGACGACATCAAGGGGGCAGAGCCACAACTGCCCGTCAACAAGCGTTCTTCCTGCACCGCTCTGCAGTGTAGCACACAAACCCCCGATTCTATTGCATTCTGCCGCGCCCAGACCAGCTGTAGATTCAGGTACCAGCCCTTCTGCTTGTTCCAGGTTCCTGTTCTTTTTCAGCATTGTTTCCTTTCATAAGGTTAGTATATATTTTGCAAGTTCCTGGTTTGAGCAACAAGGCGTGCAGGAGGGAAGAGGAATCACAATCTTGCTCCCCTCCTCCATCCATCCCATGACAGCAACAATATCTCTTCCAAGCAGACAGATCGACAGAGAAATAGAAACAGTTATGCATCACAAAATATACAGATAATGGATGTAAATTCGAAAAACTGACATATTTAAATCATTATATTCTAATAAGGATAGGAGGCTATCAAACAGGTGAGTTTGGGGAAATACTCTAAAATCGGGGACAATCCCTGTAAGTCGGGGACATCATGGTGCATTCCTGTGTGCCTGTGTTCTCCATCCTATATCTAGGTTTTTCTGGCTTCTGGCTTTGCATCCTGGGCTCTGGACATTGAGCAGCTGAATCCCGGAAGCTGAGGCACCAGAGGGCTCAATTCAAAGGTAAGGTGGCTGCTACAGACGGAAGACCCTATCTATCCTTACCTGACCCAGGGTACTCCTGTTCAGTGGAGAGCTAATGTGGGGGCCTAGCCTGCATGCTGTCCCTGGATCCTGTCTACCATCAAGAACTGTCTTATTAGGTCGTTGCTAATGTTAAAATATAGTGTATTTGTACTGATTTTCTCCTTTATTTAATCAAATATATTTGATTTTGTTATGATTTTCTATTTAATTAATTTTAGTCAATATTCCAACAAACATTATGAGGCCAATTCAGATTAGGGGACATCCGGCCTGACCAAACGTCCAAAATCTGGATGGGCCAGATTTGCACCCAATTCAGCAACCACGGGAGCTATACATCCCCACAATTGCAGAATCGGGGCACTTGGATGGGCTGGACGGGCCCCGATCCTGCAGCAGGGAATGTCCATGAATGTACCCGGCCATCCCTCCCCATGCTTCTTTTGGAGCCCCGGTGCTGCGGCATCCTATCGCCATGGCACTGGGATGCCTAGCAAGAGCACTGTTGCACTGCACCACTGCAGAACAGCTTTTCCCCGCCGTCTCACCCCCTTAGGGGCCTGCCAGGGCTGGGATCAGGCAGAGAGGAACCTCCTGCTGCTCCTTTCTTCATTTTTGCGGGTCCGCCAGTGCCCATTCCCTTCCTTGGGGGGACTTATTCCACTTCTGAAGTGGAATAAATTCCCCGTTCATCTCTGCCTCCCCAGACGTACAGGGCCATGACCTATATCGGCCCTATATGTCTGGGGTCGTGGGCCCGCCTCTGCTCCGCCCACTCTCCACCCACATCGAGCTCCCCGCACAAAGGTCATGTACGTGCGGGAGCTTTTGTTTCGGAATCGGATCCCTCGAATAGCAGGGGTTGGATATCCAAGTCAGACGTCCATCCCCTCTATTTGCAGTTCTGGATGACCCCCTATGTCTACTGGCCATTGCTAAAAACATATAAGTCTGCTATTCAGGGATTTTCAGTGGCACAATCTAGATAGTGCCTGCAAAAATTCCTCTAACAGCCTTGGCACTATTGGGATAGTCTTTACAAATAGTGAGATACTCTGAACAAAAACAAGAAAGTGTGTTGTATTTTTCCAGACTTATTTTTTGACAACACAGGTCTCAGAACTTTGCGAGACTTGTTTTTTGGCAACACAGGTCTCAGAACTCCGGGACTACTTTCAACTGACACCAAAATGTCAGACACTGTTGTGCCCTATGTACATCACCGACCTGGACATTTGTCAAGCCATTTTCTATAGTTTTTTAATTTTTCGTGAAGATTTTTTGTATATGTATAAAACAGGATAGCCGCAATTAATAGAAAAAATTCAACTGATATCTTCCAAAGCAATCTTAAAGCGAGAAATCTTATACTTAGCTTTTCACCAAAAACTCTGGACGTTCAGCCTTGAATTGTTCAAACTCCCAACGCTGTCAGGCGCGCTCTACATAAAGCGTTTCACCCTGGAGGCTTCATCAGGGGAAATTCATAGAAGCACTGCAAATAAAGTAAGGGCATTCAATACAAACTTTCATCCATCAGTAATTTAATTGAGGAATGAATCTAAAACAAATCATACCTTTAAGAACCGTCTAAATGGTATATCTTGTAGACTTACTGGCTTTGTCGGTATTGCCTATCATATATAGACGCCGCGCATGCGGATTAGTTAGAACTCAGTGTTCATCTTTATATGGATATACTGCGCATGCGAAAAGGTTGGAAAACAAAATACTATCTAATTCAACCTTGGAATGATCCGACTCTTCAAAAACAGGCTTCCCAGTCGATCCGCATGTTTAAGCCCAATGGAGTTATGGTTTGTAACCGATGAATCCAACATTGTTCTATATATAGTAGCGCTTGTTCACGTGTTCTGCCCAGCTGAGATGTAATCAGCTGTTCTATGCAAAAACATTTGAGATCTTCATATATATGATTGAATTCCAGGCAGTGATCCACCATGGGTGCCTCACGTCTATGGCATTTTAACTTGCTTCTATGTTCATTCATCCGGACACGAAAGGGCCTGATGGTCTTGCCCACATACAGCAAATTACAAGGGCATTTCACACAATATACTACATGTGTAGACGAGCATGTAGTTGAACATCGAAGTTTATAAGTTTTGTCATTAGGACTAAATTCTGACAGCTCTTGAGTAATCATGCAGATGTTACAGGAGCCACATTGAGTATGCCCCATTATCATTACTGTTGTGGTCGGTGATAACGGACGTAGAATGGCAGGATTCAGTAACTCCTTGAAATTACGTTGTCTCCTCCATACACAACGAACTGTATGATGTTCCAACCCTGGGACACTCCGTAGAACGTTCAGATGTCGCTTAAGACTATGTTTTAAAGTTGCATGAAATGGAGTGAAACCCGTGACCAGATTAGTTTGCTGAATATTATCATTAGATTTTACTCTCTCCGGAGAATGCAGCAATAGATCACGATTGGTGTACAGAGCCCGTTTATAGGCTCGATCAACCACTTGGGGGGATATCCTCGTTGGTAAAAATTATTTCTCAATTGTTGGGACTGTGTCTTAAAATCCCGAAGGTCAGAACAATTACATCGATAACGTATAAACTGAGATAATGGTAGACTGTCCTTTAAAGATAGCGGGTGTGCACTATTATAGTGCAACACTGCATTTTTATCTATGGGTTTTCAAAATATTGAAGTATGCCATCCCACCACTGATTTTTTTACAAGAATATCCAAAAAAGTTATTTGTTCTGTATGATAGTTTACCGTAAATTTAATATTTTCATTTCTACTATTTATCCATTCATGAAATTGAATAAGATTCGCCAGCGTGCCTTGCCATAGGACAAATACGTCGTCAATATAGCGTCGCCATAGCTTAATTGATGTAGTATATGGAGAGATCGTAATCCAGTCTTGCTCAAATTTTTCCATGTAGAGATTTGCGACCGATGGGGCACATGTGGCACCCATCGCCACACCACACAATTGGCGATAGATGTTATTTTCAAAAATGAAAAACTTATTGTGCAAAACTAGCTTTGCTAGGTCAGATAACAAAATTAGCTGTTGTTCAGAAAGATCACCATGATCTTGAAGAGCTGCCATAACCACTAAATGTGCTTGGGATTGGGGGATGACTGTGTATAATGAAACCACATCGAAAGTTACTAGAAGAATTTCAAACTCCATTGCTAGCTGTGTGTTGTCATGTAGAAGTCGTAAAAAATGGGTAGAATCTTTAACAAAAGAGGGTATAAGAGACATCCTAGATCTTAAATAGGAATCCAAAAAAAACGATAGGGGTTCTAGCAGTGAACCACGAGTAGACACTATAGGTCTTCCAGGAGGATAGTGCCAAGGCAGATTGACTAACTATGCATCCAGGGATTCATTTTATAAAGTCATTTTAGCTTGTATGTGGCAATATAAGTGCATAAAATGGCTGCTATAAAATTTCCTTAGGCTTAAAAGTACAGGCGATGGCATGAGCACGATTGTATTTAGGCATTGCTGAGGGTACAGTCTTGGCGGAGTCACAAAGTATAGACATTGATAATAAAATACCCTAATCTACACATGTAATATATTTTATGTGCAAACCTTTACACCTGTTCTCAGTCAGACTTAAATGTTGTCATGCCACCACCACTCGCCTCTAGCTTAGAGGGGCGTGGAGATTTGGAGAAACTTTCTGCTGTATGCTTTTTCAGCTTTTTTAAAACTATTTCCCTGCAATGCCCTCTGGGAAATGTAGTCCTTATTCAGCTGTATGGGTGCAGCATGCATAAAGCTGTAGTCAGGCTCAAGTAGGTAAGGCAAATGACAGAAATTTATTATTTTTATATACACAATGGTTCGATCATACCACACATAGGATTGTTGGTTCAGGACTCTTTGAAGCAAAAATTGTCCAAAACATATCCAACCACAAAATGCAGTTTTAAAGGTTCTCTCTATTGCAGGATACACAGTCTTTACCAGCAAGCCTATTGTATTCCCTTCTTAGCCTTGCTGGCTAAAGCACAAAACAAAAAATCACATTTAAAGTGTGTGGTAAACTTCCCCTTTATAAACACATGGGGATCTCAGCCACCCTGCTTGTGGAATAAGGCTACCTTTTTCCTGGAAGACCTTCTTTCAGGACTGGCTTGCTTTCTCTCTACGTTCCCAGGTTTATAGCTTGGCACAAGGAACAGTTCATGGGAGTGTCCTCCTCAATCAGCTTCACCTCGGGCTCTCCCAGCTGCATAGGCTCTGACTCCCCACCTTGCTCACAGTGCTCAGCTAACAGCCTTCCGGGGAATCCTGGAGTCTCCCTTGTTCCTGGCTCCAAACTCTCCTGCAGCCGTGCTACATGCCAAATAGCACTCTCTCCAGCTGGATGCTCCGTTCCTCTGCTCTGCTCAGCCTGGCTTCCTGCTTCTCCTCTCCTCCCTAAGTCATACTCTGCTCTGGGTTTATACTTCCAGGGCTCTAGCTCCAACCCCTCCCTACTCAGGTGACGGCAATCAGCCTGACTCCGGACACCTGAGTGCTTGGAGCATTCACTGCCTAAGGGGTTCTGAGCCTTGTATCCTCTCCCCTTCATTCCACTAGGGGGAGCATGAAATGTGGGCCACGTGGAAGTCTGATTCCTAGAGGTGTATGTGGCTTTCCTACTGTGCCTTGGTAAAAGGGGGCCCTTTACTAGGGTGAATTCCCTGTCTCTTTGTCCTCCCCCAGACTCCGGATAGGCCTCCTTGCCACAATGTCTATGGGGTATGTTTACTAAACAGCGGTAGCGGCTTCCATGCGATATTGGAGCCGCAGCACCATTGAATTCAATTGAGCCATGATTTCTGCCCCTTTTTTTCCTAGTATTTATAAAGGCACATAGGCACCTATTTGTCTTTATTGGATAGGCCAAAAATAGGCACCTTTTTGACCTTCAGATCTAGGCAAGCTCTTATAAAATTACCTTAACAGCAGCAATAATCAATCACTATCCATTTAGCTAAGCTGTTTAATTTAAGCCTTCAAAAAAGCAGTTCGAAATTCACTTAATTATATGTATAGCGGCTGAGCATCAGTGCCATAAGTGTAGCCAGTGACAGCGACCACATTCTGTGTATTTTCATCTCCATCGTCTAGTCATAAGGCTGCATTGAAGACATTTTTTTTTAAAAACGTGATCGCTACCACGACTGAAAATTGACCCTTTCTGGTTAGTGCTTAAGTTGTTATATATTATTTCATTGCTGTAGCTTATCAGTGTTGTGCACTGAATTGTCTGTGATTTGAATCACTCAGTGCTCTTAGAGTAGTGAAAAGTGTAATAAAAATTAAATTATTATTATTATTATGATTCAAAAATCTACAACAAAGAAAGCATTCTGAAAAAGATGAAAACAATGCAAAAAGTGAGCATTAGTTGTGCACTAAAAGCCATGCACACAGTTTCTAGCGCGAGAATAATGAAGAAGTTGTGCACTCAATGCAGCAAAAAATGGCATGCAAATGAGAAAGGCGCAGAAAGTCTGCACTAAACTGGAAGTCACAAGTGCCTAGATCCTGCATACAAAAAGGCACTTGTGCACATGTGCTGGAATTCCATGTGGTGCATATTTCTGCTCAAACCTTTTAATCTGAAAAATACCAGTGTCTTTGAACAGAAACATTATTCTGAGTAATATTCTGAGCAGAAGGGTTGCTGTCATGTGCAGCTTATGATTCCAGCACAGTTCTGCCTTTTTGTAAAGAACTCATTTCAGCAAAGCCCGGAAAAATACAATGGGGGATTGGCTGCTCATGAAAAAGACATCAATTCCAGCATTAATTCAGTCTTCGCTCTTCTGCGCATTTCTTTGCATCCAGGTGGAACAGCTCATTGCTTGATTATCATGTAATTTAAATGGCTTTTATATGAGCTGTGCACTAGTATTGGCACTGGCTTCTGTGCAGTAATAACATTCACACCGATTCCTTTTTTGCATTGTGGCATGATGTCTACACACACAAAATATGCACAGATGTTGCACTAACATTTTTGCATCAGCCTGTTAGAGTGTGGCATAGTGGCATGCTACCCCTTTCTTCCATTCACAGACTCAGGAATGTCTGGGGGGGAGATTCGGCTGAAATAGCCATGGTAAAGTGTAGCATGTGAAGAGGGATGAGAAGGAGCCTAGGTATTGGATTAAGTATGAGTCATATAAGAACCAAAGAGAAAAACAAGCTGGAATAGCGTACCCGCAGAGGTAGAAGGAACCAGCACTACACTGGAATTTAAACATGTTCCAGACAAATCTAGAGGGCAGTGGTTGGAACAGGGTTGAGAGTTTGGCTGAAAGATGTAGGGGGAAACTGGTACTGACTTAAGCATGGAATTGTACATTCTCACCTACCCAAAAGTGGCAGAGATGGGCAGACTGGATGGGTCAGTTGGTTTTATTTGTCATTTAATATCATACTATTGTGTTATTGACAGAGGACGCAGAGTTTTTGTCTGTTTGTTGTAATTAACCTTCCTGGCACAAAATGTTATGGTCAGGCCTTGCTATTGGAATGTGTTCAGTACAAACTGTATCCAACTAAAAAATCCCCTTCTGTGGGCTGCTTTGTATAAAATGTCAATTTCAGAAAGGCAGACACAGAAATCCTTGACAATATAAGTGCAACGGGGCATGCTGTGCTGACTGCAGCAATACCGTACATATGGCTTAGGCAAACAAGAAATATCCTCTAACATGCCCACAGTCTTCAAAAACACAATAAACTGTTTTTCATGTGCAGCTTATTGTTTGCGGCTGAACAATTTCATCTAAAAACGATAGTGGGACCATCAAATACTTCAGATACCTCAAATGCCAAGAATCAACCAGATCCCACCATTATAATCATCTTGGTCTACCACTGAACATGTATTTAGTTATTTGTTATTTTATTAAAAATTCTTATGTACATAAAACCAAAAGGTTACAGCATCTCTTAGCAAAAAAAAAAGTTTCCATCATCCTGACATGTGTTTCACGGTATCTTCTGCTTCAGGAGCTGGAATTGTTCTTGAATTCTCTTTAAAGCTATGATCCCTCTCTAGCTTACTGCATGTCTAAACTCTCTGTCACTTTCAATACATATCTTTTTGTTCAAAAAGTACAGGCCAACAGTTTTGACTTTTTGAGGGTAATTTTATAAACTGGCATCTCATTAATGTGTGTTTTCATGTGTATTTTATGCCTTTTCTATAAAAATCAAGAGATTTGCACCTGACATGATAAAACAGAGTGTAAATGCATTGTGTTAAGGCACAATCACTAATGCAAAGCCTAGACGTGGTGTAAAAGATTGCACCTACTTTTTGTGATGATGCACATAAGTTAAAGCATTTTAGGGCATGTTTACTAAGCAGGGCCAGCAGTTAGCATGTGCTTTTGTGCCTAGGTCCCATTGATTGCCTCTTGCTCACACTGCCCATGCTCTACCCAAACTCCACCCTAGGTCCTTTCTGTCCACTAGCTGGGTGAGGCGACTGCCTGGGGTGGCAGGCCTTGGTAGGTGGCACGGCACGGCACCTGCATAGACCATGTACGTCAGCACACATGGCCTCCCCCTTCTGACCCTGCTCTGACAGGAAGTTGCTTTGGAGAGGAGTCAGAAGCAGTAGGCTATGTGTGTCAAAGCACATGGCCTGCCACAGGCACCAAAGTGGCAACTTCAACTGCTGTTCCTGCCCTTGATGATGGAATCAGTGGTGGCACAAAGTTGGGGAACACGTTAGATACCTTAAGGATTGGACCTATGCCTCCCTGCTGGAGGCCATACGCTGTGATTTGTATAAATGGAAGGGGTTGCATCTATCCATGGGAGCACAGCTATAAAAATGACTGTGCTCCTATGAATTCTGTTCTTTTTTGCCTCTCTGCCATGTGCTGATCCATGGAAATATCTTAAGAAGTTCCAAGGGGTGATCATGGATTATATTTGTGAGGTGAAGGTCCTGAGAATGTCCCGGCAGCTTATGTTTAAGAGACGCGATGAGGGGGGGTTAAGGGTACCATGCTTAGTGACTTACTATGACACAGCACAATTGCACACTCTGGTAGCTTGGAAAGGGGATGGGGAGTTTCCCCAGTGGGTTAAGATGGAGCAAGCGGGGGCAGAGACACGAGTATAGGGTGTGGGATTCCCAGCTCAGATGGAAGTGAGAGCGGGAGGAGAACTCCCAGAGGACTCTAACCATGGGGGTATGGAACTGGAGAAGGGGTCAACTCATGGGGGGTAAATGTTATTCGAGAAGAGCATTTATAAGGGGCTTAGGGGACTTCAAACTGGGGATGGGAGTGGGAACAGAAGGGGCTTTTGAGAATTGGACAGGTTGTGGATAAGGAGGGGGGTTGTTGCCCTTTGAGGTGCTTTGGAACACTTTGGCAAATTCTATGTGTTTGTATTTACTGTTGGAAAATACCAATAAAAATTTTAAATTATAAAAAAAAGGGGGAAAGGAAATGGCAGTGGGGGTGTACTACCATCTGTCTGGACAGATGATGAAATGTTAACAGGAATTAGGGAAGCTAGCAAAGTTTACAACATAGTAATAATGGGAAATTTCAATTACCTCGATATTGACTGGTTCAATGTCACATCAGGACATGCTAGGGAGATAAAGTTCTAAATAAAGTAAATGACTGCTTCATGGAACAGCTGGTTCAGGAACTGACACACGGGGACACTATTTTAGACCTAGTCCTCAGTGGAACGCAGTATCTAGTGCAAGCCATAACTATTTTGGAGTCACTTAACAATAGCAATTATAACATGATCACATTTGATTTAATAAATGGTGGGAAGATAGCAAGGAAATTGACTGCACTAGCATTTAACTTTCAAAAAAAGAGACTAAGGGGCATGTTTACTAAAACCCCGGTAAAGTGCGGGCCGCACTAGTGTGCGGGTGCCATATAAGGAGTGGGCGTTTCTTTGTGAAAAAGAAAAACCGGAATTTACATATGCGCTAAGGTGCGTGGTGCCCATGTGCGCCCCGCACATTAGCGCATGAGAAAGCTGCGCGGGAGGCATAAGTGGCGCGCTGATGTGCAAGTACAGGAACAGAACCACAGCACAATGGTTAAGACACTGACCAATGGTGCAGGGATCAGGGGTTCAATCCCCCACAGTGCCCAATGAACAAGGCTGGCTGAGGCATTACCTATTATGGGGAAGATTGCTTTAGGAGGCATTTTATTTTTATTTTAATTATAACTACTAGCAAACGCACTCTCAAAGCGTGTTAACATAAGGCGCCCCATAAGGCACATTTTAAAGTGCACTGTCCGCCAAGGCACCCTAGAATGTTGCTTATAGGGCACTTTATAGGGTGCCGTATGAGGTACCGCAAGGTCAGAGTACTGTTTTTGATGGCAGCACTGTGCAGTTTAAGGAATGAAAAGCATAAGTAGGTGCGCTGACATGCAAGGAGGAGCAGCAGTGGAGCACAATGGTTAAGGCACTGACTGCTGATACAGGGGTCATGAGTTTGCTCCCCAGAGTGCCTAATACGTAAGGCTGGCTGAGGCATCAGCTTTGCAATGTACATTTTGTTTCCTGCAGCACTTTATTTTTATTTTATTAATTGCTGCCAGCAAACACGCCCTCACGTGCCGTAATTGAAGGTGCCGTATAAGGCACCCTATAAGGCACTCCATAGGGCACATTATAAAGTGCACTGTCCGCCACGGCACCCTAAAATGTCCCCTATAGGGCACCCTATAAGTTGCGTCAGAGGATAATGTATAGTGCACCTCATATGGACGTGAACCATAAGATGCCCTATAGGGCGCCCTATAAAGTGCCCTCAAAGGCACCTTATGGGTACAGTACGCTGAGGGTGTTTTTGCTGGCAGCAAAAATGTACATTAAAAATATTTAATGCTTCGACCAGCCCTATCAAATAACCCCACTGTGGGTTTGAACCCATGACCTCTGGCTTCACAGGCAGTGAAGTAACCATTGGGCTACAGCTCTATAGCTGCTAGCAAGCCCCTGGCTGGCTGCAGAGAGCCTGCACGTCACCACACAGACAGTCTGTTGTGGTCACCAGGATAGGGTTAGCCCACCCATACCCATGATGCACTGCACATGCAAATCAGCTGTCCACAGATAAACACAAGATGGGGTATGCACCCCTACAGCACCTCGGCCTGGTAGGGGGAAGTGACCATGTGCACCCCCACATCATCTCGGCCTGGTAGGGGGTACTGACCGTGTGTGTTACTGGCACAGAGTAGCTACACACCGTCACATTGTGCGGGTACTGTGCTCACCCTGAGGGTGCGGTGAGGCGCCCAGCACCAGGTCAACAGCACCTTCCATGGCTCAAAGAGGCCATGCTCGAGGTCCAAAGCAATGTTAATGTGTGAGATAGGTAGTTTCTGCAGAAACACCTTGGCTATATCTGTCTGTCTCAGTCAGGTGTTGCCCCTATGGAACCCTAGGAGGATTATGTACCACCACCCTCCTCCTCCAGGGCTGAGAGTGGCAAACAGGGTCTCCCATCAAAAGATCCACATTCTACCTCCCTGCAATGGTGGCAGTAGAGGGGACCATCAACCCCGATAATGCTGGGGAACAGACACCCTATAGGGCAGTCAATGCAGCTCTGTACACATCCATAATGCAATAGCAGACAGACATTAGGCCTGGATATGCTAAGCTGCACCCCACACTATCTGATATTGTCCTGCAGCAAGCCTTCAGCCGCTGCACCCTGCAAGCCGCTCCATCAAGACACATACCAGCTGCAAACAGTCTGCTAACTAGTCCATAGTGCATGTTCCCAGTGGAAATGCATGCACCCAGAACTGCAATGTCAGCATACACAACAAGCAGAGAAATCAGTGACTGGGCCCCAAAAGGAAACCCATAAATATCACGAGAGAAATACTATATAGCACTATGGGGGTGCCTAGCCATGCTGTGGTCACTGCACAGTCAGGGTGAGAGTGATCTCCCTGCAGGACATACTGAGGTCACCCTGTCTGTGTAGGTGGTGGCCGGGCACTGAAATGTCCCAGTCAGTGCCCTATGCCCTGTGCAGATGCATCCTGGCCAGGCCACCCTGTCCGGGCTATACCCATGGTACCTTGCTCCTCATTATGCACATTGGCAGGCCAATACTGGCAACAGTGCTGGCAGTGTGGGCTGTGGAAGGTGTTTGCAGCCACCACACACTGTCTAGACAGACACACACTCCGACACCTATGCCAGCATTGTGCTACTATAGAGGAGTTCAGCAGCCATGCCCACCACACCAGTCCTGGGCACAGTACAGGCATGGATATGGTACACAATACTGTTGGGGGTCACTCCCCAGGGTGGTAAACACTGTCAGAGACCAGACCTGAAGCACACACCGCAGACATCAGAATGATTGTTATGATGGAGCTCAATCAGCAAACTGTGCTTAACGTAGGAATTTCTATCTGCCAGTACTCATAGCAAATGTTTGAGAGCTGTGTACCGTATACCCAGGTGTAGGGTTGCATTGCTAAGGTATGCAAGTGCTAGTATTAGGAGATGCACGCAGGGCCCAATGTCCTGCCTCTCCAGGAGGCATTGGCCAATGGGGCCTGTGGGTGTGGGTGTGGGTGTGTCTGCCCCTGTTGGCTGCTGCTTTACGGCAGAGGTTCCCAACTCCAGTCCTGGTGTGCCAAACACTGTTCGGGTTTTCATGCTGTCCCTCATGAATATGCATGAGCTACATCTGCATACCATGGGGGTGGTGCATAGATATGCAGCACAGGCATCTTTATTAGAAGCAGCATGGAACCTGAATGGTGTGTGGCCCTCCAGGACTGCATTTGGGAGACTCTGCTCTAGGTAATGCGCCTGTCTATGGTGTCTGTGCTCGGTGGGGTAAAATATAGGCGTATTAACCATGCGTTTGTTCTCAGCAATAAAGGTTTGTCCTTACTATCACGGTTTAGTTGTGGGAAAATATGTGGACTGGATTGGCAGTAGCCCCAGCTGGGCTTTGAACTTGTGATCTTCTGTTCTTGCACACACTGTCTGTGTGCACTGCACCACTGTGTTGCCACAGATAGGCTGCATTCCCTGGGGAGTCCATGACTGTACATCCGACAGGTCCTGTCTGTTGCAGTGGACGGTGCCAGCCTGCACATGGCTAGGCCACTGTCTGCTGTGGCTAGCAGCCACTGCCCCCTCCACCACCTGTACCCTTCCGCCAACATGCTGATATGTCCTTATCTTGGAAAAAGCATATGACCTGATTGAGTTGTCGCACTCCAGGACTGCATTTGGGGGACTCGGCTGTAGGTAATGCCCATTGTTATGGTGTGTGTGTGGTGTAGGGTAAAATATAGGTGTTTGAACCATGCTTATGTTCTCTGCAATAAAGGAGTGTCTTTACTATCTCTGTTTAGTAGTGGGTAAAATATGGGGACTGGGTTGGCAGGAGCCCCAGCTGGGATTTGAACCTGTGACCCTCTGGTTCTACAGGCACTGGCTGTGTCCGCTGCACCACACTGTGGCCACAGAGACAGTGCAGTCCCTGGAGATAGGAAACCTGGCCGAAAGAGTCAGAAACCCTGCTCTGCACATTTTTACTGTGGGCTCATTCACCTTGTATGGAGACAAAAGTGCAAATAAACCCCAATAATGACCTCGAAAAAAGGGGAAAAAACATAACCAAGCTGGGCAACAGTGATATTAATGGGCAACCATAAAAAATACTCCCAGGAAAGCTAAAAAAAAAAAAAGGAAATGTTCTTTGGAAGGGTCTACGCTCCGTAGACCCTTCCAAAAATCATTTCTTTTTTTTGGAGCTTTCCTGGGAGTGTTTTTTATGGTTGCCCATTAATATCACTGTTGCCCAGCTGGATTATAATTTTTTAGGATTTTGTTGTGGTCATTTTCAATTTATATATGCTATTTTGTTCTGTGCACATGTATCACACTGCTCACGTTTTGCAGGTTTCCCCGGTTTTGCTGTACATTGCTGACGTAAATGGTTTCTCTTCCCTTTAAATCGGCTCTAACGCAAGGTTTTCACTCGCGGTATTTTTTTATCTAATTTCAGCCCCGCTCCTGTGCGGGGAGCCTCTCCCCTCCCACTCTCCACCCATTGACCCCGTCCCCCCGCCCCTTGGGAGCCTTCCTCCGCCCTCGGAATGCCTTTCCACGCCTCTATCGCACTTCAGAGCGCCGCGCACTTGTGCGGGCCCGTTAGTGCAGCGTGCACGTGTGCGGGGTCCAAAAACACACTATTAGCGAGCGCTAAGGTACCTTAGCGCACGCTCAAGTGCGCGGTTTAGTAAACATACCCCTAAATAATATGAGGAAAATGGTTAAGGAAAAACTAAAAGGAGCAACTGCAAAGGTTAAGAGTTTACTTCAGGCTTGGGTGTTATTTAAAAATACTGTATTGGAAGCCCAGACCAGATGTATTCCATGCTTAAAAAAAAGGTGGAAGGAAGTCCAAATGACAGCCAGCATAGCATGAAGGTGAGGTCAGAGAGGCTGTTATAGCTAAGAGAGAATCTTTCAGAAAATGGAAAAAAGAGACAAATGACAAAAAACAGTAAACATAAACACTGGCAAGTTAAGTGCAAGGCATTGACAAGGGAGGCAAAGAAAAATTTTGAAAAAAGCTTGCCATGGAAGCATAAATGCATAATAAAAGCTTTTTCAAGTATATTCATAGCAAAACACCTGTGAAGCAGTCAGTTGGACCATTAGATGATGGAGGAGTAAAAGGTACACTGAGAGAGAACAAGGGACATAGCAGAGAGATTGAATGAATTTTTTGTTTTAGTCTTTATTGGAGAAGATGTAGGAAACTTAAAACTTACCCAAGCCAGAAATGATATTTAAAGGTGATGATGTATCAGAGGAATTGAAACAAATCTCAATAAATCAGGAAGATGTTATACAGCTAATTGATAAACTAAAGAGCAGCAAATCACCTGGACTGGGTGGCATACATCCCAGGGTGCTGAAAGAACTGCTATATAAGATTGTAGAACTACTATTAGTAATCTGTGATCTATCATTAAAATCATCTGCAGTTCCCGAAGATTGGAGAGTGGCCAATGTAACACCAGTTTTTAAAAAAGGTTCCAGTGGTGATCTAGAAAACTACAGACCAGTGAGCCTGACATTAGTATGAGGCAAAACAGTAGAAACCATTATAAAAAACAAAATTACTGAACATGTAGATAGTCATGCAAGGTTCCACATTAGGAACCACCACCTAGCAGCAGCCAAGAAAGCAAATAGAATTTTAGGAATCATAAAGAAAGGAATGGAGAATAAAATGAAGGATATTGTAATACTTTTGTATTGCTCCATGGTGCGACTGCATCTTGAATATTGTGTGCAATTCTGGTCTCCATATCTTAAAACAAATATAGCAGAATTAGAAAAGGTACAGTGAAGAGCCACCAAAATGGTAAAGGGGATGGAAAGATACCCCTATGAGGAGAAGCTAAAATAGGGCTCTTCAACCTGGAAAAGAGACGGCTGAGGGGAGATACGATAGCGATCTATAAATTAATGAATGTAGTGGAGCAGGTAAATTTAGATCGTTTGTTTACACCATCAAAATATAGAAAAACTAGGGGACATGCAATGAAGCTATAGTGTAACCTATTTAAGACTAATATGAGAAAATATTTTTTCACTTAATGTGTAATCAAACTCTGGAATTCGTTACCGGAGGATGTTAAGCGTTTTGATGTTTTATGCCTGTTTTGCTTGTTCTATGTAAGTTGCTTGACTGTTCACATTTACTGTAAACCGCACTGATACTAAATAGTGCAGTATATAAAAGTTAATAAATAAATAAATAAATAAAATGTAGTAAAAGCTGTTAGTGTGTGGATTTAAAAAAGGTTTGAACAAGTTCCTGGAGGAAAGGTCCATAAACCATTATTAAAGGGGACACGGGAAATCCACTTCTTGCCCCAATACAAACATTGTGGAACCTGTGTCTTTTGAAGAAACTGCTAGGTACATATGACCTAGATTGGCCACTGTTGGAAACAGGATACTGGGCTTGATGGACCTTGGTCTGACCCAGTATGGCATATCTTATGTTCTTAGGTTAGGGATCTTCAACTTAGAAAAGAGACGGCTAAGGGGAGATATGATAGAGGTCTATAAATTAATAGATGGAGTGGAACAGGTAAATGTAGATAGGTTGTTTACGCCTTCAAAAAGTAGAAAACTAGAGGACATGCAATGAAGCTACAATGTAGCCCATTTAAAACTAATTGGAGAAAATATTTTTTCACTTAATGTGTAATCAAACTCTAGAATTCCCTATCAGAGGATATAGCAAAAGCTCTTAGTGTAGCTTGATTTAAAAAAGGTTTGGACAAGTTTCTGGAGGAAAAGTTCATAAACCATTATTAAAGAGGACCAGGGATATCCACTGTTTACCTAGTGGACAAGCAGCATGGAATCTATGCACCTTTTGAGAATCTGACAGGTACTTGTAACTTGTATTGGCCACTGTTGGAAACAGGATACAGGGCTTGATGGATCCTTGGTCTGTTCCAGTATGGCATATCTGATGTTCTTATGTAAAGGGAGATGCTGGACACTTGGAGCAGCATTCCATCCGGGACATCCATGCCCCTGTGTGCCCGTTAGGAATCGGACGCACAGAGGTAGACGCGATTCTGATCTCGCGGTGCATGTCTAGCCCTGTATGTGCAGGCCTAGGACCCAATCCCAGTCAGCCTACACATACAGGCCTCCACCTGGTTAACTCAGTTAGGGCTCCTGAATGGAGCCGTGGCATCATGGCCTCCGGTTGCCATGGCACCTTGGCTCCATTCAGGAGCCACAATCCCTGGCCACTGACCTGTTCTGCAATTCTCCACAGCCTGACCCCCAAACTGGCCTTCCAAGGCCAGGGGCGGGCTGCGGGGAATCACCTGCACCTCCTCTGAGCCCTTCCGCCACCCAGGCCAGCTGTCGCCCTCCATCTGGGGAACTTATTCCACCTCAGAGGTGGAATAGGTTCCCCGTTCAGCCTGCCAGCCCCGGATGTACAGAGCAGACATCAGAATCGCCCTATACGTCCAAGGCTGCGGACCGCCCACTTCCTGCCCTATCTCTGTCCCCTTCCTGCCCCTGTCTAACCTCCCCATACAAACATCTTGTTCATAGGGGGAGATTAGCCGGGGATACAGAGGGGGCTGAATAGCGAGGATGGACGCCCCAATGGGATATCCATCCCTGCTATTCATGGCTCGGAATGATCCCGTTGGTGGGGTAAGGGAGGGAAAGGAAAGGGAGATGTTGGACACCTGATGAATTTTCATTTTTAGCTCAACATATGCATGGATCAATGCAGTTTTGTGTTTGACTCAAAATTGCCTATCATTTTATATATGAGATCGATATACATGAGTATATACAGTACATTTATTTTGTGTCACTTAGAAGCTGTCAGCACAGAAAAGGCAAACAAAATGAGTTGAGGATACAAGGCAAGTCAGGAAAAGGGGAGGAGTGGCCTAGTGGTTGGGGCAAGTTACCTCAAGCTGGAGGGTCTGGGGTTCAAATCCTGCTAGAGGATAGCAACCTTTGGCTGAAGAACTGGAGTTTCTAATACCACAGGTGCTCATTGCGGCCTTGGGCAAATCACCTAACTCTCTGTTGCCTCAGGTATGAAAACAGATTGTGAGCCCTCCAGGGACAAGGGAAAAATATATATACAGTACCTGAATATACACGGCTTTGATTGCTAGAAAAGCGGCATATAAGCCTAGATAAAAAATGCTAGGGAAAGTGGGGGGTTTCTGGTGTTTATGCACTGAGGGCCTGATTCTGTCCCAGACATAGATCCCCTCTATGCATCTGGTCTGAATTGGACATACAGAGGTGATTGTGATTCTGATCCTGCGGGACATGTCTAGCTACACAGGATCAGAATTGCAAACAATCCTGCACATGCAGGCCAGGACAGCGCTTTTGCCAAGACTGCACCTGGCTAACTCAGTCCAGGCATTTTAATGGAGCCGCGGCATCATGTTGTCATGGCACTGCAGCTCCATTTAAAAGCCACGATGCTGGTTGCCAGCAAAAAGGGTTTATTCCCCGTAGCCCGACCCCTGATCTGGCGTCCTAAGGCCAGGGTTGGGCTGCGGGAAATAAACCATGGTCCCCCCTGACCCATCTGCGCCCTGAGCCTTCAGAAAAAAAACATCGAGGGAAGTTATTCCACCTTGGAGGTAGAAAAACGTCCCCAGCCATTTTGCCAGGCCTGGACGTACAAGGCCGACATTAGAATCGGCCCTGTGTGTCCAGGGCTGATGACCGGCCACTGCCCACCCCTTCCTCTCCCCCGTCTAACTTCCCCACACAACTGGCGAGGAAGTAAGTCAGGAGCAGGCAAAGGCATGAATAGAGGGGATGGACGTCCCATCGGGCCATCCATCCCTGTTATCTGTAGCTCAGAATAACCCCCTAAGATTTTTGTATTGGGGTGTTTTATCAGTAAACTTAAAATAAGAAGCCCTGACTATGGACTACTGCTAGGGTGAGTGTGGTTAACTTATCTTTGCTTTAAATACTGTATTCAGAGAATGGGTGCTCAACCTTCCTGTGGGTTGCACTCATTTTGTTTCTTCAACAAGACCCCAAACTTTGAGGCCACCACACCCCAGTTAAGCTCCTGGTGGAAGTGATCTGTGGCTTCTGGCCAAGGACTATGGCTGCAATGGTTGGATTAGATGGGGGAGTGGGAGAAGGATATTTTTTGAAAAATGAGAAAACGTCTTGGCTAGCTGTAAATGAAGACTTACGCACTATAAGGGCCTGTTTATTAAAGTGCACTTAGTAGCCAGTGTGTGAATTAGTATGTGCCATTAGAGCATGGGTGTGGTAACCATTACTGCACTGGCATGACTGTTTGCATGCGCTAGTTCATGCATGAATTGCTCATTGGGGCCCAGTATGCTATATAGGTAGTGTGGGTTTTGGCATGCGTTAAACACGCGTTGAGGCCTGCAGAACCTAGTAGTGTGGGGCCAACACAGTTAGTGTCGATCGATATCCACACCACACTAACTGTGAATTGTGCATTGGGGTGGTAAGAGGGTAGGTTAGGGGTGGAAAGTGGGTTTGGTGATCACTGCACAGTTAGCGTGGGGTTAAACACCGCACACTAACTGCAACCTTACAATTAGCGCGGATTCACCGAACACACCTCAATAGAAGGAGTTAACTGCATACGCAAAAATTGTGCATGCTGCTGCAGCATGTTGGGTACCATTAAGTGTGATAATTGTCAGAAACATACTGGACACCCCTCCCCCCCCCCATGGTAGTTAGCACACAGCAGTTGCAACTCCCGTATTTTAGTTTTTGCGCTAAACGCACGGCAGTTGCAAAGTCTCAGCAGACTTTAGTAAAAGGGCCCTGTTATATTCTGGAGTGGAGAAAGGGCGTGAACTGCACACTGCAGTTATCACATAGGACTGTAGTGTGCACTGTCACTTGTGCAGTTAGTGCAGATGCACTTTCCACCTGCTACTTATGAGGCAGTACTTGCACCCACCCTAATTGTGAATGCACCTGAGCTGTGGTAACTGCATGGGGACATGCTAGGAATGCCAGCAACAGTTACCGCGCAGCCTTTGTACTTGCCACACATTCAGTTTTGCAGATGGAGGGTAATTTTATAAAGTCATGCCTAGCTAATGTATGTTTTAAAATAAATAGCTCCTTATAAAATTATCTTCTTAATGGGCAGTCAGTGCAAACTTTACTGCACTTCTAAACAGGTCTCGTAGTGTTCTAGAGGTCAATTCCAGCCCAAAGGAACAGAAAGAGTGAGCCTAGACACATGCCTCAATGGCACAGGCAGGGAGCTATAATTAATGGATTCATTCATAGTAGTTACCATGATTACTGAAGAGTGTAATGGAAAAGAAGAAAAATATGGCCATTAAATGAGGAAATACAGCCCTCCACACTAACTAAAAAAATACACATAATTAAAAGTATAGTCTCATTGGCAGCATAGTTTTCTTGATATTTAAAATAACTTAGGGGTATGTTTACTAAGGGCTGTTAAGGACGCAAAGGTGCCGTTAGCAGGCATTATTAGCACCCACTAGCGGTTAACCCGAGGAAAGTGCTGATAACACTGGCGTAAAGGCCAGTAGCTTGTTATTGGGTGTTAAGGTACAAAGGGGTGGAGAAGGGGCGGGAACCTTAATGGCTGCTCAGAGCTTACGTTAAGAGCCCCCTTGCAGGGAGAGTAATTTTCACATGTTAAACACTACACAGGGAGCCCATTCACATGTATGCAATATGCACCTCCCAGACTCTAGCCCTGAAATTAGTGATAGCAGTGGTCCATTGGCAGTCACAGCATGGTGCCTTTTAATAAAGGGCACTATGTTGTTGGTGCCAAAGTGACAAATGTGGTGCCACGTTAGTGATTCAACAGGGCCGGCTAGTCCGCTAGTGGACTAGGTGGCCACCTAGAGTGCACATCCACGATGTCTGGTGTAACTCTTGTGACAGTGGTAGCACACATACATGCCGCTGCTGTCACAAAGGATTCGTGCCACCGCCACCGGGCAGCCATGTTAACAACATGTGGGGGTTGGGGTGGCAGCGGCAGCAGCTTCTGCCTGGTGCAGAATATACCTTTGTCCCTGTTCTGTGTGTCAGGTGCAACACTGCTGTGTCTACAGTCAGGCTTGCCAAGCATGTCACTGGCAGCTAAAGCAGAGTCCATATATACACCTAGAGTAATGTACCCACATTCCCACGTGGTTCCTAACATATGGCCACTGTGTGTGAGAGAGAAGGATCATGAGTGATATGTCCAGGTGTGTTTACTTTATCCTACATTTCCAAATCTGTATCTGCAGGTGCAGCCCTCCCCATCTCATCCAGCATGGGTCCTAACTGTCTCTAGCTACACTGAGACGCTACATCAACACTGGCTGGATGGCAGAGGGTGCTAATAGTGCCTACACACTGAACGGACATTAACAAACGATGTGTGTAGGCGCTAATAGTGAGCACACACTTAGAGTAGGTGTTAGCAATGTCCAAGCATTAAAGCAGTACTAAGGGACAAGTACGAATGCCAACTTACACCTCTTTTGGACAGTGTGGTCATGTGTGTGTATCCAGAGGACTGTAAGTTGCAGCAATGCAGTGTGCATGCATGTCATGCCCAGGCTTTATGACTGTGCATACAATATGCTGCACGGTCAGTTATTCTGCAACTCAACAAACACTGTGAGACACCTCTTATGGGCAGAAGGTTAGTTTTCAGTAAGTAGTTGCAACCTGTGGGAGTCACTGACTGACTAGCTGTGCCTGTACACATGTTGTCTCCAAAGCTGTGGCATTCAAATGCATTCCCAGTTACACCATTGTCAAAGCCTATCCCCACGGCATGCCCCTACACTTATCTCCCAACATGCCACTGCTGTACAGCTCCCATATTTCCTGCTGGGTTAACTGGAGTGAACTGGGGGAACACGGTCTCACCAGGGAAAGCTCCAACTCATGTGTGTGTGCAGCAACCCTCACCTCTGACTGAGCCTCCAGGCCTCAGGACACATCTGGCTGCACAGGTGAGAGGCCTAATTAATGCCAGCTGCCATAATAGCTGTATCCGCAGCAACACTGTCAGCCCCCTTGGTGCAGCTGCAGTCTATTCGGAGCTAGGCTGACATGGAGGGCTGGCCTCTGTGAATGTTTAATGGAGTCAGTGAGTTGGTTAGACAGGAAAGATTCTGCCATGTAGCTGCATGCACCTTGCTCTTGTCCTAAGCTACAGTCACAGAGTGCAGTCTGGAGTCGCTTAGCTCCATGCACAGTATACACATACAGGTATGTCCGTCTCAGACACATCTGCATACAATATAGTATATACTATCTCAACACTGTCTACTGATCATCAACCACCGCATTCAGCATGACATTATGTATCACTCCATAACAACAACCATCCTTAGGTTTACAGAGATGACATGCATTGGTTTGCCTGATTATGACTGTGGGACATTGATCTCTGAATGGTGTTTGCATAATTCTAGTAGGAGAAATGTGCAACAGGATGTCAATGCCTGGAGGTGAATGATGGGGTGGGGGGAACAGTCCTATACATGTTTTGAATGTGCCCCTGGTAGGTGACATTGCGGACAGAAGCTATGTTCAGATGCACAGAAGCTATGAGGGCCTACTCAGTCTCTGCATGTTTCACATCAGAGGCCCTGTATGACACCAGTCTCCATGGGCACAGAGTGTGACAGCCACAAGGATGTTGTTAGAGTACAAAGAGGCTGGGGATTTTGGCGTATGTGCAGCCAACAACTGTACCAAGATATAACCCCATGTCCAACCTGCCATGCTTCCAATGCTTTGGGGGTGAACTGCATCTAAAACTTGGGAGAGCGCATGGGCTGCACTGGCCATTTTTGCAATGTCTAGGGCCAGGGACATGACATAATGTGGGAGCATGAGCATGGAACTATGTTCTATGCTCACTGCCAAAAGCTGTGTAGGGGAACACAGTCTTCTGGTATGTGACAGATGTAGGCCACTGTGGGCCAACATACATTCGCAGCCTGTTTCTGGGCCAGTTTCCAGTGCTTTTTGCATTGCATTAGCTGTCCCCAAGTTCAAACTAAAAAGGTACACAAAAGAAGAGCAGAGAATTCTGAGTATTGTCTAAAACAGAGCAGTTTGCACAGGATATACAGTACATGAGTCAGAGGTTAGGTAAATGGCTGAGCCATCCTAACATGGGTTTGGCACGAGCATGGCCTGACTGCACACATCTGTTCATGCTGTGAGGCCACTCTCACTCTGACCAAGCTGTGACCATGTCATGGCTATGTATGCACATAGCCCTGTCTAGGGTCAAGCTGCAGTGATATGAGCACTGTTTCTTTATGGTCATCTAGCCACTAGGCAGGCTCCTGGATGTCCATGCTATTTGTATGAAGCAATCTTCATGGTGGTTATGGGGGTGATTCTGTCCTGTGAATAGCGGGACGTCCATCCCCGCTATTCATCCCCCTGCTGGCCCCAGCAAAAGCCTCCCCGTACGAACAGTGGGTTTGTACAGGGAGGCTAGATGGGGGCAGGAGTGGGCGGAGCGCGACCCCAGAAATACAGAGCTGATTGCAAGGTCAGCCCTGTACGTCTGGGGCCTTGAATCTAGACAGGGGACTTATTCCACCTCGAAGGTGGAATAAATTCCCCTGGACAGAGGGGGATCATGGTGTGTGACCTGGGGGTGAAGGTGAGGGGGCACAGGGGGTTCCCCACAGCCCAACCAAAGCCTTGGAAGGCCAGATCTGGGGTCGGGGAAAACAGAGCTTGGTTGGTGGCCAGGATTGCAGCTCCTGAATGAGGTAGCTGGGTATGTGACTGGCATGCAAGCCAATCAGAATCGGGGCCTGGTCTGCACATCTAGGCTGTAGTCCCACTTCTGATCCTGTGGGCACGTCTAGCCCCTGCGGGAGCAGAATTGGCCTGAATGGAATAAGCCTCCACATATACATGTAAAGGGTGGTGACTAGCAGACTTGGCACAGATATTATATGAGTGTCACACAACATCTGCAGTCTCACTATGATGGATCTAGTTGAATAGACATCTCAGAAAAAGAGGAAAGCAGATTTTCTGGGGCTGCCTGTAATCTGTTGTGTCTATGGTTTTCAAAACAACAAGTGGTGGTCTCCAAAATCAAATTGTTAAGGAAAACTAATTTTTGTCGGACATTGATCACCAGATAAGGGCAAGCCATAGTTGGGAGATCCTGTCCATTTTAATCATTTGCAGTAAAATAATTTAAACAAGTCTACTTAACTGACACATGGAGTACAAGCAAAGGGGTAGTACAACGACACAGTCCTGTGTTTCGGGTTTACTTTTCAAAAACTCTGCTTCAGGTTACTTATCCCCATAAATGTGCTCCGACTCAAAACTATTTCCTGGGAGACAGCATTTAAATCCACTGCGTCTGACAAAATCACTAGAACACATGCTTACTGCTAAACCAATCAGGATCAAAAACAACCATGTAGACGCCCACCCAATTAGTCTATCCAATCAAAATCACAGCAGACTATGCCATTCTAGCTCCAAATTTAAACCACTCGGAATGACAGAATCCAATTTAAAAATCCATTGCTGTTCTTTAAACTGTAATTGGGAAATTCTGTCACCACCTTGTGGAAAAGGAGGATACCAGTCTACTATTCTCCATAAAAACTGAGAAAATACATGATCATGTTGAACTGCATGCTGTACAATTGGAGCTGTCAAAGTCCTGGTGCAAATCCGTGAGGTATTTTCTGCCAACCGTACCTTAACACTAGAAGCCCCAAAGTGCGTCAATTGATGGAAATGCATCTTTGAAGTTGTATACCAGTGCCACTACTAGAACCATGTCAGTCATGTTCCATGACTTTGTTAGCAAGGTCAAGATGTTCAGATATGTGCATTGAAAATTAATAACAGATGCATCACCTAGCGGGAAAATTAATTTATACCTAGAAGCCCAATTGTTTTGGATGCGTCAATTGACATACTTTGGGGCTTCTAGGTATAAATTCATGCTCCCACTAGGTGGCGCATCTCAATCACTGTTTACAGTTTTACTCCGACATTACAAACAATAAACACACGATGACATGTAATGACGTCACATACTGCATGTATTTAACAAATAAGTAACTTAACATAAATTCACACCTGCATTTCATGCTACATGCAGTCGTCATTATAATGCGTCAATTGACGCACTTTGAGGTTTCTAGGTAAAATTCCTTTTGGGGCTTCTAGTGTACAGTGTGGTCAATATATTTTAAACCACAAGGACAAATCAGGAAATAAACCACATACAACTGAGGTTAGCTGCATTTGTAAGGTCTTATCTGGTACACTGGAGCAGCAAGGACAGACACAGGACTAGTACTGGTCATACAATACTTTCATCTACCCCCATCCATCAGCATATATCCATCATGTTCACTCATGTATTCTTATACCAGCTGCTACAACCTGGCTCACACTGTGGCATTTCAGTCACACCTCACCTGCAACTGATATGCAGGTCACCACTGCTGCCCAGGCATTCTTTCTATGCCTACAAATCATGGCTGTGGTGGGTACTCCATGACACACTTCCACCCAATCCTATGCCATCCACTGACATCACAGTGGATTGCATGAGCACCCCTCACTGATACAGTCCAACTGCCTCCCACATTATCCGCACACTCACTGTCTCACGCTTATGTGACATATGGATATGACTTATCCATCAAATTAAGTAAATGGCCCCACTTTCCACAGAGTATTAAAATATCAAAAACGGCATTGACTCTGCATTAGACTCAGAAAGATAGGTTTGTTCAATTACAGACCAAAAATTTTGTTGAAAAAATAATTATTATTGAAATGCACGTTAAATCAATTATAGACAACTCCTCGGAGGCTAACGTGGTCTCAGTATACAAGGGAGGGAACAGAAACTTCCGATCCCAACCCGGACTTCACATCAATGACCACACTTTCATAGCCACCAGTTTTTTCAAAATTATTTCTAAAACTGCATTCCAATCAAAATGATCAAAAAAGTGCTTAGCTTGTCGTGATCGGGCTTAAACTCCAACCCGCAGTAAATGGCGTTAGTTCTTCCACGCTCCCACACTCCCGACGCTAACCAGCGCTAGGCGTTTCGCCACTCAAGGTTCTTCAGGGGAGAAACTAAGCTTCTACAATATAAAACATAGTTCAGGTTGACACCACTTTCTTCCATTAAATTACCAGTTTATTGTAGATAATGCAGGAGACTGTAGTTACTCACTTTTTCATTAACACGCTAGCGTTCCCACCACAGACAACTGCTGAACAGCTAAACGGAAGTGTGGGATATCACGCTTGCGTCGTTAAATACTATGGAGTTAAGATTGAATGGTTGCAGCTGATACTTGCATCACAGACACGCCTCCCATTCAACTCGGGCATTCAAACCTAAGGGCGTCACAGTCTGTAAAAGATGTATCCATTTCTGTTCAATGTACAGCAGAGATTCGTCTTTTGTGCGGCCTGCATATGCATGTTGTAATTGTAAAATGCAGAAACATCGCAAATCAGTAAAAGTATGTTGACAGGTTACGCTGATAAAATGTTCTTATGTCGAGACACACTCGCTTGTAGCGCCCATCGCTACGCCAGCAATTTGATGGTATAAAGTTTGTTCAAAAATAAAAAAATTGTTGAACAAGGCTAGATCAGCTAGTGTAGACAAAAAAGTAAGCGTTGCCGCTGACAGATCATCACGCTCTCTCAATGCTCTCACAACTACTTCATGGGCCTCCATCTGCGGGATCACTGTATAGAGGGAGGTGACATCAAACGTTATTAACATCACTCCTGCCACAGAAGCGAGGTCATCAACTTCATGCAAAATCTGGAGGAAATGTGTAGAATCCTTCACATATGACAAAATGGTGGGCATTAATGGTCGAAGATATGAGTCTACTTGCGCCCCATCTATTGCAAATTTATACATGCAGCAATTTGAACGTCATTGGCTGTCTAACTGTCCATACCAGGCTTCATTGAAATTGTGGAAACGCTATATTGACGATATTTTTGTGTTATGGCTAGGTGATCAGGTCTCTTTGCAACAATTTGCTACTTGGCTAAATGCCTGTGAGCCGAATTTACATTTTTCAATGGCTTACAATGACACTCAAATTTCGTTTCTTGACATTCAAATCCAGAAGACATCTTCCGGATGGAGCACCTCGGTTTTTCGTAAAGCCACTGACAGAAATACCTTACTTCATTATTCAAGTGCTCATCCTTTACGGCTGCGTGAAAGTTTGCCTTTTTCTCAGTTTGTTCGGTACCGCCGGAATTGCAGTACTCTTCAACAATATCGTCAACAAACAGTTATGTTAAAACAGAATTTTCTACGACGAGGTTATCCTCCTCATACTATTAAGGAAGCTTATACTAGAGCACGGTTTCTAAATCGTGATTTATTACTACAATCTAAACGTCCTAATGAAGCAGTGGAAGATCATATTAATTTTATCACTGAATATTCTCCATTAAGTAAACATTTACTAGCGAGTGTGTTCGACATAAGAACATTTTATCAGCTATACCAGGCCTTCAGATGTATCGGACTCGGTGTGTTTGGCAGCGACAACATAACCTTAAGGACTTGTTAAGTCCGGCAGTCCTTCGATCCCCCCTCACCGGTGTGGAACATGGAGGTGGCCATAAGGCCTGTGGTGACTGCTCCATTTGCTGTGTGACTCAGGAATGTGATAGCTTTAGTCACAATGGACGAGAGTATAAGCTGCGGACATCTACTTCTTGTGGGTCTGCGTATGTTGTTTACTGTATAAGATGTCCCTGTTCCCTGCTTTATGTTGGGAAAACCACTCGTGCATTCCGGTTAAGGATGAATGAGCACAAGAGTAAGTTAAAGTGTGGTCGAATGGAGGCACCTATTGTAGAACATTGCGTAACCTGTCAACATACTTTTACTGATTTGCGATGTTTCTGCATTTTACAATTACAACATGCATATGCAGGCCGCACAAAAGACGAATCTCTGCTGTACATTGAACAGAAATGGATACATCTTTTACAGACTGTGACGCCCTTAGGTTTGAATGCCCGAGTTGAATGGGAGGCGTGTCTGTGATGCAAGTATCAGCTGCAACCATTCAATCTTAACTCCATAGTATTTAACGACGCAAGCGTGATATCCCACACTTCCGTTTAGCAGTTCAGCAGTTGTCTGTGGTGGGAACGCTAGCGTGTTAATGAAAAAGTGAGTAACTACAGTCTCCTGCATTATCTACAATAAACTGGTAATTTAATGGAAGAAAGTGGTGTCAACCTGAACTATGTTTTATATTGTAGAAGCTTAGTTTCTCCCCTGAAGAACCTTGAGTGGCGAAACGCCTAGCGCTGGTTAGCGTCGGGAGTGTGGGAGCGTGGAAGAACTAACGCCATTTACTGCGGGTTGGAGTTTAAGCCCGATCACGACAAGCTAAGCACTTTTTTGATCATTTTGATTGGAATGCAGTTTTAGAAATAATTTTGAAAAAACTGGTGGCTATGAAAGTGTGGTCATTGATGTGAAGTCCGGATTGGGATCGGAAGTTTCTGTTCCCTCCCTTGTATACTGAGACCACGTTAGCCTCCGAGGAGTTGTCTATAATTGATTTAACGTGCATTTCAATAATAATTATTTTTTCAACAAAAATTTTTGGTCTGTAATTGAACAAACCTATCTTTCTGAGTCTAATGCAGAGTCAATGCCGTTTTTGATATTTTAATACTCTGTGGAAAGTGGGGCCATTTACTTAATTTGTAAGCTACAATTATGGAGGGTCCTCTAAAAAGAAGACATTTTCAGTTTTACTGAGGAATTTATTTCCAAATTATGTCAGGATGCTACTCCTTTTTCTATGGAGCAAGGTACTTTAACAGGAGAGGCATCTTCTAATTGGGATGATTTATTGAAGCTCCAGAAGAAAAGGGTACGAATGGAGCTGCATAGATTATCCCTCATTGAGTACCTCAGGCGGCGTCATATACCACGAGGTCTGAGAATTTACAAGGAGCCGAGGATGTTTATGTCTGATGCTGGCTTTGTGACAAAATGGAACTTAATTTTGAACAAATGTTCGTTTGATCTAATGGTGCACATAGTAGAAACAACTCAACAACATCTTCTAGTGCTAACAGCGGATATTGAAGCACTAATAGCTTCTTTGAAGGTGGATGAAAAAAGTGAGATTTATGAGGATAAATTCAAGATGATACAAACACAAATGTCGACAGTTCATAATGAAGTAAAACAAACTAAGGAGAAGAAGTTGCTGCGAGATTATACAGATTATACCAAGGGATATGTATATCCCTGGATGAATGTTAAACGCAAACTGTCTAATAAGAGAAGACAGGTTACCTTTGAAAATACTTCGGAGGACACAGGTTCTACAGATTCAGAAGCGATATCCCGTCAAAAGGATTTTTCGGAGGATACCACCAAAGAGAAGAAGAAGAAGAACGACATCACTCGCAACAAAACCGCCTCGGTGGATCGTCCACGGCGACGAACGGATCGTTAGTAGTGAATGTTTCAGGAATAGAGTTGTCACAGGAGATGCAGGCAGTATTGGAAAAGGGGTTATCATATGTAGATCAGATTAAGTTTGATTTTTTTCGTTTTCGAGTGGATTTGGAGAAATTTATGAGGAAGTTGAATTTAAAGGTATTTTTTGCTCAGAATGAGAGTACACGGCAAGAACCGGTTATGGAAGGACCTATTACTCCAATCTCTAGGATCAAGCTTCCATTAAAATCTAAATGGACCCCGCCGGGTCCTCTACATCCTTCCTTAGTCTTATATAGAGATTTGATAATCAGAGACATGATGCAGGCTATGGGATCCCAGCGGACTTCATATACCACTTTAACATCTAGAGAATGTCAAGCCTTAAAGAAATTGCAGTCATCTACAGACATTGTCATCAAACGAGCTGATAAAGGAGGGGCGGTGGTGATCTGGAGTAGGCAACAGTATCTTGAAGAAGCTAATCGGCAATTACAAGATAGGACGGTTTATGCCGTCTTAGGATTGGATCCTACCGGTCAGCTTCGTGATAAGATTAGTAGTCTAACTAAGAAAGCCTTGGAAGACAGTGTCATTTCAAAAAAAGAACATACTTTTTTGAATGTGATTGAACCAACTCTGCCCAAATTTTACCTTGTGCCTAAAATACACAAGGATGTACAACAGCCACCGGGTCGCCCAATAGTTTCTACTCGGGGATCCTTATTAGAACCGTTATCAGTTTTTTTAGACTCATATCTTCGACCATTAATGCCCACCATTTTGTCATATGTGAAGGATTCTACACATTTCCTCCAGATTTTGCATGAAGTTGATGACCTCGCTTCTGTGGCAGGAGTGATGTTAGTAACGTTTGATGTCACCTCCCTCTATACAGTGATCCCGCAGATGGAGGCCCATGAAGTAGTTGTGAGAGCATTGAGAGAGCGTGATGATCTGTCAGCGGCAATGCTTACTTTTTTGTCTACACTAGCTGATCTAGCCTTGTTCAACAATTTTTTTATTTTTGAACAAACTTTATACCATCAAATTGCTGGCGTAGCGATGGGCGCTACTTGCGCCCCATCTATTGCAAATTTATACATGCAGCAATTTGAACGTCATTGGCTGTCTAACTGTCCATACCAGGCTTCATTGAAATTGTGGAAACGCTATATTGACGATATTTTTGTGTTATGGCTAGGTGAACAGGTCTCTTTGCAACAATTTGCTACTTGGCTAAATGCCTGTGAGCCGAATTTACATTTTTCAATGGCTTACAATGACACTCAAATTTCGTTTCTTGACATTCAAATCCAGAAGACATCTTCCGGATGGAGCACCTCGGTTTTTCGTAAAGCCACTGACAGAAATACCTTACTTCATTATTCAAGTGCTCATCCTTTACGGCTGCGTGAAAGTTTGCCTTTTTCTCAGTTTGTTCGGTACCGCCGGAATTGCAGTACTCTTCAACAATATCGTCAACAAACAGTTATGTTAAAACAGAATTTTCTACGACGAGGTTATCCTCCTCATACTATTAAGGAAGCTTATACTAGAGCACGGTTTCTAAATCGTGATTTATTACTACAATCTAAACGTCCTAATGAAGCAGTGGAAGATCATATTAATTTTATCACTGAATATTCTCCATTAAGTAAACATTTACAAGCGAGTGTGTCTCGACATAAGAACATTTTATCAGCCATACCAGGCCTTCAGATGTATCGGACTCGGTGTGTTTGGCAGCGACAACATAACCTTAAGGATTTGTTAAGTCCGGCAGTCCTTCGATCCCCCCTCACCGGTGTGGAACATGGAGGTGGCCATAAGGCCTGTGGTGACTGCTCCATTTGCTGTGTGACTCAGGAATGTGATAGCTTTAGTCACAATGGACGAGAGTATAAGCTGCGGACATCTACTTCTTGTGGGTCTGCGTATGTTGTTTACTGTATAAGATGTCCCTGTTCCCTGCTTTATGTTGGGAAAACCACTCGTGCATTCCGGTTAAGGATGAATGAGCACAAGAGTAAGTTAAAGTGTGGTCGAATGGAGGCACCTATTGTAGAACATTGCGTAACCTGTCAACATACTTTTACTGATTTGCGATGTTTCTGCATTTTACAATTACAACATGCATATGCAGGCCGCACAAAAGACGAATCTCTGCTGTACATTGAACAGAAATGGATACATCTTTTACAGACTGTGACGCCCTTAGGTTTGAATGCCCGAGTTGAATGGGAGGCGTGTCTGTGATGCAAGTACCAGCTGCAACCATTCAATCTTAACTCCATAGTATTTAACGACGCAAGCGTGATATCCCACACTTCCGTTTAGCAGTTCAGCAGTTGTCTGTGGTGGGAACGCTAGCGTGTTAATGAAAAAGTGAGTAACTACAGTCTCCTGCATTATCTACAATAAACTGGTAATTTAATGGAAGAAAGTGGTGTCAACCTGAACTATGTTTTATATTGTAGAAGCTTAGTTTCTCCCCTGAAGAACCTTGAGTGGCGAAACGCCTAGCGCTGGTTAGCGTCGGGAGTGTGGGAGCGTGGAAGAACTAACGCCATTTACTGCGGGTCGGAATTTAAGCCCGATCACGACAAGCTAAGCACTTTTTTGATCATTTTGATTGGAATGCAGTTTTAGAAATAATTTGAAAAAACTGGTGGCTATGAAAGTGTGGTCATTGATGTGAAGTCCGGGTTGGGATTGGAAGTTTCTGTTCCCTCCCTTGTATACTGAGACCACGTTAGCCTCCGAGGAGTTGTCTATAATTGATTTAACGTGCATTTCAATAATAATTATTTTTTCAACAAAAATTTTTGGTCTGTAATTGAACAAACCTATCTTTCTGAGTCTAATGCAGAGTCAATGCCGTTTTTTATATGACTTATCCATCACCAATTCCCTTTGTTCCCATCCAGCACTTCATTTCTGACCTCTCCATAGGTTCCCGTATCCCGCGTTAAGGCAACAGGCCTTAGCACACATTAACATGCACGCCTGGTGCTCTGAACGCCCGCTGTCCACTTAATGCCCACTAACCGGACTCTAGCACCCTTTGTGTGGGAATGCCACCTCCCCGCCCTGGATTTTAACACCCACTAGAGCCCTTAAGGGGATTGTTAGCGCACGCCAAAGGGTGCATCAATGGTCCATAGTAAACATACCCCTTAGTGTTTATATTTTCTGGTCACACTATTTTGCAATGGTGAATTTCTTTCTGGTCACAAGGAAATTATCACAGCATCTAATTTTCTCACTAGTACCTCTCTGCCTGGCAAACATCATTTAAGAGCAAAAGCAGAATGCTAGGGAGATTTTCCATTTAACATTTTCTCCACTGAGCAAGGACGCGGCCAGCTTTTGGCCTGTCTTGCTTGTCATAATGATAGGGCTGCATGATTGCACTCCGCAGTATTGTGATCGCAAGACAGAAGATGATGGATACATGCCAGGCACTCAAATCCAAGGAACAATGCTCACTTATCGTTGCTGGACTTTATAAAAGGTCTGTGTCACATATTTGACTTTGCAAGAATAAATTGTTCACAGCTTGTCGTCTTTGTCCTCAAGGAATAGATTGAAAAAAAAAATACTGATTCTTAAGTGTGAATTCTTCTGGCGTACTAAAACTTAAATAATTACAATATGAGTGTGAATTTTGGTCTTTCAAAACATAAGTATTCTTTAATTTTGTTCTTCTAATCAGGGATGTTAATTTCGGGGGACTGCCATATACAATCAGCAAGCTCATGAGTTGTCAACTTCATCCGTCAGGCATGTGCTGTCTTGTAGCCATTCAGCAAGTTCTTAGATGGCTCACGGCTAGTTTACAGCTGAAGTTACTAAAATGTGCAACCTTCTTAGTGTACGCTAATGTTGTTAATGAATGTTATTGCATAAAATAGGACCTGTGGTTAAAAAAAACCCACGATAACGCAATAGTGCGTGTTAGTAACTCTATGGGTTGATGTCCAATGGCAATTATACAGATAACAGGAGCCATTATCCAGATAACTGTCTTTGCCACTGCGGTTCATGAATATTCAGTGGCAGTATGTGGACTGTGCCATGGACTATCCTTACAAGTGACCTTGGTGCTCTCCGGATAAGCCAGGGCAGTATGTGCACGTAGCAAGGGAGGAGCAAGTTATCCAAATAGGGAACTGAATAACCCCACTATCCCGATAACTCCAGCATTAAATAGATATTAAACACCACTTGTAATCCGGAATGTGAGACTGAATATCCATATTATCTTTAAATGCTGCAGCCAACATAATGCCCATCACAGTGTTTAAATATTGACTGGTTGTTTGTTTTGCAGAGGACTTTGCAGATAGGGAAGAGGACTTTCAGGGGATAATCCTTATGTGTGAAGAAACAATGGAGTGAGAAGAAGGGCCTTCCTTCTACCAATCAAGAGGTTCTCCCAGGACAAGCAGGATAAGTCAGCCACAAGTGGTGACGTCATCCAACGGAGCCTAAGACGGAAGTACTCTCATTAGCCCAGAAGGCTTTAGCCTTCTGGGCATGGCTGGTGGCCCCACCTTCAGATCCGCCCCTAGCTGGTCAGATTTTCGTCTTCCGCCTTGCCAGCAAGATGTTTTTTTATTTTGCTCTCAATCACCTCACCTCTACAATGAAGAAACCAGGCTTCAAAAAGTGTACGGGGTGCTCCAGGAAGATGGCTAATTCTGACACTCATCATCATTGCCTTCGGTGTCTGGGTAAGGAGCACCCTGTTGAAGACTGCTCTGCTTGCGGCCGTATGTCTCCCCGAGCCCTCAAATCCCGCAAGCGTGCCCTCTGGGAGTTGTTCTCCCCCTCCGCTGAGGCTGTTTCTGCTCTTGATGCTGCTGCGGCCACGGCCGCGGCCGCGGCTCCTGCTATCCTGGCCTCCTCTTCTGCTCCACGACCAGCAGGGGACGCGCCGAGTTTGGCCTCCGTCTCCCGCCGTGAAACTGACTCTCTTCTGGCCATGTGGTTCCTGCTATGGATGCGGCCATGTCTGCTGGGTGTTCCTCTGCCCCTCTTCCGGCTGCTGCACTTCCGGGTTCCGGTTTGCCGGCTCCGACTCCTCTCTGCACTCGGCGCAGTGCTGAAGACAGCCCCAGGCATCAACGGCGCAGTGAACACTCGACGGACCCTTCTGCCAGGCGCAGAGGCTCCCGAAACAAGGGGGGAGCTTCCAAGCGCCGGTGCCGCTCAAGGCATCGCGGCAGGAGCCGCTACCGCCACTCCAGCAGTCCCCTTCAGTGCCGAAACAAGAGAAAACGGAGCAGGAGCAGCTCCCGCAGTGCTGATTGGCACAGGACACGGCACCGACGTGACAGCTCAGGAGATGGCTCAGACAGCCGCAGCAGCTCCTCCAGCAATTCCTCTGACCACAGGAGAGCTCGTAAGTCCTCCAACTCTTCCAGCTCTTCAGACTGTAGCCTCTACTCCCATGAAGGGGACATCTCTCTCCTCTCTGGTCTTTCTTCCCCCTCTCAGGAACTTATTGAGCCGCTTAACGCTCCACAGCCTCAGGTTCCTGATACCCTGAACCTCCTAAATGACATGTTGCAGCAATTGGCCTCCACACTCTCAAATCTTGCCTCACAGCGGTTGCCTCAGACCCTGTCCCAGCCTGCGGTGCCTGCCGCTGAGGTTGCGCAGGCAGCCTCAGTCCTTCCTGCGGCGGCTGATGCCCCTCCTCCTCCTTTGAGAGACATCTCTGTGGAGATGTCGCAGCCTGAGGCGCTATCCCACAGTGACTCTCTCTCCATTCCTGCTACCGACATCCCTCTGGACCAATCCACCCCTACCGAGGACCTATCCTACTACAAATATGTGCGTAAAGTCCTCTCCTCCCTATCTATCACATCAACGGAGGCCACGGACCAACGAGTTGAGGTTCAGAATGCGCTTAAGTTTGTCGACACACCCAGGACGACCACCTCTCTGCCTATCCACCAACTTCTCAGAGACAACCTCTCCAAGATATAGCAGACCCCCGCATCCAACCACCCCTGCCCGCGCAGACTGGATCTTAAGTACGTGATCCAACCCATGCCCGGCTTCGACAAACAACAGCTACCCCATCAATCCATTGTGGTTGAGTCTGCCCTCAAGCACTCTAAATCCTCTCGTAGCTCCCCCAACGTGCCTCCAGGGAAAGACAACAAGCTGCTGGACGACGTGGCAAAGCGCGTTTACCAAAGGGGCCATGCTAAACGCATGGATCGCAGCACACCAGTTCCAGCATGCCATTTACCAGGACTTACTGGTGGCCAATGTCAAATCCGCCATCACCCAACTAACTGAAACTCCTGCAGACCTGAACTCTACCCTGGCAGACCTCGAGGACTGTATCAAGCACCACGGTCAGGCGGCACACGACACCTTTGAAACTGCCATCAGAATTGCCGGGACTGCCATCTCTGCACGCCGGCTTGCCTAGCTCAGGGCCTCAGGCTTACGAACTGATTCACACGACAAGATTGCGGACACCCCCTGCACCGGAGACTCACTTTTCGGTGACAAGGTTAAGGACACGGTGAATGACATGCGTGAACGCTGCACCACGCTTCAAACCCTCGAGGAATGTACAGAGCGCCCTCATCCCTACCGTAAAGGAGGCTCCCAATACTCCTCTAATCACAAAAATAACAACTATTACCGAAAATGGCAACAGCCCAAATACAAACAACAGCCTTACCATCAAACTTACAGGCAGAAGCCGTGACAGCGGGAGCGTACACAAAAGAAGTCTGCGCCCGCCACCGCGAAAGCAAACCCTGGTTTTTGACTCACAGCCCGGCCTGCAACCGCCAGCCGGGGGACGGTTGCCAGCTTTCCAGCACTCCTGGGAGATGATAACAACAGACCGTTGGGTGCTCACTATTATCAAACAAGGCTACCGCATACAATTCTCCTCAACTCCACTTCAACGCTCCCTTCCTCCGAACAAGGTCCCCTCGCAACATCTTGCTCCCATGACCTCGGAGATTGTATCCCTCCTGAAGGCCAAGGCCATCGAGCCGGTCCCCCCCAGCGAGATCAACTCGGGATTCTACTCCAGGTACTTTCTCGTCCCCAAGAAGTCGGGAGGTGTTCGACCCATCCTCGACCTCCGGGACCTCAACAGGCACATAACGAAGGAGAAATTCAGGATGCACTCCCTATCGTCCATTCTACCCCTCACCCAACCCAATCAGTGGCTGGCCTCCCTGGATCTCCAAGATGCCTACACTCACATCCCCATTCATCCTCACCACAGGAAATTCCTGCGTTTCCAGGTAGCTGCCCCGAGAGTTTTCACGAAGTGTGTAGCAGTGGCGGCTGTGCATCTGCGCAAAGCCGGGGTAATTGTGTTCCCTTACCTGGACGATTGGCTATTCTCTGCCCCCTCTCCCTCAGAGCTTCAGAGGGCGGTCAGGAAGGCCACGGCACTGCTCACCTCCCTGGGCTTTCTGGGCAACTATGCGAAGTCTCGTCTCTTCCCATTCCAGAGGCTGGAATTTATTGGGGCCTACATATACACTACTCAATCCAAGGCCTTTCTTCCCCTGAGCATAAGGCACACCATCATCAATCTTGCCCTTCAAGTCATCAGCTCTTCACGCTCGATGGCAAGAACCATTCTTCGCCTCCTGGGGCACATGGCAGCTACCACCCATGTCCTCCCCCTTGTGAGGCTACACATGCGAGCTCTGCAATGGCACCTCCGCTCTCATTGGTGCCAGCATTCACAGCCCCTGTCCACCATGATTCCCATCGACCCCATGGTGGCCAAGGCAATCCGCTGGTGGACTCACCCGAAACACTTGTCTCAGGGAAAACGCCTCCAGTCTCTGGCGCACCAGGTCACAGTGACCACCGACACATCGGCTCTAGGTTGGGGAGCCCATTGCGCTGGTACTCACATGCAGGGCTTGTGGTCGGCCTACGAGAGAGACCTTCACAGCAACATCCTCAAGCTCAGAGCTGTCCGCCACGCACTTCAGGCTTTTCGGGAGCTTATAAAGGGAAGAATCGTAAAGATTCAGAGAGACAATCAAGTAACTATGTTCTACATAAACAAGCAAGGGGGCACTGGATCACGACCTCTGTGCAGAGAAGCCCTACGCACTTGACGCCTGGCCCTCTCTTACAGGTGCAGCCTCCAAGCCTGCTACCTGCCAGGGGAGGAGAATGTCATCGCCGACCGCCTCAGCAGACAATTGAACCCCCACGAATGGACACTCCACGAAGAGGTGTCATCGTCCCTTTTCGCGAGATGGGGCCACCCGCTGATCGACCTCTTTGCATCTCAAGAGAACTCCAAATGTCGCCTTTTCTGCTCCAAACAGCCTGCGCCACACAGAATAGCGGCAGACGCCTTCGATGTGACCTGGAGCCAGTGGCCTCTCGTCTATGCCTTCCCCCCCACCCCACTAGTTGCTCAGATGATTCAACAGCTGATCAGGGACAAAGCGTTGGCCATCCTGGTAGTTCCCTACTGGCCCAGGCAAATCTGTTTCCCCTACCTGCACCGCCTAGCGCTGGAACCCCCCATCCATCTCCCATTGAGACCAGACTTACTCTCACAGGACAACGGAGCCCTCCTACATCCCAACCTGCGGATGCTATCGCTGACTGCATGGAAACTGAGAGGCTGACCCTCACCCCATTCAATCTCCCAGCAGAGGTCCAACAAATCATTCTGGCATCTCGGCGCCCTTCCACCAGGAAAGCCTACAGCCTCAAATGGCGCCGTTTTAGCATCTGGTGCGCATCCCAAAGTCTGGACCCCTTCTTATGCCCGGTGCCCCTGCTCATCCAATACCTCACTTCTCTCTCAGCTCTGGGCCTGAAGACCCAGTCCATCAAGGTCCACCTAGCGGCCATAGTGGCTTTCCACCACCGAGCAGGTGACGCGTCGATAGCAACTCTACCTCTGGCGGTTCGCTTCATGAAAGGTCTGACCAACCTGCATCCCCCGGTCCGCCAACCTGTACCCCCATGGGACCTCAACATCGTCCTCGACCAGTTCACCGGTGAGCCCTTCGAACCGCTGCAGTACGCTGACCTGAAGTTCGTCTCTTGGAAAACACTATTCCACATCGCTATAACTTCAGCCAGACGGATCTCCGAGCTACACGCCTTGGTAGCTAACCCGCCTTATACCATTCTTCACCAGGACATAAGAACATAAGAACATAAGATATGCCATACTGGGTCAGACCAAGGTCCATCAAGCCCAGTATTCTGTTTCCAACAGTGGCCAATCTAGGTCAAATGTACCTAGCAGTTTCCCCAAGAGACACAAGTTCCACAATGCTTGTACTGGGTCAAGCATTGATATCTTCGGTCACTTCTTAATAATGGTTTATGGACCTTTCCTCCAGGAACTTGTCCAAAACTTTTATAAAACCCAGCTACACTAACAGCCTTTACTACATCCTCCGGTAACAAATTCCAGAGTTTGATTACACGTTGAGTGAAAAAATATTTTCTTTTATTAGTCTTAAATAGTTTACCCTGTAGCTTCATTGCATGTCCCCTAGTCTTTCTATATTCTGATAACGTAAACAATCGATCTACGTTTACCCGTTCCACTCCGTTCAATAATTTATAGACTTCTATCATATCTCCCCTCAGCTGTCTCTTTTCCAGGTTAAAGAGCCCTAACCTTTTTAGCCTTTCTTCATAGGAGTATCTTTCCATCCCCTTTACCATTTTGGTGGCTCTTCTCTGAACCTTTTCTAAAATCGCTATATCCTTTCTAAGATACGGCGACCAGAATTGCACACAATATTCAAGGTGCGGTCTCACCATGGAACGATATAGAGGCATTATAATATCTTTTGTTTTATTTTCCATTCCCTTCCTTATCATACCTATCATTCTATTTGCTCTCTTGGCTGCCGCTGCACACTGGGCCGAGGGTTTTAACATGGTATCCACAATGACGCCTAAATCTTTTTCCTGGGTGGTGGTTCCTAATGTGGAACCTTGCATCGTGTAACCATAGTTTGGGTTGTTCTTCCCTAGGTGCATAACCTTGCACTTGTCCACATTAAATTTCATCTGCCATTTTGATGCCCAGTCTTCCAATTTATCAAGATCCTCTTGCAAATTTTCACAATCCTCTTGGGTTTTAGCAACTTTAAATAGTTTTGTGTCATCTGCAAATTTGATAACCTCACTCGTTATTCCACTTTCCAGGTCATTTATGAATATGTCAAAAAGCAGCGGACCCAGCACAGATCCCTGGGGTACACCACTATTCACCTTTCTCCATTGGGAAAATTGGCCATTTAGCCCTACCCTCTGCTTTCTATCTTTTAACCAGTTCCTGATCCACAATAGTACACTGCCTCCTATCCCATGACTCTTTAGTTTTGCCAAAAGTCTCTGATGAGGGACCTTGTCAAAGGCTTTCTGAAAGTCCAGATACACAATATCAACCGACTCACCTTTGTCCACCTGTTTATTCACTCCTTCAAAAAAACATAACAGATTAGTAAGACAAGATCTTTCTTGTCTAAAGCCATGTTGGCTGTCTCCCATTAGGTTGTGACTATCTACATGCTGAGTAATTTTATTCTTTATGATGGTTTCTACCATTTTTCCCGGTACTGACGTCAGGCTCACCGGTCCTGTAGTTTCCCGGATCACCCCTGGAACCCTTTTTAAAAATTGGTGTTACATTGGCGATCCTCCAATCTTCAGGTATTAGAGATGATTTTAATGATTGTTCACAGATTACTGATAGCAGGTCTGCAATCTCATATTTCAGTTCTTTCAACACCCTTGGATGTATACCGAGCCTGCCTGCGAATACACCCCAAGTTTGTCCCAAAGGTGGCCACTGCCTTCCATATCAATCAGACCATCGAATTACCCTGCTTCCTACCAGGGACACACTCTGACCCGGAGCGACAGCGCCTGCACACCCTAGACTGTGTTAGAGCGCTACGATGCTACCTGGAGCAGACTTCATCCTTAAGGAAGGGCTCTCAGCTCTTCATCTCATACGATCCTAACAAACCCGGGTGCCCAGTTTCCAAGCATACCCTGTCCACCTGGATCTCCTCCTGCATCTCCCTGTGTTTGTCAAGAGCGGGAGCACCTCCTATCTCAGGGATCAGGGCTCACCATTTGCGGGCGTTGGCCTCCACCATCGCCAACCTGCGCTCCATTCCAGTCCCTGACATCTGCAGAGCAGCCACATGGGCCTCGATCCAGACCTTCCAAAAACACTACTGTCTGGACATGACAAATCAGAGCGGCTCCACGTTTGGCCTTGCCGTGCTGTCTGCGGCAACGGGCACAATGGACTCTGCCTGAAAGTTACTGCTTCGCCCTCGTTGGCGTTTTGTTCTCTGATGATTGCACATTTTGATAAGAGATTGCTCTGAGTGTTGCACATTTTGATAAGAGTTGCACAGTAATTGCACATTTTATAAGAATTGCACGGTACTTGCACAAAGTTTCAGAGTTGTTTAGAGTGTTTGCACAATTGTGTTGTTGCCTAGTTGTTGCACTTGTCTGCATGGTTTCCGTGAAACTGCACATTAAACTTTCTTGTTGCACATTACGCTCTGGCTTGCCTCATTGACAGCCCCCTCCCCGCCGCTGTAGGTGTAGCTAGGGAGGCACCACTTGTGGCTGACTCATCCTGCTTGTCCTGGGAGAAAATCGAGTTACTTACCTGTAACATGAGTTCTCCAGGGACAGCAGGATAAGTCAGCCACACCTTCCCACCCTCCTCCCCGGCAGGGGGGGGGGCCTTTGCCTATCCGCCTCCTAGCTCTTGCACCGGCTCAGCTGGGGAAACTCTGACCAGCTAGGGGCGGATCTGAAGGTGGGGCCACTAGCCATGCCCAGAAGGCTAAAGCCTTCTGGGCTAATGAGAGTACTTCCGAAATACTTCCTGTTCCACACGCAGGACCCAAAAGGCAGGCAGAGCTCCGGAGTCTCAATGCGTGGATGAGACAATGGTGCAGAGATGAGGGGTTTGGATTTGTTAGGAACTGGGGAACATTCTGGGGAAAGGAGGGGCTCTTCCGAAGGGATGGGCTTGACCTTAACTGGGATGGAATCAGGCTGCTGGCATTAACCTTTAAAAAGGAGATAGAGCAGCTTTTAAACTAGATATTAGGGGAAAGCTGACAGTCGCCCAAGAGCGGATGGTTCGGAAGAATGTATCTTTGAAGGATACTACCAAAAGCAGAGAGGTTCCACAAAAGAGTAAAGTAGCCCAAATGCCCTCAAGTATGGAGCAGACAGAGCTTAAAGATCCTAAATTACCCATGTGTAACAATAGCCAAATTAATATGAATAAAATACATTCTCTAAAATGCTTGTATGCAAATGCTAGAAGTCTAAAAAATAAGATGGGAGAGTTAGAATATATAGCACTAAATGAAAGGTTAGATATGATTGGAATATCAGAGACATGGTGGAAGGAGGACAACCAGTGGGACACTGTGATACCTGGATACAAACTATATCGTAATGATACAGCTGATCAAATTGGTGGAGGGGTTGCTGTCTATGTTAGAGAGGGCATTGAGTCAGAAAGGATTAAAGTTTTGCAGGAAACAAAATCTGCTGTAGAATCTATATGGATTGACATTCCATGAAAAAGGGGTAAGGCAAAGGCAGTAGGGGTGTACTATCGAGCGCCTGGCCAGAATGACCACATGGATGATGAAATGCTCAAAGAAATTAAGGAAGCTAACAAAAGTAACAGCGCAGTAATAATAATGGGTGATTTCAACTACCCCGGTATCGACTGGGTCAGTGTCACGTCAGGACATGCTAGGGAGATAAAGTTCCTAGATGAAATAAGTGACTGCTTCTTGAAGCAGGTGGTTCATGAACCGACCAGAGGGGAAGCCATATTAGACCTAATCCTTAGTGGAACACCAGATCTAGTGCAAGAGATAAGGTTGTTGGGGCCACTTGGCAATAGTGATCATAGCATGATCGCCTTTGATTTAATTAGTGGAGGAGGGATAGTAGGGAAATCCACAGTACTACCTTTTAACTTTCGAAAGGGAGACTATGATAAAATGAGGAAAACGGTTAAGAAAAAACTAAAAGGAGCAGTTGCAAAGGTTAAAGACATACATCAGGCTTGGCTGTTGTTGAAAAATACTATCTTGGAAGCCCAGACCAGCTGTATTCCACGCTTTAAGAAAAATGGAAGGAAGTCCAAAAAACCGCCAGCATGGTTTAAAGGTGAGGTCAGAGAGGCTGTTGTTGCCAAAAAAGCATCTTTCAGGAAATGGAAAAAAGAGCCAAAAGACGAAACCTGGAAACAGCACAAGCACTGGCAAGTCAAATGCAAGGCATTGATAAGGCAGGCAAAGGGAGAATTTGAGAAGAAGCTTGCTGCAGAAGGAAAAACGCGAAGTAAAGACCTTTTCAAGTACATTCATAGTCAGTTGGTCCATTAGATGATAAAGGGGTTAAAGGAGCACTAAGAGGCGACAATGCGATAGCGGAGAGACTGAATGAATTCTTTGCTTCAGTCTTTACTGAGGAAGATGTAGGGATGTTGCCCATGACTGAAGTGGTATTTAAAGGTGCAAAAGAATTGAAGGAAATATCGATACATCGGGAAGATGTATTACAACTATTAGATAAACTGAAGAGTAGCAAATCACCTGGGCCAGATGTTATACATCCAAGGGTGCTGAAAGAACTGAAATACGAGATTGCAGACCTGCTATTAGTAATCTGTGAACTATCATTAAAATCATCTCTAATACCTGAAGATTGGAGGATCGCCAATGTAACACCAATTTTTAAAAAGGGTTCCAGGGGTGATCCGGGAAACTACAGACCGGTGAGCCTGACATCAGTACCGGGAAAAATTGTAGAAACCATCATAAAGAATAAAATTACTCAGCATGTAGATAGTCATGACCTAATGGGAGACAGCCAACATGGCTTTAGACAAGGAAGATCTTGTCTTACTAATCTGTTATGTTTTTTTTGAAGGAGTGAATAATCAGGTGGACAAAGGTGAGTCGGTTGATATTGTGTATCTTGACTTTCAGAAAGCCTTTGACAAGGTCCCTCATGAGAGACCTTTGGCAAAACTAAAGAGTCTTGGGATAGGAGGCAGTGTACTATTGTGGATCAGGAACTGGTTAAAAGATAGAAAGCAGAGGGTAGGGCTAAATGGCCAATTTTCCCAATGGAGAAAGGTGAATAGTGGTGTACCCCAGGGATCTGTGCTGGGTCCGCTGCATTTTGACATATTCATAAATGACTTGGAAAGTGGAATAACGAGTGAGGTTATCAAATTTGCAGATGACACAAAACTATTTAAAGTTGTTAAAACCCAAGAGGATTGTGGAAAATTGCAAGAGGATCTTGATAAATTGGAAGACTGGGCATTAAAATGGCAGATGAAATTTAATGTGGACAAGTGCAAGGTTATGCACCTAGGGAAGAACAACCCAAACTATGGTTACACGATGCAAGGTTCCACATTAGGAACCACCACCCAGGAAAAAGATTTAAGCGTCATTGTGGATAGCATGTTAAAACCCTCGGCCCAGTGAGCAGCGGCGGCCAAGAGAGCAAATAGAATGCTAGGTATGATAAGGAAAGGAATGGAAAATAAAACAAAAGATATTATAATGCCTCTATATCGTTCCATGGTGAGACCGCACCTTGAATATTGTGTGCAATTCTGGTCGCCATATCTTAAAAAGGATATAGCGATTTTACCTATTGTTTACCGATTGTTTACCTTATCAGAATATAGAAAGACTAGGGGACATGCAATGAAGCTACAGCGTAAACTATTTAAGACTAATAAAAGAAAATATTTTTTCACTTAACGTGTAATCAAACTCTGGAATTTGTTACTGAAGGATGTAGTAAAGGCTGCTAGTGTAGCTGGGTTTAAAAAAGGTTTGGACAAGTTCCTGGAGGAAAGGTCCATAAACCATTATTAAGAAGGGACCCAGGATATCAATGCTTGAACCAATACAAGCATTGTGGAACCTGTGTCCCTTGGGGAAACTGCTAGGTACATATGACCTAGATTGACCACTGTTGGAAACAGAATACTGGGCTTGTAGGACCTTGGTCTGACCCAGTATGGCATATCTTATGTTCTTATGTTCTTCCGTCTTAGGCTCCGTCGGATGACGTCACCACTTGTGGCTGACTTATCCTGCTGTCCCTGGAGAACTCACGTTACAGGTAAGTAACTCGGTTTTTCAGTAGACCTTGCCTACCAGCAGAAGGAGCAGTTCTGTTTTTACTTGAGAATAACTGGCTAAAGAACCTCTTTCCTACAGCCTAGAACACCGAACTCTCTGGGCTAAATAAGGAGGTCAAAGCATTATGGTTTAACTTTTCTGCTGGGATAATAACAGTAATGGGGTCAATTTTTGTTTCTTTTGTTATAACATATTGTAATGGTGAAAGTCCCCAGGAGGAGATGGAGGTGGAGGAAAATCCTGTTGAAATAAATGACACTGCACTTGTGCACAGGATTTCCAAGCCAGATAAGAAAAAAACACAGCTCTCTGCTGAGCTCAGGCCACGCCCCAGCTCAGAGGGAGAGACAGGCTTCCTCACTGACTGGTCACACCTGGGGGAAGGACAGGGAGTGCCGGGAAGCAAATGCTTTTTAAATCCACAAACAAAGCAGAGAGTTAGCACGGGAAGAGGCACGAGAAGAGGCAAGGAAACAAGCACGGGAAGGTGCAAGGGACGTGGAGAGGAAGGAAAAGAGCAAGCAAGAAAGGAACCTTATGAAGAAGGTGGAGGAGAAAGCAGAACCCTGCAGCAAGAGTGCTAGCAAGGGAAGCCATTGGAGAGACGGCAATTGGACATACAGCAACAAGGGCTATAGCAGCTGTAGAGGAAAGAAAGAAGAAAAGCCTCTTCAGAGCAGGTACCTAACTGGCACTGGAAATAGACATAAGGAAGCTGAATTCCAGAACCTGGAGGATAGCAGGGAAAAAGGGTTCAGCAGTTGTCTAAGAAACCCTGCCAAATGTAAAGCTACCATTTCTAATGCTGAATCATTGTTAGAGAAGCCATTTGCCTTTGCTACTGTCCGGAAGGCAGACCCAACACCTTTAACTGATAATAGGTGGGGGGAGAGTCTTACATACGGGGAAACCTATAACACTGACAAAAGCAAGACAGCCAAGCCTTCAGAGTTAGAAGCTATAAGCAAGCTGTTGTCAGAAGGAAATGTTTTCTCTCCTAATGCTAATGTGCCTGTACACGCTGAATTGCTCCTGAACCAGTTCAAGGAATTTCTGGAGGAAAAAAAGTCAGGGAGAACTGTTAAACCTGATAGAGATGCCAGTAATTCTAATACTGTTGAAAGAATGCAAATAGACTCTTGTTTGCCAGCTTTAGAAAGTGAATCTTCTCCCATGGATTGCTCTTTATGTTTAAAGGAAGAAGGCATTGTTGAACAGCACTGAAACTGTATGAAATAATATAGAAAATACTTGCCATACCTGCTGAAGAATTGGAAAGGCTTGTTTTATGTTTAATAAGCTTAATTGTCTTCTGAGGATAAGAAGCCATGCTGTGAGAAAGAAAATCAGCTGTTGCAGTTTAATTGTTTTCCATTGAATAACCACACGGGGCAGTGTCCTGTGGAAAATTTATGGGACTGAGAAACAGCTGAGCAGTGCTGAGATATTTCTGTTACGTTTTTCTTCTGTTCCTGAAATACCCATATGTTGGAGATGCATCCTTTATGCTTGTTTGTGTTTGAGCTTTGATGCGCTGGAAATTCCCCACAATAAATATTCTTGCAGCCTTGAAATACTTGTGTCATAACTACAATTTTGTCCTTAAGGAAATAAGCAAAACTACAAGTCCCAGAATCCCTGGCGACAATAGAAATAGCTTTATTCAAAAGAGGACACTCAAAGGCCACTTCCAGCTGGTAAGCTCTCGGGCCCCAGCGGAAATGCAATGTGTGCCTTCGAGTCAGTCCTGACTCCTGGCGACCCAGAAGTTCCTGGGTTTTCTTGGCAGTGTCACCGGAAGTAGATTGCCAGGCCTTTCTTCCGAGGCAATGGAGGGTTAAGTGACTTGCCCAAGGCCACAAGGAGTGCTAGTGGGAATCGAACCCTGATTGCTTGGTTACCAAGCCAGTGTTCTAACCACTAGGCTACTCCTCCACTACTACTAAGCTACTCCCCAGCGGAAGTGTCACAATATTTACGATTTTACAAAAAATAAGTAACCAAGCAACCCACTTGCACAAAAAAGTGACGGAAATCATATATTAATGATATACAATAGCACCCTTCCACTTACTGTATATCCTCTATATGAAGGAGCAGACTGAAACAGAACATTTGTAAGAAAAATATACCATTAGGAAATCAGAAGCACCTGCATTCCAGGAATCTACTAATTCAGTGGACTTCAGAAATATTTAGATTACAAAGGACCACTAAAGGAAACCCTGACAAACCTTTTGCAGCAATAAAAGATGTTAATTGTGAAAGTTCAAAGCTCCATATTGAACCACACATTTACAAGGAAAGAGCAAAGCTCCTTATTGAAGAAACCCAGGCTTCAATAACAAATATTCTCTACGTCACCTTTAGGTCCTTGTTAATTGGAAACATCCTTAATTTATAGTTCAAGAAAAGATCTTTATGATGTTTAAGAAACATATTTAGAAGACAGTCTCGATCTGATCTTAAAACCATTGAGACAACCAGTGTTATTGGAGTCAGAGATTTCTAACATGGCTGTAATATCCAGCGTATCCACCATATCTTCACCTTGAGCCTCCACTTGCTTTTTCTTTGCAGTAGGTAGATAATCTTTGGATTCTGGGGGAAATGAAGCACTTCTACCTTAAACTTCTATTTGGGAGATCATAAAGAGAGACAAGGAAAATTTATCACTCACATTTAAGGATCTGATTTCATTTTCTACGGCCAGCCGCTATGTAGATACTGGCACTCAATATCTGGATTTTATTTAACTGTGGTAGCTGGAATTAAAATAAAACTCCCCTTCCCCCGAAATTCAAAGATTCTAAGAAGCCAGAGAGAATTTAGGCAAACTATACCACTTGTTCCCCTAGTGCTCTACTATCGCCACAGACTACTCTCTTTTGTTAGTATGGAGGTGATGGTCAACTTGGCTGATTCTTGCTAAAAACCAGAGAATCTGAGGACAGTGGTGCAGACGTTGATTCAAACGTCTAAGAATCAGGGAAATGTCAATGGGACCCAGTGAAGGAGCACATGGGGTCCTGCAAAATGACAAGCTCCTTAACTTAGCAAGAATCACAATCTCTACAAGCCCAAGCCAAAAAAGGGCAAGCATATGAAGCTTTTGATAAACCAGGCTTTTCAAACTGGAAGAAAGCATTAGAAAGAATTTGGATCCATCAAAACTCACACTTTTACTATGCAGCTGTTTAGGCTATCGCTGCTGTTAAAGGAGGGATAAATGTGCATTTCACTTGCTCCAAAGTCATTGCTGCTAATTCCATTCCCTGTAAGGTACCTTGCCTGTCAGTGTCTGGCACTCCGTGGTCATTCTGAGGAAAAGTAAAACAATCTTAGTTGGCTCCTGCGGCTTTATACCGACTTCCACAGCTAAGGGAGGGAGTTTTGTGAGCGAGTCCAGCTGACTCCCTCATAAAACATCTGTGAGGGAGTCAGTTGGACCATTACATGATGGAGGGGTAAAAGGTGCTCTGAGAGAGGACATGGCCATAGTGCAAAGACTGAATGAATTTTTAGCTTCAGTCTTTACTGAAGATGATGTTTGGAAACTTAAAAGGAAATAGCAGAGTTAGAAAAGATACAAAAAAAGAGCCACCAAAATGGTAAAGGAGAAGTAAGGATACCCCTATGAGGAGAGGCTTAAAAGGTTAGAGCTCTTCAACCTGGAAACAAGATGGCTCAGGGGAGATATGATAGAGGTCTATAAATTAATGCATGGAGTGGAACGTGTAAATGTAGATCAATTATTTACACCATCATAAAGTAGAAAAACTAGGGGAAACGCAATGAAGCTACAATGTCCCCATTTAAGACTAATAAGACAAAATATTTTTTCACTCAACGTGTAATCAAACTCTGTAATTCGTTATAGAGGAAGATCTAAGGAACCAGCGACTGACCATTGATGAGGTCAGAAATATCGCCACCGATTGTCAACGTTGGAAGCGTTTTGTGAACACATGGAATCCAGCGGCACCTACTGCAGCGTATTAGTTGAGAGGACGACCTGCTCCCCAAACGCCAGCTAAGGATTAAAGAAGAAGAAGTAGTAAAAGCTGTTAGTGTAGATGGGTTTAAAAAAGGTTTGGACAAGTTCCTGGAGGAAAGGTCCATAAACCATTATTAAAGAGGAAATCCCCTGCTTATCCCAATACAAGCATTGTGGAACCTGTATGTCCTTTTGGGAACCTGCTAGGTACTTGTGACCTGGATTGGTCATTGTTGGAAACAGGATTCTGTGCTTGATGAACTTTGGTCTGATCCAGTACTGCATATCTTATGTTCTTATGGCCTAGTTAACAAGATAGTGCCATTATTCAGAGCTATCCAGTTACCTTTATGCAGATAAATAGGACCACATAAAAAGCTGCCTTGAGGTTAAACAGATAACTTATCTCGTTAACTTTGGGACTGCATATTCAGTGGTCCTATTTGGCATGGGTTTGGGTGGGAACAGGCTGGCGAGTGGTCATGGTGACCAGTGACAATAGCATGGGCATGGCACCACATGCTAGCTGTCGCAACTGCTCATAGCACATTAGTAGAACATTTACTTAAAGATAGCCAGCAAGTTACCCAGTTATATTATAAGAAAATGTCACTCCACTGAACATCAGCCCTTCTGTGTTTATCCCATATTTCCATCAATCTTTTTTGTCTCCTGGGGTCATTCCAGGCATCCACCAGTCTTTCCTTGAATCTACCACCTTACAGCCTCATATCATGTTGCCTAGTTCTACAAGTTCCTTTCCTTTGGAAAAGGCTCGTTTCTTATGCATCAGAAACGAAGAGATCAAATAGTGTCTCTAGTACTCCAAATGGAAAGGAAAGTGGGCAGACTAGAGGGGCCTTGTGGTCGCTAGCTGCCATTGTGTCCATTAGTTTTTATAACTTAAAGACTGTGTTAAAATGCTTTATACCAAGTCGATGTAAATAATTCAGTTTGTTTATGAATTATGCAACATTATGAGGTCTATGCAGTAAAGCTTAGTGTGCGTGCTAGGGCTGTTTAGCAAGTGCAGTAAATAATTTTCTACACCTGAAAGCCATAACAGGCACACTGAACTGCTCTGAAAAGACCTTAGCATGTATGCATTAAAATTAGCATGCACTGGAATGTAAATAAAGAAAATATCAGGGGAAAAGAGGATTAGTGGGTACATACTAAATAGCATGATATTTTCTGCTTCTTTGATATTTAACAAATGCTCATTAAGGCTTACAATTTAAAAGCTGCAATGGACCATTGTTAACATCTTAGCATCCCTGCATGGGCTTAGTGGACAGAGCCCATGAAGATATGGGGCTATTAGAGCTGGAGATATTGTATGAGCTACAGACTAAAGAATCTAAAGAGATGTTTAGGATAGCATTGACCCTTTTGGGGAAGTTTACATTGCAGAAAGATTGGGGTCGGGGAGTGGAAGGGGGGGGGGAACTTGATGAAGAGACTTTAGTTAGATTCTTTGATACTGAACTTGCAGATCTACATGCGACTGGAAAACAACAGAAACACAGAAAAATGACAGCAGATAAAGAGCATACGACCTATCCAGTCTGCCCTTCCATACCAGCTACTAAGCTTTACAGTCCCTTTTATCCCTTAGAGATTCTCTGTGTTTGTCCCATGCTTTCTTGAATTCAGATACAATCCTCATCTGTACCACCTCCACTAGGTCCACATATCAACCACTCTTTCCGTAAAGAAATATTTCCTCAGATTACTCCTGAGCCTTTCCCCTTTCCCCTTCATCTTATGACCCACTGCTGCAGAGCTTACTTTCAATTGAAAGAGGCTCTCTTCCTGTGCATTTATGCCATGGAGTCATTTAAACGTCTCAGTCCTATCTCCCCTCTCCTGCCTTTCTTCCGAAGTATACATATTGAGATCTTTAAATCTGTCCCCATATGTCTTGTGATGAAGACTACTGACCATTTTAGAAGCTTCCTCTGGACCAACTCCATCCTGTTTATTTCCTTTTGGAGGAGGTTTCCAGAATTGCACACAATACTCTAAATGAGGTCTAACTAAAGAATTATACAGAGGCACTATCACCTTGTTCCTGCTTGCTATTCACCTTCTTATGCACTCAAGCATCTTTTGGCATGGACCTCATCAGACCTCACCAGCTGCACGTGAAGCAAGACCATAGCACCCACTCAGCCCGGCAGCAATACAATGGAACAGAACACTCCACGCAGCCCACAAGGTAGATTCACCATGGTTGAATTCGGCCAACATAGCCGCACCAAGCTCCCTGCCTGACTGAGGCAGCCCTGACTAGTGCCCTTGCGTCCCACCAGGACACTACTCTACTTCTAAACAATCTCATTCCTCAAAGCAGTGTAAAGGCTACAAGCACACACAAGCTCATAACATGCCACACACTCATCTATTGGTGCTCCTTGGCCTCATGCTCCTGGGCCTCTCCATGCTAAGTCTATGGGCGAACGCTGCCATTGCATATCACCCTTGCCCGATGCCCATCATTCACACCACGACTCAAACCACCTAAACCATCGCTCCAGCACAACACCTACCACTACAGAAGAACTAGGCACCTTTCTCCTATCACAATTCAGCCTATGACCCTCCCCCATACATGCACTGACCACGTCATCAGGTGCGCATTGATCAACGCCTGCTCTGCCCGCAACAAAATACAGACACTGCATGACTACATACAGTAGATGACAATAATATAGATCTCATGTGCATCACTGATATATGGTTCACTGAGAATGACAACGTACTGCTCAACCAGCTGAACACCACCACTCACACTATCCATAACTGCCCTCGAAGCCACAACACAGGAGGAGGTGTCTGCATCCTCTCTAACAAGACATTGGATTTCAAGAACATCAATACTATCTCCACACACACCACAGAGATTATCACAATTTCAAACAAGCACTTCACCATCTGCCTTGCATATAGGGCACCGCTCAACCAAGTTGAAGAACTGGACAGCCTGCTTGATACAGTATGTTCTCACTCATCCCACCAAAAGCACTTCATTCTCCTTGATGATCTGAACCTCCCCTCAGCCTCCAGCAACCAAAGTGCCACATTCCTCCAAGCAATGAAGGACATCCACTATACCCATCTCATCTCCACATTAACTCACTCCAAAGGTGGAATCCTCGACTTGGTCTTCCTTCCAAATCCCTTGCTAGCTGCACCAAAATACCTTCCTCCAGTTACAGTCCCTGTCCCCTGGTCGGACCACCACATCATCACATTCACACTATCCCATCAACATGTTACATACGCACCACCATACAAGACTCCCACAGCAAGGAGATTCATGGCCTTTGATGAACACTCCTTCTTTCAAAGAACATTATCAGTTCTGAATGACCTCACACATGAAACAGATCTAGAAGCAATAGTGAACAAGTGGAACTCAATCATCTGTGCTGCTGCTGTGGAACCCGCACCCCCCCCCCCCCCAGCTGCTTCCACGAAGCAGCGATGTCATGCACCCTGGTACTCCACTAAGCTTAGAGAGCAGAAACATGCACTCTGCCGCATCAAACACCAATGGAGAAAATCCAAGGACCTTGACCTGTGAACCAATTAACAAACTCAAAGCATACTGCAAAAACATGCTTGAGTCTAAATGGGAATACTACAGCAACACTGCCCTCCATGCTATCAACAAACCTAGAGAGCTCTTCAACCTAGTCAAATCTCTCACTAGAGACCTCACTCAGCCATTACATGCCAACATACTCATTCCCCAGGTCATGGCAGATTATCTACAGTCCAAGCACCTTTCAGTCAGCCCCTCCGTACTCACTCTACCTGCTCCAAACAGGATGGCTGCATATGCACACACCTGGATCACCTTCAGAGACTTACCCCTCAAGGAACTAGATACCATTATCTCTTGCATCAAAACAACCACCTCCCCACTGGACCCATGCCCAGTTTCATGGATGAAGACCACAAAATCACACTTCCTCCCGCTCATAACAACCATCATACAAACATCCCTATCAGAGGCATACCTCCCTCCCTCCCTCAAACAAGCCTCTGTCAGACCCCTCCTAAAGAAACCTACATTGGACCCTAACTCACCCACCTCCTATCGACGCATACTCAGTGTACCCTTCCTGGCGAAAGTCATCAAAAAGCAGTCCAAATCCAACTTCAGGAACACATTAACCAACATGTGCCCGTGGACCAGCATCAGCATGAGTTCCACCCCCATCATAGCACCGAAATGTTACTGACCTCACTACTATCAGCACTCATAGAAGGCATGGAAAACAGATCAAAAGGTTTTAAACTGCTATTTCTGCTAGACCAACTCCATGATATAGGAGTACAAGGAAAGTCTCTCCAGTGGATTCACTCATACCTCTCTGAGCACAGCCAGCAGGTGAAAGTAAGACACATCATCCACCTATACACTGCCGCAAGGAGTTCCTCGGGGCTTTGCACTGTCCTCTTTACTTCTCAACATCTACATCCGACCGCTCTGTGCGACCATCCAGGAGTTTAACGTTAGCTACCAGATCTATGCTGATGATATAATGCTTTACACCCCATTTATGACAACTACACCTGACCACTGCACCATCTCAGCATGCTTTATGAAAATAGTTGAATGGCTCCAACTCCACAACTAGCAGTTAACTCCAACAAAACGGAAATTCTCCATGTCACCAGAGACCCCACCTTCATGCCTCCAACAATGGTCAGAATTGACAACATAGATCTCCAGATCAAAACCCAAGTCAGATACCTTATAGTTACCCTGGATCAGCAATTGAACTTTCAGTCTCACGTCCAAAACATGACCAAGGCAATCTATCATAAACTCAGAACTCAGCACAGTCTACGCCCCTTCTTTTCTCCGACAATTTCCATACAGTATGTCAAGCTACCATCACTCCTCTCCTCGACTATTGCAATTCTATGTACCAAGGCCTTTCCAAGCACACTACCCTACCGCTTCAATTCGCACAAAACACCGCAGCACGCACAGTCTTTGGAATACCCAGACACTCACACATCACTCCCATATTGAAGTCCCTTCACTGGCTGCTCATCGCCTCTCAAATTAAATTCAAAGTCCTCACGATCATTCACAAAGCCCTGAGTGGCCTCTGTGCTCAGTTCCTCCAGACATCACTCATCACACCATGCATCGCTAGACCATGCAGACAAAGCACAATGAACCTTCTCAGCCTGCTGCCTCAAATCTGTAGGAGCAGCCAATATGCTCGTCTAAGATCATTCACACTCTATGCCCCTACCCTATGGAATATGCTACCCCCCACCCTGCACAACATCCAGTCAACTCAAGACTTCAGAAAGCACCTGGAAACAAGAACACTATGGTATGCAGCTGCCTGACCACACATTTTCAGAGCAGCTGTCCCCGGCCCAGAGCATTCCACCTACTCCACCATCGTAGACTAATAGTAAATCTTTACTCCTACCCTCCTCCACCCTCCCCCTTATCTCTAAATTCCACTCCTAAACAGTTGCTACTGTTACTCTGTCATTACTTATTGAAACCTACTATCGCTGTTTTCATGTCTACACCTGTTGTTAAGTGCAGTCGAGTCGGAGTCGACTCATGGCGACCCTCTGGATAGCTATCCTAAATTGTGTTCGGTCTTGAGTCAGGCGGCTCATTGTTGACAGACTGGTACCCGTAGCTTCTGTTATTGTCTCGATCCATCTCAATGCTGGCCTTCCTCTTTTGCGTTGACCTTCTATCTTGCCAGGCATGATGTCCTTCTCTAATGACCTCTCTCTTCGCATGATGTGTCCAAAGTATGAAAGGCGAAGTCTTGTCATCTGAGCTTCTAAAGAAAGCTTAGGTTTGATCTCCTCTAGTACCGACTGGTTTGTTCTTCGGGCAGTCCATGGTATACACAGTATTCGCCGCCAGCACCATAATTCAAAGGCATCAATTTTCTTCCTGTCTATCTTTTTCACTGTCCAGCTTTCACATCCATATGATGTTATTGAAAATACCATGGCTTGAACAAGTCGAATCTTTGTATGGAGAGAGACATCTCTACTTTTGAGAATCTTATCTAGGTCTTTCATAGCCATTCTGCCAAGAGCAATGCGTCGTCTGATTTCTTGACTGCTTGTTGCTTCTTTATTGATAGTTGATCCAAGTAGGTTAAAGTTGTTCACGATTTCAATTTCTTCTCCTTCAACGATGAACCTGTTGATTATGCCAGTTGTCATGATCTTTGTCTTCTTTACATTAAGGTGCAGGCCCATTTTGAGACTATGTTCTTTGATTGTGAGAAGCAAATGTTTCAGATCATCTTCACTTTCAGCCAGTAATGTGGTATCATCAGCATAGCGAAAGTTGTTGATGAGTCTTCCACCAATCTTCACACCTCTGTTGTCTTCATACAATCCTGCTTCTCTGATGATTTGTTCTGCATATAAATTAAACAGGTAGGGGGAAAGTATACAGCCTTGTCTTACACCTTTGCTTATTTTAAACCATTCTGTTTCTCCTTGTTCCGTTCGAACTGTTGCTTCTTGATCAATGTACAGATTGTGCAAGAGTGCAATCAGGTGTTCTGGTATACCCATGCTTCTTAATGTGGCCCAGAGTTTCTCATGGTTTACACAGTCAAAAGCCTTGCTATAGTCGATAAAGCACAAATAGATATCCTTTTGGTATTCTTTAGTCTTTTCAAGGATCCATCTCACATCCGCAATGATGTCTCTCGTTCCTCGCCCTTTCCTGAACCCTGCTTGCACTTCAGGTAGTTCTTGTTCCAGGTATGGTTGTAGTCTCTTTTGAATAATCTTCAGTAGAATCTTGCTGGCATGTGGGCTCAGAGCGATTGTGCAATAATTTCCACAGTCAGTTGGATCACCTTTCTTTAGTATTGGTATAAACACAGATCTTTTCCAGTCAGTTGGCCATGATGTTGTCTTCCATATTTCTTGGCAGAGCTTTGTAAGTACGGTAACAGCTGCATCAGATTGCTGTAATACTTCTATGAGAATGCTATCAATGCCTGGTGCTTTGTTCTTTGATAAGGCTTTGAATGCTGCTTCAACTTCTTCTTTCATCACCAATGGTTCCCGATCATAAGGTACAGGTTGAAACAGCTGTTGGTCCACTTGATCTTTATTGTATAAAAACTCTGTATATTCCTTCCACCTTTTCTTGATCTTCTCAGCATCATTCAACATAGAACCTTGAGCATCTTGTAACATTCCAATTCGAGGCTGGAACTTTTTCTTTAACTCTCGTAGCTTTAAGAAAGCCGATCTTGTTCTTCCTCTAATAGTTACTGCTTCTATTTCCTTGCATGTGTCGTTGTAGTACTTTTCCTTGTCCTGTCTTGCTGTACGTTGGAAATCTCTGTTGAGTTCTGTTATTGTCTTTCTTTCTCCTCTGGCTTTAGCTTCTCTGCGTTTCTGGGCAATTTTCAGAGTTTCTTCCGGTGTCCATTTTGGCCATTTTTCTTTTTCACCTTTTGTAGAGACTTCTCGCTTTCTTCCAACACAACCTTCTTGAGGTCATTCCATAACTCTTCTGGAGCTCTGTCATTTGTATCTAAAGCAGCAAATCAATTTTGCAGGCAGCCTTTAAATTCCAGTGGTATATTCTCAAAGTCATATTTTGCTGCATTCATGAGTGGTTTGCTCTTTTTCAACTTTAGCTTGAGTTTGCATACTAGTAATTGATGATCTGTACCACAGTCAGCTCCAGGTTTTGTCTTTGTAGATGTTACAGAACCTTTCCATCGTTGACTTCCACAGATGTAGTCAATTTGATTTTTATACAATCCATTGGGTGAAGTCCATGTGTACAGTCGCCGCTTGTGTTGATGGAAGAAGGTGTTTGAGATGAATAGGTCGTTGGTCTTGCAGAATTCTATCAGTCTTTCTCCAGCTTCATTTCTGTTGCCAAGGCCATATTTTCCAAATACTTTGCCTTCTTCTTTGTTGCCAAACTTTGCGTTCCAGTCACCCATGACTATCAGGATATCCTGTTTGCATGTTCTGTCAATTTCAGCTTGTACTTGTTCATAGAACTCTTCAATTTCATTCTCTTCTGCCGCTGTTGTTGGGGCATATACTTGAATTATAGTTGTGCTGATAGGCATTCCTCGTAGATGAATAGAGATTAAGCATTCGCTGACTGCATTGTATTTCATTACAGTTCTTGCAAGTTTCTTCTTTATTATAAATGCAACACCATTTCTTCTTTGTCTTTCATTTCCAGCATAGTAGACCATGTGATCAACTGATGCAAAGTGCCCAATGCCAGTCCATTTCAGTTCGATGACACCCAACAGATCAAGCTGTACACGTTCCATTTCATTCTTGACCACCTCCAACTTCCCTTGGTTCATGCTTCAAACGTTCCATGTTCCAATGTGTAAGATATCTTTACAGCTTCTGACTCTCATTTCATGCGCAGCTACATCAGCAGTCAGACGTCCCGAGGGCTTTGATCCAACCACATCATAAATGCTGGCTTTACTCTGAAAAGTCTTCAGCTCTTCCCCAGTAGCTAGTTGAGTGCCTTCCGACCTGGGGGTCTCATCTTCCAGCACTATAGCACAATTTTTTTTGTTGTAACTATCCATTGGGTTTTCATGGCAAGATACAGAAGTAGATTGCCGGGCCTTTCTTCCGCGCAGTTTAAGTTTGGTGTTGTTGCCGTTGTCACAGAAATGTGATCCTCCGCCATCAACACTATCCCATTCTGATGCTGCCCAGATGGGTGGTTTGTCTTGGTCTGGCACCTCAGCTGAGACCTGTCCTTCTTGGGAGACCCTGCCAGTAGTTAAACTACCGATAGTTTAGCTGTCAGCATCACTGATGCACACAAGCCCTCACAGCACGACAAGCTGCAAACCAAGTGAGGGTGTCTACACCTAGAAACATAGAAACATGATGACAGAAAAAGACCACATGGCCTATATAGTCTGTCCTTCCATATCAACAACTACACAGTCCACTTTTTACCTTTAGAGATCCTCTGTGTTGGTCCCATGCTTTTTTGAATTCAGTTACTGTCCTCATCTCTACCACCTCCACTGGGAGACTATTCCATGGATCCACTACTCTTTCCATAAAGAAATATTTCCGCATATCACTCCTGAATCTATCTCCCTTCACCCTCATCCCATGTCCCCTCGTAGCAGAACTTGCTTTCAATTGAAAGAGCCTCTCTCCCTGAACATTTATGCCATGGAGGTATTTAAACATCTCAATCATATCACCTATATCCCGCCTTTTCTCTAAGGTGTACATATTAAGATCCTTAAGTCTGTCCTCATATGCTTTATAATGAAGCCCACTAATCATTTTAGTAGCCATCCTCTGCACCGACTCCATCCTGTTCACATCCTTTTATTGGTGCGGTCTCCAGAATTGCACACTATACTCCAAATGAGGTCGCACCAAAGACTTATACAGAGGCATTATCACCTCCTTTTTTCTGCTAGCCGTTCCTCTCTGTATGCACCCAAGCATCCTTCTAGCTTTTGCCGTCGCCTTTTCTACCTGTTTAGCTACTTTAAGATCATCAGACACAACCACGCCTAGGTCCCGCTCTTCTTTAGTGGACAAAAGTACTTCACCTCCTATACTGTATTGCTCCCTTGGATTGCTGCAGCCCAAATGCATGACCTTACATTTTTTAACATTAAATCCCAGCTGCCAAATTCTAGACCATTCTTCAAGCTTAGCTAGATCCCTCCTCATGTTATCTACACCTTCCTGGGTGTCTACTCTATTGCAGATTTTGGTATCATCCGCAAAGAGGCAAACCTTACCCAACAGCCCTTCTGCTATTTCACTAACAAAGATGTTAAAAAGAATCGGACCAAGGACAGATCCCTGGGGCACACCACTGGTAACATCCTTCTCCTCAGAGTGAGTTCCATTTACTTGTACTCTTTGTCGCCTCCCACCCAACCAATTTCTAACCCAAGCAGTAACTTTAGGGTCCATCCCTAGGGTGTTCAGTTTGTTTATAAGTCGCCTGTGAGGAACAGTGTCAAAGACTTTACTGAAATCTAAATACACCACATCTAGAGCTCTCCCTCGGTCCAACTCCCTGGTTACCCAGTCAAAGAAATCAATCAGATTTGTCTGACAAGACCTGCCTCTGGTGAATCCATGCTGCCTTGGATCCTGTAATCTGCTGGACTCCAGAAACCTCACTATTTTCTCTTTCAGCAGCGTTTCCAATAATTTACTCACCACCGAAGTTAAACTAACTGGCCTGTAGTTTTCAACCACATCCTTACTTCCGCTTTTGTGTAAAGGCACCACATGAGCCTCTCTCCAGTCCTTTGGCACCACTCCCGACTCCAATGAGGCATTGAAAAGGTCAGTCAGTGGAGCTGCTAGAACGTCCCCAAGTTCCCTCAGTATTCTAGTGTGTATCCCATCCGGTCCCATCGCTTTGTCTACTTTAAGTTGAGCTAGTTTTTCACGAACACAGTCTTCTGAAAATTGTTCAAGATGTCCCTCGCTTCTGTTCCTATTTGTGGGTGTTTTCTGAGGTCCTGCTCCTGGTTCTTCATCTGTGAACACAGAACAAAAATATTTGTTAAGCAATTCCGCTTTATCCTTATCAGCTTCTACATATTCCCCCCCACCCCTGCACCCTTGAGTCTGACAATACCACTTTTGCCCTTCCTCTTCTCACTAATATATCTGAAAAATGTCTTATCCCCCCATTTTATTGCATTGGCTATTTCCTCCTCCTTTTGAATCTTTGCCTTCTTGACTACTTTGCTAGCTTCTCTAAGTTTTTCCAAATACAGATGCCTGTCTTCCTCTCTCTGTGATCACTTGTATTTCATGAAGGCCTCCCTCTTTTTTTTCACTTTTTCAGCTACTTCCTTCAAAAACCATAGCGGTCTGCTTCTCCTTTTGCCTTTATTTACCATTTTAACAAAAAGGTTGGTTGCCCTTAAAATACCCCCTTTCAGTTTTGCCCACTGTTTTTCTACATCCCCCAGCTGTTCCCATCCCACTAACGACTCCCTGAGGTATTGGCCCATCTTGGCAAAGTTAGTCTTCCTAAAGTCTAAGATCCTCACCTTTGAATGGATTCTAACAGCCCTAGTCCTAATACTGAACCACACCATCTGGTGATCACTGGATGCAAAATGATCTCCCACTACAACATCAGAAACACTTTCACCATTGGTAAGCACCAAATCCATTATGGCCCCTTCACGTGTGGGGTCTGTTACCAATTGCCTGAATAGTTCTCACTGTAGAGAATCCAGGATCTCCTTACTTCTAGATGATGCTGCAGCAGGAATGTGCCAATCAACATCTGGCATATTGAAATCTTCTATCAGTAGCACTTCCCCTTTCCTAGCATGCTGCGTATGTCTTCAATTAACTCTCTGTCCACCTCTTCCTCTTGTGAGGGAGGTCTGTATATCACACCAATGCAAATAGATTTCTCTTTCCCTCTTTCTAGTTTAACCCACAATGCCTCCCCTCTCCCTTTTAAGCTCTGTAATTCCAAAGCTTTAATAGTAGTTTTTACATATAATGCCACTCCTCCTCCCCTTCTTCCTACCCTGTCCTTTCTGAATAAAGTATAGCCAGGTATAGTTACATCCCAGTCATGGTTTTCTGTGAACCATGTTTCTGTAACTGCCACTAAATCCAAGTCAGCCACTCCCATCAAAGCTTCAACATCAGGGATCTTATTTCCCATGCTACGGGCATTTATACACACTGCTTTCCATATGTTACCCCTGTTACCCATTTCCATAAAGGTATTTAATGTATCACCTACCTGGGGGCTTTCACTTACCTGGGTGCTTTCTTCACCTATCCCCGCCTTGTTGATTGTTCACCGTTTTGACTGGAAGAAAAATGGTATACCAAAAATCAGCTCAATAAATAAATAAATAAATCCACCTCACTTTTATCACCTTTTCTACCGACTGGCCAATTTAAGATCATATTATCATCCCCAGGTCCTGCGCTTCTTTCATGTATTGAAGTACTTCATCTCCTATACTGTACCATTCATTTGGGTTTTTGCATCCAAAATGCATGACCTTGCATTTTTTCATCATTAAATCATAACTGCCAAATTCTCAACCATTCTCCAAACTTTGGTAGATCCCTCCTAATGTTATCCACATCTTCCAGGGTGTCTATCTAGTTGCAGATTTTGATATCATCCGCAAAGAGGAATACCTTTCCTGACTGACCTTCTGCAATATTGCTTATAAAAATGTTAAAAAGAACGGGACCAAGGACTGATCCCTGAGCATGCCATGCTTCCCGCTCAACCTTTTTCCTACCCATTCATTCACTTTAGGGTCCTTACCAAGGGCAATATGTTTATTTATAAGTCGCCAATGCTGAATGGTGTCAAAGGCCTTGATAAAATCTAAGTATACCATATATAGTGCTCTCCCTGATCCAATTCTCTGGTCACCCAGTCAAAGAAATCAGATTTGTCTGACAAGACCTATCCCTTGTAAAGTTATGCTGTCTCGCATCCTGCAATCTCTTGGATACCAGAAACCACAGCATCCTCTGTTTTAGCAGTGCTTCTATTAATTTACTCACCACAGAGGACATAAGAACATAAGATATGCCATACTGGGTCAGACCAAGGTCCATCAAGCCCAGTATCCTGTTTCCAACAGTGGCCAATCTAGGTCATACGTACCTAGCAGTTTCCCCAAAAGACACAGGTTCCACAATGCTTGTACTGGGTCAAGCATTGATATACTGGTCCCCTTCTTAATAATGGTTTATGAACCTTTCCTCCAGGCACTTCTCCAAACCTTTTTTAAAGCCAGCTACACTAACAGCCTTTACTACATCCTCCGGTAACAAATTCCAGAGTTTGATAACACGTTGAGTGAAAAAATATTTTCTTTTATTAGTCTGAAATAGTTTACCCTGTAGCTTCATTGCATGTCCCCTAGTCTTTCTATATTCTGATAACATAAACAATCGATCTACGTTTACCCGTCCCACTCCGTTCATTAATTTATAGACTTCTATCATATCTCCCCTCAGCCGTCTCTTTTCCAGGTTAAAAAGCCCTAACCTTTTTAGCCTTTCTTCATAGGAGTATCCTTCCATCCCCTTTACCATTTTGGTGGCTCTTCTCTGAAACTTTTCTAATATCGCTATCTTCCTTTTTAAGATACGGCGACCAGAATTGCACACAATATTCAAGGTGCGGTCTCACCATGGAACGATATAGAGGCATTATAATATCTTTTGTTTTATTTTCCATTCCTTTCCTTATGATACCTAGCAATCTATTTTCTCTCTTGGCTGCCGCTGCACATTGGGCCGAGGGTTTTAACATGGTATCCACAATGACGCCTAAATCTTTTTCCTGGGTGGTGGTTCCTAATGTGGAACCTTGCATCGTGTAACCATAGTTTGGGTTGTGCTTCCCTAGGTGCATAACTTTGCACTTGTCCACATTAAATTTCATCTGCCATTTTGAAGCCCAGTCTTTCTTATTTATCAAGATCCTCTTGCAATTTTCCACAATCCTTTTGGGTTTTAACAACTTTAAATAGTTTTGTATCATCTGCAAATTTGATAACCTCACTTGTTATTCCACTTTCCAGGTCATTTATGAATATGTCAAAATGCAGCGGACCCAGCACAGATCACTGGGGTACACCACTATTTACCTTTCTCCATTGGGAAAACTGGCCATTTAGCCCAACCCTCTGCTTTCTATCTTTTAACCAGTACCTCATCCACAATAGTACACTGCCTCCTATCCCAAGACTCTTTAGTTTTGCCAAAAGTCTCTGAAGAGGGACCTTGTCAAAGGCTTTCTGAAAGTCCAGATAGACTATATCAACCAACTCACCTTTGTCCACCTGTTTATTCACACCTTTCAAAAAACATAACAGATTAGTAAGACAAGATCTTCCTTGTCTAAAGCCATGTTGACTGTCTCCCATTAGGCCATGACTATTTACATGCTGAGTAATTTTATTCTTTATGATTGGTTCTACCATTTTTCCTGGTACTGACGTCAGGCTCACCGGTCTATAGTTTCCTGGATCACCCCTGGAACCCTTTTTAAAAATTGGTGTTACATTGGCGATCCTCCAATCTTCATGTATTAGAGATAATTTTAATGACAGTTCACAAATCACTAATAGCAGGTCTGCAATCTCATATTTCAGTTCTTTCAACACCCTTGGATGTATACCATCTGGCCCAGGTGATTTGCTACTCTTCAGTTTATCTAATAGTTGTAATACATCTTCCCGATGTATCAATATTTCCTTCAATTCTTCCGCACCTTTAAATACCACTTCAGTCATGGGTAACATCCCTACAGCTTCCTCCATAAAGACCAAAGAAAAGAATTCATTTAGTCTCTCTGCTATCGCCTTGTCGCCTCTTAGTGCCCCTTTAACCCCTCTATCATCTGATGGACCAACTGACTCTCTCACAGGCTTTTTTGCTACAAATGTACTTGAAAAGGTCTTTATTTCGTGTTTTTGCTTCCGCAGCAAGCTTCTTTTCAAATTCTCCCTTTGCCTGCCTTATCAATGCCTTGCATTTGACTTGCCAGTGCATGTGCTGTTTGTAGGTTTCGTCATTTGGCTCTTTTTTCCATTTCCTGAAAGATGCTTTTTTGGCAACAACAGCCTCTCTGACCTCACCTTTAAACCATGCTGGCAGTTTTTTGGACTTCCTTCCACTTTTCTTAAAGTGTGGAATACAGTTGGTCTGGGCTTCCAAGATAGTATTTTTCAACAACACCCAAGCTTGATGTAATTCTTTAACCTTTGCAACTGCTCCTTTTAGTTTTTTCTTAACTATTTTCCTCATTTTATCATAGTCTCCCTTTCAAAAGTTAAAAGGTAGTACTGTGGATTTCCTTACTATCCCTCCTCCACTAATTAAATCAAAGGCGATTATGCTATGATCACTATTGCCAAGTGGCCCCAACACCCTTATCTCTTGCACTAGATCTGGTGTTACACTAAGGACTAGGTCTAATATGGCTTCCCCTCTGGTTGGTTCATGAACCACCTGTTCCAAGAAGCAGTCATTTATTTCATCTAGGAACTTTATCTCCCTAGCATGTCCTCACGTGACACTGACCCAGTCGATACCGGGGTAATTTAAATCACCCATTTTTTATTACTGCGCTGTAACTTTTGTTAGCTTCCTTGATTTCTTTGAGCATTTCATCATCCATTTGTTCATTCTGGCCAGGAGGTCGATAGTATACCCCCACTGCCATCGCCTTCCCCTTTTTACATGGAATTTCAATCCATAGAGATTCTACAGCAAATTTTGTTTCCTGCAAAACTTTAATCCTTTCTGACTCAATGCCCTCTCTAACATAGAGCGCAACCCCTCCACCAATTTGATCAGCTCTATCATTACGATATAATTTCTACCCAGGTATCACAGTGTCCCACTGGTTGTCCTCCTTCCACCATGTCTCTGATATTCCAATCATATCTAACCTCTCATTTAGTGCTATATATTCTAACTATCCCATCTTATTTTTTAGACTTCTAGCATTTGCATACAAGCATTTTAGAGACTGTATTTTATTCATATTAATTTGGCTATTGGTAGACATGGGTAATTTGGGATCTTTAAGCTCTGTCTGCTCCATACTCGAGGGCATTTGGGCTACTCTTTTTTGGAACCTCTCTGCTTTTGGTAGTATCCTTCAAGGATACATTCTTCCGAACCATCCGCTCTTGGGCGACTGTCGGCTTTCCCCTATTATCTAGTTTAAAAGCTGCTCTATCTCCTTTTTAAAGGTTAATGCCAGCAGCCTGGTTCCATCCCGGTTGAGGTGAAGTCCATCCCTTCGGAAGAGCCCCTCCTTTCCCCAGAATGTTCCCCAGTTCCTAAGAAATCCAAAACCCTCATCTCTGCACCATTGTCTCATCCACGATTTGAGACTCCGGAGCTCTGCCTGCCTTTTGGGTCCTGCGCGTGGAACGGGAAGCATTTCGGAGAATGCTGCCCTGGAAGTTGTGGATTTCAACTTCCTACATAAAAGCCTAAATTTAGCCTGCAGAACCTCCCTACCACATTTTCCTATGTCACTGGTACCGACATATACCAAGACAGCAGACTCCTCCCCAGCACTATCTAAGACCTTATCTAGGTGGCGCATGAGGTACGCTACCTTCATACCAGGTAGGCATGTTACCAGGCGATCCTCACGTCCACCAGCCACCCAGCTATCTACATGCCTAATGATCGAATCACCATCTATAACGGCTGTCCTAACCCTTCCCTCATGGGCACATGTCCCTGGAGAAACTTCCTTGGTGCGAGAGGGTTTTACATCACCTGGAGGACAGGTCCTAGTTACAGGATCACTTCCTGCCACACTAGGGTGATGCTCTCCTGTCACGTGACCTCTCTCATCCATGGCAACAGGGATGCTGCCAGACTGGAGGTGGGACTTCAGGACTATATCCCTGTAGGTCTCGTCTATGTACCTCTATGTCTTTCTTATGTTTTCCAAGTCTGCTACTCTAGCCTCTACAGAACGGATTCGTTCCCTGAGAGCAAAGAGCTCCTTGCACCTAGTGCGCACGTAAAACCTCTCACCAACTGGGAGAAAATCATACATGTGACAGTCAATGCAAAAGACTGGAAAGCCCCCATCTTGCCACTGGACTGCTGTCTGCATCTTAGTTTTAAGTTTGTGTTTAGATTTTTAAGTTCTTTACTTATTAAGGGTTGCTATGAATATTTATATTAATAAAACTGTACCTAATACGTTTAATAAACCTTGTTCACCTGAAGCTTAATTAATCTCAGGTCCTTAGTGTATGACTGATTTGGGTAACGAGCTTCACCTGAGAGCACCTCCTGTCTTTTAAGATGTGTAAGTACCTATAAAGCTATGATTATCCCAGGGGTGGGTGGGTGATGGGGAGGGAGGTAGGGAAATAAAACTTATTAAAAGAGGGCTGCTACACAGTACCCTGTCTTGTGCTGCTGAGTTAAGCTATATTCTGATATGATTTAAATTATAGCTCTTTGCTGCTGCTAGGCTCTAACTTATTATGAAATTTAAACTACAAGCTCTCTGCTGGGTTCTAAATTTAACCAGAAAGCTCTCTTTTGTGTTTTAAATTTAAACTAAAAGTACTTTGCTGATGCTAGGCCCTTTAAACTAAAAGTACTTTGCTGATGCTGGGCCCTGAATGACTATTAAATTTAAACGTGCATCATCTCTTTAAAAGAAGCGCCAGCAGGCACAGAGGGCCTCTTATGCCTCCCATACAGCCCGCAGCAGCTCTCCCAGTCCGGGATTGAGCAGCCGGGGCTGCCCCGCACCGCCCACCGCTGCTCCCGACGCCATCGGCTGCCCAATCTGGGCAGGGGAGTACGTGCATCATCTTCTTAAAGGAAGCGCCAGCAGGTGCGCCCATGCCTGTCGGGCCCGCGCCTGAGGGCCTCGCCAGAGGGCCCCTTGGCGCGGCCCTTAGGCGAGGTCCTACACAAAACCTCCATAAAACGCATTTACTCCTGATCACCACGACCTGAAGTCTCTCCGACTGACCACTGTGCATGTGATCCAGCTAACGCAAGCTCCAGCAACTTGAGTCTCAGAGACCTACAGCAACGAAATGAACTAATACTTGCTATGAACTCTCTCCAGCTACAAACGTATGCAACTCTGTTTCATTTTGTTACCTGTAATACACATTGTTGCCTTATGATCCAAACTAATCTGTAGTTTCCCTCATGTCAATATACATAACTGTCTAATTCTATACTATTTCAAATTGTGCTACAAAAGCAACTAATTACTGTGACACTCTCTGCTGCTCATATTCAAAACTACCCTTGCTACTGTGATATACGCTGTTGCTTATTTCAACCCTCTGTACAGATACTAATCTCAGCCAGACCTTGGCCCTGCCATTCACCCCCTCTCATACAGTATCCCTTTCCATATCCTTATTGCCACCATACTCCTAACCTATCCAAGAATGGCCCCCCTTAATTCTAGCTCATTCACCCTGAGGTCAGCCCTCATTATACTATTCATCTCCTTGATTGCATTCCCTCATGCACTAACTCTGACCCATAGTGCCCCCATTCCAATAATCTACTCTCCCAGTCACCTATACATCCCACCTCATCTCTCCCACGCCCATCATAACCCCCACTACCGCACTTCTAAACTCAAACCTATTAATATAAATCCCAACCTTAAACCCAACTCTCCATCTGACCTCCCCCATCCCCCCCTCAAATGCGCCCTTCTCAGTGTACGCTCAGCCAGAAATAAAATTCCCTTACTTGCTGACCTTATATCCGACTATGACCTTGATATATTTTGCCTCACCGAAACCTGGTTTCAAGACTCTGACATGGTCCTAATAAACCAATTATGCCCCAAAGCATACTCAATCAATATATGCAACAGGACAAATGGCAGAGGAGGGGGTGTAGCTATTATAGCTAGATCCAACTTACAACTCTCTACTACTGAATCCACCTCTACCTCAGGCATGGACTCCATTACAGTTTCCAACTCAACTCTATCTCTACACCTCTTATACCGAGCACCCCAGACAGACTCAACTGATCTATCCACGATCCGTGACACAGCCTGCTCCCCTCAACCTGCCTTACGACCCCTTATAATCTTAGGTGATTTAAACCTACACTCCACAACTCCTATACAATCCTCTACCTTCCTTCAAGCTATGAACGCCCTCCACTTCACCCAAATTCTTGAACAACCTACACACTCCAAAGGAAACATCCTTGACCTAATATTTATCCCACAACAATCTCTATTCGCTGATCAGGTCCTACACACTATTCAACCCATACCCTGGTCTGATCATGCTCTTATCCTCTTCTCCTTTCCCTACTCCACTCACAGAAGTCAACCTCCTACCCATCCTCAACATACCCGTAAATTTAAACAATTCAATGCAGCCAACTTTCTAGAGCAAACAATCCCTTCTCTTGACCTACTAAATAGTAAGAAACTGAACCAAGAGTCCCACATCTCTAAATGGAATGAAATCCTATCTGCAGCCTCTCTACTCCCACCTAAACAATTTCCTCAAAAGCACTGCAAAAGAGCCCCCTGGTTCTCCACAAAACTAAGAACCCTCAAAAGGGAGCTTAGACGTCTTGAACGCATATGGAGACACTCTCATGACCCTAATGCACACATTGCTTACAAAATTAAACTCCAAACCTACTGCTCTGAAACCCTCAACCAAAAATGAGAATATAATGAAAACATGATCCAACGGTCACTTAATAAACCTAGAGAGCTTTTCTCCATTGCCAAATCCTTAATAAATGAACCCTCAAAGCAGGACCAGCCACCAAAAATATCTGCACAATCTATAGCTAACCACCTGATCTCTAAATTACCCCCGCCCTCATTAACCAATATCCCCCAACCTATCGCTGACTTCTGCACTCAACCACATGAACCAACCCCCTTAAATTTATGGAATGAATTTGATCCCCTTACACTGGATAACGTATCTAATGTCATAAGAGATTTAAATGCCTCAACCTCTGCCCTTGACCCTTGCCCTGTCCCTTGGATCAAATCCACCAGAAGTTCTCTCAGCCCCTACATCCTGTATATTGTACAAACCTCCCTCCAGACAGGATCTGTATAACCTCCACTTAAGTGTACCACTATCCGTCCAATCCTAAAAGGAACAAAACTTGACCCCACCTCCCCCACCTCCTACAGACCCATTTCTAGTATCCCTTTCTTAGCAAAGATAACCGAGAAACTAGTTCAAACCCAACTTCAGAACTATATTGATGATTGCTCTCCACTAGATTTATTCCAACATGGTTTCAGAACGAACCATGGAGTTGAAACCCTTCTTACCTCTCTACTAGATTCCTTATACCTGCACACCCAGAATCCTACTCAAGGATGCCTACTCATTTTCCTTGACTTATCCGCTGCTTTTGACTCCCTTCCTCACCATCAACTCCTAAGCAGACTCCACGAAATAGGACTGAGAGGTACAACCCTAAACTGGTTCCGATCCTACTTAGCTGACAGAACATAACAGGTCCGTATTGGAAATGATACCTCCCTTCCATTTACCCTAAAACAAGGTGTCCCCCAAGGATCTAGTCTATATGCTCTTCTATTCAATATTTTCCTTCAACCTGTCTGCAAGATCTTTCAAAGCTATGGCATTCAGTATCAATTATATGCGGATGACATGATGTGTTTCACCCCATTTAACCTTACTAACCCTAACTTTACTAAACCAAGTGAATGCCTAACCAGCCTAAAATCTTGGCTCTCCCAGCACAACCTCCTAATTAATCAATCCAAAACTGAGGTTCTTCAGGTATTTTCCAATACCTGATACACCCCACCTCCAACCATTAATATTGGCGATCTCATACTCACTATAAAAAACCAAGTGAAATATCTTGGTATTATCCTTGATCAGAACCTCTCCCTCACTGAGCAAATAAAGAGAACCACCAATACAATATACGCAAAGCTGCATACCCTCCGGAACCTCAAACCTCTTTTAAGTCCTGACTCTTTCCGTTCTGTCTGTCAGGCCCTCACAATCCCTTCTCTAGATTATTGTAACCTCATCTATCATGGCCTTCCCAAGAACAACTAGCCCAGAACACGATAGCGCGACTCATAACCAACAACCCCAGACAATCACACATCACTCCAGTTCTATATGATCTCCACTGGCTCCCCATTCAATACAGAGTTAAATTCAAAGTGCTTACCCTTACACATAAAATCATCTCCAGCGAGTCAGCCCCATGCCTCTCCCCACTCCTTTCCTTCCTCAATAACACAAGAACACGCCGCTCCAATACCAAAAACCAACTGTCCATCCCTTCAACTATAAGACATTCCAAACAATCTACCTGTAACAGGGCTTTCTCCCTCTATGCTCCGTCCTTATGGAATACCCTTCCTCACGAGCTGCGAAACTGTCAAAACCATTCTGAGTTCCGAAAGCAGCTAAAAACTCATCTTTTCCTCGAACATTTCTCCCTACCACCTTAGAACCTACCTTTTACTTCCACTTCCCACCCATACCCTCTCAATTATCTATTATGCAGCCATGTGATATCTCTGTATATACCTTTGTAAATAGTTGTTCATTGTTCATTTAATTAGATTATTTTGTTTACCTATTTAGCCCTGTTAACTTGTTCTATGTATACAGTTGAAACCTATTTATCCCTGTTAACTTGTTCCATGTAAACAGTTGAAACATACTGTCATGAAATGTTTTATGTAAACCGTCTTGATTTGTAGAAAGACGGTATATAAAAATGGTTAAATAAATAAATAAAATAAAATAAATAAACTACAAGCTCTCTGCTGGGTTTCAAATTTAACCAGAAAGCTCAGACTATGGTTACCAGATGTCCCCGATTTTCAGGGATTGTCCTCAATTTTAGAACTGTGTTGCCGACCTCTACCTATTTGGCAGCCTCCTTTCCCTGATTCCAGAAAAAGGGACAGAGGAGGTAGAAAAAAAAGTTTTCAATCTAGCGATTTGAATGTGTCAGTTTTTAGAATTTACATCCATTATCTTTATATTTTGTATAGTACATGGGAAAATGCAATACTGTTTCTATTTCTCTGTCGATTTGTTTTGCTTGGAAGTGATATTGCTGGGATGGATGGATGAGGCGGACAGGGTAATGACTACTCTTCCCTCCTCCACACCTGGAACTAAAGTGTCCCTTCCTTCTCTACCCCCTCCTCCACACACTTTGGATAAATGCTCCAGATTTGCCTGTATTTACCAACCTCTGCCTTACTTCACCTTTGTGAATCATTCTGACTCTAAAGAAGCATGGAAAAGGTAAGCTGGCAGAGCCGCCAGTACGTCCAAAAGCTCTTTCAATACCCTTGGTTCAATTCTGTCTGGATCCATCGCTTTGTCCATTTTAAGTTTTGCTAGCTCTTCACAAAGAGTCTTCAGAAAATCATTCATGTTCTACATCACTTCCATTCCTTTATATGTTTGTTTACTGAAGTCCCATTTCCGGCCCTTCATCTCTGAACACAGAACAGAAATATTTGTTAAGCAATTCCGCTTTATCCCCATCAGCTTCTACATATTCCTCCCCTTCACCTTTGAGTTTGATAATGTCACCCTTGCATGTCCTCCTGTAACTAACATAACTAAAATAAGATTTGAAGAATGGAGCACAGCTAATCGCAGCTAACCAGAGTCAGTAAAAAAAAAAAAACCAGAACAGAGGCAATAAAAACACAGCAAATCAGAAGGATTGTATCAATTTAGTAATGGTGGCAAGGGTTAGTTCAATTTATTGAGAAAGAGGAGAGATAAAGTCACAGAGAGCAGATTCAGCAAAGAACCAGAATGAGAGCAGAAAACAACAGATAGGACAACAGTCCAGATTCCAAAAATTCTGAGCAAACTACAAAAAAATAAATACAAACTCACACAATAAAATGAACACCAACAAATTAAAAATTCAGAGCAAGAGTTGAAGAAGTCTAGCAAAATGCTAAGCTAAAAATCTCTTTTTGTAATTCCTCTCACCAATAGAGAAGAGTCCAAAAAAAGGAGCAGCAGAGGGTGAGGCTATAGGAGGAAGTGTTGAGAAGTGACCAAAACAAAGAGACTGTGATATGACCAGATTACCACTAGGTAAGCCTAGTCTGGACAGAGAGAATGCTTGGACAAAGGGAGAGCAGGCTGGAGAGGGTGGCGACTACTAAGAACTCAGAATGGAACAGGTATGTGTCCCGCAGGTTCACAGGAAAGGCTCTGAGAGCTGTTGATTTATACCAGTGCAGGCAGAATGCCACACAGGCTCCTGTATGAGGACTGATTCCTACCAGTTAGTGATTAGACATTTGAACTTAAGGGCTTTTTTTCTACAGTAGCCAATTAAACCGTAGTACCAATTAGATATCCTGAGGAGTGAGGGTACACCTAATCCATGAAAGATTATTTGGGATCAGTGTAGAGTTTTTCTTCTTGAGTGTGTTAAAATTAGGAAGTGCAGGTGCAGATCTCAGAAGAGCAGTCTGTATGATCTAGAGGACTGCAGACCAGTGGCATTTTCTCCACTGCATTGAGCACCATCAAAAGGGCCCAGCTGAGGAAAAATCATAAGCCCATTTACCAAAGCATGCATATTGTGGTGGCAAGGCCACGGAGGAGCAGGAGGAAAGGGAGAAAAAACAAGCATTTTCCCCTAAAAATGCAGTTAGCTCCAGGACATCAGGGGTTAAAACTTTAGAGTTAGAAAAAAACTCCCTGCACAGAGTCAGTGGTAGAAAGATACGCCCTAGCTCTATGGCAACCAGCATTGATAATGAGGAACAGCTGGGGGTGGAGCTAGGAAAGGAAAGGGAGATTCACCTATATAAGGTGGAGGAAATTAGAGACAGGAGGAGCCTGGGAGACAAAAGGAGCCTGGGAGACAGGAGGAGGAAATTAGAGACAGGAGGAGCCTGGGAGACAGGAGGAGCCTGGGAGACAGAACCAGAGCCACAGGAGAAGCAGGAAGTGACGAGGCAAGCCGAGAAGGCATTGCAAGTGGCAAGCATTGCTGGCACGTGGAGCCTAGGCAGCCCAGGAGGCAGCAACAGGAGGAACACGATGCAAGGCCTGTTTGCAGAGTAAGGCAAGAGCCCAAGAAGTCCTGCAAGAGGTATGGAAGTAATCCTGTGAGAGGGAAAGCTTATGAGAGAGAGGAAGTAAGCTATGGAAATGGCCGAGAGTTGTCTCCACCTGAGTGTATGGAAATTGAGCCCGTGGCACTAAACTCTGAGGAGAGTTTGTTTCCCCACAGCAAGGTGAGCACTTTAAAAGCTTCTCCTAGTTCCCTGGGAGATAAGAAGTCTCCTAATTCCCTCAAGAGTCCCCAGCAGAGAGAAGAAGCAATTTGGCAGAAAGTTTTAAAGAATTTAGAAAGATTAAAGCCTGTTACTTATGACCCAAAGTCTGACCATTTACCCTCTGATTCTGAAGGGGAAAGTATGGATTTGGGAGAATCTGTGTTGGAAGATTTACCTTCAGATCAGGAGATGGATTGTTCTTTAGTCTATGCCCAAACTGACAAGCCATAAGGTTTTAAAAAGTGAAGAAACCTAGAGGCTTGGATTTCAGTTGTGCTGAGAAGATTATGCTAATGAGCTGCTGAGCTCCGTGGTTTGTTTCAGACTTGTTAAAAGACTGTGTTACAAGTGAATGCCAGAGTTGTTAACTCAGCCTCTAAGAAACGTTTGTGAAGGGAAGAAGAATAGCTGCAGTAAAAAGTACCATTGGTTTAACTAACTGGAAGAATGTAAAGTTTGTAACCAACATGGAAGCTGTTTGGCTTAAAGAGTACTGGCTATTTTCTACCTGAAGATACACTGATTGCCTAGCATTGTATATAAGCTGAATGAAGAAGCAAGTTTTTGTTTTTGTTTCACTGAAGAAAATATCCACCAATTTTTATGTTATGATATTTTTTTGAACTGCCAAGTTCATCTTGCCTGGAGAATAAATAAATAAAAATCCTGTGTGCCTTGAAAAACAAAACCTCTCGGCTGAATTACTGTTCACAACTACTTTGCATAGAGGCTAAACAAGGGACATAAAAATAAATAAGTTCCGTCTCCTACCACTAGGCTACTGCCTGGCCACTAGGGGGCGCGACAATATGTACACAAGCAAAGTGTTACCCCTTCACATATTTCTGATCAGAATTGGCAAAATTCATCTGGGTCATTGCTGGGTTCTGAGAATTACACACACCGGCATTTAGCTTAAGCTAGAGATAATGCTGTCCCAATATTGGGCCTATATTAATCTTGACCAACTACCTTTTATTGAGCGGGTAACCAGAAAACACAAAAGAGTAAAGAGATTTAAGGAAAGAATCTACTGGAAATTGTTGTGAAGTACTGTTGTGCAGTAACGACCTCTACAATAACTGCAAGGCACAGTTCCTGCCCATTCCACACCCTTCAATTGGAATGTCTACACTAGGGCCACAATTCTATAATGGATTTTGCACACAAATATGGAAGTATATGGACGTAAAAGGCCTTTGATGAAATTATCTCATGTATAAAAGTAAGTGTCTTGGTGTGTGACTTTGGAGCAGGCAAGTCCAAGGGAAGAGTTTGGGTGGAGTCATCATTTACACTCGTTACCTGTACTTTACATGCTAATCTTTATGCATGCTCCGCCTCCTGAACAGCCATAAATGTTTGCTGCTCTAATCCAGCCATTGTTTGTGCTAGTGTTTTATAAAGACACACAGGCAACAATGAGTCTTTATAAAATAGGCTATAAATAGGTGCCTACGTGGCCTTTACACATTGCTGATCTGTTGTAAAATTACCCTCTAAGAGTTTAGCAGAGGAATTAAGATGTGTTAATGCACCGCTTTAATGTTTTTGAGCACCATGTTAACCATTAACTTGTGTTAAGGCCATCATTAAACACCTAGTCTGCTTAGTTAACAGGTCCCTAATAGTGTTCATGTGTACTGAGATGATTTTGTTAGCATAAGCACTTAAAAATGCGACAGCACAGTTTACAAATTACATCCAAGTGCAATCTGAGACATCCAAGCGGGCACGTCCAAGTTCAGGCACTATTTCACAAATGTGGACATGCCCAGTATCTGCAGGGGCGTCTACGCAGACGTCCCTGGAACAGTATTGCAGAGCCTGGATGTCTAGAATGATTTATTGGTTAGAGAAGTGGGCTAGGGTCAGGGAAATCTCACACTGCTACTATCATTGTGATTGTGCAGTGTGCTGGGGGTGAGGGAATGTCAGCTCTACAGCCTTTGGGCAGATTAGGGTATTCCGGTGCACCACAATGGATCTTTTCTTGATAGCTCTGTGCATGTAGAGGAGGAAGAATGTGAAGATAGTCCCTGAAATATATCATGAACATTGGCCAAAGTGGTGAAGGTGACAAGAATGGGAGGCATCATGTCGAGAGAGACAGTAGCTTTGGATCCAGAGATGGAAATGCTGCCGAAGTGGCCCTGTGCTGGAAATACATGACTTTTGTGACTTTTCTTTAGTCTTCTCTCTCTTTTCTGGACCTTTCTGTTTTTCTCTTGTATGCTGATATTGGCATTAGGAGGATGGTGTTGTGAGGGGAGGGAAATGTTGGAAAGCATGGTACTGGATTGTGGTGGTGGAGTAGATATTGGTGAAGAGGCTGTATTGAGATTTGTGTGGTGTGGATGTGTGAAGGAGGGTGAGGATTAAGGGGTGAGGGGGATAGTTTTTGGATAGCAAGTCAGATGTGGGAGTAATTGTGGGGATGTGCAGGTCTGATTATTTGCATTGGTGGAGTGTGTGTAAGTGAGGTTGATAGGGAGGGAGCAGTGGGGTGGTGTGTTGTGAACTAAGGGGTTTTCCTTTTGTTTGTGTATGTGGATGGCGGCAATGGACACTTGTGGGTTAGGATGGAAGGTTTCTGAGATTGGGAGGGTATCCTGGTGTTTGGCTAGGCAGGATGTTATTAAAGATAGATATGCTTAAGACTGAAGGGCTGAATAACCCCATAAAAAGGAAGTGGATTCTAGCATATCTGGCTAGTAAAAGAATAGATGTTGCCCTTTTCACAGGAGACTAAGGGGGCATTCTGTGCTGGCTGACTCCCCCTTGAACGGCTGATCAGAAACGGGCCATACAGAGGTAGACCCGATTCTGATCTCATGGGGGCTAAATGTGCCCATGGGATCAGAATTTGGTCTATGGCCTGAATGTGCAGGCTGTGCCCTGATTCCGATTGGCCATATGTCCAGCCCACATACCCGGCTAAATCAGTCAGACTACTGAATGGAGCTGCAGTGCCATGGCATCCCGTCACCATGGTACCGTGGCTCCATTCAGGAGCCGCGATCCCCTGCCAGAGAAAACAATCTTTGTTCCCTGCAGCCCGACCCCGATCTGGCTTTCCATGGCCAGGGTCAGGCTGTGGGGAACCCCCTGAAACCTCTTGCTCTCCTTACCAGGCCCAGTCGCATCATTTTGCACCATCCAGGGGGACTTATTCCACCTCCGAGGTGGAATAAGTCCTCCGTCTCTGTGGCCAACACTGGACATACAGTGCAAACCTCAGAATCAGCCCTGTACCTTCAGGGTTGCTCTCCGCTCACCACCCACACTCGCTCTGCCTCAGTCCCACCCCCTCCCTCCCACGAACAGAGCTCCCCAAAGAAATTGCCTGTTCATACGGGGAGCTCTGTCCCCGGTAGGCTGCCCAGCCATTTAGCAGGTCTGGATGACAGGATCGGACATCCAGACCCACTAAACGGTGTTCATGATGACCCTGTAAGCTAACTTATACTGAAATAGAGAAGTTGAAGAGGAAGCAGCTGGGAAAGCCATTTTGGACCTAGTCCTTAGTGGAACACAGGATCTGGTGCAAGAGATAAGGGTGTTGGGGCCACTTGGCAATAGTGATCATAGCATGATCGTATTTAATTTAATAAATGAAGGAAGATGGCAAGGAAATCCATAGTACTATCTTTTAACTTTCAAAAGGGAGACTATGATAAATTGAAGAAAATAGTTAAGAAAAAGCTAAAAGAAGCAGCTGCATAGTTTAAAGATTTACATCAAGCATGGGGGTTATTTGAAAATACTATCTTGGAAGCCCAGACCAGATGTATTCCATGCTTTAAGAAAAGTGGAAGGAAGGCCAAAAAACTGCCAGCATGGTTTAAAGGTGAGGTCAGAGAGGCTGTTGTAGTTGAAAAAGCATCTTTCAGGAAATGGAAAAAGAATCCAAATGACGAAAACGGGAAACAACATAAGCACTGGCAAGTTAGATGCAAGGCATTGATAAGACGGGCAAAGAGAGAATTTAAAAAAAAGATTGCTGTGGAAGCATAAATGCATCATAAAAACTTTTTAAAGTATATTCGTAGCAAAAAACCCATGAGAGAGTCAGTTGGATCATTGGATGATAGAGGGGTAAAAGGGGCACTAAGAGAGGATAAGGTCAAAGTGGAGAGAATAAATGAATTCTTTGCTTTGGTCGTTACTGAAGAAGATGTAGGGAAGTTACCCATGCCTGAAATGGTATTTAAAGGTGATGTATCGGAAGAACTGAAAGAAATATCGATAAAACTGGAAGATATATTACAACTGTTTGATAAACTTTAAGAGTAGCAAATCACCTAGACTGGATGATATACATCCAAGGGTGTTGAAAGAACTGAAATATGAAACTGCAGATCTACTATTAGTAATCTGCAACCTATCATTAAAATCATCTGTAGTACCTGAAGATTGGAGAATGGCCAATGTAACGCCAATTTTTAAAAAGGATTCCAGGGGTGATCTGGGAAACTACAGACCGGTGAGCCTGACAGCAGTACCAGGCAAAATGGTAGAAACCATTAAAAGAATAAAATTACTGAACATGTAGATAGTCATGGTTTAATGGTAGAAAGCCAACATGGATTTAGCCAAGGAAAGTCTTGTTTTACTAATCTGTTATACATTTCTGAAGATGTGAATAAACAGGTAGACAAAGGTGAGACATTCGATATAGTATATCTGGATTTTCAGAAAGCCTTTGACAAGGTCTCTCATGAGAGACTATCGGCAAAATTAAAAAGTCAAGTGATAGAAGGCTGTGTACTATTGTGGATCAGGAACTGGTTAAAAGATAGAAAGCAGAGAGTAGGGCTAAATGGCCAATTTTCTCAGTGGAGGAAGGTGAATGATGGAGTACACCACGTATCTGTGCTGGGCCTGCTGCGTTTTAACATATTCATAAATGACCTGGAAAAGTGAATAATGAATGATGTGATCAAATTTGCAGATGACACAAAATTATTCAAAGTTGTTAAAACACAAGAAGATTGTGAAAAATTGCAAGAGGATCTTGATAAATTGGAAGATTGTACGTTCAAACAGCAGATAAATTTTAATATGGACAAGTGCAAAGTTATGCACCTAGGAATGAACAACCCAAACTATGGTTATACGATACAAGGTTTCACATTAGGAACCACAACCCAGGAAAAAGATTAAGTGTCATCGTGAGTAATACGTTGAAACACTCTGCAGCGGTGGCCAAGAAAGCAAATAGAATGATAGGAATCATAAGGAAAGGAATGGAGAATAAAACCGAGGATATTTGAATACCTCCGTACCATTCCATGGTGCAACCACACCTTGAATATTGTGTGCAATTCTGGTCTCCATGTCTTAAAAAGGATATAGCAGAATTAGAAAAGTTACAGAAAAGAGCCACCAAAATGGTAAAGGGGATGGAAGAATGAGGAAAGACTTAAAAGGTTAGAGCTCTTTAACTTGGAAAAGAACGGCTCAGGGGAGATATGATGGAGGTCTATAAATTAATGGATGGAGCAGAATGGGTAAACGTAGATTGGTTATTTACGCCATCCAAAAGTAGAAAGACTAGGGGACACACAATGAAGCTACAATGTAACCCATTTAAGAGTAATAAGAGAGAATATTTTTTCACTACCGTGAAATCAAACTCTGGAATTCATTACCCGAGGATGTAATAAAATCTGTTAGTGTAGCTGAGTTTAGAAAGGGTTTTGACAAGTTTCTGGAGGAAAGGTCCATAAACCATTATTAAAGAGGACCCGGGAAATCCACTGCTTACTACTTCTACTACTACTATTACTGATCATTTGTATAGTGTTATAAGGCATACACAGAGCTTACAATCTAGTCAAAACAGACAACAGAACAGCTGAGGGTAAGGATATATCTAGGGGCATGGTAAGGAAATACATAGGAGTCTAAGTGAATCAGGATCCAAAAGCGGCCCTGAAAAGGTGAGTTTTCAGCCTGGATTTGAGAAGGGCCTTTTGAGGAGAGATATAACCACAAACTGTTTGAAAACCACAGGAACAGTTTCAGTGGAAAGCAATAGGTTAAGGATATGACAGATAGAAGGGATGATGGCAGCAGAGATAGAGCTTAATAGATGGGTGGGAATGGGATCAGAGAAGCAGGTAGTCAGTTTGGAGGAGGAGAGAAGATTAGCAGTTTCCTCTTCAGTGATTTCAGAAAAGGAAGAATGGGTGACCAAAGGTGAGGGAAGTATTTGGGATTCAAGTTAGGGAAGATGAGGTGGAGGTGACCCTGCAGATAATTCAAGGCTAATCTTCTGGACATTGTCATAGAAGAAGTTAGCTAAGGTCTGGGCAGACCGTGAAGGATGGATTGGGGGAAGAGAGACCTTGAGGAGAGAGTTGAATGTAGCAAAGAGACAGCGCGGGTCAGAGGCAAGAGAATTAGTCAGATGGACATAGTACTCTTGCTTGGCGAGTGCTATGACTGCATGGAAAGAGGTTAGCATGAATCTGAAATATAGGTAGTTAAAGGCGTTCAGTTGAGCAGGCATAGAAATGTGGGTAGCAGATTGTCGAATAGCCAGGGTTGTGGTATATTATGCCTCACAGGGCGTGGAATGGGAGGATCAAGTGCATCCAGAGCAGAAGAGAGCATAGTGTTATAGGAGGATACTGCCCCATCAACGGTCTCAGATGATATAGTGGAGGAAAGAAATAAGACAGTAGTGGAGAGAGCTGAAGGGTCAACAATGTGAAGATTCCTAAATATGTTGGTGGAGATCGGGCAAGAACAAGATGGTGGTTAAGGGTGAAGGTAAGCAGGTGATGGTCAAATGAGGGCAGAACTGAGGTGAAGAGGTTTGAGGATGAGCAGTTGGAGGAGAAGACAAGGTCAAGGCAGTGGTCATGCTTGTGAGTAGGAGCAGTAGAGCACAATTGGAGGTTGAAAGAGGAGGTTAGGGAAAGGAGCTTAATGCAGAAGGGTCAGAAGGGTCATCAACATGAATGTTAAAATCCCCAGAATAAGGGAAGGAGAAGATGTATCCAGAAAAGAGAAGAGCCAGGAGTCAAAGTTGGTGAGAAAGGTAGAGGTAGACATGATGCAGGAGGGGGGGGGGGGGGTGTCAGTAAATGACAGCTGCCTGCAGAGGCAGTAGAGAAAATAGATGGATGGTAAGGACTTCAAAGGAAGCAAAGGAATTAGATCCAGAAAAATCTAACTTATCAATGTCCCTGTTTAATGTACATTACCAAGTTTAAGTTACAATGTAGACTGCCTTGACTAAATGATAAAGCGGTATAAAAAGAAATCTGTTAAATAAATAGATAAATAAATAGAGAGAGGCTGAAGAAGGGGCTGGAATTGTCAGGAATAAGAGAGTTGGAACCCAACACTGCCACCACGGTCAATGGGTCAAAGCGTGTGTGAAAATAGGTAGCTCCAGGACAGAGTGCAGCAACTGAAACGGAATCTTCAGGGAGAAGCCAAGTTTCAGTAGGAGCCAGGAGATGTAGAGTATTAGAGATAAAGAGGTCATGAATGAAAGCAAGTTTATTGGAGACAGAATGTGCATTCCACAATGTGCATGAAAAAGGGAGAGAAGAGGGAGAGAGGAGACGGATATGAACAAGATTAGAAAGGTTACACATTGACCTGCCCTGGGACTGAAAAAAAAGTCTAGGGGGTTCAGAGTTGGAGTTGACATCTCCAGATGAGAGAAGGAGTAGAAGAGAATGGGGGGAAAAGGAGGAGCATGACAGAAGCAAGGGTGAGGTTTCCTCAGTGAGAGTGGAGATGGCTGAATGAGAGGAAGAAAAAGGTGAAGCTCAAGGGCAGATGATAAGATAGAAGACAAAATTGTAGGGGAGGTTGGAACAATAAGGAGTGGGTAATGAGAAGTTCCATGGAACTGTGGGAATGAGTGGAAAAGATTAGGGAGAATTAACATCAAGAACACAAAGTGATGTGAAGCCACAGGAGAGTGGGAAGAGGAGAGAGTGCAAATCAAATGAGATATAAGTGGAGAGGGGGGAGAAAGTCCTGGTGGCTTAGGGTGCAGTAGGTAATTGTGTCAATGAGCAGAGGAAGGCTATGAAGGGAATAGGAGGAGCAAGTGTATCCAGAGCAGGATGTTAGGCCAGGGGAGGGCGAGTGGGTTATAAAGTGTTGAGAAGGAAGACACAGCATTGCAGAGGGCAGAAGCTAGGTAAAAGACAGACAGAAGACAGAAGCTGCTTACCCCAGGATAAGCATTGTGGAGCCTACGTACCTTTTTGGGAACCTGTCAGATACTTGTGACCTGGATTGGCCACTGTTGGAAACAGCACACTGGGCTTGATGGACTTTCGTCTGACCCAGTATGTCATTTCTTATGTTCTTATGTTTTACGTATGAAATGGGATGTGGCAGTCCTGGTTACCTTGGTGGTGTATGAGATAGGGCAAGACACATGAGTAGCTGGATGGATAAACCAGCACAATGTGTCTATTTTAAACTTGTATGTGCCCAACCGCCCTTAAAGAGTGTTTTTTTTAATCACATGCTGTTAGATTTTGAGGAGAAAGCGTGGTGTCCATAGTGGGAAGAGATATGAATTGTGTCCTGGATCGGGAGGATAGGTCATCTGAGTGTTAGAAGGGATTTGAGAGGGAAGGAAGGAAGCTGCATAAGGTTTTGTTAGAGCTTGGGAGAGTAGATATATGGAGATCAAAGAACCATGGGGTGATGGAGTTCATCTACTTTTTTGACAAGACAGGCTCTTATTCCCAGCGATTATGCTTTTTACTAAGGATATGCAAAGGAGAGTGCTAGAGCAGGTGATAGAAATATTGGCTCAATCTGATCATGCTTTAGTGTCCATGTGGTTGGATCTGGACAAGGATGGGATGGATAGAAGTAGACAGCAATGGCAGATTAATATGCAGGACTACAAAAGGGGACTGTTACTTCTGGAGAGAGATCTGCAATTGTGAGTATATACGTCTGGGAATTTTCTGAAAGGAATTATTTTTATTAAAGCTAATTAATCTGTGAACCCACTATTTTTTGTTAAATCAGTCAGGGCCTAGTAGCAGCAGTTTAAGTTTACATTTAAAACACAGAAGAGAACTTTCTGGTTACATTTCATACCCAGCAGAGAGCTTGTAGTTTAAATGTAATAGTCACTCAGGGCCTAGCATCAGCAAAGTACTTTTAGTTTAAATTTAAAACAAAGAAGAGAGCTTTTTGGTTAAATTTAGAACCCAGCAGAGAGCTTGTAGTTTAAATTTCATAATAAGTTAGAGCCTAGCAGCAGCAAAGAGCTATAATTTAAATAAGAATATAGATTAGCACAAAAGGCAAAACAGGGTCAGTACTCTTTGAAGAGCAAATAAAGTCTTCTAGAGACTTTCGCATCCGTTATAAAATCCTCACATTGGTCCACCAAGTCTTATATAACCGCACTCCTTTATATTTGGCAGACCTGCTTCAATTCCACACCCCCACTCGCTCACTTCGCTCCATTCACATTAACCAGCTCCACCTTCCATCTCCATCACGTGCCCATCTACAATCCACACGTTCCTCTGCCTTTTTCTTTATTGGCCCTGCCTATTGGAACTCCCTCCCCCTTTCCCTCAGACTTGAGCAACACTATCCCACCTTCAAGAAAGACCTCAAGACACATCTCTTCTCCACCGCCTTCGACCTCCCCTCCCCTTTTGTGTGACTCCTCTCCCCTCCTTTCCCTTGTCTTTCCTTCTTTTTGTCCATGTCTAGTTTAATGTCTTGAGTGCTCTCCTGTCATCCATTGTAATTTCTTTTCCTTTCCAGGCCAGTTGGCCCCTCTGTGTATTATTTGATTTTTTGTAAACCGCAGTGCTCTATTTGGAACCACGGTATATCAAGCCTAATAAACATAAACATAAACATAAACAGACCTTTACAAAGAGGCCTTCTACCTAGGGGGCAAGAGACCTGTGAAATTTTTCAATAGGTGTTAACACCAGGTGGCAGGACAAAAGGCCATTTTGAAAGACTCCTTCTATCCAAGCAAGGACTGTTAATCATCCAAGAAGTTAGTCACAGCTTACCTCAGCAGCACAGGCATAAATAGCTCAACCAGAGCTCTGTGATCTTCAGTCTTGCAGGACTACAAAAGGGGACTGTTACTTCTGGAGAGAGATCTGCAATTGTGAGTATATACTTCTGGGAATTTTCTGTAAGGAATTCTTTGTATTAAAGCTAATTAATCTGTGAACCCACTATTTTTTGTTAAATCAGTCAGGGCCTAGTAGCAGCAGTTTAAGTTTAAATTTAAAACACAGAAGAGAACTTTCTGGTTATATATCATACCCAGCAGAGAGCTTGTAGTTTAAATTAACAGTCACTCAGGGCCTAGTATCAGCAAAGTGTTTTTAGTTTAAATTTAAAACACAGAAGAGAGCTTTCTGGTTTAATTTGGAACCCAGCAGAGAGCTTGTAGTTTAAATTTCATAATAAGTTAGAGCCTAGCAGCAGCAAAGAGATATAATTTAAAATTTAAAATCAAATAAGAATATAGCTTACCTCAGCAGCACAGGACAGGGTACGGTGTAGCAGCCCTCTTTTAATAAGTGTTATTTCCCTCCCTCCCACCCATCCCTGGGATAATCGTAGCTTTATAGGTACTTACACATCTTAAAAGACAGGGGGTGCTCTCAGGTGCAGCTCGTTACCCAAATCAGTCATATACTAAGGACCTGAGATTAATTAAGCTTCAGGTGAACAAGGTATATTAAACGTATTAGGTACAGTTTTATTAGTATAAATATCCATAGCAACCCTTAGGAAGTAAAGAACTTAAAGATCTAAACAAAAACTTAAAACTAAAGATGCAGACAGCAGTCCAGCAGCGAGATGGGGGCTTTCCAGTCTTTTGCATTGAGTGTCACATATATGATTTTCTCCCAGTTGGTGAGAGGTCTTACATGTGCACTAGGTGCAAGGAGCTCTTTACTCTCAGGGAACAAGTCCGTTCTCTAGAGGCTAGAGTAGCAGACCTGGAAAACATAAGAAAGATAGAGAGGTACATAGACGAGACCTACAGCGATATATTCCTGAAGTCCCATCTCCAGTCTGGTAGCATCCCTGTTGCCATGGAGGAGAGAGGTCACGTGACAGGAGAGCATCACCCTGGTGTGGCAGGAAGTGATCCTGTAACTAGGACCTGTCCTCCAGGTGATGTAAAACCCTCTCGCACCGAGGATGTTTCTCCAGGGCCATGTGCCCATGAGGGAAGGGTTAGGACAGCTGTTATAGTTGGTGATTCGATCATTAGACATGTAGATAGCTGGGTGGCTGGTGGACATGAGGATCGCCTGGTAACATGCCTGCCTGGTGCAAAGGTAGCGGACCTCACGCGCCACCTAGATAAGGTCTTAGATAGCGCTGGGGAGGAGTCTGCTGTCTTGGTACATGTCGGTACCAATGACATAGGAAAATGTGGTAGGGATGTTCTGGAGGCTAAATTTAGGCTTTTAGGTAGGAAGTTGAAATCCAGAAGTTCCAGGGTAGCGTTCTCCGAAATGCTTCCCGTTCCATGTGCAGGACCCAAAAGGCAGGCAGAGCTCCGGAGTCTCAATGCGTGGATGAGACAATGGTGCAGAGATGAGGGTTTTGGATTTGTTAGAAACTGGGGAACATTCTGGGGAAAGGAGAGGCTCTTCTGAAGGGATGGGCTTCACCTTAACCGGGATGGAATCAGGCTGCTGGCATTCACCTTTAAAAAGGAGATAGAGCAGCTTTTAAACTAGATAATAGGGGAAAGCCGACAGTCGCCCAAGAGTGGATGGTTCGGAAGAATGTATCCTTGAAGGATACTACCAAAAGCAGAGAGGTTCCAAAAAAGAGTAAAGTAGCCCAAATGTCCTCGAGTATGGAGCAGACAGAGCTTAAAGATCCAAAATTACCCATGTCTACCAACAGCCAAACTAATATGAATAAAATACAGTCTCTAAAATGCTTGTATGCAAATGCTAGAAGTCTAAAAAATAAGATGGGAGAGTTAGAATATATAGCACTAAATGAGAGGTTAGATATGATTGGGATATCAGAGACATGGTGGAAGGAGGACAACCAGTGGGACACTGTGATACCTGGATACAAACTATATTGTAATGATAGAGCTGATCAAATTGGTGGAGAGGTTGCGCTCTATGTTAGAGAGGGCATTGAGTCAGAAAGGATTAAAGTTTTGCAGGAAACAAAATTTGCTGTAGAATCTCTATGGATTGAAATTCCATGTAAAAAGGGGAAGGCAATGGCAGTGAGGGTGTACTATCGACCGCCTGGCCAGAATGAACAGATGGATGATGAAATGATCAAAGAAATCAAGGAAGCTAACAAAAGTTATAGCGCAGTAATAATAATGGGTATCTACTGGGTCAGTGTCACGGCAGGACATGCTAGGGAGATAAAGTTCCTAGATGAAATAAATGACTGCTTCTTGGAGCAGCTGGTTCATGAACCTATCAGAGGGTAAGCCATATTAGACCTAGTCCTTAGTGTAACACCAGATCTAGTGCAAGAGATAAGGGTGTTGGGACCACTTGGCGATAGTGATCATAGCATGATCACCTTTGATTTAATTAGTGGAGGAGGGATAGTAAGGAAATCCACAGTACTACCTTTTAACTTTCGAAAGGGAGACTATGATAAAATGAGGAAAATAGTTAAGAAAAAACTAAAAGGAGCAGTTGCAAAGGTTAAAGACTTACATCAAGCTTGGGTGTTGTTGAAAAATACTATCTTGGAAGCCCAGACCAGCTGAATTCCACGCTTTAAGAAAAGTGGAAGGAAGTCCAAAAACTGCCAGCATGGTTTAAAGGGGAGGTCAGAGAGGCTGTTGTTGCCAAAAAAGCATCTTTCAGGAAATGGAAAAAACAGCCAAACGACGAAACCTGGAAACAGCACAAGCACTGGCAAGTCAAATGCAAGGTATTGATAAAGCAGGCAAAGGGAGAATTTGAGAAGAAGCTTGCTGCGGAAGCAAAAACGCGAAATAAAGATTTTTTCAAGTACATTCGTAGCAAAAAACCTGTGAGAGAGTCAGTTGGTCCATTAGATGATAGAGGAGTTAAAGGGGCACTAATAGGCGACAAGGCGATAGCGGAGAGACTGAATGAATTCTTTGCTTCGGTCTTTACTGAGGAAGATGTAGGGATTTTACCCATGACTGAAGTGGTATTTAAAGGTGCGGAAGAATTGAAGGAAATACCGATACATCGGGAAGATGTATTTCAACTATTAGATAAACTGAAGAGTATCAAGTCACCTGGGCTGGATGGTATACATCCAAGGGTGTTGAAAGAACTGAAATATGAGATTGCAGACCTGCTATTAGTAATCTGTGAATTTTCAATAAAATCATCTGTAATACCTGAAGATTGGAGGATCGCCAATGTAACGCCAATTTTTAAAAAGGGTTCCAGGGGTGATCCGGGAAACTACAGACCGGTGAGCCTCACGTCACTCCCGGGAAAAATGGTAGAAGCCATCATAAAGAATAAAATTACTCAGCATATAGATAGTCATGGCCTAATGAGAGACAGCCAACATGGTTTTAGACAAGGAAGATCTTGTCTTACTAATCTATTATGTTTTTTTGAAAGTGTGAATAAACAGGTGGACAAAGGTGAGTCGGTTGATATAGTGTATCTGGACTTTCAGAAAGCCTTTGACAAGTTCCCTCATCAGAGACTTTTGGCAAAACTAAAGAGTCATGGGTTAGGAGGCAGTGTACTACTGTGGATCAAGAACTGGTTAAAAGATAGAAAGCAGAGGGTTGGGCTAAATGGCCAATTTTCCCAATAGAGAAAAGTGAATAGTTGTGTACCCCAGGGATCTGTGCTGGGTCCGCTGCTTTTTGACATATTCATAAATGACCTGGAAAGTGGAATAACGAGTGAGGCTATCAAATTTGCAGATGACACAAAACTATTTAAAGTTGTTAAAACCCAAGAGGATTGTGGAAAATTGCAAGAGGATCTTGATAAATTGGAAGACTGGGCATCAAAATGACAGGTGAAATTTAATGTGGACAAGTGCAAAGTTATGCACCTAAGGAAGAACAACCCAAACTATGATTACACAATGCAAGGTTCCACATTAGGAACCACCACCCTGGAAAAAGATTTAGGCGTCATTGTGGATTGCATGTTAAAACCCTCGGCCCAGTGTGCAGCGGCAGCCAAGAGAGCAAATAGAATGCTAGGTATCATAGGGAAAGGAATGAAAAATAAAACAAAAGATATTATAATGCCTCTATATCGTTCCATGGTGAGACCGCACCTTGAATATTGTGTGCAATTCTGGTCGCCGTATCTTAAAAAGGATATAGCGTTATTAGAAAAGGTTCAGAGAAGAGCCACCAAAATGGTAAAGGGGATGGAAGGATACTCCTATGAAGAAAGGCTAAAAAGGTTAGGGCTCTTTAACCTGGAAAAGAGATGGCTGAGGGGAGATATGATAGAAATCTATAAATTAATGAACGGAGTGGAACGGGTAAACGTAGATCGATTGTTTACGCTATCAGAATATAGAAAGACTATGTTTTCCAAGTCTGCTACTCTAGCCTCTACAGAATGGACTCGTTCCCAGAGAGCAAACAGCTCCTTGCACCTAGTGCACACGTAAGACCTCTCACCAACTGGGAGAAAATCATACATGTGACACTCAATGCAAAAGACTGGAAAGCCCCCACCTCGCTGCTGGACTGCTGTCTGCATCTTAGTTTTAATTTTGTGTTTAGATCTTAAGGGAGGGAGGGAAATAACACTTATTAAAAGTGGGCTGCTACACAGTACCCTGTCCTGTGCTGCTGAGGTAAGCTATATTCTTATTTGATTTAAATTATAGCTCTTTGCTGCTGCTAGGCTCTAACTTATTATGAAATTTAAACTACAAGCTCTCTGCTGGGTTCTAACGTTAACCAGAAAGCTCTCTTCTGTGTTTTAAATTTAAACTAAAAGTACTTTGCTGATACTAGGCCCTGGGTATGAAATGTAACCAGAAAGTTCTCTTCTGTGTTTTAAATTTAAACTTAAACTGCTGCTACTAGGCTCTGACTGATTGAACAAAAAATAGTGGGTTCACAGATTAAATAGCTTTAATAGAAAGAATTCCCTTCAGAAAATTTCCAGAAGTATATACTCACAATTGCAGATCTCTCTCCAGAAGTAACAGTCCCCTGTTCTAGTCCTTCAAGAAATAGCAATAGAAATAGAAATATAAACACAATAGTTGAACAGAGAACACCAAGAAGCCAAACTCGGCATTTATAGCAGCACTGGAAAAATAAAATTAGAAATGCATTTCTTCATATTGAACAAAACACAAATTCATCAACAGTGTATATTTCCCAAAGCTAATATATTCCAGTTAATAAATTCAAAACAAAATACTTTCTACCTTTGCTGTCTGGAATTTAATTTTTTCAGTCATGATGGCTCCCCAGTCTCTCTTCTGCTTTCCTCCGTCTTCTCCTAACTCTCTCTCCAGTGTCTGCTGTCCATTTGCCATTTCTCTTTGCTCCTCATGCCTTCTTTAGACCCCATGTGCACCCTATGCCTCTGATGCATTCCTGGTCCTCAGTAACAGGGACTTGCATTGGAAGGGGTGAATTTATATATCAGATCTGGAGTATGCACATGTGCATAGGCTCCAAAGCCCACGCTGACATTTTACTTTCAGTGGACCAACTGTCCTATAGCTGGGTCAGGCTGGTTCATTGTGCCAATTGTGGTGCCCTCTCATGGCTGCTGCCCTGCTGATCCCATTCTCTAATTATGTCAATGCGGATTGAAGGTTGGGGCAGAGGGGTGAGGGGTGGGATCAGATGAATGTTGTACTGTTTGTTGCCCATTTTGATGGTTTTGTTTCATTTTAATGTATTTTTTTTTCTCTTTGGTCTACTGGTTTGGCAGGCTGCCAAACTGTTTTCTTCTCTCTCTTTTCTCTGCACTAGTGTAGGGTTAAGTGGGGCTGAATGTCTTTTCCTTTTTACTTATAGACTTGGATTTTAACAGATTTTTGCAACATCTGCTGTTCTTAGGGAGGGTATAAGTTACTTTATGACTCTTGGTCTTGGTGGGGGTCTGGATTGGAGTAAATTTTTATTGGCCTTATCTGTTTTAGGAGATTGGTTCTGTATTAGCTATGACATTGCATTGAGTCTTTTTGGGTTGGTACTTTGGATTCTTCAGTTTGCTAGTGGGTCTAATATTGATGGTTTGCTGTGTTGCACTGTTTTTTAAAATGTAATAAATATGAATGAACAGAAAAATAAAGAATGTGGGATCTTTCATCCTGACAGCATCCCAGCCTCTCTTTCTATGACTGCTCATTTTCTAACTATTGTTTTTTTCTGTTTCCTAATTACTTCCACTAAGCTTCCTTTGAAAAGTGAGGTTACTTACCTGTAACAGGAGTTCTCTGTGGACAGCAGGATAAGTCAGCCATACTTGGTGACATAATCCGACGGTGCCGAGATGGAAGTACTCTCCATAGCTCAGAAGGGCTTTTGCCCTTTTGAGCATAAGCCAACTGGCCCTACCCCCCCCCCCCCCGGCTCGCCCCTAGCTAGCCAGTACGTCACTAGCTGAGCCCTTGCTGCTAGGATGTGGGCACCATGGCTGGAGGCCGACCACCTTCTAGGGGAGGTGGATGGGTATATGTGGCTGACTTATCTTGCTGTCCACGGAGACTCCTGTTACAGGTAAGTAACCTTGCTTTCTCCTAGGACAAGCAGGATGAGTCAGCCACACTTGGTGTGTCCCAAGTTGCCCTGCGCTGTGTTGGATGGGGGAAGGCTGAAGCCCTGGTCAGGTTCAAAGGGGACAGTTATTTCCCAGGACTGCAAGGGGAAACTTCTTATTGGCGTAACCTGGAATATCACCGTTAGGTAGGGCAATACCATTCTGCACTTGGAACATGATGCTGACGGTGGCAAAAGGCACAGTATGCAGTGACAATGAACGTGCATGCATGCAGTACAAAAAGGCGCAGTGTGCAGTGACAATGAGCGTGCACGTTGTCAACCACCTATATATTCCCAGAGGCATAAAAGCATGGGAGGTTCAGTGGGGCCTCTTCTTAAATAGCAAGGGTGTCTCAAGCAGGTGTTGAAATGCCCCCTGGGATTTGTAGTCCCACAAGCTAATCAAAAAGTGTAGTTGCAGTCGAGTGGCCAGGCTTCAAAAGAGGTCTTTTTATTTACCCGTCCCGGGTGAATTCTTAGCACTTATAAACAAAGGACAAAAACCATACTTCTGGTTTGAAATAATGGCAAAACTACTACAACCAAAAATGAATGCTTGTATCTTCAGCAAATAAACAAAGATATTGCAAAACAGTCCTTATTCTCAAAAATAAGCAGTTTCTTCACTCCTGTTCCATTAAACAGATTCCCTCTCTGGTTAGTTCAGCAGAATGAAGAAATGTCATCAGAAAAGGCCAATGTACAATCCATATAGCACTCAGCAGGAGTTTCATCACAATAATCACATTGCATGTCCTCATAAGCTTCCCCAGAGCTATCTTCTATTGGATTGTAGTTTAGGCTAGTTTTAAAGAATCCCTCTTCTCTATTCAGAGGGCTCCTCTCCTCCTCACTACTGTAGTAGAATGGGAGGTTACCACACAGTGCAGAGTCTCCTTCCTGAGAGCCACACACTTTTGGGTAAGTGTAGGAAAAACTCTGTCTTTCAAGTTCCCCTCTATTACTAATAAGCCTACCTTCTGGCTTGGTTTTCACGTAACTTCTAAGCACAGGAAACTTATCGGTGCTTCTCTCAAATGAAAGCTCACCGCCTTTCTCTTTCCATTTCTCTTTGGGCACAAAAGTATCCTCCTGATAAAAGCTTTTGCCCTCTTGGTACCTTTTCTTAGGAAGATTCTTACAGCTTTTTCCAGCCTGCCCTCAGAAATACCTCCGTGGCTCCCACCACTGGACTTTTGTTCAGTCCTGCACTGCTCCCTGAAACAAATCCCTGGTATTCTGTCCTGGGTTTCTTCCTGTAGAATTCTGTGGGAATTTCCCTGTGAAGCTCTGACCTCGTGTCCAGCTCTCTGGTTAGCTTCCCAGCCAGCTCCTTCCTCGTCAGCTTCTACGTTGGCTCCTGCCTTGGCTCTAACTCTGATCAAAGGTGAGTGATTTTTAACTGCATCACTCTTGGTGTTTCTCTGAGCCTTGCCTCTCCTCAGCTGTCCCTCATTACCTAATGGGCTATGAGGTAATCTATTACTAGGGCGTGCTCTTACACCTGGTACTTCAGTTTGTGTTGGTTGCTCATAGCAACCCTGATCCATGTGCTCTAAGCTGTCACTATTAGAAGTGCTCTGCTCAGTTTTTCCTATTTCCATAGGTACTATTTGATCCACCTCATGACAACGTGTGCAGTACAGCATACCGTGACACAATGTGCACACATGCAGCAGCAGTGATGTAATCCCATCTTTGTAGTACCATCAAGCATCAGCAGTGAGGTAGTCTCAATGAGTAAGAACAGCAACACCATTAACATTACTGTGCAACAACAGTGGTGCAAAATAGGAGCTTCAATACAGCAATGGCCATGAGTTGGTTCATGGACTGGTGGGTGAGTCCAAGCAGGAGGTAGCATTCTAGACTGCTGCGGCTGCTTGGCCAGAGGATGGGTTAGTCCATGCTGTGAGGTCTAGGTGGTAGTGCCCTCAAAAGTGTGCACTGGGGCCAGGTGGCCTTGCAGATGTCAGCCTTGTCCTCGGGAGATGTGCACTGGGGACCAGGTTGTGGCCTTGCAGATGTGGGCAACAAGAACGGAGCACAGATTGGCGATGGTGGTGGTGCTGATGTGCGCTCACCTTTGGCATGACTTGTGCCCCTGCCTGGTCCAGGTGATGCAGGCGGAAATCCCTAGCAGAGGGTCCACTGGTGACCAGGCCCCAGATGATGCAGTCAGACATTCCTAGCGGAGGATCCATTGGTGACCAGGTGGTCAGGTTTATTGGGGTCTCATGAGATGAAGAGTTGTGCCCCTGTTACTAGTGTGCTGTTCCGTGTATGTCCTGGGCATGTAGATGTGTAAGGCCTGATGCTGTCCAGAGTAAAGGGCCTCTGCTCCTCCAGGAAGGCGTGGGATTCTGGGTGGCGCACGGAGGTTTGATTGCCTGGCTGATATGAAAGTCATATTTCACCCTAGGGACAAACCTGGGGTGGGTCCAGAGGGTGACTTGGTCCTAATAGTGTAGGGTGTGTGGCAGGTGTGCCACTAGGGCTTGCAGTTTGATTCATCTGGCTGAAGAGATCGTTATCAGGGATAGTCTTCCTGGAGGTTTATTTCAGTTCTGTTGTCTGCAGTGGCTCGAAGGCTCCCATATTAGTTGGCTGAGGGCCATGGGTAGTGTGGCAGTGGGGCTGTCCTCAGAGCAGTCATGGAAGGCTGCGATCGTGGAGGGTAAGTGGGGCTGTCCTCAGAGCAGTCATGGAAGGCTGTGATCGCAGGGGAATGCACACGGTAAACTATGTCTCGAGCCCCTGGACAAGGGGTGAAGTGCGGGAATAGGTCAGGTACTGGGGAACCTGAGAGAGGGGTCCGGCTGCTGTGACATGTCCCAGGTGCTGAAAAGCGGGGACTGGAAGCCATGACGTGTACCAGATGCGCCAGGCGCTGAAGCAGCCGCCATTTCAAACTGTAGGATTTAAATGCTGACGGGTGTCTCACCGATAGTTTCACTCATTGAGCACTGGTAAGTAGAAAGATGACAGGGTCAGGTCTCAATTTCCTCCTGTCAACAGGGTCAGGCTCTCAACATTTACATACTGTCTGGCAGCGCTTGCCAGTTGGGAGGCAGGGTATCCCTACTATCCTGAGTGAGACGATCTGGCCTCAGGGGAGGGCGCCAAGGAGCCCTGGAGCCAGCACACCGGTCTTGGCCAGTGGGCACAATGAGGATGGAGCCAGGCAGTTAAGTGAACCCCACCGGTCTCAAACAATGGGCGCAATGTGGATGGCCTGGACTTCATTCGTTTCAAACGGGGTACACTTTGTGTTCTCTGCGTGGTGAACAGGTCGATTTGTGGGCGACCCCACAGATGGAAGAAGGGTTGAGAGTCCCTACATACAGGTTCAGCTGACAGTTGAGTCTGTCTGCCAACTCTCCCTATGTTCCACCGGAGGGCGACTTGCAGGGGGGATTGCTTGGATGGGGTAAAGTCCAGAGTTTGAGAGCCTCCTTGCAGGGGAGCAGGAGTGCGTATTGGATCGCACTGGGTGCTAGCCGATTGATGTGGAACATCTTTTCCTTCACTATCCAGACCCCTAAAGTGCGGGGCAGTGGGCAGTGTGACCCTCATCCCGCTGTTGAGGCGTATATGGTGATGACTGATTGGTGGGCGATCGCTGGATGGCCAACCCTGTGCAGGATTCTCTCTGCAGGGTTACCATGGTGAGAGCCTGTCACACCCGTGTCCAGAGGAATGAGTGTGGACAGGGGCTGTCAGTCTCGGTTCTGCCATCGGCATCTGTGTAGCTTCGCCAGTGGTAGAACTGGTGTGGACACCGCCATGGCCCAGGAAGCATGGCAGGCTCTGCACGGAAGGCCATAAGGATTAGGAGATGCTCCGCTGGGTCGAGAAAATGCTCCACATCAGGTTGGTGATGGTGTCTCTCCGATGTTGGGGGAGGGAAGTCCTGGACACTGATGTTGATGCTCTCTCCAACAAAGTCTAGTTGTGAGGGGAGGTGAGACTTCTGGTGGTTCACCAGGGCGTACAAAGAGGACAGGAGGGTTATGGTTTGCTGGATCACTGCCCGGGCATCCCAAGATGGCAAGGTCAAGATCGGCTCATCATTAAGGTGTGGAGAGACACCAGTACCTTGTTTGCAGAGGTGTGCTGCCACTACATGCCCTTGAAGAGCACCTGCGTGATGGGGACAGAGGTATGCAGCATTTTTAGCATGGACACTCTATGTTGGACCATGGTCTGACCCCGCATGTCCATTTTTTTTTTTTTGCAGTGAGCCCATGGAGCGGGATGCTGGGTATATTGCAGTGGACATGCTGCTCCGATAAGGGTTTGAATTGAGTAGGGATCGTCTGTGTTTTAACAAGCAAGACGATGCCCTGGAGCAAGCATGGGAGGTATTTCACCGTAATCCCTTGCTGCTTTCTCATTCAACATCTGTTGAGGAAGTGTTCCCAGCAGAGACATACGCAGGCACATGGCTCAGGCCAGCATAGGAGAGCAGCTGTCTCCTGGTGGCAAGGGCAGTGCTGCTGAGTCCAAAGTGGGAGGGCATGAAAGGAGTAGAGCCCCAGGCGTGATGGTGGAGGCTATGCTTGCCTTCTGTCTCCATTGGTAGGAGCCCCGGTTTCAGATGAAGGTGTGAAGTTCTCCACTGTACTGTAATTGTGGAGGCTGGCCGCTGTAAGGGTATTTTTGGCCTCCCTTCTCTCTTTGGACCACCTTAGTGGTCATCCCACAGGGAGCCGAGGCTGGGTTCCTGCTGATGGAAGTGCACAGGGACCTATGCCATTTGGTAAAGCGATTTGAAAAATGCAGGACCCACAATGTGCATCCCAGCTAAGCAGTGGGTATCCCATGGCTGTCTACTCAATGCTGACCTGCGGAAGGAATGGGGCTGGGAATTGACCCCTGTTCCCTGGTTCCCCAGCCCATGCCCTAACCAGTAGGCTATGAGGTTCTTCTTCTGTATGCCCATGCACCAACCAGTGCACTATGAGGTTCTCCCTCTGTGTGCCCTAGGAGTTGTGAATGCCATTTTCCACATTCTCAGGTGCTGGTCATTCAATCCAGTGCCCCCCATTGCTGCTGCCCGCTGAGAATAGCTGGTCCTGCTATGTAGCAAGTGCAAGTAGCTCCTGAATTTTCTTGGCCGTGTGACCAGAGGTGGATTGCCAAGCCTTCTTTTGGAGGCCACAATGAGTGGAGGCCAAAAGGAGTGCAGGGAGTATCGCACTCTAGTCTCTTGGTTACAGAGGGCACCTCCCTTGTTACCAGGTAGAGAGCCTTTAAGCATGTTACTGGATGTAGAGCCTTTCGCCTTTCTTTGGAGGCAATGAAAGGTCGGGTGACTTCCCTTGGAGAGGTGAATTGTATTACCAGAAGGAGAGGCTTTGTTTGAAGTAATGGAGGGTTTACTGATGAGACAGGGACAAAAGAGGGGCTCCCTGCTCAGTAAGAGCAGTGCCTATGGGATGGTGTATTGCATTCTCCTAGCATCCCTTTATCATCAGGACTCTTGGCCTCCCACCAGGAGAGGGCGCCGTGAAGGAGTCAGGAGGCTGGAGGCTGGCGTGGGCCAGGATAGTGCAATCTCAGTTTCAGTGCATCTGTGTTTGCTGGCATAAGCCCATCAGCATAGGATAGATGACGTGGGGAGCCCACAACAACTCAGTGTCTGTGGTGCTTCGCAGACTGCACTGGCACCATCGCCATTTGCGCCATGGCCCCACTTCCACAAATTCAGCACCAATCCACGCTGAGACCAACCCGGACTCAAGGAACCACTCCATCAACGATGACTGTGGCAGATGCCGATCCACGCCAGGACAGTGCGGGCTTCTCCAGGAGCTGTCGCACTCCATCAGTGGTCACTGCGGCTGATACAGAAGTCCCTCTATGCTGCGATGGTGATCTCCCAAGTGCTGCAGCTCTGATAGCTGTAAGCATGAGTTTGTGGCCCCTCTTCCACTCTGCCAGCAGCACTGCACACTGCAGGCCCTCTTTGTTCAGCTGCCTGTGGGCTCGGTGAACCAGACTCAGGGTCATGTATACCTCCAAGGATCATCTCCACTCCCTTGGGCTGAGTAAGTCCATGTAGCCGCCGTGACGAGTCCAGCAGCCTTCCCCTTGATGGCACGTTAGCTCGGAGGTGCTCGGGAGGGCATAGCAGGCTGAGGTGTGACCAGAGGGCAGGGGCCTGCCCTCTGGTCCACATGGCGAGGGTCCTGCTGCTGTGGTCCACATGGTGAAGGAGGAGGTCTGGTCAGGAAACTCCTTGATCGGTTTGCCTTGTACTTCCTCAGCTGGCCAGAGCTCAGAGGGTTTTCGAACAGCGGCAGCTATTTGGGATGATATGCCACAGGCTGCAAACACATGGCTGGCCTAGGCCTTGGTCAGATGCTGAACGCCACTTAAACTGATCTGAAAGCAAAGGAAAGCATTAGAGACACTTTAAATTCATATATTTATAGTAAGTAAAAGCAGAGGTAAGCAATTCCTCTTCTTTTCTTCAAAATAAGTTTGTATTAGGTAGATTTCAGTTGGAGAGTAGAGAGGTCCATCTTACTGTCAAGGTGGAAGAACTGAAAACTGGCTAGCTAGGGACGGAAGGGAGGTAGGGCCAGTTTGCTCATGCTGAGAAGGGCAAAAGCCCTTCTGAGCTATGGAGAGTACTTCCGTCTTGGCACCGTCAGATGACGTCACCAAGTGTGCCTGACTCATCCTGCTTGTCCTAGGAGAACTAGAGATCCCAGCGAGTTTTAATCTCTCTTCGACCAACTCCTCTAGAGCTCCCTCTATTGACTAACTACCCAAAATTCAGGAAATAAATATACATTTGCTTACCAATTCCTTGACATTTGAAGAGTGGTCACTTGGACAGAGATGTTGCAGGAGACAATTTATCCTCACTAAAGAGATTCTAGGAAAGCTGGTGGAGTAGGACTTCAAGTTGGTTTCCTTGAATAACGGCCCAATTCTGGGATGTGGCTTGCGGGACTGCATGTCCTGGCAATCCGCGTCCCCCATTACCCAACCACCTACCAGTCCCAATTTCCCCTCCAGCTCTCCCTGTATGTCCTGAACAGCAGGATGGGGGGAGAGCCAGCAAGGAGTGGGATTAGGGCAGAATGGTGGCAGGCCCGGGCCCACCCAGCAGGACATACAGGGCCGATTCAGGTCATGGCCTCATACATTCTACTGGGGCAAAGGGGACATGCTGCTTATTCTACCTGAGATTTTGCTTCAGAAATATTTTAAGGAAGTTTTATATCTTGTTCATGTAGATGATACAATGATTTCTAAATGTTACTACAGTATATTTCTAGGCAAGTTTGGGTAGAGGATAAGACTGAAGGTGAAATAGATGTCTTGGTTCCTTCTGGTAGCCTAGATTTAATTGGTTTTCTTGAAGATTCCCAGGATTGATTGCAAGTTATGCCACCGTTTTGGTTGCTTTCTCTGCCAAGAAAGATAAAACTGGGATTTCGAAAACTAAACTTTAGTAAAAAGATCTAAATTTTGTCAAAGGGTATAGGTGATTTATTTATTTTCATAACAACATTTATTGATTATACCATTGGTTGCCATCCAGTGTGGTGTGCAAAACAAGCGCATGGTTTATTAACTCCCCTCTAATCCAAACCATTCCGATAACAACACCAACCCTCCACCTCCAGTCAGAAGATACTAATAAAAACCAATACTCTCACTCCCTAAGTAACATTTACCATCAGACAGCCCCCTGCCTTGTCCCCAAAGGCCCTCTGAAATAGCAATGTTTTCAATGCCTTTCAAAACACTTGAGATTATCCTGAAGGTGTAAGTCCCTTAGGAGAGAGTTCACAAGGCATGCACTTGAACTGAAAAAGACCTATTATATTGAACCACACATCTCAAAACCTTGTGCGAAGGTACCACCAAAAGTCTCATCATCTGCAAGCACAAAGAATATATATGGAATTAATGTAGAGGAGCGATATACCTCAGCCATATCATGCAAGATCTTAAGACTACAAAATAATTTTATATTCTGTCAAGAATTTAACTGATAGCCAATGCAACTCAATTAAAGTAGGGGTCATATGGTCATACTTCTGGAGTCCTTTAATCAACTTTGCAGCAGTATTCTGCATCAACTGAATACACATCACATTCTTCTGGAAAAGGTCTTCAGTTACTTCTCTCAAGCAGCCCTCTGATAAATAAGGCTGTAATTGACGGATCCATTGCAATAACAAAAGCAAGTTCCTGACCATATAGGAAACATGTTCTGCCATATACAACTGGAAATCCAAAATCACTCCCAGATCCTGAAGCTCAGATCGCACAGTCCCTATACATCCAAGTCCAACCGAGTACTCAACCTATTCACCTCCCTGTCTGCAAAGAGTAACAGCTCCATCTTGGATACATTGAGTTAAAAGGGTTTTTTGCACATTTTTAAAGCAAGGTTACTTTCTTTTTGGTGCTTTAGTGGGACGTTCCTTGAGCACAGTAGGTGGTTGAACACCTCCTCAGCTTTGGGAACTGCTAACACCTAATCAGGTGTTAGTTCCCTCCCTACCCACCCCGACTCCCACCCACCCCTAGCGAGTAGTCTTGCTTTATAGGGCACCTCCCCATTTGACAAAGCACAGAGAATTGGACCAGCACATTTTGAATATAATTAAGGAGATTTAACTGCTTTTTCTCTGAAAGGACAGCTGGGAAACCGGCTGGTACTTGGTAGATCTCTCTCTTTTGCTTTAACAGATACTTAAGCTCCACGAACAGAACAATGGCTGGGAAAAATCATATCACTAAAGCTGTTGCCCCGTTACAGCTTCTGCCTCGGTCCAGACAGGGGTCCTATTGCCAGTTGAAGGATCGGTTCCATGTGCAGGGTGCCTACATGCTGAAGCTCTGAGGAAAGAAGTGGAGGAACTCAGAGAGGAGGTGGCGAGGCTGAGGAGCATTCAAGACAGTGAGAAGTACATTGATGAGATGTTTCTTGCAGCAACCAAGCTCTCCAGCAGAGGAGAAGATGGGTGCCAACAGAATGTCGATGGTTGGACACAAGTCACCAGGGCCTGTAAAATCACAAATCCAACTTGAATTGAAGAACCATTATGCAGCCCTGGAAGTGGAGGAGGTGAAAGCATCCCTGGAAAGGGAAGAACCAGAGCTCAAGTACCCCAAAGTTGCAGAATCAGTGACCACAAGGAAACAAAGGGTAGTGGTGGTTGGAGACTCTCTCTTCTGAGGGGTACTTAGGCGTCTATCTGCCGACCAGACTTGATGTCCAGAGAGGTATGCTGTCTACCTGGTGCCAAAATCCTAGATGTTACAGAGAGTTAGCCGAGACTCATCAAGCCCACTGACTATTACCCAATGTTGCTAATCTATGTTGGAACAAATGATACTGCCAGGTATACCTCGGAACGTATCAAAAGTGACTTCATGGCTCTGGGACAGAGGGTGAAGCAGTTAGGTGCACAGGTGGTGTTCTCTTCAATCCTCCCTGTTGAGAGTAAAGGCCAAGGCAGAGAGGCTCGCATCCTGGAGATGAATGCATGGCTGCGTGGATGGTGTCATCGAGAGTGTTTTGGTTTCCTAGACCATGGGATGCTGTTCCAAGGGTTGCAGAGCAAAGATGGCATCCATCTGTCCAAGAAAGGTCAACACGTCTTCAGTAGTAGACTGGCTAATCTACTGAACAGGGCTTTAAACTAGATTTGATGGGGATGGGTGAAGAAAGCCCCCAGGTAAGTGAAAGCCCCCAGGTAGGTGATACATTAAATAACTTTATGGAAATGGGTAACAGGGGTAACATATGGAAAGCAGTGTGTATAAATGCCCGTAGCATGGGAAATAAGATCCCTGATGTTGAAGCTTTGGTGGGAGTGGCTGACTTGGATTTAGTGACAGTTACAGAAACATGGTTCACAGAAAACCATGATTGGGATGTAACTATACCTGGCTATACTTTATTCAGAAAGGACAGGGTAGGAAATAGGAGAGGAGGAGTGGCACTATATGTAAAAACTACTATTAAAGCTTTGGAATTACAGAGCTTAAAAGGGAGAGGGGAGGCATTGTGGGTTAAACTAGAAAGAGGGAAAGAGAAATCTATTTACATTGGTGTGATATACAGACCTCCCTCACAAGAGGAAGAGGTGGGCAGAGAGTTAATTGAAGACATGCGCAGCATTGCTAGGAAAGGGGACGTGCTACTGATAGGAGATTTCAATATGCCAGATGTTGATTGGCACATTTCTGCTGCAGTATCATCTAGAAGTAAGGAGATCCTGGATTCTCCACAGGGAGAACTATTCAGGCAATTGGTAACAGAACCCACACGTGAAGGGGCCATACTGGACTTGGTGCTTACCAATGGTGAAAGTGTTTCTGATGTTGTAGTGGGAGATCATTTTGCATCCAGTGATCACCAGATGGTGTGGTTCAGTATTAGGACTAGGGCTGTTAGAATCCATTCAAAGGCGAGGATCTTAGACTTTAGGAAGACTAACTTTGCGAAGATGGGCCAATACCTCAGGGAGTCATTAGTTGGATGGGAACAGCTGAGGGATGTAGAAAAACGGCAGGAAAAACTGAAAGGGGATATTTTAAGGGCAACCAAGCTTTTTGTTGAAATGGTAAATAAAGGTAAAAGGAAAAGGAGACCGCTATGGTTTTCGAAAGAAGTAGCTGAAAAAGTGAAGAAAAAAAGGGAGGCCTTCATGAAATAGAAGACATCACAGAGAGAGGAAGACAGGCATCTGTATTTGGAAAAACTTAGAGAAGCTAGCAAAGTAGTCAAGAAGGCAAAGATTCAAAAGGAGGAGGAAATAGCCAATGCAATAAAATGGGGGATAAGATATTTTTCAGATATATTAGTGAGAAGAGGAAGGGCAAGAGTGGTATTATCAGACTCAAGGGTGCAGGGGAGGAATATGTAGAAGCTGATAAGGATAAAGCGGAATTGCTTAACAAATATTTTTTGTTCTGTGTTCACAGATGAAGCACCAGGGGCAGGACCTCAGAAAACACCCACAAATAGGAACAGAAGCAAAGGACATCTTGAACAATTTTCAAAAGACTGTGTTCGTGAGAAACTATCTCAACTTAAAGTAGACAAGGCGATGGGACCGGATGGGATACACCCGAGAATACTGAGGGAACTTGGGGACGTTCTAGCAGCTCCACTGACTGACCTTTTCAATGACTCGTTGGAGTCGGGAGTGGTGCCAAAGGACTGGAGAGAGGCTTATGTGGTGCCTTTACACACAAGCAGAAGTAAGGATGTGGTTGAAAACTATAGGCCGGTTAGTTTAACTTCGGTGGTGAGTAAATTATTGGAAACGCTTGTGAAAGAGAAAATAGTGAGGCTTCTGGAGTCCAGCAGATTACAGGATCTGAGGCAGCATGGATTCACCAGAGGCAGGTCTTGTCAGACAAATCTGATTGATTTCTTTGACTGGGTGAGCAGGGAGTTGGACCGAGGGAGAGCCCTAGATGTGGTGTATTTAGATTTCAGTAAAGCCTTTGACACTGTTCCTCACAGGCGACTTATAAACAAACTGAGCACCCTAGGGATGGACCCTAAAGTTACTGCTTGGGTTAGAAATTGGTTGGGTGGGAGGCGACAGAGTACAAGTAAATGGAGCTCACTCTGAGAAGGATGTCATCAGTGGTGTGCCCCAGGGATCTGTCCTTGGTCCGATTCTTTTTAATATCTTTGTTAGTGATATAGCGGAAGGGCTTTCAGGTAAGGTTTGCCTCTTTGCAGATGATACCAAAATCTGCAATAGAGTAGACACCCAGGAAGGGGTAGATAACATGAGGAGGGATCTAGCTAAGCTTGAAGAATTGTCTAGAATTTGGCAGCTGGGATTTAATGTAAAAAAATGTAAGGTCATGCATTTGGGCTGCAGCAATCCAAGGGAGCAATATAGTATAGGGGGTGAAGTACTTTTGTCCACTAAAGAAGAGCGGGACGTAGGCGTGGTTGTGTCTGATGATCTTAAAGTAGCTAAACAGGTAGAAAAGGCGACGGCAAAAGCTAGAAGGATGCTTGGGTGCATACGAAGAGGAATGGCTAGCAGAAAAAAGGAGGTGATAATGCCTCTGTATAAGTCTTTGGTGCGACCTCATTTGGAGTATAGTGTGCAATTCTGGAGACCGCACATTCAAAAGGATGTGAACAGGATGGAGTCGGTGCAGAGGGTGGCTACTGAAATGATTAGTGGTCTTCATTATAAAACATATGAGGACAGACTGAAGGTTCTTAATATGTACTCCTTAGAGGAAAGGCGGGATAGAGGTGATATGATTGAGATGTTTAAATACCTCCGTGGCATAAATGTTCAGGGAGAGAGCCTCTTTCAATTGAAAGCAAGTTCTTCTACGAGGGGACATGGGATGAGGGTGAAGGGAGATAGATTCAGGAGTGATATGCGGAAATAGTTCTTTATGGAAAGAATACTGGATCCGTGGAATAGTCTCCCAGTGGAGGTGGTAGAGATGAGGACAGTAACTGAATTCAAAAAAGCATGGGACAAACACAGAGGATCTCTAAAGGTAAAAAGGGGACTGTTGTAGTTGTTATGGAAGGACAGACTAGATAAGCCATGTGGTTTTTTTCTGTCGTCATATTTCTATGTTTCTATGTTTCTAAGCCCTGAGAACGAGAACCAGCCCAACAACATGGACAGCTGGTCTCACACCATTGTACCCAAACTACCCCCACCACCAGGAAGGAGGATTAGAACCAAGGTTTTCCAGATGTGGCTTGTATGAACCAGTTACACAGGAAGTCTTTTCTTCACTTGAAGGCTCAGGAGCTTGCTTTGGGTAGTACTTTTTTTTTTTTAAATGTTGCCATGTTAAGTACCTTATTAGCCTTCAGGGGTCTAATTATATGTTTTCTGTATCCTAACCTCTAGAGCAATTTTTGGTGGGTAGGATGAAGTCATGTATGACTGAAGGAATAGTTTGTTTAGAGGTACCTGGATCTGTGTTGTGGTTATAAGCATGGAAGGATCTTCTTTCCTTTATTTGTGTATATTTTTGTCTCTTTTGGTGATATTTTTCTTCTTACTGTTGGTTTGACACAGTTTTATTGAATAACAGGGAGGGTTTCTTTTGTTTCCTTGTATTATTTCTTTTATCATCATGTAACTCTTTTTCTTGATATGATCATTATTTAAAAAATTCTAATAAAAATGGCACCATCTTAGTGTGCATATGAATGTTTTTAGCACATGCACCCTAAAATAATTTAGCACATTTTAGTACATAAGACCCTATATATCTTTATATTTATGTGATATAATAATCTTATATTTTGTTCTAGAGTTTCATGATACTGCTGTTATCAATGGGCCTGATATGCAAATGGACTTATATGTTTAGCAATTGCTGCTAAATTTATTTATTTATTTATTTATTTATTTAACAATTTTTATATACTGCACTATTTGTTATCAGTGCGGTTTACATTTAACAAAGTTTTCAGATCAGAGAAGACTGATTGAAATTACATTATAACAAGGAATAAAACTTGTAGAACATGGGAAACTATTTACATATTGACATGTATCAGGATGATTGAGGAATACATGAAACTAAGTTTGCAATCCATGGTAGCATTATCCAGATTTTGCCAGCAAAAATCCCTCTAACCACCTTGGTATCATTGCACATAGTGCAGGGACAAGGTTAGGGAGGAACAACTAAATATTAGGGGTGTGCAGGCCAAACGTTTTCGTTTTTGTTTTGTTTTCCATGTCGCTTATGGGATTTTTCATGTAGCTCTGGTGACTTTTTATTTTTTTCATTCCAGAGGACAATGTTGCAAATAGTGTGCCCTGTTGAGATCAGATCCCCGCGGGCAGGGTGGAAGGCCACTGCAATCGTGACAAAGACTCTATCTGCCCCAGAAGGTCCCTGCGGGCAAATAGGAGTCGTCTTTGTCATGATAGCAGCAACCTTCTCCTCCTGCCCGCAGAGATCTGATCTCCTGCGGGCAGACAGGAATCCGCAAGCACAAGAAGAGCAAGAAACTCTTGCAAAAACAAACAGCGATACACAGGAAGCAAGAGTAGAAAAACAAAAAACAAATTTAAAACGGGCATATGGTTAAAATTAAAATATATAACCATGAATACAACAATAAAAACACCATGAGTGTTCAGTACGACCAATAAATAAATAAATAAATAAATAAATAAACAATAAAATGAAATAAGAACACAGATATGACTAAATATATAAAAGTATGTAAAAGAGACGCAGGGCAAGACGAAGTCTCAATCAATGTGAAAACCAATGTACAAACATAAGTGCAACATGTTACTCACATTCAAGCACTGTGGGTACAAGGACCCAAGTAGAAGATCCTCTTATATTGTAGCTATCACCATGAACTGGCAACAATAGACTCTTGCAAAATAAAACTGTGTATCTATTAAAATTGCAATATAACAATTAAAAATGAAAAAATGATCTATAGGAAAACGAACATATTTGCTAAAATAGAATAAAACCAAAACTCTATTGAATCTATATATGCCCGTTTTAAATTTGTTTTTTGATTCATTATGTTTTTAATGTGTTTTGTTTTATATATATTAAAGTATCCTCCCCCCGAAGAAGGCATCCGCCGAAACGCGTTGGGGATTCAATAAAGCATCTGTGTTCATCCTCTACTCTTGCTTCCTGTGTATCGATATCGGCAGACAGGAATCCACCATGACTGCAGTCATTCCTTTCTCTTCTGCCCACGGGAGATGGAATCCTTGTGGACAGAACAGGAGGGGAAGGCCGCAGGGGCTAGGAGGCAGAGCTGGGGCAAAGTCGGGGCAGAGCTTAGCTTCCCCCTCCCTAATCCGAGAGGTGCTTCATGGCCCCTGAGCCCAACCACTACGCAGACTAGGTGGTTGCTTCTTGGAGGCAGCAGACCAGCTATAGTCAAAGCAAAATTTACTGAGGAGATTCTGCAGTTCTGAGGACATGGACCTTAGCTGGGACACTTGTCAAGTTGTTGACAGTTATCTGCCTGTATTATATGTTCTGATCCTGCTCATTCTCCCTTTTGGGTTTCCAGTTCAATCGAAACTGACCTCCATTAGGCTGCAGAGCCATGAACCTTCATTTACATCTACCTGCTTTTTCACACTACTTTAATACCTGCTTCCCAATTTATTTAACCCATTGATTACAGTAACAGGTTTTGACTGAAAGCCATGCACTAGGGCCCCTTCAGGGATTCTGCAGTCATAGGTCCTAAGTTCAACCACTATTGCTTCCTCTTCTTCCAGTGGTTATGAACCCTGCTCCTGCACATTTGCAGCTTGGTTGATCTGAGGTGGGGAAGCTTGTCCCAGCTGACTGAATTAAATTTTCATTTATCCAGTTATAGTTAAAGAGACAGCAACACTTAAGAAGTTTATATGGGACGTTGGTAGTACTGTCACAGGCGTTACAGCAATTTGTGATTTTTCTCTTTCTAGGCTTCTATACTAGAGGCACTAGAATGTGTAGGATAAGTAGAGAAAGTATTCTGCTGATCAAAAGCAACAAGCAAGCCAGGCATCTAAGCTACATCACTTTATCTGTGTTGTCTATTTTTCTTCTATGTTTCTTGTCTTTTGCATTATGTTTTCTTATTCTTTTCATTGTTATGCTTCTTTGCTCTTATTTCTCTTCTCCTATACCTCTTCCCAGGGGAGCTAGGTTTGAATCCCACAGAAGGGCCACATGGACAGAGAAAGACAGTGTAGGGGACTCAGCCAGATCAGGGTCCTCAGACATGGTGAATGGTAATGCCATGAGAAGATGGAACACAGGAGCACTATGCAGGGGCCACTGTCAGCCCCCAGGCACATGGGTGGGCCACGACTGTGTGTGGGACGCTTATGGCAGGCAGTGACTATTTGCAAATTGCCCTTTCTTCTTGCAGGTAAATATATGTGCTGATGAGTCTTTGAGTTGCATGGCTATTTGGACCCATTGTTTTGCTTTGACTATAGCTGGTCTGCTGCCTCCAAGAAGCAACCACCTAGTCTGCGTAATGCAAAATTTATTCAACTGTAATTTTATGACACAGAGCATAACGTATGGCTGAATGGACAAAAAAAAATGGAAAATCAAGCTGAAACATTGCTGTAAGCCTTCATGCTCTTTACTGACCTTGAGTCACCTCTCAGAAGCATTCAACTTCACAGCCAGATTATAATTAACAGGTTCTAACTCTCAACTGGATCACACCTTAGTGAATATGGATTAGTACTGTCACTCCCGCAGACATGCATGTTTAGATTTCATCTGTAAAATAAGGCCCACCATGTACAAAATTAGAGGGTTTAATGGAGCTAAAATCTAACTGTAAAGGTGGCTCCATTGCTATTTTTTATGTCCTCTTGACTATATTTCTTCTTTGGATTGGTCATTTTTATTAAAGAAGGATTTTCCTGATTTCCACTGGGCACAGATAGGTTTGGGTAGTTCAGTTTGTTCATGTAATAAAGTCTTTGTTCTTGTTTTTTCCTGGTATTATATAACATGCTGATTTCTTTTCCATTGTTATTCAGCTGTCTTCATGTAATTTGAGTATTGTGTGACACATCTCAGAGATTCAAATGGAGAAAGACACAAGACATTCTATACTGTCTAAATACAGAAGCAATAGGAGATGAAGTTAGGCAACTAATTATGTAAACAAAAAAAAAATAGTAGACTCCAAAGTATTACCCTAATCTTGTAAGGACTCTTGAGAACTAAAGGGTAATAAGAGCACTATATAGTGCTTTGAAACTGTGGATTCAGATGTGCCTTGACATTTAGAATGCTTATTCTTCAAAAAGGTTCTGTCGTATCATGAAAGGTGATATTGGAGTGAGCATATGCAGAAGGTTGCAGAAACATTTATGCATGAGAGGCAGGTGACTCATGCAGGGCTGGTACAAGGACTGGAGACGTTCTAGCCAGGCCCTCTATCCTGTCACCCCCGTGCCCCCCTACCGCCCCTCACCAGGGCCTGCAGCAGCGGAGACACAGCACTTACCTTCTCAAGCTGGCATTGCATCACAGGTTTTCTTGCTTTGTATTTTCGGCTTCTGCACCCCTCCGGTTTGCATAAACTGGAAGTCTGAACCAGAGGGGGCAGAAGTGGAAGCTATAAAACTAAAGAAACCCTGATGCAGGTAAGCTCTGCATCACAATTGCGGTCCACTGCTGCTGCTACAGGCCTTGGAGAGTGGTAACAGTAGTGGCAATGGTGCCCCCGCAGGGCCAGAGCTCCAGGCAACTAATTGTAGCGTCGGCCCTGGATGCATGCTGCAGCAGCAAACTCATTTTCACACAGACACACACAAACTGCCATCAGGGACAAGATACTTAGACCCTAATATTCCCCAGCATTTTGGAATATTAGGAACTCCCAGACATCAGGAGTTATAGCTTCTCTTGCTGCTAGGTATTAATATACATGTATTTGCTTAACATAGTAGCACATGACAGCATTGGTTATCTAATGGCCTTGTTTGTTAGTGATGTGCATTCCTGACCACACATTCATTTGTGCATACATATACCTATGAATTAACCTGCATACAATCGAGCTGCATGCTTAAAAATTGTTTTAGTGCACATACAAAGCATGCCTAAAACATGATGTGAAACGTACATGCAAAAATGCCCGACAATAGGGAACATTTTTCTTTTTGAAAGAACACAAACATTTGTTTGGCCATGCTTCCACCTACCTTGTTTGTTTATAAAGATCAGGGGGGGCAATATTCAGCAGCAGGAGCATCTGGCCATCACCACTTTAACTAAGACCCGGATATACAATGCTGGGGGTCATATCTGGTCACTGGCATTGAATATCTGGGTTCGCAGGATTGCCCTGCAGCTAACCGGGCAGCAGCAATAGTCAACTGCTATCTGGCTAGCTAAAGTGACTAAAGTTAGGGCTGTCTTTATTCTTCCTAACTTTAGCCACTTGAAGATACCTGAGGAACGCCCCAGGGCATCTGGCAGCAATAGAGGAGGTAACCAGCAGCACAAACCAGTTATGTTGCACTGACTGCAGTTTTTGAACGGCTATCCATCTTGCTGTGCTCTGCTGTAGGTGCCTGACTGTTTTCCTAAACCCTGCTCTGTTCTCAGGTTTTCTGTGCTCCTCCCCCCCCCCCAGGTAATCACACTCACTCTGTGCCTCCTGTGCATACCAGAAGCAACGTCTGCATGACTAAGTTCACAGTTTCTGATTTAAACAAGCTTACTGTGGTGTGCACTGCAGCGGCGCACGCCGAAGGAGTGCGCCTAAGGAGCAGGACATGCTCCTTGGGCGAGCTCCTTGGGGGGACTGGGGCCTATGGACCCCCCTCCCCTCTCCTGGCTGCTTCTTTGCCTTGGCCCGCCTGGGCTTTTCACCCGTAAATCTTTCCTGGTTCTTTCCACTCTTCTTTTCTGGTTATTATCCACACCCCCTCCGCTGCCTCCACTCATGGCCTCCATATCGATGCACTGGGGCTGGCGTCCTGACCCACTGTTGCCTCCCATTTCTCCCTGCCCATCCCGGGTTCCAGAAAACCTAGTGCTTTGTCTCGCTCCCCAGCCTGGGTCCACTTGCTCTTGAGACTCTAAGGCTCCACCTCCCTTCTGTCCCTTGTCCTGTCTTTAGCCCTTCTTAATTGCTGCTCGTTGCGCTCACAAACCCTCCTGGTCCACGATCTGACATTTGACCTTTCCCCGGACCTTTCCTCTTCTTGACTGAAACCTTGCTCCTGGAGGAGAAGGATTCTCTCCTCTCCCGGTGCCTCCCCCTGGTTTCTCCACCTTATCCACCCCTTGGACGGGCGGGCGGCGGTGTTGCGGCTCTATATCGGTCTTCCCTCAGTTTCAAGTCTCTGCACTCCCCAGTGCTACGCTACCAGGAGGCTCCCCTTCTGCGACTGGTTTCTACCCCCCCCCCCCCCCCCGCTGCATTTTCTTTTAATTTACGTTTCCCCCTCCCTCCAAGCCCAGGGGCTGGGAAGACCTCCTGTTAACTATCTCTGAGGCTGCCCTGGCCTGTCTACAGTTCCTTCTCCTTGGGGATTTTAATCTTCACCTTTCCCCTCCCCTCTGCCCCTGGGATAAGGCCTTTAGTGTGCTCTTGGATGACCTTTCTTTTCTACAACATGTTACTTTACTCAAGCACGCTGCCAGCTCTACCCTTGATCGTCTCATTTCCCCTCCCACTTCTTGCGTTATGTAGGCCGGGTCCACCTACAAAGCCTCCCCAATTACCAATAAACAGTTCAGACAGCAAGTTGCTCAGCTACAAAGAAACTTTTTATTTGGCACAGCAAACAAATGGTTATAGATGCAGATAGCAAGTACCTGTCTGAGGGACAGTGGGGCAGCCTTCTCTCTGCAAGGGGAGAAAAGAACTGCCCCCAAGACCCTCTAAAATTGCTGTCTTATATATACCTCTCTGCTTCAAATTCTAAATAGTTTCAGCAAATGCAAAACTCTTTCCCAGGGCCTTCTATGGTTATGCAGCTAGATCTGCTGATCAAGGCTCGCCTATCTATGCAATCAATCATAGCCCTCTGCCTCCTCCTGTGTTTTTCCATCTGCTGGCACCAATTGAAACCTTCAGGGCAAGAGCATTAGTTGAATTCCTGGCTTGACCTGTTTGAACCTAGGCTTATATCCTTGGACACTTCTATCCAAAGTATAGCTTTTTTTTAGGCTTTATAACAGTCATAAGCTGCATGTACTCTTTTCCTGTTGCCCACCTGTTTTGTACCAACCATATGTTGCTGTGTCTGTTTCAAACAGGCCAGAGTGCAGTTATAAGGCAGATATATATGCAATCATAAGGCAAACATATAAAGCAGATCTGAGCTGATTATCCCTTTATTCCAATTATCCCTTCATTCCCCACTTTTTCTTTTCCTTCTTTTTTCTGTGTGGAGGGAAGCGAAAGTAATCCCACTAAGGGGCATTGATAACAACCATTTGAGACAGAGAGGGATCATTGAGAGGCAACCGCTGGTACTGTTCCATAGATACAATGTACATGGTTTTAGTGCTTTGCAGCATCATTCGTTTACAACAGGCAAGTAAAATGGATAAGGCACAACAGGCAATGATTACAAAACAAGCTATACTTAAAAGAGTTATAAAGAAAGCTGTTAGGCCTCCTCCAAGTCCGGAATACCAGCAGGCAACATTCTAAGAGAATGGAAGACATACAGCTTGCAATAATACTGAACACATCAAATATTCAACAAAGTGATGAAGAAAGCTTTGAAAATGTTACAGTACAACTTGAGCTGGTGTGGGTATTGCAATTGCTGTAGCCCAAATTGCTTGTAGATTTTCCCAAAAGTCCCAATCAGTCTTAATAGTCTTTATTTTCAGATAATTTGGGCCTGCTTCCCAGCAGTTTTTCAGGACTGCGTCGTGCGCTTCACCTGTCTCTGAAGTTTAAGTGTGGTTTAGTTCAGAGGTCTTGGGGTGGACTGTTTCTTCTGGATTATGGCCAATTTTCTCTGTTGGAATCTCTGGATTTCAATTGGTGACATGGCTCCAGGTCCCATTCAGAAGAGCAGCAACCAATATTAAATGAAAAGACTAAAATATTCTAGATTAGATTTTACAATGAGACAATGCAATGTGACAAACATAATTTCATCCACATTTACTTAAGATCATAACTATCTCATATGGTATCAACTGTGTCTCTCAGTTTGATAAACTTCTTGTCTCTCCATCACTGGAGATTCATTCGCTGGTAGGAAATACTCCACCATACTCTTAACTGATCTTTACATATTAATAGATTAGACAAGTTGCAAGCACATATTCTGCAAGTTTGGCAAGTTTCAGAATTACTCCAATTTTTATTTGTGAAAATTTGTCATCAAATCATCCCTCTTTTTTCCCATGCATGTCTGGCCAGGACATACAAAGGCAAAATGAGGCAAAAAGCATCTGGAAGTACCACATGGCCAGTGTGGATGTTCCAAAGCATATCAGGGTGCAAAATGCACCTAGCATGTCTCCAGGTGTCTATTTCCAATTGTTGAATATGTGTCGGGGCTTAAATGACTTCCTGAATTAAAGATTCTGGAGACAGCATAGTTGAATAAAATTTGTTTACATGTTCATTAGACAGATATGTCACTTTAAATAACCTTCATCAGTTTAATGTCCATCAGAGTACCACCTCTTAATTGGCATGCTAAGAACATCAAACAATTGTTAGAAACTTAGTATTGTGGTAAACAAATAGTATATAGAAAATATAAACTTGGATTCTTCTTAATAAATATAACAACATGAGTAAACAGTGTCTTTTTTTCACCAACTTAATTGGTATGGTTCAAAAATGGACATATGTGCTCATTCAAAATAGCAATTGTCTTAAACAATCTGAATAAAGTCCCTACAGTATAAAAATATTTTTGTAACATTTTATAACGGCAGTCGTAATAGGACAAATCATGACTTTTAACATGACAGCCACATGTCTCTCTCTCACGTATGACTAGAATCTATTATATATACTGTTCTCAGTGAGAGTGCTGAACAAGGCAAAATAATTATCCTGAGTCTTTCTTTACACTAATACTTTTGCATGTCAAGGGAGACTTCAAAGCAGTGCTTGGGCTAGCTTCACCTTACCGGCATGCTATCTCAAGAAATGCAAATGGACAACAGAACTAGACAGACATGTTAAAAAAACAAACCTCTGTGTTGTAGGAGACTTTGTCTAATCAATTCAACTTAATGTTATTGTTTTATGTGTAAATAACTTTACAAATATTCTCATATTTTTCTAGGAACTAAGCTCCATTTTTCACCAAATTTGTTCTGCAAGTGTGTAAACTTAAAGTAAATTTGTATGTCATAGTGCTACAATATAGTGTATTCCTAAAATTGAAACTTAAAAAAAAATCTTTCAATACAAAGTACACTGTGTTTTCTCTGGACCCCAACATATAAAATTCAAATATAGAAAAACAGATGAATTTATCCTAAAATTCAGCAACTCCCATGTTACTGTCCTTAGTCATTAGTCATTAGCACTGAGCTTAAGAATACAAACACTCCCTTTCACATTTAAAATGAATGAGACTGGTGTCAAACTGAACTGACAGCAAACAGTAGATCTCTCTTTCTGTCCTTTAAACAAAAGTTAAAATAAAACTTAGTTACAGCTCTTTTGGGTTTCTGTCCTCTATGAAATACTTGCAACAATATATAAAATTCTGTTTTACTTTTAATTTTGCTTGTTCAAAACCAAACATATAACTTCTCATTCACTCGGGATTCAAATCATTTCTAAGTAGCATTGTCCTGTCAGGGCCATCAATCTCCACTCTTAAGGTAAAAGGACAACAGAAGCAGATTCTCCAATTTCATGCCTTAATTGTTTGATCTAACATCTAGGGGCACTCGAACAGCTGACAGCTAAAAACAAAGCTATCAGTCATTAAGTACAGCAGCCCATCTGATTAGAATAGAGAGGCTTCCCTGAGAGACCTCACTAAATCATTTCCCCTTTATCAATCTGATCTTAAATTTGTAAAGTCATAAGAACATAACAAAACTGATCTTGTATCACTGAGTCAAAACTAATCAAACAGAATTTCTTAGCATCACTACGATCTTTTATTAATCTCTGGTTAATTAGGATCTTCCACATTTGTTAGAAAAATCAAAATAAGCTTCTCAAAGTAACACATACATAGGAATTCGTTCTGCATTGTGTACAACTGCCCTATGACCTATCACAGACCCAGGCAGAGCTATTTAATCTTCTGACACACAGAAAACAGCAGACAAATGTTTCTTAACCAGAATATACTCAGATCCCAAATAAAACTTACACATATGGATTAGACTTATTTACTGCACACAAATATGCACAGAAACAATTTGAAATTTTCAGGCTGTACTTGTAACTATAAACTATTTTTCTTTGTTTTTTCTACCAGTCAGATCACTGCACACAATAGCTGGCAGTTCAGAGTAAAACACTGTCAATTATCTGTGCGGTCTGCTTCTAAGATTCTCACTTCAGTGTACAATACATTCAGATCCCAATCCATTAACTCAGAAAATCCATTCCATGTAACAATACAAACTCAGACAGACAGGAAGGAAAAAACTAGCTGTCTCAGCACATTGATTGCTACAGCAGACCCTGGAAGATTTTTCGTTGTTTTCAATGTTCTAAAGAAGACAGGAAAGACTTGGAAGAATAGAGACAGATAAACAAACACCACTTGTCACTTGCGTTCCAGGGACTCCGGGCCAACAGTTTTACCCTCTCCAGAGACTAGGACGTCTTACAAGCACATAGGTATTGTGGAAGAAAATAAAAGCAAACAGATACGCTCTCCAGGAATTCCCAAAGAATTCTAATCAGTTGAGCTCCAGGGAACATAAAATCTACTGGAGTAGCCAGTAATGACAGGACAGGGTTTGCTAAAGACTAAAACTAAAAACACAGGACAGAGTTAAATGCATTATACCTAACAGCCTATCTGATCAGAATACTGAAACTGAACTAGACCCACTCCCCCTTGGTTATTTAATTCAGCTGCAGTCAGCTCCTTCATTTGCTTTGATCTGGAACTTGTAAAGTAATGCATTTATCTAGCTATAATTAGTCAAAAAGATACTTAGAAAGCTATTCTTCAATAGATCTAATTGTCACCCTCTCTGGTCTGTGAGCACCCCAGATAAGGTGATCATCCCTGTTTTTCTATAAATATTCTCCTTAGCTGTCCCTCTTTCTAAAATCTGTAAACCTGGTGTTTTCACTGTTCGGGGACAGGGGCAATTAATTTCGCCTTTTACCAATAGCAAATTGAACCTCCTTATATACAGAGGCGCGCGTAATTTCGCTTTTAGGTGGAAATCCAAACCTCGTAATTAACAGAGGAGCGAAAATTACGAATCCAGGACTCATACGCACATACAACTCTTGTGCTTTGTCTAAACCCAGCCAATCCCCTCGCGGGGGTATGAAAACGTGGATAAAGACACACATTCGCTTCGTATTAATAATAATACGTACAGTCTCAAGCGTACACCAATCAATCCTGGAAAAGAGACATAATGTCTGGGCAAAACTTCCTTTCCCTAATCATTCCCTAATGTTACAACTAAATACAGAGACACACTAACATTTACAGAGACACTCTAACAGTTTTTTTTTTCTACACATCAAAGCAACATTAATAACATAAAAATACATGTGCACATGTGTACATTTGGTACTCACCCACCAATCAAACCTGGGTAAATCTCCTGTTCTTGTTTGTAGTCTTTGCGCAATATCCAAATCTCTCTCGTTCCTACCAGAACGGCATCCAACTTCGTTCATTTTAGAATGGTATCCTCATCCCCTATATGTATTTTTTTTTTTAAATATATATAGATATAGGAGGTATACTCATCCCTGATATAAAGCCAAAATCAGGGGTATCCCAAGACAATTTAGAAAGTTTTTTAGGAGTCTCATCCAAACTTTTTCTCTCGTTCGTCTTAGAACGGTATTCAAATCTCTCTCTCTTCTCTCACAACAAAATTCTCATCCCCTGAACCGGCAGGAGGTATCCCCTCCCCTATTTAATTAGTGAAGCAATAGAGGGTATCCTCATCCCTGATGCACAGCCAATATCAGAGGAATACGGGACAATTTAGAATAAAAGTTTTAGGAGTATTAAATACTTGGAGTATTAAACACTCGTGTCCCTGTTCGGGCGCCAATTTGTAGGCCGGGTCCACCTACAAAGCCTCCCCAATTACCAATAAACAGTTCAGACAGCAAGTTGCTCAACTACAAAGAAACTTTTTATTTGGCACAGCAAATGGTTATAGATGCAGATAGCAAGTACCTGTCTGAGGGACAGTGGGGCAGCCTTCTCTCTGCAAGGGGAGAAAAGAACTGCCCCCAAGACCCTCTAAAATTGCTGTCTTATATATACCTCTCTGCTTCAAATTCTAAATAGTTTCAGCAAATGCAAAACTCTTTCCCAGGGCCTTCTATGGTTATGCAGCTAGATCTGCTGATCAAGGCTCGCCTATCTATGCAATCAATCATAGCCCTCTGCCTCCTCCTGTGTTTTTCCATCTGCTGGCACCAATTGAAACCTTCAGGGCAAGAGCATTAGTTGAATTCCTGGCTTGACCTGTTTGAACCTAGGCTTATATCCTTGGACACTTCTGTCCAAAGTATAGCTTTTTTTTAGGCTTTATAACAGTCATAAGCTGCATGTACTCTTTTCCTGTTGCCCACCTGTTTTGTACCAACCATATGTTGCTGTGTCTGTTTCAAACAGGCCAGAGTGCAGTTATAAGGCAGATATATATGCAATCATAAGGCAAACATATAAAGCAGATCTGAGCTGATTATCCCTTTATTCCAATTATCCCTTCAGTTACACCCACAACCCTGTCATTGGCTCTGGTCAGACCATTTATGTGTTTCTTTCTTGCTTTTGCTGCCGCGCCCTCCTGGCCAGTCACCTTCTTCCCCAAGGCTTCTCCGGAGTCGTCACCACATTACCTCTCAAACCCTGCAGAGTTTCCTGTCAGCAGCTCAGCTCCTTCCTTCTAATTTCTCCTCCCTTTCCCCCGACTCTCAGGCTCAGTCCTGGGACTCTGTTCTTTCTCATGCCCTTGATCTTTTGGTCCCCTCCCTCCCTCCCTGCCCTGGCTGTTCATCCCCCTGTTTGCCATCCCTGGTTCTCCTCTGGGCTGCATGTTCAATGCTCACAGCCCAGTCACACCCTGTGTTTGCGCAGTCTCCTCTCTCCTGTTTCTCTGGCCTCTTTCCGCCAGCGTCACAGGGAGTATCCGGTCATGGTCCATGCCGCAAAAAAGGATCACTACTCCAAGCTGAACCAGGACTCCTCTAACTCCTCCAGGCAGCTCTACTCTGTCCTATGGTCTCTTTCCTCTCTCTCAACTACCGGCCCAGCTCCTCCACCCTGCCCTGACCCTTTGGATCTGGCCACCTTCTTCTTGGATAAAGTCCTTGCCCTCCGGGCTTCCTTTGCCTCTTGCCGTTCCCCTCTTTTCCCGCTTCCATCCTCCCCTCCTCTGTCCCCCCTTCTTTCCCCCTTCTCATTCACACCTAGTCCTCTTTTGAGCCCATTTCTGCCTCCGAGCTTCACCACACAATTTTGTCTGCTCGTAAGACCTGGTGCTCCCTGGACCCCATGCCCCCTAAATGGCTCCTGGAGCCCTCCTTGGCTCTCCTTCCCTCAATCCTCCTCATGCTCAATTCTTCACTGTCCTCTGGTTGTTTCCCTTCCTCCTGGAAGCGTGCCATGGTTCGTCCCCTCCTTAAGAAAACCTCACTTGACCCAACTGTCCTCTCCAGTTTGCACCCTGGTCTCAAATCTTCCTTTCGTTTCTAAGATTCTTGAATGCTTTGTTTTTGCCCAGCTTTCTTCCCATCTGGCCTCCACCAATGCACTTCACCCCCATCAGTATGGTTTTCGGTTGGGCCACAGCACTGAAGCTATTCTTCTCTCTGTACTGAATGAACTGCATGTTGCTCACGCCCAGGGTGATGTTACTCTCCTTGTTTCTTTGGATCTTTCCACAGCTTTCGATTTGGTGGACCATTGCACTCTTCTCCGCCGTCTCGCTGACTTTGGTGTTGTTGATGTCCCCTGGTAATTGTTCCATTCCTTTCTCTCTGCACGCTTTTTCACTGTCTCATCTTCCTCTTCCACCTCCACCTCTATTTATTTATTTATTTGTTTTTATATACTGCTTTGTCTTAGAAATCAGAGCAGTTTACATGAAACTTTAGAACTCCTGTGTAATGCAGTTTACATGGAACAAGAAACACTTACAAATAACAACAATTGTAATTAACAATAACAATAAATAATGTAACTATTTACATGTGTTGAATTCTTATTCTTTACAAGGGAGTGAGTGGTAACAGTGTGAAAATAGGACGAGTCATTATAATGTAGACTGGAGGTAAATATGAAATTTATTGCTCGCAATTATAGTAGTTGGTGAAGATGAATGTCTTGAGATGTTTTCTAAATTGGGTGAGATCTTTGGTTTCTCTTAGGGTATTGGGTATGTTATTCCAAAGGATAGGTGCGTTGGTTTTTGATTGATTTGCTTTTCTTGCATTTTTTGGGATGGATAGAGTGTTTTTCAGGTTATCTCTTGTTGTCCTTGTGTATTGCTGCATGTTTATTAGTGTGCTGAGGTATGTTTGTGCAATGTTGTATATTATTTTATAAATGTTTGTAAGGGCTTTGAATTTGATTCTTTGAAGAATCGGGAGCCAGGGGAGGTGGAATAGAATTGGTGTTATGTGGTCAGATCTTTTGGCATGCATAATTGTACGTGCAACCGTGTTTTGAGCAAGTTGCAATGGTTTTAGTGTTTTCTTGGGAAGTCCATGAAGTATGCTGTTGCTGTCGTTAAAGTGAGGGCAAATCAGTGCTTGCGGTACAGAGCGGAAGTCAGCGTGGGCGAGCAGTGGTCTCAGGTGCTATACAATTCTGGTTTTATGGTAAATTGCACGGGTGGTCATGTGGATGTGTCTGGTTAAGTCAAGCTGTTGATCTAGGTAGATTCCAAGGTATTTTATTTCTTTTTTTTTTATTTCCAGTGTTGCATTGTTTACATGGAGTGAGCAGGGAGGGTTGAATGTTCTGCTCTTAGTAATGATGAGTGCTTCAGTTTTCTTCAGGTTGACTACGAAGTTGACTGAATTGAGCCATACAGCGACATCATTGAATCAGTTGGTGATCTTCTTATAGGAAGGGTCTGAGGCGTCGAAGGTTGTGAATAACATTATATCATCTGCATAAATTCTGTAGTTGACATCATGAGATTGTATGATTTTGCAGATAGGTTGAAGGTCTATATTGAAAAGTAATGCGGATAATGCAGATCCTTGGGGGACTCCCTGAGTTTGGGTGGATAGGTTGGATAGATTGTTGTTGAAGTGTACTTGTTGGGAGCGGTTGGACAGGTAATTGTGAAACCACTCTAGAGTCGTGCCACCTATGCCAAGGTGCTTTAGGCGGTTGATTAGGATATTGTGATGTACAGTATCTATGCCTCTCTCCTGTGTGTGTTCCCAGGGTTCCGTCTTATCCCCCTTCTCTTCAATCTTTTTCTAGCTCCCCTTGCTCTTCTCGTGCAGCAGGCCAGTATTTCCGCATACTACTATGTGGATAATATCCTTCTTTTGCATCGGATTAGCCCTTCTGTCCCTGATATTGCATCTCTCAATGCCTGTCTTTCCTCCATCCAGGACTGAATGGCCGCTAATTTTCTCCAGTTCAATCCCCTCAAATCTACCGCCATGTGGGTTATGTTTAGGTCCCCTCCTCCTCCCCTGGCTCCCTCCCTTGCCTCTGTCACTATCCCCTTGGCAGGGCCGGATTTACCTATACGCCATGTATGCCATGGCGTAGGGCCCACAGCTGGCAAGGGCCCACAAAAATGAACAAGTTAGGCTTTTTTTTTTTAAATAAAATTTTTAAAAAAACCTGCTGGCTGCCGTCGCGGGGCCCCCTCTGCTGCCGCGGCAGCATGGACTGACCCGCGGGGGCCCCCTCTGCAATGTCGATGCCTCCCTCCCTCCCTCCGTGCAGGCTGTGAGACACGCGAAGGCAGACTGTCTCCTTCGCATCTCTGTTAAGCCCGCAGGGGCTGATGGCAAATTCCCCATTAGCCCCTGCGGGCTTAACAGAGACGCGAGGGAGACAGTCTGCCTTCGCGCCTCTCACAGCCTGCACGGAGCCATCAGACGCGAGGGAGACAGTCTGCCTTCGCGCCTCTCACAGCCTGCACGGAGGGACCGACCGACCGACCGACATTGCAGAGGGGGCCCCCGCGGGTCAGTCCATGCTGCCGCGGCAGCAGAGGGGGCCCCGCGGCGGCAGCCAGCAGGTTTTTTTTTTAAATTAAATTTTACTTTAGGCCGACGGGGGGGGGGGGGGGAAGTAGGACTGGTAATGGGCGATTGGGGGGGGCGGGGGGGGGGACTGGAAATGGGTTGGGGGATTAAGGCTGGAGGTGGGCTGATGAGGTTAGGACTGGTAAGGGGCTGGGGGCTATTGGGGGGGTTAGAACTGGTATTGGGCTTTGGGGGGGTTAAGACTGGTAATGGGCTGTGGGCTGATGGGGCTGTCTGGTAATGGGCTATGGGGGGGCTAGGACTGGAAATGGGCTGGGGGGGTTAAGACTGGAGGTGGGCTGATGGGGTTAGGACTGGTAATGGGCTGTTGGGGGGGTTAGAACTGGTAATGGGCTTTGGGGGGGTTAAGACTGGTAATGGGCTGTGGGCTGATGGGGGCTGTCTGGTAATGGGCTATGGGGGGGCTAGGACTGGAAAGGGGCTGGGGGGGTTAAGACTCGAGGTGGGCTGATGGGGTTAGGACTGGTAGGGCTGTTGGGGGGGTTTAGAACTGGTAATGGGCTGTTGGGGGGGTTTAGACTGGTAATGGGCTGTGGGCTGATGGGGGCTGTCGGGTAAGGGGCTATGGGGGGTTTAGAAGTGGTTATGGGCTTTGGGGGGGTTAAGACTGGTTATGGGCTGTGGGCTGATGGGGGCTGTCTGTTAATGGGCTATGGGGGGCTAGGACGGGAACGGGGCTGGGGGATAAGACTGGAGGTGGGCTGATGGGGTTAGGACTGGTAATGGGCTGTTGGGGGGGTTTAGAACTGGTAATGGGCTTTGGGGGGGTTAAGACTGGTAATGGGCTGTGGGCTGATGGGGCTGTGGGCTGATGGGGGCTGACTGGTAAAGGGCTATGGGGGGGGCTAGGACTGGAAATGGGCTGGGGGGGTTAAGACTGGAGGTGGGCTGATGGGGTTAGGACTGGTAATGGGCTGTGGGCTGATGGGGGGGGTTAGGACTGGAAATGGGCTATGGGGGCTGACTGGAAATGGGTTATAGGGGGGGCTTAAACTGAAAATGGGGTGATGGGGGGTTAGGACTGTAAGTGGGTTGATGGGGGGCTAGGACTGGTATTGGGTTGGGGGGTTGCTAGGACTGGAAATGGGCGGATGGGTGGCTAGGACTGGAAATGGGCTGATGCAGGGACTAGAAGGGAATGGATGCTGGGTGAGGCTGGAACTAGAAGGGAGCTGATGTTGGGGGAGGATTAGAATGGGATGGGGCTGGAAGAGTAAAATGGAGAAGGGAAAAATATTTTGTGTGAGAGGGATAAAAAATCTACAATTGGCCGGGTATTGGGAGAGTAAGTGGGGATTGAGGATGGAGGGGTAAAATTTGAGTGGATGAAATAGGAATGAGGAAAGAGCAAAAGGAGAAAGATTAGTATGTTAAAGCAGATGTAGAGAGAGAATGGAAAAAAACTAGGAGAGAAGAAAGGACAAATGGACAGCAGACGATGGAGAGTTAGCAGAAGACACGAAGAAGAAACCAGAAGAAAGTGGCTGGAGCAATTGCAGCTGAAAAAAATGCACAAAAGGTAGAAAAATATCTCTTTATTTTGAATTTATTAATTGGAATATGTCAGCTCTGGTAAATGTGCATCATTAACGTCTGCGCTTTGTTTAGTACAAGAGCAAATTAATGTATAGTTTTATTTCTACAGTGTTGTACATTCCAAGTTTGGCTTTTGGGATTCCCAGTTTAATTATTGTCTTCCTGTTTCTAAATTGTGATTACTTGTTTGGTGATGGTCTATGTTCTGCATGTGTAACTGAGCTGAGGTGTTCTGTTTATATAATTCCTATTTGACATTGCCACTTGTTCTCTTTCCCCAATAGGTCATGTATTGTTGTTCTCTGAAATGTATTGGTTTAATATTTGCAGTGTTGCCTTTTGATTGGTAGAGTATGGTGCTTTGTGAGTCCTGGTAGTGCTGTTAGGATACGGCGGGTTTGCTATGGGTTCTAAATGGGCAGTGTTTGTAGTAGTTCCTAATGTGTCTGGCAGTTGGCACTGGATTATAGTAATGTAGAAATTTTTTAGTCTTTCTTTATCCATACACTCATTAAGAGGCACGTTTACTAAAAGTTAGTATATGGTAACATTACGCAAATATTTATGCAAATGAGGCCCCTTATGCAAATGAGGCCCCGCACCCCCCTTGGGCCGCCCCTGCTGGGGGCCCACAATTTTTGTTGGCGTAGGGCCTCACTCAAAGTAAATCCGGCCCTGCCCCTTGGTGTTCTTCTTCTGGTACCTTGGAATCATTCTTGACTCTTCCCTCTCTTTCTCAGACCATATCTCCTTGGTGTCCCGTCATGTCTTCTTCTGCCTTTGCCAGCTCCATGCTGTTCACTCCTTCCTCTCTGTCCCCTCTCTGTCCCCTCTCTAACCACTCTCCTCCTGTCCCTTGCTGTTTCCCATCTCGATTATTGTAATGTCTCCCTTGCTGGTCTACCTCATTCCCAAATCTCCTGCCTGCAACTCCTCCAGAATACCGCTGCCCGACTCCTCACCTCCTCCTCCTCCTGCTATGAGCACATTACCCCTCTTCTGTTCCGCCTCCACTGGTTGCCGGTATGTTTCAGGATACAGCATAAAGCCCTCATTCTCACACACCGTATTATCCACACCTGCTCCCCTCAATACCTGCTGATCTTTTCTGGTTCCATGTCCTTCCCCGTCCGCTGTCCCTGTCCACAATTACCATTTGGAGCTCCCTTTCCCCTCGCAAGCACACCTTAAGCTCATCTGTTCTTCTGCCTTTTTCTTTCTGGCCCCTTCCCTCTAGAACTTCGTTCTGAGCCCTCTTTTGCTCACTTCAAATCTGCACTAAAGACCTATCTGTTCCAATGCGCCTTCAATCTCCCTCACCCTCCTCAGTGACTTTATACCTTTTACTAGCCCTTCTCCTTTCTCTTCTCCCTCTGCTCTTCTGTTCTTTCCTATCAATTATTGGCATTCCTTTCTGCCTTTACCCCAGCAGTCATTTGACTTTTGTATTGTACACCGCTGTATGTCCTTTGATTTAAGCGGTATAGCAAATGTTCTAAAAAAGATAAAGATAAAGACTATCCTGCTCAGTGTGATTAGCACCGTTACCAGGTGTACTAACTACGTTACTCACTTTGAATATGTCGCCATTCCCATGTTTAGGATTACCCATCTTTCCCACTTAACCACCATTAGCCTTCTAATTCATAGCAACACATAAATGGTACTTGGGAGAACACATGACAGATATGTTATCCTAATCTGTACTTCTACTGGTCTTTTATTATAGCTCTATTTGAAAACAACATTAAAATGTCACCAGGCTGCAGAACTAAGAATCATTAGGTCTAGAGTGGATCCTTAAGAACTCAAAGGGGCACAAAGGGAGGAGAAGGCCATAACCAAGAGACTTAATGAATTCTTTGCTTTGATCTTTACTGAAGATGATGTAAGGGAGATACCATACCAGAAATTGTATTTGAAGGTGATAAATCAGAGGAAATGAAAAAAAACTCAGTGAAACTGGATGATGTAATAGGGGAATTTATGAAGCTAAAGAATAGGATGATATACATTCCAGGGTGTTGAAAGAACTAAAAAAAATGAAACCGTAGAACTATTAGTAATCAGGAGCGGTCCCAGAGTTGGTTCAAGGTGTTGGCACACTAAGCAAACTAAGCTTTATACCCCTCCAGTTGTCAGTCTATTGTTTAGCTTTGAATGACCTGCTTTTTGCCATTGCTTCCCTCCCCAGAAATGGTCATCCTAGGTGGCCACATAGGTTGCCTAGTGGTTGGGCCAGTCCTGTGAGTAATTTGTAAACTATCATTAAAATGATCTATAGTACCTGAATATTAAAAATTTGCTTTATGTTGGCTATTGCTTAACAAATATTTTTGTTCTGTGTTCACAGATGAAGAACCAGGAGCAGGACCACAGAAAACACCCACAAATAAGAACAGAAGCGAGGGACATCTTGAACAATTTTCAGAAGACTGTGTTCGTGAGAAACTAGCTCAACTTAAAGTAGACAAAGCGATGGGACTGGATGGGATACACTCTAGAATACTGAGGGAACTTGGGGATGTTCTAGCAACTGCACTGACTGACCTTTTCAATGCCTCGTTGGAGTCGGGAGTGGTGCCAAAGGACTGGAGAGAGGCTCATGTGGTGCCTTTACACAAAAGCGGAAGTAAGGATGTGGTTGAAAACTACAGGCCGGTTACTTTAACTTCGGTGGTGAGTAAATTATTGGAAATGCCGCTGAAAGAGAAAATAGTGAGGTTTCTGGAGTCCAGTGGATTACAGGATCCGAGGCAGCATGGATTCACCAGAGGCAGGTCTTGTCAGACAAATCTGATTGATTTCTTTGACTGGGTGACCAGGGAGTTGGACCGAGGGAGAGCTCTAGATGTGGTGTATTTAGATTTCAGTAAAGCCTTTGACACTGTTCCTCACAGGCGACTTATAAACAAACTGAGCACCCTAGGGATGGACCCTAAAGTTACTGCTTGGGTTAGAAATTGGTTGGGTGGGAGGCGACAAAGAGTACAAGTAAATGGAGCTCACTCTGAGGAGAAGGATGTTACCAGTGGTGTGCCCCAGGGATCTGTCTTTGGTCCGATTCTTTTTAACATCTTTGTTAGTGATATAGCGGAAGGGCTGTCGGGTAAGGTTTGCCTCTTTGAGGATGATACCAAAATCTGCAATAGAGTAGACACCCAGGAAGGTGTAGATAACATGAGGAGGGATCTAGCTAAGCTTGAAGAATGGTCTAGAATTTGGCAGCTGGGATTTAATGTTAAAAAATGTAAGGTCATGCATCACGTTGATAAGTTGTTGGATCACCATTGGGCACCATCTTAGGGTCCGCAGATCGTGACTTATCTTTATCCTTTTTTTCAGCTTTTGCAGCCATTTTCATGGACAATGTTTGCAGATATTTGTGCATAGGGCAGCCACACGGTTCTGCAGACAAGGGTTCCAGATACAGACTCCATACATGTACTAAAAGCATGTATCAACAGGAAGAACTGGAAGCAAGAGAAATGCACATTTTCCACACTCACTGCATTATATATGAAATCCCTAGTAGAAACCATTGTAAAGAACAAAGTTATTGAAAATATAGATAGTCATGTTTTAAAGACACAAAGCCAATATACGATTTAGCCAAGAGGAATCTTGCCTCACCAACCTGCTACATTGTCTTGAAGATGTGAATAAACAGGTAGATAAAGATGAGCCAACTGGTATAGTGTATCTCGATTTTCAGAAAGCCTTTGACAAAGTCCCTCATGAGAAACTCTGCAAAATTAAAAAGTCCTGACATAGGTGGCAATGTCCTGTTGTGGACTAGGAATTGGTTAGGCCAGGGGTGGGCAATTGTTTTGGCTCCACGGCCACTTTGAGAGGGCCGTGGTTAGCGGAGGGTCGCACCTTCTAAAACTGATTGTATTCATTAGTTAACATTATATTTCATTTAATGCGAAGTGTAAATTGTATAATAATAATAAATAAATAAAAAGTGATTGTAAAGGAACTCTGACAAAAAGGAGCAAACAGATATCTATATACAAAAATATTTTGAGATCACATTTCAGCTCTCTTCCAGCCATCCCCCTCCCCCCCCTTTCAGCTCTATTCCAGCCACCTCCTTCACCCTGTCAGTTCCTTCCTACCTCCTCCTTCCCCCCTCTTTCAGCTCTCTTCCAGCCCTCACCTTCCACCTGTCAGTTCCTTCTGCCACCTCTTTCCCCTTGCAGCCGCTGCTGCTGCTTCATCCCCCTTAGTGCTGCTTCACCCCTTAGTGCTGCTTCAGCCCCCCCTTACTGCTGCTTCATCCCCCCTTCCCTTAATGCTGCTTCATCCCCCCCCAACTTAGTGCTGCTTCATCCCCCCCCTAGTGCTGCTTCAAAGTTCACCCCCGTGCAGCCGCTGCTTCTGCTTTTTACAGAGCAGCGGCTGCAATAAACTTAATTTGAAAAGGAAAAGACAACCTGTGAGGAGCCCTCTGGTCAGCGCCCGAGGAAGTGATGTCAGAGGGAGTGGGCTTCTCACGGGTTTCTTTTCCTTTTCAAATTAACTTTATTGCAGCCGCTGCTCTGTGAAAAGCAGAAGCAGCGGCTGCATGGCCCAGGGATCGATACGCGCCGCGGACTGCGGGAGAAAGGCCGGTTTTTTGCTCTGGCCACTCCCGATCTTGTGGCCAGAGCAAAAAACTGGCTTTTCAAAGGCCGGTTTTATATCTGTGCCGGCAGCTGGCCTGGCCATGGAAAAACCGACTGGTTGGCAACCCTATTCCGCAGGCCGCAGAAAACTCTGTGGCGGGCCACATGCGGCCCACGGGCCGTAAATTGCCCACCCCTGGGTTAGGCGATAGAAAACAGAGTAGGGCTAAATGGCTAATTTTCTCATTGTAGAGGGGTAAATAGTGGAGGAGTACAGGGATCTGTGTTGGGCCTGTTGTTTTTTTAAACATATTTATAAATAATTTGGAAATTAGAACATCAAGTGAGGTGATCAAATTTGCAGATGACACAAAATTATTTGGAAATAAAGTTGTTAAATCAGTGCGCAGCAGCAGCAGTCAAGAAAGCTAATACAATGCTAGAAATTAGAAGGAAAGTAATGGAATGGAATAGAGAATAAAACAAAGGATATCATAATGCTTCTGTATTGCTCCATGGGGCAACTCTACCAGGAATTTTGTACGCCATTCTGGTCGCCACATCTAAAAAAAGATATAGTGCAATTGGAAAAGATATAGAAAGGTCAATGAAATAATAAACACAATGGACGGATACCCCTTGAGGAAAGGCTTAAAAGGTTAGCATGGATAAGAGATAGCTGAGGGAAGATAAGAGAGGGGTCTATAAAATAATGGGCACAGTAGAACGATTACATGTAAATTGGTTGTTTACTCCTTCAAAATGTAGAAAGGCTAAGGGACATGCAATGAAGCTACTAAGTAGTACGTTTAAGACTAATCGGAGAAAATATTTTTTCACTCAATAAAAATAAACTCAAATTTGTTGCTAGAAGATATAGTAAAAGCTGTTACTGTAGCTAGGTTTAAAAATGATTTGGACAAGTTCCTGGAGGAAAAGTCTATAAACGATTATTAAAGTGGACTGAGAAATTCACTGCTTCTCCCTGAGATAAGCATAATGGAATCTTTTGGGAACCTGACAGGTACTTGTGATCTGGATTAGTCACTGCTGGAAACAGAATACTGGGCTTGATGGACCATTGGCCTGATCCAGTATGGCAAATCGTCTGTTCTTATATAAAGAGAAATGAGATAGACAGAATATATGCATTAATACTTAGGCAAATATCACTTGACCAGCTCTCATTTCTGAGTTTTGTAAACATCTTAGAGCTCAGCAAGAAACATTCATTCATAATCCACATAGCCCAGGGCTTCTTATAGACCCCAACCAGTCAGGTTTTAAGAAAGTTTTATTCATTTATTGAAGACTCAATATAGGCGCATTTACTTCATGCATATTCATTGTGAATGTCCTGAAAATATCAGTGGCTAGGATCCTCAGAACAAGTTCAGAAAGCTCTGCTATAGCTGTCTGCAGAGCTGAATGCTCTAACTGCACTCTGCCTTCTGGCTATCATTTCATTGCAACTAATTATGTGGGATATTGCCGATGCAGGACAACCATTAGCCAAATTCTTGGATGTTTTTGTCCTGACAAATCCCACCAAATCCATTTTCTTCCTTCTGATTTTGAGTACAGAGAGGTCCAGAAATATAAGGGTCAAAAATGAGCCACTATGGTTGACATTTTATTAACCAGACATGGAGTCCGATTCACGTAGGGGCATGTCCGGATGGCCCCCAGCAAGACGGGCCGGTTTGGATCCAACTCTGAACCGAGGGAACAAAACGTTCCCACAGTGCACAGAATTGGGCCCGTGGATGGCCCAGCATGCCCCTGCCACCTGCAGGGATGTCCTCCCCGCAGGCGCCCCAACTCCTGTGACTTCAACCCCTGTCTTCCCCGCCACCTGACTCACGCTGGCATGTCGGGGTCGGGGTCTGGGTCGGGGTCTGGGTCGGGCCCACCCCCGCCCCCGCTCCGCCCTGATCCCGCTCCCTCCTGCTGCTCAGGACGTATGAGGAGAGCTGGAGGGGGAATCAGGCCTTGATGGCTTGCGGGGCTGGACATCCCGCCGGGCCATGCAGCCACGCAACCCTAGATCAGACCCATAGTGGTTAAAAAAATTCAGATAGTCATTATCAGTATCTGAATAGTAGCCAGTGCTGAATATATGGATAGAGTGCTGGCAGGTGGCGTTATCCAGAGAAAAGCAATATCCAGGTGGCTGTCCTGTGTTAGCTCAATAGCAGTGCTGAAAATCACCACTATCCAAATAATTCATAGCTACAGGAACCATCTCAGCACTATCTGGAGAGTGCTAAGGTGGTCTGTAAATTATTCAGTGGCATTAGCTGAGTAATGCCACTAAATATCAACAGGTAGCCCCAGTGAGTACATTTATCTGGATAAGAGAACCTGCTGTCCAACCAAAAACAGCACTGCACACTTGTAGGAGGACCACCAAACCGAAGCAAAGTGTGAAAACAAACTTTATTGTATACTTCACCCCAAAGGGCTGCTAGAGGCCTCCCTACGCAGCTGTGTTTCGGCACTGCCTTCCTCAGGGGATTGGCCTACACAACAATAGGAAACACATAAATACATTAAAAAAACAAATTATAAATAATATATATGCATACAACATAATAAATATACATAAGAAATATATAAATTTATAAATATAAAAGGATTAAAACATCAAAAAAGAAACATCATCCCATAGAAAAATGAAAATATAAACATGAAAAATTACATTTCAAAGGAATAAAGGAAACAAATGTGGTCTTACCAATAAAGGCACCTTTGTGCTTCTTGTGCCTAAAGGAAATTGTATTCAAATACTCCAAAAAACTAAATGAAGAGAATGAAAACAAAGTGAATTGTTTTAAACATAAAGAAAGGAGGATACGGGGAGGGGGAGAGAGAAAAGGGGGGTGGAGGAGAGGGAGGGGGAGGGACGATCAATCTCAAACCAGTGACTAAAAGGAGGAGACATAACCGTATTATTAGAAAGAGAGAGACCATTACCTAATTATATCAAATTTAAAGGAACATAAAAAAGAACATAAAGACCATATAGGTATGGAAAAGGATGGGAAGAGGGAAAAGAGGGGAGGGAGATGGGGGAAGGGAGGAGAGAAGGGGGGAGGGGAGGAGGAAGGATGGGAAGGAGGAAGGGAAAGGAGGGGAGGGAAATGAATAGGGGGAAGGCTATTGTACGGATCACAAATAGCCTAAAGTGTTCTATATCACACATTTTTAAGAAACACTATGCTTATCTTTAAACCGATCAAGTAAACTTAAAAAAGAAAACTATTAAAGGGAAAAAATGCCCGGCAAGCAAAAAAATCTAAATACACCACACTGTATTAATCATTTCCTCATGGGACCTTGCAAAGTTGCTGTAGTACTGTATGTGAGAGTCCCTGCAGCCACATTCAATTTTAAATTCCCAATATAAACAGAATCTATGTTTGGATTGCACTGGATTGGAAGAACACTATGGATAAAAATTAGAGATGCAGAGGGAGGCGCATTTATCCTTTTACATTTAACATATAACCAGGAATAAGGAGATCACAAAATATAACTTAATCACTTCCATTAAAGAATAAATAGAATTGTATTTAAACATAATGAAGAGGATGTCATCGTTGTTGTTCTAATAATCTACTATGCACACATACACAAATCCAAAAGCTTGCAAACAAGATATAAGGAGAAAGTAAAGCATAGAACAAAAATAACTTAAACAACTAAAGAATCTTACCGACTGAATCGCACCACAATGCTTATCTTTTTGAAATGCCCCACAGGCACAGTCCGTCTTATATCTCCATGTTTGGCATGAATTCCAGTTGCCAAACAACATGTAAATAAATCTGTAAACTCCACTATAGATAATGAAAGTTGCCAAAAAACCTTAACAATCTATTTTTTGTAATTATGAAAACATCTATTTTTGTTTCTTTTAAAAAATGTCTTGTATTGCCATGGTGCCTAACCTACACCGCGGTGTTGTTTTGGAGAAAACACAATCATTTCTGCATATTGTGCATTGAAAAACATCAAACAATTCTGTAAATTGTGCTAATTTAGAAGTTTTTTGTCAATCTGCTGTGCTAGGAGGTGGTACCGGGAAGGGACCAAGGGGGGTGGGGGGGGGGGGAGGGGAAGGGGAGGAGAGGGAGAGGGGCGGGGGAAGAAGGAGAGAATGGGAGGTTCAGGGCAGGGAGCAAGGGAAAGGGAAAGGGGAGACGGAAAAAAGGGGGGAAGAGAATAAATATACCATTTGGGATGGGATAAAAAGAAAAGATTAAAAAGATAAAATATCAAACTAACAAAGATAAATAATAAATAAATAAAATAGGAGAAGGGAAAGGGTTAAAAACACTTAAAAAGATAAAAAGTCAAATAAATATAAATAAAAAATAAGAGACATAAAAGACATAAAAAGGGAACCATATACAAGGGTTAAAGAAGATAAGGGAAGATTTAATGAAGAATGGTGAACCTGTATGCATTTCATAAAAAACATTTAAAGGAAAACAAACAAATCCACATCTAAATTGAGTCCATTAGGAGACAGGGAGTCCAACATGTAAATGCAGCGTTGTTCTAGGTGTAACAATACACTATTGAGATCACCCCCTCTCCAATTATGTTTAGCCACCTTGATGACAAAAAATTTTAGGTCTGAAATCTTATGCTGTTTATCAGTCCAATGCTGGACAGGTAGTTTGTCTGACACCTTTCGTTTCAGACAGCTCTTATGTTTAGTTATCTTTGTTCTAATACTTCTTTTAGTTTTTCCCACATATAACATGGGACATGGGCATTTGATTATATAAATTACACATTCTGTTGTACAATTGGCAAAATCCTGCAAGGGAATTTTTTTCTGTGTTATAGGATGAATGAATTCATTCCTAACCGGAATACATGAGGACAGACTGGACATCGTGCACATTGAAACTGTCCTTTATACAGTATTTTGTTCTGAAAGGGCAATCTGTCAGCAGAAGAAACAAGGAGGTTACGGAGATTAACATGTCTCTTATGGGTTACTGTTACCTGGTAATCTGAAAAACAGGGGAGGGTCTGCGGTATATGCCACTCCTCTTGAACTATTTTTGAAATGTTTTTTTGACTGCGCTGAGAATGTCAAGGGAAAGACCATTCTTAATGATCTGAATCTCTCCTTCTTCTCAAGAAGGGTGGTTCTATCAGCTCGTGTTTCATTATCATAAGCTCGCTTAACATAGCGTTCTGCATAACCCCTTGTTTGGAATCTTTCTTTCATAATATCCGCTTGTTTCTCAAACTCGACATCATGTGTGCATATACGTTTTGCCCTCAGAAATTGTCCTCAGGGAAGATTAGCCTTTAAAGAATCATTATGAAAGCTTTGGTAATGTAACATTTGATTACGATCTGTAGGTTTCCTATATAACGTTGTGTTAAATCCATCTTCTTTACTGATCAGAGGAACTAAACAGGGTATTTTTCTGTCATCATAAGTGATTTAGAATTGTAAATTTTGGTCTAGCATATTAATCCAATTGTTAAATTAATCTAATTTGTCATAACTTCCATCCCAAATCATTAAAATTTCATCTATATACCTTATCCATAATTTAATGTTTTGCAAAAATGGGTGTTTGGTTAAAAATTGTTTCTCAAAATTTGCCACATATGGGTTCGCCACATTGGGGGCCATGGCCACCCCTTTGATTTGTTTGTAGAAATTATCCCTAAAGCAGAAATAATTTTCAGTAAGAGCCAATTCAGCCAACCTCATTAAAATTTCAGTGGAAATCCTTCTATGGTCAGTACGTCCAAGCAAAAGATTTTGTATAATATTCAATGCTTCCCTTTGCGGAAGTTAGTGTACAGAGAAACTACATCCAATGTGACCAATATTAAACCATCATGATATCTCTTAAAAAGGGCTAATAACTGAATCATGTGAAATGAGTCTCTGACATACGAGGGAGCCTGAGATACAAACAGAAGTAATAGTGCATCTAGAAATTGTGATATAGGTTCAAAAAGTGAGCCGATGGCTGAAATTATGGGTCTCCCAGGTGGTTTCTTGAATGATTTGTGTATTTTGGGTAAAACATAAATTGTTGGTAAGACCGGATAATCCACTATTTTTAACAATATTGTGGGATCACCATTTAAATCTCTCAAAAGCTTTTATCCTGCTGTTGTCAGTTAATTTCATCATCAATATAAAAGTTTATCTCAAGGAACAAGCAGGAATGAGTCTTCACATATGGGTACGTCGGTACCGACGGAGTCTGCGCGGGAACGCTCCCCAGCGTCCAATTAGAATGCTTTTGGGAGCATCCCACCACGCCTGCGTGCTGCCATCCCGCCTTTCCCAATTACTTCTCCTCAGTTTTCGATTTTTTGTGGAGACGGCAGGACGTACTCCTGTCACCGCAGAAAATTCTTATTTTTCTTTTTTCTTGTGGTCGCGTCTGCCTTCCCTCGATGCACCGGTACCGCCGGTGTTTTTCTTTTTCTTTTCTTGAACAGAATTATTCCTTGGTAGGGAATTTTTTCCCTGTTTAGTGCCTGACGGTTCTCGGCCTACTAGGCCTCTCCATTTCCTTCATGGAAACATCAGCCACTATCCCTAAAACATGTTCCAACTGTGGCGGTACTAAGTTAATCTTAGACACCCATAACTGGTGCCTTCCATGTTTGGGTCCTGACCACCATCCGCTGGAGTGTCCCTCCTGCAGTATTTTTTCTAAAAGAAGTTTTCAGCATCGAGCTCAACTCAATACGCGGTTCCCGTCAGCTCTGAGGGTACCAGCTACAACTTCTTCACAGGATCAGGTAACCCCACAAAAGTCTGGCCTTGCCCCCGAGGACATTTTGGCTTCAAAACCCCGGCGGGAGTCTTCGGCCTCCAAAGCATTAACGGGGTTTCAGGTTGTTCCCGGGGTTTTTACCTCTGCGAACATACCTGAGCCATGCTCGGTGGTGGTATCCGCTGGGAGCGGTGCCGGTACCCCGGCATCGGCAACGGTGTTGGATGAAACACTCCACACTGATGATCGCAGTCTAGCGTTCTCGGTATCTTTGGTGCCGTTAGAACCGCTACAGACCGATCTTCCAACATCAGTATCGATCTCGGTACCGATTCTGACATCCATGTCGGTACCCTCCAGGTTTATTTAGATTGATTCGCTGCTTTCGATGCCGAATCTAGAATCGATCTCTAGCCTGGACGATTGGGTATCGACTCGTCTCGGTATCGACTTTGCTCGGTGCCAAAGACATTGTCCTGGAGATCAAAGTCTACCGCTCTCGGTACCTTCGGTACGGTTAGAGTCACTTCAGACTGATCATCCGGTATCGGTACCGGCTGCGACACCACTGCCGGTTCTGTTTTCTACCTTTGCATCGGTACTGGTACCTTCCATGCTTACTTCCACAAGCTCACTTCCTTCTGTACCGAGCTTGGAGTCTATCTCTGGCATGGATAGTTTTTCACCAGTTCGTCGCGGTACCGACCTCGAGGGGTACCGCCGACTATCCTTTCAGGATAACCCGATGCTCCACCCTTTTGGGTCTGGTACTCTAATGGATCAATCCATTAGTGCTAAGGCTAGATCTTCAACAGATCTCACCTTCACTCCTCATAATACAGGATCCCCTTCTGGGGAAATTTCTTTTCAAGCATTCTTGCTTGATATGGCAAGGTTACTTGCCATTTCTATACCTGATCAAGATCCTGCTCCAAGGGATTCAGAGTTTCTGTTTCTCCCTGAGACTCCAAAGAAGGTTATCATGCTCCCTTTGCATCAAACCTTACAGGATCTTTTACTTAGAATGTGGGAAACTCCTTTAAAGGTATCCCCACCTTCAAGGGCCACTGACTCTCTGTACAAGGTGCCCCCTTCTCCAGGTTTTCAAAAGACTCAACTTCCACATCATTCTCTTGTTGTGGAATCAGCAATGAGGCGTATGAAAAGTGCTAAAAGGCACTCTTCTTATCCGCCAGGTCATGAGGCTAGAACTTTAGATGCCTTTCGATGTAAAAGCTTCCAGGCATCCATGTTTTCAACAAGAATTCTCTCATATATTTTCTATATGGGACTATCTCTTGAAGAGCTCACGACCAGTTTGCTGTTTTTGACTCCTTTTCTTCAGGATCACAAAAGAGCAGACTACTCTTTATTGATTAGTCATGTTCAAAACATCTCTAGGTTTCTTACTCGTGCTACCCTGGACAGTTTTGAGTCTGTTAGCAGAACTTCTGCTATAGCCATGGGGGCACGACGCATGGCCTGGCTCCAAGCTTCTGACTTGGATACATTGGTACAAGAAAGGCTGGGAAATACTCCTTGTACTGGGGAGAATCTCTTTAACAAAGAGACTTTACGCCAAGTTGCTCAGTTAACCACTGGCACTGTTGCTTTCAAAGGATTGTCTACACCTTCCTCTATCCCAGTTGGTAAGAAATCTTCTACCAATCTTTATTCCTTCAAGGGGAAAAGGTTTTATCCTTTCTCTACCCATCATACAGCTGTTTCCAAACAGGGGAAACATCAAACCAGGCTAAAGAAACCACAACCTCAACCACTTCAGCAAACCCAGCAGTCGCAGGGTTGCTGATAGATTCTTCACTGAATCCTTCTTCCTGCTTTGAGGTTTAGAACCTGTAGTTTGCTTCTTCTCTTACAAGCATCTACATCAGTTCCATTCCAAACTTTACATTAAAGAGACATCCTGACTTTTAGCTCATAGAGCTCCTTAGCATGATTATGCTTTACAGGTAATAAGGTTACTCCTCTTCCTTCTAAGTAGATAGAGCAGTAACAACTGTCAATAAGGTCCTCTATACCTTTATCTTTGACAGTTTCTCCTATATCAGCATGTCTCATACTATTCTTTTCAAAGATTTACTCCATCGTAAGTCTTTTTCAACTCTGCCCCTCTTACTAAGACATTTTGGTCTGTAAGAGTATACTACTTAACTGAGGGCTTATCCCTAAGCTCTGAGTTTCTTTTCAGAGTTATCGCCACCTTTCATTCTTGTTGCTCGTGGCAGCATCTCAGACAATGATGGAGTTTTTAACCACTCCTACTTATGTCTGTAGGTCTTTTCTAATCTTGAGACCTAAGATTTGTTCTGCCGCTCTAACAATAGTTAGAATGCAGGGGCTCTTATTGTTTAAACCACTAACTTGCTAACCAAGCACCCAGGGCTTGATCTCCAATATTAATCTTTCTGGCCTTAGTACTAAGTCCCAGACAGATTTCGAACCTTCTCAGGTTTTCTTGTTGCAGCATACCTTCTATCCTTAGCCTTCCCCAATCCTTGGCATCGGCGGAATAGTTCAGGTCACATACTGGCTCTTAAACAGCCAGTTTTTTCTTCTAGCCAACCTGCAACATGCTCTCTGCATCTCTACAGAGCAGCTCTGCACTATGGGCCCTTGCTAGAGACCAAATAATTCGAGATGGTTAGGAAGGGCTTTACTGGGTTCTTCCCTACCCTTACCATTTCCATTAAAGTCTTCTTCTTCAATAAAGGACACACTCCTTTAATTAAATGAAGACCTACAGAATTATCCAATCCCCTGGGTTGGTTCACATTCCCAGTGGACCCCTTCACCAGGGATGGTTTTCTTTCACTGACAGCCAGTCTTTGTTTGTGTATTTCCTTCCATCCTCAATTCCTCATCGAGTAATTCATATTGAGCGCAAGAATGCATCATACTCATTTTGCCCTCTTAGAAGGGTAAATATGGTATCTCTTTTCATTGCATCTTCTTCTCCAGCTGTCATGCTGGATTTATGGAAGGATCCAGACTCACTGTCAGCGGATTAAACATCCTCCATTCCTGGTTTTTCAGGGGCTAGAGTTCTTAGAATACTCTAGACTTCTCCTTGTCAGTGAGAGCACTCCCTTGGCTCTCTCACCCAAAACAAGGGAAAATGGATTCTCTAAACATCTCCTCAAGCAGGTATTCCCTTCTTGTTATTAGATGAATATTTCTCTCTTCACATATCCCTATGTGGGGACATGGGTATATATATTTATGCATGCATGTATATAGACATCTGCATGTCTATACCCATATTTATATATATATACATTATATATATATATATATATATATATATATATATATATATATCTGTCTGCCTAGGTTCATATATATTTATATACATATATATATTTTTCCTATACGGCCCCGACAGATAGTCACTATCCTTTTCGATGCTACTCCAGCATGTTCAGGATTCTACATAACCAACCACTTCCCTGTGGTAGTTAAAAGGTTTCCACCATGACCTTCAGTTTAGGTACATCTGAAGTCCTCCATGGTCAAACAGGCAGACCCTCGCAACAGGCTTACTCCACAATGTAAATAACAAGCAGTTTCATGTACTGTTGTACCACCTATGTATATAGTTGACCATGATGTCCCTTATCAGATAAACCACCATTGTATATAGTTACCCCGTTTCTCCAAGTTCTACTTCCTGTTAAATGTAATGACCAGACATATGTAAATTGTCGGATGTTTCTGTTCAATGTAAACCGCACTGATGGCTAATAGTGCGGTATATAAGAATTGTTAATAAATAAATAAATAAAATGTACCATCTTTTTTCCTAAGTAACTTCATTTAAGAAGGATATTTTGAATTTTCAGTAAATAGGAGGCTACAATGCCTCATGCTTCTGTCCTTCTTTGTTTATCGGATATAGGGGTCTTTAAAGCCCCTCTTCTCCTATAAGAACTATGTCTCTTTAGGGTCAAAAGGACTTCAGGTTTATCTAATAGGGATATCCGCATTTCCCGCAAAAGTCCTGCCTCATTGAACTACCCCAGTCTCCGCTGGGACTTTTCTCACCTAAAGGTTCTGACCTCAACCTGTCTTTGCACAGTTATTACCTCTGCTCTATATTGAGGTATTCCTTGAGGATATTCTGCTGGTTCATATTAGCAGTCCCATATGAACCTCCATAAATTTTTACAATACCTCAAGGTGAGGTCCATATCGCTAAATTCTAGTTCAATACTAGATATTATCTACACAGGGTCTCCTCTCTAGGCGTCCTGTTTGGTCCTGTTGGTCCATAGCATATCTGTTTAGTTCAACTCCTACCCTCCATCCCCAGGATGCCTGAGGTTCTGTCGAATAGCATGGCTTTCTCTGATTCGCAACATGCTGGGACTCCTCCAGGCATCTTAGCTTGGGAGTCCCCATAAGTGAAGACTCATTCCTGCGTGTTCCTGGAGATAGCACAGTTACTTACCTGTAACAGGTGATCTCTGGGAACAGCAGGACTAAGTCTTCACAACCCACCCACCTCCCCTAGGAGTTGTATTTCTCTATCTCTATCTTTCCTCTCTCTCTCTCTTTGTCTCAGCTTTAAAACTTAACTGAGGAGAGGCAGTTGGGAAAGGCGGGAAGGCAGCACGCAGGCGTGGTGGGATGCTCCCAAAAGCATTCTAATTGGATGCTGGGGAGCGTTCCCGCGCAGACTCCGTCGGTACCGATGTACCCATATGTGAAGACTTATTCCTGCTGTTCCCAGAGATCACCTGTTACAGGTAAGTAACTGTGCTTTATCCGTAATTACAATATCTCCACCTTTATCAGCTGGTTTGATAATAATATTTTGATTTTTTTTGTAAAGAGTGAATCACCCCCTTTTCTTCTTAATAAGGTTATAATAATTAGACCTCAAACTGGGGTGTTCTCAGAACTTTGACATCCTTGCCCAGTTTCACTAATGCCCTGGATGTCTTGAGCCATATCCAAGCTTATACCTGCTTCAGGCACAAATTGGCATCAGAAAAGTGATTGTTTGGTCAACCAGCCATCTGGAGGCTGTGGAGAAGGAGATACAGTATGCTTATGTCCTCTATCATTTCCATGCCAAAAATGAATACTGATGAGTACTAAGGACTTATGTTGTCATTTTCCCATGTCGCTGGATATCCTCTTCTGCTAGCATGCATGCGATGGACATCCCCGCCCCTTGATTTCCTAAGGGGGGGCATCCTTGTGGCCAAGGACATCTATGTTGCTAAAATTGAGTGTGCCTGGCATTTCTCATCATGCTCTGCTCTGAACGTTCCCAATTGGACTTGGAATTCTTTATAAAATGCCACTTCAAACATTTGGAAATATGCCATTTGGTGTTTGCAAAGTTCCAGAACACGGTTTACCTTGACTTTGATTGGGCATTGCGCTTATTTTGTCTAGTTTGCATATTCATGTTGTGTTTTTTTTTTAATGGGTCAGTTTTAATGAGTGGGGGGTTATATGGTGATTATTTTTTATTTTTCTTATATACCTTTTGTTAAGATTTTATGACTTGTTTCGAGCTTAAATAGTGAAGCAGGAAATCAAATGGAAATAAATACTGTAAAGAAAGATGCTATTCTTTCACATCGGTATCAAACAGCAGTATGAATTCAACTAAAACAGAAGGGACTCCCTTGTAGCCACTTCTATATCTTCTGAGGTGGCTTCCTCCCCTGCTCAGGGGTCTTGTTTCAATATTTTGCCCTATTTGAACTTCAGCCACTAGTATTAGGACATCTTTCCCTTTTCAACTGTTCGATCAAATGGACTCATTGAGATGTCAAAGCTTGATAAGGAGTTTAGTCTGTTATCTAAAAACTAGGTCTGATCTGAGTGATCAGAGAGTTGGACCATGGGAGACCCCTAGGTGTGGTGTATTTAGATTTCTCTAAAGCCGTTGACACTGTTCCATACAGGCGCTTATAAATAAATTGAGCACTCTAGGGATGGAAAGTGACTGGCTAGGTTAGAAATTGATTGAGTGGGAGGCGACAAAGGATACAGGTAAATGGCATTCACTCTGAGGAGAAGGATGTTACCAGTGGTGTGCCTCAGGGTTCTGTCCTTGGTTTGATTCTTTTTAACATTTTTGTTAGTGATATTGCAGAAGAGCTGTGGAGTAAGGTTTGCCTCTTTGTGGATGATACCAAAATCTGAAATAGAGTAGACACCCAGAAAGGCGTAGATAATATAAGGAGGGATGATCTAGCTAAGCTTGAAGAATGGTCGAGAATTAGGTAGCTTAAAAATGCAGGGTCATGCATTTGGGCTGCAAAAATCCAAGGGAGTGGTACAGTATATGGGGTGAAGTACTTCTGTCCATAAAAGAAGAGCAGGACCTGGGCGTGATTGTTTCTGATGATCTTGAAGTGGCTAAACAGGTAGAAAAGGCACCAGCAAAAGCCAGAGGATGCTTGGGTGCATAGGGAGAAGAATGACCAGCAGAAGAAAGGAGGTGATAGTGCCTCTGTATAAGTCTTTGGTGAGCCCTCATTTGGAGTATTGTGTGCAATTCTGGAGACCGCACCTTTAAAAGGATATAAACAGCATAGAGATGGTGCAGAGGGTGGCTTCCAAAATGGTCAGTGGTCTTCATTATAAAACATATGGGGACAGATTTAAAGATCTCAATATGTATACTTCAGAGGAAAGGTGAGATAGAGGAGATATGATAGAGATGTTTAAATATCTCCATGGCATAAATGCACAGGAGGAGAGCCTCTTTCAATTGAAAGTAAGCCCTGCAATGAGGGGACATAGGATGAGGGTGAAAGGGGAAAGACTATATGGAAAGAGTGGTAGTGACGTGGAATAGTCTCCCAGCATCTGAATTCAAGAAAGCATGGGGCAAACAGAAGATCTCTAAAGGAAAAAAAGGTGACTATAGTAGTTGATATGGAAGGGCAGACTAGATAGGCCATATGGTCTTTTTCTGTCATTATGTTTCTACAGTATGTTTCTGTCTTTCTTGGCTCACTTCCCCTATTAATCCTATTCACTTGCTTTTTGGTGTTATCTGGTGTGAGCTGGAAGAGAGGTAGATCTGGGACTAGAGGAGTATAGAGATCCCATCAGTGAGTCTGCTGATGTTTGGCATTATTTTAGGGTTCTTCTGCTCTTCCCTTTGCAAGAATAAATGGCAGATCATCAGTGAGAGAAGAAAATGGAGACTTGGGTCTATTTCCAGACACACCTATGATTTCTTTCCCTCTTAGAATTGCTATTGAAGCCTTAATATTCACTGGTGAGCTATGTCACCATTATGTCATATACTATTAATATTAGAGGGGTCACATGCATGATTAAGGTGGAAGAGAAGATGTTCTTCTTGGAATAGCTAGTGCATGTGTTTAACGTGCCCTCCTGCTGTGGAAAATTGAGCTTGGTGTCTCCAAGACCTGCTCTCTTGTACCTCCATAGCTCCTAATACACTCTGAAAAATGGGTGGGTTTGCTCTGGGACTGAGTGACCAGGTGGGACAAGCAACATTGTCTTGTTTAAATGAACTTTAACTGTTGACATGCATACCTACTATGAAAGACAAGATTAAAGACAAGGAAACACTGCCATTAAGTGATTATGCATAAAATCAGAAAAGCTAATCTATGAAAATGTTAATTATACAGTATTAAGCACCATAGAACAACCAGTGTTGTGTCATCTTCAAATTTGATCATCCCACTTGTTCCCATTTCTAGGTCATTTATAAATATTTGTCTTTCTCCACTGAGAAAATTGATCATTTATCTCTAATATCATTTTTCTATGTTTGACCAGTTCCCAATCCACAGTAGGACACTGCCTTCTATCCCATGATTTTTTAATTTCTCTCATGAGGGGTCTTGTCAAGAGCTTTCTGAAAATCAAAATACACTAAGTCAAAAGCTTACCTTTATCTGATGTTTATTCACATCTTCAAAAAAAATGTAGCAGATGGATGAGGCAAGACTTACCTTGGCTAAATCAATGTGGACTTTATCCCATTAAATCATGACCATTTTGTTCTTCATAATGGTTTCTACCAATTTTGCTCTTCATAATGGTTTCTACCATTCTGGCCAGCAATGACGTTAGGCTCACTAGTCTGTAATTTCCCTGATCACCCCTGAAGCTCTTTTTAAAAATTGGTTTTACACTGGCCACCCTCCAATCACTATGCAAATGCAATATGTGCCTTCAAGTTAATGTTGACTCCTGGCGACCCAGCCATTCCTGGGTTTTCGTGGCAGTGTGACCAGAAGTTGATTGCCAGGTCTTTCTTCTGAGGCAATGGAGGGTTAAGTGACTTGCCCAAGTCCATAAGGAGTTCTAGTGAGAATGGAACTCTGGTCTCTTGGTTACCAAGCCAGTGCTCTAACCATTAGGTTACTCCTCTACTCTGTAGACAATTTAAATGATAGTTTACAAATTACTAATAGCAGGACTGCAATTTCATTTTGAATTCTTTCGGCACCCTGGAAGGTATACCATCCAGTGCAGGTGATTTGCTACTCTTTAATTTGTCAAATTGGCCTATTACATCTTGAAGGTTCACCAAGATTTATTTCAATTCTTCTGCTTCATCACCTTTAAATATTTCTGGCATGGATGTCTCCCCTACATCTTCAATAAAGACTGAAACAAAGAATTAATTTAGGTGTATGCTTACTAAAAAGTGTACTAATAGCGTGTGGCAGGCTGTGAAACCACAGTGGTGGCCTGCATCAACTTCAGGGGGCAAGTGCATCCATCCCCTTGCTGTTGGTGCATTGCTAACATGTGGCACTTTATCAACCTGGCACAAGAGGGAAACTAGTGCTACCCAATCAGGTAGCATTAAGTGACCCATGCTAATTGCAACAATCACAGTTAGTGTATGCCCATCATGCCTATGTTCCAACCCAACCCACCTTGTTTGTTCATTCATGCACAAACCTACTAGCATCAGATTTTTAGCAAAGTACCCCACACTAACTTTTAGCATGGCACGCTTACTGAACCCTGTGCTAGTAGTTAGAGCAATTTAGTAAGCATGCCCTTTAATCTCTTCACTATGGCCTTGCCTTCCCTTCGTGCCACTTTTACCCCTCTATCATCTAATGGTCCAACTGACTCTCTCACAGGATTTTTGCTACAAATGTCCTTGAAAAAGTCTCTATTATGCATTTTTGCTTCCACAGCAAGCTTCTTCTCAAATTCTCTCTTTGCCTGCCTTATCAATACATTGCATTTAACTTGCCAGTGCTTGTGCTATTTCCAGTTTTCGTCATTTGGCTCTTTTTTCCATTTCCTAACATCTAAATGACAGATGAAATTTAATGTGGACAAGTGCAAAGTTATGCACCTAGGAAAGAACAACCCAAACTATGGTTACACGATGCAAGGTTGCACATTAGGAACCACCACCCAGAAAAAAGATTTAGGCGTCATCGTGGATAACATGTTAAAACCCTCCACCCAGTGTGCAGCAGCGGCAAATAGAATGCTAGGTATCATAAGGAAAGGAATGGAAAATAAAACAAAGGATATTATAATGCCTCTGTATCATTCCATGGTGCGACCGCACCTTGAATATTGTGTGCAATTCTGGTCATAGTGCTAGGTATCATAAGGAAAGGAATGGAAAATAAAACAAAGGATATTATAATGCCTCTGTATCATTCCATGGTGCGACCGCACCTTGAATATTGTGTGCAATTCTGGTCATAGTATCTTAAAAAGGATATAGCATTATTAAAAAAGGTACAGAGATGAGTCACCAAAATGGCAAAAGGGATGGAAGGATACCCCTATGAAGAGAGGCTAAAAAGGTTAAGGCTCTTCAATCTGGAAAAGAGATGGTTGAGGGGAGATATGATAGTGGTCTATAAATTAATGAGTGGAGTGGAACGGGTAAACGTAGATCGATTGTTTACGTCATCAGAATATAGAAAGACTATCGGACATGCAGTGAAGCTACAGCTATAGCTACATGCAGTGAAGCTACAGCTATTTAAGATGAATAAGAGAAAATATTTTTTCACTCATCGTGTAATCAAACTCTGGAATCTGTTATCGGAGGATGTAGTAAAAGCTGTTATTGTAGCTGGATTTAAAAAAGGTTTGGACAAGTTCCTGGAGGAAAGGTCCATAAACAATTATTAAAAGGGACCCAGGATATCACTGCTTGACCCAACACAAGCATTGTGGAACCTGTGTCTTTTGAGGAAACTGCTATGTACTTATCACCTAGATTGGCCACTTTTGGAAACAGGATACTGGGCTTGATGGACCTTGGTCTGACCCAGTAAGGCATATCTTATGTTCTTATAATCTATTTCCACATCCCGCAAGACTAACTGCTCTCTTAATCTGATACCATCACCCTGGCTTCTAGAACCTTCCCTTACCCTTTTGCCCTCCATACTTATGTTGAATACTAGTCTCTCTTCCGAAATATTTCCTGTTCCTTGGAAGCACGCTTTTGTTCACCCTCTCTTGAAGGAGCCATTTCTTCCCCCTTGATCCTGCACATTATCGCCGAGCCTTGAATCTCCCCTTTCTCTCAAAAATCCTTGAAAAAGCTGTCTTTTCACAACTCTCACACCACCTTGACTCCATTCATTTTCTCTACCCCTGCCAATCAGGTTTACGTCCCAGCCATAATGTGGAAAGTGTCCTAATTGCATTCCTTAATGAGCTCCATACTTCACATGATCACGGTGATGTTTCTGTGGCGATGTTTCTGGATCTCTCTGTGACTTTTGATCTTGTGGATCATTCAAGTCTCCTCTCTTGATTATGTGATGCTGGTCTTCGGGGTTCAGTCTATCATTGGTTCCATTCTTTCCTTTTCTCCGATTAGGATTTTGCCAGGGGTAGACATACCCTGTGCTGTAATCTGCAGCATCCTTTTTCAACTTCTACAACTTGAATCACTTAATATCTATCCTGAATTAATCCATCTGGCTCTGCAAGCATTGCAAATGAGAATTATATAAATCTTCTCTCTCCAATGAGCGTAAAGCTGTCTTCTGAACTTCCAATTCTTCTTGCATACTATACGCAAAAGTCTTGTAGTATCAATGATCAGCACCATAAAATCTCGAGCACACTTGTTCAATATTCTATTCCAGCTGTCCATGAACTCAGGAATATCTGTGAAAAGCCATGGTTCCTTAGTGATGCGAAGTCCCTGCGGAATGTGTTAGAACATAAGAACATAAGAAATGCCATACTGGGTCAGACCAAGGTCCATCAAGCCCACTATCCTGTTTCCAACAGTGGCCAATCTAGGTCATACGTACCTAGCAGTTTCCCCAAAAGACACAGGTTCCGCAATGCTTGTACTGGGTCAAGCATTGATATCCTGGGTCCCTTCTTAATAATGGTTTATGGACCTTTCCTCCAGGAACTTGTCCAAACCTTTTTTAAACCCAGCTACACTAACAGCCTTTACTACATCCTCTGGTAACAAATTCCAGAGTTTGATTACACGTTGAGTGAAAAAATATTTTCTTTTATTAGTCTTAAATAGTTTACCCTGTAGCTTCATTGCATGTCCCCTAGTCTTTCCATATTCTGATAACGTAAAGAATCGATCTACGTTTACCCGTTCCACTCCGTTCATTAATTTATAGACTTCTATCATATCTCCCCTCAGCCGTCTCTTTTCCAGGTTAAAGAGCCCTAACCTTTTTAGCCTTTCTTCATAGGAGTATCCTTCCATCCCCTTTACCATTTTGGTGGCTCTTCTCTGAACCTTTTCTAATAACGCTATATACTTTTTAAGATATGGCGACCAGAATTACTCACAATATTCAAGGTGCGGTCTCACCATGGAACGATATAGAGGCATTATAATATCTTTTGTTTTATTTTCCATTCCTTTCCTTATGATACCTAGCATTCTATTTGCTCTCTTGGCTGCCGCTGCACACTGGGCCGAGGGTTTTAACATGTTATCCACAATGACGCCTAAATCTTTTTCCTGGGTGGTGGTTCCTAATGTGGAACCTTGCATCGTGTAACCATAGTTTGGGTTGTTCTTCCCTAGGTGCATAACTTTGCACTTGTCCACATTAAATTTCATCTGCCATTTTGATGCCCAGTCTTCCAATTTATCAAGATCCTCTTGCAAGTTTCCACAATCCTCTTGGGTTTTAACAACTTTAAATAGTTTTGTGTCATCTGCAAATTTGATAACCTCACTCATTATTCCACTTTCCAGGTCATTTATGAATATGTCAAAAAGCAGCGGACCCAGCACAGATCCCTGGGGTACACCACTATTCACTTTTCTCCATTGTGAAAATTGGCCATTTAGCCCAACCCTCTGCTTTCTATCTTTTAACCAGTTCTTGATCCACAGTAGTACACTGCCTCCTATCCCATGACTCTTTAGTTTTGCCAAAGGTCCCTGATGAGGGACCTTGTCAAAGGCTTTCTGAAAGTCCAGATACACTATATCAACCAACTCACCTTTGTCCACCTGTTTATTCACACTTTCAAAAAAACATAATAGATTATTAAGACAAGAGCTTCCTTGTCTAAAACCATGTTGGCTGTCTCCCATTAGGCCATGACTATCTACATGCTGAGTAATTTTATTCTTTATGATGGTTTCTACCATTTTTCCCGGTACTGACGTGAGGCTCACCGGTCTGTAGTTTCCCGGATCACCCCTGGAACCCTTTTTAAAAATTGGCGTTACATTGGCGATCCTCCAATCTTCAGGTATTACAGATGATGCAAAATTCACAGATTACTAATAGCAGGTCTGCAATCTCATATTTCAGTTCTTTCAACACCCTTGGATGTATACCATCCAGCCCAGGTGATTTGCTACACTTCAGTTTATCTAATAGTTGTAATACATCTTCCCGATGTATCGATATTTCCTTCAATTCTTCCGCACATTTAAATACCACTTCAGTCAGGAGTAACATCCCTACATCTTCCTCAGTAAAGACCGAAGCAAAGAATTCATTCAGTCTCTCCGCTATCGCCTTGTCGCCTCTTAGTGCCCCTTTAACTCCTCTATCATCTAATGGACCAACTGACCCTCTCATAGGTTTTTTGCTAAGAATGTACTTGAAAAAATCTTTATTTCGCGTTTTTGCTTCCGCAGCAAGCTTCTTCTCAAATTCTCCCTTTGCCTGCTTTATCAATGCCTTGCATTTGACTTGCCAGTGCTTGTACTGTTTCCAGGTTTCGTCATTTGGCTCTTTTTTCCATTTCCTGAAAGATGCTTTTTTGGCAACAACAGCCTCTCTGACCTCCCCTTTAAACCATGCTGGCAGTTTTTTGGACTTCCTTCCACTTTTCTTAGAGCGTGGAATACAGCTGGTCTGGGCTTCCAAGATAGTATTTTTCAACAACACCCAAGCTTGATGTAAGTCTTTAACCTTTGCAACTGCTCCTTTTAGTTTTTTCTTAACTATTTTCCTCATTTTATCATAGTCTCCCTTTTGAAAGTTGAAAGGTAGTACTGTGGATTTCCTTACTATCCCTCCTCCACTAATTAAATCAAAGGTGATCATGCTATGATCACTATTGCCAAGTGGCCCCAACACCCTTATCTCTTGCACTAGATCTGGTGTTTCACTAAGGACTAGGTCTAATATGGCTTCCCCTCTGGTTGGTTCATGAACCAGCTGCTCCAAGATGCAGTCATTTATGTTATCTAGGAACTTTATCTCCCTAGCATGTCCTGCCGTGACACTGACCCAGTCGATACCGGGGTAATTGAAATCACCCATTATTATTATTGCGCTATAACTTTTGTTAGCTTCCTTGATTTCTTTGAGCATTTCATCATCCATTTGTTCATTCTGGCCAGGCGGTCGATAGTACACCCCCACTGCCATCGCCTTCCCCTTTTTACATGGAATTTCAATCCATAGAGATTCTACAGCAAATTTTGTTTCCTGCAAAACTTTAATCCTTTCTGACTCAATAACCTCTCTAACATAGAGTGCAACCCCTCCACCAATTTGATCAGCTCTATCATTACGATATAGTTTGTACCCAGGTATCACAGTGTCCCACTGGTTGTCCTCCTTCCACCATGTCTCTGATATCCCAATCATATCTAACCTCTCATTTAGTGCTATATATTCTAACTCTCCCATCTTATTTTTTAGACTTCTAGCATTTGCATACAAGCATTTTAGAGACTGTATTTTATTCATATTAGTTTGGCTGTTGGTAGACATGGGTAATTTGGGATCTTTAAGCTCTGTCTGCTCCATACTCGAGGTCATTTGGGCTACTTTACTCTTTTTTGGAACCTCTCTGCTTTTGGTAGTATCCTTCAAGGATACATTCTTCCGAACCATCTGCTCTTAGGCGACTGTAGGCTTTCCCCTATTATCTCGTTTAAAAGCTGCTCTATCTGCTAAAGCACTAAATATGAAGAAAACCTCACCAAACAGAAAACTACTACTACTTGGAGATTCCATCATCAGAGGCACCAACTTGGGAACACAGTTCAAAGGAGAGAAGATAGTCATGTGCCTACCAGGCTCTTCAGCCAGCAGGAATACAAACCAAGTTGTTGAATTACTTAGTGCAAAAAGTGAACATTCCAGACTTGATGTTATTATCCACCTAGGCACAAACGACCTGGCTAGGAACAATGCCTCTACAGCCCAAAAGGACTTCCAATCTCTGGGGGAGAAACTCAAGCACGTTGTTAACACTGTTGCATTCTCAGAGGTTCTACCTGTTCTTGGTAAGGGGACAAAAAGACTGCATCGCATTAACAGCTTTAATACATGGCTCCAGACCTGGTGCAGAGAAGAAGGATTCGGATTTATTGGCAACTGGGACAACAGATGGACCAACAAGAGACTATACTGTGCTGATGGACTACATCTCTCTTCCGCAGGGAAAAGAATCCTAAGTGAAAAATTCAGGCAGTATGTGGACATGCATTTAAACTAGGAAAAGGGGGTGACGGATGTGGAAGGTCAACATCTGCATGCCACCCCCAACAAAAGCAGAACAACATCAGAAACAGCCACACTTTTAAACCACACATCAAAAACATGTGGGAGGAAGTGGGCAGAACAAAATCAATGCAAAATGCACACAAGCCAGGAAAGTGCTGGAAAGCAATGAGCACAAATGCTCGAAGCTTAGCCAACAAAATTCCAGACCTGGAAGCCCTAATGGTGGAAACGGACTTGGACATTGTGGCCATTACAGAAACATGGTTTAATGAATCACATGATTGGGATATAGAGCCATAGCTGGCTATAATCTATTCAGAAGGGACCGAGAAAATGGAAAAGGAGGAGGAGTAGCCTTGTATGTCAAAAGCAATATTAAAGCTACTGAAATGCAGGGGACATGGGGAAAAGAAGAAGCGCTCTGGATTGCGTTGGAGAGAGGAGATGGCACCGTCATCCATATTGCTGTAGTCTATAGACCTCCGACTCAAATTGAAGAGAGAGACAATGAATTGATTATAGATATTGCCAAGATAGCATAAAAGGGGGAAGCAATCATATTGGGTGACTTTAATCTACCTGATGTGGATTGGATTACTCCTTCTGCACATCTGGAAAGAAGCAAAAAAATTGTGGATGCTCTCCAAGATGCATTATTTAGACAAATGGTGATGGAACCAACCAGGGAAAGCTCAACGCTGGATGTAGTGCTCACCAACGGTGATAGTGTGTCGAATGTCTGCGTGAGTGCCCCTGTGAGCAACAGCGACCATCACACGGTGTGGTTTGAAATAAAAGCCATGGTACAGGCCAATCATAGCAAGCTCAGAGTCCTAAACTTCAAATACACTGACTTCAATAAAATGGCAGAGTACGTAAAGGAGGAGATGACGGGGTGGGAAGAGATAAAGGAAGTGGAATTGCAATGGGCTAAACTAAAGGAGGCAATAAAAGGAGCAACAGATAAATATGTAAGAAAAGTAAATAAAAGCAAGAGGAGAAGGAAACCTATTTGGTTTTCCAAAGAGGTGGCTGCTCATATAAAGGCAAAAAACACAACTTTTGCAAAATTCAAAAGCTTGCAGACAGAAGAACACAGAAATGAATACAGGATCCAACTCAAAGAGTCTAAAAGAGTAATAAGGATAGCAAAATCAAAGGCAGAGGAAAAGATGGCTAAAGATGTTAAGGGTGGCAACAAAAATTTCTTCAGGTATATTCAGGAAAGGAAAAAGATCAGAGTTGGAATTGCAGGACTCAGAAGTGCTGGGAAAGGACTCGTGGAAAGTGACACTGAAAAAGCGAAATTGCTAAACAATTACTTCTGCTCTGTGTTTACTAAAGAAGATCCTGGGGATGGACCAGCTGTGACTCCCAAATATAAAAATGGGAATGAAGTAGATACCACACCATTCACAGAAGAAGAGGTGTTAGAACAACTTGCTAAACTGAAAGTGCACAAAGCCATGGGACCAGATGGGATACATCCCAGGATACTGAAAGAGCTCAGAGAGGTTCTTGCAGGACCGTTAAAGGATGTCTTCAACAGATCCTTGGAAACAGGAGAGGTTCCTCAGGACTGGAGAATGGCTGATGTCGTACCTCTACACAAAAGTGGTGACAGGGAAGAAGTGTCAAACTACAGGCCCGTGAGCCTTACCTCGGTGGCGGGAAAAGTAATGGAGGCGCTCCTGAAAGAGCGAATAGTGAACTTTCTGAAAACCAACAGCTTGCAAGACCCGAGGCAACATGGTTTTACCGAAGGACAATCTTGCCAAACAAATCTGATCGAGTTCTTTGACTGCGTGACCAGGGAACTAGATCAGGGGCATGCGATGGATGTCATCTACCTGGATTTCAGCAAAGCCTTTGATACTGTTCCTCATAGGAGGCTTGTCAACAAACTCTGTAGCTTGGGGATGGGTCCCAAGATGGTAAACTGGATTAGAAATTGGTTGACTGACAGACGACAGAAGGTGATTGTACATGGAGCTCACTCGGATGAGAGGAAGGTGATTAGCGGGGTGCCCCAGGGTTCGGTCCTGGGCCCGGCACTGTTCAATGTATTTGTGAGTGATATTGCTGAAGGACTGAATGGAAAAGTCTGTCTTTTTGCAGACGACACAAAAATTTGCAACAGAGTGGACTCCCCCGAGGGAGTGGTTAACATGAAGAAAGATCTACAAAAGCTGGAAGACTGGTCTAAAGCTTGGCAACTACGGTTTAATGCAAAAAAGTGCAGTGTCATGCACTTGGGTAGCAGAAATCCAAGAGAAATGTACGCGATAGGGGGAGAAAGGTTGGTATGCACAGTTCAGGAAAAAGACCTTGGTGTGATTATCTCTGCTGATCTCAAGGTGGCAAAACAGTGCGACAAGGCAGTGGCAAAAGCCAGGAGGATGTTGGGTTGCATACAAAGAGGGATTACCAGCAGAAAAGAAGAGGTACTTATGCCACTGTATAGGTCACTGGTGAGGCCTTACTTGGAATACTGTGTTCAGTTTTGGAGACCATATCTTGCAAAGGATGTAAAAAGACTGGAGACTGTTCAGAGGAAGGCGACCAAAATGATTTGGAGCCTGCATCAGAAGCCTTATGAGAAGAGACTTGAAGACCTAAATATGTACACTTTGGAGGAAAGGAGGGACAGGGGAGATATGATTCAGACCTTTAAATACTTAAAGAGAAATGATGAACAAACAAACCTCTTCCAAAGACGGGGAACCTGTAAAACTAGAGGGCATAACATGAAACTGCAAGGGGGTAAGTTGAAAGGCAATGTCAGGAAATATTTTTTCACTGAAAGGGTGGTGGATGCTTGGAATGCCCTCCCAATGGAAGTGGTAGGGGCGAACATGGTGACGGAATTCAAAAAGGCATGGGACAAACACAGAGGATCCCTTTACAGAAATAGGATAAAAACAAAATAAATGGTACCATCTAACTTCTGAACCATATAACGTCTCAACAAATAGGGGTGTCCTACATGGAGTGGTGGGTTTACCCCTAAACAAGGATATGGGGAGGGGTGGCCTGTGCGGAGCAACAGGTGCACCTACTCTTGCCATCTTGCTGGGCAGACTGGATGGACCATGCTGGTCTTTATCTGCCGTCAACTACTATGTTACTATCTCCTTTTTAAAGGTTAATGCCAGCAGCCTGGTTCCATCCCGGTTAAGGTGACGTCCATCCCTTCGGAAGAGCCTCTCCTTTCCCCAGAATGTTCCCCAGTTCCTAACAAATCCAAAACCCTCATCTCTGCACCATTGTCTCATCCACGCATTGAGACTCCAGAGCTCAGCCTGCCTTTTGGGTCCTGCACGTGGAACGGGAAGCATTTTGGAGAACGCTACCCTGGAAGGTCTGGATTTCAACTTCCTACCTAAAAGCCTAAATTTAGCCTCCAGAACCTCCCTACCACATTTTCCTATGTCATTGGTACCGACATGTACCAAGACAGCAGACTCATCCCCAGCACTATCTAAGACCTTATCTAGGTGGCGCGTGAGGTCCGCTACCTTCGCACCAGGCAGGCATGTTACCAGGCGATCCTCACGTCCACCAGCCACCCAGCTATCTACATGCCTAATAATCGAATCACCAACTATAACGGCCAACTATAACCACCAACTATAACCCTTCCCTCATGGGCACATGGCCCTGGAGAAACTTCCTCGGTGCAAGAGGGTTTTACATCACCTGGAGGACAGGTCCTAGTTACAGGATCACTTCCTGCCACACCAGGGTGATGCTCTCCTGTCACGTGATCTCTCTCCTCCATGGCAACAGGGATGCTGCCAGACTGGAGGTGGGACTTCAGGACTATATCCCTGTAGGTCTCGTCTATGTACCTCTCTGTCTTTCTTATGTTTTCCAAGTCTGCTACTCTAGCCTCTAGAGAACGAACTCATTCCCTGAGAGCAAAGAGCTCCTTGCACCTAGTGCACACGTAAGACCTCTCACCAACTGGGAGAAAATCATACATGTGACACTCAATGCAAAAGACTGGAAAGCCCCCATCTCGCTGCTGGACTGCTGTCTGCATCTATAGTTTTAAATTTTTTTTAGATCTTTAAATTCTTTACTTCCTAAGGGTTGCTATGGGTATTTATACTAATAAAACTGTACCTAATACATTTAATATACCTTGTTCACCTGAAGCTTAATTAATCTCAGGTCCTTAGTGTATGACTGATTTGGGTAACGAGCTGCACCTAAGAGCACCCCCTGTCTTTTAAGATGTGTAAGTACCTATAAAGTTACGATTATCCCAGGGGTGGGTGGGTGTGGGGAGGTAGGGAGGGAAATAACACTTATTAAAAGAGGGCTGCTACACAGTACCTTGTCCTGTGCTGCTGAGGTAAGCTATATTCTTATTTGATTTTAAATTTTAAATTATAGCTCTTTGCTGCTGCTAGTCTCTAACTTATTATGAAATTTAAACTACAAGCTCTCTGCTGGGTTCCAAATTAAACCAGAAAGCTCTCTTCTGTGTTTTAAATTTAAACTAAAAGTACTTTGCTGATACTAGGCCCTGAGTGACTATTAATTTAAACTACAAGCTCTCTGCTGGGTATGATATGTAACCAGAAAGTTGTCTTCTGTGTTTTAAATTTAAACTTAAACTGCTGCTACTAGGCCCTGACTGATTTAACAAAAAATAGTGGGTTCACAGATTAATTAGCTTTAATACAAAGAATTCCTTACAGAAAATTCCCAGAAGTATATATCCACAATTGCAGATCTCTCTCCAGAAGTAACAGTCCCCTTTTGTAGTCCTGCAAGATTGTATGGTATGATTGTTGATTGTATGGTATGTATTCCAGCAATGAGGCACGGTGCAGATCAGATCGCATACATTTTTTCCAAGTCTGTGTAAGTGCATTCCAAGATGCCATATCATCAACAACTGCATCAGTAGCAAAAATAGTAGGCTCTTTCAAAAGATCCTGAACATACCCTTCAGAATATCAGAGGGAGTCTTGCCATGTGGTTTGGCCAGATTTGGTGGAAGCCATCCTAGTAGGAAACACAAACCTCAAAGTACCTGGTATCAAAAAGCTCTGTAGAAATGGTAAGACCAGTGCGAAGCAGATAAAGTACATAAACAAATGGCACTAAAACTATTGACAAAAATCTTAACAATAGTGGGAAAAAAACCCTTCATGAATACTATCACCAAGCCAACGCAATGGCTCTATGACAAGGTAGCTATTCAAACACGCCAAAAAACTGGCTCATATAAGCTACATGGACACACCCTCACAGGTCAGAAAAAAACTCCACATATTAATAACATAATAGCGACAGTTCAAAAAAACTGCATGATTTGCATTGTGAATTAGCATTAACAGCAATAGCAACAAGGGCATAGGGATATACAGGCACCACAGAAAATGAATACTTAGCTGCAACACAGGCTATAACACTGTCCTGCCTCCAAAAATACACAAATCTATAGACAACTCTCCAGGACGTCCTACTGTTTCTGTGATAGGTTCTCTTCTAGAGCCACTTTCCAAGTTTTTAGATATTTTCTTGAGGCTCTTTGTGGTCCAGGTTGGCTCTTACATCGGTGACTCCTCTCACATTATCAATATTTTGCATGATTTCCAAGGCTATCATGAACATCTGATTTTAGCCACTCTTGACATATCATTCCTTTACACCAACATTCCACAGAAGGCAGCACTAGATGGTATTGGGGACATTCTATTTTGGAGGAAGCGGTCTGTACGTATTCCTTCTTTTTTTTCTGATCCAAATGGCAGGCCTTGCCATGATGGAAAACGTTTTCTGTTTTAGAGGCATCTTTTACAAACAGATCAAAGGGGTAGCAATGGGTTTCCTCAATGGCTTCAGATGTAGCCAATTTATATGTTGCTAACTTTGAGAAACAGTTTTTGATGCATCATCCATTTATAACACGATTAAAATTTTGGAAGCGTTACATTGATGACGTTTTGATAATCTGGGATGGCACAGAAGCACTCCTGTTTGAATTTTTCCAATGGCTGAATACTCTTGATGAAAATTTACAAGTTGAAGGCACCTACAGTACAAGTGAAATCTCATACCTGGATATCCTTATCAAGAAGACCAGCAATGGTTTCCTTACAGACCTCTACTGCAAAACAACTGACAGGAACACCTTACTAAGGTTTGACAGTTTTCATAACAGGTCCCTCAAAAGAAATCTCCCTGTCAGCCAATTTCTCAGGTTATGTCGCCTTTGTACACAGACACAAGACTTTGAGAACCATGCAGAAGAAATGAAAAATAGGTTTGTACAGCGTGGCTATCCAGAAGACTGTGTCAAAAGGGCCTACAACAGAGCAAAAGGCTCGGACAGGGAATCGTTGCTTGCTACAAAAGAGCATGCTCCTACCAACAAGCTGGTTTGTGCTTTAATGTTCTCTCATTTGTCTAAAAATATTGTAGATATCCTAAAACAAGAATGGCATCTATTGTCCTCACTACCTGCCTTTGCCTCAAAACAATTGACCCATCACCTTTAAACGCAATCGCAATCTCACTAACATTTTGGTTCCTTCTGCCCTATCAAAACCCAAGACCATTCCTAAAGTCAAGGGACATTTCAAATGTGGAAGATGCTCTGTCTGTTCTAATGTTTTGGTCACAAAGTCATTTTTTCTTTACGGAAGAGCAGAAAGGTTTCCTTTGATTTTTTGTCAGATAATTCTGAGGGGGGGGGGGGGAGTCCATTCAGCTGAGACTGTGTCTTCATCTTCTTTTTTGGATAAAGACAGAAGTCATTGCAAATGCAGAGGTGGCGGCCGTTGAAAGTCTGGTGATGATTTTCAGGACATCGCCTGTGGACATGGTCACAGTCCCTTCAGGAAATTTAATGGCAAATTTGTCTTCTTTGCCATTGACGTGAGCACAGCTTACAGTGTTGAGCAAGGGATTGTCCTTTGTTCCTTGAGTTGATTATAAAGTCTTCTCATTCAGGATCGATTTTGATACGTTTTTACGGAAGGTCCATTTGCAGGCTTTTTTTTGCTTCCGCAGAACACATCTTCGGAAACCGTTCAGACTGAGCCTTCCATGTTGATTAAACAGCTATCATTCTCTTTTGTGTCCACCAACTCCTCCACCTCCTTCTGTACAGGTCTTTCGAGACTTAGTGCTTTGTGATGTTCACTTGTTAGAACAGTCTTCTCTATGTCAGTCTTTCTGTAGTATAACATATATTGGACAACAAAGCTCTACAGAAGTTGTAAGCTAATACACATATAGCACTATCAAACAAGCAGACAAAGAGGGTGTGGTTGTAGTGCTTAATTCTTCTTATTACCATCAGGTGCTCTGTCAGATGCGTCAGCTTTCTGATAGAGCCACGTACCGACAGCTAGTGGCGGATCCCACTGAGTGTTTGAGTTTGGTAATCTACACTTTGACAAAAGGAAGCCTTTGAGATGAAGTTGATTAACAAAAAGAATTAGTTTTTTTGAATCTGAAAACACCATGTGTTCCTTATTTGTATATTCTTCCCAAAATTCATAAAAGTATAACAGCGCCTCTGGGCCGCCTGATTGTGTCATCTGTGGGGTCATTACTTGAGCCACTGTCCATTTATTTGGATTCTTTTTTGCATCCTTTGATACCATCCATTGCATCTTTTGTAAAAGACACGACCCAGTTTTTGACCCTTTTGGATCATGTGCAGTTACAAGGGGGATTTTCAGATTGTATCCTGGCCATTTTAGATGTAGCCTTCCTCTACACTAGTATCCCTCAAGCAGGAGCACTAGCAGTCATTGAGGCAGATCCTCAGGGATGTGGCAACATTGGTGAAACACACTTCGCATTTTTGATGAAGCTTGCACATTTAACTTTGTGCAAATCTTTTTTCTGCTATGATGATGTGCTGTATCAACAATGTTCTGGGGTGCATATGGGTGTCACGATGGTGCCGGCAGTGGCTAACTTATATATGGCCCGGTTTGAATCCACATGATCCCCTGACACACCTGTCTTGTCCCACGTACACGTATGATGTGTTTGTCATTTGGACTGGTACTGAAGAAGGTCTTTTCCAGTTTCGTTAATGGTTGAATCAATTAGATGTGCACATTCAGTTTTCTTTAATGCATGATAAATCCACTATATCCTTTTTGGATGTTCAGGTTTTAAAAAAATGCTTCTGGTTTCCAAACCTCTGTGTACAAGAAATCCACTGACAGGAATGCTTTCCTGCACTATGATAATGCTCATCCAGTCCCCCTGAAGGATGGCATTCCATTCTCTCAATTTTTATGTTATCGTAGGAATTGCAACTCTGTGTCTGATTTCAAGAGACAATCTCAACAGCTAGCCTTGGCCTTTTGTGAATGGAGTTATCCAAGACAGATTGTTGATAAAGCATGTAAAGCAGCATTATACAATGATTGGGTTGGCTGTTGTCTTCTTCAAGTTCTCAGACTGGTGGAGTGGTTGATGATTCATATTTTTTAAATTTCATAACTAAGTATACACCTTTTAGTGGGGCTTTACATCGGATTATTTTTATGCATTTTGATTGTTGGGTGATTACAAACCTCAGATGGTGTTTTCCTGTGGGCGCAATTTACGTGACTCTCTTAGACCAACAGTTGCTAAGAAAAGTGTGGTGTGACCACTAAACATGGGCCATTCTGCTTGTGGGTCATGTTCTGTTTGTGTGATCATGGTAATCCAACAATTGTTAGTGCACCATTAATGTGAATACGGACCTCGATGGAAGATGGATTGTCGCTTGGAGTTTGTTGTATACATGTTCTGGTCGCCGTATCTTAAAAAGGATATAGCGATTTTAGAAAAGGTACAGAGAAGAGCCACCAAAATGGTACAGGGGATGGAAGGATACTCCTATGAAGAAAGGCTAAAAAGGTTAGGGCTCTTTAACCTGGGAAAGAGACGGCTGAGGGGAGATATGATAGAAGTCTATAAATTAATGAACGGAGTGGAACGGGTAAACGTAGATCGATTGTTTACCTTATCAGAATATAGAAAGACTAGGGGACATGCAATGAAGTTACAGGGTAAACTATTTAAGACTAATAACAGAAAATATTTTTTCACTCAACGTGTAATCAAACTCTGGAATTTGTTACCGGAGGATGTAGTAAAGGCTGTTAGTGTAGCTGGGTTTAAAAAAGGTTTGGACAAGTTCCTGGAGGAAAGGTCCATAAACCATTATTAAGAAGTGACCGAAGATATCAATGCTTGACCCAGTACAAGCATTGTGGAACTTGTGTCTCTTGGGGAAACTGCTAGGTACATATGACCTAGATTGGCCACTGTTGGAAACAGAATACTGGGCTTGATGGACCTTGGTCTGACCCAGTATGGCATATCTTATGTTCTTATGTTCTTATGTCCATGTGGGCAAGCATATGTCAGGAAAACATATAGACAGTTACGTGTCCATTTCTTAGAGCATCGGAGTAAATTAAAACATTTAGTACCTCATATCCCCCTTGTGGATCATTGTAAATCTGTTTCACATAGTTTTATTGATTTGAGGTGTTGGGTCATCGACCATGTCCCTCCTTTGAGCAGAGAAAGTGACAGATTTAATATTGACCCAGAGGGAGCAGTCATGGATTTTCAAGCTCAACACGATCCAGATTGAATGAATGCATTGATTGGAAGGCTTGCTAGTAGTTTGTGGGTGGTTTCAGTTTGCATTTTTTTGATCTTGCGTTTTTGATGCTTGTGATCTTGTAATATTGTATGTGTGTCTAGAGTTTCAGAATCTGTTAGGTTTTGATAGGAATCTGTGTGGCAAATGTCAATGGGTTTTGGTTTGGCTAAAGACAGTGCTTTCTGATTGGGCAGTTCAGTCAGTGGATTCTCCACAAAGCTCCGCCTGTTTGAGAGACTCTTATAGCGCATGTGCAGAGTGTTTTGCCGGTGGGAATTGTGAAAAGGCACTTCAGGCACAAGATTTTTCCTGTCTGTAGCGTTCTGTGAGTATGGGGATTGTAATATTTCTTTTGGTATTCTTGAGGCATGGCATAGTGTGGCTCCTTCAGTTTTTTTGTTTGTTTGATTGGACACATGAAGCTATACAAATTGCCTCATTTTTTTGTTTATTATACAGTGGTTCAGTGATATCAGGCAGTGTCCGACTCCCTGATGCAGCTTCGGTGTAACGCCCAGCATTGGAGCCAGGACAGTGTTATAGCCTTCGTTGCAGCTAAGTATTTGTTTTGTGTGGTGCCTGTATATCCCTATGCCTTTGTTGCTATTGATGCTAATTCACAATGAAATCATGCAGTTTTTTGAATTGTTGCTATTATCTTATTAATATGTAGAGTTTTTTTCTGATCAGTGATGGTATGTCCATGTAGCTTATATGTGCCAGTTTTTTGACGTGTTTGAATAGTTACCTTGGCAATAGAGCTGTTGTGTCGGCTTGGTGACAGTATTCACTGAGGTCTTTTTTCTCCACTATTGTTATGAGTTTTTTGTCAATAGTTTCAGTGCCATTTGTTTATGTACTTTATTTGCTTTGCACTGGTCTTACCATTTCTACTTGGTATATAATTATAACATCACCCTGGCCTAACCATATGACCATTATAGTAAAGAGAACCAACCATTACATTGCCTCCAGAAGTGTTGGTGGTCTGCATATGCTTAGAGAGGAATTGCCTGGCCATCTGAAAACCTTTTTAACTGGGGCCCTGGAAAATCAATGTTTAAATTTAAAGGCTTTGGTATTTGTGTTTGCTCTACAGTCGGACTATGAGGATCCGACTGCGGATTTTTAATGTAAGTGGTATTGTATGTTGTGGAGGAATAACCTAGTGGTTAGTGCTTCTGACAAATCCATGTGACCTGGGACAAGTCACTTCACCTTCTGTTACCTAAGATACAAAACAGTTTATAAGCTCTCTTAAGCACAGAAATACCTGCAGGTATCTCATTTGGAACTCAGATTTGAAAGGACAAGTAATGAAATCTAAAATCCTAATATTTTACAGTTCTTTAGGATTTTGATGGTTACTGTTATTTTGTATTTTTTTTCTCTTATGTGCCCTTTTATTGAATTTTGAGTATATCTGTTTTTAATGTTATAGAAATGTTACTTTATTCTATGACTTAGCTGCCTTGATCTTATGTTGGTCAGGATGGAATATAAATCTATTTAAATAAATAGCCGTGGCAGTATTTGGTACACACATCATCCATCTTAAAAAAGCATTTTATGTTAAATAATACAAGTTTGCAGGAAGCAAGCAGCTGGAGACCAGGGCCCACTGTCCTATTGACTGCTACATAATATAGATCTTGTGTGTTAGTCACTACCATTTATTTACACCTTTTGACAATCTGTAATGTCTCACCGGGAAAACACAGTTTTTTTTATTAATTAGACTTACAGAAATCCCTCAATGAGGGGTCCGCACTAACCAGTCTACTTGGGGAAATATGGCAAATCTAATTATGAGGGAAAGATAATGCCATTTTGAAACAGTTTGCTTATGAGATGAATTATCTAAGGAGATAATAATCATAATTACTGACTTGCAGATAATAAAGCCAGAAACAATTTTCCATGAGACTTTTAATTTATTATCCTCTCAAGACTAATTCTTATGCTTTGTTGCCACTTGCTGGGTTTGAGAACTTGTAATAAAGAGACTCATCTAAAATATTCATAATAAAGAAAAATATATATCACTGCATGTTAATCAAGCAGTAAGAACAAAGACTGCAGATTTTTATTGGCAAGATAAACCATTAGGCTAAAGAAGTCAGTGCTGTTTAGCTTGGTCTAGAGGGAGCTTAAAGGGGGAGATATGATTGAGTGGAGTGGAAATGCTAAAAGCAAATCAGTTTTACTCTTTCAAAAAGTATAATTACCAGGGGACATTCCATGAAGTTACTAGGTAGCATGTTTAAATAAAACAGGATGAAGTCAGGCCCGAGGGTAGTTACTAAGATGGTGAGTGGTCTTCAACATAAGATTATGAGGACAGACAAAGATCTCAATATGTACACTTTGGAAGAAAGGTGGGAGAATGGGAGATGAGAGACATTCAAATATATTCATGGCATAGATACACTGGAGGAAGGCCTTTTTCAATTGAAAGGAAGCCACGGAACAAGGAGGCATAGAATGAAGGTGAAGGGATAGACCATGGAGTAATCTAAGGAAATATATTTTACAGAAAGTGTGGTAGATATGTGGGATGGCCCGAAAAAAGGACTAGGTGCCCGATATTCAAAGGTTTCTGCAGTTAGCAAGACCTGCTAACTGCATAAACCCCACTGAAACCAACATTGGCCAATGCTGCTGATTGTCCCCACAAACTGCCTTGGCACAATCCAGATAGTTCCAGGATGGTCTGTGGCGGTCCTGGCACCTCTCCGATCAGCGGCAGTTTTCAGCCTGCTAATCGGATAGGTGACTGCATAATTTTGTGTGGTTTTGCTATCTGGTTAGTGGCTAAATATCGCCATAAACTGGATAGCAAATGACGCCTCTGGCAAAATTAGATATTCAGCACCTACGGATATCTGGCATCCAGCGCTGAATATCCAGTTTCATTTTCACCAACAGCCGCCAGGCAGTTTACAAGCACCGATCTCTGAATATCAGGCCTTATATCTGAAGTCAAGAAAGTACAGGACAATCTTAGAAGTAGATATTGGTGGGCAGACTGGATAGGCTATACAATGCTTTTTCACCATCATTTTCGAAACATAAAAACATGATGGCAGAAAAGACCATATGGCCTATCCAGTCTACCCTTCCATACCAAGTACTATAATTCCTTTTTTCCTTTAGAGATCTTCTGTGTTGGTCCCATGCTTTCTTGAATTCAGATACTGTCCTCGTCTCTACTACCTCCACTGGGAGACTATTCCATGCATCTTCCACTCCTTCCGTAAAGAAATATTTCCACATATTACTCCTAAGTCTATCCCCTTTCATCTTCATCCTATACGCCCTCATTGCAGATCTTTCTTTCAATCCAAAGAGGCTCTCCTCCTGTGCATTTATGCCACAGAGGTATTCAAACATCTCTATCATATCTCCTCTCTCCTTCCTTTCCTCCAAAGTATACATATTGAGGCCAATTCCGATAAGAGGACGTCCGGCCCATCCAGATGTCCAAAATATGGACAGGCTGGCTTTGCACCTGATTCTTCAACCACAAGAGCTAGAAATTCCTGCGGGAGCAGAATCGGGGCACTTGGATGGGCTGGATAGGCCCCGATTCTGAGGCCCGAGACATGCAGCGCTCTCCCTGGCTAACCCTCCCTCTGTTCCTGCATGGAGCCTCGCTGCCATGGCACGAGGATGCCATGCAGGAGTGCCAAACAGTCTGACACCACCTGCTCTCCTTTTCCTGCCAAACGGCCCTCGGCAGGGGCCGCCTGGGCCTGGATCAGGTGGCAGGAACTTACCTCATGCCACCCTATGTCTTCGGTGGCCCTGCATGCCCCGATCCCCACCATGCATGGGACTTATTCCACTTCAGAGGTGGAATAAGTCCCATGTCTATCTTGCCAAACCAGGACATACAGGGCCGTGACCTGAATTATTTATTTATTTATTTACATTCTCTTATATACCGCGCTATTCTGCATCAGTGCGGTTTACATTGAACAAACTGAAATTACATTGAACAGGGCATTATAACTTGGAGATAACTATTTTACAGGGAACATGGGCTATGGAGGGTTAAGTGGCTTGCCCAAGACCACAAGGAGCACCTGTGGGACTAGAAACCCCAGTCCTTCCAGCCCAAGGTTGCTGTCCTCTAGTGGGATTTGAACCACCGACCTTCTGGCCTGAAGTACCTTGCCCCAACCACTAGGCTACTCCTCCACTCCAATTGGCCCTGTATGTCTGGGGTCAAGGGCCCTCTCTCTCTCTTCCCCCTCATGCCCCCCCTCCAGAGCTCCCCACACAAAGGCCTTGTACATGCAGGGAGCTCTCGTGCCGAAATCGATTCCTGCGAATAGCAGGGGTTGGATGTCCAAACCGGATGTATGTCCCTGCTGTTTGCAGTTTGGAATGACCCCCATAAAGATCTTTAAATCTGTCCCCATATGCTTTACGACAAAGTCCTCTGACCATTTTGGTAGCCACCTTCTGTACCAACTCCATCCTGTTTATATCCTTTTGAAGGTGTAGTCCCCAGAATTGCATACAATACTCCAAATGAAGTCTCGCCAAAGACGTATACAGAGGCACTATCACCTCCTTCTTCCTGCTGGCTATTCCTCTCCCTATGCACCCAAGCATCCTTGTTTCTACCCGTTTAGCCACCTTAAAATCCTCAGAAACAATTACATCCAGGTCTCGCTTTTCTTTCATGAACAGAAGTACTTCACCCCCTAAACTGTACCGTTTCTATGTTTCTGTGTAAACTAGAGAAAATATTTTCATTCAATATATACTTAATTTCTGGAATTTGTTGCTGGAGGAAATGGTACAATCAGCATAGCTGAGTTTTAAAAAGCATTGGACAAGTTCCTGGAGAAAAACGCCATAGTCTGTTATTTGCAAAATAGACTTGCGGAAAGCTACTAATGAAGAACAGATACTGAGCTTGGGCCCTTAATCTAATCCAGCAGTTCTTATTCAGTTATTCGCTTACATACACATGGTCCTATTCAACTAAAAAAGAATCTGAATGCTTAGAGGAAAGCACGAATATTTATGAAAATGTTTGTGTAATCTACATTTTATGAAAGCTTTATTTTTTCCTTCTGATTTTTCTGAATTTATCTACATTTTTTAAATCTTTGCTTTCTCTCCATATGTACATGTTATCTCCCAACCAAATTTCAGAGTAGCCAAGTTACCCAGTTCTAGGAGTGAGATTTCTAACAATCTCATTCTGATGCATTATGGACCTGCAGCACCGATTCCAATGGGTAAAATCGAGGACTATAAATACCATAGTGCATTGCAAGGTAAATTTAAATGCGGAATTGGCAAAAAAATCTCATTCCTGGAACTGGGTAACTTGGCAACTGAAATTTTGAGGATAGGTTAAAGCTAGAAACTAAAGCAATGTTTTCCCCAAAATACTTAATGGATCTAGCCCAAATTTTAGAACATTCAAAAAGATCAATGAACTTCCTCCTCAAATAAATCCATAAAATTGGAATTCCTGTACAATGAAACAAAAAATATATTTCATTTACAAAAGCTCTTGTATAATCTATTTCATACTAGTTCCAGACTGGACTGTTTACTGTGAGCAGGACTGACTAGAGGAGAATGCAGGGCCCAGGGTGATTCAGCCCCACTGAAACCCCATAACACACTGAAGATCAACAGTTCCTAAGACTGAACGGGAAAAGAGCTACCTCTATAGCTCCTATCTCAGAGCAAATATCTTTGCACACGGGCCACTGCAGGTCCTTCTGCAAGGCATTCCCAAGTGATAATACCACAGATAATCCCAAAATATGCAATAAAGTAGACATCCAGGAAGGAGGGATAACATGAGGGGGATCCAATGGTCGAGAATTTGGCAGCTCAGATTTAATGCTAAAAAATGCAGGGTCATGCATTTGGGCTGCAAAAATCTGAGGGAGCGGTACAGTGTAGGAGGCAAAGTACTTCTGTCTATGAAAGAGCAGTGAGACCTTGATGTAATTGTTTCTGATGATTTGAAAGTGGCTAAACAGGTAGAAAAGGTGACGGCAAAAGCCAGAAGGATGCTTGGGTGCATAGGGAGAAAAATGACCAGCAGAAAAAAGGAGGTGATAGTGCCTCTATATAAGTCTCTGGTGCGATCTCATTTGGAATATTGTGTGCAGTTCTGGAGACCGCCCCTTCAAAAGGATATAAACAGGATGCACTTGGTGCAGAGGGTCACTACTAAGATGGTTAGATGTCTTCATTATAAAGCATATGAGGACATATTTTGATATCTATATTTTAGAGGAAAGGCAGGATAGAGGAGATATGACACAGACGTTTAAATACCTCTGTAACATAAATGCCCAAGAGAGCCTCTTCAATTGAAAGCAAGCTCTGCTACGAGGAGACATAGTAACATAGTATCATAGTATATGACAGCAGATAAAGATCAGTATGGTCCTTCTAGTCCAGCAAGGTGGCAAGACTAGGTGCACTTGCCACTCTGTGCAGATCACATCTCCCCATGCCATTGTTTAAGAGTATACCCACCGCTCCGTGTAGGTCACCCCTATTTGTTCAGATATAAGAGATAGTTATGCTCATTTTGATTTTATCCTGTTGCTATAAAGGGATCCACTATGTCTGTCCCATGCCATTTTGAATTCTGACATTTTATTTGCCCCTGCCACTTCCATCGGGAGGGCACTCCAAGCATCCACCAGCCTTTCAGTGAAAAAGTATTTCCTGACATTGCCCTTAAGTTTATCCCCTTGCAGCTTCATGTTATGCCCTCTAGTTTTACAGCTTCCCCGTCTTTGGAAGAAGTTTGTTTGTTCATTAAAACAAGTATTTAAAAGTCTGAAACATATCTCCCCTATCCCTCCTCTTCTCCAGAGTATATATATTTAGGTCTTCAAGTCTCTTCTCATAAGGCTTCTGACGCCTTCCTCTGAACCGTTCCCAGCCTTTTTATGTCCTTTGCAAGATATGGTCTCCAAAACTGAACACAATATTCCAAGTGAGGCCTCACCAGTGACTTGTATGGTGGCATTAGTATCTCTTCCTTTCTGCTGGTAATTCCTCTCTGTATGCACCCCAGCATCCTTCTGGCTTTTGCCACCGCCTCGTCACACTGTTTCGATACCTCGAGATCCTCAGAAACAATCACTCCGGGGTCCTTCTCCTGGTCCATGCACACCAACCTTTCGCCCTATCTGCTTCCCAAGTGTATCACACTGCACTTCTTCACATTAAATCTTAAGCATTAGACCATTCTTCCAGCTTTTGTAGATCTTTCCTCATGTTATACATTCCCTCAGGAGAGTCCACTCTGTTGCAAATTTTCATGTCAACTGCAAAAAGACAGACTTTTCCATTCAGTCCTTCAGCAATATCACTCACAAATACATTGAACAGTACTGGTCCCAGGACTGAACGCTGGGGCACACCACTAATCACTTTCCTTTCATCCGAGTGAGTTCCGTATACCATCACTTTCTGATCCAGTTTACCACCTTGGGACCAATCCCCAAGCTACTGAGTTTATTGATAAGCCTCCTATGAGGAACAGTATCAAAGACTTTGATGAAATCTAGGTAGATCACATCCATCGCATGCCCTTGATCTAGTTCTCTGGTCACCCAGTCAAAGAACTCAATCAGATTTGTTTGGCAAGATCGTCTTTTGGTAAAACCATGTTGCCTCGGATCATGCAATCTGTTGGTTTCGAGGAAGTCCACTAGTTGCTCTTTCAGGAGTGCCTCCATTACTTTTCCGGCCACCGAGGTAAGGCTTACTGGCCTGTAGTTTGTCACTTCTCCCCTACTGCCACTTATGTGAAGAGGTACCATATCAGCCCTTCTCCAGTCCTGTGGAATGTCTCCTCTCTCCAAGGATCTATTAAAAACATCCTTTAATGGCCCTGCAAGAACGTCTCTGAGCTCTTTCAGTATCCTGGGATGTATCCTATCTGTTCCCATGGCCTTGTCCACTTTTGGTTTTGCAAGCAGTTCTAGCACATCATCTTCTGTGAATGGTGTGGTATCTACTCCATTCCCATTTGTATATTTGTCAGTCACAGGTGGTCCTTCTCCAGGATTTTCTCTTGTAAAAACAGAGCAGAAGTATTTGTTTAGCATTTTCACTTTTTCAATGTCACTTTCCACAAATCCGTTCCCAGCACTTTTGAGCCCTGCAATTCCACCTCTGATTTTCCTCCTCTCACCGAATATATCTGAAAAAGGTTTTGTAGCCACACTTCACATCTTTAGCAATGTTTTCCTCTGCCTTTGATTTTGCTATCCTTATTTCTCTTTTTCTCTCTTTTACTTTGATCCTGTATTCCTTTCTGTGTTCCTCTGTTTGCGAACTTCTGAATTTTGCGAAAGTGTGTTTTTTGCCTTTATTTGTGCAGTCACTTCTTTGGAGAACCAAATAGGTTTCCTTTTTTCTCTTGTTTTTATTTACTTTCCTTACATACATATCTGTTGCCCCTTTTATTGCCTCCTTTAGCCCATTGCAATTCCACTTCTCTTATCCCCTCACACCCTGCCAACTCCTCCTTCAGGTACTTGGCCATTTTACCAAAGTCAGTGGTTTTAAAGTCTAGGACTTTGAGCTTGCTGTGATTGCATTCTACCTTGGCTTTTATCTCATACCACACCGTGTGATGATCGCTGCTGCTCACATGGGCACCCACCCAGATATTCAACAAGCTAACTCCATTGGTGAGCACTAAATCCAGCACAGAGCTCTCTCTGGTCGGTTCCATCACCATTTGTCTAAGTAACACATCTTGGAAGGTATCCACAATTTTTTTTTACTACTTTCCAGATTTGTAGAAGGAATACTCCAATCCACATCCGGTAGATTAAAGTCACCCAATATGATCACGTCCCCCTTCATGGCTATCTTTGCAATATCAGCAGTCAATTCCCCTATCCATTTCTTTGGTTTGAGTTGGAGGCCTTTAGACTACACCAGTATGGATGACAGTGCCATCTCCTCTTTCCAATACAATCCACAGCACTTCTTCTTTTCCCTACATCCCCTGCATTTCAGCAGCTTTAATATTGCTTTTGACATATAGGGCTACTCCTCTGCCTTTTCTACCCTCTCTGTCTCTTCTAAATAGATTATAGACAGTTATGGCTATATTCCATTCATGCGACTCTTTAAACCATGTTTCTGTAATGGCCACAATGTCCAAGTCCATTTCCACAATTAGGGCTTCCAGATCAGGAACTTTGCTGGCTAGGCTTTGAGCATTTGTGCTCATTGCTTTCCAGCATTTGTTGACTGGCTTGCCTGTGTTTTGCATAGATTTTATTCTACAGGTCCCTTCCCACTTGGCATTGATGTGTGGTTTAAAAGTGTGGCCATTTCCAATGTCATATTTCTTTTGCTGGGAGTGACGTCCTGAACTTGTCCTTCTCCATCAGTCATCCCCTTGGCAGTCCCGATGATATGGTGATTACAGAAGGATCACATGATGGACTGTTACTTCTGTCAGACCAATATCTCTGGCTTCTCTGCTAAAAATAAGAACTCTATTTAATACCCCAGTCTGCCTTCAGCCATGATACCAGTGCCATATGATGACAGTATGCCAGCGACAGAGACATGGAGCCCAATTCCATAATGTGCACATCAGGCCCGCAGGCAAATCTAAATAAAAAATGGGCCTCCTTTCAGCCTAATTCTGCATCCATGGGTCTGGGCGTTCCCTTGGGGCTGGAATCAGGGTGATAGCCATGTTCGGCGGGCATGTGCAAGCTCTATCCAGCTGGGCCTGTGCCCCAGATGTAGGTAAACAGTTTGGTCATCCCCACACCCACCGTATTCTGAAATGTTACACGTGTCTGCTGCTGCCGGTCTCCGTGCAGCCACACCTCCGCTGGTAAAACATACATCTCTGAAGCTGATGCCAACACCAACAGTGTTGTATTCAGGCAAACAGAACATGAATACTGTTGAACTAGGTATGTTCATGCAAAGCAGACTATGTACACATGTCTGGTGCATACCCAGAACAGTACAAGGTTATCCAAGTGCACCAAACCTACTTTAACAGCAAGTATAATGTGAGACGTTTGTCCTGTCAGCAAAGCAGACAATTCTGAATAATAGGGATGGTAGCCATTTTTAAATAAGGTCGTTGATGTTTAGAAGCACTAGTTCACTTGACAGTGGAAAAAGAGTCAATGACAGTTGCTGATTCTGAGACCTTACAGCTACTTTATTCCCTAAGAAACTTAAAGAAAACAATTTAAAAATGATCAAAAAATAATACTATCATATTAGCACTTATAAGTTAATAATAATATATTTTGCACTTTCACGGTAAGATATACAGAGCGTTATTTTGGACTGTCAGCAAAGCATACATGGCACTTGCAGAACACCTTAGGTACTCCTGTGGTGGATATCGCTGCAAAAGGTATTTGCAATGCCAAGTATGGCCCAGAAAAGACCACAATGGGTCCCTACAGCTACATGTCAATATATTTCCCTGTCAATAACAGAGACCCATGAGGATGCGAACATGCAACAGTGCAAACCTGAGCAATACCGGCCCATATGCACCATCAACTTTCCTTCCAGATGTGGACAATGTTAGAGATCTCTGATGGTGCATTAAAGTATGTATTCATGCCCCCACTATGAGGGGCCCCCACCATTGACAAGACTATGCCCTGCAGGGCCAGCCCATCCATTATGCAAGAATGTTCACATAGGGCCCCGCACCAACTTCATTCTTGCACAAATAGACGGCTTCAGAGGGTGCCAGGGAAGCCCGCGCAAGGCCCTGGCTCCCTCTGCACTATCGCCAGCGTGAAGAGTGTTTTCCCTCACGCTGGCAGCTGTTACTGTGAAGCGCACAAGTGCTGGGAAATGCCCTATAACCTTTCCCAGCATTCAGCACACTTCACAGTAACAGCTGCCAGCGTGAGGGTAAACACTCTTCACACTGGCAGCTGTGCAGAGGGAGCCGGAGCCTCACATGGGTTTCCCCGGCTCATCTCTGAAGCCAAATGATGAAACCTGGAAACAGCACAAGCACTGGCAAGTCAAATGGAGTGGAGGAATGGCCCAGTGGTTGGGGCAAGGTACTTCAGGCCGGAAGGTCGGGGTTCAAATCCCACTAGAGGACAGCAACCTTGGGCCGGAAGGACTGGGGTTTCTAGTCCCACAGGTGCTCCTTGTGGTCTTGGGCAAGCCACTTAACACTCCATAGCCCATGTTTCCTGTAAAATAGTTATCTCCAAGTTATAATACCCTGTTCAATATAATTTCAGTTTGTTCAATGTAAACCGCACTGATGCAGAATACCTGAAGATTGGATTCGCCAATGTAACACCAATTTTTAAAAAGGGTTCCAGGGATGATCCGAGAAACTACAGACCGGTGAGCCTGACGTCAGTACTGGGAAAATGATAGAAACCATCATAAAGAATAAAATTACTCAGCATGTAGATAGTCATGGCCTAATGGGAGACAGCCAACATGGCTTTAGACAAGGAAGATCTTGTTCTACTAATCTGTTATGTTTTTTTGAAGGAGTGAATAAACAGGTGGACAAAGGTGAGTCGGTTGATACAGTGTATCTGGACTTTCAGAAAGCCTTTGACAAGGTCCCTCATCAGAGACTTTTGGCAAAACTAAAGAGTCATGGGATAGGAGGCAGTGTACTATTATGGATCAGGAACTGGCTAAAAGATAGAAAGCAGAGGGTTGGGCTAAATGGCCAATTTTCCCAATGGAGAAAGGTGAATAGTGGTGTACCCCAGGGATCTGTGCTGGGTCTGCTGCTTTTTGACATATTCATAAATGACCTGGAAAGTGGAATAACGAGCGAGGTTATCAAATTTTCAGATGACACAAAACTATTTAAAGTTGTTAAAACCTATGTCATAACACAGATTCATAGGCATAACCACTCCATAAGACATACCTTCTAGAACTAAGAAATTTTGATGTAATTACTCTGTACACTAAAATCTCGCTGCTAGTTGATTTTATGTAAATAGTTCAATCGTTATTGTAGATAGTTACCCTTGTTACCCAAGTTTATTGCCCTGTTATCTGTAACTCATACATGTTTTCAAATGTACTGAGATTGTTTTGTTCCATGTAAACCGCGCTGATGCTGAATAGCGCGGTATATAAGAAACTTTAAATAAATAAAATAAAATAAATTGTGGAAAATTGCAAGAGGATCTTGATAAATTGGAAGATTGGGCATCAAAATGGCAGATGAAATTTAATGTGGACAAGTGCAAAGTTATGCACCTAGGGAAGAATAACCCAAACTATGGTTACACGATGCAAGGTTCCACATTAGGAACCACCACCCAGGAAAAAGATTTAGGCGTCATAGTGGATACCATGTTAAAACCCTCGGCCCAGTGTGCAGCCGCGGCCAAGAGAGCAAATAGAATGCTAGGTATCATAAGGAAAGGAATGGAAAATAAAACAAAAGATATTATAATGCCTCTATATCGTTCCATGGTGAGACTGCACCTTAAATATTGTGTGCAATTCTGGTCGCCGTATCTTAAAAAGGATATAGCGATTTTAGAAAAGGTTCAGAGAAGAGCCACCAAAATGGTAAAGGGGATGGAAGGATACTGCTATGAAGAAAGGCTAAAAAGGTTAGGGCTCTTTAACCTGGAAAAGAGACGGCTGAGGGGAGATATGATAGAAGTCTATAAATTAATGAACGGAGTGGATTGGGTAAACGTAGATCGATTGTTTACATTATCAGAATATAGAAAGACTAGGGGACATGCAATGAAGCTACAGGGTAAACTATTTAAGACTAATACAAGAAAATACTTTTTCACTCAACGTGTAATCAAACTCTTGAATTTGTTACCGGAGGATGTAGTAAAGGCTGTTAGTGTAGCTGGGTTTAAAAAAGGTTTGGACAAGTTCCTGGAGGAAAGGTCCATAAACCATTATTAAGAAGGGACCCAGGATATCAATGCTTGACCCAGTACAAGCATTGTGGATCCTGTGTCTTTTGGGGGAACTGCTAGGTATGTATGACCTAGATTGGCCACTGTTGGAAACAGAATACTGGGCTTGATGGACCTTGGTCCGACCCAGTATGGCATATCTTATGTTCTTATGTTCTGCATGTGTAACCAAGCTGAGGTATTCTGTTCATGAAGTTTCTATTTGACTGTCCCACTTGCTCTCTTTCCCCATTAGATGTATTGGTATTCTCTGAGATGTACTGGTTTAATATTTGCAATGTTGCCTTTTGATAGGTAGGGTTTGGTGTTTTGTGAGTCCTGGTAGTGCTGTTATGATATGGTGGGTTTGCTATGGGTCCTAAATGGACAGTGTTTGTAGTACTTCCTAATGTGCCTGGCGGTTGGCACTGGAGTATAGTAATGTAGAAATTTGGTAGTCTTTTTTTATCCAGACACTCATTAAGAGGCATGTTTACTAAAAGTGCATGTTAACATTATGCAAATATTTACACAAATGAGGCTCTTTATGCAAATTGAGGCACCACAATGAATCTCCGCACATGGCCCCGCACCCCCTTGGACCGCCCCTGACGGCCTGCTATGTTGCTGTAGAGCAGCTTGTCAGAATATACTGCCCATTCACACTGACACCTGGTGATGCTGCAGTCAGCACTATGGTCTGACTGCAGGCATACATGTCCCCCCAGATTTGCGGAACAGCACACCAGGGCCTCTCCTGCAGCCCTTATACATCTAATACACACACACTCCTGCTTGCAGTCACAGAAAACATACCTCTGCCATGACCATGTCTTGCACCTATACAAAATTCTTGCTACTGCATAATTGCATGGTGTCTCAGGACTACACATCTGCTCTGCATCTTCTCAGCCAAACACATTTATTTTTATTTATTTAACAATTTTTCTATACTGCCTTATCTTAAAATCAAGGCGGTTTACATTGAAACTTCAATTTTACAGAGAACTTACAAGAGAAACAATTAAAACTTTATCCCATTGCAGAATAACTTTCATTGCAGAATAACTTTCTTAGCAAACAGAGGGGGTGAACTGGGACTGCTAAAGTATAACTTATGTACAATGAGACATATATTGTGATAAGGAAGCTTATCATAGCTCAGGAAGGGGCTATAGAAAAGGTGAAGTGTCTCTGAACAAGCAACCTGTCAGTGCTGGTAGAAATGAGAAAACAGAATTTTGCCATAAAAGACTACCAGTCCCAGAATGCACCAGGTTTCCAACAGCCATGAGAGGAGCTGAAGTGAGAAAACGTGTGTTCAATCAAAAGGGCTATGAGGTAATCCCCAAGCACTCATTGCAAAGGGCAGGGCTTGATTCAGCACAGCTGCACTGTGCTAGGATGGAACACTCATCTCAAAGGGCAAGGCCTGATTCAGCACAACTGCGCTGTGTTAGGGAGGAACACTCATCTAAGCAGAATAAGAGTAGAGTTTATTCTACAGAGGACCATCTTCATGATCACCTTGGATATCCAGAGAATTGTCCTCAGTATCCTGAGAATCAGCTTGAGTTTGATCATCAGTTTCATCTGAAGGATCATCAGAAGCAGAAGCCAAACTGGACGGACAGAGAGGGAAAGAGACCCTTTGGAAGAAGGAAGAGAAAAGCCTTTGAGAGGTCTAGAAGAGTCCAAAGCAGTACGTATACTGGGAGGTATTCCAAGGGCCAGCATACACCATTGGACTGGGGAAAGCCAGAGGAATGGTGCTGCAGAGCTAGGAATCACCAGAGGCTACCTGTGAGGGAGACGGCTGCACGTGGAAGGGACCCTAAGACCTGTGCCAGAAGGTATGTGAAGAGAGATCCAGTGTCCAGGGATCTGGATTGGAAGGCTGGACATAAGAACTGGACTACATACTGGCCAGGCTATATAGAGAGGAACTCTAGCAGCAATGGAAGCTCAGGTATGAACACTGATCTATGCCCTAGCTATAACCTTGAAAGACAGCAGGGAAACAAGTATTCTCCTGAAAATGCTCCATTGAGAGATTCATCTGTGCCAATCCATGATATTGAACCCATGCTTGTTGAACAAGGGGGAATAATAGCAGATGAGGATCCTGTTTGTATGGACTGCTCTCTATCTAAACTCCGTTGGTAACTTTCTGTTATAAAGTACAGCAACCATCACAAAGAAATACAAATTTATTCTTTATTCTACTCAGAAAAGCTCCTGAAGCAGGATTTGACCCACACAGTGGAAGGCAAGCCAGCTAAGGGGTTTCAGCTGGTAACTGCTAGCAATTAAGCCTTACCTAATTGCTTGTGAGCTAGGAGAGAATCACTTCTGTATCTATGTGGGAAGTAATCAGAAGTTAACCTGAAAAGAACAGTTTGTTTCTTGCTTTGTGGCTTTTCATTTGTTGTTTTCCTGATTTTGACTTTGTTTTTCCAAGTTAACACTGAAAGCAAGTAACCTAATTTATGTGCTACCAAGCATATCTGTGTTGGGAGAAATAACCCCATAAATAAATATCTTATTGGCTTTACCCAAGAGCACAACTAAATTATTGTCAGCAGCTGTGTCTGGTGTGAATGAACTACATTGCCCACAATACCTTGCAAATCATATAGATATATGCACTTGCCAAGAGTGTGAAGATTCGCACCCAGGCAGCCGTCTGACAAAATGCAATTGGTCGTCTGGAGTGGGCATGTGATTCGAGTAATGCTGTGGAGTTAGAGGTGTTCATTCATATCATCATACAGCTCTGTTCCCATTTTTCCAAAGCATTTGTTAGGGAGGCCTTGCATAGCTCCTTTGACACATACTGCATATACCAAAATAAAGACTATTGCAGGGCTTTACACTTCTGTCGGGGTGTTTTTTACTGTTACTTTACCTTACAAATGTCCTTCCCCTGTGCATTCTGTTCAATACTACTACATCTTGTGCTCTCCCTGAGAGCAGACACACCAAATTAATACAGACTTGTCGTAGCTATTCATCACGATGGGACGCATTGGAGTTAGGAGCAGGATTTTTTCTAAGTCGAGCTCTTATTCCACATTTCATCAGGTATAACATTGGCATATGAGTGAAATGCCAGGGACGTACATGGGCCTTTCCTGGATATGCTTTATATGTCTCTGTGCCTGACCACACCCCCATTCCGCCCCCTCCCACCCACGTTCTGAAATCCCCGTTTAAGTACCATGTACGTGCAGGGCTGCCTGGTTTCTGAATACAGGTCTAGATGTTTTTGAATGTAAAACGTCTATCCTGCAAGAATACAGAACTTATTTGTGTTTAAAAATGACCTCCATGGAGCCTAGCTAAGGCAGACAAAGATGCCACAATACACGGGCCAGACATGGATCTAGATTGTGAACCGTTTATGTCTGGTGTGCTTCATCTGATACAGTCAGAAGTGAATGACCTGGTGAGAGACTTAACGTTTGTCGAAAACAAAAGCTGAACTACTTTGTTTAAGATTGCAAGGATGGAGTCTGCTGTCACCAGGTACACAAATTTCTGTCTTTCCGACCCACCAAGAAGATATAAAAAAATTATTTGCGCAGATTGGCAACCTCTGTTTCTGCACATGACTTTGGGTTGTGAGCATGACCCACAACAAGGGCGCACTGTTAAGCCTGAAAGCGGTCTTCTTACACAATGGCAATGTCCACCCTTCAATATCTAGTGCCTGTGCAGCACACATGAAAGAAACCAATGAAAACATGGAACTGTTGTTGAAAAAGATACAGTACATCTACAACTGGAACATCTGCGGTGATCTAAAAGTAGTGGCACCACTATTAGGAATGCAGTATTGTCATTTCATTTGTGAATGGGACTCCCGTGCTAGAGAGTCTCATCACATTAAAAAGATCTGGCCGCTCTGTAAGCATTTGGTTGCAGGACAGAAAAATGTGGTGCATGAACCACTTGCCGACACAAGTAAGATATTTTTGCCTCCTCTTTATTTAAAACTCGGATTGATGAAAAACTTTGTGAAAGCGATGAACAAGGAAGGTGAAGGATTTCGATATTTGAGACAGATGTTTTCAAGAAGAATTGATGCCAAGATAAAGAAAGGCAATGATGACACCATCCATGGGGAATTAAAGCAAGACCACCAGCTCAGTTCATATAGACTATCGAATAGCCCTCAAATGTCGGTCATCACTGACCAGAGCCTGACTTGAACTAGCAACCTAGAGATTTATAATCCACTGCCAGCTTCTGTGAGTCACAGCTCCCACAAATGGAGTTTTACATTTACATTGGAGCATGTCCCAGAGGGTGAAATAATAGCATTAGCTTGTAATTACTTGTAGTCTTCTGCTTATTATAGCAAGCTGGAATGCGAGAGAGAATCTATTTATGAAATCTCTCAGGCTCATTCATCTCTTTACCAGGGGCTATACAACAGCATTTTCCAGCCAAGGACAAATAATGCCGACAATAAAATAATGTGATGTTTCCTGCAGTAAAAGAGAAGGTGGTGCAAATAAATTGAAACAATTTTTCAACAATTTTAAGTAATACATTTCATAAGAAATGGGAATGACCTTCATTTGACTCTCTATCCCCCATATGTTTTTTATTACCATTGATCAATGCTTCAACACTTCCTGTATGACATTTATTTGTAATGGCTCAGTAATGTCTTCACTCTCAATCGTGGAAATTTGCATATATGCAGCTTAGCTTTGCCTGAGGTACAAAATCCTAAACACGGGAGGCTCCTTTCTTTAAAAATGCAGTTCAGAACCTCATAGTTTAAAAGGAAAATGAGTAACGCGTTTTCATTAAACCTGGTTGTAATCATGTTAGAGGCTTTCCAGAGTCTACTTTGGCAGCCAACAAAGTGAAATTAAGTGAGTTAAGCCCAGCATCTTTGAAAGCAAATGTTTCATAATGGGGTGATTGTGTTTTTTTTCAAGTTTCCCAATTTATTATGGAATAATTTCAGCCTTACTTTGGCTATTCCTAGGTGTTGTTCCTCGACATCCATTTCCGAGTATGTCAATGTAACATCAAATATGTTTGGTCCTCTAAAAACTCCGGTACTAGTTTTTGCCTTTGTTTTCCCCTCCTCCCTCTGCTCACCATTGATACAGGGTCTTTAGTTCCTCTCTCTGCTGATGTGCTTGAGGTAGCTGAATTTACTTAATCGTAATCTTCATAACTATACAGTTACAATGAACACATAAGAATTGCCATACTGGGTCAGACCAAGGGTCCATCAAGCCCAGTATCGTGTTTCCAACAGCCGCCAGTCCAAGTCAAAAGTACCTGGCAGGTTCCCAAAAAGTAACCAGATTCCATGCTGCTTCCCTCCACGTATACCTTAATAATGGTTTATGGACTTTTCGTATAGAAACTTGTCCAGACTCTTTTTTTTTAAGCCCAGCTACCCTATTTCTTTTTATCACATCTTCCGACAAAGGATCCCAGAACTTAATTATGTGCTGAGCGAAAAAGATATTTTCTATTTGTTTTAAATGCACTAAGTAAATTCATGGTGTGGTTCCTAGTTTTTGGTCTTTTTGAATGAGTACATATTTAATTCACACTACACATTCCACTCCACTCAGAATTTTATAGACCTCCATTATATCTCCGTCAGCTGCCTCTGCAAATTGAAAAGCCCTAAGCTATTTAGCCTTTCCGCATAGCCTTTCCTTTAGCCTTTATCATTTGGATCATCCTTCTCTGTACCTTTCTAAATTTGCTGTATCATTTTGAGATGTAGGGAGCAGAACTGCGCACAGTACTCAAAGTACAGTCGCATCATAGAGCGATACAGAGGCATTATAATATTCTTTGTTTTGTTTTCTCGTCCTTTCATAATAATTACTAAGTCTGTTTGCCTTTATGGCTGCCACCACACACTGAAAAGAAAATTTCAGTGTATTATTCACAATGACGCCTAGATCCCTTTTCCTGGGAGGTGACTCCTAATGTGGAACTTAGCATTATGTATTTATAGTTTGGGTTATTCTTCCCTACCTGCATCACTTTGCACTGGTCCACATTAAATTTCCTCTGCCATTTGGATGCCAAGTCTTCCAGTTTCTCAAGGTCTTCTCCAATTTCTAAACAATCTGCATATTTTGTGTCTTCTAAAAATCTGATCTCCTCACTCATTTTTCCCCCATTTCCAGATCATTTATAAATATGTTAAAAAAACATTGGTTCCAATACTGATCTCTAGAGTATGCAACTATTCATCTTTCTTCAGTGAGAAAATTGACCATTTAATCCTACTCTGTTTTCTATTTTTTTAACGAGTTCCCAGTCCACAATAGGGCATTGCCTCCCATCCCATGGCTTTTCAACTTTCTGAGAAATCTCTCATGAGGGACTTAGTCAGATGCTTTTAGAAGATCCAGATACACTATGGGCCTGATTCTACAAGGCAGACAGTGGGGCTATACATCCCAGTGGGACATCCAACCCTGCTAGCCGCCCGCACTGTATGCTGCTTCCTGGCGCCCCCCCCCCCCCCGCACACACAGAGCAGTTGTGCATGCTGCAGGGATGGGAATGGTATGTGGGCAGAGACTGAGCAGAGAGTGGGCGGAGCATGGGTGGGACCGGCAGCTGGATGTACAGGGCCAATTCAGGTCACAGCCCTATACGTCTGGTGAGCACTGGGGGAGGGGGGGAATGGCCAGCTTATTCCACCTTGGAGGTAGAATAAGCATTGGCCACCCCCCAGATCAGCCGGCCAGCGCCCCAGCATCAACAGAGGCAAGTCAGGTGAGTCCCTGCCACCCGATCTGGGTCCTGGCTACCCCTGCTGGGTTTAGGCGGTGGGGAAATGGGTTCATACTGCGAAGGACTGGATATGCTGTAGGAGGGATGTCTCTGCAGCGATGCAGGGGCACACCAGGCCATCTCTCAGTGCCTGATCCTGCACCCACAGGAACGTCTTGCTCCCACGGTGCAAAATTGGGTGCTAATGGCCACATCCTGTTTGGGTCCATCCAGACGGCCCTGATGTGCCCCTTCTTTTATCGGGCTCCAAATCAATTGGTTTACCCTTATCCATATATTTATTCACACCTTTAAAAACTTGTCAATGAGATTTAATGCTCAGCAATTAAGATTTAATGCAAAGAAGTGCAGAGTGATGTACTTGAGATGCAGAAACCCAAAGAAGCTGTACACAATAGAGGAAGAGGGGTTGGTGTATTTGGACCAAGAGACGGAAATCAGAGTGATAGAAACATAGAAATATGATGACAGAAAAAGACCACATGGCCAATCTAGTCTGTCCTTCCATATCAACAACTACAACAGTCCCATTTTTACCTTTAGAGATCCTCTGTGTTTGTCCCATGCTTTTTTGAATTCAGTTACTGTCCTCATCTCTACCACCTCCACTGGGAGACTATTCCACAGATCCACTACTCTTTCCGTAAAGAAATATTACGCATATCACTACTGAATCTATCTCCCTTCACCCTCATCCAATGTCCCCTCGTAGCAGAACTTGCTTTCAATTGAAAGAGGCTCTCTCCCTGAACATTTATGCCACGGAGGTATTTAAACATCTCAATCATATCACCTCTATCCCGCCTTTCCTCTAAGGTGTACATATTAAGATCCTTCAGTCTGTCCTCATATGCTTTAGAATGAAGACCACTAATCATTTTAGTAGCCACCCTCTGCACCGACTCCATCCTGTTCACATCCTTTTGAAGGTGCGGTCTCCAGAATTGCACACTATACTCCAAATGAGGTCGCACCAAAAACTTATAGAGAGGCATTATCACCTCTTTTTTGCTGCTAGCCATTCCTCTCCGTATGCACCCAAGCATCCTTTTAGCTTTTGCCGTCGCCTTTTCTACCTGTTTAGCTACTTTAAGATCATCAGACACAACCACGCCTAGGTCCCGCTCTTCTTTAGTGGACAAAAGTACTTCACCCCCTATACTCTATTGCTCCCTTGTATTGCTGCAGCCCAAATGCATGACCTTACATTTTTTAACATTAAATCCCAGCTGCCAAATTCTAGACCATTCTTCAAGCTTAGCTAGATCCCTCGTATCTACACCTTCCTGGGTGTCTACTCTATTGCAGATTTTGGTATCATCCGCAAAGAAGCAAACCTTACCCGACAGCCCTTCCGCTATATCACTAACAAAGATGTTAAAAAGAATCGGACCAAGGACAGATCCCTGGGGCACACCACTGGTAACATCCTTCTCCTCAGAGTGAGCTCTTGTACTCTTTGTCACCTCCCACCCAACCAATTTCTAACCCAAGCAGTAACTTTAGGGTCCATTCCTAGGGTGCTCAGTTTGTTTATAGGTCACCTGTGAGGAACAGTGTCAAAGGCTTTACTGAAATCTAAATACACCACATCTAGAGCTCTCCCTCGGTCCAACTCCCTGGTCACCCAGTCAAAGAAATCAATCAGATTTGTCTGACAAGACCTGCCTCTGGTGAATCCATGCTGCCTCGGATCCTGTAATCCGCTGGACTCCAGAAACCTCACTATTTTCTCTGTCAGCAGCGTTTCCAATAATTTACTCACCACCGAAGTTAAACTAACCGGCCTGTAGTTTTCAACCACATCCTTACTTCCGCTTTTGTGTAAAGGCACCACATGAGCCTCTCTCTAGTCCTTTGGCACCACTCCCGACTCCAACGAGGCTTTGAAAAGGTCAGTCAGTGGAGTTGCTAGAACGTCCCCAAGTTCCCTCAGTATTCTTGGGTGTATCCCATCCGGTCCCATCGCTTTGTCTACTTTAAGTTGAGCTAGTTTCTCACAAACACAGTCTTCTGAAAATTGTTTAAGATGTCCCTCGCTTCTGTTCCTATTTGTGGATGTTTTCTGAGGTCCTGCTCCTGGTTCTTCATCTATGAACACAGAACAAAAATATTTGTTAAGCAATTCCGCTTTATCCTTATCAGCTTCTACATATTCCCCCCCTACACCCTTGAGTCTGACAATACCACTTTTGCCCTTCCTCTTCTCACTAATATATCTGAAAAATGTCTTATCCCCCCCATTTTATTGCATTGGCTATATCCTCCTCCTTTTGAATCTTTGCCTTCTTGACTACTTTGCTAGCTTCTCTAAGTTTTTCCAAATACAGATGCCTGTCTTCCTCTCTCTGTGATCTCTTGTATTTCATGAAGGCCTCCCTCTTTTTCTTCACTTTTTCAGCTACTTCCTTCGAAAACCATAGCGGTCTCCTTTTCCTTTTGCCTTTATTTACCATTTTAACAAAAAGGTTGGTTGCCCTTAAAATACCCCCTTTCAGTTTTGCCCACTGTTTTTCTACATCCCCCAGCTGTTCCTATCCCACTAACGACTCCCTGAGGTATTGGCCCATCTTCGCAAAGTTGGTCTTCCTAAAGTCTAAGATCCTCACCTTGGAATGGATTCTAACAGCCCTAGTCCTAATACTGAACCACACCATCTGGTGATCACTGGATGCAAAATGATCTCCCACTACAACATCAGAAACACTTTCACCATTGGTAAGCACCAAGTTCAGTATGGCCCCTTCACGTGTGGGTTCTGTTACCAATTGCCTGAATAGTTCTCCTTGTAGAGAATCCAGGATCTCCTTACTTCAAGATGATACTGCAGCAGGAATGTGCCAATCAACATCTGGCATATTGAAATCTCCTATCAGTAGCACTTCCCCTTTCCTAGCAATGCTGCGTATGTCTTCAATTAACTCTCTGTCCAGCTCTTCCTCTTGTGAGGGAGGTCTGTATATCACACCAATGCAAATAGATTTCTCTTTCCCTCTTTCTAGTTTAACCCACAATGCCTCCTCTCTCCCTTTTAAGCTCTGTAATTCCAAAGCTTTAATAGTAGTTTTTACATATAGTGCCACTCCTCCTCCCCTTCTTCCTACCCTGTCCTTTCTGAATAAAGTATAGCCAGGTATAGTTACATCCCAATCATGGTTTTCTGTGAACCATGTTTCTGTAACTGCCACTATATCCAAGTCAGCCACTCCCACCAAAGCTTCAACATCAGGGATCTTATTGCCCATGCTACGGGCATTTATACACACTGCTTTCCATATGTTACCCCTGTTACCCATTTCCATAAAGGTATTTAATGTATCACCTACCTGGGGGCTTTCACTTACCTGGGAGCTTTCTTCACCCATCCCCAGCGAATCTAGTTTAAAGCCCTCTTCAGTAGATTAGCCAGTCTACTACCGAAGATGTGCTGACCTTTCTTGGACAGATGGATGCCATCTCTGCTCTGCAACCCTTGGAACAGCATCCCATGGTCTAGGAAACTAAAACACTCTTGATGATACCATCCACGCAACCATGCATTCATCTCCAGGATGCGAGCCTCTCTGCCTTGGCCTTTACCCTCAGCAGGGAGGATTGAAGAGAACACCACCTGTGCACCTAACTGCTTCACCCTCTGTCCCAGAGCCCTGAAGTCACTTTTGATACGTTCCGAGGTATATCTGGCAGTATCATTTGTTCCAACATGGATTAGCAACATTGAGTAATAGTCAGTGGGCTTGATGAGTCTCGGCAAACTCTCCATAACATCTTGGATAGTGTCTGAGGATCTCAAGGTGGCAAAGCAGTGTGACAATGTGGTGGCTAAAGCCAGAACGATGTTAAGCTGCATACAGAAAGGAATAACCAGCAGAAAGAAGGAGGTATTAGTGCATCTGTACAGGTCTTTGGTGAGGGGTAAGCCATCTGGGGTGGCAGGTACAACCTTAAGCTAAGGCATAGAGGGGGAGTAATTTGCACAGAGTGGCAGTTGCAACTCTACAGTTCTACAACTCTAGCCCTCTTACTGAGAAGACTAGATGGACCATGCTGGTCTTTATCTGCCATCATTTGCTATGTTACTATGTTAGACTGGTTAGGCCAGACATCCCTCTCCTAAATCCATGTTAACTTCGTCCCATTAATCCATGACTTTCTGTGTGTTCATTAATTTAGTTCTTTATAATAGTTTCTACCATTTGGTCCAGCACTGATATCAGGCTTCCCAGGTCACCCCTGGAACCATTTGCACCTTCAAATCTTTAGGTATCATCCATGATTTTAATGATAGGTTACTAATAGCAGAATTGCAATTTCATTTTTTATTTCTTTTAGTAGTCTCGGGGGTATAGCATCCAGTCCAGGTGATTTGCTACTTGCTTTCTTTGTTGCTGGCTTAGTTTCTCAGTTAGACTTACTGCATCCTGTAGGTTCATTAAAATTTGTTTCATTTCCTCTGAGTCATACCCATTTAATACCATCTTCATCAGCAAAGACCAAAGCAAAGAATTCATTTAGGGAGCCCTTTTACTAAAGTGCACTAAGCAATTAATGAACGATCTAACATATGATAACCATTAGCACGAGCCTATTGCACCAAAAGGTACATTTCAGATACTACGAGAAGACTGGAATTCAGACATTGCCTTTACAAACTTTACACAATTCTGCTGGCATTTTAGAAAAGGAGTTGTCAAACATGTAGCCTTTTCTACAATACATTTAAGGAGGTGCAGCTAATGGAATCCAAGGAATTATACGGAAAGGAATGAAGAAAAAAAGCAAAAATATTATAATGCCTCTGTAGTACTCTGTGGAGTGGTCACACCTAGAATACTGTGTGTCTTTCAGGGCACTGCATCTAAAAAAGTTAGCGAAATTGAAAAAGATACAGAAAAAGGCAACCAAAATGTTAAAGGGAATCAGTGGCGTACCATAGGAGGGGCAGTGGGTGCAGTCCACCCTGGATGCTGGCCAGGAGGGGAGATGCGCCTCCACTGGGACCATGGAGCAGCGCTGCAAACTTAACGTTAAGCTGGCTTGCTGTGGAGTCTTGTGTTTCAGGGCCGGCTGCTCTTCTCTCATGGTCCAAGTCTTATGAATCATAAGACTTTGGCCAGGGGACAAGAGCTGCTGGCCCTGAAGCGCAAGGCACTGTGGCAAGCCAGCTTAACGGTCAGTTTGGGTAGGGGGGTGTATTGCTGTGCACAGGACCATGCCACTTGGGTGTTGCTGGCAGCACGGTGGGGAGGGGGGATGGCTAGGAATGCCACTGAAGAGAATGGAAGGATACCCCTATGAAGAAAGGCTTAAAAGGTTAGGGCTCATCAGCTTGGAAAGGAGATGACCGAAGAGAGATATGATAGGAGGTGTATAAAACAATGAGTGAAGTAGAACAAGTAAATGTGAATTGGTTGACTATTCCTTCAAACAATATAAAGACTACAGGGCATGCAATGAAGCTACAAAGCCAGGGCAGGTGCAAGGACAGGAGGTGTCTTAGGCAGGGCCTCCATCCTGCCTTTCCTCCTTCCAGTAGGGGCTATTGCTGCTGCCCCTCTCCAGGGCCTGAAATGGTGGCAATGGCTTTCAAACTGCAATGCAGTACTTACCTCACACCTCCAGTGTTATATCGCGGTTTGTGGCTTCTACAACTTGCTGTTTCCACCCTCCCCTCTGATGCAACTTTCAGTTTATGAAGGGGCAGAAGCGGCAGGTCCTAGAAGCCACAAACTGTGATGCAGCACCGGTTTGAAAGCCATTGCCACGGCTGCAGGCCCCTGGAGGGCTGGCGCTCTAGGCGGCTACCAAGACACCTGATGGTGGTGCCATCCCTGGTAAAAGCTGTTAGTCTAGCAGGGTTTATAAAAGGTTCAAATAGGTTCCTAGAGGAAAAGTCCATAAACCATTATTAAAGTGGACTGGGGGAAATCCACTGCTTACCCCTGGGATAAGCTCCATGGAATCTGTCTACATTTTTTGATTCCTAGAAACGAACATAAAAACATGATGGTGGATAAAAACCATATGGCCATCCAGTCCGCCTTTCTGTACCAGCTACTACAGACCCTTTTTTTCCTTTAGAAATCTTCTGTGTTTGTTCAATGCTTTCTTGAATTCAGATACTGTCCTCGCCTCTACTACCTCCACTGGGAGGCCATTCCATGTATCTATCACGCTTTCCTTAAAGAAATATTTCAGTATATTATTCTGAGTGTCTGTTCCCTTTCATCTTCCTCCTATGCCCCCTAGCTCCCTTTCAACTGAAAGATGCTCTCCCTTTTGTGAATTTATGCCGCGAAAGTATTTAAACATCTCTATCATATTAGTCCGCTCCCGCCTTTCCTCCAAAGTATACATATAGAGATCTTTAAGTCTGTCCCCATATGCCTTACTACAAAGCCCACTGACCATTTTGGTAGCCACCCCCTGCACTGACTCCATCCTGTTTATATCCTTTTGAAGGTGTGGTTGCAGAACTGCACACAATACTCCAAATGAGATCGCACCCAAGACTTATACAGAGGCACTATCACTTCTTTCTTCCTGTTGGCTATTCCTCTCCCTATGCACCCAAGTATCCTTCTTGCTTTTGCCATTTCCTTTTCTACTTGTTTAGCCACCTTAAGATCATCAGAAACAATCATGCCCAGGTCCCACTCTTCTTTTGTTGACATAAGAACTTCTCTCCTTATGCTTTTCCATTCCCTTGGATTTTTGCAGTCCAAATGCATGACCCTACATTATTTAGCATTACATCTCGGCTGACAAACTCTTGACCACTCTTCAAGCTTCACTAGATCCCTCCTCATGGTGTTATCTACTCCCTCCTGGATGTCTACTCTATTGCAGATTTTTTGTATAATCTACAAAGAGGCAAACTTTACCCAACAGCCCATCCACAAAAGCACTAACAAAAACGTTAAAAAGAATCAGACCAAGAATAGATCCCTGCGGCACACATTCTTCTCCTCAGAGACAGCTCCATTTACCCATTCTCAAATCTTGCCAGTGGATTGGCCACTGTTGGAAACAAGATACTGGTCTTGATGGACCATTGGTCTGACCCAGGATAGCATATCTTATGTTCCTTTGATGTTGGATGAGGTTGGCTAAGAATCAAGCTTGACCTTCTCAAATGCAGCTATGAACTGTGCTTGTCCTTGCTGTACACGGCCCAGTTGCTAGAACTTTGGATTTTTATGTTTATGTTTAATGTTCCATGTTATCGTTTATCATGTTAACTGTACATAGTTATGAAAAAAAAAACAAAAAAAAAAAACGATGTTCTATGTAAAACATGTTCACTAAATGTTACCTGTAAACTGCCTTTGATCTTTGGAAAAAGCGGTATAGAAATAAGCATAAATAAATAAAAAAAAATGTTTATTATATTTAATATACTGCCCTTTATTAAATAAAAACAGAGCGGAGTACAATTATCAAAAAGTTATAAGAATGGCCAGTGGCCAAGAAAATGAAAAGAAATTACAATGTAAATAGGACAGTGGATAGTAAATCATGCATACCAGACAGGAGAAGTAGACAACACTAAGGGACAGAAGAAATGCAGTCACATGGGGGAGTAGGTAAGTCAAACGCAGAGGAAAACAAATGGGTCTTTAGGTGTGTTTTGAAGGTACCGTAGTTTTGTTCAAGTCTGAGCGAGGTAGGTAGCGAATTCCAGATTGCAGGTCCCACAAAGAAAAAAGCGGAAGTGCGGGTTGATTGCAAATGGGCACGAGGACATGGACACAGATTAAATCATGTTATCAGTAAGCACTGTTTTTGCTTTCTTAAGAGAGAAAATAGATTTATTCTGCAGAATATAGGAGTGATCATAGCCAAAATACATTTTGGTTTGTGTTTCTATGAAACCAATTTTTCCCAATTATCTTGCATGTTTTACCTATTGCATGCTCATTTTACCTATTCATTTTTTAGGCACACATTGTATCTAAGCAAGAACGTTTGTGTGTGTTTAATTGATTATACATGCATTAATTTATCTAAGCAGTTTGCATGCACTTTAAATTTTCAGGCTCCCAAATGAAGTGAATGGTTGCTTACAAATGCACATCTCTAAAATCTCTATCTGGAATGACTCAGAAGTATCTGATGGATATGGAAAGCATTTTTGACACTGCTAAAAATATCCTTTTTTTCCATTTTCATTTATGTTATTCTGGAGGAGAGAGTAATGTTAAAAGTTTCTGAAAGTGCTCCCAAGTTAACAGCTTCCCCCATTATTTTTGAATATGATGCTTGCATTGAGTTCTGATGACCTCCAATAGGATAAAAAAACCACATATCAACTCATGCTGAACAAGATGCAGGGCCAGGGTAAGTACGTAGCCATTCCTCTACATGGCAGGGCTGACGGGACCCCCAGAAGCCATACAGAACAAGTTTAGTTGGTGGCTGTGGCCAAAAAGCTCCCACACTTCTTACTATTCCCAGAACAAAACTTCTATCACTTCCCAGCAAGGGCAATCACATGAGCTCAAAAAAACAAGAGTGGAACCCGGGAGCAGTCCAAGTACAAATATCCATTTATCATGCTCTCCCCAGGTGCACAAAAATGTACAACAGAAGGCCAATAAAAATGGACAGAGTCCACAGAAACAAAGTCAAATGGTGGTAAAAAGTCTAGAATATGCTCACAGTCCTCAAGTTCCCTCTCTGACTCTGGGCATCTCCCTGTAGGTAAGGCTCTCCTTCCTCCTCAGGGCATATAGAATTTAGGGACTACCTCTCTTTTCTCTCTTCTCTCCTTTCAGTTCAGGCAGCAGCACCCCACACCATCAAATGTTCATTCCCCCTTTCCAGACACTCCAACAGATCCCTCCTGGATCAAGGCTAGCAGATTGCACCCGGGACTTGAGCCCTACCTTCTTTCCTCCTGGGTCCTTCACCTGAACTCTCACTGACCAAAGATCCACTCCCCTTCTTCTCTGGGTTGTAACCTGATAGACAGCTCTTTTTGACTCTCATGCTCTCTTACTGTAACCTGGCCTCCAAGCACACCAGCCTTAGTTATACCCTGCTAGATGTTACTTCAGGCTGGAACACCTCTGGAGGGAGCGCAGTGGAAAAACACTACTGTCCAGTGACTTTGTTATCAGAGAACTGACAACAAATTCACTGGAGCAATAAAAAAATAAATTCAGGATACTTTGGATCAGCGGTTCTCAACCTGTGGGTCGCGACCTCCATGGGGGGTCGCCACAGGATTTAGCAGGGGTCGCCTCGCCTCACCTCACTCCGCCGTTAAAAAAAAAAGCACCCAAGTTGCTGCCGAGTCCGCTTCTCGGCAGCGGCAAACTCACCGCCTTCCAATCCGTTCTAATGCAGCCACGGCTCCCTGCCTCTTAGGGAACCATGGCTATGCCAGTAAAACCGTTGCGGAGCCTTCCTGTCTCGTGACGGGCTCCGTGCAGCATTGTCCTGTCTCCAAAGGAAGTTCTTTACCACTTCCTTTGGAGGCAGGACAATGCTGCACAGAGCCCGTTGAGAGATGGGAAGGCTCTGCAACGGTTTCACAGGTATAGCCGCGGTTCCCTAAGAGACAGGGAGCCGCGGCTGTAGAAGAACAGCAGGGCAGCAGCAGGCAGACAGGGAGAGTGGAGGAGGGGGCAGGGATCCTGCAACGGGGCTGACATGGAGGGATGGATGGAGGGAAGGAGGAAGGGAGGGGTCTGACATGGACAGGGGGGCTCACATGGAGAGAGGGGGGGCTGACATGAATGGAGGGAGGGAGGGAGGGAGGGGAGGGCTGACATTGATGGATGGAGGGAGGGGGCTGACATGGACAGAGGGGGGCTGTCATAGACAGGTGGGCTGACATGGAGGGAGGGAGGGCTGACATGGAGGGAGGGGGAGCTGACATGAATGGAGGGAAGGAGGGAGGGGAGAGCTGACATGGAGAGAGGGAGGGAAGGGTGGCTGACATTGATGGAATTTGTTACCGGAGGATGTAGTAAAGGCTGTTAGTGTAGCTGGGTTTAAAAAAGGTTTGGATAAGTTCCTGGAGGAAAGGTCCATAAACCATTATTAAGAAGGGACCCAGGATATCAACTAGAGGGAGGAGTGGCTCCGTGGTTGGGACAGGTTACCTCAGGCCGGAGGGCCGGGAGTTCAATTCCCACATGGGGACAAGCAACCTCAGGCTGGAGGGACTGGGGTCTCTAGTCCCATGGCCGCTCCTTGTGGCCTTGGGCAAGCCACTTAACCCTCCATTGCCTCAGATACACTTAGATTGTGAGCCCTGCAGGGACAAGGGAATAAAAAGTACCTGTTAGTATACATGTAAACTGCTCTGATGTGTAAGTAAAGAGTGGTATATCAAATGCCTAAAACCAAAAACCAATGCTTGACCCAGTACAAGCATTGTGGAACCTGTGTCTTTTGAGGAAATTGCTAGGTACGTATGACCTAGATTGGCCACTGTTGGAAACAGGATACTGGGCTTGATGGACCTTGGTCTGACCCAGTATGGCATATCTTATGTTCTTATGGATGGATGGAGGGAGGGAGGCTGACATGGACAGAGGGAGGGGGCTGACATGGAGGAAGGGGGGCTGACATGGATGGAAGGATGGATGGAGTGAGGGACGGAGGGGGACTGACTGGACAAAGGGAAGAGACAGGGGGACATACTGTACAGACGGGCAATAAATGCCGGACAGAGGGGAGAGACAGTGCAGGTCAGGATTATAATGGGCAGATGGGGGGGGGGGGGGCTAGGACTGGTAATGGGTTGATTAGGGAAGGCTAGGACTGGGAATGGACTGATCAAGGGGAGGTTGGGACTGGTAATGTGCTGATAGGGGGGTAGGACTGGTAATGGACTGATGGGGGGCTAGCACTGGAAATGAGCTGATCGGGGAGGTTAGGACTGGAAATGGGCTGATGGGGTGGTAGGACTGGTATTGGGCTAATTAGGGGAGCCTAGCACTGGTAATGGGTTTGAGGAGGGACTAGCACTGGAAATGAGCTGATTAGGGGAGGCTAGCACTGGTAATGGGGTTGAAGAGGGACTAGCACTGGAAATGAGCTGATTAGGGGAGGCTAGCACTGGTAATGGGGTTGAGGAGGGACTAGCACTGGAAATGAGCTTATTAGGGGAGGCTAGCACTGGTAATGGGGTTGAGGGGGGACTAGCACTGGAAGCGAGCTGATTGGGGGTCTTCGACTGGGAATGGGCTGATTGTGGGGAGGGGAGGATAGAGCTGCTGGCCCTGGAAGAAAACTGGGGGCTAAGGCTACAAATGGGCTGATATGAGGGGATGGGAGAATGGAACTGGAAGAGAGTGGATCTGAGAGGGGCTGCCATGGTATTTGTACTAGAAGGGACTGCTCAGTGGGGAAGGAGGGGGACTGGAAGGGAATGGACACCAGTGGCAGTCATGGGAATGCAAGTTGACATTGGAAGGTACTGCGAGTGAGGACTGGAAAGGGGCTGATACTGGGGATGGTTACTGGGACTGGAAATAGGCTGATGGAAAGAAGTGAAGAAAATGAAAGAAGAGATAAGAAATGGCACATGGACCATAGACCACAGACAGAGAGCTAAGAGAAGACAGGAAAGCAGAAGCCTCAGATCGGGACCAGCATGATCAGAGAATAAATTGGTCAGACAACAAAGGTAGAAAAATAATTTTATTTCATATTAGTGATTTGACTACAAAATCATCATAATTTTGAAATCAAATATTGTTACTTGTTATTGTAATTATTGTGGTTTAAATAAGTAAATTTTATAAATAAAAACATATTGCAAAGGCCTATAATATATTAATAATTCAACAAATGATTACAGCGACAATGTGTTAACGGTAAAGGAAGAGAGGCGCATTTGATTTTATCATTGGGGGTCACCACATGTTGACCAATGGTACAAGGGGTCACGGTACAAAAAAGGTTGAGAACCACTGCTTTGGATGGTAATGCCTAAGATGTTATGACTATTGCATGTTCAGGTAACATGAGACAAATCTTTTACAATATGTACCTTTAAATAACGATCCAGAGTCCTTTTGAAATATTAAATTTAAATATTTTATTAACTTGCATACCTAAAAGACCTAGGGGTATGTTTACTAAGCAGTCTTAACGTGCGCCCGGCAATAGTGTGCAGGATGCCATAAAAGGAGTGGGCATTTCGGTCTTAACGTAGCAAAATGGGATTATCGCGCGATAACGCGCGCTGCGCACATTATCGGGCGAAACGCCGCTAATCTTAAGTAGGCGCACAGACATGCAAACATAGAAGCAGAGGTGTAGCACAATGGTTAATACACTGACTGATGGTACAGGGGTCATGAGTTTGATCCCCCAGTGTGCCTAATGCATAAGGCTGGCTGAGGCATCACCCTTTATGTTTAAGTAGTGATTTTTGAGGCATTTTACTTTTATTTTAATTAGTGCTGCCAGCAAATACACCCTCACGGTGGCGTAACCTAAGGTGCCGCATAAGGCACCCCATAACGCACTCCATAGGGCACATTATAAAGTGCACTGTCCGCCAAGGCACCCTATAATGTCCCCTATAGGACACATTATAAGGCACCTTATAAGGCGCTTGATAGGGCGCCTTATAAAGCACCTTAAGGTTACAGTACTCTGAGAGTGTTTTTGCTGGCAGCACTAATGTACTTAAAAATAGACAATGCCTCAGACAGCCCTATCAAATAACTCCACCATGGGTTTGAACCCATGACCTCTGGCTTCACAGGTAGTGATGTAACCAGTGGGCTACAGCTGCTAACAAACCCCTGGCTGGCTGCAGAAGGACTGCACGTCACCACACAAACTGTCTGCTGTGGTTACCAGGATAGGGTTAACCCACCCATACCCATGATGCACTGCACATGCAAATCAGCAGTCGACAGATGGGCACAAGATGGGGTATGCACCCCCACAGCACCTCGGCCTGGTAGGGGGAACTGACCATGTGTTGTACTGGCACAGAGTAGCCGCAGACCGTCACATTGTGCGGGTACTGTGCTCACCCTGAGGGTGAGGTGGGGCGCCTAGCACCAGGTCCACAACACCTTTCATGGCTGAAATACGCCATGCTGCAGGTCCCCATCAGTGCTACTGTGTGTGATAGGTAGTTCCTGCAGACACACCTAGGTTACATCTGTGTCCTTCTGTATTTCTCAGTCATGTCTAGCCCTTATGGGCTATGATGCACCCAGAATAGTGCATGTCCTGTGTTGGTGCCATGGTTACATGATGTAGGTGAAGGGGGGGGTGTTTAGACCCATAGGCGGATTATGTACCACCACACAACCCACCCTCTGGGGCTCAGGGTGGGAAACAGGATCGCCCACCAATAGATCCACATTCTACCTCCCTGCAATGGTAGCAGTAGAGGGGACCATCAACCCCAGTCCTGCTGGGGAACAGACACCCTACAGAGCAGGCAATGCAGAGCTGTACACATCCATAAAGCAATAGCAGACAGACAGTAGGCCTGGAAATGCTCAGCTGCCCCCCACTACTATCTGACATTCTCCAGAAGCAAGCCTCCAGCCGCTGCACCCTGCAAGGTGCTCCAGCAAGACACATACTAGCTGCAGACTGTCTGCTAGCTAGTCCATAGTGCATGGTCCTGGAGGAGATGCGTGTACCCAGAACTGGGATGTCAGCATACACACCAAGCAGATAAGTCAGTGATTGGGCCCCAAAAGGGACCCATAAATATCACATGAGAGAAATACTATATAGTACTATGGGGGAACCTAGCCATGCCGTGGTCACTGCTCAGTCAGGGTGAGAGTGACCTCCCAGCAGGACATGCTGTGGCCATGCTGTCCGTGCAGGTGGTGGCTGGGTATTACAATGTCCGAGCCATTGCCCTATGCCCTGTGCAGATGCAGCCAGGCCAGGCCACCCTATCCAGGCTATTCCCACAGTACCTTGCTCCTTATTATGCACATTGGCAGGCCAATACTGGCAACAGTGTTAGAAGTGTGGGCTGTGGAGGGTGTTGGTAGCCACCACACACTGGATAGACAGACACACACTCCACACACCTATGCCAGCATTGTGCAACTATAGAGGTGTTTGGCAGCCCTGGCCACCACACCAGTCCTGGGCACAGTGCAGGCATGGCTATGGTATGCAATACTGTTGGGGTCACTCTGTCAGACACCAGACCTGAGGCACACTCCACAGACATCAGAAAGGTTGCTATGATGCAGCTCAATCAGCCAATTGTGCTTAACGTAGGAATTGCTATCTGCCAGTTATCATAGCAACCTTTTGATAGCTGTGTACAGTTTTCCCATGTTTAGGGTGGCATTGCTAAGGTATGCAAGTGCTAGTATGGGGAGATGCACGCAGGGCCCAACATCCTGCCTCTCCAGGAGGCTTGGGATAATGGAGCCTGTGGGTGCGGGTGTATCTGCCCCTGTTGGCAGCTGCTCTAGGGTAGAGGTTCCCAACTCCAGTCCTGGAGGGCCAAACACTGTTCGGGTTTTCATGCTGTCCCTAATGAATATGCATGAGATACATCTGCATACCATGGGGGCGGTTCATAGCAATGCAGCACAGCCACATTTATTAGAGGCAGCATGGAATCTGAAAGGTGTTTGGTCCTCCAGGACTGTATTTGGGAGACTCTGCTCTAGGTAATGCACATGTTTATGGTGTCTGTGCTCTGTAGGGTAAAATGTAGGTGTTTTGGGCATGTCTACGTCATCTGCACTACAGATTCTGTCTGTATTAGCACGTTGTAGAAGTGGGTAAAATATGGGGGCTGGGTTGGCAGGAACCACAGCTGGGACTTGAACCTGTGACCTTCTGCTCCTGAACACACTGGCTGTGTGTACTGCACCACTGTGTTGCCACAGAGACAGTGCATTCCCTGGGGATACCATGACTGTTCATCAGACAGAGCCTGTCTGTTGCAGTGCATGGCACCTACCTACACAGGGCTAGGCCACGGTCTGCTCTGGGCAGCTGCCACTGCCCCCTCCACCACCAGTACCCCTCTGCCACCCTGCTGACATGCCCGTCTGCTGGTGGTGCTGGTGGAGCGCAGTCTCAGGCCATCCATTGTGCGGGTAGGTGGCTGCCTATGGTGCATGGTCTGGGGTAGGGGTGCCTGCATAGATGTCCACGCTTCCCCCCAGTACCGCCTGCCAATGTTCTGTGCCCTTGGGGGTACTGCAGTGCCAGGCCCCACAGTACCTGCTGGGTACTATCCCCTGTGAGAAGCACACTCGTGCCCATGCTGGGCCCTCATCAGTTGCTGTCTGGCTGCTCTACTGTTTCAGTATTCCTATGGGCCACCTAGGCATCACCCTAGTCTGCACTGTGGCCCAGCTGCAGCACAGCATGTGCCGTCTGCAGCCCTCTGTGTCCTCTTTCCCAGCATCTGTCTAGTTGCCCATTCCGACATGCCCGCCCTGCTGTTGTGGAACATGTGCACGCCATAGGAAACCTGTCCAATGGAGAGGGAAACCCTGATCAGCGCTATTTCACTATGGATCATTCACCTTGTATGGGGACGGAGCGTAGACCCTTCCAAAATTCATATCATTTTTTTGGAGCTTTCTTGGGAGTGTTTTTCGACGTTTCCCATTAATATCATTATTGCCCAGCTTGGTTATGTTTTTTTTATATTTTGTTAGGGTCATTTTCAATGTGTATTTGCACTTTCGTTCCGTGCACATGTATCACACTTATCACTTTTTTGTAGGTTTCCCTGGTTTTGCTGTACATTGCTGACAGAAATGGTTTCTCTTCCCTTTAAATCAGCTCTAACGCCAGGGTTTCACTGGCGTTAGTTTTCAGTCTCGGATTTCACAGCGTTAGTGTGCAGAGAGCCTCTCCCCTCCCACTCTCCGCCCATTGACCCCTTCTCTCCGCCCCTGAGGAGCCTTCCTCCACCTTCCGGGATCCTTTCCCCGCCTTCAGCGCTCGTTTGCGCCGCTGTGTGCATTATCGTGCGATAAGGTACCTGTGCGCCTGATAAAGCTCCCTTATCGCGCGATAACGTCACAGACAGTTAAGACAGTTTAGTAAACATACCCCCTAGTATAGGAATTACAATGTCTGAGCAGCAACAATTGAGCACAGCTAGTATTAAAATAACCTAACTAGTCTTTCTTTCTTGTTTTACAGAATGCAAATGCACTGTGTGCCTTCGAGAAGTTCACATCAAAATGACAGTATACGAGTCAGATAAGTATTCCCTTAAACCAGTGGTTCTCAACCTTTTTTGTACCGTGACCCTTTTTACCATTGGTCAACTTGTGATGACCCCCAATGATAAAATCAAATGTGTCTCTCTTCCTTTACCGTAAACGCATTGTCGCTGTTGTCAGATTTGGTCAGTTATTCTTCTGTAGGTCCTGGGTTCATTTCACTTCACAGAGGCAGGACGGCTTGTAATAAGACAAGCAAACAGGTGTGGCTTGGAGAAAGGTTTTTATGTAGAAATAGGTTTAATACATAGGTATTGAACAGAGGCATATAGTGATTGTTACAGAGCTGTTTCCGTGTGCATCAATGAATCTGTGTGTGCATGTGCGTGTGTGAAGTGTGAGATAGAGAGATAGGCCCGAACATGTGGCTCAGAGCCTCATGGCAAAAGAGAGAGAGAGAGAGAGAGAGAGAGCAGGGGAGGGGTGAAGGGAATTGATTATCAGAGCCTCCTGTCCTTCATGTCCAAGGGATGGTGAGAGAGAGAGAGAGACAGGAAGTGTTTCTGTCTTTTATAGTGAACTGAATCCTTTCCAGCACTTCCCCTTGAGGTCTGCTAGCCACTCCCTTTAAGGTCTGCTATTCTTGGTTTAGCAAGGAGGGGCTTCAGACAGGCCTTAGAGCTTGAAATCACCAGGGGGTCAGAGTTAATCTCATCTTGTAAACTGTCCTATTACCTTTGGAGACCAGAGTCCATAACTGCATGAAATGTATGCTGACAGCTGTAATCATTTGTTGAATTATTCTTATATTATAGGCCTTTGAAATATGTTTTTATTTATAAAATTTACTTATTTAAACCACAATAATTAATCACAATAACAAGTAACAATATTTGATTTCAAAATTATTATGATTTTGTAGTCAAATCACTAATATGAAATAAAATTAGAACATAAGAAATGCCATACTGGGTCAGACCAAGGTCCATCAAGCCCAGTATCCTGTTTCCAACAGTGGCCAATCTAGATCATAAGTACCTAGCAGTTTCCCCAAAAGACACAGGTTCCACAATGCTTGTTTGGGTCAAGCAGTGATATCCCAGGTCCCTTTTAATAAGTGGTTTATGGACCTTTCCCTCCAGGAACTTGTCCAAACCTTTTTTAAAGCCAGGTACACTAACAGCCTTTACTACATCCTCCGGTAACAAATTCCAGAGTTTGATTACACGTTGAGTGAAAAAATATGTTCTCTTATTAGTTTTAAATAGTTTACCCTGTAGCTTCATTGGATGTCCCCTAGTCTTTCTATATTCTGATGACGTAAACAATTGATCTACATTTATTCGTTCCACTCCATTAATATATAGACCCCTATCATATCTCCCCTCAGCTGTCTCTTTTTCATGTTGAAGAGCCCTAACCCTTTTAGCCTGTCTTCATAGGGCTATCCATCCATTAGGAAGATAAACAATACTGGCTTCTCTCAGTGTTTCACCAGTGCATATACAGAGTGACAACATCAGTGAAAGTTGCTCGTCTGCCTCCCACCTGCTGGTAAGGGGACATAACCCACTCATTTGAGCTGGTCTACCAGGATAAAGCAAAGTGACACCAATGGAAAGATACTCAATAAATTTATAGTTTGAAAATTCTCACCACCACAATGAAAAGACTAGCTGATCAAATTGCTTGTATGATGTCATCAATTCAGAAAATGTAAAAAGAAATGCTGGTTTAACAGCATTTGAGAAGCCATTTTCATCCTCATGTAGCTCTCCTACTAGTATAGAGGTTCATAACTCATCTGGGTGATCCGGTACACCTGCTGGTCAGTAGACAACCTTACAAAATATTAGGGGCTTTTCAGGACTTTAGTTTCATAAGTCTGAATTTTCATTCAATTTTAAATGCATGTTAAGTATAACATTTTAACATATCATTGTATAACACCACACATTAAAACACTGTCCATCAGATCCATGATTTAAGACTTACTGACCTGCCTCCTTGAGTTTATTTTATATCCACCTCATCCAAATGCCTAATCTACTCCTGGGCTTAAATAAGGCAGTGGGAATTCCTAAGCAGTCCCAGCAGGGAAAGTATGGAGGAGTGTTAGTATACATACAAGAGAAGGGTATCTTTTCCCCACATTTTAAATCATAGTTTTAGGGTTCTTTCGGGGAGAGAAAGAAGCAGCAACTACTGGAATAGAATAGTATATGTATTTCTTCATTTACCGAAGAAAAAATTATCTTTTTCTGTTTAATAAAGGACATTTGAGATTTTCTCACTAGAACCAAAAGCACAACCTATTAAAGTTCTATTTCTTTGCAGCATATAACTCTCTCATGCGTGTCAAAGTAATACGATTTCCCACAAGAATTTGTTACTTTTTCACAAATTCCGTGCAAACTATAGTTCCAAACACTCAGCAATTAGATTTACAGATCATATGGTCACAACAGTATGTTCAACATCCACTTAAGCATCATTATTTCTAGCCCCCCTCCCCTAAAAATAGGGACCATCGTTTACAGTCCAGTCCACTATTCGTGGAGTGTTTGCATCGGCACAGAAACCGCCATTTCAAACGCTCATGAAAGATAGGAAAAGTCGTTTCCTACACGCACCAAGAGAAAACTCCAGTAAGGCTCCTATTTGAGACTGTTTTAAGATTACATTCAGCATGGCCTGTCCCGAATTTAAAAAAAAAAAACCGCAAGTGTTTGTCTATTACAAACATACATACCTAAGAGAGCTGTCTGCCTGCTACTGCCTTGTTCTTCTGCAGCCGCGGTTCCATGTCTCTTAGGGAACCGCGGCTGTGCCTATGAAGCCATTGGGGAGCCTTTCTGTCTCTCGACGGGCTCCGTGCAGCATTGTCCGGCCTCCAAAGGAAGTTGTTTACCACTTCCTTTGGAGGCGGGACAATGCTGCATGGAGCCCATTGAGAGATGGGAAAGCTCCGCAACATTTTCACAGGCACAGCCGCAGTTCCCTAAGAGGCAGAGAGCCGCGGCTGCAGAAGATTGGAGTCGGTGAGTTTGCCACTGCCGAGAAGCGGACTCGGCAACGGCAGCAACTTGTGCACTTTTTTATTTTTTTTAACTTTGATGGAGTGAGGTGACCCCTGCTAAATCCTGTGGCGATCCCCATGGGGGTCGCAACCCAAAGGTTGAGAACCGCTGCCTTAAACCAGGGGTCTCCAATTCCGGTCTTGGAGGGCCGCAAACCAGTCAGGTTTTCAGGATGACCCTAATGAATATGTATGAGATAAATTTGAATACAATAGAGGCAGTGCATGCAAATATATCTCATGCATATTGTGATGAGGAAGGCACTGGTGAGCCTGCAGAGTTGGAGAAAATCAGTGATTGTACCTTTAAAAACATTCCAGCAGTGCACAGGCTTCAGAGCAAGCTTAGAGTTTCTGAGGCTAGGCTGCCACACCCAAGCTCTGCTGACGGAGTAGCAGGCTTGGAGCATGATTATGAACACCTGTTAAGGCAGAGAGAAACGCTGCCCAGGAAGCACCTTTATAAACCCTGCTTAGGGAAAAGCAGAGAGGAGAGGGAGAGGAGCTGCTCAGGAGGAAAGGGTTGCTCAGAAGGGAAGAGCAGAGCAAGCAAACACTCAAGGAGAGAGTCCAGGAAGACAGAGTCAGAGACGGGCTCAGAGCAGGACTGGAAATTGAGCTGGAAGCTCCCAGAAAGAAAGTTCCAAGCAGAGGAAAAAAGAAGGACCTGGAAAGAGTCTAGCACAAGGGAAACCAGGCAAGAGCTGCTCAGACGGAGAGAGCAGGGCAGGTTCCAAACTTCTGTTCCTGACCAAGAGGGTCACAACACTCAGAGGTGGGTGCCTAGGTTTCAAACCAGGAGGCAGAAGAACCCAGCCTCCAACAGAGAGCCGTGGTTAAACCTCAGAGAGGAACTGGGGCAAGAGAACCAAAGAAAGATATCCAGTAATACAGTTCTCCATATTCCTTACCGGGTAGAGATGTCCTGGAGGGAGTTACAGGAATCCTCAGCAAGAATTCCACCAGAGGCAGGTCATGAGGGCTCAGTGCAGGATATTATAATTCCAGAGCAGGAGGAAATGTAAGTGGAATATAACGAACCAGACCCCTTGATTACTGAACTGCCAATGGAATGTTCTTTGTGTCGTGCAGAGGCTACTGAATCCTTGGTTAAGGAGTAGCAGCCTGTGTAAATGCTTTTGGGAAAAGCACTACCCAGAAAACTTAACCTTGCTAAGGTAGGAACCAGGTTAAGTAAGATAAGCTTGCACAGCACTGTATATTATCTCACTAAGGAAGCAGAAAGACATTCTTTACTTTGCTGAACCTAAGAAGCTGTACTTTTGTTTTGCCTGTTTTGATTGATGAAACGTCTGCGTCTGTTTAATGCCTTTGAGAAGTTACTCAGCTTAAGGATGTAAATATTTTCTGTACTTTTTGTCCTGGAGGAAATATCCAGATACTTTGCGTTTGAACCTTATTTGTGCATATTTTGGGGAAATAAACTGTGTCACGTTTGCCTTCACTCGATGTCTCCACGACTATCCTTTTTAAGAGGAAAACTACAACTCCCAGAGGGCACTGCTCCCAAAGGAAATAGTTTTCAAACCTTTTAAAGAGGACAAAAATGGCAACCCTAAGCACGTGGCTGGGGATAGGGACACGTGACAATATTCATTGGGGTCATCCTGAAAACCTGACTGGTTTGCAGCCCTCCAGGGCCGGAATTGGAGACCCTGCCTTGAACAACTGTTCAACTACTAATGTAATATATTCTAGTTTCTGGAACTAGATTCTCTCTTTGTGTTTTTCTTTTCAGGATAAATGATCTTCTTATAATCATGCAAGTATTTTGTTTACAACTCAGGATTGTTATATAAATTCTTTTACAGCAATTCATGCTTACTAACTGTATCCTCTTTTTTTTCTTCTGCAGGTCCTCTCAATCTATTTCTCTGGACACCCAGTTGACTCTTCAGCTGGTCTTTTCCCTAATCCCTGACTTTACAAAACCAACAAGGCTAAATCCTATTCTTCCTTTATATTGTTTCAGGGGATAAGACAGTGGGGGAACCAATAAAGCCTTTTCACCTTTTCTATTCTTAAAGAAAAAGATAATTCAATAAACCCTAACTAAAACTCACCATCCTCTTACACACACACATATGCAGCATGCAAGCTGTGGCACACCTTCTCAAGAGTTTTGCTTCTGCAGACAATGCAGGCTGTCAGGAAAAAAAAAATAAAAGCTGCCTGCTTTTAAAGCACTGCTTTAATATCTGAATCAAAGCTGTTGCAGAACCTCGGATAAGCTGTATCAAACAGCTACAGGACTTCAGTCCCTTTTTCTCTTAAATCAGTCCTGATCATCAATCAAATTTTTTTTAAAGTTGGAGACTATTCTCAGAAGTGAGCTTTACTGGCAACAAGTGCACACAAACCAATGTTACTGCCTAGTTTCACAGCCTTTGTCTCCACATGCAACAGCTTTACCCTTTACAGCTACTGGAGTCATTAAAACATTTTTTTCTCTCAGAACTTCTCACAGAAAACCAGTTTAAAATTGGCAAAGCCTCTTAAGAACCTTCATTCTTCGGAAGCGTTAAACCAAATTGTCAGCTTTAAAACACCTTTGACAACTATCTGGCTTCTTGACCAACCAAATCTTCCTTAAATTAGTTTTCAGCTTTCAGCAATTAAGTATTAGAAAGCTCAGTAAATTTCAGAACAATATTTAAACCATTTGTTCAAAGGAGACCCAAGGAAATCTCACCAGGCAATTCCTTTCCAAAAATATCACTTTTACCTATTATTTTCTCCACAAAAGTAAAAAGAGACATCCAATTTCTTTTACTTACTCAAGGAGTCTCTCTTTTATTTCCCCAAAATCTCTAAAAGTAAAACAGTCTACCATAGCCAGCGCTCCAACCTCTCCCTTCACAGACAAAAGCCCAACTAACTCTCAATTCAAACACACAACCAGGGTTCCAAACAAACCAAAAAAGGTATTCTTCCATTCACTTCCAAAGAAATAGTTCCAAGCACCCTTCAAAACTCTCTTTCCTACAAATTATAGAAAATCTCCCCCCTAACACCCCTAATTACACTTTTTAAGCAATTTCAGTACTGTCACTTTAAATTTTACTGAATAAAACTAAAAGATACAAAACTGCAGCACTGAAACTCTGTCTGCATGCCTGCAATAAGCATCAGCAGAGCTCTCCAGGGAGATCCCTGCTCTGCCTGAAAAGCTGCAGCCTCCTGCCCTTTAATTTAACCTGAGTACAAACTTAGGTTCCAGGGGTGATCCGGGAAACTAGTCAGCCAACATGGCTTTAGACAAGGAAGATCTTGTCTTACTAATCTGTTATGTTTTTTTATAAGGTGTGAATAAACAGGTAGACAAAGGTGAGTCGGTTGATATAGTGTATCTAGACTTCGGAAAGCCTTTGACAAGGTCCCTCATCAGAGACTTTCGGCAAAACTAAAAAGTCATGGGAAAGGAGGTGATGTACTATTGTGGATCAGGAATTGGTTAATTTTGTCCCCAGATGCCTTATGATGAAGTCCACTGAGTATTTGGTAGCCCCCATCTGTACTGACTCCATTTTGTTTATATCTGTTTGAAGGTGTGGTCTCCAGAATTCTACAGTTTTCCATGTCTCACCAATGACTTATACAGTGCCTTCTTCCTGATGGCTATTCTTCTCCCTGTGCACCCAAGGATCCTTCTGACTTTCACTATCACCTTTTCTACCTTTTTAACCAACTTAAGATAAAAAACAATCATCCCCAGGTCCCACTCTTTCATGGTTGGAAATAATTCACCCTCTATACTGTACCACTCCCTTGGATTTTTGCAGACAAAATGCATTATCCTGCATTTTTTTAGCATTAAATTTCAACTACCAAATTCTTGACCATTCTTCAAACTTTGCTACATCACTCCTCATGCTATCTATGCTTTCCTGGGTATCTACCCTATTACAGATTTTGGTATCATCTGCATAGCCCTTCCACAATATCAGAAAACGTTAAAAAGAAGTAGACCAAAAACAGATCCCTGTGGCACACTATTGGTAACTTCTCCTCAGAGTGAGCACCATTTATCTGTACCCTTTGTCGCCTCCCATTTAACCAATTTCTAACTCAGTCGCTTTAGGGGATTCAATTCCTAGGGGATTCAATTTATTTATAAGTTGCCTGTGCAGAACAGTGTCAAAGACTTTACTGAAATCTAAGTACACTACATCTAGAGCTCTCCCTTGATCCAACTCTCTGGTCACCCAGTCAAAGAAATTAATGGAATTTGTCTGACAAGACCTGCCTCTAGTAAAAGCATGCTGCCTCAGATTGTGCAGTCCATCGGATTCCAGAAACCTCACTGTCCTCTGTTTTAGCAGTGTTTTCTTTTATTTACTCACCACAGAGGTCTGGCTAACTGGCCTGTAGTTTCCAACCTCATCCTTGCTTCTGCTTTTGTGTAGAGAGAACACACACACCCTTCTCTAATCCTCTGGAGTGGAGGAATAGCCTAGTGGTTAGGGCAACAGCCTGGAACCAGAAAGACCAGCATTCAAATCTCACTGGTATTCCTTGTGGCCTTGGGCAAGCTACTTAACCTCCAGTGCTTCAGTTACAAACTTAGATTGTAAGGTCTCTGGGGACAGGGAAATGCCTACTGTACCTGGATGTAACTCTACTACTAGAAAGGTGTGAGCTAAATATTACTAAAATACTACACTCCCAAGTGGTTGTGCATAAAACATACCCATGGACTTTGCACCAAAACACAGTTTTGCAAATTGCCCTGCATGATTTTTTGCAGCTTTTCAAATTATTTTTTTTTAAATTTTGTAATGTTGGTAATATTGCTCCAAGGTACTCATCTATTAAGTCAGGGCTTGACAGGATACCGGACACAATTCTTGGCTGGGTTTAATTCCAGGTTTTATGCTGAACCACCTGATAAACAGAAATAAGAGGGATCAAAGCAAAGGTGGAGGGTAGCTCAGACATTATAGCCCTGCATAATTAACACAAATGCGCAGTACTCACACAGATACCAAGCTCAAGGTACATAGAAACTAGGTCTTAGAATACAAGGCGACGTACAGCACGTTGTCTCTTGAATGCACAGCACAGCCTCAGCAATCCCTTTGAACCCCTGAGGATGCATAGAGATCTTCAGGGACAGGACTACAGACCTAGGACTCTGGGACAGGTCCTTAAGCTTTTTCTGCTTGTTTGGCAAGAGATCAAGGGAACCACCCCACGGCTCCAGGGTAGGAATGTTGCCCGAAAGAGGGACAATTCTGGTTCAAAACCAGACCAGCTCCCTTTGTCTTTAAATCATCTGCAACTGCCTATACTACAGAACCTTTGCTGACCTTCACTCAAGGTCATCTCTAACGGAGAGAGTAATCAACTGAATGACTGCAGTAGTGCTTCCAGCCCCGTTCCATGACTCTTACTCATTTCAAGTGAGTTCATTACATGCGAGTTTTTAAAACCTATTTTGCCAGTAAAACAACATAGAACGAAAGAACATAATGCTATATATACACATGTGTATGTATATATATCTCTTCAATAGGAATAAAGAGCTTTTGTGACTAACCATCACAACTGTGTTCAGCCTATTCTTGTTGACATTTTCAGCTTTGCACATTGACACACGCTAATTTCAGTGAAGGTGGTTTCCAAGGCAACCACTGCATGCGTGCTGGAGTCTTGAAAGAGACAGCCACAGAGCGCTGCATAGCACCACTGAGCAAAGATCTACCTCTCTTAACACTAATAAAAGACGCTGGAACCTATTTTTGTATCCAACAATGTCAGGTCTGCTAAAACAGCTCCTGATCCCCTAAGCACATCTTATCCCTTTTGGCATCCAAGCTTCATAAGGATTTTCTGTTTACCAGTGATACATTTATTAGGTACAGTAGCAAAGGATAATGTGTTTTAATGGTTTATTTTAGGGAAAAAGGACGTCTTACAAAGGCTGGTACCATAAATTATAGGGGGCATTTTCCAAATGTTTTAGCCAGTGTGCTGACCTGCAGTTTCTATTATATTCAGCAGCACTAAGTACCTTTGAATATTACCACAGACCGCTGAAAAAATGCCCCGTTAAAACTGGGTCGGTATGTGGACGGAACGGAGGTGGTGACGGTCGCTGTCTAGTTTTCAACAATGTTCAGCCACTAAACTGATAGCGCAAGCAGTTAAAGTTAAGACAAGTGAAAGGTTCGCCTGACTTCAGCTGCTTGGCACACTGGCTAGTTGCTGAATCTCACCATTAACTGGCTGGAAAGCCTGGACATTCAGCGGCAGAACCCAATATATTCTGCTACTAAATATCCGGTTTAGATTAAAGTAGCAGCGGCGAGGTGCTTTATTTTGCCTGGCCGCCATTGCTGAATATGGCCCCATAGAGTTTAATTCCTATGTATATAAATGAACCCCTCTCTAACCTACAGTATTCCTTTCCCCTTCACAATCACACAGTATGTTCAGTTTTGCCTATGTTAGTGGAGTGAATTTTTAGCTGGGACCTATTTCCAAAGAAAGTACAAGACTTCTGAAACTGTCCCTGCATGTTGCCATCTGAAGCTAGCTAAATGTTTGCTTACTGTAGCACCAGCAACACTGATTGTGAAATACAGGAAGTAGTGACATTTTGCTGTTAGTGTGGAATGAAAGTCAATAAGAAGCTAAACACAAGATATCTTTTTATTAGGCTGCTGTGGCAAAGTGCAATCAATGAATAAGTCCAGGAGTCGATTGACAGGGTCCAAGTCAGTTTATTGTGCACAGGCCCAGTCAGTCAAAGCTTCAAAAGGAACTGAGCAAATGTTTATACAGAGACATAACTTTTTATACCTCTTTTTCAGTTTGATACATGAGAATTTTCTATTGGTTCCAACTCGATACATGCAAACTTTTCATTGGTTATACATTCCCTTCATTTGTCCAATTAGAAATCCCTCCGGAGCCTAGCAACCGGCCCACTCCTTTGGGATTGCTTGAACAATGGTACAGTTCTAAATCTCGTTACTTTTCTACTGCAAGGTTAACTTCGGCTTCTGGAATGCATATACTGTTACATTTCTGTTCTTTCACACACAAGAGAATAATAGAAGACTTATGAATTCATGAAAACTTCTTATTAAGCATTTTAAAACAGTTTTCTTATTTTTCACAGATTTTTGGTTCTTTTCTAGTTATAATGGGAGTTAGGATCCAGGCCTAACTTACAGGCCTTTCATAGTAGCAGGCCATGCTAGGCCATAGCCTACCTCATTCCCCCCTTTGATTATTCTCACCCGCAAGTGAGGAAGGGTGAGAATTAAATCACTCATTAGTCAATCAACGCATGATACTGGTGTAATGGCATCATCATCGTGGGGTATAGGGTAATATCGCCACATAGCTAAGACTTTCGTAGCTGCCTTCCGCTCTATTGTGTTATCAATTGACGATGTTATCATGCGTAAGCAAAGGGGTAGGAGACAAGGGAGCAATAAGCACATGGCTAATATGAATAGTACGATCAACATAAGGGATTTCAGACCACCTATCCAAGAAAACAATGAACCAAACCACCCATCCATCTTTAAACTGTGCCAGGTCTGGACAGGCACAAATGTCTGCTCTCTCATCTGGATGGCTAAATCTTCCACTACATGCCCATTATTATCAATCTGTAAACAACAATTACTTAGATTCAACTTCCCAAATACCCCACCTTCAGCTGCTAACAAACAATCTAAAGCTAAACGATTTTGATAAATGGCTGTACGCATTTGCGTACTTTGCTTTGCTAGAAGGGTTAGTGCTTTACTAGTTTCATTGGTTATTATTTCAACAACAGCTTGCAAACGTATTATTCGATTAATCATATAAACAGGAGTACGATATCCCCAAGTCCCATCCTGCTCCCAAGTAGCAGGTCCATAGTATGAGATGATTCTTTCTGGGGGCCATTCTTCACCATCCCATTTGTCCCATTGGCCTATTTTCAAGGCCTCCTTCAGCTGTCGACTTCTGTACACAGGATATCCCAGTTGTTCTCCCTGGGATGTAGGCAGAAGGAAAAAGGAAGGTCGTATGGTTCCCAATACACATGCGCCTCCCCAGTGATGAGGAAGTCTGGCATATGCTCGGGTTCCGCAAATCCAGTACAGTCCAGGTGGTGCTTGCCAAGAATTATATGCTGCTAGGTTAGTCCAGATGCTGGCAAGTCTGGGGAACTGGACTAGAGGATTGGAAGGTTCAGTAGCATTGGCTTCTGACCACCAAGATGTTTTCTTAGTGGTACTGTTGTAAAACCTCTGATTGAGACAGACCAGCTGCCCCACTTCCATATTAAACATTGGTCCATAGCGAGAAAAACATAAATTACCCACAATGGAGTGGGCCAATACCCATTCACTTGTGGTATTGCGTATATTACTCTGATTATATGGAACAGAATAGTTCAGTTCTTGTGCTTCCCAAGGCCATTGGTCTCTCTCATTTTTGTTCCTCCACAAAACAAACAGTCTGAAACATGGAGACTGGAAGCAACTGCTCCCGCTAATTCAAGAAATAAGTTCTGGGAGGCAGGAGGGATTTCAAACTCTGATTTCATGGCTTCATAGAAGGAGTGATGTATACGATAGGGTGAGGATACATGGGTGTTGGTGTTTAATCGCAGATATAAAATAGTCCCAGGATCTACACCTCCTCCTGCAATACGCAACCCAAACTTGTATCCTTGCTTCCAGTGGCTGGGGTTGGCTATGAAGAGTTGTAGAGGATTACAGGCACCTTTCTGGCATTTCTTAGGTTCTGGTATGCTGATCTTCGTTAGGCTGCCTTTGCGATGATCGCCGTCTTGTCCCGTCGGTGCATTCTTCCAGGTAGCATAATATACATATTCCCATTTTGGGCAAAAGTAATCATGTTTAGATGCGGTGGTGTAAATAGTGGCTGCAGTACTCTTTCCTGTACACTTTCCCCATCCATAGGCTCCTTCTGGACACATGTATTTATCATCATAGTAGTAGGCTCGCTCCCATGACCCACATCTGTGGTAAGCATTTCTGTTGATGGCATCACAAGCGTCAAAGTTCAAGGTGATAGGTTTGGTGGGGTCGGTCAGTAAGGGGTTTTGTAGCATTCAGGATAGCTCCATCTTCATCATTCCATCGTATCTCGAATGTATAGTATGATGGGTTTTGTCAAGGGGTATAACAAGTCTTACTTCTTCCCTTTGTGCAAATGTTCAGTTCGGTGCCCTTATAAACACACCGGCTGACTGTTCCAGTGCAAGTATAGTAGGAATGATAGAGCAAAGTCTGAGTAACTTTTTGTCCTGTTCGGGTGGTGGTTATGCAAGCTATACAAGGGGGTAGAGCAAAAGTCTTTTCCAGGATTCCAAGGATCACCACTCCCACAAGGCAATAGTGGAAGAACATTGTGATTGCAGTCTCTGGAAGTTAACTGGAAAGTTGAGGATAATGAACTGTGCTGAGTTTTCTTCTGTTTCTGTAGTGATGGTCACTTTCGCGTGACGTAAGTGGATGCTGAAGATTCTCTATAAAGCTGGCTGTCTCCTCAGGGTAAGTCGCAATGGAGTCTCAGGATCATTTACTGACGTCCATTGGCCAGGATCAGGAGCAGCTGCCGGCTTCACTCGACTGTGGTGGATCCAGGGTTCGAATTCTGCAACTTTCACTGCGGTGGGGGTTGACAGGATGACGACGTAGGGTCCCTTCCAATGCGGCGCCAGTGGGGTCTTTCTCCACTCTTTCACCCACACGGACGTTCCTGGCTTGAAGGGATGCAGAGGCTCGGTCAGGTTGATGGGTAGTCGGTCTTGCACCCACGTTTGGAGTTTCTGCAAAACAGAACCTAAAGCTAATAGTTCTTGTCTAGTTATTTCAGATCCTATCTGTCTCATGTCTCCCTTTATTCCCTGCACTATGGGTGGAGGTCGCCCATACAAAATCTCAAAAGGGGAGACACCTAAGGATCTGGTGGGAGCTGAACGTATCCTAAGAAGGGCTATGGGTAGAACTTGGAGCCACTTCAGATGTGTTTCTTGGCAGAGCTTGGATAACTGAGTTTTCAAGGTTCTATTCATATGCTCTACTTTCCCTGAGCTCTGGGGTCTGTAAGCAGTGTGCAACTTCCATTTTATTTGCAGAGCTTGAGCTAACTGTTGGGTCACTTGGGATGCAAATGATGGACCATTGTCTGACCCTATAGTTGATGGTATTCCAAATCGGGGAATGATCTCGTGGAGCAATATCCTAGTGACTTCTCGGGCTTTCTCAGTTTGGGTGGGGTAGGCTTCTACCCACCCTGAAAATGTGCAGACTAACACTAACATATAGTGATATCCATTTACACGGGGCATCTCAGCAAAGCCTATCTGTATATCACTCATGGGGGTCACCCCTACTGACTGAACTCTTGGGGGTGGAACAGGACCTTGCTTGGCGTTATTTTTGGCACATATCAGGCATTGCTGTGCCACCGAGGCAGTCAGGGATCCTAGCAATGAAATACAGAAGTGTGGTCTCAGGGCTTTCTCCATGGCTGCTTTTCCATAATGTGTGGCTTGGTGGAAAGCTTGGACAAAGGCTGGCCCTAATGCTTCAGGGATGACGGTAGGACCTGGAGGTGGACTACCTTCTGGGGGTGGTAGCACTATCCAACCTTGTTCTGTTAAAACTCCTCCCTCCTTTTCACAATAATAGTCTAACTCTCTTGTAGTATATCGGGGTGCCCAGGAACTAAGGGGCACAGGGAATAGGGCTGCCTGCAGTACAGTATCTTAGGTCCTAACATGTCCTGTGGTGGCTGCCTTTCGGGCTGTGGCATCTGCAAATCTATTCCCTCGGGCAACTTCTCCTGCTCCTGCCTGATGACCTCGGCAGTGCATTACTGCCACTTGTTTGGGGGCCCACACAGCATCTAATAACATCAATATCTCGGGCCCATACCTAATGTCCTTACCCCCTGAGGTGATTAACCCTCGTTCTTTATACAAGGCTCCATGTGCGTGCAAAGTAGTGAAAGCATATTTGGAATCTGTGTACACATTTATGCAGAGTCCTTCTCCTAATGTCAAGGCTCTGGTGAGGGCTATCAATTCAGCTTTCTGTGCAGAGGTTCCTGGGGTCAGGGCTGAGGACTCAACTACCAGATCAAGGGTCACCACTGCATATCCAGCACAACGATGTCCATTGATGACCAGACTGCTTCCATCTACAAAGAAAGTCCGTTCTGGGTCCTCTAGAGGGACATCGGTCAAATCAGGGCGACTTGAAAATACAGTGTCCATGGTTTCTAAGCAATTATGATCAGGTGGCCCAGGACCAATTGGGAACAATGTAGCAGGGTTCAAAGCTTGGCTAACTTTCAACTGTATCCGAGGGTTTTCACACAACATGCTTTGATACTTCAACATTCGTGCATTGGTTAGCCTTTGTGTTCCATAAGGGTCAGAACAGAATGTGGCACGGTAACTTGAAGAGTTTGTCCTAGTGTGAGTTTGTCTGCTTCGCCCACTAGGAGGGCTGTTGCTGCGACAGCTCTCAGGCAAGGGGGCCATCCTTTTGCAACTACATCCAATTGTTTTGACAGATAAGCTACTGGTCGTTGCCAGGAGCCAAGAGATTGGGTCAATACTCCCAATGCGTTTCCTTGTGACTCATGGACAAAAAGATGGAAAGGCTTCTGAACATCTGGAAGACCTAAAGCTGGAGATGACATCAGGGCCTTTTTCAAAGTTTGGAATGCTACATCTTGTTCAGGTCCCCAATCTAGGGATTTTTCCATTCCTCTGGTGACTTGGTATAGTGGTTTTGCAATCAGGGCAAAGTTGGGGATCCATATGCGACAATATCCCGCGGCCCCCAGGAAGGCTCTTACTTGCCTCCTAGTGGTTGGAATGGGGATATTACATACAGCTTCCTTGCGTTCTGGTCCTAAACATCGGATCCCACTGGACAACTGGAATCCTAAATACTTGACTTCAGTTTGGCATAGTTGTGCTTTGGCTCTTGAGACTTTGTATCCAGCATCTTTGAGAAGGTACAAAAGTTCACTAGTAGCTTGTAGGCATTCACTTTCTGAGTTGGTGGCTATGAGCAAGTCATCTACATACTGAAGAAGAACCCTCTTTCCTGGGTCCACTGGGTAACTTGAGAGATCTTGATTTAGGGCAGCACTGAAGAGAGTAGGTGAATTCTTGAATCCTTGGGGTAATCTGGTCCAGGTGAGCTGACCCCGCTTTCCTGTTGTGGGGTCTTGCCATTCAAAAGCGAATAAAAGTTGACTGGTGGGTGCTAGGCGCACGCAGAAAAAGGCATCTTTCAGGTCCAGGACGGTGAAGTGAGTAGCCTCAGCGGGGATCAGTCCCAAGAGAGTATAAGGATTTGGTACTACTGGGTGTATAGTTTCAACTGCATCATTTACTCGCCTTAGATCTTGTACTGGGCGATAGTCCCCTGTCCCAGGCTTCTTTACTGGGAGCAGGGGGGTGTTCCAAGGTGACTGGCATTCCTTGAGAAGTCCGTACTTCAGCAGTTTCATTAAATGGCAGTGAATTCTTTCTATGGCTGGTCGAGGGAGAGGATACTGCTTCACATGTACGGGTTCCATTCCTGGCTTGAGGGTGACAATAACAGGGGCTATGTTCTTCGCTAGGCCAGGTGGATTATCTTCTGCCCATACTTCAGGTGGGGCTATAAGGTTGGTAGGTATACAGGGACTGGTTGACTTTATTGAAGGTGCACTATAGAACCGCCATTCTTCTTCTCGGGGAACAGTAAGCACCATTAATCCAGCAGGCTTTGGGTTCACAGTCATTTTCATTTCTCCCCCTTCAGCAAAGGATATTTGGGCCTGGAGCTTGGCAAGCATGTCTCGGCCCAGTAGTGGAATAGGGCACTCAGGCATATACAAGAACTGGTGCGTTATCTTCTGTCCCCCTAGTTCACACATGCGGTTCTGCAAGAATGGTTTTGTGGCTTTATTTCCAGTGGCTCCTATAATGGTGACAGATCGTGAGGACAGTGGAGCTACTAGCTTGGCTACTACTGAATGTTCTGCTCCTGTATCTACCATGAATTCCATGTATTGGTCCCCTATCTTTAAACTGACCATAGGCTCCTGGGGACCCAGGGGGAACTTGGAGCCCGGTCTGGCCTAGTCTTCATCTATGTCGTCCAGGTCATAGCCCGTTGCTACTGCCACTCCCTCAATGGCTTCTTCCCTCTCCTGCTGGAACTGTGTTTGATTCATTCCTCCTCTCCTTCGAAATCTTCCTCCGGTCCTCCAGGGACTCCCTCCTCCCCTTGCAGGGGCGGAGTCCAGATGCGGGCACTCATTTCTCCAATGTCCTTCTTCCTTGCAGTAGGCGCACTGATTTGCACCCAGTTGAGGCCTTTCGCTTCCGCGGCCTCTTCCACGTCCTCTGGTCCTTTGATTAGAAAAACCTCCTCCACGTCATTCGGTTATAGCAGCAGCAAGAAGATCTGCCTTCTTCTTCATCTTTCGTTCACTTTCTCTGTCTCGTTCATTTTCACGATTCACAAATACTTTCTGTGCGACTTCCATTAACTGAGCTGTATTCATGCCCGCAAATCCATCCAATTTCTGAAATTTTCGCTTTATGTCTCTCTGGGACTGACTAACAAAGGCCGCATTTACCATGCGTAAATTTTCCTGAGCAGCGGGATCATATGGGGTATACAGTCTATAAGCTTCAGACAACCGCTCATGAAAGGCCGCTGGGCTCTCATCTGGACCCTGGAGAACTTCCGATAATTTCCCGATATTCATGGCCCTCTGGCCTCCCTTCTTCAGGCCCTGCACTAAGGCCTGGCGAAATCTGGTTAGGGCCGCCGCCCCCCTTTCTTCATTCGGGTCCCACCCGGGATCTTCATTGGGATATTCCGCAGCAGCTGCTTGCGGGGGATTTATTTCCCCCCTTTCTACAGGGTTCTCTTCTAACCATCGGAGGGCTGCTTGCCCAATTCGGCCTCGCTCCTCAGTAGTGAAGAGGGTGGACAGGAGCTGGTGACAATCGGCCCAGGTAGGCTGATGGGTTTGCATAATGCTAGACATTAATTCTGTTAATTCCTGGGGCTTGGCTGTGTAGGAAGCATAATGCGTTTTCCAGTTTAATAAATCTGTGGTGGAAAAGGGTACATAAACTAAGCTGGTTGGTCCTGGCGCCATCTGGCCCTGATCATTTAAAACAGGTATTCCAGGCACTTGGCGTAATGGTATTAGGTGCCCTGCTTTCTCCTTCTTCTTGGGAGTTACGCTTCTTAAATCATAAGGCTCCCGGGCACTAGTCTCCTTGGTGGGTGACCCTGAACTGGCAGGAGAGCTTCTGCTTTCTATCTCATCAGAGGACTCGAGTCCCCCTGCTGTGCTTGGGCCTGACCCGGAACTCTCACTCGGGGTAGGGTGCTTCTTAGGCTGTTGCTTCGGTATTTTCTGGGGCTCCTCGTCGGGCTCTACTTCAAGTTGCGGGGCTGTGGGGACTAATTTCTGTGGGTGCCGGGGTAAACTATCCAAAATATCTGAGGACTCTGGGTCAGAATACACAGGCGGCTTCACTTCCTTAGCCTTTTTGGTTCCCCTAGTAGTAGCTACAAATATTTTACAGTGCTCCTCATAACAGCGCTTCATCCATGAGGGCTGCTGTTCACATATATTTAACCAGGAATCTATATAGGGGAACTGGTCAGGATACGCTCTATGATAAGGAAGCTTATCATAGCTCAGGAAGGAGCTATAGAAAAGGTGAAGTGACTCTGAACAAGCAACCTGTCAGTTCTGGTAGGAATAAGAAAACAGAATTTTTCCATAAAAGACTACCAGTCCCAGAATGCACCAGGTTTCCAACAGCCATTAGAGGAGCTGAAGAGGGGAAACGTGTGTTCAATCAGGAGGGCTATGAGGTAATCCCCAAGCACTCATCTCAAAGGGCAGAGCCTGATTCAGCACAGCTGTGCTGTGCTAGGGTGGAGCACTCATCTAAGCAGAATAAAGGTAGAGTTTATTCTACAGAGAATCATCTTCATGATCTTGGACAGCTTCATCATCGGGAGGATCATCAGAAGCAGAAGCCAGAGCGGACGGACAGAGAGGGCAAGAAACCCTTTGGAAGAAAGAAGAGAAAAGCATTTGGGAGGTCTAAAGGAGTCCAGAGCAGTACGTATACTGGGAGACATTCAAAAGGCCAGCATACACCATTGGACTGGGGAAAGCCAGAGGAGTGGTGCTGCAGAGCTAGGAATCTCCAGACGGTACCTGTGAGGGAGACGGCTGCACTTGGAAGGGACCCTAGGACCCGTGCCAGAAGGTATGTGAAGAGAGACCTAGTGACCAGGGATCTGGACAGGAAGGCTGGACATAAGAACTGGACTACATACTGGCCAGGCTATTTAGAGAGGAACTCTAACAGCAATGGAAGCTCAGGTATGAACACTGATCTATGCCCTAGCTATACCCTTGAGAGACAGCAGGGAAACAAATATTCTCCTGAGAGTGCTCCATTGAGAAATTCCTCTGTGCCAATCCATGATATTGAACCCATGATTGTTGAAGAAGGGGGAGCGGTTGCAGATACAGGCTGTGAATACATGGATTGCTCTCTGTCTAAACTCCTTTGGTAATTTACTGTTACAAAGTACAACAACCATCACAAAGAAATACAAACTTGTTCTTTAATCTACTCAGAAAAGCTCCTGAATAGGATTTGAGCCAAGCAGTAGAAAGTAAGCCAGCTAAGGGGTTTCAGCTGGATAACTGCTAGCAATTGAGCCTTACCTAATTGCTTGTGAGCTCTGAGGGAATCACTTCTGAGTCTATGTGTGAAGATATAAGAAGTTAACCTGAAAAGAACAGTTTTTCCCTTCTTTGTGGGTTTTGCTTGTTGTTTGATGCACTGCTAAGAAAATATTAGCTAGAGCCTACAGAAAAGACCAGTTTGTTACCAACCAGGTCTTTATTCTTTTGCTTTGATTGTCTGACAAGTTCAGCTGTTGTTTTCCTGATTTTGTTTTTCTAAGTTTAACACTGAAAGCAAGTATCCTGTTTTATGTGCTACCAAGCATATCTGTGTTGGGAGAAATAACCCCATAAATAAATATCTTATTGGCTTTACACTCAAGCACAACTAATTATTGTGAGCGGCTGTGTCTGGTGTGAATGGACTGCATTTCCCACAATCCCTTGCAAATCATATTGATATATGCCTTTGCCAAGACTGTGAACATTCTCACCCAGGCACCCGTCTGACAGCTCTCACTATGAGCTGATGAATTCGTAAAACTGTCTCAAAATCAAAGGTGCCCCCTCGGGGCCATGAAGCAGCTAATGCGGGCCACTCCCTTTCACATAACATTTTTAATCTGGATGGAGTCATTTTTATACCATAATCGCCCGAAAATCTTTTACGGAAATTCTTGATCATACATGCCAACGGAATGTGCGTGAACTCCGTCCCTCCCATTTTGTAAACATACCTACCTACACTGCTACCTACGTACTCAACGTACCTGCATACATTACGTACCCTACGTCCCTACGTACACGTAATGACGTACAAGACAACGAACAATAAGGATAGGTAGTATGGCTGCAGGTAAGGGGTCCTTACAGCCCACAGAACACTGGGGGGGGGGACAAACACCACTCTCTTCCTCCTGTTCGCGACCTGGGCGCGGTCGCCCGGCCAGGAACTGCGCTACTTAGGAGTCCGCTCTCGCTTGGTCTGTATTTCAAGACCTCTCACTCACACACGCAAGCATATTTCAACAAGATATCATATTTCAATATTTCAAGTGCCCAGATTTTCTGACTGACTATTCCAAACAAGAAGGGTCGAAGGCTTCAGCTTCCGCTTTCCTTACGCGGAGCTTACTAGGACCGCCCTTATGGGAGATGATCAGGCTCCCTTGTCTCGCGCATACTCATGCGAGATTTCCCAGTTAGTCTATACCAAATATACCAAATCAGTCCTGCGCACGCAAGACATTGTCCCAGGCTGTTCTTTCTGACTATTAAATCACAAAAATGTCTACTCACCGGATCCAGTCCCCGATATCACACCAGCTTCTGAGTTGGAACCTGGACTCCCCCGGGTCGGAGGTGTTGGCCAGCTGGACCCGATGGCCCGCCGAGGCAGGCGGAACCCTCTCCGGCACAAAGGGGCCGGCGGCGCCTGAGGTTTCCCCCGCGGCCGGACAGACACGGTTCCAACCGGGCCAAACCTCAAGGCGAATTACGTGGATTATTCACTTGAATACCATTTACCACTCGCACTTCCCGGCCAACGCACCAAGAATATGCTGTGGCAAAGTGCAATCAATGAATAAGTCCAGGAGTCGATTGACAGGGTCCAAGTCAGTTTATTGTGCACAGGCCCAGTCAGTCAAAGCTTCAAAAGGAACTGAGCAAATGTTTATACAGAGACATAACTTTTTATACCTCTTTTTCAGTTTGATACATGAGAATTTTCTATTGGTTCTAACTCGATACATGCAAACTTTTCATTGGTTATACATTCCCTTCATTTGTCCAATTAGAAATCCCTCCGGAGCCTAGCAACCGGCCCCCTCCTTTGGGAAACAATGGTACAGTTCTAAATCTCGTTACTTTTCTACTGCAAGGTTAACTTCGGCTTCTGGAATGCATATACTGTTACATTTCTGTTCTTTCACACACAAGAGAATAATAGAAGACTTATGAATTCATGAAAACTTCTTATTAAGCATTTTAAAACAGTTTTCTTATTTTTCACAGATTTTTGGTTCTTTTCTAGCTATAATGGGAGTTAGGATCCAGGCCTAACTTACAGGCCTTTCATAGTAGCAGGCCATGCTAGGCCATAGCCTACCTCAAGGCTAAATTCATTTAGAAGGGGGATTTTATAACAGGTCAGCTAGCTAGGAAGTCCAAGTAGGCCCCTATTTTTTAGATATATTTTTTTAGAGACAATAGACACCTGTGTGTCTTTATAAAATAGCTGCATAAAACCTCCAATGATAGTGGGGGTAATGCACATTTAAATTTACACTTGCTTGAAAGTTGGTGGAAACTTACACGTGTACACACTGTCATAAAGGGGCTGCACAATTCCTCTGGTTAGACAGTTTGACACCTCTGCGCTGTTGCTGCGCTTCTAACCAAATGATGCCGGCAAATCTCCCTCCAGTTGTTTCAAAAGCCTAGGAACCGCAGTAGGACATCTTAGTGTCCTTAGCATTTGGCCCCGAGCTGCTCTTTTGGAGTCCAAAGCAAATATTATTTTTTCTCCTGCCTGTAAATCTTTTCTGTCAGTCCAAAATAAAAAATCTCCAGCCACTGCTGGAGAAATAACCTTTCAATGAATTTGCAACTTTACTTCTATCTAAGGGAAAGTAGGGTATTTGCAACTCCACCTTCTGCAGCCCTAATACTGCTTTTAGCTGTAAGCAACCCACCTTATTACTCCAAAGAAAAAGCCCAAAGGGGAGAAAAACATTCTTTTAACAGTTTAATCCAATGGTTAACTGCCACTGCAGTTCAGTACCTTGTTCTGTAAATTCTGTTTGGTCAGTTTCATTGACTGTTAGGCTGAGACACTAAGATGGCAATTCTGAGAGGGGCACATCCGGGTTGTCCGGATTGGCAAAATATATAGAAGGCCGTTTTGTACCTGATTCTGCAATCACAGGAGCTATAAGTTCCTGCGGTTGCAGAATCACAGCACTTAGATGGCCCGGCGTGCCCCCAATTCTGCTGCAGGAGACATACAGCCCTCTGTCCGTCCAGCCCTCCAAACCTCTGGCTGGTGTGCCGGTGCAGCGGCATCTAGTCGCCCTGGCACAGCACATCCAGCTGGAGCCACAAAGTTCTCTGCCGCGGAAAAGCCCTTTCTCCCTCTGCCTGGACCTCAGGGGGTTCTCCCGAGGCCGGGATCATCATTTGGGATCACCCTTGTTGCAGCGCACTGGAGTAGGGGGGCTGCAGGCTGCAATCACTGGGGTGCCTGGCACTTATTCCACCTTCGGGGTGGTATAAGCTGGGCATCCAGTAGACAGCCGGTGGACGTACAGGGCCCTATCTGAAAAAGGCCCCACCATTCCGCCCCCTCTCTGCCTCCATCATGTCCCCTTCTGCCCCAGTCCAGCATTCCCTGTAAAACCCTCTGTACGTGTGGGGAGCACTGGGCTAGAATACTGTTCTGGGCCTCTTTGCAAGTAGTACATCCGAGCTGAACACACAACCCTGTTATTTGGTGTGCAGAATCTACCCCTAAGCATCCACTTCCATGCTGTGCTCAGTTTCCTTTGCTTCTGCTGATCCTCATGTCACAGGCTCAGCTGGAGGCCATACACTCCCTTCAAGGCCTCCCATGTCTATTTTAAGAACATAAGAAAAGCCATACTGGGTCAGACCAAGGTCCATCAAGCCCAGTATCCTGTTTCCAACGTCGCCATTCCAAGTCGCAAGTACCTGGTAGGTTCCCAAAAAGGCACATAGGTTCTACAATGCTCGTCCTGGGGTAAGCGATGGATTTGTCAGGTCCTTTTAAATAATGGTTTATAGACTTTTCCTCCAGGAACTTGTCCAAACCTTTTTTAAACTTAGCTACAATAATAGCTTTTACTACACACTCTGGTAATGAACTCCAGAGCTTGATTACTCATTGAGTAAAAAAATATTTTCTCTTATTGGTCTTAAATGGATTATATTGTAGTTTCATTGCATGTCCTCTAGTCTTTCTACTGTTTGATGGCATAATCAACCAATCTATGTTTACCCGTTCCAGTCCATTCATTAATTTATAGAACTCTATCATATCCCACCTCGGCCATCTCTTTTGCAAGTTGAAGAGCCCTAACCTTTTAAGCCTCTCCTCATAGGCGTTTCCTTCCATCCCCTTTACCATTGTAGTGGCTCTTCTCTGAACCTTTTCTAATTCTGCTATATCCTTTTTAAGATACGGTGACCAGAATTGCACACAATATTCAAGGCACAGTCGCACCATGGAATGATAAAGAGGCTTTATAATATCCTTGGTTTTATTTTCCATTGCTTTCCTTATGATTCCTAGTATTCTGTTTGTTTTCTTGGCTGCTGCTGCACACTGGGCAGAGGGTTTCAATGTACGTATTTTTCACAATGACGCCTAAATCTTTTTCCTGGGATGGTGGCTTCTAAGATGGGACCTTGCATCGTGTAAATGTAGTTTGGGTTGTTCTTCCCTAGGTGCATAACTTTGCACTTGTCCACATTAAATTTCGTCTGCCATTTGGACGCCCAGTCTTCCAATTTATCAAGGTTCTCTTGCAATTTTTCACAATCCTCTTCTATTTTAACAACTTTGAATAATTTTGTGTCATCTGCAGATTTGATCATCTTACTCGTTATTCCTATTTCCAAGTCATTTATGAATATGTTAAAAAGCAGTGGGCCCAACACAGATCCCTGCGGTACTCCACTATTTACTTTTCTCCATTGAAAAAATTGGCCATTTAGCCCTATCCTCTCCTTTCTGTCTTTTAACCAGTTCCTGATCCACAATAGTACACTGCCTTCAATACCATGACTTTTTAATTTTGCCATGAGTCTCCCATGAGGGACCTTGTCAAAGGCTTTCTGAAAATCCAGATATATTATATTGGCTGGCTCACCTTTTGTCTACCTGTTTATTCACACCTTCAAAAAATATAATAGATTAGTAAGGCAAGATTTTATTTGGCTAAATTCATGTTGGCTTTCTCCCATTAAACCATGACTCTCTACATGATCAGTAATTTTATTCTTTATAATGGTTTCTACCATTTTGCCCGCTACTGATGTCAGGCTCATCAAGCTGTAGTTTCCAGGATCCACTCCTGAAACCCTTTTTAAAAATTGGAGTTACTTTGGCCACTCTCCAATCTTCAGGTACTACAGATAGTCTCAATGATAGTTCACAGATTACTAATAGTAGGTCTGCAGTCTCATGTTTCAATTCTTTCAACACTTTTGGATGTATACCATCTGGTCCAGGTGATTTGCTACTCTTCAATTTATCAAATAGTTGTAATGCATCTTCCTGGTTTATCGATATTTTTTTCAGTTCTTCCAATACATCACCTTTATATACCATTTCAGGCACAGGTAACTTCCCTTCATCTTCTTCAGTAAAGACTGAAGCAAAGAATTCATTCAGTAATTTTATACGGTTCCATGAGATCTTTCTCCATCTCTCAGGCTTTAGCTTGCACTGTTTTTCCTATATAGGCTTAGTTGTCTTTTCCAGCTTGTAGTTCCCCCATGTCTTCAAGGAACTCCTATCATGTAAGGCAAGAACCCTCTCCCAATTTCCTGCTGCTTTTTTCCTCATCCTAACAGGGTCACGGACTCTAAATTCCAAGGAGACTCCCTACTCTACTCCTTAATACAACACTAAAATGGACGTACATTGTAACTCATAGTAACATACATAGTAAAATAGTAAGATAGTATATGATGGCATATAAAATCCAGTATGTTGCATCTAGTCTACCCAGTAAGGTAGCTAGAATAGTTGTAACTGCCGCTCCATGCAGGTCATCCCCTCTATTTGTTGAAATATAAGATATGTTTTGATTTCATCCTCTCACTATAAAGGGATCCACTGTGTCTATCCCATGCCTTTTTGGATCCTGTCACTATTTTTGCTCCTACCACCTCCATTTGAAGGGCATTCCAAGCATCCACCACACTTTCAGTGAAAAAGTATTTCCTGACGTTGCTTTTAAGTTTACCTCCTTGCATCTTCATTTTATGCCCTGTAATTTTACAGCTTCCCCTTCTTTGAAAAATGTTTTGTTTGGTCATTAATATCATTTAAGTAATTTAAAGGTCTGTATGATATCTCCCCTGTCCCTCCTCTCTTCTCATACGTCTTCTGGTGCAGATTCCAAATCATTTTGATCACCTTCATTTCAAGTATTTTTATATCCTTTGTGAGATATGGCCTCCAAAAGTAAACACAAGACTCCAAGTGAGGTCTCACCAACGACTTGTGCAGAGGCATTAATACCTCCTCCTTTCTGCTGGCTATTCCTCTCTGTATGCACCAGCATCCTTCTGGTTTTGGCTACCACCTTGTCACATTGTTTTACCACCTTGAGATCCTCAGACACTAGCACTCCGAAGTCCATGCACACCAACATTTTGCAAACAATTCCTTTGGATTTCTGTATCCCAAGTACATGATTCTGCACTTCTTTGCATTAAATCTTACTGCCAAGCATTGGACCATTCTTTCAGTTTTTGTAGATCACTCCTCCCTCAGACGTTCACTCCGTTGCAAATTTTCATGTCATTTGCAAAAAGGCAAACTTTTCTCTTCAATCTTTCAGCAATATTACTCAACAAATACATTGAAGAGTACCAGTCCCTGGACCGATCCCTGAGGCATGCTACTACGCACCTTCCTAAGTTCTTTTTATCATCACCTTCTGTTGTCTGTCAGTCAACTAATTTCTGATGCAGTTCACTACCTTGAGACCAATCCCCCAGCTGCTCAGTTTATTGATAAGCATCCTATGAGGAACAGTATCAAAGGCTTTGCTGAAATTTAGATAGATGACACCCATCACATGCCTTTGATCTCTGCCTGACTATCTCACATTACTACCTGAATGCTTCACCGCCATTTGAAATTGAACATGGCCAAATTAAACTTCTTAGTTTTCCCAATAAACTCTCCTCTCCCTTCCTTCTTTCTCTATCTCTGATAACACTCTTCTACTTCCTCTTTCCTGCAACCTTAGGGTCATCTTTGACTCCTCCCTCTCTTTCTCTTCACACATCCAATTGATTGCTAAAACCTGTCTTACTCTATAACATCAACAAAGTTTGTCCCTTCCTTTCTGAGCACACTACAAAAACACTCATCCATTCACTAGTCACCTCCCATTTAGACTATTGCAGCCTCCTCCTAACTGGTCTCCTTCTGAGTCATCTCTCTCACCTTCAATCTGTTCAGAAATCTGCTATGCTGCTAATCTTCCGCCAACCCCATTATACTCATATAACTCGTCTTCTCAAGTCACTCCTGCCATTTCCATATCAAGTTCAAACTTCTCCTTCTGACCTACAAATGCATTAATTCTACTACTCCTCACTACTTTTCCTCTCCTCTTTCCCTATACTCCTCGCCCTAGTGAACTCGGTTCTTCTACTGGTTTGCTTCTCTCTATGTCCTTTTCTTCCTCTTCCAACTCCAGACTTCATTACTTTCACCTTGCTGCTCCATACGCCTGTCTCTCCTGCTTTTTTTTTTTTTTTTTTACTGTTCTCTTCCTTTCCTGTCATATATTGGCATTCTTTATCCTTTCTTGCTTTGCAGCCTTTTTGGTTATTGTAAACCGCTTTTATGCCTTGGCCCTAACGGTATATCAAGTATTGCTATAAATAAATAAATAAAATTTAAAAACGTATTCGTAAATGACCTGGAAATGGGAATAACAAGAGAGGTAATCAAATTTTCAGATGACACAAAATTATTAAAAATTGTTAAAACCAAGGAGGATTGTGAAAAATTGCAAGAGGACCTTGATAAACTGGAAGACTAGATGTTCAAATGGCAGATGAAATTTAATGTGGACAAGTGCAAAGTTATGCACCTAGGAAAGAACAACCCAAACTGTAGTTACACAATGCAAGGTTCCACATTAGGAACCACCAACCAGGAAAAAGATTTACATGTCATCATAAATAATACATTGAAATCCTCTGCCCAGTGTGCAATGGCGGCCAAGAAAGCAAATAGAATGCTAGGAATCATAAGGAAAGAAATGGAAAATAAAACCAAGGATATAGCAGAATTAGAAAAGTTACAGAGAAGAGCCACCAAAATGGTAAAGGGGATGAAAGGATACCCCTCTAAGGAGAGGCTTAAATGGTTAGGGCTCTTCAGCCTGGAAAAGAGACGGCTGAGCGGTGATATGATAGAGGTCTATAAATTAATGAATGGAGTGGAACGGGTATATATAGATCAATTGTTTACACCATCAAAATGTAGAAAGACTAGGGGACATGGTTACCTCAGGCCAGAAGGCCGGGGGTTCAATTCCCACAAGGGGATAAGCAACTTCAGGCCAGAGGGACTGAGGTCTCTAGTCCCATGGCCACTCCTTGTAGCCTTGGGCAAGCCACTTAACCCTCCATTGCCTCAGGTACACTTAGATTGTGAGCCCTTCAGGGACAAGGGAATAAAAAGTACCTGTTAGTATACATGTAAACTGCACTGATTCTAAAGAGCATGGTATAAAAATAAATAAATAAAATAATAAACATATGATTGTTTACACCATCAAAATGTAGAAAGACACGGGGACATGCAATGAAGCTACAGTGTAACCATATAGGACTAATAAGAGAAAATTTTTTTTCACTCAATGCATAATCAAACTCTGGAATTTGATACTGGAGGATGTAGTAAAAGCTGTTAGTGTAGCTGGGTTTAAAAAAGGTTTTGTACAAGTTCCTAAAGGAAAGGTCCATAAACTATCATTAAAGAGGACGTGGAAAATCTACTTCTTTTCCCAATACAAGCATTGTGCAACCTGTGTCTTCTGGGGGAACTGCTAGGTACTTATGACCTAGATTGGCCAGTGTTGGAAAGAGGATACTGGGCTTGGTGGAACTTGGTCTGACCCAGTATGGCATTTCTTATGTTCTTATGATGTATAGTAGTAGTAGTTTTTGGTCACCCTATCAAAGAACTCAATTAAATGTGTTTGGCATGATCATCCTTTGGTAAAACGATGGTGTTTCGGATCATACAACCTATTGTTTCTAGGAAGTCTACTATGCTTTCTTTTAGTAGCACCTCTATTACTTTCCCACCACCGAAGTACCAGTCTATAGTTTGTCACCACTTCCGTACTTTTTGTGAAGAGGTATTGCATTAGCCCTTCTCCAATCCTGAGGAATCTCCCCAATCTCCAAAGATCTGTTAAAAATATCCTTTAAAGACCCTGCCAGAACCTCTATGAGCTCTTTCCTGGGATGTATCCAATCTGGTCCTATGGCCTTGTCCACTTTCAGCTTTGCAAGCTGTTCAAAAATATCATCTTCTGTGAATGGTGTGGTTCCCATTCCCATTTGTATATTTGTCAATCATATGTGGTCTTTCTCCAGGATTTTCTTTTGTGAATACAAGACAGAGGTATTTATTTAGCATTCTGGCTTTTTCAATGTCACTTTCCATGAATCTGTCCTCTGCACTTTTGTATCTAGCAATTCCACTTCTGATCTCTCGAATATACCTGAAAAGGTTTATCTCCATGTTTCACATTTTTAGCCATCTTTTCTTCTGTCTTTGCTTTGGTTATCCTTATTTCTTTGTCTCTTAGCTTTATCCTATATTCTTTTCTGTGTCCCTCTGTTTGCGATCTTCTGAATTTTGTGAAAGCTGTTTTTTGCCTTTATTTGTGCAGCTACTTCTTTGGAGAACCAAATAGGTTTCCTTTTACTCTTGTTTTTATTTACTTTCCTTACATATGTAGCTGTTGTCCCTTTTATTGCCTCTCAGTTTAGCCCACTGCAATTCCACTTCCATTATCTCCTCCCATCCTGCTAACTCCTCCTTCACTACTTTCCCATTTTACTGAAGTCAGTGTTTTTGAAATCTAGGACTTCAGGTTTGCTGTGATTTGACTCTGCCTTTGCTTTTACCTGAAACCACATCGTGTGATGATCACTGCTATTCACATGGGCAACCCCCCAGACAGACACACTATCTTCATTGGTGAGTACTAGAACCAGTGTCAAAATTTCCCTGGTTGGTTCCATCACCATTTGTCTGAGCAATGCTTCTTGGAAGGCATCTACAATCTTTTTAATTCTTTCCAGATTTGCAGAAGGAACCAATCCACGTATTGTAGATTAAAGTCACCCAATATAATCACTTCTCTGCAATATCAATGATTAAGTCTCTATTGATTTCTCCCACACTCCCCCCCCCCCCCAAACTCCTTCCCTAAATATGCCTCCACTCAGATTTTGTAAAGCTAGACATGAACATTCTCCATGCCTACTTTATATGCACATAAACCCTGGGATAATTTTATAAAAGCTATTTTCCGGGGGGACCACGTGATGTGGTGAGCTTGGACGGACGTGTCCGGTCTGAGCTCTGGGCCCCCTGCCCCCTGAAACGGGACAATCCGCCGTGAAAAACCGACATCTGCTATCCCCGCGTGAGGGGCGACCTGCTCACTCCTCGACGCCGCTTTTTACCCCGAGACGGCCATGGCTTCGGCGGCTAAACTTGGTCGCAGGGAAAAAGACCGGGGCGCCGGGGCATCCAAGATGGTGGACTCTCCCCCAAAACAGACCGGGTCTCCTCCACCTCCGACCCTGACCGTAGAGGCGGTGACTGCCGCACTGTCGGGGCAGTTTGATGCCCTACACACGAAAATGGACGCGATCCATAACACCCTGGGGGGACTGGGGTCCCGCGAGCAGGAGGCTGAGACCCGCATCACACAGGTAGAGGAAGATCTGATAACTCTCCGGCGGGAACTTCAAGCGGTGCAAAAAGTAGCCACAGACCAGGCATCCAAACTGGACGATTTGGAAAATCGATCCAGGCGGAACAATCTAAGATTCTTGGGAGTCGCCGACTCAGTCCCTGATAAAGACCTCCCGAGGTTTGTGGAGGCCCTGGCGACATCGCTACGCTCCGAAGCCGAAACACATGGCCCTATCATAGTGGAACGAGCCCACCGGATTGGGCCCAAGCAATCGGCGAACGACCGCCGTCCCCGAGTGGTGCTGGCAAAGTTCCTCAGTTTCCCGCAAAAGGAGGCGCTGCTTAGAACTGTGCGGCAGAGGGGAGCGGTGGAATGGGAGAGTATGAGAATTCGAGTCACACAAGATTACTCAGCCGCGCTGAGCCAACGCCGGAGAGCCTACGCCTCCCTCTGCCAAAAACTTCTTGATGCCGACATTCGCTTCCAGGTGCAGTATCCTGCTCGCCTGGTGATTTGGAAAGAGGGGACCCGCCGGAGTTTCGAATCAGCGGACGAAGCTGCTACCTATGTGGATCGGCTCACATCACCGGCGGCGGACCAGAACGGCTCGCCCAGCGAGTGAAGAACTGCGCTGTAAATTGAAGTGGATCGCTTAATCCATGCGTGCTGGAGTGGACTACAAATACGTTGATGCCATACAGCCTTGGCTAAACCTGGGACATTACAATTTGTTACGTGGGCCTGCAAGATCTCTCAACACGTGCTACACCCACCTTGTTGGAGCGCACGGGATGCCTCGGGGAGAAGGCCTTGTCCGGCGGTGAGTGGGAGGGAGGCCCTCTGTTGGTTTGGACAGGCCAGCAAAGACGGGTGCCAGCGAACTACTCCCAAACTTATCTGCGACCCGGACAGCCGCTTCGAGGCCGGAGACACAGGATTGTGTCTATGTGTTGCAGATCTCCGGCAACTGTGTTACAATGTAAATGTTAACAGCTACACTGTTTGTATTTTTCATTGAGGCCTCAGTTACTGTATCCTAAAGGCTGCGCTGTGTTCAGCAGGCTAAAGGTTTGCCTGGGCCCTCGGAGCCTAGTTAAACCGCCGTTTCCTGGCTAGACACCCTTCACCTCGAGGGGGGGGTCTGAGGGAGTCCACCTGTATGGGATTCGGGATAGCAGGTATCACACCAAGCCCTGCAGTGGGCATCTACACCCCCCTGTGCTAATTATACTCCGGGCAATGGGGCATCTCTGGTTCGCGGGGAGCTTTGTCTTAAGGGTTGGGGAGGGACCGCCAAGACCTGGGGTGTTTATATGGCCCCCCCGATCTCGTCTCCCCCGGCGAGCGGACCTCAGCCAAACCTTTGCTATAGATCGCGCGAGGGGGGGGGGGGGGAGTATTCCACATTGGGCTGCACCAGGTTTGGTCGCTGTAATGTCTGAGACATGCCCCTAGGGATACGTGGTGGAGGGCCCTGGCCTGTAAGGTAACCAAACCTCTCTTGCGGCTCAGCTATGGTCTGTGGAGTACTGCCCACCCATTGTAAGTTCTTAGTGTCGCTCTGGGGTTTGCAGCATTGGATGTGGGGGGATTCCACCTTGTTTCCCCCTCCCTTCCTTTTTCTGTGGGCATTCCTATGAGAACGGTGGTTGCTTGGGAGGGCGCCGGGTATTAGGGGGGAGAGCTCAGTAGTCAGGGTAGAGTGGACAGGGGCAGGGTGGGGTAAAGGGTCCTTTACTGGGGGTAGGTAGCCGGGGGGTGTTTGATGCATAGAAGGGGAGGGGGTCCTGCTCACATCCTAAAGTCTCCTATGGGTAGGGAGAAGAATTTGTTTGGTTGGGGGAAGGGGAAGAAGGGGCGAGGGCAAAAGGGGGCGGGGGGTTGTAGTGGGAAGGGGTTGGGTAAGATACGGGGGGGGGAAGAAAGAGATTAGGCGTGCGGGGCTAACCAGAAGCATCCTTCTATTCCAGGGGGGACCTCAGGCTGGGGAGGTCCACCCCTATCATATAAGTTGGTTAATGTCATACTTGCTGCGAGTCTATTATCCAACCTGAGAATCATCTCTTGGAATGTTTGCGGGATAGGTAATCCTATTAAAAGGTCGAAAATATTGCAAGTTCTGGCGCGACTGAAATGTGATGTTGCATTATTACAAGAGACCCACCAGACAGCCGATGAACATGTAAAATTAAAAAGGGCGTGGGTTGGGCAAAGTAGAGGAGCCCCGGCCAAAGGCAGAAAGGGTGGAGTGGCCACGCTCATCAGCAAAAAGACACGCTTTGACCAACTCAGAGAAATTGTTGACCCTGAGGGCCGCTACCTTTTACTATATGGCCATTTGGATGGTAAACCAGTGGTTTTGGGAAATCTATATGGCCCTAATGTTTTGGACCGTGCATTTTACACACGCTTGGCATCCCAGGTGGAGCAACTACCAGATGTCCCGCTGATACTGGCCGGAGACCTGAATGGGGTCCTAGATATAGACATGGACACGGCCGCAGTGGGAGGTGGGAGAGGGAGGGCTCCAACCACGATAGTACTGCGGGAGCTTTGTCGGCGTTTAGGTATCGTGGATCCCTGGCGTTTGTTACACCCCCTTGAAAGGGATTTCACCCATTTATCGAGGGCTCATGGCATGGGACCCAAGCCCGCATCGATTACCTACTAGTCTCGGAAGAGATCTTTTCACGGGTGGATGACGCGCAGATTGGACCCACCGAAGTATCAGATCACGCCCCGATCTGGGTGGACTTAGCGTGGGGGGCAGTAGCTGATACAACACGTATCTGGCGATTCCCCACCGGCCTAGACCGCGATCCGGAATTTCAAACCCATTTGCGGGGCTGCTGGGCGGATTTTATGCTCCATCACGAAGCACATACTGCTGACCCAGAACTGCTCTGGGAGACCGCCAAGGTGGTTCTTAGAGGCAATATTATTGAGTATGTCGTGCGCAAGCGTCGACATTTAGCGAGGCAAATAGTGTCTTTGGAAAAGCAGGTGGTCAGGGCGCGCCGTCGCTGCGCCGGAGACCCCTCAGTGGGAAACCGTAGACGCTTTTGGGAATTGCAAACATCGCTAAACGAACTTATACATCAGCGGACGAAGAAATCCCATTTTTACTATCGATATTGTTTATACCAATTTGGGGATAAACCGGGCCGTCTCTTAGCTCGCTGTCTTCGTGGCAGCCGGGGGGGTCCGATCGGTAGCCGCCATACGAGATGAGACCGGTCTCTTGCATAAAGATAACCGGGCAATAGTGGGGCAATTCCGTTCCTTTTTTCAAAGACTCTATGCACGGCGAGAGGGGACTATATCCGAGTTACAGGGTTACCTGCGAAAGTTGACCTTACCGAAGCTGTCCACCACACAGCGGGCCACGCTAGACGCTCCGATCACTGTGGAAGAAATCCGCGCTGTCATTCAGCGGGCACAGTGTTACAAGGCGCCCGGGCCCGATGGTTTTGGGGCCGAGTTCTATAAAGTGATGGGTGACGTGGCCCCTCCGGTTCTCACCGACCTGTACGGTCGCAGGGCGCAAACTGGACATTTCACCTGGGGATCTAACCATGCCTACGTTACTTTAATACCCAAGCCTGGGAAAGACCCTACTCGGGCGGCTTCCTACCGCCCTATCTCATTACTGAACTTCGACATGAAAATATTGGCAAAAATACTGGCGGATAGATTGGCCTTGGTGCTCGATGGGTTGATTCATGAGTCCCAAGTGGGGTTCGTCAGAGGGCGTTACGCGGTCCGTAACCTACGGAAGATTTTGGCATCCTTGGAGTGGGTCAGGGACCGGGAGCTGCCCTCCCTATTGATCAGCTTTGATGCAGAGAAAGCCTTTGATCAAGTGCATTGGGACTATTTGAAAGATCTGTTGCCGCATTACGGACTAGGAGACATCTTTTGTAAATATGTGACGCTGTTGTATGCCGACCCAACTGCGGGCATCCTTTGTAATGGTTTACTTTCCGATCCTTTCCGCATAGAGCGGGGTACACGCCAGGGGTGCCCACTATCGCCTTTACTCTTTGTTCTATCATTGGATCCCTTGATTCGGACCGTGGAGGAATCCATGCTTATCCCGGGGGTCCAGATTGGAACAGTGGGCTTTAAAGTGGCCGCCTTTGCGGATGATATATTGGTCCATCTCACATCACCCCAGCGTTCACTGCCTCATCTGTTAGCGGCCTTCTCCAGTTACGGGAGATTTGCCGGATTATGTATTAACACAGAGAAATCTGAGGCCTTAGACGTGGGGGGTGCGCTGCGGGCTCAATGGCCGGGCACTTTCCCTCTCCGATGGGCTGATGAGGCCTTTGTCTACTTGGGTATAGTGCTGACAAGACTGCCTGAGACGCTGTATAAAATAAACTTTGACCGAGTATTTCTCAAACTTCAGACGCAGTTGCGGGCCTGGATGCCGCTGCCTTTGTCCCTGTTAGGTCGAGTGGCGGCCTTACAGATGGTTATCCTCCCACGCGTACTTTACTGGATTCAAACTCTCCCAGTGTGGCTGCTGCGCCGAGATGTGATGCGTATGGAACGTGAAATTCGGCGTTTTCTATGGAAAGGGGCCCGAGCGCGCATACCGTTATTCCGACTGCGGGGGGGTTGGAGAACAGGAGGGGTGGGAGTTCCGGACTTTTGGAAATATGCGTTGGCCTGCCAAGCACGACACCTAAGTGATTGGTTGGGGGATACCGAGGTGTATACCCCTAGGGAGTTAGAGCGGGCCCTTATGGCGCCCCATGCCCTAGAAGCGGCTTTACAGCTGCCGAGAGTGCGGTTGCCGACTCGGCTGACCAATAGCGTCCTACTGCAGGCGATGCGGCGCACTTGGCAGCAGCTTAATAAACTCTGGAGCAGCAATCCTACGGTATCCTCATGGTTGCCACTACGGGGCAATGTTCAGTTTCCCCCTGGCTCCGATTCGTCCGCTTTCCGCTACTGGGAAAGAGCCGGGATCACCCGCTTGGGGAATGTAGTTGATACTACCGGGAAATGTAAGACCTTGGATGAACTCGTTGCTGAGTATGATCTGAGGCGGCCTGAGTCCAGTTTCGCTTATGCCCAATTGTCCCACTATGTGGGCTCTCTGCCCCAATCGGAACTCCGGTTGGAGCACTCCGCCCAGATCTTGGAGTTTTTAAGTTTGGGAGCAGACGCTCCCCCAACCATTGCCGAGTTGAAAAAGCGATTGGATCGCCTAGATAGCCCCATGGATTTTTCAGCCGTAGAGGAGGCGTGGGCACGAGAGCTCGGCCGAGCGGTCGACCCGGGCTCTGCATGTATTGCCATATCACAGATTCGACAATTAGTAGAAGGGACCAGATGGCGGGAGGTGCAGTATAAATCCATCCTTCGGGCACATTTCTCCCCGAGAAGGGCGTTGCGGAGCCACCTAGCCGAGTCTGGCAATTGCCCTAAATGCTCGTGTCCCTTAGCTGACCTCGGTCATATGTGGTGGACCTGCCCCATGATACAGTCCTATTGGAGGCGTATCGAAAGTTATTTGGGTGGGCTTTTAAGACAGCGGGTCCACTGGACGGGGTTATTCGTGGTGCTGGATTGCCTGGGACCACTCCATCCTAAAGGGCGCTGGGAGCGTCTTCTCGTACGCAAGGCTTGTCTGGTGGGGAAGGGACCTATTCTCCGCAGATGGCGTGAGGCATTGGCTCCTACCTTTTGTGAATGGCGTAACTGCTTTCATCAGCTCATGCTTTTTGAGCGACGCCGAGCACTAGGATCTCCCAAGCGCTGGGCCTCCTTTTTATTGGTTTGGATGCCCTATATCCAGAACTTGGGTCCTATCGCCCGCAGCGAGGTGCTTAAGGTTGGATAGAGATGCTTCTGGTTTAGCAGCATGGGAATAGATACGGTTGGGGGTGGGGTTGGGGGTGGGGAGGAGGGGGGGGGATACCTAGAAATAGTCCTTGCCGCATTGTTTTGCCCTGTGTGAAGATCCTGGCCTCCGGCGGTGGATCAGATCCAACCACACCCGGAGGGTCCAGGTATTGATTGAAAAACAAAAAATTTTTTGCTGTTGTATTGTGAACCTGTTGGTTGCTTTGTACTGTCGTTTTGTTTAATAAACAGATTATACAAAAAAACAAAAAAAAAAAGCTATTTTCCATGGGTAAAACAAGATTTATCCACAGAAAAATGTTCATAAAATTACCCCCTTCTAGATAAGCTGTTAGGAGTTATACTCTTTCATCAGATCAAAGGAAAATGTGTAAAGGATGTTCTTTTCATATCATTATAATGCTTATTTGAAAGAACCAGGAATGATCCTCATATGTCATAAAAAAAAACCCTCCAAAACTCCTAATTGTCATTCAGAAAAGTATTCTCATAATCCTCATAATCTTTTTAATATAGACACCCCAGCACCCTCAGTGACCAGAGTTTCATATTTACTTCAAGAGTGTAGTGAGTTTATGATCTCAGAATAGCTCTGGGCAAACTGGTGGGATCTAGTGAAGCTTGAAGAATGGCCGAGAATTTGGTGGCTAAGATCTAATGCTAAAAAATGTGAGGTCATGCATTTGGGCTGCAAAAATCCAAGGGAGTAGTACAATATAAGGGGAGAAGTACTTCAATGCACAAATGAAGAAGGGGACCTGGGGGTAATCATATCAGATGATCTTAAAGTGGCCAATAGCTAGAAAAGGCAACCATAAAAGCCAGAAGGATGCTGAGGTGCACTGGGAGAGAAAAGGACAGTAGAGAACAGGAGATGATAGTGCTTTAGTATAAGTCTCTAGTAAGACATCATTTATTTATTTAAAGTCTTTTCTATACAGCGCTCTTCAAATCAGCTCGGTTTACAAATAACGGAAACTTTGTCCATGAGTAAGGAGAAACCATACTGGACTTACATAAAACAGGGTAGAAAAACTTGGGTTGAACTGGTATTACCAAGTGTACAATTCTGAAGACTGCATCTTCAAAAGGATCTAAAACAGGATGGAGTTGATCCAGGGGTTGAAACTAAAATGGTCAGTAATCTTTCTCATAAGGCATATGGAGATAAGTTTAAAGATTTCAATATATGTTCTTTGGAGGAAAAGTGGGAGAGGGGTGATATGAAAGAGACATTCAAATACCTCTATGGAATAAAGGAAACCCTGGAATGAGAGGGTTGTAGGGTGAAGATGAAAAAGGATAGACTCAGGACAAATCTATGGAAATATTCTTTAAGGAAAAGGTGACAGATGCGTGGAACAGCCTCCCAGTGGAGGTAGTGGAGACGAGAACTGTATCTGAATTCACTAAAGCATGGGGCAAGCAAAGAGGATCTCTGAGGGAGAGGAAGGAATTGTAGAACTTAATAATTCTTATAGATGGGCAGACAGGATAGGCTGTTTGGTCTTTATCTGCAATTGTTTTCTATATTTCTATGTAATTCTAATAAAGCATAAAAGTATAAACACTCCTTTGTAGATATAAGCAAAGGCACAACATTTCTTTTGAGAACTCCTGAGGCAGCAAGGAACTTCTCTAACAGGTACCAAGAAATGCAGTTGGAGACCAAGAAAATGTGGCAGAGTTATTTCTGATGGTGTTGACCTACTTAAGAGGAATTTCCAAGCACATCTTGATAAATTATCCATATACGTAACATCTTACGAACTCTAGCAGGAGGTTTTCTTTGGCACGATGCAAGTACAATGCTGAGCATTAGCAGTAAATTTGAGAGACTGAGATCACACTCCACATGCCCTGGCTTAGAAGTGAGGTTCATGACTGCCACTGCTATGCGCAAAACTCACCCATTTGGAGAAACTACCCCAAAAGAAATGTTCCTAGTCCGTAAATCCAGCTTTGCCCCTGGAAGGATCATGAAAAGCAACTCTTTTATTGAGGTTTATTTATTTATTTCACAGTTAAAAACAAAATATCAGAAGAGCCAAATAAATCACAGTAGATAAGATCGCCCACCCGTCCAAAAGCCAAACATCCCTCCTGCCTAGCTTCCAGAAACCTAAGAGAATAAATTCAACCCTTTCTTAAATGTTGCTAATGACATATCCATCTGCAACATCTCTGGAAGAACACTCCAGAGTTCAGGTACCACTATTATAAATAAAGTTACCAGAGTTTTTGCAGGCAAATCTGGGACACTTTATCTGAAGTGTGTGTGGGACATGGAGAGGAAGGGACACCTTCATTTCAGGTTTGAGCAACAAGGCATGGAGGCTGGAAGAAGTCATTACCTTGCCTCCCCCCCATCCATCCCATAACAGCAACAATATCATTTCCAAACTGACAAATCGACAGAGAAATAGAAACAGTGACATTCAAATCAATAAACTGAATACATATTTTTTTTCTACCCCTCTGTTCCCATTGATGGAAATGGGGACAGGAAGCTGCCAAAAAAGGTAGAAGTCGGGGACACAGCTTGAAAATCACAGACAATCCCTAAATATTGTGGACATCTCCTAACCTTAATTCTGAAGACCTTCTTGCTCCATTTTTCTAACCTCAACTTTTTTTTTTTTTTTTTTTATCAGGGACCATCAATAAATTCTTCCCCTCCAAATGTAAAGGTCTCCTAGGAACATACACTTGCAACCACCTAGGGGTATGTTTACTAAACCGTCTTAATGTTACCGGCTTTAGTTGCAGTCTTACTGTGACAAATGCCATATAAGGTAGTGGGCGTTCCGGTCTTAAGGTAGCATTTCGGGTTATCGCGCGATAGAGGGAGCCGTGGCACGTTAACGCACGTTAGCCTTAATTAGGCGTGCTGACCTGCAAACACAGCAACAGAGGTGTAGCACACTGGTTAATACAATGACTGATGAAACAGGGATCATGAGTTCAATCCCCCAGTGGGCTTAATGAGTAAAGGCTGTCTGAGGCATTACCATTTACTTTAAATCAGTACTGTCTGAGGCATTTTCTTTTTTAATTTAAATTAGTGCTGCCAGCAAACACACCCTCACAGTGCCTTAACCTAAGGTGCCGCATAAGGCTCCCTATAAGGCACTCCAGAGGGCACATTATAAAGTGCACTGTCCGCCAAGGCACCTTATAATGTTCCCTATAGGGCACCTTATAAGGTGCCTTTATAGGGCGCTTTATAGAGCGCCTTATGAAGCACCTTAAGGTTGCAGCACTGTGAGGGTGTTTTTGCTGGCAGCACTAATTTTAATTAAAAATGGAAATGCCTCAGACAGCCCTATCAAATAACACCACTGTGGAATCAAACCCATGACCTCTAGTTCCACAGGCAGTGAAGTAACCAGTGGGCTATATCTCTATGGCTACTAACAAACCCCTGGCTGGCTACAGAAGGACTGCAGCTCACCACACAAACTGTCTGCTGTGGTTACCAGGGTAGGGTTAACCCACCCATACCCATGATGCACTACACATGCAGATCAGCAGTCTACAGATGATCACAAGATGGGGTATGCACCCCCACAGCACCTCGGCCTGGTAGGGGGAACTGACCATGTGTGTTACTGGCACAGAGTAGCTACAGACCGACACATTGTGGGAGTACTGTGCTCACCCTGAGGGCGAGGTGGGGCGCCCAGCACCAGGTCCGCAGCACCTGGCTTAGCTGAGATAGGCTATGCTGCAGGTCGCTATTAGTGCTAGTGTGTGATAGGTAGTCCTTGCAGACACACCTAGGATACACCTGTGTCCATCCGTATTTCGCAGTCACGTCTAGCCCTTGTGGACTATGATGCACCCAGAATAGTGCATATCCTATGTGGATGCTATGATCACATGATTTAAGTGAAGGGGGGTGTTTGGACCCATAGGCGGATTATGTAGCACCACCCAACCCGCCCTCTGGGGCTCAGGGTGGGGAACAGGATCTCCCACCAACAGATCCACATTCTACATCCCTGCAATGGTGGCAGTAGAGGGGACCATCAACCCCAGTCTTGCTAGGGAACAGGTACCCTACAGGGCAGTCAATGCAGATCTGTACGCATCCATAAGGCAATAGCAGACAGACAGTAGGCCTGTAAATGCTCAGCTGCCCCTCACCACTATCTGACATTCTCCAGCAGCGAGCACAGTGAGTCTCCAGCCGCTGCACCCTGCAAGGTGTTCCAGCCATACACACACTAACTGCAGACAGTCTGCTAGCTAGTCCATAGTGCATATTTCTGGAGGAGATGTGTGCACCCAAAACTGGGATATGAGCACACACACCAGTTATTGGGCCCCAGAAAAGAGAACCCATAAATATTACTTGAAAGAAATGCTATATAGCACTATGGGGGAACCTAGCCATGCCGTGGTCACTGCTCAGTCAGGGTGAGAGTGACCTCCCAGCAGGACATGCTGTGGCCACCCAGACATTGCCCTATGCCCTGTGCAGATGCATCCTGCCCAGGCCACCCTGTCTGGGCCATACCCACAGTACCTTGCTCCTCATTATGCACATTGGCAGGCTAACACTGGAAACAGTGCAAGCAGTGTGGGCTGAGTAAGGTGTAGGCAGCCACAACACACTGGATAGACAGACACACACTCCCACACCTATGCCAGCATTGTGCAAATATAGAGGCTTTTGGCAGCCCTGGCCACCACACCAGTCCTGGGCACAGTGCAGGCATGGATATGGTACGCAATACTGTTGGGGTCACTCCCCGTGTTGGTAAACACTGTCAGAAACCAAAACTGAAACATACTCCACAGATATCAGAAAGGTTGCTATGATGCAGCTCTATCAGCAAATTGTGCTTAGCTTATGAATTGATATCTGCCATTAATCATAGCAACCTTTTGATATATGTGTAACGTATTACCAAGTTTAGGGTGGCATTGCTAAGGTATGCAAGTGCCAGTATTGGGAGATGCTGCTGTGCGCAGGGCCCAACAGCCTGACTCTCCATGAGGCTTTGGATAGTGGAGCCTGTGGGTGTGGGTGTTTATGCCCCTGCTCTAGGGCAGAGGTTCCCAACTCCGATCCTGGTGAGCCAAACACTGTTCAGGTTTTCATACTGTCCCTAATGAATATGCATGAGATACATTTACATTCAATGGGGCGGAGCATGCTAATTCAGCACAGGCATATTTATTAGGGACAGCATGAAACCTGAATGGTGTTTGGCCCTCCAGGACTGCAGTTGGGAAACTCTGCTCTAGGGATTGCACATGTTTATGGTGTCTGTGCTCTGTAGGGTAAAATATAGGCGTTTCAGGCATGTTTATTTTATCTGCAATAAATGTTCCATCTTTATTACCGTGGTTTAGTACTGGGTAAAATATGGGGAAAGGGTTGGCAGGAGCCACAGCTGGGACTTGAGCTTGTGACCTTCTGCTCTTGAACACACAGGCTGTGTGTACTGCACCACACTGTTGCCACAGGGACAGTTCATTCCCTGGGGATACCATGACTGTTCATCAGACAGACCCTGTCTGTTGCATTGCACGGCACCCACCTAAATGGGGCTAGGCCATGGTCTGCTGTGGGCAGATGGCACTGCCCCCTCTACCATCAGCACCCCTCCGCCACCATGCTGTCATGCCATTATGCCAGTGGTGTTGGTGGAGCGCAGTCCCAGGCCATCCAGTATGCTAGTAGGCAGCTGCCTATGGTGTGGGTTCTCGGGTAGGGGTGCCTACATGGACAAGTGTGCTGCCTCCCCCCCCACACTGCCTGCCAATGTTCTGTGCCCTTGGGGATACCTGCAGGGTAATCTCCCCTGTGACACTGTGGAACACACACTCGTGCCCATGTTGGACCCTCGTCAGTTGCTGTCTTGCTGCTTTACAGTTTTGGCATTCCTATGTGCCACCTAGGCATCTGCCTAGCCCGCACTGTGCCCCAGCTGGACCACAGCATGTGCCGCCTGCAGCCCCCTGTATCCCATTTACAGCATCAGTACAGTTGCTGTTTCCTACGTGCCCACTCTGCTGTTGCTGCACATGTGCATGCCATAACAAACGTGCCCAATCTAAATGACAGAAACCCTGATCAGCGCTATTTCAATGTGGGATCATTCACTTTGTAGGGGGATTGAGCATAGACCCTTCCAAACATGATATCTTAATTTATACACTTTGCCAGTAGTGTTGCTTTATGTTTATCATTAATATCATGGCCAGCTTGGTTATTGGGATTTTAGATGTGGTTCTGGTCCTTTTATATGTTTATTTGCCTCTTTGTTCCCTGCACATGTATCACAACTATCACTTTTCTGGGTTTCCCTGCCTTTGCTGCACATTGCTGACTGAAATGGTTTCTCTTTCCTGCAAATGTGCCTTAACGCGAGGGTTTCACTGGCATTAGTGTTCAGACCCGGATTTCACAGCGTTATTGTGCCTGGAACCTCTCCCCGCCCACTCTCCGCCCATTGACCCCCTTCTCTCTGCCCTCTGGGAAGCCTTACTCCACCCTTCAGACCCGGATTTCACAGCGTTAGTGTGCCTTAACGCCGCCGTCACTTATCGCGCGATAATACCACCACTGCGACATTAAGACAGTTTAGAAAACATACCCCCTAGTCAAATACTTTGGCCTTCCCTCAACGCTCTCTCATGGGGAGCAATGAAGTTTCCTCAAGAGGTATTTAGCACTCTCTCTCCTCCCACTTTTTGTCATTAATCTGGCTGCCCTATTTTGAGCCTTTGAAAATGTAGGGGAGGATATTCAACGTGATCAACACAGCAGACCTGCTAACTGTGTTAATCGTCATCACTGGGCTATTAAGTGGCACTAACTCAGTTAATGATGCTGAATATCCCCAGGTGTCACCACGGCACACCCCAATACTAGCCAACTAGCATTGGGAAGCAGCAGGGGCAGCAGCGTGGGTTAACCGGGCAGCAGTGATATTAACCGCTGCCTAGCTACCCTGAATGGCTGCCCTAACTTTAGTTGGTTTTGCAATCTAGCCAGCAGCTGAATATCACTGCTGATCAGATTGCAAGATTGCAATCTGGGCTACCTAGATATTCTATGCTGGGTATGGATATGGCTCCAGCATTGAATATCTGGGGCAAAGTTAAAGTGGAGACGACCAGCCACTTTAAATGTGCTTATCATCGTCACTGAAAATCCCCTCCTAGTTTGTAAGTCTACTTAAAGTATTTGCTCATAATCCACACACTCCCTATTAAAACGCATACCATGGTCCTAAAAACCTTTTCTTCCAGATATGGCTGAAGCTTCCATCTTACACATACCTTTTGTAATACTGCTGTTCCCTGCTTTTATCCTATTCCTTCACCCTCTTCTAACAACATTCCTCACCTTTAGATTTGGCATCATGGGACTGTTTGCTTCCACGCCCTCTCTGACACCCAGTGCTGACTTCCTGTTTGCAGAAGTGCAAAGTTTAAAGGTAAGTGCCGCGGAGCTATTTGTGGCCATTGTTGCCACTGCCCATCTCGAGAGGGGCAATAGCAGTGGCATTGGATGCCTCTGGAGGGCTGGCGCTCTAGTCGACCACCTAGTTCGCCTAATGGTAGCACCTGCCCTGACTATATCTGCCTTTTTTTTTTATTCTTTATGTTTATTGGTTGATTACCAATTTGCATAGTACATGAAGAACAATCCAAGCGAACAGTTCCTGCTTACATTATGTCCTGCATTCAATCTATACATAAAAATTCTCAACATAAAGCATATGCTAAACTGATCCCCATATAACTACTCCACTTCCCAATCCCCTGGATGCAGAACCCGTTGTGTTACCCCCTAGTACTCTGCTCTAAACACATTCCACACCTAGACACAGCTTGCAACAACACGTCTAACCAAACCCTTCAACTTTACAATCAACCCCCCCCCGACCCCCAACCCAGGATCGTTCCAGAGCCCCTTCCACCCACCTACTCCTCCTCAGGGGGGGGGGAAGGACCTATTCAGGCCCGCTGTCTGCCCTCCTCCCCCATCCAACTACCCCTCATCCACCCCTCTCCCCTTCACCTCCGCCAACTACACCACTAGGCCACTACTTCCACCCTAGCCCACCCCCTCCCGTCCCCACCTCGTAACATACTCTTGAAAGGGGGCCCATATCCTTTGGTATTCCTCCAATCTGCCTTTGCTCAGCGCTACTCCCCTCTCCAGTTCCATAATGTGTGCCACCTTCTTATTCCACGCTATCATACTGGGGGCCTCCGTGTTCTTCCATTCTGCTGCTATAGTTAACCGAGCTGCCAGATACAGGAAACTGACCAGTGACTTCCTATTCAGACACACCACAGGGGGTCCCTCCGTGTATCCCAGTAGCAGGAGCGCAGGATCTGCCCCTAGGGCCTCACCCGTCACCTCCCTGCACACCTGTCGCACCCCCTCCCAGAAGAACTTAACTTTGTCACATTCCCAAACTACATGTAGCAAGGTTCCCTTTTTGGAGCACCCCCACCAGCACTCAGCTGTGTCTTTAAGGTGCATGGCATAAAGCCGGCTGGGGGTAAGGTACATTCGAAAAAGTCATTTATACTGGGTGTTCATATGCGCAAGGCATATCGACATTCTAGGAGTATTATTCCAAATTGCTTCCCAGTGTTCCTCTGTCCACTCCCTCCCTAAATCCCTAGCCCACTCTCTCTGATATAGATAGCTGCCCCGTATCTCCCCCTGCAGCAACCTATACAGCTGGGCCACCAACCCCTGCCCCTCCGGGGCCGAATGAAAAAAGATTCGATCCAATGCGGTGGCCCCAGAAATCTATCTCTGTGTGCTGCCAAAATATGTTCCATCTGGAGGAGGCAGAAAACTCTCAGTGGACAACGTTGGCACTTAGCAAGGATTTCATGCCTCGTCAGAAATCGCTGTTCTGCAATAAAATCCAACACCTTTTCCATACCGTTCTCCTTAAGCCAGCGAAATCTACCCGGATCCATTGCAAAGGGCGGGAACAAATCCCCCTGCGTCAAGAACGCCAATCTCGACCCAGCCCACTCAAAAGCCACCCGTTTGCTAACTTTCCTCCAAACCTCCACTGACGCACCAACTATCGGATGCATCCATTCCCCCCCAGCCTACCCAGTTCTCTTGAAAAGGCCACAGCTCTAATGTGATCTACCAACACCTGAGCCGCCTCTAAGGCAATCCAATGTTGATGCGGGGACTCTTTCCACCAATAATACACTTCCTGTACCTGCACCGCCCAGTAATACAATTTAAAATTAGGGAGCGACAAGCCTCCTACCGCCCTTGGGGCCATCAACATTTTAAGGGCTACCCATCCTCTCTTCCCACTCCATATAAACTCCGCTATCATCCTATTCAAATCTTTAAAGAACGAATCAGGGATACGACATGGCAGCATCAGGAATAGGTACATAAGTCTCGGAAGCACACTCATTTTTACCACGTTGATCCTTACTAACAGAGAAGATGCCAAATGTGACCAAGCATGCATCTCCTCACAGAGTCTCTTCAGCAGCAGAGGAAAATGTAACTGGTAAACTGCGCCACCTGCACTGGAATTTTCACCCCCAAATATCCTAGCGAATCAGTCGCCCACTTATAGGGGTACCCCACCTCCAGACCCCTCCTCAATTCCTCAGGTACATGAAAAGGGAGAAGAATTGATTTATAGACATTCAACTTAAACCCTGAGACCCTAGCAAACATCTGGTATTCCCCTTGGAAAGCTGCCAACGAGCCCTCCAAACTGGATAAGAATAAAAGCGTATCGTCTGCATACATCGCCACCTCATGTTCCACTCCACCCACCCTTATACCTTGGATCTCTGGGTTCATCCGGATCGCCTGCGCGAATGGCTCCAGTGAGAGTGCAAACAACAAGGGGGATAAAGGGCAGCCCTGACACGTGCCCCTGCCTAATGCAAAACGCGAAGTCAGTTGCCCATTTATCCGCAACCTCGCAGAAGGCTGACTGTATAACGCTTGGATCACCCGAAGGAAACTTCCCCCAAAGTTCAAGGCTCCTAGGACATCCAATAAATAGGGCCACTCGAACCGGTCGAAGGCCTTTTCGGCGTCTAAGGCAAGGAATGCAGTTGGGAGATCCCCATCTGCTCACAGTAATGTGCCAGGCCCAGCACTCTTCGCACGTTGTCAGACCCATTTCTCCCCGCTATGAAGCCAGTTTGATCTATATGAATAAGCTCTAGGACTAGCGCATTCAACCGGAGTGCATAAACTTTTGCCAACAACTTTGCGTCAGTGTTGAGCAGCGAGATTGGCCTATAGGACCCTAGGTGATAAGGGTCCTTCCCTTTCTTATGTATCACTGTTACTTGCGCTTCCAAAAACGACTCCGGTACTCTACCTGTCTCTCGCACTGTATTAAAAACCTTGCACAGAAGCGGCACCAAACACTCACTATAGGCTTTATAAAACTCAGGTGGGAAGCCATCCGGCCCTGCCGTTTTATGAAGGGGCAGACTCTGAATGGCCTGTCCAACCTCTTCTGCCGACACCGGGCTGTCCATCGCCCGCTGTTGCTCCTCCGTCAGCACCTGGCCAACCTTCCCCCGTAGAAATTCCTCCGCTATCTCATCTGCCTCCCCAAGTTCTGACTTATATAAATCTGTATAGAACCTTACAAATACCTCCTCAATATCTTTCTGATCCTGCCTCAACTGGCCCTGTCCATCCCTAATCTGCAGGATAGCATTCTGCTCCCTCCGCTGTTTCAATTGGTGTGCTAACAGATGGTCTATCTTCCCTCCTCTCGCATAATATGTGCAATTGGACCGCCGAGCCATCACCTCAATCCCTTCCCTCAGAAAACTATTTATCTCCCCCCCTTTTTACCACCAATAAAGTAACGGTCTCCTCAGAGGGGGACCGAGCCAGCTCCACCTCTAAGCCCTTAATTTCCTCCTCTAACTTCTGCCTGTTTTTGCCCCTTTCTTTCTTCCGCTGCGCCCCCCGTTCAATGAAGAAGCCCCTCAGAACCGCCTTCAAAGCATCCCAGAGAATCAAGGGTGACATGTCCTCAGTATCATTATGAAGCACATATTCCTTTACAGCTGCCAGCACCTCCCTATCCACACCCCCTTTCGCCACCAGTGCCAAGTTTAGCCTCCAGGTCAATCCTACGTGCATTACCCCACCAGCTACCCTCAGCCATAGGTGTATTGGCACGTGGTCTGACCACGTAACACTGCCAATTTCACAATGATTCACCCGAGGGCAAGCCGATCTTTCCCCAAGGAAATGATCAATTCGAGAATAAGAGCCACACCCTGCTGAGAAACAGGTAAAACCTCTCATTCCGGGGTTACTCCATCTCCAAATATCCACCAGCTTGGTCTTCCCTAAAAGTGCTCTTAAGGCTATACCCCCACTCCCTCGGCCCCTTTGCAGTAGATGATTCTCGTTCCGGTCTACCACCGCATTGAAATCCCCTCCATAAATTATCAGGTAGGTGGTCCAGCCACTAAGCTTCTGAATTAACTGTGACAGCAAACGCCGCTGACCCGTATTAGGGGCATATACGCTGACCAAGCAGACCTGCAAACCTGGCAGCTGCAGCTCCACCGCCAACCTCCTCCCCTGTGTGTCTCTCCACTGGCGTTGTATCTGAAACTGGAGGCCCCGCTTTATTAACACCGCCACTCCCGCACTGTTAGATTTCCCTGGAGAGTGGAGCAGCGCTGCCGCCCATCTGACATTCAGTCTCGCTGTGTCCCTCTTAGTCAAATGGGTTTCCTGCAATAAATAAACGTCTGCAAGATAGTTGGGCAGTTCCTGAAGCACCAATCTCCTCCTCCGAGGCGTTTGCATCCCTTGGACATTTAAGGAAGTTATCGTAACACTCATTGCCCTGAGTGATAACTACCTTTGCCAAACACAGCCCCCCCTCCCCCCTCCCTGTCGGGTGTGGGTGCCCAAAACAATCCTCAACCGAGTAACATCAAAACCCAAACAAAACAGTGCAACAAAAACAGCAAAAACAGCAAAAACAACAAAAGCCTGGACCCATACTCGGGGGCATCCTCCAGGAGGCGCTGGGGAGCCAGCCCCACCGAAGTGGGGGGGTCTCCTGTGGCTCTCCCCACTGCTCCTGGCCTCCTCCTGGGGTGCTGCTGACTTTATCCCCCGCCAGTGGCATAAGAGCTCAAACATGGCTCCCCCCACCATCTCCAGGCCCAGGGTCCTACCTCGAGGGTCACTTATCCTCGGCAGGGTCTCCCCCGAGCCCCCAGCCCCCCATCAGCCTCCGCTGTCCCTCAGGGTTGTACCCCTATTCCCCATCACCCTTTTACAACAGAGAAGGCCACACTCTAACACAATCTAACACAATACATTTTACATATTTCAGTCCTGTGCAGACACTGCATTTTCTGTCTCCTCCTCATCACTCTGAGCGAAGGCCTCCACCACTCTCCGGTGATTCCTCTCATAGCTCTTCATAAGGCCCTTAGCATTTAAGTTCCAGAGCCTCCCTCCAGCAGGCCGCTGCCTCTCCCCTGCCAGCGGGGGATCATCCGGAAAGTGTAGACGTAAGAATTCTTTTGCCTTACTCAGCTCCTCAAAGAAGATCCGCTCCCCATTCCAGTCCACCCGCAGGCGAGCAGGGTACAGCAAGGCTTGTGGTATGTTATGAGTGGACAAACGCTTCTTCACCTCTCTGAAGGCTTGCCGTTTTTTATCCAGTTCAGCACTGTAATCCGGAAAAATCCACACCTTCGCATTCTGATAAGAAATTGCTCCGAGTTTCCGGACCTGACGCAAAATCCAGTCCCGATGTCTAAAATTCAAAATCTTGACTAGTACTGGCATTGGCCGGTCCCGTGCGAGGCCTCTACCCCTCGGGACTCTGCGCCTGCTCCACCACTAGGCCCGCAGGGAGGGGTGGATCCTGAAACCAGCTCTGCAGCAAATGTTCCATGCATTCGGGCATATTTAACTCTCCCTCCCCGTCGGGAAGGCCCAAGATCCTCAGGTTAGATCTTCGCGAGCGATTCTCCAAATCATCTACTTTGGCCCATAATCTTTCCAGTTGCTCTGAGTGGCTGGCGTCATCCATTTTGAGTATCTGCACTTCATCCTCAACATCCGAGATCCGCTGCTCGGCTTGTCCAATACTGCCCACCGCCGCCTGCAATTCCGCATGCACTGCCTGCAGTTCTCCCTGTATGCTAGACAGTCTGCCAGCCAAGTCAGTGCTGCTTTCTTTGATAGCTGCCAGCACCACGGCCGTTTCAGGGGATACCGCTTCCAGCCCTCTCGATTCCATCCCGCTCACCTCTGGTCTCCCCGGCGTGGTCAGGCCTTCCGCCAGCCGCAATTCACTGCCATCTTGCCCCTTGAGATACTCAGCCATCGTAGGTTGCCGCAACGTTCTCAACATTTTCGGAGCAGTCGTTTGGCTTTTGCCTGGTTTTTTTTGCCTCGGCTTTCGCCGCCATCCTTCTCGCAGTCTCTGACCACTTTATCCGGGGTAGGTACTGCCGTTTTCAAGCACTATGGAGTTCAGGAACCCGGGAGAGCCTCCGCCGCACGTCTCACCCTCAGCTCCGCATCACGTGACCCCCCCCCCATCTGCCTTTTTCTAATCATGTGGAGCAGTGGTTCTCAACCTTTTTTGTACCGTGACTCCTTTTACCATTGGTCAACTTGTGGTGACCCCCAATGATAAAATCAAATGCGTCTCTCTTCCTTTACCGTTAACGCATTGTCGCTGTAATCATTTGTTGAATTATTAATATATTACAGGCCTTTGCAATATGTTTTTATTTATAAAATTTACTTATTTAAACCACAATAATTAATCACAATAACAAGTAACAATATTTGATTTCAAAATTATGATGATTTTGTTATATAAACTAATATAAAATAAAATTATTTTTTCTACCTTTGTTGTCTGACCAATTTATTCCCTGATCATGCTGGTCCCGATCTGAGGCTTCTGCTTTCCTGTCTTCTCTTAGCTCTCTTTCTATGGTCTATGGTACATCTGCCATTTCTTATCTCTTCTTTCGTTTTCTTTACTTCTTTCCATCAGCCTATTTCCAGTCCCAGTAACCCTCCCCAATATCAGCCCCTTTCCAGTCCTCACTCTCAGTAACTTCCAATGTCAACTTGCATTCCCATGACTGCCACTGGTGTCCATTCCCTTCCAGTCCCCCTCCTTCCCCACTGAGCAGTCCCTTCTAGTACAAATACTATGGCAGCCCCTCTCAGATCCACTCTCTTCCAGTTCCATTCTCCTATCCCCTCGTATCAGCCCATTTGTAGCCTTAGCCCCCAGTTTTCTTCCAGGGCCAGCAGCTCTATCCTCCCCTCCCCACAATCAGCCCATTCCCAATCGAAGCCCCCCAATCAGCTCGCTTCCAGTGCTAGTCCCCCCTCAACCCCATTACCAGTGCTAGCCTCCCCTAATCAGACCAATACCATTCCTACCCCACCCATCAGCTCATTACCAGTGCTAGCCTCCCCTACTCAGCTCATTTCCAGTGCTAGTCCCTCCTCAACCCCATTACCAGTGCTAGCCTCCCCTAATCAGTCCATTACCAGTCCTACCCCCTCATCAGCCCATTACCAGTCCTAGCCTCCTCTAATCAGCCCATTTCCAGTCCTAACCTCCCCAATCAGCTCATTTCCAATGCTAGTGTAACCCGAAGGGATAAAAAAATGAATTTTGTTAAAAAAATATGTTAATCACTCTCCTGAGATGTGCTGGGGATCTTTTAATAGGTGGAAGTGGAGAGAGCTTTCTGATTGGCTGGAAGGGTTGCAGCAGGCCCAGAGGGAAGCAGGGGCCTAAATTAAAGCTCTGCTGGAAAGAGTTCCAGGAGTTTAGGTGATAAGTTACCCGAAAAGATGTGAACCCCAGGGAGATCTGGAGGTCCTGTGAACTTAGGAAAAGAGTCTAGTTTGTGTAAAGGGGATATGGGAAAATCAAATTTGGAATTAGAATTAGGAAATTTTAATGTTTAAGGGTTTAATTTTACAGGGTTGGATATTTAAGGGGTTAAAATCATTAGAGGGACATAAATTTGAGTTCAAATAAAATTGAGAGTTGTAAACAAAATAAGCAAGTAGGTTCTAAATTTTTAAAAAAGTACATTTTGTACATAATTTTGGGGTGAATGAACTTTATGTCCTGGGAAGCTACCAAAATTGACTACTGGGTTATATTCGATGTGGGGGGTATCTGAAAGAATAATTTAATTTTTGAAATAGATTGGGGTAAGTTTGGAAATTTACTTTGTTTAATATTAGAGAGAAATAAACAGCACACTTGTCCTTGGTACAATTGAAATTTTAAAACCACTGTGAGAAAGCTGCTGGGATCCTGATTAAAGGAGTGTTAATGTTATTGTGTTAATGAGACATATTAATATAGTTTAGGGTAAAAAAGGAAATTCACATAGAAAGTAATATGAAAAAATAGTTTAAAATGGAGATTAAATGAACATTCCAATAGTAAACAACCCTTAGAATTTCTAGTACGCAGCGTGTGATAGGTTAGTGTCAGTCACATGGACTGAGTGGAATTCCTGTCTCCTAGGAAACTATAAGTTTTCTGTTAAACAGACAAAAAAAAGGAAGAAAGAAAGCTCTACCTGGAAGAAGGTGTCTTGTGTTTGTTGAACAGACAAGGGAAGAAAGAAAGCTCTACCTGGAAGAAGGTGTCTTGTGTTTGTTGAACAGACAAAAGGAAAAAAGAAAGCTCTACCTGGAGGAAGGTGTCTTGTGTTTGTTGTACAGAAAAAGTCAGCCAGAGAGCAAAGCTGAGAGCAGAGATAAGTGAAATAACTTAGCAGTGTCTCTATCATTATCTCATGGGAAGAATTGATTAGGTTATAGGTGTAAGCCAGTTTTGGTTTGTGTGCAGAGAGATATTGAGCTTGGCTAGTTGTTTTAAAGAAAAGCTTGCTCTGCAGTTTCTCTGAAGATACATTTGCTGATGAAAAAGAGAAAACTTACCATGGCCAGAGGAATATTGTTTTCAAAATTAAGATATCTTCAATTGGTTCTATTTTAAACAGCAGTGCAGTGGAGAGAATTTTGTTTCTGTTGTTCTGTTCTAAATGTTACTGCTTCTTGGGAAAAGATATATTACTAATGGTATTATAAAGTGTTGATAAACTCATTGTATGCCAAGTTGCAGAGTTAGCAAAAGAAAAGGAGAGATGCATAACATTACTGTAACACTGTTCTTTTGAGAAAGAGAATTTATACTGGCCCTGATGTTGGTCTGAAATAAGGTGCCTAGTTGTTAAAGGTGTGAAAACAGCACTGCCGCCTAAAAGGAAATATTGAATTATAAAAATATGTGCATAAGTGTAAACTAGTGGCGCTGTTATTGTTCTAATACACAAGCTGAATCAGAGTGTAATAGTTTCTCTGGGATGAGTATGACTTGAGAAAATTAATTATTGAAACAGAGGATATCAAAGAAGTAACAGAGAGAGAATAAAGCTTTGTATGGTACAAGTTGTTCAGGACAACCAAAAGGCACAAGCTCCTATAGAGTGCAATAAACGCAAAAGGAAAAGACTGAGAAGAAATTAGCAGGGAATTTTAATTATCTTTTTGTTTTCACCCGTAGATAGAGCCCCGTAAGTACACTGAAGTTTTCCCAGATAAGTTACTTTTTGAAGATACTCAGGGAGAGTCAGGGTTTTTCTCCTTTTGATTTCGTAAAGATAGGTGAGGGAGAAGAACTTCGGATCTACTCTTCAAGGGCCCCAACACTCCTACCACCGAGAAAGAAGTACAGCGCTGATTACACCAACTCCTACCATCTTGGAAGAGGAAGCTAAGTATAGACTGCTGCAGTGGACTTTATGCTAGAATATAGAATAAAATTTGAGGGAGAGGGAAATTATTTTGTGGATATCCTTAATGTTATTGAATAAAATGTATTTCTCTTCATTTGAAAACTGCTTGAGTACATTAAGTTAAAAACAAAGTGCCTGCTAAAGTAACACTCTGTAGGAATCGTAAAACCCCTAATTTTTATGCGCCCTGCTGTGAGAACTGGGGGAATGTGTGGTCCGGCTCTTGGGGAATAACAACTGGCCTGCTACCGTGATCAGTAGCCTACACCCCTGTCGGCTGCTGCGATCAGAGCCTGGGCCAGCGCTGAACCCCGAGGGGGTTACAGGAGGCGCGTTTTTGGCGTCACGGACAGGATTTTTCATTTTTCTTGGGGGGTTATTCCAAGATTCCTGTTGTGAGTAGCTACAGTAGACACGATATTGTTGTTTCTAAGTGACACCCTTGTCGGCTGGAGGAGATTGACTGCCTTAGTATCATGGAAGACTGGGCTGCGGAACTGAGAGATGAATGGCGAGCATACAAAACCAGGATGGAACTGCAGGAGGAAGAATTGAGGAGGAGAGAAGAAGCTGTAGTGAGAATGCAGGAGGAACAACGGAGAGAACGGCAGATTTTAGAAAGATTCATAGAAGGCCCTAGGATGCCGACAGCCATGTATATTCCCAGGGATAAAAAGATACCTGATTTCGCAGGTATGCCAAAGAAACATGGAGATTATACGGTGGAAGAATGGATAGAAAGGACAAAAGCAGCACTAAAAGTTCTCAGAATACCTCCGGAAGATCAACTAGAAATTGTCAAAGACCATTTAATTGGACAAGCCAGAGACACAGCTCGTTTTGTCCCACCGGATACACAAAATACGGTAGAAGACTTGTTTGATGTACTAAAAATCGTTTATGGTGATAAAGTTCCTGTGAGCATACGAATCAAAGAATTTTATGACAGAAGGCAAGAACTGGGGGAAGATATACGTACTTATGCATATACGCTACAAGAAAAGTTAGTTAGGATTGAAGCTATTGATCCTGATTGTTTTAGATATCCTCAGAAGATACTAAAAGAAAGATTTGTATTAGGAATAAGAGAAGAAAGTTTGCGAAGAGAAATGAAGAAAAGATTGGAGAGAGTTCCAGAAATAACTTTCGCATCCTTATTGCAAGAAGCGGTTAAGTGGTCTGAGGAAGATGTGTCATGTGACTGGAAAGAGGGAAACGTGAAGATTCTGTCGAGAGGTCGCAATGAAGCTACAGTAAGAGGAGCTACTGTTGAAACAAAATATGAAATGGAGATTAATGAATTGAAACACATGATGACTGAGTTACTTCAAGAAAAAAGACAGCGACAGGAACAACCAAGTTACTACTCATGACAGGGCAGTGGGTCAAAGAAGGCCAGAACATGTTGAAAGATACCCAAGAGAACGAAGGGCACCGCTAAGAAACGAGAGAGGAGACCTAGTGTGTTATCGATGCTTAGAATCGGGACATGTGGCAAGACAATGTAGGAGTGAGCGAGTATGGACTCCGGAAGTGATTCAGACTAATGTTCCTGGTGATTCGTCTGATACTGCACTAGACCCATCAAGAATAAAAGTTAACACTAGAATAAATACGAGTAGTACAGTACCAGTTAATCTGGAAAATTATCAACGAAAACAGGTTATGTCTCCAGTTCAGACTCCAGTGAGAGCAGAGACAACTCTTACCAAGTTACCCTCCCCATCTACTATTCGAGTACTGCGAGTAAGTTCCCACGGAAATGAGGATGAAAAACAGAAAATATTTGGAAAAAGTCCGATAATAGAAGTTATAATGGCTGGAGTACCAGTAAGGTGTTGTATAGACACTGGGTCAGAAGTAACGACCTTAGCAGAAAGCTACTTTCAACAACATCTGAAGGAATGTAACCAAATGCAAGAAGCAAGACTAATAAAGTTATCCGCTGTGAATGGTGTAAACATTCCTATTGTGGGATGTGTGGAGGTGAATATGACGTGTCTTGGACAAGAAGTAAAGCATTGTGGCGTACTCATAGTAAAAGATGATATGGCCTACAGAAAAGTTAACATGACACCCGGAATTTTGGGCATGAACGTATTGCAAGAACTAAATTGGGATGCAGTGGCCAATAGCTGGCTTAAGGGAGGAGAGATTTACAAAATATGGAGACAAGTTCAGAATAACAAAAACGAAAAAATTGGATTTGTCAAGTTGATTGGAAAAAAAGGGTGACACTTCCTCCACTGTCTGAGACCATGTTACTAGGAAGCTGTACTAAGTTGAGAGAATATGCAGTAACGCCAGTGGTAGTGTCTAGCACAGAAACAGCCATTTTACCTACTGATTTATGTGTAGCCAATACATTGGTTAAACCAAACGAAGACAAGATAATAGTACGTGTGTTAAATGCTGGTCAAAAACCTATTAGCCTGCCTCCAAGAATTCGAGTGGCTGAAATATATAAACCCAAGGAAATTTTAGCTTCCTCTGACTTACAATGCCAATTAGATGGAGATACCATGGTGGTGAGAAAAAGTGCAGTGAGCATGGATGCTGATACAGATGTGGATAAATTCATTCAAGGTCTAGCTATTAAGGTAAATTGGGAAGAGCTGACAACAGAACAAAGCGAACAATTGAAGTATTTAGAAACAGCACGAATACATGCAACCGAGCAAAGATGGTTGGCTCAGCTTGCAGAATTGGAGTTTGAGGTCCAATATAAACCCGGACGAACTAACTCGGTAGCAGATGCCCTATCAAGATATTCGCCTACCAAGGATACAGTAGTGGAAGAAGAAATAAAATCTGATGATTCCATAATCAAGATTAAAGAAGTGCGGGAGAGGCTGTGGCCTAATGCAGAAAATGTGATAAAACTTCGTGAAGTAATGTGTGCTAGACAAATTTTAAGTTGCTCCATATTAGAGTTACAACAGAGTCAGAGTGAAGATTCGGACTTACAACAGATCCTGTACCATCTTGAAAAGAAAGACCCTGTTAATATCCGCAGCTGGACCTGTAATCAAAAAAAGCTATGGAAAGAGCGAGGCCGATTACATTATGAAAGAAGTTTGTGGTATCGAAAAATGATTGATCCCCGAGATAATATGGAAATCATGCAATTCATAACTCCGGAAAAGTTACGCAAAGAAACCTTCCAAGCGAAACATGATAATGCTGGGCATCCAAATGAAGAGATTACGCTAAAAAATATACGAAAAGATTATTATTGGGCAAACATGAACCGAGATATAAAGAGGTGGATCAGACAGTGCTCACGGTGTATTTTTGCCAAAGATTTGTTTCCTAAGGAAAGAGCTAAATATAAAAATTTTCAAGCAAGTTACCCGCTGGAAATTTTGGCTATGGACTATATAACTTTAGAAGCTAGTACCAATGGGATGGAACATGTGTTGGTGTTAACGGATATGTTTACTCGATATGCAGTGGCTGTGCCTACGAGGAATCAAACGGCTCAGACAACGGCTAAAGCGATAGTGAATCACTGGGTGAATTATTATGGGTGTCCAGCGCAGATACACTCGGATCAAGGTAGAAACCTTGAGTCTGCTACTATCCGTGAACTTTGTAACGTTTATAATATGAGGAAAAGTCATACCACTCCTTATCACCCACAAGGTAACGCACAATGTGAGAGATTTAATCGCACCTTGTTGAACATGCTAAGAACCCTGACAGATGAAAAAAAGAAAAGATGGGCTGAATATGTACCGGAATTGGTATTGGCCTACAACAGTAGCGTACTTAGCTCTACAGGATATTCACCATTTTATTTGTTGTTTGGTAGAGATTCTAGACTGCCGTACGACCTACAGACAAAGACTTCGGAAAACAGAGCAGAAAAACTTGACGATTGGGTTGAACAACATCATCAGAGACTCCGGAAAACCTTCCTTGTGGCACAACAAGAATCTGCACGAAGGGCAGCAGTTAAGAAGCGACGCTTTGACCGTTGTTCGAGAGGTGCACTCATCTCTGAAGGGGATAGGGTGTTACTTAGAAACAACAGGAGTAGAGGAAAGCGCAAACTCAAAGACAAATGGGAGAATTCACCTTATGAAGTGTTACACGTGTTTGAACCAGGGGGAAGCACATACAGAATAAGAGATAGGTTTGAAAATTGTAAAGTAGTGCATCGAAATAATATTAGGTTATTGCCAAATCCCTTATGGAGTACCTGTATAATTCCAAAGGTATCTGAAGCAAATGTAGAAGCAGATGATGCTGCAGAGCAATATCATGCGATGCCAGAGTCCATAGAAACTGTTTGGTTCCTGGAAACTAGACCTGAAGGTAATATTGAATCTGACCAAATAGGAGAAAATATAAATGAATGCATGGAACCGGAGGTAGAGGTAATTGAGGAGAATGAGGTGCCGTGCTTAAGACGCTCTGAAAGAACCAATAGAGGACAAAAGCCTGCCTACCTGAAAGAATTTGTGATGTTTTAATTTTTTTTAAAAAATGGAATAGGTGTTGCAAATGTCGAGTCGACATTTAACTTAGCAAGGGTGAATGTAACCCGAAGGGTTAAAAAAATGAATTTTGTTAAAAAAATATGTTAATCACTCTCCTGAGATGTGCTGGGGATCTTTTAATAGGTGGAAGTGGAGAGAGCTTTCTGATTGGCTGGAAGGGTTGCAGCAGGCCCAAAGGGAAGCAGGGGCCTAAATTAAAGCTCTGCTGGAAAGAGTTCCAGGAGTTTAGGTGATAAGTTACCCGAAAAGATGTGAACCCCAGGGAGATCTGGAGGTCCTGTGAACTTAGGAAAAGAGTCTAGTTTGTGTAAAGGGGATATGGGAAAATCAAATTTGGAATTAGAATTAGGAAATTTTAATGTTTAAGGGTTTAATTTTACAGGGTTGGATATTTAAGGGGTTAAAATCATTAGAGGGACATAAATTTGAGCTCAAATAAAATTGAGAGTTGTAAACAAAATAAGCAAGTAGGTTCTAAATTTTAAAAAAAGTACATTTTGTACATAATTTTGGGGTGAATGAACTTTATGTCCTGGGAAGCTACCAAAATTGACTACTGGGTTATATTCGATGTGGGGGGTACCTGAAAGAATAATTTAATTTTTGAAATAGATTGGGGTAAGTTTGGAAATTTACTTTGTTTAATATTAGAGAGAAATAAACAGCACACTTGTCCTTGGTACAATTTAAATTTTAAAACCACTGTGAGAAAGCTGCTGGGATCCTGATTAAAGGGGTGTTAATGTTATTGTGTTAATGAGACATATTAATATAGTTTAGGGTAAAAAAGGAAATTCACATAGAAAGTAATATGAAAAAATAGTTTAAAATGGAGATTAAATGAACATTCCAATAGTAAACAACCCTTAGAATTTCTAGTACGCAGCGTGTGATAGGTTAGTGTCAGTCACATGGACTGAGTGGAATTCCTGTCTCCTAGGAAACTATAAGTTTTCTGTTAAACAGACAAAAAAAAAGGAAGAAAGAAAGCTCTACCTGGAAGAAGGTGTCTTGTGTTTGTTGAACAGACAAGGGAAGAAAGAAAGCTCTACCTGGAAGAAGGTGTCTTGTGTTTGTTGAACAGACAAAAGGAAAAAAGAAAGCTCTACCTGGAGGAAGGTGTCTTGTGTTTGTTGTACAGAAAAAGTCAGCCAGAGAGCAAAGCTGAGAGCAGAGATAAGTGAAATAACTTAGCAGTGTCTCTATCATTATCTCATGGGAAGAATTGATTAGGTTATAGGTGTAAGCCAGTTTTGGTTTGTGTGCAGAGAGATATTGAGCTTGGCTAGTTGTTTTAAAGAAAAGCTTGCTCTGCAGTTTCTCTGAAGATACATTTGCTGATGAAAAAGAGAAAAATGCAGGAGGCCGCGGGCCAGGTCCCGCGGCCGACAGTAACTCGTGCCCGGGCCCAGCCTTGGCCTCCTGCACGTGTTAGGGGAACGAAGGCGGAGCCTGGATGACGGATCGCCGCACGGCGGTGTGGCGATCCTATTGGCTCCGGCGCTGGGAGGTGGGGGCTAAGGGAGCCGAGGAGCCGCGTGGCCAGTCTTTTCAGCGCGGCTCCTCGGGCAGACGGACATGTTTTTTCTCGGGCGTTGGGGCCTGGAACCGGGCAGACGCTGAAGCATCAGTGAGCGTGGTCGGTGGGGGAGGGTGTAGCGTGTGGGAGCAAAGAGCGGAGGGGGGTGAAAATAACCAAATAATATTAAAAATAATAATAATAAAAATAAAAATAATAACGGACGGGGGGGGCGAGCGGCCTGCAGCGCGGCTGAGCAGCCCAAAAATCGCAGGAGGGTCACCAGGAGCTTAGCGGGGAGCAGCCCAGTCTGTGATAGCACAGAGTGATAGTCCCTGTGGGCTCCTGCAATCCATAGGGCATGGCACGTTCTCCTAGAGGGCTGCAGGGGCAGCGGGCAGGTAGGGGAAGTGGAGCTCGGGCTGGGGGGCGAGGAGGCCGGTCTCTGGTGACGGGGGGGAGCAGAGAGGCCAGGGCTGGGGGGCAGTCACGGGGGAAGGCTGGTGGAGCTTCTAGGCAAGGGGCGGGCAGGGGCCGGGGGGGCCTGCAGATGGGGCTACTAGTTCGGGGCTAGCCGGGGGTATGATACCAGTGGGAATTGAGGCTCAGGGGTCAGCAGACGTGGGGGCGGTGGGGGGTGGCTTAAACTCGGGGGGGGGGCATGGCGCAACAGGGAGGTGGGGCGCGGGCTGGCGGGGGGTCGGCGGAGGGGCGGTCGGGGGTGGGTTCCAGTGCAGGGGGGGCCCCTTCGGCCCAGGGTGGGGCGGGGCCATATGTGCCATGGTTTCCGGGAAGCCAGGGTGGACAGTATGCACAGGGGGAGGGGGTGCTGGGTTGGCCGCCAGGATGGGGTCAGTCCCTTGGTATGGGGCCCTGGGGGCAGGGTTGGGGTGAGTGGAGTGGAGTGGTGCGGGATTCCCTGGCCGGGGAGTGCAGCCGTCCTGGGGGGGGGGCTAGCTGGGCGGCAGGGGGGCTGGGTACTTCTTGGTGGCTGCAGGGTGGGGGGAGAGGTTGGGGAGCAGGGCTGTACGGGATGGGTCCTCCTCCGGTTTGTTCCTCTCTTCCATCACAGGTGCCGACGAGCGGAATGGCGGCGGAAGGAAGTGCGGTGAACAGCCCGATGACAGCCCTTACCAGTCAGGTCGTGGGAGCACAGGAGCAGAGTGAACGAGTAGCAGTGGCAGCGGCAGCCTTGGGTGCGGGAGAATCAGGTAATGTGGGTGGCGGCGGGCCGGTGGGGGGTGAGATGGCTGAGGGCGGCCGAAAAGCCAAAGCAAAAAGGAAGCATCGGCGGCGCTGTAGGCGGAGCTCGTCTTCGTCGTCCTCGTCGTCATCGGAGAATTCGTCGGATAGCTCGCAGGCGGGGAAGGGTGTTGCGGGAGGGTCGACGTCAACGGTGGTGCATTGCGCGGAACTTTGGGAGGGGGTGCCGCGCAAACTACGGCGCCGTATATTGAAACGTAAATATATCGATGTTTTCCGGTTGTTGGATGTAGGAAGCGCACGGGGGAGAGTAGGAAAAAGCGTAAAGAGGACGAGAAGGCGGGGAGAGTGTGGAAGGTCTCGCGCAATACGCTCAATTGGACGCGTGCTTTCCTACGGCTAGCGAGTGTTTGGGGGCATGCGGAACCGAGTCAGTATGGTGAGTTGTTGGCATACGTGGATGCCATCCTGGCAGCTTCACAAGCGCATGAAGGCTGGGCATGGCTTAATTATGACGAGGAGTTTAGGGATCTGATGGAGGAGAATAAGCAATTGTCCTGGGGGATGAAGGATGTCAATTTATGGCTGACGCAAATGTCGGCCAAGAGGGGGGGCGGGGGTGGGGCGGCGGTGCGGACGACGAGCCAAGCGCCGGCGGTTGGAGGCAGGTCCTTTCGGACGCCGGGGGCTGCGCCGGGGTCGGCCTTGGGGGGCCGGGGGGGGGACTTATGCTGGCGCTACAATAAGGCTTCCTGCCCCTTTCCGGACTGTAAGTTCCGGCACGCATGCTCGCTGTGCGGCGCGGGTCACTCGGCGGCGAAGTGCAGTAGAAAAGGGGTGGTGGGGGCACCGGGGGGCAGTAAGTGATGCGGGTTTCGGGGAGTTGGCGCCTACTCCCGTAAACGTCCAGGCTATGAAACCGTGGCTAGAGCGTTATATGCGGGATAGGCACGGGAGGGCGGGGAGGCTATTGTGGTGGGGATTTACGGAGGGGTTTCGAATACCGTTTCAAGGGGAGGTGGCAGCATTAGCGGCCAGCAATCCCCGCTCAGTGCGCCTTTTGGAGGGGGTTGCCCGGCGGAAGATCGAGAAGGAATGTGCTCTGGGGAGGGTGGCGGGGCCCTTCGGGCTCCCCCCCTTTGCGCAGTTTCTAATATCACCGTTGGGAGTGATTCCGAAGAAGGAGCGGGGGAGTTATCGGCTTATCCATAACTTGTCCTTTCCGCCTGGTGATTCGGTGAACGACCATATACCTCGAGAGTTATGCTCGGTGCGGTATGCCTGCTTCGATGAGGCACTGCAGTTGGTGCGGCTTTGTGGGCCGGGGGCGTTGCTGGCAAAAGTGGACATCGAAGCACCTTTAGGTTGCTGCCCGTACACCCGTCGGCTTATCCTTTGCTGGGCTTTCAGTTCGACGGACGGTATTATTACGATAAGTGTCTCCCAATGGGTTGTGCCATTTCCTGTTCTCATTTTGAGGCCTTCAGTTCCTTCTTGCATTGGGTCCTGGTGCAGCGCTCCGGGTGTAAGTCGGTGGTCCATTACTTGGATGATTTCTTGTTTGTCGGGCCGGCGCGGACGGAGGGTTGTGCGTCCTTGCTGGGGCGGTTTCAGGAGATGGCGAAGGAATTTGGGATTCCGCTGGCAGCGGGTAAGACACTAGGGCCCGTGACGTGCTTGTCGTTTCTGGGGATTGAAATCGATTCTGTGGATTTCGTAGTGCGCTTACCGCAGGATAAGGTTGAGTGGCTGAGGGAGCTGGTGGCAGTGGTGGGGTCTGCTACGAAGGTGTCGTTGAAAGAGTTACAGGAGTTAATGGGTCATCTGAATTTTGCCTGTCGGGTTGTTCCCATGGGGAGGCCGTTTGCGCGGCGGCTGTCCCTGGCTATGGCAGGGGTGCGCCGCCCGCATCACCGTATCAGAGTGACGGCGGGTATGCGCGAGGATCTGCGGGTATGGCAATCGTTCCTCTCTGAGTTTAATGGCAGAGCGTTGGTCCAAGCATCAGAGCTGACAAATGTGGACCTGCAGTTATTTTCGGATGCGGCGGGGAGTTCCGGGCTTGGTTTGTATTGTCAGGGAGCGTGGTGTGCGGCGGCATGGCCGGCGTCCTGGATTGAGGTGGGATTGACGCGTAACGTGACTTTTTTGGAGTTGTTCCCTATCGTGGTGGCGTTTTGGGTTTGGCCGGACAGGTTACGGGACAAAAAAGTCTTGTTTTGGTGCGACAATGCCGCGGTGGTGCAGGTGATTAATAGGCAGTCGCCGAAATGTCCTAGAGTAGCGGCATTGATGAGGTTGTTCGTGCTCTCCTGTTTGCGGTTGAATGTCACGGCTAGGGCGCGGCACGTGCCTGGTACGCAGAATGCTATTGCTGATGCTTTGTCCCGTTTCCAGTGGGAGCGTGGGAGTGTGGCGGATTGGGACCCAGCAGTGTTAGCGATGTTGCGCTCCTCTATAGCGCCAGGTACGTGGGCATCGTACGTGCGGGGGGCTGCTAAAGTCTGGCAATATCTCCGGCAGGGAGGTTGGAGGGGGGGCAGTGTAGACGACCGGACGGTGGGGGCATTTATAGTTTGGGCTAAAGGGCAGGGGTGGTCTAGGGCAGTGGTACGGGCGTCTCTGGCGGGTTTCTCCTTCTTTAGTAAGGCAGCGGGTTGGGGTAGCCCGTGCGCATCCTTTCTGGTGCGGCGGCTTATGGCGGGGTGGGCAAAGGACCAGCCGCCTAGCCGAGACTGGCATCGCCCGGTGTCCCACGATCTGCTCGTGCTGATATGGGGCGTGTTGCCAGCCGTAGCGGCATCGGAGTTTGAGGCGGTACTGTTTCGGGCGTTATTTGTTATTGCCTTTTTTGGGGCGTTTCGTGTGAGCGAATTGGTACCGAAGTCCCGGAGGCGGAGGGTGCGGGTTGGGTTAGAGGTCCAACATGTGGAGCTGACGGAGTCATCCGCGCGTATTTTTTTGACGCGCTCTAAGACGGACCAGTGCGGCCTGGGCAGCTGGGTGTCTTTGAGAGCGATTCCGGGCCTCTATTCTTGCCCGGTGCTGAATTTGCGGGCATACTTGCGACAGCGTCCAGGTGGGGCCGGTGTCTTGTTTTGCCACGCGGACGGAACCCCTGTCACGCAATTTCAATTTACGGCGGTGTTGCGTTTGGCACTGCGGCGGCTCGGGTATGATGAGCGGCAGTATGCTTCCCATTCCTTCAGGATTGGGGCGGCGACCAGCGCGGCGGCGGCTGGTCTGGAGGGTGCGGTGATTCAAAGGATTGGAAGGTGGCGGTCCGGGGTCTATGAGAGTTACGTCCGCCCGGACCGGGTATGAGCGGGAAGGGGTGGGGGGGTGCGGGGGGGGGTTGCTAATCCTGTGTTTCCTGTTGCAGGGGGGCCTCTGAGGGCCAAAGAGGTGAGAGGGGGCCTGACCAGAGATTGGTGGATTATCGGGCACTCTTTCATCTACTGGGCAGAGAGGAGAGCCGTGCTGCGCCCGCCAGGTCCACATCTGGGATTGGCTGCCCGCGCCGTCCGGCTGAGATGGATGGGGGAGCGTGGCATGCGCTGGTGGCAACTCCTTCCTTGTGTGCGGCAGCAAGTGGAGCGACGGCAGCGCCCGGTGGGGGTGTTGCTGCATCTCGGAGGAAATGACTTAACCAATTGGACATGCCGGCAGCTCATTCGAGTCGTGCAGCGGGACATTCGCATGCTGCAGGAGGATTGGCCGGGAGTGATGATCATATGGTCGGACATCATTCCACGGCCGGCGTGCCAGTCTCAGCGGCGGTGGTCGCGAGGCCTGGCGAAGGTCAACCGGCAGATCGGCCGTTGGGTGCAGTTGACGGGGGGCTGGCAGGTGCAGCACCCCTGGGCGGATCCGAAATGTGCAGGGTTATACCGTACTGATGGGGTGCATTTGTCCCCTGTAGGTCAGGATCTTTTGCTAAATGATTGGCAGGAGGTCCTGGAGAGGTGCACTGGTCGCAGCTTTATTGGGGTGGGGGCTGTGCGAGGTTAGTTGGGCTACCTCGCACCGGTGGCGGGGTAGAGAGCCCGTGCTCGCCAAGGCGGCGGGGCTTTGACCGATTTGGGACCAGGTGGGGAGCGATGTGCTTCCCGGGGTGGGGCGAGACATCCCGGTGGGGGGTCTCGGCCCGGTACAAGGGGTTGGGGGCCAGCCTTTGCTACTAGTATGGCGAGGCAGGCGGCGGGGGCGGGTGAGGAGAATGCTCCGCCTTGCTACTAAGATGGCGGGAGGGGGCATTCTCCGGTGTTGGGGTGGGGGGTTATTGTTGGGGAGATGTTGAATATGTTTGCCCATGTTGGGCGGTTATTAGAAGTGTAATAAAGCTGCGACCAAAATGTTTTACCATAATTAGTCTCTCTGTATTATTGAAAGGGTGAAAGGGGGGGGGGGGAAGGCTGAATAAGCCGATGCGAGGTGGGCCTCCGGGTTACCGGAGTTACTGCCGGCGGCCGCGGGCCAGGTCCCGCGGCCGACAGTAACTCGTGCCCGGGCCCAGCCTCGGCCTCCTGCACGTGTTAGGGGAAAGGGGGCGGAGCCTGGATGACGGATCGCCGCACGGCGGTGCGGCGATCCTATTGGCTCCGGCGCTGGGAGGTGGGGGCTAAGGGAGCCGAGGAGCCGCGTGGCCAGTCTTTTCAGCGCGGCTCCTCGGGCAGACGGACACGTTCCCGCCCGCCCTCCCAAAGGTTAGGTTGGAGGGTTGTTGCAGCTGGGGGAGGCGGGGTAGAGAGCCCGCGCTCGCCAAGGCGGCGGGGCTTTGACCGATTTGGGACCAGGGGGGGAGCGATGTGCTTCCCGAGGTGGGGCGAGACATCCCGGTGGGGGGTCTCGGCCCGGTACAAGGGGTTGGGGGCCAGCCTTTGCTACTAGTATGGCGAGGCAGGCGGCGGGGGCGGGTGAGGAGAATGCTCCGCCTTGCTACTAAGATGGCGGGAGGGGGCATTCTCCGGTGTTGGGGTGGGGGGTTATTGTTGGGGAGATGTTGAATATGTTTGCCCATGTTGGGCGGTTATTAGAAGTGTAATAAAGCTGTGACCAAAATGTTTTACCATAATTAGTCTCTCTGTATTATTGAAAGGGTGAAAGGGGGGGGGGGGGGGGAAGGCTGAATAAGCAGAGGCGAGGTGGGCCTCCGGGTTAACGGAGTTACTTACCATGGCCAGAGGAATATTGTTTTCAAGATTAAGATATCTTCAATTGGTTCTGTTTTAGTTAAACAGCAGTGCAGTGGAGAGAATTCTGTTTCTGTTGTTCTGTTCTAAATGTTACTGCTTCTTGGGAAAAGATATATTACTAATGGTATTATAAAGTGTTGATAAACTCATTGTATGCCAAGTTGCAGAGTTAGCAAAAGAAAAGGAGAGATGCATAACATTACTGTAACACTGTTCTTTTGAGAAAGAGAATTTATACTGGCCCTGATGTTGGTCTGAAATAAGGTGCCTAGTTGTTAAAGGTGTGAAAACAGCACTGCCGCCTAAAAGGAAATATTGAATTACAAAAATATGTGCATAAGTGTAAACTAGTGGCGCTGTTATTGTTCTAATACTCAAGCTGAATCAGAGTGTAATAGTTTCTCTGGGATGAGTATGACTTGAGAAAATTAATTATTGAAACAGAGGATATCAAAGAAGTAACAGAGAGAGAATAAAGCTTTGTATGGTACAAGTTGTTCAGGACAACCAAAAGGCACAAGCTCCTATAGAGTGCAATAAACGCAAAAGGAAAAGACTGAGAAGAAATTAGCAGGGAATTTTAATTATCTTTTTGTTTTCACCCGTAGATAGAGCCCCGTAAGTACACTGAAGTTTTCCCAGATAAGTTACTTTTTGAAGATACTCAGGGAGAGTCAGGGTTTTTCTCCTCTTTTTGATTTTGTAAAGATAGGTGAGGGAGAAGAACTTCGGATCTACTCTTCAAGGGCCCCAACACTCCTACCACCGAGAAAGAAGTACAGCGCTGATTACACCAACTCCTACCATCTTGGAAGAGGAAGCTAAGTATAGACTGCTGCAGTGGACTTTGTGCTAGAATATAGAATAAAATTTGAGGGAGAGGGAAATTATTTTGTGGATATCCTTAATGTTATTGAATAAAATGTATTTTCTCTTCATTTGAAAACTGCTTGAGTACATTAAGTTAAAAACAAAGTGCCTGCTAAAGTAACACTCCGTAGGAATCGTAAAACCCCTAATTTTTATGCGCCCTGCTGTGAGAACTGGGGGAATGTGTGGTCCGGCTCTTGGGGAATAACAACTGGCCTGCTACCGTGATCAGTAGCCTACACCCCTGTCGGCTGCTGCGATCAGAGCCTGGGCCAGCGCTGAACCCCGAGGGGGTTACACTAGCCCCCCATCAGTCCATTACCAGTCCTACCCCCCTATCAGCACATTACCAGTCCCAACCCCCCTTGATCAGTCCATTCCCAGTCCTAGCTTTCCCTAATCAACCTATTACCAGTCCTAGCCCCCCCATCTGCCCATTATAATCCTAACCCGCACTGTCTCTTCCCTCAGTCCAGCATTTATCCCCCGTCTGTCCAGTACGTCCCCCTGTTTCTTCCCTTTGTCCATGTCAGCCCCCCTCCCTCCCTCCCTCCATCCATCCATCCATGTCAGCCCCCCTCCCATCCATCCATGTCAGTCCCCCCTCTGTCCATGTCAGCCCTCCCTCCCTCCATCCATCCACCAATGTCAGCCCCCTCCCTCCCTCCATCCCTCCATCTCTCCATCAGCCCCCCTCCCTCCCTCCCTCCAGCCCTCCATGTCAGCCCCCTCCCTCCCTCCCTCCCTCTGTCAGCCCCCCTTGTCCATATCAGCCCCTCCCTTCATCCATCCATATCAGCCCCCCTCCCCCATGTCAGCCCCGTTGCAGGTTCCCTGCTCCCCTCTCCCCATGTCTGCCTCCTTCTTCTGCAGTCGCGGCTCCATGTCTCTTAGGGAACCACGGCTATGCCTGTAAAACCATTGCGGAGCCTTTCTGTCTCTAAACGGGCTCCGTCCCTCCATGCATCATTGTCCCGCCTCCAACAGAAGAGGTAAGCAACTTCCTTTGGAGGCGGGACAATGCTGCATGAAACCCGTCGAGAGGCAGTTAGGCGCCATTTATTTATTTTATTTATTTAGCTGTATTTATATCCCGCTTTTCACCAGGTCAAAGCGGTGGAACATTAAAAGGGGGGGTGTACAATAATCAACTGCAAGGGTTTGGGACCGTCACCTGGTGGCCGACATTAATGATTAACAAATATTTGGGATATAGACATTGTGTTATAGTTACATAGAACATATGTTCGGGGGGATGAAATAGGGTGGTTGGGAGGGAGTCAGTGGTGGGTGGTTGTTTCTGGTCCGAGGTATTCCTGGAATAGTGCGGTTTTTAGTTGTTTTCTGAAAGATAAGGGGTCTTTGTTGCTTCTGATGTGATTTGGTAGAGAGTTCCAGAGGGATAGTGCATATAGTTCAAAGGCTCTGTTGCAGGTCCGTTGATTGCATTTTGTTCTTTTATGGGGGATAGTGAGGGAGTTGTTGGTGGTTTGTCTGGTTGTTCTGTTGTGGGCTGGTTGAGGCAGAAGTGTGCAGAGCTGGGAAGTTTGAGTTTGGTAGAGAGCTTTGTGAGTGAGTAGGGCGGATTTGTATTTGATTCTTGCTTCTAGAGGGAGTATGTATAGCTCCCTCAGGACTGGGATGATATGGTCTTGTTTTTTTTGCATTCTTGATAATTCTTGCTGTGGTGTTTAAGGCAGTTCGAAGTGGGTTGGTGTGAGTGGCTGGAAGTCCATGGTAGATTATATTGCAGTAGTCTAGGTGGGGGAATGTCATGGCTTGCATCACTGTTCTGAAGTCCTGTGGTTCAAGGAGAGGTCTGAGGCGCTGTACTGTTTTAGCCTTGTAGAAGATTGTTGCGGTGTTTTTTTTTATCTGTTGTTTGAGTGTGAGTGCTTGGTCTATGATGATTCCTAGGTATCTTATTTGTGGTTGTATTTGTATTTGTGTGGTCCCAATGTTGAGGTGTGAAGGTGGTGTGAAGTCTGGGTCTTTTGTTACTATGAGGGCTTCAGTTTTCTTTATGTTGATGGATAGTTTGTTTTTTTGTAGCCAGCTGGATATTTCGGTGAAGCATTCTGATAAGTGTTTATTGGTTGGGTTGGAGGTTGTGATTGGGGCATAGAGCATTATGTCATCTGCATAGATGTGATAGTTAATGTTGTGTGCTCGTATGATTGAGCAAAGTGGTTGCAGGTAGATGTTGAAGAGCATGGCAGATAGTGTGGATCCTTGGGGTACACCATAACAGTTTTACAGGCATAGCCGCGGTTCCCTAAGAGGCAGGGAGCCGCTGCTGCAGAAGACTGGAGTCTGTGAGTTTGCCGCTGCCGAAAAGCGGCTCGGCAGTGGCAGCAACTTGTGCGCGGTTTTTTAGGGTTTTTTTAATGGCGGAGTGAGGCGACCCCCGCTAAATCCTGTGGCAACCTCCATGGGGGTCGCGACCAACAAGTTGAGAACCGCTGATGTGGAGCCTTCTCCCTTCTCCAGGGAACTGTTTAAATATATCCTTCAGGGGATCTACTACTACTCATCAGTTATATAGTGCTACAAGGCATACGCAGAGCTGTACAGAGACATATAATAAGATGGTCCCTGCTCAGAGCTTACAGTCTAGTCAAGACTGACAATACAATAGATAAGAAAAAGGGTATAATAGGGAAAGGTAGGGAGACACGAGGAAAACAAGGGATCAGGATCCAAAAGCAGCCTCAAAGAGGTGAGCCTTTAGCATGGATTTGAATAGGGGGAGAGATGAAACCTGACGTACAGACTCGGGGAGTTTGTTCCAGGCATAAGGAGCAGCAGTGAAAGGATCGAAGTCTGGAATTGGCAGTGGAAGAAAAGGGGATAGAGAGGAGAAGAGCAGTGGAAGAGAGAAGTTCACAAGGAGGGATATAGGGAGAGAAGATAGAGGAAAGGTAGTGAGGAGCATTAGAATGAATGCATTTATAGGTTAGAAGGAGAAGTTTGAATTGGATATGGAAACAGAAGGAGAGCCAATGTAGTGACTTGAGAAGGGGGGTTATATGAGTATATCTGGGCTGGTGAAAGATTAGTTGTGCAGCAAAGTTCTGAATAGATTGAATGGGAGAGAGGAGACTCAGAGGGAGACCAGCAAAAAGGAGGTTGTAATAGTCAAGATAGGAAGTGACTAGCGTGGACAAGTGTTTTAATAATGTGTTCAGAAAGGAAGGGGCACATTTTGTTAAAACTAAAACCTGTCATTTTTTTCTATCTATTGCATATGTGTGGAGAAGGAGAGGGAGGAGTTAAAGATGACCCTAAGGTTGGGGGCTGAGGAAGCAGGAAGTAGAAGAGTGTTATCTACAGAGTTAGAGAAAGGAGGAAGGAGGATTTAGGGGGAAAAATAAGTTTGGTTTTACGCCATGTTCGCTTTGAAATGGTGAGACTAGGGTTGCCAACCGACTGGTATTTGGCTGGCTTGGCCGGTTTTAATAAGGCCAGGCCGGCTGCCAGCAAAGAGCTAAAATTGGCCATTAAAAAGCCTTTTTTTTCTCTAGCCATGGGATTGGGAGCAGCCAAAACAGAAAACCAGCTTTTTATCTCTCTCCTTGTACCCCCTGCAACCTCACCCTCTCCTCTGAGCCAGTCCCGGCTCCTGCATCTTACAGAGCCGCGGCTGTGGCAGCGATAGTAATGGGGCCTTCTGGCCTCTGCTATGGAATCCCTGCTGCTGCATCCCACCTTCAAAATGAAGTTATGCTAGAGGGAGTGGGACGCAGCAGCAGGGGTTCCAGGACAGAGGCCGGAAGGCTCCGCACTAGTTTTGCTTTTACTTTAAATTACCATTGCTATTGCAGCTGCAGCTCTATAAGACACAAGAGCCATCGCTGCTAGGGAAGGAGGGGACTGGAAGGGAGCTGACATGGGGGAAGGAGATAGCTGGAAAGGAGCTGACACAGGGAGAAGGTGGGGACTGGAAGGGAGCTGACATGGGGGAAGGTGAGGGCTCAAAGGGAGCTGTAATGGAGTGGGGAAGGAGGGGGCTGGAAGGGAGCTGATGGGGGGGGGAAGGAGGGGGCTGGAAGCAAGCTGATGGGGAAGGAGGGGGCTGGAAGGAAACTGACATGAGGGAAAGTGGGGGCTAGAAGGGAGCTGACATGGGGAGAAGGTGGGGGCTGGAAGGGAGCTGACATGGAGTGGGGAAGGAGGGGGCTGGAAGGGAGCTGACATTCGGGAAGGTGGGGGCTGGGAGGCAGCTGACAGAGAGGAGAAAGTGGGGGCTGGAAGGGAGCTAACATCAGGGAAAGTGGGGGCTGGAAAGGAGCTGATGGGGGGAAGGAGGTGGCATGAAGGGAGCTGACATGGGGGATGGAGATGGCTGGAAGGGTGCTGATGGGGTGGGGGAGGTGGTATGAAGGGAGCTGACATGGGGAGAAGGTGGGGGCTGGAAGTAAGCTGACACAGGGGGAAGGAGATGACCAGAAAGAGAGCTGACAGAGGGGGAAAGGAGAAAGATGGAATTGAGCTGACCAGGGTGGGGGGGAGGAGGTGGCAGGAAGGTTGCTGCCATGGCAAGAAAGTGGGGGCTGGAAGGGAGTTGACACAAGGGGGAAGGTGGGGCAGGAAGGGAGCTGACATGGGAAGAAGGAGGAGATGGCTGGAAGGGAGCTGACATGGGGAAGGAAGGAGGGGACTGGAAGAGTGATTACATGGGGAAGTTGGGAGCTGGAAGAGAGCTGACATGTAGGGAAAGAGGGGGCTGGATGGGAGCTGACATGGTAGGAAGGAGAAGGCTGGAAGGGAGCTGACATGGAGAGGGAAGGAGATAGTTAGAAGGGTGCTGCAGGGCTTGAGATGAGAGATATTCAAGGCAATGGTGGAGGACTGCACATTCAAGAAGTTTGGAACAGAAGAGAAAAAGAAAAATGGGCTGATAATTAGAAGGACAAGTAGGGTCAAGTGAAGGGTTTTTGAGGAGAGGTGTGACCACAGCATGCTTGAAGGATGCAGGGACAGTAGCTGTGGAAAGTGAGAATTTGAGAATATGTGAGATGGAAGGGATGACAGAAGAGGAGATGGAGTTAAGGAGATGGATGGCGATAGGATCAGAGGAGCAGGTAGTAAGTTTAGAGGAGGAAAGAAGATGAGAGGTTTCCTCTTTGGAGATCTTGGAAAAAGATGAAAGGATAACAGAGAATGAGGGGGAAAAATTGGTATTGAAGAGGGGATGAAGCTGATCTTGTGGGGAATTGGAGAATAATGTTGTGGATTTTGTCATGGAAATAGTCGGCTAGGGTTAGTGCAGAAAGAGAAGGAGAGGTTGGAGGGTGAGGAGCCTTGAGGAGAGAGTTAAGGGTTGAGAAGAGACAGCAGGGGCCAGAGACAAGAGAGTTAGTTAGTCAGGTGGACATAGTAGTTTTGTTTGGCAAGTGCAAAGGCTGACTGGAAGGAGGCAAGCATGAATTTGAAGTGAAGAAAGTCAGAAAGGAAGCAGGATTTGAGCCAAATGCACTCAGCTGAGTGGTCACATGAGCATAGATGGCAAGTAGTTGAAGACAGCATGTCTGGGGTATCGTGTGTCTCTCTTGAGCTCTCTCAGTATCCTGGGGTGTATTGCATCCATCCCATGGCTTTGTTCAGTATCAGCTCTGTGAATTCATCTCAAACATTTTCTTCCATGAAAGGCACCACATCTATTCCATTTTGATATGTACTTTTGCTAGTTGCAAATGCAACATGTGCCTTTGAGTCAGTCCTGACTCCTGGCAACCCAGAAGCTCCTGGGTTTTCTTGGCAGTGTCACCGGAAGTAGATTGCCAGGCCTTTCTTCCGAGGCAATGGAGAGTTAAGTGACTTGCCCAAGGCCACAAGGAGTGCTAGTGGGAATTGAACCCTGGTTGCTTGGTTACCAAGCCAGTGTTCTAACCACTAGGCTACTCCTCCACTCCACTTTTGCTAGTTATCTGTGATCTGTGGTCTTTTCGCAGGCTTTTCTTCTATGAATGCCAAACAGATGTTTTGTTTAGCATTTCTGCTTTTTCATTATTATTTTTCCATATTGGTCTATTTTAGAATTCCACCCCTCGCTTTTTTCTTTTCTTGGATATAACAAGAAAATTTTGTCATTTAACAATTTTTGCCAATTTTTTCTTCTTCCCATGCTTTTGCTTTCCTGATTTCTTCCTTTTGCGATGCTTTGTACTTTGTAAACACTAGCACTTCCGCTCTTATTTTATTAGCCACCTCCTTGAAAAACCATAAAAGTTTCCTTTTCCTTTTATTTACCTTGTTAATATAAAGATCCACTACCCTTTTTCATAGCTTCTTTCAGTCTAGACTAAGCTGTAAATGAAATACAAAGAAGAAATGGTGTTGCATTTATAATTAAGAAGAAACTTGCAAGAACTGTAATGAAATACAATGCAATTAGTAAATGCTTAATTTCTATTCATCTAAGAGGAATGCCCATTAATGCAACTGTAATTCAAGTACATGCCCCAACAACAGCTGCAGAAGAAGATGAAGTTGATGAGTTCTATGAACAAGTACAAGCTGAAATTGACAGAACATGCAAACAGGATATCCTGATAGTCATGGGTGACTGGAATGCAAACATTGGCAACAAAGAAGAAGGCAAAGTGATTGGAAAATATGGCAACAGAAATGAAGCTGGAGAAAGACTGACAGAATTCTGCAAGACCAATGATCTATTCTTCTCAAACACCTTTTTTCAGCAACACAAGTGGTGACTGTACACATGGACTTCACCCAGTGGATTGTACAAAAATCAAATTGACTACATCTGTGGAAGTCAATGATGGAAAAGCTCTACATTTATTTATTTATTTATTTATTTAATGTCTTTTATATATCGCGCTCTTTGGAATCAGTGCGGTTTACAGTCAACAAAATTTGTACAGTGCAGCAGGACCTACATTGAACTTACAATGAACAGGTGTTACAACTTGGTACTAACAAGGGTAACTATGTACAGGCTAAGCGATCAGTCAAATGTTACTGGGTCGGCTTACAACTATTTACAGGTTGTCTCATTATGTACAGCTTGGTCGCACAGCGACTATATGCGGTGTCAGGTGGCTATATGCACGTTGGCATCTGTTACCCATTGATAACAATTACAGTATTAGGTCATTATATACACATTCAGCATACTGAGTGTATCATTGAGCTAGGGGGTGGGGCTGCAGTCGTGTGGTTTGGGTGCACTAGGGGTGATGTCCTGGATGTTATAACATCAACAAAGACAAAACCTTGAGCTGACTATGGTACAGATCACCAACTACTAGTATGCAAACTCAAGCTAAAGTTGAAAGAGCAAGCCACTCATAAATGTAGCAAAATATGACCTTGAGAATATACCACCAGAATTTAAAGACTGCCTGCAAAATCAATTTGCTGCTTTAGATACAAATGACAGAGCTCCTGAAGAGTTATGGGATGACATCAAGAAGGTTGTGTTGGAAGAAAGTGAGAAATCTCTACAAAAGGTGAAAAATACAAAAACAGCCAAAATGGATGACAGAAGACCCTCTGAAAATTGCCAAGAAATGAAGAGAATCTAAAGCCAGAGGAGAAAAAGAGGCAAACACAGAACTCAACAGAGATTTCCAATGTGCAGCAAGACAAGACAAGCAGAAGTACTACAGTGATGCATGCAAGGGAATAGAAGCAGAAACTATTAGTGGAAGAATAAGATCAGCTTTCCTAAAGCTACGAGAGTTGAAGCCTCAAATTGGAATGTTAGATGCACAAGGATCCATGTTGTGTGATGCTGAGAAGACCGAGAAAAGGTGGAAAGAATATACAGAGTCATTATAGCATAAAGGTCAAGTGGACCAACAGTCATTTCAACCAGTACCTTACGATCAGGAACTATTGGTGATGAAAGAAGAAGTCAAAGCAGAATTGAAAGCCTTATCTAAGAACAAAGCACCGAGCATTGATTGCATTCCCATTAAAGTATTATGGCAATCAGATGAAACTGTTACCATATTTACATGGCTCTGCCAGGAAATTTGGAAGACAACATCATGGCCAACTGACTGGAAAAGATCTGTGTTTATACCAATACCGAGGAAAGGTGATCCAACTGACTGTGGAAATTATCACACAATCGCTCTGATCCCACATACCAGTAAGATTCTACTCAAGATTATTCAGCAGAGACTACAACCATATCTGGAATGAGAACTGCCTGAAGAGCAAGCAGGGTTCAGGAAAAGACTCAGAAGGACAGACAGCATCATGGATGTGAGATGGATCCTTGAAATGACAAAAGAATACCAAAAGGATATCTATATGTGTTTTTTCAACTACAACAAGGCTTTTGACTGTACAAACCATGAGAAACTCTGGGTCACATTAAGAAGCAAGGGTATACCAGAACACCTGATTGTTCTCTTGCAAAACGTTTACATTGATCGAGAAGCAACAGTTAGAATGGAACAAGGAGAAACAGAATGGTTCAAAATAAGCAAAGGTGTACAACAAGGCTGCATACTTTCCCCCTACTTGTTTAATTTATATGCAGAACAAATCATCAAGCAGGATTCAGGAAATGGCAAGAAACAAGAGACATCATAGCGGATGTGAGATGGATCCTTGCAAAGACCAAAGAATTCCAAAAAGAAATCTATGTGTTTTATCGACTACAGCAAGGCTTTTTACTATGTAAACCATGAGAAACTCTGGGCCACGTTAAGAAGCATGGGTATACCAGAACTCCTGATAGTTCTCTTACATTTATCAAGAAACAACAGTTAAAATGGAACAAGAAGAAACAGAATGGTTTAGAATCAGCAAAGGTGTATGAGAAGGCTGCATATTTTCCCCCTACCTGTTTAATTTATATGCAGAACAAATCTTCAGAGAAATAGGACTGTATGAAGACAACTGAGGTGTGAAAATTGGTGGAAGACTCATCAACAACCTTCACTATGCTGATGATACTACATTACTGGCTGAAAGTGAAGACTATCTGAAACATTTGCTTCTGAAGATCAAGAAACATAGTCTTAAATGGGCCTGCACCTTAATTTAAAGAAGACAAAGATACTGGCAAAATCAAGAAGTTCACCGTTGATGGAGAAGAAATTGAAATAGTTGATCCGAGTAGGTTAAAGTTGTCCACTTTCAATAAAGAAACAGAAAGCAGTCAAAAAATCCGATGACACATTGCTCCTGGCAGAATGGCTTTGAAGAACCTAGACAAGATTCTCAAGAACTGCGATGTTTCTCTCCATACAAAGATTCGACTTGTTCAAGCCATGGTATTTTCATTAACGTCCTATGGATCCAAAAGTTGAACAGTAAAAAAGATAGACATGAAGAAACTTGATGCCTTTGAATTATGGTGCTGGCGATGAATACTGTATATACCATGGACTGCTCAAAGAACAAACCAGTCAGTACTATAGGAGATCAAACCTAAGCCCAAGACTTCAACTTTCATACTTTGAACACATCATGTAAACAGAGAGAAGGTAGAAGGTCAACGCAAAAGAGGAAGGCCAGCAATGAGATGGATTGATACAATAACAGCAGCTATGGATGCCACTCAGTCAACAATGAGCTGCCTGACTGAAGACTGAACAGTTTAGGACAACTATCCAGAGGGTCGCCACGAGTCGACACCGACTCGGTGGCACTTAACAACAAACTGTGTTTCTACCTCTCATTTTGCTAAAGTCAACATTTTGGAAACCCAGCACTTTGAACTTGGTGTGTCTAGATACTAGTTTAGTTTAAATATCAAACCCTACTGTATGATGATCAGTGCTGCCCAGGTAGGCCTCTATCTGGACATTAGATAAGCTGTCTCCATTTCTGAGAACTAGATCCAGTGTTGCCCCTTCCCTTGTGGATTCCATCACCATTTGCCTGAGCAGAACTCTTTGAAAAGCATCCAAAATCTCTCTACTTTTTTCAGATTCTGCAGATGAGATACACCAGTCCACATCAGGTAGGTTGAAATTGCCTAGTGACAGCATTTCCCCCTTCATTCCCAATTTTTGGATATCTCATCACCAGATCTCTGACCAGTTCCTTTATGTGAGATGGTGGTATGTAGACTACACCGGTGTGGATATAAGTGCCATCCTTTCAATCCAGAAGAAAGCCCACAGTGCTTCCAAAGTGCCTTGCCTAAGATCATATCAATGAGTAAATAGTGCTACATATAATCTGTCCAAAGCCTCATACCAATCGAGGCCAAAAAGCCCTCTACGCTCTGGAATGTAAAATGACCCTCACATGCTACTATAAAAGAATTGAACCAATCAGAAAGCTATGAAACTTTTTGTCTCTTTTCACTCCAATAGCACGCTGGCCGGTATCCTGCATCTATTTCTGTTATGAACAAGTTTTCCTCAGAACAGTAAAGTGAAGCCTCACCCAGGACCATACCAAGCTAAAAATGCACACTGTGCAACTAATGATTCTGATGTCCCCACCCAGTCATGTTCAGTAACTCTTTATAAGCTTCCTGGAAGTCCAATTATGATATCAGCACCCCTTTCTATGCTTGTGCCCTGTGCAGCTGCACCATTCGAACAGCCTTTAGTATGGCCCCCGCCTCACCAAATCAGAGCTACAGCAGCAAATACAGCTCTCCTGAAATTTTCTTCACTGCAGGAGATTTGTAAAGCAGTAATATGGTCCTCACTTCATTCTTTAATGCCCCATTACTGCTTGGACCAAGCCACAGTAAATGTCAGGACCTTTTGGTCAAGTGGTACTGGCCAATCTGCATCTGTGATTTGGCAAGTCTTGCATTGCACTGTTTTTTAGATGCGAGATGCTTCTAAATGTAAGATTTATAAAGAAGTAAGCATCACTAAGCTTGGGAGTCACCCACTTGTGTGGCTCACTCAATTTTGCTTGCCAACAGAAGAAGCATTGTTGCTCAGCTATAACAGTGTTTTTGTAGACAGTAAGTCCCTTCCACCTCTTAGTTGCATTCATCTTTGAGCTATTAAACTAAATGAGGCGGAGAGAAGACTGCAGCATGTGTTACTGATATTGCAGAAGGGCTGTCTGGTAAGGTTTGCTTGTTTGCAGATGATACCAAAATCTGCAATAGAGTAGACACCCAGGAAGGAGTAGATAACATGAGGAGGGATCTAGCCAAGCTTGAAGAATAGTCTAGAATTTGGCAGCTGACATTTAATGCTAAAAAATATAGGATCATTCATTTAGTCTGCAAAAATCCAAAGGAGTGGTACGGTGTAGGGGGTGAGATACTTATGCCCACAAAAGAAGAGCGGGACCTAGGCGTAATTGTGGCTGACGATCTTAAAGTAGCTAAAGAGGTAGAAAAGGTGACTGCAAAAGCCAGAAGGATGTTTGTAGGAATGTCCAGCAGAAAGAAAGGTGATAATACCTCTGTATAAGTCTCTAGTGCAACCTCATTTGGAGTATTGTGTTCAGTTCTGGAGACCGCACCTTCAAAAGGATATAAGCAGTTGGAGTCTGTGGAGAGGGGGTTGCTAAAATGGTTAGTGGTCTTTGTTATGTAGCATATGAGGACTGACTTAAAGACCTTAATATGTATACTTTAATATGTATAAAGGGAAGGTGGGATAGGGGTGATATGATAGAGAAATTTAAATACCTCTGTGGCATAAATGCACAGGAGGGTCTCTTTCAATTGAAGGCAAGCTCTACTACGAGGGGACATAGGATGAGAGTGAAAGGGGGTAGACTAAAGAGTAAAATGCAGAAATATTTCTTTATGGAAAGAGTGGTAGATGTGTGGAATAGTCTCCAAGTGGAGGTGGTGGACACAAGGACAGTATCTGAATTCAAAAAAGCATGGGACAAATACAGAAGATCTCTAAAGTTGATATGAAAGGGCAGACTAGATAGGCCATGTGTTTTTTTTCTGCCATCATGTTTCTATGGGAGAGCTAGCCTGGCAACGCGATAATGTCACACACTTGTGTGTCTGATCAATCCTGCTGTCATCTGTTACAGGTGAGCTGCAATGTTTCCCCAGGCTATATAATAAAGAAATGAGCACTGCAATTGCTGGTTAAACTTAGCAAAAATTGAAGCAGTTACATTATGTAGCCTAGGACTCTAATATAAAAATACTGACCCCTGACTTCGTACAATTGACCATAATGTATTAATTATAAAAACATTCTTCATCCCCGAAAGTTACCCTTACCCCACAGTTGGTGCAAAGAAGACCTAGGACATTTCTCCATAGAACTCACCATACAAAATAATGGCTTATTCTCGTTTCCTTTCAGTAACAGCAACATAAACCTTTTCCAGTACCAGGTATATTATGAAGTAATACAAAATCCTACAAAAGTCAATGATGGCCAGAACTCACACAACAAGAAGCCAACCCAGAAAAAGGCAGCACCATAACTATTGCACTGGGCTCTAGAACATCAATACACCTACTAAGAAAACTGAGCAAGCTGGATTGCTACAGATTCCTACATAGATACTCCATGCTAACAGAATGCCTGACTTTGGTCACATAGAGTGAGCAGACAGACCTTCATCAAATACAGAATAAATTCCCCCTAACTAAAATTAGAAATATTTAGATGAAAATTTAACTGAAATCTCAAGACGCTACACTCTGCATGTTGTGCAACACCAGAGAAATAGAAATGCTAATGCATTTCCCTCTGTACTCTGCAAAATATAAAGATGGCAGATATAAATTACAATAATGACATTTTCTATTCACTAAAATTAAAATAAAATTATTTTTTTCTAACTTAGTTGTCTGGCCATTTATGTTTCTAATTATCTTGTGCCAGTCTCTGGTTTCTGCTTTTCTCTGTCTTCTCTTAACTCTGTTCCAAGAGTCTCCTGTCTATTTCCTGTTTCTGTTTTCTCCTCCTGGCTTCACGTCCTCCTTTATATTTGTTTGTGACACTGATCTTTCACTTTCTTCCATTTCTTTTTCTTTTTCTCTATCCACTTATATTTCGCCCCTTCACACCATTCAACCCTCATTCTCCCTTTTTACTGCATCTATCTACTACTTTCCATCTACTTTCCATCCCAGCCTTTCCATTCCCCATCTCTCTCTCCTTCCTCAGCCTTTCACTAACTCCTCCTCTCTCTCTGTCTCACCCATACGCTGTATCCAGCATTTCTTCCCTACTCTCTGCTCAGTGTCAAGCATTTTCTCTTGTCTTCCCTACCTCCCCCCATAGTCAAGCATCTTTCCTTCCCTTTCCAACTCCCTGTTGCCAGCATCTCCATGCCTTTTCTTCCCTTCCCCCCATAGTCCTGCATCTGTTCCCTTCTCTACTCCCCCCTCCAATAGCCCAGCATCTCCTCTTCCCTTCTCTATCTCCCTCATGTATCCAGTGCCTTCCTTTCTCTCCTCCCAAGTATCCAGCATCTCCCCTTATCTTCCCCCCAGATATCCCAGCATTTGTCCTGCCCTACAGTTCCTCCCCAGCATGACCAGCACCGTCCCTTCCTTTATCTGCCCTACAAGTTTCCAGCATCTACCTTTCCCTTCCCTGCCCCAGGTGTCTAGCATTTCTCCATCCCTTCCCTACCTCCCAGGTATCCAGCATCTCTCCTTCCCTTCTACCACCTCCATTGTGTCCAGCATCTCTCCTCCCCTTCTCTCCTCCCCCTACCATTTCCAGCATCCCCCCTTATCCCCTTACCCTTGCAAGGCCTGCTTCCACCCTTCATCCACTGCTGCCACTCCTACCTCTACATAGGCCATCCTGCAGCTTCAAAAGCAGTGTGTATGGTATGGGGCCCTTAACCATATGTGTGCACTCAAGGCCTGCTGCATCCTACCCCCTCCAATGCAAACTTCGGAGGGGGTGGGATGCAGTAGGCTGTGTGCAGTAATGTGCTCAGTGGCCTATCATTATGCTGGTTTTTAAGTGCTACACTACTGCTGTTCTACCATGCTGGTGCTGAGCGGCTCCCTCCAAATTATGGTGCCCTAGGTAGATACCTAGTCCACTTAGTGAGATGGTCAACCCTGCTTTTTTTCCAATGGTCACACAAAAAAAAAGGTTTCTTTTTGTCAGACTAACCGGTAATGTACTAGAGAGGGTTTTTGGGGGACTGGAGTGAAGTGGGTAAGTAGCATAATAGAGCAGTGTACTGGGAACCAGGAAACCCTGATTTGAGTCCCACTACCACTTCTTGTGATTTTGGGAAAAGCACTTATCCCTCCATTGCATCAGGTACAAACTTAGATTGTTAGCTGTCCAAGGGACTGGAAAATACCTTTGTTACCTGAATATAACTCACTTTGAGCTACTCCTGAAAAAGGCATGAGCTAAAAATCCAAATGATTCTGGGAGTCCTTAATAAATTCTCTTAGGAAAACAAAATTGTCCTACTAAGGGGAGAAAGGCTGGTGAGAATCTTGTCTAACCCAGATCATCCACTTTCCTCCTGGACACTTTCATTCATCTGAGAACATCCCTACCTCCCATTCCAATGTAGCACAGTATGTGAGGAGTGTGAAAAGCCCTAATAATCACAGAATATGTTGATAGACTGACTAGATGGAAAAGACATATGGGACTGTGGAGGAGGTATGCAAGTAAAAGAGGACACATAGTTGTGACTGGTATTTATGGACTCAAAATCCTAAATAGAAATTCTAAAATTGATTACACAGTATATAAATAATTTTCTGTAATTGTGTGGAAAGTAATTAACTTCACAGTGGTTGGTTAGCGGAGTGAAATCCTGGTAGAACGACAGCGGTACCCATTAGATCTCTTGCACTGCAAATGCTGATGAGTTATTTAGAACTTATGTGTACAGTAGAACTATATCAGCAAACAGCCAGAATTAGGTTTTTTAAAATCTTTGTTATTTAAGAACCTTCTTATAGATCTTGGCTTGTCATGATATTTTTACAGGTACAGAATATAGGGAGATCATTTTACATTAGAATATCAACACTGAATATCCAAAAAGGTGCCTATCTTATAAAGGCAACATAAACATCTATGTGCCTTTATGAAATAGGCTGCTAGAACCAGCCCTAATAGCACATAAATTGTCAGGTCTTTTCTTCCAACAAGGAGTGCCAGTGGGAATTGAACCTTGCTCTTCTAGATACTATGTAGTTGTTCTAACCACTAGGCTACTGCTCTACACAGTACTGTAACTTATGTGTGTTAGGCAAGGGCATTTGCACCAGCCCAGGACTGTAGCGCCCAGATTTGGTGCACTTTTATGACCTCTTACATGTCTATTTTATTAAGTAAAGTATACAGCATGACCCTGCCACTAGGCAAGCTAGGCAGTTGCCTAGGATGACACAATTTCAGACAACTGCAGCAACTCAGCTATGAAGGAAGATGCAGTAGGAGATAGCAAGAAGCAGCCAACACAGCCACCACCATCACTTCCACCCAACGCTATAGGATGGAGTGCCTCCTTCCTTCCTCCCTGCATTTTCCCCCCCCCGCCCCCCCCCCCCAAACCTTCTGGCATGGCTTGCTCATTCCTTCTAGCTATGATTGTGTCAGCAATGAAAAAAAAAAGAATGCCCCATGGATCCTTGTGCTCAAACACACTGGAAGCCCCTGCTAATCCTGCCCAACCATGTGATGCAGACATCCTGCTGTCTTAGGGGACCAGAGGGGCTTCCAGCAAGCTTGAGCACGAGACTGCTTGGCATATTTGAGGGTGGTAAAGCCATGAGCTGTCTGGAGATGGGAGTGTGCATGGTTGAAGGTTCGCCTCGGGCGGCAGACAACCTTGAGCCTGAAAGTATGTGCATGTTTTATTTTATAAAATAAGTGGAACATATGTGCATTAAACTAGGCATGCCCTATGAAATTACCCTCAAAAACTGCTGTCAGCTTCTATTGCTTGAATACAAACTTTGGGGGTCCTTTTACTAAAGTGTGCTGTGCTGTTAGCCTGCGTTTTAGCACATGCTAACTGTCACCATAGGTTCACTATAACTGTTACCCATGCTGTCATGACAGTAGCCGCATGCTAATTTCTGCTGTAACTACACATCACATAATGGGGCGGGGACTGTGCCAGTTAGAGGAAAAGATCAGGTATGGAGAGCACACTGCTTACCCCGGGACAAGCGTTGTGGAACCTGTGTACCTTTCTGGGAACCTGCCAGGTACTTGTGGCTTGGATTTCCCACTGTTGAAAACAGGAAACTGGGCTTGATGGACCTTGGTCTGACCCAGTATAGTATTTCTTATGTTCTTATGTGTGTTCACTCTGCCTGCAAGTAAAAGAATGTTCTGGAGGCTCTTCGACTTTTTGTGTACCAGCAGAAAGAAGGAGGTATTAATGCCACTATCATTGCTGAAGCCTCACTTGGACTATTGTATTCAGTTTTGGAGACCATATCTCACAAAGGATATAACAAGACTTAAAATGATTTGGAGCCTGACCCAGAAGATGTATGAGATGTGACTTGTAGACCTAAATATTTATATTCTAAAGGAGAGGAGGGACACAGGAGATATGATACAGACCTTTAAATACTTACAGGGTATCAATGAACAAACAAGCCTTTTTCAAAGACGGGGAAGCTGTAAAATCAGAGGGCATATGATGAAGCTGCAAGGAGGTAAATTTAAATTACTTTCACTGAAAGGGTGGTGGATACTTGGAATGCCCTCCCGATGGATGTGGTGGGGCCAAATACAGTGATGGAATTCAAAATGACATTGGACAAACATAGTGGCATTGGACAAACACTGTGCTGGAAAAGCATAGGGTGCATGAACCTAAGAGAATTATGGAAAATGAAGAGTTTATGATCACCTGAGGTACTCCCATTTCAACTGATAAAAAGCTGGGTGCAAAGAAGCTGGACATAGTGTTAAAGGAGAACAACACCAGAACAGCATTGATTAATTAATTAATTAATTTATTTATTTATTTACAGTCTCTTATATACCGCACTATTCATCATCAGCGCGGTTCACATAAGAACATAAGATATGCCATACTGGGTCAGACCAAGGTCCATCAAGCCCAGTATCCTCTTTCCAACAGTGGCCAGTCTAGGTCATACGTACCTAGCAGTTTCCCCAAAAGACACAAGTTCCACAATGCTTGTACTGGGTCAAGCATTGATATCCTGGGTCCCTTCTTAATAATGGTTTATGGATCTTTCCTCCAGGACCTTGTCCAAACCTTTTTTAAAGCCAGCTACACTAACAGCCTTTACTACATCCTCCGGTAACAAATTCCAGAATTTGATTACAAGTTGAGTGAAAAAATATTTTATTTTATTAGTCTTAAATAGTTTACGCTGTAGTTTCATTGCATGTCCCCTAGTCTTTCTATATTCTGATAACGTAAACAATCGATCTACGTTTACCTGTTCCACTCCGTTCATTAATTTATAGACTTCCATCATATCTCCCCTCAGCCATCTCTTTTCCAGGTTAAAGAGCCCTAACCTTTTTAGCCTTTCTTCATAGGAGTATCCTTCCATCCCCTTTACCATTTTGGTGGCTCTTCTTTGAACCTTTTCTAATAACTCTATATCCTTTCTAAGATACGGCGACCTGAATTGCACACAATATTCAAAATGCGGTCCCACCATGGAACGATATAGAGGCATTATAATATCTTTTGTTTTATTTTCCATTCCTTTCCTTATGATACCTAGCATTCTATTTGCTCTCTTGGCTGCCGCTGCACACTGGGCCGAGGGTTTTAACATGTTATCCACAATGATGCCTAAATATTTTTCCTGGGTGGTGGTTCCTAATGTGGAACCTTGCATTGTGTAACCATAGTTTGGGTTGTTCTTCCCTAGGTACATTACTTTGCACTTGTCCACATTAAATTACATCTGCCATTTTGATGCCCAGTCTTCCAATTTATCAAGATCCTCTTGCAGTTTTCCACAATCCTCTTGGGTTTTAACAACTTTAAATAGTTTTGTGTCATCTGCAAATTTGATAACCTCACTCGTTATTCCACTTTCCAGGTCATTTATGAATATGTCAAAAAGCAGCGGACCCAGCACAGATCCCTGGGGTATACCACTATTCACCATTCTCCATTGGGAAAATTGGCCATTTAGCCCAACCCTCTGCTTTCTATCTTTTAACCATTTCTTGATCCACAGTAGTACACTGCCTCCTATCCCATGACCCTTTAGTTTTGCCAAATGTCTCTGATGAGGGACCTTGTCAAAGGCTTTCTGAAAGTCCAGATACACTATATCAGCGATGGCGAACCTATGGCACGCGTGCCAGCTGTGGCACGCGAAGGCCTTGCAACTGGCACGCGGGAAGGTCCGCAAAAAAAGAAAAAGCTGGCTCTGACTGCTGCCGCGGACGCGGCAAGGGCAGAATGCAGCGTCCCGCGGGGCCCCCTCCGCCCGCTAAGCCCCTCTGCAAGAGCTTTCAGATTCGCGAGGGAGAGCGTCTCCCTCGCGTCTCTGTTAAGCCCGCAGGGGCTAATGGGAAATTTCCCATCAGCCCCTTTAGACGCGAGGGACTGATGGGAAATTTCCCATTAGCCCCTGCGGGCTTAACAGAGACGCGAGGGAGATGCTCTCCCTCGCGAATCTGAAAGCCCTTGCAGAGGGGCTTAGCGAGCAGAGGGGGCCCCGCGGGACATTGCAATCTGCCGCGGCAGCAGCCAGAGCCTGCTTTTTTTAAAAAAAAATTTGCCAGGGGGGGTTAGGACTGCTAATGGGCAGGGAGGGGGGGGGGTTAGGACTGCTAATGGGCAGGGAGGGAGGGAGGGAGGGGGGGGTTAGGACTGCTAATGGGCAGGGAGGGAGGGAGGGAGGGAGGGGGGGGGGTTAGGACTGCTAATGGGCAGGGAGGGAGGGAGGGAGGGAGGGGGGTAGGACTGCTAATGGGCAGGGAGGGGGGGTTAGGACTGCTAATAGGGAGGGAGGGAGGAGGGGGGGGTTAGGACTGCTAATAGGGAGGGAGGGAGGGAGGGGGGGGGGGTTAGGACTGCTAATGGGCGGGAGGGAGGGAGGGAGGGAGGGGGGGTTAGGACTGCTAATGGGCAGGGAGGGAGGAGGGAGGGAGGGGGGGGGTTAGGACTGCTAATGGGCAGGGAGGGAGGGAGGGAGGGAGGGGGGGGGTTAGGACTGCTAATGGGCAGGGAGGGAGGGAGGGAGGGAGGGGGGGTTAGGACTGCTAATGGGCAGGGAGGGAGGGAGGGAGGGAGGGGGGGGGTTAGGACTGCTAATGGGCAGGGAGGGAGGGAGGGAGGGAGGGGGGGGTTAGGACTGCTAATAGGGAGGGAGGGAGGGAGGGAGGGGGGTTAGGACTTTCTAATGGGGAGGGAGGGAGGGAGGGAGGGAGGGGGGGGTTAGGACTGCTAATGGGCAGGGAGGGAGGGAGGGGGGGTTAGGACTGCTAATGGGCAGGGAGGGAGGGAGGGAGGGAGGGGGGGGTTAGGACTGCTAATGGGCAGGGAGGGAGGGAGGGAGGGGGGGGGTTAGGACTGCTAATGGGCAGGGAGGGAGGGAGGGGGGTTAGGACTGCTAATGGGCAGGGAGGGAGGGGGGGGTTAGGACTGCTAATGGGCAGGGAGGGAGGGAGGAGGGGGGGGGGGTTAGGACTGCTAATGGGCAGGGAGGGAGGGAGGGAGGGGGGGTTAGGACTGCTAATGGGCAGGGAGGGAGGGAGGGAGGGGGGTTAGGACTGCTAATGGGCAGGGAGGGAGGGAGGAAGGGAGGGAGGGGGGGTTAGGACTGCTAATGGGCAGGGAGGGAGGGAGGGGGGGTTAGGACTGCTAATGGGCAGGGAGGGAGGGAGGGGGGGGGTTAGGACTGCTAATGGGCAGGGAGGGAGGGAGGGGGGGTTAGGACTGCTAATGGGCAGGGAGGGAGGGCGGGAGGGGTGGTTAGGACTGCTAATGGGCAGGCAGGGAGGGAGGGAGGGAGGGGGGGTTAGGACTGCTAATGGGCAGGGAGGGAGGGAGGGAGGGGGGGGTTAGGACTGCTAATGGGCAGGGAGGGAGGGGGGGTTAGGACTGCAAATGGGCAGGGGGGGCGGGCGGGCAGGCGGGCGGGCGGGGGGGTAGGACTGCTAATGGGCTGGGGGTGTTAGGACTGCTAATGGGCGGGCGGGCGGGGGGGGGGTAGGACTGCTAATGGGCTGGGGGGGGGTAGTAGGACTGCTAATGGGCTGTGGGCTGATGGGGGCTGTCTGGACATGGGGTGATGGGGGTTAGGACTGGTAATGGGTTATAGGGGGGGCTTAAACTGAAATGGGGGTGATGGGGGTTTAGGACTGGAAGTGGGTTGATGGGGGGGGCTAGGATGGTATTGGGTTGGGGGGTTGCTAGGACTGGAAATGGGCTGATGGGGGGCTAGGACTGGAAATGGGCTGATGCAGGGGACTAGAAGGGAATGGATGCTGGGTGAGGCTGGAACTAGAAGGGAGCTGATGTTGGGGGAGGATTAGAATGGGATGGGGCTGGGAGAGTAAAATGGAGAGGGGAAAAATATTTTGTGTGGGAGGGATAAAAAATCTACAATTGGCCGGGTATTGGGAGAGTAAGTGGGGATTGAGGATGGAGGGGTAAAATTTGAGTGGATGAAATAGGAATGAGGAAAGAGCAAAAGGAGAAAGATTAGTATGTTAAAGCGGATGTAGAGAGAGAGAATGGAAAAAAAAACTAGCAGAGAGAAGAAAGGACAACTGGACAGCAGATGATGGAGAGTTAGCAGAAAACATGAAGAAACCAGAAGAAAGTGGCTGGAGCAATTGCAACTGTGTAACTGAGCTGAGGTATTCTGTTTATGTAATTCCTTTTTGACATTGCCACTTGTTCTCTTTCCCCAGTAGGTCATGTATTGTTATTGTCTGAAATGTATTGGTTTAATATTTGCAGTGTTGCCTTTTGATAGGAATGGTGTGGTGCTTTGTGAGTCCTGGTAGTGCTGTTAGGATACGGCGGGTTTGCTATTGGTTCTAAATGGGCAGTGTTTGTAGTAGTTCCTAATGTGCCTGGCGGTTGGCATGGATTATAGTAATGTAGAAATCTTTTAGTCTGTCTTTATCCATACACTCATTAAGAGACATGTTTACTAAAAGTTAGTGTATGTTAGCATTATGCAAATATTTATGCAAATTGACGTGCTGGCACTTTGAGGAAATTCTTTGGTTTTGTGCGGCAGTTTGGGCACTCGGGCTCAAAAAGGTTAGCCATCACTGCACTATATCAACCGACTCACCTTTGTCCACCTGTTTAATCACACTTTCAAAAAAAAATAACAGATTAGTAAGACAAGATCTTCCTTGTCTAAAGCCATGTTGGCTGTCTCCCATTAGGCCATGACTATCTACATGCTGAGTAATTGTATTCTTTATGATGGTTTCTACCATTTTTCCCGGTACTGACGTGAGGCTCATTGGTCTGTAGTTTCCCGGATCACCCCTCAAACCCTTTTTAAAAATTGGTGTTACATTGGCGATCCTCCAATCTTCAGGTATTAGGGATGATTTTAATGATAGTTCACAGATTACTAATAGCAGGTCTGCAATCTCATATTTCAGTTCTTTCAACACCCTTGGATGTATACCATCCGGCCCAGGTGATTTGCTACTCTTCAGTTTATCTAATAGTTGTAATATATCTTCTCGATTTATCGATATTTCTTTCAATTCTTCTGCACTTTTAAATACCACTTCAGTCATGGGTAACATCCCTACATCTTCCTCAGTAAAGACCGAAGCAAAGAATTCATTCAGTCTCTCCACTATCGCCTTGTCGCCTCTTAGTGCCCCTTTAACTCCTCTATCATCTAATGGACCAACTGATTCTCACAGGTTTTTTGCTACGAATGTACTTGAAAAAATCTTTATTTCGCGTTTCTGCTTCCACAGCAAGCTTCTTCTCAATTTCTCCCTTTGCCTGCTTTATCAATGCCTTGCATTTGACTTGCCAGTGCTTGTGCTGTTTCCAGGTTTCGTCGTTTGGCTCTTTTTTCCATTTCCTGAAAGATGCTTTTTTTGGCAACAACAGCCTCTCTGACCTCACCTTTCAACCATGCTGGCAGTTTTTTGGACTTCCTTCCACTTTTCTTAAAGCGTGGAATACAGCTGGTCTGGGCTGCCAAGATAGTATTTTTCAACAACACCCAAGCTTGATGTAAGTCTTTAACCTTTCCAACTGCTCCTTTAGTTTTTTCTTAACTATTTTCCACATTTTATCATAGTCTCCCTTTCGAAAGTTAAAAGGTAGTACTGTGGATTTCCGTACTATCCCTCCTCCACTAATTAAATCAAAGGTGATTATGCTATGATCACTATTGCCAGGTGGCACCAACACCCTTATCTCTTGCACTAGATCTGGTGTTCCACTAAGGACTAGGTCTAATATGGCTTCCCCTCTGGTTGGTTCATGAACCAGCTGCTCCAAGAAGCAGTCATTTATGTCATCTAGGAACTTTATCTCCCTAGCATGTCCTGCCGTGACACTGACCCAGTCGATACGGGGGTAATTGAAATCACCCACTATTATTACTGCGCTGTAACTTTTGTTAGCTTCCTTGATTTCTTTGAGGATTTCATCATCCATTTGTTCATTCTGGCCCGGTGGTCGATAGTACACCCCCACTGCCATCACCTTCCCCTTTTTACATAGAATTTCAATCCATAGAGATTCTACAGCAAATTTTGTTTCCTGCAAAACTTTAATCCTTTCTGACTCAATGTCCTCTCTAACACAGAGTGCAACCCTCCACCACTTTGATCAGCTCTATCATTACAATATAGTTTGTACCCAGGTATCACAGTGTCCCACTGGTTGTCCTCCTTCCACCATGTCTCTGATATTCCAATCATATCTAACCTCTCATTTAGTGCTATATATTCTAACTCTCCCATCTTATTTTTTAGACTTCTAGCATTTGCATACAAGCATTTTAGAGATTGTATTTTATTCATATTAATTTGGCTATTGGTAGACATGGGTAATTTGGGATCTTTAAGCTCTGTCTGCTCCATACTCAAGGGCATTTGGGCTACTTTACTCTTTTTTGGAACCTCTCTGCTTTTGGTAGTATCCTTCAAGGATACATTCTTCCGAACCATCTGCTCTTGGGCGACTGTCGGCTTTCCACTATTATCTAGTTTAAAAGCTGCTCTATCTCCTTTTTAAAGGTTAATGCCAGCAGCCTGGTTCCATCCCGGTTAAGGTGAAGCCCATCCCTTCGGAAGAGCCCCTCCTTTCCCCAGAATGTTCCCCAGTTCCTAACAAATCCAAAACCCTCATCTCTGCACCATTGTCTCATACACGCATTGAGACTCCGGAGCTCTGCCTGCCTTTTGGGTCCTGCACGTGGAACGGGAAGCATTTCGGAGAACGCTACCCTGGAAGTTCCGGATTTCAACTTCCTACCTAAAAGCCTAATTTAGCCTCCAGAACCTCCCTACCACATTTTCCTATGTCATTGGTACCGACATGTACCAAGACAGCAGACTCCTCCCCAGCACTATCTAAGACCTTATCTAGGTGGCGTGTGAGGTCCGCTACCTTCGCACCAGGCAGGCATGTTACCAGGCAATCCTCACGTCCACCAGCCACCCAGCTATCTACATGCCTAATGATCGAATCACCAACTATAACGGCTGTCCTAACCCTTCCCTCATGGGCACATGGCCCTGGAGAAACTTCCTCGTTGCGAGAGGGTTTTACATCACCTGGAGGACAGGTCCTAGTTACAGGATCACTTCCTGCCACACCAGGGTGATGCTCTCCTATCACGTGACCTCTCTCCTCCATGGCAACAGGGATGCTGCCAGACTGGAGGTGGGACTTCAAGACTACATCCCTGTAGGTCTTGGCTATGTACCTCTCTGTCTGTCTTATGTTTTCCAAGTCTGCTACTCTAGCCTCTAGAGAATGGACTCATTCCCCGAGAGCAAAGAGCTCCTTGCACCTAGTGCACACGTAAGACCTCTCACCAACTGGGAGAAAATCATACATATGACACTCAATGCAAAAGACTGGAAAGCCCCCATCTCGCTGCTGGACTGCTGTCTGCATCTTAGTTTTAAGTTTTCGTTTAGATCTTTAAGTTCTTTACTTAGTAAGGGTTGCCAATAAAACTGTACCTAATATGTTTAATATATCTTGTTCACCTGAAGCTTAATTAATCTCAGGTCCTTAGTGTATGACTGATTTGAGTAATGAGCTTCACCTGAGAGCACCTCCTATCTTTTAAAATGTGTAAGTACCTATAAAGCTACGATTATCCCAGGGGTGGGTGGGTGTGGGGAGGGAGGGAGGGAGGGAAATAACACTTATTAAAAGAGGGCTGCTACACAGTACCCTGTCCTGTGCTGCTGAGGTAAGCTATATTCTTATTTGATTTAAATTATAGCTCTTTGCTGCTGCTAGGCTCTAACTTATTATGAAATTTAAACTACAAGCTCTCTGCTGGGTTCTAAATTTAACCAGAAAGCTCTCTTCTGTGTTTTAAATGTAAACTTAAACTGCTGCTACTAGGCCCTGACTGATTTAGCAAAAAATAGTGGGTTCACAGATTAATTAGCTTTAATAAAAAGAATTCCTTTCAGAAAATTCCCAGAAGTATATACTCACAATTGCAGATCTCTCTCCAGAAGTAACAGTCCCCTTTTCTAGTCTTTCAAGATTAAAGATGTCCGTCCCAGTGACTATTCTATGAATTGCATTGAGAGAGAGATCTTCAAGTACCAAGAAATGTAGTGAGACCAAGAAAATGTGGCCAAAAGATACTGACCTATTACCCATCATGTTGGGTGATTAAGAAGAATTTCCAAGCACACCTTGATAAATTACCCATACAAGTTACATCTTATGAATTTCAGAAGGAAGCTCTCTTTGGCATGATGCAATTACTACACTTTGTGTTCAGGGCCGGCCGATCCATTGAGCGAGAATGTTTTTTGCACAGAGCCCTGTGTTTCAGGGGGCCCCACGCAAAGAACATTCCACTTTAAAAGTAAATTTAAAAAAAAAAAGCTGGCTGCTGCCGCTGCCACAGCAGCAGCAGAATCAAGTGTCCTGCGAGCCCCCCCTGCCCGGCAGAGCACTCACTCCCTCCCTGCCTACTTGCTTGCTGCCCTCAGTCCCTCTCCGCTTCGGTTTAGAGCCGCGAAGGGAGAGCTTCTCCCTCGCGACTCTGTTAAGCCCACTGGGGCAGATGGTAAAATTCCCATAAGCCCCAGAAGGCTTAACAGAGCCATGAGGGAGAAACTCTCCCTTTGCGGCTCTAAGCCAAAGCGGAGAGGGACTTAGGCAGGCAAACAAGCAGGCAGGGAGGGAGGGAGGGAGCGCTCTGCTGGGCAGGGGGGCCCCGCGGGACACTCGATTCTGCCGCTGCTGCGGCGGTCGCAGCTGCCAGATTTTTTTTAAGTTTTAATTTTCCCTGGGCTGATGGGTTGGAGGGGGATTAGGACTGGTAATGGGCTGGAGGGGGGTTTAGGACTTGAGGTGGGCTGATGGGGTTAGGACTGATAATGTGCTGTGGGCTGATGGGGGGTTAGGACTGGTAATGGGCTATGGGGGGCTAGGACTGGAAATGGGTTGATGGGGAGGTTAGGACTTGAGGTGGGCTGATGGGGTTAGGACTGGTAGTGTGTTGTGGGATGATGGGGGGGTTAGGACTGGTAATTTGCTGTGGGCTGATGGGGGGTTTAGGACTGGTAATGGGATATGGGGGGCTAGGACTGGAAATGGGCTGATGGGGGAGTTAGGACTTGAGGTGGGCTGATGGGGTTAGGACTGGTAATGTGCTGTGGGTGATGGGGGGGTTAGGACTGGTAATGGGTTGGGGGGGTTGCTAGGACTGGAAATGGGCTGAGTGGAAGGGGGGCTTGGACTGCAAATAGCTTATGGGGAGGGGGCTTGGAATGGAAATGGGCTGTGAGGTGAGGGAGCTAGGACTGGAAATGGGCTGAGTGGGGGAGCTAGGACAGGAAATGGGTTGATGGAGGGGCTAGGATAGGACTGAAAATGGGCTGTTGGGGGGGAGCTAAGATTGGAAATGAACTGTGGTGGGGGGCTTGGATTGAAATGGACTCATGGAGGGGCTAGAACTGGAAGAAGGCTCATAGGGGGCTTGGATTGAAATGGGCTGAGTGGAGGGGAGCTAGGATTTGACATGGGCTGATGATGGGGCTAGAAAAGGACTAGAAATGGGCTGATGGGGGGACTCGGATAGGACTGGAAATGGACAGGGGAGCTAGGACTGGAAATGGGCATATGGGGGGCTAGGACTGGAAATGGGCTGATGTGGGGACTACAAGGGAGTGGATGCTGGGTGGGGCTGGAACTAGAAGGGAGCTGATGTTGGGGGAGGATTAGAATGGGATGGGGCTGGGAGACTGAAATGGAGAGGGGAAAATATTTTGTGTGGTAGGGAAGAAAAATCTACAATTGGCCGGGTATTGGAAGAGTATGTGGGGACTGAGGATGGAGGGGTAAAATTTGAGTGGATGAAATAGGAACGAGGAAAGAGCAAAAGGAAAAGATTAGTATGTTAAAGCAGATGTAGAGAGAGAATGGAAAAAAAAAACTAGAAGAGAGAAAAAAGGACAAATGGACAGCTGATGATGGAGAGTTAGCAGAAGACACAAAGAAACCAGAAGAAAGTGGCAGGGAAAGAGCATGCAAGGGAAGAGGGAGAAGGGGAGAAAATCTGGGAACAGAAACATAGCGGGTGGAATAACAGCAGAGGGGTTGGAGAAGAGGGAGGGAAGAGTGCAAGGGGCTGGAGGGTGAAGAGATGAATATATGATGAGCACAATGTGTATGTGCCAAAAGGTACACCCCCTCCACCACACAGATGCATGCACCCCACCCCAGTACCACACACATAACCAGGCTTACACAAACATGCACGACAGCTGAGCACCACACATAGGCACCCCACCCTCATAGCGCGTGCGCACCCACATACACACACACACAGGTACTCTATCTCCATACCACACAGACATATGCACCGTAGTCCTGTATCCCATGCAGACATAGGTACCAACTGATGCATAAGTAAGGGGCGGTATATCAAGTGCCTAAACCATAAACTGCCCTGCCCTACCCACACTCAGGCACCTAATCGACACACCACACACAGAGCAGTTCCTGCAAGGGATGGCTGAAAAGAACAAGGTGATGGGTTTTCCCTGCGTAGGGAAGAGGAGACAAACCATGCTAGTTACCACGGTCTGTCTTGCATCCTTCCTGTGCAGAATTCTGCATGGGGGAAACTTCTGCGCATCACACACAGATAGACACTGAAGATAGACACAAAATAGCACCAGTTAGAAAGATGCCTCATACAGCCCCTGCTACCATAACTAAACACACTTTATCCTCTCTCTTTCAACTCTTTCCCCTCCCCTCCTGACATGCATGAGTTTGCAAATGAGGGAAGGGGAAATGTGCTGTTTTGTCACACTGTTTGGTCTTTTCAAGTTTTTTAATATACTGCCACATCAATCTTGTGCTTTGGGTGGTGTACAACACGGACCAGTGCAATTACGATACTACATAAGGCAAATACAAGAAATATATATCTGGGGGAATTCTGCACTACTTTGCAATGCAGAATTTGCACAGAATTTTCCCCCATGCAGAATTCTGCACAGGAAGGATGCAGCACAGACAATGGTAACTGGCATGGTTTGTCTCCTCTTCCCTACACAGGAAAAACCCATCACCTTGTTCTTTTCAGCCATCCCTTGCAGGAACTGCTCACATTCTGCTCTACACACCAGCTAGCTGTGTTTTCGGCAATGTGAAGCAAAAAAGAGCGTGGTTGCTTGTCAGGACACGTCCTCCTCCTTTGCCAACCAGCGTCAGATTGCTTATTTGAGCTGCATTGGCGTAAGGTGTCCCATGTAGTCCAAATGAGCAGTTAGGACCACAGCTGCAGAGGAGGAGGATGTGGCCCACTCAGCAGTTACTCTCCTCCTTTTTGCTGAGCACTACTAAGCACAGCTGGCTGGAATGTAGAGCAGAATGTGAGCAGTTATTGCCAGAGACGGGTGAAAAGAACAAGATGAGAGGATTTTCGGGGGGGGGGGGGTTGCCGTGGGGGGGGGGAGTAGAGAAAGCTGGGAGGATTGAGCCTGAGGAAACAGAAAGTTAGAGGTGTCACATTTGGAACAGGGAGGAGTAGAGCCTTCTGATGGGGGAATGTGGTACAAAAAAAATTACAAATAAAGCATGCAGAATTTAGCAGCATTTTAAAATATTGTGCACAGAATTTTCAAAATATTTGCACAGAATTCCCCCAGGAGCAGGGCTAGCCCAACCATTAAGCACCCAGGGCATTCAAAGCTAAACAATAGATTCTGACAACCAGTGGGGGCGTAAGGCTTAAGGTTTGTCTAGGGTGCCAACACCTTGAAGCAGCTCTGAAGCCGGCCTTGCCCAAGAGTAAAGAAAGCTGAATCTGTACCAGATCTCTCTGCAAAAGGAAGGGTGTCTCTTTGGCAGAAAGACCTGGTGCAGGGAGGGGCATTCTCTCCTGCAGAATGTGAGTCTCTCTTGTAATTAGCTGGGCTGGTTACAGTGAAGGAGTCTCTCTAGTCAACAAGGCTTAGTACAGGGAGGAAATATCTCTTCCAGAAGGATCTGATGCAGGGAGGCTTCTCTCCTGGCAGAGGGGTCTAATGGACAGGAGCGTCTCTGTGCACTGTGACATTTATTTTACAGCAAGAGCTCCTTCCCACCCCCTCTATCCCACTCCAGTGCTAAAGTACAGGTTGGGGAAGGGGAGACATGTCCTGGTATGGTTTAGGAAAACTTGAAAACCCCAGCACTACACATATTAGAGTGTGATTGTGGACCAATAGACTCCTCACAGAAACAAAACAATACAAGGCACAAAAAAGCAAAAGAGAAATGAAATTCACCTCATGGCACCATGCCCAGAGTATGACATTTCGGTTTCTATGTGCCACAATTACTAGCTGATTTCACAGTCATTGGAAATGTTGCCTGAAGTCTGTGACTGTATGTAACAAGGACACAGGAGCTGGATGTTTGAAGTAGTTTCACACCTGGAAGAGAGTGTTATCAGTGCCCACGCTAAGCCTTTGCAGGCATGCTGAGTGTAAAGTGAAAAAGATGTAATATTTATGTAAAGGCTTTCTATGTTATTTACTAATATTAAAATAACCACATATTATAATTCAGAAAAATTAAACTGAGCTATGGTGAGTTGCAGAGCCAACGCAACCCACTATACAAACTGTGCACTCACACAGGGCAGCAGTCCTACGAGGGACTGCAGTGGCATAGTTCACATCATATCTAAAAGATCACCAGCAACAAGTCAAAACTGGACCACACAAATCAAACTCTTTCAAACAAAGCCAAGACGTACTTCAAGGATCTGCCCTCTTCTCACTCCTATTTTTTTTTATTTCACTTCAATAACTTTAAAAAACGAACAATAAACTTATGTAAAACTCAATTAAAATCTAACATATATGAATAAAAGAAACATGCTCGAAAAACTAAAACAGGCATATGTACATATTAACATAAATACCTCTGTAGAGACCTTTGTAAAGGAAGGTCTTATACCATACAGTTGTAGAACAACAATAAAGCACAGTTACTTACCTGTAACAGGTGATCTCTGGGAACAGCAGGAATTAGTCCTCACATATGGGTATGTCGGAACCAACGGAGCCTGCGCGGGAAAGCTCCCCAGCTTCCCAGAAAGGAAGCTTTTGGGGCCTCCCACTGCACATGCGCGCTGCCTTCCCGCCTTCCTGACCAGCTCTCCTCAGTTCGAGTTTATAGCTGAGACAATAGAGAGAGGAAAGGAAGATAGATAGAAGATACAACTCCTAAGGGAGGTGGGTGGGTTGTGAAAACTAATTCCTGCTGTTCCCAGAGATCACCTTTTACGGTAAGTAACTGTGCTATCTCCAGGAACAAGCAGGAATAAGTCCTCACATATGGGGACTCCCTAGCTGAGATGCCTGAGAGATCCCCTTCCAAGGGTTCGCCATCTTCGTATGGATCTCAGGCATCCATCCTGGGAAGGTGGGCAGGAGTTGTTCAAGTATGGAACAGGTGTTTGAGGACAGCCTGACCAAACAAGGCATCCCGGCGGGAGTCCTTGTCCAAACAGTAATGGGCTGTGAAGGTATGAACCGAGGCCCAGGTGGCGGCTCGACAGATCTGATCTATGGATACAGAGTGAAGATGAGCCATAGAAGTGGCCATGGCTCTCACATTGTGAGCTGTGACATGGCCTTCCAGAGAAATGTTTTTACTCTGGTAAGCAAAGGAAATACACTGAGCAATCCAATTGGAAAGTGTACGTTTGGAGACTGGAAGTCCCAAATGAGAAGGATCAAAAGCCACAAAAAGCTGGGAAGACTTTCGATGTGGCTGAGTCCTGTTGAGGTAAAAGGCAAGAGCTCTTTTACAATCCAGAGTATGAAGGTTCCTCTCTGCACTGGATGCATGAGGAGCCGGGAAAAAGACAGGTAGATATGATTAAGATCTTGATTAAGATGAAAAGGCGAGACCACTTTGGGTATAAAGTGGGGATTCGTCCTAAGGACCACCTTATCATGATGGAACCTAGTATAAGGTGGATGAGCCACTAAGGCCTGTAGTTCACTGATGCGGCGAGCCGAAGTGACTGCAATAAGGAAAAGGACCTTCCAGGAAAGAAATTTCAAGGAGGTAGAAACCAACGGTTCAAAAGGTGGCTTCATAAGCTGACCTAGAACTAGGTTCAAATCCCATGCTACCGGAGGAGGCCGGATGGGAGGCTTAGTTAGAGTCAGGCCTCTCATGAACCTTGCAATAAGAGGATGAGAGGAGACAGGTGTCCATTTATAGGTTTTAAGGATGCTGCAATAGCACTCAAATGGACTCTTACTGAATTTGTCTTAAGGCCTGCATTAGAAAGATGCAGGAGATAGTCTAGTAGAGAATTCAAAGGAAGTTCTAGAGGGTCAAGACCCTGTTGAGCACACCAAATGGAAAAGCGTTTCCATTTGAAAGCATAGGAACGCCTCGTGGAGGGTTTCCTAGAGGCATGAAGGATATCTTTCACTGGTTGAGAAAGATTGAAGTCATGAAGGCTTAGGCCTTCAGTAACCAAGCTCTGAGGTGTAGGGACTTGGGGTTTGGGTGCCACAAAGTCCCCTCCTCCTGAGACAGAAGGTCTGGCGCAGCTCCCAGGTCCAGGGAGGGTCCCTGGGAGAGATGCAGAAGTAGAGGGAACCACACTTGGCGTGGCCAGCGTGGAGCTATGAGGATCATCGATCCGTGATCCCTCTGGAGTTTGAACAGAGTCTTGGGAATCAAAGGAATGGGTGGAAAGGCATATAGGAATTCCTGACCCCAATGCAGGAGAAAGGCGTCGTTGGCCTGAGCTCCCTGACACGGAGTCCTGGAACAGAACCGGGGAAGTTTGGCATTCCACGGACTTGCAAAGAGGTCTATGTCCGGGGTTCCCCATTCCTGAAAGATTCTGCGTATCTGGTCCATATGTAGGGACCATTCATGTGGAAGCAGAACTCGACTGAGTCTGTCTGCCCGAGAGTTTTGAACCCCTGGAAGATACACTGCCAGAAGATGAATTTGATGCTCTCTGGCGAAGGCCCATAATCTGAGAGCTTCGTTGCAAAGCGACAGAGAGCCTGTCCCTCCTTGTTTGTTTACGTAGAACATGGCCACCTGATTGTCTGTTTGAACTAGGACGGTCAGGTTGACAAGGAGGGTATGGAAGACTTTGAGGGCAAAGAAGATTGCTCGCAGTTCCAGGAGGTTGATGTGAAGGGTGGTCTCCTGTGGAGACCAAGTACCCTGAGTGGAGAGGTGTTGTAGATGGGCTCCCCACCCTGTCTGGGAGGCATCTGTTGTGAGGGTTGCTTGGGGCAACAAAGGTTGGAAGGGGGCCCCCAACAACAGATTCTTGGTGGATATCCACCATTGGAGGGACCAAAACAGACGCTTTGAGGTGAGTATTTGGTCGGAGAGCGCTCCTGATGCTTGAGTCCACTGGGTGGCCAAGGTCCATTGAGCTGCTCTCATATGAAGACGAGCATAGGGCACCACGTGTACCGTGGAGGCCATGTGGCCCAGAAGTCGCAGCATTTCTCTGGCTGTCAAGTGACTGCTGGACTGAGCTTGGGAGGCCAAGCACACCAGACGTTGGCCCCGGACTTGAGGTAGGTAGGCCCTTGCAGTGGTGGTGTCCAACTGGGCCCCTATGAATTCCAGAGACTGAGTAGGGATAAGTTGAGACTTGGGAAGGTTTACCACCAGTCCCAGATACTGCAGAATGTGCCTTGTGCGGTCCAGGGAAATCTGGGCCTCTGACTGAGATGGAGCTCGGATGAGCCAGTCGTCCAGATATGGGGATACAAAAATTCCCAGACCTCTTAGAAATGCGGCTACAACTGCCATGCATTTGGTGAACACCCTTGGAGCAGAGGCTAGACCGAAGGGAAGTACTCTGTACTGGAAATGTTTTCCCTGGAACAGAAATCGTAGATATTTTCTGTGGGATGGGTGGATGAGTATATGTGTGTACGCATCCTTGAGATCTAGAGAACAAAGCCAATCCTGACTCTGAAGGTATGGAAGGAGAAGGCCCAGAGAAAGCATTTTGAATTTCTCCTTGTATAGAAATTTGTTCAATTCTCTCAGATCTAGGATAGGTCTGAATCCCCCTGTCTTCTTTGGTATGAGAAAACAAGGGGAGTAGAAACCTGTCTCTTCTTGAAGAAGAGGAACCTCTTCTATTGCCCCTTGGGCAAGGAGGGAAGAGACTTCCTGACCCAACAGGGCCAGGAGAGATGGGGGAGAATTGAAGTGCCTCACCATGGTATGTGGAGGAAGGTTGGAAAAATGAAGTTTGTAGCCCTCTCTGATGATAGAGAGGGTCCATTGCTCTGATGTAATTTGCCCCCATCTGGGAGCAAAGTGAGCTAACCTTCCGGGAATGGTGAGGGGCTCTGGTTGTTCTAGAGCCAGAAAGGTTAAGTTCTCTAGGGGCAAGTCAAAACCCCTGAGGGGGTTGAGCCTGCTGAGGAGTGGCAGACGCTGCAGGCTTTGACCTTGCCTGTTTAGGTTGCTGACGTTTAGCAGCAAAGCGAGGCTGAGAAGATTGTTGGCCAGTATTTGTGGAAAATCTGGCCTTCTTGTAGTAAGGCCTCTTGAAAGACTTTTTCTTGGCAGGAGTAGAGGTAGACTTAGAAAGTCTATCTAAGGTGGCATTTTCTGCGTCCATTTGAGTGGCTTTAATTTGCCAGTCTTTACCAAATAAGTTCTCACCTGTACAGGGCAGATTCCGTAAGCCATCCAGGACCCAGGGTTCTAGGTCAGAGGCCTGGAGCCAAGCAAGTGGTCGGGCTGCAATGGCAATGCCCGAAGCTCTACCGGCACCCTCAAAGGAATCAAAGGCTGCTCTGTTGGAGAACTTAGAAACATCTAGAAGCTGTTTCACCAGAGAAATGAACTCCTCCTTTCTATCCTCAGGGATAAAGGGGGAAAAATGCCGTACCTTTAGGGCAAGCTCCCTCAGAAACATGCCCATATACAGACTGTATGAATTAATCCTGGCTATAAGCATACTAGCCTGGAAAATTTTCCTACCAAAAGAGTCTAGGGTCTTACATTCTCGCCCTGGAGGGGTAGAAGAGTGCCTTTTGGTACTCTTAATCTTCTTCAGCGCAGACTTCACCACAATGGAATGGTGAGGCAGCTGAGTTTTTTGAAAACCAGGAGAAGGAGGGACCTGGTACATGGTGTCCAACCTACGAGAAAGAGGAGACAATGTTAAAGGAGCCTCCCATAAGTCCATCAAGTGCTCTTGAAGGATTTCATGGATAGGCAGGGTGACTGCCTCTTTAGGAACCTTAGGGTATCCTAAAATATCCAATTTCTTCGATCTAGGTTCTTTTTCAGAGGATGTGGTAATAGAAAGTCCTTTAGCTACTTCTATAATGAAGTCTTGAAAGGACAAATCCTCTGGTGGAGACATTCTCCTCTTTGGGGAAGAAGGCTCTTCAGGGAGAACGAGAGACAGTTCATCAGAGTCATCAGAGGAGTCAAAATCCTCTGAAGAATCAGAGTATCCTCTATTTGCTTCCAACGCACGATACGTATACCGCTCGGTATCGACATCGGGCGTACCGGGTATGGGATCGGTATCGGGTGAATACCCGGATCCGGCATGCGAAACCGATCTGCGTTTGGAAGACGATGGTCTCGGTTCCGGTATGGGAGACGGTACCGGAACCGGACCCGGAACCGCTGGATGCGGTACCGAGGGCGTCGCAGCTTTAATGAAAGCCAGAATGGCCTGCTGCATGGTCTGGACAGTATTGCCCATAGACACCACTGCTGCCTGGATGTCGGTACCGGTATGGGCCGGTACCCCAGAGCAGTCTAACAGGTGATCGGTCGAGACCGTGCCATCGATGTCAACCTGTAACCCCATAGGTGAAGCTTTGGAAGCCGGAGCTTCCCGCTGGGGTTGTTTGGCTGGGGCAGGGTCCTCAGATTCAAAAGAGAGAGCCTCTCGATGCTTTGAAGGAGATTTGCTCTTTGAGGACCTGCCCGCAGAAGGTTTGGTTACCTGAGATCCATCCGGAGAGGAAGACCTGGATGACTGTGATGCTGGATTATCTGAAGCAAACAGCACATGGAATTTGTTGGCCCGGTTCTGCAAACCACGTTTAGACATCTGGGAGCAGGATGGGCAGTCCGGAATGGAGTGGTCAGGCCCCAAACATTTAAGACACCAGTCATGGGTGTCTGTAACAGAAATTACAGCACTACACTTGGTACACTTCTTGAAACCAGGGGCTGGTTTCTCCATGAGGAGAATTTGTGTAGGCCTGAGGCCTAACCGAAGTCACCAAGTTGTGCAAAAAGAAGTTTTTGGTTTTTTTTTTGAAAGAAAGAAAAAGGGAGACCGGCGGTACCGGTTTCGGTATGGGGAAGGCAGGTACGCGGTCTAAAGAAACAAACTAAAATAAGAATTTCTTCAGCGGTGACAGGAACACGACCTGCTGGCTCCGCGGAAAAAGAGAAACTGAGGAGAGCTGGTCAGGAAGGCGGGAAGGCAGCGCGCATGTGCCGTGGGAGGCCCCAAAAGCTTCCTTTCTGGGAAGCTGGGGAGCTTTCCCGCGCAGGCTCCGTCGGTTCCGATGTACCCATATGTGAGGACTTATTCCTGCTTGTTCCTGGAGATAACTGTGTATACTGAAAAAAAAATATATAAAAATAGTTATACATCAATGAAAAACAGTGTATGTACATATGCCTGTTTTAGTTTTTCGAGCATGTTTCTTTTATTCATATATGTTAGATTTAAATTGAGTTTTAATAAGTTTATTGTTCGTTTTTTCATTATTTATTTACAGTTTATGCTTTTAGCATGCTGTTCTCTTATGATTTAAAATTACACTTTTATGTATGTTTGTATTTTTAGTTTGTTACCTGACAAACCCCTGACGAAGGGCAAAGAAACATGACCTGTGTCGGGTTGTCTATGGTTTAATAAAGACTCTGTCTTTCCACTCTTACCACGTTTTGGGCTGGTTGCGGTAATGGCGCAATGGGCCACTTAATGAGCGCTAACAGGACAACGGGCGTTAAGGTGTCAAGTGTGCACCTTAATGCCTGAAAAAGGCTGTAACTTTATCGCTGGATAAGGGATTCCCCAACAAAAGCTAATGTAAAGGTGATGAATGGAAGGACATGCGGGAGCTGAAGGGCCTGACAGATCCATGGGCATCCGACGTGCCAGCCAATAGGTGTGACGACCATGTGGGAGGCAGCTGTAAAATGCCATAATGTCAGTGTGTGGCATAGGATGGGGAAGATGTATCCCCCAGCAGAGTTAGAAGTGGCATGATGGGTGCTGTGAAAGGAGGATGGAGAAGGAGTGGCAAAGTGAAGAGCAGGCACAGGAGAGGCGTGAGTGAAGCGGAGAAATGCGGAAAAGAGTACCTGTATAGACCACGGTGTAGCAGCTTGCATGAGAAGACATGACTGCACATAGCCGCCAGAGGCTGATGGATGGGCTGAAGGAAGGATAGAGGCACCGATGTACTGGAGGTGCCATCCTCAACATATTAATACTGTATGGGAAAAACATGTGTCAGTGCCACGTGGAAGACCTGATACCGGACATTTGGGTCTCACACCTGTCCCAGCAAACCAACCAGCATAACATAACGCAGACAAAAGTGTATACAACTGGACAGGAGTCACTAAAACTGGGCAAATGGGGCAGGTATGGACATGATTTAATACCTGCAGGTGGCTATCCAAAGGGTAGGATGTGTCTGCATGTAATGCAGAGATGTGATGGAGCCAAAGCTATACAGTCACAGTCATGATGTCATACCTGACTCATGTTTCATAAGGAGGTTACAGCTGTATACATGTAACTGCCTGTTAGTATACCACTGCACCAGTGCAGTCACGTTGGGGTACGTTGTAAGAAAAAAGTGGTAATGTCTGATGAAAAAAGGTACTGTAAGAACCTGCAGTTAGCTGAGGCAATAGAGGGTTAAGTCACAAGGAGGTGTGGTCAATCCACACCTCCAAGCATGTACCAGGTATTTGCAGGGTGAACATGTTTGAACCCCTACAATGATTGCAGCAGAGCCAATAAAGCCATGTTCTCAGAAGGGCATGATGGTGAATAGTATATTTGCTGAACCAAATTGTGGCCAGAATGCATAACAAACTATAAGGATGCGTGTCTGCCAGTCACTGCAGAGCTCAGACTGTTATAGCCATGAAAATGAACTGAGTAGCACACAATCACAAAAAGAACAAGCAAGAATTGAACCTCTGTCCCCTGCTTATGGAAACATTGCACTAACCACTAGGTTACACCGCCATACCTGCTGCATGCAATGACTGGATTCAAAGAGACTGCTAGTCAGTGCCTAAAATGTCTGCTATGTGTGCCAGTATAGGTTAGCTCCTCCAATACTCTTGATGCGCTGCACACACAGAACAGCATTCTGCAGCTGATCACGAAATGGAGGATGCACTGATCCATCATCTCAGCTCTATAAGATGCACTGACAATTGGCTACAAGCACATAACAACAGTCACCCTGAGAGTGAGGATGGGCGCCCAGCACCTGGTCCCCAGAGCTTGCACTGCTAGAGATGGTCTCTGCTGGCTGTGCTGCAGGTCTACATCACTGCCAGTGTGTTATGCCCCTGTCCCAACCATCTAGAACTATCAATCCACCACAGCAAGCACAGTCAGACTACACCTACTACCCACCATAGGGATGTCTCTGCCATTCACATACCAACTGTGGCAGTCTGCTGGTAAGCACTCAATGCATGAAAAACCAGCATGTAGCTCAGTGATTGGACACCCAGGACAGGGAATGCACCCACATCACTGGACCTAGACACTATGTGGATACATAGCCATGCCATGGTCAGATTGAGAGTGCCCTCACAGCATGACATGCTGTGGCCACCCAGGCATTGAAGTGGCAGACAGGCACTACAAAGTCTCAGCCATTGACCCTACCTCCAAATGCAGATAATCCAGGCCAAACCATTCTGTTTCAGGCCATACCCACAATCCTCTGCTCCTCATCATGCACATTTGCAAACTAACACTGGGAACAGCTTAGGCAATGTGAGCCTCAGTGAAGTGCAGAAGACCACAGAACTCTGAAAAGACATACACACCCACACACACTCTCAAATTGCCATGCTGTGCAAAAGTGGGAATGGTAGGCATTCCTGCCTGCCACTTTGGTCTTTATATTAGCCCAAACATTGTTAACATGTGCTCATTGTGCAGGCTCTAGTAGCACACTCCGACATTCACACCTGCTGTTAATGCCTGCTCAGTGTACCAATGCTATCAGCCTGCCTTTCCATTCAGCTGTGGATAGTGGAGCCTGTTTATGTGGTTAATGGATGTCTGTACCCTTGCTGGCCAATTCATTGGGGGTTGCACATTCTGGTGCTGTACCTGCACTGTAGGCTGAGGTTTACCCACAGGGACATGCAATACATGATCTGCAGATGCATCTTGAACCTTTGACCATCCACTCATAAGCACACTAACTTTGTGTGTTGAGCTACAGTGCTGCCATATGGATACAGCAGTCCCTGGGGCTGACATGTTCCCCATCAGACAGACCTTGGCACATGTTGCAATGCACATGGCACACAGGACCAGGACACGGCTTTGTCTGTTGCAGGCGGGTGCTGCTGCACCCGCTGCCAACACACCTATATTATGCTGACATGCCAGCATGCTGTCAGTAGGGTTGGTGCACAGTTCCAGCCTGTCCAACATGCGGGTTTGGCGGGCGCCTAGGGCACCATGTCCGGATGGGGGGACAGAGGCACGCATGGAAGGCCATACCATCCCCCCAACCATCTGCCTCTGCCAGGACCCTATCCCCATCTGCCGCTGATACATCTTGGGGGGAGGAGGACAGCCGTAGCTGTGGTATTTCCCTGGGCAGCTGTATTTTGCAGCTACCTGTAGAGCTACAGCTGCTGGCGCTACTGTCCTCTTCCTCCAGAGCCGGCTTCAGTTGCGGGGGTGGGGGGAGGAGGGAGGAGGCTTGCCAGAGTCTCTATTAAGGGTGCCAGGAACCCTTGGACAGCTCTATATGGCACATCACTTTTCCGCAGTAGCAGCATGTCTGTGTGCCACCACTGTTGATGTGAGATCTTAATCTTTTATCTTTACCTTTATTACATTGCTTGATATACCGCCCAAGCATGTGCATCAGAGCAGAGCGGTGTACAGTAAAAACATTAGAGAAAACAGAAAGGGAAAGGAACGCCAATGGTTTGACAGGAAAGAGAGAGAGTGTAGGATAGAGCAACAGTAGTCGAGGAGACAAAGGAGCTGGCAGGAAAGGGGACTAATGGGAGGGTGAGATGTCAGGGTCTGGGATGTTGAATGCCTGTTGGAAAAGGTGTGTCTTGAGTAATCCCTTGAAGCAGCTGAAAGATAATTCTGTACGCAGGGCAAGGGGAAGGGAGTTCCAGAGGGCTGGGGCTAGGAAGAAAAAGGCGGAGTGGTGAGTCGACTAAGTGGACCCGGGATGGGGGTGGAAGGAAGATCATGACAGTCATCACAGATGTGCCACCTGGGTAGCTACCTGGTCTGCCTTGTACATCAGCAACACCCACAGCATGACCAAAGTATCACCTCCTTTGCCACATTTGCACCATCAACATGGTGCCCTTTCATACTTTGGCACTATGCTGTTGCTGCTACTGGAGCACTATTATCACTATCTTGGGCTCCCTGTCTGTGCATCACATTACAGATGTTGAAATAGACCCTCTCCCCTCAAAATACACCCTTTCCGCGAGGTTTTACTTGCCATTAGGGTTCCCGTTGTCAACGCCCACTCTTAGTCTACTGTTCCCTTAACACTGCAGGAGCCTTTAACGCTTGTTAATGCAGATTTTTGCAGCGTCACGGGCACAAGGATGCCAATAACAGGCGTTAACGGCACACTTGCTCCCTTACTGCTCTTTAGTAAACATGCCCCTATGTTTTAGTCCTGCAAGCTGTTTAATTGATAGTTTTACCCTACCCCTCTCTGTTTAATATAATAACTTACTTTAAGTCAAAGCGTTTAAAAATATTTTATTTTATTTTTATTTATTTATTTAGCTGTATTTATATCCCGCTTTTCACCGGGTCAAAGCAGTCAATTGGGGGATACATTTAACACGAGGGGATATGAGACACATATGCTAATACTTACAGGGAACATGGGCAATGGAGGGTTAAGTGGCTTGCCCAAGACCACAAGGAGTGCCTATAGGACTAGAAATCCCAATCCCTCCGGCCTGAGATTGCTGTCCCCAGGTGGGACTTGAACTCCCGGCCCTCCGGCCTGAAGTACCTTGTCCTAACCACTAGACCACTCCTCCCCAAAATAATAGTGATTTTAAATAGTGTGGTATATTAATTAATTAAATAAATAAATAAATAAGAGATGCTAGATACTGGGGGAGGAGCGGGGGCAAGAAGGGAAGGGTAATGAAGGGGGCAAGAAGGGAAGGGTAAATAATAGTGATTTTAAATAGTGTGGTATATAAAAAGCAATAAATAAATAAATAATATGCAATGGTACAGCGATATAGAAAAACTTGTTAAATAAATAAGCAAGCCCCACTGCATTCTTCATAGGCCAAGGACAGTGCTGGACTTGGCCATGTGATTAACTGAGGTTATCTGTCCTATTAGTCTGCATTGAGTGGAGGAGTAGCCTAATGGTTAGAGCACTGGCTTCGTAACCAAGAGACTGCTATTCAGTTCCCATTAGTACTCCTTGTGGCCTTGGGTAAGTCATTTAACCCTCTATTGCCTCAAAGAAAGACTTGGCAAGCTACTTCAGGTCACACTGCCAGGAAACCTCAGGAGCTGCTGGGTCAGAATTGACTTGAAGGCACATTTTGCATTATTTACTGCCTATTATTATTAGTGTGCCACCTTCAGAAACTTCCCTCAGAGTGTTTGCCTTAATAGGACCTGCAACTTTTAATTTCTATTTCACTATTCCCCGTAGGTGGTGGTATTTCTGTAGACAATATGGGGGTCATTTTAGAATCCCTATTCATGCTCTGGACATCCAAAAATGGGCTTAGAGACATCCAAAACACAGAGAAGTCTCCAGAGCTATTTTAGAAGCCAGCTCTGGTGACATCCTCAGAGTGAGGATGTCCACGACTGAAGGGGACATGGAGAAGGCACGGTCAGTGTTCCCAGGATTTTGGATTTTGGACATCCCCACTTGATCACAAAAATGCCATGAATATCTGGCTAATGTTAGACCTACTCCAGGCATGAATGGAGCTCATATTAACTGAAATACATCCAGAAGGTGTAGAGAAAAAAGCACTTCATCAAACCCAGTACTCAGCACAATGTCAATGGTAGGAGCAGTGGGATTTTAACCATAGCTGTCCTGTTTCTAAACCACTTCTCTAACCATTAGGCTATCCTAGATGTCTATACTCTGAAATATAGTTCCAGGGACATCTTTGTAGACATCCCTGCAGCCATCCATGTCAGACATGTCCATGTTTGTGAAATCACATCTGCATCTAGACCTGCCGACTTTTTTTTCCAGATGTTCTGGCTTAGACGCCTCAGATTGCACTTGGACGGCTCTTCTAAAATTCCCCTCAATATGGTCAAATTTGACTTAGTAACTAGAGTGAGTATTCACATTTTACTTCACAAAATAAAAATAAAACAAACTCAGTCAGTTCCTGTCTTTCAGATTTTTGGGAGGGAGAGGAAGCAGGTGTTTTGGACACAATGGGCTTTCAGAGAAAGAGTATCTAAAATGTACCTGAGTTGTGGAGTACCCAATTTGAAAGCAGTAATTAAGGAACCTGCAAACTGTGTATTGTGTGCATTCGCTGAGAATTTTTTTTCACAGTGATTGCACCCATAATTACTTTACAGAGCGAGATCCATTTTTATACTTGAGTGGAATTTTCTTCAACTCAGAAGGTGGTGTACCCACTGTTCCCTCTAAGCTGTGCGCGTGTGCGAGTGCACATACTTTACAACAGAGCGCACAAAAATTACGGTTCTGATTCTGATAGAAAACAACACAGACGTCTTAAAATTGAAAAGTTCTGATTGTAATTACTAGAAATTTTCCGCTTCATTTAGTAATCATCTATTTTCATTTAATTAGATTGGGTATCACTACTCCAAATTATCCCTGTCGGTCCTCTCCAATCTATGGGACCTAACTTTTATGCTGCCTTAATAACAGATAATTCCAAAAGAGATCCAGAACTCATTTGGACTATTTATTGTTGCAGGCAGTAGGCCTGTCTACTATTCTACTAAAATCAATGTGGTGTACATACTGTATTCTGACGTGTAGTCAAATTTTAAAGTATATAACTCCGAGTGTCGTTATGTGGCGCACAAAAATTTAACCTTCCTTCAAAAGCTGCACAGCTGATATTTTATGCGCACACAGCCTACAGAAAATTAGAGGGAACATTGGGTGTACCCACTCTTCTCTCTCTCCTCAGTTTCTCTAGGAAAAATAAATAAAGGTAAACAGACACATGGGGTCATTCCAGAACATGAATAAGGGGTTCATACGTGCAGCGGGGACATTTATGTGCCGAAAGCGTCCCAGACTATATTCTTAAATACTGCTGACATGCACGTCCACGACACTAGCACAGAGATTTTTGCTTCTGTCCCCTCCAATGACCAATACTGACTACCTGTTTGCAAAGGAAGTCAGCTTCGGGCAGTCAGAGGGGGTAGAAGCAAACAGCCCCATGGCGCCAAAGTTTCAAGGTAAGCACTGCAGGGCTGTTTGCAGCCATTGCTGTCGCTCCATGCTCTGGAGAGGGATGGCAATGGAGGGGGAGGGGATGCACGAGATGAGGTTCGCCTAGGGCACCTCATCTCCTTGCACTGGCCCTGCATTTAATGGATAGTGCAATAAAGTTTTGCTTGTTCACACATAGGCAGTGGAATGGGGTGGGCCACTGGGACCATGACCTAACCTATATTTTGCCCAACACAGCATCAGCGACTAGAGAGTTTGGGGAAGAGGCCATAGATTGATTTGTCTGGCAGCTCCACAAAGGTGTTCTGCTGTCCCTGTGTATGTGCTAAGAAAAAATCACTGTAACAAAAGCTGGATTCTATTAACATGCTTCTACACACTAAGGGATATGTTTACTAAGCAGCAGTAAGGGCACAGATTTAGCAAGAGTTAACAGCAGTATTAAGGGTGTTATCATAAGGAAAAGGCCAGGGCGGGGAGTAGGCGTTCCGGTGGTAAGGGCACTTGGCTCTATTTGTCGGGTGCTAAAAGGACATCAGGCATTAACACAGGACAAGGGAGCCCTTGTGAAATTCACATTTAAGGTGATAGATGGAAGGAAAGTATCCTACATGTTAGTCAGTAAGTGGGATGAACATGTTGGAGGCATCTTTACTGTATCACTGAGGGGTGCCCACGTAATCTGCTGTAATGTCAGTATGTCGCATAGGATTGGGAAGAAGTATCCCCTGGCAGAGCCAGCATCACCTCAATGTGGGCATCAAAAGGATGACTGAGCAGGAGCAGTGACGTGCAGATCGGTCACAGGAGAATTGTGAGTGATACATCCTAATGATTAAGGGGATCCTGTGCGGGCCATGGTGTAGCAGCTGCAGGAGAATACATGACTGTACATAATGGGCACATGCTGATGGATGGGCTGAAAGATGGATGGCGGTAGAAGAGAGTGCTTTATGGTCTTGCTGCCCCAATGTACCTGATGTGACCACAAAAATGCCATTGTAGTGTGTGTGAAAAATAGTAGCTGTGCCATGGGGAAGTTCCAATACCAGCTATTTGGGTGTGACAGTTGTCTCAGCTTTTCTACCCCCTATCAATCTTTCTGACACATGTGCATATAACAACTGGACAAGTGTCTCTCATATTGGCCATGTGGAACAAGTAAGGACATATGATGATCTTTGCAGAAGTGGAATGTGCCTGCATGTATTGCATATATGTGATGGAGCCAAAAATGTGCAGTCACAGTTATGATGAAATATTCCAATCATATACAACTCATGTGTCATACATCTGCAAGGTGAATATGTCTGACCCTTTGCAGTGGTCTACAGCAGAGCCAATAAAGTCATGCTGTCAGATAGGCATGATTGCAATGTGCATGTCTGTAGATTCAATGTGCTTTCGTAACACATAAAAAAGTATAAGAATGCGTGTCTTCTAGTCAATGCAGACCCTGGACTGTTTCTGACAGTATATTGAATTGAGTTTCCCACAGCCACAAAGAGAACAAGTGGGATTCAAACCCTGCTCTGTTGCTTACTAAGCAAGTGTTCTAACTATTCGGCTACACCTTCACACCTTTCTGCATAGCAAGGTCTAGAATTGAAGAGACTGCAGGTCCCTGCCTGCAATGGCCGAAACCCTGGACATGGAACAACGTGGCTGGCACACTCTGAGACAGTGGTACACATAAGAACATAAGATATGCCATACTGAGTCAGACCAAGGTCCATCAAGCCCAGTATCCTGTTTCCAACAGTGGCCAATCTAGGTCATATGTACCTAGCAGTTTCCCCAAAAGACACAGGTTCCACAATGCTTCTACTGGGTCAAGCATTGATATCCCGGGTCCCTTCTTAATAACGGTTTATGGACCTTTCCTCCAGGAGCTTGTCCAAACCTTTTTTAAACCCAGCCACACTAACAGCCTTTACTACATCCTCCGGTAACAAATTCCAGAGTTTGATTACACGTTGAGTGAAAAAATATTTTCACCACACCTAGAGCCTGCCTACAGTGGCACACATGCAGTATGTACCACACTAGACACTCCATACTGTAGTTGCATAACAGACACACAGCTGCAGAATACATGTCTTGTCCAAAGGCCAAGCCACATATGTAGTCAAGATGCCCGTCCCTCCACTGTACCTTCAATGCCAAACAATAGTCGCATGCAGAGGTCTGCTGTCCCACAGTGTGGCACTAATCCCTGAGGCAGCACATGTGCAGGGTGTGCAGTCCCTTGTGACCTGCTGTATACTGCAAGATAGGTACACCTGCACATACATCTAACTCAAACCACATTCATGACCCCTGCTGTCCATCACAGATCATCCTGCCCTCCTCGGGAGGCCATGCACACATCTCCCACTATCATAGAAGACAAGCAGGTACTTGGCAATGCTCCAGTGATCACAATCACCATCATGGCTGCAATTGGGGTTCTGGGTGGCAGTATCGGTTAGCCCCTCTATTACTCATGATGCACCACACAGTCTGAGCTGATATTTGAAACTGATGTCCATATGGAGAATGCAATGATCTCTCACATCAGCTCTGTAATATGCAGGGATATTGTGTGCTTCCTTCACATAACAGCTACCATATATGCAAATGACCTGTTTCAACAGTTACCATGAATGTGAGGAAGGGCACATATCACCTGATCTCCAGAACAAGCCCTGCAATAGATGGACTCTCCAGGTTCTGTAGCAAATCTATATCATTACCAGTGTACTACAGGTATTGTCTGTAGTGTGTAATACTAGTCACTTGGTATACTGTATAATTGCAGCATGTTGGAGTAGCCTATCTTATCTAGGCCTTGTGTCCTGCACCAGTTGGCCAGAGACTCTCTTTATAACATCTTATTTCAGTCACTAAGGTTGTGACAGCAGTTTTCAAGGAACCCAAATACAGTGATTGTTGTTTAGGCAGCAAGGGGGCAGTGCTGACATCAAGCAGAAGGGCCTGGCAAGACCATAGTTATCAGCAGGTTACCAATGGGATGAGTCATGGGATAGGAGGCAGTGTACTATTGTGGATCAGGAACTGGTTAAAAGATAGAAAGCAGAGGGTAGGGCTAAATGGCCAATTTTCCCAATGGAGAAAGGTGAATAGTGGTGTACCCAAGGGATCTGTGCTGGGTCCGCTGCTTTTTGACATATTCATAAATGACCTGGAAAGTGGAATAACGAGTGAGGTTATCAAATTTGCAGATGACACAAAACTATTTAAAGTTGTTAAAACCCAAGAGGATTGTGGAAAATTGCAAGAGGATCTTGATAAATTGGAAGACTGGGCATCAAAATGGCAGATGAAATTTTTTATTTATTTTTATTTAACACTTATTTATATACCGCATCTTCCATCGATCAGTTGCGGTGTACAATTAACAACAGTTAACAAAGCAGCGTTTGTTTTACATAGAACATTTAACATTATAACTTATTACATAGAACATCTTAACATACATAAGTCAGGAATTCAGCAACTAATCAGGATATTTCAACTATAACAGCGTGTGTAACAATTTAAACAGGAGTACTGTCTGTACTGCATTAGGCAGAACATACCAGTTGTAACTATATACAAGTAGGAGAATCAAGGCATAGTAATGGAGTGTTATTTATTTAAGTTTTGTATATTATCCTTTGTCGTAGGGTGTATAATCGTGATGTGGATAGGTTCGTTTTTAGCCTTTATCTAAGTTGAGTGGAGGGATTTCTATGGTATTATAATGTTTATTGAATAGATACGTTTTCAATTTTTTTCTGAATTCTATTATCTCAGATAGTGAACGTAAGTCCTCTGGCAACGAGTTCCAGATGGTTGGAGCTATATGGGAAAAGGCTCTGTTATTTGTTAATTTATGGGTTTTTATGAATTCTTTTGGAATCTTTAGTTTGTTTGATTGTCCTTTTCTAAGAGTGGGTTTAAGTGGTTCTTTGTCTATAAGATTACATAATGTTTTCGGGGCCATGTCATTTATGGCTTTGAATGTGGTTATTATTGTTTTGTATATTATTCTGCTTTGTATTGGTAACCAATGAAGGGAAGCTAGTATCGGTGTTATGTGTTGAAGGGAGTTTATTTGTAAAATAACTCTGGCTGTTGCATTTTGAGCAAGTTGGATTCTTCTGATGTTTTGTTTTGAGATGCCCATAAGTATTAAGTTTGCGAAATCGAAGTGGGGAGTTATGGTAGCCTGAGTTATATTAATGAAATCTTGTGTAAATACAAGGGGGCGTAATTGTTTGAGGATTTTGAGTTTGAAGTAGATTTTCTTAATAGTATTTCTGATGTGGGTTTCCATTATGAGGTGTTTGTCTAAAATGACACCTAGATATCTTATTTCATTTTTTATTTTAATTTCTTGGTTTTGCAGGGTTATGTGGGTTGGAGGCATATATGATTGGTTTTTTGTTACAATTAATACTTCAGTTTTAGCATGGTTTATGTAGAGGTTTTGGGATTTTAGCCAGATTGTGATTTCATTGTAACACTCTGATAGTAGTTGGATCGGTAGGTTGGGAATTGTGAAAGGTATGTACATCATAATATCATCCGCATAAAGGTGATATTGTACTCCAAATTTTTTAAAGATGTTGCAGACCGGCTTTATATAAATATTGAAAAGTAAAGCTGAAAGTGCTGAACCTTGTGGTAAACCTATTTCTTGTTTGTATGTGTTAGAAGCTTGATTACCTATTCTTACATTTTGTGTTCTGTTATTTAAATATGAGGTGAACCATTTATGTACGGTGGAGTTTATGCCTATCTGTTTTAGGTTGTTGAGCATTATTGAGTGGTGCACGCTATCAAAAGCTGCTGATATGTCAATGAAAAGGAGGATGAACGCCTGATTATGATTGTCAATTCCTTTTAGGAGTGTATCTATTAATACTGTTAGAAGTGTTTCTACACCGTGGCGGGGCCGGAATCCATATTGTTGATCGTCAAGTGGGTAATATAAGTCTATAAATTCCTGTGTCTGTAATTGTACTACTTTTTCAATTATTTTGGCCAGGAATGGTATGCTAGAGATGGGTCTGTATGAAGTTGGAGATGTTTTGTCTAGTTTACAGTTCTTTAGAATTGGGCGAATTTGTGCGTGTTTGAGGGGAGGTGGAAGGTATCCTTGAGTTAGTGATAAGTTTACTATTGGGAGAATAAATGATAGTAAAGTTGGTAGTGTGTTTTTTATCCATGATACTGGGCATGGATCTAAATATGAAGTTGTAGTATTTAGGCCTGTGATGATAGTTTTTAATGATACTTTTGACATGGGGTAAAATTCTGACCATTCATCTATAGATTGATTAGGGATGTTGATATTTTCTGAGGGTATAGTAGGTTTTTTTGATTTGTTTTGATAGTAATTAGCTAAGGTTTGTACTGAGATGTCTGTGATTTCGTTGCTAGAAGTTTGATCGTTATTGGTTAAGTTTCTAACGATAGAGAATAGCTCTCTAGGTCTGTTATATGATTTTGCTAAGGTTGCTGCGTAATAATTTTTCTTCGTGCTGTTTATTGTTTCCTTATATTTTGTTAGATGGGTATTATATATTTCCTTGTGTACAGATAACTTAGATTTCCGCCATTTCGTTTCAAGTTTTCTTAATTCTCTTTTCATTTGTCTTAGAGTGTTATTAAACCATGGTGAACTGTTAGTTTTGGTATGTGTGGTCTTTTTATTTGGATGATTATTTTTGGCTGCGATATTGATAGTCTCATTCCAGTTGTTAACGGCATCATCCAAATCAGATGTGGATAAGAGGTAGGGGGTTGTTGAATCAAGGAAGTCTGTTTCATTAAATTTTCTGAATTTTGGAGTAGGGCCATTTCTTATGTAGTTTTTGACGCTAGGGATGGGATATGTGAGGTTTATTTTTATAATAAAATGATCGGACCATGGGATCTCTGTACATTCAATGGAGTTTGAGTTAATTAGCTTGAAGAGTATCTCAGGTAGAAGAACCAAGTCTAGTGTTCCTCCTTTGATATGCGTTGCTGTTTGAATTATTTGATAGTACTCTATGTCTGCTATGGTGTCTAGAAATAGTTTAGAGTCTAGTGTTGGAAGTGACGGAAGGTTAAAATCGCCTAGCATAATTACAGGATTTTGTTCTGTGGAAGAGTTGAGGAGTTCAATAAGAGAATCCAGGCCATCTGTTTTTTGATCTGGTGGTCTATAGATTAGGCAGATTTTTATGAGACCGATTTTTATTAATAATGTGTCCATATTATTAGTGATGTTTGATTGGATTAATTTGGCGTTTAAAATCTTTTTTGTCATCATTAGCACTCCACCACCTTTTTTATTGGATCTGTGTTTGTAAAATGTGTCATAGTTTTGCACCTAGGGAAGAACAACCCAAACTATGGTTACACGATGCAAGGTTCCACATTAGGAACCACCACCCAGGAAAAAGATTTAGGTGTCATTGTGGATACCATGTTAAAACCCTCGGCCCAGTGTGCAGCAGCGGCCAAGAGAGCAAATAGAATGCTAGGTGTGATAAGGAAAGGAATGGAAAATAAAACAAAAGATATTATAATGCCTCTATATTGTTCCATGGTGAGACCGCACCTTGAATATTGTGTGCAATTCTGGTCGCCGTATCTTAAAAAGGATATAGCGATTTTAGAAAAGGTTCAGAGAAGAGCCACCAAAATGGTATAGGGGATGGAAGGATACTCCTATGAAAAAAGGCTAAAAAGGTTGGGGCTCTTTAACCTGGAAAAGAGACGGCTGAGGGGAGATATGATAGAAGTCTATAAATTAATGAACGGAGTGGAACGGGTAAACGTAGATCGATTGTTTACCTTATCAGAATATAGAAAGACTAGGGGACATGCAATGAAGCTACAGGGTAAACTATTTAAGACTAATAAAAGAAAATATTTTTTCACTCAACGTGTAATCAAACTCTGGAATTTGTTACCGGAGGATGTAGTAAAGGCTGTTAGTGTGGCTGGGTTTAAAAAAGGTTTGGACAAGTTCCTGGAGGAAAGGTCCATAAACCATTATTAAGAAGGGACCCAGGATATCAATGCTTGAACCAATACAAGCATTGTGGAACCTGTGTCCCTTGGGGAAACTGCTAGGTACGTATGACCTAGATTGGCCACTGTTGGAAACAGAATACTGGGCTTGATGGACCTTGGTCTGACCCAGTATGGCATATCTTATGTTCTTATGTTCTTATGTAATAGCCCAAGAACAGCTGCTAGCTTCACTTTCTGGGAATTCCAATCAACTAGATCACAGGCAGTCTGCATATGTTGGGCAACACTGGCCTGTGTCAGCCACTCACATACTCTCTGTGCCCAGTCTGTTAGTCACCACACACTGCAAGTGCACATAGCCACCATGAACGCATTAGCTTTGTACAAACAGCATGGACATTTTGCAGTTTGTCTAGTGACTAGACTACCATAACACAAACAGCACCTATATCACCGCAACTTGAACCCATATAGAACCATGTGGCTACAGAGCCATGATATGGTCACAGTTCGGTCAACAGATGGGTGCACCCAGGCCATGCCTGTGGCAGACACACGCTAAGTTGATTCAGGCATTGACCTTACATCTGACTCATATACATCCTGTGCAAACTGCTCTGTTTTAGGCAATACCCAGAATCCTCTGCTCCTGATTATGTACCATTTTATTTTGGACTTGAGGACAGTTTATGCAATGCAAGGCACAGTGGAATGTGGGCTAGAGACAGGCTGAAAGTGCATGCTAGCCCACAGTGGCCTACATGTGTCACATACCCAAATATGGTGTCCCCCTACACAGCTTTTGGCAGTGAACATTGGACATAGTGCCATGCTTGTACTCCCATATATTATCATATTCCAAGGCATGGACACTGCAAAACTGGCCAGTGCAGCACATGCACTGTTCCATGCTGCAGATGCATTGCCCCACCCCCTGCCAAGAGTGCATGGAAGCATGGCAGGTTGGACATGGGTTTAGATGTTGGAACAGTTGCTGGCAACACATACGCCACCATTCCTGGCCTATTTGTAGTCTAACAACATCCTTGGGACTGTCATACTTGGTGCCCATGGGAAGCCAGTGAGGCTGTCATGCAGACCCTCTGATGTAGCACATGCAGACACTGAGTAGGCCTGCATAACTTCTGGCCATGTGAACATAGACTTTGGCCAGTAATGCCATCTACGAAGGGCATATTCTAAACATGTATGGTACTGTTTCTACCACCCCTACTCCCATCCCAACATTCACCTCCAGGCACTTTCTTTCCATATAGTGGCAGGTGTTGCAGAAACCAACATGACATCCTGTGCCGCCACATTTTGGCAATTGGAATTGTGCACGTACCATTCAGAAGTCAGTGTCCCACTGTCACAATCAGGCACACTGATGCATTTGGACTGTCATTTGGGGTAATAGGTAATGTACTGCTGAATATTTTGGCCAAAGATCAGTAGACAGTGTTGAGATGGTGTTTATTGTGTGCAAATTTATCTGATATTAACCTGCCTGTATGTGCATACACTGCATGGAGCAGAGTCCCCCGGACTGCACTCTGCAACTGCAGAATGGGACAAGAGCAACATGCATGCTGGTAAATCGCAGAATCCTTTCACTGCCACCAACTAAATGAATGAATTGAACATTCACAGAGGTCAGTCCTCCACTTGAACCAAGTTTCCTATAGGCTGTAGCTGCACCAAGTGGGCTGACAGTGTTGCCACGGATACAGCTGTTATGGCGGGTGGCATTAATTAGGCCTCTCACTTGTGCAAATGGGTGTGTCCTGTGGCCTGGAGGCTCAGTCAGAGGTGAGGGTTGCAACACACACACACATGTATCCCCCTGTCAAACCAGCAGGTGATTTGGGAGCTGCACAACAGTGTCATGTTGAGAGGTAAGTGTAGGGGAATGCTGTGGGGATGGGCCTTGACGATGGTATAACTTGGAATGCATTACAGCGTTACAGTCACAAGTTGCAATTGCTTACTGAAAACTAACTTTCTGCATGTAAATGGTGTCTCACACAGTATGTGGGGTTGCTGTATAGCTGACCTTCAGCATGTTAAATGCATAGCCATAAAGCCTGGGCACCTCTGGAGACACACACACACACACACACACACACATGATCCTGCTGTCCAAAGGTGGTGCAGGGTGGCATTCTTATCTGCCCCTTAGGGCTCCTTTGATGCTCCACCATTGTCAATTCCTTCTCAGTATGTCAGTGCTATTAGCGTGCTCTGCCATCCAAATGTGGTTAGTGCAGTTTCTCAGTGTATTCTCATGCTGGATGAAATGTTGAAGGTTACACATGCTGATACAGTTCTGGAAACATAGGATAAAGTTAACACACCTGGACATACTATTCCTAGTCCACAGGCTGCTCTTGAACCTATGACCCTTCTTTCATACACACACTGGTCATGTGTTTGGAGCCACAGAGCAGCCATATAGGAGTCATCAATCCATGGGTATGTATGTAGTCATTGTCAGGATGCATGAGGGCATGAGTTGGGATATGTCTATGTCTACTTAGATCTCTGCAGGCTCTGTGCCATACTTGTCTGATAAGGTATGATCGGCAAGTGTGGGAAAGGGACATCTTGTTAGGTCTTTATGTTGCACTGCCTTGCTATGCTGCCAGTTCAACTGACATTTATGTCTTACATATGGGATCTGTCCAGTCAAAGGGGCAGGCCATGATACATGAATACACACATTCCAGACCATGGGTGTCCTAGCAGAATGACCAATGTACCCATTTCCTGGTGCGTGCTTGTGGGGCAGTCATGGAATAATCTCATATTTTGCAGACCACCATAGCTAATTTGGATTGATATGTGGCTCAGATGGTTGTAACTAAGTAGTTACTTGTGGTGGGGTCACTGGTTCACACACAGTTTATGGTCATCATTTGGAAGGTAGGGAGCAGGGTGATCATTTTTCCTCTGACATGGGCTGTTATCATATTGTATAATCTTCCTACCTCAGTGGCATATTTTTCCCTCCACATGCACATATCCACTCAATATGTACAAGTGGGGGAAATCCTGATCCCAGGGCCTGTAGGGCCGCCTGGTTTCCCCGTCAATTGTGCTTCACCTACCTCAGTACATCCTATTGCAAGTCCCCCTCGCTCTCAGGTATCTCAACCATTACTTCCCCAACCTTAGCCACATCTGATTCCTCTCACTCCCATGCTTTGACTCATACATGGTCCTCGTATCCTTGGCCGAACTTCTTAAAACCATCCCCACTTCACACAAAACTACATCTCTCTCTGATACCATACCATCCTCTTGGCTTTCAGTTCCTTCTCTAGTGCTCCTCCCTTTCATTCTATCTTCGAGTGATTTTTCTTCTGCCTGGAAACATGCCTCTCTATCCCATTTTGAAGATCCCCTCTCTCAACCCTACTATACCAGCTCATTACTGTCCAATATCCACTCTACCTTTTCTCTCCAAAATACTTGAAAAACTGCTCTTCTCACACTTGGTCTGCACTTGGATTCCATGCATGCACTGCGCCCGCATCAATCTGGCTTTTGTTCTGCTCATAGCACTGACACTATTCTTTGTTCTCTTCTGAGCGAACTTCACCAATCACACAATTGTGGGAACATCTTGGTGGCAATTTCTCTTGATCTATCTTTGGTTTTTGATATGATCGACCATTCCACCCTTCTTTCACGGTTACACGACTTTGGTCTCTGTGGTATTGTTCTCCGGTGGTTCCACTCTTCTCTCGCACCATTCTTTTTCTGTATCTATGGCCAACTCTTCTTCTTCCCATCATCCCCTTCTCTGTGGTGCTTCCCTTAGGCTCTGTACTGGCCCCACTTCTCTTCAACATCTTTCTCATCCTTCTCACACTTTTGGTCCAACAACATGGAATATCTGCTCATTACTATGCAGATGATATAATACTTCTTCACCATACCAGCTCACTCAACCCTGATCTCTCTCCTCTTGATACCTGTTTGTCTTCTGTCTCTGATGGGCTATCTAGTAATTTCCTTCACCTGAATCCTAGCAAATCAGTGACCATATGGTTTACCTTTGGCAGTTCCTCTCCCTCACTAGCCCCCATGCTCCCAGGTTTATCTATTCCACTACCAAGGTGTTACCCTTGACCCATCTCTCTCCTTCAATACCCATATCTCTTCACTTGTTCATCATTCCTTCTGTGCCCTCTTACAGATTTGTTCTGTCCGCCCTTTCTTCTCAGTCTCAGCTTTAACTACTTTACTTCTCACCCTGGTAATATCATGACTTGACTACTGCAATAGTAGATGTGGAAGATCAAGACCTGCATGCCACCCCTGCAAAAGCAGAACAACATCAGAAACAGCCACACTATTAAACCACAAATCAAAAACAAGTGGGAAGATGTGGGCAGAACAAAATCAATGCAAAATACACACAAGCCAGGTAAATGCTGGAAAGCAATGAGCACAAATGCTAGAAGCTTAGCCAACAAAGTTCCGGACCTGGAAGCTCTAATGGTGGAAATGGATTTGGACATTCTGGCCATTACAGAAACATGGTTTAATGAATCACATGATTAGATTATAGCCAGCTATGGCTATATCCCATTCAGAAGAGACAGAGAAAATGGAAAAGGAGGAGGAGTAGCCTTGTATGTCAAAAGCAATATTAAAGCTACTGAAATGCAAGGGGACATGGGGAAAAGAAGAAGCGCTCTGGATTGCGTTGGAAAGAGGAGATGGCACTGTCATCCATACTGCTGTAGTCTACAGGCCTCCGACTCAAATTGAGGAGATAGATAACGATTTGATTATAGATATTGCCAAGATAGCCACAAAGGGGGAAGCGATCATTTTGGGTGATTTTAATCTACCTGATGTGGATTGGATTAGTCCTTCTGCACATCCTTCTGCACATCGGGAAAGAAGCAAAAAAATTGTAGATGCTCTCCAAGATGCATCACTTAGACAAATGGTCATGGAGCCAACCAGGGAAAGCTCAATGCTGAATTTAGTGCTCACCAACGGTGATAGCATGTCGAATGTCTGTGTGAGTGCCCCTGTGAGCAACAGCAATCATCACACAGTGTGGTTTGAGATAAAAGCCAAGGTACAGGCCAAATATAGCAAGCTCAAAGTCCTAAACTTCAAAAACAATGGCCGAGTACCTAAAGGAGGAGATGATAGGGTGGAAGGAGATAAGGGAAGTGGAATTGCAATGGGCTAAACTAAAGGTGGCAATAAAAGGGGCAACAGGCAAATATGTAAAAAAGGTAAACAAAAACAAGAGGAGAAGGAAACCTATTTGGTTTTCCAAAGAAGTGGCTGCTCAAATAAAGGCAAAAAACACAGCTTTCGCAAAATTCAAAAGCTTGCAAAACAGAAGAACACAGAAATGAATACAGGATCAAACTCAAAGAGTCAAAAAGAGAAATAAGGATAGCAAAATCAAAGGCAGAGGAAAAGATGGCTAAAGATGTTAAGGGTGGTGACAAAACTTTCTTCAGGTATATTCGGGAAAGGAAGAAGATCAGAGTTGGAATTGCAGGACTCAGAAGTGCTGGGAAAGGACTCGTGGAAAGTGACATAGAAAAAGCGAAATTGCTAAACAAATACGTCTGCTCTGTTTGTACTAAAGAAAATCCTGGAGATGGACCAGCTGTGACTCCCAAATATAAAAATGGGAATGAAGTAGATACCACACCATTCACAGAAGATGAGGTGTTGGAACAACTTGCTAAACAGAAAGTGGACAAAGCCATGGGACCGGATGGGATACATCCCAGGATACTGAAAGAGCTCAGAGAAGTTCTTGCAGGGCCATTAAAGGATGTATTCAACAGATCCTTGGAAACAGGAAGGTTCCTCATGACTGGAGAATGGCTGATGTCGTACCTATACACAAAAGTGGTGACAAGGAAGAAGTGTCAGACTACAAACCTGTGAGCCTTACCTCGGTGGCGGGAAAAGTAATGGAGACGCTCCTGAAAGAGCGAATAGTGAACTTTCTCAAAACCAACAGGTTGCAAGATCCGAGGCAACATGGTTTTACTGAAGGATGGTCTTGCCAAACAAATCTGATTGAGTTCTTTGACTGGGTGACCAAGGAACTAGATCAGGGGCATGCGATGGATGTCATCTACCTGGATTTCAGCAAAGTCTTTGATACTATTTCTCATAGGAGGCTTGTCAATAAACTCAGTAGCTTGGGGATGGGCCCCAAGATGGTAAACTGGATTAGAAATTGGTTGACTGACAGATGACAGAAGGTGATAGTACATGGAGCTCACTCGGATGAAAGGAAGGTGATTAGCGGGGTGCCCCAAGGTTCGGTCCTGGGCCTGGCACTGTTCAATGTATTTGTGAGTGACATTGCTGAAGGACTGAATGGAAAAGTCTGTATTTTTGCAGATGACACAAAAATTTGCAACAGAGTGGACTCCCCCAGTGGATAACATGAGGAAAGATCTACAAAATCTGGAAAAATAGTCTAATGCTTGGCAATTACGATTTAATGCGAAAAAGTGCAGTGTCATGCACTTAGGTAGCAGAAATCTAAGGGAAATGTACGCGATAGGGGGCGAGAGGTTGGTATGCATGGTTCAGGAGAAAGACCTTGGTGTGATTATCTCTGATGATCTCAAGGTGGCAAAACAGTGCGATAAGGCGGTGGCAAAAGCCAGGAAGATGTTGGGCTGCATACAAAGAGCGATTACCAGCAGAAAGGAGGAGGTACTTATGCCACTGTACAGGTTGCTGGTGAGGACTCACTTGGAATACTGTGTTCAGTTTTGGAGACCATATCTTGCAAAAGATGTAAAAAGACTGGAAACTGTTCAGAGGAAGGCGACCAAAATGATTTGGAGCCTGCATAAGAAACCTTATGAGAAGAGACTTGAAGACCTAAATATGTACACTTTGGAGGAGAGGAGGGATATGGGAGATATGATTCAGACCTTTAAATACTTAAAGAGGAACGATGAACAAACAAACCTCTTCCAAAGACGGGGAAGCTGCAAAACTAGAGGGCATAACATGAAGCTGCAAGGTGGAAAATTGAAAGGCAATGTCAGGAAATATTTTTTCACTGAAAGGGTGGTAGATGCTTGGAATGCTCTCCTGATGGAAGTGGTGGGGGCACACACGGTGACGGAATTCAAAACAGCATGGGACAAGCACAGCGGATCCCTTTACAGAAACAGGATAAAAACAAAATAAACGGAACCATCTAACTTCTCAACAAATATTGGTGTCATGCATGGAGTGGTGGGTCCACCCCTAGATAGAAACATGGGGCGGGGTGGCCTGCACAGAGTGACAGGTGCACCTACTCTTGCCGTATTGCTGGGCAGACTGGATGGACCATGCTGGTCTTTATTTGCCGTCATTTACTATGTTACTATGTGTTTCTCGGCTTACATCAGTATCAATTACATCGACTACAGTTAATTCAAAATACCACTGTCTGTCTACTTACCTCGGCCCATAGAGTTGATCATGTCACTCCACTTATATTTCAGCACCATTGGCTCCCCACAAAATACAGACCTCAATACAAACCTCTCACACTGGTTCACCGTATACTACACACTGACTCCCCCCACTCCCTTTCAGATCATCTGTTCCTCCACTCCTCGCCTTATGTCCTTCATGAAATACATACCAACCAGTTACACCTCCCATCCCCTACCCAGGCCCACTTGGTTTCCACCTGCACCTCAACTTTCTATTTTTTGGCACCTGCTTTCTGGAATTCCCATTCCCCAGCCCTCAGTCTCAAACTATCCTATCCGAAATTCAAAGCTCTTCTCAAGACTCACCTGTTTTCCATTGCCTTTGACCTCCCAGCTCCATAATCATCGCCCTGCCAATTTCTACTCCTTCTTACCCTCTTACCTTTTCCTCTTCCTTTCCTGGTATGAATGTTTTTAAACTTTCCTTTTAGCACTGTAGTTCTATTTCTCCTGTTTCTTTTAATTTAGTATTATGTTTTTGTAAACCACCCTGCTGTTATTCACAAAGGGTGTAAATCAATCAACATAAAACATAAACATCCACTCAGCAAAATAGCCAGGTGCCAGGGTCCACTGATCATGGTGGACAGCATATCCACCAATCCCTCCCTCCCTGCTGCTTCAGTGCTGCAGGTGGCCTTACTGTAGTTGCAACAAACAGCTGGGCACACCATGCCACTCCTGCACCCCTACACCGGGGGTTGTGGACATGTATACAGCTGCCTTAGACCTCGAAAGGGAGGGATTACCATGTGCTGCGCTGTACCTGCGGCTGACATGTTCACCATCCCACTGACAGTAGAAACTGCAGTGTTGCACGTGCACACAGGGCTGGGACACAGATTTTGTCTGCAGCTGGCTGCAGCCACTGCGACCACCACCCCCAACCTCACACACTGCTGACATGGCAGCATGGTGGCAGTGGGGCTGGCACGACTCCTTTTTGACTGTGACAGCATGTATGTGTGCTGCCACTGTCACAGTAGAGTCATACCAGACATCACAGATGTCCACCCTAGGCAACAGCCTTGTCAGCCTAGTGTCCCAGCCATTCCACTGCATCACCCACGCGACAACTCCTTTGCCAATTTGGTACTAACAACATAGTGCCCATTATTACTTGGGCACCATGCTGTTTCTACCAATGGAGCACTACTATCATTAATTTTGAGAACTACGGTGGGTGGAGCACATTGCATACTTCAAAATAGGCTCTCTCCCCTCAGAAATAGCCCTTATCATGAGCTTTCAGATGGCATTAAGTTTCCCAGCTCTGGGAGCTCTAACACACGGTAACACTAACCGGCATTAAAGGAGCCCACACTATCCCCGCCCAGTCTCTATCTCTTTTTATCTTAACGCTACGGGACCAGTTTCCACATGTTAATCCAGCATTATCGGCGCTTTCCGCAGCATTAACCACTTATGGGTGCCGATAACGCCCATTAACGGCACCTCTGCAACCTTAATGCTCCTTAGTAAACATTCCCCTAAGAATCCACCAAACTAATCACCAAAAAGTGAAAGAGCTAGTCAACATGGGGGATTTCAAGAGTTTCCAGGAATATTCAAATGATATAATCTGGTCCCAGAGGTACTACATTTTAGGCCTTTTCAACTGTAGAAAAGCATATTATGCAGTTTACAATGCACATAATAAAACCTCATTTGTATATGACTTTATTCATTTACATTTAGCTCATATATGCTAATACCCTTTCACTGCAGTAATACTAAATGGTTTTAGGGGACCTAGACTGCTTAGTATGGGAAAAGTACATGGTGATGCACATGGGCCACAAGAAAAAGCATGTAGCATGCAAGCTGACTAGGTCACTGTTTTCTGCTACTGCCTGCCTTGTGAATTATAGTAGACAACAAGGGAAGCATGAATAAATCATCAGACAAGTAACAATCACTTGGGTTGGGTGATGTTGGCATATATTACACCTGGAAATGAAGAATAAGAGAGAGAGAATTCCATTGTGTAAAGGTTCATTGTCTAAGAACAATAGGAGCCTTGTTTACAATCTACTTATTGCCCAGCAGCTTTCTGCAGTTTCATATGGTTTTCCGCAGCCCTTCTCGATTGCTGTGAACCTTCATTCTCAGTCCACCAAGGTTTTTCTTGTCAAGTCTTTTCCCTAACCCCACAGCCAGGTTAACATACAGGCTGATGCAGAAAGCTAGCACAGGCTTTACGAGCCCATACCGCTACGTTTAAGCACATTTTTATGATCCTTCCCATGCAAGAAATAGACGTAAACGCCGATGAAAAAACTAGTGCCCAATTAACACCATGCATATTTAAATGATATTAATTATTTAAATGTATTTTAATCTGCTAGACTGGTATGCTAATCATGGCTATGCCTGATGCAGAGACAGTCGTAGATGATTTCGCAACCAGCCATAGCGTCAAAGTTTTTACTGCAGGGTCTGAGTAGAAGTAAACCTCTAATGCTGCCCCCAACAGTATTTTGATGGCACCGGGTGCTTTCCTCAATGCCTAGATCATCTTTTCCCCAGATGATAAGGCATCAGGCAAAGCCCCCAATGCCATCAGAACAGTGTCGGGGCCATGCCGACAAAAAAAAATCCCTGGCACCCAGTCCTCCCCGACAGTAAGAAACAGAGAAATAGAGTCTCCTGCAGCTCTGGAAACTGACTGTTCCTGCTCCCTGTAGACAGCAATAGGCCCTTATGAGCATTTTTGTAGCAGAACCTCTGTTTTCATATCAATCTTATTTTGGCAGTACAGTAAAAAAAATGCAAATTAGCCACCAGTGCTTGGAAAGCAAGCCAAACTAGCACAGACTTCTTGTGCACATGTGTTTGGCTTGCACTCCCAGTTTAACGCTGCGGTGGCTCATTTGCATGCGCAGGGTTACCGCAGTATGCATTTGCATACCCTAACCTTCCTGCATCACATGTTAAAATGTGTGCATTGTCAGGAATGTTAAAAAAATTGATCCAGCGCGGGTCTAGCACCAGCTTTCTGCATCGGCCTGATAGCAAGAAACCTTGATCAAGAGGCATGAGAGGTGGCTCCTTTCAGAACTTGGTAAAAGTATGCTCTGCACCAACTAGTAGGTGTCGCTGCAAAGCAACAGCTAGGTCTCTTTCCCAGAACCAGTGGAAGGATCAGAACTTGAATCCAGAAGCAAAACTAGGTATCACTTCTGCTAAGGAAGCATTCAATGATGAATCCATATCTCCTGCAGCTTACATGAAACTCAGTACTCTGCTGTTATTGGGATGTCATCAAAAGGTTTAAAAAAATCAGAATCCATACATCAAATAAATCAGAAATTAAAGAGGACCTCGGAAATCCACTGCTTACCCCAGGACAAGCATTGTGGAACCTGTGTACCTTTTTGATAACCTGCCAGGTACTTGTGACCTGGATTGGCCACTGTTGGAAACAGGATACTGGGCTTGATGGACCTTGGTCTGACCCAGTATGGCATTTCTTATGTTATTAGAATACATCAAAGGACCATAGTCCATGCATAGGTGAACTTTCCATCTCAGCAGCCAGAAGTTTCCTTTTATTTCAGAATTTCTTATTCATATTCAAATCAAATCACTTTATATGCAGATCATTACATCATATACTAAGGGGACATGCAAGGATAATTCCTGATTTCTAAGCAAGAGGGGAAAGTGTGTGTGTGTGTGTGTGTGTGTGTGTTTTGTGTTCATGTGTCTGTGTGTGCACTCATGAGTTTGCATCTGTGTGTGTCTCTGTCTTGGAGAAGAGATGGGAGGGATGGTTTGAATGGAATGTACCCTATCGTTTCATTGGTTTGAAAAGAACAACAAGTGGGGAAAGCATGCAGAGCATGGCTCGTATAATTTTTTCCAACCCGTCTGTTTGTACCTGTGTGTGGATATATGGGGTGAGTCTTTTGCATGTGTTATATCTGCATGTGTGTGTGTGTGCATATCTCTGTTTTGTATGTTTATCTGGGTGTATGTATATGAGTATGTGTATGTATATGTATCTCTATTTTGTTTGTGAGTGTATTTTTGTGGGCTGGTATGAGTGCTTGAATGTGTCTCTGCATACTTGCATATGTGAGCCTGGATGCTTGCGTGTATATGTCTGTGCACATATGTACATGTTAGTTATATGCATGTGTGTGAGTTATATCTGTGTTGTCTCTCTGCATGTCCTATCAGGAGAGGAGACGAGATGGAAGCTGTTTGGCAGGTGCAGTTCTGTAACTGCTATGTTACTGTGAATCGGTGTTTGTATGCTGCAGCTCTTGGAACAGCTTTTTGATAGAAATGCATTGAGGCACCGTTTGGGGAGGGGGGGGGGTGAGAGCTTCATTTCTCTTCCATCTCCCACCACACACAGAAACTTAACTTGTACATCATGCAAGCTACTATCCTCCTCCTGAGCGTCACAGCTTTACTATTACCCTGCAAGAGATGTTATTATTGTAATTGTAGTCATGGGCCAAGATAGTATCTCAGCCTGTGACTCCAACAGGGCGGACACTTAGAAATAAATTACCCTCATCCTGTGGCAAGTATCTTCAAAAATCAAAGAACTAATCGCAGGAGGAAAAAGAAACTAAACAGGATTTCTACACTGCAAGGTCAGTATGATGCTATACTTTTGAGCATAAGAACATAAGACATGCCATACTGGGTCAGAACAAGGTCCATCAAGCCCAGTATCCTGTTTCCAACAGTGGCCAATCTAGGTCATACGTACCTAGCAGTTTCCCCAAAAGACACAGGTTCCTCAATGCTTGTATTGGGTCAAGCAGTGATATCCCGTGTCCCTCTTAATAATGGCTTATGGACCTTTCCTCCAGGAACTTGTACAAACCTTTTTTAAACCCAGCTACACTAACAGTTCTTACTACATCCTCTGGTAACAAATTCCAGAGTTTGATTACACGGTGAGTGAAAAAATATTTTCTCTTATTAGTTTTAAATAGGTTACCCTGTAGCTTCATTGCATGTCCCCTAATCTTTCTATATTCTGATGACGTAAGATCAAATAACTCAGCAACATTCAAAGTTTAAAATATTAAAATATTTATTTAAAACATAAATAAGATGGATTTTAAGTCAAATAATTGAATATGACTAATTACAACAGTTAAATATGTAAAGTTCTTTGAGATGATATTCCACTTTTCTTTTACATAAGTGTAACAGCTCCAATAATTTTCCTCAGATAAGCATCAGTTTCACATTTTAACCATTACTTTCTTTCTCCTCTAACATCGGAAGTAAATTCTTTTTAAAACATTATTTTTCTTTCAGAAATTATTAAGGAATAAAGCAGCAAGGGGTAAGTATTTAAAGTGCTTGCTTCAAGCAAAATACCTTGTTAAAAGGTAGGGTTGGCACTACCATGAGTTGAACTAGGCAATCACCTAGAGCTCTGGCCCCACGGGAGCACCCATTGCCACCGCAGTCATCCCTCTTGGGACAAGCAGCAGTGATGGCAATGGGTGCTTTTGACTTTGACACCACGGGGCCTCCTAACACCCAATGCTGACTTCCTACTGCAAACAGGAAGTCGGCATTGAGCATCAGAGAGGGAAGTGGAAGCAAACAGCCCCACGTTTCCGAAGTTTAAAGGTAAGTGCTGTGAGGATATTTCTGCTCGTTGCTACCACAGCATATTCCAGAGATGGGTGGCAGTGGTGGTAATGCTCAACAGAGAGGGGAGGGGGTGGACGCAAGGGATGAGGTTCACCTAGGGCATCCCATCTCCTTGCACTGGCCCTGCTAAAAGGTTTTCAAACTTTTTCTTTCTTTCAACTTTAACAGCAATTTCTTTTTTCTTTCTTTCAGGTGTTAGGTAAATATGTGTTTGGTTTTCTTTGTCTCTTTCATAAACTCACCAGTATTGTATTTGTGCTCAAATATCTAGTGTCTGTGTTGAGATAGTGCTACTTATCTATTCTTCGTTGAGGCCCATGGACTTCTTCCTGCAGGTCAGCATGGGTGCAGGTTCTTCTCCACTTCCAGTTCTCAGTCATGTTCAGCGATGGCAGTTCCAGTGATGTCCACTTATGGATCCTACTGCCTAACTTAAATCAAAATAAAAACTGTCTCCCAAACTATTTTTTAAGAACATAAGATATGCCATACTGGATCAGAGCAAGGTCCATCAAGCCCAGTATTCTATTTCTAATAGTGGCCAATCTAGGTCACAAGTATCTAGCAGAGTCCCCAAAAGACACAGGTTCCACAATGCTTGTATTGGGGCAAGCAGTGGATATCCCAGGTCCCCTTTGATAATGGTTTATGGACCTTTCCTCCAGGAACTTGTCCAAACCTTTTTTAAACCCAGCTACACTAACAGCCTTTACTACATCCTCCGGTAACAAATTCCAGAGTTTGATTACACGTTGAGTGAAAAAATATTTTCTTTTATTAGTCTTAAATAGGTTACCCTGTAGCTTCATTGCATGCCCCCTAGTTATTCTATATTTTTGATAGCGTAAACAATTGATCTACGTTTACCCGTTCCACTCCGTTCATTAATTTATAGACCTCAGTCATATCTCTCCTCAGCCATCTCTTTTCCAAGTTGAAGATCCCTAACCTTTTTAGCTTCTCTTCATAGGGGTATTCTTCCATCCCCTTTACCATTTTGGTGGCTCTTCTCTGTACCTTACGCTATATCCTTTTTAAGAAACTGTGACCAGAACTGCACACAATATTCAAGGTGCAGTCGTACCATGGAACAATACAGAGACATTATAATATCCTTTGTTTTATTCTCCATTCCTTTCCTTATGATACCTAGCATTCTATTTGCTGTCTTGGCCACCGCTGCACACTTGGTGAGGGTTTCAACATGTTATCCACGATGACGCCTAAATCTTTTTCCTGGTTGGTGGTTCACTTTTAAAGTAGCTGTGAAAGTCACTCAGATGTAAGCTGGGGGCTCCAGGGGGGCGTTACCTAACTTTACCTTGATGTTATGAAAGTGTCACAAAAGGCCACATTATATATGCCACCAATAGAAATTCCCAGCTTACAGAGAAAATATTTATTATTTTTTCTACAATGCACTCTACAATTTTATGAACCTCATATTTCAAATATAGATTTACAAATGGATGAGAACTCTCCCACAATGAACCATTTAAACAAGTTTTACTTTGGAAAATGTTCTACTTTTAATTTGAAAAGGTAGCGTAGATTCAGTTTTTGGTAAACAAACAATAACAGTTTTTATAAATACTTTAAAGGAAAAAGCTTTCTCTTTAACAATGCTTTCAAGTATATTCACAAACACATAGGTACATTCTACTACAATGCAGTCAACTATATTCTATGAACAATGCTTTAAATGTCCCTATTCTTCAACAGTTGTACAATATGGATCCTTTCAACAACAGGCAAAGTATTAGTTAACCTGTTAAAACTTGAAGTTTCTTTACTCCTTAGTAGTAGAAATGTTCTGATGGGAAAAAATGAATCCCCCTTCAGGTACCTTTGCTACAGGTTGAATCCATCTTGTGCTAACGTCTATAGCTCCAGGCCTAAGAAAGAAAAAAGCCTGCTGACCCTTTCATCTTTTCATACTAAACCTGCAGAATTAGCAGTTTGGAGCTACAGAATAAGCTAATATCCTGACCCAGAGCTGAGACAATGAGAACTACACAGCTAGTGACAAAACTATCACCTGGGCCCCTTGAATGATCAAAGGGAAAACAAAGAACTTTATCTACAGGAACTAGGGTCAGCACATAGCTATGAAGACTATGAAGATTACCATGAGAATAACTGAGACAGGATGTCACTAGAGAAGAAAAAGGGAGGGCAGAGATTAAGGAGCAGATTTGCTTGGAAAAAATAGGGAACATGAAAAGAAGGGACTCTGCATATCAATAGTAGGTTTGTCTCAAGCTTAAAAGTGAATATAAATATAGCAGAGAAATTCAAATAGGGAGACAGACATGGGCTGATCTCACTAGAGTGAGTCTCTCTCTCTGTCTCCAGGACCTTTTACACTTAAATCAGGTGCTTTGCTTGTTACAGATGTATTGATGCTATGGATTGATATTGAAATTTGTACCTTATAAGTTAAAAGCAAAGCTTGTGATGTTACAGACCTGACAAGATAAAATAAAAAAATTTCCATGCTCTTATGGTGGCACGAGCAATTTGTTTACGGTCCTGTATGTATGTTGGGGTTGAACACAAACAGCCAAACAAAAAAATAGAAAAATTCCCCAAATAATCATAGGGGGAAGTCCAGAAAACCCCAACAGTTCTAACACTCTCTTTTTTATATATTCTGGCAGGTGAATGGGTGTTATCATTCAGATAAGGAAACCTTTTGTTTCAAAAAAATTATAACTAGTGTACTGTATTAGTATCTTTCAACAAAACAGTCACTGTGGTGTGTCAGCCACTTATCTCAATCTCCTTTTTTCAAGGTCTTGCTGCTTTCTTGGACATTGAGCAGCTTAGGATCCCCTCTGCTCCAGCGATATTCAGCTGCAGTCAGGATACCTGCTACCTATCTTTAAAAAACAATCAAAGAAACTACTTCCCTAGCTACGTGTGCAATCTAGAAAAGTATTCCTGTCCTTTTTTCTATTTGCTTCTATTACATGGGAGGCTTGCCATTCCCCAAAAAATAAAAGATAGGCAAATTTACTATCTTTCTCTTCCAGAGAACGCTCTATGCTAAAATCATTTTTTTCGTTATGTGCCCAAGCTAATCTTTCAAAACTGCCAATCAGTTCAGAATATATCTATTGCCAATCAGTTGTGGTAAACAATGCCAATTGCCAAATAAATTAAGGGCCTGATATTCTGCTGGGCGGGCTATACACCACTACGGTGCATAGCCCTGCCCGCTCCTCCTTAACCCCAGATATTCAATGCTGCACCGATGGCACTGAATATATGATTTGTGCACCAAGAGAAACCCGGCACCGAGGCTAACCATGTAGTGGTGATATTGGGCGACTATCCAGTTAGCATCCACACCTAAAACTAGGCAAGCCAAAAGCTTGCCTAGTTTTAAGTATGGATGGCTAACGGGTAGCAGTCTAATATTGCCGCTACATGGTTACCAACCTTCTCTGCCCACACTCTGCCCCTGAAGTCCCCCAACATGCCCCAATGCTAACCGAATAGCTTCGGGGTGCATAGGGTGCAAAGATGGGGATATTTAACAGCACGAACTATGTAGGTACAATTGAATATTCCCATTTAAGGCAGTTACATGGTTTATTAGGCTGTAAACCATGTAACTGCCTTTCCAATATCAGGCCCTTAGTTCTTAAAATATGGCAAAGGTATTTTTCCTTTAAGAACACGTTCAATCCTTCACTCTTTCTCTCTCACATACACTCTTCTCACTAAAACAGTTCAAGCTGTTTCATGATTAAACAATTCCTTTGAGCAGTACTCACTGCACTGAGAGTTGTATACCTTTAGCCTTACTTTTCTTTCAGTGCTTGAAGGATTCTAGGGATATTGAAAGCAAGTCTTACACACTACTAAAATTTATCATATCAAAATAGTGCTCAAAATTAAGCTCACTCTCAATAAAATCAAGTTAAATTCTCATTCAGCTTGGTTCTAAAGCTTCTTGAATGAGTTACAGAGCCTCTTCAGCCTTATTCCTGTCACCAAGAAAAACATTTCCACATTTAACTTTAAATTTCCTCTTCAGCTTTCATTCCAGCTTCCTACACACGTCTGTAAATAATTCTCAATTACTTACAGTTCTGATACTAATTAAAACCTTTCCAGGTTCTTCCACAGAGACATTCACTCTGGCACACCTTCCCCAGCAGAATCTTCTTTCCCAACCTTTTTCTGAAGTTCCAGCATCAGTATTATATCTGCACTGTAAAAGTGTTCTTCCACCTAGCTTTATTTCAACTCACAATAGCACTCCATCAGTGTTTTGACGCCTCTATCAGACCTTTGCACACATAAAAATTTATAAGCCATTTCCTTTGAAATTCACTTAGGGGTATGTTTACTAAAGAGCATGAAGGGAGCAGGGTATATCGAATGTGAATGGCAACATTAAGGATGTCTGCGTGCGATAAAGGCTCGGGGTGGGTAGTAGGCGTTCCTGTGGTAAGGGCGCAAGGGCCCGTTTAGTGTGCACTAACAGGACATTGGGTATTAAGGTGCTAAGCGGGCACCTTAACAGCCGAAAATGGCAGTTAGCTTAACGCTGGATAAGGGAGCCCCCCAGGGAAAGTCAGGTGATGGATGGTGGGAGCTGATGGACCTGACAGATCCTTGGGCATCCTACGTGGCAGTCAGTAAGTGGGATGAGCATGTGGGAGGCAGCTGTACTGAGTCAATGAGGGGTGCCCATGTAAAATGCTGTAATGTCAGTGTGTGACATAGGATGGGGAAGATGTGTTCCCCTGCGGTGCCATAATTGCCACAATGTGTGCTTGAAAAGGATGATGGATCAGGAGTGGTGACATGCAGATCAGTCACAGGAGAGGCCTGAGTGATACATCAAAATGTGGAAAAAAGTACCTGTGTGGTTCATAGTGTAGCAGCTAGCAGGAGAATACATGACTGCACATAGTCAGCAGAGACAGATGATGTGCTGAAGGAAGGAAGGTGGTAGATGAGAGTGTGGCATGGCTTTGCAGCACCGATGTACCTGATATAACATCACCAATGCAGTTGTAGTGTGTCTGATAAAAGTGTGCCTGTGCCACAGGGAAGCAGCAATACCAGCTATGTTTGTCTCACAGCTGGCACAGCCTCCCAAGCAACATACAACTCTCCAGACAAATGTGCAAGAGTCGTTCATACTGGTCATATGGAGCAATGAAGGGAGTGTGATTATCCCTGTAGGCGGGCATCCCAGGGGTAGAATGTGGCAACATATAATGCATACATATGATGGAGCCAAAGCTGTACAGTCACAGTGATGATGAAGTAGTCAACTCATGTTCATCAAAGCGGTTCACATTGTAGCATAACTGTAGTAATGTACATTAAAAACAGGGACATTGATAATTCTGAGGCAATGGACTTGGCAAGGCCACAAGGAGTAGAGCTCATGCTTTGAATGCTATTGCATACATAAAAATCCTCACACTGGTCACACAAGGAGTGCTAGTGGGAATCAAACCCTGGTTTCTGGGTTCCCAAGTTCAAACCATTAGGCTACTTCTCCACTCAGGTGTCATATATCGGCAGGGCAAACATGTCTGACCCTCTGCAATGAACTGCAGCAGAGGCAGAAGGGCATGATTGCAAATAGCATGCGTACAGATTCAATGTGCTATCGGAACACATAAAAAAAGCATACAACTGTGTGTTCACCAATCAAAGCAAACCCTGGACTGTTTCTGGCAACAAAATGAACCAAGTATCCCACAGCCACAAAGAGGAATTGAACTTTCTTCCATCACATACAGTGCCAGTGCTCTAACCATAAGGCTACACTTCCACATCACCCTATGCTGCAAAACCTTGAATCAAAGAGACTGCAGTTCACTACCTGCAATGGTGACATCAAGCAAATGAAACAAAATGCCTGGCACATTATGAGATCATGGTACACCACACCTAGAGTCTGCCTACAGTGGCACACATGCAGTATGTAATGCACAGGAAACGCAGTACTGTGGCTGCTCAACAGACACAATGCTGTAGGATACAGTTGTTGTCCAAAGGACAAGGCACATGTCCCTCCACTGTTCCCCCAATGGGAAACAACACTCGCACGCATGTGTCCACTATGCACCAGCGTGGCACTTACGCCAGAGGTAGCACATGTGCAGGCGTGCAGTCCCCTGTGACCTGCTACACTTGCTGAGATAGGTACACCTGCACACGTACACAGAGTGCAAACCACATTACTGACCCATGCGGCCCATTGCAGACCATCCTGGTCTCCCCGTGGGGCCATGAACACATCTCCCACCATCACAGATGACAAGCAGGTACAGGGCAATGCCCCAGTGATCACAATGGATGCAATTTCTGCTCTGTCTGCCAGTATAGGCTAGCACCTCCATTACCCATGATGCACTGCACATTCTAAACTGCTTTCTGCAAATGATCACCACAGGGCAAATGCTGTGATCCATCACATCAGGCCCGAATTATGCAGGGACACTGTGTGCTTCCGGCACATAACAGCTGCAAACTGTGCTACTGACTGCTTTCAGGGGTCACTCTGACTGTAAGGAGGGCACACATCACCTGGTCCCCAGGGCCGGCACTGCAATAGCTGGTTTCTCAGCAGATCTATGTTATTGCCAGTGTGTGCTGCTAGTCACTTGGTTGTTTGCACAACTGAGGTATGCTGGGGTGTCCTTCTCTTGGTCAGGGACTGTCCTATCCTATCTCATTAGTCCCCAAGGCAGCTGTTTCCAAGAAACCCAAATACAGCGCCCCATTATTTTAGACAGGAGGGGGAGGGCGCAAATGCAAAACTGATGGGCCTGCAGTGCAAATAGTTATCAGCCATAGAAGAGCTGTTAGCCATACCTTCTGGGACTTCCGATCTACTACAGCCAGCACAATCGGTTCTGCTTTTGATTCTCTCACAATTCCAGCTTATACCTGGAATTCTCTGTTAGCTTTCTCTCTTGATTCTCTGGCTTCACTTCAGCCCAGGTCTTCCTCGTCAAAACACCAACCCTGGTTCCATCCTGGCTTGCATCTTGTCTAGCATCAATTACAACAAATAGAGCACCGCTGGCGTAAAACTCATTGCTCCTCCTCCTTGTCACTTTGTAATGCACATTATTCCTTCAATCGTGCTGCTCGTGTCTCTGCCAAGCAAGCATTTTTCTCTTGGACCATTACTACTTCCTCTAATCAAGCAAAACAGCTTTTCTCCTTGGTCTCACATCTATTCCACCCCTCCTCAGCTCAGTTAGGCCCCCTCTCTCTCTCTCTTTGCTGATCAGCTTGCACACTTTTTCACTAGTAAAATTGATAGTGCTCACTCACATTTTCCTGCCTGCCTCTTCCTTTCTGACTCCCTCCTCTCTTCCCCTCCCTCTCCTCTGCCTCTTGTTCCCATCCACAATGACGCTCTTTCAATATCCCTTCTCTCAGCTCTCTTAGTTGATTGGTTCTATGCGTAAAGCTACCTGTTCTTCTGATCCTATTTCCTCAACTTGGTTCCCTTCTGACTCCCTTGCTCTGCTTCCTCATGCCCACTCTATGTTCCAAAATAGTCTTCTTTCAGGGACCATCCCTGCCCTGGAAGTCTGCTCAAGTTGGTCCTCTCTTAAAAAGCCCTCCCTTGACCCTCTGCCCCCTCTAATTACAGGCCTGTTTCCAAACTCCCATTCTTCTCAAGTCCTTGAGAAGCTGGTTTTCACTCAGCTTACTGATCATTTAGAGAAGGCTGGCAGCCTTCATCCCCAGCAATCCGACTTTTGCCCTGGGCACAGCACTGAGACTGTTCTTTTCTCCCTTCTTAGTGAAGTGCACCAATCCATGGTGATGTCTCGCTTCTTGTCTTTCTTGATCTATCCTGTTTTTGATGTGATCAACCATGCTATTTTTCTTTCTCGCCTTTATGACATCAGGATTAGGGAGATTGTATTCAAATGGTTCCATTCGTTCCTCTCTGACTGTTCTTTTGTGGTTACTTTAAACTCTTCTACCTCTTCCCCCTATTTTTGGCATCTGGGGTTCCACAGGGTTCTGTTCTTGCCCCACTTCTCTTCAATATCTTCCTCGCTCTATTGACATGTCTGGTTCAACGCTTTGGGGTTTCTGCTTATTATTATGCAGACGATATTCTGCTCCTTCTGCATACTCACTCCATCACTCCTGACCTATGAATGAGTGCCTTTCTGCTGTGGTATTTTGGCTGGATGACAATCACTTGTTGCTTAACCTACAAAAAACAGCTGCAATTTGGTTGTCTTCCTCCACCGCTCCTCCCACCGTTGCCCCATTACTTTTTGAACTCTCCTATCACCCTGGTTTCTACCCTTATTCACCTTGGGGTTACTCTGGATTCTTCTTTGTCATTTCATGATCGCATCAGTACAGTCATTAATCATACTTTTCTCTCCGTCAGATTAGATCCATTCGTTCCTTCCTATCACCATCAGCACTTGCCACCCTTCTTTTGAGTTAATTAACCGCCTTGATTATTGTAATGTCATCTATGCTGATCTTCCTAAATACAAGCTTAAAAGACTGCAAATATCAGAACTCGGCCGACCAGATGCTCACGTATGCCTCAAAGTTTGACCACATCACTTCCCTTCTTATAAGTTAGCACTTGCTTCCTATCTAATTTAGAATTCAGTATAAAGTTTTGATCCTGACTCACAAAGCTCTTCACTCTAGTCTTCCCTCCTACCTCGCTTCCCATATTCTTCCTCGCACTCCTCATCGGGTTCTTCGGTCACTTCACAGCTGCTGCTTGCACCTGCCCCCTGCTTCTCACTCTGCTTTCTATGTCTTTGCTCCTAAACTCTGGAACGATCTTCCCCTGACCTCTGCCTTCAGCTTTCCTATTCTTGACTTAAGGCACCTCTAAAAACCCATCTGCTCCCTAATGCTTTCTCCATACATTTAGACACTGCACCAGCCTGATTCTGGTTCGTTCTGTCTCTAGCACCCTGTTCTCCCTTTGTGTGACTGGCTTTACTATTTTAATTGCACTGCCTTTCATTGCTGTTTTTTATATTGTTGTATTGTAAACTGCCTTGCTGCATTCAATTTGGTGGTATATCAAATTTGTAATAAACTAAACTACATTCTTCCAAAGCTTAATTTGCATTGAGTCAGAAAAAATATTTTCTCCAATTAGTCTTAAATGTATTACTTTGTAGCTTCATTGCATGTCCCATAGTCTTTGTTCTATGGACTTCAAACGGTAGTTTGGGGTATATAGCATTAGCTGGTTCACTGGGGCATGAGTCCCTTACTTTATGAATCGAAGGCCATGTTGGATGTTTCAGCTCAGTAAAAGGACCAGAGAGTTTATTGAGCAAGGAGAGGATTCCCCCTTCCAGACGCCCGAAAATAATTACCCATCCTACCTCTTGTCCTATAGCCTGCTGCAACAGATGTGGCTGAGACTCCAGGGTCATAGCTTAGGGACTCCTGCCCCTCTTCACTCCTCTCTCTCTCTTCCCTACCCCTCCCCGCTATGTGATCAAAGATCTTTCCATATCTCTCTACTCCCCCCACCATGGTCCAGCATCTCTCCTTTTCCCTTCTCTTCCCTGCCATATGATTGAAAATCTCTCTCTCTCTCTCATCCCACCCTTCTCCGGGTCCTACCTCTCTCCCCCCATGGTCTAGCGTCTCTCCCTCTCTCATCCTTCCCTGCCCCGCCCCATGCTCCTGCATCTACCCTTCCCTTTCCCATGGCCCAGCATGTCTCCTTTCTTTCTTCCCTCCCTCTGTAGTCTTGCATCTCCCCTCTCTCTCCTACTGCTGCTAGATCCACATCAGCAGTCATTAAAGCAATGCTACCACACACATACCCCAGTGCCTTTCCTCTGCTGCAACCCTATCCCAGCCAGAAACAGGAAGCAGAGTCCGAGGGGGAGGGATGCTGCAGAGGAATGGCACTGGGGCATGCAAAGTAGCATTTCTTTCATTGCTGCCACTGCAATGAGCCTAGCAGGCTGCACCAGCTGCAGCACATTGGGGATGCAAGAGCATGGGGGGAGGAAGGAAAAAGAGAGGGAGAGATGCTGGGTATGGTGGCAGCGGAGGCAGCTTGGGAGGGGGTTCCAAATCTGAACCAGCCAGAGCCCATATATCATGGGGAGAACCATGCAGGCCCCTGAGCCTTACTTTGGGGACCCCTGCTTTAGAGACATCAGGATTTTGCATTGCATGGAGATAATTTTATAAAGAGTAGAATAAAGGTATGCAGCATTTACACATGTAGTCCCCTATTTTCAAGGGCTTGCATGTGTGAACGGGCACTTATCTAAATACTTTAGCCACTTCTATTTTGTAAGTACATGCCTAAGACCAATTGTGTGTCCTTTCACTGTGGGTGTGCACATGGGCGGAGCTTGGGTGCAGTGCAAATTTACACATGTAACTTATAAAATAGTATAACTTACATGCACTCTTTAGAAATTTAGGTGCGGCCATTGGTATAAGTGCCCACACCTAGATTTAATTCATGTTTTCAGACACTTATGCCCCTATTTTTTTTAAAGAAAAGTATGTACCTTTATCTTTATCTTTATTAAAACTTATTATACCGCCTGAACCTAGAGGCATACAGCGGTGTACAATAAAAAAAATATAGGAGACTACTGTCAGAAATAGAAAAGAACGCCAGTTCATTTACAGGAAAGGATAGCAAGGAAAAGGGAAAAAGAAGAGTTAGAAGAAAAATATAAACAGGACGGGGAGGAGCAGTCAGCTGCCAGCAGCAGAGGAGAGGGGGAAAGGAAGGTCAAAAGCTGTGCAAAAGAGGTGAGTCTTAAGTGAGACTTTAAAGGAACGGAAAGAGGAATCTAGACGTAGAGCTGAGGGAAGAGAATTCCAAAGGCGGGGGCCAAGAAAAAAGAAGGCAGAAGAACGTGTGGATTCAAGATGGGCCCTAGAATTCTTTATAAATAAGAATCAAAATAGGCACCTTCTGGGTGCCTAAAATTAGGCGCCCAATTATAACAATAGCCCCTCTATATAAGCATAAAACTTGGAAGCCAAATTAGTCAGATAAAAAACGAAGACAATTTTGCTCCAGGTAATTAGTTCCACTAATGAATTGGCCTGCCTCATTCTAAAAGCTGCAGTTCACTGCTCATAGAAGAGAGACACTAGTCAATGCCCTAAAAAGTAAGTGCATAACTATTTTAAGATCCACAGGAAAGGATGCAATTTCTTTTCTTTACAACAGGGCCAGTGCAAGGGCATTGGGTGCTCTAGATAAAACGTCAGCCTTGCTCCTCTAGCAATTAGCTTTTAGACCCCTTAGCCTCCCACATAAGATTTTTGATTATTAAACTTAATTGTAATCATCTCAACACCGTCCCTCCCAGAACAATCCTATAATAAATGCATATTTGGACATAGCACTTAAATATTAAACTGTTTTGTAAATATATACATAATGAGGGAGATTTCCAAAAGCTATTCACTAGGATAAATGGACTATCTGCATATCGCCCAGTCTTCCTGTAGGTAAAGGTATGCACTGATGACTCCAAGTTTGTATAGCTGACAAGACCCACTGCTTTGCTTTTACGGTAGCTGCTCTTTGCTGTTCCTCAGAAGCTGCTACCCTAGGTGACTGCCTATTTTGCCTTGTGGTTGGGTCAGCCCTGTGTATAATATGGAGGTGGAAAAAAGTCAGCCCGATTACAGACCCAACCTTGGAATTTAGGTCCAATAAGTTATCTCTTCTGTAGTCCTGTAAAGGCAGATTTTACAAAGGACGTCCAAGTGCAATCTGGGACAATCAAGCCACAGCATCTGAAAAAAAAACAACAGGTATGTCCAAGTTCAGGCACGATTTCACAAATATGGACGTGCCCATTATGGACATTCCTTGAATGGCATTTGAGAATGAGGATTTCTAATAGCCTAATGGTTAGAGTGGTGGGCTAGGACTAGGAAAGCCAGGTTTCAAATCCTAGTGCTGCTCCTTAATCCTCCATCTTCTCTGCATTCTTAGGATGTTTTAACGACAAAACAAGCACTATCCCGATGCTTGTTCATGCCTGGAGCAGGTCTAACTTGGATGTCCTCAGTGGACGGAGTGGGATGTCTAAGTCCATTGCACTGCTCCAGACATGCCTTCCCCACACCCTCTGCCTACTTGGACATCCTCACACCAGAGACATCTTTAAAAACCATTTGTAAAATGGCTCTGGGGACATCTCCGTGATTTGGACATCCACGTGTACCTTTTCAGATGACCAAATCAGGGCTAAGGGGGTATGTTTGCTAAAGAGCATTAAGGGAGCACCGGATATAGAATGTTAAGAACAGCATTAAGGGTGTTGGCATGCGATAAAGGACGGGGCGGGTCATAGGCGTTCCGGCGGTAAGGGTGCAAGGGCCCACTTATCAGGCGCTAACAGGACACAGGGCGTGAAGGTGCCAAGCATGCACCTTAATGCCTGAAAATGGCAGTCACCTTAATGCAGGATAAGGGAGCCCTGTGAAAGTCAGATTTGAGGTGATGGATGGAAGGAAAGGTAAGAGCTGATGGACATGTCAGATCCATATGTATCCTACATGCTAGTCAGTAAGTGGGATGAGCATATGGGAGGTATCTGTATGTATCAGTGAGGGGTGCCCACGTAATCTGCTGTAATGTCAGTGTGTGGCATAGGATTGGGAAGAAGTGTGCCCTGGCGGAGCCAGCATTGCCATGATGTGGGCATCAAAAGGATAACTGAGCAGGAGTGGTGACGTGCAGATCATTTACTCAATTCCAAACAAGTTATGTGGTACAAAGGACCTGACAGCTGTCTGAACAAAACAATACACATTCCTATTCCTAGAACGCTTCACCAATGACATAACAGAACTGGTTAGTGCTCAGCCACACATCCACTAAACCTACCCCCTCCCTGCTAACTGCAATGTTCAACCCCAGTATGTTTTGAATCCCCCAAATTTTATGCTCCTGTCATAATGTACCCCCAAATCTGCTGTAACGTAAACCACTTTGACTATAGGATAAAGTGCAATAAAATGTGCAAGAAATAAAATGAATAAACAGGAGAGGTGTGAGTGATAAATCCTAATGATTAAAATCTTCCTGTGTGGGCCATGGTGTAGCAGCCGCCTGTAGAATACATGACTGTACATGATGGGCCACATGCCGATGGAAGAGCTGAAAGATGGATGGCGGTAGATGAGAGCGCGGTAGGGTCTTGCTGCCCTGATGTACCAGATGCAGTTGTAGTGTGTGTGAAAAAATAGTAGCTGTGTCACGGGGAAGTCCCAATACCAGCTATTTGGGTATGACAGCTGTTGCAGCTTTTCTAACCACCATATAAGCAGGTTGGAGTTGGTGCAGAGGTTGGCTACTAAAATGGGTAGAGGTCTTTGTTATGAAGCTTATGAGGATAGACTTAAAGATCTTAATATGTATACTTTAGAGGAAAGGCGGGATGGGGCGATATTACAGAGGCCTTTAAATACCTCCATGGCATAAATGTACAGGAGAGTCTCAACTGAAAGCAAGCTCTGCTACAAGGGGACATAGGATGAGGGTGAAAGGGGATAGACTCAGGAGTAATATGCAGAAATATTTCTTTAAGGAAAGAGTGGTAGATGCATGAAATAGCCTCCCAGTTAAGGTGGTGGAGACAAGAACGGTATCTGAATTTAAATAAGCATGATACAAACACAGAGGATCTCTAAAGGTAAAAAGGGGACTATTGTAGTTGATATGGAAGGACAGACTCTCTAGATAGGCCATGTGGTCTTTTTCTGCCGTCATGTTTCTATTTTACTATGTTTCTATGCAATTGTCCTGACACACAGGGGTGTCTCAAGGCAATCTGCTGCCTGAGGCGAAGGATGAGATGGTGCCCCCGCCCCCATAGGTGGGGAGGGGGGGGCCTTTCTCAAAACTCCATTCGGGGACTGAACCAAACCAAAACGCAGATTAGATTATATGGAGGAAATGCAAGATGTTTGCACACCAAGGAACTAAAAGAGAACAAGAACCACAGCACAGTTTAGAAAACTAAATTATAACTCATTTTTATTTTGTTGTTATAAACTGCATTATGGTTCTTGCTTTTTCTTTTTGAACATATATTTTGCATCCACAGAACCCCCTTCAACAGTGGGTGCAAAGCAGAACCAGGACATTCACCCATGAAACTCAATATCTTAAAAAAATAAAAAGTGGAGGAGTGGCCTAGTGGTTGGGGCAAGGTACTTCAGGCCGGAAGGTCGGGGGTTCAAATCCCACTAGAGGACAGCAACCTTGGGCCGGAAGGACTGGGGTTTCTAGTCCCACAGGTGCTCCTTGTGGTCTTGGGCAAGCCACTTAACCCTCCATAGCCCATGTTCCCTGTAAAATAGTTATCTCCAAGTTATAATGCCCTGTTTAATGTAATTTCAGTTTGTTCAATGTAAACCGCACTGATGCAGAATAGCGCGGTATATAAGAGAATGTAAATAAATAAATAAATAAAAAAGAGTAGTTACTCACCTGTAACAGGTGTTCTCCAGGAGCAGCAGGAATCAGTCTTCACATATGGGTGACGTCGGCGTCGACAGAGCCCCCATGCGGAGCATTTCCCCAGCTTTCAAAGAAAGCCTTTGGGAATGCAGGCATGCATGCGCAGTCCCCTTCCCGCCCAAAGGTGCCATCTTGCTCAGTCTAATGACATAGCTAAAAGACAGCACAAAAAGAAAACAAACTATATACAACTGCAACTCCAAGGGGAGGAGGGAGGGTTGTGAGGACTGATTCCTGCTGCTCCTGGAGAACACCTGTTACAGGTGAGTAACTACTCTTTCTCCAGGACCAAGCAGGAAGTCAGTCCTCACATATGGGTGACTCCCTAGCTCTGGGCTACCAGAACCCAGGCTGAAAAATAGAGCTCCCTCTAGAGCCTCAGCAACAGTGAGAGAATCTTCTCTGAGGCCACACCTGAACGGTAGCCCAACACCAGGGCCGGAGGGTAGGAGTTGCCTAAACCTCAAAGAGATTACGGAGTACCGCTTGCCCGAAAGCACTGTCCCTATGGGACTCCCTCTCAAGGCAGTAGTGGTCCGCAAAAGTCTGGCTTGAAGACCAAGTAGCGGCCCGGCAGATGTCTGCCAACGGAACAGAACGGAAGTGAGCTACTGATGCGGCCTTCGCCCTGACCCAGTGGGCCGTGACTTGACCCTCCAGGGAGAGGCCAGCTGCCCCTGTACACCCAGGCGATACAGTCTGCCACCCAGATGGACAACGTACGCTTAGTGACAGGCAACCCCAATTTATTAGGGTCAAAGGAAATGAAGAGCTGAGAAGCTCTTCTATGCCCCTGCGTACATTCTAGATAAAAGGACAGCACCCTTCTACAATCCAGGGTATGCAAGACAGTTTCGGCCCTACTGGCGTGCAGCCTGGGAAAGAACGTCGGAAGTACCACCTCCTGGTTGAGGTGGAAGGAGGACACTACCTTTGGAAGGAACTTAGGATGAGTCCTCAAGACTACCCTGTTCTTATAGAACCTGGTATACGGCCTATCCGAAATCAGGGTCTGAAGTTCACTCACACGCCTGGCCGAGGTGAGTGCCAAAAGGAACAACACCTTCCAGGAGAGGAAACGTAGATGGCAGGTTGCCATCGGCTCAAAAGGTGGGCGAGTCAGCTGCTGTAAGACCACATTGAGATCCCACTCAGTGGTCGGTGGACGAATAGGAGGCTTAAGCAGGAGCAGGCCTCTGCGAAAACGAGACACCAGAGGGTGGCCCGAGAGGGATTGTCCATCCACCGGCGAGTGGTGAGCTGAGAGGGCACTGAGGTGAACCCGGACAGAGTTGGACTGAAGTCCCAGGTTGGAAAGGTGGAGCAGAAATTGCAACACCACCTGGACCGAGCAGGAGAAGGGGTCCTCCTGCTGTTGAGAACACCAAGTAGAGAACCTACGCCACTTCAGGGCATAGGCCTTCCTAGTGGAATGCTTTCTGGAGGCCAACACCACCTCTTCAACCTCTCTTGATAATAGCAAGGGAGCAAGGACTAGCCTTTCAGCAGCCAGGCCATCAAATTGAGGGATTTGAGGTTGGGATGCAAGAGGGACCCAGGATCCTGAGTCAGAAGGTTGGGTTGCAACCCCAGAGGAAGTGGAGTATCCACCGCCAACTGCAGAAGAAGTGGGAACCACGGCTGCCTGGGCAACCTGGGGGATATCAGGATCACCATGGCTCGGTCCTGCTGGATTTTGAACAAAGTCCGGGCCACCAAAGGTGTGGGAGGAAAAGCATACAGCAGGCTCTCTTACCAGGGAATCAGGAATGCATCTGGCGCTGTTCGCAAGGGATGCGGTAGTCTGGAACAGAACCTGGATAGCTGCCTGTTCAGCGGACTGGCAAAGAGATCCATGGTCGGAAGTCCCCACTTCAGAAAGATCTGTTGAACTACCAGAGGATCCAGCTGCCACTCGTGAGGCTGCAAGTGTCTGCTTAGCCTGTCGGCCAGGTAGTTTTCCTGGCCTGGGAGGTAGACCGCCCTAAGGGTCATGCCCTGATTGACAGCCCAGGAGCAGAGAGCTTGTGCTTCCAGGCACAGAAGTCTGGATCCTGTGCCTCCCTGCTTGTTGACGTAGAACATAGCCACCTGGTAGTCCGTCTGAATTAGGACAGACTGGTGAGACAGGATCTGAGAGAAAGTCCATAAGGCCAGTCGAATGGCCCGCAATTCCAACAGGTTGATCTGCTGGGTGGCCTCCCACGGAGACCACAGGCCCTGTGTGCAGGCCACTTGGCAGTGTGCCCCCCAGCCCTGCAGAGAAGCATCAGTCGTCAGTACCTGAGTGTGTGGGGAGGCCTGGAAAGGAAGACCCCTGACCAGGTTTGGGAGATGCCTCCACCAGCGTAAGGAGTCCACCAAGAGTTTGGACACCCTTATTCTGTCTGACAACTTCCCTGTGGCCTGCAACCACTGTGCCTTGAGGTGCCACTGTGCCGGCCTCATGTGCAGCCGGGCATGTGGCGTGACATGCACTGTGGAAGCCATGTGACCTAAGAGCCGGAGGAAGTGTCTGGCCGAGACCAGAGAGTTCGCCTGAAACTGGCCGGCCAACTTTATCAGCTTGTGAGCTCTGTCCACAGGCAAATAGGCCTTTGCATGGATGGTATCCAGTCTTGCCCCTATGAACTCCACGTCCTGTGAAGGGACTGAAGTGGACTTGGGGAAGTTTATGACGAACCCCAGGTGCTGAAGCAGCGATACGGTTCTGGAGGTGGCCTGCCTGGCCTCTTCTGGAGACTGGCCCCTGATAAGCCAGTCGTCCAGGTAAGGGAACACAAAGATCCCCTGGTTCCTGAGGTAGGCCGCAACCACCGCCAGGCATTTTGTAAAAACCCTGGGGGCGGAGGTGAGGCCGAAAGGAAGAACTCTGTACTGGAAGTGCTTTCCTCCCACCACAAATCTGAGAAATTGTCTGTGACTTGGGTGGATGAGGATGTGAGTATAAGCATCCTTCAGGTCTAAGGAGCATAGCCAATCTCCCTGCTGGAGATAGGGCAGTAAGATTCCAAGGGTAAGCATCTTGAACTTTTCCCTCTCCAGAAACTTGTTCAGATTTCTCAGGTCGAGGATGGTTCTGAGGCCTCCTGTTCTTTTTGGTACCAGGAAGTACCTCGAGTAGAAGCCTTGCCCTTCCAAGTGGTGAGGCACCGATTCCACCGCCTAGTCCCTTAGTAGACCTTCCAACTCCTGAAGGAGTACGTTTCTGTGCAGAGGGGGTCTTGAAGGCTCCCCTGGAAAGTAGGAGGGGGGTATCTGGGTGAAGTGGAGCAGATAGCCCCTTTCGATGATACTTAACACCCAAGTATCCACTGTGATGGCTGGCCACCTGTCTGCGTACAGGGTCAGCCGACCTCCTGTGCCCTGGAGAGGAGGAGAGGCTATGCTGGCATAGTCAAAAACCCCCTCCCTGTTGGCCCTGTTGGGGAGCTGCAGAGGCCTGGTAGTGAGGGTAGGTTCTGTAGGCAGCGGTCTTCCTCGGGTAAAAGGTCTTCTTCCCCGAGCCCTTCTTCTTCTGAGAAGAGGCAGAGGTTTTCCTGGACAGCCTCGTCCGGGTAAGAGTCTCGGTCTCGAGTTCTGCAGCCTTTTCTGCCATGGGCTTGCCAAAGAGCTTTTCACCTCGGCAAGGGACATCGACCAACTTGTCCTGTACCCATGGCTCGAGGTCCGAGGATTGTAGCCAGGCCTGGCGGCATGCACCGATGCCGGCCCCTGCTACCCGGGCCGAAGCCTCAAATCCATCGCAGGCTGCTCGAGATATAAACTTCGAGCACTCTCGAATACCAGAAGCCAAGGCCTTGAACCTCTGCAAAGGTTCATCGGACAGACCAGCAGAGAACCCGGCAATTTCCTTTGCCAGGTCTCAAAGGTACACGCCCATGTACAGCTAGTAGGTCCGGACACGGCAAGCAAGCATAGAGCCCTGGAAGCACTTTCTAACGAGGGCATCCAGGTTCCGGGCCTCCCTGCTGGGGGGCACCGAGGAGTGCATCTTCTGACTCTTCAGGCGATGCATGGCCGATTCCACAACCATGGAGTGGTGCGGTAGCTGTGCCTTTTGAAACCCGGGGCTCTTGCGGACTCGATAGATGGAATCGACCCGCTTGCTTAGGACCGGCATCGAGGCCGGCGCCTCCCACATGCGGAAGAGCAACCGCATGACAGTAAAGGCCTCCTTGGGAGGAGAGTCATACTGCAGAGCCTCGAGCTCCTCAGCTCGAGGCTCCTCCTCGGGGTCCGCAGGGAATGCCAATGCTTTGGCCATGTCCCTTATGAAATCCGAGAACCTGGTATCCTCCGGGGGGTACCTTGTCTGAGGCTTGGATCCCGGTGAGTCCGAAAGGTGTCTGGGGACTCCTCCTCCTCCGTTTCCCATGCCGATTCCTCCGAGGAGGAATCGAGCAGCTCTGAGTGGGCGGGCACTGACGCCATCCGCCCCGATGCCGAGGAAACCGGTGTCGACGACCTCGGTCCCGAACGGGAGGCCGAGGGTGACCTCGGCCGAGGATCGACTCGAGATTGCATGGTCTCGAGGATCGGCTCAGCCTCCGGGGTCGACTTGGACGTCGATATCCCGGTGGTCGGGGCAGATGTGCCGGTGAGACCGGCGATCAGCACCCGCTGCTGCTCCATGAAGGCAGACAGTCTGCTCTCCAAGGCCGTCAACCTGAGTCCGAGCTCAGGAGACCAAGCAGCCTGCGACTTGGGCCCCGACAGCGTCGGGCCCGACGTCGGCTCCCCCGGAGGAGAGTCCACGAGGACTACAGTACTCACGTGACTTGGGGCCTCTGACTCCACACGAGGATGCTTTGCAGGCCTCTCTGACTCCGAAGACCTGGGACGGCGATCGGGGCTATGCGACCTGGCCCTCGAGAAGCCAAGAGCTTCCACCGATGCCACCCTCGCGGGTTTCTTCTTCCTTTGGTGCTCCCTCGAGGGGGACTCCCTTTCAGAGGAGCCCCGACGATGCTCGGGGTCAGACTCCCGAGACGTTGAGGCCTCTGATGAAGTCCGGACCCGTCCAGAGGCAGACTCGGAGAAGATCCTCTCACGCTGGTGCTGACGGCTCCATAATGCCTTGGAAGACATTTTGCCACAGGGGCTACAGACCGTAGAATCATGGTCTGGCCCCAGGCACCGGAGGCAGCAGTCGTGTGGTGTCGGTGAGAGACATCAGTTTCTTACACCGATCACACTTCTTAAAGCCACTGGCAGCCATCAGGGGAAAAAGGGCCCCTGCAAGATCAAAAAATTGGGCTGCCAGGGAAAAGAAAAAAGGCGTGAATGCAGTCTCTAAGGACAAAAACCGAAAAAGGAGATCCGGGCTCGGCACCGGTGTACCGAGTCCAGGCGGGAAAGGAACCGACGTCGAACCAAAGAAAAAACCTCGACCCAACACAGAAAAATCAACATTTTTTCACGGGTGACAAGGACAGGCGTCCATAGGGCTCCGCGGAAAAAAGAAGACTGAGCAAGATGGCACCTTTGGGCGGGAAGGGGACCGCGCATGCGTGCCTGCATTCCCAAAGCTTTCTTTCAAAGCTGGGGAAATGCTGCACATGGGGGTTCCGTCGACGCCGATGTCACCCATATGTGAGGACTGACTTCCTGCTTGGTCCTGGAGAAAATCGGATTCTGATCATCTCACTAACAGCAACAAACATTCTCCAGTACCAGGCATATTGTAAAGTAAAATAAAACCCTACGACAAAATCATTGACATGAATACCTGGCTTTTAAAAAATAATTTTACACTTAATTATGACAAAACTGAGGTAATGTTTGTTACTAGGAACCCTAATTTCAATCCTCCAAATACTATTGATTTACTAGGTAGGCCCATTATAGTTAAAACCGAAATCAAATACCTTGGCATAATTTTGGATAAGGCATTGAACCTTAAATCTCACATTGCTAAAACTGCTAACAAGGCCTATCATCGTCTAAAGATTGTGAGAAAACTAAAGCCATTACTCCATCAAGACCATTTCCGTACTGTTTGTCAGGCTCTCATCACCCCCCTCCTAGATTACAGAAATCTGCTTTATCAAGTCCTCCCTCAACTAACTCTACACCCTCTCCAGATGGTTCAAAATACTGCTGCACGTATTATTACTGGTTCAGCAAAAATGGATCATATCTCCCCTGTCCTACAACAGTTGCACTGGCTTCCAGTAAGTGTCAGGTCAAAATTCAACACAAACTTGGTCCTTATTTATAACAGAGATAGCGTGACTAATTTAATGTGATACTCTGTAATAGAACTTGAAAGTCTAATGTAACTTTTTGACAAAATTCAATAAACAACTCTATATTAAATTCTAAAAAGCCTTGGGCCTCAGAATCACAGGCTGCCACCGACTTAATGAAAAACGTCAGGCGGACTAGTGCCACTGCTACATCAACGGCCGTCACTTGGCTTTTGAATTGTTAATAGACTTGTTATTATTTATTCTTATTTTTAATCTTGATTTATACTTTATATTTAAACTAATTCCCAAAAATAACGCTGATATGAGATTGGAGAAAGAATGTGAAACTTTAAACAATAAGCTGTAAGGATCTCAACATCTTCCAACTTCTTCCAATCCACTTCTCAAAAATACCGTATGTATGAGAATCAGTAAATACAATAAATAATATAAACGTAATGCTTAGCTTGAAATGGTGAACTTGTAGCTTGTAGCTTCTGATTTATTCCCGTACATTGCTTTGGATGACAAGTTCACAACTTCTAAGACGATCCCGCTTTAAATGGTGAGCATACAGCTTCAAATAAATTCCCGACGCTGTCAGGCGCGCTACTCATAGCGTTTCACCCTTTCAGGTTTCTTCAAGGGAAGCGGTAAAGCAACACTGTGAAATTAAAACATGTAATTTGTTCATTAGGTACTGACTTTCAAAAAATACCTTTTTATAGACACTAAACCAATGAGTCCAAACCTTACTGGTAGTTTGTCTCGAACACTGCCTCGTGTGACAAACACACTCTTCTTTCACCAGTGATCAAAAAAACGCCGCGCATTCGGTCAAGTTATATAGGGATTGTAGCCCTCTCAAAATTGAGCACCAAACAAGGAGGAGGAGTTAGATCACAAACAAACCTCCCATTCTATTCTAGCATTCAGCCCATCTGGGATTACCGTTCTCAACCGGTAAATCCATCGTTGTTCATGATATAGCAAAGTCTGATCTTTAGTTTTGCCAAATTGTGGTGCAAGGACTTGATTGTATTGATCAAGTCCTTGCACCACGAGACAAACTACCAGTAAGGTTTTTAGTGTCTATAAAAAGGTATTTTTTTTAAAGTCAGTACCTAATGAACAAATTACATGTTTCAATTTCACAGTGTTGCTTTACCGCTTCCCCTGAAGAAACCTGAAAGGGTGAAACGCTATGAGTAGTGCGCCTGACAGCGTCGGGAATTTATTTGAAGCTGTATGCTCACCATTTAAAGCGGGATCGTCTTAGAAGTTGTGAACTTGTCATCCAAAGCAATGCATGGGAATAAATCAGAAGCTACAAGCTACAAGTTCACCATTTCAAGCTAAGCACTACGTTTATATTATTTATTGTATTTACTGATTCTCATACATACGGTATTTTTGAGAAGTGGATTGGAAGAAGTTGGAAGAAGTTGAGATCCTTACAGCTTATTGTTTAAAGTTTCACATCATTCTTTCTCCAATCTCTTATCAGCGTTATTTTTGGGAATTAGTTTAAATATAAAGTATAAATCAAGATTAAAAATAAGAATAAATAATAACAAGTCTATTAACAATTCAAAAGCCAAGTGACGGCCATTGATGTAGCAGTGGCACTAGTCCGCCTGACGTTTTTCATTAAGTCGGTGGCAGCCTGTGATTCTGAGGCCCAAGGCTTTTTAGAATTTAATATAGAGTTGTTTATTGAATTTTGTCAAAAAGTTACATTAGACTTTCGAGGTCAAAATTCAAGACACTTTTAATTATCTTTGGCATTTACAATCACCTGTCAGCAGATGCATTACAAAATATTATAACTAGAGATGTTATCAATAGACCAAGAAGAAGCAGAGCCAATAATGACAACATAATTGGTACCCCTGCTGGATACTGTAGGACTAAACAAGCAACTTCAAAAAGAGCTCCTTCCTTACTGGCTTCCAAACTTTGGAACTCTCTCCCGATGGACATTAGAATTATGACTGATATTAAAGATTTTCGCAAGGCCTTGAAGACCCTGCTATTTGCTGAAACATATTATTTGATATATAATCAATAGTTTTTACCAATAGGTCAATTTCATTACATTAATTCTTTTAGTTAGTTTGTTAATGTCTTATCTACCCTATGTTATTTGTAACCTTCCATTTGTATTGTGACCACTTTGATTGAAGGATAAGGTGGGATACAAATCTGTCTAAATAAATCAATAAAATAAATAAATATAGAGCAAATCTACCATACCACACCATACAATATCAGCCCAAACTTCCAAAACTCACATAAGGAGCCCATCCAAAAAAATCATCACTATAAATACTACAGTGGGCCCTGGAACATCCATAAACCTATTTGAAAGGCTGAACAAGTTAAATTACTACAGTACAGTATAGATCCCTATGTTCAAACTCCATGTTAACAGAACGCCTGGCCTCAGTCACACACTCAGAACACAGTCCCTCATCAAGTACAGAATAAGTGACTACAATATAAAGTAAAAATAAAAATATGTAGACAAAAATTAAACTGAAACCCCAATAAGTCAGACTCTGCATGCAGTGCAACATCAGATAAATAAGAGATACAGTTCCCCATACTGTGTAAAATATAAAGATAGCACAAAGTCCATTCACTAAAATGAAAATAAATTTATTTTTTTCTACCTTTGTTTAACCATTTTATTCTCTGATCATGCTTGTCCCGATCTGAGACTTCTGCTTTCCTGTCTTCTCTTAGCTCTTTCTATGTCTATGGTCCATCTGCCATTTCCTATCTCTTATTTTGTTTTTTTCACTTCCTTCCATCAGCCTATTTCCAGTCTCAGTAACCCTCCCCAGTATTAGCTCCCTTTCCAGTCCTTCCCTCCCAGTACCTTCCAATGTCAACCGCTTTGCATTCCCAGGATTGCCTCTGGTGCACTGTTCCCTCTAAGCTGTGCGCGTGTGCGCGCGCACACACCTTGCCGAGCGAGCGCACACAACTTTTAAAGGAGCGCACAAAAATTACTGATTTCATGAGTTTTAAAACCTTGGGTTTTTTAAGGCCACGGCTGCACCACCAATCTACTGCCATTCTGTAATTTTCGTCACTTCCGAATCTCTCCTCTGTCTGCACTGAGTCCCCTGCCCTCACTCCTCTCACATGTGACCGACGATTGACCAATCATGACAGGCTAGAGGGAAATAAAAGGGAGGGGCAGCCAGCAAGCCAGCCTCTTTCTGCTCTTGTGCCTGCCTGCCAGCCCTACGCACCTCCTTTGATCCCTCCCTCAGCCAGCCTTCAGTGCCACGTGCTGCCTTGGATGCGAGAGCAACACACCGCACCAGCGAAGAAGAGGAGACCGGTGCTCCGGGACTGCTGCCTGGGGACGGGCTATCGGCAGCAGAGCAGGTGAGTGCATATCTATGCTTTATGCATATCTGTAGTAATCTGACTGTGAGTTCCCGTGAGGCATCGCGAGAGCCTACACAACTAGTGTACAGGAGGAAGAGGAGGCGGCGGGCCTGGGCAAGGAAGAGCAAGCAGCGGCAGCTTCTCGATTTGGGGTCCTTTGTCGTCCTTCTCTATCTCTCCCGCTCGCGGGCTGCCTGCATGTCTGTACTGCGCCCAGCCCCGCCGCAGCCGCCTCCGCCTCCCACACAGTCACCCCGCCACCAGCAGCAGTACCCCATCGCTGCTGCGCTGGATGCAGGTAAGTGGGCATTTGTGGTGAGGGGGATGGAGATGTTGGGCGTCTGTGGCCTCTTCTCCGTGCCCCCGCCCACTCCGGCCACAGTGTTCTTTGTGCCGCACGCCGCCCTTGCCTGGTGCTGTCGGGGTTCGCAGCGCGTGTACTCCCGGGCCCACGAATTATAAGTGTACGAAAGTGTGCGTGTATGTGTGTCAGTGCGCAGGTGGGAGGGGGAGGCGTGGGTGGTTGTTTTGGATGTTTCGGGTGCCCAGGATGTCGCGGTGGGGTTTGTATATACGGAAATCAGATTGTATACTTAAATTGTACTGTTCAGACACCCTTGCTACGCAAGTAAACCGCTGCTGATCGCTGGAAGTAGCGGTATACAAATCTAGGACAAATAAATAAAATAAATAAATAAATATTGTCGGACACCCCCCGTGTGGCCAGGCGGTTGCCTAGTGGTAAGGGGAGCGCCCGATCGTCCTTTGTTTGAATCAGCCCAATAGCGTGTAGTTGCGTCCCCGAAAGGATTGGAGCCAAGTGCCAAAGGTCACAGGAATATTTCTTTATTTTAGAAATAAGGAGTTCCTAACCGGATTCAATTCTTTGGTAAGAATTGATTGAAGCATACAAAATTAAAGTTCAGGATACTTCTCCATAGAATACAACACAAGCCTATTATACAGTCCTTGGCTTGGTACCGCTTTAAATCTTTCTTTCACATAAAACTCTATTTACATCGGTATTTTGTTCCTGGTCTCCAGGAGGCGCTATAAACCCCTGTTACTTTCACAGCAGGTCTAACAAGGCTTCCTGGTCCACCCAGATACTTTTTCACAGCAATAGAATTTTCTTCAATTTATATTACAAGCTTTTAGCTTCTACCCAGCTTTCTTTCCAAGCAGCTTTAATCAGGCCAGCTACTTTTAAAAGCACAGCTAAAAGAAATGGGCTTTTTAAAATGTCCTTGTAAAAGAACTTCTGGTTTCTTCCAGGTAATAAACTTCATTCAGTTCTTTTACTCCAGGACAAGGTAACACAGACACATTCACTGATTAGGAGCAGCTGAGATTCCTTCAGCTCTTCAAACGCTATTTGGTTCCTTTACTCCTCTTTAGCACAAATTGCACAGTCTATCTCCGTGTCTGAAACACTGCATGAATCCACACTGTCCCCCAAGTCCATCTCCTCCACACTAGACTCTCTCTGGTAACTGCTTTCTCTGGTATCCTCCTGAGAAGCCTTTCTGTCTTGTACAGCCTTCAAGAGCTTCTCCCAGGTACCCTTAGCATTACGTGAGCTTGTGGGGGAAGGGCAGGAAAAACCTTCTTTGTTTAGTAGCTCTTTTAAGAGTTGTAAAGGGCTCACCTTGCTTGTAGTGTTTTTCCTCCCTGTAGACTCCTTACTAGGAGAAGAGTTAAGCCAAGAACTTCGGGAGAATATTTCCTCCTCTGAGGACTCCTCCCCTGAGTTCTCCACTGGCCTTGTCAGCTCTCTGCTCCTACTTCTCAATTGCTTCTGTGCAAGTGGCTTCCGTGTTTCCTTCCAATTCTGTTTCTCTGCCCGAGACTGTTTCTCTCTTGTGCTTCCTTGCTTGTTCCCTCGTGTCTGTTTCTGCTGCTTCTCAATCTCAATCTGAAACTAGGGTTGCCAACATTTTCACCGAGAAAAACCCGACACCTGTGGCTTGCCATGCTCCACCCATTCTCCGCCCCTAGTCCCACCCCTGCCCCACCCACAAAAATTTCCGAGGATACGTGTAGGCTAACTTCCTTGGTCAGATAATAATTAAACTGGGAACCCCAAAATCCAAACATGAAATGTACAACACTGGAGAAATAAAACTATAAAGTAATTTCCTCTTGCACTAAAGAAAAACGCAAAGATGTTAGCAATACACACTTCCCAGACCAGACATATTCCAGTTAATAAATTCAAAATAAAAAGTATTTTTCTACCTTCTGTTTGGGCATTTTATTTTTCAGTTGCAATTGCTCCAGTCACTTTCTTCTGGTTTCTTCGTGTCTTCTGCGAGCTATCCATTTGTCCTTTCTTCTCTTTTAGATGTTTTCCATTCTCTCTATTTCTGCTTTAACATACTGATTGTTTCCCTTTTGCTCTTTCCCCCAATTCTTTCCTTATTCCTTTATCATCCGTTTAAATTTCACCCTTCCATTCTCAAGCCCCTCTTACTCTCCCAATACCGGCCCATCATAGACTTTTCTTCCACACAAAATATTTTTTCCCCTCTCCATTCTCATTCCCCATCCATTCTAGTCCTCCCCCCAAATCAATTCCCTTATAGTTCTAGGCCCACCCAGCATCCACTCCCTTCTAGTCCCATTCTCCCATGCCCCACATCAGCCCATTTCCAGTCCTATTCCAGCTCTTCATCAGCCCATTTCCAGTGCTAGCCCTCACATCACAGGCCATTTCCAGTCCTAGCTCCCCCCCCCCCAATCACAGCCCATTTCCAGTCCAAGTCCCCCATCACAGCCTATTTCCAGTCCTAGGCCCCCCCCCCACCATCACAGCCCATTTGCAGTCCGAGTCCCCCGCACCATCACAGCCCATTTGCAGTCCGAGTCCCCCCGCACCATCACAGCCCATTTGCAGTCCTAGCCCCCCTAATCACAGCCTATTTCCAGTCCAAGATCCCCCTTCCTCCACCATAGCCCATTTCCAGTCCAGGTCCCCTCCACCCCCATCACAACCCATTTCCAGTCCATGTCCCCCCCCCCATAACCCTTTTACATTCCATGTCCCCCCCCCCCATCACATCCTTTTTCCAGTACAATTTTCCCCCCCCCCCATAGCCCTTTTCTGGTCCAGGTCCCCTCCACCCCCATCACAACCCATTTCCAGTCCATGTCCCCCCCATAACCCTTTGACAGTCCAGGTCCCCCCCCCCCATCACATCCTATTTCCAGTCCAAGTCCCCCCCCTTAGCCCTTTTCCAGTCCAAGTCCCCCCCTTAGCCCTTTTCCAGTCCACGTCCCCCCCCCTTTAGCCCTTTTCCAGTCCAAGTCCCACCCCCTTAGCCCTTTTCCCGTCCAAGTCCCCCCCCCTTAGCCCTTTTCCAGTCCAAGTCCCCCCCTTAGCCCTTTTCCAGTCCAAGTCCCCCCCCTTAGCCCTTTTCCAGTCCAAGTCCCCCCCCTTTAGCCCTTCTCCAGTCCAAGTCCCCCCCCCCCCTTACCCCTTTTCCTGTCCCGTTCCCCCCCTTAGCCATTTTCCAGTCCACGTCCCCCCCCCTTAGCCCTTTTCTAGTCCAAGTCCCCCCCCCCCTTAGCCCATTTCCAGTCCAGGTCCCCCCCCCCTTAGCCCTTATCCAGTCCAAGTCCCCCCCCCCTACCCCTTCTCCAGTCCCGGTCCCCCCATCACCGCCCATGCAGTCCTCGCCCCCCCCGACCAGCCTCGCGGCTGTCTGAGGCTTCAGAGGGAGCCGGGGAAGCCCGCGCGAGGCCCCGGCTCCCTCTGTACAGCCACCAGCGTGAAGAGCCTTTTCCTTCACGCTGGCGGCTGTTCCTGTGAAGCCGCGAATGCTGGGAAAGGTTAAAGGGCAACCTTTAACCTTTCCCAGCATTCGCGGCTTCACAGGAACAGTAGCCAGCGTGAAGGTAAAGGCTCTTCACGCTGGTGGCTGTTCAGAGGGAGCCGGGGCCTCGCGCGGGCTTCCCCGGCTCCCTCTCAAGCGGAGAAAAGCCAGTTTTTCTGCTCTGGCCGCTCCCGATCTTGCAGCCAGAGCAAAAAAACCGGCTTTTAAAGGTCCGGTTTTGCCTCTGCGCCGGCAGCCGGCCTGGCCGTGGAAAAACCGGCCAGTTGGCAACCCTATCTGAAACTGAGCCTCCGTCTCCGTCTGTTTCTCAACCTCCGTCCCAATCTGAATCTCATCCTCTTTGTGTGTGCAACTTCCCTGCCTAAATGTTTGGGGCTGTCCTATGGGTCTTGACTCCGCCTCCAAACCACTCCCTTCTCCTCCCTCTATCTCCATGGGAACAGGGTGTGTTCTTAGGTCTGCACTTCTCTGCAGGGAATCTCTGTCCTTAGTTTGAGAGTTAACCCTTCCTTTGCCTGCAGTTTCTTTGTGGAAAGGAAAAAAAGTCTGTTTTTTCTTTCTCTCACTGCTTTCTGAGCCTGCTTCTCCACCACAATATACATATGACTTTGCACGAACGGAGAGGGAATGTGTGGGGCTTTCTGGTGCGAGGCCTTTTTCGGTGTGAGTGATGGTCTGGGTCTTCCCTGCCGAGGCCTCGAGCCCAGCACAACCGTCTGGGCCTGCGTGCGGCAGCCTCGATTATTTTTAGGAAGGGGGTGGGGATGTGTGTTTCTTGTGTGTATTTCAGATTGTGTTTTTATTTGTCTTCTTTTTTTCACCCTGGGGGAAATGGGGAGTTCTCTCAGTAGAGTGGAAAGCTGGAGTTTCACAGTATTCTCTAGCTTCCTGAAGGTGTTATCTCGGCCCTGCTGCTTTGTTGGGGTGGCGTTTAGTTAATTTTAGACTTAACGAGACCTTGTTCTGTAGATTCTGTCTTTTAATGCCATCTTCTCTGGCTTCGTTATTTTCACGCATCTGCCGCTTTGTTTCTACATGATTAAACTTTGTACTTGTGTTCAGTAGAATTATTGATGTAGGACTTAAGGAAAATAGTATACCTCAAATTTTAACTGTGGCTAAAAAAGTGGTTTGTATCGGGAAAAAAACCCCGTCTGACTTGAGGAAGGAGCATGTTAAAAACACTGTGGGACTGCTGCTCCTACTGAGGATGCTCTTCTCACAACTGTCACTGACTACTTTCTTCAGAAAGTTTGTTTAAAGCCATTTATTCCCTGACACCATTCTTACCTGTTGTGTAAGGCCCCCTAGAATTTCAGTGTGTGTTTTGCTCTTCTCTAAATGGTACTATTCATCTGTGTTTTAATGAGAAGGTGAAGAATGTCGCAGGGGTTACCTAGGAAAGCACTTAAGAAATGAGGAGTGGGATTTCTAAGTTCTTGCCCCCTTTCCTTTTTATTTCAGGTGGTTTCTCCATAGGGCTGGCGAGTACAGGCATAGGAACCCTGTGAAAGAGGGAAAATGTCCTTGACTTGCCCCCACTTTTCTCTCTTCTTTCAACCAGAGATGAGGTGCGTCAAATGACAGAATACATAATTTCTCAATATGCATTCTTTATGTACAAATTAAGCAATCAGAGGACAATTGGCGGGCTGGGGAGGGGGGAGAGTTGTCATCTTGGAAGACCAGCATAGAAAGTGTAGATGTGGGGTGCTGGAAACTAACAGGAAAAAAAAAAAGCAAACTTTGGTTCTTGGGAGACTTTCTGCCTTCATGATTTTGAGTTATGCGTAAAGGATTTTAATTGCTTATAGATCAGTGATCGAGGGCCTTAGAAAAAAGGGTTGTGCTGCTGTTTAGGTATAGCCTTTAAAAATTAGATGTTTATGAAAAGCAGTTAGTTAAAAGGTATGCAGAAATGGATTTACCTATTCACAATTCATTGGAGGTTTTATTTTAGTTTTTTACATTATCTCTTTTTGGTGACTCCTGTGAAAATATTTACTAGTGTTTGTCAGGGTGTACATAACTTTCTGGGGTGGTGATTTTCTCTTATTTTGTTTATATTTATGCAATTTAAAAAAATACAAGCAATAACACACCTTTTCTAAGAAATAGGGATTGCCTAAAATAACAGAACACATCCTGTAAAGAAGGAAATACATCCATAAAGAAAATGTCTAGCAACACCAGCTCTAGCCGACAATATAGGGATCCATGATGAAAAGAAAATAATAAAACATAATGCTCTTATAGGAAAGCTGAAACTAAACACAACTGGTTCTCCACTATCGCAGGACAGAACTGTCTTTCTCTGATCCCAGTGACTTACGAACATGTTAAAAGGAAATAAATTGCAAAGGATATTAAAAAATTCTCCCTGATGTTTCGCAAGGCCTTTGCCAAGGGTACTTGAAAAAAAAGCACCTCCCAGCTGCAAAACCCAGGGACACAGAATAAGAGAGTCCCTTCTGCGACACAGGGTTTCTTTAGCCAGGTCTGGAAAAATCCTGACCAGACAGCCCTTGAAATAAAGATTCCTCTTCCTAAAAAAAAAATACATCTTGTGTAGCCACTCCCGGTCTGAGATAAGAACTAAGGTAGTCAAACACATAGCAGGAATAATCACTTTCCGCTTCATTTAGTAATCGTCTATTTTCATTTAATTTGATTAACATCAATGTGGTGTACATACTGTATTGTAAAGTATATAACTCCAAGTGTCGTTATGTAGCGCACAAAAAATTTAACCTTCCTTCAAAAGCCGCACAGCTGATATTTTATGCGCACACAGCTTACAGAAAATTAGAGGGAACATTGCTCTGGTGTTCCCTTCCTTCCTCACTATCCAGCCCCTTCTAGTTCAAATACCATCACAGGTATCAGCTCACTTCCACTCCCAGTGCCACCCACCCCTGTCACCCTGTCCATCCCCCTTCAAAGCCTCCTCCCCATTACCCAGACACCTTCCAGTCCCATTCCCAAGTTCCAGCTCCCTTATTGTCCCCCTTCAGTACCATCTCCAGGTGTCAGCTCCCCTCTAGCACCTCCTCCCCCCCCATATCAGCTCCCTTCCTGCCCCCACCTCCCCACCATGTCAGCTCCCTTCCTTCCCCCACTCCCCCCCCCCCCCGTGTCAGCTCTTTCCTGCCCCCTCCTTCCCCTGGCTTACCCTCTCAGCATCTGCTCCCTTCTAGTCCCATTCTCCCATCCCCCCCCTGCATCAGCCCATTTGTAGCCCTAGCCCCCAGTTTTCTTTCAGGGCCAGCAGCTCACTCCTCCCTTCTCCCCCATCAGCCCATTTCCATGTATAGCCCCCAGTCTTTTTCCAGTGCCAGCAGCTCCCTCCTCCCCCTATCAGCCCATTTCCAGTCCCAGTCTATTTCTAGTCCTATTCCCCTTATCAACCCATGCCAGTCCTAGCCCTCCAATCAGCTCATTGCCAGTCCTAGCTCATTTCTAGTGCTAGCCCCCCATTAGCCTATTACCAGTCCTACCCCCCCCCACCGATAAGCCCATTTCCAGTCCTAACCCCCCCCCCCCCAATCCTCCCATTTCCAATCCTAATTCCCCCAATCAGCCCGTTGCCATCTTGGCCTCCCCCCATCAGCCCATTTCAAGTTCTAGCCCACCTAATCAGCTCATTTACAGTTCTAGCCCCCCATCAGCCCATTTCTAGTCCTAGCTTCCCTTAAGTGCCCATTTCTAGTTCTAGCCCCCCCATCAGTCCATTTCCAGTCCTAATCCCCCCCCCGATCAGCCAATACCAGTCCTAGCCCCTCCTGATCAGCCTATTTCCAGTCCTAGCCCATTTCCAGTCCTAACCCCACCTGATCAGCCCATTACCAGTCCTAGCCCTCCTAATCAGCCCATTTCCAGTCCTAGCCTCCCTTAAGTGCCCATTTCCAGTTCTAGCCCCCCATCAGCCCTTTTCCAGTGCTAGCTCTTCCATCATCCCGCTAACAATCCTACCCCCCCCCCCCATCAGCCCATTACCAGTTGCGAGACAGGAAATGCCTCATTTACTCTCAGCCCCAGTGGGCTCAACTTTAACAGAGCTGCAGGAAAGAAGGGAAACACTGTTCCTTCTCACAGCTCTGCAAAGGTGAGCTGGGACACCAATCAGAAAGTGCAGGGCTCTTTCAGGGTAGCAGGGGGAGGGGGCACAGGGCATGGAGTGGTTGTCGACTCTTTTTTTTTTTTGTTTAAATTTAAAGGCAGAGTGAGGCTTCACTCGGCCTATAGAGCCGCCCCTGTTGACACATGTGCATAGAACAACTGGACAAGTGTCAGTTCTATTGGCCATATGGATCAAGTAAGGACGTATGATGATCCCAGGAGCGTGATGTGCCTGTATGTACTGCATATATGTGATGGAGCCAAAGATGTGCAGTCACAATTATGATGAAATATACCAATTATGTACAATCTGTGTGTCATACATCTGCCAAGTGAACATGTTCAACCCTTTGCAATGGGCTACAGCAGAGCCAATAAGGTCATGCTGTCAGATGGACATGAGTGAAATGTGCATGTTTGCCAACCCAATGTGCTATTGGAACATATTAAAAACAATAATAATGTGTGTCCCTCCAGGCAATGCAGATCCCAGACTGTTTTTGGCAGTATAATAAATAAACATTTTGTAGTAAGTTGCTCACAGCCAGGGAGAACACAGGTGGGACTCAAACTCTTGTCTGCTGCTTACCAAGCCAGTGCTCTAACCATTAGGCTACGCCTCCACACCTTCCTACACAAGAAAACGAACAAACCAAGAGATATCAGGACCCTTCCTGCAATGGCAGGAACCCAGGACATGAAACCATGTGGCTGGCACTTTCTGAGACAGTAGTACAGCATAGCTTGGGCCCGCTCACAGTGGTACACTTCCAGTATGTACTGCACTGAACATGCAGTACTGTAGCTGCATAACAGACACACAGCTGCAGCATACATCTCTGCTCTAAAGGCCACGCAACATGTGAGGGCAAGATTCCCATCCCTCCTCTGTACCTCCAACTCCAACCAACAGTCGCATACAGAGGTCCGCTGTGCTGCAGTGTTGCACCAACCCCTGAGGTGGAAGAGGGGGGTAATGACACAAAGCAGAAGGGCTTGCTAAGACCATATCTATCAGCAGATTACCAACAACTCAGAACAACTGCTAGTCTCACTTTGTGAGAATTCCAAACAGCTTGATCAATCACAGGCAGCCTGCATATGTGGGACAACACTGGGCTGTGTCAGCCACTCACATACCATTTGTGCCTAGTCTGCTAGTTACCACCCATTGCACATAACCACCATGGTCATCAGCTTTGTACAAACAGCATGGACATCCAGCAGACTGTTTAGTGACTGGACTGCCAAACAAGAAACAGCAGCCATATCACTACAGCTTGACATTATATAGTAGCATGTGGATACAGAGCTGTGACATGGTCACAGTTCTGTCAGAGTGAATGTGGCCTCCCAGCATGAACAGATATGTGCACCCAGGCCATGCCTGTGGCAGACATGTTAGGATGGCTCAGCCATGTACCTAATCTCCAACCCATATACATCCTGTGAAAACCGCTGTTTTAGCCAATACCCAGAATTCTCTGTTCCTCATTATATACCCATTTTATTTTGAACCTGGGGACAGCTTGTGCAATGTGAAGCACAGTGGAAAGTGGGCCAGAGACAGGCTGTGAGTGCATGCTGACCCACAGTGGCCTACGTTTAACACATACCCAACTACAGTGTCCCCATACACAGCCTTTGGCAGTAAGCAATGAACATAGTGCCATGCTTTTACTACCATATACTGACATGTCCTTAGACATGGACCCTGCAGAACTGGCCAGTGCAGCACACGCACTCTCCCACACTGCAGACACAGTGGTCACCACCCCCCTAAGAGCGTATGGAAGCATGGCAGCTTGTACATGGGGTCTCACACTGTACGTAGAGTTGCTGAATAGCTGACCTCCAACATGTTGTTTGCACAGCCAGAAAGCCTGTGCAATACATGTATGCATAGTGCATTGATGCAGCTCACAATCCTGTGGGGAGAGACACATGCACACACAACACATGATCCCACTGTCCAAAAGTGGTGTAAGTTGGCATTCTTACCTGTCCCTTTGGCGCTTCACCATTGTCCAGGCCTGTTCAGTGTGCCACTGCTATTAGCATGCTCTGCCATTCAGCTATGGATGGTACAGCTTCTCAGTGTGGCAGCTGAGTGTAAGGACTCATGCTGGCTGATATGTTGAAGGCTGCAGCTGATGCCACAGTTCTGGAAAAGTTAGATAAAGTTAACACACCTGGACATACTATTCCTGATCCACAGACTGGACTTGACCCCACAATCCTTTGCTCATACACACACTGGCCATTTGTTTGGAGCCACAAAACAGCCTTGTGGATTCGTCAATCCATGAGTATATAAGTGGTCATTTGTCAGGCTGCATGTCGGGAGAACTTGGGGTATGCCTATGTCTGCTTAACTCGGCAGGCTCTGTGCCATACTTATCTACCAGAGTATTGTTAGGCAGGTGTGTGAGAGGGACATCTTGTTAGGTCTGTATGTTGCAGTGCCTTGCTATACTGCTGGTTCAACTGACATTCATGTCTAACATATGGGATCTGTCCAGTCAAAGGGGCAGGCCATAAACACACACATTCCAGACCCTGGGTGTCCTAGCAGAATGACCAATGTATACATTTCCTGGTGTGTGCTTGTGGGCCAGTGATGGACTATTCTCATATTTTTCAGACCACAAGAGCTGAATTAGACTCACCTGTGGCTCAGATGGTTGCAACTGACTATGTACTGAGTTATGAAGTGCTCACTGGCTCATGCACTGATTCTGGTCATCATTTGGCAGGTGAGAGAGCAGGGTGATCATTTTTATCTCTGACATGGGCTGTTCCTATATCGCATCGCATTCCTGGCTCAGTGGAATTGTTAAGCACTACATGCACATATCTATTCAATATGTGCAAGAGGGGGGCATCTGATCCCAGGTCCAGCCCATCCAGTAGGCACATTAGCCATGTGCCAGGGTCCACAGATGGTGGTAGGCAGCAGTCCGGCCAATGCCTCCCTCCCTGCAAGCATGGCCCAGCTGCTGCCTCAGTGCTGCCAGTGGTCTTATTGAGTTAGCACACATGCAGTTAGTCACATCATGCCGCTCCCGCCCCCCTCTACCAGTGGTTGTCGGTACTGGTGCTGTTGCCGTAGACCTCGGAATGGAGGGAGCAGAATGTGCTCCATTGTACCTGCTGCTGACATGCTTGCCATCCCACTGGCAGTAGCAACTGCAGCATTGTACCTGACACACAGGGCCAGGTCACATATTTCTCCTGCCACTCCCACCCTCACAAAATGCTGACATGGCAGCATGGTGGCAGTGGGGATGGCGCAAGTCCCTTCTGACTGCAACAGGATGTATGTATGCTTCTACTCTCACAGTAGAGTCATACCAGCCATCACAGATGTTCTCCCTAGGCAGCCACCTTGTCAGCTTAGTGGACCTGTCAGCCCCACTGCATCACTCACGTGACACCTCCTTTGCCAATTTGGCACCAACAACATGGTGCCCTTTATTACTGCCAATGGAGCATTATTGTCACTAATGTGGGACCTACAATGGGTGGTGCACATTGCATACATTGAAATAGGCTCTCTCCCCTCTAAAATAGCCCTTACCACGAGCTTCCCTGTGGCGTTAGAATTCCCAGCGCAGGGAGCTCTAACGCACAGTAACACCAGCCGGCGTTAAGGGAGCCCCTGCTGTCTCCGCCCCATTAATGCCCTCTCGCCACCTCTTTTCCCCTTAATGCTAAGGGAGCCATTTGCACATGTTACTGCAGCATTATAGGCCCTTTCCATAGCATTAAGCGCTCAAGTGTGCTGATAACACATGTTCACGGCACATTGGCTCCCTTAATGCTCTTTAGTAAACATACCCCCTAAGAGTTTTTAAAACGAGCCTTTGCGTAAAGTAGGCACTGTCTCTAGACACTTCCCATTTAGACTATTGCAACCTGCTCTTCGCTGGTCTCTCCCTGAATCATCTCTGACCTCTTCAATCCATTCAAAGTTCAGCCGTATGGCTAATTTTCTGCCAGTGTCGCTACACTCACATAATCCCTCTTCTCAAAGAGGGATTACACCCCTTCCATTTCCGCATCCATTTCAAACTTCTCCTACTGACCTACAAAAGCATTCATTCTGCAACTCCTCATTACTTTTCTCATCTCTATCCCTACAACCCTCCTCAGGAACTTCTCTCATCAAGCAAAATCCCTTTATCTGCGTCCTTCTCTTCTACTGCCAACTCCAGACTTTGTTTATTCCACCTTGCTGTACCCTATGCCTGGAACAAACTACCTGAACCCGTGCGAGTCCTATTCAAATCCAGGGTAAAAAACCCACCTAATCAAAACTGCTTTTGGATCCTGATTCTTTATTCTCCTGTTTATCACTCATGGGTGTTAAAACCATCTCTAGTCCCTTGTTTTAGTTTCTGCTTGCATGGATTGCAAACTCTATTGAGCAGGGATTGTCCCTCATGTATATGCAGAGTGCTGTATATGTTTTGTAGCACTATACAAATGATAAGAAGTAGTAGAAGTAGTAATATGGTATATGACGACTAGTGTTGTGTCGAGTATATATCATGTACAATTGAATCTCATTAGAAGATTAATTAACTCAACTGATCAGCTAAGAAAAAGGAGACTGCTAGAAGAATCTGAACAGGGAAGCTGGGTGAGAGGAACTAAGGGAAAGGGGTGCAGAAAGAGAGAGAGAGGCTGGTGAATTGGTGCTAGATAAGGGAGAAAGAGACTAAAAAGGAAAGACTGGAGAGGTGCAAGATGGTAGGGACAAGGAGAAGGTCCCTAAAACATTTGGATGATGAAAAGGAGTCCTTATGCCCAAAGAGGTTTGGAAGCCCTGTTACAATGTCTACATACCTACCTTATTTATATGTGGAGACCTCTTGGATGTCAGTGCAGCAGACACCATCAGTGTCCCTACTAAATTACAATATAGCTTGGATATAACCTAGTAATTTTCCAGAATAGCTGAAGATACTTTGTATCCAGTTACATCATTTTGGGAGGGAAAATCCAAGTTGAATATAAACTACTCCAAAAGTCAGAACTCTGTCATTGGCAGCCAGCTACTGCACCATGAAGTAGAAGGTGTCAGCCCTTAGGCGTAAGTGACTATTTGTGACTATTTCCCAGCTCTTCATGCCATCCAGAGGGAGTCACAGGCCCAGAGCTGCAGAGGGGAGAGCAGAGGGGACAGAGAGTGTCTTGGGTTCAAGCCTACACCTTGAATTCATGAATCACGAGACTTCAGCCAGGAGAGAGAGTCAATAGGCTGGATTGGAGGCAGTCTGGCAAGCCATCCTGCTTTTATGTAAACTTGCCGCGCTGTCGTGGAAGTGTGGGCCCAGTGGGTGGAAGGGGGTGATGTACTGCACAACAGAGCAGCATGCCATGGGGGGGGGGGGTGTCAACCACAAGGCAGGGCACTCACCCTGGGGGCTGAAGGGACTAAGAACCCCACAAAAAGGAGAAAGACGTAATCTATTTTCTACATATTCTAAGAGAAGGAAAAAGGAGATAACTACTTGTAATATAGTTATATTCTTTTTGTTTTGCCAGTTCTAATTTTTGCTATTGTTATCAGTGACCCTGAATTTCTAAGTAAATCCTTAGTTCAGAACACAAAATCTAGACTGGACTCAGTAATTCTGAGAAAGGAACAGATGTAAGGGGAGTTTAAGTGGCAAGGTCTCCCAGTCTATACTGGCCCCATTCAACAAACCCTGGAAAAAATACTTCCAAGAAACTTAATGATTATATTGCTCTTGGACTGGTGAACTTACAGTCTGCCAAGCAGTATGGAGGACACTGTAAGTACTACACATGGACAAAGGGATTACATATACATTTATTTTAAACAATCTCATAACAGAGAAAAAGTAAAAATGGAACATAACACTAAAGAAATAAAGCATATCAAAGGATTACAATATTTAAAGCATAAAAACACAAAACCAAAAATCACTTACAGAAAATAGATCAAATTAAATATCCAGACTCCCTAAGATATAAAAAAAGCTAATTTCATTAATCTTTTCATATAAATGATCACAGCAGCATGAGCAATATCAGAAGAGCAATGTGAAAAATATGCTGATATGCCTGAAAGAGCAACATACAACATTCTGTGGCTGGCAACAAAGATGCACCCTTAGCAATGTGGGCAAAATAAATGGGCAGGCTGTATGAGCCAATTGGACTTTATCTGCTGTCATCTACTATGCCACTACTAGGCAAAAGTCCAAAACTGGTTCAAATCAGGGGCAGTGGAATACCTTTTTGGTTAGATAAGTCAAATAAACCACTTTCTGGCATCATCCCCATGTCCTCTAGTTGCTGATGCAGTGTTGGGCAAAATATTAATGAAGCCATTGTCCTATTGGCACAACTCATCCCACGTCCTATGGCTCAAATTAGTAGAGAAGGATTACAGCTCAGAAAACTGAACAAGCAAAGCAAAGTGCAAATTAGCTTGAATTATTGGTTGCACCCATAAAACAAAGCTGAGGCAAATTTTCAGCGCCACGCTTAATGCATAGCTTTATACGGGTGAGGCATATCCATCGAAGTGCCACAACAGAATGTACACTATAATGCAAGAGGCTTTGTAAAGTGACAACAGGAAGTGCCTGCTCTTGCATTTGAAACCCTTTCCAAGACCAGAAGCAGAAGAAGCAAAGCGGCAGATATCAGCAAGAACAAAAGTATGAGCTCCTGCAGCTGCTGAGGGAACCTGCCACAGCTGCCAGCTCCAATGTCACCTGACTGCGATGGCAGCTGGCAGGTGATATCATCGGAGCACTGGAGCAAGGGCGATATGTCAAGCTTTTTCGGTTCTATCCAAAAATCCCAAATTTTCCTTCGGGGGTGTTACTGAGGTTATTCAGTTATAATCGAAAAACGGAAACCCAACTTATGTGGATTTCACCTGAAAATCACCGTTATCTAATTAACTTTTTACTCCACCCCCAGCTTGCCCCAAATTGTGCCCAAAATGAAAATGGCTAACTGGCCACAAAGTGAGTTTTATCGCCAAATGTTAGCCATTCCTTAGAGGAGGAAATTGAACAAAAAGGACTCATGCAGTCAGTACCTGCTATCGACCATGAGATTCTTTTTGAATACACTGGTCAACACTGAAATCATTACTGACTTTAAAAGGCCCTAATCTGTAGTATCTTGGTGAGCTGAACACGAATATAACATTAAAAAATTTTTATTGGCTCTCGTTTGAAGATATTGCATGTAGTTCATTTTTGACGTTTCACCGTGTAAATTTATCCAGTAGGACATCAACAACATCCCAAATAAGCCTTGAATGATGTAATATTGCATTACATTGCATAATACCAGCATGCACACATCATCCAGAGTTGATTGCATCATTTTCTGATGCAATGCAATACTACTGCCAGATGGCTGCTGAAGCCATCTGACGTCAGCAGTGTACTATACGCAGTTGGAAAAGAAAGTAATCTGGTATTCTGTTCCGATACTGAAAGCCTCATGAATGCCTTAAAAATCACTCATGACCCACAAGACTGGAGACTATTATAGACTCTTCGAAACTGAGTCTGAAGGCTGTCTTTTGAACAATGGAAACCGTCTTCCATCTATTCCAGTAGCGCATGCCATCCACAAGAAAGAGACATACGATAACGTAAAGCATCTACTGACTTTCATTAACTATAACAAGTACAGCTGGCACCTCTGTGGTGACTTGAAGGTAGTTGCCCTTTTAATGGGACTGCAGCAGGAATATATAAAATACATGTGTTTCTTATGTGAGTGGGATAGCCCGAGCAAGGGATTGGCACTGCTTGCGGAAGGAATAGAATTGCAGACAAAATGTAATAGTTGGAGAGAAGAATATCCAGCACCCAGCTCTGGTTGAGGCTCACAAAATCCTGCTACCAGCCCTTCACATCAAACTAGGTTTGATGAAAAACTTTGTGAAAGCCATGGACTGCACTTCGCCAGCTTTCCGATACCTGCATGAAAAATTCCCTCGACTCAACGAAGCAAAGATTAAAGAGGGAGTTTTTGTGGGTCCTCAGATTTGAGAGCTCTTCAAAGACGACCGGTTCAACAACTTGCTGCAGGGTGATGTGAAACAAGCATGGAATGCTTTTCTCCTAGTGCAAACAAACTTTCTCGGGAATGTTAGGGCAGAAAACTACAAGGAACTAGTAGAAGACATGCTGATGCAGTATCAGAAACTTGGCTGCAATATGTCTCTAAAGATCCATTTCCTTGATTCCCATCTCGATTTCTTTCCTGACAACTGTGGTATGGTTAGTGATGAACAGGGTGAATGTTTTCACCAGGATATCACAACGACGGAGCAAAGATACCAGGGAAAATGGTCCACTACAATGCTGGCTGACTACTTCTGGACACTTCCGAGAGAAGCTCCCAAACAGCTGTACAAGAGACAGGCGAAAAAATCTAAGAAGTAGTCTATGACTTGGTTTTTTACACGTATTAACCGAAGGCCTATTATATTTACTATTAACATGCATTTCGTGATGTAAACATTAATTCTTGTTGATTACAACAAAACTAGAGCCAACTTTGCAATTTCACTGTCATATTCGTGTTCAGCATATAAAAATTGATAAGAAATGACTATTTTTATTTCAGTAACATGACTTTTGTAAAAATTTGTTGACCAGTGATATCAGCCTCTTGGTTTTCCCAGATAGAAGAAGTGAACCAAAATACCCCTAACTTTTAGCAAATATTATTCTTCACAAGAAAGGTCAAAAGATTTAATGCAAAAGAGAAAATAGTCAACTTTACTACATGGATCAGTTTTAACAAGTTCTGAATGCATTATATTTCTTTGTCCGTCTAAAGTTTTTTCAGTAGTGAAACCATACATAAGCATTGCTCACTGGTTTGCTAAAATATTATCCACTTTTTTTAAGGTCTGGAACTTGGCAATTTTTTAGAAATACAACCCTACCCACCTATCAGTCTTACTGGTCTTCAGTTTTGGGATTGCAGCCTTTCGAATATAGTATTTTTTGTATAATTCATCTCCAATAACTTATTCAGCTGGTGAAGAGCCTGCTCAGCTGGAATTTAATGCCTGTTTCTTGAACAATCTTTGTTCGCTATCAGTGATTAGAGAGATTAGTGTTCACAGAATCAGTGTTTAACTAAAGAATTAGACATCAATTCTTATGATTATCTAGCTCATTGTGGACATTGTATATTATTTGTCATTGGAAAACGTGGCCAGAAATAGGAGCCGTGACATGAAAAAAGCAGTAAACACTATTTTTTTCTATCCTCAAAGAACCCTTAAATAACTGAAAATTAAACACTTTAACTTACACAGCCCAATATTAAAAGGCCATTATCCAGATACTGGCTGCCGCTATCTTGTAATCACCCTAGCAAATACTCTCCATTGATAGCAGCTGAACTATAAGAAGAGTACCACTGAAAACCATCACAGCACTATCTGAATGATTCCAGAGTTGAGTGATATATGGATATTCAGTCCATTATCTGCATAACCATCCGGATAAAGTTCAGACCGCAAAAAAAAACTATCCTAAATTTATCCAGATAGCGGACTGAATATTGCCACCATCCAGATAGCTGTAGCGCTGCATGCTCTAACCAACCAACCCACCCAAATTGCTCTATATTTCTACAATCTTCTCCTTGTATTGTCCTTTAATCTTTTATGTATTTAAATTTATTACTTAGTACAAATACTTCAATAATTCTTGCTCTTTGTGTTCATTTTTCATTGTATATTCATTAAACCCATTTATTGCTTATAGTTATAATGATTAATGATTTTTTATAAGACCAAAAAATGATGGTAGGAAAACTATGATTGAAAAAAGTGAATTTGGTTGCACATTGGGGGTGACCAAGTGACAATGGTATCTGTTTAAGCTTTCCTGCCCATAACATGAAAACTAATTATTTAAAGCTCTACTGTTAATCATTACACCACCATAGAGAGTTATACAATAAAAGTGTTTAATATGTACTGAAAAATGGACACTAAGAGAAAGAACAGTGTTTTGCACTCAGTAATAAATTTAAACATATTTAAAATACATATAAGATTAAAGGACAATACAAGAAAGAGATTGTAGAAAAGTACAGTGATTTGGGTTGGTTACTTTATTTATTTTCGCTTGTAATAAGGTGATATAAAACAAGATTAGTGGCGTTGTATGCTCTCTACATATATTTGGTGATGCTCGCTCATCAGATAACGGTGCTGGATTTTTTTTTAAAGCGCTTCAGCCAACATGAAAAAAAAGCACCAACTGCAGTGTTTAAATATTGATCCAACAATTTAGAAACATCTAAGAATAGGAACCCTAATTAAGTTTTCATAAGTCTGAGTCACATGGGGTGTTTTGGCTTCCGGGTGTTTACTACAGGTGCAAACACATACAATGATCCTGCAGAACTGTACAGGAGGCTTCTTCCCTTGTTCTGCCAGCAGGAGGAAAGGCTGCAATATTGTGATTTCAGTCGCGAGGAGCAGACAGTACATAAACCGATGCTAGTATTCTCGACGGGAAAGTTCTTCATTGCCTAGTAAATCATCTTTTCGATCACTTACAACCTCAAAATTAGATTGGAAGTTTCTTCGCTATCCTCTGTAATTAAATTTTTTTCCACTATTTTCCAACGATTAATCTTGTAGTTGCTGGCTCAAGGGACAACCATTGAGTGGGAGCAAATTGTTCTCTGACAAAATAAGAACAGTTAGCTGTTCTAAGTGCTATCCAGACAGGCTGGTTAGAGGCTGATTATTGCCTCTATTCAGACAGCTACTGGTGCTGACTCCACTATCGGGATACCGGTGCTGAATATCTAGCTTTTTAAGACCGCAGTCAGCACTTAACCCTTTAAATATCTGGGGGTTTTTTTTACTATCAGCCTCATAGTCTCCTCTTTTTTTTGGTGTTGGAGACATAGCAGATGTTGATTCTATTTGTCTGTTTTCCAACAGCTTTTATGTTAACAAAGAGATGCAGCTGCAGGTGGAAAGCCAATAGCTTATCATCTTCTACAGCCAAAATGCTTCCAAAATAAATTCAGTCACACTTTACTAAGTCTGGGTTACTGAGAATAAAAATGATGCTTAAAATTGTTTATTGGCTCTAGTTTTCAATTTACACTATTGGGTCAGTACATACGACCTCGACTTTGGAAGTGCTAAGGATGTGCGAGTTATAATGGAAAGGGATCTCAATTTAAACCATAAATTACAAAAATATATGCACATCTTTGAATGGATTTGTGATACATCAATGTTTTTGTTTGGACAGTACTTGCTTTTCAGGCAAAACAATTAATACATGATGCAATTTGAAGGTGCTATTGCATCATACATGATATGAATTGCACCATGTTATTCCTAGAAGTCATTGATGATGCAGTCCTAACTCAGATTAATTACATCACCCTGCAGAAAATATTGTGTAACATTTTTTTAAATTAACATGACATGTCAGTAGTATTTTGGCTGTAGACCAGTCTTCTCAGTGTTTGATTTTTTTCCATTTTGCCAAAGTGAAAGATGCTTTGTAATTGTTTGAACAATGCAGATCACTTCTGCTACATTTGTGGTGAAGTGACTTTTGCATCACAAAAACAGTATAACCACTTTGATTAAGAAAGCCTACCACCTTTACTCTAGCTGCAAAATTGGAGATCAGGACAAGAGTTGGGCCCCACACATAGCTGCAACACTTGTGAAACAAATATTCACCAGTGGTTGAATAGAAAAAGGAAATTCATGCTTTTTGCAGTGCCAATGATTTGTTACTTCTGCATGGTGCCTCCTTTTGGGAAAGGTTTGTCGAAGAAGAAAAAGTGGATTGTGCAGTATCCAAACATTCCATCAGTTATATGCCAAGTACCCAATGGAGAAGGGCTGCCAGCTCCTGATGCTCATTCTCACTTGAGTCAAACAAGGAAGAGGAAGGGGATGAAACTTCTGGTCCTGAACCATCAATGTCAGATATTCTCCTAGCCTCCTCCTCTGAGCCACACCTCATAACACAAGGTGAACAAATGATCTTGTCAGGGATTTGGAACTACCCAAGAGTAAGTCAGAGATGTTGGGCTCCAGACTGCAACAGTGGAATCTCCTGTCAGATGATGTTAGGGTTTCCATGTTCCGTGAACGTCAAAAGGATCTTGTTACATTCGTCTTTATGGAAGGTGATCTTGTAGCCTGCAATTACATTGATGGTGTGACGGCAGCCCTCAACATCATTCAACATCCAGATGAGTGGAGACTGTTCATTGATTCATTGAAGACGAGTCTTAAAGCTGTTTTGCTGCATTATTGCATTATGGCAATGTTTTGCCATCGATTCCAGTTGGTCACAAAATCCATATGAAGGAAACGTATGACAATATAAAACAGCTGTTAAGATGCATAAATTATGACCAACATCAGTGGCAACTTTGTAGTGCTTTGAAAGTCATTGCTCTGTTGCTTGGTCTGCAGACTGAATACACAAAGTACTGCTGTTTTCTCTGTGAATGGGATAGTCATGCGAAAGATTCACACTACATCAAGAGAGATTGACTACTCCAACAGTCATTGGAGCCTGGAAAGAAAAGTGTGCAGCATCCACCACTTATTAAATCAAGGAAGATTTTGTTACCACCCTTACACATTAAGCTAGGTCTAATGAAAAATGTTGTCAAGGCCATGGACAACTATATACTAAAGATCATTCACTGTCCCATAAAAATCATCAACCTTTGTGTATAACAGGAAACATTTCCTAACTTTGATTTTTTGTCGGATCGCCTGTCGCGAGGGTGTACAAACACTCTCAATTGACAGACCCTCCTTTTATTCAACTATATTTTTTAAAAAGGTCAGTGTAACCTAAATATGCCCCAGGCTATGACAAGCCCAAAAGGACCAGCCCGTGCATTAGGCCATGGACAAAACAAAACCAGCTTTCAAGTATATCAGCAGGAATTTCCAAGACTAAGTGAAGCTAAGATAAAGGAAGGTATCATTGTTGGTCCTCAGATTTGTGAATTTCTTCGAGATGATGCATTTAACCATGTACTACATGGCAAAGAAAGGACAGTGGCAACAAGTTTTCTCAGAAACAAGGCAGACAACTACAGGGAGTTGGTAGAAAAACTTCTCAATGCATACAAAAATCTTGGCTGCCACATGTTTTATTTAGTTATTTATTTATTTAACTGATTTTGGTATATCGCTTTTCTACCAGTTAAAATAGTGAACAATTAATGGTGGAGAGACAAGAGTTAGCAGGGTACAATGGGATTCAGTCAGAGGTGAGCATTTAACAGAGGAGATATGGGTGGGGAGGCAGAGGGGTACATTGAAGTCAATTGCCATGGGGAATGGGGTACAAGGCAGATGCAGAGGTAAACACAGTGGTAAGGACAGCAGTAGTTACAAGAGGTTCAGCAAGATGGGCGCAGGAGTCCATCCGATGGTCCCTTGAGAGGGCTAACATGTGCTGTAGTGTTCCTGGAATAGATGAGTCTGCAGGTACTTGCTGGAGGTTTCTGTTGACTGGATGCTTCTTAGGGTGAGTGGCAGCATGTTCCAGAGTGGGGAGGACCTTAGTTGGGCATATTGGGTGCTCCTACGGATCTGCGTTGGCAGGCTGAGCAGATTTAGTGTGCTCTGTCTGTGGGGCCTGGTGGAGCTGGGGGTGCTAATTGACATCTGGAGGTGCTGGGCAGTGAAGCCTTTCTGGGCTTTGTGGATGATGGTAAGGACTTTAAATTTGATCCTAGAGGTGATGGGTAACCAGTGGAGGGATCTTAGGATGGGTGTGATGTGGGAGTGTCTAGGGGTTTGGAAGATTGTGCATGCAGTGGTATTCTGAGCGAGTTGTAGTAGGTGGTTAGTGTGCTTGGGTAGACCATGATATAGGAATTACAGTATCCAAGCAAGGGGGTGACTGTTGCCTGAGAGACTGCATGGAAGTTGTCAGTGGAAAAGTGGGCACAGGTTGCATAGTGTCCTCAGCTTGCAATAGATTGCTTTGGTGGTGTTTTGGATGTGGGCATGAAAGTCTAGGTACTGGACTAAGGTGACTCTGAAGTACTTGAGCTGAGTTTTGACTTGGAGGTCTGTGTCTCCAAGTCTGATTGTTATAGGAGACGCAAACTCAGGATCCCTGGTGACATATAAGATCTTGGTCTTGCTGAGATTGAGTGCTAGATTTCGATCACTAAAGATACATTTTTTTGCACTCTCATCTTGATTTTTCTCCACTGAACTGCAGAGCAGAGTGATGAGCATGGCGAGTGAATTCATCAGGACACTGCAGTGATGGAGAAAAGATAACAAGGCAAATAGAGCCTGTCAATGTTTGCAGACTATTGCTTGACAATGACAAAAGACAAGCCAAGAAATGCCGAGTTGATGCCAAATAAGTGTCACTCCTCCCCAGGTCAGGTCTACTATCATCCATCTCCAGATCTAGACATCTGGTGGTTTCTTCGGGTCTCTCCTGTCATCCTCCTGGCTCAATATGCTCACAAGAAGAATCCAAACACCACCATTTGTAGTCTCCTCTTGCAGGGAGGTCCATCTCCAGGGATCCTCTGTACTTAGGTGAGTAATCCAACAATTTCAAAGTCCACGTTTGGTTGGATCTCTTCACACGCTGGGGTCTGCCCCCTTCCCTCTGTGGGGCAACTGTCCCCTCCCTGGGTACAAAGTAGCCCTCACCAGGGTCCTTCTTGGCAATACAAACATAGACAATAAATAAATCAAGTAAGAAGTATACAAATTAAGTCTTCCCAACTTCCTTCAGTACAAGCAAACATCCACATCAAATCTTTCCGTAAACTCACCCCCCTTAAGTTCCTGGTTCAATGGGGATGCGTCCCAGATGTTGAATTACCTGGACGACCCACCACCTCCCACATAGCTTCTTGTTGCTACATCCTCCCCAGGTGGCGGGCTGTCTACTAGTTGAATATCCATGGGGATCGCCTCAAGGTTCTGTTGTTCTTCAACCCCAGGTCCATCTCTCCCCCCCTCCGGGAGTTCACCTCCATGAAGGCTTGGGGCAAGTCTTCCACCTCCTGCCTCTCAATCCCAACATGGTCAGGGAGTAGGGCCCTGAGTTTTTTAGGTGGGGAGGGGACAGGAATTCAGACCCCACCCTAAATCCTTCCCTGGTGGTCCTTCTCTACTGCTTCAAGGGGATCCTCCCCAATGGGCCTGCACCAACAGAGCAGGGATTGGCCAGGGTCTGTCGGGACTCCAGCTGTGATGGGATGTACACCCCATCACAATAAGGTCTGAAATGAATACTAATGCATACATAGTCATTTCTTGCTTTCTTTTTCATACTAACATTTTAAATACATTGTATTTAAATAACCCTTTGGCTGATTTTTAAACAAAGACAAGAGATGAAATATTATCAAGGTCATATATATATGGCAATCATAAACACATCAAAAGACCTAGATTTATTATAATTTGTGATTAAAACTCTACTACCAACACGTGTAAAATGGAAAAGCTTAGATATCTTGGAAACAGTAGTCAATCAGCGGTTTTAATTGTCATTTTTGAATTCAGCACATCAAAATCCATAAGAACTGGCAGATTTTTGTCTCTGAAGCAGACAACTTTCAAAAAACTGTAGACCATAGGCAAGTGAAAACAGGAAACATGTTAACTGCTGCACGGTAATAGACAATAGTGTCAGGCACCTAAATAAAATGAGTCCTGGAAAGTCCCACCACAAATATGTCAGTCATAATTGATTGTTTTCAAGAACACTATCATGACGGTCTTCAATTTGGGTTTGAAATTTGATTACCTTTCCAAATCCAAGTTAACTTCTATACCTGAATTTGTAACTTATTTCCCTGTTCAAGTAGACCTACAATCTAATTTTTACTGAGGACATGGAGCGTGAAGTGACTTACCCAAGGTCAGTCAGTGGCACTGGCAGAAGCAAGATTTGAACCCTGCTTTTGCTGGTTTCCAGGTAGCCACTCTAATCAGTAGGCTACTCCTCTTTGAGCAGTATATGGATAGCTACCAGTTGCTACTTTACAGAAAACAGGAGCAGATCATATGAACTATCCAGACTACCTAGGCTATAAAGAAGCCAGTGTCGCCAGTCATTTCATCCAGTTGTTGGCACCAGCATGATTAAGACCTGAAAAGCAATGTGAAAAAAATATTGCTACCAGCTGCAGCCTGTAGATATTTTACTGGAAAATGCAGTAGCTCTCACTTGCCCTGTCTTAACGATATTGAATTAGCTTTCTATGGAGACATCTGCATATAGTTTGCACTCTCCTGCCTGTCGACCTGATCCCTTGCAGCTGAAAAATGCTGTGTGGCAGAGTGAGAAGTCAGTCTGAAAAAGTGCATTTTGTCTGCATCAGCTTTCACTGTGCCTGCAAGACAGAGGCGGCTCAAGACAATCTGCTGCCTGAGGCGAGAGATGAGCTGGCGCCCCTCTCCACAGCACGCTAAATGGAGGGGCCTCCCCAGGGTTCTAGTCAGGAACCAGGGAGTCCCCACAGTGAGAACACCCATCTTTCTGTATATATATCAGACAAATATGGAACCACACACACCACTTTAGAATTCAAAACTTCATTGGACTCTTTCGTTTTATTTAAGATTTTTAAGTATTGTATTTCAAACTAAAAAACAAGTTGAATTTCATGTGAAAATACTGGTGTATAACATATTTGTTAGGAGTGATATAAATAAGTTATAATAATCTGTTTTATGCCTCAGTGTTGTGCGAAAAACTAAGCATCAGTATTGTACTGTGGAAAAATGAAAAAAAGAGTGCTGTGAATTCATTTGTAGAAAAATCTTTAAAAAAGAATGCTGTGAAGTTTTGAATTCAAAAGTGATGTGTGTGATTCCACATTACCATAATTTATAATATATACAGAAAAAGAAGAGTTTTACATCTAAGTGGATTGGATACAATAGAAGAAAGTTATGCTGCGGGTGATTTGGGGGCTGACTCACTATTCTGAGACTGAAGAATGAAGGGAGCAGCAGAGTAAGAAATCTATCGGTGGTTCTTACCGCCCAGTTCTGAGGGTCCCTTGTGATCATATATGTGTGTGTGATTCTTTGTGTGAGCGTATTCTTTGATTTTGACCAAGAATAAACAAGCAATATTTTCCCACGCTACATATATATGTATTTCTTAAACTTTGCAATGCTGTTTATGTATAGCAAAAATTGTAGCAGTTTACTTATGTAGCCTAGGAATCTAATATAAAACATACCGACTCCTGAAGCTGCACACTGCCCAGGCATGGTATTAAAGATAAATATATATTCTGCTAAAACAAAGGAGGTGCAAGGTGAACACACACCAAGGAGCAAAATGAAAAGCGAGAACGCACAGCTAGTTTTATTTTGGTGTTATAAACTGCATCGTGCTTCTCGCTTTTTATTATTGAACATAAAAAGACACATTTTAGAAACGCTGTTTATGTGGTGCTGTCCAAGTGAAAATATCTTTACGTTTAAATCATTTTTATTGAAACAACACAGAATACAAGAATGGCCACCCCAGGCCCATGGGGACACTGACACAGTGCCAGGGGGTAGATGAACACAGAGGGAGCAAGACCCTCGCAAAAGCAAGCAAGGAAACAACACACGAGGGATGAGTGAGGTCACAGGTGCTTATTTATTGAAAAAAAAAACCCACAGTGCCAAGGGGTACAGGAAATATCACAAACATGCTTATATATTTTATTTATAAATGAAAACAAACTTCCCCTCCCAATCCCCCTCTCCTCCCCCCTGTAGGAGAACCCACCAACGACACCAAGCAGCAATAAGAACAACTACGATCCTAGAGCTGCATCCTCTCCGGAGCATATGCAGGCTGCAGGCACCTATAGAAAAAGGGCTGCACGGGATTATACCAGCAAAGCCTAAGGCTGCCCAAAGGGGGGCCCAAACAGGAGCACTGGTTAGCAATGTAACCTGTTCCGCCAAGCCCAAAAAGCAGAGGACTCTGGATCCAATCATATCTTAAGAATATTTTGCAATTCCAAAAGTCAGGCCTTGCACACAAACAACTTAGCCCCACGTTCTTGGACATGAAAACCTGCCGGGTTCCCGAAAACTATCCCCCCAACACAAAAGTGAAGATCTTGCCTGAGTGCTGAGCCAAGGTAGCAGTTGATGTGCTTCCAGAACTTCTGAACCACTGGGCACAACCAACACATGAGGCCACCGTGCCTTGTGCACACCAGCACTTAGGGCACTCGCTGGTTGTGGCTAATCCCGCCGCCCGCACCCAACAAGGGGCGAAGAAGGCCTTCAGTATTACTCTAAAAAGCAGCTCATGCAAAACCACCTCAGTCATTACCTGTGGCACCCGTTGTATAGCGGATGTCAGGTTCTCCCTGGACCAGTTGGTGCCTAGTTCTCCATTCCACCTCAATGCAAACACGTCATGCTTCTGGACCCTCTCCAACGGCGCCAGCACCCTCCACATAATGGAAAGAGTCATCCGTTCCAAACTGCTCACTTCAAAGAAGTTAGTTACCTTGTCCACAAAGCTTTGACCCAGATCAGAACATGGCATGAAAGAATATAGTGCCAAACCTGCCAGAAAACATAAACGCCTCGGGCAGACAGCTGAAATTCCCGCACCAAAGCCATGAACAATTTAAATGGCCTTCTGCCTCTTAAAACTGGGACAAATATTACAAACCTTTCTGCTCCCAGAGCCAAAAGTCCCTGGAGTCATCTCCCGCAGAGAAATTAGGATTACCTTGTAGGGGCAGGAGGCCAGATCAGCAAGGGGTCTGCTGGAGTATGTGACAAAGGGTTTGCCAGCCCCACACAAAAGGTGCATCAGAACACTAGCCTGCACATGGTGCAAGAGGGCGGCCACCTGAGCGTGTACATGTAAAATATATCAAGGGTGCTGAGAGCCCAGTAACTCACGCTCCAGCTGTAATGGCATACAGGTAGACACCTGATACAGCCAATCCCACAGAATACAGCTAAGACTGTAACACTCCAAACTTGGCACATCAAGTCCCCCTGATCCACGCCACCCTGCAAGCGAGTAAAAGCGATACGCAGCCTCCGTCCCCACCATAGAAACCTACTAAGTTGCTGCTGCCATAATCTCAAGTCACGCTTCAACACGCGCAAAGGCAACACCTGAAGAAGGTAAAACTAATGAGGAAAAAGTGTCATCTTCTACAAGGCTACCTGCCCCACCATGGAAAGCAGCAAAGTCTCCCAATGCCACAACTGTTCCCACATCTGCCACAACAGAGAAGAAACATTCAGGCTATAAAAGTGGGACAGACCCTCCTGAAGGGGCCATACTGGACTTGGTGCTTACCAATGGTGAAAGTGTTTCTGATGTTGTAGTGGGAGATTATTTTGCATCCAGTGATCACCAGATGGTGTGGTTCAGTATTAGGACTAGGGCTGTTAGAATCCATTCAAAGGTGAGGATCTTAGACTTTAGGAAGATTAACTTTGCCAAGATGGGCCAATACCTCAGGGAGTCATTAGTGGGATGGGAACAGCTGGGGGGTGTAGAAAAACAGTGGGCAAAACTAAAAGGGGATATTTTAAGAGCAACCAACCTTTTTGTTAAAATGGTAAATAAAGGTAAAAGGAAAAGGAGACCGCTACAGTTTTCAAAAGAAGTAGCTGAAAAAGTGAAGAAAAAGAGGGAGGCCTTCATGAAATACAAGAGATCACAGACAGAGGAAGACAGGCATCTGTATTTGGAAAAACTTAGAGAAGCTAGCAAAGTAGTCAGGAAGGCAAAGATTCAAAAGGAAGAGGAAATAGCCAATGCAATAAAATGGGGGGATAAGACATTTTTCAGATATATTAGTGAGAAGAGGAAGGGCAAAATTGGTATTGTCAGACTCAAAGGTGCAGGGGAGGAATATGTAGAAGCTGATAAGGATAAAGCGGAATTGCTTAAGAAATATTTCTGTTCTGTGTTCACAGATGAAGAACCAGGAGCAGGACCTCAGAAAATACCCACAAATAGGAAAAGAAGCAAGGGACATCTTGAACAATTTTCAGAAGACTGTGTTCGTGAGACACTAGCTCAACTTAAAGTAGACAAAGTGATGGGACCGGATGGGATACACCCTAGAATACTGAGGGAACTTAGGGACGTTTTAGCAGCTCCACTGACTGACCTTTTGAATGAGTCGTTGGAGTCGGGAGTGGTGCCCAAGGACTGGAGAGAGGCTCATGTGGTGCCTTTACACAAAAGCATAAGTAAGGATGTGGTTGAAAACTACAGGCCGGTTAGTTTAACTTCGGTGGTGAGTACATTATTGGAAACGCGGCTGAAAGAGAAAATAGTGAGTTTTCTGGAGTCCAGCGGATTACAGGATCTGAGGCAGCATGGATTCACCAGAGGCAGGTCTTGTCAGACAAGTCTGATTGATTTCTTTGACTGGGTGACCAGGGAGTTGGACCGAGGGAGAGCCCTAGATGTGGCGTATTTAGATTTCTGTAAAGCCTTTGACACTGTTCCTCACAGGCGACTTATAAACAAACTGAGCACCCTAGGGATGGATCCTAAAGTTACTGCTTGGGTTAGAAATTGGTTGGGTGGGAGGCGACAAAGAGTACAAGTAAATGGAGCTCACTCTGAGGAGAAGGATGTTACCAGTGGTGTGCCCCAGGGATCTGTCCTTGGTCCGATTCTTTTTAACATCTTTGTTAGTGATATAGCGGAAGGGCTGTCGGGTAAGCTTTGCCTCTTTGCGGATGATACTAAAATCTGCAATGGAGTAGACACCCAGGAAGGTGTAGATAACATGAGGAGGGATCTAGCTAAGCTTGAAGAATGGTCTAGAATCTGGCAGCTGGGATTTAATGTTAAAAAATGTAAGGTCATGCATTTGGGCTGCAGAAATCCAAGGGAGCAATATAGTATAGGGGGTGAAGTACTTTTGTCCACTAAAGAAGAGCGGGACCTAGGCGTGGTTGTGTCTGATGATCTTAAAGTAGCTAAACAGGTAGAAAAGGCGACGGCAAAAGCTAGAAGGATGCTTGGGTGCATACGGAGAGGAATTTCTAGCAGAAAAAAGGAGGTGATAATGCCTCTGTAAGTCTTTGGTGTGACCTCATTTGGAGTATAGTGTGCAATTCTGGAGATCGCACCTTCAAAAGGATGTGAACAGGATGGAGTCGGTGCAGAGGGTAGCTACTAAAATGATTAGTGGTCTTCATTATAAAGCATATGAGGACAGACTGGAGGATCTTAATATGTACACCTTAGAGGAAAGGCGGGATAGAGGTGATATGATTGAGATGTTTAAATACCTCCGTGGCATAAATGTTCAGGGAGAGAGCCTCTTTCAATTGAAAGCAAGTTCTGCTACGAGGGGACATGGGATGAGGATGAAGGGAGATAGATTCAGGAGTGATATGCGGAAATATTTCTTTACGGAAAGAGTAGTGGATCCATGGAATAGTCTCCTAGTGGAGGTGGTAGAGATGAGGACAGTAACTGAATTCAAAAAAGCATGGGACAAACACAGAGGATCTCTAAAGGTAAAAAGGGGACTGTTGTAGTTGTTGATATGGAAGGACAGACTAGATAGGCCATGTGGCCTTTTTCTGTCATCATATTTCTATGTTTCTACAAGAATAAGGCACTCAAGGCGCCTCAAGACCACCTCTAGCCTAGGGATCCCATTCACCATGAATTCCCGCCTGCCACCCATCAGTGTAGCTCCTGCAACCCAACCCCAACCCCAACCCCAACCCCCTCCCCCCCTGCATCCTCTCCTCTCCCCTCCCCTTCCCTAAACCCACCATCCACAGCTTCGCTCCTTCCAGGAGACCACCATAGGAAGTACGTAACATGTAAGGGCTCCTCACACATTCCAAAGCACAGATGTCCACCCAAGCACATCCCCATAGAACCATAAACACAACAAACACACGACATCAGTCACCCCTCACAGTTCCACAAATCCACCACATCCCCATCCTCGGAGTGCTCTTAATAAAGAAAGAAGTTAAAACCCATCCCCTCTCTCCTCCCAGAACTGCCATCCTCCTCACCCCTCTTACTCGTTGCTGACAACCAGCCAGTCAATGCTGCAGGCTTTCCAATGCTACCAAAATGCAACCGCCACCCATGCAAACAAGCTCAAACCCATACAATCCATGGCAACCATGCACATCAACACACACACAGCCATCCAGGCCTACCTCTGCCGGGCCAAAACAAGGATAGAATAATAGGCAGAAAAAGAGGGCAAAGAAGAGGGTAGAGCCACAGGGTCCACAGCTTATGACTTACTGCCTGAACCCAGGCCAGAGCTCGCATAGCAAGACGGGGGCACAGACAACAAAGAAAGGCAGAAAAAGACAACAGACATGGGCAAGGCTGCACCGATGGTGGTGGTGAGAGAAAGGAAAGAAAAAGCCCCCGCTCCAGTACTGCTCAGGCACAAAGAGCCAATATAAGCGCAGAACAAAAGGCCATACAAAAAATATGAAGCCAAACACAGCACACTTAAACAGTACTACGGAAGTAAGAGAATGGGCTTCCACCACTAGCGGAGACCTCCAAAGAGAGTACTGGCATGCTCTACCCACATAAAAGAGACCTCGCACCTCCATGCCCCGGAAATACAATAGATGAAACATGCGAAACTGCGTCCCAGAAAGATGAAGTAACCAGTTTTTAAATGTCCCCCAACATCCACAACGATACAAACAATATCCGCCCAGAGCAGGACCTAGAGAACCATATGTGCTAGGACATAGTCCCGCTCTGAGGTCCCAGCTGATCATTACACTCAGCCCTGGAGATCACAACTCCGATAAGTCCAAAGGCAAGGCAATCACCGGGACATCGTACACTGCCTGAGACCCAAAGGAGAGGCACTGGCACCAAACTGTCTCAGCAGTTCCCCGACCACATACCACAATGGGAAACAGTACTGACACAAATAATTAGTCCTCATGCCAGCAGGAAGTCCACAAAAGCCACCGCCTCTGCTGGAGTGTTAAAGTATTGGGATTTCCCTTAGTGGAGGACCCTCAGGCGCACTGGATATATTAGGGCAAATCGGATTCCCTGCTGAACAAGCCAACTGCAAGTCTCATAGAGATCCTTGCGCCTCTTTGTGACAACCAGGGAATAATCCTGAAAAATCAGGTTTTTATGCCCATCATGATCCAGGTTACTCTGGTCCCAGGCTGCCCGCAAGATAGCTTCCTTGTGAGTGTAATTTTTTTTTGTTTATTGTTTACAGAACATTTGATATACCGCCCCCCATTACATCGGGGCAGTTTACAATGTGAATAAAGCATTAGGTCAGAGACAGAAAAGAAATTACAACAAATTAGAGGAAAGGAGAGATGGAGAATAGAGGGCATAAAGATGGAAAGGAGAGTGGGGTTATGAGGTGTCATAGAGGGTCATGAAAAGCGGAGGAGAAAAAATGGGTTTTGAGGAGAGAACGGAACTTGGGGTAGGATTCTTCTAAGCGGAGGGCCGTGGGCAGTGAATTCCAGAGGGAGGGACCGAGGTAGAAAAAGGATGATTTACGAGTGGATTGGAGGTGTACACGAGAGGGGGCTGGAAGGTGGAGGCGGTTGACATGAATGGACCGAAGGCTGCGAGTAGGGACGTGAAAAGTGAGCAAATCAGAGAGGTATTGGGGCCTGTGGAGGTAGATAGCTCGATGTACTAGGGTGAGGACTTTGAAGGGAATCCGGAACTGCAGCGGCAACCAGTGGAGATGCTGTAACAGAGGGGTGATGTGATCACGTGGAGAAGCGTGCAGGATCATCCGGGCAGCTGTGTTCTGAATTAACTGTAGTCGATGTAGCTGATACTGGGGGATACCGGCATAAATGGAATTACAGAAGTCTAACCGGGTTATAACCAAGGAGAGAAGGAGGGTAGTGAGAGCTTGAGAAGATAGGAAAGGCCGGATAGCACGAATCTGCCTAAGGCAGAAGAAGGAACGCTGAGAAATATGGGAAATGTGATCATGAAAAGTAAGAGCGCTATCGAGAATGACACCGAGATAACGGAGTTTACAGACCGTGGAAATAGGGATACCAGAAAAGGAAGGAGTGAGAGACGGAATGGGAGAGCCATGGGTGAATCAGATAGCCGCCGTTTTAGAAACATTAAGAACCAAACAGTTGGAGGAGAGCCAGGAGGAAACTGAGGATAGACAGGCCTCCAGAAGAGTAATATCGGGCTGGGATGAGGAAGTATGATGTAGAAGAAAAATATCGTCGGCATAATAGTAATTGTGGAAACGAGCTATGACAACCCTCGGTCTGCACTCTCCCTTGTGTCGGGAACATGCCAATGGGCCTGCTCAATTAACAACTTCCCGCTCAGGTCATCCAGACACAGGTTCAAAGGGAGTCATGATTCAAGGAAGCCCCTGAGTTCATTGTCGAGCACAGTCTCTGCGATGACTACAAATCTCAAGTTCTTCAGCCGGCTGAGATTTTCTAGATCATCCAGTTTCTTGCACTGTTGTTCCACTTGCGCCTCCAGCTTTTTAATGAGGGCAGCCTGACTGTGATGGGCATCTTCCAATTCAGACAGTCTTTGTTCTACCCAGCTGAGGTAACTGTGATATTCAGCCACCCACTGAGAGATTTTCTCCATATAATCTGTGAGCCCTTGAAAGCCGCCATCCAGCACTTTAACAACAGCAGCTGACACTCCACAATAGTTCCAGGCAAGTCAGACCACAGGCTTAGAACATAAGAACATAACAAATGCCATACTGGGTCAGACCAAGGTCTATCAAGCCCAGTATCCTGTTTCTAGCAGTGGCCAATCCAGGTCACAAGTACCTCGCAGGTTCCCAAAAAGGCACACAGGTTTCACAATGCTTGTTATGGAGCAAGCAGTGGATTTCCTAGGTCCTCTTAATGATTTATGGACCCTTCCTTCAGGAACTTGTCCAAACCTTTTTTAAACACAGCAATACTGACAGCTTTTACTACATCCTCCGGTAACGAATTACAGAGTTTGATTACGCGTTGAGCGAAAAAATATTTCTCTGGTCTTAAATGGGTTACATTGTAGCTTCATTACATGTCCCCTAGTCTTTCTACTTTTTGATGGCATGAACAAATCAATCTACTTTTACCCGTTTCACTCCATTCATTAATTTATAGACCTCTGTCACAGGACCATACCAAGCCCTGGGCGAGCGGTGCGGCCGCACAGGACACAAAGACTTAAGGGGTGCATTTCGGCTGTCTGCGCGGCGACAGGCAACGGCAGAGAGCCAAAATGTACCCCTTAAGTCTTCTCGCCGGCACACTAAGCAGGTCTGGTCTCTCCGGGAGGGTCCAGACCTGCTTAAGTTTGCACATCGGGTGCGCGCCTCTTCTCTCCCGCCCCCATAAAGTGGCTAGATGGAGGTGCGGGAGGGGGGGCGCACGCCCAATGTGCAACTTGCACAGGGCGCTTTTCACCGTCAGTATGGCCCTGCTCTATCATATCTTCCCCTCAGCTGTCTCTTTTCCAAGTTGGAGAGCCCTAACCTTTTAAGCCTTTCCTCATAGGGATATCCTTCCATCCCCTTTACCATTTTGGTGGCTCTTCTCTGTATTTTTTCTAATAATGCTATATCCTTTTTAAGGTACGGCGACCAGAATTGCATACAATATGCAAGGTGCAGTCGCACCATGGAACAATACAGAGGCATTATAATATTCTTGGCTTTATTCTCCATTCCTTTTCTTATGATTCCTAGCATTCTATTTGTTTGGTGACATGCCGTCAGCCATGTTGGCCTCTGAAGCATGGGACCTCTCCTTCCTCATTGTTTTAGTTGACATAGGAGCACCAGACTGCCACCAGAATCTCAGGGGGAGCTGCAGGTGCATTCAGAACCCAAACGGGGTGCTCAGGTGGGCAAAAGAAGGTAAGTACAGCAATTACTGTGATGAGGAACCCAAAAGCCAGTCAAAGGATGTTCTACTCAGGCCACCACACCATGTTTTTTGTGTATAATTCTTTATTTATAAGATTTAAAAAAATTACAAGGAAAATATCACCATAACAGTATAACAATACCATTATTAGGAAAAACAAGGTAACAATTAGTCCACATTAAGGAGCACACTATACAAAAGGAACTACTAACAAACTGGACCTGGAATACAATCATGAGCTCAATATACTTTGTCAGAAGAATCAAAAAATAAATTCCATTATTTATCTTTAAGAAAATTCTGCAAGTGCTCCACCTCAGAAAACACAAAACGATTGCCTTGATATATCACCTGACATTTACAGGGAAACCTAAGATGAAACGAAGCTCCCAAGGACACCACTTGCGATCGCAACTGCAAAAAGGCTTTGCGTCGCACTTGTGTAGTCCTAGAAACATCAGGAAATATTTGAATAGGCTGACCACAGAATTTCACAGATTTATGCTTAAAATACAACCTCAAAACTCTCTCACCACACCATGTTTTAAAGGAGAGGATGGCAGGTGTATGTTCAAATTAAAATTGACATATCTCCACACCTCACCATGGACTTATGTTTTAAATCAAAGAAAGATGCACAAGAACACATGGAGATGGCCATCCACATATAGTGAGAGATGCTATTTTACAAACATATATATGGGAAAAATTGGTGCAGGAACTTGGCAACTTACATATGTAAGTGCCAGCATTTTAGAATGCACACATGTAAATGTTGCAATTACATGGGTATCCTGGCCATTTTGCAAACTATAAACCTAGCCACCCAGCTTGTTTGATTTTATGTATGGACTTTCCCTGATTGTAATGGGAATTGATGATTGAAATGGGGAGTTCAATGTAGTTGGCTAACTGTTGAGAATGTCATCCGTGCTCCATTCTAATGGTTCCTAACACTTTCACAATTTTTTGGAATATAACAAGACACGTTAGGTGATTTTTCTCATATTTTGATTAGTGAAGAAGTATTCCTATTTTGTGTCCAGCATCAGCCCACCTCCCTCTGCACCCTCTACTCCTTGTCCTGCTTCTGCCCTCCACCCCCCTATGCCCTCACCCCATGCCCCTATCCTGTGTCCTGGGTTTGCAGCTGCAAAAGGCAACCACCAGCATTAAAAAAACAAATAGATGGGTCTTTGCGACTCCTGCGCAGTTGGAAGGCCCTGCCAGTCCCGCCTCCTCTGATCCAAAAGCTTGGCTCGGCCCTCCAAGCTGCAGGAGTTGCAAAGATCCTGTGCTTTTTAAAGCTGGACACCTGCCATTGCCACCACAGACACTGAAAAAGCGACTGCAGGGGAAGAGGCTACCAATCATCTCGGGGGAGAGGGGGGGCAGGCAGTGGGAGGCAGCCATTGCTAGCATGTTTTGGGAGCATTTTTTGCCACTCCCAAAAATCTGCTACCTGAAGCAGCCACATCACTCTGCCTAGTGATAGAGCCACCCCTCATCACAACTGAAGAGGCAATGACAGATATTACCAGCAAGCATATTATAGATATCGATGCCTGAAAGAATGACAGACACACAAGTCAAAATAATTCTATCAACACAACTACACAACTACAGTTTACTCATTTGATGCAAATACAGCTCAGAGAAGAACCTCTCCCTCCCTAGTTTGCATGCAAGCCCGGCACCATCCAACAGCTCAGGGCTTCCCAAGTTTTCATTCTGGATAGTATTTTCATTGTTTGCCACACAGACTCTGCGTCTTCATGATCATGGTAAGAGGGTGACAGGAACTGAAAGGCGAAGGAGGGGGTTTGAGTGTTTGCTTACATATATGAAATTTAGAGGACAACAGAAAGGAAAACAAACCAATGGTCAGAGAGTGGAGGTACAATGGTACTATGCATGGTTAAATCCAGTAGCAGGGTTATACTGGGTTGCCATTGTTATAGCAGAACTACCCTAACGCAACCTGCACTGAGCTGCTGTTACAGTCATACCAGCAGTAGTACGACTGCATTAGACTTCTGAAGAAGCTATGGTAGTCTATTTTGTGTGTTTTTCTGTGTTTGTAGGTGTCTACCTTTGTAAGTTTGTATGTGTGCAAGGGAGAATGTGGCGAAGGCTCTGGAAGCCGACTGCATTCAGTAGCGCCTAGTGCAACAGGACAGTGAAAATCAGCATAAGTGACAGGCAGGTGTGACTCAGAGCCAGGACCAGTGCAAGGAATGGAGGCGCCCTCGGTGAACCTCATCTCATGCATGCCCTTCCCTCCGCCCCCCCAACTGCTGCCCCTGTCCGAGACCTACAGCGGTAGCAATGGTCTGAAACAGCTCCACTGTGCTTATCTCAAAACTCTGGCGCCACGGGTCTGTTGCTTTCATCCCCACTGACATCCAATGCCGATTTCCTTTTGAATGGGGAAGGAAGTCACTTCTGCCCCCATGCCAACAGGATGTTGGCATCGGTGGGGGCAGAAGCAAACAGTGCCACAGTTTTGAGGGAAGCACAGTGGGGCTGTGTCAGGCCATTGCCGCTGTTGTAGGTCCCAGGAAGGGGTGGCGGCAGCGGCAATGGGCGCCCTGGAGGGCCGGTGCTCTAGGGGCAACTGCCTAGTTCACCTACTGGTAGCACTGGCCCTGCTCAAAGCCTGCCATAGTAGAATACAGAGGACACCTGATGAACCGACAGATCCAAAGGGCCCAGGTTCTGTAAAGACAGCTGGGAGGAGCTGAGCTGGAGCAAGATAAGGAGTTTCTCACCCCCCCCCCCCCCTACAGAGAGAGAGAAGAGAGACACCCAGAAAACCCCCAGAAGAGTAAGCCAGACAAGAAAAAACTCAGAGTCAAAGAAAATTTAATCCAACAGAAGGAAGACAGACAAGCCAGAAGAGAACAGGAAGACTGCAACCTCAGTGAAGCGCCTGAGGGAAAAAGAGATGCAGTGAAGGGCAGCCAGCGTGCCTGAAGGAGAGATACATGCCAGCGTGTTTCTTTCAGAACTAGGCTATCTGAGGCACTGCTGCTTCAGAAAGACACGAGGACCATGTGTTGTCTAGATTCTGCTACAGTCTTTATCAGCAGATTTATATTTCTTTGCTGAATGACTGGTTTCTATTCCTATAGATTTGGCAAATATTCTGATTGTTTTGACGCTCATGGTAATTCTTACAGCATGGGAAGCAATATTGATTTGTTTTCCCAATGGGATGTTTGCCCTTAACTATTTACAGCGGATTACTTTTCCTATTCATAAGGGTAAAACCCTTGACTTGTTATTTACTCCTGAAATACAGTATTCATTATTGCATATTTCTTGATTGACATCCTGGCTCCCTCCATGGTTAGATTATGCATGTATTTTTTTAAATATATTTCTGTTAACTAGGGGAGTGCAGGCCAAAGGTTTTTGTTTCATTTTGTTTCCTACATCCTTTGTGGAAGTTTTTGGTTTTGCTTTATTTTATTTTGTTTTAACGTGGTCACTTCCCATCTATCATTAATAGTGCACACTATTGCTTAATCATGCCCACTATGGCTCAATAGTGCACACTATTTGCCCATAGCGTGCCCTATTAAGCACTAGTGCGCACTACTAGCAACAGATGAGAAGTGACAAAATTTGGGTGTGCGGGGGGGGGGGGGGTGTTCTTCCATTTGCATTTGAAAATAATATGAAATGATATAGGAAATTCCATTGACATTTCACATTTCTTTTCACATGTCTGCACATCCCTACTGTTGATAGAAACATAGAAAACATAGAAACATGAAGACAGAAAAAGATCACATGGCCTATCTAATCTGTCCTTTCATAACAACAACTACAACAGTCCACTTTTTACCTTTAGAGATCCTCTGTGTTGGTCTCAAGCTTTTTTGAATTCAGTTACTGTCCTCATCTCTACCACCTCCACTGGGAGACTATTCCATGGATCCACTACTCTTTCCATAAAGAAATATTTCCGCATATCACTCCTGAATATATCTCCCTTCACACTCATCCCATGTCCCCTCGTAGCAGAACTTGCTTTCAATTGAAAGAGGCTCTCTCCCTGAACATTTATGCCACGGAGGTATTTAAACATCTCAATCATATCACTTCTATCCCGCCTTTCCTCTAAGGTGTACATATTAAGATCCTTAAGTCTGTCCTCATATGCTTTATAATGAAGCCCACTAATCATTTTAGTAGCCACCCTCTGCACCGACTCCATCCTGTTCACATCCTTTTGAAGGTGCGGTCTCCAGAATTGCACACTATACTCCAAATGAGGTCGCACCAAAGACTTATACAGAGGCATTATCACCTCCTTTTTTCTGCTAGCCATTCCTCTCCATATGCACCCAAGCATCCTTCTAGCTTTTGCTGTCGCCTTTTCTACCTGTTTAGCTACTTTAAGATCATCAGACACAACCACGCCTAGGTCCCGCTCTTCTTTAGTGGACAAAAGTACTTCACCTCCTATACTGTATTGCTCCCTTGGATTGCTGCAGCCCAAATGCATGACCTTACATTTTTTAACATTAAATCCCAGTTGCCAAATTCTAGACCATTCTTCAAGCTTAGCTAGATCCCTCCTCATGCTATCTACACCTTCCTGGGTGTCTACTCTATTGCAGATTTTGGTATCATCCGCAAAGAGGCAAAGCTTACCCGACAGCCCTTCCGCTATATCACTAACAAAGATGTTAAAAAGAATCGGACCAAGGACAGATCCCTGGGCACACCACTGGTAACATCCTTCTCCTCAGAGTGAGCTCCATTTACTTGTACTCTTTGTCGCCTCCCACCCAACCAATTTCTAACCCAAGCAGTAACTTTAGGATCCATCCCTAGGGTGCTCTGTTTGTTTATAAGTCGCCTGTGAGGAACAGTGTCAAAGGCTTTACTGAAATCTAAATACACCACATCTAGGGCTCTCCCTCGGTCCAACTCCCTGGTCACCCAGTCAAAGAAATAAATCAGATTTGTCTGACAAGACCTGCCTCTGGTGAATCCATGCTGCCTCAGATCCTGTAATCTGCTGGACTCCAGAAATCTCACTATTTTCTCTTTCAGCAGCGTTTCCAATAATGTACTCACCACCGAAGTTAAACTAACCGGCCTGTAGTTTTCAACCACATCCTTACTTCCGCTTTTGTGTAAAGGCACCACATGAAACTCTCTCCAGTCCTTTGGCACCACTCCCGACTCCAACGAGGCTTTGAAAAGGTCAGTCAGTGGAGTTGCTAGAACGTCCCCAAGTTCCCTCAGTATTCTAGGGTGTATCCCATCCGGTCCCATCGCTTTGTCTACTTTAAGTTGAGCTAGTTTCTCACGAACACAGTCTTCTGAAAATTGTTCAATATGTCCCTCGCTTCTGTTCCTATTTGTGGGTGTTTTCTGAGGTCCTGCTCCTGGTTCTTCATCTGTGAACACAGAACAAAAATATTTGTTAAGCAATTCCGCTTTATCCTTATCAGCTTCTACATATCCCCCCCCCCCCCGCACCCTTGAGTTTGACAATACCACTTTTGCCCTTCCTCTTCTCACTAATTCACTAATATATCTGAAAAATGTCTTATCCCCCCCATTTTATTGCATTGGCTATTTCCTCCTCCTTTTGAATCTTTGCCTTCTTGACTACTTTGTTAGCTTCTCTAAGTTTTTCCAAATACAGATGCCTGTCTTCCTCTCTCTGTGATCTCTTGTATTTCATGAAGGCCTCCCTCTTTTTCTTCACTTTTTCAGCTACTTCCTTCGAAAACCATAGCGGTCTCCTTTTCTTTTTGCCTTTATTTACCATTTTAACAAAAAGGTTGGTTGCCCTTAAAATATCCCCTTTCAGTTTTGCCCACTGTTTTTCTACATCCCCCAGCTGTTCCCATCCCACTAACGACTCCCTGAGGTATTGGCCCATCTTCGCAAAGTTAGTCTTCCTAAAGTCTAAGATCCTCACCTTGGAATGGATTTTAACAGCCCTAGTCCTAATACTGAACCACACCATCTGGTGATCACTGGATGCAAAATGATCTCCCACTACAACATCAGAAACACTTTCACCATTGGTAAGCACCAAGTCCAGTATGGCCCCTTTACGTGTGGGGTCTGTTACCAATTGCCTGAATAGTTCTCCCTGTAGAGAATCCAGGATCTCCTTACTTCTAGATGATACTGCAGCAGGAATGTGCCAATCAACATCTGGCATATTGAAATCTCCTATCAGTAGCACTTCCCCTTTCCTAGCAATGCTGCGTATGTCTTCAATTAACTCTCTGTCCACCTCTTCCTCTTGTGAGGGAGGTCTGTATATCACACCAATGCAAATAGATTTCTCTTTCCCTCTTTCTAGTTTAACCCACAATGCCTCCTCTCTCCCTTTTAAGCTCTGTAATTCCAAAGCTTGAATAGTAGTTTTTACATATAGTGCCACTCCTCCTCCCCTTCTTCCTACCCTATCCTTTCTGAATAAAGTATAGCCAGGTATAGTTACATCCCAATCATGGTTTTCTGTGAACCATGTTTCTGTAACTGCCACTAAATCCAAGTCAGCCACTCCCACCAAAGCTTCAACATCAGGGATCTTATTTTCCATGCTACGGGCATTTATACACACTGCTTTCCATATGTTACCCCTTTTACCCATTTCCATAAAGGTATTTAATGTATCACCTACCTGGGGGCTTTCACTTACCTGGCGGCTTTCTTCACCCATCCCCAACGAATCTAGTTTAAAGCCCTCTTCAGTAGATTAGCCAGTCTACTAGCGAAGATGCGTTGACCTTTCTTGGACAGATGGATGCCATCTCTGCTCTGCAACCCTTGGAACAGCATCCCATGGTCTAGGAAACCAAAACGCTCTCGATGACACCATCCACGCAGCCATGCATTCATCTCCAGGATGCGAGCCTCTCTGCCTTGGCCTTTACCCTCAACAGGGAGGATTGAAGAGAACACCACCTGTGCACCTAACTGCTTCACCCTCTGTCCCAGAGCCATGAAGTCACTTTTGATACGTTCCGAGGTATACCTGGCAGTATCATTTGTTCCAACATGGATTAGCAACATTGGGTAATAGTCAGTGGGCTTGATGAGTCTCGGCAAACTCTCCGTAACATCTTGGATTTTGGCACCAGGCAGACAGCATACCTCTCTGGACATCAAGTCTGGTCGGCAGATGGACGCCTCGGTACCCTTCAGAAGAGTGTCTCCAACCACCACTACCCTTCGTTCGATGCTGCTACTGTTCTGAACAGTATCATATGTAGACAGACAATTTGTCATAGTTTTGACTATCGCTCATTTATTGATTCTTGGATGTATTGTGGTGGCGTTGAGGAAATGCTCCATTTATGGCAGCCATTCAGTTGGCAATAAGCAAGTATTCTAATGTTAAGTCCACATCTCAAACATATTGCCCCTTGGTTACCTGCTCCTCTTCGAAATTGAAAGATCAATTACTTAAGGTTGAGAGGGTCTAATGTAAGTCAAAACTGGACATGGACAAGGCACAGCATTTCAGGAATACTGAACTTATTGCCTTGAGGCAAAGTGCAAGTAATTTACTTACAAAGTTGAGTCAGCGTGGCCCTCCCCTACAGAATTATTTACAGTCATTCTCAAACTTTAAGGATGCCAGTTGCATTGTGTGGTGAGATTCCTTCAGCGGTGTGCTTTGGGCAGCTCCCTCCGGGGTTTCTTGCGCCTGATTTGACCGTGTCTAATGATGCTGACAGTGGTTAGCATGCATTTTCATAGGTTATTGTAGATACTGTGAAGGACGTATTGAAGCATATTTGTGGGACTAGTTCCCCTTTTGATTTGAGTCCAGCTAGCATGGTAAAAATGGCTCTGGATAAAATTGTCTGTTTCCTTCACAATGTTGTGCAGGCCTCTGACCTATGGCTATTTGCCTAATAGTTTAATGTAAGCAGTAGCCCGTCCCAAATTGAAGAAAGAGAACTTTTCCATACTGATATTGCTATCTCTTACCTGATATTTCATTTGCCTTTCATAGGCAAATTGACGCAAGAGGTTGTCTGGTCTCAGCTAAGTGAGTTTCTGGAACAAAATCTTTGCCTAAACCCCTAACATAGATCCAGGTATAAGAATCATCCTGAAACCTTATTTAATTTGCTTTTAAATCAATTGTTTTGGGGCTTAGAGCATCCACACTCTGCCTTTCTTCTGATATGTATTGATCTTGATGCAGCTTTTGATTTCATATTACCTGCTATTTTGGTGAAAAGGTTAGCTGATTTAGGTATGAGTACTGGCTTGGTTTTCTGGTTACCTTTCATAGAGATCACATTTCTGGTGAGCTTGCTCCTCTATTCTCTACTGGAAAGGGAGTGCCGCAGGGATCCTCTGTCTTCCACGTTATTTGGTGTTTATTTGCTCCCACTGTGTCAGCTTTTTCGGAAGATGGGTGTCATGTTTCGTATTTGTGCCAATGGCATTTATTATTTAGGCCTTGCTAGATGGGTGATGACGTTCTGTTTTATCCATGTATCCTCAGATCTGCCAGTTGAGGATTTTTGCATAACGGTACAATCACCGGTGTTGCCTTCTCTTGATTATTGTAATGTTATTTATTTAGGTTTATCATTATTATGGAAAATTAATAATGCAGCTTCCATTAAAGTTTGCCAGCTGCATTATTTATTGAAAGTTAATAACACCTCAAGAGGTGCCATATAGGCCGAGCAGATTAACTGTTTTTGGTACTACAGTGCATCATCCAGGAATGCAAGCAAGTTGTGTCCTTTTGAGCGGATCCTTTGCACAGACAGACGGACATGCAGGAATTGTAACATGCACAATTAGTGGGGGTCTATAGAGGCACTGAGCATCACAGTGTCCTTTCTCCCACCCCTCCAGGGATATGTGGTCTTTCCCTAGTTGTACACTAGTGTGCTCCTTCATTTGTTTCGTCCTCTTGAGAGTTGATTCCAGCATATGGAGTGATGTAGTAGCTGCACTTCATCAAAGCCTGTGCAGAGATGGACTTTGTAATTAAGAGACTGATTTTCTAAGGGAGCCGTGTGAAGAGATGCACTATTTACACGCTTAAGTCCCTACTTGCAAGGACTTTACATATGTACTTTAGGCAGTCTGTAAGTATGCGCATAAAACCGTTTGTACAATTACTGTGGGTGTGCACAGGGACGGAGTTTGGGCAAAGTGCAAATTTGTGCAAATAACTATAAAATACTATAGCTTACGCGCGCTCTTGAAAAATCTAGGCAAGGGCATTTATGGCTGCCATAGGGCAGGCATAAGTGCTTCCATCTAGTTCACCCATGTGTCTATATCAGTTATGTCCCTATTTTATAAAGTAAAGTATGCTTGTACTTCACTTTATAAAACAGACCTCAAATAGTCACATCAACTCCACTGGTGTTTATGAAATTATCCTTTAAATGTCTAACTTCTCACCAGCAGGATGCATGAGATAGTGTTTTGCCATATGCATAGCCACAATTCCTGCAAAGCCTGTGGACAGGAATAACCACTGTCTTCCTGGATTCATATAGGAGATATAGGAGGCCTAATTTTTCAGGAGAGTGAGGTGCAGCACCACCACCATCTTCTGTAAAATCCTTGTATAACTCAAGCCCTTCAGGGGCGAAGATCTCCCGGCCATCTGTGGAAAGGGGTATGATGAGAGCCCCATAGAATCCTCCTCTAGTATTCACTCCAAGGAGGATGGTCAGTTACCTGAGCCTTAGGCTGAAGTCAGGGCTCCCTCACCAGTTGAACAACTTCTCATCTGCCTGTGGGATCAACCCCAGTCTAGGGGGTGCCTGTTCTAGGCCTGGCCATTCCTTGATGCAGAGGCTTTCCTCCATGAGCACATGGGCTGCTGATCCACTTGCTGGTGGTTTCTGCTTAGATGAACACCCTCATTACAAGTTTCAGCTAACTTTGTATGCTCTGTTCAGGTATTTTCCTATGCCTGTTCAGAATCTAGCTTGTTATTTATTTGTTTATTGTTCTGTATATATTTCTGTTTTGTCAGTGTGTGTCCTATCTTCTGTCTGTCCTTTACCCAGCTCCTGCCCTCTTCCTTCTTAATACTTTATGACCCACCCCTCCACTCCTTACCCTACCCACCCCCGACTTAACACTCTCATAGCCTTCCTCTTCTCATTGACACAATTACTCCAGTGCACCTGAAGCCACCAGGACTCTCCCCCCCCCCCCCCATCTCCTTGATTTGCATTCTCTCCTATCATCGTTCTCCTATGGCTCCACATCACTTTTTGTTCTTGATGTTAACTCTCCCTAATCTTTGCCACTCATTCCCTCAGCTCCATAGCCTTACTTCTCATTACCCACTACTTACTGTCCCCACCTCCCCTATCAATTTGTCTTCAACCTTATCATCTGCTCTTGTGCTTCACCTTTTTCTTCCTTATTCAACCATTTCTACCCTCACTGAGGGAACCTCACCCTTGCTTCCATCATACCATCTCCTCTCTCCCTCATTCTCTCCTTCTCCATCTGGAGATGTCAACTCCAACCCTGGCCCCCCTAGACTTTCTTCACACTCTCAGGGTAGGTCAATGTGTAACCTTTCTAATCTTGTTCATATTCCTCTCCTCTCTCCCTCTTCTCTCCCTTTTTCATGCATATTGTGGAATGCACATTCTGTCTCCAATAAACTTGCCTTCATTCATGACCTCTTTATCTTTAATACTCTACATCTCCTGGCTCTTACTGAAACGTCTCCCTGAAGATAGCTTTAGTTGCTGCCCTATTTTCCCATACATCTTGGCCCATTGGTCGTGGTGGTGGTGGTGGTGTTGCCAATTCCAGCCCCTCCTTCTGCCTCCATCTAATTCCTTTGCTTCCTTTGAAGTTCATGCCATCTGCCTATTTTCTCCACTACATCTCTAGGTAGCTGTTATTTATCGACCCTGCAACAAGTCCACCTCTACCTTTCTCACAGACTTTGAATCCTGGCTCTCCTTTCTAGATGCAACTTCCCCTTCTCTTATTCTTGGGGATTTTAACATTCACTTTGATGACCCTTCTGGCTTAAAGTTCCTTTCCCTAACGTACTCATTCAATCTCCAGTTGTGCTCTACTGTTCCTACTCACAAGCATGGCCACTGCCTTGTCCTTGTCTTCTCCTCCAACTGCTCATCCTCAAACTTCTCCATCTCAGTGCTGCCCTTATCTGACCACCACCTGCTAACCTTCACCCTCAACCATCTCCCATCTTGGTCTCACCCGATCTCCACTAACATGCTTAGGGATCCTCACACTGTTGACCCTTCAGTCTCTCCACTGCTGTTTTATCACCTCTTTCCTGCACTTTGTCATCTGAATCTGTTGATGGGGCAGTATCCTCATAAAACACCATACTCTCCTGCTCTGGATGCACTTGCTCCTCCCATTCCACAACCTGTGAGGCGTACTGTACCTCAACCCTGGCTGTGATCGACAACCCTCTATCTACATTCCTGTGCCTGCTCAACTGAGTGCCTTGACTTAAATCACATACCCTTGCTGACTACCTACATTTCAAATTCATGCTAACCTCCTTCTAGGCAGACATAGCACTGACCAAGCAAGAGCACTATTTCCATCTAACTCTCTTGCCTCTGACACTCACTGTCTCTTTGCTATATTCAACTCTCTCCTCAAAGTCTCTCCTTCTCCAATCCCTCCTTCATTCTCTGCCTAGACCTTGACTGACTACTTCCATGACAAAGTCCAGAAGATTAGCCTTGAATTCTCTGCAGGGTCACTTCCACCTCATCTTCCCCCTCTTCAATCCCAAATACTTCCCTCACCTTCAGGCACCCTTTCCTCCTTTTCTGAAATTACAGAGGAGAAAACGGCAAATCTTCTCTCCTCCTCCAAACTGACTATCTGCTCCTCTGATCCCAATCCCTCCCGTCTACTAAGCCCTATCTCTTCTGCCATCATCCCTTTCATTTGTCATATCCTTAACCTTTCACTTTCCACTGCAACTGCAACTGCTACAGCCTTCAAACATGCTGTGGTACACCTCTCCTCAAAAAGCCTTCACTAGTTCCTACCTGTCCTTCCAGTTATCAACGTTTCTCTCTCCTCCCCTTTGCTTCAAAACTGCTTGATTGAGCAGTTCACCACCGCTGTCTTGACTTTCTTTCCTCTCTAGACCTTCTGGACCCACTGCAACTGGCTTTCGTTCTCTACATTCCACAAAAATGGCTCTTGGCAAAGTCTCCTGCAACTTGTTGCTTGCCAAATCCAAAGGCCTCTATTCGATTCTCATACTTCTTGACCTTTCTGATGTTTTTGACACTTGATCACCACTTTCTCCTCAATACTGTGTCCTCGCTTGGATTTAGGGGCTCCATTTTGTCCTGGTTTTCTTATCTCTTCCATCACACTTTTAGTGAATGTGCTGGTGGTTCCTCCTCTACTGACATCCCACTTTCATTTGGTGTACCTCAGGGCTCTGTCTTGGGACCTCTCCTTTTCCCTCTCTACATTCAGTCCCTTAGTGCACTTATTTCCTCTCATGGTTTTTAGTAGCATCTTTATGCCGATGACTCTCAGATCTACCTTTCTGTGCCTGAAATCTCTCCAGGAATCCAGGCCTGGATCTCTGCCTGTTTGTCCGACATTGCTGCTTGGATGCCTCACTGCCATCTGAAACTTAACATGACCAAAATTGAGCTCCTTATCTTTCCCCCTAAACCCACCTTCCTCTTTCCTCCCTTCTCTATTTCTGTGGATAATACTATACTCCTCCCTATTTCCTCAGTTCGCAACCTTGGGGTCATCTTTGACTCTAGTCTCTCTTTATCTGCACATATCCAACAGATAGCTAAAACCTGTCTTTTTTTCTCTATAACAGTTGTCCTTTCTACACACACTATTAAGATACTTAACTACTCTTTAGTCACTTCCCGTCTAGGACTATTGCAACCTCCTCCTTACTGGTCTCCCTCTGAATCATCTCTCTCCTCTTCAATCTGTTCAAAACTCAGCTAATCTTCCACCAGCCCTGATATGCTCATATAACCCCAGTTCTCAAGTCGGTTCACTGGCTCCCTATCCGTTTCTGTATCCAGTTCATACTTCTCCTACTGACCTATAAGTATACTCATTCTGCTGCTCCTCACTATCTCTCCCTACATCCCTTCTCAGTACTCTCCTCTTCTAGCAGATCCCTTCTATCTGTGCCCTTCTACTACCAATTCCAGACTTTGATCCTTCCACCTTGCTGTTCCTTATGCCTGGAACAAGCTACCCAAGTCTGTGCATCAGGCTTCATCTCTGGCCCTTTTCAAATCCAGGCTGAAAACTCACCTCTGAGTCTGCTTTTGGATCCTGATCTGCTTGGTCTCCTATATGTTTCCTTGCCATTCCCCTAGATGTGTCCTGGTCTTCAGCTGTTGTTTTTGTCTTGACTAGATTGTAAGCTCTGATGAGCAGGGGCCATCTTTTACCTGTATCTGTACAGTGCTGAATATGCCTTGTAGCACTATACAAATGACAAGTAGTAGTAGTAGTAGTAGTAGTAAGTAAGGGACATAGAGCAGGCACAGATCAGGAGTGTAGGTATTGGGTCAGGCATGGTCCAAGGGTCCTGAAGTCCTCTCTAGGATAGATTGACCTGCCTCCTTTGAGATAGTGAGGTCCTCTGGTACAATTAGTGGCCTGCATAGCATGTTTTTATGAACTGTAGGAATGCCTCTTATGTGGATTATATCATGGACCAAGTAGATGGCACCAAATGGCCAGGAGGCATTGTGTATCTCAAGCACTAATATAACCTCAAGGGTCTTTGGCAGTGTGTGGCGCTGCTGTGGTGTCAAGTCCCAGATTCTGCATCAATGTCCGTGCAGAACTAGTGAGCTGTATTGCACTGACTTATTTATTTATTTATTTATGTTATTTATTTCCATTTCTTATATACCGCACTATTTGGTATCAGCGCGGTTTACAGAGAACAAAATAAAAACCAGAACAACAGGCTGTTCGGTGTTACATATAACAGGAGCATAAACTTGGAAAAACATGGGAGAACTATCTACATGGAATATATGATCTGTTAAGTAGATAACATACTCAAACTATTTACACAAATTAGCAAGAATGCTAGTAACAATGAGAGAGCTGTGGTTAAATTTGCGGTGGGACTGTTATGTTTCACTTCATGTGGGGTAGTATTTGATGAATAGGTTGAATTTGAGGGCCTTTCTGAACTGGGCTAAGTCGGTTATGGCACGGATATCAGGTGGTAGAGAGTTCCAGCATTTTGGTGCGCAAAATAAGAAAGCTCTGCTTGCCGTTGATAGGCTGCATGTTGTTATGGCCTTTGGCATTATTAGAGAGTTTAATGCTACCTGTCTTCTATTTCTGTTTGGTGGTACAGTTTGTATGAGCTCTGTGAGTGAGTTGGCTGATAAACCATTGATGGCCTTAAATGTGAGAATCAAGGTCTTGAACATAATCCTTCCGTGTATAGGGAGCCAATGGAGCTGCTTGAGGATAGGTGTAACATGTTCACTCTTGGACGCTCCTTGTAGAACCCTTGCAGCAGTATTCATAGCAAGCTGTAATGAGCTCGGAGTGGATTGTGGGAGTCCTTGCAGAATGGAGTTGGCGAAGTCGAAATGCGGTAAGATCAGTGCTTGGTAGATGGTTCTGAAGTCCTCTTGGTCTAGTAAGGGGCGTAGGTGCCTGAGCGTGCGTATCTTGAAGTACACAGCTTTTACAATATTATTTATGTGTGATTTCATGTTGAGACGATGGTCAAGTGTGACTCCGAGGTATCTTTATCTTCTATTCTTCCAGTGTCAACTATGGGTTCCTTTGGTGAAGAGTTGGCTTACCAGCATCAAAGCTTCTGCACCAAATTTGGCACAGGGAAATCTATGCCTCTTTAGTGTTGAGGGGGTTTGCTCCTTGCCAGTGCCAAAGAGCGAGAGGTACACCATGCCCTTTTGGTGGGCTTCTCTTTGCTAGCCCTTTGAGAGGCTACTGGGTATGCTCCTACCTCCAACTCTTCTCTTATGGATCTGGCAGGGAGGACTTAAAGCTGCTCCTCTTACTCTTTCTCAAGTCCAATAGCAAAGCCTCAAAAGAAGGGGATCTGAGTGTGTACAGTTAGGAAGATCAGGATCAGGATTCAAGCCACAACAGCATTCTACAATGGAGTGGTGACTAATATCTTCATCCTGCTAGAGTACCACGGAGATATGTTGACCATGGAAAGGCAGCTGGGAAGGTCAAACTCAATGGTGCTGGGAGATCAATCGACTGATCAGTTTATCTATTTATATATAATATAGCCTTTCTTCTGGATATACATTACTCAGAAGGCTTACTGGGTTCCTGGCATGGATTCACTGACAGGGTAGATTACTTGACTCCAAAGTGTAATGCTCTTACAAGAAAGATATTCCAAACACAGGTGTGTAGCTCTGAAAATAGTTTTTTACTGAAAAGGTTTCTTTAAATCCTAACCCATTCTCTAATTCATAGATAATACAGCAAAATTAAAATTTGTACAGTGCATTGCAGTGGAATAGGAGTTAGATCCTTTCCTGTTCTGCCTCTTTCCTTCCTCTGGGCAAACTCTCTTCCCCTCCTCTGGGTAAATGGATTCCTTTTCCTCCTTAGGCTCTCTGAACCCCTAGGACCCTTTCTGGTACCTAAACTCCTCAGTGTGGCTCTCTTCACTCTCTCTCCATCTCTTTGATATCTACTGAACTCCTGGTCAGCACCAAAAAGGGATACCTACTCCTAAACTCCACCATTCAGACTAGAAACAAACAGTCTCCTTTGCAGGGTACTCTTCCTCCTAAGATGCAGCTTCTCCTCACACATGAAATCCACTTAAGGGCCCTTCCTTTCTGATTCTTTGGTGAGCAACTATAGTAGCACCACAGAGCGCACACAGACTGGGACTACTGCCTGCCCACAGGTTCCATTTCCAGGAGCAGAGAGACACCTCTTCTAGCTCCCTCACTCCCTAAACTCTCTAGACCTTTCTCTCCAGCAGACTGCCTGGACACTACCTCCTGCTTTCTCTGGAGAGAGACAGCATCCAACCTGCTACCTCTCTTCTACTTGCGACCATCTTGCACAACACTGGTCATTGGCTGGACTACACCAACTGTAGTTTCTCCTATGGGAGTGTACCTTAAGCAATGGCTTAGTCCCTTCAACTCTGACTTTATGGCTCATTTCATATGCTTCTCAGCAGGGAAACACGGGCACTAGTAAGGGAAACTAAGTATCCCCACTTATTTATTTAAACAGACTTATATACTATATACAAGTCAAAGTGGTGTACATTTCAGGTACTGTATATATATTTCCCTTGTCCCCGAAGGGCAATGGAGGGTTAAGTGGCTTGCCCAAAGCCACAAGGAGCACCTGGGGGATTAGAAACCCTAGTCCTTCCGGCCCAAGTTTGCTGTCCTCTAGTGGGATTCAAACCCCTGGCCCTCCAGCCTGAACTAACTTGCCCCAACCACTAGTTTATTCCTCCCTCTATAGGTGATCATTTTTTTTGTTTGGGCAAAAACAAGTGGAGAAAAAGGCAAGTAAGGTAAGGTCAAAAGCCATGCTTAATCAAAAAAAAAAAAGGAGAAAGCAGAATCTGTATCTGAGCACTAGCAGAGACAAAATATAACCAAGTACTACAAGGGATGCTGGTGCATGGAAACTCCTGCACATGCTTAATAGACCTTTTTCAGTCTGAGCGCTGAGAGGGTTGGGGTCCTTGGCGGCATCAGAAGACATCACTCACAAATGCAGCTGATCTCCATTGTGCTGAGATGGGGCAGGGAGGTAGCAACTTAACGATTTAGCCCAGTTATACTACAGTAAACAGCAGCAGTGAGAATATTAAACCAGCGTAATGCTGCTCGCTAGTGCACGCACACTTCCTCCAGCAGTCATAGTCAGTCAGCCTATCCACATGCAAGCTGCTGCAGTGGCAACAAGCTATTGGCTGGCTGAGGGGGAAGGGATTCATGCTGGACCTGGGGGGTGGGCAAGCAGGCTGACTCCATCACTCATGGCTGGGAAGAAGATCAGGCAGCTGCAACTCTGGAACCTGAAGATTAAAGTCTGGGGACATTTTAGCCCTCCAACAATATTATGGACATAAAGCAAATATCCATTACAGGAAAAAAAATACCATAGATATGGCAGCTCTAATCCAAAATTGCACTTTGGGTTGTTACCTTCTTATGTCTGGCATGCTCACAACATCCCAAAGTGACAAACAGGGCTGAAACTAACAATAATGCTATTTAAAAATAATTACAAGCAGAGTTCAATTAAATTTGTAGTGATGACTCAGAGCTGAGATTAAGTTGTATCAATTAAGATTTAATTACTTGCTCTATTTTGTTTAGCCTCCCCTGTGATATTTCTTTTTCTGTTTTTGTTTTTCTTCATGTTACACTAAATTGCGAGAACCTGCTGAAACGGCTGGCAGAGAAGTGCAAATGATTCTAAGGAAGGCTGCCTGAAGCCATGTCAAGGCAATTAGCACCAGGTAACTATGATTGGATGTCTGGTGGTGTATGTATGAGTGGGTGTTTCCTCCCCCTACTTCCGCCACCCCCTCCCCCCATGTTCTCTTTCTTCACCGTTCCTCCTCCCCCCTCTACAACTCCCTGACATTTGGATTTTAGATTCATTATTCATGTTTTTTCCAAATCTGAGCTCCAGACAAGTGACATTCAGACATGAATTATTTCCCAAATGGTCTCATACTCTAAGATGCAACTAAGACAGAGGAGGGTGGAATGAGCGTCAGTGGGCGAGATGAGATTGCAACTTTTTTCTCTAACCCAGTACTTCCCAAACATTTATCCAATATGACCCCATTTAAACACTTAAAAATTTGTGTGACCCCAAATGGTGATGAAAACAGATCTTTCATCTCCTTGACTCTTCTATAAGAACATAAGAATATAAGATATGCCATACTGGGTCAGTCCAAGATCCATCAAGCCCAGTATCCTGTTTCCAACAGTGGCCAATCTAGGTCATAAGTACCTAGCAGTTTCCCAAAAAGACACAGGTTCCACAATACTTGTATTAGAGCAAGCATTAGATTTCCCGGGTCACCTTTAATAATGGTTTATGACCTTTCCTCCAGGAACTTGTCCAAACCATTTTTAAACCCAGCTACGCTAACAGTTTTTATTACATCCTCTGGTAACGAAGTCCAGAGTTTGATTACACATTAAGTGAAAAAATATTTTCTCTTATTAGTCTTAAATAGGTTTCACGATAGCTTCATTGCATGTCCCCTAGTCTTTCTATATTTTGATGGCGTAAACAATTGATCTATGTTTACCTGTTTCACTCCATTCATTAAATTTATAGACCTCTATCATATCTCCCTTCAGCCATCTCTTGTCCAGGTTGAACAGCCCTAACCTTTTTAGCCTTTCCTCATAGGGATGTCCTTCCATTCCCTTTACCATTTTGGTGGCTCTTCTCTGAACCTTTTCTAATAACGCTATATCCTTTTTAAGATATGGCAACCAGAATTGCACACAATATTTAAGGTGCGGTCGCACCATGGAACAATATAGAGGCATTATAATATCCTTTGTTTTATTTTCCATTCCTTTCCTTATGATTCCTAGCATTCTATTTGCTTTCTTGGCCGCCGCTGCACACTGGGTAGAGGGTTTCAATATGTTAACCACAATGACGGCTAAATCTTTTTCCTGGGTGGTGGTTCCTAATGTGGGACTTTGCATCATATAACCATAGTTTGGGTTGTTCTTTCCTAGGTGCATAAAACTTTGCACTTGTCCACATTAAATTTCATCTGCCATTTGAACATCCAGTCTTCCAATTTATGAAGGTCCTCTTGCAATTTTTTCACAATCCTCATGGGTTTTAACAACTTTGAATAATTTTGTGTCATCCGCAAATTTGATTACCTCACTCGTTATTCCCATTTCCAGGTCATTTACGAATATGTTAAAAAGCAGTGGACCCAGCACAGATCCCTGGGGTACTCCACTATTCACTTTTCTCCATTGGGAAAATTGGCCATTTAGCCCCAACCTCTGCTTTCTATCTTTTAACTAGTTCCTGATCCACGATAGTACACTGCCTCCTATCCCATGACTTTTTAATTTCATCAAGAGTCTCTCATGAGGGACCTTGTCAAAGGCTTTCTGAAAATCCAGATACATTATATCAACCGACTCACCTTTGTCTACCTGTTTATTCACACCTTCAAAAAAACATAACAGATTAGTAAGACAAGACCTTCCTTGACTAAAGCCATGTTGGCTGTCTCCCATTAAGCCATGACTATCTACATGTTCAGTAATTTTGTTCTCTATAATGGTTTCTACCATTTTTCCCGGTACTGATGACAGGCTCACTGTTCTGTAGTTTCCTGGATCACCCCTGGAACCCTTTTCAAAAGTTGGTGTTACATTGGCCATCCTCCAATCTTCAGGTATTACAGATGATTTTTATGTTAGTTCACAGATTACTAATAGTAGGTCTGTAATCTCATATTTCAGTTCTTTCAACACCCTTGGATGCATGCCATCTGGTCCAGGTGATTTGCTACTCTTCAGTTTATCAAATAGTTGTAATGCATCTTTCCAGTGTATCGATATTTCTTTCAATTTTTCTACGGCATCACCTTTAAATACCATTTCAGTCATCGGTAACATCCCTACATGTCCCTCAGTAAAGACTGAAGCAAAGAATTCATTCTGTCTTTCCACTATGGCCTTGTGCCCTCTTAGTGCCCCTTTTACCCCTCTATCATCTGATGGTCCAACTGACTCTATCCAATCATCCTGACTCCACTTATCCAAAGCATGAAGACAGGAGCTGCAGTGATGGTGGCAACAAAGGAAGCAGTCAGCACAGAGCCCTACGTACCAATGTGTGTTCATAGATCCTAGTGCTGAGAATGAATTTCCAGACTCTGGGAAACTCACACAAGAGGAGGAAGCAGAGCCTCTGAGCATTCACTGACTTACAGGTCACATGCTGACTTCCACTACTGGGCATAGGTCACAGTGGAAGGCATGAGGGACTGGTAGAAACACTGTTTCTGGTCCCCATCCATTTATGATGTGACCACGTTTGGGGTCCTGACCCACAGTTTTGGAATTACTGCTGTAACTACTAGGCCATTCCTCCACTCCCCTTACTTTCTTTCTTTCACTTCCTCTTCCCCTCTAACACCTTCTCCCCCTAGCTTGATGTCATCTTTCTTTGCCTGGCTAGTTCCTCCATCACCATCACAGGAAGTTGCTTCTTCTTGTGCCAGCTGGAGTTGGGTCCCTTTCAGCAAGCTTTGCCAACTTTCCACAGACCATAACTAGAGACCTTTCCAATGTATTAAATCACAAAGGGATTGTGAAAAACTGCAGGAGGACCTTGAAATATTGAGAAACTTGGTGTGCAGATGGCAGATGAAATTTAGTATGGACAAATGCAAAGTTATGCACTTAGGGAAGAACAACCCATACTACACGATGCAAGGTTCTACATTAGATATCATCACCCAGGAAAGGATAGAAGCATCATTGTGGATAATATATTGAAACCATCTGCTCAGTGTTCAGCAGTGGCTGAGAAAGCATATAGAATACTAGGAATCATAAGGAAAGGAATGGAGAATAAAACCAAGTTTATTATTTATGCCTCTGTATCATTCCATGGTGTAACTGCACCTTGATTATTAGTGCAGTTCTGGTTGCTATATCTAAAAAGGATATAGCAGAATTAGAAAAGGTACAAAGAGACACCAAAATGATAAAGGAGGTGGAAGGATACCCCTATGAAGAAAGGCTTAAAAGATTAGGGCTCTTCAGCTTGGAAAAGAGAATGCTGAGGGGACATGTGATAGAGGTCTACAAAATAATGAGTGGAGTGGAACGAGTAAACTTAGATTTGTTGTTTACTCCTTCAAAAAGTGGAAAGACTAGGGGACATTCAATGAAGCTACAATATAGCACATTTAAGACTAATCTAAAAAAACATTGTTTCACTCAATACATAATCAAACTCTGGAATTTGTTGCTGGAGAATGTAGGAAAAACAGTTAGTGTAGCTATGTTTAAAGGAGGTTTGGGGGATAGCTTACATATGTGCAAACAAAAATGCATATAGGCAGACAAAAATTTAACCAACCTGTTGGATCCTTGACAACAGGTACTACATGTATGAAACATAGCTAAATAATAGTAGGTGAGAGGGCAGAGCCCTGTGGCATCCCAAACACACCCACCCCACTAGAGAAATTTTCAGCCCTCTTAACCTGAAAACATCTACCAGACAAAAGGAAGAGAACCAAGAGAAGCCAAGATCCATACAGCCAATGCCAGTAGGCCATGAAGCAAAATATGTTATGTTGATTTGTACCTTGTATCTGCTCTTTTTATATGTTGTTGTTCTGTCTTTCTCTGTCTTCCAATTATTGCCAGTATCTATAATTCAGATGCTGTGCGGCTTCCTATTCCTGTGCAGGTTCTGCCTCCCTGATTATAAGATGACGTACCCGGAAGTGCCTATTATAAAGGTCGAGTCTGCAGCAGCACATGCCAAAGGAGCACCCCTCTTGATCATTCAGCGTTTTTGAGGCCTGTTTTTTTCTTGTTGGAGCCCCTGCTTCGTTTCATGACCATTCAGCCAACTTGCCGGGACATTGGTGTTTTGGTTTCTCAGCTTGACATACATTCTCACATTCTGGTTATTGCATACGGTAGAAGTTCCATTTTGCCATGGTACAATCCAGAACCCCAGATAAGACAGTTAATTACAGTCCCTTTAACTATTGCTGATAGGACAGGCAATGAGTTGAGCTCATTCTCTCAATTGTCTTGCCGTTACGCAGACTTGGACCTAGGCATCTGATGCTACCTTTATAAATTTCCTGTGTCTATTCAACTTTTCTTGTCTCACAAAACCAAAAGTAGGGAAAGAAGTGGAGTAATTGCTTTTATTTTTCATAGTTCCCTAAAATAGACTACTCTGCAAACCCCTGAGCTTACATATTCAGAAGTTTTGCTTCTTCTTTTTCCTGCTAATCCCAATCAGGTCCTTTTGATTCTTTTTCATCCACATTTCTTGCATTGTGAGGGGTTTCAGGAATTATTCTATTTTCTTTTAGATCTTATAAACCATTCTCTCTCCATATTGATTTTTGGCGATTTTAACTTACATATGGAAAAAACACAAAGAACTCATGATAAAGAATTTCTTTTTTGCATGGACTTTTTCGGTTATATTCAACCTGTATTGATTCCAACTCATGAAGCTGGGCATTCTCTGGATTTGATTTTTACTCCTAAACTCACAACTTATACTATTGAATTTCATCTATTAATCCACTATCTTGGTCTGATCATTATCTGATTATTTTTTACTTAACTGACATCTCTTTTAAGAGTGAGATTCAAAAAACTATTAAAGTCATTCAGAATATTTCTGCTATACATGAAGAGGACCTTTCCAATATTTCGTCATTCTTCCCTGCAAATTGTAATACATTTGATTTAGACACACAGATGACTGTAGGATGACATAGCATCCAGAGCCCTGGAAAAGCTATCATCCCAAACTTTGCCTATTAAATAGACAAATGAGACACACCAAAAGGATTTGGAGAAAGGCTCATACATGGCAGAATTTTTACTTAGTTAAAAACAAATTGCAACTCTTATCAGAAGGAATACAAAATTCTAAAAGAAACTATTATACAAAACGTATTCAGAACTTGAGTTCTCAATCCATAGTCACTGCAACCTTTTGCTAATTTCCAAGAAGGTCCAGTGCATGATAAACCATGTCCATCTCCAAATTCCTTTGCTGGTTACTTCACACAAAAGATAAAATACTTTTAGATGTCTATAACAATTTCAGGATCTCAGCTATCTTCTGTAAACCTTTAGGTTCAGATTTGATCTTGTTTCATGCGTCAGACACTGTCACTCATACCTAGTCGACTTTTGCTCCTTTGACAAATTTTTCATTGTCCACGATTCTCTCGACTATGAAGACTCCATTTACATTTGCAGATTCTTTTCCACCATCTCTAATCAAGAATCTTGCCTCATGAGCATATGGTTTTCTGCTAACAGTGATTAATAGTAGCCTCTCAACTGGTCACTTTCCATCTTTTGGAAGCATGTCATAATTTGACCTTTACTTAAGCAACCTACGGCAGATCACTTGGTAGAATCTAATTACAGGCCCATTTCAAATTTACCTTTTATATCTAAAATTTTGAATAAATCTCTCCAATTACCGTTACATATTTTTAAAGAAAGAAGAAATATCCTCCATCTGCGCCAGGCAGGTTTCAGGCCATATCACTCAACCAAGCTTCTATTTTTAGGTTTTATAAACAGAAGAAACTTAGAAACATAGAGACATGACAGCAGATAAAGACCTTATGGCCTATCTAGTCTGCCCTTCCATACTAACTACTATAGTCTCTTTTTTTCCTTTAGAGATCTTCTATGTTTGTCTTATGCTTTCTTGAATTCACATACTGTCCTCATCTCTACTACCTCCACTGGGACACTATTTCATGCATCTACCACTCTTTCTGTAAAGAAATATTTCCGGGAGGACTTCCGGTGATGCGGTGAGCCTGAGCAGTCGCACGCTGCTCGAGCTCTGGGCCCCCTCGCCCTTCCGGCGAAGAAAAACGCTGTAATCGGGGCTAATTTCGGGGTTCTTCACCCCCCCGGGCTCTCCTGACCTGACCTGGCCGGACCGCTGCAGGGAATGGTGCCCTGGTGCTCCCCTCTCGCCCCCACATGATGACTTATGGCGGCGGCCTAGCCCGGACAGCAGACGCCGCGCGGTAGGAGAGACCGCGCTGCGGGGTGAGCCGGCCCACCGAAGACTTCAGCGACAGTTGGAGTGGGGTCCCGCGGTGGAAGCGGCTCTACGACCAGTGCACTTCGCCCCTCCCCACCTCCTGCATACTCACGGTACGTGCCTTGAGAGGGGGGTCGACACAGCAGCTACCGGGGGAGGCTGAGATCTACTGTTGGGCCTTGGTCTGGGCCGCCACCTGCCTTGCCCGCCCCCCGGGAGATCCTCGAGGGCCGAACAGCCTGGATTGTACCCTATCTCCAGCACATGGATGACTGAGTCCCGTGCCCTGCCTTAACTGTGCGGGGGCCTGCGACCTGCGCCCTATCTTAAACTCATGGGAGCGTGAGCTGTACCCCCCTGCCTCCGGCGTACTGGGGCCTCCGACCGCCACCCTGCCAACAGCACACAGCAGCCTGTGACCTGCGCCCTGCCTCCGCCGCACCGGAGTCTGAGACCTGTGCCTTGCGTCTGGTGCATAGGAGCCTGGGACCTCCGCCCTCCCTTCAGTGTTCAGGAGCCTGGGACCGGTGCCCTACCCTTGGCTCTCGGAGATTAGAGACCTGCCCCTGCCTCCGGTGCACAAGAGCTGGAGACCCATGCCCTACCTCCAGCGCATAGACGCCTGAGACACCTGCCCGACCTCTAGCGCATAGCAGCCTGAGACCTGCACTCTACCTTCAGCGCACGGGAGCCTGAGAAGAATTGGCGGCGTCTGGGACTCGGGACGGGGACTGTACCGCATACCTTGGAGGAAGGCAACCTAGGCCTTCGTCGCCTGGCAGTGAGGAGAGGGGAAAGGGGTTGAGACCCCCCCTCCCGTGCAGACCACAGTAGCGGCCTTGGCGATGGCGGCGAAGGGAGGACGCCGGGTGGAGAAGGAGAAGACCCCCCTGCCGCCAAGGGGGGGGGGGAGCAATCCTCGCCGCTGAAGGGGGAGGCTAAGGCCACGGCGGGGATGGTGGACGAAATCTCCAGGGCCGTGGCGGGGGCGCTGTCTGCGCAGTTTGAAGACCTGCGGGGCCGCATGGACCTAATCCAAACCTCAGTGGAGGACCTGGGCAGCCGACTGCAGGAGGCGGAGCACCGGATAGAGAGGTCGGAGGAGCATGTGCTGGAGCTACAGCAGGAGATGGCCCGGGTGAAAAAGTTACTTCAGGGGCAGGAAGCCAAGCTAGACGACCTTGAAAATAGGTCTCGCCGTAATAACTTGAGATTTCTTGGGATCCCGGATGCCATAGAGGATCAGGACTTACAATCCTATGTGGAAGACCTGGTGAAACAAATCCTGGCGAATGAACCTGAAGGCACCCTAGTGCAAATAGAGACATTGGGTCGGGTCTAGGAGAACCAGTGACGGCCGACCCAGGGTGGTTCTAGCACGGTTCCTGAGATTCCCACAGAAAGAAGCGGTCTTGCGTGCTGCGCGAAAGAAAGGAACCATTCAAAAGGACAATGTCCGGCTGCGTATCGTCCAGGATTACTCAGCGGCCCTGGGACAGCGACGACGAGAGTATGGACCCCTGTGCCAGATCCTGATTGACAATAATATCAAATTCATGGTGCAATATCCCGCCCGGTTGATCTTCACTCATGGTGGGACCTGCCGGTCCTTTGATTCCGCGACTGCGGCAACGCCCTACGTGGAGGAGATACGGCGGAGGGCTGCAGTGGCGGTCGAGTCCTGAGGACCGGAGGAGAGGACTATTGCTGTGAAGAACAAGCCTGGACTATTTCGTTTTGGACTGTACAGATATGGTGATGGTAACCAGGTTGGGGGAGGGGGGGGTAAGGGGTCTGTTCAAACTACCTTTAAGTAGGGATGTTGGCTGTATTTTTTGAGTGCGGGAGGCGGGCGGGGGGCGGCCCGAGTAGTTGGGGGTGTTCGGCGGAGGGAGGGGAGTGGGGAGGGAGAAGGAATCAGGAGGGGGGGAGCGCCCGGGGGGGACCCCGGATGGCCCGTAGCGGAGCCGATATAATGGAGGGGTGGGGGGGGGGTACCTCATGCATCTAGGAATTCATAGAGGAGGTGAGGAGGATGGTGGTAGAAATAAGAAATTGGAGTGGGAGGGGGATGGGGAGGGATAGGAGGGGGAGGGAGGGGTTAGGGGGTAGAGAGGGGGGGTGGGAGAGAGGGGGAGGGGGCGGGGATGGAGAGCGGTATCTTAGGGGACCAGTTGAGGAGGGAATTGTGAGAGGACTACATTGGGAGGGACATGGGGGAGGACCTCAGGCTGGGGGGGTGTTTTCCCTATATTCTATATGGTTAATAACAGATACTACTGGGCCAAACCTAGTAATACATGCCGCTTAAGATCATCTCTTGGAATGTATGTGGCCTGGGCAGCCCGATTAAACGGGCAAAAATTTTGCAGGCCCTGGCAAGGCAGGGGGCGGACATCGCTATGCTCCAGGAAACCCACCAGACTGCCGAAGAGCACCGTAAACTCTGCCGGGAGTGGGTGGGACAGGTCTGGGGTGCCCCGGCCCTTGGTAAGAAGGGAGGGGTAGCACTTTTGATACACAAACGCGTAAGGATGGAGGTGCTGAAGGACTTGATTGATCCGTCGGGCAGATTTGTACTGGTGCAGGGAGTCCTTGAGGGGAGGTCAGTAATTCTCGGCAACGTGTATTGTCCCAATGTGCTAGATTTATCCCTTTATGCGCGCCTTGCCTCTAAAATTGAGACGCTGCCGGAGATCCCCGTTATCCTGGGGGGGGATTTCAATGGGGTCATGGATGTTGACCTCGATACCTCCAAAGGGGGGGAGCAAAGAGACAGGATGGCGACGGTCCAGGCATTGCTACGCCTCTGCTCCAGGCTGGGGCTGGTGGACCCATGGCGATTACTACACCCGGCCGAGCGGGATTACACGCATCAGTCCCGGGCTCATGGCACGAGCGCAAGTATTGATTATCTGTTGCTGTCCTCGGGGCTGTTTTCCAACGTTGGGGATGCCCAGATAGGGCCCGTAGAGATATCCGATCATGCTTATGTCTGGCTGGAGGTCTTTTGGAGTGGGCGTACTCCCCAAGCCAGTCAAAGGCGTTTTCCATTGGAATTATATAGAGACGCGCAATTTCGTACCTTTATCCAGAGGAGGTGGCAGGAATTTGAAGCGGATCATAGGGGTCATCAGGATGACCCAGAGTTGCTCTGGGAAACGGCGAAGGTCGTACTGCGGGGAGATATAATCGGGTTCCTTGCCAGGAAAAGAAAATTGAGGGCCGAACGTATCATGGATTTAGAGAGATTGGTGACGAAGCTGAGACGCCGTGGGGCCCAAACTCCCACCGCCGGGCTTAAAAAGCAGCTGTGGGACTCTCAAACGGAATTAAATGAACTCCTCCACCAGAGGGCTAAGAAGTCAGTATTATATTACCGCTACCAATTGTACCGATATGGGGATAAGCCCGGGAAGTTATTGGCTTGGTGCCTGCGGGGACCCAGGGGCTCTAAATTGGTACCAGCCTTGCGAGATGAATTGGGGACCTTACATAGGGAGAGCCCGGCAATAGTGCGTATTTTCCGTTCCTTTTTTCAGAACCTCTATGCTGCGGAGGCGACCTCCATCACGCAGATGGCGGATTATGTGAGGGGACTGGACCTACCTCGCCTATCAATAGAGCAAAGAGCACAGTTGGACCGGCCGATTATGGTGGCTGAGCTGCAAGGGGCCATCTCCAAAGCCAGTTGCTATAAATCCCCAGGATCCGATGGCCTGGGAGCCGAACTCTACAAAATTCTTAACGAACAGATTTCCCCAACGCTGGCCGCCGTACATAATCGGCGGGCACAACAAGGCTACTTTCGGTGGGGGGCTAACCATGCTCACATTGTTCTTATCCCCAAACCGGCAAAGGACCCTCTTTCTGCAGTTTCGTATCGTCCTATCTCTTTACTTAATTTCAACCTTAAATTAATGGCTAAGATCTTGGCGGATCGCCTGGCGGAATTTTTGGGGCAGCTGGTCCACGAGTCACAAGTCGGTTTCGTTAAGGGGCGATATGCGGTTCGTAACTTACGCAAGATCATCGCGTCCTTAGAGTGGGTCCAGCATAGACATCTGTCCTCTCTGTTGGTTAGCTTTGACGCAGAAAAAGCTTTCGACAGGGTGGACTGGCAATATTTGAAATTTATCCTCCCACAATATGGTATAGGGCCGTTGTTTTGTAATATGGTCGCGAGTTTGTATGCTCGTCCGACCGCAGCGATACTTTGTAATGGGGTATTATCAGAGAACTTTCCGCTGCAAAGGGGGACTCGCCAGGGCTGCCCCCTCTCCCCTCTTCTCTTCGTTCTTTCGCTGGATCCTCTCCTGCGGCGCGTGGCGGGTATGCGGACAATTCAGGGAGTAGGTATTGGCAATCAAGAGTTTAAGATTTCAGCCTTTGCTGATGATTTATTGGTGCTTGCTTGGTGCTTGCTTTCCCCTGGGGATTCCCTGCCTCTTCTTTTGCAGGAGTTTCGAGCCTTTGGGCAGTTTGCGGGGTTTAGTATTAACAGGGATAAATACGAAGCCCTGGATGTCTCGGGCCGACTTCGGAGCAACTGGTCTGGCGAGTTCCCCCTCCGTTGGGTGGAGCGCCAGTTCATATACCTGGGGATTGTACTATCCTGTCAGCCAGGTCAACTATATGGGAGTAACTTGCGACGGATGTTGAACAAGGTGAGAACTCAGTTACAGGCCTGGCTGCCTCTTCCCCTATCCCTTATGGGGAGAATTGCGGCGATTAAACTGGTCATTCTGCCGCGGATATTATACTGGCTACAGACCCTCCCTGTTTGGATCCTCCGACGGGATATTCGGCGTTTTGAGGCGGAGTTTCGGGGCCTTCTCTGGGGGGGGTCGAGAGCTCGTATCTCCTATCGTCGACTAGTGGGGAGGGTGCGTGGTGGGGGGTGGGGGCTTCCAGACTTTGGTGCTTATGCACTGGCCTGCCAGGCATGTCACCTAGGGGACTGGCTGGGTGACACCGATCTTTATACCCCTCGGGCCTTTGAGGAGGCATACGTGGCACCCCACTCCCTAAGAGCCCTTTTGCATTTGGAGGTACGTAGGTGGCCCGCGCATTTGGCGGACAGCGTGTTACTGGCACCGGTTTGTAAGACTTGGCGGCATTTGAATGCTTACTGGGGGCATCACTGGCAGGTGTCGAGCTGGTTACCCGTCCGGGGTAATGCCAATTTCACGCCGGGCACTGAAACCGCCGCGTTCCATCTCTGGGGGGAGAGAGGTATACATACTTTGGGCCATGTGGTGGACTTGGCGGGCAAACCTAAGCCCTTCCTCGCATTATCTCGTGAGTATGAGTTGGGGCCCCGGCAGTTTTTTTGCATACATGCAAGTGGCACACTACGTGGCTTCCTTTTCGAGGACGGAACTATCCAGCCACCGTTCGGCCCAGATAATAGCGTTCTTTGGTTTGAATGAAGTCGAACGGCCGTCTATTCGGACCTTTCACCTTAGGTTGGAACAGTTTCGACCGCAGCCAGACTACCGCGATGTGGAACGGGCTTGGGGGGTGGAAATGGGACGGGAGATCCCCCCTGACACGATTTTGGTGGCCCTTCGGAGAGTGGCGAGCCTGGCGGATGGCGCCCGCTGGCGGGAAATCCAGCTTAAGTGTTTGACTAGGGTTCACTTCTCCCCTCGGCGGGCCCTTCGCTGCCACTTGACTGCAGATGGTCGCTGCCTGCGATGTGCAGAGCCTATGACGACACTGTGCCACATGTGGTGGGGCTGCCGACGGATACGACCCTACTGGCAGAAAATCGCTTTATTTATGGCCGACCTCCTTGGACAACCTGTTTACTGGGATGCTGCCTTGATCGTCCTAGATCTCATGGGCCTTACCTCTCCGAAGGGGAAGTGGAGCCGCTGGCTGGTGCGGAAGGCATGTCTGGTGGGTAAAGGGCCAATTCTACGTCGGTGGAGGGACAGCCACCCTCCCTCCTTTTGGGAGTGGCGGAACTCCTTCCATCAACTTATGCTCCTGGAGTGTAGGGCTGCTCGAGGCCATGTTACGCGATGGTCCACTTTCTGGCTACTGTGGGAGCCCTATATTCAAAATCTAAGTCCTGCAATGTGATCCTGCAGTTCGGCTGTTGATAGCCTCACTTGATTGGGGAGACACACTGATGTTCTATAAGGATGTATATACTGGTCCTGGTTCGCAATGCTTTGGGGTGGTGGGGGGGGGGGTTCCTTGGGGGGAGACGGGGTGGGGGAGGGGGAAAGGGGGGAAAAATTTCATAAACCATGTAACCATTAATGTGTTCCGCCCCTTGGGGATCAGAGTCCACCCCAGGGAGCGACTGTTATCAGTTATGTCTTTGCCGTTTATGTTTGATGGTTCATAAATAAAATTTTGAAAAAAAAAAGAAATATTTCCGCATATTGCTCCTGAGTCTGCCCCTTTCACCTTCATCCTATGCCCCCTCATTGCAGAGCTTTCTTTCAATTGAAAGAGACTCTCCTCCTGTGCATTTATGTCACGAGGTATTTAAACCTATCACATCTTTCTCCCACCTTTCCTCCAAAGTAAACATATTGAAATCTTTAAGTCTGTCCCCATATGCTTCATGATGAAGCACACTGACCATTTTGATAGCCAACCTTTGCAACGACTCCATCCTGTCTATATCCTGAACTCATATGCAAGCCTGAAGCCCATTATGCTACTGTTATTGTATCACTGGACCTCAGTGCGGCTTTTGATTGAATTGATGCTATGTTATTTTTAAGTAGACTATCGGTGATAGATATTATGAGAACTGTTTACACCTGTTTTTTTACTGAGAGTACTTATGCAGTTAAAGGTAAGGATTCTATTTCTGCTAGTGATCCACTGGTTTTCCACAGAGAATGATCTTAGCTCTGATTCTGTTTAATCTTTTCCTTTCCCCATTGGCCTTACTAGTTCAATCTTTGGAACTTAGCGGGTATTTTTTACAGATGATGTTCATAGTTTATTTTACAAAAGCTGTCACTCTTCATTAAACAATGCCTTAGATTCAATTTCACATTGGCTGGTTCAACATTCTATGAAGTAAAATCCGTCTAAATGTAGAGCTATATGGATAACTCCTCAGTCTCCAGTCCTGACCATTTCTCCTATCATAGATGCATGCCCTATTCCTTTATCAGACTGTATCACTATCGTAGGTTGAAAATTAGATGCACATTTCAGTTGCAAATTTCTTCAGTTGTTGGGGCATCTTTTTTTGCATTATGCCAACTTTATGCAGTAAAGTCCATTGCTCTGTAACTCACTCTACTGTATAATGGTTTACTAAAAACACAAATTCACAAATTACAGTTATTACAAAACTCAGCAGCACGACTAATCACAGGGTTAAGAAAATATGACCACATTCCTCCAGCTTTGAAGGCTTTGCATTGGCTACCAGCGGTTTCCAGAATTCACCTATAAATCTCTTCTTATTACCTATAAAGTACTCCAAACAGACCAACCATTGTATCTTTCAGAGCATCTTGTTCCATGCTGTTCATTGTGTCCCACAACATCCCAATGTCTCAACCAGCTTTGTCTTCTTCCTCCGGCACAAATAACTCAGGAAATAACCAGATAGCTTTCTCCTATTTTGGCCCCCTAAAATGGAATATATTAACTTCAGATCCTATAACAGAGTCAAATCTGACCGCCTTCAAAACCAAATTAAAAACTTATCCTTTGTGGAAGCCTTTGGAGACTGACAGATGACTTTTTTTACCTAGTTACTTCTTGGTTCCTTTGTCTTTTTTTTATGTTTTCTATAAGACTACAGCTATTTTGGTGATCTTTTCTTTTTAACGTTTGTATTTCTTTTCTTTCTTTTTAAAATATTATATACTTTGTTAAGCTGTGAACACTTTAGAGGCGGTATAGTAAGATTCCAAATCAACTAAACCAAATTAAACTATTGTGACAAGCTGTAAAAGAGTGGAATTAATATCAAGAGACACTATTAAAAAAACCTGGTGAGAATCTATTCCACAGTACAAATGATCCAACAAGAAAATAAGCTGAATCTGTAGAGTGAACCTTCTGGAATCACAACGATCATGAAATTCCTGAAACAGAACCAATACATGGGATCGTGGTAAGCAGTACTAAGAAAGAAGGCAGGGACAGCAAGTGGAGAAAGTGGAAGAGATCTGAGAGAGAGGAAGAGAGGGAAATGGAGAAGGGGGGGGGGGATTGATAGGGAGAATAGGGGTAATAAGAGAGCAGAGGAATGAAAGAGAAGGAAGGGATTCTGGTTCAGTGGGATATCTGGGATTCATGATGCATTTGAGAGGAACTGTAGCCTGGGGCTCTTTCTATGATGGCTGGAATATAGAGGGAGAAATTCGGGGTTAATCAAGGAAGCACTCCTTGCAGCTGCAAATGAGGCTCTTGGCACATTGTTCCAGACTCCCTTCATCCATGTGCGTGAGAAAGGGGCAGGATCCAGCTGGGCTGGAAGCTGAGGCCTGAAGACAGGAGAGCCAGATCAGAAAGAAATAGACACACCTATTCAAACAGTCTATAGGAAAAATAAGAAAAAAGTGTCTCTGATAGGCATGTCACTTTTATTATTTCATTTTCTTACTGTTTTCTTTTAATTGACTTCTGATTTATGAGTTGTGTTGTGCATATACCAATTTTCAGTGCTTGCCTTCTCTGATGCTTTCCTGGCTAAGATGTGATTTCATTCTAGGTATTTTTCTGGCTCTCGCCCCTCAGTAATCTTAGACATGTTAGGCATTTCTGTATAGGAAGGCATCATCCTTCATATTTCAGTTTTATCAAAAATAATGGATACACATTCTTATGAAGGTAATTTGACCTTTTCATTTTGCCTTCCTTTACCCCCATCTGTGTAATAAATGTCTTGCAGTGGTGATGCCGATAGATAGATGGATTCCTCTAACCCAGGGGTGGGGAACCTGCGGCCTTAAGGCCCCATGCGGCCTTTTGGAGCGAGATGTGCAGCCTTCTGCGGCCCTCTTAAACAAGTTTTCATATTGTTATATATATGACATTGATTAACATATGTGAACTAATTTTGGCAATATGGCGATTCCACTAAGAGATGATTCTCGGTAAAAGCCATTATCTGGCCGTGATAAGGTGGTATCACTTATCTAATTGTAGTTCTTGGAGGTGATAAAGAGGTCGCCTGAAATGTCCGTTGCCGGCAACGTCAGTACGGGGAACTGGTGATAAGACACTACACCCGATAACAGACGCTGACAGACGTGGAACTGGCGTGGCATAACATCACGCCTTCGGATAAATATATCACGATGAGACTTGGAGGAGAATGCGGAGGAAGAGTAAGGGTTGTATTTTGAACGAGAGAACGCATTAGCGAATACGTTTGGAGTTGGCGGTGAAGCGTAGTGGTCGCGCGTGCGAGTCAAAGTGTGTTGCGTAGAGGAGAGTGTGCCTCAGCCTTGGCGCGTGTAGGATGTAAAACCACGGTACGAGGAGGTACCCAGGGTGTGATGTTGAATAAATTCTCAACATTTCGTTCAAATTTATATGTGAAGAAACAAATTCATGTTTGCAACAAAAAAGAATTGGCGCTAGTTTTGAAACCAAAATTTCTTCTCCACCTTCTGGCAACACTGTGGTGACAGTTACTAACTGGCTGGCATAGAGAGTGCAGTGTTTGTGGTTCCTTCCTTCAGAGTGTGTTTGTCACTTGATTACATTTCTTTGTTGCTTTCCATCATGTCGAAAAAAACGAAAAGGTCGCTGAAAGAAGAACACAGAGTGTTTAACAATGAGTGGGAATTGCAATACTATGTTGTTTCTGAGAAGGATAAAATGAGTTGCTTGCTCTGTGATTCTGTGATTTCAACAGTAAAAAAAATGCAATGCACATCAACACTACTCTACTCATAAGGACAATAAATATGTTAAGATAGAAGGTGAATCCCGAAAGATTGCTTTACAAAAATTGAAAGAAGGGAAGCAAAAGCAGAGGCAGTTATTCCAATCAGTGCAGAGTATCGGAAACGCAACTACATAAGCTACTTATAAAGTGGCGTATATACTTGGGAAAAAAGGTAATCCATTTAGTGATGCGGAAATTATAAAAGATTGCATCATAGAGGCTGTAGGATGCTTAGATCCTGATAAGGTTAACAAATACAAACAACTGCCTCTTTCAAGAAGAACTAATGCTGATCGGAAGCATGAATTAGCACTCAATGTAGTAGATCAGCTGAAAGAAATAATCCAAGAAGAAAATGTGTACTATTCAATAGCGCTGGATGAATCAGCTGATTGCACTGACTCAGGTATTGTATTTTGTTTCTGCCATAACTAAGGATTTTCGTGTTTACGAAGAGTTGCTTACTCTGTGCACTCTAAAGAGAAGAACGCGAGGAATCGATGTGTTTAATGATTTTAAAGACAAATGTCGTGAATTCGGACTGAGTCTGGCTCATTTAGTAAGTGTATGCACAGATGGTGCACCTTCTATGACAGGGAAGAATGAAGGCTTTATCGCACAACTTAAGAAAGAGGTTTCAAGCCAAAATCTCTTTTCATTGCATTTTGCATCAACAAAGTCTTTGTACCAAATCCACTATTTTAAAAGGACACTTTGCATAAAGTTGTAGGACTTGTGAATTATATTCGAGCAAATGCAACAAGACATTGACAATTTCGTGAGATGCTAATGATGGATAATGAGGTAATTAGTGTTGATTTGCCCTACCATTCGAAAGTGCGCTGGTTACCACAAGGACAAGTTTTAGTCAAAGTTTTGTATTTGCGTGAACAAATAATCCATTTTTTCGAGGAAGGGAATGAACACTGAATTATCATGCAAGGAATTTCATAGCAATGTTGCTTTTCTGTGTGATATAATGACAAAGAAATTAACATGAATGTTTCATTGCAAGTCTATATATGATATGTGGCGAGAAATGTTAATTTTTTTCTGAATATTTTTATTTCCTAAATCACTTCTTGGCCAAAATGAGCTTCCTGAAGAGCACTTCTCTCACCTAGTAAAAATGATTAATGAAGAAAAATATTCTTTTGAACGTTTCAAACAATATAAATCGGTTATAGACTTGCTAATCAGAGATTTTGAGAAGCATGACATGACCCTCAAATTGGCTTTTCAACCTCACTTAGTTGATGTATCTGAGGCCCCAGAGAAGCTGCAGATGGAGTTAATTGAGCTCTCGGAAGATTATATTCTGAAGTCGCTGTTTGACAGCAAAAAAGATCCCATTCAAATATGGAAAAATGCCATCGAATATCCTCACCTCAGGGAACACGCACGACGCTTGCTCTCCTGCTTCTCAACAACATATCGCTGCAAATCTACATTCTCCTACTTAACACAAATTAAGACATCCTTAAAATCACAAATTACAGATGAACACCTAGAAGACCAGTTAAGACTATGTACATCCACGTTGCAGCCTGATATATCACTGCTTTCTCGCAAAAAACAAGCTCAGAAGAGTCACTGAAAGGTAATCTTATTTTAAACAACTAAGCTACCTGCTTACCTTTCAGTGACTCTTCTGAGCTTGTTTTTTGCGAGAAAGCAGTGATATATCAGGCTGCAACGTGGATGTACATAGTCTTAACTGGTCTTCTAGGTGTTCATCTGTAATTTGTGATTTTAAGGATGTCTTAATTTGTGTTAAGTAGGAGAATGTAGATTTGCAGCGATATGTTGTTTATATTTATATATTTATGTTTATTTATATATTATATATTTATGTTTATTTAATTTATATTGAAACATTGTTAGTATGCACTCTGCGTATGGCAGTATAAGATACTTGAAAGGGATAATTCTGTATGAAAGCTAAATTAGCATTAAATTATTTGCATTTTGCAGTAAATTGGTGGGTTTTGGGGTTTTTTTTAGAATGTGGCCTTCTTGGAAGGATGTTAGCTCTCATGCGGCCTTCAAATGAGAAAAGGTTCCCCACCCCTGCTCCTACTCTTTCCATTGTAACTTATGATGTCATCATTTACTCCACATCAATGGCTTTCATCTGAACCATTGCTCAAATTCACATGCCCATTGCTTTCCCCGTATGAAGTCGATCAGTGCACCCGAAGAGGCTCTGCGTGATGCCTCCACAACTGTTCAATCACCATCTTTAGATTACTGCATGGGAAAGTGAAGGGATCTTTGCTTGTTTTACCTTGCTGACTCACGGGTTGAAGTGTTTTGAATTTTAAACTCATTATCATAACAAATATACTTCTGTAGGTAACAGAGTGCCAGGCAGCCCAGTGATCCTTCTGTTGTGCCAGAGTTGTTTGCATATGTTCACTGATTCACAGATATTGGCAGAATCATCATTTACCTTAACCCTTTCCATTTGGATAAATTTTCTGTGTTGCTCATGCCAGATTGGAATAAATTATAACAAAAAAACTGCCCAAATTACAACCAATATGATATGCACATTCTACAGTAACTGGTCATGCTGGATTTTGGGCCATAAACTAGTATATTATTCTTATGACCCACAGTTCAGTGGAAAGAGTTAAAAGCGCACTTCCTTCCTGGCAGATTGCTGTGCACTTAGGTAAAATTATTCCTTTTGCTGGACATTAAGGTTTCAAGCTAAGTAGACTGTAAATGAAAGGCTGTAAGAACATAAGAACTACCATACTGCATCAGACCAAAGGTCCATCGAGCCCAGTGTTCGGATTATAACAGTTTCTAATCCAGGTAACAAGTACCTGGCACATCCTAAAAGTAGCCAGTGCCATGCTATTTAACTCCAGGTATAAGCAGTGGTTTTCTCTTAGACTAATTTAATAGTGGTTTATGGACTTTTCCTCCAGGAATTTGTCCAAACCTTTCTAAACCCAGCTACACTACCTGCTTTTTATCACATCCTCTGGCACAATGAGTTCCAAAGACTATGGCCCAGTCGCTAACCAGGTAGCGGTGATATTGCACCACTGTCTGGTTAGCAATATTTTATATATATATATGGCGGCCCAAAAAAGTGAGAACATCTCGTAGCATATAAGTTATTTAAAAATTCAAAAAGATAGATGTAAACGACTGACAAATTAAAAAAAGAAGATGGCGACCAGAAATTGTCAAAATAAAGACGTTATATAGCTAAAAAAGTAAATAAGTAAACTATTTAAGCTTTTAATTTACGAGATGTTCTCACGTTTTTGGGCCACTAGATATATATATATATATTATTTTCTCCTGTTGTAAATATATTACTTTGTACTGAAACTGTGTGCCTTTCTTCTAGTAAACAGAGCTCAATCAGAAGAAAGGAAGGTCTGTAGTGGGGTGCCACAGGGATCAATCATGGGAACAATACTATTCAATGTATTTGTGAGTGATATTGCGGAAGGATTCAATGAAGAAGTCTACCTTTTTGCAGATGACATGAATATTTGTAACAGAGTGGACACTTCTGAGAGAGCGGACAACATGAGGAAAGATTTTAAAATATTGGAAGAATGGTTTAATGCTTGGCAGTTGAGATTTAATGTGAAGAAGTGCAGAGTCATGCACTTGGGATGCAGAAATCCAAAGGAATCATGCGATAGGGGGAGAAAGGTTGGTGTGCACAGACCAGGAAAGGGACTCAGAGTGATAGTGTCTGAGGATCTCAAGGTGGCAAAACAATGTGAAAAGGCAGTAGCCAAAGCCAGAAGGATGATGGGTTGCATACAGAGAGGAATAACCAGCAGAAAGAAAGAGGTATTAATGTCACTGTACAAGTCATTGTACAGTGGCATTAGTACACAATACTTGTAGCATTGTGTTCAGTTTTGGAGACCATATTGTATCTCACAAAGAATATAAAAAGACTTGAAATGGTTCAGAGAAAGGCGACCAAAATGATTTGAAGCCTGTGCCAGAAGACGTATGAGAAGAGACTTGAAGGCCTAATATGTATACCCTAGAGAAAAGGAGGGACAGTGGAGATATGATACCCTTTAAATATTTAAAAGTCTGTATCAATGAACAAACAAACCTTTTTCAAAGAAGAGGATGCTGTAAAACTAGAGGGCATATGATGAAGCTGAAAGGAGGTAAACTTAAAAGCAATATCAGAAATACTTTTTCACTGAAAGGGTGGTGGATGCTTGGAATGCCCTCTCAACGGAGGTGGTGGGGACAAATACAGTGACAGAATTCAAAATGGCAGGGGACAGACACAGTGGATCCCTTTATAGCAAGAGGATGAAATCAAAGCAAACTTAAATAACTTTTATACTTCAGTAAATAGAGGGGGGCTGACCTGTACGGAGTGGCAAGTACAACCCTAAACACAGGCATAGAGTGGGGTGACCTGCACGGAGCTGCAGTTACAACCACTCTTACCACCTTACTGGGCAGACTAGATGGACCATATTGGTCTTTATCTGCCGTCATTTACTATGTTACTATGTAGCTTCTAGGCATGTCCCCTAGTCTTTGTATTTTTTTAAGAGAGTAAACAATAAATTCACATCTACCCGTTCTGCTCCATTCAGGATTTATAGACTTCTACCATATCTCTGCTCCCCTAACCTGTGAACAAAAGGTTATCAAGGATCAGTATGATGATGTCACTCAGAAGAAATTTTACTGATTGACACAAACACACATGAAGAGCCATTTTAGAAATGATGTCAAGGTGCAGTTAGGGGCATTCATGTGAAAATGTGCCCAAAAAGGCCAGTCACATCCAAATTCAGGCAGGAATTCAGAAACATGGATGTACCCATTATAATGGTGTAAATTTTATCCATGCAGTCCCTGCAATGTGTGTGTGTGTGTGGGGGGGGGGGGGGGGGGAGCGGGGCAGAAAAAGGGCCCACACAGCAGCAGCAACACGCAAACTTACTTTATCATGTTTGCCACGCTGCCTCTGCTCTTGTATGTCTGCAGCAGGCCTGACAAGTGAAGTCTCGTGATAACAGCCACACTGCGAGACTTCAGCCCAGTGGGGAACAGCCACAGGGCCCACGGTGAACTCACAACAGTGGAGCCAGCGCAGCAAACACAATGAAGTTTGATGCTGCTACCGCCGCCACATGGGAGAAGGCCAACATGGGGGAGGGCATGCCACCACCATGACAATGGGGGCCCTCAGCAACATTTTGCTTGGGAGGCCCTCATTGTAACTTATGCCACTGACCCAAATATGGACATCTTCAGGGACATCCACAAAGACGTTCCCGCAGCAGTATTCCAGACAGGCGAGGCGTCCCAGACAGCCATTTTATAAGCGGCAGAGGGAGAACTGGGCCTAGATGTGCTGGCTGTTTTTGAAATCGGGCACACATCTCTAAGTTCAGCAGACCACCTTGAACATGCCCACCGCTGGATTTAGACATGCGCATGCTCAAGACGTCTCTAGACCCATCTATTAAAGTTGCTCTGGGGAAGTCTCCATGACTTGGATGTCCGCTTGCACTTTTTTGGACGTCCAAATATGATCCCCCCTTGTCTTTAAACAGAACTTAGGATAGAGATTCACACAGAAAAATTGCTAAGAAAAAAACAAGAATACTGAAAAAGTATGAGATCATCAATCCAAATGTTTAAATGATGATATTGAGACCCTTAAGCTTGACTGAAGATAATTCAAATATCCAATACGGTTCCTAAAATGTCAGCTGAAACAATCACTCATCTATCAAGCACTCATCATACCTCTGCTCGATTACGGAAACTCACTATATCAAGGCCTCCCTCAGCAGACCTTACACCCATTCCAGATGGTGCAAAACACTGCAGCACGCATCATTACAGACACTCCATGAGCTGAGCACATCACCCCCATCTTACAACAACTGCACTGGCTCCCAATGGTGGCAAGAGCAAAATTTAAAATAATCATGATCATCTTTAAAATCATTCACCATCTCTCAGCAGACGTACTCCAAGACATCATAACAAGGGATATCATCAATAGACCAAGAAGAGCCAATAATGACAACATGATCGGCACACCTGCAGGATATCACAAAACTAAACAAATAACTTCAAGAAGAGCTCCATCACTACTGGCGTCTACACTATGGAATTCCCTCCCAACGAGCCCGAGGGCATTAAATGACATCACAGACTTCCGCAAAGCCCTTAAAACCCTGCTCTTTATAGAAACATATGAGCATACAGACAACAGTCCCCACCCGAACAGTAATGCAACTACCTCCGCCAACTAGACATACGAGTTCATTGTACAATTTTGTTAATTACCCTCATGTTAAATGTAACCCTCCAATTGTACTGTCTAAATGTTGTTAAGTACCCTAATGTTAAATGTAACCCTCTAATTGTGATATGATGTGACCACTTTGATTGAAGGATAAGGTGGTATACAAATCTGTCTAAATAAATAAATCACCCCTGCAGTATAAACAGGCACATGATCAATAACAAAAAATTGCAACCTTCTGTTCTCAGGTGCAGTGTCTTAATGTGATGCCAACATGGAGACGGACTTATTTTAAAGTTTCAGTCACTTATTTATTTATTTATAGTCTTTTCTATACCGCGCTATTCAGCATCAGCGCGGTTTACAATAAACAATGAAATCACACATTTCCAATAGTACTTTGTGTTTACAGATGAACAGGACATATAACTTGGATAACAGGGGTAACTATATACAAACAGGGGTAACTATATACAATTCACAACATGGTCATGTGCTCATTTTGGTTTCAGTCAAGGGAGATTTGGGTGGTTTCAGAAGTTGGTGCTGAACTTCTATTGGTTTCCGGGTAATGCAGGAGGAAGAGGTAGTGTTTCAAGGCCTTCCTGAATTGGAATATGTCTGGGATTGCTCGGATGTTGTGGGGGAGGTTATTCCAGATCATTGGTGCATAGAATTTGTAGGCCCTGCTGGATGTTGACTTGGTGCATTGAGTTATTGATCTTGGGACTATCAAGGTGTTTTGTGCTACTGACCTTCTGTCCCTGTTGTGGGGTGTCATCTGGATTAGCTCTGCTAGTGGATGCGGGACACCACCAACCAGAGCGAGTGCAAGGATAGGAGGCACCACAGTAAACCTGGCCCCTCCCTGGCCCCATAGCTGCCCTGCTCCGGGACCTGCAGCAGCAGCAGCAGCAGCAGCAGTAATGGCTTCAAACAGCACCGCATCCAGCGCTGCAGAGATGTTGGCGCTTCCACCCCATCTAATGCCTGATGTCAACTTCCTTTTGCTTGAGGGTGGAAGGGGATTTTTATGTGCATAATTATGAAAAACATTAACATATGGAAGTCTAACAATTGCAGTCTAAATGCTGTCAATGGCTAGCAAAACAATTGCTAATTATAAAACATTTGGACTGACGGCGGAAACAGTGACCACCAGTGCGCTAAAATAATTACATGGTGTGGTTCCTTTCTGACATCCCCATCTATTTCTAATTATTTTCATAGGAAAGTTATAGGTGTGGCACTGTTTGCACTCTTTCCGGTTTGAGATTTCTAGTTTAGTTTGATTACGGCTTTCAGTGTGTATTATTTTGCTTTCTAACTGAAGACAAGATCCTGGAGATGGGGCAGGGGAGGGCAAGTGGTATAGCAGGGGTAGGGCTGGGGAGGAGAAGAAGTGTGGTATGGATGAGCCTGGGGAGGAGGAGGAGTCGTGGCAGGTGACAGGTTTTTCTCCTTCAAAGGGCTGGCAACCCTGTCCAGTCCCACCAACATCCCATGGTACACAAAACTCAAACAGCTGCAGCCTGAAACCAGATGGAACCTCCAAATCTCTTCAGGATTCTGATGATTCACAATAGTTCTCACAGCTGAAAACTAAAAACCCAGATGCATCCCTCCTGGAGCTGTTCTCCACTCAGCTCCTCGTTATTGTTAGGCCTAGCCAGCTGGGAGATCCCCCTCTCTCAGTTGGAAGACCTAGCAAGTCAGGAAGAGAGGTAGCCCTGTGCTGCTCTTCAGGGTTGAACAGACTCTCAGCCCAGCACTACTTGATAGTAAGTCCCACCACAGCATCCTCCTAAGTTAAGGTCACCAGTTTGTTTTGCTGGCAAATTTGGGACACTTGTTATCTGAAGTGAGGAAGGGACATCTTAGTTCTAGGTTCGAGCAACAAGATTTGGGAGAGGGAAGACGACTCATTACCATGCCTCCCTCAATCCATCCCATGACAATAACCATATCACTTCCAACAAACAAAATGACAGAGAAATAGAAACAGTGATGCATTCCTCTGTACGGTGCAAAACAAAGATAATGAATATAAATTCTAAAAACGGACATATTCCAATCATTAAATTGAAAATAAAAAAATGTTCTATCCTCTCTGTTCACATTGCTGGGATCGGGGACAGGAGGATGCCAACAGGTGGGAGTCAGGGACACAGCTCTAAAACTGGAAACAATACCCAAAAAATCCGTGACATCTGGTAACCTTATCTTAAGTCATTAGGTAGGGCTTCTTACAGCTCTCTCCAAAATGCAGGATGGAAACATACACTGACAGTGATGGATTTCTTGGTCCAAGGTCCATTACATCACTTTAGTCACAGGGTCTCCAGAAATGTCCTCCTATAAAAGACAGAGGAAGATTTTAGCATTAAAAATCAAACACCGCCTTACGTATTTTTGCTTAGAGGAGAGAATAACTTTTGAAAGCTTGTCATAATGGTATTTAATCCAATAAAAATAAAGTATCACAGATTTTGATCCTTATGTCTACATAAACCGGAAATAATGAGGGGGGAATATTCAAAGGCATTTACATGGCATGCAAACCTACAAACCGCGCAAATGCTGCTAACGGGGTTAGTGCCTCTGAATATCTCCGGTTTGGACTGCTACAGTAAATGCCCTGAATCTAAGTGCTTAAGTGACATTTCTAGGGCAGAGCGGGGGTGGCACTGCGGGTTAACCAGGCAGCGGTCACATTCAGCCACTGCCTGACTAACCCTAACCAGCTAAACCTAGGACAGCTGAATGGATTTCCTGGAGTGAAGGAGTAGCCTAGTGGTTAGAACACTGGCTTGGTAACCAATAACACAGGTACACTAAAAAAAATTTTTTTTAAACTGCCTCTAATGTTTCGATTGATTTTTACGTTTTTTGGTGTGCTGAATCCAAATCTGGTAACCAATTTGCTCCATCACGTACAGATTTTTTGCTACATTGGGTTAGCAGTTTGAGGTGAACATTTCAGATTGAGTGCGATCGAGATAAACGTTTCTTGGATGAATTCTTTATACTAATGTTTAGTAGTTATTCAAATAAGAATAAAGAAAATTGTAACAAGGCAGCACATAAGAATAGAGTAATGTCAACAAAACACACTGTGATGGTAGCAAAATTGTCTGCACTTAAAACAGCCACATACATGTGGTGCACAAACATTGAGCATATAAGAGCGAGGTTGGACACAAAGTAAAGCAAAGAAATGTGCAAAAAATGTTGTACAGGTATGTATGTAAGAATAGAAAAACGCAAACCGCACCATTGCAATACATGAAGACAAACACCCGATGGTGTGAAATAAAATTCTAATAAATGAGATCCGACACTGTGGTAATAACTAGCAAATTTTATTTCAAAGTTTTAGTAAAAACGATATTTGTCAACACAGTTTAGATTTTAAAGTCATTCTTGGGTCAATCAATCTTCTGGTGGGCCCGTTTCTTCTTCCCCCGAATGCTTCTCTTGGTGCGCTGCTTGCGTATTTTCATCTGGGGTTTCCCGCAGCAGCAACCCAGCAGAAATCAGCCATCATAGTGGTGTTCCATCTTCCTTGGTACCTTCTCTCTCTCTGCGTCCTTGATGTCCTGGTGAAACCTTTCACCTTGTTCTTCACTGTACGCCCCCAAGTTTTCGGGAAAGTAGTTCCACATGGGAGTGCAAGAAATGGAATTTCAGGCTCATGTTACAGCCTTGTTCTTGAAGGCATTGAGCATCCTGGCAACAATATCCTTATAGTTCTCATCCCACCTGTTCCCCAAGAATTTGAGAACAACATCCTTGAAGGAATCCCAGGCTTCTTTTTCCTTCTCAGACATCGTTTCAGCGAATGCTCCATCTGAAATGAGTTTCCTTATATCAGGGCCAACAAACAACTCCTTCCTTTAACTTTGCTTCAGAAAAGTCGGAGGAACTTTGAGCAAAGGTACCGAAAGCACTCACCATCTTTTGGAAGGGACTTGATGAATTGCTTAATGAGACCCCAACTTAATGTGGAGAGGTGGTAATAAATTTTATCACGAGGTACCAAGCTCTCATGAAGAACATTTTTCTCACCGGGTCTCAAATACTCCCGAATTGGCCAGGTCTTTTTTTCCCCCGTGTAGGTCGCGGGCCCGGCTATCCCACAGGCAAAGGAAGCAGGGATATTTGGTGAAACCGATTGCTGCCCTAATAGCATGGATAGAATTTTTAAAGTCTCCACAAATCATCCACTTATGCTCATCATAACGAATCTTCTGAAGAATCAGGGCCAAATTCTCGTATTTTTCTTGGAGAATAACAGAGTGAGCAATAGGAACTGAAGCGAATGTGTTGCCATTATGAAGAAGAACACCTTTTATGCTGTCTTTTGACGAATCAATGAACAGCCGCCATTCAGCAGGATCATACTTGAGTTTAAACTTTCCATCACTCCGTATATATCGTTGCAAAATACCAAATCTTCCTCTTTGCTGAAATACTTCAAAAATTGTGTCTCGCGGTTGCGGTTGCGTACCAATAAAAAGTTGTTCCTGGTGACAATAGATTTTTCTGTTTAAGCCGAGAACCTAGCAGTTGGGCAGCATCTTTTGTTAGTCCTAAATCCCGGACTAAATCATTCAATTCAGCTTGAGAGAAAAGTTCAGGTTTCGGATCTGGTTCAGTTTTCAAACTCGGAAGTACTGGACTCATCGGGAAAAGCCATCTGATGAGTCTCATCATGATCAGAACCGTCCACACAAATATGATCCAAAGATTTTGGTGGTTCAGGCACAGGTACTTCGTTGCTATGAGGCATAGGCCTAATTGCTGAGGGAAGGTTGGGGTAACTTATTACGTTCTTATTTTTTTAAGTTGTATCCCTTCACAATGCAAGAGCAAAAATAGCAGTCACTGCTGTGGTCTCTTTGTTCACGCCACATCATAGGTATTCGAAACGAAATGCTTGTTTTTTACCTTTCATCCATAAGCGTAGATCTTCCTCACATGTCTTGCACACTTTGTGAGGAGCCCACGGTTTGTCTTGATCGCCTAACTTCAAACCGAAATAGGCGAAATATACTTTTTTAATAATTGAAGAAATGTTCCTCTGCCGCTTTTTCACGGTATATTCCCCACAAAATAAACACAAAACTGTCCGGAGAGTTGACGCAACCTCTGGCTCTGTGAGCCATCACAAATACACAGCACTGCAAACTACAACTGTAGTGAACCACTTCAGAAATAAAGCTGGATTACGACTGAGCAAACAAAAGGTAATAATGAACTTGCAAGAAACTGAAATTTGACAGGAACGTTCATGTCGCAACCACCGTGTTTGAGCGAGCGAACGAGGCGAGGCGAAGAGGAAAGAACATGCACCAGCGCGAGTACTGGATATAGCCCTCCGCCTCCCAATTGTCCTGTTATGTATAAAATGAATACAAAACACTCTAAAATATCATGAGGGAGGTTTCTAGTTAGTTAACCATTACAACCTCTATTTTGGGCCAAGAAAATAAAGTGCAGTCGGCTAAAAGAAATTATGTGAACATTCCTTCTATGGGTAAGAAATCTAATTTTGCAAGAAAACGTGACGTGATGGAACATTTTGGCTATTTTTCCTGGATTCAGCACCCCAAAATCTATAGGAATCAGTTGCAAAACTGGAGGCAGTTTTTTGGTAGTGTACCTGTGATCCAGGGTTTGATCCCCACTAGCTCTCCTTGTGGCCTTGGGCAAGTCACTTTACCCTCCATTGCCTCAAAAGGAAAGCTTGGCAATCTACTTCCAGTCACACTGCCAAGAAAACACAGGAGCTTCTGGGACACCAGGAGTCAGCAATGACTAGAAGGCACGCATTGCATTGCATTGCATTGAATGATGTCCTAACTATAGCTGAATATCATTGCCAGTGCCTGCAAATGACCCTGGTACTGAATATCTGGGATGAATTTAAAGCAACAATGACCAGCTTCTTTTAGTGTGCTGGCCACCACTGCTGAACCCCCCCCCCCCCCTTTATTTTTCCTCATCATTTTCATCCTTTTATTTTTTCCCTCCTTCTTGTGATTGGGGAGAAACCTTTTGCAGCAATATAGTTATGTTGGCTGTGGCGTTATTTTATATTTACAATTTTGAATGTATTAGCTTTCCAAAATTTATGTTTAAAAATATATTTTATTAAGAAAACCATGAAAAATAATTTTAAAAAATATATAAAAAAACATCAACCCAGATCAAACTCCATTTTTGCAATGCATCCAGACTCACAATATTATAGAAGAGCGACAAGAGCTGATCTAAATGCAAATAAAGCCATCAAAAAGAAAGGAAAATATATGATTCAGGAGTGACATACATATCAATTATGCAAGGGAGAGAGGAGCATATATAAGATTCTATGATAGAATCATCAATTAGGAAGCAAGCCCTAGAGGCCTTTTCCATCTTGGACCAACTTATCAATGAGGAACAAAGGTTCCAATGATAATGACACATTTGAATAATTAATAAGACATTTATAAACTAAATTTAAGAACATAAGATATGTCTTACTGGATCAGACCAAAAGTCCATCAAGCACAGTGTCCTGTTTCCAACAGTGGCCAATCCAGGTCACAAGTACCTGTCAGCTTCCCAAAAGGTAGACAGATTTCATGCTGCTTATTCCAGGGGTAAACAGTGGACTCCGCAGGAACTTGCCCAAACCTCTTTTAAATCCAGCTACACTAACAGCTTTTACTACATCCTCTGGCAATGAATTCCAGAGTTTGACTATACGTTGAGTGAAAAAATATTTTACCTGATTAATCTTAAATGTGCTACGTTGTACAGGAACTTCATTATATGTCCCCTAATCTTTATACTTTATGAAGGAGTGAACAACCGACTTACATTTACCTTTTCCACTCATTTTAAAGACCTTTATCATATCCCCCTCAGCCATCTCTTTTCTAAGTTGAAGAGCCCTAACCTTTTAAGCCTTTCCTCATAGGGGTATCCTTCCATCCCCTTTATCATTTGATGACTCTTTTCTGTTCCTTTTCTAATTCTGCTATATCCTTTTTAAGATGTGGCAACCAGAATTGCACACAATATTCAAGATGGGATCACATCATGAAACAATAGAGAGGTATTACCAACTATTCACCATTCTCCATTGAGAAAATCGGCCATTTAACCCTACTTTGTCTTCTAACCTACAAATTCATCACTCTACTGCCCCTCATTATCTTTCCTCTCTCCTTACACCCTCCTCATGAACTCTGCTACTCCTCTGGCTTTCTTCTCTCTGTGTCCTTTTCTTCTATTGCCAACTCCAGCCTTCAATCTTTTTCCCTTGCTGCTCCTTATGTCTAGAACAAACTTCCGGTATTTTTCCATCAATTCTCTCATCTCCCCCTCTTCAAATCCATGCTAAAGGCTTAGCTCTTCAAAGCTGCTTTTAGATCTGAATCCCTTGTTCTCCTTGTGTCTCCTTCCCTATTTGACCCCTTGTTTTCTCTTGTTTTGTCTATCTTGATTAGATTGTAAGCTCTACAAACAGGGACTGTCTTCTATGTGTGTTTATGCAGTGCTACGTACACCTTGTAGTGCTATATAAATGATTAATAATAGTAGCAGCATTATAATATCATTGGTTTTAGTCTCCATTCCTTTCCTTACGATTCCTAGCCTTCTGTTTGTTTTCTTGGCCACCGCTGCACACTGGGCAGAATGTTTCAGCGAATTATCCACAATGACACCTGGATCCTTTTCCTGGGTGGTTGTTCCTAATGTAGAATCTTGCTTCGTGCAACCTTAGTTTGGGTTATTCTTCCCTAAGTCCCTAACTTTGTACTTGTCCACATTAAATTTCATCTGCAATTTAAATGCCGACTCTCCCAATTTCTCAAGGTCCTCTTGCAATTTTTCACAACCCTCGTTTTTTTTTTTTAACAACTTTGAATAATTTTGTATCATTTGCAAAATTTTATTACCTAACTCGCTATTCCCATTTCCAGGTCATTTATGAATATGTTAAAAAGCAGCAGCCCCAGCACAGATCCCTGGGGTACTACACTATTCACCTTTCTGCATTGGGAAAATTGGCCATTTAGCCCTGCTCTCTGTCTTTTCTATCTTTTAACCAGATCCTGATCCACAATAGTACTCTACTATCCCATGACTTGAATTTCCTTGAGAGTCTCTCATATGGGACCTTGTCAAAGGATTTCTGAAAAACCAGATATACTATATCATCCGGCTCATCTTTATCTATCCGTTTCTTCACACCTTCAAAAATATATAGCAGATTAGTGAGACAAGACTTTCCTTGGCTAAATCCACACTTGACTTTGTCCCATTAAACCAAACTATCTATATGTTCAGTAATTTTGTTCTTTATCATGGTTTTTACTATTTTTGCCCAGTACTGATATCAGGCTCACCGGTCTGTAGTTTCTTGGATCACCCTTGGAACCCTTTTTAAAAATTAGTGTTATGTTGGCCATGCTCCAATCTTCAGGTACTACAAACGATTTTAATAATAGTTTAAAGATTACTAAATAGTAGGTTTGCAATCTCTTTAGTTTATCAAATTTGATTTGCTACTCTTTAGTTTATCAAATTACTGTATTACATTGTCCAGGTTGAGGAGGTCACGTGATGCGTGAGTGAGTGCGGACGCATCCCGCTCGCTCTGGGGCAGCCACCTCAATAAATCTGCATTTAATTCTGCCATCTACCTCTCTACCTCTCCCATATTTTCTGAGAAGGTCTCTGGTGTTCCATACTGACGGTGGGAGAAGTTGGTAACCCCCGGACATGCCACTAGCAGCGAAAAAAGACCGCGAAAAGACTTCCAGAGCGGGGCCTGCCACGTCAACGCCGACGCAGCCTGCATCCCCGGGTGGGGACAGTGTGGATTCCGCCCCGGCGGAGCTTGCCAAGGACGTTGTCAAGCTCTTAGACCCGAAATTTGACATGCTGATGAAAAAGCTTACTAGCATGGAAGACTCCTTAACAGACGTTGGCAAACGCGTTGATGAGCTGGAACACCGGGTCACCAGCCTTGAGAGCGAGGAGGTGTGCCGGGAGAGGGAGCTGACCAAACAAGCGCAAATCTTGCAGGAGGTACAACAAAAACTTGATGATCTCGAAAATCGTTCACGGCGCAACAACCTCCGCATACCGGGAATTGGTGAAGATAAGCCTGAGAAAGACTTGCTCTCCTTTTTGGAGCACTGGCTTCCGGAGGCGTTGGGCCTGGCAGAACTGCAAGGCCGCTTTCATATAGAGCGTGCACACAGGCTGGGAGCCCGTAAGGAGGAAGCTGTGCGACCACGTGTTGTCATTCTGAAAGTTCTTAACTTTCAGCATAAGGCTGTAATTTTGCAGGCTTATAGGAAGATGTCTGAGTTGTTGCTGAACAATCGCAAAATCTTGATCTTCCAGGACTACTCCGCGGCGGTAGCGGCCAAGAGGCGGGAATTTTCCCCTATCTGTACTGAGCTTTTTCGTCGGAAGGCCCGATTCACCCTAGCTTTTCCAGCCATACTGCGGGTCACCTTACAGGGGAAGACACATACGTTTGAGCAAGTGGGGAAGGCGAAGCAATTCCTGGCGACCCTGCCGACCGAGCAAGAACCTTGCTGAAGGATACCGGCGGTGATGGCATGGGGCTCATCTAGCTCTTGGTGAGACAGATCGAACCTCACTGGTGTATTTTTGAAGCTGGAGGTCCCTGTCTTAGGGCTCTGAGCATGACTCTGGGTGAATTCCTGAGCATGCAGTTGTGACTTTACTGGACTTGTTTTATGTTTTATGTCCCTTGCAGCTCCCTTCCTTCTATGCACTGGTGTTATCGCCGGTTTACCTACGGGACTAAGGTGGGGGGCCTTTAATGGACTGGGGGGGGCGGGGAGGGTCGGGTGGGCTGCCCTGTGGCATCGCTAGGGCCTTGACCTCAGTCGGGGATACTGAGGAGCATGGCGGAAATGGGTTTTAACCGGGACTGGGGAGGGACTGGGGTAGTTCTTGGGGATGTGGGGGGGAGGAGTAGCAGGGATAAGGGGGCTGGGGGGGAAGGGGGGGGGAAGGGGGGAGGGGGGGATAGGGTGGGAGGTTTGAGTGAACATAGGAGTATACTGGTCCCCTTTACTGTGGGACACCACCAAACCCAGGGTCTTGCTGAGATGGGCTGGGGTGGAGGCTGGGCTGCCCCAAGCCCGACTTCAGTTGTATTATTTTGAGTATATGGGCTCTGATCGATTATACCCACCCTGATTTAAATATTGTCACCTGGAACGTGGGTGGGATCACCACCCCGGTAAAGCGTACAAAAATCTTACAAGCACTTAAGAGGCAAAAAGCTCAGGTGGCCCTGTTGCAGGAGACCCACCTGACAGCTAGTGAACATGCCAAGCTCCAGAGAGACTGGGTGGGAACAGTTCTGTCTGCCCCCTCGGCTGCTCGCCGAAAGGGTGTGGCCATTCTGGTGCACAAATGTTTAGCCTGTGAAATCGTGAGCATGGATGTAGACCCTAAAGGTAGATTCCTATTTGCCCACCTTAAACTGCAGGGGGAAGAGCTTTTCCTTGGGAATATATATGCCCCCAATAATTTTGATCATGTCTTCTTTAAGTCTATTTTGCACAAGGTCCTGGGAGCCCCGAAGATCCCGGTAATTTTAGCAGGTGATTACAATTGCCCCCATGACCCTCTCTTGGATCGCTCTCGGTCAGATACTGGGGGGAGCTGGAACAAGAGAGGCGTCAGTTACCTCTGCGAATATGTAGCTTTGACTGATGCTTGGAGAGTGCTGCACCAGGGTAGCAGGGACTACACACATCTGTCACGTGCGCACCAAACGTGGTCTAGAATTGATTATATCCTAGTATCCCAGCAGTGGTTTGAGAAAGTACTTCAAGTGGAGATAGGGCCGATTTTGGTGTCTGATCACGCTATGGTCAGTATGTCCTGGCGTAGTGCGCGACTGGGGGTGGCCAAATGGTCTTTCCCTAGTCATCTTGCTGCTAGACCAGATTTTTGTGATTATGTGATCAAGCACTGGGAGGAATATGTTAAGTATAATGAGGGTACGGTTGACTCGGTGGCTACCTTTTGGGAAGCCGGGAAGGCCGTGCTTCGAGGGCAGATTATTGCCTTCGTAGGGGCGGAACGGCGGTGACTTATTGCAGAGGTGCTCCGCTTAACTCAGGAATTTCAGCGGGCCAAGATGGAGGCACTTCGCCGACGTAGTGGTACAGCGGGATACCTCGAACTTCAGAAGAAGTTGAATGATTTACTGCAGGAGAGAGCCATCCAGTCTCAACAATATTATCGTCATCAGCTTTTCCGGTACGGCAATAGATCTGGGAAGCTGTTGGCTCGCTTGGTGCGGGATCAGGGTGGATCCCGTGGGATTTTGGTGATCCGGGACGAGGGGGGTGGGCGCCATACGAAAGCTGAAGAGGTAGCGCGGGTCTTTCGCTCTTTCTATGAACGGCTATACGATTCTGAGGAGGGCCCGGCCGCCGCTATGGATGGTTTTATGGAGCGCCTCTCGCTCCCGCAACTTGGGCCGGAGGAGCTGGCGGTGTTGAACCGGGAGATCCAGGGCGCAGAAATTCAGAAGGCGATTCGCGCTGGGAAAACCCATAAGGCTCCCGGCCCTGACGGTTTCACCTATGAAGCGTACAAACTGTTAGAAAGCTCGGTAGTCCCTACGTTGGGGGTCTTATATGCTGAGATAGCTGACGGCGGCACTTTTCCAAGAGATATGGGAACTGCCCGCATAACACTGATACCGAAGCAGGGCAAGGATCTTGAAGATCCGGCCTCATACCGCCCCATTTCGCTGATCAACGTTGATCAGAAACTTTTTGCATCTATCTTGGCGGCTCGGCTTCAGCAATTCCTGCCGAGGTTGGTGGGTCCCCACCAAGCCGGCTTTGTAAAGGGGAGAGATGCCTCGGTCAATATCAGTACGGTGCTGCTGGGTATGGAACAGACGTTACTTGCGCGAGACCCGCTGCTCCTGGTCAGTCTAGACTCCGAGAAAGCTTTTGATAGAGTGTCATGGACGTATATGTTTGCAGCATTGCGTAGCTTTGGCCTTCAGGGCCTGTTTCTGCAAGGGGTACAGGCATTGTATGCAACCCCCCGAGCGGTGGTGGACGTCGGGAGGGCTTGCTCTAGACCTTTTTTGCTTCGGCGGGGCACGCGACAGGGTGCCCGCTCTCCCCGCTTCTCTATGTGTTGCAATTGGAACCCCTTCTACTTTCTTTGCTCGCCTCCCCGCAGATAGCGGGTATAGAATGGCCAGGTGGGAATATAAAGGTCAGCGCCTTTGCGGACGATCTTTTGTTGTGCTTAACTCACCCTGTGGTGTCCTTGCCGGAGGCTCTCAGGCAGATTGAACATTTTGGTGCATTTTCTGGACTCCGTATAAATCGCACGAAGTCTATGGTTCTAGATGTCGATCACCAGATGCGGGGTACCTGGCAGGGTGTCTTCCCCCTCAGTTGGGCGACGGATCACATACGCTATTTGGGCGTTCAAATTCCGGCTCGCTTGCACTCGCTGTATGCGGTCAATGTTCGACCGCTTCTCCTGTCCACTATTGCACGCTTGCAGAAGTGGGGGGACTTACCACTCTCTCTGATGGGGCGTGTTGCACTGGTGCGCATGATAGAATGGCCATGATGGCTGTATTTACTTCGGAATCTGCCTCTCTGGTTGACCCGGCGGGATCTACGGGAGCTTCATAGATACCTGGGGCGGTTTCTGTGGCGCTCGAGACGGGCCCGCATAGCGTTGGATAGGCTTCTGCGGCCGGTAGCCCAGGGGGGGCTGGGTTTGACTCCTCTCCGCTCCTATAACCTATGCTATGGAGTACGGCGGTTGAGTGACGTGGTGGTTGGCAACACGGAGCGGATACCGCTCTCCTTGATCGATCAATTCTCCGAAAAGTGGCATAGGGCATATTTGCTCCACTGTGGTGTCCCCCTATTTGTGCGTGCTGCGAGTCATCTGGAAATATCTTTGTCGGCTTAGGGGCCATTCCTGGAGGTCCACGGATTGTCTGCCTTTGAGAGGCAATAGGACTTTTGTGCCGGGGACTACCGGTGGGGTGAGTCTTCTCTGGTCGCGGGCAGGAATTGAGTACCTGGGGCAGCTGCGTATGGAAACTGGGGATCAACTTGATTCTTTTCAAAGTTTATCACGTAAATATCACTTGCAGACAGAAACCTTCTATTATTATTTACAGGTGCGCCACTATGTGCGTAGTGTTCCGGGAGGGGCTGGCCTGCTTTCACGGGAACATAGTCTTTGGCTCTTACTGGAGCAATATCAAGAGCCCCTCATGGCCCGGCAGCAGCGAGAGCTTCTTTGTTCCCCTGCGGCCCTGGGAGACCTCGCCCCGCTTGTCGAACGTTGGAACAGAGATGGCTTGGTGGATCTTACGGTGGAGCTGGCGGAGGCAGCCTTTCATGGTATTCGAGAGCTCTCAGAGGCGGTTCGCTACCGCGAGCTCCAATTTAAGTTGTTGTGGCGCGCGTATATCTCAGAGGCGGGGGCGAGTAAGATGGGACTTTTGACTTCTGATGTGTGTGGTCTCTGTAAACGCAGTGTGGGTACCCTCTCCCATCTATTTTGGTTTTGCCCTGTCACCCAATCCTTTTGGGGGGAAATGCGGGCCAAGATTTCCCTTTGGGTCCAGCGGGAGATAGATCTCCATCCCCTGTGGTGCCTCTTTCACGTGTGGGGTGGGGGCTTTCCGGGTTTTTAGGGAACCACAGCCCAGAAGCAGTTCTGTGACAGGAGTTTTCTAGTTGCTAAACAGTGTATTTTACGTCACTGGCTGGAGGAGGGGAGCCCGGGAATTCTAGAGTGGGAACGTCTTCTGGCGGAACTCCGTCTCATGGAGGGCCGTACGGCTCGCCTTCTGGGGGGTAACACATGGACCCGCTTTCAGGGCATATGGGCACATTTCCAGCCAACTTCGACCAATGGACACATTACTGGGTTAACTTAATGGGGAGTCCCCCTGGGGGCGGGTCTTGGCATGAATGGGGATTTTAGCGGTAGCTGTAGGGTTTTGGTGGTTTACTTTGGTACTATGAGGTGGTTTTGTTGGGCCTTGTCTAATGGGGTGGGACTGGGGGGTAGTTTAGTGGGTGGGGGTCGGGGGACGGGGAGGGGCACCACTGGGAGGGGTTTAAGATTGGTTTCCTTTAGGTTGGGTAGGATGGGAGTCCCTATTTCTCCCACGGATTCCTCCGCGTGGGTCCTCTTATTGCCCATAGCTGGTACTGACGGTGGCACTCAAGGGTTGCTGGGTGGTACATTTTGGAACCTTCTGGGATATGTTTGATTGTTTTGGTATGTTCTGTATCGGTTGATTTCAGATGTTTGCTGTGTGCTCACCTTATTGGGCTTGCATGGACCAGGTGGGCTGTATGTACAGTGTTCTTTTATGAAACCAATAAAAACGATTTTACACATACATTGTCCAGGTTTATCAAGATTTTATTTAATTCCTCCTATACATCACCTTTAAAAATAATTTCTGCCATGAGTAACTTCTCTACATCTTCTTCAGTAAAAACTGAAGCAAAAAATTCATTGACTATCTCCTCTATGGCACTGCCCTCTTAGTGCCCTTTTTACCCCTCTATTATCTAATGGTCAAAATGACTCTCTCATAGGTTTTTTTGCTACAAATTTATTTGAAAAAGGTTTTATTATGAGTTTTTGATTCATCGGCAAGCTTATTTTCAAATTCTCTCTTTGCTTGTCTTAATGCCTTGCATCTAACTTGCCAGTGCTTATGTTGTGTCCTGTTTTCATCATTTGTCTCCTTTTTTCCATTTTCTGGAAGATGCTTTTTTGACTATAACAGCCTCTTTGACCTCACCTTTAAACCACGCTGGCCATTGTTTGGTTTGACTTAAAGCATGGAATGCATCTGGTCTGGGCTTCCAAGATAGTATTTTTAAACAGTGCCTAAGCTTCATATAAATCTTTAATTTTGCAGCTGCTCTTTTTAGTTTTTTCTTAACCATTTTCCTCATTTTATCATACAGCAGTTTCCTTCTTGAAAGTTAAATGCTAGTACCATGGATATCTCCAGGAACAAGCAGGAATGAGTCTTCACACATGGGAGACGTCGCCGACGGAGCCCGCATGGGAATGCTCCCCAGCATCCAATCAGAAGGCCTTTGGGAGCATACCCCGCGCCTGCGCGGTGGCTTCCCACCCTTCCTGCTGCCTCTCCCCAGTTTTTCGTTTTCCGCGGAGCAGGCAGGACGTCCCTCCTGCCACCGCAGAAATTTTTTTTCCGTTTTTCTGTAGTCGCGGCTTTCCCGCCGACGGTGGCACCTCCGTGCCCCCCCCCCTTTTTCTTTTTTTCCTTTAGTTTTCGTCGCCCCCTCCGGGCGCTGAGGACCGGGGCATGGAGCCTTCTTCCCCCCAGCCTCATGGCGGGGACTCCATTTTCCACGTGGACTCCAATGCCTGGTGCCTCTCCTGTGTGGGGCCTGACCCCTCTTTCCCGGATTCCCCGGGCTGCAATGTCGGCAGAAGACCCTCCCTCTTTCGGGTATCCCTCGACGACGTCTTCGCGCCCAGGGCGCGGTCGTCGGGTTGTTCTTCTCTCCAGGATCAGGTAACCACACAACAGTCTGTTAAGACTAGCCGAGTCTTGAGGGGCAAGTCTCATGCGAGGCATGGCGACGGCTCCGGCCAACCCAAGTCCTCCTTGGCTGATATACCCCGGCGGGAGTCCTCGGGCTCCAAAGCATTTACGGGGTTTCGGGATGTTCCTGAGGTTCGTTCCTCACAGAACATTCCCGAGCCATGCCCGAGGGAGGTACCCACCTCGAGCAGTGCCGATTCCCCGGCATCGGCATCGAGTGTTCCACTCCTCGCCAGGGATCGTCAGCCGGTGTCCTCGGCGCCTTCAGGGCCGACTGGCTCGACCGGGTCTGACATCCCTACATCCAAGCCATGCTCGGGCGTGGTAGCCGCTTCGGGCGGTACTGAGCCCCCGGCATCGGCGTCGGTGTCGAGCACTCCGCTCCTCACCGAGGACCATCGGCTGCTGTCCTCGGCGCCTCCGGGGCCGATCGACTCGGTCCAGTCTGGTGTTCCTCCATCCCTGCTGTGCGCATGGGCGGTGCCCGCTTCGGGCGGTACCGACCCCTCGGCGTCGGCGTCGAGCGTTCCGCTCCTCACCGGGGATTGGCAGCTGAAGTCCTCGGCGCCTCCGGGGCTGACCGACTCGCGCCGGTATGGCCTTCCTAGGGGGCCAGTATCCGCCTTGGGCGGTGCCGACCCGTCGGCGTCGAGTGACCCGCTCCCCACCGGGGATCACCGGCCGCTGTCCTCCCTACCTCGGGGGCCGATCGACTCGACACGGTCTGACGGCCCTACGTGCAGGTCATGCGCGGGGGTAGTACCCGCTTCGAGCGCGTGGACGTCGGTGGTTCCGCCCCGCGCTGGGGATGGTCATCAGGCCTCCCTCCCCTCGGGGCTGCTCGCTTCGACCCGTGCCAGGTCGCCGTTTTCCCAGCCCTGCGCAAGGGTGGTACCGAGTTCGAGCGGCGCCACTCCGCCGGCGACGGCAGGGGCGTCGAGCACGAGGGGCCGCCATCGACCTTCCCCGGGGACCTCGGGGTGTGTCGGCCAGCGCTCGGACGACTCCCCAGCGTCGACGTGGCCGTCGAGGGCCCCGTTTTTTCCTAGAGAAGGGGCCTCGGGGCCTTCGACCGCTTCGATCCGATCTGGATCTGTGCCGCCCCGCAATGGTACACCGACGTCGGCACAGGGGCTTTGCACCCCCACAGGGACTCGTCGTCGGGTGACCGGGGTCCCCTCGGGGACGGGCCGTATGCCTTGGGAGGGTTTCTCTCCGGGTCGAACGGGTGCGAGAGGGAGCCCGGCTTCGGGCAGTGCCCGCCGATCGACATCGGCGCCGGCATCGGATGACCCCCTCTCCACCGAGCTCCGCCCTCGGGGACCCGTGATGCTCGCGGCACCAATCGGCGCGGTTCCGATCCGCGCTCCGGGTTTTCCACCACCGGCGCGGTCGCCCCCGCCGGGGCCCTCTGGAAGGGAGTCACTCTCCTCTCTCGGTTCGATGCCCAGCCTGGAGTCGGTATCCAGCCTTGAAAGCTTGCACACTACACATCTCGGGATCGGTCCCTGTCCCCTCCCGCGACGCAGAGTGGAGACCGCTGGCCCCTGCACTCCGGCGGCCGCGGAACCGCTTCGATCGCAGGGAGCAGCGCCACCTCTGGGTTCAGGGCCGAGGCCGATTCCTGCGGCGCTGTCGGTGCCATCGACCCCTTTGATGCCTAGTTTGGAATCAATCCCAGGAGCCGATGACGCCATGGGGACTGCCCCAATCCGGGGCAGTTGGTCCCCTCCTATGCCTAGCGGGCGTCGGGCCGAGCGGCCTCTGTGTGCCCTGGCAGCCTCCCCTGCCAAAACTCCCCCGGCAGAGCCACCTTTTCAGGATTTCCTCCTTGACATGGCGGACTTGCTGGCCATCCCTACCCCGGGCCCGAGCCCGGGCCCTGAGGAACAGGCAGCCGTGATGCTTCCTCTGCATCCCTCCCTGCAGGATCTCCTCCTGGGGGCTTGGCGGTCGCCTTTGAGGGTTCCGGCACCGTCGACTGCGATGCAGGCTCTATACCAGGTGCCTCCGTCCCCGGGTTTTCGGCAGCACCAGCTCCCACATCGGTCCATTGTGGTGGAATTGGCGCTGAGGAAGGCCGGAAGCAAGGAGAAGCATGCTTCTCGCCCCCCAGGCCGCGCCTCAAAGACGCTAGATACTCTAGGACGTCAAGCTTTCCAGACATCTATGCTGACGGCCAGAATTATCTCATATATATTTTATATGAGTCTGTCGCTGCGGGAGGTCACCGAGAGGTTGTCTCGGTTATCCCTCTTCGTATCGGCGACCAAGGCCTTTGAATATTGCCTGCTCCTTTATCATTGCAGGAATATCTCCGGGTTCCTTTCTCGTGCTTCGCTGGACTCCTTCCAGTCGGTCAGCAGAGCTTCTGCTGTGGCCATTAGAGCACGCCGTACAGCATGGCTGCAGGCGTCCGAGTTGTGTAGACAGGCACAGCACAACCTGGGTAATTCTCCCTGCGACGGAGATCACCTCTTCAACAGCGAAGCCTTGCGTCAGGTCGCACAGTGCTTCGCTAACCTTCCCAGGGTTAGCAGCCAGCCTAGGGCCCGGCCCCACGGCGGCGGTAAACGCCTCTCTAGGAAGAGGAAATATCAGACCTCTGCCCACCCTCCAGGCGCGCCCAGGCAAGGGGCCTCTCACCCCGGGTTGATGCCCCCGGGCCCGCGCCAGGACTCTCCTTCTAAGCATTTTTAGGCTCAGGCAGGCGGCTGCCTGCACTTAACCCTCTGATCGGACGTTTAAAAATTGAGCTCTGCTCGGGGGCCCGTTCAGTTGCAAATGGTTCGGAGGCTTATCTAGGAGTTCGGGTATTCTCCTTCTGTTGGTAGGGAGACCACCTCTATTCCGTGATAGCTATGGCCAACGGCCAACTTATTACCCTTCGGTACGTCTCCGAACCCTTCTCAGTCGGTATCCCCCTGCTGATTGCTTCCGGACCGGAATTACCTTCCTGTCCCCCGTCTGTGTGGGGGGGGGGACGAGTTCTGCGTGCAGGTCCTGGGGACACATATAGGGCCTCCAGCCCCTGTGGCGTTCTACCAGACTGATGCTATCCCCTGTCCCCCACGCTACCGCGCTATTGGTTCGCCGATCTGCCCTTGGCCTCTGGAATAGATCCCTCTACTGACGGATCTTGCTGCCACCTTCCAGGTGGACGCTCTGTGGATCGATGGCAGATCCGCCTTACCAGGGTGATGCGCAGGGAGGTAGGCCCCTCGACATACCTGCATTAGTACCGGAGTGGGCACCCTCATGCCCACCGGCTTAGATATACTAGATATCTCCTGCGCGATAGGCGCATATTGGGGGGATGCCCGCAGTACCTGTGCTATACCGCCTTTTTCCCTATGGCCGGTACTCACGCGCCCCCCCCCCCCGGGGTTAGGCCAGTCCGCCTGCCTATTCCTCGATCGGGCCGCGGACTGGTGGTACTCTACTGCTGTGGAGTCTACAGCTCCTTTTCAGTTAGGTCCTCCTCCCGGGGGTTCGGACCCTTGTCTCCCTATCTCTCGCTAGGGTAGCCTGTGTACTCCTTCTGCTCCGGGGTGCACCCCTACTCTTCTCCGGAATGGGCTCTCTGGTTCGGCCAGTCTTCTACTGTTAGTCCTCTGAGTTCTGGACTCTACTCCTAAGGGAGTGCTCAGCTTGCACTAAGCCTCCTGGAAGACCTGCCGTTTTTCTCCTGACCCAGCTGACGCCTGGATCTCCTAGCCTTCCGGATTTGGAGCTTCCTCCTCGCTGCGGCGAAGTTTCCTTGACGACTTCGCTACTGCGTCTACGGTGCCTTCACCACAGGTCTGCTTCCGGCAACCCGGTAGGTAAGCCCTACGGGGTTCCACACCATTACTTCATTAAAACTTAGTGGCTGGTAAGCTCTACATGGTACTAGGGCATTTACTCATTAAATGCTTACTGATACTATTTGTGCATCCCTCTGGCTACTCTTCCCGTAGCCTGGGTTTTTTTTGCTGTATCTTAATGTTACCTGTTCTGCACTCTAAAGACTCCCTCTGTAGTCTGTAGATTCGCTGTTCCTCTATTCAACTCCTGCCCTCCATCCCTCAGGGGATGCCGGGGATTTAGGCTGGGCGAATGCCATCCCGTCCTGGGCTACGCTTATGGGACCTCCCCGGGCATCCTAAGCTAGGGAGTCCCCATGTGTGAAGACTCATTCCTGCTTGTTCCTGGAGATAGCACAGTTACTTACCTGTAACAGGTGATCTCCGGAACAGCAGGAATTAGTTTTCACAACCCGCCCACCTCCCCTAGGAGTTGTATCTCTTTTTTGTCTCTATTCCTTCCTCTCCTCTCCTTCTGGCTCAGCTATGAAACTCAACTGGGGAGAGGCAGTAGGAAGGGCGGGAAGCCACCGCGCAGGCGCAGGGTATACTCCCAAAAGCCTTCTGATTGGATGCTGGGGAGCATTCCCGTGCGGGCTCCGTCGGCGACGTCTCCCATGTGTGAAGACTAATTCCTGCTGTTCCGGAGATCACCTGTTACAGGTAAGTAACTGTGCTTTCCTTGCTGTCCTCCCTCCATTTATCAAATGTGATTGTGATATGATCACTATTGCCAAGCAGCCCCAACATCATCATCTCTTGCACCAGATCCTGTATTCCACTAAGGATTAGATCTAAACTAGCTTCCCTTTAGGTTGGTTCATAAACCAGTTGCTTCATGAAGCAGTCACTTATTTCATCTAGAAACTTTGTCTCCCTAGCATATCCTGATGTGACACTGATCCAGTTAATACTAGGGTACTTAAAATCACCCATTATTACTGTGTTGTAAATTTTTTTAGATTCCCTAATTTAGAATTTTTGTCATCCATCTACTCATTTTGGCCAGGTGGATGGTAGTACACCCCCACAGCCATTGCTTTCTCTTTTCAACATTGAATTTCTATGCATAAAGATTCTACAATGTATTTTGTTTTCTACAAATTTTTTATCCTGTTTGACTCAATGCCCTCTTTAACATATAGTGCAACTCCTACACCAATTTGATCTATCCTATCATTGTGATATAATTTGTACCCTGGTATCACATTGGTTGTCCTTCTTCCACCAGGTCTCTGATATGCCAATTATATCTAACTTTTCAATCAGTGCTATATATATTGTTGCCAGAAGGGGGCACTCTGTGAGTACAGGTCAATTATCACTGGGGTCTGCTGGCGCTTCACGCAGGATCACTAGATATGGAGGAGACTGGAAAACAGGCTTAGGGGTATGTTTACTAATCAGCGGTAGCAGCTTCCGTGCAATATCGGACTTCAATGTCTTCAATGAGGCTGTGGCTCCTATATCACACAGAAGCCGCTACCACCGTTTAGTAAACATACCCCTTAAACTACAAAGAAGCTGTAATAATGTTTATCAAGGCTTTTGACACAAAAACCCAAGAAAAAGAAAAAACAGGCAGTGGTCGGGTGCCTCCAAGGGACAACAGAACTATTCCTTCAAAGTCCTTGTAGTCAGTATATTATTTACTATTACTACTTATCATTTGCATAGCACTACAAGGCATTTACAGCATGACACCCTTAAATTTTCCTTTTCTAGACTGGGTCACTTTCAGTTCTCAGGCCACTGCTGCTCCCCAGGGTTTTAAACCAACAAAATAAACCCCAAAGAGTCCTTCTTGATAACCCAAGTCTTTACTCATTCTCAAAATGTTAACCACCTCTCTCTCAAGTAGCACAGTTTAAAGGATTTAATCACAGGCTTTTCTTTCCTGGTCCTACAATCCACTGTAGACTTCAGTTCTTAGAAAGAAAATAATCCAGTCCATCCCCCCCCTCCCCCCATAGCTTCAGCAGCTTGACTCTGGCTTTATTTTAAAACTTCCAAACTGAGCCAGGGCCCCAATGAGACAATCCTTCTCTCCACTGGTAATTCAGTTCTCAAAACCACAGAATAGTCTTTATAAGCACTCGGCAGTTATTCCACAGTCTTTATAATAGCTTATTGCTGGTAACTGCAGGTCCTTTACTAGCCTTTTGCTGCTCTGCCTCTCTGCTAATTAAGTTTAGCAGGGAGGACAGCCACCACCCTCTGACAAGCAAGCCCTCACCTTTTTGAGCTTTCTCCTGCTTGCCCCACCCACAAACTTGTTCTAAGACAGAGCAAATGTATCAAACTAACAGTCCTTTCATTCAGCCACACACTCAATTTAGCAGTTTTATTGAGGCAGACTCAGTTTCCATCAGTTCCACACCACCAAACTCCTCTTCAGTCATGAATCTTTCAAGCTCAGGTGTTGAAAAGGAAGTGACCTAACTCGGTGCTGGACTTCAGAATCCCCCCCCCCCCCCCTTCCTGATTTATATCTGCAAGCAGGGGCAGCTCAAGGCAATCTGCTGCCTGAGGCAAGAGATGAGCTGGTGCCTGCCCCTCCCCCAGCCAAAATTTAGAGGCCTCCTCAGAGCTATAGTCAGGGAGCAGGGGTGTCTCCTAACTCAGAACACTGGTCAGGTGGTTGCCCCCAAGAAAAGGAAATAGCAACATATTCCCAGTCTATATAATTAAAAAAACAACAACTGGAAGTCAAGATGGCTGCTGAGTTTTTTCTTCTGACAAATGCCTAAGCATAAAGGGATAACTATAAAAAGGTCTACTTCTCTGAATGATATACTGTCAAAAAATTAGAATGTCCCTCAATATTTATCATCAGGGATTAAATATCCTAATAGCTTCTTTATCAAGGCACTCTTATGGTCATTCTTTTTACAATCAAAACCAGGTTTTGGCATTGATTGTAAAAAGAACGACCATAAGAGTGCCTTGATAAAGAAGCTATTAGGATGATATTTAATCCCTGATGATAAATATTGAGTGGCATTCTAATTTTTGTAAGCATAAAGGGAAGCAGAGGGTTTTCCCCTTGGAGCCCCAGCCTCTGGTCAGCAGTCTGATGGATCATTTCATTATTCTTACCCAGGCGCAGAAGCAGGAGATCCGTTCCGGCGTAGCGGCGACAACGGAGGAGAGTTCTTCGCTGCTCTTGGATCTAGAGACCTCACTTTCTCCTGCGGAGAGATCGCCACCGCAGTGACCTGCCGCTCTGAGCCTGACCCCCTGCAGTTTTGGCACTTTCTCCCTCAGCAGAGGGAAGATGCAAACCGGGGGGGGGATAGTGTCTGGGTCTTGGCTCAGTTGTCCCCCGGGGCTTCCGGGAAGGTTTTGGGTTCACTGTGGCAGGCAGAAGCTCTGACGGTAAGTCGCTTGAACGCTGAAGGTACCTCTTCTCAGTCTTTCTCTTCGTTGACCTCCACTCCTGTGCTTCTTCCTAGACCAAAAGTCTTCACCTTGGAGGTAATTTGGGAGGCAATTTTTCCTTTCCGGATGCAGTGAATAGACAGACTTTGGCTCTCTCTTCCAGGATCCAGGAAAACTCAGCCCGAAATGATTCTCTTGTGACTAACTTTGAAAATCTTAAATTGCAAGAAGAAGATCATGGAAGTCAATTGGTAACATTGTCTGAATCTACTTCATCTTTGCTTAAGGATCATGTGGTTCTCCGGTATAAAATGGAGGTTTTGGAAAATGCAGCTAGGGCTGTGAAACTGAGGGTTTTGAACTTTCCTAAGATGAGGGGTATTATGGCCCTAGATATGTTTAAGAGATATTTGCAAGAGGTATTGAAAGTGCCTCCAGATTTAATTCCACCTTTGACAAAGGTTTATTACCTTCCACAAGGAAAGAGAGAACCAGTGGCTTCTGGAGAAGATTCTAATATAGAAGTTTGGAATGTGTCTGAGTTTCTTGAGGAATCCGGTGGCAAGGCATATGTTCCATCTACATTGTTGGTCTCCTGTGCATTGTTTACGGATAAAGAATGGTTGCTGAAAATATTCTTCAAGAAAAGATTGGAGACCTTTTGTGGTCTTTCAATTTCTATGTTTCCTGATATAGCCAAAGAGACGCAGAAGAGGAGGAAACAATTTCTTATATATAAACCTGGAGTTATACAGATTGGGGGGGGGGGGGGTCTTTTTTTAAGATTTCCTTGCAAATGTTTGGTGTTATATAAATCTTTAAGATATGTCCTTTTTCAACCTACCGATCTTGCTACCTTTATTAATGCCAAGTTACTGATGTATCAGTGTCAGAATAATATAGTTAACAATCTCTCCTAGTATTTAGCTTGTGTTCTCAGGGACCATCTTTGAATTTATTAAATTTGTTATGTTCTTTTTTCCTGTTGATTTGCCTGAGGTTCTCCTGCCTTGGGCTTTATTAGGCCTCTCTATTCCCCAACATGTGGACTACAAGACATCATTTGGGACTTTGTTTCCTGTGTCTTTAATATCTAGAAGTGGCATTGCATTTCTCTTTTGTATTTCTTTTTCTGTCAAGATTTGTCTTGATGATTATATATAAACTTAATAAAAAACAAACAAACAAACAACAACTTTGCAATGCTGTTCATATGGATCAAAAATTGTAGTACTTTAATGATACAGACTGGGAATCTAATATAAACCATGCTGACTCCTGACACTGCACACTTATTAAATGTAAATAAATAGTCTGCAAAAATCAAAGGAGATGTAAGGTAATCACACACCAAGGAGCAAAAATTAAAAGCAAGAATGCTAATAAAGTTTATTACATCAAATTTTATTTTAATGTTGTAAATTGCACGGTGTTCACACTTTTTCCGTTTTGAAAATATATTCTGTCTCCAAAGAAACGCTCTTCCAGCAATGGGTGCAGAGCAGAACTGCGACATTTCCGCATAGAACGCAACATGCCAAAAATAATTTCGGTTCCTGGTGTCATCTCAGTAACTGCAATATCAACCTTCATGAGTTCTGTGCATATTGTGAAATAATACAAAACTTTATAGAAGCCACTCAGGACCCATAAAGACAATCTACCATACCATAACAGTATTAACTTACAAACCTCAGACAAGGAGCCTATTCAGAAAAGAGCAGCACATTAAGTACTGCAGTAGGCCCTAGAACATCCATACAGCTATTTGGAAAACTGAACAAGTCGGATCACCATAGTACAGATTCCTACATAGAAGCTCCATGCAGAGCATAGACAGACCCTTATCAAGTACTGAATAAATGACTACAAATAAAAAATAGAAATGCAAACAAAAATTAAACTGAAACCCCAAAAGCCAGATTCTGCATGTAGTACACCAGAGAAATAGATGCCCCTGTACTTTGCAGAATATAAAGACAGAACATGTAGAGACCAATTTTCAAAAAGCCTGATATTTAACAGGCTGTCCAGTGACCGCAGAACTATCCACATAATCTGGAAATTCAGCAACACTGTCGGGATAGTGAGTGCCATTGAATATCTGGGCTGAACGCCGCTATCCGCATAAGTGCGGATTGAAAATCACCACTTATCCTGATAACCATGTAGGCCTGCTTTGCATGCGGCCTATGTTATTTGCATAACTACCAACTAGACAAGTTTACATTATCAGTATGGCAGTGGCCCAGGGCCGGTGCAAGGATATGAGGCACCCTAGGCAAGCTCTCAATCCTGCTGCCCCCCCTTCTCCCACCCCCACCCTTCTCCAGTCAAGAGAGCACCAACACCAAAGTAACGTTGCAGGCCTAGTATAAACGCTGCGTTACTCATTTAATAACATTGCTCCAGGTGGGGGTGGCAATGGCTGCCCTAGAAATGATGACACTCTGACACTAAACAATGAGAGAGGAGGAGTGGCCTAGTGGTTGGGGCAAGTTACCTTGGGTCGGAGGGCCAGAGGTTTGAATCCTGCTAGAGGACAGCAACCTTGGGCTGGAAGGACTGGAGTTTCTAGTCCCACAGGTGCTCCTTGTGGTCTTGGGCAAGCCACTTAATACTCTATTGCCTCAGGTACAAAAAAAAAAAAAAAAAAGCTTGTGAGCCCTTTGGGGACAAGGGAAAAATATATAGAGTACCTGAATGTACTCAGCTTTGACCAGTAGAAAAGTGGTATAGCCTAGTTAAATAAATAAAACTCTAGGAGACTGCCTAGTTCACATTGAGCCTGATCCCTGAAGGGGCACATCTAGGCTGTCTGAATAGCCTTGAGCAGCATAGGCCCATCAGCTCCTGATTCTGCACTACAGGAGCAAGATGTTCCTGTGGGTGCAGAACTGGGCACTGGGAGACAACCTGGCATGCTCCTGCATAGCTGTGAGGATGTCCTCCCTGCAGCACAACCTGCCTGCTGCTGTTGGGACCCCAGGTTCCCTGCCACCTGACCCCAGTGAGAGCAGTCAGGGCTTGGATCAAGTGGCAGAGACCCACTGTGCTTGTCACTGCTGCTGGGGGGCTGGCCATCGGACCCAGACGGGCAGCTAGCATTTATTCCACCTCCAAGCTGGTTGTCCCCCTGGTGCTCCCCAGATGTACAGGGCCATGACTGGAATTGGCCCTGTACATCCAGGTGACAGGACTACTCCTGCTCCACTCACTCTCTGCCCCCATGGCACCCTTATCGCCGGCAGCATGCACAGTGGCTCTGTGCATGCAGGGGGCCAGAAAGTGTAATAATGTCAAAGGCAGATAGTGGGGCTGGATGTCCCACTGGGATGTTCAGCCCTGCTATCCACCTTCCTGGATTGGGCCCATAAGGGGTAGTGACAGTCCTGCCTCTTGAGGAGAGGTCTGTGGAAATACTGAATGGCACTATCCAGATAATACCACAGAATATTGGAGTCAGCACCCTTATCCAGAGAGCTTCCTGTTGGCCGTTCAGCTAAGGGTTCTGAACTTCATGCCCTAAGTTATAAAGACTGACAATTTCCAACCATTAAATTGAAAATAAAGTTCCTTTTTCTACCCTTGTGTTGTCTAGCCATTTTGTTCTCAATCATGTTGATCTCAGTCTCTGGTTTGGCTTCTGTCTTTAACCCTTTCCATTCTGAGCCCAAAACTCTCGGTATCCAAAATTCTGACTAAATATTCCTATCAAATGGTATATAATACATGACCATAGCAGAAGGAAAATCACTATTAGAACATATTGAATAAGACGGGTACAATTTTCCTGAAACATGCAAAAATTAACCCGGCTGCAGAATGTGGATTAAAAATTTAAAGTAGGCCTTCAAAGGGTTAACTCACTATCTTTCAGAGTTCTTCCATTTATTCTTCATGCTTTCTATCAAGCCAGATTTCACTCTTCCTTCTTACCTTCAAGTCCTCAATTTCCCTCTTTTTAGTGCATCTAATAACCACTTTTCAACACTTAACAGAGTTCTTCCAGTTCTCCAACTCTCTCCTTCCCCAGCCTCTTATTTCCCAGTCTTTAACCATCCCCCTTCTCTTTGCCCCTTCCCCATGTTCAGCATCTATCCCCTTCTCTCCTCTGCTGTCGAGGTTGACCTCATCCAGTATCTGCCACCTCTTCCCCCTCCCCCCATTCAGTGCCTCCTCCACATTTTCTTATCCCATCCCCCCAATGTCCAGCATTGCCCTTCTCTTTCTCCTCCAACCCATGTCCAACATCTTCCCTCTCTTTCTCTCTATCCTCCCCCCATGTCCAGCATCTCATCTTTCATTCCCTATCCCTCCATATCCAACATTTTCTCTCTCTCTTTCTCTCTCCCCATGTCCCCCCTAACTCCAGCATCACTCCTCCCTACTTTTTCCCCCCATCTCCCCTTTCTTACTCTCACGTTCAGTTTCTCCCTTCTCTTTCCCTCTCCCTACCCCCTCATGTCCAGCATCTCCCCCGTGTGGATCATCTCCTTCCCCCCATCAAGCATCTCCCCTCCCCCTCCATGTCCAGCACGCCCTCTCCATCTCCCTTTGTCTCACTGCCCCTCCACCATGTCAAGCTTCTTTTGTCTCCCTCCGCCCTGCATTCAGCATCTATTATCTTTAGTACTGTATACTCCTCGCTGCCACTTAGTATCTCTTCCCCCTTCCCAAACCCAGGTGCTCGGCATCTTTTCTTTCCCCTCCCTGCGCTGTCATCTGTGCCGCTGCTGCATCTCCCAAACTCGGCGGCAATAAAATCCACAATAAATGTGAGACTTTTGAAACGTCCACGCACTTCAAAGGCCTTGCCCTTCCTGCCCCATTAATGCACCAGAGGGGGCGGGACCAGCAAGGTCTTTGAAGCGCACAGACATCTCAAAGGTACCGCATTTATTGTGGATTTTATTGCCGAGTTTAGGAGAAGGAGAAGTGGCAACGGCACAGATGACAGCGCGTGGCGGGGAAAGAAAAGATGCTGAGGACTGCACTTTCTTCTCATTTGATTGCTACTGCCACTGCTGACCTCAGGAAGTGGGCGTGGCAATGGCAGCGGCGGCCGATGGAAGAGGGGAAGGCTAGGCTGGGTGGCGTTATATAACAAAGAAAAGATTTAGGCAGGAGTGATGCATCCACAGCTGGAATGTTTTGGGGACCCTTCTTGCCGCCCCCCCTAGGATTTGCCACTTGAAGCAACGGTCTCATCCTGCCTAATGATAGAGCCGCCTCTGTCTGCAACCCAGGGACTGGGATGGAGAGAGAAGACTGCTGGTGAAGCCCTGGGCTCAAAGAAGGCTTGACCTTCTCCTCGGGAACTAACGCAAGCCCTCCCTTTGCCCCTTTGCCATAGCTTTCCCTTTGCCTGGAAGGAGAGATATGGCTGTGGTCCTGCCCACTGTGAACCTGGAGGATCACAATATTCTAACTCTCCCATCTTAACTAGCATTTGCACACTTCAAAGTTTGTATTTTGTTCATATTAATAATCTGGTTATCAGTTGACAGGGTGATTTGGAATCTTTCAACTCTGCCTGCTTTACTTAAGGGCATCTGAGTTACTTTTACCTTTATTTGAACTTCTCTATCGCGACACCCTAACTTCCCTGTTTTGCTAGTATCTTTCAAGGATACATCATTCCTTAGTATGTGCTTTTGGGTAACCGTCGGCTTTCCCCCATTATCTAGTTTAAAAACTGCTCTGTCTCCTTTTTAAAGGTTAATGCCAGCAGCCTGGTTTCACCCTGGCTAACGTGGAGCCCATCCTTTCAGAAGAGCCCCTCCCCTAATTCCCCAGAATGCTGCCCAGTTCCTAATAAATCTAAAACCCTCTTCCTTGCACCATCATCTCATCCATAGGGCCCTTTATTTTGCAGTTAATATGCCTTTAGCATGAACATTAAAGTGCATTAAGGGCCCAGACTCTGTGGTAGCTGTCGGGGGTGTGGACAGCATGTTCCTGGCAATTACCACACAGATGTCGGTCCTTACGCAGCAAAACTCTCCTTATCCAGGATCTTGCCCTTAGGTCCTCTTTCGACCTCCTTCTTCTGACTGAGACGTGGCTTAGGGACGGGGAGGATGCCCTCCTCGCCCGCTGTCTTCCCCCCGGTTTTTCTGCGGTCTCCACTCCACGTCTAGGTAAACCCGGTGGCGGTGTGGCCGCTCTGATACGGCCCACCCTCTCCTTTACTCAGCTTTTCCACCCATCGCTCCACTACCCAGAAGCCCTTCTGCTCCACCTCCACACTTCCCCCCCTATGCATGTGCTCCTTATTTACTCCCTCCCCGCTCTTCGCCCTGAGCTTTGGGATTCCCTTCTCTTGACTATCACGGATCTTTCTCTCGCTTTCCCCCATCTACTCATTGCCGGGGATTTCAATTTACACTTGGACTCGCCCACTTCAACCAGGGATCTCTCTCCTACAGGATCTATCCCTCGTGCAACATGTTCCTTTCCCTACTCATCAGGCCGGGCACACCCTGGACCTATTCCTAACATCATCCTCTTCCTCTCTTGCACTTTCTAATCTTTCCTCTATGCCTCTCCGTCTTGTGCTCTCATTCACAGGGGCCTCACTCTTCCTCCCCCTCCTCCTTCTCCTCCCTCTACCCCTCTTCCTCCGCGGCTTTCCCGTGCCCTTTCATCTCTCACCATCCATCAATTTCCCACAGCAACCGAACTTCTACCCTCTGACTTTTCCCTCCTCTCTCCCAACTCCCAAGCTACCCTCTGGTCAACAGCTCTTTCAACTGCTCTTGACCGTATTGCCCCTCTGCACCCTCAGCCGTCCCGCCGCCGCCCCACGCATCCCTGGTATCATGGGGGTCTACGGCTCTTATGCACGCAGCTTCGCAGAGCAGAGCGACTGTGGCGTAAGAGTCCTTCACTCACCTCACTTACATTCTTTAAATCTAGTTACTCCCACTACCGCTCTTCCGTCCATCTCGCCAAACGCACATTTTTCTCTAATGCCATTCTGAATGCCCCAAATCAGACTCGGCACCTTTATTCCACCCTCCGGTCTCTTACCTCCCTTCACTCCCCAGCCTCAGCTCCTCCAGTCCCTCCCTCTCCTCAGCCCTCCCTTCTAGCTGCCTGCTTCAGCAATAAGATCTCCTCTTTGAGAGCTTCTTTACCTTCCTGCCCTCCTCCGATTCTCTCTCCTCCCCCTTCTGCCTCTCCCCCACCCATTTCTCAAACCTCCCACTGTTGGGAATCCTTATCACTGATCACTCCCCCTGAACTTCACCATCTCATCTCTTCCTCAAAGAAGACTTCCTGCTCTCTAGATCCCATTCCTTCCTCCTGGCTTCTGGAATCCTCACTGGGTCTCCTTCCCTATATTCTTACTATGTTTAACTCCAGTCTTTCTACAGGGTCCTTCCCCCACTCCTGGAAACATGCCTTAATTCGCCCCCTCCTTAAAAACCCTTCACTTGATCCCTTGGTTCCCGCCCACTACCGTCCTGTCTCCAACCTTCCCTTTCTCTCAAAGCTCCTACAGAAATTCGTATTTGCACAACTTTCACATCACCTTGATTCCACCAATTTTCTTCACCCTCGTCAATCGGGTTTCCGTCAGGGTCACAGTGTCGAAACTATTCTTCTTGCCTTTACTAACGCACTGCATGTAGCTCATGATCGTGGTGATATCTCGGTGGCGGTTGCACTTGATCTTTCTGCTGCTTTTGATCTAGTTGATCACTCCCTCCTTCTTCTTCGTTTACGGGAAGCGGGTCTCTGTAGTACTGTTCACCGCTGGTTCCACTCTTTTCTTTCCTCTCGTTCGTGTGCAGTTCTGTCACCTTCCTCCTCTACCCCTCCCTCGGACTCCTTCCCTCTTTCCTGTGGGGTTCCTCAGGGTTCTGTCCTGGCTCCCCTTCTTTTCAACCTTTTCTTAGCCCCCTTAGCCCTCTTAATTCAACAGTCCGGATTATCGGCCTTTCTCTATGCTGACAACATTATTCTGCTTCATCACACCTCCCCTTCCTGTCCCGACCTTTCCGCGTTAAACTCCTGTCTTTCCTCTGTGGCTGATTGGTTGACTCGTAATTGTCTTCACCTTAATCTCACCAAGACTATTGCTATCTGGTTCTCTCACAACAGCCCACCCCCCACACTGGCCCCTTCCTTCTCTGGCTCTCCTGTTCCTTTAGTCTCCTCCTTTCGTTATCTTGGGGTTCACTTTGATTCTGACCTATCTTTCCATGCTCATATATCACATGTCACCAAATCCTCCTTCTTCTTCCTCCGACAAATCCATGCAGTTCGCCCCTTCTTATCCCCTTCAGCTCTCACCACTCTGCTGCTATCTTTGGTTATATCACGGGTTGATTTCGCAAACTCAATCTTTGTCGGCCTTTCTAAATCCCAACAGTCCCGCTTACAACGGATTCAGAACACTGCTGCCCGTCTGGTCACCCATTCTTCCCCCCGTGATCACATAACACCCCTACTATTTCGTCTTCATTGGTTGCCCTTTCCCCACCGTGCTCATTTCAAGCTGCTTATCCTGGTTCATAAAGCTCTTCATACAGGCACCCCTCAATACTTAACTGACCTTCTTTCCTTTCACTCTCCTAGGTACACCCCTCGCTCCTTCCACCTTAACCGCCTCACTCTTCCCTCCCCTTCCCGTGCCCACCTACAATCTACTTGTTCTTCTGCTTTCTTTTTTGCTGGCCCCGCCCTCTGGAATTCCCTCCCCTCCTCACTCCGCCTGGAATCTCATCACCCCACTTTTAAAACAGAACCTGAAAACCCACCTCTTTTCCCTGGCGTTTGATGTCCCCTCTCCCTTCGTGTGAATCCCACTTGCCCTGTCCTCTGCTTTCCTCGTGTTTGTTCTCCTTTGTTTTTTTCTTGTCTCTCCTGTTTTATTGCTTTTCTATCAAGAATTTGTATTTCCTTTCCATTTCGTTGGCTTTGGCCTTCTTTTAAATTTGGTTTTATTGTACACCGCTTTGCCTACCACTGAAAGGCAGTTTTTATCAAATAAAATAAAACATAAACATAAACATGTGTACACTGACACAGAGTTGCCAAGTTGCTTAGCTCCAGAAATGAGATTTTAAACCAGTCCTGGATTTCTGACAACCTCATTCGGATGCATTATGATACCTGCAGCACTGATTCCAATGGATAAAATCAGGAACTACAAATAACATACTGCATCGCAATTCAAATTTAAAACCAGAACTGGCAAAATATCTCACTCCTGGAATTAGGTAACTTGGCAACCATAGAGGCGTCGCTAGGTGCATCTGCACTTATTGCTACATTGATACGGTGTGATATGTATCCCACGCTAACTTCAATGTGTTCTGTATGCCATACTCCACACATATCCTGTCCATTCCCTGCCCCTTTGCATGAAGTACAATTATATTTTAGCAGCCGGTAGCTGTCATCTCCGTGCAGTAGCAGCTACTACTCTTGGCATCGTACTGGGCAGACTAGATGGACCATACTGGTCTTTATCTGCCGTCATTTACTATGTTACTATGTTACTGTGGGCCATTAACCACTTAGCAGGCTTAAATAAAAGGGTACCAAAGTCTCATTAAGAGGAAAGGTTTCCCCCACATCAGAGTTGCTAGGAACACATAACAATAAATCCTAGCTTTTTATTCTTTCCAAGCCAATAGAAGTTGGAAAAAATGATACAAAGGGAGTTGAACAATGTCTGTCTGTCTGCCTGTCCATCTGTCTAGGGGCAAAATAACTCTCCGAAAATTAAACAGAATCAGATGAAACCTGGCTTGGGTTAAAACCGGTCAAAAGACACATTGGATTCCAAAATGAGCCATATTCGTCTGGAGATTTCAGAAAAATAAGTAAATAAGCTCCCCGCTCAAAAAAATAGCTCATTACATTACTGCAGGAGGAGTTCCAGCTTCTGCAACACAGAAATTTACATACAATGAGCTCAGCAGATAGACAATTGCTCCTATTTTCAACGCTCTCCAAATCTCAAACCCCATATTGTCCAGAACTCAAAAAATACTTCCTGCAAATGCCTCTAACTCCCCAAAACTGCCACAACCCTGCAAACTGACCCTATCTCCAAACTCTAGCCCCAGTAACTGCCCCACCACCCAACCAACTGCCCCATCCCACAAAGGTACCCCTCATAACTGCCCTGCTAAAATGCAGTCTTCCACACCCCAAAAGAATACCCTCCCCACATCTGCCCCAACAACCTGCAATGCATCTCACCCCAAATCTACCCCTTGCAATTGCCCCAATACCCTGCAAATTTCCTCAACCCTAAAAAATACCTCCACAATTGCCCCACCACTGCACAAACTGCCCAACAACTTAAAAACTACTCAACTGCCCCCACTCCCAAAGCCTATCCCTGCAGCTTCCCTATCACCCTGCAAGCTGCCTCCACTTAAGAAATATCCCAACTACCCCAGCATCCTGCAAATTACCTCCACCCCAAAATATACTCCTCTGCATCTGCCCTACCACTCTACAAATTGCCTCACCCCCAAAACGTAGCCCCAAAGAACTCTACCACAACCCACCTCCAAACCTTACCCCACAATTGCCCCAACACTCCACTAAACTACCTCCACCACCAAAACCTACTCCTGCTACTGCCTCCACATCCAAAAGCTACTATCACAGTAATTGCCCCACAATCCTGCAAACTGCTCCACCCCCCACAATAACTGCTGAAACTACAGATAAATATACAACATAAAGATATCTACACACACAGGCAATGCAGAGAGGTTGTAAAGAATTCAGTGCCATGAACTATGCTCTGAATGCTTTTCCCAATTGTTGATGTGAGATGATAGTGCCTCTGTATAAGATTTTGGCGAGACCTCATTTGGAGTATTGTGTGCAATTCTGGAAACCACACCTTCAAAAGGATATAAACAGGATGGAATCAATTCAGAGGGTGGTTACCAAAATGGTCAGTGGGCTTCTTCATAAGTACCTAGAAGGGTGGTTGTTCCAGTCACCATCTCCGCTGCTGTACTCCCTCTCCCTGAAGAGGTTACCATTCTGCTTGCTGCCTCCACTTCTGGACCTCCCTCTGCCTGAGAGGTTGCTGCTCTGTGCTCTGCTCTCAGTCACTGCTTCATGACCTCTAGCTGGAAGGGTCACTGTTGCAAGACCTCTACCTGGAGGGGTCACTGCTGAACTCCAGGCACCTCTTTTCCCAGGGACTATCCACTCTGGATTCCAGAACTCTGCTACGTGGCTAATCTTCCGCCAGCCCCGATACACTCATATAACTTCTTTTCTAAAATCACTTCACTGGCTCCCCTTCCATTTCCATATCCAATTCAAACTTCTCCTTCTAACATATAAATGCATTCACTACTGCCCCTCATTACCTTTCCTCTCTTCTCTCTCCCGAGTCCCAACAACCCTCCTTATGAACTCCGCTCCTCCTCAGGCTTTGTTTTCTCTAAGCCCTTTTCTTCTTGTGCAAACTCCAGACTTTGCTTTTTTCACCTTGCTGCTCCTTATGGAAAAACTTAGAGAAGCTAGCAAAGTAGTCAGGAAAGCAAAGATACAAAAAGAAGAAGAAATATCTAATGCAATAAAATGCAGGGATAAGACCTGCCAGATATATTAGTGAGAGGAGGAAGGGCAAAAGTGGTATTGTCAGACTCAAGGGTGAAGGGGAAGAATGTATAGAAACTGATCAGGATAAAGCAGAATTGCTTAACAAATATTTCTGTTCTGTGTTCACAGATGAAGGGCTAGGAGGAGGACTCAGAAAACAACAGGGATCTCAAATGATTTTCAGACATCTATGTTTGTGAGGAACTAAAAGTAGACAAAAGGATGGGTACAGATGGGATACAGTCAAGAATACTGAGGGAACTTGGGAACATTCTAGCAGCTCTATTGTCTGACCTTTTCAATGCTTCTTTGGAGTCAGGCGTGGTGCCAGAGGACTGGAGAAAGGCACATGTGGTCCCTTTACAGAAAAGCGGACGTAAGGATGACATTGAGAACTACATGCCAGTTAGTCTAACTTCTTTAGTTAGTAAATTATTGGAAGGGCTACTAAAAGAGAGAATAGTGAGGTTTCTGGAGTCCAATGCATTGCAGGATCCAAGGCAGATTGGATTCACCAGAGGCAGGTCTTGTCAGACAAATCTGATCGATTTCTTTGACTGGGTGACCAGGGAGTTGGACCCAGGGAGAACCCTAGATATGGTGTACTTAGATTTCAATAAAGCCTTCGACATCGTTCCACACAGGTGACTTATAAACAAGCTGAGCATCATAGGGATCGACCCTAAAATTACTGATTGGGTTAGAAATTGGTTGTGTGGGAGGGGAAAAAGGGTACAGGTAAATTGAGCTCACTCTGAGGAGAAGGAGGTTACTAGTGGTATGTCACAGGGATCTGTCCTTGGTCCAATTCTTTTTAACATCTTTGATAGTGATATTGCAGAACGGCTGTCGGGTAAGACTTGCTTGTTTGTGGATGATACCAAAATCTGCAATAGAGTAGATACCCAGGAAGGAGTAGATAACATGAGGAGGGATCTAGCTAAGCTTGAAGAATGGCCTAGATTTTGGCAGCTGAAATTTAATGCTAAAAATGCAGGGTCATGCATTTGGAAAGCAAAAATCCTAAGTAATGGCACAGTGTAGAGGGTGAGGTACTTCTATCCATTAAAGAGAGCGAGACATGGGTGTAATTATGTCTGATGATTTTAAAGCAGCTAAATACATAGAAAAGGTGACCATGAGAGCGAGAAGGATGCTTGGGTATTTAGGGAGAGGAATGGCCAGCAGAAAAAAGAAGGTGATAATGCTTCTGTATAAGACTCTGGTGTGACCTCATTTGGAGTATTGTGTGCAATTCTGGAGATCGCACCTTCAAAAGATATAAGCAGTTTGGAATCAGTGCAGAGGGTTGCTACTAAAAGGGTTACTAAATTGAGGACAGCTTTAAAGGTCTTAATATGTATCCTTTAGAGCAGTGGTTCTCATCCTTTTTTGTACCGTGACCCCTTTTACCATTGGTCAACTTGTGATGACCCCCAATGATAAAATCAAACGCGTCTCCCTTCCTTTACCGTTAACGCACTGTCGCTGTAATCATTTGTTGAATTATTAATATATTATAGGCCTTTGCAATATGTTTTGTATTTATAAAATTTACTTATTTAAACCACAATAATTAATCACAACAACAAGTAACAATATTTGATTTCAAAATTATGATGATTTTGTAGTCAAATCACTAATATGAAATAAAATTATTTTTTCTACCTTTGTTGTCTGACCAATTTATTCTCTGATCATGCTGGTCCCGATCTGAGGCTTCTGCTTTCCTGTCTTCTCTTAGTTCTCTTTCTGTGGTCTATGATTCATCTGCCACTTCTTATCTCTTCTTTTGTTTTCTTCACTTCTTTCCATCAGCCTATTTCCAGTCCCCGTAAACCTTCCCTGTATCAGCCCCTTTCCAGTCCTCCCTCCCAGTACGTTCCAATGTCAACTTGCATTCCCATGACTGCCACTGGTGTCCATTCCTTTCCAGTCCCCCTCCTTCCCCACTGTCCAGCTCCTTCTAGTCCAAATACCATGGCAGCCCCTCTCAGCATCCACTCCCTTCCAGTCCCATTCTCCCATCCCTTCGCATCAGCCTATTTGTAGCCCTAGCCCCCAGTTTTCTTCCAAGGCCAGCAGCTCTATCCTTCCCTCCCCACCATCAGCCCATTACCAGTCCTAGCCTCCCTGATCAGCTCATTTCCAATGCTAGCCCCCCAAAGCCCATTACCAGTCCTACCCCCCCCATCAGCCCATTACCAGTCCTAGCCTCCCCGATCAGCTCATTTCCAATGATAGTCCCCCCTCAGCCCATTACCAGTCCTACCCCCCAATCAGCCCATTACCAGTCCTAGCCTCCCCTAATCAGCTCATTTCCAGTGCTAGTCCCCCCTCGACCCATTACCATTGCTAGCTTTCCCTAATCAGCCCATTACTAGTCCTACCCCCTATCACTCCATTACCAATCCTAGCCTCCTCTAATCAGGCCATTTCCAGTCCTAACCTCCCCGATCAGCTCATTTCCAATGCTAGCCCCCCATCAGTCCATTACAGGTCCTACCCCCCTATCAGCCCATTACCATTCCCAACCCATTGATCAGTCCATTCCCAATCCTAGCCTTCCCTAATCAACCCATTACCAATCCTAACCCCCCCAATATGCCCATTACCAGTGCTAGCCCCCCCATCAGCCATTATAATCCTAACCCGCACTGTCTCTCCCCTCTGTCCAGCATTTATCCCGTCTCTCCTCTTTGTCCATGTCAGCCCCCCTCCCTCCCTCCATGTCATCCCCCCTCCCTCCAACCATCCATCCATGTCAGCCCCCCTCCCTCCCTGTCAGCCCCCCTCTGTCCATGTCAGCCCTCCCTCCCTCCATCCATCCATCCTCCCAGGTCAGCCACGTCCCTCCCCCATGTCAGCCCCGTTGCAGGTTCCCTGCCCCCTCCTCCCCTCTCCCTATGTCTGCCTGCTACTGCCCTGTTCTTCTGCAGCCACGGTTTCCTGTCTCTTAGCGAACCGCAGCTGTGCCTGTGAAGCCACTGCGGAGCCTGTCTGTCTCTCAACGGGCTCCATGCAGCATTCTCCCGCCTCCAAAGGAAGTTCTTTACCACTTCCTTTGGAGGCGGGACAATGCTGCACGGAGACCATCGAGAGATGGGAAGGCTCCACAACATTTTCACAGGCACAGCCGCAGTTCCCTAAGAGGCAGGGAGCCGTGGCTGCAGAAGAAGGGAAGCGGTGAGTTTGCCGTTGCTGAGAAGCGGACTCGGCAGCATCAGCAACTTGTGATCTTTTTTATTTTTTACTTTTATTTTTTTTAATTTAGCGGAGTTAAATCTGCTAAATCCTGTGGCAACCCCCGTGGGGGTCGCGACCCACAGGTTGAGAACCGCTGCTTTAGAGGATAGACGGGAGTGGGGAGATATGACAGATTTGTTTAAATACCTCAATGGCATAAATGCACAGGAGGAGAGTCTCTTACAATTGAAAGCAAGCTCTGCTACAAGGGAACATAGATTGAGGGTGAAAGGGGATAGACTCAGGAGTAATATGCAGAAATCTTTCTTTACAGAAAGAGTGGTAAATGAGTGGAATAGTCTCCCAATGGAGGTGATAGAAACGAGGGCAGAATCTGAATTCAAAAAGTATGGGATAAATACAGAGGTTCTCTAAAGGAAGAAGGGCACAATTGTAGCTGATGGAAGGGCAGACTAGATAGGCGATATGATCTTTTTCAGCCGTCATGTTTCTATGAATGGAACAAACATCCTCTATCTTTACGTCATGTCTCTTCTCTCCCCCTCTTCAAATCCATGCTAAAGACTTACCTCTTTGAGGCTGCATTTGGATCCTAGTCCCTTGTTCTCCTTGTCTCCTTCCCTATTTGAACCCCCCTTGTTTCTCTTGTATCGTTCTGTCTGTCTGTCTTGATTAGATGGTAAGCTCTACGAGCGGGGACTGTCTTCTTTATATGTTTGTACAGCGCTGCGCGTGCTTTGTAGCACTATATAAATGATTAATAGTAGTAGTAGTAGGACTAAGGCACAATAGTTTGAACTCTTTGTGATTCCATCTCTTGGCGATTCTGCTTAACTGAGCACATGGCCTGCACTTTGCCATCTTGGAGGGACCCCTCCCCCTCTTAGTTAAAGGCCAAGAGGCAGGCAGGAAACTAGAGAGAAAACATGCAAGCGCTCTCTTCTATCAAACAGCTGTTCATACTGTACTCAGGACCTAGGTCACACTCCTTCCCTTTTTGGTAAGGTTGACCTTCCTGGTGAAAGCATAGTTACTCACCTGTAACTGGTGATCTCCGGGAATAGCAGGAATTTAGTCTTCACATATGGGTATCATCGGTACCGACGGATCCTGCGTGGGAACGCTCCCCAGCGTCCAATTAGAAAGCTTTTGGGAGCATCCCACAGCGCCTGCGTGCTGCCTTCCCGCCTTTCCCAACTGCCTCTCTCCAGTTGAGTTTTAAAGCTGAGACAAAGAGAGAGAGAGAGGGAAAGAGATAGATAGAGAGATACAACTCCTAGGGAAGGTGGGTGGGTTGTGAGGACTAAATTCCTGATGTTCCCGGAGATCACCTGTTACAGGTGAGTAACTATGCTATCTCCAGGAACAAGCAGGAATGTAGTCATCACATATGGGGACTCCCTAGCTTTAGGTGCCAGGGAGAGACCCCAGAAGTTGTGTGTCCCTGAGAAGGGCTCCACTTCCCCCCATGGATCTCTGGCATCCTACCAGGGATGGCGGGTAGGAGTTGATTAGGTATGGAACAGGTGTTGGAGAACAGCCTGACCAAACTAGGCATCCCGGCGGGAGTTCTTGTCCAAGCAGTAATGGGCTATGAAGGTATGAACCGAGGCCCAAGTGGCTGCTCGACAGATGTCGTCGATAGACACAGAGTGCAGATGAGCTATTGAGGCTGCCATGGCTCTCACATTGTGAGCTGTGACATGGCCCTCCAGAGAAAGGTTCTTACTCTGATAGGCAAAGGAAATACACTGAGCAATCCAGTTAGACAGTGTTCTCTTGGAGACTGGATGTCCCAAATGAGAAGGATCAAAAGCAACAAAGAGTTGAGAGGACTTTCTATGTTGCTGTGTTCTTTGTAAGTAAAAGGCTAAAGCTCTTTTACAGTCCAAGATATGAAGATTCCTCTCTGCATTTGATGCATGAGGCCTTAGAAAAAAAACACAGGTAGGTAGACCGCTTGGTTTAGATGAAAAGGTGAGACCACCTTTGGCATAAAGTGTGGATGAGTCCTAAGGACTACCTTGTCATGATGGAACCTTGTATAAGGTGGATCAGCTACTAGCGCTTGCAACTCATTAATGCGGCGTGCTGATGTGATTGCAATGAGAAAGATAACCTTCCAAGAAAGGAATTTCAAGGAGGTAGTACCTAAAGATTCAAAGGATGGCTTCATGAGCTGCCCAAGAACCAGGTTTAAGTCCCATGCTACCGGTGGTGGCCTAATGGGAGGCTTAGTTAGAAGAAGGCCTCTCATAAATCTTGCTATAAGAGGATGAGAGGAAATAGGTTGTCCATTTAGAGGCTTAAAGGAAGCTGCAATAGCACTCAAATGGACTCTTACTGAGTTAGTCTTAAGTCCTGCATTGGATAAATGAAGGAGATACTCCAGCAATGATTCCAGAGGTATCGCAAGGGGGTTAAGACCCTTCTGCAAACACCATATGGTAAACCTTTACCACTTAAAAGCATAAGAGCATCTTGTGGAAGGTTTCCTGGAAGCAAAAAGAATATCTTTTACATGCTGAGGAAGATTAAGATCTTGGAGATCTAGGCCTTCAGCAACCAAGCCCTGAGATGCAGAGACTGGGGATTTGGATGCCATAACATTCCATCCTCCTGAGATAGGAGATCTGGAGCAGACCCTAACTCCAGGGAGGAAGCTTGAGAGAGACGTAGAAGCAGAGGGTACCAAACTTGCCGTGGCCAATGTGGAGCTATGAGAATCATATGGCCTCTGTCTCTCTGAAGCTTGAACAGGGTTTTGGGAATTAGGGGAATGGGTGGAAAGGCATACAGGAAGTCTTGACCTGTGATAAGGAAGCTTATCATAGCTCAGGAAGAAGCTATAGTAAAGGTGAAGTGACTCTGAACAAGCAACCTGTCAGTTCTGGTAGAAATAAGAAAACAGAATCTTTCCATAAAAGACTACCAGTCCCAGAATGCACCAGGTTTCCAACAGCCATTAGAGGAGCTGAAGTGGGGAAACGTTTGTTCAATCAGGAGGGCTATGAGGTAATCCCTAAGCACTCATCTCAAAGGGCAGGGCCTGATTCAGCACAGCTGCGCTGTGCTAGGGTGGAGCACTCATCTAAGCAGAATAAAGGTAGAGTTTATTCTACAGAGAATCATCCTCAGATTCTTGGAGATCCTCAGATTCATCTTAGACATCATCCTCATCTTGGACATTTTCATCATCTGGAGGATCATCAGAAGCAGAAGCCAGAGCGGACGGACAGAGAGGGCAAGAAACCCTTTGGAAGAAAGAAGAGAAAAGCATTTGGGAGGTCTAAACGAGTCCATAGCAGTACGTATACTGGAAGGCATTCCAAAGGCAAGCTTACACCATTGGACTGGGGAAAGCCAGAGGAATGGTGCTGCAGGGTTAGGAATCTCCAGATGGTACCTGTGAGGGAGACGGCTGCACTTGGAAGGGACCCTAAGACCCGTGCCAGAAGGTATCTGAAGAGAGACCCAGTGTCCAGGGATCTGGATTGGAAGGCTGGACATAAGAACTGGACTACATACTGGCCAGGCTATTTAGAGAGGAACTCTAACAGCAATGGAAGCTCAGGTATGAACACTGATCTATGCCCTAGCTATACCCTTGAAAGACAGCAGGGAAACAAGTATTCTCCTGAGAGTGCTCCATTGAGAAATTCCTCTGTGCCAATCCATGATATTGAACCCATGATTGTTGAAGAAGGGGGAGAGGTGGTAGATACAGGCTGTGAATACATGGATTGCTCTCTGTCTAAACTCCTTTGGTAATTTACTGTTACAAAGTACAACAACCATCACAAAGAAATACAAACTTGTTCTTTAATCTACTCAGAAAAGCTCCTGAGTAGGATTTGAGCCACGCAGTAGAAAGTAAGCCAGCTAAGGGATTTCAGCTGGATAACTGCTAGCAATTGAGCCTTACCTAATTGCTTGTGAGCTCTGAGGAAATCACTTCTGAGTCTATGTGTGAAGATATAAGAAGTTAACCTGAAAAGAACAGTTTTTCCCTACTTTGTGGGTTTTGTTTGTTGATTAAAGCACCGCTAAGAAAATATTAGCTAGAGCCTACAGAAAAGACCAGTTTGTTACCAACCAGGTCTTTATACTTTTGCTTTGACTGCCTGACAAGTTCAGCTGTTGTTTTCCTGATTTTGTTTTTCTAAGTTTAACACTGAAAGCAAGTATCCTGTTTTATGTGCTACCAAGCATATCTGTGTTGGGAGAAATAACCCCATAAATAAATATCTTATTGGCTTTACACTCAAGCACAACTAATTATTGTGAGCGGCTGTGTCTGGTGTGAATGGACTGCATTTCCCACAATCCCTTGCAAATCATATTGATATATGCCTTTGCCAAAACTGTGAACATTCTCACCCAGGCATCCGTCTGACAGACCCCAATGAAGGAGGAAAGCATCCCTGGCCTGAGCCTTCTGAGCTGGAATTCTGGAACAGAACCGGGGAAGTTTGGCATTCCACGGACTTGCAAAGAGGTCTATGTCCGGGGTCCCCCAAATTTGAAAAATCTTGGTTACCTGGTCTGCATGCAGAGACCATTCGTGTGGAAGCAGAACTCGACTGAGTCTGTCTGCCCAAGAGTTTTGTATGCCTGGAATATACACTGCCAGGAGATGAATCTGATGCTCTCTGGCGAGGGCCCATAGTCGCAAAGCTTCTTTGCAAAGCGACAGAGAGCCTGTTCCCCTCTGCTTGTTCACATAGAACATGGCTACTTGATTGTCCGTATGAATGAGGACTGTCTTGCAGCTGAGCAGGGTGTGGAACACTAGCAGAGCAAGGAAGATTGCTCTGAGCTCCAAGAGATTGATATGTAGATGAGTCTCCTGTGGAGACCAGGTGCCTTGGGTGGAGAGGTCTTGCAGATGAGCTCCCCAACCCATTGGAGAAGCATCTGTTGTGAGAGTTGCTTGGGGTAAGGGTTGTTGAAAAGGGGACCCCAGCAACAGGTTTTGAGTGGACTTCCACCACTGGAGGGACAAAATAAGGCAACTTGTGTTTGCTATTTTGTCTGACAGGCATCCTGATGCCTGGGTCCATTGGGTGGATAAAGTTCACTGAGCTGCCCTTATATGGAAGTGAGCATAGGGAACCACATGCACAGTAGATGCCATGTGGCCTAGTAGTTGTAACATTTCTCGAGCAGTTAGATGAGGCTTTAGCACTGCTTGAGAAGCTAACTGCACTATGCGAAGGCAACGGGCCTGGGGGAGATAGGCCCTTGCTTTTCTGGTATCCAGCAAAGCTCCTATGAACTCTAAAGACTGAGTGGGAATTAGACTGGATTTTGGGATGTTTATTACCAGCCCTAAATACTGAAGGATACGCATTGTGCAGGATAGAGAAGTCCTGGCCTCTGACTCTGTTGGGGCTCGAATGAGCCAGTCATCTAAGTAGGGGAAGACGAATATCCCTAGAGTGTGGAGTAATGCTGCTACTACAGTCATGCATTTCGTGAACACCCTTGGTGCTGAGGCCAGGCTTTCTATATTGGTAGTGCTTTCCTTGAAAAAGGAACCGAAGGAACCTTCTGTGGGTTGGATGGATGAGGACATGGGTGTACGCATCCTTGAGATCTAGAGAACAAAGCCAGTCCTGACTCTGAAGGTATGGCAGCAGAGATCCGAGAGAAATCATCTTGAATTTCTCCTTGACAAGGAATTTGTTCAATTCTCTGAGGTCTAAGATAGGTCTGTAACCCCCTGTTTTCTTTGGGATAAGGAAATAAGGGGAATAGAACCCTGTACCCTGCTGATGAATGGGTACTTCTTCTATTGCCCCTTGGGCAAGAAGGATAGCGACCTCCTGACCTAACAGGTTGATGAGAGAGGTCGGAGAATTGAACTGCTTTACTATTGTGTGAGGGGGCATGCTTGAAAAATGAAGCTTGTACCCCCTCCTTTATGATGGAGAGTGTCCAATGCTCTGCTGTTATCTGCCCCCATCTGGGGGCAAAATGACATAACCTTCCTGGAATGGTGGAAGGCTCTGGTCCCCTGAGAGCCAGGAAGGCTAAGTTCTCTAGCTGAAAGTCAAAGGCCCTGTGGAGGCTGAGATTGCTGGCCTGGCTGAGGCTTAGCAGTCTTTGCTTTCTTCTGTTTGGGTGGTTGCTGACTTTTCCTGGCAAGCTGACCTGCAGAATGTCCCTGCTGAACATAAGCAGGATAATATTTTCTCTTTTTAGAAAAGAATGGTTTCTTGAACAATTTCTTTCTAGCAGGATCAGCTGTGAACTTGGATAACCTATCCAAAGTGGAGTTGTCAGCATCCATCTCATTGGCCTTTTCCTGCCAATCTTTACCAAACAGGTTCTCACCAGTACAAGGGATATTTCCCAATTTGTCTTGTACCCAGAGCTCTAGATCAGATGCCTGGAGCCAAGCAATTCTACGTGCACCTATGGCAATCGCCGAGGTTCTGCTTATGCACTCAAAGCAGTCAAAGGTTGCACGGTTGGCAAATTTAGAAACATCTTGGGCATGTTTGACCAAAGTGAGAAAATCCTGTCTTCTATCCTCAGGAAGAATAGGACTTAAAGCTTCTAAATCATCTGTGACCTCCTTCAGGAACATTCCCATGTAGAGACTATAGGAACTGATCCTGGCAGAAAGCATGGAAGCTTGGAAGACCCGATGTCCAAAAGCATCCAGGGTTCTGCACTCACGTCCTGGAGGATTAGAGGCATGCCTCTTTGCACACTTGATCCTTCTCATAGCTGATTCCACTACAATAGAGTGGTGAGGAAGATGAGTCTTTTGGAAACCAGGAGAAGGAGGGTCTTGATACATAGTATCCAGTCTGCGAGAATGAGGAGAGGTGGTAAGAGGTGTCTCCCACATCCTTAACATGAGATCATATAAAATCTCATGAATGGGCAAGGTAGCTGCCTCCTTAGGAGTTTTGGGATATTGTAGAATTTCCAACTCCATGGCCCTTGGCTCTGTTTCAGGGGCCACAGTAATGGACAGGCCCCGAGCCACCTCCCTGATAAAATCCTGGAAGGAAATATCCTCTGGAGGAGACATCCTGCGCTTAGGGGAGGAGGGCTCCTCTGGGAGAAGTATTCCTGCATCGACAGAACTGTCAGAATCCTCAGATTACCGGGAGTAACCGTTACCAGGGTATCGGTACCGAAGAGCATCGGATTACTGGGTACCGGCAAAGCAGACACCGATACCGATGCCGGGGCCGGTACCGGTCGAATTGTCTGTCGCGGTTCCGAGGGCGTCGATGCCACAAGGAGAGCCGCCAGACTGCGCTCAATAGCCAGGACTCTCTGGTCTATCGACGCTGCCAATGCCTGGATGTCGGTACCGGAGGAGACCGCTGGTACCCCAGAGCATGGCACCAGTAGTTCTGCCGAGGTCGAGGCCTCGGCCTCGAGAACATCCTGGAGCCCCGATAATGCTTTGGAAGCCGAAGCCTCCCGCCGGGGCAATTTTGCCGGTGCAGAATCCTCAAGGTCAACGCCAGAGGCATCTCGATGCTTAGAAGGAGATCTACCCTTTGAGGACCGGCTGGACTTATGTTTAGTTACCTGAGATCCACGTGAGGAAGAAAAAGCCCTGGAAGACGTCAATGCCACCGAAGCTGCATCAGAGGGAAACAGAGTACTGAGCTTAGCAGCTCGGTTCTGCTGACCTCTTTTAGACATCATGGTGCAGGACATACAATCCGTGATGGAGTGGTCAGGACCTAAACATTTTAGACACCATTCATGGCTGTCGGTGACGGAAATGGTACCGCCACACTTGGTGCACATTTTGAAACCTGAGGCAGGTTTCTCCATTGTAAGGAAATGTTTTTGGGAATAAGGCCCAAAAAGACGCGTGCACCTGAAGAAAAAAGAAAAAAAAGTAGAATATATATATATATATATTTTTTTTTTAAAGACAGAAATAAGAAGAAAAAAAACGGCGGTACCGGTAAAGCGTCGAGGAAGGCAGACGCGACCACAAAAAAGAAAGAAAGAAAAAAGAATTCTTCTGCGGTGACAGGAACAACGACCTGCTGGCTCCGCGGAAAAAGAAGAACTGGAGAGAGGCAGTTGGGAAAGGCGGGAAGGCAGCACGCAGGTGCTGTGGGATGCTCCCAAAAGCTTTCTAATTGGACGCTGGGGAGCATTTCCGCGCAGGCTCCGTCGGTACCGATGATACCCATATGTGATGACTACATTTCTGCTTGTTCCTGGAGATTACATTCCTGAAGTCTTTCCACTCTCCCCAATATACAGTAGAAGGGTCCGTAGCACACCCTGCAACCAACAAATCGGCACCCCTTCACTCATTACTATTAATGGTAGGCTGCACTCCCTTTTCCCAAAATTCTTTTGTGAACTATGTTCACATGATGCTAGTATTTCTCTTTCAAATCTAGTATTGTAATAAGAAAATTGTGGTGAAGGGGCAAATACATAGCTGAAATAAAAATAAGTACTGAGGGGTAAATATTTAACATTGTATGAACAGGCTCTGATAGTCAAAGGGTTAATGTGATTGAAGCAAACAAATCAATGTATTTATTTATTTAACTGAAAAAAGGTCTATAAAGGTTATAATCACTTAGCTTTTCATGCCTCTTCTCTCGCCTGTTATTGTTGGTTCAGATAATACCGCCACTCTGTCTCTGCATGTATGGTTGCAAAACTCTTATAAGTTTGACAAAAATGGATGAGGTGATAAAAGAAGTTAGTGTAGCAGGTTTAAAAAAAGGTTTTGACAAGTTCCCAGAGAAAAAGTCAATAGTCTATTATTAAGACAGACCTGGGGAAAGCGGCTGCTATCCCTGAGTATAAGCAGAATGGAAGCTACAGTGAGCACTAAGAGGTAGGAATCAATCCCACAGCTGATGTCAGCAGTCCCGACAGTCGATGGTGGGCATGTGGACTTTGAGATTTCTTTGAGTGCTGCTTCGATGTTGCCTGTTGGAGCTGCTGCAACTGTAAAACATTCAGACTTTGTTGACATTGCAACCAGGCTGGACAAAAGTGGACAGGTCATTTTGTAGCCTCCCATGAGAGCCAGATGTGGTGCTCCTTGTCGTGGATTGGCAGCGATGCTAATCACAAGCTTCACGCCCTGTGCTGCAGTACACATGTGTCTGACTCCGACTGACCAATGTGCTGCACCCAAAGATCCCCCCACTTCCTTTATTCTCTATGGTTGGCTGCCTGGCTGGGACACAAAGGTAAATATCACCCTAGCAGCGTGCCATGAGAGAGAAAGAAGGAGGTCTGGCATGTTTGGTACCCTGCAGCAAAGCTGAAACAAATTGAAAAGTGCACACTTTACAGAGTAAAGCCTTTGACACTGTTCTGCACTGTGACTTATAAATAAATTAAGAACCTTAGGCATGGACCAGAAAATGACTGACTCATCAACATAAAACCACCTGCTGTATCACAATATCAAACTCCACTATTTGTTTGATCGGTTTTAGTAACAGCAGTATTACTATTATTATCTCTACCAGTACTAGCAGCTGGCATCACAATACTCCTCACAGATCGTAACTTAAATACTACCTTCTTCGATCCGGCTGGCGGCGGGGACCCAATCCTTTACCAACACCTATTTTGATTCTTTGGTCACCCTGAAGTCTATATTTTAATTCTTCCTGGGTTTGGTATGATTTCACACATTGTAACATACTACTCTGGTAAAAAAGAACCATTTGGTTACATGGGTATAGTCTGAGCTATAATATCCATCGGACTACTTGGATTTATCATATGAGCTCACCATATATTTACAGTTGGCAGAAATGTTGATACTCGAGCATATTTCACATCAGCAACAATAATTATTGCTATCCCTACTGGAGTGAAAGTATTTAGCTGATTAGCAACCCTACACGGAGGAGCAATCAAATGAGACGCAGCTATGCTTTGATCATTAGGTTTTATCTTTCTATTCACTGTCAGTGGATTAACTGGCATCGTTCTAGCCAACTCGTCTATAGACATTGTACTCAATGACACATACTAGGTAGTAGCCCACTTCCACTATGTCTTATCTATAGGTGCAGTATTTGCAATTATAGGGGGATTTATCCACTGGTTCCCACTATTCTCTGGCTACACCCTACACAACACATGAACAAAAATCCATTTTGGAGTTATGTTTGCTGGAGTAAACATAACCTTCTTCCCACAACATTTTTTAGGCCTTGCAGGAATACCGCGATGATACTCAGATTACCCTGATGCATATACACTATGAAATTCTATCTCATCAGTTGGATCATTAATTTCACTAGTCGCTGTCATTATAATAATATTTATTATCTGAGAAGCATTCTCAGCTAAACGAGAAGTCCTAACTACAGGACTAACAATAACAAATGTAGAGTGACTACATGCCTGCCCTCCACCTTATCACACATATGAAGAACGAGCATTTGTACAAGTACAAAAAGGGTAGGAATCAAACCCACATTTAGTTTCAAGACAATTACACAACCACTATGCCTCCTTTTTCATAAGATGTTAATAAAGCATTTACATTATTTTGTCAAGATAAAATCACGAGTTAGACCCACGTACATCTTCATGGCACAACCGGCACAACTAGGATTCCAAGATGCAGCATCACCAGTTATAGAAGAACTACTTAATTTTCATGATCACAATCTAATAATTGTATTCCTAATTAGTACTCTAGTCCTCTATACAATTACAATCATAATAACAACAAAACTAATACTAACACAATAGACGCTCAAGAAGTAGAAATAATTTGAACAGTCCTGCCAGCAATTTTTATAATCGCAATCGCCCTGCCCTCGCTGCGAATCCTTTACCTTACAGACGAAATTAATAACCCATACGTTACAGTAAAAACAATTGGCCATCAATGATATTGAACATATGAATTTATTGATTTTAATATATTTATCATTTAATTCGTATATAACCCCCTCCGACTATCTCGCCCCTGGAGAATTCCGACTACTAGAAGTAGATAATCGTATTGTAATTCCAATAGAACTACCAGTTCGAGTAATAGTCTAAGCAGAAGACATACTCCACTCATGAGCTGTCCCATCCCTTGGTGTAAAAACATGCTATTCCAGGACGCTTAAACCAAACTGCACTTACAGCTTCACGACCAGGCATCTATTACGGACAATGCTCTGAAATTTGCGGGACAAACCATAGCTTTATACCTATCGTTTTGGAATCTGTACCATACTTTGAATTCCGAACCTGAACTACACTAGTAGAACTCTCATTAAGAAGCTAACACGGACAGCACTAGCCTTTTAAGCTAGCACAGGTGACTACCAATCACCCTTAGTGATATGCCACAATTAAATCCATCCCCCTGATTTCCAATTTTCCTACTTTCCTGAGTAATTCTAACAACCATTATTGTCCTAAAAACAATGAAACACCAGCCTATAAATGACATTTTAACAGAAACTCAAAACTAAAACACCATCCCCGTGAAACTGACCATGACATTAGCACTTTTTGATCAATTTATAAGCCCAACACTCCTATACATCCCACTAATTTTATTATCAATAACCCTACCATGAGTTTTAATTACAAACCAACCCAAAAAATGAACAATAAATTGTCTAACAACCCTTCAATCCTGATTCCTATTTAACTTCACAAAACAATTAATAGCCATTATGAACATAAAAGGCCAAAAAATGGGCACTTTTATTAACCTCCCTGATAGTATTCCTTATCCTTACAAACCTACTGGGCCTCTTACCATACACGTTCACCCCAACCACTCAATTATCAATAAACATAGCCCTAGCAATCCCAATATGACTAGCTACCATCCTCCTTGGTATACGACACCAAATAACCACATCCCTGGGCCACCTCCTTCCCGAAGGAACACCAACACTCCTGATCCTGCCTCTAATTTTCATTGAAACAATCAGCCTATTTATTCGTCCACTAGCCCTAGGCGTACGACCTGACCGCTGGCCACTTACTCATTCAACTAATCAACAGCGTCACTACTCCTAATACCAATAATGCCAACCATTTCATTTACTACTACTTTAATTCTTCTCATACTTACGATCCTGGAACTAGCAGTTGCAATAATCCAAGCATACATATTTGTTCTATTATTAACTCTATATCTTCAAGAAAACATCTAATGGAACATCAATCACATGCTTTCCATATAGTAGACCCCAGCATGACCACTCACAGGCGCAATCACTGCACTAATATTGACCTCAGGCCTAGCAATATGATTCCACTTCAGCTCAACAAAAATTTTATTTGCCAGCTTAATCATTCTCTTATTAACAATATACCAATGATGACGAGACATTATCTGAGAAAGTACATTTCAAGGACACCACACACAGCCTGTTCAAAAGGGCCTTCGATACGGGATAATTCTTTTTATTACATCAGAAGTCTTTTTTTTCCTGTTTTTTTTTTTTAGCATTTTACCGAGCAAGCCTTGCACCAACCATTGAACTAGGAGAATGCTGACCATCAACATGAATTTTACCACTAGATCCTTTTGAAGTCCCACTATTAAACACAGCTGTACTTCTTGCCTCAGGCGTTACAGTAACATAAGCTCACCATAGTTATCACATCAGGTAATTGAAAAGAAGCAATCCAATCACTCACACTAACAATCCTACTTGGCCTGGACTTCACACTACTACAAGCCATAGAATACTACAAAGCCACTTTCACCATCTCTGATAGCATTTATGGATCAACATTCTTTGTAGCAACAGGCTTTCATGGCCTATACATGATCATTGGCTCAACCTTCCTCACAATCTGCCTAATATGACAAATTATATTTCACTTTACATCACAGCACCACTTCGGATTTGAAGCCGCCGCATGATATTGATACTTTGTGGACGTAGTTTGATTATTCCTATACATGTCAATCTACTGATGAGGATCATACTTCCCTAGTATACACAATACCAATGGCTTCCAACCATTAAATTTTAGTTTAAGCCTAAGGAGAAGTACATGACAATAACCACGATCTCCATAACAACTGGACTTATTATTATTTTAATACTCATCGCATTCTGACTCCCCATTATAAACCAAGACATAGAAAAACTTTCACCATATGAATGCGGCTTTGACCCATTAGGATCAGCCCACCTACCATTTTCAATGTGGTTCTTTCTAGTTGCCATCTTATTTCTCCTATTTGACTTAGAAATTGCACTACTTCTCCCAACCCCATGGGCAAACCAATTAAATACCCCATCAACCTCTGTCTTCCTAGCAATAGTTATCCTCCTACTACTCACACTCGGCCTAATCTATGAGTGACTCCAAGGTGGTCTTGAGTGGGCAGAATAAGAAGTTAGTCTAAAAAAGACAATTAATTTTGACTTAATAAATTGTGGTAAACCTTACAACTTCTTCATGACAATAACAATATACAGCCTCTACTCAGCCTTTATGCTTGGGATAACAGGAATAATTCTACACCGAAACCATCTTCTCTCAGCCCTAATCTGCCTAGAAGGTATGATACTCTCATTATTTATTACTATATCTTTCTGATGTGTTCTAACCGGATCAACATCATACACACTCTCCCCAATAATTCTATTAACTTTTTCAGCCTGTGAAGCAGGCACAGGTCTTGCAATTTTGGTGGCAACAATCCGAACACATGGCACAGAGACGATACAAAACCTAAACCTATTATAATGCTAAAAATTCTAATTCCAACCATTATACTAATCCCAACAACATGATTAACCAAACCAAAATGATTGTGAACAGTATCAATAGTCCACAGTCTTATTATTGCCTCACTTAGCCTACCATTATTCCACTATCCATCAGGAACCATACAATTACAAACAAATACACTACAATCGACCAACTATCGGCACCTCTCATAATCCTAACCTGCTAACACCCCTAATAATACTAGCCAGCCAAAATCACATAAACAATACAATTAATCGCCAACGAACCTATATCTCAATGTTTATTTCCTTACAGATCGCACTAATCCTTGCATTTTCTGCAACAGAATTAATATTATTTTACATTACATTTGAAGCAACACTCATCCCAACCCTAATTAGGACACTGCCAAGAAACCCCAGGAGCTTCTGGGTCGCCAGGAGTCAGGACTGACTTGAAGGCACACATTGCATTTTTGAGGTAACCAGACAGAACGGTTAAACACAGGCCCCTACTTTCTTTTCTATACCTTAATCGGATCACTACCACTATTAATTGCCATCCTTTCACTACAAAATGAAATAGCTACACTGTCACTAACCAATACTTGATTTATTCCACAAATCAACCCAAATATGGCAAAAAATCAAATCTGATGGCTTGCCTGTCTACTCGCATTCATAGTAAAAATACCTCTATATGGCTTCCACCTTTGACTTCCAAAGGCCCACGTCGAAGCTCCAATTGCTGGATCTATAATCCTAGCTGCAGTCTTATTAAAACTGGGCGGCTACAGAATCATATGAATCTCCTCTGTTCTAACCCCATTTACTAAAGAATCAATTCACCCATTCATTATCTTAAGCCTGTGAGGGGTAACCATAACCAGCTCTATCTGTCTACGACAAACGGATCTAAAATCTCTAGTCGCATATTCATCAGTCAGTCATATGGGCCTCGTTATTTCTGCCAGACTGATCCAAACAACATGAAGTTTTTCAGGCGCTATAACACTTATAATTGCACATGGACTAACCTCGTCCATATTATTCTGTCTAGCAAACACAAATTACGGACACAGAGCCGAACACTACTCCTAGCCCGAGGTATACAACTAATTTTACCACTCATAACAACATGATGACTACTAGCAAACCTTAGCAACATGGCTATCCCGCCATCAACCAATTTGTTAGGGGAACTAACAATCATCTCTGCCTTATTTAAATGATCAAGCTGAACTATCATTATTACAGGGATAGGCATACTCATCACAGCATTGTACACACTAAACATATTTTTAATTACCCAACATGGACCAGCCCAAACCACCTCAACCAAACAGAGCCCACACACACCCGTGAACACCTCTTAATAACACTCCATATTACTCCATTATTCTTACTAATATTAAACCCGGCCCTAATCTGAGGCTGATACTCATGTAAATATAGTTAAAAAAAAACATTAGATTGTGATTCTAAAAACAGAAGCTAACAACTTCTTATTTACCAAGAGAAAAAGACTTAATAAGAACTGCTAATTACTTATATTTGAGGTTTAATTCCCCAGCTCTCTTAGCTTTCAAAGGACAGTAGTCATCCATTGGTCTTAGGAGCCATCATTCTTGGTGCAAAATCCATGTAAAAGTTATGAACTTATTAACAACTTTTAGCTCTATAACAATCCTCACACTAATCACCCTGTCAATACCCATAATAAAACAAACAAGCACGCACTCCGCTCTTACAACAACAAAATGTGTAAAACTAGTATTCTTCATTAATATCATCCAAATATCTATCTTCCTAAATCTAGGAACAGAAACAATCATTTTTAGCTGAAACCTTATCAGCATCAACACCTCTGACATCAACATCAGCTTCAAATTTGACCAATACTCAACAATCTTCACCCCCATTGCACTATTTGTAACATGATCAATCCTAGAATTCTCTACCTCGTATATAGAAAAAGACCCATTTTTAAAAAAATTCTTAAAGTACTTGCTTACTTTCTTGATTGCAGTAATGACACTAGTTACAGCCAACAACATATTCCAACTATTCATTGGTTGGGAAGGAGTTGGAATCATATCCTTCCTACTAATCGGTTGATGACACGCCCGAATAGATTCAAACTCATCAGCTATACAAGCTATCGCATATAACCGAATCGGAGACATCGGACTAATCATAGCAATAGCATGATTTGCAATAAACTCAAATTCATGAGAATTCCAACAAATATTTCTAACACAAACGCAACACTCCCATTAACAGGCCTAATCCTTGCCGCAACAGGAAAGTCTGCTCAATTCGGACTACACCCATGACTACCAGCAGCAATAGAAGGCCCAACACCAGTTTCAGCCTTACTCCACTCAAGCACAATAGTGGTAGCGGGCATCTTCCTATTAATCCGACTTCATCCATTAATAGTACAAAATCAGGATGCACTCACGACATGCCTATGCTTGGGCGCACTAACAACCCTATTTACCGCAACATGCGCCCTAACACAAAATGATATCAAAAAAATTGTAGCATTCTCAACATCCAGTCAACTAGGCCTAATAATAGTTACACTAGGATTAAACCAACTGCAACTAGCATTCCTTCATATTTGCACACAAGCCTTCTTCAAAGCAATACTATTCTTATGCTCAGGTTCAATTATCCATAGCTTAACGGATGAACAAGACATTTGAAAAATAGGCGCTATCATAGCCACACTACCTAAAACATCATCCTGCATTACTATCGGAACCCTCGCACTAATAGGTATGCCATTCCTAGCTGGATTCTTTTCAAAAGACGCAATCATTGAAGCCATAAACATATCAAACACAAACACATGGGCCCTTACTATTACCATAATTGCAACAATATTCACATCAATCTACAGCCTACAAATCATTACATTTTTACTTACAGGACATACACAAATATCATCAATCTAACCAATTAATGAAAACACAATAATAAACCCAATTAAACGCCTAACATGAGGTAGTATCCTCACAGGGTTCCTAATTACAACAACCATTGTTCAGCCAAGAACACAAGTAATAACAATACCAATAACATCTAAATTAGCAGCAATACTAATCACAATTTCAGGATTAATAATTGCCATAGACATCCTCACCTCATCAAATAAACAAGGCACATCTATTCATAACATCACTTGGATTCTTCCCCATAATTATTCACCGAATGTATCCAAAAGCAACCCTAATGCTTGGACAAAACATTGCAACGAGCCTAATTGACCAAATTTGATTAGAGCGCACTGGACCTAAAGGCCTAACAACCCAACAACTGCCCCCCCCCCCCATCAAAATAATTACAAACTTACAACAATGGTTGATAAAAACATACCTCACAATTTTCCTATTTACCTTTTTAATCGCCCTTTCTATTTAACTGAACTTACAGCCTGAAACGTACCCCAACGAACCAACTCTAATACCACGAACAAAGTTAATAATAATACTCAACCAGAAATCAATAATAACCACCCACCTGAAGAATACAGCACTGACACCCCCGCCCAATCGCTTCGAACAAAACAAAACTCTGGGACACTTACTACATCAACAGAATCAACCAACAAATAAACCAAACACCAGCGCACAAATATACATAAAAAATAACAGACCAAACCCCCCCATGCCTCAGGATAAGGCTCCGCCGCCATCGCTGCTGAATAAGCAAAAACAACCAACATCCCACCTAAGTAGATTAAAAACACCACCAACGACAAAAAAGACAACCCAACTATAACCAAAGCTAAACAGGCCCCAGCAGAAGCCACAACTAACCCAAATGCACCAAAATAAGCAGAGTGATTAGACGCGACAGCCACCAACCCAAATACAAGACTAAACATTCCGACAAAAGTCATATATGCCATAATTTTTATTAGGAATCTAACCAAGACTAATGATCTGAAAAACCACTGTTGTACTTCAACTATAAAAACTAATGACCCTTAACACACGAAAAACCCATCCAGTCTTAAAAATTATTAACAATTCATTCATTGACCTCCCATCACCATCACACATCTCATCACTTTGCAACTTCGGCTCACTCCTGGGAGTCTGCCTTATTTCACAAATCATCACAGGATTATTTTTAGCCATACATTACACAGCCGACACAACCTCTGCCTTCTCATCAGTCGCCCACATCTGCCGAGACATTAATTATGGCTGACTTATACGCAACATTCATGCCAACGGAGCATCAACATTCTTTATTTGCATCTACGTACACATTGGACGTGGAATTTACTACGGATCCTATTTATTCAAAGAGACATGAAACATCAAAGTCATACTCCTACTACTAGTCATAGCCACAGCATTCGTTGGCTATGTCCTTCCATGAGGACAAATATCATTCTGGGGGGCCACAGTAATTACAAACCTCCTATCTGCCACGCCCTATGCTGGCGACACATTAGTACAATGAATCTGAGGCGTTTTTTCAGTAGATAAAGCCACACTAACCCGATTCTTTTCATTTCACGTCATTTTACCATTCGTAATTATCGGTATAAGCATCTTACATCTTATTTTCCTCCATGAAACAGCATCAAACAACCCAACAGGACTAGACTCAAACACCGACAAAATTCCATTCCACCCATACTTCTCATACAAAGACGCCCTAGGCTTCATAATCATACTCTCATTATTAGCCACCATAGCCTTATTCTTTCCCAATCTTCTAGGAGACCCAGAAAACTTTACGCCAGCCAACCCACTAGTAACCCCGCCACACATCAAACCAGAATGATACTTCCTTTTCGCCTATGCCATCCTACGATCAATCCCAAATAAACTGGGAGGTATCTTAGCCCTCCTCCTCTCAATTTTAATCCTATTTATTATCCCAAAACTCCACACATCAAAACAACGCGCTATAACATCTTGCCCAGCCACACAAATAATATTCTGACTAATTGTAGCAAACATAGCCATCCTTACACGAATTGGAGGTCAACCAGTAGAAGAACCATTTATTACAATCGGACAGATCTCATCAATTCTTTACTTTATATTATTTATTATCCTAATCCCACTAATTGGACTCGCAGAAAACAAATCATTAATGTTTAAGTAGCTTATTAAAAGCATTGGTCTTGTAAACTAAAGATAGAGGTTAACCCCTCTCTTAAACTACCCGAGAGCCGCCACATAATAATACGAATTTTATTTTCAAGAAGGAGGATTTTTCACCCTCACCAATGGCACCCAAGGCCAAAATTCTTTTTAACTACTTCCAGCTAAACCCCTAGAATTTTTCATACTATGTATAAATGTGCATTCATCTATATTCCATACGAATATCATCCAATACTACTAAAAGATATCAGTAACATCGGTGCGGGAAACCATCATCCCGACAGACAGGGATCCATTGCACAAAGTTTCTCAGGCAGATTACCTAAGAGTGTCATTTCAGTTACATATCAACAATTGATTGATGCTTGAATTACTATATGGCCCATGAAGAAGCATAACTGTAATCTCGCACCTTCATAATTTTTTTTATTTTCACCTTTCAGCCAACATCTCAGAGTGCTTAACAGCATTTTAATCAAAACGTGAACATGTATTGCATAATTACTGATCCGCTGAAACAATTATAAAAGCTGATAATAAATGAATGATTTACAGACATAAATTGATATTTAATGCAGCTTTATCAACACATTCTACCTATATTATTCCCCCCCAACAAAAAAAAATTTTTGTCCAGCTAAACCCCCCTTACCCGCCATAACATGCTATCTACCTCTCGCTAAACCCCTAAATCCGAGTCTCAACTAACATGCCTTACCTGGAGAGCAATCTACTGTTGGGCCACCAATCCCACCCAAACAATATATATATTATGTAAGTTGTCCACGTAGCTAAACTTATAGCGCAACACTGAAGATACTGAGATGAAACATTAAAAATTTCCGTTGACATTAAAAGTTTTGTCCCAGCTTTATAATCAACTATAACCTGCATTACACATGCAAGCATCCGCAAACCAGTGAGAAAGCCAATATAATTTGTAGCTGATATCAGGCACAACAAAAGTTAGCCAATAACATCTAGCTCATCCACACCCCCAAGGGTAAACAGCAGTGATAAACATTAGTAAATGAGCACACAAGCTCGAACTAGACATGGCCAAAAGGGTTGACCAATCTCGTGCCAGCCGCCGCGGTTATACGAGGAACTCGAGTTGACAGCCTACGGCGTAAAGTGTGATAAAGAATAAGTCTACGACATAAGACTGAAGCCCAACTAAACTGTTATACGTATTAGTAGGTGATAAGACTACTTTTGTATAATTGGATTTAACTAAAAGACCTTTCATCATCACGACCGCTAAGACACAAACTGGGATTAGATACCCCACAATGCCTAGCTACAAACTGAAAACTTACAACTCTTTTTCCACCAGAACACTACGAGTAAACACTTAAAAATCAAAGGACTTGGCGGTGCCCAAAATCCACCCAGAGGAGCCTGTTCTATAATCGATAATTCACTCTTTGCCAAAACAGCCTATATACCACAGTCTACAGCTCACCCTACTGAAGGAAAATAAGTGAGCAAAATGAACCTACTAAAAACGTCAGGTCAAGGTGTAGCACATAGAGCAGAAAGAAATGGGCTACATTTTCTTACTAAGAACAAACGAAAAAGCAAATGAAAAATTCTTAGAAGGTGGATTTGGCAGTAAAAAGAAACAAGAGATTTTTAAATACCTCCATGGCATAAATGCACAGGAGGACAGCCTCTTTCAGTTGAAGAAAGGCTCTGCAACAAGGGGACATAGGCTGAAGGTGAAAGAGGATAGGCTCAGTAGTAATTTGCTGAAATATTTTGTTACGGAAGGAGTGGCAGATGCATGGAATAGTCTCCCAGTGGAGGAAGTAGAGCCGAGGACTATATCTGAATTCAAGAAAGCATGAGACAAACACAGATCTATAAAGGTAAAAAAGGGACTGTAGTATTTGGTATGGAAGGGCAGACTAAATAGGCCATATGGTTTTTATCTGCCACCATGTTTCTAGAGTGACACAACAGCATGCTTCCCTCACTCAGAGGATCAGACATTTGAGAGCTTCATCTGCATGTGTCATAGGAAGTATTGGTGGGGGGGGGGGGGGAGAGGGGTGAGTGCATATGTGCGTGTGTCACTGGGTGGATGTGTTTGTGTCTTTCTGTGTGTCATGGGGACTTCCGGAGAGTACATGCGCATGTGTGTATGTGCGTGCCATGGGGACTGTCAAGTGCTACTTGCATGTGTGTGTGAGTGTCTGTGTCTGTGTGTTCATGTGTATGTGATTGTCTGTGTCATAAAGAATGTCGGTGCTAAATGCATGTGTGTTAATATCTGCCAAGGACTGCGTGTGCATATGCAACCAGCACATTTACGGTCTGACAAAAGCAATGCATTTCCCCTTCCTTCATTTGCAAAATCATACATATCTGGGGGGGGAGAGAGTATGGAAGAAGAGTTCAAAGAGATATTAAAACATGCCTTGTTATGGTAGCAGGAGCTGTATGAGGAATCTATAACTGATTTTATGTGTATATGTGTCTCTCTCTTCAGACAGTGGGTGTTTGGCACGCAGATATGATTTGTGTGTGTGTGTGTGTATGCTTGGGGTTCCTGTCTGTATGTGGTACAAGGGAGGAGTGCCTGTATGTGTGTGGTGCCTCTGTGCATGTTTGTGTGGTGTGGGGGATGGGTGCCTGTGTGTGTGGTGCAGGAATGGAGTGTCTGTGTACCTTTTAGGGGGCGGGGGCTGAACTCTTTAGTAGATATTCATTGTACCCTTTTATCCACTCTCTTCAACCTCCAATCCCTTGCACTCTTTCAGCTCTCCCTGCAGACTCTCTCCTGCTGCCTTCCCAACTCTGTTCTTTTCCCGGCCTCTGTCTCCTGTACCCTTCCATAATCACCTCTTGCCCTCTATTCATGCCCCCCCCAACTTTATTTCCCCAATCCACTGCCACTTTAAATTTCCCCTATGTCCCATGTGTCTTTGATCCAGCTCCTGCAGTATTCTTCTCCTCAATGGCCTGCAGGAGCAGCGCTTCAGGGCCCAATCACGGCTCAATTTGCTCTTTGGCCTGTGGGTCAGGCTGCTCCCGTAGGCACATGCAACACTGTTGGCCGTGATTTTGGCACCCCTTAACACCAGCACCCCCTGCCATGCTTACCTGACTTACTGGTAGCGCCAGCCCTGACAATACATATATTTGAACATGCATGTCTCTCCCTTTCAGCTTTTGATTAGTATTATTCAGTGCATTCTTCTTATGTGCTCATATGCAGGGCTCTTTCATTAATACTGTACATAAGGACCAGGAGTCAATTTTAGCATGCAATGAAAAAGATACCGGTACTTCATACCACCACTTACCCCATCAAAAAAAGCCTTGTATTACTATTATTTATGTGTATACATAATAGTGGTATATGATCTTTACCCATCAGTGACAGTCTTGCCCCCTGCAGGTCCTTCTAGTCCCGGGGTCTCAAACACGCGGCCCGCGGGCCGCATGCGGCCCGCAACCGAACTTTGTGCGGCCCGCGACGGAGGAAAAAAAAAAAACACAAACCCTGTCTTCTGCTGCTGCTGCCGCCGTGGTAGCAGCACAATCAGCTGTTCGCGGTCCCTTCTCCTCAGCCCGGAAGAGCCCCGAGTCTGCTCCTTTAGCGGCGGGCTTTTCAAGATGCAAAGAGAATATTTCCCTCTCGCGCGGCTTGTCAAGCCGCGCGAGAGGAAAATACTCTCTTCGCGGCTTGAAAAGCTCACCGCTAAAGGAGCAGACTCGGGGCTCTTCCGGGCATAGGAGAAGGGACCGCGAACAGCTGATTGTGCTGCTACCACGGCGGCGGCGGCGGCAGCAGCAGCAGCAGCAGAAGACAGGGTTTTGTTTTTAGTTTATTTACTTGGCCTGATTGGGGGGGGGGGGGGGGTTGGGACTGGAAATGGGCAGTGGGGGTTAGGGCTGGAGGTGGTCGGATTGGGGGGGGGCTAAGACTAAAAATGGGGTTATGGGGGGGGCTAAGAATGAAACCGGGGTGATGGGAGGGTTAGGACTGGAAGTGGGCTGTTGGGGGGCTTAGGAATGGTAATGGGCTATGGGGGGGCGAGGACTGGAAATGGGCAGATGGGGTTAGGACTGGAGGTGGTCTGATTGGGGGGGGCTAAGACTGAAAATGGGGTTATGGGGGGGCTAAGAATGAAAATGGGGTGATGGGAGGGTTAGGACTGGAAGTGGGCTGTTGGGGGGCTTAGGACTGGTAATGGGCTATGGGGGGGCTAGAACTGGTAATGGACTGGGGGGGTTGCTAGGACTGGAAATGGGCTGAGTAGAAGGGGGGGCTTGAACTGCAAATAACTGATGGGGACGGGGTTTTGGAATGGAAATGGGCTGAGTGGAAGGGGGCTTGGAATGGAAATGGGCTGATGGGGAGGGGGGCTTGGAATGGAAATGGGCTGATGGGGAGGGGGCTTAGAAAGGAAATGGGCTGTGAGGGGAGGGAGCTAGGACTGGAAATGGGCTTAGTTGGGGGGAGCAAGGACAGGAAATGGGCTGATGGTGGGGCTAGAATAGGACTGGAATGGGCTGATGATGCGGGGACTAGAAGGGAGCAGATGCTGGGTGGGGCTGAAACTACAAGGGAGCTGATGTTGGGGGAGGATTAGAATGGGATAGGGCTGGGAGAGTAAAATGGAGAGGGGAAAAAATATTTTGTGTGGGAGGGAAGAAAAATCTACAATTGGCCAGGTACTGGGTGAGTAAGTGTGGATTGAGAATGGAGGGGTAAAATTTGAGTGGATGAAATAGGAATGAGGAAAGAGCAAAAGGAAAAAGATTAGTATGTTAAAGCAGATGCAGAGAGAGAAAGGAAAAAAAACTAGAAGAGAGAAGAAAGTACAAATGGACAGCAGACCATGGAGAGTTAGCAGAAGACACCAAGAAACCAGAAGAAAGTGGCTGGCACAATTGCAACTGAAAAAAAAAATGCACAAAAGGTAGAAAAATATCTCTTTATTTTGAATTAACTGGAATATGTCAGCTCTGGGAAATGTGCATCATTAACGTCTGTGCTTTATTTAATACAAGAGGAAATTAATTTATAGTTTTATTTCTACAGTGTTGTTGTACATTCCAAGTTTGGCTTTTGGGGTTCCCAGTTTAATTATTGTCTTCCTGTTTCTAAATTTTGATTCCTTGTTTGGTGATGGTGTATGTTCTGCATGTGTAACTGAGCTGAGGTATTCTGTTTATGTAATTCCTATTTGACATTGCCACTTGTTCTCTTTCCCCAGTAGGTCATGTATTGTTATTCTCTGAAATGTATTGGTTTAATATTTGCAGTGTTGCCTTTTGATAGTTAGGGTATGGTGCTTTGTGAGTCCTGGTAGTGCTGTTACGATACGGTGGGTTTGCTATGGGTTCTAAATGGGTAGTGTTTGTAGTAGTTCCTAATGTGCCTGGCGGTTGGCACTGGATTATAGTAATGTAGAAATCTTTTAGTCTTTCTTTATCCATACGCTCATTAAGAGGCATGTTTACTAAAAGTTAGTTTATGGTAACATTATGCAAATATTTATGCAAATGAGGTCCCTTATGCAAATTAGGCCTGCGTCTTGTGCGGCCCCCGGGTTACTTTACAAGTCCTCATTTGGCCCTCAAAGCAATTTGAGTTTGAGACCCCTGTTCTAGTCTGAGTACAACAGTTGTCTAGTTACCCACTGACAGATCATATTACAGTGCAAGAGTTTGTAAACTTCTGCTTGTAGGTGGCTCCCCTTCTGGGTTGGAAGTTTGTTCAAGCTGAACAGCAAACTTTTCCTTCCTCTCCCCAAAACTCATGGTGGTGGTGGGGGGGGGGGGAGGTCACTGATATGATATGGTATGGTAATTTTCTGTGTGCCTTTTTAGGAGTTTTTATTTTACTTCGCAGAGTGTTGGCAGTGGAGAGTTTGTTGCTGATACAGAGATGACACTAGAATATGAATATAATTGTATGTATGTTGAATTCTATAGGGAGCAATTATGAGGACAACTGAGGCTATAAAGATGTTGTTGTTGTTAAGTGCCGCGACCCTCTGGATAGCTATCCTAAATTGTGTTCGGTCTTCAGTCAGGCGGCTCATTGTTGACAGACTGGTACCCGTAAGACATCTTTACAGCTTCTGACTCTCATTTCATGCACAGCTACATCAGCAGTCAGACTTCTCGAGGGCTTTGATCCAACCACATCATAAATGCTGGTTTTACCCTGAAAAGTCTTCAGCTCTTCTGCAGTAGCTAGTTGAGTGCCTTCCGACCTGGGGGTCTCATCTTCCAGCATCATAGCACAATTTGTTTTGTTGTAACCATCCATTGGGTTTTCATGGCAAGATACAGAAGTAGATTGCCGGGCCTTTCTTCTGCGCAGTTTAAGTTTGGTGTTGTTGCTGTTGTCACAGAAATGTGATCCTCTGCCGTCAACACTATCCCATTCTGCTGCTGCCCAGATGGGGGTTTGTCTTGGTCTGGCACCTCAGCTGAGACCTGTCCATCTTGGGAGACCCTGCCAGTAGTTAAACAACCGATAGTTTAGCTCTCAGCATCACTGATGCATGCAAGCCCTCACAGCAGGACAAGCTGCAAACCAAGTAAAAGATGTAGATGTTTTAAATAAATAAATAAATAAAACAAGATATCTAGGAGATAATTCTGTAAGTAATGCCTATATTTATGCACCCACATCAATGGCACCTATTCTGTAAAGTCAAGTCTGTGTACCTGGGAATAAGGACTCTTTTCCCACAGTTCCTCAGCCCTGTGGGGAAACACACCCCTTTGCTTGGGTACCTCTTGGATCTAGCTTGTGTTGGTTCCTTCTCTTCTTGGCTGGGTTGCTGCTCTAACATGAAGTCTTCCTTGGTCTTCTCCACTCTGTCCTTTTGCAAACGAAGTACAAATGGACTGGTACAGGCACTCTTCAGGAAACTTTGACTTCAGCATGAGCTCCTCCCTCTGCCCCTCGGCAGTGACTCCAAACCTTTTTCCTTCTTCTCTGGTCATCGTAGCTAGTCAACCACTTAGAAGGAAGTCTGCATTGAGTGTCAGAGGGAGCAGAAGCCAAACAGCTCCACTGTGCCGGAGGTGGAGGTATATGCTACGGGGCTGTCTGAAGCCACTGACTCTGCTATAGGACCTGGAGAGGGGCAGCAGTGATGGCAATGAGGTCCGGGAAGGGGGAGTTAGTGGGAGCAGGGTGGCAAAAAGGATGAGGTTTGCCTAGGGCACCTCATATCCTTGCTCTGGCCCTCTACAGCTTTGGATAAAATCTGTCCTTGCTCTCCCTTCCTGTTTTCTACTGTACGTGTTGCATGGAAAGAGGTCTAGAGCTGCTCTCTACTGCTTGAGGTTCTAGCACTTGAACTACAGGGTTGCAGCACTATCCTGCTATTATGTATGTGAACCTCCTATCAGCTTATTTCCAGCAATCAGGAACATGCAGTAGTACTTATCATATGCCCAAGACATACAAAAACAGTAAGGGCAGGCTCAGTCCATACAATCTAGGAAATGCATAAACACTCATTACATGTCCGCAGCCCCAAGCCTGCAGAAAGAAACACTAATCACATGTGTGCACCCTACATTAAGAAGGCCTACTTGATCTGGACTACACCCACAGCTGCACTGACGCAGTGGCCTTGCTGTGACCGGTGCATGGCCTGGGTCCCCCCTCACCCTTCCAGCCTTAGGTGCTGCTATTTCTTGGCACTTTGCAGCTGGACAGCGGGTTCTAATTGCCATATCACAACATTATCAGAGATCCGAGGTGAAACACCCACCCCATGCCCCTCGAGCAGCCTCTCTCCCACAGGCTCGGGATGGGGGAAGGCACAGAACTGGGCCACAGCTGCTTCTCGCTCTATTGCTGGGAGAAGAGTGTGTAGGGATTAAGAAGAAACAGGGAGCATTCAGGTGGTAGCTGGCACTGAGCTCTGCTGCAATAAACAATTTTCCCCAAGGTCGATTTTTTTGCGGGGTGGGGGTGGGGTTGATATTTCTTGCTTTTTGCCAAGTGCAAATTCTTTGATCTTGAAGGCTGCTTGTTCCTGTATCTGCCTTACCCTTGCATACAGACTTATTTTTCAGATTGGTGATGCCAGTAAAATGTCCCCACAAAAATTAATGGGCCTTATTGTTTGAACGATCACTCGATGATTACAAAAATATTTTTTCGTTCACCATCATTATAGTCTGGATTAGAGTATTAGAGAATTCAGCTGATTTCCTTACAATTTCTTTTGGGGTCTCAGTTAAGCAATAACAAAGCCTCATAGACTCACGTCAAATGAAGCTAATTGCATGATCACATCAATGACCCCAGTTAAATGCAAACAGAACCCTATTCCACAATATCGATTCACTAGAAGCATACACTTGGTTAAGTTATCAGACTTAAAAAATATTCATAACGAGGACTTCCTCCAGTGAAAAGGGTCTGTTTTCCAGATTGCTGTTTCAGATCCCAACGTCAATCCCCGGTACCACTGAGACGTTTCACAATAAATGTTTCCTCAGGGGATCGTAGTCAATCTATGATGCTGCCCACGCTTTCCCACTCTGCAGTCTTGCTGTATTCCCGAAGATAGGGAAATCACTAACGGTTCTGCCAAAACCAGCGTTTTTTGGCAGAACCGTTAGTGATTTCCCTATCTTCGGGAATACAGCAAGACTGCAGAGTGGGAAAGCGTGGGCAGCATCAATATTTTTTAAGTCTGATAACTTAACCAAATGTATGCTTCTAGTGAATCGATATTGTGGAATAGGGTTCTGTTTGCATTTAACTGGGGTCATTGATGTGATCATGCAATTAGCTTCATTTGACGTGAGTCTATGAGGCTTTGTTATTGCTTAACTGAGACCCCAAAAGAAATTGTAAGGAAATCAGCTGAATTCTCTAATACTCTAATCCAGAATATAATGATGGCGAATGAAAAAATATTTTTGTAATCATCGAGTAAAATGTCCCCAGCAGCTCCTACAACCTGCAGCTGTCACCACTGAGCATTGAGGTAGCGCCCAGGACCCTGTGGTGTCCTGTTAGCAGGCCCAGACTTAGGCATAACAACATAGGAAACTGCCTAGGATGCCAAATTTTGAAGAGAGCAAATACCTGGGCTAAACAGGAGCTTGGTTCTGATTGGTTTAGGTTTGTGATCTACGATATCTAGGAGAGGAACCGCTCTCCTCTACAATGCTCTCTATTCCTGCCTATGTGCGCCAACATCTCAAATCCAGCCCTGGCTGTTAAACCACAGATTAGCAGTGATCCATGCAACCATGTTGGTTACTCGGGGGAGCTGTGAGGCAGAGGCTTGCTAGTAGAAGTTCCTTTTTTCCCTGGGAGTGTGTACATGGCACAGAGATTTGAAGGAAGGACTCAATTAAAATAAAACCAGCATTTACACATAAAGACACCGTGCAGTGGCTCCCTCCGATGCTGCATGTTACGGCATAAATTGTATTAAGCAGAATGATTGTACTACAAACTGACTTGAGAGCAGAAGGATTTATGTAAACAATAATGCATTAGCTAAGTTGTTTTCTCCATGGACAAGCAGGATTCGTCAACCACATCTGGTGACATCATCCGATGGCATCAATTGGACAGAAGTGCTCTTCCAGATCTCAGAAAGGCAAAGCTTTCTGAGCATGTGCCAAGGTGCCCCAACCCTTGGTCTGCCCTTACCTGCTCAGTTCTGTTTCTTCTGCCTTGCCACAAGGATGGATCTCTCTCAGCTCTCCACTACCTACCATCATGGAAAAGGAAAAGAATTGCAAAGAGAAGAAATCCTCCAAACCTGGCTTCAAAAAATGCCCCAAATGCAGGAAAAAGATTAATAATGCAGATGAACATGACCGGTGTGTGCGGTGTCTGGGAGCCTCTCACTGCATGGAGGATTGCCCCCACTGTGTCAGGATGTCCCCCATGGCATGCCAGTCCTGCAGCCACACACTGCAGGACTTCCTTACCTTGACCTCAGCAGCGGTAGGAAAACAGTGCCTTTCTTTCTTCCTGCAGTCCGGCTTCCACAACACCAAGACAGACTACATGGCTGCAGGAGGAAACATGGCCGATGGGATCCTCATGGCGGACTCGGTCGCAGCATGGGATGCACCCTTGCAGGCCTCCATCTCCAGCCCCAGCAGCACTGACACTGGCTTCATCAGCGGAAAAACACACACAACCTGAGTAGCCCCCCAAACTGGCATCAGAAAGCAGCACGCCACTTCCTTGTCCAATGCAGCAGCCATTTTGGACCCAGAAGCAATGCTGGCCCAAGCCCCGCCTACCCATGATGCTACTGGACAGTGCTGAGAGAGCATAGAATGTCACTGCCAAAAGGGAAGAAGCGGTATGGTGAAAGCACCACCCTCATGGCACCAATGACACATCCGCACCTTCCCCCGGCAAGCCCAGTACTGTGAAGGAGAAAAACACAGGCACAGACCTGACCACAGCCAGCACCATTCCCACAGCAGCAATAGTGACTGTTTGCAGGTGCAGGGACAGCTCCAGCAGACCCAGGCATTAGGACAACTCCAGCAGCCCAGATACATCGAGCAACTCACCCCGAGAGCACCACCACCATGCCAGCAGCCCAACACAGTTAGGGACGCCTACCAGCACCAGTCCAACAGCCCTGCTAGCACCCGCAGCCCAGATGGATCTCCTGGCCTACTTTCTGACCCAGCACACAGCCCAGAGTACATAACAGGCACACAGCAACACAAACACCTCCATGCCACAACCCCCCAGGACCCCCTCTACACAGAGATCCACCTCACCTGCGGCTTCTCCCCAGGACGTATCCAACAGAGATGGCATTGAGGCAGCCACCGAGGACTCTAGAGGGAGCTACAACCCCACCTCCAACTCCACAGGCCATCGTTCAGAGGCATCACCACCACTGCCTCTACTGCCCTTTCCTCTGGAAGACCTAATCTATCCCAATTTCCTCCAGAAGCTGTCCATGCACCCCACGCTGTCCCTCGCTGACATGCCAGAACCTAGGAGTAAAGTGCTGGGCCTCCTCAAGTACCTTGATGCCCCCAGATCCCTAGTAGCAATCCTGGTGCACAAATTACTCATTGAGAATCTGCTGAAAGTCTGGCAAACACCGGCATTGGGACCCAGCATCTCTAGGTGACTTGATACCAAATACCAGGTACAGTTGACCCCAGATTCAAGAAGACACAACTACCACACCACTCCATCATTGTGGAGTTCACACTAAAGAAGGCTAAAGGCTCTGGATGACTTTGGCAAGAAGATATACCAGGCCATAATGCTTAGCACTAAGATAGCCGCACACCAGTTCCAGCACATCCTGTACCAGGACATGCTGCTCAACAGCCTAAAGACAAGCATTGAGAGTCTACCCCCCCACCTCCCGAATTGAGGGCAGTCATCTCACCCATCCTGGGCGACCTCAAGTGCACCTCATTTGCTCTGTCTTTGACAGTGGCCTGCACCTCCGCCGCTGCCATAGCCTTGAGGCGCACTGTCTGGTTCTGGGCTTCGGGTCTGTGGGAGGACACCCACAAATGACTGACGAATGTCCCCTGTACAGAGAACAACCTGTTGGGGACAAAATCAAGGACACTGTGAATGACTTAAAGGACTGCTGCACCAGGCTGCAAACCACAGCTACAGATGGCCTGAATTACAGCTCACACCACTGGAAGTCACATCCCTAATACTCATGGAAGTCCTACTCAGCACCCCGACAGTACAACTCTTATCACAAGTGGCAGCCACCTCGCTCCAAACACCAGCCTTACTAGCACAAGCCATGCCAAAGGGAACACCACCAGCAGAAATAATCCACCACCTCATCTGGCAAAGGCACTCCCTCCTTTTAACACCAAAGGAGACACACTCTGCCCATGGGGGACCCTCTGAGCCTTTATGAAAGCCTGGCAGGCCATCACCAACAAGTGGGTCCTGGACATCAGTAGCAGGGGATACCATCTCAGGTTCTCTGCACCCTTATACCAAAGGTCTGCCCCCACCAACCAGACCCCTCCCTAACTATTCACTGCCATGACTGTGGAACTCTGCTCACTCCTAGCAGCAAAAGCCATTGAACAATTTCCTCCCAGCGAGATCAACCGTGGCTTCTACTCTAGATACTTCCTCATCCCCAAGAGGTCTGGGGGAATCCAGCCTATCCTAAACCTCCGCTGCCTCAACAGATTCATCCACAGGGAGAAATTCTGTATGTACTCAGTCGGATCCATCCTCCTGCTCCTACAGTGCAGCAACTAGCTGGCCTCATTAGATCTCCAGGATGCATACACCCACATTCCCATCCACCCAATCCACAAAGAGTACTTGCACTTTTGTGTCATGGACAACAACTTCCAATACAGGGTGCTACCCTTCGGCCTCTCTTCTGCCACTAGGGTTTTCACCAAGTGCATCGTGGTGGTCGTGGCCCACCTCTACAAGAATGAGGTCTCAAAGAAGTCACCCTATGCACCACCACGTTGCTCTCATCGCTGGGCTTCCTCATCAACCACAAAAAAATCCCAACTTCAGCTCACACAGTACCTGGAATTCATCGCTGCAAAAATCAGGACACCCTGGGTATGTGTCTTCCTGTCTTCCCAGCAAGCAGACACCATCATCTCCTTATTAAGAGCAGTGGCCTCCTCCATATCGGTTATGGCCAAGACTCTGCTATGATCCTGGGCCACATGGTGGCCACCACCATTCCTCTAGCCAAACTGCACATGCACAACATCTAATGGCATCTGTGCTGGAACTGGAACCAGCACATCTAGATGCAGATTAGCATAGACCAAGAAGTGCAGGCCGCACCTGCATGGTGGATACTCCAAGAGCACTTCATCCAAGGCAGGCTCTTCCAACCAATGGAACACCACCTAACCATCACCACAGATGCCTCCAAGATGGGCTGGGGCATCCACCTCTTTCACCTCCACACAGAAGGGGCTGGATGGTGAATGAGTGGACCCATCACATAAACCTACTGAGCTCCGTGCGATCCGATATGCTCATTCGCAGCCTGTATCAACAAGGTGGTGCTTCTACAGAACAACCACCAGGTCGCCATATTCTACATCAACAAACAAGGGGGCATGGGCTCCCCCTCCTTCTGCAGGGAGGCCCAGACGTCCAGAACCTTTGCTCTGTCCAAGGGTTGCTTCCTGCAAGCATCCTACCTGCCGGGCAAACACAACCAGCTGGCAGACAAACTCAGCCACCAGCTCGATCTGCACAAATCATCCCTGAATGACAGGATCACAGCATTGGTCTTCCAATGCTGGGGCCAACCACAGCTGGATCTCTTTGCCATCGAGACCAACACAAATTACAGCCTCTTCTGCTCCAAGCATCCCTCGCTGCAGATGCCTTTGACTTACACTGGGGGGGGACCATATGCTCCTGTATTCGTACCCACCCACCCTGCCCATCTCCAAGACCATTCATAAGATCATTGGGGACTGAGCAACGGTCATCTTGATCTCTCCTCACTGGCCTCGACAAATGTGGTTCCCTTACCTTTGCCTGACCGACAGCCCACCCGTCCGCCTGCTCCAGACAGTGGACCTCATTACTTAGGACAGGAGGACCACACTCCACCCCAATCTGACAATCCTTGCCCTAACTGCTTGGAAGTTGGGAGTTTGAGACTCTCCTCCCTCCACCTCATAGCCAAGTTACAATTCATCCTGGCATCCAGATGCAATTCCACAAGGAAATCCTATTGGCTGAAATAGAAGTGAAGAGAAACTTGGTGTGCAGAGTCAGGGAAGGATCCGTTCACCTGATCCACCCCATCTGTCCTCCAGTACCTGACCATCCTCACTCAGATGAGACTCTGGGCCACCTCTTTGGATGCACCTGTCGGCCATCTCTGCATTCCATGATCAGCTTGCTCGAGGGTTGATCCATCACCATGCACAAGCTGGTCTCACTGTTCATGAAAGGCCTCGCCAACCTTTGACCCTCAATCTGCCAGCCCGTAACCCTGTTCCTCATCGCCATCACCTCGGCCAGATGAGTGAGCAAGTTGCAAGCGTTAGTCGCCCACCCATCATACACCCTGCTAGTCCTGGTCCATGCTACCCTCTGGATGCACCTCAGGTTTCTCTCCAAGATGGTCTCACCCTTCCACATCAACTAAAGCATTGAGCTATCCACCTTCTACTCTGAATCTCACGATATGCCTGAAGAACAATGCCTGCACACCCTCGACTGCATTTGTGCCTTGCACATCTACCTTGAGAAGACTGCGCCCCATCAGACCAGAGCCCAACTCTTGTATCTTCTGACCCCAACAGACTGGGATGCTCGGTCACAAAAAGAACTCTCTCGTAATGGTTCTCCGCCTGCATAGCTTTCTGCTTCTCCCAGGTGAGTGCCCAACCTCCAGGCCCCATCAGGGTGCACCAGCTTTGACTCTGGCAGCCACACCGGCAAACCGCAAGGCTGTCCCGGTGAGGAACATCTGCAAAGCGGCAACGTGGTCCTTCATGCACATGTTCCAACAACACTACTGCCTGGAACAGCTCACATTCCTGGACAGTTCCTTTTGCCGCTCCATCCTACTACGGCTGCCCTTTGAGAACAACAACATCCAGAACTGTGCCATGCTGGACCTGGATAAGGTCAGCTGGCTGCCATTCCACGCCCTTGACTCTATCCTCCCATGAGCACAGAGGCTGAGACCTCAGTTGTTAGGTGGTGTAGCATCTAACAGACCTCTGCAGACTTTACCATTGTCATTGTCAGTTCTACCCATAGCCCAGGCAGGGCTCCCCCTGCTCGGGGCATACCTCGTGGGCTGTCCACTGACAGCCTGTTTCTTGACTGTTCTCACTGTATACCTCACTGCCTATCCGTTGACAGCTCGTTCCCTGTTTGTTACCATTTGTTGATTTTCACCTGTTGCTCTCTGCAAGTTCATTGCAAATAAAACACCTTTCCTCTATAGTACCATGTCTCAATATGTTACTAGCTTCATCCTGCTATAGCACACGAGGCCAAACGTCATGGCTATGGAGTCACCAGGTGTGGCTGACGAATCCTGCTTGTCCATGGAGAAAGCAAGGTTACTTACCTGTAATGTTCTCCGTGGACAGCAGGATAGGTCAGCCACATATTCCCTCCCACCTTCCCTGTGGGCGAAGACTCACGAGAGTGGGGCAATGGCCCCAACAAGGGAGGCCTGCTTCCCAGCCAAAAAAAAAAAAAGAGACATTCAGCTACACTCCAGGCAGGGCTGGCCCAAGGGTTTCTGCCGCCCTAGGCAGAAACTCCGGCTGCATCGTCCCCTCCCCCCTCAACTGTCGCCAATTGCATTGTGGGGTGAGAGGTGGCAGCAGCAGTATTTTCAAAAGGCGGTAGCAAAAAGCCACTGCCTTCTGAAATACTGCTGCTACTGCCTCCCCCCCCCTACAATGGAATCAGCAGCATCTGGGAGGGCGGCACGGCTGGTCGTGTGTGGTGCTGCCGCTGCCCACCCAGGCCAGCCATCTAGCTCACCTAGCTCTTCTGAATCCAAACCCGCCTTGCTTACCTTAAAGACTGTGCTGGGAACGAACTGAGCAGGTAGGGGTGGGCTGAGAGCACTTCCATCCAATTGGCGCTGTTGGATGATATCACCAGATGTTACTGGCTTATCCTGCCGTCCAAGGAGAACCCCTATTACAGGTAAGTAACCTCACTTTCTCTTCATTACCGTGGTTTAGATTATTTACGGTAAGCCTGTTCCTTTTTCCGGGCAGATTTAGGAGTCAGTTTAGGTGATACTTTGAACTGCAGCTTTAGTTGCAAGCCCTTCGTTTTTCTGTCTGATTGTGCACTGTCTGGGGGAAGCATCGGTTCACACTTTATTGTCACCACTACTGGAGGAGTTACAACCATTGTCATGAAATATTTTAATGGCAGGCGGACGCCTGTTTTACAAAATAAACAGCCCACATTTCCCCATCAAATGCACCTCTACCCATGTACGTTGCCTTTATAAAATAGGAACGTTTTCAAAAAATTTGCTAGATACCTTGTTTATAAAACCACCCTCTACGAGTTAAGATATACAAACGAATTTACAAAATAAGAAATAACAGTAAAATGAAATATCCGGATATTGTGTTTCCGACCTCAGCCGCCTGCAAAGGAAAAATAATATTCCTTGACAAGCTCTCTTGGAAGCAAGTAACGTGCACTCTGGATTTCCGATACGCAGTATGCTTCCCCTAATTTAAGGGCATGAAGGGAAGGTGGATCAGAATTCGTCAGGGCAGAGAGGATTGTTTTTTTACTTAGCCTGGCAGCACAGTCTTCATATTCTTAAGTTCGGGAGAGAATAATATGAGGGTATGCTCACCCAGCAATACATTGCATAGGCAGCGAGTAAGTTTTCATCTGAACAGCAGCAAATAATTGTGTCGAGGTTTACAATCAAGACAGCAAAATGTGAGACAGAGCGACGGGGAGGGTTTAGGGATATCCCTCTTCCCACCTCCCTTGGTTAAAATCTGCCCTGTTCTCCCCTCTCCCGTTCTGCTCCCTGCATGTTAGGGGAGGGGCTGGTGCCGTTTTCTGCTGCTCAAGATTCTTACACTGACCAACGGAGTTGCTGCTATTATGTACGTACCCCCCCCCCCCTTCCCCTTTTCCCAGCACTCCAGGCACATGCAGTAGCATTAATCATATGTCCGGGACATATGGAAACAGTAATGGCAGGCCCGGTTCATACAATAAACAAAACGCATAAGCACTCAACGAGTCTGCAGCAAGAAACCGTCGTCGCGTGTACGAGCCCTGCACTAATAAGACCTGCTTAGCCTGGACCGGAGCTGCGGCTGCACTGACCTAGTGCCCCCGCTGTGGCTGTGGCTGCTGCATGGCCTGGGTCACCCCCCCGCCCGCCAGACTGGTGTGCTGTTATTTCTCGGCGCTCTGCACTGCCGTATCCAGGCACTACCGGAGATCCGAGGTGAGACACCCCCCTCCTTCTCCAGTCTCTTTTCCATGGGGTGGGCTGCTGGGGGGCGCAGCACTGCTCGTTTTACCGCTGGAGGAGTGGGTGGGGATGGGTAAGACGCGCGGTGCGTGGTAGCCGGCGCAGAGCTCTGGCGCTGTGCACGATTTTCGCAGAGGTGGAATTTTTCGGGGGGGGGGGGGGGTATTATTGCTTTTTGCTAAGTGCAGATTCCTTTGAACTTGAAGGCTGGCGCAGCGCTCGTTACTGTGGCGTGCAGATTTTTTTGTTCAGATCGGTGATGCCCGTGAAATGCCTCCAACAGCTGCTGCTGCAACCTGCTAGTCTCCACCAGGCATTGAGGTAGTGTGACCCGGTAATGTCCTGCTAGACCACAGATTTGGTCGATCCCTGTAACTATGTGGTCTGCTCGGGGGATCAGTGAGGCAGAGGTCTGCATTCCTCTCAAATCGGGATTGGTGGTGGTAACTGTTTTCTGTTTTCTCCTGGAAGCGTGTTCAAAACGACACTGAGATCCGAAGGTAGGATTCGATTAAAATAAAACCAGCATTTATACATACAGACAGCATGCAGCGGTTCCCTCCGATGCTCTTACGGCATAACCGGATTGAGCAGAATGATTGTACTATATATAGTCTGGGACTTGACAGCGGAAAGATAAAGTAAACAATAGTGCATTAGCTAAATTGCTTTCTCCGGATTGCTGGGATTTAGATTATTTACGGTACGCCTGTCCCTTGGTCTGGGGCATCCACCGAGAAGCAGTCCGTAGGTGATACTTTGAATTGCGCCTTGCTAGCTTTGCTTGCAAGTCGTCCGTTTTTTCTCTGCAGTTTCACCATAAGGCTCATCTCGGAGGCTCGTTCATTTGTTTCAGCAAATTAGAGTGAGATTTTGGTGTTACATTTAAAATCTTTTGGTTGCCTAGATATGAGTGTGACTGCGGGGGGATCTGTGCAATCTCCCTTCCCAGTTTCCTTTTTGCCTTATTGTGCACTGTCCGGGGGAAGCGTCGGCTCACTCTTCATTGTCACCCTCGGCACTACTGGAGAAGTTACCGTCGTTTACATGGAATCTCTGGCACCGCTACCCATCTACGTTGCCTTTGTAAAATAGGAAGTTTTTCAGAATTTTTCGGACTTGCCTTGTTTCTTAAGCTATGTGTGCTTAAGGTACCTGAAGGAGTTTACAAAATAGTAAGAAAAGAACATCCGCCAGATCTAACTTTAGTCTTTCACTTCCGGCATAGAAACGTAACTGGCGTTGCATGCTAGCACTGGGACCTGTTTAAAGCCCACCGCCAAGAAGGATCTGATTTAAGGTGCTATTTCCTAGATCCAGGGGGAAGGGCTTTTACCTATTTCCCCTCAGTTGTCTGAAAAGGACAAATATCCCTTGATAAGCTCCATTGGAAGCAAGTAATTTGTACCCCATAATGTCTAGTAGGAAGTATGTTTCTCCTAATTTATAGGCATAGAGGGAGGGGATTAGAATTTATCACAGCTGATAGATTTTTTTTTAAATTAAGGGTGAGCTTGGCAACAACACCGCTGCCTTTTTATTCTCCTGTCCTAGAAAGAATATTTTTTTCATTTTACCCAGCGATATATTGCATAGGCAGTGAGTAAGTTTTCAACTGAGTAGCAGGAACTACTTGCCTTAGGGTCAGAGGATGGTTTTGAGGTTTACAATAAAGATAGCTAAAGGTAAGTACACTTAGATTTCAGGGAGGCCACTCCACATCAAGGTCTTGCAAATAAACTGAGCACCCTTGGGATGTACTATAAACAGAACCGGCCCCAGGGCTGCTGCAAGGTACTGTGTGCCCAGGCCTAGGCAAATCTTCAGCCTTAGCCTCCCCCCCCTCCTCTCTGGGTTTTTATAATTAAATTTAACAATCATGATCTTCTGGACATTACCCTTGCAACAACAGTCCTGTACAAATGCATAATTGGATATTATACTTCTAAATTTAAAATTTTGTTTGGTTATATATGCACGCACACATCCGCTTTTCCTGCAGGATAAAGAATGTACTAGTGGCACTTTAAGTTGATGTGGCGGTCTGACTCTGTTATTTTGCTTTGACTGCTGCGGCTGCTCTTTTCTGCCCCCCAGAAGATGCTGCCCTCTGCAACCACCTTGTCTTGCCTAATGTTTGGGCCGGCCCTGATCCTAACTGACTGGGTCAGAAACTGGTTGAGTGGGAGTGACAGAGGGTAGTGGCACACGGAGTTCACCCTGAAGATAGGGGAGCTCATTCTGAAGACAGAGGCGTTCCCAGTGATATTGCGGAAGGCCTGTAGGGAAAGCAGAGATTCCAAGTCTTGCTCATTAGGAGTGTGTCACACTCTACTACTAGTATTACTACTAATAATCATTTGTAAAGCACTACAAGGCATACACAGCGCTAAACAGAGACATCTAAGAGACCGTCTCTGCTGATAAGAGCTTACAGTCTAGTCAGGACAGACAACATAACAACTGGGGATTAGGATATACCTAGTGGAATGGTAAGGAAACACATAGAAAGTGAACAGGTGACTTATTTGAAGGCTTTCTCACACTCGTGGAGGCCCTTATCTCAGGTTTCGAAGCATCAGTGCTAGTGCACTGATCTGCATTACTGCTTTCATGAAAGACAAGAAAGGTGCCCAGCCAGTAGGAAGACCTCTGAGCTCACCTTCTGGCGTATAGCTTTTGTATGTACTTTTAGCCACTGAGTGGAGAACACTTTTCAGCTCAGAGAATTTACCCATATTGCTTCCACTATGTGTGTATCCTTTCAGAGGCTCCACAGGAAAGCAAATATCATTTTATGCTGCTTTATTTATTGGCAAAGCAACACTACATTTAAATCTTTCTAGATTTATACCCTGGATGCAGCATCTGAAAAAAATCTCACTCTTTGGACTTCAATCTCACTCTCTGGGGTGGTAAATCACACTCTTTCGGATGGCTCACCTTTGGTACCTTTGGACAAAGATATGCCTCTTTGCGGATGATACCAAAATTTGCAACAGGATAGACTTCCTGGACGGTGTGGATAACATGAGGAGGGATCTAGCAAAGCCTGAAGAATGGTTGAGAATTCACTAGCTAAGATTTAAAGCTAAAAAATGCAAGGTCATACATTTGGGCTGCAAAAACCCACGGGAGTAGTACAGTATAGGGTGTGAAGTACTTCAGCACACAAAAGAAAAGAGGGACCTGGGGGTGATTGTACTGGATGATCTTAAAATGGCCAAACAGAGAAGGTAATGGCAAAATCCAGAAGGATGACTGGCTGCATATGGAAAGATATGGACAGTAGGAAAAGGGAGGTGATAGTGCATTTGTACAAACCTCTAGTGATTTTGTACAATTCTGGAGACTACCTTCAAAACAATAGAAACAGAATGGAGAAAGTCCAGAGGGGAACTACTAAAATGGTCAGTAGCCTTCATCATAAGGCATATGGGGATAGACTTAAAAATCTCAATATGTATACTTTGAAGAAAGGCAGAAGAGGAGGGATATATGATAGAGACATTTAAATACCTCCCTAATATAAATACACAGGAGGTGGTCCTCTTCCAGTTGAAAGGAAGCTGTGGAACGAGGGGTCATAGGACGAAGGTGAAAGGGGACAGATTCAGCAGTAATCTGAGGAAATGTATACGGAAGGGGTGATGGATGTGTGGAATTGCCTCCCAGTGGAGGTGGTAGAGACAAGAACTGTATCTGAATTTAAAAAAGCATGGGGCAGAAACAGAAAATCTCTGAGTTAGAAGAAGGGATTGTAGAACTTAATTGTTATCCTGGATGGGCAGACTGGATAGATTGTATGATATTCATCTTCCATCGTTTTCCATGTTTCTAAGTGCAAGATTGAGTGGCAGGGATGGGAGCTAAAATCTGCCCCGTTCTCACTTCTCCCCTTTTATTCCCGGCATACTGCATGTTTGGAGAGCGGCTGGAGCTGCTTTCGGCCGCTTGAGATTCTAGCACTCAACCAACAGGGTTGCAGCACTTTCATAAGAACATAAGATATGCCATACTGGGTCAGACCACGGTCCATCAAGCCCAGTATCCTGTTTCCAACAGTGGCCAATCTAGGTCATATGTACCTAGCAGTCTCCCCAAAAGACACAGGTTCCGCAATGTTTGTACTGGGTCAAGCACTGATATCCTGGGTCCTTCTTAATAATGGTTTATGGACCTTTAGGAATTTGTCCAAACCTTTTTTAAATCCAGCTACACTAACAGCCTTTACTACATCCTCAGGTAGCAAATTCCAGAGTTTGATTACACGTTGAGTGAAAAATATTTTCTTTTATTAGTCTTAAATAGTTTACCCTGTAGCTTCATTGCATGTCCCCAAGTCTTTCTATATTCTGATAAGGTAAACAATCGATCTACGTTTACCCGTTCCACTCCATTCATTAATTTAAAGACTTCTATCATATCTCCCCTCAGCCGTCTCTTTTCCAGGTTAAAGAGCCCTAACCTTTTTAGCCTTTCTTCATATTAGTATCCTTCCATCCCCTTTACCATTTTGGTGGCTCTTCTCTGAACCTTTTCTAATAACGCTATATCCTTTTTAAGATACGGCGACCAGAATTGCACACAATATTCAAGGTGCAGTCTCACCATGGAACGGTATAGAGGCATTATAATATCTTTTGTTTTATTTTCCATTCCTTTCCTTTTGATACCTAGCATTCTATTTGCTTTCTTGGCTGCCGCTGCACACTGGGCCGAGGGTTTTAACATGTTATCCACAATGACGCCTAAATCTTTTTCCTGGGTGGTGGTTCCTAATGTGGAACCTTGCATTGTGTAACCATAGTTTGGGTTGTTCTTCCCTAGGTGCATAACTTTGCACTTGTCCACATTAAATTTCATCTGCCATTTTGATGCCCAGTCTTCCAATTTATCAAGATCCTCTTGCAATTTTCCACAATCCTCTTAGGTTTTAACAACTTTAAATAGTTCTGTGTCATCTGCAGATTTGATAACCTCACTCATTATTCCACTTTCCAGGTCATTTATGAATATGTCAAACAGCAGTGGACCCAGCACAGATCCCTGGGGTACACCACTATTCACCTTTCTCCATTGGGGAAAATTGGCCATTTAGCCCAACCCTCTGCTTTCTATCTTTTAACCAGTTCTTGATCCACAATAGTACACTGCCTCCTATCCCATGACTCTTTAGTTTTGCCAAAAGTCTCTGATGAGGGACCTTGTCAAAGGCTTTCTGAAAGTCCAGACACACTATATCAACTGACTCACCTTTGTCCACCTGTTTATTCACACTTTCAGAAAAACCTAACAGATTAGTAAGACAAGATCTTCCTTGTCTAAAGCCATGTTGGCTGTCTCCCATTAGGCCATGACTATCTACATGCTGAATAATTTTATTCTTTATGATGGTTTCTACCATTTTTCCCGGTACTGACGTGAGGCTCACCGGTCTGTAGTTTCCCGGATCACCCCTGGAACCCTTTTTAAAAATTGGTGTTACATTGGCGATCCTCCAATCTTCATGTATTAGAGATGATTTTAATGATAGTTCACAAATTACTAATAGCAGGTCTGCAATCTCATATTTCCTGCTATTTCATACGTGAACTCCTTATCAGCTTATTTCCACGCCAGGAACTTGCAGTAGCCCTGAACATATGTCCAGGACATACGGAACTAGTAATGGCAGGCCGTACAGTCTAGGAAATGCATAAACACTCATTACATGTCTGCAGATCCGAGCCTGCAGAAAGAAATACTAATTGCATTTATGAGCCCTACACTAAGACCTGCATGGCAGGACTGGACCTGCAGCCACGCTGACCCGATGCCCTCAGGGTGGCCAGTGTATATGGCCTGGATCCCATCCCTGCCCCTCCAGGCTCATGTGCTGCTATTTCTTGGCAAGAGCTTTATTTTCCCGTTAGGAGAACTGCAGACAGGTAGTAGGTATCTGTACTTCCTTCTCTTAGGGATCTGCTAGCTTCATTTTACATCACCAGATAGGAAGTTGTTTTTTCCAAGGCATTAAAAGCTCATGACTTGTTTGATTATTGCCTAATGTTGGCGATGATTTGAATTGCATTTGAAGAAACACTAGAAGGATGCTTCGGGAGCGAGCAGAACCTTGCTGTGAATTATTCTTACTGGCAGGTGATCCGCTGTGAACAACTGGCTGGGTGATAGTTCCTCCCCCATGGACCGGTGTCAAGTGATAAAGAGCCCATTAGCCCATGGAATGCAGCCGCGGGCGCATGCTTGCAGGAGCGTGCCCAAAGTGGCATGATCTAAGGGGCAGGTCATGCCCCTTTGGAGCAATGGAGGAGCAATGTAGGCTTCATATCATTTTCCTGTTCGATGGGTAAGTGGAAAGGGAAGAGTCGGGTGCCTGTAAGTGGAGGAGTGGTGATTAAAGGCCCCATGGATCAGCATGTGAAGAGTTTGGTACGGCAGGCTTCCCAACTGTAAATACTTTGTCACCTTCTGATGCTTCTCTTAACTCCAGTTATCTTACACCCCCACCTCAGCCCTTGAGTATTGGATACTGAAGGGGTTTTTCAGGGATCTTCTCCTGAAATTGTGCCTGCGGACTCTACTTCATTGGCTTCTGTGACTGCTGGGGCCAGTGAAGGTGCTTGGTATACTAAACCAGTTGTGATTTTAGCTTTATCCTCAGTAGTGGCTGCCCCTAGCCCTGGAGTCCATTTCTGAAATTTCTTTGAAGGACTCGTGGCTTGCTCTGATGAGGATAGAGGCCATGTTGAAGGGGACTATAGGCCAACTTAGTAAATTTTCTGAGGAATCTGTTGATAAGTTAACATTTTGATGCTAAGCTTCCTTTCTTTGAGTCTTGAGTGACCAAAGTTGAAAGCCCTTTAGGTGGCATGGTGGTTAAGGATGGTTTGGCCATTCACAATCAACTTGAAGTGCTTGAAACTTTTTGTTTAGAGCAAAACATTTTAAATTTTCGAATTTTCCTGTAATGTAGTTATTGCTATCAATGGACTTGTTGAAAAAAATATTCGAAAGAGGTTCTGCAATATGCAAATACTGATTCGTTACTTGTTACTAAATTGTATTATTTACCTAAAGGGAAGAGGATTGAGGTGGCTGAATGAGAAAGTTTTGATCATGTTTCTTCTCCAGATAGTCTGGAGCTGACTGAATTTCTTGAAACATCTTAGGATAATGTTTCTGAGAGGGCAACCTTATTGGTTACTTTGGGCTCAGAAACAGAAAAACTATCTTTTGAAACTATTTTTCTAAGAAATCTGTTCTCTTTTGTGACCTGGAGGGACATGGATGGGATCCAGGCCATGCACTGGCCACCATGGGGGCATGTGTCAGTGGGGCTGCAGGTTCAGTCCTACCAAGCAGGTCTTATTAGTATAGGACTCATACATGCGATTAGTATTTCTTTCTGCAGGCTCGGATCTGTGGACATGTAATGAGTGTTTATGCATTTCCTAGACTGTATGAACCAGGCCTGCTGTTACTATTTCCGTATGTCCTGGACATATGATCAGGGCTACTGCATGTTCCTGGCATGGAAATAAGCTGATAAGGAGCTCACGTACACAATAGCAGGAAAGTGAGTGCTAGAATCTCAAGCACATCCCTTTCCCTACCCACTTTGCCGGTCATATTCTTGACCTGATCATCTCATCCCCTGAATGCTCTTCACAACTCTTATGGCCAGCTTCTCTGATTCTCCCTTGGACCGACCATTTCCTCATTCTTTTTTTCTCTTCTTCCTCCTCTCCCCCTTCAACCAAAGCTGCAATGATCCCCCTTCCTCCTCCGAGATTCCCTTGCAGGCTCGCACCAGATACAATGGTGGCTTTCCCTTCCATAGACACTATCTCCCCCCTCCATCCAGTCTCTTTCTGTTAGTGATCAGGCATCCCATTGGGATTCTCTACTTAGCTCAGCTTTGGATAACATTGCTCCCACCCAATCAGTTCAACACAAACAGCATCTTACTTAGCCTTGGTATCAAGGCAGTCTTCATCTTGCCTGCTCACAGCTCTGCAGGGCTGAATGCCATTGGCAGCACCTCAGATCTCCTGATGCCCTCCAGTTTTCCCATATCTCTCACCGCTCCTACCATCAGCTGATTGTTAGTGCCAAGGGGGATTACTACTCTGTGCTTGTCATTTGCTCCTCCTCCCAGTCTCAGCAGCTATTTTCTATTCTCTCCTCATTAGCAGCGCCTCCATCTCATTCCTTTGATATTGACAATTCTCCTACATCATCTCAATTAGCTGACTTCTTTCACAATAAGATCTCTATGCTTCATCACGGTTTTCCCCCAGTCTCCCTTTTCGTCCTTGATGCTTCAATGCCTCAACCACCTTCTACTCTTGCAATGGCAAACCCTTGGAGCACCTTCAACCCAATTTGCCCTGTCTAAAGTTATTGGTTCTTCTTGGAAGACCTATTGCTCTCTCGACCCCCTTCCCTCTTCCTGGATATTCCAAGTCTATCTGGCACTTACTCCGATTGTTCTTACTATATTCAACAACAGCTTGTATAATGGTGTTTTCCCTCTCATTTGGACAGTTGCTAACATTCTCTCTCTGCTGAAAAAACTCTCCCTTGATAAGTCTCTCCCGACAAACTATAGCCCGGTGTCTAACCTTCCCTTCCTTGCCAGACTCTTAGAGAAACTTGTCTCTCAACAATTGGTCTCCCAGCTTGAACGCACAAACACTCTGCACTCTTGTCAATCGGGCTTCCGACCTGGTCACTCCACTGAAACCATCCTGCTCTCCATGCTTAGTGAAGTTCATTGCTCTTTGGATCGCGGGGATGTCACCATTGCTGTCTCGTTGGATCTATCTGTGGCTTTCGATCTTGTTAACCATGATCTTCTTTCCCGGTTGCATAATATTAGGCTCTGTGGTACTATTCATTAATGGTTCTCCTCTTTTCTTTCACAGCACACTTTCCACGTCATCAAAGAATCTTCCACTTCCTCTGCATATCCTCTACTATGTGGGGTACCTCAGGGTTCAGTATTAGCCCCACTTCTTTTCAACATTTTTTGCTCACCTCTGTCTCTCATAATCCAGCAACTGGGCATTTCAGGTTACTTCTATGCTGATGATATTCTTCTTTTGTTTCACACAAACCCAGCTTGCCCAGATCTCTCTCCTTTAAACACTTGTCTCTTTTGAATTGCAGCCTAGCTAACTGCCAACTATCTTCAACTTAACCCCTCAAAAACCACCACTACCTGACTCACTGGTCCTACCTCTTCCCCTTCTGTGCCCCTGACTCTTGATGGTATTCCAGTTAGCCTTACATCATTCTTCTGCTATCTTGGGGTAATTCTCAACTCCACTCTTTCCTTCCATGACCATATCACTCAGCTCACACAGTGTTCACCTATTTTCCTCTGCCGTATCTGAGCCATTCGCTCATTCCTATCCACAGCCGCCTTAACCACCCTTGTTTCTCTTATTAGATTATTGTAATTTAGTGTTAGCTGGTCTTCCTCAGTCCTCTTTGAAATGCCTCCAACTCATCCAACACACTGCAGCCAGACTAATTTATCATGCCACTAGATATGACCACGCCACTCCACTTCACTTCTCATCTGCCTCCTCTGGCTCCCAATATCCTCCCGTATTCAGCATAAGATCCTCACCCAGGTTCATAATTCCCTAGCCTATCTAGCTTTCTCTCTCATTCTACATGCCCCTCAGCATTCCCTCCGTTCCATCCACATGAACCATTTGTTTCTACCCCCTCCCTCCCAAACACATCTTGAATCAACACGTCATTCTGCTTTCTTTTTTCTTGGACCCTCACTTTGGAACAATCGTCCCACTTCTCTCCAGTTAGAATCCTCCTTTAATAAGTTCAGGGCTCAACTTAAAGCTCATCTTTTCGGTATTGTTTTCCATCTCTCCCCAGACTCTTCCAATTTACTCCCTCTTGTGCCTTCCTTCCCCTCCCTTCTCCTGCTCCTTTGGTCCTTCATGTGCGTGTCTTGTGTCCCCCTCCCCCCTTTCCTATACACTAATTTGGCGTTCCCTTCCTTTCTTGGGTTTTAGTATATTTTTATTTTAAACTGCTTTGCTGTTCCCACAATAAGTGATATATCAAGTTTTAATAAAATGAAAAATGAAGTATATTTCTACCTCGGCTTCTCGTGCAAGTGCATTGTTTCTTATAATGTCAATAGAAATGTGGGTTTTTTAACAATTTCAATTGAGAGATTTCTTTTAGATAGGGGATCTGTAAGGGTCATTTTTAAGTTTTCTCTTGGATTCTTTTTCTCATGATATGAACTGTAGCAACAAATGCCATAACGTAAATTTGTTTCTTTAGTCCTAATTAGTATGCTTTTGTTTTGTTATATGGATGTAACATATACTATAGAAAGTTCAATAAAAAAGGAAGAAATACAAGATAGAATGCTTTATTTTAGTTTTATTTATTTATTTATTTTTTTACATTGCAGATTAAGTACACAGTTTGAAATCTTTTGAAATGAGCCAGTCTTAGACTTTTGTGTATGCCAGTTGCTGTTCCTATTCCTGTGAAGTTTTGAAGATCATCTATGGCTTCATTTGAGATATGTGGCATTCAAGAAAAAATTCTTTGCACGTAATATACTGACGCGGAAACCTCATGCATGATGAATCGTCACTATGTGCATTGACTTGCAGCACTGCTGAAACAAACATGATGAAAACGGAGGCTTCAGGAGAAAGATCGACCCTCCGGAGTGCCTCGCCCCACAGGAACGCTTACAGAACTGAATTCCAGGCACTAAAAAGTACCTTTGACAAACCTAAATCGGATGGAGAGCAAAAACCCAAAGACGAAGAGGAGGTTTCTCAGTCTCAGCAGAGCAGGGGGAGAAAATATGGCTCCAACGTCAACCGGATTAAAAACTTGTTCATGCAGATGGGTATGGAACCCAGTGAGAGCCCTGGCGGCGCTTCCAGGGCCAGGGCCAGGGCCAAAGGTGTTCCTCCATCTCCTCAAAGACGAATGAGGCCAAGAGACTTTCTTGAGAATGCAGATGGCTCCATTTCCAAACTGACCCCCATGGTTTCGGATCGGATCAGTAGATTTGACACCATGCATGATGGCCCCTCATATTCCAAGTTTACGGAAACTAGAAAGATGTTTGAGAAAAGCATTCATGAAGCAGGGCATTCCAATCGTTTTTCTCCCAGGAAAGAAAGAAGAGGATCTAACAAGCTTCCAGACGAAGGTCATGGATCCAAGTCTAATAGAGGTAGTACTGATTCACTTGACAGTCTGAGTTCAATGACAGAGGCTATTTCGCCAACCGTCACTCAGCTCAGTGCAGTGTTTGAAAACAATGATTTGCATAATATGATTGTCCTAGAAAAAGCTGAAAACAGTGAAACATATACTGTAACCGGTCACTATCCACTAAATATTTCTTCCTCCAATGCTTGGCCACCTTCATTGGAACAGATTCCATCCTCATGTGTTGAAAGCACTCAGCAAGCCAGTGTTCCTGCTAAAAAATCTGACCCTCCTAAATGCACTCTGCCAGTTGCCAAATTGGTTGAGCAAAAGAGGGATCAGGAGCTGTGCAGTGATGCTGACGGTAATGTTATAGCAAGCAACCATGAGTTGTCCGACAAAGCTGTTAAGGAAAGGCTAGATGAATCTTGCAGTAAGCACAAGGTAAATCTAGACTTGGATGCAACTTTGCAACAGAATGACTTTCCACAAAGTTTGGAGACCCTTCTTGATCAGTGTGGAGTGGTAGATGGACAGGGGAATTTGGGACCTTTCTTAAGAGAGAGAGTTTCTGACATCCTTGGATCCCCTTATGATGATACAAGGGGAAGGGAAGACTTTAGCAGCTTTTCAACCTCGCATACCTATGCACATTCTGACTACAATGTCTATAGGGTGCGATCAAGGTATAGTGCGGAGTGGGGAGACACTGAGCAAGATGATGAAGAGGACAGTGATGAAAACAACTATTATGAGCCAGATATGGAATATAGTGAAGTTCCTGGATTGCCAGACGAAGAGGAAATGCCGGCACATAGAAAAATTAAGTTTAGCAGTGCACCCATCAAGGTAACCATTGCTTCCTTCTCTTTATGTGATGATGCTTTTATGCCTGCATTTGTTCTGTGTAAATCTGAAAGACTCTATATGTCTAATTGTGAAAGGATTGCAAAGTTGGCTAGACATATAGCTTCTGTTGCTGGCCTGCCTGATGAAATATTTTCAAAGCATTGAGAGGGGATAGATATCAACTGCCTTTTGATTCATTTTGGATTAGGGGAAACTGAGCATATAATTTGATTTCAGGTAGAGGTTATGGCTAATAATTTACACATTCAGATTTCTTTGGTTGTAAATTAATCGAGAATGGCGTGCCAGTGGAGCAGTTCTAAAGGTCTAAATGCTTATCTTTAGTTTGACGAGCACTGTAGCTATATTTGATACAAACCTTTACTTCCTGACACAGCTGTGAATAATTAGTGATTGTAAAGAAATATGTAAGCTAAGAAATATGTGTAGCAGATAATTTCCTGTGAACCAATACCACATTGTTGGTCTTATCAAAAAAGCCACTAACCTCTTGCTGGCCTTAGTACTTGCAGTCGTGTTCTTAATGAATTGACAGATTTTTTGCTCATGTTAATTAATTTTGGTAATAATTTGCAGATGTCAAAATCCATGAAAGTGTTCAGCAATATATACTGTCGCACATAACAACAGAAAGCAGTTTTGCCAGTGAAAGACAATGTAAAGGCTTCAAAGATTTTTGAAAGCTAGTTTTTCTACCTATATTTGTTATGAAGGTTTATATTATTTATGTGTGAATAGTGGTGTCTAATGTATCTTGGATTCTGACCCAGAGGCCTCTCACAGGTTCTGCCTCCACCCTTTAGCCTGATTTCATTGAGAAAATTGCCGGACAAGATGGCTTCCTTTGTGACATCACTAACTTTTGGTGTGGAGTTGGGAGGTGAATTGCATGTACGGTTGACAAGCATAGGGCTGGCCCTGGGCCTCTGGCTGTGCAGATATAGGTTTAGCCATCTGAGGTATTCCTATCGCTTGATTAGGCAAGTGCCCTCTGAACTGCTCATGCATATCTCGTGGGGAGTGGCAGAAATAGTTTAGAGAGAAAAGTTGTTGAAATATTCAGCAGTAAGGACTGTTTGCTCTTCCCTGCTTTTGGCTAGCAACTGACCTTTGAATGCAGTTTAAGATGTTATCATTGGCCTTTCAGGAATTTCAAGGGAATGGCCTGCTATATTTGAGAAAAAAATTGTTTGGCACATAGAGCAACGGCAACTTCACTCAAGTAAGGTTTAGAGCGAAGATATTTTCTCTAGTGGAATAAACTCTCAATTTGAATCAGGCAAGAGCAAAGCTGTTTGAGTTTTCAGAAAAAAGTGAAATCTTGTTCCCTGACTGAACGCTTTTATTTTCGCTGATGTTGCTGGTCTATATGGAAGTATCAAGTTATTGCATTTTGGTTTCAACTTGTTTAGTTTCCTTTTGTCATTTTATTTAGTAATGTGAGTTGTTTTAGTATATGTTGTCATGTATGATGTTGGTTATGGTTTTGTTTATAGAACATCATGATTTGAAGAATTTAATTTATTAAACATCTTATTACTCTGCCTTTCTCAAAACACTGAGGTGGATATGAATTAAACACCTGCAAAAGGAACCACATCAGTACAATAAGAGGTCAGTTTACTAAGCCACGTTAGCCGATTGCGCAGATAGTGCTTGCCAAGCGTGCTGTGTGAAGAACTAATGTGGGATAAATGCAGATAGTGCAGTGAGTTTCTGCTATCTGCAGACCATGTATTAGCCGCGAGAGGAGGGTGGATTGAGGACATGGTAACCGCAAGCTTTGCCGACGTCGCTACTAATGCCACTGCAAAGGGTGATGGCTACATCCACATTGCCGCCATGCCGCGCTCTCTGCATTTTTGATGCGTTGTCCGCTGGGGGGGGGGATGCTGTTGCGCGGCTTTTACAGCTAACACAGCGCTATTTGCAGCTTAGTAAACCGACCTCTAGAAGTCAAATAAAAGATCACAACTTGCTTTCAAGCACCAAGAGAGCAATACAACGTTTTAAGCTTCTTTTTAAGAAATGAATAGCTCTTTTGGCAATTGATTCCAAAGTCTGGCCCTGACATAACTAAATACCCTATAAACTTGCTGCCTTGTAAAAGTCTTCATTCTCTGTACCTTTTTCACATTATGCTGTTTAAAAAATACAGTTCAGAATGCATTACAGTAGGATTTTGTTTCACTGATTTATAAAACTTACTCTACACTTTGTGTGAAAGGACAATTATAGAAATATTAAAAAAGTAATTAAGAATAAGGAATCAGCCTTGATTGCGTAAGTCTTCATACCACTTGTCATAGCAAACCCAAATTAGCTCCATTTCCAAAAATTGCCCACCTTTGTAAGTCCAAATCAGTGGTTCTCAGTATAGTCCTTATGACACACCTAGCCGGTCAGGTTTTCAGGCTATCCACAGTGAATATGCATATGAGAGATTTGCATACAATCTCTGTCATGCATATTCACTGTGGACAGCCTGAAAACCTGACTGGCTAGGTGTATCCTAAGGACTAGATTGAGAACTCTTGGTTTACTCTAAATGAAGAGCCAAGCTTTTTCTGTTGTATGAACTGAATTTGAAGCAAAGGTCTAAATCTGCCAAATACAGGGCTGCCAAAAGAACTCTGGGGTAAAGTTATTTAAAGATACAGATTGGAGGAAGTCTGTAAGAACACTTTGATGTATTTGAATATTCCTTAGGGTACTGTAAGGTTCATCTTCGCAAAATGGAAATAGCTTTGCTTTATCAAATCCTTGCCTTGATTCGCCTTACCTTCAAAATTAGTAGTTTGTGCTGAAGAAGGCCCTTTTGAGGCCTAAGGTTACTTTAAAAGAACTACGGAGGTTTCTGACTGAGATGAATGTTTACAGTTCAACAATAACAAGATTATTCTCCAAACATAGCATGAACGGGAGGGCGGCAAGAAGGAAACAGCTGAAGAAAAGCAATATGATGAGATGATAGCATGTCCAAAAAAATACTTAGAGACACATTCTGGTTCCCACACTTTCGGGAAAAATCCGGATGTGTGGGAGATGAATCTGATTTTGCCACCGTGGGACCCGGATGTACCCACGACGGCAGAATCGGGACATAGACATCCGGGCGCTTCCTGTATGCCGATGAGATCAGCATATGAGGAGCTGCCTGTCCCAACGCCAGAAAGCCACTGCTGGGGCTTGGGAGCAGTGGCGTCCTGGTGCCATGGCAGAATGATATAGGCCACATCTGCCCCTACAGACAGCGATCCTGCCAAAACCCGAGGCCCCCATGGCCTGGATCGTAGCTGCAGGGGCACAGCATGGCCTGACGCCTGTGTTGCGGGGGAGTGCGGTGCATACTGTGGGGGATACCTGGGACTTATGCCCCCTTCAGGGTAGAATAAGCCAGGCGTGTAGATGAGTGCTGGGTGACATACAGGGGCCTGACCTGATAGGTCCTCTACGTCTGGGCAACTAGCCATACCTCTGTTCCGCTTCCATTCCATCTCTCCCGCTCCCGTACAGCGCTCCCCACACAAATGCTGTGTACGTGTGGGGAGTGCTTGGACCAGAATTGCGTTCCGGGCTGAGCGCGGGTTGGACATCCATCCTGGATGTCCAACCCTGCTATATGTTTTTCAGAATGCTGGCCTTAGGGGATACTGCATGCATGCGGGAGAAGGCTTTTGTGGTCTGATAGACCAAAGTGTAACTTTTTGCTCTCAGTTCTAAGCAATATGCATGAAATGAAATAGTATTAGCAGAGTGATGTGCTATTTATCTGCATACAGTAAAGCATAGTAGTGGCAACATTATGATGTGGAGATGCTTTTTAGCAGCAGGGATAGAGAGGCTCAAGGGAAAGATGGATGCTTCAAAGTACAGGCACATCCAGGAGGAAGACCTATTCCAGTCTGCCTTAGACCTGGGATGGGGAGAGAAGATTAACCTTTCAGCAGGACAAGAATCCTAAGCACAGACCGAAAGGATGCATATAGAGGTTCAGCAAGAAGAGAGTGAATGCCCTCAAAGCCCAGATTTGAACCCAGTAGGTAATCTGTGGCAAGGCTTGAAGACAGCAGTCCACAGACGATCCCGAGCCAACCTCAAAGTCCGTGTGTGCTATTCTACTAAGAAGAATGGGCAAAAAGCATACCATCCCACTGTGCAAAATCAATAGGTGTTCCTTATCGTCACTCCAGTCCAGTCCCTTACTTCTGGGTTGCGTAACCCTTCCAGCAGCTTGGAGGCTGAGCCCATCCTTTTTGAGGATGGTACGGTATAAATAGCACCAGCACCACCCACTGAAACCAGTATTCTCAGCCTCCAAGCAGCTGGAGGGTTCCGTAAGCCAAGAGCTTACTGGAGTCTTCCTTGCATTTAATTTCCCTTATTTCTTTTATTTTCCTTTATTTTCATTGAATTACTCTATTTATTTTATTTCTTTATTGATTGTTTGAGGCAACTTCTGGGCTCTGCCTCTTTAAGATTTCTTCTCCCTCCCCCCCGCCCCCCCCCCCCGTGCCTCTCTCCGATCCCGGGCCTGCAGAGGAGGTTTGCATCGGGGCAACAACGTGCTCACCGGGACAAGAGGGTTTGTTCGGCAGCACTGTGAAGGGCCGCGGTCCTCTCCAGTTGGGTCGGTGAAACTGCTGCGGGCTGGTTCCAGAGCCATATTACCTCGCGCCGAAGCCCTTCTGGTGGCTGAGTGCTGGAGGCAACGAAGCTCCCTTCCTCCCTTCTCGGCCAGAGCGCAGCTCCCTCGGGCTTAGAATTTGGGGAAACACTCGATTCCGGCGCTCTCAGACGCGGCGTCTGAATCGGCTGCAACAATTTTCCGGCTGAAAAGCCGACCGGGTGGTGCTCCACGTGGCCGAGGCCTTCCACGTGTGAGCCCCCGGAGCGCACTGGTCTGCCGCGGAGCTTCGCGCTATGGATGGAGCTGCTAAACGCAAGTACTGGGGCTATTGAAGTGCAGTTTCTAGTTTTGATTTAGTTTATTTTATTTCTGGTTATTTTGAGGAGAGTTTTGTTTGATACAGTTCCTGGAATCGTTGTCCAGACCCAGTGCTGGTCGGGGGGAGGGGAAGGCATTTTGCTGATATTTCTGCCTTTGATTATTTCCTAATTTGACAAATTACTCAGCTTACGGCCTCCGATGCAGGGGTCTGCAGGGGGTGCAGAGGCGGCCGTAGTGGAGCAAGATATCCAATCAGCCATGTCTCAAGCCGTTCAAGGATCAGGGGACCCCCTAGGAGCCTAGTTTGACAAGTGTGTCCATTGGTTTCCCTGTGGAGTCTCTGTCTAGTTCTGAGGACTCAAAGGCATCCCCTTGAACCTATTCATAAAGCCTCATTCAAAGAATTGACCCTTAAGGTGGTTTTCCCGGTAGTTATTGCATCTACCAGGAGATGTCAGGCAGCAGCCCTTGTCCTGCAGGGAACCTTTTTTGGTCCTCTTGATAGCTTTGGTCTCATTGAGAATGGTGTCATCCTTTCTCCCAAAGGTGCTATCTCCCTTTCCTTTCATTTCAATCTAATTCTTGGAGAAGGATCTTTGGTCTGATCCTTCCATTTGTCTGCTGGATGTGATGAGGGTATTGGTTAGATATCTGGAGATCACAACCTCTTTTCAGTGGTCAGACCATCTCTTCATCCCCTTCAGAAGTCCAAGCTGAAGAGAAGTCCTTTCTTGCTCGCTAGATTAAGGAAACTATTGCGTCAGCCTGCCTTCTGGCTGGAAGACACATGCTAGAGGAAGTCGGAGTTCATTCCACTAGGGCACAGGCTGCCTCCTAGATGGAGTCTGCTTTGGTTTCTCTGGAGGACATCTGTAAGTTAGCAACTTGGCTGTCCCTGAGCATCTTTGTGAAGCTTTACAAGATGCAGGTGGGAACTGGTGCTTGATTGCATTGTCAGTATCAGTGTCTGAGGCAGTGTTAATATTTGGCTTTCTTACCATAATTGTTACAAGTTATGGTTGGTTATTAATGTTCAGATTTTCTGTGGTTTTTTGTGAGTTTTTCAGTCTTGCTTACTCTTTGGGAAGTGTCATACTGGCTAGTCTTAGTGCTACACCAGTACAGAGTGATGACATCACTGAAGCTGCTCTGGTCTGCCTCCACTTGCTAGCAAAGGAGCATAACCCATTCATCTGGACTGGTCTAATGGAATTCAAGGGAGAAAATTATCAGGTATGCAAAATTTCTCCTTAAACATATGAACCTCTGAAATCTATTGTTCTGATACTGTATCCGTGCTCTTGGATGAATTACTTTGGCATAAATAAATCTCTTGCTTTTTAACTTTATAGCAGAAAGTCATTACATTAAATATATCCTTAATGTACATGGTAAATATTTTAGGTTGTTTTGTTTTCATTCCAGGCAGTCTAGTTTAAAATACTGGACATTGATTTCTTGGTGGTACCCTGTTTCATTAATTTAAATTTGTCTTATTGCCATTTTTGAAGATCATGGAACTTGCGAACAGCAATAATTATTTTTTGACGGGTGATTGACTGTCCACCAGGGATTGTTGCTTAGGAAAAAGTGAGATAAACCAAATTACGCTTTAGGATATTATCTTGTCATGTCTAGAATGCTAGTAGAATCTCAAAATGACAGACAGGGCGGAAGCCAGCAATAATGCAATTTAAAAATAGTTATAAGTACAAAGTTCATGTAGATTTGCAGTGATGACTCGGTCGAGATTAAGTTGGATCACTTAGGCTTTAATTACTAATATTTTGTTAGTTTCTCGTGTAATATTTCTTTTACTGTTTTTTGTTTTAGTTCATATTATAAATAATTTTTAAGAAAGAAACTTGGAACTGAAGAAAAAGATTCACCATGATGACTTATACTAGTTCCTTTTTTTTCTTGCTTTTTTAACTCTTTGTTCGCTTTCTACCTGCAACACCCATCTCCCACCACCCCAACAAAACATACCCAGGTGGGTTTTGAAATCCCTTCTACAAAAATATCATGTGAGGAATATTTATAATTTATTGTAGACTTGATTTAATTATTTAGTACAGATGTTTTCACATATCAGTTATACAAATGAAGTTTTTTTCTTTGCTTGGCGAACAACTGCTGTAACCTTCACAGTCTCCTTTTTTGTTCATTGGTTTTCGAAAGTCACACTAGCCTGACAGATGAAGGGGCAACTCTTCTGAGGTATTCTTTGGCACCACTTGTTGCTCAGTAGGGGTCACCACAGTACCAGCAGTCTTCCATCCGTCCTAAACCTGAGGACGTAGGTGTCAACTCTGAGAGTGACGTGAGGTCTTGAGCACCCCCAGTATTGAGAACACTTTGTCATTGTATCCAAGGAGGAGTAGGTTGTGTTGAGGTTAGCACCCTCAATTGTTTTTTCTTTTTTGGTTGTACAGTTCTCATTCTAGATGTGTGCTAGTGTAAATAATAAAGATTCATTTTGCTTTCCTTTACCATCTGTGTAATAAATGTCTTGCAGTGGCGATGCTGATAGATGGATTCCTTTACTCCACATCAATGGCTTTCATATGAACCATTGCTCAAATTCACATGCTCATTGCTTTCCCCGTATGCAGTCGATCAGTGCACCCGAAGAGGCTCTGGGTGATGCCTCCACAACTGTTCAATCACCATCCTTAGATTAGTGCATGGGAAAGTGAAGGGATCTTTGCTTATTTTCCCTCATTGGTTGAAGATTTCTTTATTTTTTTTTGTTTGTTGTGGAAAATATATTTCTGTAAGCAAAATGGCTTCTTTCTGCAGGGTGCAGGGCAGGCCAGTGATCTTTTGAAATGGCAGAGTTGTTTGCATATGTTCACCAATACACAGACTTTGGCAAACTCATAATTTATGTAGCGCCTCCTAGTGAGTGTCCCTGGATCTGAGGCCAGCCTGACCGAAGCCCCTCTTGGGCAGGCTCCATCAGTCCATGAAGGTTTGGTTCCTGGTGGATCCACTTGGGGAAGAAGAGTGACGGCAGGTGGGATGTCCCTTCCTCACCCAAAGAACCCAAAAAGTGTGTCTATGAACAAGACTGGTTGGCTGGCAATATTTCAAGTTTGTTGTTAACGTTTACAACTATAGGTGACAAAGTATACTTAACAATTCAGGTAGTAATCCCCCTGAGGCATGCTGCTGCTGCTGTTGCTGTTATGTTTTGTCAAGTTGATGCTGATTCCTGTTCACTAAATTTTATTTCTTTCCTAAGCCTCTGTGGGAGTGTTGATTTATCTTAAATAAACCACTCCCATCCTGGCAGATTACTGCACATCTTGGTAAAATTACTGAATTTGCTAGATTTTAGTTTCAGGCTTAGAGGATAAAATTTGCAAGCCTGCTGCTGGGAACATCCATTTTATCTTGATAGAAGCAGGGCAGTGATATCTCCAGGCTACACCTCCTATTGTAGAAATTGCCCCGGATTACTAATGCATTCTGCCAGCAGTGGCAGGAAATTTTCTTAAAGATATAGGGCCTGATATTCCTCTGGGACAGCTTTGCGCTGCTACAGTGCATAGCCATCGCTACCGTGTATTCAATGCTAGCATTATATGTGGCTCCGGCATTGAATATCTGGGCTTGCTGCACAGCCCACAAGCTTGCAGAAGCTAACCAGGCAGTGATGATATTGAGCCGCTGCCCGGTTAGCTTCCATGGGTAAAGAAAGACCAGCTTTTGCTGTGCCTATCTTTTACCCGCGGGTGCTAACTGGGCAGTGGTACAATATCACCGCTGCCCGGTTAGCGACTGGTGCCGCCCCCGGAACACTCACAACATGCCGTGATGCTCAGTGGTTAGCAATGGGGCGTGTAGGGATATTCAGCGGAATATCCCTCTAAGCGGCATTTACACAGTTTACATGTCTGTAAATCATGTAAATGCCTCTGCATATCAGGCCCATAGCTCACAATCCATTAAAACTAATGTCGTGGCACGGGGTATCTTCACCTTGATTGACACAACGCACTCTCCACCTTTTGGGGGAGAAATGTTTTGTTGGGGAACAGAACATATCCTCGGAAAACTAAAACTGAAATGCAAAAATTGAATAAGTTTCCTTTCCCATGAGTCAATACTTAGTTGGAGCACCTTTTTGGTAGCAATAACAAATGTGAGTCTCCAATAGCATTGCACACCTAGATTTGTCAGTATTAGATCATTAAAAAAACAGCAAACTATTAAAGCTCTGTTAGCTTCCTTGGGGAGCATCAGTGGATAGAAACCTTCAAGTCATGCCACATATTTTCAACTGGATTGAGGTTGGGGTTCCAACAAGGCCACTCAAGAATTCACCTTTTCTTCCTCAAACATTTCAGTGTGCTTGTGTTTGTGCTTTGGGTTGTCACAGTGAATGATGACCATCTGTCCCATGTTCATTGTTCTTGCATAAGGCAGCAGTTGTTTTTCGAGGCCAGTTCTATGCTCTTCTCCATCCATTGTTCCATCACCATGCTTTACAGTAGGCTTGGATTCTGGTGAGATGTGTGCTGTGTTGAGTTTGTGCCAAACATAACACTTGCCATTCAGGCCATAAAGTTCTATTTCAGTTTTGTTAGACCACATAGCTACAGTATAGCTTGAGTGTTCCTTTGCTTACTTCAAGCGGGATTCATCTTTCTTATAATCCTCCAGACCAGTCCAGTTGAGTGGACTATGCTCCCTTGCCAGCAAGTAGAGGCAGCAGGGTCAGCGCTACCACTTGGTGAACTAGGCAGTTGCCTAGAGCTCTGGCCCTCTGGGTGCACCGATTGCCACTGCTGCCACTCCTCTCAGGATTCTGTAGCAGTGGCAATGACTCAAAAAATGCAGGGTGGTGCTTACCTCAACTCGCCAGCGGTGCCCTGTGGTTTCTACCCTCCTACTATGTCTGTTCTGCCCTCTCTTTGACTTCAAAACTGGAAGTAGCATTGAAAGGGGGTGGGAAAGACAGCTAGTTGAGGACAGAAACTGCGGGGCAGCACTGTTAAGTTGAGGTATGCACTGCGCCACATTTTCTGAGCCATTGCTGCCGCTGTAGGCCCCGGTGAGTGGTGGCAGCGACAGCAATGGGGTTGGAGGGGCAGCGGGGGAGCAGCAGGATGGAGGAGCCTGTTTAGAGCATCTCCCATCCTTCCACTGGCCCTGGGAGGCAGATTTGAGCAACCTTCTGTGATGTCATCACTTGGTATATCTAATGGTGCAGCACTGAGAGAAGCAGTGTTTGTCTGCTCTAGCGGGTGGCAAAGTATCTGGACTGCTGCTGTGGCCATTTTGACTGAGACCTGTAGGTGCAACATTACTCAGAGCTTGGGTATGCCCTTTTCTTCCTCCTGGAGCTGACAGCTTGTCCTATATCCAGCCCTGCTACCAATGTGTTCATAGTACTTGGTGGGCTGGAGAGTGGACAGGAGGACCCCATGGTGCCCCTGAGAGGGGTTGGTAAGTCAGGCCCAGGCCCTCCTTCCCTCTTGTTGTCCTCTGTAGGCTTGTTTTGTCTTTTATCTGAATTTTATTTTTTCATCCTTTTGAATTCAGTGGGTTGTATTTGGCTGTCTTGCAGATTGTAATAAAACAGCTCTAAATTAAAAAAACAACAACAACAACCCCCCCCCCCCTTTCTTTTCTCTTCAGCTGGGCCTCTACGTGGGCATCTGGATCTTCCCTGCTTGTGCTTTCCTGCTCAGTCCAACAAGTGGCTACCTTTTCGCTGCAGCCTCTGTCTTTTGTTCCTTTCCTGCTGCAGTGTTCTGTTGCATGACCTAATGTAACTTGCCACCCCCAGCGGTATTAACCCATGGCTGCTATTTTTAGCTCTGATTTCACCATGTTGGAACTCTCCATCGATGGGCCTGGGGCCCATTGCCATTATGTAGCCTCTGTTGCTCCTTCCCTCTTTTTTCCCCACCCATGGGCACCATGACCATTTGAGTTGAAATGACTGCTTGTTCCCTGCAGAGGGGGAGCCTCCCTTTTTCATCTAGTTAGAGCTGCAGCTCCCGAAACAGCACACGGGCTATTTGCAGTCTCTTCTAACTGTTTGAAAACCCCTTTGCAGGGATTTGAGGCCCACGCCTCCCATATGGGGGACCCAGGGCCCTTAAATCCCTTTGTTGTGGGTTAAGGGAATTAAGTGACCTCATTTTGTCCTTTGCTTGACTGTTCCTTCAGAATCCCCATCTTATCCCCTATGGAGGTTGGTTGAGATGCTGCTGAGAAAACCTTTTCTCTAGAAGTCTGAGGAGGATGGGATGATTCCCTAGTGGAAGGCTAGGATCTAGAGGATCAACCTTTTTCATAGACGGGACCTACCTGTGCTCTCTCGAGATGCTATGGCAGGTCTGCATGATGTAGAACCTGCTCTCGGGTGAGGCCTTCTCCTGGAGGGTATCCAGCTTCCTGCTGCATTTAAAGTATTCCTCTACTTGATCCTATGTGGCAGCTCATAGGCTCACAGGGAAAAAACCCTCCAAGCTGGACCCTGATGGCCCTGAGGTTCTGTCTCAGCTGTACCCTCAGTCTCAGGGCAAGCTGGATTAGCCATGTGGGCTCCCATGGAGGGATGTCCTCATCACAGCTGTGACAAAAAGCACATAACCATCCCAGTGGAAGGGGGTGCTGTGTTCAAAGAGTCTCATGATAAAAGGGCAGAGACTCTACTTAAGAATGCCTTTAAGGCTTCTGCCTTAGGCTCTCAGGTGGTTTTGTGTGCAGGCCAGTTGGCTCAAGCCCTCGTATACTCAGTTCAGCAGCTGTCAGATAGCCCATAAATGTGGATATACAGTTCCAGACTCCAGTATGTGGCTAATGTACTGTATGACTTGATCAGCATCTCCTCATATGTCCACGGCAGTAGCAGTAGTGGCTAGGCAGTGGCTTTGGCTCTGCAATTGTGTTTTGCTAATTGAACGGGGTGCAAAAATAAAGGCCAACACACTTTGGAATAAAGATAAGCTGTTTATTTATAAAATAAATAAAAGGTAACTTGAAAACAAGTAAATCACTTATTCACCTATAATTAGTTAGAAAGGATAACTTGAAAGCAGGTGATTCACTTATCTACAAAAAGCAAGATACAGGAAAATGATACATCACCGACAGAGCCATGAACTTCATCTCATGCCACACTTTACTAAATGGATCCTGGATTCAGCCAGGCAAGAGAGACTTCTCCGTCAGGAGATTTCCAGGCAATGCATGTGTTCGCTGCATGGATGGGATCCCTTTTTCTCTTCTCTGGCTGAAAAAGGCACACATTTTATCCTGTTGCAAGGGCAACCAGTATTCCTTATTGTCCCTCCAGTCCAGTCCCGAACCTCTGGGTTTAGCACCTCCTCCAGCAGCTTAGAGACTGAGCAACGTCATTCTTTTGATGACACTGATACAAATACCTGAGGGACTACCTCCTCGCTCCAGTTATCTCAGTCTTCAAGCAGCTGGAGGCTGTATGAGCCCAGAGGTTCCGGGCTCACCTGAGGGATAATTAAGCAGTCCAGAATAATTTAACTTTTAAATTTAAGTTTCAATTAATTGAGTTTCAATTGATATCTAAGAAGAGTTTTAAGATTGTAGTTTAGGATATTCAGGGTTAGCTGTGCTGAGGTGCGCCTCCTCCCCTTGATTCCGGTTCTGCTGAGGAGGTAAAAGCCGGACCAGGGGCAGTGCTCTGGCTCCCGAACCCACCTTTTTGGGTAATGAGCCAGTGGTCTGAGTGGCTGACTGCGCTGTGAGGCTCTGAGGCAGATCGCTGCGGGAACGGCGATCGCTGAGTCAGCGGCTCTAAAGAAAGGTCCGTTCTCTCACCCGATGCTGATGCTGCGATTGCGGCCGAGCACGGGGAGATATGGATGTGTCAGCGGCACGCAGCCAAGAGGTAAGAGGGGCCTGTATCACACTGTAGGAGCGGGGGGAGCCAACGCCGATTTTGAGGTGCGTGGAGTGCAGGCCGGACCGCGTGTTACAAGCGCGGGAAACAGCATTCCGGTGTGTGAGAGTCTCGGGGGTGGCAGAGGGCTCCGATATTTTGTGAGACCCTCGTTTTTGAGTTTGGCCTTCTGATTTAGGTTGGGAGGACAGAGCTAGACTCCAGATAGCTTTAATTAAAAAAAAAAAAAAAGTATATACATAAATTTGCTACAGGCAGAAGCTGCTATCAGAAGGCTGCAGCTGGTTGAATACTCTAGCCATAGTTAAGAGGCAGAGGGGCAGCAGAGAAGAACCGCAGAGGCGGGATGCCTTCTAGGCCACAGTACTTGGTCTGTGGCACTAGAAGAGGAGCAGTGTCAGACACAGGAGTGTGTAGAGGGTGCGTCCAGGAGGCAGCATATATGGAGCAAGCCTTGGAGGTAAGTGTAGAGAGTCAGAAAGTGGCATCCCTAACTCTGCTGGAGACTGTGTCCCCCGCTTTGCCATCTCTAGAGCCGGGGGCAGGACCTTCCTCCACTCCGGATTTTCCTCCTTCACAGGCAATTTTGCCGGGGGGATTGGCAGCGTTGTTTTTGCCAGAGTTTGTGACTCTGCTTCAGCAGGCCTTCGGTGATGGTCAGAAAGGGCCAGGAGCCAGTTCCGCCGAGGGGGAACTAGGCGGGAAGCATCCAGGACCCCCCTGGGATTAGGAGCGAGCGGAGTTCCTTCAAAGAAGCCTAGCGGCATGAAAGAGCGGCAGAACAGTCGGTGACCTCAGAGGAGATCCACTTGGAGGATGTGGATCCAGATCTAGCACTAAAGGACGAGTTAAAGGAAGGAGAACTCATTGAGCAGGAGGACCAAGCTAGAGTGGTTCGTGTTTTCCGACGAGACGAGTTACTGGCGCTGATTGCTGAGGCACTCAAGGCGCTTAATATGCTGTACACGGGGCCGGCGGAGGATTCCACCTTAGAGGACCCGTTGTTGCAGGCCATTCGGAAGACGCAAAGGGCCTTTCCGGTGCACAGAGTAGTGTGGGAGATGATTCAGGAGGAATGGGTCATGCCTGAGGCAGGGCTTAAGGGGACCAGGGTTATGGCCCGCCTTTACCCTTTCGTGGACCAGAACCGGGAGTTGTTTAGGTCTCCCAAAGTGGATGCAGTGATCTCAGCGGTTACCAAGAAGACTACAATTCCAGAGGAAGGCAGTGCCGCTCTTAAGGATGCCCAAGACAGAAAGCTGGACACCTTGTTGAAACAGGTGTTTGATGTCAATGCTTTATCCATTCAAGCTTCTATTTGTGGAGCATGGGTGTCCAAAGCCTGTCTTTGCTGGTCCAGCAAATTCAGGGAGAGCAGATGGAAGAGTCGACTGGAGAGGCGTCCAGGTTGGAATCCGGGGCAGCTTATTTGGCTGATATTCATTATGACCTTATTTGAGGGTTGTTGAAGAGTATGGCATCTGTAATAGCAGCAAGGAGGTATCTGTGGTTGCGTAATTGGGCGGCAGATGGTTCTTCCAAGGCAAGGCTTGGTAAGCTCCCTTTCAGGGGTAAGCTTCTTTTTGGTGAAGATTTAGATAAGCTGGTAAAGGATCTAGGGGAGTCCAAGGGTGGAAGACTGCCTGAGGACAAGCAGAAGCAGGGCGTCTGGCTCCGACGATCAAGGGTCAGCAGAGGGAGTTTCGCTGTTTCCATTCCCCACGGTTCGGACAATTTCAGAGAGGTCGTTTCCCCTATAGGAACCAGGAGTTTCTGGGATTTCGAGGGGCAGGCAGGGGATTTGCTGTCTCCTCTTCCTCGAACCTTGTCACAATGAAGCCAAGAGGGCCCAGGCAGGATAGGTGCCCGTGGGAGGTCATCTGTGGGATTTTTATCTGGCCTGGGTCCAAATCACATCAGCTCAGTGGGTGTTGGAGGTCATTCAAGAAGGATATGCTCTGGAGTTTCAGTGCCCGGTGGTCGATTCTTATGTTCAATCTCCTTGCAAGGCATGCGTCAAGTGCAAAGCGGTACAAGAGACCTTGCAAAGACTACTGAACCTGAATGCGGTAGTACCGGTACCTCCAGAGCAGTGCGGCTGCGGTCGGTACTCCATATACTTTGTGGTACCGAAAAAGGAAGGATCCTATGGCCAATTTTGGATCTCCAGAGAGTAAATCGCTGTCTTTGTGTAACTCATTTTCATATGGAGATGCTGAGGTCTGTCTTTGTGGCGGTAAGAAAAGGAGAGTTTCTTACATCTCTGGATTTGTCAGAGGCTTACCTGCACATTCCGATTTGGCTGGAACATCAAAGGTTTCTCAGATTTGCAGTTCCCATGGGGCATTTTCAGTTCCGGGCGTTAACGTTCAGCTTGGCAACAGCTCCACGAACTTTCACCAAGGTGATGGTGGTAGTAGCAGCTGCATTGCGAAAGGAGGGCATGTTAGTTCACCCTTATCCAGACTGGTTGATTCGAGCGAAATCCAGGAAAGAGAGCGAGTTGGCAACAGCCAGAGTGGTAGAGTTACTACAGAGTCTCGGTTTGGTGGTCAATGTGGCGAAGAGCAGGTTGAGCCCATCGCAGAGCCTAGAATACCTGGGGGCTCACTTCGAGACAAGCGTAGGAAAGGTGTTTCTGCCTCAGCTGCGGGCGCAAGGGTTAAGAAAACTGGTCTGCAGTTTTCTGGAGAGAACAAATCCCATCGCATGGCATTATCTACAGTTGCTCGGTACCATGGCGGTGACACTTGAGCTAGTTCCGTGGGCAAGAGCCCACATGTGTCTGTTGCAGAGAGCATTGCTCAGAAGGTGGTCACACCAAGAGGACCCCCTATCTCGGAGACTGCCCTGTCCGCCGGAGACGCATCAGGCTCTCCAGTGGTGGTTACGGCCAGGGGTCTGGAAGAGGGAATGCCCTTGGAATCACCCGCTTGGATTCCTCTAACGACGGATGGCAGTCTCATAGGCTAGGGAGCTCACTTCGAAGGACGGTTCATTCAAGGACAATGGACCAAGCTGGAGAAGGTTTGGTCAGCCAACAGTTTGGAATTGAGAGCGGTAACGCTAGCACTTTGAGTTTTTCAACCTTGCCTACAGAGAAAAGCCATTCGGATGCTTTCCCACAACGCTAGCACAGTGGCCTACATCAATCGCCAAGGGGGCACAAGCAGTGTATCACTGGAAGCCGAAGCCGAACAGCTGTTCAGTTGGGCCAAGGTGAATTTGGTGGCCTTGTCGATGTAGCAGGGGTAGACAATGTGGAGGCCGATTTATTTGAGTCGGGTCAAAGTAGACCCAGGAAAGTGGGTTCTGCATCCGGAGGTGTTCGAGATGGTAGTGCGCTGTTGGGGGACGCCAGTGATGGATCTGATGGCAACTTTCGAGTCGGCAAAGGCCAACCGATTCTTCAGCAGAAGGCGAGAGAGAATGTCGGAAGGCCTAGATGCTGTCATACAGAGGTGGCCAGAAGAACAACTCCTGTACGTGTTTCCACCTTGGGTGTTGATAGGTCGTGTCCTGCAGTGAATAGAAGTACACAGAGGACAGGTTATATTGATAGTGCCAGATTGGCTGAGGCGGCCATGGTATGCGGATCTGATAAGGCTCTTAGTGGACCGGCCATGACACCTACCGATTCGAGGAGACCTGTTATTATAGGGTCCGCTACACATGCCTCAGGTGGATCGATTCTCACTTACGGCTTGGCTCTTGAGAGGGTGAGAGGGTACTCCTCGGCGGTGATTTCCGCCTTGTTGAGGGCAAGATGGAGGTCAACCTCCTTGGTGTATGTTCGTATCTGGCCTGTTTTTGAAGCGTGGTGTGCCGTTAAAAAGTGTTGAAGCATTGAGAGCTTCGATCTCACAGATTCTGTCTTTTTTGCAGGATGGTTTTGAGAAAGGCTTAGCAGCAGCATCGTTGAGAGTACAGTTGGCGGCGCTCTCCTGTTGTAGAGGAAAGATAAAAGGGGAGGTGCTGGGAGCGCATCCAGATGTTAAGCGTTTTTTTGAGAGCGGTGTCTCTTTTAAGGCCACCGTGTAGGCCGACGATTCCAGTGTGGGATCTACATTTGGTACTGGAGGCATTGGTACGGGCATCGATAGAAGACCTTACTCTCAAAGTGTTTTTTCTAGTGGCCATATGTTCTGCTCAGAGGATTTCAGAGTTACAGGCTTTGTCCTGCAGAAAGCCTTTTCTGTCCTTTTATGATAGGAAAGTAGTGTTGAGACCAGTGCCATCCTTTTTGCCCAAGGTAGTATCGGCTTTTCATGTGAATCAGGTGGTTTTGCCAGTTTTTGAGGGCGGTAGCAAGGAGGCAGATTCGGGGAAGCTGCATCTCCTAGACGTACATAGGGCATTGGAAAAGTATATGCGGAGGACAGCGGGGTTCCGCAATACGGAGAGGCTGTTTGTCCTGTTTGAAGGGGCAAGAAAAGGGGAAGCAGCTTCCAAAGCTTCTATTGCCAGATGGCTCAAAGAGGCTACAACGTCAGTGTACGTTTTGAAGGGCAAGACAGTACCAGAAGGGCTTAGAGCTCATTCGACTAGGGCGCAAGTGGCGTCGTGGGCCGAGTACAGTTTAGTGCCGGCTGTTGAGATCTGTAAGGCGGCTACTTGGTCGTCTTTAAATTCCTTTGTCAAGCATTATCGTCTGGATGTTCAGGCGGAAAGGGATACCTGTTTTGGATCAGCGGTGCTTCAGGCTGGTCTAGCCGGTCCCTCCCGTTGAAGATTATCTCTGCTCTGTTACATCCCCAGAGGTTCGGGACTGGACTGGAGGGGCGATAAGGAAGGTGAAATTAGACTTACCTGTTAATTGTTGTTCCTTGAGGAACTCCAGTCCAGTCCCGCATCCCTCCCTAAACTTCTTTCTTTTGGACTATGGCCTGAAGCGAAGAGGTATGGTATTCTACATGGTATGTGGAGAAGCAACTGTAAGGGTTATAGTCCATAAGAGGAGGATAAGTGAATGGGGATTCTGATGGGGTCATGATCCTCTGTAAAGGAGAAGGGCAGACCTTAGCAGGGCAAAAGGTACTTAGGAGCTTTGTTTTGGGAAAATTTAAAGAAAGGGCACATTTTCCCTTGCTTAGTTAATAGTTTAATGTTGTTTGATAGTGATGTTTGCTACTTAATTGTTGCTCCAGTGAGTCTGCTTTGTCAATAGGTTACTGGAGCGAGGAGGCGGTCCCTCGGGTATTTGTACCAGTGTCATCATAAGAATGACGTTGCTCAGTCTCCAAGCTGCTAGAGGAGGTGCTAAACCCAGAGGTTCAGGACGGGACTGGAGTTCCTCAATGAACAACAATTAGCAGGTAAGTCTAATTTCACCATTTTCCATTAGGTGACATACACACAGAATAGAATCAGCTGTCCATTAAACATAATCAAGACGCTGGCCAGGTGTCTGAGAATGCTCAAGGGAGGGGCATCTCCCATCCCATGGTTCAGAAGCTCAGAACGCTAGATGACCTTCACTTTATGAGAAAAAGCACAGTTGCTATGGAAAGAAGCTTTTCCTTATCTACATCCTTGTATCAGGACTCCCTCTCATAAGTTTTACATGATATAGATATGCAAGAAGATGTTTTTCTCCAAATTGTACAGGAATCTCTCTCTTCCATAAAACTGAGGTTTAATTAACCCCTAACTCACTGGTGATGCATAATCAGTAGTCAACATTAATTCATTTGTACTACATTCGGTCCTTTGACTATTGATTATGTGTATAAGATACAGTCAAACCTCTGTTTTCATTTGCCCCGGTTTTCATACACTTCGGTTTTCAACGTCTTTTTTGACTGAGATTTTGTCCCGGTTCTCATACATCGCTTCGGTTTTCAACGTCTTTTTTGACTGAGATTTTGTCCCGGTTCTCGTACATCGCCTCGGTTTTCGTAAAGTACAGTACTGTAAATACATACACCCTCGCGCTGCACACCGGTCTGTATACACTGCCAGAACGCCTGCCCGGTCCCGGCAGCACTGCCCCCCGGACTCACCGATCGCCAGCGTGATGAGAAGCGAAAGCCAGCTGAGCACGTAAATGAAACACATCCTCGAGCCTGGTCAGAGTTAGAGAGGCAAGGATTGCGCGGAGAGGAAGGCCCCGATCTCGTCCACCGCCTGCCCGTTCTCTGGAGCGCCCCTTCAGGCTCTGAGGTAGCAGGGAAGAAAAGCTGTCAACGTAAGCAGGAGATGTTGCATGAATGTGGGAGGCAGTTCTTTCTCTTGCAGGGTACGTCTGAAGCTATATCATTTAAGATTTTCTGCCATTCTGAAGCATTGAGCAGATAATGTAAAGGTATTTTAATGGGCTGAATCCAATGTGATTCCGAAGAGAGCTGGGCACAGCAGCTTATCAGGGCTGGCTAAGGCCAGATGCTAACATACTGTACTGTACAGTACTGTACTTAGCTTGCTTTCAGTGATGTTAAATGTTCATTTATCCATTTCATTAGTCATTTATATTTATTTCTCATTGTTTTCTGTATGTAAAAATATAGTTATTCTCTATAAAATGTATTTTTTGTGAATATTTTTGGGTGTCTGGAACGGATTAATTGGATTTACATTATTCCTTATGGTAAATATTGCTTCAGTTTTCATACGTTTCGGTTTTAGTCAGACTTTTTCGAACGGATTAATCATGAAAACCGAGGTTTGACTGTACTGGCAACATAGTGGGGAATTTAGGCAGATGAAACATAACAATATATACATTGAATAAAGCAAAATACTATAATCAATAAACAGATATAGACAATGATTCCTCCAATGATCTGTCTAAGGCTACCCATACTGGGTTGCCATCCAAATAACCAATCCCACTAATTAACAGTAATACCTTGTTTGATATCTTTGGCTAGATTTTGCAAAGCTTGAATATGAGACTGAATGGAAGTAGCATGGTCAGTTAAATTAAAGCAGCACATGCCATCAAAATTTTCACATCCATAATTGTGTTTTAAAAGTAAATAATCTATTGCTACTCGTTTTTGCAAGACTGTTTTTCTAGTCTTCTTAAATCTAAATAATTCTTGCAAAGCAGCTGAAGTATGATTAAGACTTTTTTTACTATGCTGTAAGCTAAAGCATTAATTGTGCAGGTGTGATATTATCACAAGAAAATGACCATCCTGTTGGCAGCTTAACATTTCTACTATAACTAGTTTGTAATATTGTATTATTGCAACTCATAATGTTAGTTACATTTTTACATTTTCTAGTTGTATTACATAATAGTATTGTATCAGTGTCACATAAAAGTATTGTATCCTGTATCACACTTATCAAATCCAGATAATCTTAATTCAATTACGATCATGCAGATGTATTAATCAATAATTCTACTGCCAATTGGAATCAGAAGTTGTTTTTATTCCCTATTCACAGAGAAAAAAAAGAAAAGAATTATCAACATTCAGGCTGTACTTTAACTATAAACTATTTTTCTTGTTTAAGAGGACTTCTCTAACAGCACTTGCAGTCAAGGATTTCCAGCCAGACAGCTGCACACAGTATCCCGCAGTACAAAATTATTATATGTTATCTGTACTGTCTGCTTCTAAGGTTCTTACTTCATTGTACAATACATTCCAATCCCAATCCATTGACTCAGAAAATCCGTTCCATACTACACTACAAACTCATACAGATAGAAAAAAAAATCACTGGCTGTCCAAACACATTAACACTGCAAAATCCATCATAGAATCTCGTCTCCCTTTTCCATATTCATCAAACCAACACATCCCATCACATCAGACCACCCTAATTCATTTACTGCCTATCAAAAAATCCTTCTATCTCTATTATCTCATCTCACTTCACGCAATACCTTCTAATCACTTGCTCGTATCAGCTAACATACATGCATAAACCATCAAAACATACTAATCCTTACAGACTAAGGCTTAAAGCTTTCTAAACTAAGGATTACCAAACCAAAACAAAAAATCAGCACAGAGAGAAATCACAGCGCTACGAACTCATCTGGATCCTTTTTTTTATTCACACTGAGATCAGAAAGCTATCGAAACAAAATGCACCTCTCTAGAAACCAAATGTAGAACTCAAAAAGAAAAACAATTGAAATTACCTACTTAAGACCCAAGAGTGAAACAAAACAAGAAAAAATATGTCTTTACAGATTACAAGCTAACAAAGATAAGAACACAGATGTTTCAAATATCAACTTACAAGTCTGACAAAATACAGCTCTGACTTACTAAGGAAGAAAATCAACATATGAGAACACAACAACTAATTACCAAGTTTCAGCCAGGCTTTTAAAGTATTTTACAACCAGAAAACGTTATCCTTTTAAAAACACAGCGTCAGAAAGGCAAACAAACGAGTCATTATACACTTTCTCTTCTAATACACACAACTTATATTTTCTCTTCAATTTCTCTCATGTACCTTTATCTCCAAATATCACAGCTCCTCTGAAACAGTCTCTCCTAAAGGACTTTGCAATATCACCATATTTATAATAGGCTGCCTCTCTTAAACACTGTCTGCATTCCATAATCACAAACCTCTGTCTTCTCTGCCTTGAATAAAGAAAAATGAATATCCCTGGCACAACATCTTTTAAAACAGAATCCCAATTCTCACTTAGTCCTGACCAGCAAGATACTCTCTGACCAACATGTCATAAGGTGCCAGAACCCAGCCGGGAATATCTACAGTATTTACACTATTAACACTAATTACACACTTTCCTTTTCTTTTCAACATTATACAAGCCTTTTTTCGAACCCTGCTTGCAGTGCCAAATGTTTTACTAATTGAACGGGGTGCAAAAATAAATGCCAACAAAAGATACCTTTTCTTTATTTTATAAATGAACTGCTTAACTTAAAAGCAAGTTCATGGCTCTTTCGGTGATGTATCATTTTCCTGTATCTTGCTGTTTGTAGATAAGTGAATCGCCTGCTGTCAAGTTATCTTTTCTAACTAATTACAGGTGAATAAGTGAATTTCTCCAAAAAAACTGATAAGTTCAAAGTTAACACGCCAAACATCGAGCGTCAGAACATCAACAGTGAGTGCCAGTTCTGAGACATTCACAACCATTTTCTGGCAGGATTGCCGAGTTCCAATAGATATTTTGAAATTCCCCCCTGTTGAAACTAGCCCGCTATGTGAAACGCGGAGCGGCAGCCGGACGGAGGCTTCGGGGATACATAAGATAAGCAAAAAAAAGTGTTCTGCTATCTTTTATTATGAGATATCAACCTGTCTATTGATCAATCTGCCTGAATTAATACTACAGGTCGTTGATGCAACTGTAGCACACATCCTCTGACATAGTCTGCAGGAGTGAGCTTATTTAGAGTCTGAGACCTGTTTTCTTAAAATTCTTAAATTATTAATAATAACCTAGGTTACTATCATTGAAGAAACTCATAGCCTAAGATTTAGATTTTGAGGGTTTTTACACATTTGTTTTTCGCATATGATTGGACCCTCTATAACATGACCACATTTTGAGTGTTTAGACAACCAATAATATTGGCTATAGGCTCTCTATTTGAACCAATATCCACATTTTTAGACATATTTTTAAGACCATTTGTAACACAGTCCACCTCTTATGTTCAGGATTCGGCTCATATGATCAATATTTTATGGGATTTTACTTGTTTTCATTAGGGACTGATACTTGTTACATTAGATATCAGTTCCCTCTACCTCAAAAGGCTGCTCTTAACATTATCTCAGTCATACTGATAGCACGTGCAAGACCAGTTAGGACTCCCACTTATTTTTTTATGCAGTTGGCCACATTGGTGATGACCGAGATCTATTTTTCTTTTTGAGGCATCTTTTACAAACAAGTGAAAGGAGTCTCCATGGGACTTCTATGGCTCCGGACGTTAATAATTTATATGCAACTAACATGTCAAATTGTGGAAACAATATATAGATGATGTTTTTATAGTATGGGATGGTATTGAGGTAGATTTAAGAAACATTTTTATTTGGTTGAACACTCTTGATAATTTGCAGTTTGAGCATACATATGATTCCAGTCATATTGCATATCTAGATATATTTATCAAGAAAGGACCTAGTGGCTTCACGACTGAACTCTATCGAAAACCCACAAACAGGAATTTTCTCCTGAGTTTTGACAGTTTTCACAATATATCTTTGAAATATAATCATCCCACAAGTCAGTTCCTCCATATTCGAAGATTATGGTCCTGTCTGCTGCAGCATCCATATTGTGGGCATAGTCAGGGCTTAATTTGTGCTGGAACAGCGTAAACACAGGAAGTAATCTTGCAGCCAAAGGAACATTTTCATTTGCTCCTACAGCCGTGCTGTACTAAAGCAGTCCGACCTGCAGCATTTTTAAGGTGACATTTTTACTTATCAGATAAAACGAGGTTACTTACCTGTAACAGGAGTTCTCCGTGGACAGCAGGATAAGCCATCCACAATAGGTGTCGTTATCTGACGGCACCGAAATGGAAATATTACTCTCTATAGCTCAGAAGGGCTTTGCCCTTCTGAGCATGGGCCACCCAGGCCACCCCCCCAGGTCCGCCCTTAGCCAGTTACCGAGTTACTAGCTGTCAACTGCTAGGGGTGTGCACCCATGGGATTTAGACCGGTACCTTGCAGGGGAGGAGGGTGGGATGTGTGGCTGACTTATCCTGCTGTCCACGGAGAACTCCTGTTACAGGTAAGTAACCTCGTTTTCTCCTAGGACAAGCAGGATGAGTCAGCCACAATAGGTGCCTTCCTAGCTATGTGGAGCTGTGGTACAAGGGAGATCAAGAAGGAGACCAGGCGGTGACCAAGAATAATATGCCTGCTCTATTAAAGCTGGCGGTTGCCCATGCACAGAGGGCAATAGTCAGTATGCAAAACACTGTGGAATTACAATGTAAACAGGTTCAACAGTGCAAATATGGAAAACAAGGTGCAGAACAATGTGCAAAACAAAGTGGAAGTAACATTATAAACAGTGCAAATATGCAAAACAAGGTGCAGAACAATGTGCAAAACACAGTGCAAGTAACAGTGTAAACAGTGCAAGTAGCTGTGCACGCAGTGCATTAACAGAGCAAACATCAGTGCAGGTACTGCGGGGAATCACAACCACAGATGTGGATCGGACCGTGCTACAGGCAGCGCCGGTCCGCCGAGGTCAAGACTGCCTGACCAAAAGCAAGGTTTTCGCTGGAGAGGTCGCAGCAGTAGTGTCTCTGGAACGTATGGGGTGATGACCAAGTGGCGGCTTTGCAGATATCACCGACTGGGACGGATCTCAGGTTGGCAATGGAGGAGGCCATTGCCCGTAGCTGGTGCGCGTTGACTGGAGGTGCAGACTCAATTCCTGCCCGCCCAAGGCAGAAGGCGATGCAGGCTGAGATCCAGAGGGACAGGGTCTGTTTGGAGACAGGATGCCCGGGTTTGTTGGGGTCATAGGAGATGAAAAGCTGCATGCCCGAGCGGTGGGGCGCAGCCCGTTGGAGGTAGATGCAGAGAGCTCTGACGCAGTCCAAGGTGTGTAGTCTCTGTTCCTCTGCAGTGGAGTGGGGTTCTGGAAGGAAGCTAGGCAGCTCTATGGACTGGTTCATGTGAAAGACCGAGACCACCTTCAGCACAAATTTGGGATGCGTCCGGAAGGTGGCTCTGTCGTTGGTGATCTGTGTGTAGGGTGGGTGCATCACCAATGCTTGCAACTCACTGATTCGCTGGGCTGATGTGATGGCGACCAGGAACAGAGTTTTCCATGAGACATGTTTCATGTCCGCTGTAGTCAAGGGCTCAAAAGGGGGAAGCGTGAGTTGGCCGAGGATGGCATTGAGGTCCCAGTGGGGATCGGGTCCTTGCGCGGAGGGTACAGGTTGGTGAGTCCTCTCATGAACCGAGTGACGATGGGTTGGGCCGTGATGGAAGTGTCATCGCAAAGGTCGTGAAAAGCTACGATCGCGGCCAGATGAACTCGTACTGACTGAGGTTACAGACCCTTCTGGGTGAGTTCTGTCAGATATTGCAGCACCTGCGACGTTTGGCAGGAGAAAGGATTGAGATGCAGGGCGGAGCACCAGGAGGAGAAGCGTCGCCACTTCAAGCTGTATGACTTTCTAGTAGACGGACGGCATGCTGCAAGCACCACCTGCATGACCTCTGGTGGGAGGTGGAGCGGTGTTAGAGTGACCCGTTCAGCCTCCATGCTGCCAAGAACAGGGTCTGTAGATTGGGGTGCAGGGTGTTGCCGTCGTGCTGAGAGATGAGGTCCGGCCGTAGGGGAAGGCGAAGAGGTGCTTCCTGTGCCAAGCGGCTGAGGAGCGGAAACCATCCTTGGCGGGGCCAGAAGGGGGCTATGAGGATGGCCTGTGCCCTGTCTGAAATGATCCATTGCAGGGTCAGTGGTATCAGTGGAAACAGTGGGAAGGCATACACCAGTGACCAATCCCCCCAGAACACCTCGAATGCATCCGGGGCGGTGCTGTGGGGGGACGGCCGTTTAGAGCAGAAGAGGTTGCATTTGGTGTTCTCTTCCGTGGCAAAAAGGTCTATCTGCGGTTGACCCCACCACTGGAAGATGGTGAGGGTCACTTGGCCATTGAGTGCCCATTCACTGAGCTGAGCTGTCGGCTGAGCTGTCGGCTGAGCGGTCTGCTAGCTCGTTCTGGAGCCCTGGCAGGTAGGAAGCCTGGATGTGGCACCGGTTGTGCAGAGCAAAGATCCAGATCTTCAGAGCTTCCCTGCAGAGCGCATGTGAGTCTGTACCCCCTGGTTATTGATATAGAACATGGCCACCTGGTTGTCCGTCCAAAGGAGGATGTGTTTTCCGTGGGTCGGACTCCGGAAGGCCTGAAGGGCATGTCAGATCGCCCTGAGTTCCAGGAGGTTTATGTGTTGATTCTGCTCCCGTGCTGTCCATGCTCCTTGGGTGCGGAGATGAAGGCAGTGTGCCCCCCAGACGGACAGGGAGGCATCCGTGGTTATGGACAGCTGAGTTGGGGGCTGCCGTAGTGGGCGTCCCTGTGCCAGGTTCTTCTTGCGGGTCCACCAGAGGAGGGACGCTTTGACTGCAGTGTCCATGCGGATGGAGGAGCTGAGGCACTGCGAGTGCTGGTTCCAGTATGACCTCAGGTGCCATTGCAAGTCGCGCATGTGTAGCTTTGAAAGGAGTACGACTTGGGTAGAGGCTGCCATGTGTCCCAGAAGGCATAGGAGTGTCCTCGCGTGCATGTCATCCGTCTCCGAGACTTGTTTTATCAGGCGGATGATGGCGTCCCTTCGAGGGGGAGGCAGAAATGCCCGTGAGGCTTTGGTGTCTATTATAGCTCCGATGAACTCGAGGCGTTGCATGGGTCGCGGGTGCGACTTTTTGTAGTTGATCAGGAAGCCCAGAGATGACAGGAGTTTGATAAGAACATAAGATATGCCATACTGGGTCAGACCAAGGTCCATCAAGCCCAGTATCCTGTTTCCAACAGAGACCAATCTAGGTCATACGTACCTAGCAGTTTCCCCAAAAGACACAGGTTCTGCAATGCTTGTACTAGGTCAAGCATTGATACCCTGGGTCCCTTCTTTAATAATGGTTTATGGACCTTTCCTCCAGGAACTTGTCCAAACCTTTTTTAAACCCAGCTACACTAACAGCCTTTACTACATCCTCCGGTAACAAATTCCAGAGTTTGATTACACGTTGAGTGAAAAAATATTTTCTTTTATTAGTCTTAAATAGTTTACCCTGTAGCTTCATTGCATGTCCACCGCGTCGACGTTGTGGCTTCCCATAGGGATGGCGCTGAAATCAGCCAGTCGTCCAGGTATGGGAAGACGCATATGCCCTGTTTGTGTAGGTGAGCAGCCGCCACAATGACACATTTGGTGAAAACTCTTGGTGCCAGAGAGAGGCCGAAGGGGAGGACCTTGTACTGGAAGTGTCTCTCCTGGATCTGGAAGCGGAGGAACTTGCGGTGGTCCTTGTGGATGCTGATGTGGGTGTAGGCGTCCATTAGGTCCAGGGATGAAAGCCACTCCCCCTTCTGGATGAGGGGGAGGATGGACCCAAGGGAATGCATACAGAACTTTTCCTTGACTATGAATTTGTTGAGTTTGCGCAGGTCGAGGATGGGGCGCGAACCACCTGACTTCTTGGGAACCATAAAGTATCTGGAGTAGAAGTCAGTGTGAATTTCCTCCGGTGGCACAGGCTCAATTGCTTTCGAAGTCAAGAGGGAGGATATTTCTTGAGGCAGACCTGTTGGCGATGCGGGGTATGCACTCTCTTGGGGGGGTTTCGTTGGCATGGAGTAGAGTGGTACCTGATGCGGTACCCACTCCTGATTATTTGTAGTACCCACTTGTCTGTCGTGATGGACTCCCATGCCGGGAGGAAGGTGGTGAGCCAGCCCCCCGGGGGGCAGGCAGGCTGTGCATTGTTTGTCAAAAAGGCTGGCTTTGTTTCGTTGGCCCAGCTTGGGGGGCCTTTTGTTGTCTCCGGTCGCACTTATTGCGGTAGGAGGAATGCTGTTGTGACTTGTACCGTGGCTGTTGCCACTTCCGGTATGTAGTGTATTGCCATTTTGAAGTGTGGTACTGTCTCTGCTGGTAGGAGCTCTTGCGGTTGTTGCACTCAAGGCCCTTGTCAGCGAGGGTCTGAAGTGTGGTGCAGTTGTCCTTTATAGTGGAGACGGTATCATTGACTCTGTCTCCAAACAGAGAGTCGCCAGTACATGGGGCGTCAGTGATGTGGTCATGGGTATCTTCTCTGAGACCGGAGGCCCAGAGCCAGGTGAGTCTGCGGGTGGAGATAGCAGTCCCATCAAAGGAAATCGAAGGATGCTCGCACTTGGTGCTTCGTGCATTCCTGTAGGTCTGCTAAAGAGGTATTGGCAGAAGGCTGACTGTCCTGTGGCAGGGCTGAGATGACGTCTTTCAAGTGCTCTAGGAGGACGTCCTGGTAGAGGGCGTGCTGTAGTTTGGTGAGCAGAGATTCTTGCGCTGAGCATGGCACTTTGGAAAGTCTTCTTGCCAATATCGTCGAGAAGCTTAAGATCTCTGCCTTTGGGGTTGTTGGAATGTGTCCGCGTGGACTTTGAGCGCTTAAGGGCAGACTCCACCACAATGGATTGGTGTGAGAGTTGGGTCTTGTCGAATCCTGGAGAGGATTGGACTTGGTATTTTAAGTGTAGTTTGCGCGTAGAGGGGGTCCCGAGCTGGGGCTTTGCCAAAGCTGGAGGAGGTTCTCTTGCAGTAGGGGATGCACCGGAATCATTGCAGGGGCTTTCGGGGTCTCGAGGAATTTCCGTGCTGCTTGGGTTTCGGGACGCTGGTCTGAGGGCTGTCCAGTAGTAGGGAGGTCCATAGGTGATGCCAGTTTGCGGAGAAATCTGGGATAAGTGAGGTCCTCTGGGATGCTGGTGGCGGGATTTGCCGGTGCGGGCGCTAAATCGAGCCCCGAGGTTTCCGCAGTCATAGGTGGCCCAGGGTCATTTGGGACAGCAGCATTACAGGAGGGCAGGGGAGCCGTCTCTGTAGGTTTTAGCTCTGTGGATGCGGCTAGTAATCTAGGGACCTTCGGGTCCGGTGAAGTAGAGGTAGGTGCTTGATTTTTTGTCCATTGGTCAAAGAGGCTGGAGAGAAAGTTTGAAATCCGCGTTAAGTCTGGGTGTTGAACTTTGTCCTGTGCCTCAAGCAGCATGGGGGTCTGGATGGCGGTCTCCCCACCCTCCCTGGGTTCTGAGTCAGAGGAGGGGGAAAGAACATAGGAGGGGCTGCTGGAGGGTGCATAGATGTGTCTGAGGATCTGCGTTTGTCCCTGCTCCTATGCCTGTAGTACCTCTTGTGAGCATGTCTGCTGCTGGAGCTGCTGCTGCTGCTTCTGTGCCTGCTGCTGCTTCTGTGCCTGCGATGTCTGTCTGTGATGTCTCTTTGGGGCTGGGCTGCTGCTGAGAGAACTTCCCTATGAGTGCCTCCTCCCGTGCCTGTGCTGTCTTCCTGAACCTCTTCTATGTCAGTGTGGGTGTCTCCATGCCGACAGAGAGGCTTGCCAGTGCAGGGGGAGTGTCCTGGGCTGCCTGGTGATGCACTCCCATTGCCGTGGCGCCGTCAGGGGAGGACTCGTTGCCATGGCGCCGACCAATGGTGCCACAGGGGGCGGAGCCGGAGGCGGAGAAGGAAGGCAAGATGGCTGCCTGCCTGCCCTGGAGCTCCCATGTTGTCTGCAGAGGGGGTTCTGGGGAAGCCGGTGACTGAGAAGAAGCTGCAGGAAGAGTCAGAAGCCCGGAGTGGGAGGCAGGAGCCTCGAGGCTGCGGATGGAGGCCAGGGAGGGCACATCCGGAGCTGCGGAGGAGGTTGGCTGCATCGGAAGAGCATCGGGGGCAGCATGGGTGGCCATGTGGTCAGCAGCAGCATGGTCAGCAGGAGCTTGCAGCGCTGAAGTTCCTACCTCTTGAAGAAGATCCCGGAGGGCATGTTTTCTGAATTTCCTGGCACAGGGGGACATTCTTGCACAGTGAGTGCAGTCCTCCACCCTGTGTGAGACTCCGAGGCATCTCAAGCAACAGGCATGGGTGTCCGTGGAGTTCATCTTTCTGGAGCAGGTAGGACATTTTTTAAAACCGGGTTTGGGCATAATAGAGGTTGATTGGAGTTTCTGTCTTTGCAAAATTGCTGAAATTGCTGTTTTCGTGAAATTAGATGTTTGATGAAGAGAGTGTAGGAAAATCTGTCTTGTTGGCAAGGCGGAAGAATGAAGAGTGGCTGGCTAGGGGCGGACCTGGGGGGTGGCCTGGGTGGCCCATGCTCAGAAGGTCAAAGCCCTTCTGAGCTATAGAGAGTAGTACTTCCGTCTCTGCGCCGTCGGATGACGACACCTATTGTGGCTGACTCATCCTGCTTGTCCTAGGAGAATGTCCTTTCCTTGAGTCCTGCTTGATTCGTCATGTGAGTACTGACCATTGATCACAGATGTGTCTAATTTTACTGAAATGGGAATATGCTTCTGTTCAAACCAATTTGAATTGTTTATAAAGGTGCCAATAAGTCATCCAAATATCTCTAAAGAAGACTAAATAGATTCACTACAGTAATATACATGAAATAAAGTGAATACCCTCCAAACAATTTTGTTCCCTAAGATTTATAATCTTAATCAATACTATTTTTTGTCAGATTACTTGCCTGGAAAGACAACTCTTTCTTGTAGCAAGCCCTTCTTTTTATTCTTTTAAAAGGCTGAAAAGCCTACAAGTAACCCAGGGAAACAAACATAAACATGCAGTCCCTCTGAATTACTTAATTATTAAAAGCCTTCTTTGATTACTTCTACAAATAAAGCCCTCCTTAAGAAACCTCAAACCTCAATAATAAACTTCCAGCAGCAATGGGATCCTGTCTTGTCATCTGCTATAATTCCCAGAAGACTTCTTTTGGAGTTAACTCCTTTGTTATAGTCTAATGGTGTAATGTCCCGTGTCAATTGCTGCTGAACCATTTTTTAAGGGGCTCCAGTTCTCTTTCACCAAAAAGCAAGGAATACTAGCTGAGAATCGCAACATGCCGTGTTTCAAGCCTCTAGTCATTCTCTGCTCTTCTTCAAGCAAACTTCCCAGTCACTGTTGTTATCACCAATTTATATACCTTGCTATTATCAAGCTCATCAGGTGAACTAGAAATCATAATAATGATGTCGTCAGGTCTAATGATTTAAACAGAAAACCTTTAAAGCCCTTAAAAGAATCCAGTTGAATCTTAAATGAGGAAATAAAGCTCAAAATGCTCCGCAGTCATTACAGTAAGCCCCAACTATCAATTTCCATGTTAAGTCCTTGGGGCATCGTATGAAGTCTGAATATCCATTGTTGTTCCACATGATGTAATTTTGAGGTACAATCACCTCCTCGGTGATCCATGGGAGCATGATCAATAATTCTCCATTTTAAGTCCTCTAATGCATGTCCCAATTGCATGCAATGCGATTACCATGGAAGAAGATGCTACTCTTGAATTTATTCAAGATCTATGTTCTTGTAATCGTTTCTTCATGGTCTCAGTAGTCCGACCTACATACTTGAACTGACATGGGCAGACAATTAAATAAACCACTCATGCAGTTAAACAGTATGTAGAAAATCGTATCATATATGTTCTATTAGTAGCTGAGTCTATCCATGTGGGCCCTGTTAATGTATTATTGCAAAACTCACAGGATGCACAAGCAAAATGACCTAAGTCTTGATTAGATGAACTCTCTGACATTTGTTTGGTAACAGTGTGAACCACTAAGTCCCCGATATTACATCCCCTTCTATAAGCTACTGTCAAAAGGTTTTGACAACATGAATGAAGAGACAGTATATGCCAATGTTTTTTTCAAAATTCATGGCACCGCTGCAGCTTGCGGCATATATGGCAGAACTCCAACAAATTGCAGCAATGGATTCCCTGCTTGAGTTATGCTGCTCACGCCACCATTCTGGATGATTGTATAAGGCCCTTTTATTATCCTTCTGTATTATTGCTGAAGGATAACCTCAGAGTTTTAGCCGATCCTCCAAGTCCCTCTCATGTTTATGAAAGTGAGCTCTAGATGTACATATCCGACAAATCCTTAAAAATTGGCCTAAAGGCAAACCCTGATATAAGGGGCCAGGATGGTAACATTTATACTGTAATAATGTATTTCTTTGGACCGTTTTGCGATATAAAGTAGTCCCTAAACCCTCTGAATCTATATACACCCACAGGTCCAAAAATTCTATTCATTCTCTTTCAAATTTTGGAGTAAACTGAATGTTTGATTTTATGGTATTAATCCATTCAAAAAAGACAAACAGCTCAGATTTAGATCCAACCCAAAGAAAAAATATGTCAGCTAAAAACCTTTTCCAGAATGGAATCTTTTGGAACCAAATAGTGATCTGTATTAGTATATAAATCAACTCCTGGCAGTGTCTCAGTTTTTATACAGTTTAGTACTATTTTGTTTTTTAGTTGATCTTGTTTTATTTGATTCTTTTATGTGTCAAATATGTGTGCATATATTTAGTCCAAAGCCATTTCACTAGCCACTTTTCTTTTTAGGAGATAATTAGACATTAAAGGGTTTAACCCTTTCAAGGCCTACTTTAATTTTTTAATCCACATTCTGCAGCCGGGTTAATTTTTGCATATTTCAGGAAAATTGTACCCGTCTTATTCAATAGGTTCTAATAGTGATTTTCCTTCTGCTATGGTCATGTATTATATACCATTTGATAGGAATATTTAGTCAGAATTTTGGATCCCAAGAGTTTTGGGCTCGGCCTGGAAAGGGTTAACTGCAAGGGTGCCAATAATGTTCACCACAATTGTATATTCTCAAACATGCAGTTCACTGATACCTAAAAACACATTCTTTATCCTTTATTACCACATGGGTCTTTCAACTAGGCCCCATGGTATTGTACACAGATGAAATCAATGATATTGTTTATAGAACAGTATGTTTCCAGCCTGTATTGACTTTATGTAACTAGAGGTTAAATAATATTTCAAAAATTTGTACATGGCAGCTCCGGGGTTAAGGCAGAATGTGGGCTGCAGGGAGGGATTCTCTGGCTGCATATCATGGTGTTTCTGAGCCATGGGGTGTTGTTTGTGCCGCAACGATCGTGACTTGTGCTTGAGGCAAGTAGTTGGGAGCCATGGCAATTTGGGCTGTGTCCACAGTCCTGGGTATCTGCAGGAGCAGCGGCAGCCTAAGGGATTGGAAGGATAATATGGGCAGAATGGGGAGCCTTGCTGGGGAGAGCTCAATTTGTGGCTCCTGCTGTCCCGGTGCTCCCGTAGGAGGCAGAGTCGGGAGCGATGAAGGCCCAGGGCATTCTCTGTGAGTGTCTGCTCTCATGGTCGGCTGGTGATCGCCAGTTTGTCAACAGCAGAGAGGACAGGAGACTTTGTTATGTGGTTGCTGAGGGAGTGATGTTTAGGTGGGGAAGTAGCTGCTATATGTGGCTACATTTATACAGGGTGGCCCAAAAAAAGTGAGAACATCTTGTAACTTAAAAGCTTAAATAGTTTACTTATTTACCTTTTTTAGCTATATAACGTCTTTATTTCGACAATTTCCGGTCGCCATCTTTTTTTTTAAATTTGTCAATCGTTTACATCTGTCTTTTTGAATTTTTAAATAACTTATATGCTACGAGATGTTCTCACTCTTTTTGGGCCACCCTGTATGTAAATTCGAAGCATTAATGTTGAGAGGCTCCGGAAGCCTCATTTCAGCAAAAGAAGGGTAGCATTGGACTCGGGAGGTCTTGAGAAGCTAATCATTTTTTTTTACTTTATGTTCAGAACTTGGCCTGAACTTAATGGGTAATGCTCTACTGAGCATGCGTAAGATAGGATCGTAGCAGGCACGAGGCAGCAAGAGTATAACAATGCGGAGGGAGAGCACAAGCTGCTCTGAAGGGGCTTAAAATGTGCAGGAAAGATCATTTTAATGAAGCAGTTTGTATATTAATTACCAATTAAGTATAGCGTCTCATGAATGATCCAGTCATTTTCTATGTATGCTGGCTATGCTGTTAGGAGTTCAGAAATTATAGAAAGGCTTGTTATGGATTGTTTGCAGATTGGTAAGGATCTAATTGATGTGGAAAGGCACTAACTTCTTAGGAGAGCCTCAGATCATAGTAAAAAAGATCTTTTCATTTACTGTTGGCATTTGAGAGCTGGACCTCATAAGAAGTAGGTGTATATGAGTGTGTGAGCTGAGAGAGAGAATTTTGGGGATTTTGATGAAAATCCAGAAGAATTTCTTATAATACTGATGAGTACTGGTATAAAATTAGAATTTATGCTCAGATTAACTTTAAGTACTGAGGGTTTTTGAAACTCTGGTTCCTGACCAAAGCACTTCTCTGCACTGAGAAAAATTAGTCGATGATTGATTGTAAAAAATATTTAGCTTGTGAATTGAAGCTTTAGAGTGAGTTTTAAATTTTTTTCTCTGAAGTTCCAAGAGATGATAGTGCTTTTAAGCCCAACTGATGGCCTAAAAAAACATTAGCGATACCATAAAAATTAGTGTGGTTAAAGGAAATCGGGGAGACCTGAAGAGAATATATCTCCTGATTTTTAAATAGTTTATCTGGATTTTTACTGAAACAGCGTTTGACTGATGAGCTACTGCCAGCTTTTAATTGCTGTATATGGCAGTTTTGGATTTTAAGAAGGAACATTAATCCTGATTCTGTAGGAAACACATTTCAGCAGGAGAAAAATAGTTTTCATGCTGTGGAACATTAAGAGCTGAGGTGATTAGCTGATTTTTTAGAAGAACTTTATAGAGTGACAATTTTAATTAAAAAAACAACAACCCACAGTTAAGAGGAAAATCTTTGGCATTGAGTGTGTGGAAGTTTCCCTAAATTAACATTTTTTAAAAAAAGAATGTCTGCTAAAACTTTCTAATGGGATCTGAGTGGTTGTGTGTATGTGCAACCCTGGGGTGTGAGAGTCTGAGTTTGTGTGTGGCTAGGCATAGTTCAGGCTATTTAATTATATTTTAATTTTATTAAGTTATTTTTTTGAGTAAAAACTGAGAAACATAGTCAGGGTTAAAGTGAATACAAAGCATTCAAGATCCAGCAGGAATAGCATATGGAGTCAGGGTTTTTTCTTTTGATTTATTTATTTATTTACATTCTTTTATATACCATGCTATTCTGCATCAGTGCGGTTTACATTGAACAAACTGAAATTACATTGAACAGGGCATTTTAACTTGGAGATAACTATTTTACAGGGAACATGGGCTATGGAGGGTTAAGTGGCTTGCCCAAGACCACAAGGAGCACCTGTGGGACTAGAAACCCCAGTCCTTCCGGTCCAAGGTTGCTGTCCTCTAGTGGGATTTGAACCCCCAACCTTCCAGCCTGAAGTACCTTGCCCCAACCACTAGGCCACTCCTCCGTTTGTTTAAAGATAAGACCTAGGTACCCTCTGGCTGACTGTTCAGCTGAATATATTATTCTGAAGCTCCTGTAGTGAAGAGAAAAACCAGAGCTACAGGGAAAATTCAGTTTCAAGACTTTTATTTAAGCTCATCTTAATTTCTCATATAAACCTGAAATATCACCATACTGAAATTATCCAAGAAAGCAAAGACATTAATTTTAGAATAATAATTTTGAAGGGTTATATGCTGTATTTATAAAAATAATAATAATAAAAAAATATATATATACATTATATATATATATATATATATATATATATATATATATATATATATATATATATATATATGTGTGGTAGGCGAAGGCCTATGATCCATGGTGTCTGAAATAAGCAGACAGGCCTAAATAGCTTGACCTGTAAATGAAGCCCGTGGAGAGGCCCAGAGGAATTGCACATCCCCCAAAAATGCTGCTACCATAGAACTGAAACCTAATTGAACACAGTTTAGTATAGCTAAGCAGAATCAAAACTTAGAAAATATAGAAAAACAAGTCTAATTGGTATTGATAAGAGAGCACAGCTTCCATGAAATTAATTAACTTTGCTGAAAGAAAGGTTACAGTGCCCTGCTTTCCCACATGTTCTAGCTAGCTGAGTGACCTTGGAGGAGAGAAGTATCAAAATTGGTGAACTGAACATTGTAATTGAGACTGAAAGGGGGGTAAGCAGGTGCGGAGCCCAGTCGAGGGACATTATTGGATAGCCATATCGGTACCGGAACCAATAGAAGGTGTACGAGGGGTTCTCGGGACCAATGAAAAGTTTGCCTATGTCTAGAATGGAGAAGAAGTCTATAAAAGTTGTTGTTTTGCTAGAGACCATTGCTCAGCCATTTTGAATTTGATTCTGCTTGAGACTTGTGCACAAATAAATGATTTGGACCTTCTGAACAGACTCCTGGTATCATTGGTTTGTCTGCGCTCTGCTGCTACATATTCTTGGTGCATTGGCCGGGAAGGTGTGGTAATAGAGGGTATATAGGGCAATATACCACGACTTTCCGCCTCAACAGGTTTGGTCCTACCGGGATCGCGCCCTTCCGACGTGGGCTCGCTCTCTGGCGCCACCGGTCCCTTGTATCGGAGGGAGTCGGCCGGACCTCGGCGGGTGCCGGGCCCGGTTGGAACGAACACCTCGAACCCGAGTGAGGGGAGTCCGAGGTCCAACTCATGCGCTTGCTTGGGAACTTTGAGAACCGGATCCGGTGAGTATAGTTTTGATTTGGTATGTCTAGACAGATGAGTCAGAGCAGTACTGCTGTTTGAATTTTGGAACTTGGAACTTGGAAAAGAGAGCTTGATCACCTCTCAAGACGGTCCGACTAACCCTGCATGAGTATGCGCAGGGCGAAACTATCGTCTTCTTGATTTTGGAATTTGAACATAGCCTAGTCAGAAAAGACAGGATTGGGCTGTGTTTTTTGGGATACGTTGCTAGCATGATTATGTGAATGAAGTATGAATGAGAGGTCTGGCAGCACGGACCAAGCGAAGGCGGACTCCTGAATAACGCATTTCCTGGCCGGGCGACCGCGTCCAGGTCGTAAAAAGGAGGAAGCGACCGTCGTCTTGTCTTGTTATTTGTTTCCCTTATATGTTTCTAGGGCCGTGAGGACCCCTTACCCACGGTCCGCCCTCCTTTTCCCTTCTGTTTGTTGTTGCGCGCACACATCGATATGGGAGGGGCGGGGTCTACTAGGCACACTCCGTTAGAATGTATGATCACGCATTTTAATAAAGGATATTCAGGAGATTATGGGATTAAAATGACTGCGACACGATTGCAAGTTTTGTGTACTAGGGAGTGGCCTGAACTAGACCCTATGTGGCCCCAAGAGGGAACTTTTACTATAGGAATTATTCAGTCAGTTCACCAGAAAGTGCGAGTAGCGCACCCCGATCAGTATCCCTATATAGATTCCTGGTTAAGTATTTGTGAGAGCCCGCCCCCTTGGGCGAAGCGCTGTTATGAAGAACAGTGAAGAATAATGTTAGCATTAACAGATCAAACACAGAAAACAGATCAGACTCAAAAGACAGGGACAGATGAGAAATCCAGACAGAAACCCGTCCTTGTAGATCCTGAGTCCCCGGAAATGGTAATTAGACAACCCCGAGCCCAGCGTCCAGTAAGAGTGCCACCGCGTCCCGCCCCGAGACCACAGAGACAGCGGGAGCGGGACCCAACCCCAACCCCAGACCCACCACCAGAAGAGCAGGCAGATAAGCTCACTCTAGATGAGGAGGATGACTCGACTGAGACTGAGGAAAAAGTTGAGTCTGAGGAAGAGGAAGGGTCTCCCCAGAGCGATACTGATAGTATACAGACAACTGTCAGTACGAGCTCATCAGTCAAAAGTAAAGCGTCCCAGACTAAGTGCACGAGCAAGAAGAAAGCCCCTGCCAGGAGAGTCTCTAAAATCCCCCTCAGATCCAGAAAAACTTCCACGACAAAGATGATGCCTTTACGGCAAGTCCCGGGAGTGCCCGTAAGAGATCAAGATAATCAGGTGGTGGCGGGACCCCTAAGTTTAGTATATGTGCCCTTCTCCACTACTGATTTGTTAAACTGGAAAACGCATTATGCTTCCTATACCAACAAGCCCCAAGAACTAACAGAATTAATGCATACCATTATGGAAACCCACCAACCCACTTGGGCAGATTGCCGTCAGCTCTTGTCCACTTTATTTACTACTGAGGAGCGGACACGAATTAGGCGAGCAGCTGTCGACTGGCTGGCGGATAATCCTTTAGCACCGGGGGATGAGGTAGGGATAGACAATCGACAAGTAGCCCAAGGAGAATTCCCAAATGAAGACCCTCGGTGGGATCCGAATACAGAGAGAGGATCCAAAGCCCTATCCCTGTTTCGCCAAGGCCTCATGCAAGGTCTGAAAAGGGGGGGCCAGAAAGCTAAGAATCTTTCTAAAGTGACCGAAGTTAATCAGGGAATAGATGAAAGCCCAGCAGTATTCTACGAGAGATTAGTTGAAGCATACAGAATGTATACTCCCTATGATCCAGATGCACCAGGAAGTTTATGCATGGTGAATGCTGCTTTTGTAAATCAGTCACAACCAGACATTAGACGCAAGTTACAGAAACTAGAAGGGTTTGCGGGCATGAATGCAACTCAGTTACTGGAAGTCGCTCATAAAGTGTATGTGAATCGTGATAATGAAAGACAGAAAGAATGTGATCGAAAGATGAAGAAGAAAGCTGATTTTTTGGCTGCGGCCATAGTTGAACAGAAAAGGGGAGGTTTCCCTAGTCGAAGGAGCAGAGGAAGAGGGTGGGGCCGAGGAGATGGCCGGCCCCTACTAAGCGTGAACCAATGCGCTTACTGCAAGGAAGAAGGACATTGGAAAGATGCATGCCCGCAACTTGAAGGCGCCTCCCAGGATGACGAAAATAATGCCCATTGGAGAGGAGGAGCAAGAGGCCGACCCCGTAACCGCGGAGCGGCCAATCGGGAACAATTTCAACGAGAAAGAGGAGAGGCCATACAGGCGGTGGCCGCAGCGACCTACGATGTAGATGAAGCCGATTAGGACAGACCGGGCTTCGAATTCGCTTTAGGTCTCCAGGAGCCTATGGTCAGCATACAAATAGGAGACCAATTTATGGACTTTATGGTTGATACTGGAGCAGAACATTCTGTAGTAGATAAACAAATCGCCCCATTTTCTGCAAGAGCAGTCACCATTGTGGGAGCAACTGGTGCCAAAGCCACAAAGCCTTTTCTTCAGAACCGTGTATGCAATCTGGGAGGACAGCAAATAACACACCAATTCCTTTACATGCCTGAGTGCCTAGTGCCATTGCTGGGACAAGATATGCTAGCTAAGCTGCAGGCCCAGATATCCTTTACTGAGAAAGGAGAAATGCAAATGACAGTGAATTCCCAGACAAAACCTGCTGGACTAATGGTGCTTACTGTTCCTCGAGAAGAAGAATGGAGATATTATTATAGTACTGAGCCAAGTAATGAGCCAATTATTGATACCTATTTTGAACCTACTTTAAAAAGCATTGAAGCCCCATCTGGAGTATGGGCAGAAGGCAATCCCCCAGGCCTAGCCAAACATATAGCTCCAATAATTGTGAATCTCAAGCCTGGTGCCGAACCAGTGCATGTCAAGCAATATCCACTCCCAAGAGCAGCAATTGAAGGCATTCACCGCCACTTGTTAAGGCTACTGGAATATGGCCTACTCAAAGTTTGTCAGTCACCATGGAACACACCACTCCTGCCAGTAAAGAAGCCTGGAACAGGTGACTACCGTCCAGTGCAGGACCTAAGAAGAGTGAATGAAGCAGTTGAGACCATACATCCAGTTGTGCCAAATCCCTATACACTCTTAGGATTGATCCCAGCGGAAGCTACACATTTTACTGTTTTGGATTTGAAAGATGCGTTCTTCTGCATAAGATTAGCCCCAATTAGCCAATTGCTGTTTGCCTTTGAATGGCAGGACCCTGTCTCCGGAAGACGGGGCCAACTCACTTGGACACGATTACCCCAAGGATTCAAGAATTCACCTACCATTTTCAGTGCTGCACTAAACCAAGACCTTTCAAGCTATTCAGTGACCCCGGGGAAGAGAGTACTTCTCCAATATGTGGACGATCTGCTGATAGCTGCTGTATCGGAAAGTGAATGTATACAAGCCACCAAAGACCTCTTGCAGCTACTGGATGAAGCTGGATATAAAGTTTCCAGAGCAAAAGCACAGCTATGCCAAAAAGAAGTGAAATACTTAGGCTTTCGCTTGACTAAAGGAAGCCGACAATTAGGACGAGAGAGAAAAGAAGCTGTGTGCAGAATCCCAACCCCAACTACCAGAAAGCAAGTTAGAGCTTTTCTGGGAGCAGCAGGATATTGCCGAATCTGGATTCCCAACTTTGCTCAAATTGCTAAACCACTGTATGATGCCACCAAAGGAGAAGAAAAGTCGCCGCTAGAGTGGGGACCTGAGCAGGATGCAGCCTTTAAGACATTGAAGGAAGAATTGATGTCGTCACCAGCACTCGGATTACCAGATGTTTACAAGCCTTTCCATCTATTCGTGCATGAGGTGCAAGGGAATGCCCTAGGCATGTTGACTCAAAAATTGGGACATTGGGAGCGACCTGTAGCATACCTATTGAAACAATTGGACACTGTGGCCAAAGGATGGCCACCATGCTTGAGAGCAGTGGCAGCTACAGCATTGTTAGTGAGTGAAGCAGACAAACTCACCTTAGGACAGAATCTACGAGTCACTGTGCCACATGCAGTACTTGCCCTCATGGAACAAAAGGCGAATCATTGGCTCACCAATTCCCGAATGCTGAAATACCAGAGTATGCTATGTGAAAACCCACAGATACAATTGGAAGTGAGCCATGCCTTGAACCCAGCCACATTGATACCTGCCAGTGAAGAACCCCCAGAGCATGATTGTATAGAAGTCATGGATACTGTATTCTCAAGTCGACCTGATCTGACCGATGTGCCCCTGGAAAAACCTGATCAGACCTATTTTGTGGATGGAAGCAGTCTCCTTATCGATGGACGACGTTGTGCCGGGTATGCAGTCGTCACCCGGGAGAAAGTCATTGAATCATCAGCCCTGGCATCAGGCACATCAGCCCAGAAAGCAGAATTGATTGCACTCACCCGAGCATTATTATTGGGTGCAAAACTTTTGTTGAATGTGTATACAGACTCAAAATATGCCTTCACCACTTTGCATGCACATGGAGCTCTCTACAAAGAACGAGGGCTCATTACGTCAGGAGGAAAATCGATCAAATATGGCCCAGAAATATTGATGTTATTAGATGCAGTATGGGCCCCAACACGTGTAGCTGTCATGCACTGCCAAGGACACCAAGCGGGTAAAGGAGATGTTGCCCAAGGAAATAGATTCGCTGATGCCTCAGAGCGAAAGGCAGCCATGACAGGCCAAATTTCATCGCAAGCTATGCCAATGCAGGCAGCCTTGTTTCCAGTACCCCTTAATTTATGGACACCACGATATACCACCAAAGAATTGGATTATTACTGTAATAAGGAAGAGGGAGTGCTGAAAGACGGGTGGATTGAGCTGCCACCAACCGAGGGCAGCCAACCCCCAGGACGAATAGTGATCCCTGAACTATTGGGACCAGCCTTTGTCAAAGCTTTCCATCAAGCCACACATTATGGAAAAAGCACTCAAGCCACATTTTTGCATTGCCTTGTTGGGAGCTCTATCAGCCTCAGTAGCACGCCAGTGTCTAATTTGTGCCAAGAACAATGCCAAACAGGGTCCCACGCCACCACCCCGAGTTCAGTCAGGAGGTGTAACCCCCATGCACCACCTGCAAATTGACTTTACTGAAATGCCAAAAGCCAATGGATACCGCTACTTGTTAGTGTTAGTTTGTACCTTCTCTGGGTGGGTGGAGGCTTACCCCACCAGGACTGAAAAGGCCCGAGAAGTTACCAAAGTTTTGCTGAGAGAGATTATCCCCAGATTTGGAATTCCAGCAGTAATAGGGTCAGACAATGGGCCCTCATTTGTGTCTCAGATTACTCAGCAGTTAGCAAATGCCCTACAGATACAATGGAAGCTACACACTGCATATAGACCTCAGAGTTCAGGGAAAGTTGAGCGAATGAATCGTACCTTGAAAGCCCAGATGTCTAAGCTTTGCCAGGAGACTCGCCTGAAGTGGCCCCAAGTGCTCCCAATAGCTTTGCTCAGAATACGCTCAGCTCCTGTGAAATCAACAGGGTTCTCCCCTTTTGAGGTAGTATATGGAAAACCCCCACCAATGTTGCAGGGAATCAAGGGTATTTTAGCTCAGATTGGTTCAGAAATAACCAGACAAGAACTTCTAGCTCTTAGTTTTGTTCTACAGACTCTTCATGCGTGGATTCAGGACCAGTTGCCTATCAACTTGACAGAACCCCTACATCCCTACAAGCCTGGTACCTCGGTGTGGATTAAAGACTGGAAAAAGACACCGTTGGAACCTCATTGGAAGGGACCGTACATCGTCATCCTGTCTACCCCAACTGCAGTAAAGGTAGCAGAGATCGATTCCTGGATTCATCACAGCAGAGTCAAGCCGGCAGCAGTTCCAGACCAGGACCAGTGGACAGCGGAGCCACATCCTGACGTCCCGTTGCGTCTCACCTTACGGAGGCAGCCAGCAGCCTAGATTTCATTGGAGACACTCATGTGCTATAGTGCCCTACAGCAGCCAAGTCTTTCGAAGAGGATTGCTGTTTCCAATACAGCAAAGACATTTGTTTTCTTCATCGACTAACTGTGCCTTTATAGACTAGTATTAGATCAACTACATTTGATAAGTTGGCATCATAACCAGACTTTTGACTTTTGAGGATCTTCAATCAACATTGACACCCGTTGAATTGCTTCATTAGCAAACGGGCATCGCGTTGAGGACGACGTGGTCAAGATTTTCCAGCGGAGATCCAGAAGAACTACAATCAACATGCATCTTTGTTATTATCTTACTTTGGCTGCTTGCCTGGGGAGCTTTGAACTGGTACATGCTTTACCCCCATGTACTGCTTGTATTACTACCACTCGAACTGGAATGAAAGTAACTCAGACTTTGCTTTATCATTCTTACTCTATCTGCACTGGTAAAGTAACCCGGTGTGTTTATAACACCACTGAACTGAATGTTTGTACCCAAGGTAATACCAAGGTATGTTTTAACCCGCATCAGAATCCATTCTATTATACTTTGGAGATAAGATGGAATGATGCAGATGGAGCGTTACTAAATGCCACACCCCCACTCACTGATCCCACACAGCCTGCTGTTTTATATTTTGATGCCTGTGATGCCATCAATAGAGATAGTCGTTCAAAGTGTGCCGATTGGGAGAAAACTTATGCTAAGGATGGAAAGTATATGTGTCCAGAAGGAGCAATTGGGTGGGGGACATGTATAAGTAAAAAAGGTGTAGAAGACGTGTATAGCACAGCACCAGTTAAAGACTATTATTGCCCAAGATGGGAATGTGCGCTTTATTCTACATGGAAACTTGACACGGGGGTAACCTTTAACGACCATCGGATAGCTACCCTAACTAAGCCAACTATGAAGGATCCTAAGAATTGCAAAAAAGGTGCTTGTAATCCACTAGAATTATCCATAGCCAATCCCAGTGTATGGAAACCAGGGTATAAATTTGGGTTGCGCATTGCAGGTACTGGATCAGATCCCGGAACCATTGTGCATATTAGACTAAATACCCAAGCCCATCGATCATCAAAGTATCACATACATAACACTTTTTATGAAACCATGCATGTAAACAAGTTTGATATCCCTCATCCCTCTCAGAATTTATTCCTAGAATTGGCCGGAGCTGTGGTATCCAGCCTCCGCATTTCAGATTGTTATTTCTGTGGTGGAACCAAGATGGGTGATCAGTGGCCTTGGGAAGCCCAAGAATTGAATTACTCAGTAGTCTATAATCAGACAGAGCTACACAAAACTACCAGCGAATGGGTATTAGCACACCCAATAGTTGGGCGCTTGTGTTATGCTCGAACTGGACCCCAATTTACCTCTAAGGTAGGGCAGCTTGTCTGTCTTAGCCAAAAGTTCTATAATGATACCACAAAACGGACATCTTGGTGGTCAGGAGTTAATGAATTAGAGCCCACCAATCCCTTAGCACGGTTCCCCGAGCTTGCCCCTCTATGGACTAACCTTGACCGACATCATAACTGGCAAGCCCCACCTGGCCTATATTGGATTTGCGGAACCCGAGCATATGCTCGACTCCCTATTTACTGGGAAGGAGCGTGTGTCTTAGGAACTATTCGACCCTCCTTCTTTCTGTTGCCCACAGAACATGGTGAACAACTGGGCTATCCAGTTTATTCAAAAAGACAGAGAAGAGCAGCCTTACAGATAGGCAAGTGGGAGAAATGGGATGGTGAAGATTGGCCACCAGAGCGAATTATTGCCTATTATGGACCTGCCACTTGGGAGCAAGATGGCATGTGGGGATATCGTACCCCAATTTATATGTTGAATAGAATCATATGCTTGCAAGCAGTAGTTGAACTTATCACTAATGAAACTAGCCAAGCACTTACACTTTTAGCTAGACAAAGCACACAAATGCGCACTGCAATTTATCAAAATCGCTTAGCTCTAGATTATTTGTTGGCTGCTGAAGGAGGAGTCTGTGGTAAGCTGAACCTCACCAATTGTTGCCTAAAGATAGATGATAAGGGTCAGGTTGTTGAAGAAATTGCTGAACACATGCGGAAGCAAACTTATGTGCCAGTAGAGACCTGGCATAGTCTTCAGATACCCAATTGGTTTGCATCTATCTTTTCTGGATTAGGAGGATTCACTACTTTTACTATGATAATATTAATCTTTGTAGCCTTGTTCTTTATGTTACCATGTATAATCCCATGTTGTATGCGATCTATTAACAGTATTATTGAGAACACCGTGGAGCGGAAGACCGCAGCTAAGATTTTAGCCTTATGGCACCCTAATCCTACTACACTTGGTCGGAACCCGACCATAGTATAATTGAGTGATTTAACTCTCACACCTTATTAGTAATAGGGTGAGATTAATCAAAGGGGGGAATGTGGTAGGCGAAGGCCTATGATCCATGGTGTCTGAAATAAGCAGACAGGCCTAAATAGCTTGACCTGTAAATGAAGCCCGTGGAGAGGCCCAGAGGAATTGCACATCCCCCAAAAATGCTGCTACCATAGAACTGAAACCTAATTGAACACAGTTTAGTATAGCTAAGCAGAATCAAAACTTAGAAAATATAGAAAAACAAGTCTAATTGGTATTGATAAGAGAGCACAGCTTCTATGAAATTAATTAACTTTGCTGAAAGAAAGGTTACAGTGCCCTGCTTTCCCACATGTTCTAGCTAGCTGAGTGACCTTGGAGGAGAGAAGTATCAAAATTGGTGAACTGACCATTGTAATTGAGACTGAAAGGGGGGTAAGCAGGTGCGGAGCCCAGTCGAGGGACATTATTGGATAGCCATATCGGTACTGGAACCAATAGAAGGTGTACGAGGGGTTACCGGGACCAATGAAAAGTTTGCCTATGTCTAGAATGGAGAAGTCTATAAAAGTTGTTGTTTTGCTAGAGACCATTGCTCAGCCATTTTGAATTTGATTCTGCTTGAGACTTGTGCACAAATAAATGATTTGGACCTTCTGAACAGACTCCTGGTATCATTGGTTTGTCTGCGCTCTGCTGCTACATATATATATAGATATAGATATAGATATAGATACACACACACACACACTCTTACCAGAGTTCTGGGTCTTAAGATACCTGAAAAGGGACAAGAGAGTTTAAAAATTAAATCAGATTAATTTAACTTCACAGAAGTTAGAGAAAAAAAATTAGATTCTACTCGACTAGTACTAATGCTCTTTACGAACAAAAATGAGACGTATTGTTGAATTGTGATCTATGTACTAAAGAAACAGTAGTAGTGTGTTAGGTGATAAAAGAACTGTTGTGCACATGATCAGAAATATTGCACTTTCCTGAGTATTTTAATGGCTGTTAACCTGATTTTAAGCTGAACAATTTTAATGAAATATTCTGAAGCTTCGGAGATTTTAAATTTTTTAAAACGTTTTAACATATTTATTGCTGAGAAAGAAATAATTTTTTATTTCTGGTTATTGTACTTTTTGCAGGAATAAACAACCGATTAATGGATGCACATACCACTCCACTCATTATTTTATAGGCCTAATTGTTTACCATCCTGCTAGACTAGTCCAGAGGAGTGGGTTACAGCAAGTGGAGGCTGACTTGAGTAACTTGAAGTGATGTCATCACTACGTATATCTTCTGGTGCAGCACTGACAGAAACCACATAGGCCTAGCTCCTCTGGCCCAGACTATAGTTCTGTGGCTTGTGTGCAAAGTCCAATAGACTCAATGTTGCTTGCAGCTTGAGTACAACCCTGTCTCTTAAAAGCTGACAGTAGCCCTGTGCACAGCGCTGTTTCCCATGAGTTCCAGCACTGGTGGGCTGGAGAGCGGACAGGAGGTTCCTGTGGGGTGCCAGAGAGGGGTGGTAAGTTTGGACCCATGCCCCCTTTCCCTCTTGTTGTCCTACATCTGCTCGCTAATTTTGTGTTTGTTTATTTTTTCTGTCTTTTTTGTCCCCCCCCCCCCCCCTTGATTTCATCTGGGCTGTATTTGGCTCTCTGCTGCTTCTTGCAATAAAGCAGCTCTACATGGAAAAAAAAACCCTCTCTAGCAGCTAGGCCTCAGGCCTGTAGGAGTGGATGGAGCCTCTCTTTTCAGCGTTTCCTGGTCCAGCCTGACAGGGTTGAGCATTTCCTTTTTCTGGGTTCCTTTTTCATCATAGTTTTTGTCAATTTTTTTAGTGGGCTTTTTTCCCATGGTGTTTTCATTCAGGCCGTTGCTGGGCTTAGTTGTGGCCCGATGTAGTCTGTGCTTTTTAGTGTGTTTTTTGTGCGAGTGTAGTATTTTGCCCCGGGTACTATAGGATTGCCTTAGGGCTTACTTTTGTGGCGTGTTTGGGACTGTCCATGGTGGATGCCCAGGCCCCATTGCCATGTTCGGTGCAACAGCTTCTGGCAACTAGTTCCAGAGTCTAATTATATGTTAAGATAAAAAAAATATATTTTCTATGCTCTGTAGTAAATGTATTACTGTACTTTAGTAACTTTCAGCAGCTGCTTCTAAAGGTCACATTTTATCATTATTCAGAAGTGACTTGTGAGTTTGGTGAGAGTATGTTGCTCACTGCAGAGTTGCTAGTTAATATGTAAGATGTTTATGCAAAAACAATTTCCTTGCATGTACTTTTACAGCAAGGTGACATATATAGAATATTTGATGTATTTGAAGTCCTTATTGAAAAAACAACACTAGGCATGCTGTATTCCTTTGTATCCTGCCATGGGCTTTGATCTCCACCAGTTCTAGCTTAGCTCTGGACCCCCAGGTATAGTGCATGTTAGGGGCTAATTTTCATAAAATGTTAAGTAGAAGAAATGTCAGGCTTCTTCCTGATTTAAATAGGCATAGTTGTGAAACTCCCTACTTGCCCAGTGTATTTTTATTTATGGTTTCAGAATTCTGTTTAGCGAACGCATGGAAACTGTACCTCCGTCAGAGTAACCCTCAAGGAGCGTATTGATGATGAGGCTGCCCCTATCATACTGTTTGAGACCAATGAAGAGAGCCAAACTATTCCATCAGCTGCCTTAACATTATTAACCATTTCTGTCATCATGTGTTAAACGATAAGCAGAGTTACATATTTTTACCACCGTATGCTGTCACTTAAAAAAAAGGTTATAATTAAGGTTGGGCTGTTAATGTGTAACCCTGGTCGGATGGTGCTGTCTGCCGCTGAGTTAGTGCTGACTTGGCTCAGCTGATGGACTGAATTCCAACACTAGTTTACTATTTTATTGGTTTGGGAAGTTGTTGTAAATCTTAAAAATAAAGAATACCATACTAGGGATTTAAAAATCAAGCCAAGGGTGAAAAGCAGTGTTACAGAGCAGAAAGTTTGCTAAGACATTTTATGAAGTTAAAACACAAGATCTGTAAGAGAAGTGAGCTAGTGATGTCTCTAGCTGTGTGTAGTGAAAGAGGCTTCACTGCTGCTGCTCCCAGTGCTCGGATCTCTGCAGGGGCTGCATTACTGGATTGCACTCTTGTTAAAGAGGGAAAGCCGGAGGTGCTCAGTGGCAATTTTGGTTGAAGTGAAACCCCTTCCCGAGAAATGAATGGGATTATTTTTCTTTGGTTATAGGAACATAAGATATGCCATACTAGATCAGACCAAAGGTCCATCGAGCCCTGTATCCTGTTTCTAACAATGACCAATCCAGGTCACAGGTACCTGTGAAGGTCCGAAAAAGTAGATGGGATTGTATGCTGCTTGTCCCAGGGGTAAGCAGTGGATTTCCTCAGTCCACTTTAATAATAGTTTATGGACCTTTCCTCCAGGAATCTGTCCAAACCTCTTTTAAACCCAGCTACACTAACAGCTTTTACTATGTCCTCCAGCAGCGAAATTGAGTTTGACTATGCATTGAGTGAAAAAAATATTTTCTCAGATTAGTCTTAAAGTTGCTGCATTGTAGCTTCATTGTGTGTCCCCTAGTCTTGCTACTTTTTGAAGGCATAAACAGTGTACATTTAACTATTATAGGTTGATGTTTTAGAGGAGTGGTCTCCAACTATGGACCTTGAAAGCAGCAGCCCAGTTGGGATTTCAAGATATCTGTGATGAATGTGAATGAGAGCGATCCACATGCAGACCACCTCCACTGTATGAAAACTTATTATTAGGAATACCTGATGAACACCTCTTCAGCGTCTGGCCCTGGAGGACCGGAGTGTGAGACTCCGGTTTTAAAGTTTCTCCTTTTAACTGTACTGTTTTTCTTATTTTCTTTCAACAGTTTTCCTCTTATTTTATTTATTTATTTATCTTATTTATATACCGCTTTTTCTGGATAATCAAGGTGGTTTACATAGAACATCTTTCAAACACTGCACAGATCAGTTTATAATGAACATTTTACCAGTTTGCAGTGAACATTTAACAGTTACAGGAATAATTTACCCAACTATGTACAGGTTAAATATTGTATCAGAACTATATACATTTTTGGTGGTTCTTTTGAGCATAATTATATTTCATAAGAACATAAGTCATGCTGACTCCAAAAGAGGTCCATGGAGTCCAGCATCCTTTCTCTGACAGTGGCCAATCCAGGTCAGTTACCTGGCAGATCCCAAGAACTAGATGTTTCTCATTGCTCGTTTCAAGGAAGAAGTGATCACTTTCCCAAGTCTATGTGGCTAATAATTTTTTTTTTGAAACTCTGTTTATTGAACCACACAAAGCACATCATACAACAGTCCAGAACTGTACATCCTACAAAAATACATATCGCCCCAAGGCGGGGTTGACTCTGATCCCCACCTCAGGGCCAGCCACCCTCAATTATAACACACAGCCCTCTCTCTATATCCCCCTCCCCCAACACAACTTTCCCCCTGCCCACCCCCCCATGAGTGGATAATCCCTGTATTTCCATCCAACCCAACCACCTTCCTTATCCTAATATTTGTTGGTGTTTTTCAATCCCACCCATACTTTCCCTAGACCTAGACCCCCTTCCTAGCTCACCTGCAATATTTCATTACGTATGCGCGGACTCAAGTTTTGAATATAGGGTTCCCATACCGGCAAGAAGGAAGATCAACGCCGGACCCTGCCTCTTGCCCCCCTCCTCTCAAACAACATCAACTGATGAAACCTATTGTGCCATTCCCAGAATGTAGGGGGTGTTGGCTCTCTCCATTTATGAAGTATCAGGCCTTAACCCACCAGACATGCCTTCCTCACCAATAACCGTTCCCACCTCCCCTTCGGGTGTAGTGGTCCAAGTTGATCCAAGACTACTAAAGATCCAGTCCAGATGATCTGTTGCAGAAGCAAACTACCCATGTACGTGCTAATACGTGCCCAATAATGACGAATCTGCGGACAACTCCACCACATATGACCCAAATCCGCTAGAGGGCACAAACACTTTGGACACCTGCCATCCAAGGTAAGATGACTTCGCAGGGCCCGCCTCGGGGAAAAGTGTGCTCGTATAAGACACTTTAAACTGCACTTCTCTCCATCTAGCCCCTTCCATCAAGTCCATTATCCTGCCGAGAGCTCTGCGAACTGAGCCTGGGGCCACTTCCTGGTTCAATTCCACCGCCCAGCGCACCTCTTCTGCTCTATAGTCTGACACCTCAATGTATTGATCTAAACGTTTCTTAAGGCTCGAAATCATTGGAGGCGACTTGACCCCTAAGGAAAAAAACTCCAGTATCTGTGCTGAACGTTCCATGGTTAGCTCACCCCCCGGAAGAGAAGCCACATAGTGAGAGAGCTGGGCATATGCAAGAAACGAACTATGGTTCAGCTCGTATTCTCTACAAAGAGTCTCCAAGGGCTTACACTTCCCCTTTGAATCTACCACATGACCGATATTTCTTACTCCCTGCCGGTTCCACTTCCAAAAAATGGCTGTTTCCGTGCCAGGGGTAAATTTAGCATTTCCCTGCAGCGGCAGCCAGCACGAGACCGCTGGCGGTCTACCCCAGTACCTATTCAGCTGTCTCCATGTGTTCCTCATGGGTATCATCAATACGCTCTGACTCACCCCTCCCGATAACACAGGCGCCTCCACATGTAAAACTGCCAGCAATGTCTGCGGGGCTGCCATAGCTTCCTCCAAAGCCCTAGGGGTATATATCTCCGTGTCGCCCAACCAATCCCCTATGTGATGCGCTTGACAAGCCAAAGCATAAAGATGCAGGTCCGGGATTCCTATCCCCCCTCTTCTCCATCCACCTCTCAGACGGCCCAATGGGATACGTGCTATCGCACCCTTCCAGAGAAATCCCCGGACTTCCCTCTCCAGGCTGTCCAAGTCTTGTCGCAGCAACCATACTGGAAGAGTCTGCATCCAGTACAGCACCCGAGGCATCACTACCATTCCCAGCGCTGCTGCCCTACCTAACAATGACAAAGGGAGAGGGTTCCATGCCTGCAACTGTGTATGGAGTCTAAGAAGGACTCTCTCAAAGTTCCTCCTTGGGGTTTCTAGTCAAGAGAATCCCAAGATAGAGAAAAGAGTCATTCGCCCACTTAAGCGGGAAAAGACGCCCCCAACGCTCTTTAAGCATACCTGACACATCTAAGGCTTCCGACTTATCTTTATTAATATGAAGTCCTGCAAAGTTTCCGAATTGAGTAAACTAGGCAATGATTGAAGCGGAGAGAGTAGGTGTACTAGCATGTCATCGGCAAACGTTGCCATTTTAAAGCCCTGCTTCCCAATCTGCACTCCCCGTATCTCCTGCGACGCTTCTGTCCTCCGCACCAAAGGGTCCAAGGATAAGACAAACAGCAGGGGAGAGAGAGGGCACCCCTGCCGTGTACCCCTCTCCAAGGGGAATCTTTCAGACAGCACTCCGTTGCACAGCACTCCCGCCATAGGCTCACTATATAAGAGATCCACCATCTGACAGAAAGAATCTCCCAGACCATACTTTGGCAAAAGGAATTTCAGATACCGCCAACTCACCCGATCAAAAGCTTTTTTTGCATCAAAACTAATTAACAAAGATTGAAGCCCTTGCTCCCGGACCCATTCCAACGATGCCAAAATTCTACGCAAATTACGTAAAGCATACCGTCCTTTCACAAACCCTACTTGGTTCTCATGAACCAGATCCTCCAATATCAATGCCAAACGATCCGCCAGAACTTTTGATACGATTTTGCAATCAAAATTTAACAGGGAGATGGGCCTATAAGAAGCCTTCTGCACAGAATCCTTACCCGGCTTAGGTATTAAAATAATATGCGCATGATTATCACCCCATCTACATCTCCCCTGCTCCGCTCTCCTATGATACACCGCCACCAGGGTAGGTGACACCAGGTCACTCAGCAACTTATAAAATTCGGCCCCGAACCCATCTGGGCCTGGCATCTTGAAGCAACTGGCTTTCTGAATAACCTGCTGCACTTCACTGAGCATTATGGGTTTGTTCAACTGGGCCCGCTGTTCCTCTCCCAGCCTGGGTAACCGTATTGCCCTAACATATTTCTCCATATCAGGCAGGGATCCCTCCTCACCCGAATGCAGCCACTGATAAAAAGAGTGAAATACTAGAGCTATCGCTTTGCTATCTTTATGCAGTTTACCCTGACCATCTCGTATGGCCGCAGCCGCTTGAGAACCCCTACTCCCCTGAAGGCATCTCACTAACAATTTTCCTGGCTTATCCCCGAACTGATGAAGCTGGTAGTGTTAGTACATAAAGGACTTCTTTGCACGTTTGTGGAGCAGCTCATTAAGGGCTACTTGAACCTCCTACACCCCCTTTTTATTTGCTGCACTAGGGCAACTCGCATATTTCCTCCGTTTTTTCACCAGCTGCCGCTTAAGGCGGACAATCTGCTCCATGGCCAACTGCCACTTCCTTGCAGCATAGCCAATGATGTCCCCTCGCACCACCACTTTAGCAGTTTCCCAGTATAGTTCCGGATCTAATTGGTGTTCCTGGTTATAGTACACAAAATCTTGCTACTTCTGTTTTAAATAGAGGTGAAACTCAGTGTCTCTGTATAAGTCTAAGGGGAACCGCCAAACTCTCGTCTGCTTACTAACATCATGCCATTCCAACTCTACCCAGATTAGGGCATGATCAGAAATCACCGCAGGGCCTATGTGCGCTTCTGTTGTTTGGGCAAAGAGCCTCTCTGACACTAAAATATAGTCAATCCTTGCGCTCGAGCCATGCGCGCGGGATTGGTGGGTGAAATCTTTATCCAACGGGTGCAGCAGACCCCAAGGGTGCGCTGCTCCTAATCATCGGCGAAACCCTCGTAGCACTCTGGCAGTTTGTGAGCGGGCCCTATCCCCTCCCCTCGTCGTATTGAGCTCCACATCAAACACCCCATTAAAGTGCCCCCCTAATATCAAGGGTGCATCTGGTAATTGTTCCACCCTCGAGGCCAAGCGCCTATATAACTTGCGGTCCAGCACATTGAGGCTATAGAGGTTCCCCAACACAATAGGCTTCCCCTCTAATATCCCATACAGAGACACAAATCTTCCAGCCGGGTCCTGATATTCTTGCTCCAGCACAAATCTCACCTGTCTGTGAATCAAAATGACCACTCCCCCTTCCTTCCCCTTCGCCAGTGCCCCCCATCCTTGTCCCACCCAGTCTCTCTGTAGTTTTTGGTGCTCTTCGGCAGTCTGGTGGGTTTCCTGTAACATGGCAATATCACACTTTTGCCTCGCTAAGGCTTTCAACAATTTATATCTCTTTACCGGGTTCCCAATCCCACAAACATTCCATGAAATAATCTTCAGGGTGGCAAGAGCTACTCAGGTATACACCACTCTACCCTTGGCTTTACCCAAGGAGGAGCCTCCCCAGCCTGAAGCTCCCTCTTCATCTTTCGCTTGCACCTCACGTGCCACAGTACATTCCACTCATGTGTACTTCTAACCCTTCCCTGGTTCCCCTCCCCTCCCCAACCACACTTCCCCCTTCCCCCCTCCCCTCCTCCCCCCCCACCGTCTCCCCTCAATCCTAATCTTTTATCCTTTACCCTCCTCACCACCCAAGTCACTAAAGATGTGTGCGGTTACCCCCCCCCCCACTCCACTCCCCTTATACAACCTAGGCTTTTTCTCCCCATTAACAATTTCTCCCCCACCACTAAGGTTACCTTTAATTTATACATCATTCACAGTCATCAATACCCCACCCATATCTCGCCCCCCAAGGTTACCGTCCCTCACAAACGGAACAAGGTCATCCATCTTAATCAACATAACAAACAGATAACCTAGTGTCCAAAGTCCCATGGCGGCTTACAAACCCAGCAACAGTTCAGCTCTGGTAGTCCCGCTCAGCTCCAAGCCTTTGGATAGCCGGGGCTTAAACCACTCCATACAGGCCAGGTCTCTGCAAGGCCCACTCCCTGCAAGGGATCAAAGTAGCACTTGTCCAGTAGTCGTATTCCATCCAGGCACTCCTCCTTCACCCACTCAGGTCTCAGACTCCAGCCTGTTAGGGCGTTCCGCAAGTAAGGCTACTACCTTGTGTATTAGCTCTTCCACGTAGGGAGTGGCCTTAGATGCTGAATCAAATGTCTGCCGCGCTCCTTCTTAGGTGACCACCAATTTAGCAGGATACTGCACAATGAATTTAACGTTGGCCTCTATCAGCTTCTGGCAAAGGGGGGGCATACACCCTTCTGTGCTGACCCAAGGCAGCTGAGTAGTCCTGCGTAATTCTCAGCTTTATGTTGTCTTTTATGACAGTTCCTTTTTTCTGTGCCTCTCTGAGCACCGCTTCTTCTGTGGAAACTGCAGGAATTTGGCCAAAACCACACGAGGTCTTCCATCCCTTGCTTGCCTGGGTCCCACTCTATGTGCTCGTTCTATCAGGATTGGGCCACATTCGCCTCCCCCCTCCAAGACCTGGGTCACCAGAGCCTCCACATAGGCCTTTAATTCACGATCCGAAATGCTGTCCGGTATACTCAAGAAGCGCAAATTGTTACACCGAGACCTGTTCTCCAGGTCATCTACTTTAGCTTCTTGCGCCTGCAGTACTGTCCTCATGCGGCCTACCTCCTGTAGCAGCTCCTCCACCTTATCATCATTTTGCCCAATCCGCATCTCTGCCTCCTGCATCCGGCTGCCCAGGGCTCCCACAGATGTCTGCAGCAGGTCTATTTTCCCATGCAGGGCATCAAATTGCGCCGATAATGCACCCGCCACTGCCAGAGAGATCTCTTCAATAAATTCAGGTGAGGCCGGGGATCGAGGCGGCAAAGGCATCTCCGCCATCTTTGGCGTTCCGGCTGGCTGTTCCTTTTCTCGGCGTCCCGCCTTCATCGCTGCTGCCATCGCCACTGCCGCCGCTCGTGGATCTTGACTGCCCCTCCGCTGGTCTATTTAGATGCAGCCTTTCGACTGAAAAAATGGTGCTTTTTACCAGCGAAGAGAGGGGGCCCGGAGCTTGAGTGGTTCACGTCCACCCGCTCTCACCACATCACGTGACTCCCCGGCTAATAATTTTTTATAGACTTCTCCTCCAGAAACTTCTCCAAACCTCTTTTGAACTCTGCTATGTTAGTTGTTCAGAGAAACAAAGGAGGAGCGTAGCTCTTGCAGATACACAGGGGAACAAACGAAGCAAGAGACGGAAGGAGGTTTGGACCAGACTGCTTTATTGAAGATGATCCCTACGCGTTTCGGCTTACGCCTTCTTCGGGGGACATACAGCTACCATGAGTTAAAACAAACATTGTTATAACAATGGATATACAACATATAAATCCAATAAATAATATGATGTATCAATAAAAACAAATAAATAAATGTGTAACGAAAATATTAGGACAATAAAATGACTAATATATTAGTAAAAATGTTACGTTTAGACCAACCAGAGGACAGAGCAGAAAACCATGAAACAAAATAATAAAATAATAAAATAATAATAAAATCAATACAATAAAATTAAAATCAATTAATCAATATCTAATTAAATTAAATCAAATAAACGAGGGCCGAGACAGAGAACTAAAATATTATAAAAAGCAGATAAACACAAATTGATAAAACACATGAATACAATTCTGTACATATATATAGATAACAGAAGTAAAATTGTATATTAAACAAATAAATATGATAATAATAAAGCCATTAAATAAATATGTAAAATATATAAAAGTGTATATATACGAATAAATATAATAGAATAGTAACATACCAGTATTGTAAAGATGGAGATGTCTCATAAAGACAATTTGGTAAAAAGCACTATATGTTGATAGCGCCGTAGTTGATGAGGTTGTCTCTTAAAGACAATTGAGTCGTAGCACTATATAATGGCTATGAAAGAAAAAACTATATAATCACTAATTAGAACAAATAGTATATGAAAGACAAAACATCAAATGTACCAAAAATCAATAAATACATAAAAATAGATAAAATGGGGAATAAAATTAATGATAATAATACTAATAAATATCTATAAATGAGGTAATATTAAAATACTTAGATACAAGTTTATGAACTATAAGATGTGAAACAAACTTAAGACATGCGAATAAAATAAAACAATAATATATTAAAAATATATTAAAATAAGAATAAATATGGGAAAAAGAATTAGCACATAATAATGAATGTGGTGAAATAATATAATAAAAATATATATTAATATTAAATCAAAGAGAAGACCCAGGTAAGTAGATCTATAAACAGAACATGTGTTATATCAATTGGAGCTGCAAAGAGGACCACAGGAAATGGTATAATCAGTTACGAATATATAGTGAGTATAAGTCTCATGCTATCAATGGGGAGGAGAAGAAAGGTTTCGATAATCTCAATGGACGTATAACCGTGAGGGAAAAGTACGGAGGGGAGACAGGTTATTTCAAAAGTAATAGAACATGCAGAATGAGATTAAAGTGCTAAATATTGAGCATAAGTTTAGAGCAATAATCTAACAAGACACATGTTCTGCTGTTTTGTATGTTTTAGTAAGATCAAGGGTATGCATAAGGGAGTATACTGTGTGCTGATTACATCAATGTATTTAATGTGATTGTTAAACTGATTTTACGCGTGTTCATTGAATGCAGTTGACATACCTCAACAAAAATATATATAAAAAATCACATGATAAACTGGGCAAAAATTAATATAATATAATAAAAATAAATAAATAAATAAGAGAAATATTAAATGAAAGAACTATAAGTCAATAGATCTATAAAAAAGCATATTCATGTATTATATCAATTGAAACTGTGAAGGGAACCGCAGGGCATAATGGAATGAGCTACGAATGTATAATGAATCAAAACCTTGTAGTTCATAAAGGGAAGAGGGAAAGTTGGATGGTATCAATGTGCTTTAGACCATGGAGGGAAAATACAGATGGTGAATAGGTTATATCAAGATTATTAGACCGTGCAAAATGAGATTAGAATACTGAATGTTGGGCATAAGTTTGAAACCATAAACTAACATGGGGATATGTATTGTCGTGGTGTATACATTTGTAAAACAAGGAGTGTGTACCAAGAAGTATTCTACATGCTAATACATCAAATATATACTGTGATCGCTGAACTGGTTTTCGCAAGTTAATATGAGGAAGAGTATTGGCGCGGGTAGTAAATGATCAGTCAATGATGCACTTTGCATTGTAAAAAATTATAAAAATGATAATATAATGAAGAATGCGAACTGTTGAATAGGGACTGGGTGAATCAGAGTATTTGAGACGGAATGAAAGCTGTGGAGCTCAAAGTAGAGAAAGTGTAAGCGAGATGATTACTACCTCGGTAGCACCCGAACTTAAACCAGAACTTAAAACCAACCGGATGTATGAATATGCAACGTACTTACTGTTCAAGCCGGCAAATGTAGCATAGAAGATACCCAAATGGGGAAAATCCAAAAGGACAGCGTGCCGAATCTTACACACAATAGCATCAGGGGCTAGCACTGTGTGACAGTTGTTTTATGGACGCCAATTTTCGCGCCTTTTTTCAAGAAAGACGTCACAATTGGGCGGAGCTAAAAAGGAGTCAGTGCAGACAACTATATAAAAGACAAAGTTATTATAAGTGTATCATCAATCGATATATACTACGGAATATTAGTTTGTGGTGTGTGTATAAAGAATGTAATGATATGCTATAAAACAAAAACGTAGAGGTTATTAGAAACAATTATTTGAATGCAGATAACATTTTATATCATCACATGATAAGCTAGGCAAGTAGTAGAACTTATGATGAAACCAAAAATAAATGTATTTACATATAAAATGGGAGTTTAAAAATGTAAAAATATATATATGAATATAAGAATGAAAAATTAACACCCATATTAAGTTATGTATAAAAGAAAATATTGAACCAATATTGCTAATAAAGGAAATTGTGATGAAATCAATACCAAGAAAAATCATAAATAGCAGTACAAGGATGAATACAGAGGTATCCTGAAGACAAGGCATAATTAAAATTAAGAAAAATAATTATTGAAAATATTAATGTAAAAAATATTAATGTAAGAAAACTGAAAGATCACTTTCCTGATTGAGTCCAAATGGATGTAAACTATTAAAATTATAAATAAATCGTTGTTCTAACTTGAGTAAAGTAAGGTTAATATCACCACCGCGCCAGTGTGGTATAGCAGTTTTGATCACCAAAAACTTAAGATCACTGACCGTATGTCCCTTCTCTACCCAATGTGAAACCAATGGTTTATCTGTAAGTTGTCTTTGGATATTGCTTCTATGCTCTATAATGCGTGTTCTAATTTGACGTAAGGTTTTCCCTATGTAAATCATATCACAGCGACATCGGATTAAATAAATTACATTTGCAGTTTTGCAATTAGAATAGTGATTAATGGTAATTTTGTGACCAGTGGAATCATGTGTAAAGCTATTTTTTACTGTAATAGCATGAAGGCAAATAGAACAATTTCCACAGCTGTAGTGGCCTCTGACCTTTGGAGCGGTTCTAGGTACAGTCAGGGCAGAGGGAACCAGAAAATGGCTAAGATTGGGAGCACGTTTGTATGAGACCATGAGTTGTTTGGATGCAAAGGCTGGTAAGGAAGCAATTAAATCCCATTCTTGTTTTAATATATCCGTGATAGACTTGGAAAGTGATGAGAAGGTGAGAGGACAGGTCACTCTATCTAATTTGGGGCGTACCATATTCTTTAAGAGTGTAGAACGATTTGTACCGGATGCTCGCTGGTATGCTTTATGAATGCATGTATTTGGATATCCACGCTGTTCAAACCGCTGGTATAAATCCGTGGCATGTTTTTCAAAATCGGTATCATTGGTACATAAACGTCTAATTCTAAGAAATTGACTGACTGGCAAGTTCTGCTTAAAGGAAGTGTTATGGCAACTGTCGTAAGTGAGAAAAGTATTCCTGTCGGTTGGTTTTCTATATAAATCAGTAATAAAGCCTTTGTCGGATTTCTTAATCATAATGTCCAGATATGGTATAGAATCCGAACTATATGTGCCCTCAAATTGCAAATGTACATCTAATGTATTGAGCCAAAGATGGAAGGATTGTAGAGTGTGTTCAGGGCCGTCCCAGATGACAAGTACGTCATCGATGTAACGTTTCCAAAGGAGAATATGTTTCTTATATGGATGAAATGTTAGGAACTTGCTTTCAAACTCTGACACATAGAGATTTGCCACATCGGGGGCCATGGGCGAGCCCATGGCTACCCCTTTTACTTGTTTATAAAAGAGGCCTTTAAAAATAAAGAAATTTTCTTGCATAACAAGGGAGGCCAACTGGGTGAGGAAAAAGGTGGGGACGCGAACTGGTTTTGGTCTTTGAATCAATGTATTTGCTATTACTTCCAAAGCTGCTTCTTGTGGGATGTTTGTATATAGAGAGTTAATATCTAGGGTTAGTAAGATGAGTCCATTATGATACCCTTCAAAATCTTTAAGGATATTAATAATGTGAGTGGAGTCTTTGACATAAGACGGCACTATTGAGACAAATGGACGTAAAAACAAATCTAAGAATTTTGAGAGAGGTTTGAGCAATGAGCCATTAGCTGAAACAATTGGACGTCCAGGGGGATTTTGCATGGATTTATGGATTTTTGGAAGCATATAAATTGTGGGTGTGATAGGATGAGTGACAGTCAGAAAAGATATTTCTTTAGGTGTTAGATAACCCGCTTCCTTTCCAATATATAACAAATTATCTATTTTTTGTTGTAATGTATTAGTAGGATCGTCGAAGATTTTTAGATAAATGTAGTATCATCTAATTGGCGTTTGACTTCTGTAACATAAGAGACTCTGTCCTGGACAACAATAGCACCACCTTTATCTGCAGGTTTGATTACTATAGACGAATTTGATTGAAGACTGTTTAATGCTGATTTTAAAGGCACTGAAAGATTATAATATGATTTTTTCTGTTTAGTTTTATATAATGCTTCAACTCGGGTGAGAACCATGTTTTCGTATGCCGTAATCATAGGATCTGGAGGAGACGGAGGAATCCAAGTGGACGGTTTTTTGACAACGGAGACATCTAAGGAAAGGGCAGGATTTCTAGCAAAATAATCTATTATTTTAAGTTTGCGGAAGAACTTATAAAGTTTGATGTGTGTGAGAAAATTATCATGACGTTTAGTGGGAACGAATGATAAACCCTTATTAAGGACCTGAAGTTCGAGTTCTGTTAATGGATATGAAGATAAGTTAATGACTGAGTTTATAAATCCCAATCTAGGTTCCTTTTGGCCATCATACCCTGACTGTGTCTTCTTTCCTGCGGTGAAAACTGTCTGGACTGTTGATACCTGTTTCGTGGTGGACGTGGTGGTGGGGATCTTGGAAGAGCGTCTCTTCTTCCTTTGGCCCAAAGGGAGTCCATTTGAAAATCCCGCTTGTAATTGGGCCTGGAGGGATGGGATACTGGAGAACGTGGTTGTGTGGGGAAAAGGGGAGCTGATGTATCTATGTTATCATTTGAATGGTGGCGTGATCTTTTGTTACTCCTTTCTTTTTCTGGAGTAACTGAGGGGGACCTACGTCTATATGGATATTTATCTTTAATATTGATCTTTGAATTATTACGGGGTGATCTAGAAGTATGATATGGTTTGGATGATTTGTATGGTCTTCTAAAAGACGTACTGCTTTTCTATCTTTGTGGTCCAATTTGCTGTAGGTCCAGTAATATACAGTGTTCTGTTTATAATCATCATCATCTCTCTTGAGTTTGTTAATTTTGGCTTCTTTAATAAATTGTCTGTATTCAAGGTTATTTTTATCAAACTTGCTTTTCTCTAAATCGAACTGTGGATCTTTTTTCTTAAGGTTATCTATCTTGGAGTCTATTTGCGGTTTAAGTGTCTCGGCCCTACGTTTAGAGGTATTAATTAAAAGGATCATAAGATCCAAGGAACATTTATTTAAAATCTTTATCCAATTAGACATAAAAACATCATCTTCCTTAAACATTCCAGGTGCCTTCTGCACCCTAAGTCCTCTTGGAATGGTCTTCCTTCTACAATATTCAAGCAGGGAAGCTGCATGTAATTCTTCCCTTACATACTTTTGCGTCAACCAAACCAGTTCTCTCCATTCATCTTCTAAATTGGGGACCGATTCTTCTTCTGTGTAGAAAGGGTCCTCAGAGAGTAGTCCTTTTAAATCTTCTTCTTTATAACTCAAAACTCCTTGCCATGGAGAGAACATGGCTCCACAAGATACATTAATATTTTTTACATTAATATTTTCAATAATTATTTTTCTTAATTTTAATTATGCCTTGTCTTCAGGATACCTCTGTATTCATCCTTGTACTGCTATTTATGATTTTTCTTGGTATTTATTTCATCACAATTTCCTTTATTAGCAATATTGGTTCAATATTTTCTTTTATACATAACTTAATATGGGTGTTAATTTTTCATTCTTATATTCATATATATATTTTTACATTTTTAAACTCCCATTTTATATGTAAATACATTTATTTTTGGTTTCATCATAAGTTCTACTACTTGCCTAGCTTATCATGTGATGATATAAAATGTTATCTGCATTCAAATAATTGTTTCTAATAACCTCTACGTTTTTGTTTTATAGCATATCATTACATTCTTTATACACACACCACAAACTAATATTCCGTAGTATATATCGATTGATGATACACTTATAATAACTTTGTCTTTTATATAGTTGTCTGCACTGACTCCTTTTTAGCTCTGCCCAATTGTGACGTCTTTCTTGAAAAAAGGCGCGAAAATTGGCGTCCATAAAACAACTGTCACACAGTGCTAGCCCCTGATGCTATTGTGTGTAAGATTCGGCACGCTGTCCTTTTGGATTTTCCCCATTTGGGTATCTTCTATGCTACATTTGCCGGCTTGAACAGTAAGTACGTTGCATATTCATACATCCGGTTGGTTTTAAGTTCTGGTTTAAGTTCGGGTGCTACCGAGGTAGTAATCATCTCGCTTACACTTTCTCTACTTTGAGCTCCACAGCTTTCATTCCGTCTCAAATACTCTGATTCACCCAGTCCCTATTCAACAGTTCGCATTCTTCATTATATTATCATTTTTATAATTTTTTACAATGCAAAGTGCATCATTGACTGATCATTTACTACCCGCGCCAATACTCTTCCTCATATTAACTTGCGAAAACCAGTTCAGCGATCACAGTATATATTTGATGTATTAGCATGTAGAATACTTCTTGGTACACACTCCTTGTTTTACAAATGTATACACCACGACAATACATATCCCCATGTTAGTTTATGGTTTCAAACTTATGCCCAACATTCAGTATTCTAATCTCATTTTGCACGGTCTAATAATCTTGATATAATCTATTCACCATCTGTATTTTCCCTCCATGGTCTAAAGCGCATTGATACCATCCAACTTTCCCTCTTCCCTTTATGAACTACAAGGTTTTGATTCATTATACATTCGTAGCTCATTCCATTATGCCCTGCGGTTCCCTTCACAGTTTCAATTGATATAATACATGAATGCGCTTTTTTATAGATCTATTGACTTATAGTTCTTTCATTTAATATTTCTCTTATTTATTTATTTATTTTTATTATATTATATTAATTTTTGCCCAGTTTATCATGTGATTTTTTTATATATATTTTTGTTGAGGTATGTCAACTGCATTCAATGAACACGCGTAAAATCAGTTTAACAATCACATTAAATACATTGATGTAATCAGCACACAGTATACTCCCTTATGGATGGCCTTGATCTTACTAAAACATACAAAACAGCAGAACATGTGTCTTGTTAGATTATTGCTCTAAACTTATGCTCAATATTTAGCACTTTAATCTCATTCTGCATGTTCTATTACTTTTGAAATAACCTGTCTCCCCTCCGTACTTTTCCCTCACGGTTATACGTCCATTGAGATTATCGAAACCTTTCTTCTCCTCCCCATTGATAGCATGAGACTTATACTCACTATATATTCGTAACTGATTATACCATTTCCTGTGGTCCTCTTTGCAGCTCCAATTGATATAACACATGTTCTGTTTATAGATCTACTTACCTGGGTCTTCTCTTTGATTTAATATTAATATATATTTTTATTATATTATTTCACCACATTCATTATTATGTGCTAATTCTTTTTCCCATATTTATTCTTATTTTAATATATTTTTAATATATTATTGTTTTATTTTATTCGCATGTCTTAAGTTTGTTTCACATCTTATAGTTCATAAACTTGTATCTAAGTATTTTAATATTACCTCATTTATAGATATTTATTAGTATTATTATCATTAATTTTATTCCCCATTTTATCTATTTTTATGTATTTATTTATTGATTTTTGGTACATTTGATGTTTTGTCTTTCATATACTATTTGTTCTAATTAGTGATTATATAGTTTTTTCTTTCATAGCCATTATATAGTGCTACGACTCAATTGTCTTTAAGAGACAACCTCATCAACTACGGCGCTATCAACATATAGTGCTTTTTACCAAATTGTCTTTATGAGACATCTCCATCTTTACAATACTGGTATGTTACTATTCTATTATATTTATTCGTATATATACACTTTTATATATTTTACATATTTATTTAATGGCTTTATTATTATCATATTTATTTGTTTAATATACAATTTTACTTCTGTTATCTATATATATGTACAGAATTGTATTCATGTGTTTTATCAATTTGTGTTTATCTGCTTTTTATAATATTTTAGTTCTCTGTCTCGGCCCTCGTTTATTTGATTTAATTTAATTAGATATTGATTAATTGATTTTAATTTTATTGTATTGATTTTATTATTATTTTATTATTTTATTATTTTGTTTCATGGTTTTCTGCTCTGTCCTCTGGTTGGTCTAAACGTAACATTTACTAATATATTAGTCATTTTATTGTCCTAATATTTTCGTTACACATTTATTTATTTGTTTTTATTGATACATCATATTATTTATTGGATTTATATGTTGTATATCCATTGTTATAACAATGTTTGTTTTAACTCATGTTAGTTGTTCAGGGCATGTTATCTGGCAGCTGGCTCTACAGCTTAAGTATTTGCTGCATAGAAAAAAAATACTTTCTACCATCTTTCCAGTCACCTGGTCATTAGTTTCATGGCCTGCCCACTTGTTTCAGTGGTATTTGACAGGTTATAAAACCATTCCCTATTTAACTGTTCCACCCCACTCATAATTTTCATGAACTTCTATATCATATCTCCGTTATCTTTTCTCCAAGCTGAAGAGCCGTAACCTATGTAGTCTTTCCTCATAAGGGAAGTGTTTTATCCCCGTTATCGTTTTTGTCAGTGTAGAGGCATAATGATATTCTTGGGTTTGTTCTCCCTCCCTTTTCAAATAATCCCTAACATTCTATTTTCTTTTTATTATCTGCAGCATTCTGGGCTGAAAAATCTCTGTGTATTCTTCACAGTGACTCCAAGATCATTTTCTTGGGTGGTGGCTCGTATATCAGAGCTCGGCATTTTATACCTGTATTTGTGATTACTTTTCCTTATGTGCATCACTTTATACTTGTCGATATGCAATTTCATCTGTCATTTACATGCTCAGTCTCTTAGTCTCACAAGGTCATTCTACTATTCCTCACAGTCCTTTGCTGTTTTAATGCTTTGAATAATTTTATGTCTTTTACATATCTGATCACCTCATTTTATTCATTAACAAGCAGAAGGAAAGGACATTCAGGGTCTTAAAGGAAGTAACTGTTTTCAAGTTTCCCATTTTTGGAAAATTGCTTTTTTCCCTCCTGTCCCATCAAATATACTTCAGCTGTGACAGGAAGTGATTGAATTTCATTTCAAAATATATAAACCATGAAGTCCATATTAAAAAGATTTATTGAGGTAAAATTGGATTTTATCTGTATAAAGCCTTCTTAGTATTTCTCACGCTGTTCCAGGAAACCTTATGCAGTTACCTGGGCCAAAAGAGGACAGAACTGGAGAGCATGGTGAGGGCAGCATAAAATATTTATCCATATAGTGCCATATTGTTATCCAGCTAAATTTGTACAGATAAGTCACTGCACAAATGACCGTCCTAATGTTATCCTCAATACACAGTAACCAAAATAACTTTGCCTGGATCAGTTCTGCTAAAGATATCCAGATAACTTACTGAGTTTTCGAATATGGGCTCCTTAAGGTCAGTATTCAAAAGTGCTTATTTATTTATTTAAACCAGATTATTGAGCCGTTCACTTACAGAGCGGAGCAGCGGAGCAAACACAGTGAGGTTAGTTTGCTACCGCCACTGCATGGTGGGGGGGGGGGGCCTGCACGATGGGGGGGGGGTGCCACTGCCGTGATAGTGGGGTCCCTTGTTATAACTTTCGCCACTGGATAGAGATCTATAAAATAATGAGTGGAGTGGAATGGAATGGGTAAACGCAGATCGGTTGCTTACCCCTTCAAAAAGTACGAAGGGTTTTACTAAAGTGTGTTCTACATTTAACACCGTATTAATCACTTCTGCGGAACCATGCCACTTGTTACTGTGCAGGTGGGATCATTACTATGTGTTGAAGTGAGCATTGGCATGACGGGGCGGGGTCTGAGCAGGACTGGCATAGAGAATGACTGCACATTGCGGCTAGCGGGGGCAACAGTAGTGCAAGTTAATCATCAAGGTTGCAGTTAGCATGGGCACAGCTACCACCACCTCATTAGTTTGCATTCGGTGTACCCGCGATAAATGGCAAGGGCTGACTATGCCCTTAATAATTACCACCCTGCAGTTGCACCTAATGCGTGTTAACATTGATTCAGAATGCAGATTGGGGTAAAAAATTGCCACTCGATTTAGGAAGCGCCCCAAAGATTAGGGGACACATAATGAAGTTACAGAATACATTTAAGACTAATCGGAGAAAATATTTTTTCATTCAACGTGCGATGAAGCTCTGGAATTCATTGCTGGAGGATGTTGTAAGAGCTGTTAGTGTAGCCAGGTTTAAAAAAGGGTTGGACAAGTTCTTGGAAGAAAAGTCCATAACTCGTTATTAAAGCAGACTTGGGGAAATGCAATCTATCTACCTTTTGGGATCCTATCAGATACTTATGACCTGGATTGGCCATTGTTGGATGGAAACAGGACACTGAGCTTGGTGGATCTCTGGTCTGACCCAGTATGGCGACTCTTATGTTTTTATGCTCTTATACTGATTTGGACCCATCATAGAAAAAGTTCTATTTTGGAGTTGCACTCTTCTCGCTTCCTACCTCAGTGTAATATCAGTTTAAACCTGTGCATAAGACCATAGCAACTACTGAGGTTGATAACATTTCAGTGGCTTAGCAGATGGAAGGAACAGGGCCAGCAATATCAGCAGGCATAATAGGTGGTCGCCTAGAGCACCGATGTTCCGGGGGCGTTCCATTGCTGCCGCCGCCGCTGCCCCTCTATGTGACTTGTAGCAGTGACAGTGTCATTGAAACTATAATACGGCACTTACCTAAACTCTCTGGCGCTGTCGTACTTCCAGGTAAACCTATCGGAAGTCTGCATTGAAGGAGGGTGGAAACGGCAGGTTTTAGAAGGCAGGAACTGCGACACCATGCCAGAGAGTTTAGGGTAAGCGCTGCCTCGTGGTTTCAATGCCATTGCTGCCACTGCAGGCCCCCAGAGAGGCGCTGGCCCTGGGAAGGAATATACCTCTTCTCAATACCTTAAAACCAACATCACAGCTTTAAACCCGGGACACCACTCAACTGGGAGCCAATGAAGGCTGTACAAATCTGACAAAAGTCACTGGCACCAGGCGCACAAGTGCTGTTTATAAAAGATTGCTGGTATATTTTTATATAGCTTTGTTTGTTTTAATTGCAAAACAGCCCATGTTGATTTGAGGCAGGCCCGGGGTAGGGGGAAGAGGCAAAAATGTATAAAGTTAGCGGTGATACGTATTACTTAGATGTCCAAGTGCGAACAAGTAATTTAAAAAATATAACTGGCCATTTAAAGCGTGATGTGGATTTTCACAGTGGCCTTTATATAAAAATGATCTGTCGTTTAAAATACACATAACTTGAAATGCTCAGTTATACGTTTAAATGCGAGTGAATATTGATCTCCTTGTGTTTAAAGTAATTTGCATTCTTCTGTGTTGATGTCCTCGTGTAGGTGAATGAGGATTTTTGTGACTGAGTGAAAAACATCCTCAGATTCGGTTAGGGATCCCACTTTCTCAGCCATCGCTTGATCCTGAAGCCATTTGCTCTGTGGATTTAATTTGACAACCAAACACAAATCTAATAGGAAAACAAGAATTCTCTTTATAGTTGTAAATCTTTCTTTTATTTTCACCTCCCTTACCTCAGCAACACCATTTCAGTTAGCAGGCATAGCATGCATTAACATGGTTAAGGTGCACCATTTTACTGCAAATCCCATTTTTTGCAACGAGACCTAGTTACTAATAACGCATATGTGAAGTGGCATTTTAGGAAGGGTGTCAAAGTGCAATCTGGAACGTCCAGGACATCTATGCTTTGGTCCAGTTTTAGAAACATAGATGCCTCCAACATGGACCTCTGTCCCAGCATCTATATCAATGTCTCTGCTAGGGCCATCTCAAGCAAGGTTGCATGCGGAGAGATCCAATGATGTGGCAAAATGAAAACATGAGCACTCATTTCCCATCAGTGTTGCAAAATAAAGGGGATATGGATGTACCTCCTTCTCCACACCCTCCAGACATTTGCCTGGCAAAGCAAGCACTTTTCAGAAGCTTGTTCGTGCCTGGAGCAGGTATAACCTCTGACGTGACTCGGGACATGCAGGATGTTTCTGACATCGGGCAGGGATACCTGAGTTTTGGGAAATGCCTTGGCCACGCCTCTACCACATGCCCCTGTTCCGAGTTGGATGTCCTCGCTCTGGCGACGTCCACAGACTCTGCTTCTCAAATGGCTCCAAGGACATCTCTGTGCTTTGGATGTCTCTATACCTATTTTCAGATGTTGAAGGCACGAATAGGCATCTAAAATAAGCCCCTATCTGTGTTAACGTGCACTAATGAAGGATACTCCTTAGTAACTATGCCTGTAAGTTGCTTAAAAACAGTAATAATTTATCTTTGTGCTTCAGCATAAAATCAAACTCTAATTGGGGTTATTTTAGACCCCAGGCTTGCAGGATTCCCTTAGTCTCTTGTGCATGACTTAGAGCTCACATAAATCAGAGTACAAAGAAATGGAAAACATGCAGAGAAAGGTCTTGAGAATTTCAGTAACATAAGCTGTAGGAGTAGGGGAATGCAGAAGAGACAGCTAAGACTGGATGAAAGAGCAATATTATAGTAGAAAAACTAGGAACTGATGTTCCTTATCATCCTGCTAGAACAGTCCAGACATGTGGGTTATGCTCCCCTGCCTGCATGTGGATCAGACCCAAGCCACCCCCAGTGATGTCTCCACCCAACATATCCACTGGTGCAGCACTGAAAGATGCCAGTATTTGTCTGCCTCCAGCCATTGGCAATGTGATTGGAATGGTGCAGCAGTGCAGATAGGCCTTTCTCCTCTGGCCCACACCGCGTTGTTGTGGCTTATGTGACTGAGACCTGTAGGACCAATGTTGTTCAGAGCTTGGGTATATCCTGTCTCCTGGAACTGACAGCTTGCCCTGTGTCCTGCGCAGTTCTGATGTAGAAAAAAAAGCCTTTTGCTTTTCAGCAGCTGTGCCTCCCTGGTCTTCGTTGACGTCTGGAGCGTCCCTGCTCAGGTTTACCCAGTCAACCCAACAGGTGCTGGAATTCCCTTTCTGCGGTCCTGTTTTTTCTTTTTTTTTTCAGCATGTTTTTATCGTAATCTTCTTTAAAACTTTGCCACTGCAGTGTTCAGCCGCACGGCCTAATGCAGTCTGCGACCTCCAGTGTTTTTTTCCATGGCTACTTCATTTTGCCTTGATTGTGGCTGGATTGCTCAGAGCTCCCTTTTTTCAGTATTTTGGGACCCCTCATGAGATGCCAAGGGCTCAGTGCCATTTTTGTGACCCCCTGCTTCTCCTTCACTTTTTCCCTTTGCTGATGGGCACTGTGGCCATTGGAGATGACAGCTTGGTCCTGGTGGAGGTGGAGCCTGATGGGGTGGCTCCAGCTGCAAGCTAGTAGCCTCCGGGAGTTCTCTGGGGCCCTCTGTGCTCTCCTTTTCATCCAGCTAGCACTGCCGCTTCCTTCGTGAGGACCCAAGGCCAAAGCTCCCATGGGAGGAACCAGGGTCCAGGAACACCTCCGTCTCAGGCAGTTAGAAGGGTCATGGCCCTTGCTTTACCCTTGTGCTCATCCTCCCTCCAGAAGCCCAGCCTTATCCCCTGTGGGGGTTGGTTGAAGGAGTCAAGAGAAAATCCTTTTCGCCAGGAGATAAGTCTGAGGAAGACAGGGTGATTTTCCTGGTGAAAGGCTAGGGTCTCCGTGATCCACCTAGTTCATTGATGGGTTTTCTTAGGTCCTTTCAGGACACTATGGCTGTTCTGCATGTGGTAGAGCCTACTCTCGGGCGAGGTTTGCAGACAGGTCCTGCAGCATTCATTCCTTTATCTGATCTTATGCAGTTGTGCTTAGGGTGTTAAGGAGATAAGTGTAGTTTGGGGGGGCAGGTGAGGCGGGCATTTCCCCCCAAATGAGTTGCTCTTACCTGGCCTGCTCCTCCTTTGGAGGAAGAAGCAGCTCTGCTGGTGGAGAGGAAGTACATCATTGCAGGATCCCTGAAATTTGCTTTCCCGTTTTCTGCTTCCTCTCTGGCACGGCCTGTGTGCTGATGCTTTCATTTCTCGTATAGGCTCCCATGCTCTGGTGGCTTTGGCGTCAGCCCTTTTGCCTCTCGCTGCTTGCCATGCTGCCACTGTTTCGAGGGCCCAGCTGCCTGCCTGCCTCTTGTTGCTTTCCATGCTGCCGCTTTAAGGAGAGCCCGGCCTGGCTGCTTGCTTCTTACTGTTACTAGTACTGCCCTTATTTGAGGACTATTGTGCCTGATTAATCATGGAACCTGCAGCACCAGCAGCCTAGCACAGCATTGAATACTGCAGATTCAGCCTGAGCAGCACCCCCCTTCCCCCCCTCCAAAAAAACCCGGAGCAACACTCCTCACTGCAGCCCCCTGCCTGGTCAGACTACTCTGAATTGCAGATCTAAAGTAAGGGAGTTTTTTTTGGTTTTTTTTAACCATTTGCTGCCCCCCACTTCTGGAGCTATAATGACTTTTACTTATACCCTGCTATACTGCTGCTGCTTCTTTCCCTGGTTCCCGATCCCCTGGATCCACTGTCTCTTTTTCTTCCCTCCACTGCCCCTGAAATTCAACGAATACTATCTCTAGTCAGCCCCAGAGCCTTCCCTTTCTTTGCTACAACGTCTTGTTTCTGGCAGAGGGAAGGCTCTGGGACCTGTAAGAGATAGCAGTGTAAACTGGTGATGCGGTGTATGAAGGAAAAAGAAGATATGGAACTGTGAGGAGGGCGGCTAATGCTGAACCACAAAAGTTTGGGGGGCCAGGGAGAGAGGCAATGGCTGTAGCCTGGGCCAGAAGCATATAGGAAGGATGTGGGGGCAGAGTGGGATGCAGGGTGAAGGAGTGGATGACGGAGAGCAGACCAAGGAATGAGCGGCAACATAGCTCTTTCACCCTCTACTCTTGTCTCTCTACTAAAGAAAGGCTACTCATACTTCCAACAAATTTTTAGATCTCCTAAACACTTTAACTTTTGTTGGTATTTTATAATTATAATTTTTAGACAAGTAAACTAGAGAAACACGCTCCTCTACAGTTTTGCATTACTGTTTTCCTGTACCAGAGCTTAATCTGTATGCAAAATAAGAGAATTATATAAGCTAAACAAGCAGTCCAACTGGCTGATAGCCCCAATTTGCCATAATGACTAATTCCAGTTGGCTAAAGTAAACAAGGGATGCCATAACAAACAAACAGGCTGATGCAGAAAACTGGTGCTGAAGTTGCGTGTTATCAGTTTTTACGCCTATTTGCAGTGCACAGATAGTGCGTGACTTCAGAGCTGATATGCAGAAAGGGGCTCATATGCAAATTAGCCACACATCAGCCATGCATTAAATTGTGCACAAATGGAAGCATTAAACTGCGAGAGCAAGCCAAACAAATGTGTACAGAAGTCGGCACAAGTTTGGCATGCTCTCCCAGAGAAACAGGGGCACTGCGTGGCTAATTTGCATATAAGCCCCGATGCTTTCCTCGATGCTAGGATCATTAGAGGTGAAATGTCAAACTCCCCCTCATATAATCCAAGCATTAGAGAAAGCCCCTGATGCCATCAAAATACTGTCGAGGGGCCAGTGTCCCCAACAGAAAGCAAAACCCTGGTGGCCCAGAGGCCCCAAACCGCCCATCCACCCAACTAAAAATATTCCCTGGTGGCCCAGCGGCCCCAATCTCCCCACCTGCCCAACCAAAATAACCCTGGTGACCCAGTGGCCCCAATCCCCCCCCACCACTCTCCTGGTATCTTTATAAATGAGCGGGAGAACTGCTGACACCTTGAAAAATGGTGGCACCTGGCCCCATGCGGTGCATCCTGGAATGCACTAGGTGGGGTCAGACTGCCAATGCCTTGTATGGCAATCTGACCCCACCCAGTGCATCCCCGCATGAGGCCAGGTGCTGCCATTTTTCAAGATGGCGGTTCAGGAGCAGGAGCGTGTGGGTAGTGCTCCTGCTTGTTTGTAAAGGTACCAGAAGCTTGGTGGGGTTTCGGGTCACTGGGCTACCAGAATTATTTTTGGTTGGGTGGGTGGGGGGCTGGGGCTTCTAGGTCACCAGGATTATTTTTGGTTGGGTGGGTGGGTGGGGGGTTTGGGGCCTGTGGGTCAGCAGGGATTTGCTTTTTGTCAGGGGCATTGGCTCCCCAACAGTATTTTGATGGCATTGGGGGCTTTCCCCAATGCCTGGATCATCTGAGGGGAAGTTTGACACTTTACCTCAGATGATCCAGGCATTGGAGAAAACACCCGATGACACCAAACTACTGTCGGGGGCACACGCTAAACATTTAAACCAGGTCAATACCAGGCATAGAGATATTGGTACTAAGGCTGGCTATGAAATCCTCTACACGTTCCTCTGCATCGAGCGCAGACAATATTAGCATGCCATTTTAATATGCACATCTCATTTGCATATAATTTAAATACCCCTGTGTTATGTGTGCGTTAGCTTTTCCTTTGCTGTTTACCTGCACGTCGTCTCGTTTCTGGATTTGGCTGTGGCGGTAACTGTGCCAAAAACTGGCGTTATCTGTGTTTAAAGGCTTCACAAGTTTTCTGCATTGGCCTGAAAGACTTGTTAAGGTGCAAACGGCCACTAAAAGAAAATTTCTTGCTGGTGAATATTATGTTTTGCATACCTTCCTCAGCTTCATGACACTCCCCTCTCTCCAGTGCAGAGTTGAAAAGTTTCCCAGTTCCAGGAGTGAGAATTTTTGCCATTTCTGGTTTTAAATTTGCTTTGCAATGCAGTATGGTATTTCTAGTCCCTGATTTTACCCATTGAAATCAGTGCTGCAGGTCTCATAATGCATCAAAATGAACTTAATCCATGATTAGCTTAAAATCTCACTCCTGCAAGTGCGTAACTTGGCAACTCTGATAGTGGAAGACAAATAATAACAGGGCAGGGAGTAACCATAGGGTCAGAGAGAGACAGAGAGGAAGGGATTATAGAGTAAATGGGTGGGAAGTATTGAATAGGATGGAGGTGCGGGGTAACACACGTCATCCTGGGCACCATGAGAGAAATTTCTGGCGGTGCTAAAAAAATCTCTGCTATTTGATATACTGGCCTCCTAAGCGTCTGTTATTTTTATTTTTGAAATAACCATAATGAATATGTATGAGATGTTTTATATGCATACAAATATGCAAATATGTCATCCCCATCCCAAGTTGATTAGCCTGCCCTTTGCCCCCCCAAATGAAACAGCCAAACTATACCCATGGGATAAAGCCCCAAGATGGACCTTAAGGATCTTAAGGTCCTTTCCTTATCGTCACTCCAGTCCAGTCCCTTACTTCTGAGTTACGCAACCCTTCCAGCAGCTTGGAGGCTGAGCCCAACCTTTTTGGGGATGGAGCGGTATAAATACCACTGGGACCACCCCCCAACTCCAGTATTCTCAGCCTCCAAGCAGCTGGAGGGTTCCGTAAGCCTAGGGCTTACTGGAGTCTTTCCTTTATTTATATTTTATATTTCTTACTTAGATTACTTAGATTTTTCTCCTTTATTTCTCATTTCTTATTCGTTTATTTCTTAAGATTCACTGCCCCTTTAATTTCCTGCCTGCTCACTCGTCTCCCTCCCCCCCCCCCCCCCCGGGTCGGCAAGGACATCGGAGTTGTGTTTCCCTCCTGCGGGCTGCAGGCTGCAGTGAAGAGTCCTGCCGGGCAGGGATACCTCTGCGGCGTTATCGGCTGCCTCCTGCCCTCCCTCTCCCGAGCTGGTCCTACCTCGCGCCGAAGCCCTCCCGGTGGCTGAGCGCTTGAGGTGAAACCGCAGGCCCATTCCCGCCGCCAGACCGTCCCTGAGCAAGAGGACGTGGAGGCGAGCGCCGGTTCTCCCGCTTGGCCGCGGAGCAGCTTTTCAACGTCGGTCTTCTCAGGAGGGCCGTTCCTGCCTCAGAGCTGCATTCCGGTTTGGATTCCTCCGGCCCAGAGAGCGGCCTTGCGGTCCCCCGTCTAGGCTCCACGTGGCGAGGCCTACCACGTGTAGAGCAGGCGGGGTTGATTGCTGAGTCGGATAGTCCAGCCAGCAAAAAAAAAAAACAACATAATCGCAAGTACTCTGCCTAGCTTCAGTTTCTTAGCGTTTTCATTTTATTTTATTTTAATTACCTTTGTTAGCGATTGCATTGCCTAGTTCTTCCTTGTGCTGTGGTTTGAGCTAGTTACTTTATTTTAATTACTTTATTTTAATTATTTTAATTATTTAACTGCAATTTAATTCATTGATCTGGTTTAAGTTGCTTTTAGTTACTTGGCTTTCCTCCAGGGAGAAAATATTGCCTGGACTTGGGGGCTCACGGTGGGATTCCCCAGCACTAAGTCATGGCATCCAAACCTCGCTGCCCTTCCTGTGGTACGCGCAGGGGCACCTCCGCAGAGGCAGGAATCTGCAGGAGCTGTGCAGCAGTGGCTGCCTCAGTGGAGCAGGAAATGAACTTGACCATGTCACAGATTTCTCATGATTCAGGAGACCCCGTAGAAGGCGAAGGGGGATCCCAGTTTCCCCTCTCTACTCCCTCAGACCTGCCTCCTCCTTCTATTCCACCGTTGCCCCCCTCCTCTAGTGCTGGGGGGACAGGAGAATTTTTCTCTCCTGACTTCATCCTCCTACTTCACAAGGCCTACTGCCTACGTAAACAGGGCGTAGGGTCAGAAGAGGTTGCCCCTCCAGCGGACGACAAATTAGCAAGATCCCTCGGGGCAACCATTCCGGATTCTGGTATTCCCACCAAGCGCCCACGTCTTAGTGGGGAGGAGCCTCTAGGGTCCCTATCTCAGGGTACCCCAGAGGAGGATGGCTCTCTAAAGGACTTGGACGAGGAAGAGGAGGAGCTTGAAGAGGGGGAAATCCTGGAAGAAGATCAATCACGGATAGTGAGGGTTTTTCGTCGGGAGAAGCTCCCGTCATTAATTAATGAGTCCCTGAAGGTTCTCAATGTGACATCAGACATGCCAGCCCAGGAAGAGGCTTTAGAGGATCCCTTAATCCAGGCCGTTAGGAGATCCCAAAGAGTGTTCCCGGTCCACAGAGTCGTGCGCCAGATGATCCAGGAAGAATGGGACCAACCAGAATCAAGCTTAAGAGGAGTCCGAGCCATGACTCGCCTCGACCCTCTTCCAGAGGCGGATAAAGAACTGCTGAAATCTCCCAGGGTGGATGCAGCAGTATCAGCAGTTACTAAGAAGACGACTATCCCAGTTGAGGGCAGCTCGGCCTTAAAAGATGCACAAGACAGGAAGTTAGACGCGCTCCTGAAACAAGCCTTTCATGTGAGCGCTCTCGCCTTGCAGGCCTCCGTGTCAGGAGCTTGGGTGGCTCGGGCCTGTTTAAGGTGGGCCCAACAGCTCCAGGCAGAGGGCTCAACGGGTGAAATACAGGCCAACTCGGCTAGGGTGGAATCCGGTACAGCCTACTTGGCGGACAGTCAGTATGACCTCATCAGAAGCCTAGCCAAGAACATGGCCTCGGTGGTGGCGGCTAGGCGTTATCTTTGGCTACGGAATTGGGCAGCGGATCCTTCCTCGAAGGCACGCCTAAGTCGACTCCCCTTTAAAGGGAAACTGTTATTTGGGGAGGATTTAGAGAAGCTAGTTAAAGACCTGGGTGAGTCTAAAGGGGGCAGGCTCCCGGAAGATAGGCCAAAACAAGGGCGCCTCCTAGCTCCAACGCGTACCCAGCCAAGAGACTCGCGGAGGTTCCGCCCAGCCAGGCCACACCCTTTTCCCAGGGGCCGTTTTTCTCTCGAAGGGTCAAGGATACAGAGGGTTTCGTGGAGCAGGCCGAGGTTTTGGGGCTTCCTCCTTCTCGGGACCTAGAAAACAACAATGAGGTGACGGGGGTCCAGGAGGAAGGACGGCCGGTGGGCGGACGCCTAAGGCTGTTTCTTCCCGCCTGGTCCCGAGTCACGTCCGACCAATGGGTCCTAGAGGTGATCAGAGAAGGCTATGCTCTCGAATTTGCAAAACAAATACTGCCAGCATTTGTGCAGTACCCCTGCGGTTCTTCTACAAAGAGGGCGGCGCTAGAGGCAACTCTCGATCGACTAATAGCTTTAGGGGCCGTAGTTCCAGTACCACCAGACCAGTTCGGCACTGGTCGGTACTCGATTTACTTCGTAGTACCAAAAAAGGAAGGGTCCTTTCGACCGATTCTGGACCTAAAACAGGTCAACCGTTGCCTCAGAGTACCACATTTCCGGATGGAGACCTTACGTTCAGTCATAGCAGCCGTGAGGGGCGGGGAGTTCCTAACGTCCCTCGATTTGACGGAAGCCTACTTGCATATCCCGGTCAGGAAGGCACATCAACAATTCCTGAGATTCGTAGTGCCAAGAGGCCACTTTCAATTCCAGGCCCTACCCTTCGACCTAGCCACGGCTCCCAGGACATTCACCAAGGTGATGGTGGTAGTAGCGGCCTTCCTCCGGAAGGAAGGAATATTAGTGCACCCTTACCTAGACGATTGGCTCATCAGGGCAAAGTCGGAAAAGGAAAGTCAGGCGGCGACGACCAGAGTGATCCAGGTTCTGGAGGAGTTGGGATGGGTCATCAACCGTACGAAGAGCAGGATGACTCCCTCCCAGGAACTCGAGTACCTCGGGGCAAGATTCGACACCTGCAAGGGCAGAGTATTCCTCTCTCCCTCAAGGTCAAGGGAGCTAAGACTTCTAGTCACGCTGTTTCTAGGCAGACGAAATCCCACGGCGTGGCATTATCTTCAGGTTCTGGGAACTATGGCGGCGGCGATAGAAGTAGTGCCATGGGCCAGGGCCCACATGCGGCCGTTGCAGCGGGCACTATTACGTCATTGGTCACCCCAGCATCAGCCTCTGTCAATGCAGTTACCCTGCGCTCCGAGGACCAAACAGGCCCTACACTGGTGGCAGTGCCCAAGGAATCTGGACCGCGGGATGCCTCTCGAATCGCATCAGTGGTTACTATTGACGACGGATGCCAGCCTGTCAGGCTGGGGAGCGCACTGCGAGGACCAGTTCGTCCAGGGTCTCTGGACACAGTTGGAAGCACAATGGCCCATCAACAGACTGGAGTTGCGGGCCGTCACCCTGGCACTCAAGGCCTTCAAGACGATAGTGCAAGGAAGAGCAATTCGCGTTCTCTCCGACAATGTCACCGCGGTGGCCTATATCAACCATCAGGGAGGCACCAGCAGTCCCGCATTGGAGAAGGAGGCGGACGCCCTTTTCCAGTGGGCCGAAGTCCGACTGCAAGCACTTTCCGCCCAGCACGTAGCGGGCGAAGACAACGTCACAGCCGATTTCCTCAGCAGGTACAGGATAGACCACGGAGAGTGGGAACTGGAACAGGAGACCTTCAACCAGATAGTGACCCGATGGGGTCTCCCAGTCATGGATCTCATGGCACGGTTCTCTTCAGCCAAGGTGGACAGGTTCTTCAGCAGGAGGAAGGAAAGAATGTCCGAGGGCTTAGATGCCCTGTCCCAAAAGTGGCCCTCGGAGGGCCTTCTCTATGTATTCCCCCCTTGGGTCTTGATCGGAAAGGTGCTCCAGCGGGTGGAGTCCCACCAAGGATTGATAATCCTCATAGCCCCGGATTGGCCCCGCCGCCCGTGGTATGCGGATCTGGTGAGGATGATCGCCGACCAACCTTGGCGGCTCCCTTGCAAAAGGGATCTGTTGAGGCAAGGCCCAGTACGGATGCCTCACGTGGATCGATTCTCGCTTACGGCATGGCTATTGAAAGGGCGAGGCTCCTAAGACGAGGCTACTCAAGCGCAGTAATCTCGACGCTGTTGAATGCTAAGAAGCGCTCGACCTGTCTATCTTATGTAAGGGTTTGGCGCATCTTCGAAGCCTGGTGTGCGGAGCACCGTCGGAAACCTCTCTCGGCCTCAGTCCCGGAGGTTCTGGAATTCTTGCAAGCAGGGTTTGACAAGGGGCTGTCGCACAGCTCCTTACGGGTCCAGCTGGCGGCGATCACCTGCTATAGGGGCAAGGTCCGCGGCAAACCCCTAGGGGCACACCCGGACGTCTCCAGGTTCCTAAGGGCGGTGAGACGACTGCGTCCTCAGCGGAGGTCGGTCATCCCCCCCTGGGATCTCAACCTAGTGCTAAATGCCTTGATCGGGGAACCCTTCGAGCCAGTAAAGAAGGCTTCCCTAAAGGATCTAACCCTAAAGGCAGTTTTTCTGGTCGCCATCTGCTCGGCCAGGAGGGTCTCGGAATTACAGGCGCTGTCTTCTCAGCCCCCCTTTCTCTCCTTCCTCGGAGACAAAGTGGTTCTGCGCACGGTCCCTTCGTTCTTGCCCAAAGTTATCTCTCCCTTTCATGTGAACCAGACAGTTACCCTTTCGGCCTTCTTGGCCGAGGGGCACGAAGGTAGGGATAGCAAACTTCGTCTCCTAGACGTCCAGAGGATTCTGAAGCGATACCTCTCTCGCACAGCGCCCTTCCGAAAGTCCGACCGTCTATTTATTCAGTTCGGGGGTCCGCACAAAGGGGAGGCAGCGGCCAAAGCCTCTATCTACAGGTGGATCAGAGATTGCCTCCGCCTACATCCTGAAAGGGAAACAAGTTCCTGCGGGTCTGCGGGCTCACTCCACCCGGGCCCAGGCCACCTCTTGGGCAGAATTCAGCCTTGTTCCCCCGCTGGATATTTGTAGGGCAGCGACATGGACTTCGCTGCATACCTTTACCAAACACTACAGACTGGACGTACAGAGTTCAGCGGACGCTCGCTTTGGTTTAGCGGTTCTTCAGTCCGGTCTGCCGGAACCCACCCAAGATTGAACTGCTCTGGTACATCCCAGAAGTAAGGGACTGGACTGGAGTGACGATAAGGAAATGATAATTAGATCTTACCTGCTAATTACTGTTCCTGAAGGAACGACAGTCCAGTCCCTGATCCCACCCCGTTCCGGCGAACTTTAAGGCCTATTGTTCATGGAAGAGCATCGGACCGAACGTAGGCCCGGTTCGGCAAGAGGAAGGGCAGGAGAAAGCCGGTTCGAGCAGACTCAGCTACCCCCCCCCCCTTCCTCTTCTCCTTCCCTTATTCCATCCAAAAAAAAACAACAAGTTGGAGTATTAGTTCCTTGAGGTATTATGTTAGGTTCGTTATGTTGGAAGTTAGTTATGTCTGCTTTTTCATTCGAATACTGGAGTTGGGGGGTGGTCCCAGTGGTATTTATACCGCTCCATCCCCAAAAAGGTTGGGCTCAGCCTCCAAGCTGCTGGAAGGGTTGCGTAACCCAGAAGTAAGGGACTGGACTGTCGTTCCTTCAGGAACAGTAATTAGCAGGTAAGATCTAATTATCATGTCTTTACTGTACCCTTGGCTCCAGGGCAAGCAGGATCAGTTTTTTGGGCTCCCTGGAATGGAACAAAGCACGTGCCCATCACTGTGGAGGGAGATGCTGCACTTGAGGAGTCTTCTTAAGCATGTCTTTGTAGCCCTTGCTGCCTTAGGCTGTCAGGCAGTGCTGTTTACAGGCCTAGTGTAAAGCCCTCTGATGATGGATACAGCTGCTGCTGGCAGCTTGAGAGCTATGAGGTTGGAAGAGGTCCACCTGGGTGGCTGGTACCTTCTAATATTTGATCAAAATCCATAGCAGCAGTGGTTGTAGCCGAATGATAGTTCTGGCTCTGTGCTTGATCAGTGGATGCTGCCTCCAAGCTGTGCCTGAGAAAACTCACCTTTATGGGCCTGTTGCTTTTCGCTCTTGGACCTGATGAAATGGTAAAATCCTTGGTGAGGTTTGCCCTTGGAGATTATTGGAAGATAGGCCTGCAGGCACCAGGAGTACTCTTGTTGGGCAGTGCGTAGAGCCTGGAGATGTTCTTTGCATTTCATACCAAAGAAGGGCAGTCCTTTTGGAGCTTCAGCATGCTCAAGTGTCCCCCATGGCTCATTTGGGAGCCAGTAATTCTCTTTCATGAGTTCTGGTAGTCCCTTCTGAAGTGCAGCCATTTGGAGTGTGGCTCCAACTGTTTCTCTCTGAGTGGACCCATACCACATCAGACCAGTGGGTCTTTGGGGGTCCTCAATTAAGATTGGAGGTGTATTAGCTCCTCCTGCAAGAGACCCGACTTCTAACCCTAAAGTCCTGATTCAGGCCAGTCTGGAAAATAAGATGCTAAACATTTTGGTCATGGCAGTTCGCCTATGGGATGCTGTTGCTGAGTCTCCCTGCAGTGCCCTAATCAAGCGGGTGACTTTTGAGGGCATGTCTCAAAGTCTTCTGCAATTGCATGCTATTTTTCCCATGCACTCTGCAGAGCAGGGCCAGGGATATTCTCTACATAGTAGTGTCAGGAAGGGAGGTTCCTTTTCTGGATGTATAGCCAGTGGTAGCTGAACTTCAAGTCCCTCTTCTCTGTATGAGGGCCATTGGGTCTGTTACTGCATTGACTGGGCAGAGATAATTTTTCATCCCTAGATCTTGCCAAGGTACATTTTCACCTACCCATATGGGAGCAGCTGCAGTAGTTTCTCTGCTTTTGTGTCCGGGCCACTGTTTCTGGTTCAGAGCCCTGTCCTTTGTTCTAGCCAAGGCTCCACATACTTTTTTGAAGGTAATGGCAGTGCTAGTGGCATTTCTGTACAAGCAGGGAATCCAGGTTCAGTCGGAGTCGTTGAAGAAGTCCAGAGACAATGCAGACCTGGTGATTTGCTGGCTGGAAAGACTGAGGTTGGTGTTCAACTATCCCAGGAGCAGTGTATTTCTGTTCCAGGACTTGGAATACTTGGGGTTTCGGTTCCACTCTCTCCAGGGTCAAGTTTTCCTCATGGTGGAGAGGTCCCTCAAGCTTTAGAGTCCCCTCCAGAGCATTTTGTGCTCAGTCAGCTCCATGGGGCTGGGACTATCACCAGTTCCTTGGGTCCATAGCATCACCTTGGAGCAGGTTCTTTGGGCTGTGGCACTCATGTGCCCACTGCAGAGGTGACAGCTAATCCTCTCGTCTCCCTATTCCCAGTTTTTTGACTTCAAGGAGCAGTTGAGATGGTGGTTGCAATCTCACCACCTGTTGGCTGGGATGCTCTTAGAAGCACCCAATCGGCTTCTTGTCACTTCGAATGCCAGCCTGAAGAGCTGGACTCTGCGCTGTCTGGTCCAGTGGGCCCAGTGACTGGTCCACTCAGGGGGCCTGGGTGATTATCTCCCTGGACAGGTTCAGACCTCTCCATCTGGGTGTTGTTCTCAGATAATGCCATAGTGGTGCCATATGCCAGCAAAGGAAAAATAACTCACAAGGCCAGAGTGGCTTTCAGAGTCATGCAGTTATGTTGTTTGGTGGAGAAGCATCTGACTGCCCTATCTGTATTGCTCATTGCAGGAGTAGACAATGTACAGGCCAGCTTCCTGAGTTGGAGCTCCATGGATCTGAGGAAGTGGGAGCTCAGCCCTCACGTGTGCAGTCTCATGGTGCAGAGCTGGGGCTTTCCAGTTTTCGACATTATAGCCACTCAGGTGACTGCCAAAGTTGGGGATCTTTTCAGCTGCAGGAAGTATCTGTAGATGGTGCACTTGGTTGCTGTGCAGTATTTTGGGAGTAGCCTATGGAGAGATGCTGTATGTCTCCTATTCTGACCCCTGATGAGCCATCTTCTGCAAAGGATTTAGGCCATCCGTGTCTGGTGATCCTAGTGATCCCAGACTGATCTCATGAACCTGTTGGTGTCACCCCCTTGCTACCTCATGAAAAAGGCCTCCTGTGGCAGGGGCTTTTAGTAATGGAAGATCCCGGTCCCTTCTTGCTTAAAGTCTGGTCCTTGAGAGGCATAGGCTGTTCAAGAAGGGCTACTTGGGAATTACATTAGACACCCTACTTAAGGTCAAGGTGAGTCTCTAGGTTCTTAGCCTATGTGTGAGTCTGGAGAGTCTCAAGGGCTGGTATTCCTCTTGATCCCTTGAAGCCAAGAAGATGGGCATTGCTGTTATTTTGTTCTTGCAGTTCAGCCTGGACCTGGGCTTGACCCTGAACTCTCTACAGGGGTGACATAAGAATTTCTTTGGCAGCCCTCCCTCCCCCCAATGTCTTCCACTTCCTGAAGTGAGGGAAGCAGTTCTGTCTGCCTGTGTGCCTAACTTTGCCTCAGTCTAGTCTTTCTCTGGTGTTGATGGCACTGAAAAGGCGGCTTTAGAGCCCATTTGTAAGGCCTCCCTAAAGGATTTGAGTCTTCAGGTGGTTTTTCGGTTAGCTATGGTGTCTGCCAGGTGGGTGTCTGGGCTGCAGGCCTTGTCTTACAGGGAGTCTTTCTTGATCATATGGTTGGCTTCTGTCTCTTTGTGGACTGTGCCATCTTTTTTCCCATAGGTACTGTCCTCCTTTCATCTTAACCAGATTGACGTTCTTCCCTCCTTCTCAGAGGAGAGTCTTCAGAGGGACTCCTTGCTGCTTCTGATGAATGGGCAGAGGATATTGATCAGATACTCTGAGATCCAATGAAGGGACTAGCAGTGGCCAAGTGCTCTGTTGCCCACTGGATTCAGGAGGAGGCTGGGTCAGCATACCTTCTAGCTGGTAAACAAGTGCCAGAGGGAGTCAAAGCTCACTCCACTAGGGCACGAGCCTCCTTCTGGACAGAGGCTGCCTTGGTACATAAGAACATAAGATATGCCATACTGGGTCAGACCAAGGTCCATCAAGCCCAGTATCCTGTTTCCAACAGTGGCCAATCTAGGTCATACGTACCTAGCAGTTTCCCCAAAAGACACAGGTTCCGCAATGCTTGTACTGGGTCAAGCATTGATATCCTGGGTCCCTTCTTAATAATGGTTTATGGACCTTTCCTCCAGGAGCTTGTCCAAACCTTTTTTAAACCCAGCTACACTAACAGCCTTTACTACATCCTCCGGTAACAAATTCCAGAGTTTGATTACACATTGAGTGAAAAAATATTTTCTCTTATTAGTCTTAAATAGTTTACCCTGTAGCTTCATTGCATGTCCCCTAGTCTTTCTATATTCTAATAACGTAAACAATCGATCTACGTTTACCCGTTCCACTCTGTTCATTAATTTATAGACTTCTATCATATCTCCCCTCAGCCGTCTCTTTTCCAGGTTAAAGAGCCCTAACCTTTTTAGCCTTTCTTCATAGGAGTATCCTTCCATCCCCTTTACCATTTTGGTGGCTCTTCTCTGAACCTTTTCTAATAACGCTATATCCTTTTAAAGATACGGCGACCAGAATTGCACACAATATTCAAGGTGCGGTCTCACCATGGAACGATATAGAGGCATTATAATATCTTTTGTTTTATTTTCCATTCCTTTCCTTATCATACCTAGCATTCTATTTGCTCTCTTGGCTGCCGCTGCACACTGGGTCGAGGGTTTTAACATGCTATCCACAATAACGCCTAAATCTTTTCCCTGGGTGGTGGTTCCTAATGTGGAACCTTGCATCGTGTAACCATAGTTTGGGTTGTTCTTCCCTAGGTGCATAACTTTGCACTTGTCCACATTAAATTTCATCTGCCATTTTGATGCCCAGTCTTCCAGTTTATCAAGATCCTCTTGCAATTTTCCACAATCCTCTTCGGTTTTAACAACTTTAAATAGTTTTGTGTCATCTGCAAATTTGATAACCTCACTCGTTATTCCACTTTCCAGATCATTTAGGAATATGTCAAAAAGCAGCGGACTCAGCACAGATCCCTGGGGTACACCACTATTCACTTTTCTCCATTGGGAAAATTGGCCATTTAGCCCAACTCTCTGCTTTCTATCTTTTAACCAGTTCTTGATCCACAGTAGTACACTGCCTCCTATCCCATGACTCTTTAGTTTTGCCAAAAGTCTCTGATGAGGGACCTTGTCAAAGGCTTTCTGAAAGTCCAGATACACTATATCAACCGACTCACCTTTGTCCACCTGTTTATTCACACTTTCAAAAAAACACAATAGATTAGTAAGACAAGATCTTCCTTGTCTAAAACCATGTTGGCTGTCTCCCATTAGGCCATAACTATCTACATGATGAGTAATTTTATTCTTTATGATGGTTTCTACCATTTTTCCCGGTACTGACGTGAGGGTTACCGGTCTGTAGTTTCCCGGATCACCCCTGGAACCCTTTTTAAAAATTGGCGTTACATTGGCGAGCCTCCAATCTTCAGGTATTACAGATGATTTTAATGAAAATTCACAGATTACTAATAGCAGGTCTGCAATCTCATATTTCCGTTCTTTCAACACCCTTGGATGTATACCATCCGGCCCAGGTGATTTGCTGCTCTTAAGTTTATCTAATAGTTGTAATACATCGTCCTGATGTATTGATATTTCCTTCAATTCTTCCGCACCTTTAAATACCACTTCAGTCAATTGGTATTCCTTATCGTCACTCCAGTCCAGTCCCTTTACTACTGGGTTGCGCAACCCTTCCAGCAGCTTGGAGGCTGAGCCCAACCTTTTTGGGGATGGAGCGGTATAAATACCACTGGGACCACCCCCCAACTCCAGTATTCTCAGCCTCCAAGCAGCTGGAGGGTTCCGTAAGCCTAGGGCTTACTGGAGTCCTGCCTTATCCTAAGTTAGCTAATTTATCTTAGTTAGTTTTTGTCTCCTTTTATTTTGCTTAAGGAATTGGTTTTATTTAATTTATTTCTGTACCTTTAATTTTCCTGCATCCTCTCTCCCTCCCCCCCTCCCCCCTCCTCCCCCACCGTGCCGGGCTGGAGACCGGAGGACTTGCCTGAGCTGCCTGCTGCAGGGGGAAGAAGGCTCTCCTTACCTGCTGTGCCGGAGTCATTTCTTTATTTCCAGGAGCTGCCCTGCCTCGCGCCGAAGCCCCCGAGGCGGCTGAGCGCTGGAGGCAGCGACGCGAGGGAAACCTACTCGCCGGTGCAGCGGGGTGCGGCCCAGCTTCCCGGAGCCCCGAATCAAAAACACCGACAGTTTCGGAGGGCTCACAAGCGGCGGCGTCTGCAGCGCTGGCGACGCAGAGCCCGCCCCTCCCTTCGCAGCGGTCAAACGCCGGAGCTCAGGCAGCGGGCAGACGCGCGATCCTCCGTTCGGACTCCACGTGGCTGAGGCCTAACACGTGTTGAGCCGACAGAGAGCAATCGCGGAGCGGGCCCTGCTTGCAGAAAAAGACTTCAAACAGCAAGTATTAGCCGGGATCGGCAGCATTTCCTTGTTTAATGTTAATATTAATTTTACTTTATTTTGCCTACATTTTTCTTTTAATGTATTGACTGTGAGCTGCCTTTCCTGCAGCCCCAAGGCCATCCCGTTGCCCGCGAAAACGCTAACATCGCTTGGGGGAGGGGACATCGCTGGGAGAGCTTCCCTACAACAGCATTTCTTGTTGCTCATATTATTAGGGGGATTTCCTTTGATTGACCTGTGGGGTAATTGTGGGGTCTTCCTCCTACAGCGCCTTGATTAGACCGGGCCACTTACGCTCCGCCCCATTGATCCTCCTGGAAAGCATGACCACTAAGTCTAAGTGCCCATCCTGTGGCACTCGGAGGGGCACATCCTCTGAGACAGGCATCTGTAGAGCTTGTGCGGCAGTCTCCACCTCCGTAGAGCAAGAACTCAGCTTGCCCATGGCCCAAGGACCTCAAATGCCCGGGGACTCCCTGCAAGCGGAGGTGGGGGTCCAATTACCCCCGACGGCTACCTCTGAGGTTCTCGCACCCCCTCCGTCCCAGTCTACGCCGGATGGGGGGGTCGGAGACCTCTTCTCCCCTGACTTTATCCTATTGCTGCACCAAGCATACTGCATGCGCAAGCAGGGACTTGGGCCAGGCGATACAGCTCCCGCAGCAGAAACCAGACCAGCCAGACATAGGAGAGCGAGCGGTCAGGATTCAGGGGTACCCTCCAAGCGTACCAGACTAATGAGCGAAGAGATCCTCCCACCCCTTTCTCAGGGCACCCCAGAGGAAGAAGGCTCGGAAAGGGAGCTGGAGGACGAAGAGGAGGAGCTGGAAGAAGGAGAGATCCCAGAGGAGGACCATTCTCGCATTGTTAGAGTTTTTCGCAGAGAAGAGCTCCCTTCCTTAATCAATGAGTCTCTAAAAGCCCTCAATGTAGCCTCTGACTCCCGGCAGAGGACGAGGCACTAGAAGATCCCTTAATTCAGGCCATCAGAAGGTCCCAGAAAGTTTTCCCTGTCCACAGGGTGGTACGTCAGATGATACAGGAGGAGTGGGATCAACCTGAATCAAACTTGAGAGGAGTTCGAACCATGGCTCGCCTCTACCCTCTTCCAGAGTCAGACAAAGAACTGCTGAAGTCCCCCAGGGTGGATGCAGCGGTATCAGCAGTCACCAAAAAGACCACTATCCCAGTGGAAGGCGCCACGGCCTTAAGAGATGCTCAAGACAGGAAGGTGGATACGCTCCTGAAACAAGCATTTGATATAAGCGCTCTCGCCTTGCAGGCCTCCATGTCAGGAGCTTGGGTGGCTCGGGCCTGTTTAAGGTGGGCTCAACAGATCCAGACAACAGAGGGATCATCGGCCGAAACACAGGCCAACTCGGCTAGGGTGGAATCCGGAGCAGCCTATTTAGCGGATAGTCAGTATGACCTCATCAGAAGTTTGGCCAAGAACATGGCCTCGGTGGTGGCGGCTAGGCGATATCTTTGGCTAAGAAATTGGGCAGCGGATGCCTCCTCTAAGTCGCGCCTGAGCCGACTCCCCTTTAAGGGGAAGCTGTTATTCGGTGAAGATTTAGAGAAGTTAGTCAAGGATCTGGGGGAGTCCAAGGGAGGCAGGCTTCCGGAAGACAGGCAAAAACAGGGGCGCCCCCTTCCCCCAGTGCGTACCCAGCCTAGGGACCCCCGGAGGTTTCGCCCAACTAGGCCAGCCCCCTTTTCCAAGGGCCGTTTTCCCTCAAAGGGTCAAGGCTTCAGGGGGTTCCGTGGAGCTGGAAGAGGTTTTGGCGCAGCCTCTTCCTCCTTCTCGGGCTCCAGAAAACAACAATGAGAAGACGGGGGTCCAGGAGGGAAGGCGCCCGATAGGCGGTCGCTTGACGCTCTTTCTTCCCGCCTGGTCCCGTGTCATGTCCGATCAATGGGTCCTAGAGGTAATCAGAGAAGGCTATGCCCTCGAATTCGCAGAACAAATACCCCCGGCTTTTGTCCGATCCCCCTGCGGATCCGCTGCAAAAAGGGCGGCAGTAGAGGAAACTCTCGCACACCTAAGAGCGCTCGGAGCTGTGATCCCCGTGCCGCCAAACCAGCGCGGCTCAGGTCGGTACTCGATCTATTTCGTGGTGCCAAAGAAGGGAGGCTCCTTGCGACCGATCCTGGATCTAAAACAGGTCAATCGCTGCCTCAGAGTGCCACACTTCCGGATGGAGACTCTACGTTCCGTCATAGCAGCCGTCAGGGAAGGGGAGTTCCTAACATCCCTCGATTTGACAGAAGCCTACCTGCATATCCCGGTCAGGAAGTCTCACCAACAGTTCCTGAGGTTCGCCGTCCCAGGAGGCCACTTTCAATTCCAGGCCCTACCCTTCGGCCTAGCTACGGCTCCCAGAACATTTACCAAGGTAATGGTGGTTGTAGCGGCCTTCCTTCGGAAGGAGGGAATATTAGTTCACCCTTACTTAGACGATTGGCTGATCCGGGCAAAGTCCGAAGAAGAAAGTCGCTCGACAACGGCCAGAGTGATCCAGGTCCTAGAGGGCTTGGGGTGGATCATCAACCGAGCAAAGAGCAGACTGACTCCCTCCCAGGAACTCGAGTACCTCGGGGCAAGATTCGACACCAACAGCAGCAGAGTGTTCTTGTCACGAACAAGGTCAAGGGATCTAAGACTTCTCGTCTCTCAGTTTCTGGCCAGAAGAAGCCCCTCGGCGTGGCATTATCTTCAACTTCTGGGAACAATGGTGGCGGCAATAGAGGTAGTACCATGGGCCAGGGCCCACATGCGACCATTGCAACGGTCACTGCTGCGGCGGTGGTCGCCCCAGCATCATCCCCTCTCTCTGCAGTTACCTTGCGCTCCGCGGACCAAACAGGCACTCCACTGGTGGAGATACCCAAGGAACCTGGATCGCGGGATGCCTCTAGAACCCCCTCAGTGGTTACTGTTGACGACGGATGCCAGCCTATCAGGCTGGGGAGCACACTGCGAAGACCGTTTTGTCCAGGGGCGCTGGACACCGTTGGAATCGCAATGGCCCATCAACAGACTGGAATTGCGGGCCGTCACCCTAGCTCTCAAGGCTATCGAAGCCTTAGTACAGGGACGAGCAGTTCGCGTCCTCTCCGACAATGTCACCGCGGTGGCCTACATCAACCACCAGGGAGGCACCAGCAGCCACGCCCTCGAGAAGGAGGCAGACACCCTCTTCCAGTGGGCGGAAGCCCATCTGCAGGCACTTTCGGCTCAACACGTGGCGGGCGCGGACAACGTCACGGCCGACTTCCTCAGCAGGTGCAAGATAGACCACGGAGAGTGGGAACTGAATCAGGAGACCTTCAGCCAAATCGTAGCTCGCTGGGGACTCCCAGTCATGGACCTCATGGCACGCTTCTCGTCAGCCAAGGTGGACAGATTCTTCAGTCGGCGGAAGGAAAGAATGTCAGAGGGCCTGGATGCCCTCTCCCAAAAGTGGCCTCCGGAGGGCCTCCTCTATGTATTCCCCCCTTGGGCTCTCATCGGAAAGCTCCTCCAGCGGGTGGAGGCACACCAAGGATGGGTAATCCTCATAGCCCCGGATTGGCCTCGCCGACCCTGGTACGCGGATCTCGTGAGGATGATCGCCGACCATCCTTGGCGGCTCCCTTGCAAGAGGGATCTGCTAAGTCAAGGTCCGGTGCTGATGCCACACGTGGATCGGTTCTCGCTTACGGCTTGGCTATTGAAAGGGCACGGCTCCTGAAACGAGGTTACTCAGGTGCAGTGGTCTCAACTCTGCTGCAAGCCAAGAAGCGCTCGACCTGTCTATCTTACGTACGAGTTTGGCGCATCTTCGAATCCTGGTGCGCGGAGCACCAAAAGAAGCCACTCTCGGCCTCTGTCCCGGAGGTCCTGGAATTCTTGCAGGCAGGGTTGGACAAGGGTCTGGCACACAGCTCCTTAAGGGTCCAGCTCGCGGCCATCGCTTGCTACAGAGGCAAGGTCCGTGGCAAACCCCTTGGGGCCCACGCAGATGTCTCAAGGTTCCTAAGGGCGGTTAGACGCCTACGTCCGCAACGGAGGTCGATCATACCCCCTTGGGACCTTAACCTGGTGCTAAATGCCTTGATCGGGAACCCCTTCGAACCATTAAAGGAGGCCTCCCTAAAAGATCTAACCCTGAAGACTGTCTTCCTAATCGCCATCTGTTCGGCCAGGAGGATCTCGGAACTCCAAGCGCTGTCCGCGCAACCGCCCTTTCTGTCATTTCTCAAGGACAAAGTTGTTCTGCGCACGGTTCCCTCCTTCTTGCCTAAAGTTATATCTCCCTTTCATATGAACCAGACGGTGACCCTCCCGGTCTTCGCCAAAGAAGGGTGGGAAGCCAAGGATAGCAAGCTTCGACTCCTAGACATCCGGAGAACCCTGAAGCGATACCTCTCTCGCACAGCGCCCTTCCGAAAATCCGACCGACTATTCATTCAGTTCGGGGGCCCACACAAAGGGGAGGCGGCGGCCAAGGCCTCCATCTCTAGATGGATCAGGGAGGCAATAGCTTCCGCCTATATCCTGAAGGGAAAGCGAGTCCCCGCGGGCCTGCGGGCACATTCTACTAGGGCGCAGGCTACCTCTTGAGCGGAATTCAGTCTAGTTCCTCCCCTGGACATATGTAGGGCGGCGACTTGGTCCTCTCTCCATACCTTCACCAAGCACTACAGGTTAGACGTTCAGAGTGCAGCGGACGCTCGTTTTGGCCTGGCGGTTCTTCATTCCGGTATGCCGGACCCCACCCAGGGTTGAACTGCTCGGGTACATCCCAGTAGTAAAGGGACTGGACTGGAGTGACGATAAGGAAATAGTAATTAGATCTTACCTGCTAATTAGTGTTCCTGAAGGAACGACAGTCCAGTCCCTGATCCCTCCCGATTCCGGCTAAAGGTAAAATCTATTGATTATAGGAAAGCATCGGAATGAACGCAGACCTCCGGAACGAAAAGCAGACCATCTGAACGAGCGCAGACCCGCGGCGGCAAGCTCGGGCAAACCCACTCCGCCCGTGCCATCCCTCACACCCTTTCCTATGATATCCAAAAAAAAAATATATATATATTGTTCATTCTGTAAATAAGTGAGTGCTATATATTTCTTAAAATGTTTTGTTAGGTAGGTTGTGTACAATAGTTGGTTATACATGCTTTTTCAGTCGAATACTGGAGTTGTGGGGTGGTCCCAGTGGTATTTATACCGCTCCATCCCCAAAAAGGTTGGGCTCAGCCTCCAAGCTGCTGGAAGGGTTGCGCAACCCAGTAGTAAAGGGACTGGACTGTCGTTCCTTCAGGAACACTAATTAGCAGGTAAGATCTAATTACTATTTTCCAGTTGACATCTGCAAGATGGCTAACTGGTCATCTCTAGGCACTGCAGGTTGTATGTGGGAGCTGCAGCAGATGGCGCCTTTGGCAGGGCAGTTCTGTCCAGAGCATTGCCTTCCACTCACCTTGAGTCTGACTGTTTTGAGGTCTGGACTAGTCTAGCAGGATTTAAGGAAAGAAAATTAACAGGTAAAATGTCTCCTTAAAATCCAAACTCATGAATCACTGGAAAATTACGACTAAAGGAGGCAAAAAAATGCTATAGAAATGATCTGGTAAAGGTAAACAAAGTCGTTTTTGTCTGTGCCATGATAATTTCAGACCTTGCAATTAAGTTGTTGTCAAGATGATCATTTTATTTTTGTTCTATTGTCTTTTCTTAATATTGACTCTGTTAAGTTCATGTTATTTGCTAGTTGTCTTGGAAACTGCATTTAATCTGCTTTTTCTGATTTCCAGCAGAGAAAATACTGTGTGCTCAGTGTTTTGCTAGATGCCGCACGTGTTCCACGTGGCTCTCGTATCTGACTATAATGATTTTACAGATCTTCTTAGTGCAGCAATTTATTTTTTTGGTTCTAAGGTCTTTCTTTATTAAAATGTCACAGATGGTTGTTGAATTAGCAAGAGTTTGAAACATGGGACTATAGGTCACATATTTTTCTGTATTGAAGTGTGTTTTAATCTATAGAGCAATGGCAGATTTCCAGCAACTTTACTGCTGGAGAGATCCATTACTGAATGTGGTGGCTGCCTTTGGTACATTGTCTTAGGGGAGGTGTAGAAACAGGTGAGGGGTGGCGGGAGTTGGTTGGAAGAAAAGGGTCTTCGAATAAATTTTTGAAGTGCTGAATTTTACACTTGACGTGGAAGCTGTTATGGATCTTTAAGTCTGAATACATTTGTTTTGTTTGTTCATTTTTTAAAAAATAGTCAACATCAAAAGAAATTTATGATTGCAGATGCAGCATTGATTGTAGCCTATGGAAAAATACATTTCAAAGCTATAAACTATTTATTAGCCGATTTATGATAGTACTGCATGCATATTCTGAGTTGAACAATGTATACTTGCAGTGTGACACAATGGTTTATGTTTATGTTTATTACATTTGCTTGACCGCCCTTCGATAATAGTCAGAGCGGTTTACAATACAAAAATGGTGAATTTCCCCTGTTTGCAGAATCAGACATGTGGAGGCTATGTGTGTGTGATGGGAGTGTCGAGACTGGGTATGCATGTGTGTGTTTCATGAGGCGTGTCGGGGGTGTATGAGCATGTGTGTGTTTCTCATGGGGAGTGTCGGGTGTATGGATGCGTATATGTTATGGGGAATGTCAGGGGTGCGTGTGTTTGTGTAATGGGGGGATGTCAAGGAATCTGTATATGTGTTTGTGTGCATGAGTGTGTGTGCGTGTCTCATGATGAGTGAGGGGATGCATGAATGTGTATATGTTGTGGGAGTGTTGGGGTGCGTGTGTGTGTGTGTTAGCATGTTTGGGCTTGTGTGTCTTGGCAGCGCTGTGCATGTGCATGTGCATGCATCGTGGATTCTGTGTTACTGTGTGTTTGGTTTGGGGTGTGTGTGTGTGAGGGGGTGGCTTTGTGTCAGTATGTGTTGGAGTCGTGAGTGTCTGCACTATCCTCTGTCCTCCTGAACCTACCCCTTGTCCTTCTTACCTTGTTGCACTATTCCCCATTCCTATCATTCACTGCTCTCTCTTGCACTCTCCTTCTTTTCCCTCCACCATCCATGCACTCTCCCTCCCATGCTACCCAACCTTGCACGCTCTCTGGCCTTTCACTCCCTCTCTTCCCTTCTGTCTTAATGATTTATAGTTTCTTCTCCTTGTTTCCTCTGACCCTGTCCCTCCCGTATGTTTCACCTCTTCCCTTATGCTCCACCCTAGCACAGCCCCTTCCCTTACTGCCTCCTTTCTTTCCTTCATACCCCACCCCTTCCCTTAGGCTACACTCCTTCTTTTCAGGCCAGTGGGACCCAGGGCCTCCTGCCAGCCATTTTTTGCTGTAGTCTCCCTCTTCTGGCCAGCAAGACCTGGAGCTTCCCGCAGGCCTCTTCAGGCCACAGTTCCCCTCGTCTGTCTGGCAGGACCTAGTCTCCCTGCTGGCCTTTTCGGGCCACAGCTCTGCTCTATTACTACTACTACTACTGCTACTACTACTGCTACTACTACTTCTCATTTATATAGTGATACTAGGCATACAGTCCAAGCTTATTATATGTTAAGACAGACAAACAGAACAACTGGGAACAAGGGGATTCTTGGGGAAATGATTAAAATACAGTGGGTGAAAACAGGAAGATAAGGGGTCAGGATCCAAAGGCAGCCTCAATGAGATGAGTTTTTAGTGTGGATTTGAATAGGCTCAGGGGTGACGCCTGATGTATCGACTCAGGTAGTCTATTCTAGGCATATGATTAACCAAGGTGGAAGGAATGGAGTCTGGAGTAGGCAGTAGAAGAGACGGGCATAGATAGCAGTGATTTGCTTGATGAGTAGAGTTGCCGGTGAAGGGTGTAGGGAGAGATAAGAGAGGAGAGGAGCCGCAGAATGAATGCATTTGTAGACCAGCAGGAGAAGTTTGAATTGGATGGAGAAACAAATTGGGATCCAATGAAGTGACTTGAGAAGAGGGGTTACATGAGCATAGTGACCCTGGCAGAAGGTTAGTCGTGTAGTCAGGTTTTGAATAGTCTAAAGGGGAGAGAGATGATTCAGTGGGAAGCCAGTGAGGAGCAGGTTGCAATAGTCTAGACGGGAGGTGATGAGGGAGTGGATAAGGGTCTGGCGGGACCCAGGGTCTCCCCGCCAGCCTTTTCAGGTCACAGACCCACTCTTCTGGCTGATGGGACCTGGGGCTTCCCTGCTGGCCTTTACAGACCTTAGCCTGGCTGGCAGCATGTAGGGTCTCTCTACTGCTCTTTTCAGGCTACAGCCCTTCTCTTCTGACCAGTGGGACCCAGAGCCTCCCACTGCTCTTTTCAGGCCAGAGCTCCAGCTCTTCATACCAACAGGAATGGGACTTCTGTTGGCTCTTTATCCTGCTGTTTTGGGGGGTGGAGGACAAACACATGTTAGTGCAGGCTTACACGTTCATAAACATGCATAGGGCAGACAAAAATCTTGCTGGTTTGACCCTTGACGATGGGTGCAAGGCTGAAGTGAAATGCAACTAAAAATATCATATGTGCTTTTTTTTCAGTTAATAAATTTTTACTTTCCTGCCAGCATCTCTTTCGTATGTTGTAACAGTAGAGTTTTGAAGCAGCTATAGTTGCAGTTACTTGAAACAACATAACACAGGTGGGATTAGAGAGAAATATGGCAGTTGCTTTAGTAAATTCACAGTACTGTTAATTACCTAATAGAACTTATGTTGCTTTAAATCCTCTGTCTGTTATCACGGCAATATCATTGTCTACAACACTGCTCTATACTCTTGGCATTCTTGTGTTCATTCTGTTCCACTGTTCATTAGTGGCACATCTGGGTTCTTCTACTGTAAAGTGGTGAATTATTATTTTTTTTTACCAGCTTACATTTCATATGAATAGGGAGAGCAATTTAAAAACCCCTTTGGGAAAGCTGAGATCTTGGATACTCTGTATCTGCAGAGTTGCAAGCTGATTTTCAGAAGGGAAACTTCCTACAGTTTGTGAAATTTTGAGGCTGACAAAGTGCCCCTGAATTTCAAGAGATGGAAATTCCATACCATAGGGTACCCTCAGGGATTTCAGAATGACAGGTCTGCATGGACTTCATTATTTCAGTTCTAGAGCCACGACAAAGTGTATGTATTGTGAAAGAGTGCGCATTCTTTTTGCTTCTGAGGGGACGACAGTTTTCAATTTTGGATTTTACTCTGATTACTGTTTGGCCACCCAGGCAAACTCCTTTAAAAACTGTCCTTGGGGACAACTGTAACAGGTCGCGTTCATGCTGTTACAGTGGTTGGCCATCGCCAGCATAAATTGAATTCGGATATTCCATGCCGGGGTCATATCTGGCCACTAGCTGGATTGCAAAAACCGGCTTAACTTAGGACAGGCATTGAGCTGCCTGGTTAACCCACGGTGCCACCTCTGGAATGCCGCAACGTTAGCCGGCTAGCATCACGATGCTTAGAAGCTGCATCTGGGGATAGTCAACGGCACCAACCACGCTAGTGCCACTGATTATCCCACTGAGCGGCATTTAGATCGTGCAGGATAAGAGGCATTTCATACACATTTACTGCCATATACGTATACAGAAACTGGGATAAAAAAATATTTTAAATGTGTGCCTTTTGCTGAGAAACCTCCTGCCATTCCAGGGGATCAGCAAACGTTTGCATCTGCTTTGTCTGTAGGTGGTTTTTCCATGTGTCGTAGCCTCTTTTCCCTGCTCAGAAGAATTTAGGATTAAATTCAGGATAGGTAGGTCACACTGGTACCCTATAAACCCTCTGGATCTTCCTGGTTGCAGACTATTGTACCCGTTTACTTCATAGTCCTCAAAAAAGGCGAGCCTTTATGGTCCGTTTTGGATCTGAAGTTGGTCAGTGCCAAGCTAAGGGTGCCTCACTTTTACATGGAGACACTCGGATCAGCCATTGCATCGGTCCGGCAAAGGGAGTTTCTGACTTCCTTATACTTGTCTGAGGCATAGTTCCACATGACCATCAGGGAGCAACATCAGAAGTTCTTCTGTTTCTGCGTCCTGGGCTGCCATTCCAGTTTCATGCCCTGCCATGGCCCCTCATGCCTTTTTGAAGATCATGGTAGTGGTGGCAGCCTTTCTGTGCAAGCAAGGGATCTGTATGACTGGCTGATCTGGTCTGACTCCATGGAGAAGTCCAGGGAGGACATGGCCCAGGTGAGCAGGTGACCCAAGAAGATGGGCTAGGTCAGGACTCGACAAATCCCAGGTGCCAGGTCGCCATGGTGACCAAAAAATCGGACCTAAAGTTTTGTCGTCAAATGTACCAATATACAATTCCCAGTGTGCGGGATTTCTTATGCACATTGGTTTGCAACACCATCAGTTTTCAGAGTTTACAGTTTTCCCTCTATCACCACAAGCACATCCACTCAAAGCAAAGGTAACTAAGGAGTCCAAATCTTACCCCCCTCCTCTGCTCATTCACACACCATCCTCCATCCTTTAACTTCACCTTACGTTTCCCAATATGCCCAGCTTTTGAGGCTGGAGGCACCTTTCCCCCACCCCACATCTCCTCGCCCTCTCGAGAAATCTAATACACTCCCTAGGAACCTATATCCCCCCCACCTCTGGTTTATGGAGTCTCTCTCCTAAAGATATTGGCATCCCATTCATAAAACATTGTTGCTATGATTTCTTGGCATTAATGTAGGTAGACCCCCAATATTCCTGGAAAAAGATGCATCTGTCTCTCCTCTTCTTGACACCCAACTATTCTAGTCACATGAGCTGAGACATGGACCCAGCCACTGCTAAAAGGGAGCGGTCTCAGGGGTTCCCCAAGCCAAGAAAATAGATTTCTTTCCCAACAACCATACCTTTCCGAATCCAAAGCTTCATGCCCCCCCCTTGGAACCAGTGCCATAGCATCATCAGACAAGACCTTTGGACTGCCTTAAAAGTCAACAGCCCACAGTCCCTTCCAAATAATCGTCCACTAAAGTACAGAACCTCCTGAACCTTCAGGCATCCCCAAAACATATGTCCCAAGTTAGCAGTGGTGCCTCACACTTTGGAAATGCAGAACTATCTGTGAACCCAAGATGGAAGAGCACGTACTGGGGATGAAACATTCTTTATAAAAACAATTTGTACTGGGCCAAGTCAAAGAGTTTATAAATTAAAAGGTCGATATTCAGCCGCCATGACTATCTGGATAGTAGCTAGCTCTGAATATCAAGCTCATACGGTGACTGGCAACATTATGCAGGAAGCGGGGCTATTCAGTCCGCTCTCTGGCTAGCTGTCTCCGCATAAAGTTAGGACTACCTTTTTTGCTTTTCTAGCATTATCCAGACGTTTCATCACTCTGTTCATGGGCCATCCTGGCACTATCTGGATGGTGCTGAGGTGGTCTGTAAGATATTCAGCTGCACTGTGCAGAGAGAGCTGCTGAATCACTGGATAGCTCTGTTCAACAGCACTGATCTGGATTGCAGTTGCTGCTGTCTGAATAAATACTTCTGAATATTGACCTCTGAGAATTTTTTTTACAAAGAAGTATGTTTGCGTTCCTTCTGAGAAAGCATTCCAGAGGGGGAAGAGGACTCCTGAGGTCCCAAGACTCGGACCAAAGGAAAAGTGAGGGGGTGCCAGGTTTACCTCCTGTTGGCACAAAGAAGCTTGAGGAGGTGCTTGCAACAGCCTGGGACCAGTGTGCAGTTCTACCGGTGAAAGGACGTGTAACTTGTGTTCTTGCATACTAGAAGAGTTTCGATGTTCAACCAAGATCAGAGTATTTTTGGAAGATTTTCCAATCTGGATTTCCCCTGGGTTCAGGGAGCCTACACAGAGAAAATGTGGTTGTGGAGTGTCTTTGCAGGGTTCAGGAGGAGCTGCCTGCGAAAGAGATTAGTGAGAGAAGAGGATAAATCTCGAAGGAGAATTTCATAGAGCAGACCAAAGAAGGAGGAGGCAGGAGAAGTAACCCTGTGGTGTTTTTTTCTCTGTGTTGTGTAATTAAACGGTGCCACTTCATCACTGTTTCATTTTATACACCAGAAGTCGTTTTATGGGGACAAATGAAACCATTTGTCTTTCAAAATTAATTATGGAAAATGATACTCGCTGTCAGGATCTTAAGAAAATAAAGAAATCTTTGCTGATTTCAGTAGCTATTAAGCAGGGCAGTGAGATTGAGTTGGTGGCACTTGCTTTTGCTGGGACGTTTTGTAATCCAAGCAAGCAGTAGAGATGAGAGGTCATGCAGGCAAGCATGCCATGGCCTGCGGAGTGTGTTTCTAATGGTGCTTAGAAGGGGGGGGGGGATGATTGGACAGCTTAGGAGAGTGCCTAGGATGCAAGTTCAAATCCCTTGTACACCTGACTCCAGTTTTGAATAAATCACTTTTATCTCTCACATGATTAGAAACACCCCCTGAGAGCATCTTTTCTTAATGTGACTGAAAGCTTGCAAATGATTCTGAGTTAATAATGACGGTGATAATTATTTTTTAACTGACATTCTTAGACGCTTTCATAAGGTCTGGGTTTCAGAAGCCTTCTAGCAGGCAATCTACATTAAAGGAGTAATTTTAAAAGGAGCCGACTAGATCTGCACATGAACAATGCACTTAAATTATGGTATTGTAGTAATTTATGTGTGTGACGACTTAGATTATAAAGGGCCAGGTAGCCACCAGCATTGAATATTAAACCTGGATATTTAGTGCCAAGGTCATATCCAGGGGTTGCTGCATAGGCCGCTCGCTAACCCGGCAGCAGCTCAGTATCTTTGCTGCCTGATTAGCGATATGCAGTGAAAGTTAGGTTATGATTTCCTGTGCCTGGCCTTCGCCGTGTATTGCTAACTGGGCAGTGGCTTAATATTGCTGCAGCCCAGTTAGCAAGTTGTGTCGCCTCCTCTCCCTTTTGCAATGCTCCTGACACGCCCTGGTGCTAAGCGGTTAGCATCAGGGCATATCGAGCCAGCAGCCACGGATATTTAGCGCACTAACTGCTCTCTTGGTTACTAAGCCACTGCTCTAACCACTAGGCTACTCCTCCACTCAGGTATGAAGTACACCCATGAAAATGTGCATTACCTAAGTGCCAGTTAAGAAACCATTTGCGGACTGTAGTTTTATAATTTGTGTTTCTGAAGTATTATGTTTTAAAACATGCAGTGGTTCTGTCTGAGTGAAACGCTTCATGAAAGTCCAGATAGATGTTCACTTTACATGAATGATGTTAAATAAATCATGCAAAACATGTTTTTCTTACCATGAAAGACGACATTCATCCAAGAGTTGCAAATACGTGCCTTCCTTCAGAGAGGGCAATCCTTTGAACAGAAGATGATGGTATATATTAGTGTACATATTTATCTGTCTGCAGCACATTGTAAAGCATGAGACCGGACTGTTAATATCACATTACAGTGTGCAATTGTTCCTAGGGTTGTCTACAGGGCTCAGAGCTGTTTTTATCTTGTTAGACGAGGGGGTGGGATTTTTCAGACGGTAATTTTGCATGCTGATATTCGGGTTGATAGCCGTGTGAAGTGGCATTTTAGAAAGGATGTCCAGGTAAAATCTAGGGCGTCCAGGGCAAAACATCCAAAAAAATGCCAGGGGCGTTTATGTTTCAGCCTTATTTTAGCAGCTTCGATGTCCCTAAAATGGATGGCTGCACAGGTGGTCTCATAGAAGTCCCCCACTACAAATATGTAGGGCGGGGACGTCTGTCCTATGCTGAATGCATGTCTATGCACCTGTTTGGCATGTGGGGATGTGCATCAGCTTGCCAACCGAAAACAAGTGCCCACATTTCCCTGCAGGTTTTGTTATAATCATAGAAAGTATGCAGGATATCAGAGTACCTTCCACTCTATGCCCTCCAGCTATCTGCACGGCAGAACAAGAGCTTTTCTGATACCTATTCATGCCTAGGAGTAGGAATAGACATGGAAGGTCCCGTTATTGGGTGGGGACATGCTTGCTCTTTCTGAAATGGGGAGCGTCCATCCACTTGCCCAGCACACGCCCAGTCATGCCTCTGTCACACCTCTTCATGACTCGGATATCCTTGTGCTGGGGGTGTCTATAGAACCAGCTTCTATGATGGCTCCGGAGACATCTCTGTCATTTGGATGTCTGCATGCCATTTTCAGACATCCAAGACACAAATAGGGCTTCTGAAATAACCCCAACATATGTCAAGATTTTGCCACTCGAATAGTTTGTAAACAGGGAAGAGGATTAACCCTGGTGTGGGCCCTAGCTGGTTTCTAGTTTATTTTTATGTTATTAAATGTTATTCTGTTTGTTGAATTTATGTTTTTTTTTCACATTCTTATATACCGCCTTATCTGGCAATCAAGGCAGTTTACAATTAACAGAACAAGGTACATTAAACATTAATCATTTTGCATTAAACATTATAACCTTAAAACATAAAACATACTTAACTATGTACAATAATAACTGGAATGGATGATTCTAACTATGTTTTTTATTGTACATTACCCTGGTATGATTGGCAAAGGGCGGATAATCAAATGCAGTAAGCATACTTAAATACCACCACCCTGGTGTCCCTGACTGTGATGGTAAAATAGTTTTAAAATAATTTGGTGATGTCTGAGCCCAGCCCTCGCATATATACTATGGCATCATATTGGAATGAGCTTGTTTTGTAAAGGCAGGGCATGAATTCCTCTTACTGCTTTATAATTCTAGATTTAGAAATGCAACATACACATTACAGTATATCCGTTGTCTTTATAACTAGCAGCTTTATATTCTACTGGTTGTTTCTGGACATTTCTGGCCCACATTCTAGAGCCCTTGTTCTCTCTAGACTAGAGCATTGGTACTCAACCTTTTTTCTGTTGCAACACACTTGACAGACCATGTTCATGTGCGTGACACATTGAATGTAACAGTCTACGGCTGAACAAAAAAAAGAGCCCTAATTACCATTTTATTGTAGCTAAAAATATTGTGTGGGCTGGTGGCAACAGTGGAGGAGGGAGCAGAATCGGGGAGCAGTTATAGGGATATCAAGTACCTGACTCTTTGCTTTGCACGTTCTCCAGCCTGCAGGCATATGTGGTTGCTAGAGAAAGCATGGGCTTGCTGCCTGTCAAATTTCTGGAGACACACCTCCAGCTCTCGGTGACACAACAGTGTGTCTCAACACAATGATTGAGAACCACTGCTGTAGAGTGAAGGGCCTTATGGCAAAAGCACTCTGTATCCTAAGAGAGCAGAGGATGAAACCCTGTCCTCTATCCAACAAAATCTTGTATCTTCTGAGAGGGCGGGGAGAAAATATGAAATCCCACGTCATTCTCTTTGAATTATGACACCATATTACAAAATTAACAGAAATGGCCTGCAGATTTTGAAAAGCAATGCAGTGCTGGCTTTTCACAGATAGAAGTGTGCCAGGAGGGAGGTAATTGCATGCCAACTTGTCCTTTAATATATCTGTATGTTGTCTCAATTTGAAGATATTAGTCTCCTTACACCAACAGTGAAATAAAGGCTGTTAGCATTTGCAAGAATTAACTATGTACTGGCAGTTTCTCTCAAGGATGGGCTGAGACCTAAAGTTTGTTGCTAAAGTTGGTATTATTTCAGAAGCATGGCATTCTTTATTATGTCATTGTGGTGTAGTTTGTGAGTGTGTTTTCCTTTCTAGAGAAGCACTTATCAAATAGGGTTGCCACCTGGCTCCATGTCATTAGGAACAGGCCACCCAGTCCTTGGATCCTGTCTGCTCGCGAGGATCCAATCTCCCATAGGCAGATAGGAGTTGTTTTTGCTGTGATCATGGCGGCCTTCCACCCCTGGCTGCGGGGATCCCATCTCCTGTGGGCAGACATAAGGAGTCAGGTGCAATCATGGCTGCTGTCTGAATTTTGGTGGGATCAGGGCCCGGGTGGCCCACCCTTTTCTGAAGCCTATGCCCAATTGTATTCTTTAAGAAAATCAAGACTACAAGTCCCTACAGGCAATGAGGTAAACTCAGGACTAGATCAGCTCTCTCAGATGAATCTGGAGCCAGTTGGCAACCCTAGTGCAGTGCTTACTCATGGCCTAATGCAGCCTGTGGCCTTAGTATTATTTTTCCTGTGACTGCAGATTTTCACCCTATGTGCTGCAGATCACCTCAGGGCTTAATTTGTTTGCATGATTGGGACTCCCCATGGAGGGCTCAGGGGCCCAATTCCACTTTTGGTACTGCTGCGCTCCCTTGTTTTTTTCCCCACCATTGGGCTCCACAATAATTCTCATGGTGGCATGGTCCCTGCTGGGGGTGGGGGGTGGGGAGGGGGAGATGGCATGGTGGCATCCTCAAGCTCATGGGTCCTTGAAGGTCCTCTGGTACCACAGACCCCTTCTTTCTAATGGCTTGCACAGCATCTGTTGAAACAACTCATGGGCTGCTGCTTGCTAGTTATTTGGCTACCCTCTCTGAGGGGGTCAGAGGCCCAGGCTTTCTCCATGGAGGTTAAGTGCCTCTGCTGCACCCTTTCACCTGCCGGTTCTCTGGGAACTCTGTCTCATCTCCTATGGGAGCTGCTTGGGATGCAGCTGAGGAATCCTTTTTGCAGAAGGTGAGTCTGAGGTAGAAGGAGAAATTCTCCTTTGGGAGAGTGAGGATGTTCCTCTTCCTATACAAGAAGCTATGGAGGCTTTACACATTGCAGAGCCTGCTCGGGCACAGGGTTTGCCAGCAGACCTCTTTTCTGGGGGGGGGGGGGGGAGGAGGGTAGGGGGGTGTTGTCAGGCAGCCTTCTGGCCTTTTCCTGTCCCGTAATTTAATGTGGCAACTTGTAGTCCCCCTGATGGACCTTAGGGGCCCTAAGATCCTTTCTCGGCTGTGCCATCTACTCTAGGGTGAACTGAATCAGCCTTTCAGGCTTCCTGTGTGGAATCCCTGGTCACGACTTTGGCAAAGCTCATGACCATCCCAGTGGAGGAAAGTGCTGCACTCAAAGGCTCTCATGATAGGAAGATAGAGGCCCTCCTTAAGAATGCCTTTGTAGCTTCTGCTTTAGGCTTTTAAGCAGCACTGTGTGCAGGCTTGGTGGCCTAAACTCTCCTCCACTGGATCCAGTAGCTTCTGCACAACCTGTAAGCTATGAGTTTGGAATCGCAGACTGCCTTTGTGGCTGGTGCCATCTAAGACTTGATTAGAATCACTTTCAGATCAATGGCGGCAGTAGAAGTCACCAGATGGTAGCTCTGGCTCTAGAATTAGTTGGTGGATGCTGACTCTAAGCTGTGGCTGAGCCGGTTACTCTTTGGGTGGGCCTGGAGAGGTTGATGAAAGACCTTGGGGAGGCATGCCCACAGAAACTCCCAAAATACAGGCTTAAAGTGCCAGAAGTGCCTCTTATAGGGCTGTGCATGGAGTCTTGAGATGCCCTCCAACTGCTAGGAGTCTGGGTAGGGCTTTTCATCCTATGGGTCCCAGCCCAGGAAGGGGCAATCCTTTCAGAGTTCTCAGCATTCTTGAGAAGCTACAGTGGCTCTGTTGGAGCCAGCAAACCCCCTCAATGAATTCTGGCAGTAAATTCTGGGGCACAGCTTTGGCTGTTTCTCAGAGTGGATTCATATCACATCAGATCAGTAGGTCCTCAGATCCTCAGTCAGGGTAATGCACTGGAGTTTGCAGAGCCTCTGTGAGAATCCTTTGCGGAGTATCCTTGAAGCCGGTGATGATCGAGGAAACTCTACCACTCCTCCTGTAGTTACAGACTATTCTCCATGGACAAGCAGTCTGAGTCGGTCAAGCCTAGGTGTGCCATCCTCGGGGAACAGAGTAGCTGTCCCATAGCTCAGAGAAATCCGCTTTTTTTTTGGGGGGGGGGGAATGGTATTCCTCTGAGCTTCTTCTCTCCTTTTTCTGTTTCCTGGTCCTCCTGCTCCTGCCTCACTTTTTTCCATCTGCCTATCTGAGCGAGCAGATCCTACAGCTCTCCACACACTAATCTTTAGAAAACAAAACCCCTACCAGAATATGGAGCAGACAAACACAAGAAAATGCTTATGCTGCAGCAGACGGATGAATCACAGTGGATGTCCGATGTCCCAGATGCACGGATCCAGCACACGTGGGACCGATGTCCCAGATGCACGGATCCAGCACACGTGCACTGCAGCCAGAACAAGGCGAAGAAAGCTGCCCAACAGGAACCGGCATCTGACAGCGGGCTAAGGTTGCTCCACTGGGCAAAAAGTGGAGCGACCCCCAATGATCGCACTAATGGGGGAGTGACAGAGCCCCCAGCAGCCTTGGTCATGTGCATTGCCAATGAGGAGGTTGGCACAAGCTCTGGCACCCCCTCATCCTAGCCAGCTCACTCATGTTTGCCTCCCGTAGTGTGCTCACTCCCATTGCTTCCGGGGCCAAGGATGATCCCCCCCCCACCCTACATGCCTCCCGATGGCCCAGATGCTCCTCCAGGCAGCCAGTAACGCCTTCCCCTCCGATCACGGCACGGCCCATCTTTTCTCATCATAGTTTGTTTGCTGTTTTTGTTGATGAATAAATCGAGTGCCCTATTCAAGAGTACAGCATTCCAATAGCTTTTTCTTCACATGCTTGATCGCACCCATATGCTCATCCTACCACAGCACTCTTAGGGATGAGGGAGGGGACTGAGGCACAGAACAACATCTCCGATAGCACCCCCCATCCCAGCTCAGGAGTCACCTAGGCATGGCTGACTCAGACTGCTTGTCCATGGAACAAGGGAGGTTACATACTGTAATGATGGTTCTCCATGGACAGCAAGATGTCTGCCACGCCATCCCACCCATCATCCCCTTTGGACGAGCTTGCCTGGCTAGGGAAATACTAAGGTAGGAGGGGCAGGACCAGGAAACAGGAATGGGAGGGAGGATGCTCAGAGGAATCCTCCCCCCCCCAAAAAAAAAGGGGATTCCTTTGAGCTATGGGAAAGCTACTCCAGTCCCTGAGGATGGCACACCTTGGCATGGCTGACTCATCTTGCTGTCCACGGAGAACCTCCCTTTCCACCGTACCTTCCACAGAGTGGGACCATGGTTGGTATTCCATCTACTTTGTGGTACCCAAAAAGGGAGGTTTCTTCTGGCCTTTCCCAGGGCTGGCTCAAGGTGTTTTGCACCCTGAGACAACTTTTGCTTTTGCACTACTGCTCCTTGGGACTAATCTTGCAGTAGGAATTGTGCAAATAGGGGTAGATTTTCAGTAGGCGTGGTCATCAAATTAAGTTAAACAGTGGTGCCATTTAACTTGATCCATATATTCTATTTATTTATTTTAAAAGATTTATATCCCGCTCAATCACCGAGGCAGGTAACAAAAATATATACACAATAAGCCTCCATATACTGTATAACAAGACAACTACAAATACAAACAATACAATTACTCAAATAGAACAACATTATTATAATTTCCATTAAAAGCACTGCTATATTATATCATAATTGCCATCAGAGTCTCAGCACAGGTTATAAATGCCCACACACCACACACTTGCCCATCAGGCAAATTCAGGGAAAGCCTGTTTCGAATAAAACTGAAATGTCATTTATTTAAAGGTCATCAGTTCTGCTTCAGCACGCAACTTGATCGGCAAAGAATTCCAAATAATGGAGCAGTCATAGAGGAAATTCTCTTACATATGGACTGAAGGTGAATTAATTTAAAAGAAGGTACAGCCAAAAATGTGTCTCCTCAGAGCGTAAAGTATGAAAAGGACAATATGGTTTAAGCAGAGATGACAAACTAGTAGGAGCCATATTGCGCAAGCATTTAAAGGTAATCATAATCACCTTGTACAACACTCGAAATTCAACCAGCAACCAGTGCGTAGCAAACAATTGATATCTAATATCCTCAAATCATTTGCACCTAGTCAGAAGATGCACAGCAGCATTTTGAATTGACTGTAAACGAGACATAGTAGCTTTTGGAAGACCTTAAAAAAGATTATTACAATAGTCCAGAGGTGAAAGTACTAAAACTTGTAATACAGAATGAAAATGACTACATGAAAGAGATGGCTTCTATCGCCGAAGAAGATACATTTTATAGAAAGCAGCTTTAACGACTCTTTGAATGTAATCATGTAGATTCAATTGAGTTATCCAACCAAACACCCAAATCTCTCGCATCACTAAGAAAAAGAGACAAAGACCTAAGTTGCACATTTAGACCCATAGAAGCTGAAAGGTCTTCTTAGCATTTATTCAGCTCCGTTATCCATATAAGGATAGTACAGTGACTGTATCAGCATTATCTGTTTAGTTTAAGCCTGGCCTTGCTCCTCTGACATGGTCCACAAATATACAGATAATTTCTAGCCATTTAGCAATTTAAATGGCCTGATTTTATATATATATATATATATTTTTTTTTTTTTAAATACACAGGCTAATTACGCATTTGCCAGTGAAAGCATAATTACCTTTGAATATCAGTCTAATAGCGAAAAAGTATACATTCATATGGAACATTCCCAGATTCACCAATAAAAAACTCTCCCAACAACTGATTCAGAGCCGAAGTAGGATGTATCACTTTACAACAGCATATACAAAAATGACTCTTCAAATTCTGGTGTCACATCAGTGACAGCACCACAAACTCCCTCCTCAGCCAGACATTGTGTGTAGTAACACAGAACCCTGCAAATGGACAATCAGAAATTTACCATACCAGCACCAAGATCAAAACTGTAACTATGCCACCCCTCTCTATGAAATGTCTGCACTGTCAAGGATTTGGAAAGGGGTGGGTCACATGGGCTCTGGCCCCACCAAAACTTCACTGCTGCGATCTTGGCAAAGACCCTTCCTGTCTGCCCATGGGAGGTAGGATCCCTGTTGGTTTAGGGGTGGAGTTACAGCAGACCTGGGGGTGGAGTTAGGGCCAGTATCATACCTAGCCCTGTGCCAGCGGTGCAGCCACACAGGGCACAAAGGCTTAGGGGGTGCATTGTGGCTGCCTGCTGTTGCCCTGCCGCTGCCACTTTTTGTTCTCTTGGCAGCAGCATGGCAACAGCAGGCAGCCGAAATGGGCCCCCTAAGCCTTTCTGCAGGTCTGGTCCCTTCCTCCTGGCGCGACGTCACAACAGGGAGGGATCAGATCTGCTTATAGTTTGGCAGCAGAGCAGAGCAGACCTGCAATTTTCCACATCGGGCAAGCCCCCCCTTCTCCCCATAGCTCCATCCAGCCGTTGCCTGCTCTTGCCCTGTTGCCGGCGCCACTGTGGAGAAAACAGAGGGCGGCAGCAGCAGCAGGGCAAGAGCAGGCAGCGGCTGGTGGAGGTATTGGGAGGAGGGGTTGTGTGCGCCCGATGTGCAAGTCGCACAGGGCAAGATTCTGGCTTGGTACAGCCCAGGTTAGGGCAGAGCTCCCCCCTGCAGAGTAAAAGGCGTTCCACCACCCCTGAGCACTGTAAATATCCTAGAACACCAGTACACCTCCAGTTAGGAAAAAGAGAACAAACTGAACTACTACAAAACTACACGGAATCAACAGGTTAGTTTTGTCCACAACTATTTTCTCCACCCTGATTCCTTCCACCCCTGATTCCTTCCTCCCACCCTGATTCCTGACTGCTTGAGAACACACCAATGTCTGGACTGATCTAGCAGGATGATAAGGAATAAGGAAGAATACATTTTCCATACCTGTTAACTTTCTTATCTCCAGGAACAAGCAGGAATGAGTCTTCACATATGGGTATCGTCGGTACCGACAAAGCCTGCGCGGGAACGCTCCCCAGCGTCCAAAAGGGGTAACACCTACTCAACACACATGATTTTAGATCAGTAGTCAACTCCCTCATCACCCCCCACTTCGACTACTGTAATAGTCTCCTAAACGGCTTACCACTAAAAAGCATATACCTCCTCCAAAGGGCCCAAAACATATGCGCTAAGATGGTTACAAAAGCTAAACTAACAGACCATGTGACCCCAATACTTTTAGACCTACACTGGCTCCCCATATGCAGCAGAATAAAATATAAAATCCTCCTAACTACTTTTAAACTCATCAATAACATCTCTCCCTCACAATTATCAACACTAATACAACCCCCATCAGAAACTAGAACGCGCAGACAGAACGCAACCCACTCCCTCAACATAAAGACAAACTTTAGAAAAACTAAAGCAACAACAAGCGATAGAGCCTTCTCCTTTGCCGCACCCACCCTCTGGAATGAAATTCCATTAACCCTCCGCATGATAAAGGACCTCCACCAATTCAAGAAGGAATTAAAAACATACCTTTTTACAAAACACTTTGAGATCCCCTACCAACAAAAAACCTCCCCCAAGACAATCTCAAAAAAATATCCACAGTCCTCAAGACAGAACAAATGACTAACACAAGAAAGATACTTACCTTAATACACACAACACCTAAACGAGTTACCCTAACTGACAGCTTTATCACTAATGTAAATAACTTATGTTAACTAACTATGTTATGTTCCATGTTTCATAACCTGTATATAAGTTTTAAAAAAGTACTACTATTAACGTTAAAATATGTTCCATGTAACAAAACCTGTATATAGTTAAAACATGTTCCATGTAAAATATACGGAAGTATGTTAATTTTTGTTTAATGTAAACCGCCCCTGATCTCTGGAAGGGGCGGTATAGAAGAAACTGTTAAATAAATAAATAAATAAAAGCTTTTGGGAGCATCCCACAGCGCCTGTGCGCTGCCTTCCCGCCTTTCCTAACCACCTCTCTCCAGTTCTTCTTTTCCACGGAGCCAGCAGGTCGTGTTCCTGTCACCGCTGAAGAATTTCTTATTTCTTATTTTCTTTAGTCGCGTGTCTGCCTTCTCGAGGACCGGTACCACCGGTCTCTATTCTTTCTTTATAAATTTTTTTTTTCTTTCTGCTTTGGTCGCGCATCTGTCTTCTCAACGCTGGACCGGTACCGCCGGTCTTTTCTTTCTTTATTCTAAAAAAAACCCAACAAAAAAAACCCTACCGTTTTCTCTCACTTCAGTGCATTTTCTTCTTGGCCTTAGGCCTAGGACATTTTTCCTCATGGAAAAGCCCGCTTCTGGGTTTAAAAAATGCATGAAGTGCAGCGGCACTATTTCTATCACTGACACCCATGAATGGTGTCTAAAATGTTTAGGTCCTGACCATTCCATTGCGGATTGTGAGTCCTGCTCCATGATGTCTAAAAGAGGTCTACAGAATCGAGCAGCTAAGCTCAGTACCCTGTTTCCCTCGGATGCGGCTTCGGTTGCATCGACGTCTTCCAGGGCTGCTTCTTCCTCACATGGATCTCAGGTAACCAAACTTAAATCCAGCCGGTCCTCGAAGGGTAGATCTCCCTCCAAGTATCGAGATGCCTCCGGGCTTGCCCTCGAGGAATCCGCACCGGCAAAATTACCCCGGCAGGAGACTCCGGCTTCCAAAGCTTTATCTATGGGGTCACAGGTTGACATCGATGGCTCGGCCTCGACCGATCACCTGTTGCCATGTTCTGGGGTACCGGTGGCTCCCACTGGTACCGACATCCAGACATTGGTTGCGTCAGTGGATCAGAATATCCTGACCATGCAGCGTGCCATAACGGCATTCATACAAGCTGCGACGCCTTTGGTACCGCAACAAATTCTGTTGCCGATACCGACTCCGGCACCGGTACCAACATCGGTTCCGGTGCCGGTACCGATTGCATCGACATCCGCTTTGGGGTCGACTGCAGCGGTACACTGTTTGGTGATGCCCATCGGTACCGATCCGGTACCGATCACTCCCGATGTCAATACCACCCGGTATGCGTATCGGGCTCTGCAGGAGCATCCAGACAGGCGATACTTTGATTCCTCTGAAGACTCTGATGAATCAGAGGTCTCTGTCGAAGCATCGGTGATTCATCCTCAGGAGCCCTCTTCTCCAAAAAGGAGAATGTCTCCTCCAGAGACTTGTCTTTTCAAGACTTCATTAGGGAAGTGGACAGGGGTCGTTCCATCTCAGTGACCTCGGAAACAGAGCCTAGAGCAAAAAAAAAAAAGATATTTTACAATATCCTAAGGCTCCTAAAGAGGCAGCCACTTTACCAATACATGAGATTCTTTATGATCACATGTTGGGCATATGGGAGACTCCTCTCACCACTTCCCCTCATTCTCGCAGGTTGGACACCATGTATTGTGTTCCTCCTTGTCCTGGCTTTCATAAGACTCAGCTCCCTCACCACTCCATTGTGGTGGAGTCTGCTATGAAGAAGATAAAGAGTACAAAAAGGCACTCTTCTGCTCCTCCAGGTAGAGAATGCAAAACCTTAGATGCCTTTGGCAGGAGAATTTTCCAGGCCAGTATGCTTGTTGCCAGAATCAACGCCTATAGTGTCTATATGGGGATGTTTCTAAAAGAAGTTACAGATCACCTGCAAACTTTATCTCCTTTTATTGCAGAAGATAAAAGGGAAGAGTTCCTCACCTGGCTCAAACATGCCCAGGATATTTCCAAGTTTTCCAACCGTGCAGCCTTTGACTCTTTTGAAGGTGCCAGCAGAGCCTCGGCCATTGCCATAGGTGCACGCAGAGTTGCTTGGTTACAAGCTTCTGATTTTGAACCTTGGGTTCAAGATGGACTAGGAAACCTTCCTTGTACAGGTGAAAACCTTTTTGGCAAAGATTGGCAAGCAAAGGCCACCCAAATGGATGCTGAAAATTCTGCTTTAGATGGACTTTCAAAGTTTACTTCTGCTCCTTTTAAGAAAAGGTTGTTCAAAAAAGGATTTTTTCCCAAAAAAGGGAAATATTATTCTGCTTATGGTCAGCAGTCATCTACTGCAGGTCGTTTTGCTACAAAGAGACAGCAACAACCGAAACAGGCCAAGCCTAAGGCTGCTAGGGCTGCTACGGCCCAACAGCCTCAGCCTCCTCAGGGCCTTTGACTTACAACTAGAGAGCTTAGCCTTTCTGGCTCTAGAACATCCAGAGCCTCTCACCATTCCAGGAAGGTTGGTTTACTTTGCTCCCAGATGGGAACAAATCACAGCAGAGCAGTGGACCCTCTCCATCATAAGGGAGGGGTACATGCTTCATTTCTTAAAACTTCCTCCTCACACTATGGTGAGACAGTTCAATTCTCAGACATCTCTCCTCGACCTTCTGGGTTAGGAGATTACTACCCTTCTTGCCCAAGGGGCAATAGAAGAAGTACCCCTTCTTCAACAGGGCTCAGGGTTCTACTCCCCCTACTTTCTTATTCCAAAGAAAACAGGGGGCTACAGACCCATATTAGATCTCAGAGAATTGAACAAGTTTCTATGCAAGGAGAAATTCAAGATGATTTCTCTCGGTACTCTCCTTCTATACCTTCAGAGTAAGTATTGGCTTTGCTCTCTAGACCTCAAGGATGCATACACCCATGTCCTCATCCATCCAACACACAGAAGGTTCCTTCGGTTCCTTTATCAAGGAAAGCACTACCAATACAGAGTGCTTCCTTTTGGTCTGGCCTCTGCACCAAGGGTGTTCACAAAATGCATGGCAGTAGTAGCAGCATTTCTACGCACTCTAGGGATATTCGTATTCCCATATCTGGACGACTGGCTCATCCGAGCTCCATCCCAGTCAGAAGCCCAGACTTCTCTAACCTGCACAAGGCGTATTCTTCAGTATCTGGGACTTGTAATAAACATTCCAAAATCCCATCTCACCCCTACTCAGTCTCTAGAGTTCATAGGGGCCTTGCTGGATACCACAACTGCAAGGGCCTATCTTCCCCCAGCCCGTTGCCTACGCTTGGTGCAGTTAGCCTCACAAATTCAGTTAAAATCCCATTTAACTGCTCGAGAGATGTTACAACTGTTAGGCCACATGGCATCCACTGTGCATGTGGTTCCTTACGCTTGCCTTCACATGAGGGCAACTCTGTCCACCCAATGGACCCAGGCATCAGGTTGCCTGTCAGACAAAATAGCAACCTCCAGTCGCCTCTTTTGGTCCCTCCAGTGGTGGAAGTCCACTCAAAATCTGTTGCTGGGGTCCCCCTTTCAACAGGTGTTACCCCAAGCAACCCTTACAACAGATGCCTCTCCAAGAGGTTGGGGAGCTCATCTTCAAGATCTCTCCACTCAAGGCATCTGGTCTTTACAGGAGACATCTCTACATATCAACCTCTTAGAGCTCAGAGCAATTTTTCTAGCTCTCAGAGTCTTCCACACCCTGCTCAGCTACAAGACAGTCCTCATCCACACGGACAACCAGGTAGCCATGTTCTACGTGAACAAGCAGGGACTGGCTCTCTGTTGCTTTGCAACAAAGCTCTGAGATTGTGGGCCTTCGCCAGAGAGCATCAGATTCATCTCATGGCAGTCTATCTTCCAGGGGTTCAAAACTCTTGGGCAGACAGACTCAGTCGAGTTCTGCTTCCACACGAATGGTCCCTCCATGGGTACCAGATAGCCAGGATCTTTCGAATATGGGGAACCCCAGACATAGACTTGTTTGCAAGTCCGTGGAATGCCAAACTTCCCGGGTTCTGTTCCAGAATTCCGGGTCAGGGAGTTCAGGCCAGGGATGCCTTCCTCCTCCATTGGGGGCAAGACTTCCTTCATGCCTTTCCATCCATTCCCCTAATTCCCAAGACACTCTTCAAACTTCAGAGAGACAAGGGGTCTATGATCCTCATAGCACCACATTGGCCACGCCAAGTGTGGTACCCTCTACTTCTGCATCTCTCCCAAGCTCCCTCCCTGGACTTGGGTTCTGCTCCAGACCTCCTGTCCCAGGAGGAGGGAACGTTGTGGCACCCAAATCCCCAGTCTCTTCACCTCAGAGCCTGGTTGCTGAAGGCCTAGACCTTCAAGATTTGCATCTTTCTCAGCAAGTAAAGGATATCATTCATGCTTCCAGAAAGCCTTCCACTAGGCGATCCTATGCTTTTAAATGGAAAAGGTTTACCATTTGGTGTGCAGAGAAGGGTCTTAATCCTCTTGCAATACTTCTGAATTCTTTACTAGAGTATTTGCTGCATTTATCCCATGCAGGCCTTAAAACAAATTCAGTAAGAGTCCATTTGAGTGCTATTGCAGCATCCCTTAAGCCTCTCAATGGACAACCTATTTCCTCTCATCCTCTTATAGCAAGATTCATGAGAGACCTTCTTTTGACTAAACCTCCCAATAGACCACCTCCAGTGGCATGGGACTTGAATCTGGTTCTTGGCCAGCTTATGAAGCCACCCTTTGAACCCTTGGCCACTTTTACTCCTGTCCCTCCCTCACGAAATGAAGATGATACCAAATTGGCTTAGAATATTGGTGACAATACTAATTTAACATGTAAATAGTTACCCTGTAAATAGTTACCCCGGTTATCCTATGTTTTTTTTTCCCTGTTCTATGTAAAACTCAATGTTGCTTGTATGCATTGTAGTATGTTTTGTTCGATGTACACCGCGCTGATTGTAATAGCGCGGTATAGAAGAAATGTTAAATAAATAAATAAATAAATAAATACCTCCTTGAAATTGTTTTCCTGGAAGGTTATTTTTCTCATTGCAGTCACTTCAGCTCGTCGCATCAGTGAGCTGCAAGCCTTGGTGGCTAATCCTCCTTACACAAGGTTCCATCATGACAAGGTGGTCCTTAGGACTAATCCACACTTTATGCCTAAAGTGGTCTCACCTTTTCATCTGAACCATGAGGTTTATTTACCTGTCTTTTTTCCAGGACCTCATGCATCAAGTGCGGAGAGGAATCTTCATACCCTGGATTGTAAAAGAGCTCTTGCTTTTTATTTACAAAGGACACAGCAACATAGAAAGTCCTCTCAACTCTTTGTTGCTTTTGATCCCTCTCATTTAGGACTTCCAGTCTCTAAGAGAACTCTGTCCAATTGGATTGCTCAGTGTATTTCTTTCGCCTACCAGAGTAAAAACCTTTCTCTGGAAGGCCATGTCACAGCTCACAATGTGAGGGCCATGGCAGCCTCTATGGCTCATCTAAATTCTGTGTCCATCGACCAGATCTGTCGAGCGGTCACCTGGGCCTCGGTTCATACCTTCACTGCCCACTACTGCTTGGACAAGGACTCCCGCCGGGATGCCTTGTTTTTTCAGGCTGTTCTCAAACACCTGTTCCATACCTAATCAACTCCTACCCTCCATCCCTGGCTGGATGCCTGAGATTCATGGGGGGAGGTAGAGCCCTTCCCAGGGACTCACAACTTGGGTGAACTCTCAGGCATCTCTAGCTGGGGAGTCCCCATATGTGAAGACTCATTCCTGCTTTTTCCTGGAGATAGCACAGTTACTTACCTGTAACAGGTGATCTCTGGGAACAGCAGGAATAAGTCTTCACAACCCACCCACCTCCCCTAGGAGTTGTATCTCTCTTTCTATCTTTCCTTTCCTTTCCTCTCTCTCTCTCTTTGTCTCAGCTTAAAACTCAAACTGGAGAGAGGCGGTTAGGAAAGGCGGGAAGGCAGCGTGCAGGCGCTGTGGGATGCTCCCAAAAGCTTTCCTTTTGGACGCTGGGGAGCGTTCCCGCGCAGGCTCCATCGGTACCGACGATACCCATATGTGAAGACTTATTCCTGCTGTTCCCAGAGATCACCTGTTACAGTTAAGTAACTGTGCTTTCCTTGAAACCTGCTAGACCAGTCCATGGCCCACCCTGGAAAACTCATTCTACTGGTTTGGGACTCCAGCTGCTGATGAATGCGTTATCAGGTTCATTTTCTGAGGAAGAGTTCGTTGTGGTAAGAGAGCCAAATACTTATTCAAATTAACTGTTCTAAAAAATTGGTTACTAACTCCAGTGGTTTCTGAGGTTTTTAATTTTGTTTATTGCTTGGGAAGTGTCATATTGGCTTCTTTTAGTGCTGCACCAGCTGATATTCCTACTGATGACATTGAAAGAGGCTCAGGTCTGCCGCCACTTGCTGGCAAGGGAGCATAACCCACATGTCTGGATTGGTCTGCCCTTCCCACCCCCACAATAGCTCAATCCCAGCTGATAGGAGAGCACAGCTGGTGGCACAGTGAATCCAGTGCTTCTTTAATCCATGCTTACTGCCCTGAAGTAACTGACTCAACACATTGCTGTCTCCATTCTCTTCCTATCAGCTGGAGGATGCAAGAAGGGTACCAGAGAGATGGGGAGGGGGAGAGAGGCTATGGATGACGCCTGTGAAGGGCTCGCAGAGGGATTGCTAGGTACTTAAAGAACCAGAGCTCAGGTCCATAAAACCCCACTAAGATTTTGATTACTAAAACACTGATCACAATCCCCTTCCCCCTTCAAGAATGATCCTGTAAAAACATACCTCCCTCCTCTGCCAGGCACATTGTGACATACAGATCCTGAAGAGAACACCAAATCAGCACCAACACTTAGAAGTCAAACAGTAGTCACCCTACGTATGAAAAAGCATCATTGCAAATATTACACTAGGTCCTAAAACCCCAGTACACCTTCTGCAGTGAAAACAGACCAAGCTACACGATTGCAGATCCCTATGCAGAAACCGCATGGAAGTAGAATCCATCACCTTGGTCACACATGCCTAAGCCCTTGCTGTTCCTCCCCTCCACACAGTATCTGTCCTCCTCTTCTGTTTAACTTCCCTGGCATCAGCCCCCTTCTCCCACTGCCAACCCCCAGTATCTGTCAGTATCAGCCCCTTCTCCCAACTCCAGTATCTGCCAACCGTCCCTTTTTCTCATCCCCGAACATCAAAATGCAATGTGTGCCATTGAGTCAGTGCTGATTCCTGGCAACTCAACAGCTCCTGGGTTTTCTTGGCAGTAGATTGCCAGGCCTTTCTTCCGAGGCAGTGGAGGGTTAAGTGATTTGCCCAAGGCCAGAAGTGCTAGTGGGAATCTCAAACCCTGATCTCTTGGTTACCAAGCTAGTGCTCTAACCACTAGGCTACTCCTCCACTCCTTGAACATTAGACTTTTCTAATTTTATTCCCATTTCTCCCAGCCGACCATCTGCCAGTACCAATTTTTGCCTCTTTTCCCCTTCAATCAAGTATATCCCCTCTGTCTTCCTATTTCCCCGTCCCATGTCCAGCATCATCCCTCTGTCTTCCTCCACCCCTCCTTGATCCAGCATCCCTCCCCCCCGTGTCTCTTCCCTACTCCCCACGCAGCATCTTATTCTCTATTTTCTACATCTCTAATAATCCAACACATCGCTCTCTCTCTTCCCTCCCCCTACAGATCCAGCATCTCCCCTAGCTCTTCCCTCCAGCCTGACATGATGCAGTATCTTCTCCCTCTCTCCCCGCCTCCAAGTGATCCACCATGTCCCCACTCTGTCCCTTCACCCTCATGATCCACCGCCTCTTCCCACTCTGCTCCCTGCCCCTTGTGTGATGCAGAATCTCCTCCTCTCTTTCCTCTCCTCACTGATCCAGCATCTCTCCTAGCTCTCCCCAGTGGCCCCCTCCCCTCTTCCCCCCTTGACTGCAATACAATAATTAAAACAAAAGAAAATCAGAAAGGTGTGCAGCTACCGCAAGCCTTGAGGCCCTGCACTATTGGACTTTGCTGTATCTCATCTCCCGCCCCCTGTGATGTACACTTCCTTTTTGAGTTGGTGTGCAGTAGCATAGGTTCAATAGCATAGGGCTGGAAGATTCCAAAGAAATTGTGCGCTTTGCTGTTTTGTGTTTTTTGTTTAATTATTGCCATTGCAGCTGAGGCTCTGCGACGTGCAGGAGCTGCGTCATGGCAGAAAGCATGGTGCTGGATAACGGGTTGGGGGTGGGGGAGACACTGGGGAGAGCTAGGGGAGGTGCTGAGGAGGGGGCAGTAGGTTAGTGGTGCAGAGCACCCTAGTTTCAGGTTGGTGGAGCCCGTGCATCACTGTGTATTGATGACACTATGCCCCTGCTGATCACTTCCCTTCTGCTCTGCTCCTTTCCTCCTGTCCTCCTCTAATCCCACCCCATCCCTCATGTTCTCTCCCTCACCTTGCTCCTTCTCTGTGTCCCTGCCTTTTCCCTTTTGCTCTACCTTCTTTTCTTCTCTCTCTCCCCGCCATGCTCTTTTTTTGTCTCCTGTCTGTCCCTGTCCTGTGCGCCCTGTGCCCTTACGTGTCCTCTTATTTCTGTCCCCACCCCTTCCCTGATGCTGCACCCCCTCACCTGCTCCTCTTACCGGCTCTTCATGTGGCTCTCTCCGTCCTCACGCAGGCGGGACCTGGAGGCTCTGGCTGACTCTTCATTGTGCTCTCTCCTTTTTTTCTGCTGGTGGGACTTGGGGACTCCTGCTGGCTCTTCATCACAGCTCTGTCTCTTTTCTGCAGCGGGGACCTGGGATCTCCCACTAGCTCTTCAGAATATGATGCTGCTCTTCACAGGTGGAGTGAAAGCGTTCACATCTCCTTGTTTGTGCATAGGCAAACAGATGCGTATGATGGGCCTGCAGACAGTCAGACAGTTGGACCCTCCCCAACAAGTGCAATTGCTTAAGTTTAATATGCTTAAAAGTCAAATAATGCATGGTGATACCTTTGTATTGGACTAACTGAATACATTTCTTGACTAGCTCTTGGGAGCTAACATATCTTTCCTCAGGTGAAAAATAGAATGAGCAGGTCAGAGCAAAGGATGTTACTGCCTGAAAACACAAATGGATCCTATATCTGTGCTCTCTAAAACAGTGCACAGACTATTTATTGCATTGGGGGCAATGGCAAGGAAATATGTGTTAGCGCCTTGGGGAACAAAAGAGAGTCACCCATGATTTTAACAGGCAATGATACCACGCGGCAAGCCTAAACTAAATGTACAAGTTATGCGGATAGTGTCTTGATATCACTGCCATCTGGATAACTTTCAGCCCACCCTTTCCCTGCTCTAAACCCAGCTCCCTCTTACACAGATAACATTGGGATATTCTGTCATATTTTTGGCCAGTATTATCCATATAAGTTCCACAGATTCATGGATAGTGAAGTTATATGTTCACCGGCCACCAGTGAACGTATAACTTCATTTGAGTATCGGACCACGGATTTTAAGTTGGCAAATCCCCAACTCACTGTGCTGCTTGGCATTTCATTAACATCAGGAAAAGTACCCAGTGGTGGCGCTCCTATCCCCACTGCATGCCGCAATGCACCCCTGCAGCTGGGCCACTGTGAGCAGCGCGGCAAACTTACGATTCATGAGACTTCAGCCGGGAAAGGAGAACGCCTGGCCCCTGGAGCACGAGGCACTGCAGTACATCAGCTTAATCGTAAGTTTGTTGCACTGCCTTCATGGGCATGGTGGGGATGCACCCCCCTCCTCCCAGCCAGTACCCGGTGCGGGCTGCACCCACCGGCACTGCCCTTGGTGTGCCTCTGATGCCCAGTCAGTTGAAGGAAGCTCAGATGGCACCTCTGCTAAAAAAGAAAAGTCTGTATCAGAGGAGGGTAGGAACTATCAAACGTACCAATTGTGGCAAAAATTATGGAGTTGATGGTAACAGATTAGTTATGAGAGCGTTTGGAACCAGTCAATGATCTTGATCTCTGGATTTAAGGCGGCTTTCAGCATAGAAACCCTGTTTTGATAGATGATGTGTGACAGGGATGGATCAAGATGAATCAGGGTTGCAGCTTCTCCTTGATCTGTCAGCTGCATTTGATACACTGGTTCTCAACCTTGTCCTATCAATCCTTCTGCCAGTCATGCTTTTAAGATGTATAATGAGTAGATACATTTGCATATAGTATAAATCCAGTATATTTAAATTTCATGCAGATTCATTGTGGATATCTTGAAAACTCAACTGGCTAGGTGATCAGTATGACAGATTTGCAATACGCTTTTAAATGTTAGCAGTGAGCAATTTTTTCTCAATGCAAGGTGAATGGAAGTACAGTGGCATGATAGAGGACAGAATGTCTTAGATCATTGGAAGCTTAATGACATGTTATACCTCGAGGCTGCTGCAGAAATGCCTATAAATCTGATTATGTGAATAAATGTGTTTTGTGCATATGCTATATTCTAGGACTCAGGAAAGAGAAAAATAGCAGCCTTTCCATATTGCAGGCTGTAAGCTGCTGTTGCCGGGGAAAGGGCTTCACTTGCAGCTGTGCAAACCATGAGCAGTAGCTGCCACGGTTTTAGAGGTGGAAACCACCTGCTTTGGACTGCATTCCTAAACAACCTGACTCCGGGTCTTCTCAGTGTCGGGTTGTTTGGGAATGCAGCCCAAAGCGGGTGGTAAACTTCATCTAAGGCTTTTCTTTAGTTAAAACAGAGCAGAAGTATTGTTTAGCATTTTCGCTTTTTCAATGTCACTTTCCACGAATCCATCCTTGGCACTTTTGAATCTTGCAATTCCATCTCTGATCTTCCTCTTCTCCTGAATATACCTGAAAAAGGTTTTGTCCCCATGCTTCACATCTTTAGGCATCATTTCTTCTGCCTTTGCTATTATTTCTGTCTTTGTCTCTTTTAGCTTTATCCTGTATTCTTTTCTGTATTCTAAATTTTGTGAAAGCTGTGCTTTTTGCCTTTATTTGTGCAGCCATTTTTTTGGAGTAGGTTTCCTTCTCTTGTTTTTATTTACTTTCCTTACATGTGTATCTGTTGCCCCTTTTATTGCCTCCTTTAGTATAGGCATGAGACCGATGTTCTGAAGGTGGAGTCAGTAGAAGCAGTGGCTGTGGAGGAGAGAGCAGCCATGATTATATGGGTCAGAAACAGGACTGCTGGTGATGACTGGATCAGTGGTAGCCCACGGAGGCTGAGATGAACAGTGCAGCAGCAGTAGTTGAAAAGAGAGACAGAGATGCTAATGAGGTAGAGGTGAATGGGATACAGAGTAGTGGAGACAGCACGGAGGACTGCTAGGGCTGGAAAAGGGAAGAAAGATGTGGATAAGGGGGGAGGGGAAGAGAGATTTAATGGGCTGAGGAGAGGGAGGAGAAATTGGGAGTAGTGAGAGAGAGAGAGCATTAAGAGAAGGAGAGGAAGTGGTGAGGCGGAGGGGATGGGAAGGAAGAGGAGAGGGAAAAGGATTGGTGGGGATGGTATGGGGAAGAGAGAGACTGATGTAGGATGGCTGGGGGAAGGGGGAGAGACTGGTGGAACGTGCAAGTCTATTACAGGCTTTGCTGCTAGCTTCTGACTTTTTAACAGCTTGCTTGTAAGGTCTGTCTGCCTGTATGCATTATTTATTTATTTATCTTACCATTGTTAGAGTGCTGTATTTTTTCAGTACTTTTGTTTGTGATCTTGTCCGGCTTTCCCTCTGTTTTCAGCTGTGTCTGTCTGTCTCTTCCTTATTATCCCACCCTCCCTCTCCACAGCCCACCTGCCCTTTGGCTTAATAGTCTCTTATAGCCGCCCTGTGCTCATTATCATGATCACTCACCTTATCCCCTGCCATCTCTACCACCTATCCTTTTTACTACTTCTGACTCCTGTGCTCCTCTCCATCTCTCTCTTTATGGCTCCTCAACATTTTCTGTTCCTATTACTCATACTCCCTAATTGCCTCCCCCTTATCTCCCCTTTTCCATCCTCACTTCCCTCACCATCTTGTCATCTACCCCATCATCAGCTCTTGGGCTTCACTCTCTCATTCAGCCATCTCCTCTGTCTCTGAAGCAACCTCACCCTCGTTACTGCTGTGTTGTCTCCTCTCTGCCCCACACTCTTATACTCCTTCTTCTTGTCTCTTCCAGAAATATCAACCCCAACCCTGGCCCAACTAGATTTTTATCACATTCCCAAAACAGATCCTCACGCAACAGCTCAAATCTTTTTCATATCTTTCTCCTCTTCCCCCCTCCTCTCTCCCTTTTTCATGTGCCTTGTGGAACGCACACTCCATCTCAAATAAACCTGCCTTTACTCATGATCTCTTTATCTCTAAAGCTCTCCATCTCCTTGCTCTAACTGAGACCTGGCTCCTCCCAGAGGACTCGGCTTTAGTCATTGCTCTCTGTCATGATGGCTATCAATTCTCCCACATGCCTCATCCCACTGGCTATGGTGATGGTGTTGAGATTCTACTGTCTTCTTCCTGTCAATTTAAAGATATACAAGGGATATCAGTAATAGACCAAGAAGGACCAATAATGACAACATGATTGGCACACCTGCAAGGTATCACAAGACTAAACAAACAACCTCAAGAAGAGCTCCCTCACTACTGGCGTCCACACTTTGGAACTTACTCCCAACGGGCCTGAGGGCCTTGAATGACATCATAGACTTCCGCAAGGCCCTTAAAACCCTGCTCTTTACAGAAACCTATGAGCAGACAGACAACAGTCTCCACCCGAACGGTAATGCAACTACCTCCACCAACTCGATGCTCCCTTAGTACTGTCATGTTAAATGTAACCCTCCAATTATGATGCGACCACTTTGATTGTAGGATAAGGTGGTATACAAATCTGTCTAAATAAATAAATAAATTTCAACCCTTCCTTCTGCCTCAGTCTCACTCCTTTCCCTCTTTTGAAGTCCACTCCATCTGACATTTTACTCCACTACCTGTCTGATTAGCTGTTATTTATCGACCCCCTGATAAGTCCACCTCAATCTTTCTCTCTGACTTTGACTCATGGCTTTTCTTCTTTCTGGATTCTTCTTCCTCCTCCCTTATTCTCGGGGATATTAACTTTCATGTTGATAACACCTCTGACCCTTATGCTTTAAAGCACCTCTCCCTTACCTCATCATTCAACCTCCAGCTTTGCTCTACTGCCCCATTCACCATCAAGACCACTGCCTCAACCTTGTATTCTTCTCTAATTGCTTACCCTCAAATTTTTGTACCTCATTTCTTCCCTTATTGGACCATCACCTGCTAAGCTTCACTCTTCATCACCCGCCAACTCCACCTCACCCTGTTTCCTCCAAACTCTTTAGAAATCTAAATGCCAAATGTAATGGGCCAAAAGTTTTTATATATTTTCCATTGGCTCTCTCCTCACCTCTTTCCTCCACTATGTCATCTGAGTCTGTTGATGAGGAAGTAGCTTCCTATAACACTGCACTCTCCTCTGCTCTGGATGCTCTTGCTTTGCCCATGCCACCTCCTGCGAGGTGCACTGTACGTCGACCCTGGCTGTCTTCTACTACCTGCTATCTATGTTCCTGTGCCTGCTCAGCTGAGCATGTTTGGCTCAAATCTTGCACCCTTGCAGACTTTCTACATTTCAAATTCATGCTTATCTCTTTCCAGTCAGCCTTAGCACTTGCCAAACAAGACTATAATGTCCATCTGACTAACTCTTTTGTCTCTGACCCTCGCTGTCTTTTTACAGCTCTCAACTCTCTCCTTCGCCTTCGACCCCTCCCTCCCTTTTTGCCCAAACCCTGGCTGACTACTTCCATGACAAAATCCACAAGATCACACTCCAAATCCCCACAAGGTCAGCTACTTCCCCTCCTCCCCCTCCTCCCCCTCTTTACTCCCAACTTCCTCTGCTACCCTTTCTTCCTTTTCTATGATCTCTGAGGAGGAAACCACTCAACTTCTTTCCTCTTCCAAACTCACTACCTGCTTCTCTGGTCCTATTCCCACCCATTTCCTTAGCTTCATCTCCTCCACTATAGTCTCTTCCATCTCTCATATTCTCAACCTATCGCTCTCCACTGCAACTTTCCCTGCAGCCTTCTAGCATGCTGTGGTCACTCTTCAAGAAACCTTCACTGGACCCTACCTGTTTTTCTCACTATCGACTCATCTCCCTCCTCTCTTTCATTTTTAAACAACTTGAGCATGCGATTCACCGCCATTACCTTAACTTTCTCTCCTCTCAAGCCCTTCTCGATCCTCTACAATGTGGCTTTCATACTTTACATTCTACTGAAATGGCTCTTACCAAAGTCTCCAGTGATCTGTTCTGGCAAAATCCAAGGGTCTTTACTCAATCCTCATCCTTTTTGACCTTTCTGCTGCTTTTGACATTGTTGACCACAACCTTCTCCTTGATACCTTGTCCTCGCTTGGTTTTAAGGGCTCTATGCTATCCTGGTTCTCTCCTTATCTCTCCCATCTCTCTTTCAGTGTTTATTCTGGTGGATCCTCCTCAGCTGCTATTCTGCTCTCAGTTGGTGTACCCCAAGGATCTGTCTTGGGTCCACTCGTTTTCTCTCTCTATACCCAGCCCCTTGGCACATTCATCTCTTACCATGGCTTTCAGTACCATCTTTGTGCTGATGACGCCTCTCTACACCTGAAATCTCTCAAGCACTCCAGGCCAGGATCTCTGCCTGGCTTTCTGACATTGCTGCTTGGATGTCTCACCGCTGCTTGAAATTGTACATGGCCAAAACTGAGCTGCTTCTTTTTCCTCCTAAACTCCTCCTCTCCCCTTCCTCCTTTCTCACTCTCTGTGGATAACTCTCTACTCCTCCATGTCTTCTCAGCTTGCAACCTTGGAGTCTTCGTTGACTCCTCTTTCTCCTTGTCCACACACATCAACTGATTGCTAAAACCTGCCGTTTCTTTCTCTACAACATCAACAAAATTTGCCCATTCCTTTCTGAGCACACTACTAACACTTATCCACTCCTTAGTCACCTCTCGTCTAGACTATTGTAACCTACTCCTTGCTGGTCTCCTCTGAATCATCTCTCTCCCCTTCAATCTGTTCAACACTCTGCTGCATGGCTAATCTTCCGACAGTCTCCTCATGCTCCTATTAACCCTCTTATCAAGTCACTTCATTGGCTGCCTATCCATTTCCACATCCAGTTCAAACTTCTCCTACTGACCTATAAGTGAATTCACTCTGCAGCTCCTCCCACCTTTCCTCTCTTATCTCTCCCTACACCCCTCCTTGAGAACTCCGCTCTTCTGGGAAATCGCTTCTATCTGTGCCCTTCTCTTCTCTTGCTAACTCCAGACTTTGCTCCTTTCACCTTGCTGCTCATTATGCCTGGAAAAAACTGCCTGAGTCTGTACGTCAGGCGCCTTCTCTGACCCTTTTCAAATCCATGCTGAAACCTCACCTCTTCGCTGCTGCTTTCACCTGATCTCCTTTCTGTTTCCTTACCATTCCCCCTAGATGTATCCCATGTCTACAGCTCCGGTGTTGTCTGTCTTGACTAGATTGTAAGCTCTGATGAGCAGGGACCATCTTTTACATGTGTCTATGCAGCACTGCATGCGTCTTGTAGTGCTATACAAATGTTCAGTAGTAGGGTAGTAGTAGTAGTAGTAGAAACAGGTTGGGGAAGAATGGTATGAGGTTGTTGGGAGCAGGGTTGTCATTGTGTGGGGAAAAGAGAATGGTGGAGTCAGACTGGGGGTCCTCACACTATTTGGAACTTAATAAGGGGCCTGCACAGTCAAAAATGTGGGGAAACCCCTAAATTAGGCCATTTGGGTAGTTGCATCTTGAACCCATTGTTATGAGGGCAATAGCATTTTATTTTGACATATTGTTGTGGAGGAAAGATCAGGGGGTCAAATCACGGATGAAATGTGACAGGCTGATTAAATCCTAATTTAGATTAATGATGCTAATTACATAAACTTTAGTTAAGTTTTTATATAATCAAATTAATGATCATCTAGCCACTTTAACATTCATTAAAGTCACTGCAACAAAATAAATTAATTCAATAGAAAGACAAACATTTTGTTCATTTGTTGCAGTTCACTGCTAATGTGGTATAATGATTAACAAGGTAACATATTTGGAATTCATAATTAATGCTTTAATATTAGTTAATGCAGCTATATTATGCTTTAAAAATATATTTTTCTACTACATGAACTTGCATACTTAATCTTTGAATATCTTAGGTATATATGTAGGTACTTTTAGTAAGAAAATAATTTGTCTTCTTATGTCGAAGAACTTGCTAGTACCAGGAATTGTATATGGTTTGGTCTGTAGTTCTAATACTTGTCTTCTTCCGGAAGCAGCAGATCAGTAGACTGCTATTTATAAGGAATTTTTTTATGGGCCAAAAGTTTTTATATTATCAGAATCTTATGGGATGAAGATTTGATTCCTTATAAACTTACAAAATTCTTCACAAATTTCAAGTTATGCAAAGGTGTAAATGGAGTAATTTAAAGAAAGCAATGCAATTCTCTATGAACACACAGGAATAAGTCCTCGCATATGGGTGATATCCCCTGATAGTGCCCCATGCGGGAACGCAATCCAGCTTCCTATTGGAAGTTTTTGGGAGCCTCCATCGCACATGCGTGCCTGTCTTCCCACTCCCTGCAGTGTCATCTTATTCTCAGTTCACTTTTTCCACGGAGCCCCATGGACGGGGTTGTTGTTTTATTTATTTTTATTTATTTATTTACATTCTCTTATATACCATGCTATTCTGCATCAGTGCGGTTTACATTGAACAAACTGAAATTACATTGAACAGGGCATTATAACTTGGAGATAACTATTTTACAGGGAACATGGGCTATGGAGGGTTAAGTGGCTTGCTATGGAGGGTTAAGTGGTTTTCTCTATTTTTGTCTCTATTTTTTCTTTTTTTGTTTTCTGCCAGTTCCACCTGTCATCAGGGCGCTGGTTCCACCAGCGCTGGCCATTGTTTGGGAATTTTCTTTTTTCTTTCTTGCCTTGGAAGGTTTTTTAAACTTTTTCTTGGGCTTTTTTTTCGCTGGTCAGTATTGAGCTGTTTGACCTTGCGATGGTTGTTTTTCCGGTCTTGTCAAAACCAGCCAGTGGCTTTAAAAAGTGCACCTGCTGTGCACGCACCATTTCCGTGACAGACCATCACATTTGGTGCATCCAGTGCCTTGGCCCTGACCATGAGCCCTCGACTTACTCTCTGTGCTTTCAGATGACCAAGAAGGGCCTCAAGGGCCGGGAGAAGCAGTGTGAGTCCCTTTTTGGGTGACAGACCCAGCGTCCTTGGCACCACCATTGACATTTACATCGATGCCCTCGAGGGGCGTCGCCTGGCACCCATGCTTTTTCAGAGCTGAGAGGCCATGGCAGCATGGATCGGGGGCTCTCCATCAAAGTCCCATTGGAGCCTCAGGAAGACTCATCATTTGCCTTATCCGCATCTAAGGGGGCAGCTGGAGACCGTGCCAATCTGGGGCACTGACACCAGAGCCTCTCTTGGCGTGAGGCAGAGGGCAATGGCCAGGAGCAGCCTGCAGAGGTGGCCTAATAGGAGGAATTGACTCCCAGAGCCCCAGAGGGCCATTGGCATTGTCCTGATGCTCGTACCATCATGGAGTCCCCAGAACGGATGCCAGAGTTGGTGGCCGAGAGGGTTGCCCCGGCCCTGATGCCCTTGGAGACTGCGGTGCTGAATGAGCACCTGAGGGCCCTTGAGGTGTACATGGCAGCTCTCTAGACTGCATGAGCTCCGGTGGCATCGCCACCAGCTATGCAGCCTATTCTGGAGACCCATGCTCTCCCTGCCGAACCAAGGATCTTGGGTCATGATCAAAATCCACCCCGGATTGAACCGCGATATCCCTCTTGAGTGTCTCAGGCACCGATGCCCCTGTGCAAGGGCGCTCAGGGGAGGACCATCATTGGTACTGCCAGTGCCTAGTGCCTCCGCTGGAGCAGATGCGGCACCGAGAGGAGATGAGATACTTTGACTTCCTCTCAAAGTTGGACTCTGATGGATGGGAGACAGAGGAGGATTCACCGGTCACCAAGGAGGAGTCCCTGGACATCCCCTTAGAGCTATCAATACCATCTGGGATATGGCAAAGGCGATTCCCTTCTCCCTGGATGCAGAGGATGAGCCGAAGGTGGAGGAAATCGAGATCCTTCAGTACCGTATCTTGCAGCACCTCCTGCTCAGGATATAGGAGAACCCGATGTCGGTGCTGGCCATCAGCCGCTAACTCGACTCGATGTATGTGGTGCAAAAGACCACCCGGTTTCAGAAGCCTCAACTGCCGCACCATTCCCTGATGGTGGAGTCTGCCATGTAGCATGTCAGAAGTTCTAGCAGGGAGCAGAGGACACTCGATGACTTTGGATGGCGCTGCTTACAGAGCTCCATGCTGGTCGCCTGCACCTTGTCCTACCAGCTCTACATGTGGATGTTCTTAAAGGACATGGGGTTCCTGGTATATTTCAGCTCCCTTATCCTGCCGATGTGCTTGGAGATCTTCTGTGTCCTGGTGGGCCATGGGAAGAATGAGTCCAAGTACATGATTCATGGAACCTATGGTGCATTTGAGTTGATAGGCAGGGTGGTGGCAGTGGGCATCAGGGCATGCCTGCTAGACTGGCTCTAGTCTCTTTGACTTGGAACAGTGGGTTCAGGAGATGCTGGTGGACATGCTATGTACAAGCGAGAACCTCTTCGGAAAGCACATTCAATAAAGGGCGGCCAAAATAGAGATAGAGCAGATGACCATCTCTCGCCTCTCACGCAAGATAGCTGATCCCGCCAAGAAGCATCAAGGCAAGAAGCCTTTCTACAGGCCAAAGCGCCAGTACTATCAGAGGCCACATGTGGCTCAGCCCAAGATGCACGCCCAGCGCCAGCAGTGCTGATCCAAGTCGCAGAAGTCCCAGCTCGTGCCTCAGCCACAGCTGGGGGCAGGGTTTTTATGTCTTCGTCTGGAGCATAGGCAGTCACCTGCTCGCCCGGGGGTGCCCTCTGATGTGGGCGGCCAGTTTGTCCACTTCGCGCACAGGTGGCCCCTCATCACCATGAACATCTGAATGCTACAGATAGTATGGGATGGATATCTGATGCATTTTGCCCAGCTCCTGCCCCCATCCCTCCCAGAGGAATACCCTCTAGACCCGCACCATCGCGGTCTCTTCTAGGCAGAAGTCCCCACCCTGCTGGCTGAACTGGCCATCGAGTTGGTGCCCCCGGCTCAGATAGGATGGGGATTCTACTCCTGCTACTTCCTCATCCCCAGGAAGACAGGGGGTTCTGGCCTATCCTGAACCTCCAGGGACCTGAACTGCTTTTTGGTTCGAGAAAAGTTGAAGATGGTCTCTCTGGGTACCTTGCTCCCATATCTCCTTAAGGGCAATAGGATATGCTCTCTGAATCTGAAGGATGCGTACACACACATCCTGATCCATTCCCTTCACAGATAGTACCTGCAGTTTCTGCTGGGTGGCCAGTACTTTCAGTACCAGGTGCTGCCCTTCGGGCTGACTTCATCCCACGGGGTCTTCACGAAGTGCCTAGTAGTCATCGCCGCTTACCTCCAGATCATGGGAGTCTTCGTCTTCCCCTATTTAGATGACTGACTAATAAAGGCCTCCATGCTGGGAGGCATGCAGCAGTCAACTCACCTGACAATTCAGGTGTTCAAGCAGCTCTGTTTTGTGGTCAACTATCTCAAGTCTCATTTACAGCCATCACACCAGCTAAAATGAATTTGGGCTCTCCTGGACATCATGTGGGCTTGCGCCTTTCTCCCAATGAACCGCTTAAAGCGGCTTATGGAGGTGGTCTCTGCCATCTGTCAAAGGTGGTACACCATGGCGAGAGGGATGCTGCATATGTTGGGCCACATGGCTTCCTTGGTACATGTGACCCTCATTGGTCCAACTCAGAATGTGCCATCCTTCAGATGTTCGTCTGTCTTGTCCTTGGAAAAAGTTGATTTTTTTTCTCTTCAAGTTTCATACCTGCCTCCGGTCTCTCTTCCTGCCACCTGACCTCGCTGCCACGGAGTCGAGTTCAGGTCTATTTTTGTAGTTTTTCGTTTCTTTAATTTTCTGGCGTCTTCGTGCCTTTTTCCCAACTGACAGCCTGGTGTCTTTGACCTCACAGGGGTACTTTTTTCCCCCATTGCTACCAGTGGCTTTAAGAAGTGTGATCGGTGCTCAAAAATTATGTCTTTGACCAACACACACGACTGCTGTCTCTGCTGCCTCGTGCCAGACCACGATCTGGCAGCATGCTATTTTTGCAGGAGGATGTCCAGCAAGGTCCTCAAGAGCTGCCAGCAGCAGCATGATACATTTTTCCCTGAGTCCCCAGTGCCTCTGAAGGCTAGGGCCTCATATGAAGCCTCAACACCTTGGATTGCCCCTTCCAAGTCTGAGCCCCATCTTGGGCCTTCAGAAAGGGGGTCTCCCTCGAGGGAACTCTGGAAGAAGAAGAAGCCCTCAAAGGCGGCATCCTTGGACAGATCTGACCGACCCGGTGTCCCCTGGGCCAGGTCCTGCAGTCCAAGACGCCCGTCTGAGGCATCGGAGAAGGAGCGGCCTGCAAAGGTCCCCCGGAAGGATTTGACATTAGAACGGTCTTCGTCCCCAGACAACATCCTCGTCAAGGATTTCCCTTTGGGGGAGCCGGTGCCAGGCCCGAGTCCCTCGGTGCCTGCGCCGAAGGTTGCAGAGCCTTCTGGCCTGGAGTCCAGAATGGCAGCCCTGGTGCGCAGTTTGTCTGCCTTCATGGACCAGCAGCAGGCATTGTTGTCCGGTATGACTGTTTTATCCGCCCTGACTACTGGGCTCTTGATGATGAAGACATCCCCGGAGGCTAAGCCAATCCTCAAGGTCCTTCGGCCTTGTATTGATCCTTGACAAAGGTCTCGATCCGATTTTCACTCGATTAGACCACGATCATCCCCGGCAAGTGTGCTGGGCATTGGCCGCGGAGCATCGGGAGCCATGAGGACCTCGGAGCAGCCATCCTACGAGTCCTTGACGGACTGCTTCGAGTGGGAGATGGAGGATGAGGAATCCTCCGATACCCATCGCCATCGCGATATCCCATTACACTCTCCCATCTTGGAGCTTTGATGGCAGTCCCCGCCGGATGATGTGGGCTTCCTTGATTTTATCAAGGATATGTCTAAGGCCCTGGTGTTCTCTACTGAGTTGGAGGAGGACTCTTGGGTGAATGAGTTGGAAATCCTCCATTACGAGGCTCCTCCGAGGGAATAGCTCACGGTGCCCATCCCTCCCATCCTAGAATGGTTGATGCTCCGTATGTGAGAGACACCGGTATCGGTGCCGGTGGTGAGCAAACGGCTCGACTTGATGTATCGAGTCCACTGGAGTCCAGGCTTCCAGAAATCATAGCTGCCACATAACTCCATGGTGGTGGAGTCGGTCATGCTTCGGCTGAAAAGCCAGAAGATGCACTCCTTCTTTCCCCCCTGGCAGAGAAGCCCATTGTCAGCATACATGACATAGGAGTCATGGCTTTTTCCCCAGACCCTGGATTCCATGCAGCTGTGGACTCTGGTGATTTCAATCTCCAAAGGTAATAGGACAGTTTACAAGATGAGATTAACTCTGACCCCCTGGTGATTTCAGTCTCCAAGGCCTGTCTGAAGCCCCTCCTTGCTAAATCAAGAATGGCAGACCTCAAAGGGAGTGGCTAGAAACAATAGCAGACCTCAAGGGGAAGTGCTGGAAGAGGATTCAATTCACTATAAAGGACAGAAACACTTCCTCTTGCTCTCTCTCTCTTCCACCATTCATCGGACATGAAGGACAGGAGGCTCTGATAATCAATTCCCTTCACCCCTCCCCCGCTCTCTCTCTCTCTCTCTTGCCATGAGGCTCTGACCCACATGTTCTGGCCTCTCTCTCTCTCACACTTCACACATGCATATGCACATGCACATGCACACACAGATTCATTGATGCACACTGAAACAGCTCTGTAACAATCACTATATACCTCTGTTCAATACCTATGTAATAAGCCTATTTCTACATAAAAAACCTTTCTCCAAGCCACACCTGTTTGGTTGTTTTATTACAAACCCTACTACCTCTGTGAAGTGAAATGAACCCAGGACCTACAGGAGAGTAACTTGATTACATCTTACACTTTATGGGGGCTCGTCTTTATGGGGGCTGTCCGGAACCCCCCGGTTTAACTATCGGCCAGGCTGATGAATTGCATGTGGAAGAAATAGGTCTAATCAGACCCCTCTCCTCCAGTATCTTCACAATTTTAGTCACTGGTTCTATAGCCTGATGAGGTACTGGGTATTGCTTCTGTGGTGGAGGATCCTCACCTTCCAACAGTATTTCTGTGTGCATTTTCCCACAATCTAACTTGTCTGAGCCCAGACTGGAATATCAGCCACTTCTGAGGGAATTACACACAGATCATACTGCTGAGCTTCCTTGGTGCACTGAGTTGCTAACTGCATGGGAATGACTTCATGCACTAAAGTTTTAGAAGCACTTGAAGTTCCTGAATACTGCCACAATTTAAGATTAGCCATATCCACCACCAAATTTAACTGGTTGGGAACATCAATTCCAATTATTTCTTTTGGTGTGTTTACTATAGTGGAGGCAGTGGTTTCCAACATTTCCTTATTTTGTTCACTGTGCACAGGGATACCCCATTTAACTGGGATAGCCACACATTTGCAAGCTGTGTCATTAATTCCTTGAATTTCATAAATTTCCATATTTTTCTGATCTGCAGTGGGAGAAGCTCTGTTAGTAAAACTAATTCCAGCCCCTGTGTCAATCAAAGCTAATTTATCCTGACCCCCTGTTCTGCTGATAACATTGGGGCGTGCACAAGAGTCCAGTATCAAGGGTGTTACAAGCCTTAAACTGTGTCCTGGGCCTGTATCCATTTCATCATACAGAGGCTCTGGAATTGAGTCCTCTGCTGAGATAAAGGAGGCAGGCTGGGCTATGAAGGCTTGAGACATTTTGATATCTGAACCCAGAAGGTCAGGACACCCCTATGCACTAGCCTTGTGTTTGTCCTGAGCTGCTTGTAAATCCTGTTTTAATTTATCTATTTCTATCTGCAGTATATGTTTGTCTTGTTCCCATTTAGTTTTCTCCTTTTCTAGCCCATCTCTCTGTGCTTTGAGCTCCTGAAAAGGAATGTAACCTGAGGAGTTTCTAAAAGTACCTCTGCCATGTGCTCTCCAAGGTGTGTGTCCTCTGTCTGTGTTTCTTGTGTACTGAGAGGATCCCTCGGCTTGCCACTTAGGTGTGTGTCCTCTGTCTGTGTTTCTTATGTACTGAGAGGATTCCTTGGCTTGCCACTTCCGTGCTTCTGATACTGTTATTACCTGCGAGGGCTGGGTCTTCCAAACAGAACCAATTCTGAGCATTAAAGTATCAAAAGGGGTTGCTTCAGGGTCTTCAGAAAATAACAGAAGGTGTTTTGTAATCTCAGGGGATAGCAATTCTAATAAAAATTCCTTATGCATGCTCTCCCCATAATCTTCTGCCTTGGGCCAGGACTCCTGCTCATTAAGAACTGCTTTTAAAATCCAGGCTCTATATGCAAACTGTTCCAGTGTATCATTTGGTAAAGGTGAAATAATTTTAAATACTTGCATTGGGGAACAGTGAAATAGTTTCTCAGTACCCCTTTTAACCAACTGGTATGGGTGAGTGAGAGAGCCAACTCTATAATAGTGTGGCCCCAGAGCCAAATGCATAAGTCTATCAAAGTCTGATTGTTTTCTTCTGTATTTCCCTAGACCCCAGTGAATCAGAATATCAGTCGCCCATTTACACCACTGATTTACATTAAGAGGCATAGGACCAATTTTCTCAATTATTCTTTCTATATCTCTATCTTTTAAATTGTCCTGCAGCATTACTTTAACTGGTGCTCTGAGTTCAGCACTGGGTGCCATGTCTAAGTCATCTGAATTATCCTCCTGATACAGATCCTGATTATTGCTCTGTTCTGACTGAGATAAACTGTCAGTCCTAAGTCCAGCTATGCATACTTTAGTATTCTTTTGTTTGTCAGTAGCTTGTATGCATTGCTCATAAGGTGTGTCATAGGCATAAGGGGCTGAGGGAGGAGTGGGTGTTGGCTTTTGTCTTACAGAGGCCAATTGATCCTTAACGTGACTCAATTCAAGTTTAAGTGCTTCTATTTGCTCACTAACAGTTATAAAAGAATTTGTGGCTTGTATCACTTGAGTTCTTTGTATAGAGATGCAAATTTGTGCCTCTTCAAGGTCTTTGGTCAATTGGGTACACTGAGAAGTCAGTTCAGAGTTGTCCTTTTTCATGCTAATGAATCCCCTGCACATGCCTTGGATAAAAAGGCATTTTCTTTTATTTGTTTTCTTTTTGAATTCTTGATCATGGTTTAACATTTGTCTTTGAATATTATACCATGATGACTCAGGGAATTCACCTTCAAAGGGACCCCCTTTCCTCGTACAGTATGAAATTACAATTTCTTTAAGTTCTTTAAAATCAAAGGCTTCCATATTTGATACTGCAGAAAAGCTGTAGTTGGACTATCTCAAATGTGTAACCTTAGAAGGAGGAATGCTCACTTTTCTGAAGAAGTGAGACTTAGAATTATAGTTGGAATGGTATAAATTTTATGGGTGTTCAGTAAAGAGTACTGGCATACAGACCACGCCTTAAAATTATACCTGAATAAAAAGTGCTTATCACCTTTTTAACAGGGTGGACGTTTAGGGTGAAGTTATAGTAAGAAGGGTGTTAGGAGATTAACAGAATTGTATCAATTGCAGCCAGCTTTAAGCCTGCTCTCACTAAGATAGTTACTGACAGGAGACAGAGAAATAAAAGTTAAAAGGGACAGGAGGTAATAGCTTTATCAGGAAAGATGTATATTGTATTCAATGAGGGACTGTTTACCTGTGTACCACTTCCAAACTAAATCTGGACTATCTCTCTGTCTTTTCTTAGCAGCTCAAATAATATAGCAAGCCTATACATCATAATAAGACAATTGCAAGCCACTCTGTGTGATGTCTTTAAAATTCTAAATGCTTACAGAGCCTTTTTGACAATAAAAATCTCACCTTGTCTAACCCACAAAACAAATTTATCACTGGAACTGTTCACTAAATAGTGTCTAAGTGTCATCCAGTCTGTCAATTGTAAATGGTCACAAGGACTTTTGATTCTGTCTGAAATCTACTTAATGTATTATACTAAATTATTACTTACCCAACTGGAGGTCTGCTGTGAAATCCGAGAGACGAGCCCCCATAAAGACGTACGATGTAATCAAGTTACTCTCCTGTAGGTCCTGGGTTCATTTCACTTCACAGAGGCAGTAGGGTTTGTAATAAAACAACCAAACAGGTGTGGCTTGGAGAAAGGTTTTTATGTAGAAATAGGCTTATTACATAGGTATTGAACAGAGGTATATAGTGATTGTTACAGAGCTGTTTCAGTGTGCATCAATGAATCTGTGTGTGCATGTGCATGTGCATGTGTGAAGTGTGAGAGAGAGAGAGGCCAGAACATGTGGGTCAGAGCCTCATGGCAAGAGAGAGAGAGAGCGGGGGAGGGGTGAAGGGAATTGATTATCAGAGCCTCCTGTCCTTCATGTCCGATGAATGGTGGAAGAGAGAGAGAGCAAGAGGAAGTGTTTCTGTCCTTTATAGTGAATTGAATCCTCTCCAGCACTTCCCCTTGAGGTCTGCTATTGTTTCTAGCCACTCCCTTTGAGGTCTGCCATTCTTGATTTAGCAAGGAGGGGCTTCAGACAGGCCTTGGAGACTGAAATCACCAGGGGGTCAGAGTTAATCTCATCTTGTAAACTGTCCTATTACCTTTGGAGACTGAAATCACCAGAGTCCACAGCTGCATGGAATCCAGGGTCTGGGGAAAAAGCCATGACTCCTATGTCATGTATGCTGAAACCCATACCTTGGACACCCTCGACAGAAAGTGTTATCAGGGCTCGATGCTCATCTGCTGCATCCAGGCCTATCAGCTGTACATGGGCATGTACCTGAAAGACCTGCCGAAGGAACTCGCCAGGTTCTCAGCTGGTCTCTCCAAGGAACCCCTGAAGTGGTTCAAGAACCTGGCCAAGGCAGTCCGTGAGTGCTCCAAGTTCATGTCTCGGGAGGCCTATGATGGGTTCTTGTCGACGGCTCGAGTAGCGGTGGTGGGCATCGGTGCATGATGCCAAGCTTGGCTACAGTCGTCTGACTTCGAGCAGTGGGTTCAGGACAAATTGGTCAATGTCCCATGCCAAGGAGAGAATCTCTTTGGCAAACCCATGACTGACAAGGCTGCTGAGCTGGAGACCAAGTTCATTACGAGGACCAGGCTCTCTAAAAAGACTGCTGCCCTCCCCGACGGAAGGGCTTGGATAGAAAGTTCTTCTACCTGAGGAAAAGGGCTGCTTACAGAAATTACCCACCTTTTCAGGCCTCCTCAGCTCCCCAACAGGGTCAGCAGGCCAAGGGACATGGCATGGCCCTCATAAGAGAAGGCTTCAAAACCCCAGTGGAGAGTTTTTGACTCCTTGAGCATAGCCTCTCAACCCCAAGGAGATCAGCAACCCACTGGGGGAGGTCTGGCCCAAGAGAAGTGGTTGACCATCACTACCGACTCCTGGGCACTTTGGGTGGTCAGGGAGGGTTGTCTCCTCCACCTCCCCTTATTTTCTGGTGGTCAGGGAGGGTTATCTCCTCACCTCCCCTTATTTTCCAGGAGAGCCTCCCAGGTCTCCCTCCACCGGGACCTTCTACTGAAGGAGTTGGCAGGTCTTCTTGAGGACAAAGCGGTGGAGCCGGTGCCCTACCATCTCCAGGTACTTTCTTGTGCCAAAAAGAACAGGGGGCCTAAGGCCCATCCTCGACCTGAGCAACCTCAACAAATTCCTGGTGAGGGAGAAGTTCAAGATGCTCTTCCTTGGATCATTGCTGCCCTACCTCCAGCAGGGAGATTGGCTATGCTCCTTAGATCTCAAGGATGTTTATACCCACGTCTTCATTCACACCAAACACAGGCAGTACCTGCGGTTCATAGTAGGAGTCAGGCACTATCAGTACAGGGTGCTCCCTTTCAGCTTGGCTTCTGCCCCAGGGGTCTTCATAAAATGCCTGGCAGTCGTGGCCGCCTTCCTCCAGGGGGTCTTTGTCTTTTCCTACCTGGACAATTGGTTCATAAAGGGAGGCACGGCCTCAGAGGTGTAGCAGGCTACCGCATGCACCATCCAGATTTTGCAGCACTTGGGCTTTGTCATAAACTACCCCAAGTCTCACCTCCTCCCAACACAATGTCTGAAGTTCATAGGGGCAAAGCTGGACGCTCTCCAGTCAAAGGCCTTCTTGTGTTCCTCGTCTCATGGTCAGAGGCCCTCATGTACGCCTTCCCTTCCATGCCGCTGACTGCCAAAACCTTGTTCAGGACCCTCTGCAACAAGGCCTCGCTCATCCTGAAAGCCCCTCAGTGGCCCAGGCAACCGTGGTTCCCGTTGCTCCTCCGATTGGGGACCTCGCTGTCCCCTAACGAGAGGCCAACAGTGGCCAGTCCAGGTCACAAATACTTGACAGTTCTCAAAAAGACACACAGGTTCCACAATGCTTATACTGGGGCAAGCAGTGAATTTCCTGGGTCCCCTTTAATATTGGTTTATGCACCTTTCCTCCAGGAACTTGTCCAAACCTTTTTTTAAACTCGGCTACACTAACAGCTTCTACTACATGCTCCAGTAACGAATTCCAGAGTTTGATTACGCATTGAGTGAAAAAATATTTTCTCTTATTAGTCTTAAACAGCTTCATTGCATGTCCCCTAGTCTTTCTACTTTTTGATGGCGTAAACAATCGATCTACGTTTACCCGTTCCACTCCATTCATTAATTTATAGACTTCTCTCATATCTCCTCTCAACTGACTCTTTTTCAGGTTGAAGAGCCCTAACCTTTTAAGGCTCTCCTCATAGGGGTATCCGTCCACCCCCTTTACAATTTTGGTGGCTCTTCTCTGCACCTTTTCTAATTCTGCTATACCAGAATTGCGCACAATATTCAAGGTGCGTTTGCACCATGAAACGATACAGAGACATTATAATATAGTTTTATGGTTTTAGGCACTTGATATACCGCCTTTACTGTGTGTATTAAAGCATTTTACAGATATATTCTAATAGGCACTTTGTTTTATTCTCCACTCCTATAAGAAGGGCAGGAGCTCTTCTCTTTTGCACTTCTCATAGGCCCAAATAAAGATAGCCATGATCCCACGGTGCTGCACCCTAATGAGAGGTTAGAGGGGAGTACCTCGTGACAGTAGCTTTTTCGATGTGTTCGCTGGATTGCTCCTACCTTAGACGACCAGAGATTGTAAGGTTAGTGCAGAGGGAGGGATACCACTGGACTCCCCCCCCCCTCACTTTGCTGCCTGGCTAGCCGGGATTTGCTTTTTCTTAAGGGAAGAAGGGAGGGGGAGGGTGGGAGGACATGGGGCCCCCACCCTTTTACATCTGCATCAGCGGGAGGACTTTTTAAAATTGGGGGTTGCACTGCTCACACCTGTGTAGCTCCCGATCCATCAGGAGCTGTCCCGGGGGGATCGGTTTTTAATGTGGGCACACACTTAACTTTTTTATATTGTTGGTGCCACTGACAGTATTGTTGGGGGGAAGACCTGATTACGGCATGGGGAGGTCTGATTGCCTCCACAGCTTTGCCCATGTTATTGGGCCTCCCAGCAGATAACGCCACCTTTTGAGATTATGTTACCTGCTGCCGCAATCGGGCCCTATTTTGGCAGCCAGCACATGAAATCTTTTTCTCGCAGTGCTGCCAAGCATGGCCACCCCCACTCACCACCCATATCCCGCTCCTAGGAAGCTGCACTGTGGGAAGTTCAGATACTGCGAAAAATTGCCTGTGACATTTGATTTTTCCACAGGTTAGCTGCTACTGCTGGCTAACATTGGATTAATGCCCCAAAGTAGCAACGAATGCACTTTACAATAGTAAACATACCCCACAGAGTGATTTCTTTGGGGGCACCATTTATCTTTATTTAGTTCAGGATTGCACAGGCTGTCCCCAAACTTTTAGCAAAGGATTGTTAGAAAAATATCCCTGTCTTGCTCTTTATTATAACCAGAGATAGTCATGCTCTTTTGATTGGAGGCCAGGATCACCTACTGGGGACCTAAAACTCATTCCTTATCGTCCCTCCAGTCCAGTCCAGTCCCTTTCCTCTGGGTTGTGCTCCACTTCCAGCAGCTTGGAGGCTGAGCTCATCATCAATTTGATGACCCTCTGGTATAAATACCACTGGCACCACCCACCAGCACCAGTAAGCTCAGTCTCCAAGCAGCTGGAGGGAAGCGGTAAGCCAGGGGTCAAGGGTTACTGGAGAGACAGTTAGGCCTTAGGAGTTTAGCATTTAGAGCTCCTGTGCCTTGGGTTTAGCTTTTGTTTTTAATTTATTTGATTTTTGGGAGCTAATTTCTCTTAATTTAATTTGATTTAATTTAAATTTAGTTATTTGGTTTCCTCTCACTTGGTCCTCAGGACAGGTGTGAGCCCCCCCCCCCCCCCAGTTCTTTCCTCCCCTCGGGCTCTGAGAGAGGAGAAAGCTTGCCGGCAGCTGCATCAGGGCAGTGAGCAGGAGGAGGAAGCAAGCAAAGTCCCCCTTCTTGGTGTGTGGTCGAGGGAGTGCCGGCTGCTACACATCGGAGTCCTGCCTGCCTGTTCCGCCTCATGCCGAAGCCCTGCAGGCGGCTGAGCGTGGGGCAGAAGAATTGCTGACAACGCAGGTGAACGGCTCCTTGTAAGCAAGGAAATCCCGGCAAAGGAGCTAGAGCAGGCAGGGACAGTGGCGGCCAGCCGCGCGGCATGTTGGGTGCCGCGCGCCCGCCGACAGGGTGGCTCAGCGCGGCCTGCTCCAGCACGTGTAAGCAGCATCTGCAGGAGGTAGGTGCTTGGTTTCTTCACGTGCTTTTGCGTGTCCTTTGGAGGAAAGGTAGAGTTTGGGTTCCCTTTCTTAGGGTGCGTTTCAGGCACTCAGTCTGAGTTTGTTATTGAAAAAAAATAAATAAAGAAAAAAAAGAAAAAAGAGAGATAAGGAGGAAGGTGTTGGCAGTTACAGACATAGTTATAGGATATTGGAATATCTCTAGTATTGGAAGTTTGTCTTAAGGGCACTGCACCATTCCAGGTAGGCCGCAGTGCCTGGTCTGTGGCACCAGGCGGGGCACGATGTCGGAAGCAGGGGTCTGCAGAGGCTGTGCTGCAGAGGCTGCTTCAGTGGAGCAGGAAATGCAAGTGGGTATATCCCAGGAATTGCGGACTTCCCCCTCCCAGGGGTCAGGGGATCCTCTGGAAGTGAGAGGTGAACGGGCTTCTCCTCTACCCTTAACTGTGGAACTGCCGGGCCCTTCTCTGTCACAGCCCACTCCGTCTATGTCCTCGGAAGAAGGTGGTGGATGGGGGGGCTTCTCCCTGGAGTTTGTTCTACTGCTGCACAAGGCATTTTGTTTGTGGCAGCAAGGGGAGTTCCCGGCAGCGCAGGCACGCTGGCCTTCCAGGCAGGAAGGGGCCAAGGAGCAGGAGGGGGGCATCCCACCTAAGCGTGCTAGGCTGGGGAATGAGGAGGGTCTCACGTCCCCTCTGTCTGAAATTCTGGAGGGAGAGGCCTCAGACAGGGAATGGGGTGAAGATGAGCAGGAACTCGAAGAGGGTGAGATTCTGGAGGAGGAGTGAGCCCGGATAGTTCGGGTTTTTCGTCGGGAGGAGCTCCTGGCACTGATTAGTGAATCACTGAAGGTGCTCAATATGGTGGCAGACGCGACAGCGGACGAGGAGGTGTTGGAAGATTCGCTGATTCAAGCCGTCAGGAAATCCCAGAAGGTTTTTGCAGTGCACCGGGTAGTCGTCAGTTGATTCAGGAGGAATGGAATCAGCCAGAATCCAGCTTAAGGGGGGTACGTTCAATGGCTCATTTGTATCCCTTGCCAGAGTTGGACAAGGAATTGCTGAGATCCCCTAGAGTGGATGCTGCAGTGTCAGCGGTCACAAAGAAGACGACTATCCCAGTTGAGGGCAGTGCGGCTCTGAAGGATGCCCAGGATAGAAAGCTGGATACATTGCTAAAGCAGGCTTTTGATGTCAGTGCCCTGGCGCTACAGGCTTCGGTGTCTGGGGCTAGGGTAGCCAGGGCTTGTATGCGGTGGTCGCAGCAGCTTCAGGTAGCTGGCGACCTTGCCGGAAATGTGCAGGGGGAAGTGGCCAGGATAGTGTCGGGGGCAGCCTATCTGGCAGACAGTCAGTACGATCTCATTAGGAGCCTAGCAAAGAATATGGCCTTGGTGGTGGCAGCTCGGCGATACTTGTGGCTGCACAACTGGGCAGCGGATGCTTCCTCGAAGGCCCGTCTCAGCAGATTCCCCTTTAAGGGAAAGTTGCTTTTTGGAGAAGATTTGGATAAGTTGGTGAAGGAGCTAGGTGAGACTAAGGGAGGCAGACTCCCGGAGGATAGGCCGAAGCAGGGCTATGTCCCCGCTCCCGTGCGTAGCTAACCACGGGACTTTCGGAGGTTTCGGGCGACTAGGTCGGTACCCTTTCAGAAGGGCCGTTTCCCCTCTAGGGGGCAAAGCTTCCGGGAGTTTCGAGGAGCAGGAAGGGGATTTGGGGCCTCTTCCTCCTCTGCAGGGCCTAGGAAAACACAATGAGACAACGGGGGCCCAGGAGGAAGTTCTGCCTGTAGGCGGCCGGCTACGGCAGTTTTTTCCCACCTGGGCCCGGGTCACGTCCGATCAATGGGTTCTGGAGGTGGTCCGAGAAGGATATGCCCTCGAGTTGGCGAGGCCAGTTCGGCCTGCATTTCTACAGTCCCCTTGCAGATCCCCGGTAAAGGTGGCGGCGGTGGAAGACACGCTCTCGCGGCTACTGTTGTTAGGGGCAGTGGTACTGGTCCCTTTAGGCCAGTAGGGTTGCGGTCGATACTCAATTTATTTCGTCGTGCCCAAAAAAGAAGGGGCTTTCGACTGATCCTTGACTTAAAACGGCTTAATCTGTGTCTCAGAGTGCCGCATTTTTGGATGGAAACTCTGAAGTCGGTGATTGTGTCTGTTCCGAAGAGAGAATTTCTGACATCGCTGGATCTTACAGAAGCGTATTTGCACATCCCCATTCGCAAGGCATATTAGCAGTTTCTGCGATTTGCGGTGCCAAGGGGTAATTTTCAGTTCCAAGCTTTGCCATTCGGCCTGGGGACGGCCCCGCGGACTTTCACCAAGGTAATGGTCATGGTGGCCGCAGCGCTTTGCAAGGAAGGCATCTTGGTCCATCCGTACCTCGACGACTGGCTGGTCCGGGCGAAGTCCGAGGCAGAGAGTCTCAAGGCAACGGCCAAAGCGGTAGGACTCCTGAGGGAGTTGGGGTGGGTTATCAATTGTCATCCGTGAAGGTCCCCAGAGGCTAAAAGCGGGGGTAGTTCACGGGGCGTCTTCTTAATTAGCAAGGGGAGTGGTACAAACGGCGTTGCAGTGCCCTCTGGGAGTAGTAGTCCCCCAAGCTAACGAAAGAATTAAGTTGTAGTCGAGTAGTAAGGTTTTAAGACAGGATTTTTTTATTCCCCTTCCCGGGCGGATTTTCAAAGCAATGGAAATAAGGACAAAAGGACCATACAGCTGGTACAAAATAAAAGGAACAACCAGAACAAAAATACTGCTTATCTTCAGCTTATCAGTGGAACAGAAAACAGTCCTTTTCACTCAAGGTAAGTTTCTTCACTTCCTTTCCTTATCAAAAACTTCCAGAAACCTCTTCAGCATAAAGAAGTGATTTCATCAGACAAAGTCAATGTACAATCCATACAATTATCAGAAGCAGGTTCCTCATATAAATCACATTGCATTTCTTCACATTCCTCTTCTGTATAAAGTCCTTTTGGATTGTAGCTCACGTTATTCTTAAACAGTCTCTCTCTATGGCTAAGAGAGTTCCTCTCCTCCTCACAGCTAGAGTAGAATGGGAAATTACCACACTCTCTGGAGTTGCTATTTTGAGAGCCACATAACTCTTGGTAAGTACAGGGAAAGTCTTCACTTTCTATGTCTCTTCTATTAGAAACAATACCCCTACCTTCACAGTCTCTCTGCTCAGCGTTTCTCGGTACAGCAGAGCCTGGCCAGGACGAAAGCGTTTTTCTGCTTTTCTCTCCCTTGGGCCTGAAACTCCCTTCAGGGTAGAAACTCTCTCCCTCCTTGTACCTGTTACTTGGTAGGTTGGCTTTCCTAAGCCTGGGTCCAGGTATGTCTCCTCTGCCCCCTTCTTGGTAAAGTTCACTGGGCTTCTGTTTAGCCGTGCACTGCTCTCTGAAGCAGTTCTTCTGAGTTCTTTCAGCTGCCCTGGTTCTACCGGGTTCCCAAGTTCCTCCCGTCCTTCAGTTACCAGCTGTCTTCTCCCAGCTACCAACGGCTCTTGAATTCCCTGGTGGTCTTTCTAAGCTACCAACGGCTCTGGAACTCCCTCATGGTCTCTCTAAGCTACCAACGGCTCTGGAATTCCCTCGTGGTCTCTCTAAGCTACCAACGGCTCTGGAATTCCCTCGTGGTCTCTCTTCACTAACCTCCGGTAAGTGAATTTTATCTGCGTGTGGCTTAGTGTTTGCTTGGGCTCCGCCCCCTCCCAGCTGCCCCTCATTACCTAATGAGCTGTGAGCTAGCTTGCTGTTTGGGCGTGCTCTCACACCTTGTGACGTAGTCTTTGTATGTTGCCTATAGCAACTCTGGGCCATGTGCTGCCCTGAGCTGTCAATGTCAGATCTGTTTTGTTCAGATTTACCTATCTCCATAGGCTTTGACTGATCTACACCATGACACAATCTGACAAAGATCAGATTGGCGCCCACGCAGGAACTCGAGTACCTTGGAGCAAGGTTTGATACCGTAAGGGGCAGGGTGTTCCTGCTGGCTCAGAGAATAAGGGATCCGAAATCTATGACATTTAATACAGTGAGTGAGTGTTTGTATTATATATGTATGTATTTTCAACTTATTAAATCGTTGTCAGCTGATAACCAGCACTGCCTGCCCAGTTAAAGGTAGCCAGAGAACTGAAAAAAATAATGTGCCCATGAGGGAAGGGATAGGACAGTCGTTATAGTTGGTGATTCGATCATTAGGTATGTAGATAGCTAGGTGGCTGGTGGACGTGAGGATCGCCTGGTAACATGCTTGCGTGGGGTGAAGGGAGCAGACCTCACATGCCATCTAGACAAGGTTTTAGATAGCGCTGGGGAGGATTCTGCTTTCTTGGTACATGTTGGTACCAATGAAATAGGAAAATGTTCAGGAGGTGAAATTTAGGCTTTTGGGTAGGAAGCTGAAATTCAGACCTTCCAGGGTAGCATTTTCAGAAATGGCTTCCAGTTCCACACGCAGGACCCAAAAGGCAGGCAGAGCTCCAAAGTCTCAATGCATGGATGAGATGATGGTGCAAGGAAGAGGGTTTTGGATTTGTTAGGAACTAGGCAGAATTCTGGGGTACGGGGAGGGGGGAGGACTTTTCCAAAGGGATGGGCTCTTCCGAAGGGATGGACTCCACCTTAACTGGGATGGAATCAGGCTGCTGGCATTAATCTTTAAAAAGGAGATAGAGCACCTTTTAAACTAGATAATAGGGGAAAGCCAACAGTGGCCCAAGAGCACATGGTTCAGATGGATGTATCCTTGAAGGATACTAGCAAAAGACAGAAGTTAGGGCATATCCCAAAACTGTAAATAAGTTATGATAATGTACTGTTAAAGAGTTTATTTGTTAAGCTTCCCGAATGATGGGCGACCCGAATCTATCTACAAAGTTATACTGTATGCAGTATTTTGAGTTGATTGTAAATCACCTTGTTACAAAATAAGCAGTTAGAGTTCAAATGTAAACTACCTTGATTTAAGGAAAAGGCGGTATACAAATAAATAAATAAATAATTACAGAGAGGTTCCATTAAAGACAAAAGTAACCCAAATGCCCTTAAGTACAGAAAACAGAGCTTAAAGATTCCAAATTACCCCTGTCTACTGATAACTAGATTAATGTGAATAAAATACAACTTCTAAAATACTTGTATGCAAATGCTAGAAGTCTAAAAAATAAGATGGGAGAGTTAGAGTATATAGCACTAAATGAGAGATTAGATATGATTGGTATCTCAGAGACCTGGTGGAAGGAGGACAACCAGTGGGACACTGTGATACCTGGGTACAAATTATATTGCAATCATAGAGTAATTCAAATTGTTGGAGGGGTTGCACTCTGATAGAGAGGGCATTAAGTCACACAGAATTAAAGTTTTGCAGGAAACAAAATAACACTGTAGAATCTCTATGGATCAAAATTCCGTGTAAAAAGAGGAGAGCAATGGCATTGGGAGATGTACTACCAATCACCTGGCCAGAATGAACAAATGGATGATGAAATGCTCAAAGAAATCAGGGAAGCTAACAAAAGTTACATCACAGTTGGTGATTTCAATTACCCCAGTATTGACTGGGTCAGTGTCATGGCAGGACATGCTAGGGAGATAAAGTTTCTAGATGAAATAAATGACTGCTTCTTGGAGCAGCTGGTCCATGAACAGACAAGAGGGGAAGCCATTTTATATCTAATCGTTAGTGGAAATAAGATCTGGTGCAAGAGATAGGGGTGTTGGGGCCAGTTGGCAATAGTGATCATAGCATGATTGCATTAATAAATGGAAGAAGGATGGCACTTTCAAAAGGGAGACTATGATAAAATGAGGAAAATAGTTAAGAAAAAACAAAAAGGATCAGCTGCAAAGGTTAAAGATTTACATCGAACATGGATGTTGTTTAAAAATCCTATCTTGGAAGCACAGACCAGCTGTATTCCATGCTTTAAGAAAACTGGAAGAAAGTCCAGCATGGTTTAAAGGTGAGGTCAGAGAGGCTGCTGTAGCCAAAAAAGCACCTTTCAGGAAATGGGGAAAAAAAGAGCCAAGTGACAAAAACTGAAAATAACGTAAGCACCGGCAAGTTAGATGCAAGATATTAATAAGGCAGACAAAGAAAGAATTTGAAAAAATTCTTGCCGTAGAAGCAAAAACGCATAATAAAACTTTTTCAAGTACATTCGTATGAGAGAGTCAGTTGGACCATTAGATGATAGAGGGGTAAAAGGGGCACTAAAAGGGGACAAGGCAATAGCGAAGAGACTGAATGAATTCTTTGCTTCGGTCTTTACTGAAGAAGATGTAGGGAAGTTACTCATGACTAAAATGGTATTTAAAGGTGATGCATCGGAAGAATTGAAAGAAATATCGATAAACCAGGAAGATGTATTACAACTATTTGATAAACTAAAGAGTAGCAAATCACCTGGACTGGATTGTATACATCTGAGGGTGCTGAAAGAACTGAAATATGAGATTGCAGACCGACTATTAATAATCCGTGAACAACCCTTAAAATCATCTGTAATATCTGAAGATTAGCGAATGCCCAATGTAACGCCAATGTTTAAAAAGGGTTCCAAGAGTGATTTGGGAAACTACAGACCAGTGAGCCTGACGTCAGTACCAGGCAAATGTCGGAAACCATTATAAAGAACAAAATTACTGAACATGTAGATAGTCCAGGTTTAATGGGAGACAGCCAACATGGCTTTAGACAAAGAAGGATTTATCTTACAAATCTGTTATATTTTTTTGAAGGTGTGAATAAACAGACAAAGATGAGCTGGTCAATATAGCTTATCTGGATTTTCAGAAAGCCTTTGACAAGGTTCCTCATGAGAGAATCTTGGCAAAATTACAAAGTCATGGGATAGGAGACAGTGTAGTATTATGGATCAGGATCTGGTTAAAAGGTAAAAAACAGAGGGTAGGGCTAAATGGTCAATTTTCCCAATGGAGAAAGGCAATAGTGGAGTACCACAGGAATCTCTGCTGAGTCTGCTGCTTTTTAACATATTCATAAATGACCTGGAAATGGGAATAATGAGTGAGGTAATCAATTTTGGAGATAGCACAAAATTATTCAGAGTTGTTAAAACCCAAGAGGACCTTGATAAATTGGAAGACTGGATGTTCAAGTGGCAGATACAATTTAATGTGGACAAGTGCAAAGTTATGCATCTAGGAAAGAACAACTCAAACTTGGGTTATACGATGCAAGGTTCCACATTAGGAACCACCATCCAGGAAAAAGATTTAGGCATCATTGTGGATTACACATTGAAACCCTTCAGTGTGCAGCAGCGGCCAGTAAGGCAAATACAATGCTAGGAATCATAAGGAAAGAAATAGAGAGTAAATCAAAGGATACTATAATGCCTTTGTATCTTTCAGTGGTGTGATTGCACCTTGAATATTGTATGCAGTTCTAGTCACCATATCTTAAAAAGGATATAGTGGAAATAGAGAGAAGAGCCATAAAAATGGTAAAGGGGATGGAAGGATACTCCTATGAAGAGAGGCTTAAAAGGTTAGGGCTCTGAACCTGGAAAAGAGATGGCTGAGGGGAGATATGATAGAGGTCTATAAATTAAAGAATGGAGTGGAACAGGTAAATGCAGATTGATTGTTTATGCCAGGGGTGTCCAACATACGGCCCACGGGCCAGAGTCCGGCCCGCCAGGCATTTATATCCGGCCCGAGATGCACTCAGATTTTGTCTAGGTCAGACATTACATTAAGGAGCCCTAGTCACTATGTCTCAGACAGAATAGCCAGCCACCGTGGCTCCTCTTCCTCCTCCTCCCCCCCCCACGAGCGCCTTCTCCTCGCATGCCGGCATCCCTTGATGACGTTCCTTGTTAGCGCCGAGGTGAATGTGATCGCCCATGGGCTGCTGCAGCTTGGCCACGGGCTCAAGGACACTAAGTCATCAGACTCTGGCACTGAAGAAGTCAGGCACCTCACTCCTGCCACCACAGGCTGTCACTCCAAACGTTGAAGGTAAGTGTCCAAGGGACCAGAATACACAGGCAAGGCAGAGGAGGTCTTTCATGCAGCCAAGGACTGCTTGACCAACTTGACCTTCCTCTGACCCATATAACGGTAAATGCATCAGAATGAAGAGAACTTTCCATCTGCCATCTTGGAATCCTCCTTCTGATACCGTAAGACACCCTTCTGTAGTTTATAAGATGTAACCAATTATAAACAACCTATCAAGGTATGGGAGTTCCAGAAACCCACAAAGGCCATGTTTTGGCATGATATATCTGCATCAGAGGCAACTGGAACCTACATAAGGGTTTGACAAATGTCAATACTACCATATTATACTATCGCAGCTCAGTGTTCTGATTTGGCTTTCTGTCTGACTGGGAAGTTAGGGATGCATGCGGGAGACGAGTCCCTCTCCATGCACAGTGTTTGAGTCCACAAGGGTAGAAGAGGATTTAGCTTGGTGTAATGTTCCTTCCTTCAGCCTTACGTTAAAATCTATTTTCTACAACAGATAATGGGATGGTTGCCACATATATTTGTAATCCCCCTTTTCTGTTTGGTCCTCGTAGCTGCCACTGACTGCTTGGTGTGGACAAGGGGAAGTCTAATCCAGTGAGCCTTTTTGCAGTTTTGTATTCTTGGGCTCTTGGAATTTAAGATCAGGGTTCTTTTGGTGGGGACTAGCGTACACAGAAGGCAGCAATGAAGAGCAATACACATTAAAAAGGGCTAAAACAATATAGAACACAATACATTGGGTGAAAAAAACAAAAAAAAGGTATGTTAAAAAGCTTCACATTATGGAGAATGTTTATTAAAGGTCTTAGGGGTCTGTTTACTAAACGGCGCACTTGTACGGGGCGCACATGAGCGCTCTAAAAGATGTATTTAAGTGCTCTTAAGCGCCCCGTACGAGTGCGCGGCACATTAACGGGTCCCGCAAGCGTGCGCCGACAACGCGCACATTTGCGGGGCGGTAATGTGCGAAAGAGGCGTGCCAAGGCGAAATGAGGGCGGAGGAAGGCCCCCTAGGGGCGGAGAGACGGGGTCAGTGGGCGGAATGTGGGAGGGGAGAGACTCGCCGCACAGGAGCGTGCCCGAATCTGCAAAGAAATTTACCGCCAGTGAAACACTCGCGTTAGAGGTGCTGTGCAGGGAAAAGAAACCGTTTCCGTCAGCAATGTGCAGCACAATAGTGGAAGCCCAAAAACCGTGAGCAGTGTGATCTATGTGCACAGATCAAACGCCGTAATGTCACAGGGCACTAACCACACGGGCGCCGCGCACCTTAGCGCATCTGTCAATCACAGCTTCTGTTCTTCACGACGGAACGCCCACTCCTTATACGGCACCCGCTCGGTACCGCGGACCGCACAACACCGGCCTTTAGTAAACAGACCCCTTAATGTGCGTTAAGTTCTGCAGCCTTTTTGTTTCTGTCGGGTGCAGTGGTACATTAACCTTTAATGAACATACCACTATGTGTGCACAACTGGAGCAGGGTAATAGAATAAAGTGTGGTTGCATTTAGGTGTGGGGTATGCTACCCATGTAGTATCTGTTCTGTAGGGGACAGTGTGTGCGAGAGAACCTTGTATTAATACTGCCAAGGCTGTTTGTACATCTTTCCTGTATCATAGGCTTTGGAGTAATATCAAAAACACTTCTAGTAAGGAAAAGGGCCTTAGGCTGTGGAGAGAGATGTCAGATTCATGGAAGTTATTGTTAGATGAGCATAGAAGACTTGTATCTCTTTATTTTCAACTTATTTTCATGAAACATAAAAAATAAATTTGATAGTTTCATAGCATCAAATTGCAATAATACACAGGGCCATGTTGACTGAACAGCACATGTTATCTGCTGCAGCACTCATGTTATTCCTATGGGCACAGTGGCAGATATTTGACTAAACAACTTGCGCTATCTGCCACTGTGCCCATAGGAATAACATGAGTGCTGCAGCAGATAGCGTGTGCTAATGTTTAGTCAACATGGCCCACGGTGCATGATTATTACAGTTCTTACCGAAAGAGTAGTAGAGTGTGTCTGCTGTGAACCTTAGAATAGTTATTTGAGCCTTTCCCTCCGTTTTCTGATGCAGGTCCGGAAAATTTGCAAAGTGTAAAGTGAATGGCAGCGTCGACAAGTAAAAGTAGGCTGGGGAAAAAACGTAAAGTTGATGTCGAGTGTCGCACATTCCAAAGTTCACGGATGGAAGATTTTTGGTGATGGAACATTCTGGTGGCATTTTGTGCTTGATTTGCCAAGAAACCATCGCCGTTCACAAACAGTACAACATAAAGCGACACTACACTACGAAGCATGCTAGTAAATTTGATAGCCTTGTTGGCCAGCAACGAACTGATCGCATAATTTCAATGAAACAAAGCATAGTTGGTCAACAGTCTTTCTTCAAAGCAGCAACAAAGGTAAGCTTTTTAATAGCAGAATCCATAGCCAAGAGAGGAAAACCATTCACAGATGGGGAGTTTGTGAAGGATTACTTGGAAAGTTTTACGGATGTTTTTTGCCCGGATAAGAAGTCTCTGGTGAAAAATGTCAGTCTTTCTCATCAGACAGTTGCTAAAAGGGTTGACGATCTGGCCAGAAATATTCAGGAATCTTTGATCAAGAGACTTGATGATTGTGAATTTTACAGCTTGGCACTTGATGAGAGCACCGACATTAGTGACACTGCACAACTTGCGATATTCATGAGAGGAGTTACTGGAGCGTTTTCTGTCATCGAGGAACTGTTGGATATTTTCCGATAAAAGGCATGACAACTGGAAAGGATGTTTTTGAAAGAGTCAACCAAGTAATGGAGAAATTCAATTCAAGAACAAACTTATTGGCATAACAACTAATGGGGCACTGGCCATGACAGGGAAACAGAATGACTTTGTGGCCTTATTGGCAAAATCTTTGCCTCAGGAAATCGTCACACACCACTGTATTATTCATCAAGAAAATGAATGCGCCAAGATCCTTGAAATGAAGCACGTGATGGAAAAAGTTGTATCAGCTGTTAACTTCATCCGTTCAAGAGGCCTCAATCACAGGGAGTTTAAAGCGTTTCTTTAAACCACTTGATCACAATGATGTGGTATACTTCTGCCAGGTTCAGTGGCTGAGCAGGGTAGCCACCTTATCCAGGTTCTGGAGTTTACGCGATGAAATAAAGACCTTCATGACTAAGAAAGAGAAGGAAGCAAGATTTCTGGATGATAACATATGGTTAAATGACTTGGCGTTTCTGGTGGACATGACCAAATACATGGCTGAATTAAATGTCAGACTTCAAGGAAAGGATCAGCTGGTTCACAAACTGTATGAACATGTTACATTTTTTCAGAAGTTGGAGCTAATTCAGACTCATTTGGTTGAGAAGAAATTTGTACATTTCACAGTCCTTTCTACTAGACCTGCAGACACAGTTCAACATGAGAAGTACTCTGAAATAGTTGACAAACTAGCTGATGAGTTCAGACACAGATTCAAAGATTTCAGAAAACATTCTGACATGATAAAACTGATGAGTAATCCATTTGAAGTTGATCCTACAGGCGCTGCTGATAAATATCAAATGGAAATTAATGACATTCGAAATGACAGTGACTTGAAGAGAGCTTTCACTGAACATGATCTGCTGAGCATTTACAGTTGTTATGTTTCATCACACAGATATCCCAATCTGTCACAGGATGCAAAGACATTTGTTGCTCTGTTTGGTAGCACCTACTGCTGTGAGCAATTGTTTTCAAGAATGAAGAACACAAAAACAAACTCAAGGTCTCTGCTTAGCGATGAACACTTGATAGCGTCATTGCATGTTGTGACTTCCACTGTTGGAGGAGACATAGACTATTTATGCAAGCAGAAACAATGTCAGATTTCACACTAAAGTGATTAGCTTACGAGGGACTATAGTTCAGTAGTGCTGTAATAAAATTTATTTTGTGTTTTACTTGTGATAGTGCTGCTCTGGCCCGCGACCTTTTTTAAAAATTACCCATGTGGCCCTGCAAGCTAAAAGGTTGGACACCCCTGCTTTATGCCATCAAAAAGTAGAAAGACTAGGGGACATGCAATGAAGCTACAGTGTAACCCCTTTAAGACTAATAAGAGAAAATATTTTTTTACTCAACGCGTAATCAAACTCTGAAATTCATTACCAGAGGATGTAGTAAAAGCTGTTAGTGTAGCTTGGTTTTAAAAAGGTTTGGACAAGTTCCCGGAGGAAAGGTCCATAAACGATTATTATAGAGGACCCGGGAAATCCACTGCTTGCCCCAATACAAGCATTGTGGAACCTGTGTCTTTTCGGGAAACTGCTAGGTACTTGTGACCTGGATTTCCACTGTTGGAAACAGGATACTGTACTTGATGGACCTTGGTCTGACCCAGTATGGCATATCTTATGTTCTTATGTAATGTGCTTATCTCAGCACTGTAGAGTGGTTTAAAAATAATTGGATATGTTTAACTGCTTATCTCAAGCCTTCTACATCTGTATCCTGACATAAACAGATAAAGTTAACTGCATAGTGATGGAATATCACTATCTGGGCAATTTGTCCAAATGGGTTAGTTTTGCACATACCATGATAACAATGAACCTCACTCCTAAACCAGGTATGTGGCATATGATTTCAGTCTCTCAAATTTACTGCTAACGTTTGTTACAGTACTTGTATTATGCTCTTTCTGGAGTTCATACGATGTATAATGTATAGGCAACTTCTCAACGTCCCATGGCTCCCAATACAATGGCAAATATTTTGTTCCTTCTGCCACATTTTTCTAGTCTCTGACTGCATTTCTTGGGCATGAAGGAGTATTCTAGAACAGTCCAGATGAGTGGGTTATGCTCCCCGGCCAGCAGGTGGAGGCAGATTTGAGCAACATTCAGTGATGTCATTACTAGTATATCCACGGGTGCAGCATTGAGAGAAGCCAGTATTTGTTTGCCTCCAGCAGGTATCAGGTTTCGTGGACTAGTGCAGCAGTGAAGATAGGCCTGGCCCAGACCATGGTCCTGTGGCCTGTGTAATTGACATCAGTAGGCCCAATGAATACTCATAGCTCCAGTATGCCCTTTTCTCCTTGAGTTATTACTACTGAGCATTTGTATGGCACTACAAGACGTACGCAGCGCTGTACAGACCATCCCTGCTCATCAGAGCTTACAATCTAGTCAAGACAGACAACACAGAAGGTGTAGACAGGGATACATCTAGGGGGGATTTAAAAAAAACAAGATGATCAGGTGAGTCAAGATCCAAAAGCAGCAGCAAAGAGTTGAGTTATCAGGCTGGATTTGAAAATGGTCAGAGAAGGTGCCTGGCATACAGACACAGGTAGTTTGTTCCAGGCGTAAGATGCAGCAAAGTAAAAGGAGCGAAGTCTGGAGTTAGCAATAGAAGAGAAGGGCACAGATAGAAGCAATTTGCCAGAAGAGCGGAGTTCTTGGGGGGTGGGGTGTAGGGCGAGATAAGAGAAGAAAGGTATTAAGGAGCTGCAAAGTGAATACACTTATAGGTCAGCAGGAGAAGTTTGAACTGGATGTGGAAACGGATAGGGAGCCAATGAAGTGACTTGAGAAGAGGGGTAATATGGGCATGAGGAGGCTGGCGGAAAATTAAACGCACAGCAAAGTGTTGAACAGATTGAAGGGAAGAGAGATGATTCAAAGGGAGACCAGCAAGGAGTAGGTTACAGTAGTCTAGATGGGAAGTGATTAAGGAGTGGATAAGTTGACAGCTGCCTGTGTCCAGTGCTGTTACCCATGGGTTCCAGCACTGGTTAGTCAGAGAATGGACAAGAGGACCACATGGGACTCCTGAAGACGCTAATAAATTTGGGCCCAGGCCCCTCTTCACGTTTTCTGTCCTCTATCTGCTTGCTGAGCTTCCTAATATCTTTTCTGAAAAATTTTCTGTTTTCCAATTGGCGATATATGGCTGTCTTTTGGCTGCTTACAGTAAAGCAACTTCAAATTTTTTTAACAAGGAGTTTTCTTTTTCCAGCTGCCAGGACTCTCAGGGCAGCCCTTCTCAGGTTTTCCTGGCTGGCCTGACAGGTGCTGGGATTCTCCTTTTGGGTTCCTTTTCCAATGTGGCTTTTGTATTTTTTTTATTTTGCTGTTTGGTGCTTTGCCACAATGCCGGTGCTCGGCACTGTGCCTCTTGCAGCTCCCATTGGGTTAGCTCCACAGTAGGCTTCTTTTGCCTCATGTACAATGATGATGCCTCAGGCACCAGTTTTATAGCACTTTTGGAACCACCCACAGGGGGCCCAAAGCCCAGTGCAGATTAAGATTCTTCCACCAAGTTTCACACTGTTTTCCTGCCTGCAGAACAGGTGGCCATCTTGGATGACCGCATAGACTCTGTGGCGGGGCAATGTCATGAGGAGGCCACAAGCTATAATTTTGGATTTTCCAGGGCCCAGATTCCTTTTCTGCTAGTTTTGAGCAACAGCTTCTGAAACAGCTCATGGGCTGTTTTCAGTCCTTTCTAGGTACTTGGCAGCCCTCTTTGCAGGGGTCTGAGGTCCAGGCCTCCCCTTTGGGGGGAACCCAGTGCCTTCATATGCCTCTTTTTACTGGTGGTAAGGAGGATAAGTGCCTCCAATTTGCTGCTTTGCCCTTTTGCCCTCTGTTCCTCCTGGAGCCCAGCCTTATCTTCTGCGGGGGTTGTTTTGAATGCAGAAGAGAAATCCTTTTCCCCAGAGGGGTGAGTAGTAAAAGGAAGGGGAAATTACCTTAATGGAAGGTGACAATCCATCCGTGGTCCATCTATTTCACAGAGAAGATCTTTTTATTCTTATTCAGGACACTAAGGCAGCTTTACATATTGTAGAGCCTGTTTCCATGCAAGGCTTGCAAGTGGATCCTATTCTGGAGGGTATCCAGTGTCCTGGATTCTTTTCTCTCCCTGAACGTATGCAGCAGCTCTTAGTCTCTCAGTGGGAGACTCCTGAGCTGGGCCTTAAAGGTTCCAAGGTCCTATCTTGGCTGTACCCTCTGCCCCATGGTGAGCTGGATCAGCTTTTTGGACTCTCTTGGGTGGATTACCTCATCATGGCTGTGACGAAGCTTATGACCATCCCGGGGGAAGTGGCCCCGGGCTCAAGGAGTCTCATATTAGGAAAGTAGAGGCGCTTCTTTGAGGCTTTAGCCTTAGGCTTTCAAGTTGTGCTTTGTGCAGGCTTTATGCCTTGAGCCTTCTTACTCGGGTTCCAGCTGCCAGACCAGCCCAGAGGCTGCAAGATTGGAGTCTGGAGCTGTGTATGTGGCTTGTGCCCTATATGACTTGATCAGGATCTCCTCCAGGACCATGGCAGTGGTAGTAGTGGCTAGGCAGTGCGTTTGGCTCCATAATTGGTCAGTTGATGCTACCTCCAAGTTATGGTTGAACAAGCTCCCCTTTAAGGGCAAGTTGCTATTTGAGGTGGACCTGGAAAAGTTAGTGAAAGACCTTGGAGAAGCTTGACCACAGAGGTTTCCAGAAGACAGGCCCTGGGGCACTAGGAGTGCCTCTTGCAGGGCCTTAAATGGAGTATGAAGACAGCTTCAGACTGCTAGGAGTCTAGACAAGGCCTATTTATCCTATGGGTCTAAGACCAAGAAGGATGAGGCCTTTCAGTGCTCTCATCTGTCTCAGAACTCAACTGCGGTTCCCTTTGTAGCCATTAAACCCCTGCAGTGATATCCAATGAATCCTTTCTGAGGTACAGCCAGTAGGGGGAACCCATATCATGTTAGGCCAATTGATCCTGGATGTCCTTAGTCAAGGTTGTGCGCCGGAGTTTACAGAACCTCTAGGAGTGCATTTGTGGGGTCTCTCTGTGGATCCCTGCTCATGCAGGTCATGATCGAGGAAACTCTACAGCACCTCCTGCAGTTGCAGGCTATTTTATTCATGATGTATGCATAGCAGAGCAGAGCCCGGGCGTTATTCCATCTTTTTCATGGTACCCAAGAAGGGAGGTTACTTTTGGCCCATTCTGGACCCGAAGGTAGTCAGTGCCAAACTTCGAGTTCCTCATTTTCACATGGAGACCATTAGGTCAGTCATTGTGTCAGTCCCTGGAACTCACTGAGGCACACTTTTATGTTCCAATTTGGAAGCAACACCAGTAATTTGTCAGCTTCTGTGTCTTGGGCTGCCATTTCCAATTCTGGGCTCTACCTTTTGGCATATCCATGGCTCCTCGCACCTTTTCGAAAGTCATGGTGCTGGTAGCAGCATTCCTGTGCAAAAAGAAAATCTGGGTTCATCTGTACCTGGACAACTGGGTGATTTGGTCAGAATCCCTGGAGAAGTCCAGGGACAACACAGCTTTAACCTTCTTACAATCTGGTTTGGACCAGGGGTTAGCCCTAAATCTCTCAAGGTTCAGATAGTGGCTCAAGCATGCTACCAGGGGCACATTCAAGGGCTAGCTTTGTCAGTGTACTCTGATGTCTTCCTCAAGAGAATAAAGTAGATTGTTCACCAGTGCATCCAGTTGTTCCTCTGTGGATTCTTTCCCTGGTGTTGAAGGTGCTGAATGGGCTCCTCTTTGATCCTATTTGTAAGGCTTCTCTTTTGACCTACAAGGTGGGTTTTTTGGTGGCAATTGCATCTGCCAGACAGGTGTCAGTGTTGCAGGCCTTGTCCTGCTTGGAGTCTTTTCTGGTCATCTTGATGGTTTCTGGATCTTTGTGGACGGTGTTGTCTTTTCTCCAAATGGTGCTGTCTCCCTTTTACCTTAACCAGATTGTAGTCCTGCTCTCCTTTTTAGTCAAAGACTTACGATCAGAACTCTTTCTGCATTTGATGGACATGAGGAGGGTGTTTGTTACATATCTGGAGCTTACTAATGCCTTCTTTCAGTCAGGCCATCTCTTAGTTCTTTTCAGTGGCATGAGCAAAGGACAGGCAGCATCCAAGTCCATGATTTCTTGCTGGATTAAGGAGGGTATTAGTTCAGCCTACCTTCTGTCAGGAAAGTGCATGCTGGAGTGAGCCAGAGCTCAGTCCACCAAGGCAAAGGCCTGCTCCTGAATGGAGTCTGCTTTGGTGTCATGGCTATATGATTGTCTCTGAGCACTTTTATGAATCACTGCAGGTTGCATGTGGGAGCCAGAGCAGATGGCACCATTGACAGGGCAGTTCTGTCCAGAGTGTTGTCTTCCTTCCACCCAGGATCCTGACTGGGTATCCCACTCTCCTGGACTGGTCTAGCAAGATGATAAGGAAGGAGAAACTTACATATTGTATCTGATAATTTTTTTTTCTTGTTGGATCAGTCCAGGATCCACCCTGGAAGACTATTCCTACAGGTTTGGGAGCCCTGCGGCCTCTTGATTACATTGCCTGTCAGTATCTGCGCCTGATGCAGAATCAGTTGTGGTTAAGAGAGCCAAATACTTGTTCCAAATGATTGTTCCCAGTTATGATTGTTGGTTATTAATGTTCATAGTTTCTAAGTTTTTCAGTCTTGATTACTAGTTGAGAATGTCATACTGTCTTCTCTCAGTGCAGATATACTAATGATGGCATCACTGAAAGTTGTTTAAGTCTGCCTTCATCTGTGGTACGTGCAAAGCCTGTGTGGTAAATATTGGGGGCATTGCAGCATCTGCCCTGCATTTACTGCATAGGCCCACATTATACATCAGCAGATAGTATGGCTGCATGCCTGTTATGTGTCGATTCATGTGAAGCAGGCCCCAGTGCTAAAACAACAAAGACAATGGTCATGAGCCCAATTCCCATCCCCCCACCTGATGATATAGCTACTCCTGACAGACCCCTTTCAATCTGATGTCAACCCCCTCTCACAAACCATAATGCTACTCCCAGCCCTTTCCACCAGCATTTACTGGGTAGCCCTGATAGTCTAGTGGATAGAGCTGGAGTGATCCCCCTCCGCTCTCGCCCTATTGTCTTCCGGGTTTAACATGACAATAGCGTGGTTCACTGCCAAGGGCTATATCTATCACTAGGGATCACATCTTGTCATTTTGATGTTGTGTTTGGTTTTGTTTCTTGCCTCCTCAATTATGAATGGTTTTTTTGGCTCTTCCCTTTGGCCTTTTGTGTGGTTTTGGTTCATTGGTTTTATTTATAGGGAAAATCGATACCCTTACACATGTTTTTGTCCAGTGGAGTTTATACTGATGCTTAATCCTTTGTGGCACCTATGAAGGCTAGGGTTACAGTGTGTTTGACTGTGAGGCACCGTGCTTTTGTGGATTCTGTTCCTTTTTTGCCGCTAGAGGTTGCTGCCACCATTCTTTGGAACCTGGTATCAACGGAGGCAGGAGCAGAGGGCACTCAGAACACCAGGAAGTTCCCCTTGGTAAGTCTCAAGGGGGGGGGGGCGTCATGGGGGGGGGAAGGAATTCTGAAGGGGGTTTTTGGGGAGAGGGTCCTTATTCCGCAAATGGGGGTTCTGAATCAGGGGAGGAGAAACTTCCCATTTTCTTTGATTTATTCTCAGCCTCTGACCGAATGGACCGTTCTTTGCTTATAACCAGGCTTCAAGGCTCAGAGGTAGAAGGAAAGGGTCTCAGCTGGTTCAGATCCTACCTAAGTAACAGATCTTTTCAGGCATTCTAGAACACTGCATCAGCTCTGTATAAGGTTTCTTGTGGAGTTGCTCATTATTCCACCTTTCCCCAATTCTGTTTAACTCCAGACTTTTGGTTTTTCTGCTTTCTTCTAATCTGTCGATGTTTGATTCGTTTGACAGTCAGGTAACGTCTTGACATTTTTGATTGCCTTGAAACGGTAGCAGAATGGATGTCAACAAATAAACTCAGAATCAATCCAGGCAAGATAGAGGGAATAGCCTTTTCATGAACTAGTACTCTGACATCTTCCTGTTTTCCCAGTTTTGAAGAAGTTCATACTCTCCTGAAGGTATCCAATTGAGATTCAGGCTCTCTAAGAGCACAGATGAGGCTTGAGCCATTTCACATTGCGAGTCTCTCTCATTGTTTAATGCAAAGAAGAGCATGTAAAAAGAATTTTCAGAATTTAAAATTTATTATACAAATTAAAAAAAACCATTAATGGTTACATAGGATTAACGTGGAAGACTATGCACCCTCGGCTGTGAGATGAGGCCTGGGCCAGATGGCCCTGTTGCCCCCCCCCCCCCCCTCCGAGGGTCTACTGAGACTAGAATCCTCATTTAAGAGACTTCAAAAGAATCTAAAAACATTACTTTAGGACAGCCTTTGGTAACTTATCCTCACAGCTATGTTGTTCAGCCTTTTTCTGAGATAGTTCCCTCAGGATCCTGGGATGTCCTAAGCCAGATGATTTCTCCCTTTGTCATTCCCGTTTTAATTGTAACTTCTTTTCTTATTTATATTAAGTTTTTATCCTGTTTTAAATGATTATAGACTGCATAGTAGACATGAATTTTGGGCTCATTTGGACATTCATTTGGATACCTACAAATTAAGCATGGGGCGTAAACTGCTTGTGTGTGCATATACCTATGAATTCATGTGCAGACAGTTGATTTGCATGCACAGAAATGTCCTAAGAAGCATAGTAGGCATGCAATTACAATGAATACAAAAGCAACTTTGGTTGATTTTTGTTTTAAACAAAGTATTTTTGGTCCTGCTCATGTGTACTGCTCATTTTTGGTCCTGCTCATGTATGATACACAGTATAGCAATTGTAAAAAAACTGAAAACGTACCTGTTTACACGGCATTTTGGAACCCTACATGTATCCAATAATACCAAATCCACCAACCCTATACCATAAACGAACCTCCCCATTACTCCTTCCCACCACTCTCCACCTAACCACCTATCTACTGACCACGTACACAGTCTAAGAATTGAGAATCCTCACTTAATTCACCAAAACCAAACCAAGTGCACTTCATATTGTGAAAAGTACATAATGTAAGAACATAAGAACATAACATAAGATATGCCATACTGGGTCAAACCAAGGTCCATCAAGCCCAGTATTCTGTTTCCAACAGTGGCCAATCTAGGTCATATGTACCTAGCAGTTTCCCCAAGAGACACAGGTTCCACAATGCTTGTACTGGGTCAAGCATTGATATCCTGGGTCCCTTCTTAATAATGGTTTATGGACCTTTCCTCCAGGAACCTTGTCCAAACCTTTTTTAAACCCAGCTACACTAACAGCCTTTACTACATCCTCCGGTAACAAATTCCAGAGTTTGATTAGACGTTGAGTGAAAAAATATTTTCTTTTATTAGTCTTAAATAGTTTACCATGTAGCTTCATTGCATGTCCCCTAGTCTTTCTATATTTTGATAAGGTAAACAATCGATCTACGTTTACCTGTTCCACTCCGTTTATTAATTTATAGACTTCTATCATACGTATCTCCCCTCAGCCGTCTCTTTTCCAGGTTAAAGAGCCCTAACCTTTTTAGCCTTTCTTCATAGGAGTATCCTTCCATCCCCTTTACCATTTTGGTGGCTCTTCTCTGAACCTTTTCTAAAATCGCTATATCCTTTTTAAGATACAGCGACCAGAATTGCACACAATATTCAAGGTGTGGTCTCACCATGGAACGATATAGAGGCATTATAATATCTTTTGTTTTATTTTCCATTCCTTTCCTTATCATACCTAGCATTCTATTTGCTCTCTTGGCCGCCGCTGCACACTGGGCCGAGGGTTTTAACATGGTATCCACAATGACACCTAAATCTTTTTCCTGGGTGGTGGTTCCTAATGTAGAACCTTGCATCGTGTAACCATAGTTTGGGTTGTTTTTCCCTAGGTGCATAACCTTGCACTTGTCCACATTAAATTTCATCTGCCATTTTGATGCCCAGTCTTCCAATTTATTAAGATCCTCTTGCAATTTTCCACAATCCTCTTGGGTTTTAACAACTTTAAATAGTTTTGTGTCATCTGCAAATTTGATAACCTCACTCGTTATTCCACTTTCCAGGTTATTTATGAATATGTCAAAAAGCAGAGGACCCAGCACAGATCCCTGGGGTACACCACTATTCACCTTTCTCCATTGGGAAAATTGGCCATTTAGCCCTACCCTCTGCTTTCTATCTTTTAACCAGTTCCTGATCCACAATAGTACACTGCCTCCTATCCCATGACTCTTTAGTTTTGCCTAAAGTCTCTGATGAGGGACCTTGTCAAAGGCTTTCCGAAATTCCAGATACACAATATCAACCGACTCACCTTTGTCCATCTGTTTATTCACACCTTCAAAAAAACATAACAGATTAGTAAGACAAGATCTTCCTTGTCTAAAGCCATTTTGGCTGTCTCCCATTAGGCCATGACTATCTACATGCTGAGTAATTTTATTCTTTATGATGATTTCTACCATTTTTCCCGGTACAGACGTCAGGCTCACCGGTCTGTAGTTTCCCGGATTACCCCTGGAACCCTTTTTAAAAATTGGTGTTACATTGGCGATCCTCCAATCTTCAGGTATTAGAGATGATTTTAATGATAGTTCACAGATAAATAATAGCAGGTCTGCAATCTCATATTTGAGTTCTTTCAACACCCTTGGATGTATACCATCTGGCCCAGGTGATTTGCTACTCTTCAGTTTATCTAATAGTTGTCGTACATCTTCCCGATGTATCAATATTTCCTTCAATTCTTCCGCACCTTTAAATACCACTTCAGCCATGGGTAACATCCCTACATCTTCCTCAGTAAAGACCGAAGCAAAGAATTCATTCAGTCTCTCTGCTATCGCCTTGTCACCTCTTAGTGCTCCTTTAACCCCTCTATCATCTAATGGACCAACTGACTCTCTCACAGGTTTTTTGCTACAAATGTATTTGAAAAAGTCTTTATTTCGTTTTTTTGCTTCCGCAGCAAGCTTCTTCTCAAATTCTCCCTTTGCCTGCCTTATCAATGCCTTGCATTTGACTTGCCAGTGCTTGTGCTGTTTCCAGGTTTCGTTGTTTGGCTCTTTTTTCCATTTCCTGAAAGATGCTTTTTTGGCAACAACAGCCTCTCTGACCTCACCTTTAAACCATGCTGGCAGTTTTTTGGACTTCCTTCCACTTTTCATAAAGCGTGGAATACAGCTGGTCTGGGCTTCCAAGATAGTATTTTTCAACAACACCCAAGCTTGATGTACGTCTCTAACTTTTGCAACTGCTCCTTTTAGTGTTTTCATAACTATTTTCCTCATTAAAAGAGGGCTGCTACACAGTACCCTGTCTTGTGCTGCTGAGGTAAGCTATATTCTGATTGGATTTAAATTATAGCTCTTTGCTGCTGCTAGGCTCTAACTTCTTATTAACCAGAAACTCTCTTCTGTGTTTTAAATTTAAGCTAAAAGTACTTTGCTGATGCTAGGCCCTGAGTGACTATTAAATGTAAACTACAAGCTCTCTGCTGGGTTCCAAATTTAACCAGAAAGCTCTCTTCTGTGTTTTAAATGTAGACTAAAAGTACTTTGCTGTTACTAGGCCCTGAGTGACTATTACATTTAAACTACAAGCTCTCTGCTGGGTATGAAATGTAACCTGCCTAAGCGATGTTCCAACTTGAAAGTATTCACCACCGTGCTAAAACTAATTCTGATGTATATAGTTCAACTGTTCTATGTAAATGACTGTTCTATAATTAACTCTAAAGTATAGAGTTCAATAGTTTGATGTAATTGACTATGAACTGTGTGCTGTGCATTTCAAATGTTGTTTATTGTAAACCGCATTTGATCTTTTGGAAAAAGCGGTATAAAAAATTCTAATAAATAAATAAAAAATTAGACATAAGATAATGTAGTGTTCTTATCTGGTCTGGGTAGAGGAAGGCCTAAACTTGGGAGTCAAAATCGGGTCCTCTGCACATTAGTGCTGCACCAGCAGACCCAGCATGTGTGCATTAGAAAGTGCAAATTATATTATATCAGTGGCCTGCTAAGTGGAGTACAGGAGTAGCATAATGGTTAGAGCACTGGCTTGGGAACCAAGAGACCAGGGTTTGATTCCCACAAGCATTCCTTGTGTCCTTGTCAAGTCACTTAACCCTCCATTGCCTCAGAAGAATCCAAGTTATCAGTATACATTACCAAGTTTAAGTTACAATGTAAACTGCTCTGATTGAACTGATAAAGCGGTATAAAAAAACATGTTAAATAAATAAAATAAGTGTGTGACAGCTGAGAGGGGGTTGCATCCCCGCCAGGCTCTCCCAGTGGAGGCATCATGGTAAACTTACCTTTAAGCCATGGGTGCCTTGTTGTGCAGCCTCCGCTCCAGGGCCAGTGGCTTTTCTCTCCTGGCTGAAGTCCCATGGCTTTAAGGTAAGTTTACCATGCTGCCTCCGCTGTGTGGGACCAGCCCCAGGTGTCAAGGAGGCTGGGAACGCCACTATATTGCATTCATAGTTTTTCTCATTATTTCTCTTGTAGTGCCCGAATTCAGGCCGGTGGTATTTTGTTCATTCCATTTATTAAGGTTCTTTTATGCTGCTGTAGAGAAAGCCAGGTGAATAGTGGGAAGCACTGGGCCTGTTTATCATTGTTTCAGATTCTGGAAGATGAAATAGCATTGTCTCACATGGTCCTAAGTCACAGCGGAGGGGGCTTTGTTGGGCATTATAATGGAAATGATTTGTGGCCTATGACTGAAATATTATCCATGCTTTTGTATTAAGAATTGTTATAGAGACACTGACTTTCAAATAGAGCTAAACAGACAATGAGCCCTAATTACTGAGCATCTTTCCCATAGACACAAAGTGGGAGAAAGCCCATAGTAAATGGGCCCTTGTGTTTTTACAGGAAGCTTCACGTTTTGATACCAGAAAAAGAAACTGAAGCTTTTTTTGTGCTGGAACAAGAGAAAATGTCCATTTAATAGCTGTATATTTTCATTTTAAAGAAAAGGATATCTGACCGGAATTCATGTCATTTGATAATGTCTACAAAAAAATTGGAACCAAAAAAATTGCCCATGCCACAAAGGTTTTATTATACAACAAATATATCTTCTTCTACATATATTTCTAATGTTAAAGGGGGTACTGATATCTAACAGACCACAGCAAACGGAGATTTTACAGCAGTGCACCCAGACACACCCCTTCTAAATCCGACACTGCCTTGTGTGTTAGAAAGTCATCATCAACCCCCTATAGATCATAATGTGAGGCCATATCCAAACAACATTGTACTCAATCTTTTTAACCAGCAAAACATAAAAATAATCCCCAAAGACATCGATTTATAGCAGTACCTCCCAATACACATCACTATAAATCACAGTGTCTTTGGGGATTATTTTTATGTTTTGCTGGTTAAAAAGATTTGAGCGCAACATTGTTTGGATGTGGCCTTACGTTATGATGATTTACAGGGGTCGATGATGAGTTTCTGACACACAAAGCAGTGCAGGATTTAGAAGGATTATGTCTGAGTGCATTGACGTAAAATCCATGTGTTTGCCGTGGTCTGTTAGATACCAATACCCCCTATAACATTAGAAATATTTGTAGAAGAAGATATATTTGCCCCATGCCACAAAAGTTTTATTATACAACAATTTTTTGGTTCTACCTTTTTTTGTGGATTATTTGATAGTTGATCACAGAATATGATAATTTACATGCGTACTGGTAAATAGTAGGAGCAGTCATTTACAACAGTTCCAGGGCTGGTGTAAGTGATGTTGTCTTAATTTAATGTGTGTTCTCTGCAACTTAGGCTAGTATTTGACTTATAAAATGAGCGTGAAATAGGTGTGTGAAAGCACTTGTTAACTAGACATGACTTTATAAAATTATCCTTATTATATTCGGAGTTTAAGAGATCTCTGGCATGTATGACAGGGATGATTATTCTCATTATATACAGGGCTTAATAGATCTCTGGCATGTGTGACAGAGGAACAAAAAAAAAGCAGAAATGGAGGTAGACATGGCCCGACGTCTTTATTCCAAGATGTAAAGAAAGACCCAACTCGACTGAGTTTCGGCAAACTAGTCTGCATCGGGAGTCAATGCAGTGCTCCTTTGCCCACTGGATTAAGGATGCCATTAGGTCAGTGTATCTTCTGGTTGATAAGTGGTTGCCAAAGCTCACTCCGCTAGGGTATAAGCCTCCTTCTGGGCTGAGTCTGCCTTGATATCTCTGGAAGACATCTGTAAAGTAGCTACCTGGTCCTCTCTGAGTACCTTCGTGAAGCACTACAGGTTGCATGTGGGAGCAAGTGCTGATGGTTTCTTTGACAAGGCAGTCCTACCAAAGTGTCATCTTCCTCCCATCCTGGGTCCTAAGTCTGCTTCCACCTCCTGGTCTGGTCTAGCAGGATTCAAGGAAAGAAAATCATTAAGTAAAATTTCTCCTTGTTTAAACAGAAAAGGGCCTGCAATTTGATGCCAACCTTTGCCTCTTTGTTCCATGGGTTGTCCTGTACACTGATCTTTAATGTGGAGGTATTATATTGTTACTTCCAGGACACTTTGTAACATGTAGGTGTAACCAAATTGTTAGGGGATGCATTTGGTTTGTTTGGGTGCATACAAATTTAAAGTGCTGCCGATTTCTTGTAGATGCATGCACCTATGAATTATTGTGCCTACAATTGATTTGTGTGCTTAAAATGTTCTAGCACACATACAGTGTGTGTGCAAGGAATAAATAGGTGAAACAAATATGACAGATACATGGAAATTCAAAACAGTTTGTTTAAAATGAGCACAAACAGATTCTTTTTGGTCTTGCATGCTCCTATGGAATTGCACCTTTTGAGGTTTCAGAATGTCCAACAGGTGGGGTATTAAACTGGGGACATTCCGTTTTCACAGATCTCATCCCAGGATCAAACATCCTGTTTGTGCTGTGCTTTTCAAAAGCATTAGCTGAGGCCTTTGGTAGACCAAGCTATCTCAGCTGAATTGTATTGTAGCCGGGCACATGTTCATTGAACCTTCAGTTTTGTTGCAAAGAGGGTGATTTTATAACAGGGTGCACCACTTCTGCTGTAGGGATGTGTGTAAGCTACACCAACTTTAAAAGGGAAAGTGTATGTATATTTTCTCTTCATAAAAGTACCCTGCAGAAAGTGACCCACACATTTACAACCATAATTCCTTATCGTCACTCCAGTCCATTCCCTTTACTTCTGGGTTACGCAACCCTTCCAGCAGCTTGGAGGCTGAGCCCAACCTTTTTGGAGGTGGGGCGGCATAAATACCACTGGGACCACCCCCCAACTCCAGTATTCTCAGCCTCCAAGCAGCTGGAGGGTTCCGCAAGCCTAGGGCTTACTGGAGTCTTCCTTTTATCTAAATCTTTTAAAAAATTTCCTTTATTTATTACTTTTATTACCTTTATTACTTTTATTTCTTAGTTACCTGTTGTTCTTTAGGTTTAAGCAGTCTCTGCTCCTTTAATTGCTACTGCCTGCTCTCTCCTCCCTCCCCCCCCCCACCGGCGGGTCGGGCATCGGAGGTGGTTCTGGGCTTGCAGCCCCGGGGAGGACCTTTGCTCAGCTCTTCGGCAGCAAATCCGACTGATTCCCGAGGATTTCTTTGCCGAACTGCCCTGCCTCGCGCCGAAGCCCTCCTGGTGGCTGAGCGCTGGAGGCAACGCCGGAAGTTAAATTTTGTCGCCGGACCCGTCCTGCAGCCAAAGGACGCGGCGGCGAACCCCGGACCTCCCGATTGCGGCGGAGGAGTTGATTGCAGCGGTTCTGCTTTAGGAGTCGGCTCCCAGCCTTCTGCGGCATCTGGGGTGGAGAATTAACAGCCCTGAGGACACACGCGATCCCCCATTCAGGCTCCACGTGGTGAGGCCTACCACGTGTAGAGCCGACGGCAGGGATCGCTGAGCTGGGCCCAGTCAACAACGGAAGCTGCAAACCGCAAGTACATTACAAAAAGGAGCCATTCTCCGTTTATTTATTTTAATCTACTTTAATTTCATTTTAATTTCCTTAATTTTGATTTTAATTTACTTTATCTTGGTTTTTGTTTAAGAGCATCGTCTGTTAATAGAAAAGAGGGCCTGTTAGAGAGGAGGAACTCCTAAGGGAAAACTCACACCGGTTTTGGCTGTACAGTTAGCTGGGACTTAGGCCCATCGCTTATTCTTCCTAGCAGGAAGGTCTGCTTCTTCTGGGATCAAGAGCATGGCGGCCAAGCCTAGATGCCCCTCCTGTGGCACGCGTAGGGGCATTTCCTCGGAGGCAGGAGTCTGCAGGGGTTGCGCTGCAGTGGCTGCCTCCGTAGAGCAAGAAATTAATTTGGCCATGATTCAGCCCTCTCAGGAGTCTGGTGATCCCTTAGAAGGGGAAGGGGGGTCCCAGTTCCCTCCCTCCACTTCCTCGGATTTACCTACCTCTCCTCCACCCTCTTCGCCCCCTCCCTCCGGAGAAGGGGGCGCCGGGGATTTTTTCTCCCCAGACTTCATTCTTTTACTCCACAAGGCCTATTGCTTGCGTAAGCAGGGCTCAGGGACAGGTGAGCCTGGCTCAGGGACAGGTGAGCCTGTCTCGACGGCCGAGGCCAAGCCCAAGAGGGCAAGCAATCCAGACTCAGGCATCCCATCTAAACGCCCCCGGCTGGGCTGTGAAGACCCTCTCGCGTCCCTCTCCCAGGGCACCCCGGAGGAGGATAACTCTGATAAAGACTGGGACGAGGAAGAGGAGGAGCTGGAAGAAGGAGAGATCCCTGAAGAAGATCAGGCCAGGATAATTAGAGTCTTTCGGCGGGAGGAGCTCCCGGCTCTAATTAATGAGTCTCTAAAGGTCCTTAATGTCTCCTCAGACACGCCAGCAGAGGAGGAGGCGTTGGAGGATCCTTTAATCCAGGCCATTAGGAGATCCCAGAAGGTCTTCCCTGTCCACAGGGTAATGCGTCAGATGATCCAGGAAGAATGGGATCAACCTGAGTCTAGTTTAAGGGGAGTGCGGTCCATGTCTCACCTATACCCGCTTCCAGAGGCAGACAAAGAACTGCTGAAGTCTCCCAGGGTGGATGCAGAGGTATCAGCAGTTACTAAGAAGACTACTATCCCAGTTGAGGGCAGCACGGCCTTAAGAGATTCTCAAGACAGAAAGCTGGATACCCTCCTGAAACAAGCCTTTGATGTGAGTGCCCTTGCCTTGCAGGCCTCTGTGTCAGGAGCTTGGGTGGCGAGAGCCTGTTTAAGGTGGTCACAACAGCTGCAGGCTGCAGAGGGACCACCTGGCGAGGCTCAGGCCAACTCTGCTAGGCTGGAATCTGGAGCAGCCTTCCTGGCGGATAGTCAGTATGACCTCATCAGAAGCCTATCCAAGAACATGACCTCGGTGGTGGCAGCTAGGCGTTATCTGTGGCTGCGTAATTGGGCAGCGGACGCATCCTCGAAGGCACGCCTGAGCCGCCTCCCATTTAAAGGGAAGCTGTTATTCGGAGATGATTTGGAGAAGTTGGTAAAGGATCTTGGCGAGTCTAAGGGGGGCAGGCTGCCTGAAGATAGACCGAAGCAAGGGCGACCCCTAGCCCCAGTGCGTAACCAGCCCAGAGATGCCCGAAGGTTCCGTCCAGCCAGGACAAACCCCTTTCCCAGGGGTCGCTTTCCCTCGAAGGGACAAGGTTTCAGAGGGTTTCGAGGAGCAGGCCGAGGTTTCGGGGCGTCCTCCTCCTCCTCTCAGGGAAATAGAAAACAATGAGGTGACGGGGGTCCAGGGGGAAGAACCGTCCGTGGGCGGACGCCTAAGGCGATTTCTTCCCGCCTGGTCCCGGGTCACGTCCGATCAATGGGTCCTAGAGGTTATCAGAGAGGGCTATGCTCTAGAATTTGCAAAACAAATACATCCAGCCTTTGTTCAGTCTCCCTGCGGTTCTTCTGCAAAGAGAGCGGCGGTAGAGACAACCCTCACCCGCCTAATAACGCTCGGGGCCGTTGTCCCTGTACCAGCAGACCAGCGCGGTTCTGGTCGGTACTCGATTTACTTCGTAGTTCCAAAGAAGGAAGGGTCCTTCCGCCCGATACTAGATCTAAAGCAGGTCAATCGCTGCCTCAGGGTTCCGCATTTCCGGATGGAAACCCTGCGTTCAGTCATAGCAGCCGTGAGGGGCGGGGAGTTCTTAACGTCCCTCGATCTGACAGAAGCCTACCTGCATATCCCGGTCAGGGCATCCCATCAACAATTCCTGAGATTTGCGGTGCCAAGGGGCCATTTTCAGTTCCAGGCCCTACCTTTCGGCCTAGCTGCGGCTCCAAGGACGTTCACCAAAGTGATGGTGGTAGTAGCGGCCTCCCTATGGAAAGAGGGAATTCTGGTACACCCCTACCTGGACGATTGGCTAATCCGGGCAAAGTCGGAGGAGGAAAGCCACTCTGTGATGACAAGAGTGATTCAAGTCCTAGAAGAGTTGGGGTGGGTCATCAATCGAGCAAAGAGCAGGATGACTCCCTCCCAGGAACTCGAGTACCTCGGAGCAAGGTTCGACACCAGCAGAGGCAGGGTGTTTCTGTCTTGATCAAGATCAAGAGAACTGAGACTTCTGGTCACTCAGTTTCTGGGCAGACGAAACCCCACTGCGTGGCATTATCTGCAGGTCCTGGGAACAATGGCAGCGGCAATAGAGGTGGTACCATGGGCCCGAGCCCACATGCGTCCTTTGCAGAGGGCACTATTGCGTCGGTGGTCGCCCCAACGTCACCCCATGTCAATGCAGTTACCTTGCGCTCCGCGGACCAAGCAGTCTCTGCGCTGGTGGCGGTGCCCAAGGAATCTGGATCGCGGGATGCCTCTCGAGCCTCACCAGTGGTTATTACTGACGACGGATGCCAGTCTGGCAGGCTGGGGAGCTCACTGCGAGGACCAGTTCGTTCAAGGCAGCTGGACTCCTTTGGAAGCCCAATGGCCCATCAACAGACTAGAATTGCGGACTGTCGGCCTAGCGCTCAGAGCTCTCGAGGCCTTAGTGCAAAAGAGAGCAATTCGCGTTCTCTCAGACAATGTCACCGCGGTAGCTTACATCAACCATCAGGGTGGCACAAGCAGCCCCGCCTTGGAGAAGGAGGCGAGCACTCTGTTCCAGTGGGCGGAAATTCGGTTGGAAGCACTCTCAGCCCAGCACGTGGCAGGCACGGACAACGTCACAGCAGACTATCTCAGCAGGTGCAAGATAGATCACGGAGAGTGGGAGCTGGAGCAGGAGACCTTCGACCAGATAGTGGCCCGTTGGGGACTCCCAGTCATGGACTTCATGGCAAGGTTCTCGTCCGCCAAGGTGGACCGATTCTTCAGCCGGCGCAAGGAAAGAATGTCCGAAGGCCTGGATGCCTTGTCCCAGAAGTGGCCACCGGAGGGCCTGCTCTATGTATTCCCCCCCTGGGTTCTGATCGGAAAGGTTCTCCAACGCGTGGAGTCACACCACGGATACATAATCCTCATAGCTCCGGATTGGCCTCGCCGCCCCTGGTATGCGGATCTGATGAGGTTGATCGCCGACCATCCTTGCCGGCTCCCTTGCAAGAGGGATCTGCTGAAGCAAGGCCCAGTTCGGATGCCTCACGTGGATCGATTCTCGCTTACGGCCTGGCTATTGAAAGGGCGAGGCTCCTAAAGAGGGGTTATTCAGGAGCTGTCATCTCGACCCTGTTGAACGCTAAGAAGCGCTCGACCTGCCTCTCCTATGTTAGGACTTGGCGCATCTTCGAAGCGTGGTGTGCGGAGCGCCGACGGAAACCCCTTTCCGCTTCAGTCCCTGAGGTCCTAGAATTCTTACAGGCAGGATTTGACAAGGGGCTAGCGCACAGCTCCTTGTGGGTTCAGCTGGCAGCAATCGCATGCTATAGAGGTAAGGTCCGCGGCAAGTCCCTAGGGGCGCACGCGGACGTCTCCAGGTTCCTAAGAGCAGTGAGATGCCTGCGCCCTCAACGGAGGTCGGTCGTCCCCCCTTGGGACCTCAACCTAGTGCTTAACGCCCTGATCAGGGAACCCTTCGAACCAGAGAAGAGGGCCTCCTTAAAGGATTTAACCCTGAAGACAGTCTTTCTGGTCGCTATCTGCTCGGCAAGGCGGGTTTCCGAGCTCCAAGCGTTGTCCTCTCAGCCCCCCTTCCTACTATTCCTCAAGGACAAGGTAGTTCTGCGAACGGTCCCTTCATTCCTGCCCAAGGTCATTTCTCCCTTTCATGTGAACCAGGCAGTTCACCTCCCGGTCCTCTCCGCCGAGGGGCTGGAAGGTAGGGATAACAAACTGTGACTCTTAGATGTCCGGAGGACCCTGAAACGCTACCTCTCCCGCACAGCCCCCTTCCGGAAGTCCGAGCGACTATTCGTTCAGTTTGGGGGTCCACACAAGGGGGAGGCGGTGGCCAAGGCCTCCATCTCCAGATGGATCAGGGAAGCGATTGCTTCCGCCTACATCCTGAAAGGGAAACAGGTACCAGCGGGTCTCCGTGCGCACTCCACCCGGGCAAGGCTACGTCGTGGGCGGAGTTCAGCTTAGTTCCTCCGTTGGATATCTGTAGGGCAGCGACTTGGTCTTCCCTGCATACCTTCACCAAGCACTACAGACTGGACATCCAGAGTGCAGCCGACGCTCGGTTTGGTCTGGCGGTCCTTCAGTCCGGTATGCCGGATCCCACCCAGGATTGAACTGCTCTTTTACATCCCAGAAGTAAAGGGATTGGACTGGAGTGACGATAAGGAAAAAGTAATTAGTTCTTACCTGCTAATTAGTGTTCCTGAAGGAACGACAGTCCAGTTCCTGATCCCACCCGGTTAGGACCTACCAGTCAGAAGGAAGCTTTGGACCGAGCGTGGGGCCAGTTCGGGGGAGAGACGCGGGAGAAAGTCGGATCGGGCAACCTCAGACATACCACCTCCAACCGTCCTCCCTTTTTTTCCCCTCATGCTATCCATTCTCTATATAAAAAAAAAAAAGAGTGTTTATACATAGATAGACAATGTTGTGGTATATAAGTTCTTATGTTAGATAGATGGTTAATGGAAACTCTTTAGGTCTGCTTTTTCATTCGATTACTGGAGTTGGGGGGTGGTCCCAGTGGTATTTATGCCGCCCCACCTCCAAAAAGGTTGGGCTCAGCCTCCAAGCTGCTGGAAGGGTTGCGTAACCCAGAAGTAAAGGGACTGGACTGTCGTTCCTTCAGGAACACTAATTAGCAGGTAAGAACTAATTACTTTTTATAGCATTACAAAAGAAAACACTGGCACTCACAAATTTGCCAGTTTATGTACTTGTTTCAATGCCCATTTTATAAAATATTTGCATAAATGCAATCCAGCCCAATCTCTGCCCCCCAGGTTAGCCAATCTTATTGAGGTGTGCATTTGCGAACAAGCTTTTGGTTTCTTTGGGCATCTAAATTTTTTTAAGTGCACACAAATCGTGTCTATGCAACTATACCTACAAATAAATGCATGTAGACTTGATCTGCAAGTGGAGGAGTAGCCTAGTGGTTAGAACAACTGCCTAATACCCAGAAGATCAAGGGTTTGATTCCCACTGGTACTCCTCGTGACTTGGGGCAAGTCACATTTCTCTCCATTGCCTCGGAAGAAAAGGCTGGCAATCTACTTCCGGTGATACATTGCCAAGAAAACCCATAGGTAGCTGGGTCGCTATGAGTCAACGCTGACTCAATGGCACTAAAAAAAAAAAAAAAAAAAAGAATTGATCTGCATGTGCAAAAATGTCTTAGGACGCATACAAGTATGCAGTTAACACAAATGTGTGATAAAAAGACAAACCAGCATAAAAATGGGAAACATTTGGGAGATCCACTAATGAACAAAACTTTTTTTTTTTTTTAAACTGTGCACATCCCCTAAAACCTCTGTGTATATAGGGTGTATGTACACAAGATTAGGTGCCTCTCTATACTCCTGTCATTTTTATAAAAAGGGATTTATGCCTAGAAATGCCTTATAAAATTAACCCTATAAGATGCACTCAATCAAATATCACTGAGAAGCACAGCAGTTTTAAATACAAATGGATTGCAGTTGAAGAGTTACCTCACAGGAATCTGTGCAAGCCTCCCTGATAGTAGCCTAATGGTTAGAGCAGGGTTTGATTCCCACTAGCAGTCCTTGGGCAAGTCAGATAAACTATGTTACTTCCAGTCACACTGCCAAGAAAACCCAGGAGCTGCTAGGTTGCCAGGAGTCAGCATTGACTGGAAGACATCTATTGCTCACTGACTATGCTTCGCTGACACATCTCATTACAGAGTTGTGATACTATTTTTTTGTGCATGAAATACAAAGAATGAAACCCCAAAACCACAAAATAAAAAGTGAGAACCCCCCCCCCCCCCAAATGAACCAGCCCAGGGAATGTTTGTGGCCATTGTTGATGCTGAAGAGATGAAACGTGTCCAGAGATAGGAAAGAATTGCAGCAAAATTAAGCTTCCTGCTAGCACGAGCTTGATTGTAGCCATGTAAGAATAGTGGACCCCCCCCCCAAACAAAAAAAATGCTCATGTGGAGGACAAAAAGAGCAACTATATTCCCTCTGGAGAAAAGCTGATGGATTAAAAGGGCCTCTTTTGAATCTTAGGATCTGTGGGTTGTTATGTGGGCAGAAAACTTGGCAGAAATGTAAATGGGCTCTGAGCTGAAAGATTCTCACAAATGTTCTTACCCCGAATATCAGCCTACACAGAAGTTATTTACTTGCAATGAATATGAAATCCGAAGGAATGTGACCTCATTGTGGCTGCTATACTCAAGAAAAAGATGCACGATCTTTGCTGAAGTTTTAATGTCTTGAATATTTGCAGAATGTCATTTGACACGCATAATATGAATTCTGGTATTGTTTTGCAAAGGCTTTCTGCAAAATCAAGTTGGATTTTAATCTGCTGCATAATTCTAGCAGGATCATGCTGTGTGTGTGTTTTTTCTGTTAGTTAAGAAGATGCAAATTATTATGGCAGTGCATTTACTAAAGGGCGTTAGCTGACCGCGCATGTTCTGGCGCGCGCTGAATATGCGTTGTGACACACACCGCCAGCTAGCACAGGGGAATGACAGCACAGGACGATTCCTGCACTGTGTGACTCAAGTTAGGGTCCCGGGAGGGCGGCGTGGGGGTGGAGAGCGGGCGTGGTGTGCTCTGCGCAGTTAGCAGTAGGTTAACTGCATTAGCATGGATCATCTAATGCCACCTCAGTAGGCGGCGTTAAGTGCCCCCGCGCTAATGTACTCTGTGCTAAGAGGCAGGGCTCAGTGTTAACTGCCAGGGAGATGCTTTCCACACCGCCGACAGTTAACACAGTGGGGTTGCACCTAATGCACCCTAGTTTTGGCACTTTTGGTGTGTTAGGTGCAACGCCCCAGTGTCCCTTCGTAAAAGGGCCCCGTAAAGTTCAGCTGGGCTGGCTGAAGCAGATAAGTAGATGAATCTTGATTTTTGCACTATTGTTTATTAGCTGTAGTTCTAATTTTTAGTTTCGGAGAAGGCATTCTCTCTTAAATTGCTGGTGACAATTATTAGAATCCCTCTAGCCCCTCCCTTTGTCTGTCAACCTCTTGCTCTGCCTATTTTATTTAGGGGCATGTTAATTAAAGTGTACGACCTGGGTAGCACAGGGTTATCATGCATTTTTGGTACCATGCTAAAAGGTAGTGCAGTGCTTTGTGCTAAAAAACCCCACGCTGCCTGGGAAGCGTGTATGTGGTTGGCACCTTGGCGGGGTGTGGGCATTCCTACCATGGTGCTGCCTCGAAAGCCCTTGATGCCAGCACTTGGTGGGGTGCAACTACCACTAGACAAATGGGTGGCGATAGTTGTTCCTCATGATGGTTTTCATGCAACAAGCCATGCTAAATTCAGGGGGAGCAGTTGTCCCTGCCCCTTCCCTGGCATCTAGCGCTGTGCCCCATGCTAGTAATGTGGCCCAAACCTTTATCCAGTATGAGTCCGTTTTAAGACTTACGAATTAATATGACCCTAGATGATAATGAAAACAAAATCTCAACCTTCTACTCCGTTCCGTTCCTGTCTCCTCCCTTATCCGCTTTCTCCTCCAGTTTATGCCGAGCTTCAAGAGAGCAGCAGTGGCGGCAGCAGTAGCAGCAGCCAGCACAGACCCCAGTTTTCTGAATGGGTTTCCAGATTGACAGGAAGTCTACACAGAAGGAAGGGGAACGGCTTGACTTAGACCCCCATGCTCATTGCTACTACCGAGCATAGGTCACCGAAGAAGTCCAGAAGGAGGGGGGAGCAGATCTGTTTCTTTGGACCCCCCCCCCCCCATTCATTGGTGATGTGATCATTGTTGAGGCCCCAACCCATAATTTGGGAACCACTGTTCTAGAGCAAAGAATTTTCTGCTGATTCACCTAATTGGGTGGAGCAGGCCACATTTTCAGTGAGACTCCGCCCATTATCATAGCTTTCAGAAGATGTTCAGGAGCCATCAGCAGAAGCAGGAACTGTTTACTTTGTATGTCTAAAGTTCTGGTTGTGTTATGATTCTTAATATTGCCAATATTATTTGTATATTGTCTTCATCTAGCTAGTCCATAGTTGTGTTTACAGTGTTAATGTATTTGTGTTTCAGATGCTTGAATCTTTGGAAATTTTGCTATCTTTATAGTGGACCACCCAAAGAGATGTGGTAGAGCTTACAAGACTAAACAGGAGTGGTGTAGCCAGGATGGATATTTTTTGGGGGGAGGAGGGACTCTAATATGGGTGGGCACTTAGTGCCGGATGTTGACACTGCCTTCAGTTCTCCTCTTTCACCTGTGCTGCTGACACTGACTGGGTGGCCCTAACACCGAAGTAGAAGGGCTGTAGCCTGCTTATGGCTATGCCCCGGCTAGACAGGTTCTTTTTCTGGTTTCAGACACTCAGGTTGACAATAAAGTTGTGTGTATTTCCACTTCATATCTCTCTGCATATACATTTCATATAATTCTAAAATAACAACAACAAAAAAAGAGAAAAAGAAAAGACAAATGAAATGAAATGAAATAAAATAAAAAACAGCCCTATGTGTACACCCCTCCTGGATAATAGAAAGCTCCACTGAGACAACTGAAAATGTGTGTACTATGAAATCTATGCATACAAGATGTGTATCTATTAGTAATATATCTCACAATTCTCAAAGCATTTTATTTGCTTGTGTAAGTGTATGTGAAACTCTGAACACATCTCTCACACATTTGTAGACAAATTAAGAAGAGATCATACTGCATGCAGGGCAGCATTTACAGTACGTGACATCTTTCATTCTCCAGGACCAAGCAGGAAGTCAGTCCTGACATATGGGTGACGTCGGCGCCGACGGAGCCCCTGTGCGGAGCATTTTCCCAGCTTTCAAAGAAAGCCTTTGGGAATGCAGAGCGCCTGCGCGGTCCCCTTCCCGCCCAAGGGTGCCATCTTGCTCAGTCTTTCTTTTTCCGCGGAGCCCGACAGACGTGAGTTCGTGTCAGCCAGAAAAAGTTGATTTTTTTTCTGTGATTTTTCGCGTTGTCTTATACGGTTCGACGCCAGTTCCCCTTCCCGCCTGGGCTCGGTACACCAGTATCGAGTCCGGAGTTGTGTTTTCGGTTTTTGTCCTTTGTGACTAGCGTTCGCGCTCTTTTTGTGTTTTCACTGGCAGCCCGGTCTTTTGACCTTACAGGGGCCCTTTTTCCCCCGATGGCTGCTAGCAGGTTTAAAAAGTGTGATCGGTTCAAGAAACTTATGTCTCTCACCGACACACATGACTGCTGCCTCCGATGCCTCGGGCCCGACCATGACCCGCTGGCCTGTGGCCCGTGCGGCAAAATGTCAAGGCACTTCGGAGCCGTCAGCATCAACGTAAGAGAATTTTCTCTGACTCTGCATCCGGCCAGGCCCGGACTTCATCAGAGGTCTTGACATCTCAGGAGTCTGACCCCGAGCGCCGTCGGGGCTCCTCTGAAAGGGAGTCTTCCTTCCGGGAGCACAGACAGAAGAAAAAGTTCACGAGGGCGGCGTCGGTGGAAGCTCCTGGTTCCTCGAGGGCCAGGTCGCATAGCCCTGACCGCCGCCCCGGGCTCTCGGAGTCGGAAAGGCCGTCCAAGTTACCTCATGTGGAGCTGGAGTCCCCAAGTCACGTAAGTGCAGTTGTTCTCGTGGACTCTCCTCCGGGGAGCCGCCGTCGGGGCCCGAGTTGGGGGCTGCTGAGTCTCCTGAGCTTGGTCTCAGGTTGACGGCCTTGGAGAGCAGCTTGGCTACCTTCATGGAACAGCAGCGGGTGCTGATCGCCAGTCTGACCGGTGCATCTGCCCCGACCACCGGGACCTCGATGTCTAAGTCGACCCCGGAGACCGAGCCGATCCTCGAGTCAAGGTCCCCCTCGATCTCCCGTGTGGGGCCGAGGTCGTTGACGCCGATACTCTTGGCATCGGAGCGGGTGGCACCGAGGCCCGCATGGCCAGAGCCGCTCGGTTCCTCCTCGGAGGAGTCGGAGTGGGAGATGGAGGACGAGGAGTCCCCAGACACCTTCCGGACCCAGTTCGTCCCTTTGGACTCACCGGAGTCTGAGCCTCGGAGACGGTCCCCCCCGGAGGATACCCGGTTCTCAGATTTCGTGAGGGATATGGCCAAGGCCTTGGCCTTCCCTGCGGACGCCGAGGAGGAGCCTTGAGCCGAGGAGTTTGATGCCCTCCAGTATGATTTTCCTCCAAAGGAAGCCTTTACTGTACCGGTTCCTCCAATGCTGGAACGGCTGCTCTTCCATATGTGGGAGGCACTGTCCTCGACGCCAGTTCTTAGCAAACGGATCGATTCCATTTATCGAGTCCGTAAGAGCCCTGGATTCCAAAAGGCGCAGCTACCGCACCACTCCATGATTGTGGAATTGGCCATGCACCATCTGAAGAGTCAGAAGATGCACTCCTCGGTGCCCCCCCAGCCGGGAGGCCCGGAACCTGGATGCCCTCGGTAGAAAGTGCTTCCAAGGCTCTATGCTATCTTGCCATTTCCAGAACTACCAGCTGTACATGGGCATGTACCTCCGAGACCTGGCAAAGGAGATTGCCGTGTTCTCAGCTGGCCTCTCCGAGGAACATTTGCAGAGGTTCAAGGCTTTGTCTACAGGGATTCGAGAATGCTCGAAGTTTATCTCTTGAGCAGCCTATGATGGCTTCGAGGCTTCGGCCGGGTAGCAGCGGCCGGCATCGGTGCACGCCGTCAGGCCTAGCTACAGTCATCAGACCTGGAGCCATGGGTACAGGACAAGTTGGTCGATGTCCCCTGTCGAGGTGAAAACCTTTTCAGTAAGCCCATGACGGAAAAGGCTGCAGAAATCGAGACAGAGACTCACACCAGGACAAGGCTGTCCAGGAAGACTTCTGCCCCTTCTCAGGAAAAGAAGGGCTTGGGGAAGAAGCCCTTTTTCCCGAGGAAGGGTGCTTCCTACAAATCCTACCCTCAATATCAGGCCTCTCCAGCTCCCCAACAGGGCCAGCAGGCCAAGGGGCAGGGGTATGGGCCCCGTAGGCAGAAGACCCCCAAGCCGCCAGCTCCGGCTCCTGCACAGCAGGGAGCGTGGTTTTGACTCCCACAGCATAGCCTCTTCTCCACAGCTGGCTCCACTCAGCACAGGAGGTCGGCTGACCCTGTACGCCTACAGGTGGCCAGCCATCACAGGGGATACCTGGGTCCTCAGCATAGTCTAAAAGGGCTATTTGCTCCACTTCCACCAGATACCCCCTCCTACTTTCCATGGGAGCCTCCAAGACTCCCTCTGCACAGAAACCTCCTCCTTCAGGAGTTGGTAAGTCTTCTAAAGGAACAGGCAGTGGAACCAGTGCCTCACCACCTGAAAGTGCAAGGCTTCTACTCCAGGCACTTTATGGTACCAAAAAGGACAGGAGGCCTCCGACCTATCCTAGACTTGCAAAACCTAAACAAGTTTCTGGAGAGGGAAAAGTTCAAGATGCTTACCCTTGGGATACTGATGCCTTACCTCCAGCAGGGAGATTGGCTATGCTCCTTAGACCTAAAGGATGCTTATACTCACATTCTCATCCATCCAGACCACAGACAATATCTCAGATTTGTGGTGGGAGGAAACCATTTCTAGTACAGAGTACTTCCCTTTGGCCTGACTTCCGCCCCCAGGGTTTTCACCAAATGCCTGGCGGTGGTGGTGGCCTATCTCAGAAATCAGGGAATTTTTGTCTTCCCATACCTGGACGACTGGCTCATCAGGGTCCAGTCTCTTCAGGAGGCCAGACAAGCCACTCTTTCCACTGTCTCTCTTCTTCAGCATCTGGGCTTTGTCATAAACTATGCAAAGTCCACTTTGCTCCCCTCACAGAACCTAGAGTTTATACGGGCAAGATTATTCACTCTGCAGGCAAGAGCTTACTTGCCCGAGGACAGGGCCCACAGATTGATGGACTTGGGCCAATCAGTTCCAGAGCAATTCTCAGGTTTCCGCCAGGCAATTCCTGCGGCTCTTGGGCCACATAGCATCCACAGTGCATGTGACTCCGAATGCATGTCTGCACATGCGGGCTGCTCAGTGGTGCCTCAGAGCTCAGTGGGTGCAGGCCACAGGCGACCTCCGAGACAGAGTATAAAGGTGTCCAAACCACTTTTGGACTCCCTGCAGTGGTGGTTACATCTCCCAAACCTTCTCAGGGGTACCTTTTCAGGCCCAGGCACACACAAGGGTGCTGCCGACCGATGCTTCCTTAAAGGGCTGGGGTGCACATTGCCAGGGCACGTGCACTCAAGGCCTCTGGTCTCCTTGGGAGGCCACACAGCAGATCAATCTTTTGGAGCTGCGAGCAATCCGCTTAGCTCTACAGACTTTTTCTCATGCCCTCTCTCTCCAGTCTATCTTGATTCAGACAGACAATCAGGTGGCAATGTTCTATGTGAACAAGCAAGGGGGCACAGGGTCCAGACTCCTATGTCAAGAGGCGCAGGCCCTTTGCTCCTTTGCAGTCAAACAAGGCATGTTTCTCAAAGCAGTGTATCTTCCTGGTCAAGAGAACTTCTTGGCAGACAAACTAAGCAGGATTCTCCAGCCTCACGAATGGCAGTTGCATCCACTGGTGGTCCAGCAGATCTTTCTATGATGAGGACTTCCATCGATCTCTTTGCAAGTCCACTGAACCGTCAGCTGCCCAGGTTTTACTCCAGACAGCCGCATCCCCTGAGAATGGCAGCACTTGCTTTTCTGATCTCTTGGTCTACGGACCTCCTGTATGCATTTCCTCCTACAGCCCTGGTGGCCCGAACTCTGTTCAAGATTCTCCGGGACAAGGCCTCAGTGATTCTGGTAGCCCCAGATGGCCGAGGCAGCCGTGGTTTCCACTTCTTCTGCATTTGGCAGTGGAAATTCCTTTCCCTCTGGGGTTGCAACCTGGTCTCCTGTCTCAGGATTAGGGTTCCCTTCTGCACCCCAATCTCAGATCCTTCAATCTGGTGGCCTGGCTGCTGAAAGGATAGTGCTAGCTCCCTTGCTTCTACCTAGGGAAGTTGAAGAAGTGGTCTTGGCCTCTAGGAGGCAATCCACCAGAAAGTCCTATGCTCTCAAGTGGTGTAGGTTTTCATTATGGTGTGCTCAGCACAATGAAGATCCTTTCTCCTGCCTTGTGCCAGTAGTACTACAATACCTACTTCACCTGTCAGACCTGGGCCTTAAGTCCAACTCTGTTCGGGTCCACCTCAGTGCTCTCTTAGCACACCACTCACCGGTGGAGGGTCAGTCTCTGTCGGTTCACCCCTTGGTGTCCCGCTTCCTCAGAGGCCTGCTTTTGCTCAAGCCTCCAATTCGTCCACCTGCCACTGGATTTGAACGTGGTCTTGCAACAACTTACTCGCCCTCCGTTTGAGCTGATGGCAACTTGCCATTTACACTTCCTTTCTTGGTAGCTCTTACCTCGGCCAGACATGTGAGTGAACTACAAGCTCTGGTTTCTGATAGACCATACACACGGTTCTATAGGAACAGGGTGGTCCTACGGACCCATCCCAAGTTCCTTCCAAAAGTGGTCTCCTCTTTCCACCTCAACCAGGAGGTGGTTCTTCTGACATTCTTTCCCAGGCCGCATACCAGCCAGGCTGAAACAGTCTTGCATACTCTGGACTGTAAGAGGGCGTTGTCCTTTTACATAGAACGTACAAGGGGGCATCGAATGGCTACTCAGCTCTTCGTCTCCTTTGACACTAATAAATTGGGGTTATCTGTCTCCAAGCGTACGTTGTCCGCTTGGGTAGCAGATTGTATCGCCTGGACGTACAAGGCAGCCGACCTCCCCTTGCAGGTTCGAGTCACGGCCCACCGTGTCAGGGCGAAAGCTGTGGCAGTAACTCATCTCCGCTCTGTTCCGTTGGCAGACATCTGCCAGGCCGCTACTTGGTTTTCAAGCCAGACTTTTGCAACCCACTACTGCTGCATAAGATATGCCATTCTGGGTCAGACCAAGGTCCATCAAGCCCAGTATTCTGTTTCCAACAGTGGCAAATCTAGGTCATACGTACCTAGCAGTTTCCCCAAGGGACACAGGTTCCACAATGCTTGTATTGGTTCAGGCATTGATATCCTGGGTCCCTTCTTAATAATGGTTTATGGACCTTTCCTCCAGGAACTTGTCCAAACCTTTTTTAAACCCAGCTACACTAACAGCCTTTACTACATCCTCCGGTAACAAATTCCAGAGTTTGATTACACGTTGAGTGAAAAAATATTTTCTTTTATTAGTCTTAAATAGTTTACCCTGTAGCTTCATTGCATGTCCCCTAGTCTTTCTATATTCTGATAAGGTAAACAATCGATCTACGTTTACCCGTTCCACTCCATTCAGTAATTTATAGACTTCTATCATATCTCCCCTCAGCCGTCTCTTTTCCAGGTTAAAGAGCCCCAACCTTTTTAGCCTTTCTTCATAGGAGTATACTTCCATCCCCTTTACCATTTTGGTGGCTCTTCTCTGAACCTTTTCTAAAATCGCTATATCCTTTTTAAGATACGGCGACCAGAATTGCACACAATATTCAAGGTGCGGTCTCACCATGGAACGATATAGAGGCATTATAATATCTTTTGTTTTATTTTCCATTCCTTTCCTTATCATACCTAGCATTCTATTTGCTCTCTTGGCCGCTGCTGCACACTGGGCCGAGGGTTTTAACATGGTATCCACAATGACGCCTAAATCTTTTTCCTGGGTAGTGGTTCCTAATGTGGAACCTTGCATCGTGTAACCATAGTTTGGGTTGTTCTTCCCTAGGTGCACATATTCGGCATTTTGTTCAAAATCTTTAACCATTCAGTATTCTGAAGAGCGCATTCAGGGTAATAAACCCCCCAAAGCAATGAAGCTTTCTGTTGATGAGTTTGAAGAACTGGAGGGTTTGGCACTTATGCTTTTATTTAAAAAAATTTAGCACTTCAAGTTTCAAGGTACCATTCATCAAATTAAAGGGCCTGTTTACTAAGCCTTGTGCTGACAATGTGGGTTTTGGCCGCATTACCTGCACAGGGCACTGGGCTAGATGCAAGGGGGCAGGTACATCCATCCCCTCTGCATTTACCACGGGTCGCTGTGGTAAAATCACCATGAAAGCCACCCATTGAGGTGGTGGTAGTTGCACCCATACTATCTGTGCTAAGATCTGGCAGTGCAGGTTTGAAATGCCCGGGGTAGCAGTGCTATGGCGAGAATGCCCTCATCCTGCCTAGTTTCCTCCCCACACATACTACTAGGTTAGCGTGGTGCTTTTAGCGAGGGCCCCATATTACTTTTTAGTGTGGTGCCGAAACAGCACGATTTGCTAAACATGCCCCTAAATTGTCAAAGTTAAAAGAAAACATAAGCAAAAAACCCCAACCCATATGCATATAATTACTTACAAAAAATGAACAAACTTTTATTAAATTATAGGTCCATGTTAAATAAAACATAGCATATTCTTAGAGGGGCTTTCTTTCTGTTATTGGTATCAGGTTAATTGATTTATTTTATTAGGATTTATTAGCTGCCTTTTTGAAGAGATTCACTTGAGGCGGTATATAACAGACAACTTACAATAGCAAAATGCTCACCTTGTCAGTACAACAGTCAGATTAGAACAATGAGAGTAGAGGAGTAGCCTAGTGGTTAGAGCACTTGCTTGGTAACCAAGAAGCCAGCTAGCCCTCCTTGTGGCCTTGGCCAAGTCACTTAACCCTCTATTGGCTTGGAAGAAAGGCCTGGCAAACTGCTTCTGCCCACACTGCCAGGAAAATACAGGAGCAGCATTGGTTCAAAGGCACATGCACACAGAACAGTGAGATAAACTTGGAGGTAGGCAATAATAGATACCAACGTGATACAATGTCAGTAATGTATACTTCAAAACAGCACAGTAGAACATTTAAATAGCTGCAGTATGATACAGTATCAGCAGGATATAAATGATCTACCTTAATAGACAGTATGGATAGGATACTCACTTAATAGACAATATAAATAGGATACTCATAATGTCAGCACAGTACAAATGATGTACTATAAAAGGCGATATGGTAGAATATTCATGTGACATTTATAAGATACTCACAGTGTTGGACCCTGCAATGAAACATTGTAATAGAAGAGGGGACAGGAGCAGCAGGGACATATGGGCAGGGACATATGGACAGTGAAGATGAGCAAAGACAAAGACATAGAGACATACAAAAATGAATAGCCAGATTTAATGTGACGGTATATACAGTTGAAGAAGGTATGTGGATCTGATCACAGTTTCAGAGCGTACAGCAAGCTAGTCCTGAAGCAGTATGAGTGAATGGAAAGTCAGTTACTATAGTCATTGAAAGTTTGGGAGAAAAGCCGGGCTTTACATGAAGTAAAGGTAGTCTTGAATTAGATGTAATCCTCTGGGAGTGAGTTATAGGGTGTGGAGCCACTCCTGAGAAAGCTCACTGGTGGGTGTTACAATAAAGAACATTTTACATTTTTCATACAGCGGAATTACCAGCAGAAAGGAAGAGGTACTAATGCCACTGTACAAGTCGCTGGTGAGGCCTCACTTGGAATATTGTGTTCAGTTTTGGAGACCGTATTTCACAAAGGACATAAAAAGACTGGAAATGGTTCAAAGGAAGATGTCCAAAATGATTTGGAGTCTGCATCAGAAGACTTATGAGAAAAGATTTGAAGACCTAAATATATATACTCTAGAGGAGAGGAGGGACAGGGGAGATATGATTCAGACCTTTAAATACTTTATTAATGAACAAACAAACCTTTTTCAAAGACGGGGAAGCTGTAAAACTAGAGGGCATAACATGAAACTGCAAGGGGTAAATTGAAAGACAATGTCAGGAAATACTTTTTCACTGAAAGGGTGGTGGATGCTTGGAATGCCCTCCTGATGGAAGTGGTGGGGGTAAATACAGTGGCGGAATTCAAAATGGCATGGGATAGACACAGTGGATTCCTTTATAGCAACAGGATAAAATCAAAATAAACATAACTATCTCTTATATCTGAACAAATAGGGGTGACCTACATGGAGCGGTGGATACACCTCTAAACAAAGGCATGGGGAAGGGTGACCTGCACGGAGCGGCAGGTGCACCTACTCTTGCCACCTTGCTGGGCAGACTAGATGGACCATGATGGTCTTTATCTGCCGCCATATACTGTGTTACTATGTTACCAAGGACCTCCACATGCAATCTGGGATATTCAAGCCAGGATGTCTTAAAAAAAACCCAGACACATCCAAGTGAATGTGCCCAATTTAGAAATCTACAGGGACATTTACACAGACGACCTCAAAATAATAATTCAGAATGTGGATGTCTAATAGCTGATGGTTAGAGTAGTGGCCTGTGGCCAGGGTTCAAATCTCACTACAATTCTTTATGAGCTTGGGCAAGTCACTTTAGCTCTCCATCTTCTCATTGATGACCAAAACAAGCACTTTCCCGATGCCTATTCATGCCTGGAGCAGGTCTAAACTTGGTTGGGGTTGCAGACATCCCTGATGATTCTGAAATCGAGCGGGCATGTCGGACTCTATGGCACTGCCCCAGATACGCCGCCACTCTTCCTGCCTACTTGGATGTACCTGCACTGGAGACGTCTTTTTTGTCCTAGCTCCTACAAAGTTTGGCGGCTGTTCAAGTTTTCTTTATTATCTATGACCTCTGCTGCTGATGTACAAAGCTTTGTAGCAGAAGTTGCAGGCTGCAACTTGCAATTAAGTTGTTCTGCTTGCTTCTGGCCATCTTATTTGTTTATTTATTTATTTAACTATATTTATATCCCACTTTTCACCGGGTCAAAGCATCTGACAGGAGACATGTGGGGATCTGGAAGGAGGATTGGGGAATAGGTGAGTGCATCATACCTCCCTCAATATAGCTCCTGCTGCTCCTTTTTCTGAGTGACTTCACATTGTGATGTCCAGTTTCTGCTTGAGAGCTGATCATTCTTTGGCTTTGTACTGTCTACTTTTAGGAGTTTGAACTGTGTGGTACCTTAACATCTGAGAGAATAGCATGAGAGTGTGGGCACTGTGCTACTCAAACTCCCTGAGAGCAGCAACAAGCCATAGAATTGTCAATGGTTGATCAGGGAGTCGATAGCCAGGGAGATGAATTGGAAAAGCTGTGTATGGAACTAGTGAACATTTTTGTGGCCACAGAAAGATATATTGGTGGCTGCATTTGAGAAATGTTGCTTAAAGCTACTCAGACAGTCACTAAAAGAGCTTGGGCCCAATATTTGAAAGGCATTTACATGGTTTACAGCCCTGTAAACTGTGTAAATGCCTCTAACTGGGATATTCTATGGTACTAACATGGTTACTGCCGCTGAATATCTCTAATCTTCTCCCTTACAGGCCCCAATGCTAACTGCTTAGCATTGGTGCGTGTCATAGGTGTTCCGGGGAGGAGTGGGGTGGCAACAGCCGATAACCAGGTAAAAAATATGAGAAGCAAAAGCTTGTCTATCTTTTAGCAGCTGCAGCTAACGGGGCAGCATGCAATTTTACGCAGGTTAACCACTGCATCTGGGAGGATTTGTGGCAAACCTGGATATTCAGTGCCGGGTCTACATATGACCCTGGCATTGAATATCTGGGGTTAAGCGTCACAGCTGTGCATCGTAGTGGCACATAGCCGGCATAACTCAATATCCGGCCCCTTAAGTCTAGAAAAAGAAGAGACAAGAGAGATGCGATGCTATTTTAAAATATCTAAGAGGCTTCAATAAAGCGCTGGCAGGAAGCATTTTTCATAGGTCATCCTATGAATCTGGAGGGAGGGAGGGATGCTCAGAAGCAATTTGAGAATATCGTTTGCCCTGAGAAGAGGCTGAGCATCTAGATCGAGCTTTCTTTGAAGGTATTGGGAGCAATTGACAGTTGCAGAATTAAAGCATACATGGAATAAAATACAGAAAAAGCTTGGTGATGAGGAAGAGTGAGAAAAGATCATGGATCACCTAAGGGACAGGGTTGCTAAAGGTTTTAATGAAAGATAACACATGTTAAGGACCTGATTCAGTAAAGTGACCTGTGGGGCTGCACGTTGTCCTGCTCCAATTCTGCATGCCACTCTCCCCACACTCACAGGATGGGGATGGCACAGGGGCGGGCCTGGCACCAGGATGTACGGGCTGATTCAGTTCACGGCCCTGTACATCTGTGGAGCGACGGGAGGACGCCCAGCTTATTCCACCTCGGACGTCTCTTGTGGCTGCAGAAGGGGCACACCAGGTCGCCTTCGGGTCCGATCATGCACCTGCAGGAGCGTCTGGCTCCTGCGGTGTAGGATCGGATCCTAACGGGCCCATCCTGTTCGGGTGCATCCAGATGGCCTAGATGTGCTCCTTCTGGAATCAGGCTCTAAGTGTCCACAGCCCTTTTATTTCTATAGGCTCAGTGGCACTTAATGCATGTGAATGTTCATTAATGTGCGTTAACCTTTAGTAACTCTGCTCCTAAGATTTGTGATTGTGCAATAAAGTGCAATAGACAGGCACCAGAGGGCAGAGAGTGTGTGGAGAGGGGAGGGGGGACCACCAAGTGATAAGCCAAACATCAAATTGATGCTCCTTAAGACCTTCTGCAAGTCACTTCAGTTTCCATTGCCTGAAGTATAAATGTAGGGCTAGTTTCACGGTAGCGTGCTAGCGTGTTATTAGTAAATAGGTCCCATTGTGGAAAATGGAACCTCTGATAAATGACATGCAGTAAGGCATATTAATGCATTTCAGTAAATCTAGTCCTTAGATTGCAAGCTCTCTAGGGTGGGGAAATTCCTACTGCACCTGATTGTAACTTACTGAATTGGTTGATTAACATGAAACTTCTTCAGAAATTGAAATTATGTGGCCAATTTAAAGCACCTAGCAGCAGATATTCAGGGCTGGAACTTTTCTGGTGTCCAGCATTGAATATCTGGTTTCACCAGACAGCTCCACCGCTATCTGGTCATCAGTGATATTTAGCTGCTAAGCGGATAGCAAGAACTAGTTAGAACAGCCATTGATCTGTCCTTAATTAATCGGTTTAGCTATCTAGTTAGTGGCTGAATATCGCCGCTGATTGGATAGCGACTGGAACTGCTCCCAATCCATTCACAGACTGCCTCATTTTTAACGCAGTCAGAGATGAATAAAATGTGACAGAAAGAGAAATCTTTCTTGTACTGGGGGCGACAGGCTTGATAAAGAAGAATTTCCATGCACATTTTGATAAACTCTCCATACCTGTTACAACTTATGCACTCCAGAAGGAGGCTCTCTTTGGCACGATACAAGCATTGCGCCGAGCATTAGCAGTAAATTTGAGAGACTGAGATCACACTCCACATACCCTGGCTTAGAAGTGAGGATCACGACTGTCATGGTATCTGCAAAATTAACCCATTTAGTGTATGGTGCAGGGAGAGGGAAGTTCCAGCTGCTGCAGTAGCCACACAAAAAAACCTTAAAAAAGGAAACGGGGCATGAAAATCCTAGGTGCCCGCTGCAAATTTCTAACCACTGGCACCTGGAATTTGTTGAGACCTTCCTGTCCTTTGCATAGGGCCAGGGACGCCTGGGAGACCTGAGTGCAGATAAGTCTCTGCTGAAATGTACAAGTCTGCCTCATATATGTTTGCCAAATCTTTTTCTTAATGTCACTTTTTTGTTATGCTGTGATACTGTAAGGGGTACAGATGAATTGATGAGTGAGTGCCGAGTGCAGGAATCCAAGAGAACAGTACAATATAGGGAGCAAAGTGCTTCTATCCACAAAAGAAGAGCAGGACCGAAGGCTGATTGTTTCTGATGATCTTAAGGTGGCTAAACAAGTAGAGAGGTGACGGCGAAAGCCAGAAGGATACTTGGGTGCATAGGGAGAGGAATAGCCAGCAGGAAGAAGAAGGTGATAGTGCCTCTGTACAAGGCTTTGGTGAGACCTATTTGTGAATATTATGTGCAATTCTAGAGACCACACTTTCAAAAGGATATAAACAGAGGGTGGCTACCAGAATGGTCATCGGACTTTGCTATAAGGCATATGGGGACAGACTTAAAGATCTCAATATGTATACTTTGGAAGAAAGGAAGGAGAGGGGAAATACCTCTGTGGCATAAATGCATAGGAGAGCCTCTTTCAATTGAAAGAAAGCTCTGCAATGAGGGGGCATAGGATGAAGGTGAAAGGAGATAGGCTCAGGAGTAATTTGTGGAAATCTCTCTTTACGGAAAGTATGATAGATGCCTGGAATAGTCTCCCATTGGAGGTAGCAGGGACCAAGACAGTATCTGAATTTAAAAAAGCATGAGACAAACCCAGAAGAACTCTAAAGGAAGAAAGGGACTGTAGAGTTTAGTGGTTGGTATGGAAGGGCAGACTGGACAGGCCGCATGGTCTTTCTCTGCCACCATGTTTCTGTGTTTCTTTGGATGTTCTGGCAGTGGCTTCTGAGGAGGAAGGGTGAGAATGTGAGATGCAGAACTTCTCATATATGGAGTACATTATGACACTTAACATCAGGGGTTTGAAGCCTCCTAAAAAAATGACGCTTCTTTAAAGAAATGACCATCCTGAAAGCCCAGATCTTGTTGGTCCAAGAGACCCATCGGAGGAGAGTTCATCTGATGTTGCATCTCTATAAAATTCGTTGTGCATTGGTAGCATCTTGACAGGAGGCAAGAGGAGGGGGGCTGCCATATTGTACCACCAATATTTGTGTCTACATGTCATTGATTTGAATACTGACTCTCTGGGTAGAAATGTGTTTGTAAATGTTAAACTGTTAGAGCAGCAATATACTCTAGCGTGTCTTGACCAAGTTGAATAAAAAAAATCCAATATTAATGTAGAAACATTATGTTATGATGATGATAGCTTTATAATTAATCTAGGAAAAATTATTGCGCATGAGTTTAAGATTCCCCTGTGCATCTGATCCTCCATGTAGCACTGAGCAATTTGCTTTCTCTTTCTGTGCCTTCAGGGGTCCAGTGGAAAACCCCGGCATTTGTTTTCATCTGGATTTCCTAGCAAATGCAGTTTTTAAAAAAAGAGTGTGATCTGCTGCTGCGCTGTCTCTCTGCCAAAAGTTTTGTCTTTATTCATTCAATCCCTGTTCTATAGAAAAATGAATTAGTCACAGCAGAAATGGATTGTATGAATTTTAAACTTTTTGACTAGGGGAAGGAATTAAAATTTGTGGAAAATAGTTGCTTCTGCAGATTTTTTCCACCATATAATTGTATGGGAGATGGCCAATGGAAAATATTGTAGGAGATGTGTGTGTGTGTACTGTTGTGCATTTATCACGGTTTGGCATGTTCCACAGTCTATGCTATTTACCCTTTACTTATACTTCTTTTATCAACTGCAAGGATTGTGTTGTAAATGTTCCTGTTCCTAGTGTTGTGCACATGGGGCTGCTAAATTACTAGTCTTTTTATTTTTAATTTTAAGAACAGGTTGATCCCGTCCTGGAAGTCTCCAGTGCATAGATGGACGTGCAGTTTTGATTTCCCTAAGGGAAGCAGATTTGAAAGTTCAGACAGGCAGAAAGATGCTACCAAGAATGGATTAGCTTGTCCTGACTAAACAAGTGGCTGGTAGCACCTCCACAGTGCCATGTAAATAAATACTGGAAATGTGAAGAGGTGTGGTCAGTTAGAGCAGACCCCAAACTCTTGTAGTCTTCTAGCCAGAGCATTGATAGCCAGTAAGGTAAAACAGTGGTAGTAGTTATAACAGCGAAGCTTAATGAGTCATTAACACAGCAAATGAAATTGTACCTCTTAAGGTACTTTATCATAGGTGTTGTTTTTAAGTGGTGTTAAGTTGGTGCTGACTCCTGGCAACTCAGCAGCCACTGTGTTTTCTTGGCAAGGTATAACCAGAAGTAGATTGCCAGGCCTTTTCCTTCCAAGGCAAAGGAGGGTAAAGTGATTTGCCCAAAGCCATAAGGAGTGCCAGTGAGAATTGAACCCAGATCTCCTGGGTGTTAGGCCGTTGCTTTAACCATTAGGCCACAGAGTTTGTGATGCAGAGAGATAGCACCCCATAGGAGTAACATAGTATAGGATGGCAGATAAAGACCAATATGGTCCATCTAGTCTGCCCAGCAAGGCGGCAATAGTAGGTGCACTTGCTGCTCTTTGCAGGTCACCCTTCCCCATGTCTTTGTTTAGGGGTGAACCCACTGCTCCGTGTAGGTCACCCCTATTTGTTCAGGTATAAGACATAGTTAAGTTTATTTTGATTTTATCCTGTTGCTATAGAGGGATCCACTGTGTCTGTCTCATGCCATTTTGAATTCTGTCATTGTATTTGCCCCCACCACTTCCATCGGGAGGGCATTCCAAGCATCCACCGCCCCTTCAGTGAAAAAGTATTTCCTGACATTGCCTTTCAATTTACCACCTTGCAGCTTCATGTTATGGCCTCTAGTTTTACAGCTTCCTGGAGTGAATGAAAGAAGCAAGTGGAGACAGCCCTGGAAGGTATTTTTTCTCTGGATATATTAATAAGAAAATAAATAGTCATTGGCAATCTTAAAAACACTTTGCATTGTTTTTTTTATCTGCCTGGTTCTTTCACTACCTTAATGTCCATAAACCAAAAAAGAGGGCAGCCTGAAGACCAGCAGAAAGGACACTGAAAGCCATTGCATCCTGTTTCCATTTTATTTTTAGAAAGAAATGCATATTCCCTAGAAAAAGTGGATTATTCTGGATCAGCCTTCTCTAAGCATGCAGTTTTTATTAGGGATTTGCAAGCAAAAAATTTTAGTTTTATTGACTTCCCATGTTTATGACATTTTTTCATTTGCTGTTTTTCTTTTTACTTCAGGGACCAATGTTGTCAGTAATACACCCTATCAAACAATAGGGTGAATTGGAAATTGAGCAGCAGGGCACCCTATTGAGGAGAAGTATGCTGGTTGCTCAACAGTTCACACTATTGACAAAATGGGAAACCCCCACCCCCCAATTTAGTTCTTTTTTCAGTCTTTTCCGGTAAAAAATGGCATGAAATGACAAGGAAATGTTTCATATAAGTGCGCATCCCTCGCTGATGTTCTTCAGTGCGATGCAATGTGTGCCTTCGAGTCCGTGCCGACTCCTGGCAACTGAGCAGCACCTTGGCAGTGTGACTGGAACTAGATTGCCAGACCTCAGTGCACCTTTTGTTATTTATTGGTTTAGAACCTGTGGGTTTCTGTAGCCACCCTAAAGAAGTGGAGATTCGGGGCACCAGCTGCATTTTTCAGAATACCTTTAGAGCTTAAGGGGGCCAGGTCACCGTGGCGACTATAAATTGCCCTCTGGAGCCTGGGATTTGATTGCCTCTCCTCCCCAGCCATCACCTGATGTCTCCCTGCTGTTCCAGTGCTCTTCACTCTTCCTCCACCGCATGGCTCAAATTACACGCAGAGCTGAACACGGTGGACGTTTGCTGATCTTGGTGTTTCAAGTCTTGCGAGATCAGCAAAGAGATTAGCAAATCTTTTTCACCACACTACTCAAACTACATGCAGAGCCGATCACGGTGGAAGAGTGAAGAACGTTGGAACAACAGTGAGATTTCAGGTAATGGCAGGGGGGTTGGGCGACAAGAGAGAGACATGGGGTGATGCCTAGGGGGGCAGTAGAGAGAGAGAGACACTGGGTGATGGTGGGGTGGGGGTGTGGACTATGAGAGAGTGTGGGTGAAGGCAGGGTGTGGGGGTTATGCGAGATTTTATTTTTTTTGCTTCATGTATTACCAGGACATGGTGATATGTGAAGCAAAAGGGAAATTGCCTCAGGTGCAGCTATAAAGGGTCACCAGTATGTTGATGAGAACTTACTCATTGGGGTTGGTGGGAAGGAGAAGGGTCACTGCTTTCTGTTGGCACTGTGTAATGGCACATTAAGGGCCTGATTTATTATGCTTTCTTTTTCCATAGAAAATGACAAAACAGTAAATAAGGTCCTTAAAAACAAAAGCTGTGATATACCTTTGAGGGGGAGGGGAGGCAGGGACTGCTTTATAAGGAGGTGGAGTTAGGCAGCTGCCTCAGGCAGCAAAGTTTTGGGGGCAGCAAAAAATGCTCCCAAAACAGCCGCCTCACTCTGCCTTCAAAAGTTAAAAAAAAAAAATAAATTGAGTGGCCTTCTGCTGCGTCTGCTTCTCGGCAGTGACAGCATCTGCTCCCTGCTGCCGTTGTCCCACATCGGAGGACACTGGGGCAGCGACGGCAAGCTATCTCCGTTACCAAAAACAAAAGTAATTGCAAAGCGTGGGATTTTCAAGCCTCCGTCAGCTTTTATGTCCCTGCTGGTTCCACCCTCTCTGTGATGCAAAAAACATCATCAGAGGAGGTGGGACCCATCAGGGTCTTAAAAGCATGCCGGAGTCGCAAGAGCTTCTGGTTTTGTTTTCCTGCGGTTTTTTTCTTCAACTTTGAAATAAAAAAAACCCAGATTAACTAGAGACTGTAGAAGACAAAGGAAATCAGAAACCTCCAGATCTGAAGCAGCATGATCAGAGAATAAAATGGGCAGACAACAAAAGGTAGGAAAAATAATTTTATTTTCAATTTAATGCTTGGACTTTGTGCTATTTTTATATTTTAGACAGTGTGGGGAACTGCATCTCTTATTTCTCTGGTGTTGCACTGCATGTGGAGTCTGGCTTCTTGGGTTTCAGTTTAATTTTTGTCTACATATTTTTATTTTTACTTCAGGTTGTGGTCACTTATCTTCGGTGACTTTTGTAGGATTTTTTATTAGTTCCCAATATGCCTGGTACTGGAGAATGTTTGTTGTTGGTGAGATGACCAGAATCAGATTTTTTTTTAACATACTGAGTTCTGTGGGTGAATGTCCTACTTCTGCTCTGCATCTATTGTCAAGAGAGAGGTTTCTGTGGATGCAGAATATATAACCCAAAAGAAAAAATAAAATCCATAACGCAATTTACAACAAAATAAAATGAGTTATAATTTGATGTTATAAACTGTGTTTCTGATAATCCCTCCAGTCCAGTCCCGCACCTCTGGGTAATACACCTCTTCCAGCAGCTTGGAGGCTAAGCATGTCATCTTTTGATAACATCAGTGTACTTAAACAGCTGGCACCGCCTACCAACCCCAATATGCTCAGTCTCCAAGCAGCTGGAGGAGGTAGTGAGCCAGGGTGCTGGACTCACTGAAGGGACAACTCAGGAGCATAGGTTAGCTTTCTTTTCTTTCCTTTCATAGCAGAGTGTGCTATTTTTATTTTCTTGACTAAAGTTAAATTTAAAAAAAAAAGAAAAACAAAAAGCTCATCTTCCATAAAGGCAGCAGCTCCCCAGGCTATTCGGGGGGGCTTTCAGGGTATATTATATAGACCGGGCTCTTGGCGGCTCCCAAACCTGTCATTGGGTGAGGAGCCGCAGCGGCTTTGAAATCCTATACCAGCAAGAAGAGAACAGGCAGCAGACGGTCTCCTGATCAGTTTCCTTGATGCTGAAGCCAGTGATAGTGGCTGAGCGTGAGGTGTGTGAGGCCAGAGCAGTGGACCACATGGCAGCCCAAGGCAGGAGGTGGAATTAAGCCTTTATCCAGGTATTCGCCAGTGTCAGGGGCTTTAGTGGGAGCCAGGCAGTGCAGGCGCAGTGAGTGCGCTAGCGGCCTGGCTGGCTCAGTGGCGGCCTTGCACCGTAAGGTGGGAGGCCCTCTTGTTACTTCTGCAGTGTGGGAAAACTGAAGCGCTCTTTTTCTCTCTCGCTCTCCTGCCTTCGGTTTTCGCAGGCCTGCTGCTTCGTGGCACATGTTTTCTCTTGGGAGTTGCTCGTGGGAGAATACTTCAGATCGGACCCACCTAGTACAAGGAGGGAGTAGAAGAAATAGGAATAGAGGGTTTTTTTCTTTATCTTTCTTTTAAATTGTTTTATTTTCTTTTAATTTCTTTTCACTTCTTTTGAGGCATTCAGTTGCCTGAAGCGGGGTGGGGGGGTCTCCCTTTCTTTGCATAGATAGTTTGGGGGCATTCCAAAGGCCAGGCCATAGACACTCCCACCATGCCGGCCTGACCGCAGTGTCTGGTATGCGGGACCAGGAGGGAAGCGGTCTCGGAAGCAGGCATTTGTTGCGGGTGCGCACAAGAAGCCACCTCAATGGAACAAGACCTGCAGGATAAGGCAAGACAGAACAGGTCTCCCTCTCCATCTTGGGAGGGTCCACTGAGGTCTGGGTTTCCGGCTCCCCGGCCATTCCCGGACCCTCCACATCACAGAACCTGAGAGAGGTGGGCGTCCCAGGTGGTTTTTCACTGGAGTTTGTCCTGCTTCTCCATAGGGTGTTCTGTTGCGTCATCAGGGATCAGCGGACGTTTTTGCAGCACTGGAGCATGGGACAAAGAGAACAATGGATTCAAAAGAAGGCGAAGCGGGGCCTGCGACTTCAAAGAGGGCTAGGCCCTTGGAGGAATGGCAGGGGCAGTCTCCGGTGTCTGAAGGACTGGACAGTGATGATCTAGACACAGAGTTGGATTTCGAAGGCGAAGAGCTGGAGTAAGGCGAGATCCCAGAACAGGAGAGCAGTCCCAGATTGTTTGGGTGTTCCGCTGGGATGAATTGCCAGCGCTCATTGTGGAATCTTTGAAGACACTTAATATGCCCATTAGCCTGCCTGCTGAAGATGAAACATTAGAAGACCCGCTGCTCCAGGTGGTCCAAAAGACACAGAGGGTTTTCCTGGCACATATAGTGGTCAGGCAAATGATTAAGGATGAGTGGGACATGCCGGAGGCTGGTCTCAAAGATGTGCGGACAGTGATGTGCCTATACCCACTGCCTGATCAGGACCGCAAGCTGTTTTGGTCCCCTAAGGTGGATGCAGTGGTTTCGGCAGTTACCAAAAAGACAACAATACTGGTTGAAGGTAGTGTGGTGCTCAAGGATGCCCAGGATAGGAAGTTGGACACTCTGTTGATGCAGGCCTTTGATATCAGTGCCCTATCGCTGCAGGTGTCCATTTGTGGGGCTGGTCACAATGGGTGCAACAGCTGGGCGAGCCAGCTACGGAGGAGGAGGAGGAGGCCAAATTGGAGTTTGGAGCTGTCTCTCTTGTGGATACTCACTACGATCTCATCAGAGGACTGTCCAAAAGCATGGCCTCCTGGTAGTGGCTACCTTTGGCCTCCGAAACTGGGTGGCGGACAGTTCTTCTAAGTCCCATCTCAGCAAGCTCACCTTTAAAGGGAAACTGCTGTTTGGAGAGGACTTAGACAAGTTAGTTAAGGACTTGGGAGAGTTCAAGGGGGGCTGTCTGCCTGAGGATAAGCAGAAGCAGAGCCCCAACCCCCCTGCGGCTTGGGGCCAGCCACGGGACTTCCGGCATTTTCATACAAAATGCTACCAGAAGGGAAAATTTCCCTCTAGGGGATAGAGGTTTTGAGGAACGGGCAGGGATTCAGAGCTGCCTTGGGACCCAAGAAATCCTAATAAAGTGAGGGGGCCCAAGTGGAGGTGCAGCCCGTGGGAGATCGGCTATGGGAGTTCTACTCTGCCTGGGGCCAGATTACTTCTGACCAGTGGATCCTGGAGGTCATCTGAGAAGGCACTGGCTATCACTACATGCCCGAATTCAATACAAGGTACTAGTCATGACTTTCAAGGCACTGAAGAATCAATCTCCCACACCAATCAGCAAACTGCTTAACAACATCCCCGACAACAGAATCAGAAGACCTGCACTACTGAACATGCTAACAGTACCTAAGTTCACCACAAGGTGCACAAAGGCAACTACCAATAGAGCCTTTTCGATTTATGCTCCGACAGCCTGGAATGACCTTCCCACTTGTATTCGATCCATATCGAGCCTCACATCATTCAGAAAAGCAATAAAACACCATCTTTTTCTAATTAACTACACTGAAACCAGTCCCGAAAAACACAAGTCGAACGCACTCACCCCACACCTTAACTATCCCAATGCCCTAACCCAACATGAGAATGGTTAGGCGCCCCTCTCCCTATAGTTTTATCCCTGCTCCCACCTGACCTAGCTAAGCTCACCCGTAGATCTTAAGTACTAGTGTATATAGCTCTATGCAAATATTTTGTATTTATCGTGTAGTTTCCCCTGTTCTCCCATTCTTGATTATCCCCTTGTTCTATGTAAGCACATTGTGATATTAATGCATTGTTGCACTGTTCAGTTCTAATGTAAACTGCACTGATATTAATAGCGCGGTATATAAGAAATAAAAATAAATAAAATAAATAAATAAGGCCTCAAGTTGGCTCATCCAGTTTGCCATTCCTTTGTTCAGTCCCTCTGCAAAGCATGAGACACTTTGACGTGGCTGCTACAACTAGAGGCCATGGTACCTGTTCCCCAAGACCAGTTTGGCTGTGGTTGATACTCCATTTATTTTGTGGTGCCCAAAAAGGATGGGTCCTTTCAGATGATTCTCAATCTCAAACACATGAACAGTTGTCTCCGGGTACTGCACTTTCACATGGAAATATTGTGTTCTGTCATAGTGGCGGTGAGAAGCAGAGAGATTTTGACGTCGCTAGATCTCACAAAAGCGTATCTGCACATCTCCATCCAGCCAGAACACCAGCAGTTCCTCCAGTTCATGAAGCCAATGGGCCATTTCCGGTTTTGGGCTTTGCCATTCGGTCTGGCCATGGCCCCTCGTACCTTTACCAAGGTCATGGTGGTGGTAGCGGTGGCGCTCTGTAAGGAAGGGGTTCTGGGGCACCCCTACCTCGATGACTGGCTGATTCGGGCAAAGTCTAGAGCCAAAAGCGAATGAGCAATGATGCATGTGGTGCAGTTCCTGCAAAGTCTTGGCTGTGTGGTCAACATGGCCAAGAGCCATTTGGTCCCATCTCAGGAGCTAGAATATCTGGGAGCACGCTTCAACACTTGAGAGGGAATAGTCTTCTTGCCGGATCAGCAGGTGCAGGGGCTGTGACTATTGATGCACCAGTTTCTCAGGATGGCGGAGCTGACATCCTGGCATTATCTACTTGTCTTAGGGACAATGGCGGCCACCCTCAAACTCGTTCTGTGGGTAAGAGTGCACATGCGGACTTTGCAGATGGTTTCACCTACGGCATCTCTTGTCCCAGAAAGTCCCATATCCGCGAGGGACCAGAAGGGAGCTCAGGTGGAAGCTTCACCTTGGGAATCTCGAGTCTCCCCAGTGGATCCCACTAATGACCGATGCCAGTCTATCCGGTTGGGGAGCCCATTGCGAAGGGCAAAATGACTAGGGGCGATGGAGTGTGCAGGTAGCCCTTTGGTCGATCAACAGGCTGGAGATGCGGGCGGTGGCCCTAGTGCTCCGCAGATTCATGCCATAGCTGCAGGGGAAGGTGGTCCGGATTTTCTCAGACAATGTGACCATGATAGCCTACATCAGTTGCCAGGGAGGCACAGGGATTGGGCAGAAAACCTTTTGTAAGCCTTGGCAGTGCAGAGGAGCAGGAAGGTAAGATCCTCCCTGCTCCCCTTCACCGGGGCCAATTGGACCGAGGAAGAACACCACCGGCGGGAAGCTATAACCCTCAGCGCTTCCAGGCGCCGCCACAGCCCCGATCAGCATCAGCAGAGGAGCAGGAAGGTAAGCTCCTCCCTGCTCCCCTTCACCAGGGCCAATTGGGCCAAGGAAGAACACCACCGGCGGGAAACTATAAGCCTCAGCGCTTCCAGGCGCACCTGTGCCTGAGGGCCTCACCAGAGGGCCCTTTGGCGTGGCCCTTAGGCGAGAGCCCTGTAGCGGCAACCAAACCCCCTTCTCTCCTGTTCAGCCGCAACAAGTAAACAGCCTCGCTCCCCCAGCACAACGACAGAAGCAACCTTCAAAGTCCGAAGTAAGTGATTCCCACTTAAGAATATCTAGCACACATATAAAAAAGAGCACACCACCTTCTGAGCCCTGATCAGTGGCAGTGAGTGGAACGGAGGGCTGCAACCCCTCCTGCTCTCCATCCAGTGACCACTCAAGGCCCTACACCAGCATGAAACCTTGCTACTTCATTTCCTGCAATAACTCTTGCTGCATAGCCTGCTGACTCCAGCTACCTCATTGCCTGCAATAACTCTTGCTGCATAGCCTGTAGACTCCATTGCCACTTGTAACAACCTACCCTGCATAGCCTGCAGACTTCATTGCTGCTTGTAACAACCTACCCTGCATACCCTGCATAGTCTGTAGACTTCATTGCTGCTTGTAACAACCTACCCTGCATAGCCTGTAGACTTCATTGCTGCTTGTAACAACATAGCTTAGCCTGTAGACTTCACTGCTACCTCACTGCTTGTAAGGTAACGTGTGCTGCATAGCCCCTCTCTTTTCCCTCTATGGCTCCCCATTACATTGTCCTCCTTTTCCTCAAACTCCCTAACTGTCTCCCCTCCTACCAGCACCGTCACTCGTTCACTCCTCATCCACCCTTTACCACCCTCACTTCCCCCTCCATTCTATCTTCCACCCTTTCATCAGCTCTTGAGCTTCATCATGCTATCTCTCTCGCTCAACCATCTCCTCTCTCTCTAAGGCAACCTCACCCTCGTTTCCACCGTACTTTCTTCTCTCTACCCCATACTCTGCTGCTCCCTCTCCTTCTCTCATCCGGAGAGATCAACCCCAATCCTGGCTCCCCTAGCTTCCTGTCTTGCTCTAAGAAGAAGTCTTCACGCAACATGTCTAATCTCATGATCTCTTCATCTCCAACGCTCTACATCTTCTTGCTCTAACTGAGACATGGCTCCTCCCAGATGATACCGCATCTACTGCTGCTCTCTGCCATTGGGGGCTATCAGTTCTCCCACACACCTCGTCCCACTGGCCATGGTGGTGGCGTTAGGTTTCTACTTTCTCCCTCCTGCAAATTCCAACCCCTCCTCCTGCCTCAGTCTCACTCCTTCCTCTCTTTTGAAGTCCACTCCACCCGCCTCTTCACTCTGCTTCCTCTCCAGGTAGCTGTTATTTATCGACCTCCTGACAAGTCTGCTTCTACCTTTCTCACTGACTTTGGCTCATGGCTTTCCTTCTTTCTGGACTCCTCTTCCCCCACTCTCATTCTTGGGGACTTTAACATCCATGTCGATAACCCTTCTGATCCTCATGCTTTAAAGTTCCTCTCCCTTACCTCCTCATTTGACCTCCAACTTTGTTTCACTGCCCCCACTCACCAGCATGGCCACTACCTGGACCTGATATTCTTCTCTAGCTGCTCACCCTCGAACTTCTGTAACTCAATTCTCCCCGTATCTGACCATCACCTTTTAACCTTTAATCTTCATCATCTGCTGCCTCAGCCTCATCCTGTCTCCTCTAACCTATTTAGAAACCTTTATGCTATTGATCCCTTGGCTCTCTCCGCCGCCATTTCCTCATCTCTTTCTTCCACTTTGTCATCCACGTCCGTTGATGAGGCCGTAACTTCCTATAATGCTGCATTCTCCTTGGCTCTGGATGCTCTCGCTCCCCCATCCCACGTTCTGTGAGACATTCTGCACCCCAGCTGTGGCTTTAACCCACTATCTGCTATCTGCATTCCTGTGCCTGGCTCAAATCCTGCGCCCGTGTAGACCTCCTACACTTCAAATTCATGCTTGTCTCCTTCCAGTCAGCCATAGCTCTTGCCAAACAGGACTACTATGTCCATCTGGCTAACTCTCTTGCCTCTGATCCTCGCTGTCTCTTTACCACTCTCAACTCTCTCCTCAAAGTGCCCCCACCTCCGATCCCCCCTCCCTTTCTGCCCATCCCTGGCTGACTTTTTCCATGACAAAATCCACAAGATCGCCCTCCAATTCCCCACAAAATCAACTACTTCCACTCTTCCCTCTCCTACTCTCTCTTCCTTTCCTGTGATCTCTGATGAGGAAACTGCACACCTTCTTTCTTCCTCCAAACTCACCACCTGCTCGTCTGATCCTATCCCCACCTGTCTCCTAAGCCCCATCTCCTCCACCGTTGTCCCATCCATCTCCCATATTCTCAACCTATCATTCTCCACTGCAACAGTCCCTGCTGATTTCAAACATGCTGTGGTCACACCTCTCCTCAAAAAACCCTCACTCGATCCCACATGTCCTTCTAATTATCGACCCATCTCTCTCCTCCCCTTCACTTCTAAACTACTCGAACATGTGGTTCACCGCTGCTGCCTCAACTTCCTCTCCTCTCATGCCCTCCTCGATCCCTTACAGTCCGGCTTTCGTCCTCTACACTCTACTGAAACGGCTCTCACCAAAGTCTCCAGTGACTTGTTCCTGGCAAAATCCAAGGGCCTTTACTCCGTCCTCATCCTTCTTGACCTCTCTGCTGCTTTTGACACCATTGATCACACCCTTCTCCTTGATGCCCTGTCCTTGCTTGGCTTCACGGGCTCTGTACTATCCTGGTTCTCCTCCTATCTCTCCCACCGCTCCTTCTGTGTGTGCTCTGGTGGCTCCTCCTCCTCTGCAACCACACTCCCTGTTGGTGTACCCCAAGGATCTGTTCTGGGTCCGCTCCTTTTCTCTCTCTATACCCAGTCTCTTGGTGCGCTTATCTCTTCCCATGGCTTTCAGTACCATCTGTACGCTGATGACTCCCAGATCTACCTTTCTACTCCCAAAATCTCTCCGGCAATCCAGACCCAGATCGCTCTCTGCCTTTCTGACGTTGCTGCCTGGATGTCTCACCGCTGCTTGAAGCTGAACATGGCCAAGACTGAACTTCTTCTTTTTCCCCTACAACCTTCCCTCCTCTTCCTCCCTTCTCAGTCTCTGTGGATAACTCTGTAATCCTTCCTGTTCCCTCGGCCCGCAACCTTGGGGTTGTCTTTGACTCTTCTCTCTCTTTCTCCTCACACATTCAGCTTGTAGCCAAGACCTGCCGTTTCTTTCTCTATAACATTAGCAAAATCCGCCCCTTCCTCTGAGCACACTACTAAAATGCTTATCCACTCCTTGATCAACTCCCGTCTCGACTACTGTAACCTGCTCCTTGCTGGTCTCCCTCTGAGTCACCTCTTTCCCCTTCAATCTGTTCAACACTCTGCTGCGCGACTAATCTTCCGCCAGCCTCGTCATGCCCATGTTACGCCTCTTCTCAGGTCACTTCATTGGCTCCCTATCCGCTTCTGCATCCAATTCAAACTTCTCCTGCTGACCTATAAATGCATTCACTTTGCGGTTCCTCAGTGCCTTTCATCTCTTATCTCTCCTTACAACCCCCCTCGGGTACTCCACTCTTCTAGCAAACTGCTTCTATCTATGCCCCGCTCTCCTACTGCTAACTCCAGACTTCGCCCCTTTCACCTTGCTGCACCTTACGCCTGGAACAAACTAACTGTGTCTGTACGCCAGGCACCTTTTTCTAACCCTCTTCAAGTTCAGGTTTATTTATTTATTTATTTATTTATTTGTATTTCTTCTATACCGCACTCTTTTTCATCAGCGCGGTTTACATTAAACAGGAATACTCATTTCAATCAACAGACTGTGGTGAGCTTACATATAACAGGAAATATACAACTGGGATTATAACTTAGGGAAACTATGTACATATTTGTAGCATGTATAGGACCTATATACACGGGATAGAGTTTCTTTTCATCATCTTAAATAGGGCGGTTACACTTTATCTGAAAGTGTTAGAGGGTTGATGATGTGCTTTGGAAATGTAGAATGAAGAGGTGATGCTTTATGGCTTTTCTAAATTGTTTGAGGTCAGTAATAGCTCTAATGTTGGGAGGTAGGTTGTTCCAACATCTGGGTGCGTAGTACGCGAAAGCCCTGTCTGTTGTTGATCGTTTGTATTTTGTGGCCTCATGTGGTGTAGTTAGGGTATTTGCCGCTGCTGACCTCCTAGATCTGGTGTTGGGAGTGTGATGGAGGAGTTTCGAAATTGATGATGGAGCTATAGAATTTATTGCTTTAAAGGTCAAGATAAGGGCTTTATATGTTATTCTGCAGTATATAGGGAGCCAGTGGAGCTCCATTAGGATGGGTGTTATGTGATCGCTCTTTGAAGCACCGTATAATACCCGGGCTGCGGCATTCATGGCTAGTTGTAATGTATTTAGTGAGTTCTTTGGGAGACCATGGAGTATTATATTCGCATAGTCGAAGTGGGGTGTGACTATGGCTTGGAATATAGTTCTGAAGCTGTCTGGGTCAAGCATATTTTTTAGATGGCGTAGGGTCTTTATCTTGAAATAAATGGTTTTCACGGTGCGGTTGATATGTTCTTTAAAATCTAGGCGATAGTCCAGTATCACTCCAAGGTATCTTATGGAGGGCTTGATTGGGAGGTGTGCATCTCGTACTCTTAGGGTCTCCGGGGGTGCGAATTCTCTGTTTTTCGTGACAATTAGTACTTCGGTTTTTTTGTAGTTTATTCGCATATTCTGCGTGAGTAACCAGTCTGCTATTGCATTAAAGCAATCTACTAAAGATGTGTAATCTGGGAGCTTGACATTGAATGGAGTGAATAGTAGAACATCATCTGCGTAGATCAGTGAGGAAATGCCAAAGGATCGAGTGATATCGCACAGGGGCTGCATGTAAATGTTAAATAGGAGTGCCGATAGGGATGAGCCTTGTGGAACTCCTTGTTTTAGCTGGAAAGGTTCTGATGTGCCTGTAATAGTCCGGACGTGTTGCAAGCGGTCTTCCAGGTATGATTTGCACCATTTCCATGCTAGGCCGTGGATTCCCTTGTCATATAGGCGGGTTAGTAGTATTTCATGGTCAACCGAGTCAAATGCTGCAGATATGTCGAGGAATATTAGTGCGAAGCCCTTGTTAATGTCGTCTAGTCCACTGATGAGTGTGTTGGTTAATGTGGTCAATAGTGTCTCTACTCCGTGAGATTCCCTAAATCCGTGCTGACTGGGATCAAGGGGGAGGAGGTGTCTATGTGTTGTTGTATCTGATTATTGGTTACTTTCTCAATTATTTTGGATAGCAGTGGTATACTAGCTATCGGGCGGTATGATTCTTCTTTTGTTGGGTCTAGTTGATTGTTCTTTAGCAGCGGTCTTATGGAGGTCTGCTTTAGTGCTGATGGGAAGGTGCCTGTTGAGAATGACATCTTTATAATTTCTGCTATGACAGGGCTAAAGTCGGATCGCATAGCTCTTATCCAGTGTGCTGGGCAGGGGTCGTTAGGTGCTGTGGTAGTATTCATTTTGACGATAATGTCTTCAACGCATTTTGCAGAGGGAGGGGAAAGTTGAAGGAGTGATGAGGGGAGCTGAAAGAGAGGGAAATTTTGTCCTTGTTGCTGTAGTGGACTTTGGGATGAGGAGGTGTGTGATGTCGGAGGACTTTGGGGTGAGGAGGTTGTTGTTCTGATAGCTTTAGATTGTATGAAATTGGCATACTTCTGAGGGTGTATGGGTTCTTGTTGAGGTGGAGCAGGTTCTTTGGTTAATGACTTTACTATATTGAATAGCTCCCTGGGTTTGTTTAGGGAGCGGTTGAGGAGTTCGGAGTGGTAGGTTTTTCTTGTGTCCCATATTGTCTCACGATAGGATTGAAGGTGGGATAAATATTTGTTGATCTGTTGGGTTGTGAGATTTACGCCATTTTCTTTCGAGGTTCCTCAATATTGTACGAGACTTCCTTAGTTCCTGAGAGAACCATGGTGCAGATGGTCTATTGACTACATTATTCTTCGTTGTTGGGTCTTTGCAGGCTGGTGGTATAGTGGCGTATTGGTTGATTGTTTCATTCCATGTAGAAACTATGTCGTTGATGTTGGAGGAAGGTTGTTTGAGTATTGGAAGTATGTTTTTCTTAATTTCTTCTTCGTTGAGCGGTCTGAAGCGAGTGGTGTTTGTTGATGTTCGTTTTGTTGTATTATTGGGTGGATCTTGATGTGCTGGTATTGTGAATACTATCAGGCTATGGTCTGACCATGGTACTGGAGCGACAGATAGGTCGAAATCGTCATTCGTGGACATGTAGGATGGTGGAGCAAAGACGAGGTCGAGCACATTGCCATGTTGATGAGTAGGTTGGTTTATGAGTTGGCTGTAGTTGAGGTTTGTCATTGCTTCTAAGAATGAGTTAGAAAGGGTAATTGGTATGGAAGGGAGATTGAAATCACCCATTATCCAGTTAGGTTTCCCTGGGTGTATTGGGTTGCAGGCTAAGTCAAGTACGCTGGATAATTCTTCAGATGTTGAATTCGGTGCCATATATATTAAGTTGAGGGTGTTGTAGTTGTTGTATATAGAGATAGTGTCTAGTTGTTTTGTGCTCTTGGATGTGATTGTACGATATTGGAGGTTTGTCTTTGTTATGATGGCGACACCTCCTCCTCTTTTGTTTGATCTGTTACATGTGTAGGTAGAGTAATTAGGAGGTGTGAGCTGGTTTATTATGACTGAGTCAGATTCGGAGAACCATGTTTCTGTGATCATTAAAATGTCTAGGTTTTGTTTAATTATTAAGTCTGAGATGGCTGGCCATTTCTTACGTGCAGATCTGGCGTTTATGAGAGCACATCTAAGTCCTTCTTGTGGGGGAGCGTGTCGGTTGCGTTTTGTGTTGGCTGTTTGGTCTATTGCTATATGAAGTAGGTGAGAGTGCCTCTTGTAGTAATGGCTCTGTGGATGTTGATGAAAGCTGTGGAAGTGTTTTTTGTTTGTGCTATGTAATGTCGTGATATGGTAGTGATCTTGGGAGAGAGAATTAGCTTCGTACAATACACTGGAGAGTAAGCAAAGGAATGTTACGGCTGATATGGTCATGGTTGCAGCAGTGTGGGAGAGTAAAGCTTTTTTATAGATATCTTCTTGGAGTGATATAGCAAGATATGTCAAGGTTGGTAGCTAGAGATTTATCAAGGTATAGCAGGGTAGGCAGCTGGGGATTAGGCTGCAGCAACAATGTGACAGTTTTAAGTTGGAGCATAGGACATGCAACAGAGACAGTGTCTCGATTTTAGGATGTAGCATTGGACACAATGTAACAAGCAGCTAGGAAGTCCTACCCACAAGCAATCATTAGTTAACTTTTGCAGTAATCAATAACATGCAGGACAATATTATCCAAGTAGTTAATTATAGTTGGTGTTATACCAAGGTGTGGCAATGCAGCTGTTGATATAGCAAGGTGGGCAGCTGGGGATTAAGCTGCAGCAGCGATGTAACAATTTTAAGTTGGAACATTGGACAAACAGCAGTGAAAATGTTTCAATTTTGGTATGTAGCACTGGAAACAATGTAACAAGCGGCTAGGGGTTCCTACCCACAATCAAGCTTTAGTTAACTATTGCAGTAAGAAATAGCGTGCAGGACAATATAATCAAGGTAGTTAATTCAGTGTGGTATGAGACAGTCATAGTTCTATATGTGATGCACAGGGTTGGTAATGCTTATCAAACCTGGGTGTAGCTTGATGGTTGCTCGGTGTTGGATGAGGGAGAACGGCTTGGGTGATTCGACGGTGTCTCAGATCAGTGGTGGGTTGTGGAGATCGCTGCCCTTCGGCGCAGAATCAGACTGTTGCTTCACTGGTGGGGCCCTTCGCCTAAGGGCCACGCCAATGGGCCCTCTTTTTAGTGCGGTTCTGTGGCTCCGCCTCCCACAGTCCCGATTGGACTGGAGGCTCCTGAGCAGGGGAGATGTCGGCTCCTGCCCAGGTGTGCTCTACCCGGCAAGGGGAGCACGGAGCTGAAGAGGAGAGGAGAGAGGCTGGCTGCTGGACGGCGGCTTCTTTTCAGTGCGCTTCTGTGGCTCCGCCTCCCACAGTCCCGATTGGACTGGAGGCTCCTGGGCAGGGGAGATGTCGGCTCCTGCCCAGGTGTGCTCTACCCGGCAAGGGGAGCACGGAGCTGAAGAGGAGAGGAGAGAGGCTGGCTGCTGGACGGCGGCTTCTTTTCAGTGCGCTTCTGTGGCTCCGCCTCCCACAGTCCCGATTGGACTGGAGGCTCCTGGGCAGGGGAGATGTCGGCTCCTGCCCAGGTGTGCTCTACCCGGCAGGGGGAGCACGGAGCTGTGCGGTACTGACTGTCTCGATTGGGCGGCTTCAGCATGGGGTGGACCCTGTAGCCCCGGCAGCTCGATCCCGGCCGGGAGAGCTGTTGCTGAGCCGGGGTGCAGGAGGGCTGTTGATGGTGGGTCAGGCCTGCTGAGTAGCAAGTTGTGCGGCTGTTCTATAGGGCCGACGCCTAAGGGCCACGCCAAAGGGCCCTCTGGCGAGGCCCTCAGGCGCGGGCCCGCAGAGGCGCGGGCGCGCCTGGCAGCGCTGCCCTTTTAAATTGCCCGCCGGCTGTCCCGATTGGACAGAGCTCTTCCGGGTGGAGGTGGAGCAGTGCTGCAGGCTCGCTCGATCCCGCGCCGGGGAGAGCAGATGGGAGCCCGGTGGAAGCAGCAAAAGGGCCTCTTCTTGGCAGCGCTGCCCTTTTAAATTGCCCGCCGGCTGTCCCGATTGGACAGAGCTCTTCCGGGTGGAGGTGGAGCAGTGCTGCAGGCTCGCTCGATCCCGCGCCGGGGAGAGCAGATGGGAGCCCGGTGGAAGCAGCAAAAGGGCCTCTTCTTGGCAGCGCTGCCCTTTTAAATTGCCCGCCGGCTGTCCCGATTGGACAGAGCTCTTCCGGGTGGAGGTGGAGCAGTGCTGCAGGCTCGCTCGATCCCGCGCCGGGGAGAGCAGGGAGCCCGGTGGAAGCAGCAAAAGCTGCTGAAAGCTCACCTTTGCTGCTGCTTTTGGATCTTGAATCACCTGATCTCCTTTCTCTCCCTTGTTCCACCCCTGCCTTCACCTTCCGTGTTTGTGTGTTTGTCTTGACTAGATTGTAAGCTCTGATGAGCAGGGATTGTCTCTTATATGTCTGTGCTGTACAGCGCTGCGTACGACTAGTAGCGCTATATAAATGCTAAATAGTAGTAGTAGTAGTAGTAGTGCATGTGGTGGACGTCAACAACGTGATGACGGACTACCTAAGCCAGCTATTTTGGGGATGCTAAACCCTTCTCAGTGTGTATGTTGCAGTGGGAGGTGTTGTGTTGGGGCACAAAGTCCCTCTTGTTTTTCAGAGGGTGGGAAGTGTTGTGTTGGGGTGCCAAGTTGCTCTTGTTTTTGTGGACGTGGGAGATGCTGCATGGATGCTGTTGAACCCCTCTTGTTTGGCATATTTAGCAGCATGTTTCCTAGGCTCTGTGCTGGTAACATAAGAAAATAAGAAATGCCAGACTGGTTCAGACCAAAGTCCATCAAACCCAGCATCCTGTTCCAACAGTGGCCAATCCAGGTCATAAGTACCTGGCAGGTTCCCAAAAAGGCACACAGGTTCCAAAATACTTGCCCGGGGCAAGCATTGGATTTCCCAAGTCCTCTTTAATAATAGTTTATGGACCTTTCCTCCAGGAACTTGCCCAAACCTTTTTTAAACCCAACTACACTAATAGCTTTTATTACATCTTTTGTTAACGAATTCCAGAGTTTGATTACATGGGGCCGTAGGCTAACTTCAGGGAGGCAGTTACATCCCCTACAGTTACCACATTTCAATGTGGCAAAATGGCTGCCAGTGCAACTAAGGCCACCCACTGAGGTGGCATTAGTTGCACTCATGCTACTTGCACTGAGCTATTATGTTAGTTTCTGTCAACAATGCAGTTGCCTGCATGTGAGAGTTGTTTCTCTTGCCTCACTCTTAAGTGAGGTATAATTTTGGGAAAGAAATCCTGTAAACCTAAGAATAATGGGTAAAAGCATTTTTTGTCTACAGTATGTCTGTTTTTAGTTTGTATTGATATATTCCCTACTTGGTGAAGATGTCTTTCTGTTCTGTATGTGTGACTGAGGCTGTGTGTTCTGTTAGCATGGAGTTTCTATATAGCAGGCATGTCCAACTTCAAACAGGTCGTGATCTACTTTTTCTGGCCAAAAGTACCGGTGATCTACCACCATGAAAATTAAGTTTCAAATTAGTTTCAAATTAAATTTTAACCCAATAAAGTTGGAGGATTCCCCCCCCCCCATTTTTACTTGGATGTGATCAGCTTTTAAGCAAATTAAGCAAAAACAAAACAGAGACGAAGATGCAGTAAGAACTGCAAGGGAAAATGGAAAGTACATTTTTTCTGAAAGTTCTATTGAGTAATAACTTTCTTTAACTGTCTTAATAACTTTCTTTAACTTTTATTGAGTGATTTGTGTTAAATTTAGGTCGAGTATTGATCCAGGCTGATCTTGCACAATCTTGAATATTTTGCTCTTACTCATTAGTGAAACGTCTGAGCCTGCATTTCATCCACCAGCTTTTTGAAGTTGAGTGAATATTGCGTGAGGGCCAGTCTCAGGGAATCCTGGAGATGTTCATCTGTCATATTGGAACGTTGTGTACTCCTTGTCATTTTCAGATGGGAAAACGCAGATTCACACAAATAAGTTGAACCGAAACAGGAGTGCACAACTTCACTGCATCTTCTCAAGTTGGGAAATTTGTCTCTAGGCACTAGCTTCCAAAACGATTCTTGCTCAGCACAGGTCTTCAGAAAAATGTCATTTTTAAGGGTTAATATTTCATTTTCAAGAAATGGCTTGTTCAATGAGTAATTTTTATTGATAGCAGCTGCAGTTTCTTTAATGTCCACATCTACTTTGAATGGGTATGACAAGTACTCCACAACTGTTCCAATTTCTTGGAAGTCACAGAATCTATTTTCGAATTCCTCGATAACAGAACAGATTTCTGTCACACATTTCTCGTTCTGAAAAACAAAATTTGGATATTGTCCCAGATGGTCCTGCGTATTAGGAAAATGATCAAAGTATTGTTTGCAAGGTCAGTCATCATTAGCTCAAATTTGCTCTTGTAGGATGAAACTGTACTCATCATCTCGCCAATGCATTTGTTTTTACCTTGTAGTTCAAGGTTCATATCACTTAGTTCACCTGTAAAGTCAGCGAGAAATGCTTTGTAGTTCAAGGTTCATATCACTTAGTTCACCTGTAAAGTCAGCGAGAAATGCCAGATCACATAACCACTCCTCATCTTCCAACTCTGCTTGGTCATCTCCCCTCTCCTTCAAAAACGTCTTATTTCATTCAGGAAATCACAAAATCTTTGCAGAAATCTGTGCCTACTTAGCCACCTTACATCTGTGTGCAAAATGATTTCCGCTGCCCCTTCATCAAGAGTAAGATTGAAAAGCCGTCTTTGAAGAGATTTTCCATGAACTAAATTTACAATTTTGAAAGTGATGTCCATGACAGTCTTTGTATTGAGTCTCTTGCTTGCCAAGACTTGCTGGTGAATGATGCAGTGGTAAGAAAGGAAATCTGGGAAGTTGTCATGCTGTCTACAGAGGGCTATGAAACCGTTAACCTCACCTGTCATTGTTCTTGCTCCATCAGTAGTGATGGAAACAAGTCTATGCAATGAAAGATTACACTTTGTCACAAAAGAATGGAAAGAACTGAATATTTCCTGACCGGTAGTTCTCCCGTTTAAAGAAATCATTCCAAGTAGTTCTTCTTTAACACTGAAGTCTTCAAAAACCATCCGGATAAAGACTAGTAACTGGGCTATGTCTCTTATGTCTGTAGATTCATCCAGTTGGAGTGAGAAAGCAACACAATTTGAAACATCCTCCAATTGTTTAGTTGTGTCTCCACACATCTTTTCTGTTCGCCGCACGACGGTGTTTCTTGACAATTGTACATCTTGAATAGCAGCTATGATCTCTTTCTTATTTCAAAAAGATTGTCAACTGCTTCAAGAAAACAATCTTTTACAAATTCCCCTTCAGTGAAAAGTTTGCATTTCTTTGCGATCAGGTTGCTGACCTTGAAGGATGCTATGGTTGCATTGACCGAATGTGACCTTGGCTTCGCCATCAACTGTTGCTGAGTAGCCAATTTTGATTTAAGTTCTTTGAGCTTCAGTTTACGAATTTCACTTTTGGGTGAAAATCAGCATCAAACTTATTGCTATGCAGAGCCTCATAATGATGTTCCAGATTACCCTTTTTTGGGCAAGGATACTGGGGCGTTACAAATTAGACAACAACACTTGTCTTTCACGATGATGAAGAAATAGTCCATTTCCCATTCATCATGAAAGTGATAGGTCTTGCTCTTCTTTGGAACACTCATCTTCGTTATACTGGGGTGGCTGGATGTAAGAAGGCCAAATCTGCTAAGTTAGTATAAATACTGGCTGAATCTGGTCCAAAACTGTCACAGTCCCAAAGTATTAAAGATCAACAGGAACTGAAGACCTCTGGATGATGTGCAATACAAGGACTGGAGATTCCAAAACCACACATGCAGTTCTAAAAGTAAAAATAAGAATTCATCATACTGGCACCAATGATCAAATACCACCAAACAAGCATCCAAAAAACTCAAACACCTGTCCAGCAAACCAGATAAAATCAAATACCGCCAAACAAGTTCAAATACCACCACACGCAATTTAATAAATTCTGCACACAGTGTAGAATCAACGCAAAGGCAAGGCAAAATAAAATTGCAGAGGCAAGCAAAAGTCACAGTGGTTTGAACCAATTCGAAGGCAAGGCATAGGCAATTTAGAACAAAATTGGAAAAGCCTGCGAAAATCACCAAATTCTTGACACTTTGTTGTGTCTGCCCAAAAACGTTTAATGAAAGTGAACTATAAAGCGACCAACGACCAGCACATGCCACAACTAATACAGTAAGTGTATTCAGGTAAAGCACTCCCAATACATCCGCAGGCAAGATTCCTGCAGGCAGGGAAAAAAGATAGTCAAAGGATCAGCAGTGGCGGCAAGCCCTCGGCAGACGACCTGCCGGCACGAGCTCTCTGCTAGCGACGGGGCGAGCTGCTGAAGAGATGGAGCCAAGTGGGGCTGGCGATCTACCTCTGACCCCTCCGCGATCTACAGGTAGATCTACCTGTTGGACATGCCTGCTATATAGGAATCTGTAGTAATCAAGCTTGTTCTGTTTTCTGAATAAGAATATGTATGTTCTAGGACCCACTGCAATATTTATGGTGCTGTCCTTTTCTGGGTGCACTCCATGTTGTGTGCTGGAAGTTAGTGCTGTTATGGATAGTAGATTTGCTCTATGGGTCCTCTACTCTGGGTTCTTGATGTAGTCAACTGTAGGGTGTTGGTTGGGGGGAGGGGGTACTGGAATATGTATTGTCTTTGAGATTTGCAGTTTTGCTTTCTTTATGGTGCCAGACTGAAATTTTAAAATATTTTGTCAATTCAGATTCAAGGAAATTTCAAATTTTAAGGGAATGTCTCAGTTTAATTTTGTTTAGTAGCCTGATAGATTCTGAGTACTGGACCTTTCCAGCTCTAGCACAATCCAATTCAGTGTTTGAATTCATGGCTACCAGGATTAGTTTATCTCATTTTATATCTGCCCTCCTCATCAATAATCTGGTCATAGCAAACTAAATCTGATGTGCAGATGCTTATAGTGGTTTGATGGGGGAAGGGGGTTGTGTAAGTGGCTTTTCATTAATCAAATTTAATGTTTTATTATTATATTTGTTTTATTGTAACATCTGTTTTACTAAATTGCATGTGTGTTTGGAAGCCACCTAGGATGTTAGATGGGTGGCATATACATTTTAAAATAAAGGATACTTAATTTATGCAAATGATGCCGTAATGAATCTCTGCATATGGCCCTGCATCACCCTTATGCCGTCCCCGGGGGTTAGGTAGATGGGGGGGCGGCGATGGGAGGTGGTTGAAAGCAGACACCTTAGATTGGGATCAGCATGATCAGAGAATAATATGGTCAGACAGCAAAGGTAAAAGACAATTTTATTTTCAATTTAATGATTGGACTTGGTGTCATCTTTATAGTTTATAAAATACAAGGAATGCATCTCTTTCTATTTTTATGGTATTGCATTGTATGCAAGATCTGACTTCTTGGGGTTGGAGTTTAATTGTTATCTAGATATGTTTAGGTTATGGTCACTTATTCTGTACTTGGTGAGGGTCTGTGTTTTGAGCGTGTGACCAAGACCAGGTGTTCTGTTAACATGGAGTTTGTATGTAGGGATCTGTACTATAGTAATCTGAAATTTTCAGCTTTTCAAATAGGTATTTGGATGTTTCAGGGCCCACTGCAGTATTTACAGTGCTGCCTTTTTTTGGATAGGCTCCTTATGTGAGTTGTGGAAATTGATGATGGTATGATATGGTTGATTTGCTATATAGATCCTCATTGACTTTATAGGGGTTTGTATTAGTTCACAATATACCTGGTACTGGAGAGTTTGCTGTTAGTGAGATGATCAGAATCAGATTTTTTTTAAAGATATTGAGTTCTGTGGGTGAATGTCCTAGTTTTGCTCTGCACCCATTCTTGAGGGAGGGAGTTCTATGAATGCAAAATATATGTTCAAAAAGAAAAGGCAAGAACCATAACGCAGTTTATAACAACAAAGTAAAAATGAGTTATAATTTGGTGTTATAAACTGTGCTGTGGTTCTTGCTCTTTCTTTTAGTTCCTTGGTGTGCAAAAATCTTGCATTTCCTCCACGTTATCTAATCTGCTTTTTGGTTTGGTTCGGTCCCTGACTGGAGTTTTGAGAAAGCCGCCTCCCCCTGCTCTGGGATGGGGCGTCATCTCACCCCTCATCTTAGGCAGCAGATTGCCTTGAGCACCCCTGATGGGAAAGGAGTACTGTGACCGAGGTCTCTGCGACTGGCTCCTAAATGCTTAAGCTGACTCCTAGATTCCAAGAAAATTTGTCAAAGCATCAAAGCCTGACTTAGGTTTTCGCTATTTGTATAATTGAGTCTGTAAATTTGAAATGCAATGTGAATTTGCACTAAACTAAATGATCTCACTAACTGGGATGACTTAGGAGTTGTGCAAGTAGATATATCCTCCATGTGTGTTATGCTATATGGGCCCAATTTTCAAAAGGCATTTACACGGTTTACAGCCCAGTAAACCATGTAAAATACCTTAAATCGGGATATTCAATGGCACTTATATGGTTAGTGCCGTTGAATATTCCCATCTAACTCCCCTACACGTCCCGATGCTATCCAGTTAGCATCGGGACATGTTGGAGGCAATCTCCAGGAACAAGCAGGAATGAGTCTTCACATATGGGTACGTCGGTACCGACGGAGCCTGCGTGGGAACGCTCCCCAGCTTCCCAAAAAGGAAAGCATCCCACAGCACCTGCGCGCTGCCTTCCTGCCTTTCCTAACCATCTCTCCTCAGTTCTTCTTTGCCGCGGAGCCAGCAGGTCGAGCCCTGTCACCGCTGAAGAAGTTCTTTATTTTATTTTATTTCTTTGGTCGCGTGTCTGCCTTCCCCGACTCCGGACCGGTACCGCCGGTCTTTTTCTCTTTCTTTCTTTCTTTAAAAAAAAAAAAAAATCTATTTTCTCTTCACTTAGTGTATTCTCTTCTTGGGCCTCCGGGCCTACAAGAAAATTTCCCTCATGGAAAAACCAGCCTCCGGGTTTAAAAAATGTACTAAGTGTAGTGGTACTATTTATGTTACAGATACCCATGAATGGTGTCTTAAATGTTTGGGTCCTGAACACTCCATTCCGGATTGTCCGTCCTGCTCTCTAATGTCTAAACAGGGGTTACAGAACCGAGCAGCCAAGCTCCATGTGCTGTTTCCCGCTGATGCACCGTCGGTAGCATCGACATCTTCCAGGTCTTCTTCTCCTGATGGATCTCAGGTAACCAAGCATAAACCTAGCAGGTCCTCGAAGGATAGATCTCCCTCTAAGCATCGAGATGCCTCCGGGCTTGCCCTCGAGGATCCTGCACCAGCAAAACAACCCCGGCGGGAAGCTCCGGCTTCCAAAGCTCCTCCTATGGGGTTACAGGTTGGCATCGATGGCACGGCCTCGACCGATCACCTGTTAGAATACTCTGGGGTACCGGCACAATCTCCCGGTACCGACTTCCAGGCATTCATGGCGTCGATGGATCACAATGTTCTGTCCATGCAGCAGGCTATTACGGCCTTCATTCAAGCTGCGACGCCGTTGGTACCGAAACAAACTCCGTTCTCGGTATCGGCTCCGGTACCGGCACCAGCACCGATACCAGTACCGACTGCATCGACATCGACCAGGATACCGGCTGCAGCGGTTCCTTGTCCAGGGCTGCTTACCATTACCGATCCGGTACCGGGGACGCCCGATGTCGATACTGCTCGATACGCGTATCGAGCGTTGGAAGAGCACCCTGACAGGCGATACTTCGATTCCTCTGATGATTCTGATACATCAGACGAGTCTCCTGAAGTATCCATAGCCCTTCCTGAAGAGCCTTCTTCTCCAAAAAGAAGAATGTCTCCTCCAGAAGACTTGTCCTTTCAAGACTTCATAAGAGAAGTAGCTAAAGGACTTTCTATTTCAGTAACTTCTGAATCAGAGCCTAGAGCTAAAAAATTGGATATTTTAGGCTATTCTAGAGCTCCTAAAGAGGCGGTCACCTTACCAATTCATGAGATTCTTTATGAACACATGATTGATCTATGGGAGACTCCTCTCACTCTCTCTCCTCATTCTCGTAGATTAGACACTATGTATCGTGTCCCTCCTTGTCCTGGATTTCAGAAAACTCAGCTTCCTCACCATTCCATTGTGGTGCAGTCAGCTATGAAGAGGATAAAGAGTACGAAGAGACACTCTTCTGCTCCTCCAGGAAGAGAATGCAGGACCTTGGATGCCTTTGGTATGAAAATCTTCCAAGCCAGTATGCTTATTGCCAGAATCAACTCATATAGCCTTTACATGGGTATGTTTCTAAAGGAAGTTGCACAAAAACTGCACACTTTCCTCCCTTTTCTTCCAGAGGATAAAAGGGAGGAATTCCTCATTTGGCTTAAGCATACCCAAGACATTTCAAAGTTTTCCAACAGGGCAGCCTTTGACTCCTTTGAAGGTGCCAGCAGAGCCTCAGGCATTGCCATAGCTGCTCGCAGAATTGCTTGGCTCCAGGCTTCTGATTTAGAGCCCTGGGTTCAAGATGGCTTAGGAAATCTTCCCTGTACAGGTGAAAACCTATTTGGCAAAGAATGGCAAATAAAAGCCACTCAAATGGATGCAGAAAACTCTGCTCTGGATAGACTTTCAAAGTCAACCTCCATTCCTGCCAAGAAAAAGCCTTTTAAAAAGTCTTTCTTTAAAAAGGGCAGATTTCCTTCTACTTCTGGCCAACAATCTTCTACAGGTCGCTTTGCCACTAAGCGTCAACAACCTAAACAGGCCAGGCCTAAGCCTACAGGGGCTGCTGCAACTCAGCAGGCCCAACCTCCTCAGGGTTTTTGACTTGATGCTAGAGAACTTAGCCTTTCTGGCTCTAAAGCAGCCAGAGCCTCTCACCATTCCAGGAAGGTTGGCTCATTTTGCTCCCAGATGGGAGCAAATAACATCAGAGCAGTGGACCCTCTCCATCATAAGAGAGGGCTACAAGCTTCATTTCTCAGACCTTCCTCCCCACACCATGGTGAGACACTTCAATTCTCCCACATCTCTTCTCGACCTTCTCAGTCAAGAGGTAGCTACCCTTCTTGCCCAAGGGGCAATAGAAGAAGTTCCTCTTCTTCATCAAGGGTCAGGGTTCTACTTCCCCTATTTTCTCATTGCAAAGAAGACAGGGGGATACAGGCCCATCTTAGATCTCAGAGAATTGAACAAATTTCTATGCAAGGAGAAGTTCAAGATGCTTTCTCTGGGCACTCTCCTTCCATACCTTCAAAGTCAGGATTGGCTTTGTTCTCTAGATCTCAAGGATGCGTACACACATGTCCTCATCCATCCCTCTCACAGAAGATTCCTACGGTTTCTTTTCCAAGGAAAACATTACCAATACAGAGTCCTTCCTTTCGGTCTGGCCTCTGCTCCAAGAGTGTTCACCAAATGCATGACAATAGTTGCTGCATTTCTACGCACTCTGGGAATATTTGTCTTCCCATACCTGGACGACTGGCTCATCCGAGCTCCATCTCAGTCAGAGGCGCAGATTTCCCTGGACCGCACAAGGCGCATTCTGCAGTATCTGGGACTTGTGGTAAACCTCCCAAAGTCTCAGCTCACACCTACTCAGTCCCTAGAATTCATAGGGGCCTGGTTGGATACCACTACTGCAAGGGCCTACCTTCCTCAGGCCCGTTGCCAACGTCTAGTGCAGTTAGCCTCCCAGATTCAGTCAAAGAGCCACTTAACTGCCCGGGAGATGCTACAACTGCTAGACCACATGGCTTCCACAGTGCATGTGGTACCCTATGCCCGCCTACACATGAGAGCAGCTCAATGGACTTTGTCCACCCAGTGGACTCAAGCTTCAGGAGCTCTCTCAGACCAAATAGCAACCACCAAACGTCTCTTTTGGTCTCTCCAATGGTGGATGTCCACTCAAAATTTGTTGCTGGGGTCCCCCTTCCAACAGTTGTTGCCCCAAGCAACCCTCACAACAGATGCCTCCCAAACAGGTTGGGGAGCCCATCTACAGGACCTCTCCACTCAAGGCATTTGTTCCCCACAGGAGACCTCTCTTCATATCAACCACTTGGAGCTTCGAGCAGTTTTTCTAGCTCTCAAGGTCTTTCATACCCTCCTCAGCTACAAGACAGTCCTCATTCATACGGACAATCGAGTAGCCATGTTTTACATAAACAAGCAAGGAGGAACTGGCTCTCTGTCGCTTTGCAACGAAGCTTTAAGATTGTGGGCCTTCGCCAGAGAGCATCAAATCCATCTCCTGGCAGTATACCTCCCAGGAGTCCAAAACTCTTGGGCAGAAAGACTCAGTCGAGTCCTGCTTCCACACGAATGGTCCCTGCACATGGATCAGGTACTCAGAATCTTCCAAGAATGGGGAACTCCGGACATAGACCTCTTTGCAAGTCCGTGGAATGCCAAACTTCCCCGGTTCTGTTCCAGAATTCCGTGTCAGGGAGTTCAGGCCAAGGATGCCTTCCTCCTCCATTGGGGTCAGGGCTTCCTGTATGCATTTCCACCCATTCCCTTGATTCCCAAGACTCTGTTCAAACTCCAGAGGGATCAAGGATCTATGATCCTCATAGCTCCACGCTGGCCATGCCAAGTGTGGTACCCTCTACTTCTACATCTCTCCCAAGCCCCCTCTCTGGACTTGGGAGCTGCTCCAGACCTTCTGTCCCAGAAGGAAAGGACTTTGTGGCACCCAAACCCCAAGTCCCTACACCTCAGAGCTTGGTTACTGAAGGCCTAGACCTTCAAGACTGGAATCTTTCTCAACAAGTGAAGGATATCCTCCATGCTTCCAGAAAACCTTCCACCAGGCGTTCTTATGCTTTTAAATGGAAAAGGTTTTCCATTTGGTGTGCTGAAAAGGGTCTTGACCCTCTAGCACTACCTTTAAATTCTCTGTTAGACTATCTCCTGCATCTTTCCAATGCAGGCCTTAAAACAAATTCATTAAGAGTCCATTTGAGTGCTATTGCAGCATCCCTTAAGCCCATCAATGGACAACCTATTTCCTCTCATCCTCTCATTGCAAGATTCTTGAGAGGCCTAACTTTAACTAAACCTCCCATTAGGCCTCCTCCGGTGGCATGGGACTTTAATTTGGTTCTTGGTCAGCTCATGAAGCCACCTTTTGAACCCTTAGCCACTACCTCCTTGAAGTTTCTTTCATGGAAGGTTATTTTCCTCATTGCAGTTACTTCAGCTCGCCGCATCAGTGAACTGCAGGCATTAGTGGCTAATCCACCTTATACAAGGTTCCATCATGATAAGGTAGTCCTTAGGACAAATCCACACTTTATGCCTAAAGTGGTCTCACCTTTTCATCTTAATCAAGAGGTATATTTACCTGTCTTTTTTCCAGCTCCTCATGCATCCAGTGCAGAGAGGAATCTTCATACTCTGGATTGTAAAAGAGCTCTTGCTTTTTACTTACATAGGACACAGCAACATAGAAAGTCTTCCCAGCTTTTTGTTGCTTTTGATCCTTCTCATTTGGGACTTCCAGTCTCTAAGAGAACACTGTCCAATTGGATTGCTCAGTGTATTTCTTTCACCTACCAGAGTAAGAACCTTTCTCTGGAGAGCCATGTCATAGCTCATAATGTGAGGGCCATGGCCACCTCTATGGCTCATCTAAATTCTGTGTCCATCGACCAGATCTGTCGAGCAGCCACCTGGGCCTCGGTTCATACCTTCACAGCCCATTACTGCTTGGACAAGGACTCCCGCCGGGATGCCTTGTTTGGTCAGGCTGTCCTCAAACACCTGTTCCATTCTTAAACAACTCCTACCCTCCTGGATGGATGCCTTGGGGATCTCCCAGGCATCTTAGCTAGGGAGTCCCCATATGTGAAGACTCATTCCTGCTTGTTCCTGGAGATAGCACAGTTACTTACCTGTAACAGGTGATCTCTGGGAACAGCAGGAATAAGTCTTCACAACCCTCCCACCTCCCCTAGGAGTTGTATCTCTTTTTCTATCTTTCCTTTCCTCTCTCTCTCTATTGTCTCAGCTTTAAACTCGAACTGAGGAGAGTTGGTTAGGAAAGGTGGGAAGGCAGCGCGCAGGCGCTGTGGGATGCTCCCAAAAGCTTTCCTTTTTGGGAAGCTGGGGAGCGTTCCCGCGCAGGCTCTGTCGGTACCGACGTACCCATATGTGAAGACTTATTCCTGCTGTTCCCAGAGATCACCTGTTACAGGTAAGTAACTGTGCTTTTCGGGGCGGATTGGAGGCAGCGACATGTGATAACTGGGCAGCAGCGATATTGCTTGCTGCCCGGTTAGCGATCTGTGCCGAAAAGAGATGAGGAAATTTGCTCGCCTATCTTTAACACACAGGAGCTAACCGGGCAACATGCAATATTGCTGCTGCCTGGTTAGCTTCAGTGGCTTCTGGTGTGTGCGGCGATCCCCGGATATTCAATGCCACCACTGTGGCATTGAATATCCAGGTTATAGTTCGGCAGGGAGGGCTATGCGCCATTGTAGTGCATAGCCCTTCGAAAATGAGCCCAGATCAATATCAGGCTCTATATTTAAAAAGAAAAATGCATGTAAAAGATGAATTTTGTGGTTTTATCCGTTACCTGCTGTGTCAGCCCTGTAACAGGAGAATAACTCTTGAACAGATGCTGGCAGTTATAGCAGTAGATTAAATCAAGGGAATATGTATCATTGAGATGGTGACTTAGCTCCAAGCTGAGCATGCCCTGTACTTGTTTCAGCTCACCTTTTTCCTTACTGTATCTAAAAGCAGTTAAGGAGTGGAGGAGTAGCCTAGTGGTTAGAGCACCTGCTTGGTGACCAAGAGATGAGGGTTTGATTCCCACTAGCGCACCTTGGGCAAGTCAGTTACCCTTCCATTCCCTTTGAAGAAAGGCCTAGTAACCTACTTTGGATCCCACTGCCAAGAAAACCCAGGAGTCAGCATTGACACAAAGGCACACATTCAATTGCAATGGCAATTAAAACGACCTATTAACCAATGGATTATTTCTGGTAACTGATAGTATTGTGTTGTCACTTAGGGGCATGTGAACTAAAGATTAATGCATGTTAACGAAAGGTTAATGCATGTTAACGAAAGTTGACATGTTAAGTGCCTCTGTGCCCGTGGACATAAAAGGGTTGTAGTGGTACTTAACTTGCGTTAACCTTTAATGGTCGGTTTACTAAAGCATGTTAGGCTTTTCCAGCTAACGTGGCAAGAAAGGTGCAGGTAACGCATGGCTTTTGCAGTTAATGCTGTGCTATCTGTTGGGGGTGTGCACAACATTTCCTAGGCAGATACCATACCGAAAATACAGAGAGCATGGTCTGATGGCATGCTAGATGCAAATAACGCCACCCATTGAGATGGCATTATTTGCACTCTTGCGTATCTGCAAATGCGACGGTTGCCACACAATGTTGAGGCCTGTGGTAACCATGCACTCAGTCATGCTCACTCTCTGCCCTAATTCCACCCACTCATGCAGATAATGCACTTTCTACAGATAGTGCAGAAAATAGCTGCATTTTGCATGCATTATCTGTTAATGCGTCCAGATAACGTGCTAATGTGATTAGTTTTGCTGAATATCCGTGGGTGCTGCCGCTAGATGCCCTGAAGCTAACTGCTCTGCATCGGGTTGTTACGAGGGCAGAGCAGGGGCATCAGCCGGGGATAGCCAGGCAGCTGCGATATGCAGCCCCTGCCCAGTTATCCCTTGACAGCAATAGGGAGGCACCTTAAAGGCTGCCCTAACTTTCACTGCTGAAGCTAACTGGGTAGTAGCTAAATATCGTCATTGCCTGGTTGACTTCACTGCTATCTGACTGACTCAGATATTCAATGCTGTTTGCCGGATATGGCCCCAGCAATGAATATCTGGGTCTAAAGTTCAGCAGTGGCGGCTAGTCACATTCTCCATGGACAAGCAGGAAGTGTCCTCATTTATGGGCGACATCCCCAATGGAGCCCCACATGGGAACGCTCCCCAGCTTCCATTGGAAGCTTTTGTTTTTAATTTTATATTTATGCAATTTTACAAACTTATAACAAGAATTATACGAACTCTTGAAAGAAAATAGAGCAAAGCAATAGAAAATCACAGAGAAAAGAATAAACCAGAAAAGCACAATATATGCATATCACTTCTTGCTCATCCAAGCCCACAATAATGGGGAGAGGAGAAATAAAGAAACATTTTTCCAAATCATATGAAAAGCAAAAGAATAGCAGTCAGGCAAAGTGTCCAGTATTTATATTTTACAGACCATCTGTAAGAGAATCAATTGCGGCTTCGAGTCGCCGTGCAGTCACAAAGGCCAGCATCTGGAAGGGCTCATAAAAAAATATAAGAAATAGACCGGTATTTCACCATGCATTTGCAAAGGTGCTTTAAGAAAAAGAGCGCACTCAGCTGCTGGACTTCTGGGCAAAGGAGAAGATGTTCTCTACGTTGCTGTTGTGTATCCTTAGCAAGATCCGAATAAATATGAACCAATAGACCCCTAAACAATAAATTCCTTTTACAAAAAAACATTTTCAGCAACCACTGCCTGTTCGATAAAAGTGCAAAAGTCACAATCAGCATTGAGGGTAACATTGGTCCCCCTTGCAATCTTTCCAAAAATTCAGAGACATTTAAACTGTCAGCTTGCTGAGACCCCAGATCGCTAAAAGGGGTCTTCTTATGCAGTGAGAGATAATACACTCTTACCACCGGAAGATGGGAATCCATAGGAACAGCCAAAATCTCTGTTAAATATGCCTTAAACATATCATGTGCAGATACAGTCGGAACCAAAGAAAATTGACAAGCCTTAAATTACATAGAACTCATTCCCGCCGCTTATCCTCTTATTCTACCACCCTTTATAGCTTTAAGAACACAAATGTCCAGCCCAAAGCCTACTTCCTTAGGCCATTTTACACTGGCCTGAGGATGGAAGGTTTACTCTAGGAAGCTAGTCAGATGTATCGCGGTAGTCCAATAAAGAAAGGTATCCCTTTGTTTAATTAAACCCGGATATTGGCAAGGTTGAGGGTCAACGTAAAAGAGGAAGGCCAGCAATGAGATAGATCAATACAATAACAGCAGCTATGGGTGTCACTCTATCAACAATGAGTCGCCTGACTGAAGACCGAACACAGTTTTGGTCGACTATTCAAAGGGTTGCCATGAGTCGATACCAACTCGATGGCACTGAACAACAACAAAACTCAGTGCTGGAATTTATCTGACATCCAGTGCCGAATATTGTGGTTTGCTGGTCATTAGTTGTGATATTCACCCATTAACCAGATAGCAGTAACCAGTTAATGTTAGGACAACCATTCACCTGCCCTAACTTTAACCAGTTAAGCAACCCAGGTAGTGGCTAATTTAATCGCTAACCAGACAGCGACCAGCACCGCCCTCGATCTGCCCACAGACCGCTCTGCTTTTAACCAGGTGTTTTTTATGCAGTCTGTGGGGATATTGAGCTGCTGAAGATCGGGCTCTGCTTATTTCAACTGGTTAGCAGGTCGGTTAACAGGCTAATATGCTTTGAATATCGACCCCATTGACTATAGCTTATTCATGAAAGTTACTTTGAAAAAAGTTGAGACAGAATATGTTACCTTGGACTTTTGATTTCTAAAAAGCTTTTAATGCCTATGGAAACAAATGAAACCCTGCGAGTTGTCCTTTTGAAATGCAGCTCAGTTATTCTCCAGTCTACCTTGACAAAGCAGCTGCCTTTATTGTCAGGGAGACAAGTTCTTTGTGTGCTGTTTCCAGAGCCAGAGCACTGCATGTTTCTAAGTGGGTCAGGAGTTCATTGCCTTGGATTCTCTGAAGGCAGATCCCTAATATAACTGTGGTTGTTCTAAATTGAAATTTCTCCCCTGTGACATTTACATCTAATTTTGAAATACACTGAACAAAAAAAGGTCTTTCAGAGAAGTCAGACTTTCGGGAGAATAGGTTGCGGAGTTGAGTAAGTGAAAGGTAGTGTAGCAGTGCAGTGCAGTGCAGTACAAACTGTGACGGAGATTGTTGATAGCTCTTTCTCATGCATCAGATTCATTGTGATGTTTAATTCCCCGCAGACACTACTTTTAGCTGTCTGCTACAGAGTCTTGTTTCTATATTGTATCTTTTCCCTTAACTCTTTTCTTAGTCAAATGTAGAACAAGACATAGCTGTCATTCTTTTGCTTTTGAAACATTGTGGTCAATATTTCAAAGCACTTAGGGCCAAGTGCTTTTGTTTCCATTTCCAGCCATGCTAAGTGCATAAACTTTAGCCACAGAAGTTGGTATTCAGTCAGAATGTATTTAGAGGAGAGGGGGGCGGGTGATATTTTTATGTATAAAGTTAGGGATGTGTCTTTGGATGGCTGAATAGCTACATAAAAGTATACAGATATCTAATCCATATATCTTTATGCGGATAGCGCTTCAGTGAATATTGGTCCCATGGTTTTGAAAATCAGTGGATTTCTTCTTTTTTTTTTTTGAGGGAATAGCTTATGACATCGTTTGTATTCAGTAGAATGTGGAAGGGAGCTTCAACTACTAGTAAGTTATGCAGTTGACATTAACGTGAACAGTAGACCAGAGCTCCTTGAAAATTTATTTGGGGGGGGGGGGGGGGGGAGGTGAATGACTTAGTAGCAGTACTGCTTGCTGCCATGTGGGAGATCTAGGTCTGATTCTCAGGCCCCTTCTCTGCTCTTTTGGCTAGCTGGGACTAAGGATGTCATGGAGACCGCATTAACAGCCCTCAAGAGAGTGTTCTGCGAGCTGGGAAAGAAGTTCGAGCCATTGTATAGTGACTAACAGCCTGAATCAGAGTGCATATTTACTGGGTTCTGAATGGAGCGTCATTGTCACAAATAGCCCCCTCTTATTTCTGTCCATGGCCTTCTTGCCTCCTGTGTCTCCACTTCCTGTGTCCCATGGTCTCTTAATGGGGGCGCAAAGCAACCCTAACAAGACATTAGGGCTGTCAGTCAGCACAAGCTACATTGGACCTGGCAGCCCAAACCAGAAGCAAATTGCCCACTTGGATATTTCCAGGCACCCAGCTCATATGGGCCATGTGGTCCAACCACTGTAAAAGGGATCCTAGTTGTCTCCAAAGCTTGTATTTAGAACCTGTTTTAGTCATGTATTTAACCATATAGGGGCTGATTTTATATAGCTGTGCAGAACGTTAAGTGCTATTTATGTGCGTGAATCCCTATTTTAAAGGACTTTTATGCGTGAATGGCCACACATGCCCTTTGGGCAGTTGCTGTTCTGTAAGTGGGGTGTGCACGGGGTTGGAGCTTGGGCGGTGCACAGCTTATGGAATACTATGGCCTACCTCACTTTATAAAATAGGCCCCACATACCTGTGCAGAAACATGCCCGAAGCCTGCACAGATCTTTATAAAATTACCTCATAAAGATAGATTTTTTTTAGAACAGAATGCTTCAACCTAGGACATCAGGATGAGTTTACATGTATTTTGGAAGCAAAGGGAACGTTTTATAAAGTCTTTTTGATATGTATATGTCCACATACACCTGTAAAAGACATTTTATAAAATGTGCATGTCTTGTCAAGAAAGTGTGTACTAGCTGGTATGTATAGCCAACAATGCTGTCTGGGCAGAGCACAAGTAGAGTTGCACAGTACACATATAGATTACAAAATATGCAAATTTATGCATGTACTTCAATAATTATTATCTACAATAATTATAATTTATGCACAGACGTTTACATCTGCTCTAGAACGGGCGTAAATGACCATGCTGGCTCTCAAGGCACAATCCCTGCCACTTAATGATAGTAGTTTACAAAATACATAGGTGTCTGTGTCTTTATACAGTAGGTGAAAAATAGATGCCTGTTTACCTTCCTATCCTATGCACTCTGTTCTAAAATGACCCTCAACATGCTTGCACATGAAGGCTAACTGAATCCCTGCCTGTGACTCCAGGATAACAAATGGTCTTCAGTGCTGACGCTCCTGTTGCTATTGGCAGTTCTTTAAATGAGCTGTCAGAGCTGCTGCATAAGGAGATTTAAAAAAAATAATTTGGAAGGTAATAGCGCAGGAATTTGTCAAATGTTCAGTACTGCTAACACTATAGAAATCCATATTTTGCTCCAAGGACATAGCTTCCTAAAAGAGATTTTCAGTTTTCTTGGCATATTTTAAATGCCATGATTTTTGATTTGCTGTTTGTTTGGAAGCAAGAGCAAACTTTTGCCAAGAGACTGAAAGTTAAACCTTAGAAAAATGCCAGATTGGTTTTCTATAATAATATACTTTATAAGATTACAAGAAAAAATGTCAAAGGGCTGTCAGCTTTACATGAAAAGATGCATGTGATTTGATGTCAGCATGCTTAACATGGGAAGGCACGTTTTAGAAAGGCAGATGTGGAAGCGTCTGGAGATCACTGATTTTAGAAGAGAGGAAGTGCTGTGTAAGTGCGATCTAATATTAGCATATCTCACCCCTGAAGATGAACATCGCTGCTAAAAACAGGTCTGAGCAAAGGAAGGGCTATCTGTGCGCAGTGGGAGGAGCCATTTTGAAAACACGCACTTGTGAAAAATTGACAGGGGGAAATCCGGCAACTTACATTTGTAAGTGACTATACTTCAGAGCGCATGTGTGCATGTTGTTGTTGTTGTTAAGTGCTGTCGAGTCTGTGTCGACTCCTGGCGACCCTCTGGATAGTTGACCTAAACTTTGTTCGGTCTTCAGCCAAGCGGCTCATTGTTGATAGAGTGGTATCCATAGCTGCTGTTATTGTATCGATCCATCTCATTGCTGGCCTTCCTCTTTTACAGTGACCCTTCTACCTTGACAAGCATGATGTCTTTCTCTAATGATCTGTCTCTTCGCATGATATGTCCAAAGTATGAAAGTCGAAGTCTTGTCATCTGAGCTTCTAAGAAAAGCTTAGGTTTGATCTCCTTTAGTACTGACTGGTTTGTTCTTCGGGTAGTCCATGGTATACACAGTATTCATCACCAGCACCATAATTCAAAGGCATCAATTTTCTTCCTCTCTATCTTTTTCACTGTCCAACTGTCGCATCCATATAACAGTATTGAGAATACCATGGCCTGGGCAAGTCAAATCTTTCTATGGAGAGAGACATCTCTGCTCTTCAGAATCTTGTCTAGGTTCTTCATAGCCATTCTACCAAGAGCAATATGTCGTCGGATTTCTTGACTGCTAGTCCTTTCTTTATCGATTGTTGATCCAAGTAAGTTAAAGCTATCAACTATTTTAATTTCTTCTCTATCAATGATGAACTTACTGATTTTGCTAATTGTCAGGATCTTTGTCTTAATGTTAAGGTGCAGGCCCATTTTAAGACTATATTCCTTGATCTTGAGAAGCAAATGTTTCAAATCATCTTCACTTTCAGCCAGTAATGTGGTATCATCAGCATAGCAAAGGTTGTTGATGAGTCTTCCACCAATCTTCACACCTCGGTTGTCTTCATACAGTGCTGCTTCTCTGATGATTTGTTCTGTATATAAATTAAACAGGTAGGGGGAAAGTTTGCAGCCTTGTCGTACACCTTTGCTGATTTTAAACAATTCTGTTTCTCCTTGTGCCGTTCAAACTGTTGCTTCTTGATCAATGTAAAGGTTGTGCAAGAGAACAATCAAGTGTTCTGGTATACCCATGCTTCTTAATGTAGCCCAGAGTTTCTCATGGTTTATACAGTCAAAAGCCTTGCTGTAGTCAGTAAAGCACTAATAGCTATCCTTTTGGTATTCTTTAGTCTTTTCAAGGATCCATCTCACATCCGCGATAATGTCTCTTGTTCCTCGCCCTTCTCTGAACCCTGCTTGAACTTCAGGCAGTTCTCGTTCCAGGTATGGTTGAGGTTGCTGCTGAATGATCTTGAGTAGAATCTTGCTGGAATGTGGGATCAGAACGATTGTGCGATAATTTCCACAGTCAGTTGGGTCACCTTTCTTCAGTATTGTTATAAACATAGATCTTTTCCAGTCAGTTGGCCATGAATTTGTCTTCCAAATTTCCTGGCAGAGCTATGTAAGTATGGTAACAGCTTCATCCGATTGCTGCAATACTTCAATGGGAATGCTATCAATGCCTGCTGCTTTGTTCTTTGATAAGGCTTTCAATGCTCCTTCGACTTCTTTCATCACCAGTGGTTCCTCATTATAAGGTACAGGTTGAAACAGCTATTGGTCCACTTTATGGTATAATGACTGTATATTCTTTCCACCTTTTCTTGATCTTCTCAGCATCATTCAACATGGATTCTTGAGCCTCTTGTAGCATTCCAATTCGAGGCTGGAATTTTTTCTTTAACTCTCGTAACTTTAGAAAAGCCGATCTTGTTCTTCCTCTAAGAGTTTATGCTTCTGTTTCCTTGTATGGGTCATTGTAGTATTTCTCCTCGTCTTGTCTTGCTGCATGTTGGAAATCTCTGTTGAATTCTGTGATTGCCTCTCTTTCTCCTCTGGCTTTAGCTTCTCTGCATTTTTGGGCAATTTTCAGAGTTTCTTCGGTCATCCATTTTGGCCATTTTTGCTTTTTCACCTTTTATAGAGATTTCTCACTTTCTTCCAACACAACCTTCTTGATGTCATCCCATAACTCTTCTGGAGTTCCGTCATTTGTATCAAAAGCAGCAAATTGATTTTTCAGGCAGTCTTTACATTCTGGTGGTATTTTCTCAAAGTCATAATATGCTGCATTCATGAGTGACTTGCTCTTTTTCAACTTTAGCTTGAGTTTGCATACTAGTAGTTGGTGATAGTTCCAGTTTTTGTCTTTGTTGATGTTATCAAGCTTTTCCATTGTCTTCCACAGACATAGTCAATTTGATTTCTGTACAATCGATTGGGTGAAGTCCATGTGTACAGTCGGCGCTTGTGTTGCTGGAAGAAGGTGTTTGAGATGAATATGTGTGCATATGCCGCCTTAACACATATAGCTGAACAACTCAGACGTGCAGCTGCTCAATTTTTACCTCATTTCAGTTTGGAGAGGAAATAAACAGCCCTCCTGTAAAGACTGAAACGAGTACTTTTCAAAAACCTATTCATGCTAGGAAGGACTGTAAATCCAGATGTTGACAATTTCAGTCTTCCACATGCATGCCCTCTATGAAACAGAGGATACATGTGTAGCCTTTTTCTGCTGAAACTTCGCCCCCAGCATACCTCTGTATAACTTGGACATGAATGGGGCAACTCGTGCAAAATAGGAACCTTCTAAAATGGTGTTTGCATGTGGGTGTAATTTGCATGCTTATGTGCCGGTGCATCCACGAGCAAAATGCAAATAAGGATTCTAAAATAATCCTCTTAGTTACAATATGGGAAATTATCAGAATATAGAAAGACTAGGGGACATGCAATGAAGCTACAGGGTAAACTATTTAAGACTAATAAAAGAAAATATTTTTTCACTCAACGTGTAATCAAACTCTGGAATTTGTTACCGGAAGATGTAGTAAAGGCTGTTAGTGTAGCTGGGTTTAAAAAAGGTTTGGACAAGTTCCTGGAGGAAAGGTCCATAAACCATTATTAAGAAGGGGACCCAGGATATCAATGCTTGAACCAATACAAGCATTGTGGAACCTGTGTCCCTTGGGGAAACTGCTAAGGTACATATGACCTAGATTGGCCACTGTTGGAAACAGAATACTGGGCTTGATGGACCTTGGTCTGACCCAGTATGGCATATCTTATGTTCTTATGTTCTAAATCACGCACACCTTAAGTCTGAAAAAGTAACACACTCAGAACTGGAAGCATTTTCTTGTTTTTAGACACAAACATTACAATACCCTCCCCCTTCTTCAAAAAATTGGAAAGTCTTTGTTTTTGGATGGTTTTGAACGTTATATAAAGCCTAAGTATTGGAACGTTACTATTTTCAAAAGATTTTATCAGGGTAATTCATAGCTATCCAGGTACACCATGCCCCCGACCAGTGCACACATCTGTTCATCACTAACTCCGCACACACAGCCCTTTACCACCATTACCACCCCACACACAGAGACATACACCACTGCCTCCCATACAGTCCTTCATACCATCCTCCTGCCCCCCCCCCAACAAACACATACACAGCCCTTCACCCTTTCCCACTCCTCCACACACTCCGTTGTTGCCATTTCCATGGTTTCCCAGGTTGTGGAAAATATTAACGGGTCACGGGTTGCAGATTTTTGGGCTGTTGCCTCCCGCTGCTTTGGATGAGAAAATTGCAAAAAATGGAGAAAAAAGGGCCCAATCCTGGCTCTGAGAGAATCAGAATCCTTGGCTTTATCACATTAGTCAGATCCCACAGCAGTACCTCTGGAACTGGCCAATGAAATGTGGCATTATGGGAAGGATTGACTGTTACGATTCTAGCCAATTGGGGAAGGGAAGCATGGGGCCATGTGATGGGGTGGAGCTTGATCATACATGACAGACTGACAGATCAGTGAGTCTAGGAAGGGTAGGGTGTGGCCAAGGGAAGGTTGCTGTTTTGGGCTAGTTTTGTATCAGAATTTTGCTAGAAATTTCCAGATCATATGGTAACACTGATGCACTCCCCGTTCTATCATGCATGCACACACAGCAATTCTTCTTCTCCATACACAAGACAGTCTTTCACCCCTCCCCCCATCCCATACATTGAAACCATTCATGGAGGAGCTGCACAGTCTCTACTCCCCAAAGAGAGAGACTTTGTCTTTTTACACACAGTTCCACCACAGACATGAATGAGTTTACAAATGGAGGGAGGGAAACACACCATTTTGTCACGCTATACATATGGTTTTTCAACTCTTTTTTTTTGTTTTTTTTTTGTTATAGAACAGCTTGAACTGTGTCTGGGGAAATCACAGCATAACGGTGGTTGCTCTCTGGTTTTCAAGCCTGTAGAACAAGTGTTCCTGACTGAACAAATTCTGGAACTGTTAAGCTCAGCAACAGAGACTATGAGGGCAAGTAAAGGCTGCAAGGCCCATTTTGTTCGCCCCTTCTCCTTTCCTGTTATTTCCTCTGTGATTGTATCTTCACTTCCTCATTACCAGGAATCTTCAAGAAATTATGGCAGGCTTTCTTGAATCCTGCTACTGTTTTTGACCCTATCACCTTTAGTGGGTGCCCGCTTCATGTAACCACTACTCTTTCTGTGAAGAAATATTTCTTTCTGTTCCTGCTGTGGAAGTTATGCCTGTTGATTCTCAAATCATTTTCTAGCGCTGAAAGATTCCAGACTTAAAGAAGGAAACTCTGAAATTCTAATTGCTGTTGTTTGCAGTTAAAAGATGAAGCTTGGTAAATGACCTAGACATTGAAACCTGTGTCTTCCCCTTTTCTTTTGGTAGTTTTTTTTTAAAGAGGGAAGTTGTAATTTTGAGAATTTATTCTGAGTCATGAAATACCATGTTTTCTTTCTTCTTTTATTGAAGAATGAATCTTCTGATGCCTGAATCTCATAGCAAGCTACATGGTCCAGAGTGGAGTTGACCTGGGCAGGGGCAGTAATCAGGAAAGGCTGTCACATGCTGTAGATCTGTATTATTTTCTCCAAACTTGGACAGCAAAGAATTTGCCCAACTAGCGAATTTGAAAAGCCAGGTGTTCACTTCTTTTCAAGTAACTCCACTTAAAAAAGGATGCAGCTTTGGTTTTCAACATAGTAAGATGCAGCATTACTTGGGGATGAGGAAGACATTGAATTGATGTATGCTAAGTCATTTTCTACTAGGATGCTCCATCCAGTGTTATTTTCAAGAGACATTTTCTTCCTCTCATTCTAGCCTCGCTTGACATTGGTGTTGGGGGTCAGTGCTGAACTGCAGCATTCCTCTCTAGGCAACAATGAGAAGCAATGATTCTGTATCTCCTTGGGCCCACTACATTTCTCCCAAGACCCCACTGGCAGTGGTGGTGGGGGTTGCTGCATCTTTCCTGGCCTTGCCAGCAGTTGCTACATCTTTACCCGAGCCGATAACAATATCCTTTGCTCACTTTGAATTCTAGGCATGTAGGCATCATAGAACCTGAGGAAGGGCTTCCAGTACTGTAAATCAACCATAGATACCATTATTTTTAACTTATCTGTTATTGTAATATTCTAGCCTTCTGATATTTGGGATTTCCATAACATCCTGCTAGACCAGTCCAGACAGCAGATTGGTGGCGATAAAGAACCAGTGAAAGGCCCAGGTTTCAGTGACATCACTCCTATGCCTCTATTCGCCTCAGCCACCAGGGGTCTTTTCATGGTTTTTTTGTCTCTAGCAGATGGTGGTTGGATTTTCTCTTCTTTGAAGAAAATCAGAAGATTGAGAAGAAAAGATTGATTAAGCGCTCATGAATGACCACCTTGAGAAGCAAAGGTGACTCTCTCACTTGAGTGCGACATAGGAAGCTCCACTAGACTGTAGCCATAGGAGAGAAAATTGATTCAGCTCCATACGCTTATCATGATAAGAGCTTGTTGAACACCCAGAAATTGGAAGGATTTGGAAGGATCTGGAAGAGTGCGGCAGCCTCAGACAACCTCAGTGCCCACTCCCTCCTTCTCTTTCCCCCCTGTTCTATCCCGAAGACTGCAGAAGGCTCCCAGAGATCTGCCTGCCAGCTTCCTTAAACGCAGAGCTACACAGCCAGTAAAACAGTTTTAGGTGAGCAGAGCTGAGCCCGGCACGGATTCTCTGCCTGGGACTGTCACGGGGTGAGTATCAAGGCTTGACCTTGTCATTGTCCTTGTTGGGGGGGGGGCTCTTGATTCCGTTTTCCTGGGGCACAAATCGGGGTGGACTGCTGGTGACTGTTGGCATGGTGTGGGGGTTTCCCGCCTTTTTCTGCACGTTACTAACACGTGTACTAGGACTGTACATGTGTTCCACCCAAGCAGCTCCAATGCACATTCCTACCCTAGTGCTTGTAATGCGCATTGCAATAAAAACACAGTTAACATATGCTGCAGTAAAAGTGTAGCTAATGCGCACCTTCGGGCCACGGCTTTAGCACATGCTGTTGTGATACTTGCCTTAACTCTCTGTCTTCTTCCAGGAAATGTGTTGTTTGACCTGTGGAAAGCGAGGTGCCTCTTTTCTGGATTCTAGACTCTGCTCTTCTTGCATGGCAGCTTCTAAATCATCCCTGGAGGGCCTGCTCCCCCTCTCTCAGCCAAAGGATGCAATTAATCCAGCCTTGCCTGCCTCAGGGCAGGAGGTGACGGATGGCACTATGAGTAAGGATAACCAGTTGGCCGGAGGGTCCAGTGACCATGCTGTGAGCCGCTCCTCATCCTCTAGGGAGTCTGCAGTGGCTGTGCCCCCTGGTATTGTGGGTCATTTCTGAAAGGGGAGCTTCCGGACTCCAGACCGTCCTTCTGGAATTATTTTCTTTTTTGAAGCAGGTCTGGTCCTTCTGGCATGGAAATTAAGACCCTGCCACCTCTGGGTTCTCCTGGGCACAGACTCATGCGGGCCAGGCTAAGAATGGAAGCTCTGTTAGATTGCCTTTGACTAAGCATCCCTGGCGTGGGGAGCCCCCTGGCGATGGGGAACAGCTGGGAACTGTCTGAGATTTTGACTATGACTGATTCAGAAGGCTCGGTATTGGGCTCTGATGTGGATGAAGAAGTACTCTCACCTTAAGAAGATGGTGAAGAGACCGGAGTAATCCATCTATTCTGGAAGGAGGAGCTGGTGGCATTGATTGCCAGGGTTTCATCTGCCTTGAACTTGACCGATGCTTCCGACACGGAGCAGGAACCAAAAGTGCACCCGCTCCTTCAAGGGATGCAGAAATCCACTACTGTTTTTCCATTCCCAGATGTGATCAAGGATATTATCTAGTTGGAATGGGACTCTTCTGACTCCCCCGCCTAAGGGGTTAAGGGTGTGTAAGAATATCTACGCTGTCCCAGAGAAGGCGTGTGTTGAGTGGTTTGGTCTTCCCAAGGTGAATGCACAGGTCATGGCAGTTACCAGACTGACCACCATTCCTGTGGAAGATTTATTTATTTATTTATTTAGACAGTTTTGTATCCCGCCTTATCCTTCAATCAAAGCGGTCACAACACAATTGGGGGATACATTTAACACGCGGGGATATGAGACACATACACTAATACTTACAAGGAACATGGGCAATGGAGGGTTAAGTGGCTTGCCCAAGACCACAAGGAGCATCTGTGGGACTAGAAACCCCAGTCCTTCTGGCCCAAGGTTGCTGTCCTCTAGTGGGATTTGAACCCCCGACCTTCCGGCCTGAAGTACCTTGCCCCAACCACTAGGCCTTAAAGGATTTTCTGGACTGTATGATGGATTCATTTCATACACCATAATTTGCCGTGGCAGCTGCTATTCTGCAGCTGGTGATATGTGCCAGCCTGAAGTCTTGAGCCCTGCTCTAGTGGATTCAGTCTTTTCCGCCAGATGATATACCCCTCTGTCGGAGTTGGCTATGGCCTTCCTTTCTGATGCCATGTATGACCTGATACGTTTGGTGGCCGGGGATGGTGCCCTGACGATGGTGTCATGGCATTGGATTTGGCTCTGGCACTGGGCAGCGGACTCATCTTCCAAAGCCCAGTTGGTCCAATTGGCTTTTAAGGGTAAGCTTTTTCTTTGGAGCTGATTTGGACAAGCTGGTGAAGGACCTGTGTGAGAAAAAAATCTTACTGCTTCTAGAGGACAGGTCCAAAGGACCTCTGAAGTGCATTGGTGCCCCTTTCTTGTCAGCCTCCACCCTGCCCATTGAGGGCATGCCAGCCGGATTCCATGGAGGTCTAGAGACTTTTATCATTACCAACCTGGAAAACCTTTCTTCCTTTCTGCTTCTGGGCTTCAGATTCGTTCTCAGTTCTTTCATGGAGTGCGTGGGTCTAGGGACTTGGTACGATCCAGAGGAGGGCACTCCCAGGCTGTGCAGTGAAAGTTTGAGGACTCATTCTCTCATTCCCCTGGTTGGAGGCAGACTTCACCTTTTCTTCCAGGAATGGGCCCGGGTTACCAAGGACCACTGTATGCTAGACACCATTCAGTTGGCTATGTCCTGGAATGCAAAGCGTCGATTCTGGATGCCTTCCTCATTTCCCCTTGTGGGTTTGCGATCAAAAGTGCCACTGTGTGGATCTCCTTGAACAGGTTGCTGCGCCTAAAGGAAGTGGTTCCCTTCCCTCCAGATAAGGGGGGAAAGGACAGGATTCTCCAGCTATTTCATGTATCCAAAAAAGGACGGTTCCTTCTGGCCCTTTCTGGACCTCAAGGGAATCAACGAGCACTTGCACATCCTGTGCTGCTGGATAGGAACCTTGCGCTCCGTGATTCAAGAGTGCACCGAAGGGAGTTCTTGGCTTCTCTGGATCTGGCTGAGGCATATTTTCATATCCCAATCTGGGCATTCAGCAATAGTATCTGCTGTGCTTGGCTCTCATTATCAGTTCGTCACCCTCCCTTTTGGCATTCTCCAAAGTCATGGTGTTAGCAGTTGCGGTGCCAAGGGATCTGTATCCATCCATATCTGGATGTCTGGCTCATCCAGTCCCGTTCCCTTTCCGAAGCATCTCTCTTGGCATTCCAAGTGGCGTCCTTTTTGGAAATTCTTGGCTGGGTGATCAATATGGGAAAGAGCCAGTTGTTGCCTTCCCAGTCCCTGGAGGTCTGGGAACACATTTCAACACTTGAGTAGGCAGTTTTCATAACTGAAAAGAAAGTAAAAAAACTGTTGGATTTTCTGGAGCTATTACTCCCAGAGTCTGGGATTATCTTCCATAGAGATGGTGCCGTGGGTATATACTCGCATGTGACTGTTCCATTGGTCCTTGCTGACTCTGTGGTCCCCGAGTTCTCAGGAGTTCGAGGGTAGGTTCCCGCTCCCATTGATGGTGAAGTCCTTCCTATGGTGGTGGCAGCAGCCCTATCATTTGAGGAAGGGCGTACCACTGGAAAATTTCTCCTGGATCCTCCTGATGATGGATGCCAGTCTCTTGGACTGGGGGAGCCCATTGCCAAGACCATAGGCCATTGATACCACAGGGAAGCAGTATAGTTCATCAACTGCCTCAAGGCAAGGGCCATCAGGTTGGCTCTTCTGCAATTCCGGCCTCTGATTGAGGGCCGGGTGGTTTGAGTGTTTTCAGATAATGCCACTGTGGAGGCTTATGTCAATCGGCTATGCAGAATGAGGAATGCTGGGGTAGCTCTGGACATGGATCTCCTGTATGCCTGGGAGGAGAAGCACCTCCTAGCTTTGTTGGCTCAGCACATTCCTGAGGTGGACAATGTGGAAGCAGACGTCCTCAGCCATCACTCTGGATCCTGGAGAGTGGTACTTGAATCAGGAAGAGTTTCAGTTGATTCTGTTCTGCAGGGTCATCCCGGAATGGATCTGATGGTGACCCTTTCCAATGCCAAAGTTTGCCGCTTCTTCAGTCACTGCATGATTGAGGTTGTGTGTGGCTTGCCATGTTTCTTCCATATGCTTTGGGACAAATATTGAAGAGACTTCTGGTGGCTGAGGCAAATAGAGGCATAGGAGTGATGTTTTTGAAAAGTAGGCTTTTCATTGGTTCTTGTCTCCACTAATCTGCTGGTAGGGGAACACAACCCACTTGTCTGAATTGGTCTAGCAGGACTCAAGGGAAGGACATTAACTGGCAAGTAAAATGTCACCTATTGTTTGTAGTAGTCTAGGTTTTTCTTTCTTTGTTTGTGGCAGACATTAGACTAGAGTCGAGCAAAGTGGCATTCTGCATTAAAAATAAGTCCACAAGTGAAGCATGAATGTTCCTGAAGCCATTTTTTTTCATATTGAACCCACCTTGTTTTAGATGGTTTTCAAATGATTTTTAGAAGCAAAATGGTGATTCTTTAGTGCTGACAATGAGTATCATCTAGTAATATCATTTACCCTATGTAGAAACAATTCCCAATATTAATTTCACTTGGTTTGCAGCTTGTCATGCTGTGAGGGCTTGAGTGCATCAGTGATGCTGAGGGCTAAGCTGTCGGTAGCTTAACTACTGGCAGGGTCTCCCAGAATAGAAAAGTCTCAGCTTAGGTGCCAGACTAAGACAAACTACCCATCTGGGCAACAGCAGAATGGGACGATGTTGGTGATGGAGGATCACATTTCTGTGACAACAGCAACAACACTAAATTTAAACTGCGCGGAAGAAAGGTCTGACAATCTACTTCTGTATCTTGCAACGAAAATCCAATGGATAGTCACAACAAAACAAATTGCGCTGTAGTGTTGGAAGATGAGACCCCCAGTTTGGAAGGCACTCAAATGGCTATTAGAGAGGAGCTGAAGACCTTTCAGTGTAAAGCCAGCATTTGTGATGTGGTTGGATCAAAGTCCTCAGGACATCTGACTGCTGACGTAGCTACGCATGAAATGAAAGTCAGAAACTACAAAGATGTCTTAAACAATGGGACATGGAATGTACAAAACATGAACCAAGGGAAGTTGGAGGTGGTCAAGAATGAAATGGAATGTGTACAAGTCGATCTGTTGGGTATCAGCAAACTGAAATGGACTGGCATCGGGCACTTTGCATCTTATGATCACATGGTCTACCATACTGGAAATGAAAGACAAATAAGAAGTGGTGTTGCATTTATAATTAAGAAGAAACTTGCAAAAACTGTAATGAAATACAATGCGATCAGTGAATGCTTAATTTCTATTAGTCTATGAGGAATGCCTATCAACACAACTATAATTCAAGTATATGCCCCAACAACAGCTGCAGAAGAGGATGAAATTGATGAGTTATATGAACAAATACAAGCTGAAATTGACAGAACAATACAAACAGGATATCCTGATAGTCATGGGTGACTGGAACGCAAATGTTGGCAACAAAGAAGAAGGCAAAATGGTTGGAAAATATGGACTTGGCAACAGAAATGAAGCTGGAGAAAGACTGATAAAATTCTGCAAGACCAACAATTTATTCATCTCAAACAACTTCTTTCAGCAACATAAGCAGCAACTGTACACATGGACTTCACCCAATGGATTGTACAAAAATCAAATTAACTACATCTGTGGAAGTCAACGATGGAAAAGCTCTATAACATCAACAAAGACAAAACCTGGAGCAGACTCTGGTACAGATCACCAACTACTAGTATGCAAACTCAAGCTAAAGTTGAAAAAGAGCATGCCGCTCATGAATGTAGCAAAATATGACCTCGAGAATATACCACCAGAATTTAAAGACTGCCTGCAAAATCGATTTTCTGCTTTAGATACAAATGACTGAGCTCCAGAAGAGTTATGGAATGACATCAAAAAGGTTGTGTTGGAAGAAAGTGAGAAATCTCTATAAAAGGTGAAAAAGCAAAAATGGCCAAAATGGATGACCGAAGAAACTCTGAAAATTGCCCAGAAATGCAGAGAAGCTAAAGCCAGAGGAGAAAGAGAGGCAATCACAGAATTCAACAGAGATTTCCAACATGCAGCAAGACAAGACGAGGAGAAATACTACAATGACCCATACAAGGAAACAGAAGCATAAACTCTTAGAGGAAGAACAAGATCGGCTTTCCTAAAGCTACGAGAGTTAAAGAAAAAATTCCAGCCTCAAATTGGAATGCTACAAGATGCTCAAGGATCCATGTTGAATGATGCTGAGAAGATCAAGAAAAGGTGGAAAGAATATACAGAGTCATTATACCAAAAAGATCAAGTGGATCAACAGCTGTTTCAGCCTGTACCTTATGATCAGGAACCATTGGTGATGAAAGAAGAAGTCGAAGCAGCATAGAAAGCCTTCTTAAAGAACAAAGCACCAGGCATTGATGGCCTTCACATAGAAGTATTACAGCAATCTGATGCAGCTGTTGCCATACTTATGAGGCTCTGCTAGGAAATTTGGAAGACAACATCATGGCCAACTGATTGGAAAAGATCTGTGTTTATACCAATACTAAAGAACGGTGATCCAACTGACTGTGGAAATTATCACACAATCACTCTGATCCCACATGCTAGAAAGATTCTATTGAAAATTATTCAGCAGAGACTACAACCATACCTGGAACGAGAACTGCCTGAAGTGCAAGCAGGGTTCAGGAAAGGGCGAGGAACAAGAGACGACATCATGGATGTGAGATGGATCCTTGAAAAGACTAAACAATACCAAAAGGATATCTATATGTGTTTTATTGACTAGAGCAAGGCTTTTGACTATGTAAACAAGAGGTGGCCAACTCCGGTCTTAGTGCACCACGATCCAGCCTGGTTTTCAAGATGTCCCTAATGAATATTCATGAGGTATATTTGCATCAACTGCCTCCCATTGTATGCAAATATATGTGACTCTTTTGTGCTATTGGAGTAAGTTTAGCTGAGTTAGGAATTATTTAGATGGTTTTGGTATGAAAGTTTCTGTTTGGGGTATAAGTATTCATTAGGGACATCCTGAAAACCAGACTGGATCGTGGCGCACTAGGACCGGAGTTGGCCACCCCTAGTGTAAACCATGAGAAACTCTGGGCTACAGCCATGGGAGAGAAGGCAAACTCCGCTCTTTACTCCAGTGGTTGTTCATGGGTATACCAGAACACCTGATCATTCTCTTGTACAACCTTTACATTGATCAAAAAGCAACAGTTCAAACGGAACAAGGAGAACAGAATGGTTTAAAATCAGCAAAATTGTATGACAAGGGTGCATATGTTCCCCTGCCTGTTTAATTTATATGCAGAACAAATCAAAGAAGCAGGACTGTAAGAAGACAACAGAGGTGTGAAGATTGGTGGAAGACTCATCAACAACCTTCGCTATGCTGATGATACCACATTACTGGCTGAAAGTGAACACAATCTGAAACATTTGCTTCTCAAGATCAAGGAACATAGTTTTAAAATGGGCCTGCACTTTAATGAAAAGAAGACAAAGATCCTGACGACTGGCAAAACTAATAAGTTCATTGTTGATGGGGAAGAAATTGAAATAGAAGACAACTTTAACCTACTTGGATCAACTAGGAATATCTCTCTCCATACAGAGATACAACTTGTTCAAGCCATTGTATTTTCAATAACGTCATATGGATGTGAAAGTTGGACAGTGAAAAAAATAGACAGGAAGAAAATTGATGCCTTTGAATTATGGTGCTGGCAACGAATACTTTGTATACCATGGACTGCCTAAAGAACCAAACAGTCAGTATTATAGGAGATCAAACCTAAGCTCTCTTTAGAAGCTCAGATGACAAGACTTCGGCTTGCATACTGGACACATCACGTGAAGAGAGAGATCATTAGAGAAAGACATCGTGCTTGGCAAGATAGAAGGTCAACGCAAAAGAGGAAGGCCAGCAATAAGATGAACTGATACAATAACAGCAGCTATGGGTGTCAGTCTGTCAGCAATGAGCCACCTGACTGAAAACCGAACACAGTTTAGGACAACCATCCAGAGGGTCGCCATGAGTCGACAGACTCGATGGCACTTAACAGCAACAGCAACAACAACAACAAAGGAAAGTAAAACAGTCCTGTTTTGAGATTTCTGTCTTGGCATTTTTATATCCAGCTGCTGCTCCTCAAGACTGGGGCTGATAATGCTGTGGAGGCAGGGATCAGGACCCTCCCCTCCCTGGTAGGGGAGGAATCCCAGATTGTATGTAACAGTACCTACTGGCCAGACGCAGAGTGCCTGGATAATGAATTCTGGAGGAAGCTGTGGTTTGTGACTTCAGGCTGAGCACCGCCATTGACTCAGGTAGATGGCAGACTCGGTTACAAATGTGATAAAACCCTAGGGTAGAGGTCAATAAAATTTCATGATGTTCTAGTCCAAGTGGAGGCTGGTTCTTATCAAGGTAGAAAAGTCCACATAAGAAGGAGAAAACTGCCCAACCAAAGAAAAACAAAAACAAAACCCTAAGTTGACTGTGCACACGTATAGTGTGACATAATTTTTTATTTATTTATTTATTTTATTTAGCTTTCTTATATACCGCGCTCTTTAGGATCAGTGCGGTTTACATCTAACAAAACTGAACAGTGCAGGAGCTCTGCACTGAACTTACAATAAAACAGTTTTAACAGGGTAACTGTATACAAGCAATTTAACTGTGCAGTGCAGGAAGTCTGAACTGCAATAAACTTACAATGAAACATTGGGATAGGCAGAGATTTTAACAGGGTAACTATATACAGGTAGATTAACATTGTATATCATGGCATAAATCATCTAAGTACAAATTGGCTCATCAGGGGTCTTGATGAAATTGAGGAGAATGTGTTACTTGTCAGGGGGCTCAGGGTCTGGCGGGCTTGGATTCAGAATTACGTGGTTGTTTTTCGAGGGTTGTCTGTAAAGGTCGTCGCACATAGTTTGATGTAGAGGGTGTCCCTGATCCATGTAGTACTGTAGGAACAGGTGGTGTTTAAGTGCTTTCCTAAATTGGGTGATGTCCTTGATGGATCTGATATAGAATGGTAGGGCGTTCCAGCATGTAGGGGCATAAAGTGAGAAGGCTCTTGACCTGGTTGCTTGTGAACATTTTGTGATCTGTCTGGGGAGGATCAAAGTATTGATAGCAGTTGACCTTCTAACTCTGTTGGGGGGTGTAGGCTGAATGAGATCTATGACTGATGAAGAGGAGCATTTGTTTATGGCTTTGAAAGACAGTGTCAGCACCTTGAACGCAATCCTGCTTTGGACTGGGAGCCAATGAAGGTTTTTTAAGATTGGTGTTATATGTTCCTTCCTTGATGCCCCTTGCAAAATTCTGGCGGCTGCATTCATGGCTAGTTGCAGCGGATTTATGGTGGTTTTTGGGAGGCCATGTAATATGGCATTTGCATAATCAAAATGCGGGGTCACTAAAGCTTGGTAGACTGTCCGAAAATCTTCTGGTTCCAGCAGTTGTCTGAGGAGGCGAAGTGTTCTGATTTTGTTGTATATTGCCTTAACCATATTGCTTATCTGGTTCTTCATGTTGAGATGTTGGTTAAGGATAACTCCGAGGTATCGGATTGAAGGCTTGCTTAGGAGTTCCGCATCCCTGACCTTCAGGGAGCTAGGTGGTATGAAAGTTTTATTTCTTGTAAGGAAAAGGGCCTCTGTTTTCTTAAAATTTATTCTTAGTTTCTGCGCGAGTAGCCAGTCTGTAGCAGCATCGAAACAGGCAGAGAGGGGTGTGAAGTCTGGTTTGTCTAACAGGAAAGGCATGTAGAGGAGAACATCATCGGCATAAATTAAACAGTTAATGTTGAAGGAATGGATTAAATTACATAGGGGCTGCATGTAAATGTTAAATAGTAGGGCTGAGAGTGATGATCCCTGAGGCACGCCTTTTTCTTGTAGGAAAGGTGCAGAGGTGGAGGGGCCGGCGCGCACATGTTGCCATCGATCTGTTAGATATGATGCACACCATGTAAGGGTGTTACCCTGGATGCCCTTCTCGCTGAGGCGGGAGAGAGAAGTATTTCGTGACATACAGTGTCAAAGGCAGCTGCAATGTCCAGGAAGACAAGTGCGAAACCTTGTTTAATGTTGTCCAATCCCATGATAAGGGTGTTGAATAATGTGGTTAGAAGTGTTTCAACCCCATGCAATTCACAAAAGCCATGCTGGCAGGGGTCAAGGGGTGCACTCGTCTCAATATGATGTTGAAGTTGCTGTTGTACAACCTTCTCAATGATTTTCGCCAAGAGTGGGATACTTGATATTGGCCTGTATGAATCCATCCGTGCAGGGTCCAGTTTGCTATTTTTTAGTAGTGGTCTTATTGCTGTCTGCTTCAGGCTTTTGGGGAATGTCCCCATTGAAAAGGAGAGTCCCAAGAGACTGGAGAGAAAAGGGCTAAGTTCGGTCCGCAGGGATTTTGCCCAGAATGCTGGACATGGGTCGTTGGGTGCTGTGGTGGAGTTTATGGAGGAGATGATATCTTGTATGTTTCTTTCCGATGGGGTAGAGAATGCCGTGATGGTTTGTATGGTGGTACTTGTTGTAGTATGTTGCAGTTTTGTTGGAGGTGAGTTAGCAGTGGTAGGTGTGTTGGATTGGCTTAACTTGACATGCAGGAAGTCGGCATATTCTTGGGGGTCAGGGAGGTTTGGTTGTGTGGGCGCAGGCTCCTTTGATAAGGTCTTAACTAGGCTGAATAGCTCGTGTGGTTTGTTTAATGAACGTTGTAGTATCTCAGCATGATATTGTTTCATTCGTGTTGTTACATCAGGTCGGTGTCTTTTCAAGTGTATGTTGTATAATTCCAGGTTCTCGGGTGAACGAGAACGCCGCCATGTTCTTTCAAGCTTTCTGAGTTTAAGAAGAGATGTTCGGAGTTCTGGGGAGAACCAGGGTGCATTTCTCTTTCTTCTTGTTACCTTCTTGGTGATAGGTAATTTGACTGTAGCGTCAAGGCATGCATTCCATGAGCTGATCATTTCGTCAAGGTCTTGAACTATGGGGTTTTGGAGCGGCTGAATTCTCTCCATAATGACCTCTGTATTAAATTGCCGGAACCGTTTTGAGAAAGAAACAGTGGATTCATTTGAGGCATGGTTTTTGGTTTGTAATAGATGTGATGGAATCTGGAAAATGATAAGGCTGTGGTCAGACCAAGGTACAGGGCTTACGGTGAGGTCAAGCTTGTACATGGCATTGATTATATCTTTAGGGGCAAATATCAGGTCCAGTTTGTTACCTTTTACGTGTGTAAGGGCATTTACTAGTTGGATATAGCCTAACTCCGTGAGTGCATCAGTGAAGGCTTCTGCGTGATTATCCTTAAGAGCGGGGAGGTTGAAATCTCCCATCACCCAGTTCAGAGCACGAGGATTCTGGGGGTTTCCGGCAATATCTATAATGGTAGATAAATCATCTGGTGAGGGTGATGGGGCTCTATAGAACAAACTGATGTTGTTATATTTATTTGAGATGGTGATGGCATCAAGGTTAGTGGTGCTACTGACAGAAGTAATCTGGAATTGCAAATTTTGTTTTGTTAGGATGAGTAAACCTCCCCCTCTTCTATCAGATCTATAGCAAGGGTGAGCATTGAAGTTGGGAGGGACCAGATTGTGCAGGATGATGGAGTCAGATGTGGAAAGCCAGGTCTCAGTGATGAGGAGGATGTCCAGGTCATGATTAGAGATTAGATCAGCAACTGTAGGCCATTTATTCCTGACTGATCGTGCATTAACGAGTGCACAATTTAAGTTGCGGGGATGGGTGCTACATACCCCTCGGGGTGATTTGCTTTGTTGGATGGCTACGTCAATTAGGTGTGCTCTTGATGGATGTCCTGAAGCATTTGACTGGTGGTAGGGAGGATTTTCCCAGTTCCTCCATGAACCTGGGAGAACCGAGATGGTATTGTGCCTGGATACGAGGGCTAGGGTGCTATGTGTTAGGGCTAGAAATATGCAGCAGATAGCGAGCGTGATGTGACAAATGGTCATTGTGGGTGTCCACATGGTTGGGTTGATTGATAGAAGATCTAGTTATTCTCTACTTAATAAGAAGAAGGGTGTAGTTTTGGTGTTAGGCCCTGGGTCTGCGGTTAGTTGGATGGGTGGACAAAAGCCAGAGTGGAGTTGATCAGATATAATGGCTAAGGAGTGGTTGGTTATGCAGTAGTGTTTACAGTAATTAAGGGTAGGCACAGTGAGTTTAGCTTAGCTATCTAGGTAGTGGTAAATAAATAAACAAATGGCTATCTAGACTTTAGTGTATCTGTATTAGGCTATATAGATAGACATGTGCAGGTAAATGGCTGTTTAGATAGCAGTATTTAAACTAATGCAAGAGATACAGTGTATTCAGCTGGGTTAACATTGGTTACTTGCAATATATCAGTGAGTAGATACAGTAGGACGAATAGTGAATAGATACAGCTAAATAATTAATACTTGCAATGGATCGGTAAGTAGATACAGTAGGTAGATCAGTTGATTATTTTGTAGAGTAAATAGGTGGGTTTTTAGATTTTTTCGACACTAGTTGGTGGCTGAGTAGGGAGTTATCGTTCGTGTTGGTCGAGTCTTCTTCTTGCCTGGGGTCTCCTTAGCGGGCCTTTGCCTAAGGGCCACGCCAAAGGGCCCTCTGGCGAGGCCCTCAGGCACGAGCCCGCCGGACGGCGCTTCCTTTTTAAAAGGCCCGCCGGCTGCCCCGATTGGGCAGTCGGTGCTGGAGGAGGCGGTCCCGGTGCCCTGGCTCGCTCGATCCCAGCCAGGAGAGCTGCAGGAGAGCCGGGGTGCTGGAGAAGAAAGGGCCACGCGCTGGACGGCGCTTCCTTTTTAAAAGGCCCGCCGGCTGCCCCGATTGGGCAGTCGGTGCTGGAGGAGGCGGTCCCGGTGCCCCGGCTCGCTCGATCTCAGCCGGGAGAGCTGCAGGAGAGCCGGGGTGCTGGAGAAGATAGTGCATTTCCCTTTCTCCATTTGGAAACTCATGCATATCTATTGGGGAACTACATGTAAAGAAACAAAATCTTTCTCATTAGAGTAGTAGAGGCTATGAAGCTCCTCTGTGAGTAGTTTTCATGTATATTTGTCTCTGTTTACAATGTGTATATAGGGGGGGATGAAGGGTTGTGTATGAATGCATGACAGAGCAGGGCATGTGTGCAGGTCCAGCCCATCCATTGTGCGGGAAATTTGCCCACACATAGCTCTGCACCTCGGGGAGGCTGCATGCCTGACCGGCTTCAGAGGGAGCTGGGGAAGCCCGAAGCTCTAGCTCACCTCTGAACAGCCGCGGGAGTAAAGAGCAGTGTTTCCCTTCTCTTCCACGGCTGTGATAAAAAAGAGGCTACCGACATGCTGAGTGCCAGGAGGTCAAACAGGGGCCTCTTTTGTTGTGTGTGCTGGAGGGGGACTGGGGGCTAGAATGGGAATGGGGGGCCAGGACTGGAAATGGGACTGATGGGGGACTGGAAGAAAGCAGATATTGGGAGGGACTGGAAGAGAACTCTTACTGGGGGTTTAGGAGTGGAAATGGGCTGGAGATGGGGGACTGGGACTAGAAAGGAGTGGATGCTGGGAGGGACTGGAAGAGAACTAATACTGGGGGGTTAGGAATAGAAATAGCCTGGGGATGGCAGATGGGGGACTGGGATGGAGTGGATGCTGGGAGAGACTGGAGAAGGACTGATACTGGGGGGCTAGGACTGGAAATGGGCTGAAGCGGGGGGATGGTCGAATGGGTCTGGAAGGGAGTGGATGCAGGAATGGGCTGGAATTAGAAGGGAGCTGTTGCTGGGGAAGGACCAGAAGGGGGTGTGGTTGGGACTGACGGGAGAAAAAAAGAAGTCGGTGGAGTGAGTTTGGAGAGGGGAACAGATATTTTGTGTGGGAGGGAAGAAAATTCTATGATTGGCTGAGTGTTAGGAGAGTAAGTGGGAATTGAGGATGAAGGGGTGAAATAAGAGTGGATAAAAAAGGAATAAAGAAAGAAATGGAGGAAAGAGCAAAAGAGGAAAGATCCTATGCTAGAGGCAGATGTAGAGAGAATGGAAAAAACTAGAAGAGAGAAAAAAGGACAAATGGACAGCAGACAATGGAGTTAGCAGAAGACACAAAGAAACCAGAAGAAAGTGACTGGAGCAATTGCAACTGAAAAATAAAATGCCCAAACAAGAAAAGGCAGAAAAAAACGATTTCATTTTGAATTTATTAACTGGAATTTGTCAGCTGTGCATCGCTGATGTTTTGCATTTTGTTTAGAACAAAAGGAAATTAATTTATAGTTTTCTTTCTCCAGTGTTGTTGTACATTTCAAGTTTGGCTTTTGGGGTTCCCAGTTTAATTATTGCCTTCATATTTCTAAATTGTGATCACTTGTTCTGTGTTTGGTGACGGGCTATGTTTCATTCTCTTTCCCCAGTAGGAGTATTGGTATTCTCTGAGATGTATTGGTTTAATATTTGCAGTGTTGCCTTTTGATAGGTAGAGTTTGGTGCTTTGTGAATCCTGGTAGTGCTGTTATGATACGACGGGTTTGCTATGGATTCTAGATGAGCAGGGCAGTTGACACTGGCAGTTGACACTGGCGTATAGTAATGTAGAAATATGGCTCTTTATCCTCATTGCCCGTGCAAATGCTATTGAGATAGTCATTAAGAGGCATGTCTACTAAACGTTAATGTGTATTAACAAATGTTAATGTGCGCTAAGGGCAGCAACACCTATTTATTTCTATTGGCACAGTGGCATTTAACGCACGTTAACTGGGCGGAGGGTTTTAACATGTTATCCACGAGGACACTTAAATCTTTTTCCTGGGTGGTTTTTCCTAATGTGGAACCTTGCATCATGTAACCATAGTTTGGGTTGTTCTTTCCTAAGTGCATAACTTTGCACTTGTCCACATTAAATTTCATCTACATTTGGATGCCCAGTCTTCCAATTTATCAAGATCCCCTTGCAATTTTCCACAATCCTCATGGATTTTAACAATTTTGAATAGTTTTGTGTCAAATTTGATAATCTCACTCGTTATTCCAATTTCCAGGTCATTTATGAATATGTTAAAAAGCAGTGGACCTAGCATACATCTGGGGGTATGCCACTATTTACCTTCTCCATTGGGAAAATTGGCCATTTAGCCCTACTCTCTGCTTTCTGTCTTTTAACCAGTTCCTGATCCACAATAGTATGCTGCTTCCTATCCCATGACTTTGTAATTTGGCCAAAAGTCTCCGATGAGGGACCTTGTCAAAGGCTTTCTGAAAGTCCAGAAACACTGTATCAACTGACTCACCTTTGTCTACCTGTTTATTCACACCTTCAAAAAAACATAACAGATTAGTAAGACAAGACCTTCCTTGGCTAAAGCCATGTTGGCTGTCTCCAATTAAGCCAGGACTATTTACATGTTCAGTAATTTTGTTCTTTTTAATGGTTTTCCCTGAACTGACGTCAGGTTCACCGGTCTGTAGTTTCCCAGATCACCCCAGGAGCTCTTACTAGGTGTCCAGTCTCATATTTCAGTTCTTTCAACACCCTTGGATGTATACTATCCGGTCCTGGTAATTTGGTACTCTTCCGTTTATCAAATAGTTCGAATACATTTTTCTGGTATATCAGTATTTCTTTCAATTCTTCCGCATCATCTCCTTTAAATACCATTTCAGTCATGTCTAAGATTCCTACATCTTCATCAGTAAAGACTGAAGGAAAAAATTCATTCAGTCTCTCCGCTATGGTCTTGTTCCCTCTTGTTCCCTTTAACCCCTCCTTCATCTAATGGGCCAGCTGACTCTCTCAAAGTTTTTTTGCTACGATTATACTTGAAAAAGTCTTTATTATGTGATTTTGCTTCCACAGCCCGTGTCTTCTCAAATTCTCTCTTTGCCTGCCTTATCAGTGGCTTGCATCTAACTTGCAGTGCTTGTGTTGTTTCCAGTTTTTGTCATTTGGCTCCTTTTTCCATTTCCTGAAAGATGCTTTTTTTGGCAACAATAGCCTCTCTGACCTCACCTTTAAACAATTCTGGCAGTTTTTTGGACTTCCTTCCACTTTTCTTAAAGCGTGGAATACAGCTGGTCTGAGCTTCCAAGATAGTATTTTTAAACAACATCCAAGCTTGATGTAAATCTTTAACCTTTGCAACTGCTCCTTTTTCGTTTTGTCTTAACTATTTTCCTCATTTTATCATAGTCTCCCTTTTGAAAGTTAACAGGTAGTACTGTGGATTTCCTTACCATCCTTCCTTCATTTATTAAATCAAATGCGATTATGCTATGATCACTATTGCCAAGTAGCCCCAACACCCTTATCTCTTGCACCAGATCTGGTATTCCCCTAAGAACTAGGTCCAAAATGGCTTCCCCTCTGGTTGGTTCATGAACCAGCTGCTCCAAGAAACAGTAATTTATTTCATCTAGAAACTTTATCTCCCTAGCATGTCTTGCCATGACACTGACCCAGTCGATACAGGTGTAATTGAAATCACCCATTATTATTACTGTGTTGTAACTTTTTTGTTAGCTTCCCTGATTTCTTTGAGCATTTCATCATCCATTTGTTCATTCTGGCCAGGCAGTCGATAGTACACCCCCGCTGCCATCGCCTTCCCCTTTTTACATGGAATTTCAATCCATAGAGATTCTACAGCAAATTTTGTTTCCTGCAAAACTTTAATCCTTTCTGACTCAATGCCCTCTCTAACATAGAGCGCAACCCCTCCACCAATTTGATCAGCTCTATCATTACGATATAGTTTGTACCCAGGTATCACAGTGTCCCACTGGTTGTTCTCCTTCCACCATGTTTCTGAGATACCAATTATATCTAAGCTCTCATTTAGTGTCTTATATTCTAACTCACATCTTATTTTTTATACTTCTAGCATTTGCATACAAGCATTTTAGTGGCTGTATTTTATTCATATTAATCTGGCTATTGGTAGGCAGGGGTAATTTGGAATCTTTAAGCTCTGCTCTGTACTCAAAGGCTTTTGCGCTACTTTTGTCTTTATTGGTACCTCTCTACGCCGACCAGGTGTCGGCGATTCTCCACACCTTGGATTGTAATTGAGCCCTCCCTTTCGACCTTCAGCGGACTTGGGACCACCACACATCCGGGCAGCTCTTCATTTCCTTCGATCCCAGCCATCTGGGGCTGGCGGTCACCAAGCGCACCTTGTCCATCTGGGTGGCAGACTGCATCACCTTTGCCCAGGCCAGGTTTTCCCTGGAATGCCGAGTTGCAGCTCAGAATGTCCGAGCGATGATGACATCTGTTGCTAGCCTGCGCTCAGTTCCACTGGCAGACATATTCCGGACCGCCACCAGGTCCTCCACTCACACCTTCACAGTATATTACTGCCTGGAGAGGGAGTCCTGTCGGGATGCCGCCTTCAGCCAGGCTGTACTCTGTAATCTGTTCGGGGTTTAAGCAACTCCTGCACGCTGACCCTTCTTGTTCTAGCTACCGGAAGCTTGGCCATTCATGGACCCGGGGTCCTTGGACTGCCTTCTGCTTTCACTGGCAACTGCTCACAGCGATGCCGTGCTTTTTCCTACAGGTCCTCAGTAGCCTGTAGCTAGGGAGTCCCATATGTGAGGTAAGTGAAAGCCCCCAGGTAAGTGATACATTAAATACCTTTATGGAAATGGGTAACAGGGGTAGCATATGGAAAGCAGTGTGTATAAATGCCTGTAGCATGGAAAATAAGATCCCTGATGTTGAAGCTTTGGTGGGAATGGCCGACTTGGATTTAGTGGCAGTTACAGAAACATGGTTCACAGAAAACCATGACTGGGATGTAACTATACCTGGCTATACTTTATTCAGAAAGGACAGGATAGGAAGTAGGGGAGGAGGAGTGGCACTATATGTAAAAAATACTATTAAAGCTTTGTAATTACAGAGCTTAAAAGGGAGAGAGGAGGCATTGTGGGTTAAACTAGATAGAGGGAAAGAGAAATCTATTTGCATAGGCGTGATATACACACCTCCCTCACAAGAGGAAGAGGTGGACAGAGAGTTAATTGCAAACATACGCAGCATTGCTAGGAAAGGGGAAGTGCTACTGATAGGGGATTTTAATATGCCAGATGTTGATTGGCATATTCCTGCTGCAGTATCATCTAGAAGTAAAGAGATCCTGGATTCTCTACAGGGAGAACTATTCAGGCAAATGGTAACAGACCCCACACATGAAGGGGCCATACTGGACTGTAAGCTCAGATGAGCTTGACTCTGACAGGCAGGGACTGTCTCTTGTATGTTGGCTACCTCTTGTAGGTCAGCTGTGCAGCGCTGCATGCGTGGCGCTTTACAAGTGCTGAATAGTAGTAGTAGTAGTCTTGGTGCTTACCAATGGTGAAAGTGTTTCTGATGATGTAGTGGGAGATCATTTTGCATCCAGTGATCACCAGATGGTGTGGTTCAGTATTAGGACTAGGGCTGTTAGAATCCATTCAAAGGTGAGGGTCTTAGACTTTAGGAAGACTAACTTTGCCAAGATGGGCCAATACCTCAAGGAGTCGTTAGCGGGATGGGAACAGCTGGGGGATGTAGAAAAACAGTGGGCAAAACTGAAAGGGGATATTTTAAGGGCAACCAACCGTTTTGTTAAAATGATAAATAAAGGTAAAAGGAAAAGGAGACCGCTATGGCTTTCAAAAGAAGTAGCTGAAAAGGTGAAGAAAAAGAGGTAGGCCTTCATGAAATACAAGAGATCACAGAGAGAGGAAGACAGGCATCTATATTTGGAAAAACTTAGAGAAGCTAGCAAAGTAGTCAGGAAAGCAAAGATTCAAAAAGAGGAGGAAATAGCCAATGCAATAAAATGGGGGAATAAGACATTTTTCAGATATGTTAGTGAGAAGAGGAAGGGCAAAAGTGGTATTGTCAGACTCAAGGGTGAAGGGGAGGAATATGTAGAAGCAAATGAGGATAAAGCGGAATTGCTTAACAAATATTTTTGTTCTGTGTTCACAGATGAAGAACCAGGAGCAGGACCTCAGAAAACACCCATAAACAGGAACAGAAGTGAGGGACATCTTGAACAATTTTCAGAAGACTATGTTCGTAAGAAACTAGCTCAACTTAAAGTAGACAAAGTGATGGGACTGGATGGGATACACCCTAGAGTACTGAGGGAACTTGGAGACGTTCTAGCAGCTCCACTGACTGACCTTTTCAATGCCTCGTTGTAGTCTGGAGTGGTGCCAAAGGACTGGAGAGAGGCTCATGGGTGCCTTTACACAAAAGCGGAAGTAAGGATGTGGTTGAAAACTACAGGCCGGTTAGTTTAACTTCGGTGGTGAGTAAATTATTGGAAATGCTGCTGAAAGAGAAAATAGTGATGTTTCTGGAGTCCAGCGGATTACAGGATCCGAGGTAGCATGGATTCACCAGAGGCAGGTCTTGTCAGACAAATCTGATTGATTTCTTTGACTGGGTGACCAGAGAGTTGGACCGAGGGAGAGCCCTAGACGTGGTGTATTTAGATTTCAGTAAAGCCTTTGACACCGTTCCTCACAGGCGACTTATAAACAAACTGAGCACCCTAGGGATGGACCCTAAAATTACTGCTTGGGTTAGAAATTGGTTGGGTGGGAGGCGACAAAGAGTACAGGTAAATGGAGCTCACCCCGAGGAGAAGAATGTTACCAGTGGTGTGCTCCAGGGATCTGTCCTTGGTCCGATTCTTTTTAACATCTTTGTTAGTGATATAGCGGAAGGGCTGTCGGGTAAGGTTTGCCTCTTTGCGGATGATACCAAAATCTGCAATAGAGTAGACACCCAGGAAGGTGTAGATAACATGAGGAGGGATCTAGCGAAGCTTGAAGAATGGTCTAGAATTTGGCAGCTGGGATTTAATGTTAAAAAATGTAAGGTCATGCATTTGGGCTGCAGCAATCCAAGGGAGCAATATAGAGTATAGGGGGTGAAGTACTTTTGTCCACTAAAGAAGAGCGGGACCTAGGCGTGGTTGTGTCTGATGATCGTAAAGTACCTAAACAGGTAGAAAAGGCGGCGGCAAAAGCTAGAAGGATGCTTGGGTGCATACGGAGAGGAATGGCTAGCAGAAAAAAGGAGGCGATAGTGCTTCTGTATAGGTCTTTGGTGCGACCTCATTTGGAGTATAGTGTGCAATTCTGGAGACCGCAACTTCAAAAGGATATAAAGAGGATGTAGTCAGTACAGAGGGTGGCTACTAAAATGGTTAGTGGTCTTCATTATAAAGCATACACGGACAGACTTAAGGATCTTATTATGTACACCTTAGAGGAAAGGCGGGATAGAGGTGATATGATTGAGATGTTTAAATACCTGCGTGGCATAAATGTACAGGGGGAGAGCCTCTTTCAATTGAAAGCAAGTTCTGCTATGAGGGGACATGGGACGAGGGTGAAGGGGATAGATTCAGGAGTGATATGCGGAAATATTTCTTTACCGAAAGAGTGGATGGATCTGTGGAGTAGTCTCCCAGTGGAGGTGGTAGAGATGAGGACAGTATCTGAATTCAAAAAAGCATGGGACAAACACAGAGGATCTCTAAAGGAAAAAAGGGGACTGTTGTAGTCGTTGATATGGAAGGACAGACTAGATAGGCCATGTGGTCTTTTTCTGTCGTCGTATTTCTATGTTTCTATGACTTCCTGCTTGTTCCTGGAGAAAGTGTAGTTACTCACCTGTAACAGGTGTTCTTCAGGGACAGCAGGAATCATTCCTCACATACCTCCCACCTCCCCTTGGAGTTGCTGTATATTTTGCCATTTTCTTGAAGGGATTATAGTTGTGATACCTGACTGAGTAATGTGGCACCTTTGGGCGGGAAAGGGACCATGCCTGCATGGTGGCATTCCGAAAGGCTTTCTTTGAAAGCTGGGGAAGTGCTCCGCGCGGGCTCCGTTACTGCCGACATGACCCATATGTGATGACTGATTCCTGCTGTCCCTGGAAAAAACATGTTACAAATGAGTAGCTACGCTTTCTCCATCAGATGGAGATGGTATAGGTTCCTGTGCAGTCTGAACTCCACTGAATGGAAAATAAACTAAACTAAAGTAAAAATAGTCAATAAACTAAACTAAAGTAAAAATGGTCCTTTGTCAGTGGTAATTGCGGGAGCTCTTTGAAGGCCATAATAGCTTCGCGGAGGGTCTGGAGGGCAGTGTGTACAGCCTATGGCCGCTACCGTAGTCATTTGTCTGACTTCTGTCTCTGCTGCAAGAGGGAGAGCTGCACATTGGAGGAGCACATTTTTCAGGATTGGACAGCATTTCAGCCCAGACCATGGCTGCCAGCGCTGTGGGCATCTTAGACTTGGCCCCCCCCCTCAGCCAGTTTACACTTTCTTTTTGTTGAGAATCACTGCGATGATGGAGAGCACCACAGTTTCTCCTCAGCAAACCTGAGAGCCTTTGGCTTTGTAGACTTCAGTGATTCAGTGCAGAGATCAAGGGGGTGGTTCTGGGAGGGCTGCCCTTGGAGCAGGGAACTCCTTTTTCCCCTGAATTTGTCTTGCTCTTGCACCATGACCTTTGTCTCAAGAAGGACCTGGTGTAGGGGTCTAAACAAGCTTCTGAAGTCTTTTCAGTTCTGCTATAGGCAGAGGACTCTGGACTGGGCCTAAGTGGCAGTGGAAGGAGCTGGAGGAGGACTGGGAGGACAGAGTCCTAGTTCTCTCAGGAGTCTCTGAGGATCCCCTGGAGGGAGTTTCTAGCCTGTGGAATGGTCCCCTGGATGAAGACCTTAAAGATGGTGAGATCTTGCCAGGGGAAATTTCCGTGGTAGCAAGTCTTCCTTATTTCTCAAACCCTGGCAACCTTGAAAATTATGGAGGAGCCTCTTGTGACTATGAACACAAGGGAGGATATCTGTAAGCCCCCTAAGTCCTACATAGGCCATCAAGGACAAGAATATGGCAGAGTAGGAATCACCGGATGCTAACCCGAGGGTCATTAAGGCTATGGCTAGGTTGTACCCCATTCCACCAATGTAGAAGGAGCTCTTAAAGTTCCCCAAGATGAATGCATTGAGAACAGTGGTTACCAAGAAGATGGTAGTTCCCGTGGAAGATAGAGTTATGCTGAAATACTTGCAGGATCACAGGCTGAAGGTCTTGTTCAAGCAGTCTTTTGAGGTGTTGGCTGTTGCCCTGCAGGTGGGGGTCTGCAGGGCCTGTGCAGCACATGCATGTTTGTGATGGTTGCAGGAGCTGCTGGAGGTTTTCCAGGAGCTCCAGGGTTAGTTGTCTGAGCTGGCTAGATTGGAGTCAGGGTTGTGGCCGATGCATTGTATGACTTGGTAAGGGCCTCTGTGAAAAGTATGACCTCAATGGTAACAGCTGTCTGCCTTCTGTGGCTGCATAATTGGTTGGCAGATGTGGCCTTGAAATCTTCTTCAAGGGTAAACTACATTTTAGGGAGGTATTTAAGTAGCTCAAGAAGGATCCAGGCATCTCAGATATATATTGTACCTTTGCTGTTGGAAGACAGACCTTTAGAATCTAAGACTTCTGCATCCTCACACTGGCACTGTTGGTTGTCATGGAAGTTTTGCCTGCAGGGTTTGATTCTTTGCAGCAGTTGAGGTTTCTCCCGTGAGGTCAATCTTTTTGGGTCAGCCATGGGGGAAGATGGGATGGCTTAACAGGAGCTTCTAAGCCATCCTAGTGAAGATTTGGTAGTCCAGGTGAGGATGGTCACAGTGGGAGGTCATCTGCTGGCTTTTTACTCCACCTGGGCCTGCATCACACCAAATCAATGGGTTCTGGAAGTGATTCACAGGGGCTATGCCTTTGAGCTGGCATGACCCCTTTCGGACATTTTTATGGAGTTGCTATGTGAAGTGCCAGAGAAGGCACAGCTAGTGACAGACACATTTGAGTGGCTGCTCCAGCTTTAGGCCATGGTGAGAGTTCCTCCAGTGGAGTGGTGCCAGGGTCGGTAATCGATTTACTTCATGATACTTAAGAAAGAAGGAGTGTTTGGGCTGGTTTTGGATCCAAAACTGGTCAACCAGGCTTTGTGGATACCTCATTTCTGCTTGGAGACCTTGCAGTCAGTCAATAATAGTGGCAGTAAGGAAAAGAGAGTTTTTGACTTCCTTGGACTTGTCGGAGTTGTACCTGTCCATTCCCATATGTCCAGAGCATCAGTGGTTCCTGTGGTTTGCAGTGTCCATGGACTATTTTCAGTTTGGGGCTCTACTCTTTGGTCTTGCTATGACCCCAGGACTTTCACCAAAATAATAGTGGTCATGACAGCAGCTTTGTACAAGGAGGGCATGTAGGTTCACTCTTATCTAGATGACTGACTGATCAGAGCAAAGTCGGTCAAGAGAATTGCTTGGATACACATTGGGTGGTGTTCCTGCTCCATGAGTTGGTCTGGGTCATCAGTTTCATCAAGCTGGAACTGCTTCAGTCACTGGAGTATCTGGGGGTTCTCGTTCGACACCAGGACAGGCCTAGTGTCACTGATGCAGGAGAGGTTCAGAAGCTGCAGACTCGGGTTTAGGCCTTGTTGGAGATGTGGTCTTCCTGTGCATGGGATTATCTGCAGATCCTGGTGCCCATGGTGACAAAGCTGAAGTTGGTGCCATTAATCCAAGTGCACATGCACCCTCTCCAGAGGGTGTTGCTGTCCAGGTGGTTGGCAGAGGCTACCATTGCAGGGAAAGGACGAGTTTTTGCTGGTGGCTGAACCCTATAAAGCTTTCAGTGGGAATGCTACTGGAGGCACTGGACTGGGTAGTGATCACAACAGATGTTAATTTGGGCAGTTGGGGAGTACACTGTCAGGACAAGGTGACTTAGAGGCAGTGTATCCTGGAGAAGGGTTGGTCTATCACTCAGTTGAAGACATGAGCGATTGTGCTGGTACGTGCAACGTTTCAGTCTCTGGTCCAACACAGGATGGTGCAAACCTGTTAGACAATGTGATCACGGTGACATACATTAATTGTCATGTGGGCACCAGCAGCCTTGTTCTGGTCAAAGAAGTGGCTCTGCTGTTGGAATGGACATAGACCCTCCCTTCTATCATTTATTGTAATTTCCTCTTTTTTAACTATTGATTTTGTTTGTAAACCGCCTCGATGTTATGAGAGGCGGTATATTAAATGTGAAATAAACAATAAACAATCTGCTGGCTGTCTAGGCGGCTCATGTGGCAGGAAAGAAAAACATGCAAGTTGATTATCTCAGCTGAAATCATTTGGACCCTGGTGAATGGTCTCTCATAGGGTCAGTGTTTCAGTAGATTGTGGACTGCTGGAGGTTGCCAGTGATGTATTTCATGGTGTCTGCAATCAATATCAGGGTACCCAGATATTTCAGTCACAGGTGGGAAAGAATGTCAGAGGGCCTAGACACTTTGGTCCAGAGGTGGCTTCAGGAGGTGCGTTCCTCCATGACTTCTCATAGGTCAAGTGGTGCAGAAGGTAGAGGTGCATCCTGGTATTGTGACTCTGGTTGTACCTGATTGGCCTTGGAGGCCCTGAAATGTAATCTAGTATGTCTGACAGTGAAGGATCTATTTCCATAACAGAAGGTACATGATCTCCTGTCTCAAGGTCCAATTCACTGCCCAATCTTTTAGCCTTTTTGCAGATGGGGCTGGAGAAGGGGCTCATGCATAATTCAAAGGGGGTGCAAGTGTCAGCATTGGCCTGTTTATTGAGGTAAAATTTTTAAGGAGTTTTTTTGGCCTCTCATCTGGATGGTATACATTTCTTTGCAAGGAGTGAAGTGGATAACATCTAGATGAGAGGGATCCATATGAGATGGGATCTTAATTTGGTCCTAGTGGTACTGATGGGGTCTCCATTTGAGCCCCTGCTGGAAACTTTTGTGAAGGATTTAACTTTGATGAAAGTTTTCCTAGTGGCTATCTGTTTGGCGTATAGAATCTTTGAACACCAAGCTTTGTCTTGTTGAGAGCCATTTCTTTTGATTTCTGAGGAAAAGGTGGTCCTTCGGCTGGTGCTGCCTTTTCTGTCTAAAATGATGTCAGCTTTTCACCTTAATCAAATGATATCTTTGCCAACGTTTGTGAATTCAGCTGGAGACCCAGCCTCAGACTTTTTTGGCTTCTTGACCATACTATTCATGGACGTTATGAAGGTATAAAATCCTGTGCAGTTAATGTATGTTGCCATGCATTTATGTGGGGCTTATTCTATAAAGTACAAATGCACTAGCATGCTGACAGTTGCACCTGTTCTGGAGCAGGCATACATCCCGCCCCTAGATTCATTCATGCGTAATTTAGGCTCTGCCTGTGCTTCACTCCCATGCATTCCCCAGCTGAAAGTGTGTGGCGTGGGACTTAAGTGCATGTGCTTTGAGAATAGTGACTGCCTAAAGTAGCTGTCCAGTCAGTGATTTTATTTATTTATTTTATTTATTTATTTATATTCTCTTATATACCGCGCTATTCTGCATCAGTGCGGTTTACATTGAACAAACTGAAATTACATTGAACAGGGCATTATAACTTGGAGATAACTATTTTACAGGGAACATGGGCTATGGAGGGTTAAGTGGCTTGCCCAAGACCACAAGGAGCACCTGTGGGACTAGAAACCCCAGTCCTTCCGGCCCAAGGTTGCTGTCCTCTAGTGGGATTTGAACCCCCGACCTTCCAGCCTGAAGTACCTTGCCCCAACCACTAGGCCACTCCTCCACTCCTGAAATTAAGTCCCTAACTGGATAGCTAAATACAGCCATTGACCTGTCCGAACTTTGTGGTTTAGCAATCTGTTTAATGGCTCAATATTGCTGCTGACCGGACAGCCGTCGTGACCGCCCACGGTTCGCCACAGCCCAGCCCCAGATTTAACGGGGTATCTTTCTTGTGGTCTGTGGGGATAGTCAGTGGCACTGTCTGGATAGTATCACTGAATACTGGGATTGTTTGGAGTTTAATCAGTTAGCAGGTTACCTTCTATAGTTTTGTTTCTACGAGTGAATGTTGCCTTTATAAAATAGACATCGTTTAGGACTTAACAGATAGTCCTCCTTTTATAAAATTACCCCCAAATTAGAAAAACTCTTAGGCCCATATTATTGAAAACCACTGGTTATTTGTTCCTTGTAAAGTATTTTTACAAACCAATTAATTTAACATAAAGCTTTCATTATAGGAAATAAGCTGTTCAGCAAAAGTACTTTATACTTCATTAATAAGAGCTTTTAATTCCTGCCAGTTAATATGTAGATGAGAGGTTATGACTTTTATGCTTTCTTAGATTCATAAAAACAAAATTAACCATTTGGCCTTTACTTAATGAGTTTTTGCCTTGAGCACAGGCATAGAATGTAAAATATTTGCTGAATCAGACCCAAAGTTTCATTATATTTTTTTTAAGAGGAATCTTGTGGTACTAGAAGGCAGTAAGCAATTCTTTATGTTTTTGTTGTGTAGTTGTGGATATAGCCTTCAGAAAAAACTCAACATATTGTTTTGGGATGAAAGATGGTAGACAAGATTCAATTCAGTATTCCTTATCCTACTTTCTTTTTTTTAGTGCCATCAAGTCAGTGCTGACTTCTGATGACCCAGCTTCCTCTGGGTTTTCTTGGCAATTTGTCAGGTCTTTTCTTCCGAGGCAATGGAGGGTAAAATGACTTGCCTAGGCAGTTGCTCTATGCTACTCTTCCTCCTTATCCTACTAGACCCGTCCAGATGAGTGTTATGCTCCCTTGTCAGCAGTGGAGGCAGACTTGAGTATCTTTCAAGATGTCATCAGAAGGTATGTTTGGTGGAGCAGCACTGAAAGAAGCCAGTATTTTGTCTGCCCCCAGCAGTGCAAATACACCTGACTCTCCGGACTCAGGCTATGGGATTGTGTTCACTACGATTGAGTCCATTAGGGTGCAATGTTGCTCGGAGCACAGGTATGCCCTTGTTTTCTGGAGCTGGTAAGCTGTGCCAGGCCACCCTTTCCAGTTACTGTCCCTTATCTGCTTGCAAGCAATTTTTTTCAGATTTTTTTTCTAATTACTTGTTAAGTTAATTCATTCATTTATAAAGGGCTGTATTTGTCTCTTGTTCTGCCTGAATTAAAAGGATGAAAATAAGTCAGACCTTGTTTCTCGCTTATCTCTTGGGTACCCTCCTTGCTCTTGGGGTCTGATCTAAGCTGTCAGCAGGAGAGCAAAGTTAGTGGCTAGATGAGCAGGCACTTCTCTAACTTGCTCTTCCTGCTGTCACTACTACTACTACTACTCCTGAGCATTTGTATAGCACTACAAGTCGTACGCAGCACTGCACAGACATGTAAAAGACAGTCTCTGCACATCAGAGCTTACAATCTAGTCAAGATAGACAACACAGTAGCTGTAGACAGGGATAAAACAAGGGGGGGGGAAGGTAAAGAAACAAGGAGATCAGGTGAGTCAAGATCCAAAAAGCAGCGAAGACATGAGTTTTCAGCCTGGATTTGAGTCAGAGAAGGTGCCTGGCGTACAGACACAAGTAGTTTGTTCCAGGCGTAAGATGCAGCAAAGTGAAAAAGGCAAAGTCAGGAGTTAGCAATAGAAGAGAAGGGCACAGATAGAAGCAATTTGCCAGAATTTATCAGTGTCTTTGTCTCATTTAAAAATCTTTGAACCACACAGTGCACTTTCGAAAGCTATGGAGCACCATGCAGAGCAAACAGATTATTTGAACTGTGAACCACATGGGCATAGGAGGCACTGTAGGCAGGAAAAGTGAATTAGAGAAGCACTGTGGCTTCTTGGCATCAGAGATCCTTGCTGCTCCATTCCTTAGAAAATTGTGGAACTGCCATGTCAGGATCTGGTCCTTGATGTGTCACATTCAGTAGTTACTACTCCTCTAACTTGCCTTGATATGAGAGAAGTTTAGGTTATGTAGACATTGGAGGTTTTAGCTCAGTTTTCTAGTTTCTCTCTTTTTATAGAAACATAGAAACATGACGGCAGAAAAAGACCACATGACCTATTTAATTTGCCCTTCCATACCAACTACAATAGTTCCCTTTTTTCCTTAAGAGTTCTTCTGTGTTTGTCCCATGCTTTTTTGAGTTCAGATACTGTCCTCGTTTCTACTATCTCCACTGGGAGAGTTTTCCACACATCTACCACTCTTTCCATAAAGAAATATTTCCACATATTACTTCTAAGTCTATCCCCTTTCACCATCATCCTATGTCCTTTCTTAGCAGAGTTTGCCTTCAATCAAAAGAAGGTCTCCTATTGTGCATTTATGCCATGGAGGTATTTAGACATCTCTATCATATCTCCTCTATCCTGCCTTTCCTCTTATGAATACATATTAAGATCTTTAAGTCTGTACTCATATGCTTTATAAGGAAAACCACTAACCATTTTGGTAGCTACCCTTTTGAAGGTGTGGGCTCCAGAATTGCACACAATACTCCAAATGAGGTCACGCCAGAGACTTATACAGAGGCACTATCACCTCCTTCTTCCTGCTGGCCATTCCTCTCCCTATACACCCAAGCATCCTTCTGGCTTTCACCATTGCCATTTCTGTTAGCTGCTTTAAGATCATCAGAAACAATCACTCCCAGGTCTCACTCTTCTTTTGTGGACAGAAGTACTTCGTCCCCTACATTGTACCGCTCCCTTGGATTTTTGCAGCCCAAATGTGTAACCCTGCTTTTTTTTAGCATTAAATCTCAGCTGCCAAATTCTTGACCATTCTTCAAGCTTAGCTAGATTCCTCCTCATGTTATCTACTCCTTCCTGGGTGTCTACTCTATTGCAGATTTTTGGTATCATCCTCAAAGAAGCAAACCTTACCCAGCATTTTCTCTTTCCACCAGAGTCAGTAAGAGGGATTATAAGAGAACAAACGACAGTAACTACTTACATAGTGAAGAGTTAAAATGAATACTGGGGCTACTTTAATTTGGTGAAGAAGCAAAAAATCAGGTCTTTGGTCAAGACCAATCTGCACTCATAAAAGTCTTCACACCCTAGTATATTTTGCACATTCTGCTCTCTAAGAAATATAACTCAAAATCTCTCAAAGTAGGAGTTTGTTTCACTGATCTATAGCACATACTCTACACTTTCAATGTGAAAGAGCTGTAGAAATTTGAAAGTCCTAAGTGCATGCCTTCACATCCTTTATCATAGCAAACCCAAATTAAATCTGGTTCCAAAAATTACCTTAATGAGGCCCATAAGAAATTAGAGCCCACCTAAGAAAGTTTTAACATAGCTGTGGAGGCCTTTGACTGAGACTGGGGAGAAGAATACTTCCCAAACATGGCCTGAATGAGAGGTTGGAACAAACAGAGCAAGAGAGGAGGGCAGGTTTGGAACAGACTGCTTTATTGAAGATGGTCCCTACGCGTTTCGGCTTGCGCCTTCTTCGGGGGACATACAGCTACCATAGGGTTAAATAAATAAAGTTAAAATCAAAAAAATCAAAGGATAGATATGCAACATTTAAAATAAAATAAATAATTAATGATGGTACATTTAAAGATAAATCAATCTGATAAGATATAAAAAATATATAATAAATATAAATAAAAATCTAAACAGGCAATATATGCATATAGGTTAACATATAAATTCTAAAAAGACTATCCAGAGGACACAATGAAAAATCAGAGATATTACTACAATTATAGTTAAAATGAAATAAAAATAAAATAAAAATTGACAATAATTTAATTAAATTGAGTATAACTTTAGAAACGAGGGCCGAGACAGAGACAGATAATTAAAATATGAAAAAAACATTAATAAATGGTGAACAGATTGATTACAAAAGCATAAAGAAGCAACCTAAGAAGCTATATAAATATGAATATGTTCATAATATATGAAAATAAAACCGACAAAAAATCTTAAAAGGTATAAATCAAGAAAGCACATACCACAGTTGTATACAAGGAAGTGTCTCATAAAGACAGTTTGGTGATTACACTATGTGTAGGTGGTGCCGTATCTAATGAGCTTGTCACTAGGTACAAATACGTTGTAGCACTATATAACGGCTATAAAAAGAAAAATAGAATAATAACATGCTTGGACAGACAAACAATATATATACAAAATTTTATCATGTGTAAGTAATAAATAAATAAAAACAATGAGATGAATCCATAATACTTAATAAATAGATAGTGCTTAATAAATATAATAGGAATATAAACTGTAAAATATTAAAAATTAAAAAATAATAATAAAAAAAAAATAAAAAAAATAAAAAATAATTAAATAAACAGTCATTGCACATGTTAGTAAAAAATATTAATAAATAATAATAGATTCAAAAGAGACTGTTAATGAGAAGACATATAAATAGAACATTTATACATTAATTAGATCATAAAGGAGAACACAAAGAATCAGATGGTCAAGGACTATTATGTAAGCAGTGTAGAACTAATGATCTAATATAGGAAAAAGGAGCAACTAGGGTAAACTGATAAGTGTGGGAAATGGAGACCTAAAAGGAAAAGATTGAAGGCAAACTGGTTTTGTAAATATACTGATGGAATTAGAGGAACAACATATGATCACAATTTAAAATCAATCATCTACATGAGAACATGTATTATTACCACTGATGTATTTTTAATTTAGAAATTGTGGGAAAACTAAAAATCTTATATACACTAGTGATGTAGATAGTTTATTTATAAATTAAATGATCGCTAAAATAATTCTCGTATATCTATATAACAAGGTATTGAACGACACTGAGGAAAAGCACTTCATAATATGTGTATGTTACTAGAGACATAGTCATATAAGAAAGGTGATGGGACATTAAGATGTAATGGGTAACAAAACCGAAAAGGACCCTTAACCCAAAAACACAAAAACGCATTACATGGATAAGCATCAAAAAAAGTAAAACTTAGGGACAACTAATATTAAGGTACCAGAGGAAACTTAGTAAATACTATGCACCGAATGGGGCTATATATTTGTTTGCGTTTGTCTTCACCTTAAGTTTTATATAGCCCCATTCGGCGCATAGTATTTACTAAGTTTCCTCTGGTACCTTAATATTAGTTGTCCCTAAGTTTTACTTTTTTTGATGCTTATCCATGTAATGCGTTTTTGTGTTTTTGGGTTAAGGGTCCTTTTCGGTTTTGTTACCCATTACATCTTAATGTCCCATCACCTTTCTTATATGACTATGTCTCTAGTAACATACACATTTGGATTTTACTCACATTTTTATTATATTATGAAGTGCTTTTCCTCAGTGTCGTTCAATACCTTGTTATATACCCTAGTTGCTCCTTTTTCCTATATTAGATCATTAGTTCTACACTGCTTACATAATAGTCCTTGACCATCTGATTCTTTGTGTTCTCCTTTATGATGTAATTAATGTATAAATGTTCTATTTATATGTCTTCTCATTAACAGTCTCTTTTGAATCTATTATTATTTATTAATAATTTTTACTAACATGTGCAATGACTGTTTATTTAATTATTTTTTATTATTATTATTATTTTTTTTTTAATTTTTAATATTTTACAGTTTATATTCCTATTATATTTATTAAGCACTATCTATTTATTAAGTATTATGGATTCATCTCATTGTTTTTATTTATTTATTACTTACACATGATAAAATTTTGTATATATATTGTTTGTCTGTCCAAGCATGTTGTTATTCTATTTTTCTTTTTATAGCCGTTATATAGTGCTACAACGTATTTGTACCTGGTGACAAGCTCATTAGATACGGCACCACCTACACATAGTGTAATCACCAAACTGTCTTTATGAGACACTTCCTTGTATACAACTGTGGTATGTGCTTTCTTGATTTATACCTTTTAAGATTTTTTGTCGGTTTTATTTTCATATTATGAACATATTCATATTTATATAGCTTCTTAGGTTGCTTCTTTATGCTTTTGTAATCAATCTGTTCACCATTTATTAATGTTTTTTTCATATTTTAATTATCTGTCTCTGTCTCGGCCCTCGTTTCTAAAGTTATACTCAATTTAATTAAATTATTGTCAATTTTTATTTTATTTTTATTTCATTTTAACTATAATTGTAGTAATATCTCTGATTTTTCATTGTGTCCTCTGGATAGTCTTTTTAGAATTTATATGTTAACCTATATGCATATATTGCCTGTTTAGATTTTTATTTATATTTATTATATATATTTATATCTTATCAGATTGATTTATCTTTAAATGTACCATCATTAATTATTTATTTTATTTTAAATGTTGCATATCTATCCTTTGATTTTTTTGATTTTAACTTTATTTATTTAACCCTATGGTAGCTGTATGTCCCCCGAAGAAGGCGCAAGCCGAAACGCGTAGGGACCATCTTCAATAAAGCAGTCTGTTCCAAACCTGCCCTCCTCTCTTGCTCTGTTTGTTCCCTCCTACACCTGCAAGAGTCACGCTCCTCCTTTGTACCTGAATGAGAGGTTGGCAAGAAGAAAAGTCTTATATACTGCATAGCATTTGCAAAGAAACACTTAGGGGACATTGCTTGCATGTGGGAAAAGGTTTTGTGGTCTGAGAACAAAGTGGAACTTTCTGGTCTCAGTAGTGGCATCCCCAACCTCCTTAGCACTCCCCTCCCCCAACTAGGCCCACAGAAGCAGCGTAGCAAACATGCCAGAAATCTGGTTTGCCACGGTGCCTCATGCTCCGTGGCCTGGCTTCTCTTCTTTCCAAGCTGAAGTCTTGCAATCCACAAGACTTCGGCCTGGAGAGAAGAGCAGCTGGACCATGGAGAATGAGGCACTACAGAAGCCAACCTTTTGGTAAGTTTGTCATGCTGTCTCCGTGGGCCCAGTGGGGGTGCACCCTCCACCTGGCTGGCACCCGAGAAGGTCCACACCCACCACCCCGCCTTTGGTACGCCAGTTGGTCTCAGTGCTATGCAATGCGTGTGTGTCGTCAGATCACTGTTTATGCTTGGTGACCCAGCCCCTGGGTTTTATTGCAAATGGTGCAGCTGTAAGTAGATTTTCAGGCACCTGGTATTCCAAGGTGATCTTCCATCCAAGAACTAGCCAAACTCAATCCTGCTTACCTTCTGAGATCAGCCAAGATCAGATTTATTCAGGGCAGTGAAGCCATAGTATGGCTAAATATGTGCTGTAAAATATATCAGAGGTCATCACCCTGCTGTCACCATTTCAGCAGTAAAGTAGATGGCAGATTATGCCGTGGGGATGCATTGCAGGGATGTGGATGGGGAAGCTTGTAAAAAGCAGGGGACTGATGAATGGTGGAAAGTTCAGGCAATCCTGGAGGAAAACCAATTTCCAGTCTTCCACAAACCTGGGATTGGGGAGAAAATTCACCTTTCATCAGGGCAGTGATCCTAAGCACAAACCAAAAGCCAACAGTGAAGAGCTTCAGGGCAAAGTGAATGTTCTTGGGGGCCCAATCAAGACTACAGTCTACAGACTATCCCCAGCCAATAGGAAAGAGCTTGAGGTATTTTATTAAAAGTGGACAAAACCTGCAACATCCCACTGTGCAAATTTATCCTAAAACAGCAAAAGAAGCTTGAGTCAAGGGATTTGAAGACTTACACAATCAAGACTTCTTGGTTTCTTAATCTTATGGGCCCAATATTCAAAGGCATTTACATGGTTTACAGACGTGCAAACCATGTAAATGCTGCTTAGAGGGATATGCAGTGGCACTAATATGGTTAGAGCCTCTGGATATCTACGAGTGCCTCTACTACACGCCCCGATGCTAACCGCTTAGCATCAGGACGTTCGTGGGCATTCCAGGGCAGAGTGGAGATGGCACCCATCGCTAACTGGCCTGCCTTTCCCACACCTATCTTTACTTGTGGGAGCTAACTTGGCAGCAGCTCAATATTGCCACTGCCCAATTAACTTCCATGCCATTTGGCATCCCAAATATTTAATTCCGGTGGCCGAATCTGGCCCCAGCATTGAATATCCAGGGTTAAAATTCAGCTATGTGCTTTAGACGTGCTTGTTGCCACCGCTGAATATCGGCCCTGTATGACTGTTTCTATAGTTCTTTAATGCTGAAAGTGTGGAGCAGAGGTTCGCAGTGTTTTAGCTATTACTGCTACTATTAGTCATTTATATAGCGCTACAAGGCGTACTCAGTGCTGTATAGACACATATAATAAGACGGTCCCTGCTCATCAGAGCTTACAATCTAATCAAGATAGATAGTAGAATAGATGAGAATGAGGTACAATAGGGAAGGGTAAGGAGATAGATCCAAAAGTGGCCTGAAAGAGGTGAGCCTTTACAATGGATTTGAAAAGGAGGAGAGATGAAACCTGCATTAAAGACAGGTAGTTTGTTCCAGACATAAGGAGCAGCAAGGTGAGAGGATCAAAGTCTAGAGTTGGCAGTGGAAGAGAAGGGCATGGAGAGAAGAAAGCCAGAGGATGAGCGGCGTTCATGAGGAAAGATGAGGGAGAGAGGAGAGGCGAAAGGTAGTGAGAAGCAACAGAATGAATGCATTTATAGGTCAGAAGGAGAAGTTTGTATTGGATATGAAAATGGAAGGGAAGCCAATGAAGTGATTTAAGAAGAGAGGTTATATGAATATAATGGGACTGGTGGAAGATTAGCCGTGCAGCAGAGTTTTGAACAATCTCCAGGAACAAGCAGGAATAAGTCCTCACATATGGGTACGTCGGAACCGACGGAGCCTGCGCGGGAAAGCTCCCCAGCTTCCTAGAATGGAAGCTTTTGGGACCTCCCACTGCACATGCGCGCTGCCTTCCCGCCTTCCTGAACAGCTCTCCTCAGTTTCTCTTTTTCCGCGGAGCCAGCAGGTCGTGTATCCTGTCACCGCTGAAGAAATTGTAGTTTTTTGTTTTGTTTCTTTAGACCGCGTACCTGCCTTCCCATACCGATACCGGTATCGCCGGTCTTCCTTTTTCTTTCTTGAAAAATTATTTTCTTTTTCTTTTATTATTTTTCAGCACTTGGTCACTTCAGTTAGGCCTTCAGGCCTACTTGAATTCTCCACATGGAGAAGCCAGCCCCTGGATTTAAGAAGTGTACCAAGTGTACTGCTGTAATATCAGTCACAGACACCCATGAATGGTGTCTTAAATGTTTGGGGCCTGACCACTCCATTCCGGACTGCCCTTCCTGCTCCCAAATGTCTAAGCGTGGGCTGCAGAACCGGGCCAACAAATTCCATGTGCTGTTTGCTTCAGAGAATCCAACATCACAGTCATCCAGGTCATCATCTCCGGATGGATCTCAGGTAACCAAACCTTCTGTGGGCAAGTCCTCAAAGGGCAAATCTCCTTCAAAGCATCGAGAGGCTCTTAGTTTTGAGGACCCTGCCCCAGCCAAACAGCCCCGGCGGGAAGCTCTGCCTTCCAAAACGCCAATTCAGGGGCTACAGGTTGACATCGATGGCACGGCCTCGACAGATCACCTGTTGGACTGCTCTGGGGTACCGGCCCATACCGGTACCGACATCCAGGCAGCCGTGGCGTCTATGGGCAATACTGTCCAATCCATGCAGCAGGCCGTCATGGCTTTCATTAAAGCTGCAACGCCATCGGTACCGCGTCCAGCGGTTCCGGGCCCGGTTCCGGTATCGTCCGCCATGCCGGAACCCAGGCCTTCCTCTTCTAAACGCAAATCGGTACCGTATGGGCTTTCGCTCCATACCGCTTCCATACCCGGTACGCCCGATGTCGATACCGATCGGTATGCGTATCGTGCGTTGGAGGAAACTAGAGAATACACCGATTCCTCTGAGGATTTTGGCTCCTCTGATGAGTCTGCAGAGCTCTCCCTTGACCTTCCTGAGGAACCTTCTTCTCCAAAAAGGAGAATGTCTCCTCCAGAGGATTTGTCCTTTCAGGACTTTATTTTAGAAATGGCTAAAGGCCTTTCTATCACTACCTCCTCTGAAAGGGAACCAAGGTCAAAAAGGTTGGATATTTTAGGATACTCTAAGTCTCCTAAAGAAGCAGTTACCCTGCCTATCCATGAAATCCTTCAGGAACAATTGATGGATTTCTGGGAGAACCCTTTAACTCTGTCTCCTTATTCCCGTAGGTTGGACACCATGTATCGGGTCCCTCCTTCTCCTGGTTTTCAGAAAACTCAATTGCCTCACCACTCCATTGTGGTAAAGTCTGCAATGAAAAAGATCAAGAGTACTAAAAGGCACTCTTCTACACCTCCAGGAAGGGAATGTAAGACACTGGACTCTTTTGGTAGGAAAATCTTCCAGGCTAGTATGCTTATAGCCAGGATTAATTCCTACAGCCTCTATATGGGCATGTTCCTAGGGGAACTTGCCAAGAAAGTGCGGCATTTTGCCCCCTTTATCCCTGAGGATAAACAGGAGGACTTCCTTTCTGTAGTGAAACAACTTTCAGATGTTTCTAAGTTCTCCAACAGAGCTGCCTTTGATTCCTTCGAGGGAGCCAGCAGAGCTTCTGGCATTGCTATTGCAGCCAGACGTCTGGCTTGGCTCCAGGCTTCTGATCTGGAACCCTGGGTTCTAGATGGCTTACGGAATCTGCCCTGTACAGGTGAGAACTTATTCGGTGCAGAGTGGCAAGTTAAAGCCACTCAAATGGACGCTGAAAATGCCACCTTAGAGAGACTTTCTAAGTCCACTTCTACTCCCACTAAGAAGAAGTCTTTCAAGAGGCCTTATTATAAGAAGGCCAGATATGCTTCCAATACTGGCCAGCAATCTTCTCAACCTCGTTTTGCGGCTAAACGTCAGCAAACGAAACAAGCAAGAGCAAAGCCTGCAGCAGCTACTGCAGCTCAACAGGCTCCACCCCCTCAGGGGTTTTGACTTGCCCCTAGAGAACTTGCCATTCCTGGTTCTGGACCAACCAGAACCTCTCACCATACCTGGAAGGTTAGCTCACTTTGCTCCCAGATGGGAACAAATCACAACAGAGCAATGGACCCTCTCTATCATCCGAGAGGGTTACAAACTTCATTTCTCCAACCTTCCTCCTCATCACATGGTGAGACCCTTCAATTCTCCATCTCCTCTCCTAGCCCTGTTGGATCGGGAGATCTCTTCTCTGCTTGCCCAAGGGGCCATAGAAGAGGTTCCTCTTCATCAACAAGGGTCAGGTTTCTACTCCCCCTATTTTCTCATTCCAAAGAAGACAGGGGGATTCAGACCAATCCTAGATCTGAGAGAATTGAACAAATTTCTGTACAAGGAGAAATTCAAAATGCTCTCTTTGGGCATTCTCCTTCCATACCTTCAGAGTCAGGACTGACTTTGTTCTCTAGACCTGCAGGATGCGTATACACATCTACTCATCCATCCATCCCACAGAAAATATCTTCGCTTTCTGTTCAGGGGAAGTCATTACCAATACAGAGTACTTCCCTTCGGTCTCGCCTCTGCCCCAAGAGTCTTTACCAAATGCATGGCAGTCGTAGCCGCATTTCTCAGAAGCATGGGGATTTTCGTATTCCCATATCTGGACGACTGGCTCATTCGAGCTCCAACTCAGTCGCAGGCCCAGATTTCCCTAGACCGCACAAGAAGCCTTCTGCAGTATCTGGGACTGGTGGTAAACCTTCCCAAGTCTCAACTCAGCCCTACTCAGTCTCTAGAATTCATAGGGGCCCAGTTGGACACCACCACTGCAAGAGCCTACCTTCCACTGGTTCGGGGTCAGCGTCTGCTGAGCTTGGCCTCCCAAGCCCAGTCCAGTACTCACTTGACAGCCAGGGAAATGCTACGCCTCCTGGGCCATATGGCCTCCACAGTACATGTGGTGCCCTATGCTCGTCTTCATATGAGAGCAGCTCAATGGACCCTGGCCACCCAGTGGACTCAGGCGTCGGGAGCACTCTCAGACCAAATACAAACCTCAAACCGTCTGTCTTGGTCCCTCCATTGGTGGATATCCACCAAGAATCTGTTGTTGGGGGCTCCCTTTCAGCCCTTGCTACCCCAAGCAACCCTCACAACAGATGCCTCCCAATTGGGGTGGGGAGCCCATCTGCTAACTCTCTCCACTCAGGGCACTTGGTCTCCACAGGAGGCCACCCTTCATATCAACCTCCTGGAACTGCGAGCAATTTACCTTGCCCTCAAGGTCTTCTATACCCTCCTTGTCAACCTGACTGTCCTGGTTCAGACAGACAATCAGGTGGCCATGTTTTACATAAACAAACAAGGAGGGACGGGCTCTCTGTCGCTTTGCAACGAAGCTCTCAGATTATGGGCCTTCGCCAGAGAGCACCAAATTCATCTGCTAGCAGTGTATCTTCCAGGAGTTCAAAACTCTCGAGCAGACAGGCTCAGTCGAGTTCTGCTGCCACACGAGTGGTCCCTACACGTGGACCAGATAAGCAGAATCTTTCAGGAATGGGGGACCCCGGACATAGACCTCTTTGCAAGTCCGTGGAATGCCAAACTTCCCCGGTTCTGTTCCAGAACTCCGTGTCAGGAAGCTCAGGCCACGGACGCCTTTCTCCTCCATTGGGGTCAGGCATTCCTATATGCCTTTCCACCCATTCCGCTGATTCCCAAGACTCTATTCAAACTCCAGAGAGATCACGGCTCTATGATCCTCATAGCTCCACGCTGGCCACGCCAAGTGTGGTTCCCTCTGCTTCTACAGCTCTCCCAGGGATCCTCCCTGGACTTAGGAGCTGCACCAGACCTTCTGTCTCAGGAGGAGGGGACTTTGTGGCACCCAAACCCCAAATCCCTACATCTCCGAGCTTGGTTACTGAAGGCTTAAGTCTTCAAGACTTTAATCTTTCTCAACCTGTGAAAGATATCCTTCATGCCTCTAGGAAACCTTCCACGAGGCGGTCTTATGCTTTCAAATGGAAACGTTTTTCCATTTGGTGTGCTCAGCAGGGCCTTGACCCTCTGGCACTTCCTTTGAATTCCCTCTTAGACTATCTCCTGCATCTTTCCAATGCAGGCCTTAAGACGAATTCTGTAAGAGTCCATTTAAGTGCTATTTCAGCATCCCTGAAACCTATAAATGGACAACCTATCTCCTCTCATCCTCTTGTTGCAAGATTCATGAGAGGCCTGACTCTCACTAAACCTCCCATCAGACCCCCCCCGGTCGCATGGGATTTGAATCTAGTGCTTGGTCAGCTTATGAAGCCACCTTTTGAGCCGTTATTTTCTACCTCCTTGAAATTTCTTTCCTGGAAGGTACTATTCCTAATTGCAGTCACTTCCGCTCGCCGCATCAGCGAACTGCAGGCTCTAGTGGCTAATCCACCTTATACAAGATTTCATCATGACAAGGTGGTCCTTAGGACGAATCCCCACTTTATGCCCAAAGTGGTCTCGCCTTTTCATCTTAATCAAGAGGTATATCTACCTGTCTTTTTTCCGGCTCCTCATGCATCCAGTGCAGAGAGGAACCTTCATACTCTGGATTGTAAAAGAGCTCTAGCCTTTTACCTTAATAGGACTCAGCCACATCGAAAGTCTTCTCAACTTTTCGTGGCTTTTGATCCTTCACATTTGGGACTTCCAGTCTCCAAGCGTACACTTTCCAATTGGATTGCTCAGTGTATTTCCTTTGCTTACCAGAGTAAAAACATTTCTCTAGAAGGCCATGTCACAGCTCACAATGTGAGAGCCATGGCAACTTCTATGGCTCATCTGCACTCTGTTTCTATTGATCAGATCTGTCGAGCCGCTACCTGGGCCTCGGTTCATACCTTTACAGCCCATTACTGTTTGGACAAGGACTCCCGCCGGGATGCCTTGTTTGGCCAGGCTGTCCTCAAACACCTGTTCCATTCTTAGACAACTCCTGCCCACCTTCCCAGGATGGATGCCTGAGATCCATACGAAGATGGCGAACCCTTGGAGGGGGATCTCCCAGGCATCTCAGCTAGGGAGTCCCCATATGTGAGGACTTATTCCTGCTTGTTCCTGGAGATAGCACAGTTACTTACCTGTAACAGGTGATCTCTGGGAACAGCAGGAATTAGTCCTCACAACCCACCCACCTCCCCTAGGAGTTGTATCTTCTATCTATCTGTCTTCCTGTCCTCTCTCTATTGTCTCAGCTATAAACTCGAAACTGAGGAGAGCTGTTCAGGAAGGCGGGAAGGCAGCGCGCATGTGCAGTGGGAGGTCCCAAAAGCTTCCATTCTAGGAAGCTGGGGAGCTTTCCCGCGCAGGCTCCGTCGGTTCCGACGTACCCATATGTGAGGACTAATTCCTGCTGTTCCCAGAGATCACCTGTTACAGGTAAGTAACTGTGCTTACTGAAGGGGAGAAAGATGACTCAGAGGGAGACCAGCAAGGAGGAGATTGCAAATGATCTAAGTGAGAGGTGATTAAAGAGTGGATAAGTGTTTTAGTAGTATGCCCAGAAAGGAAAGGGCAGATTTTGTTAATGTTATAGAGAAAAAAATGACAGGTTTTTGCTATCTGTTTATTTATTTATTTATTACAGTTTCTTATATACCGCGCTATTCGGTATCAGCGCGGTTTACATCATAACATAACTACCATATGTTGGATATGTGAGGACAGAGAGGGAGGAGTCAAAAATGACTCCAAGGAAACAGAAAGCAGAAGAGTGTTATCACCGGAGATAGAGAAAGAAGGAAGGGGGGAGAGGTTTAGGGGGCAAAATAAGTTCAGTTTTGGCTATGTTCAAATGCGTTGAGACATCCAAGTAGCGATGTCAGATAGGCACACAGATATACGGGCTTGGAGTGTAGGAGAAATGTCAGGTATAGAAAGGGCCTAGAACAGACCCTTGAGATACACCAACTGAGAGAGGGATAGCAGTAGAGGAGAATCCACCAGAACAGACACTGAAGGAGTGCTGGGAGAGATAAGAGAACCGTGATGGTACAGAGCCCCTAAAACCAAGTGAGGACAACGTATCGAGAAGAAAGTGGTTGTCGACAGTGTCAAAAGTTGCAGAAAGGTCAAGAAGAATGAGGACTGAGTAAAGGCCTTTGGATTTAGCCAGGAGTAAATCTCTGGAGATTTTAGCAAGGGCTGTTTCAGTAAAATGTAGGAGACGAAAGCCAGACTGAAGTGGATCAAGGTGGGCTTGAGAGGAGAGAAATTCAAGGCAATGGTGGAGAACTGCACGTTCAAGAATTTTGGAAATGAAGGGAGATGGATCGATAATTAGAGGGACAAGTAAGGTCAAGTGAAGATTTCTTGAGGAGAGGTGTGACCAGCGCATGCTTGAAGGTTGCAGGGAAAGTAGCAATGGAGAACGATAGGTTGAGAATGTGTGTGAAGGAAGAGATAGGATCAGAGAAACAATTAGTAAATTTAGAGAAGGAAAGAAGATGAGAGGTTTCCTCTTTGGAGGTCTTAGAAAGGAAGAAAGGGTAATAGAGATTGAAGGGAATATATGAATGATTGCCACAGTATTTGATCTGATTGTTATGGATGGTACTCCGATCTGTTTATTAATGTAGAGTTTCCTTTACAATAGGTCTCGGATGAGGTATTGAGCCCTGGTTGATTAAATTCATACACCAAGTTGTACATAATATTTTGGAACAGGCTCATTTTAAGGTTGGATATTCCAGACTAGATTAGATGCACCACTGCGTATTTTGTTTTTAGACACATGACGTTACACTGGTTGTATCTTTTATTTATTTTGATCATATTTCTCGATAGGTTTTCTATCGAAGTGTGTTATCTGACTGACAATTGATGCTCAGTATAGTGACATCTTTAAAACCAGGTATTTTCAGTTTTCTTTAGTCCACAGATGATATGCTTTATGCATTTCTTGTCCTTCCTGTCTGAATCATCCAGCAAATACCATGCATAATTATGTGATATAGTTTTTTTTTTCCAGTGGTCCTCCTCTCCCTATCCTCTTTGGCACCTTAGGAATGGGTATAGTTGGTACATGATCCTCTGTTAGTTTTCAGCCTTGCATGCTTTCTTTTTATCTGGATTATATCTTAAGCAATCAATGTGGTCTTAGTGTCTTTTTGATTTTAACACAATGTCACACGTTTTTAATGGTTTTATTGTATGCTTTATTTATTTATTTATTTATTTATCTACTTATTTATTATTTGTTTATGCTGTATTATTTTATATTTATTTATTATTGTATTTTTATTATTGTTTTTGAGGTTTGTACCCCCTGAAGAAGGCTTATTTGGCCGAAACGCATGACGTTTTGTCTCGGTGAATAAAGTGCTTTTTGACACCTGTTGGCGCACCTTCTGTTTTTTGTCTCTTTCCCACTGTTGTCTATGACCAGGGCTTAATTTGTAGGTTATTTATTTATTTATTTATTTATACCATGCTCTTTAGAATCAGTGTGGTTTAAATGTATACTAACAGGTACTTTTTATTCGCTTGTCCCTGAAGGGCTCACAGTCTAAGTGTTCCTGAGGCAATGGAGGGTTAAGTGGCTTGCCCAAGGCCACAAGGAGTGGCCATGGGACTAGAGACCCCAGTCCCTCTGGCCTGAGGTTGCTTGTCCCCATGTGGGAATTGAACCCCTGGCCTTCTGGCCTGAGGTAAACTGTCCCAACCACTGAGCCACTCCTCCCTCAAAGATTAAAAGGAAGTGGAACTGTGGAGGCGGGGATGTGGGTGAGGGTGTGGGTGGGGCCAGGTCCGGAAGTGACATCACATCTAAAACACGCATATACATAATGCTTCCCCCCTCCCTGGTATGATCATTTTTTCAGCATGGTAATGATTGTGAATGAAGAAGCATTCAAATACTCAAAAATATAAATAAAGCAAAAGAAAAACCCTTTTTCATAAGAAATAGTTCTCTAGAGCAAGAGATCACAGTATGAGCCTTCAAGACGTAGATTCAGAAGAAACATCAGAAGATATTTCATCATTAAAAAGTGATATCAGCATCTGCTACTTATACTGTCCTGACTTGAGGAAGAAGATTTTAACCTTTGAAAGCTGGTTTACAAATGCATTAAGGTAGTCCAAAAAAAGGTATCACCTTATTTTCCTTTGTTTTTCTTTCTATTTAATGAGCAGAGAGTAGGGCATTTGCTGAGAGTCCAACAATCTGATTTTGGTGTAATCTCAGTAAGAGGAACACAAACCCTCTCCACTATCGGGGCATATTGTGAAACAATATAAACCGTACAAAAGCCACTCAGAATCTATACAGCAAATTTACCATATTATAACAGCAACATCTTATACAAGTCACATAACAAGGCCTTATTCCTTATCGTCACTCCAGTCCAATCCCTTAACTTCTGGGTTGCGCAACCCTTCCAGCAGCTTGGAGGCTGAGCCCATCCTTTTGAGGATGGTGTGGTATAAATACTACTGGCACCACCCATAGCTCCCAGTATTCTCAGCCTCCAAGCAGCTGGAGGGTTCCGTAAGCCAAGGGCTTACTGGAGTCCTTTGATTTAAATTCTATTTAATTTTATTTAGTTTCATTTAGTTTAATTTGATTTTATTATCCTTTAGTTCTTACTTCTAGAGTTCCCTCCTTACTGTTCCTTTCAGTTAATCCCTCCCCCCCCCCCCCCCCCCGCTCCATCCTGCCCAGCATCGGAGCTCTCAGCCCGGAGAAGGAGGCTTACCGGCGACAGCAGAGACAACCGGGGAAGCCTCCTCACACGTCCTTGGCCTGCCGACTCTTCTGGGAAGAGGGAAAGTTCCTTCCCCATAGGCTTGCCATTGCCTCGCGCCGAAGCCCTCAGGCTGAGCGCTGGAGGCGGCGCTACAACCCTTCCCGCGGCCTTGCGCGGCAGCTCTTAGCGCGTCGGAGCATCGGGGCGCCTCCGGTTTAGGCATCCAGCGCTGAGTTAGTCGGCGGCCTCCTAAGCAGTCCGGCGGCACGGGCAGAGACGCCGGCTGCCGGTTTCAGGCTCTACGTGGCCACGGCCTTCCACGTGCGAGCCAGCATCGGGAGCAGCAACCAGCAAGTATAGGGGGAAGTTTTAAATGATTAATTCGCTGGGTTTGCTTAAGTTTGAATTTAATTTGAAATTTAATGCTATTTAATTTTAAAATTGTTATTTTCCTTTTTAAACTTGGTTTAACTTCAGTTCGGGCCTTTGAATTTTTGCTGGGCTGCAATTTAACGATTGGGGGAGGGGAAAGTCCTTGAACTCCCAAGTGTTTACTTGCTATCTGGTAATTATTAAAAAGTTATGACTGGCAAGCCTTGGTGTCCCTCCTGCGGCGTTCGGAGGGGTACGGCCTCCGAAACAGGGATCTGCAGAGGTTGTGCTGCAGAGGCCGCTTCAGTGGAGCAGGAAATCCAGGGGTCCATGGCTCAGTCTTCTCAGGAGTCTGGAGACCCACTGGTGGAGGAAGAGAGGTCCGGTTCCCTTCCTCCTTCAGTTTCGGTCTTACCCGTTCCTCCTCTGTCCATCCCCTCTAATTACGGTGGGGAAGCGGGTCCCTGCGATCTCTTCTCTCCTGATTTTGTCCTCTTGCTACACAAGGCCTATTGCATGCGTAAACAGGGGTTCGCAACAGGAGAGTCGAGCAAGGCGAGGGAAGGCGGGGGGACCAGGCCATTGAGGGCAAGCACACAGGACTCAGGAGTACCACTCAAGCGCGCAAGGCTGTTGAGCGAGGAGCCTCTCACATCCCTGTCACATGACTCCCAGGAAGAGGAGGCCTCGGACAAAGAATTAGATGAAGGCGAGGAAGAGCTCGAAGAGGGAGAGATCCCGGAGGAGGACCAATCCCGCATAGTGCGAGTGTTTCGCAGAGAGGAGCTTCCATCTTTAATTAATGAGTCCCTCAAGGTGCTTAACGTGGCTTCGGACGCTCCCGCAGAAGAGGAAGCGTTGGAGGACCCTTTAATCCAAGCCGTTAGAAAGTCACAGAAGGTCTTTCCTGTCCACAGAGTGGTACGTCAGATGATCCAGGAGGAGTGGGATCAACCGGAGTCAAACTTGAGGGGAGTTCGCTCTATGACTCGTCTCTACCCATTGCCGGAAGCTGACAAAGATCTGCTGAAGTCGCCCAGGGTGGACGCGGCGGTATCAGCAGTGACAAAGAAGACAACTATCCCGGTCGAGGGTAGTGCGGCTCTGAGGGATTCACAGGATAGAAAATTGGATACACTGCTGAAGCAAGCCTTTGATGTTAGTGCTCTAGCCTTACAGGCCTCGGTGTCGGGAGCTTGGGTGGCTCGGGCCTGCTTGAGATGGTCCCAGCAGCTTCAGCTAGCAGAGGGTACCTCAGAAGACGCGCAGTCTCTTACGGCTAGATTGGAATCCGGGGCTGCCTACCTAGCAGATAGCCAGTACGACCTCATCAGAAGCCTAGCTAAGAACATGGCTTCGGTAGTTGCAGCCAGGCGTTATTTGTGGCTACGTAATTGGGCAGCCGATGCCTCCTCAAAGGCGCGCCTGAGCCGTCTTCCCTTTAAGGGCAAGCTACTATTTGGGGAAGACTTGGATAAGCTGGTGAAGGACCTTGGCGAATCCAAAGGGGGCAGGCTTCCGGAGGACAGACCTAAACAAGGTCGCTCGCTAGCTCCTGTTCGGAGTCAGCCTAGGGATCCCCGGAGATTTCGCCCAGCCAGGTCGAACCCCTTCCCTAGGGGCCGTTTCCCATCTAGGGGGCAGAACTTTAGAGGGTTTCGGGGCCTCCTCTTCCTCCGCGGGCCCTAGAAAACCACAATGAGAAAACGGGGGTCCAGGTGGGCGAACTGCTGGTGGGAGGGCGACTAAGGCAGTTCCTCCCCGCCTGGTCCCGGGTCACGTCCGATCAATGGGTCCTAGAAGTGATCCGAGAGGGCTACGCTCTCGAATTTGCAAAACAAATTCTTCCAGCCTTCATTCAGTCTCCCTGCGGATCTCCTGCAAAAAGGGAGGCGATAGAAGTCACACTTTCAAGACTCATAGTGCTCGGGGCAGTGATCCCTGTTCCACCAGACCAATGCGGCACCGGTCGATACTCAATTTACTTTGTGGTACCAAAGAAGGAAGGTTCCTTTCGTCCGATCCTAGATCTAAAGCAAGTCAATCGCTGCCTCAAAGTGCCTCATTTCCGTATGGAAACCCTAAAGTCAGTCATCGTAGCCGTGAGGAGCGGGGAGTTCCTGACCTCCCTGGATTTGACGGAAGCCTATTTGCATATCCCGGTTCAAAGATCTCATCAACAGTTTCTGAGATTCGCGGTCCCAAGAGGTCATTTTCAATTCCAAGCTCTGCCCTTCGGGCTAGCTACGGCTCCTCGGACTTTCACCAAGATAATGGTGGTAGTGGCGGCAGCCCTGCGAAAGGAGGGAATTATGGTACATCCCTACCTGGACGATTGGCTGATCCGGGCAAAGTCAGAAGAGGAGAGTCGCTCGGCCACTGCCAGGGTGGTAGAAGTCCTGGAGGAGTTGGGGTGGGTCATCAATCGATCAAAGAGCAGGTTGATACCCTCTCAAGAGATCGAATATCTCGGAGCAAGATTCGACACAGGAAGAGGAAAAGTGTTTCTGTCCAAGAAGAGGTCATTGGAGCTAAGGATCCTGGTGTCGCAATTTCTGGACAGGCGAATCCCGTCGGCTTGGCATTACCTTCAATTGCTGGGAACCATGGCTGCAGCAATAGAGGTAGTTCCGTGGGCCAGGGCTCACATGCGGCCTCTGCAGCGGGCCCTGTTACGTCGGTGGTCCCCTCAAGATCATCCTTTGTCCATGCAACTCCCCTGTGCCCCTCGAACCAAGAGGGCCCTCCAGTGGTGGCGGTACTCAAGGAACCTGGATTGCGGGATGCCTCTCTACCCCCCGCAGTGGTTACTACTGACGACGGACGCAAGTCTATCAGGCTGGGGGGCCCATTGCAAGGACCAGTTCGTCCAGGGATTTTGGACTTCAATGGAGTCGCACTGGTCCATCAACAGATTGGAATTACGAGCGGTAGCCTTAGCGCTCAGGGTGCTCGAACCCCTAGTTCGTCAAAAAGCGATTCGCGTCCTCTCGGACAATGTCACCGCGGTGGCTTACATCAACCGCCAGGGAGGTACAAGCAGTTCCTCCTTGGAGAAGGAAGCGGACATCCTGTTCCGGTGGGCCGAAATCCGGTTGGAGGCTCTTTCAGCCCAGCACGTGGCCGGGACGGACAACGTCACAGCCGATTACCTCAGCAGATTCAAGATAGACCACGGGGAGTGGGAGCTGGAACAGGAGGTCTTCGACCAGATAGTAGCCCTTTGGGGCCCACCAGTCATGGACCTCATGGCGCGGTATGCCTCAGCCAAGGCAAGTCGATTCTTCAGTCAAAGGAAGGAAAGGATGTCCGAAGGTTTAGATGCTCTGGCCCAAAAGTGGCCGTCCGAAGGGCTCCTGTATGTGTTCCCTCCCTGGGCCCTCATCGGAAGGGTTCTACAACGGGTGGAAGCCCACCGAGGTTGGGTAATCCTCATAGCTCCGGATTGGCCCCGCCGTCCCTGGTATGCGGATCTGGTGAGGTTGCTCGCCGACCGGCCTTGGCGGCTTCCCTGCAGAAGGGATCTGCTAAGGCAGGGTCCGGTTCGGATGCCTCACGTGGATCGATTCTCGCTTACGGCCTGGCTATTGAAAGGGCACGGCTCCTGAAGCGGGGTTATTCGGGATCGGTGATCTCGACCCTGTTGAGTTCTAGAAAGCGCTCGACCTGTCTTTCCTATGTAAGAGTTTGGCGCATCTTCGAAGCATGGTGTGCGGAGCACCGGAGGAAACCTCTTTCGACCTCCATTCCGGAGGTCCTGGAATTCTTGCAAGCGGGTTTTGACAAAGGTCTAGCGCACAGTTCCTTATGGGTCCAGTTGGCAGCCATCTCTTGCTATAGAGGTAAGGTCCGCGGTAAGCCCTTAGGGGCTCACGCGGATGTGGCCAGGTTCCTGAGAGCGGTGAGGCGTCTTCGTCCGCAGCAGAGATCGTTCATTCCCCCTTGGGACCTCAACCTGGTGCTGAATGCCTTGACCAAGGCACCTTTTGAGCCAGCAAAGGAAGCCTCTCTAAAGGATCTGACGCTGAAGACGGTTTTTCTGGTCGCTATTTGTTCAGCCAGACGTGTCTCCGAGCTTCAAGCGCTGTCTTCCCAGCCCCCCTTTCTTTCCTTCTTCAAGGATAAGGTGGTCTTACGAACAGTGCCTTCCTTCCTACCCAAGGTCATCTCCCCCTTTCATGTGAACCAGTCAGTTACGCTCCCGTCATTTTCAGCGGAGGAGCAAGCAGGGGGGGACAGCAGGCTGCACCTCCTGGACGTTCAAAAAGCCTTGAAGCGTTACCTCTCCCGCACTGCGCCTTTTCGAAAGTCCGAACGGCTGTTCATTCAGTTTGGAGGGCCACACAAGGGGGAGGCAGCGGCCAAGGCCTCCATCTCCAGGTGGATTAGGGAAGCTATTGCTTCCGCCTACATCCTCCAGGGGAAGCAGGTTCCAGGGGGATTGCGCGCTCATTCGACTCGGGCGCAGGCTACCTCTTGGGCAGAATATAGTTTAGTCCCGCCGCTGGACATTTGTAGGGCGGCTGCCTGGTCCTCTCTGCATACCTTTACCAGACACTACAGACTGGACGTTCAGAGTTCAGCTGACTCGAGGTTTGGGCACGCGGTGCTTCGGTCCCGCATAGCGGATCCCACCCATGCTTGAACTGCTCTGTTACATCCCAGAAGTTAAGGGACTGGACTGGAGTGACGATAAGGAAAAAGTAATTAGAATTTACCTGCTAATTAGTGTTCCTGAAGGAACGACAGTCCAGTCCCTGATCCCACCCGGTTCTGCGATAGGAGCAATGTTCTAGTTGACAAGTGAGGATCAGCGGACCGAATTTAGGGCCAGGTCAAAGTGGAAGGGCCCCTTGGCGCAGGTCCGGCGGGCCGGCGTGAAGGAGGGCTCGGTCAGTCTCAGGTAAACCTCCTCCTCCCCTCCCTCCCCACCTCACCTTCTCTTCTTAAAAAAAAATAAAAAAAATAGTATTTGTTCAGTGTGTGGTTGGAGTTGGTATTTCACATAGGCTATTAATTGGAATTTCGTTAAGTCTGCTTTTTCATTAGATTACTGGGAGCTATGGGTGGTGCCAGTAGTATTTATACCACACCATCCTCAAAAGGATGGGCTCAGCCTCCAAGCTGCTGGAAGGGTTGCGCAACCCAGAAGTTAAGGGACTGGACTGTCGTTCCTTCAGGAACACTAATTAGCAGGTAAGTTCTAATTACTTTTTTAGGAAAAGGCAGCACCATAAATAATATAGTGGCCCCTATTACATCAATACAGCTATTGGGAAATTGAAAAAGCCAGATTACTACAGATGCCTAGATAGAAATTTCATGGAAAGAACACCTGGCCTTGATCACGCATACAGATAGACATTCACTAAATATAGAATAAGCAACCACAAACTTAAAATAGAAATATGTGGTCAGAAATTAAATTGAAACCCCAAGAAGTTACACTCTATATGTAGTGGAACACCAGAGAAAGAGAATAAAGCATTTCTCCCTGCACTCTGTAAAATATAAAGACAGCAGACGTGAATTCCCAAAAGTGACATATTCCAATCATTCCATTAAAAATAAAATTCTTTTTTCTACCTTTGTTGTCTGGCCATTTTATATTTCTAATCATGCTGGTACCAGTCTCTTCTTTCTGCTTTCTTCTGTCTTCTCTTAACTCTCTGGAGTCTGTAACTCATCTGCTACTACTTCTCTCGTCTTCTTCATTTCTTGCATTTGTCTTTGATATTGATATTTCTCTTCCAGCTTTCTTCCATTTATTTTTCTGCCTTTATCCACTTAGATTTCACTCCTCAAATCTCCCTCTTTTTAAAGCATCTACCTAGCATCTATCTAGCTTTCCATCTTTCCCTTATCTCAGCCCCTCCATTCTCCTTCTTCTTCCCCAGTCCTTTGCAAACTCTCTCCTTTCTCCCACCCTTCAAGCAGCATCTGATCTCTTTCTCTTCCACCCTTCATCCAGCATCTTCTTCCTCTCCCACCCTTCATCCAACATCCCCTTTTTCTCCCACCTTTTGTCCAGCATCTTCTCTTTCTATCCCCATCCTTCATCCAGCGTCTTTTCTCCCCATATTTTATCCAGCATCTTTTCTCTCTCTGATCATTTGTCCAGCATATTTTATCTCAATCTCTCCTTCATCCAGCATCTCTCCTTTGTCTCCTCTGTGTCCAGTATCCTCCTTCTGTGTCTGTACCCACCTGCTGAATCCAATATCCCCCCATTTCCTTATTCTCCCTTATGTCTAGCATCCTCCCTCTCTGTCTGTATCCAGTCTCCTATGTCCAGCATTTCTATCGCCCTGCCCCTAACCCCCATGTCAGCACGTCCTATCACCTTACCCTCCCAGTATCCAGCATACCCTCTTTGTGTCCTTATCTCCTCCAAAGTCCATCATCACCCCCTCTCTTCATACTCCTTCCCCAATGCCCAGTATCTGCCCTATCTCCCTATTCCCCTGATGTCCGGCATTCCCTTTGTCTATCCCTATCCCCCTCTTATATTCTTTATCCCCTTTTGTCTTCTTACACTCTTCCCCTGGTCAAGCATCTTCTCCCTTCCTATCCCCCTCCCCCAGTCTAGCATGTCCACTGTCACTCATCCCCCTCCCCCCTCCTTCCCGGTATTCCTCTGTGTCTTTATCTGTCCATTGGGTCTCTATCCCTTCCCCTCCTTCCAATCCAGCACCTTCCCTTTCTTTTCCCCTTTCCCAAGTCAGCATCTTCCCTCCCCACAGTACCTCTTGTTTTGGCCTTCTATACTCAACCAGCATCTCCCTTCTCACTGTTTTCAACATCCCCACTTTTCTCCTCTGAGCAAATCGCTGCTCTCACCTGATTCAGACTCTCCTTTTCCCTGCCCCTGCACTGAGCAGGTGTTCATTTTCTCTTCTCTCTGCTGCCTATCATGCCGCTTCTGCTTCCTTAGACATGAGGCAGTGGCAAAAGAGAGAGAAGGCGTGGGGCCTTCAAGCCTGGGCGCCCCACCTGCCCATTTAGAAACAGGAAGTGTTCATCAGAGGGGGCGGGACTAGCAGAGCCTTAGAGGCGTGCGTGCGCTCAGCAACCCTGCATTTTCTTCCTTGCCTCTGCCGCATGTCCACGAAGGTGTCAGCACATTGCAAGCAGCAGAGAGAAGGAAAAAAATATACGCGGCAGCAGCGGCAGAGGAGATGGTGGCAGCGAATGATGGCAGCCTCAGTGGAAGCTAAGTGAGGCAATTGGGATGGGACCTGATATTACTTCCTTTAGGAGGCTCAAGAAGTGCCGGAACACTGTTCCACCCCATTCTAGCACAAATTAAGCCCTGTCTATGACTTTGTTTTTATGCTGCAGCAGTGTATGTTTATCCTTCTTTGACTTCATGATTTGAGTATTTATGTTACAGGTTTAAATGCAAGAATTCTGCACAATCAATAGAGCTCATCCACTTTTCCTTGAAAAATAAATCTTGCAATTTATGGTAGAAGTCAAGTGCAGCAATCAATAGTGTTATAGTGTTCTCAATTTAGTACAAGTTATTCAAGGCAAATATGTGTCTTCAATGTAAATCCGTTGTACTAAATGTTTCCTCTATATTTGAAGTGAAATTTAATTTACTAGTAAGAGAATGAGAAGTTCTGAAGTGTTCTTGGTTTTTCCCTTTTTTGTCACTTGCTTGCTATTATTTGTACTGTCCTGTTGCTTTACTATGTTATCCTTAGTTTTTAGGCCTACTTCACAGAAAGCGGAATGTTCAGAGTGTTTCCAACTGTCTGTCTGTGGGTGCGTTGAAGCATGTGTGGCCGAGTGTTAGGGAGGAAGACTGGCACACGTAGACAGACTCCAGTGCACATGCAGAAGAGGAAGGAAAAGTGTGGGAAGGCTACAGGACTGGCGGGGTCCCTAAACCACCTCCGTTCTTCCTCTCCTCCCCCCCTCGGCTGGCAGAAGAGGACGAGTCGTGCTGTGGCACAGGAAAGGCCACAGTGCTGCTGGGATTATCAGCGCTTGCTGGCAGAAAAGGAAGCAGTGTTGAGCAGGAATAGGAGGGGGCATAACAGTATGGAGACAGTCACCCACTAGTGGACCTGGAGCTGGCCTGGGGTCCTGAGTATGGCCTGGTGGGTACATCAGCCAAAATGTGCCTTAGAGGTTTGTCTCAGGCATTTACTTCTCAACTTACATTCAGCTCTCTAGGCACTGCTGCTGAACTTTAAACCCGGATATTCAATGCTGGGGTCAAATCCACCCCGGCGTTGAATATCCAGGTTGACCGCATTTGCAGGAAGCTGACATTCAGCTGCTGTCCTGTTAGTTTCTGTGGTGAAAGTCAGGCCACCCTTTGCTGTGCCTTGCTTTCGCTGTGGAGCCCATAACTGGGCAGCGGCTTGATGTTTATGTTTATTATATTTGCTATACCGCCCTTCATTTAAAAACGAAGCGGTGTACAATTGCCAAAATATCGCTGCTGCCTCGTTATGGCTGGGTGCCCCCTCAAACAGCCCCTGGAATGCCCCAGTACTAACTGGTTAGCATGCAGCGGCGGCACGTGCAGATATTCAGCGACACTAGCTGTGTTAATGCCGCTGAATATCCCAGATAACGGGAGTAATAAGGTTAGCAGAATATTGATCCCAGAAGGTTTAAGAAGGGCCTGCATTTTCTTCCACAGGCTGCCAGAAAAAGTGAAGAGCATTATACCCAGATTCCAAACCAGAAACTATCATCAGCCACCCTGTTAAAACAAAGTTGGCAGTACGTTCAATAAATGCTCAGTAGCAGAAAAGAGTTATGACGTGATGCAGGAAGGAGGTACTGGTGTGTAGTGCAGAGAAACCAGAGAAAGGCCACCAAAATGGTGCTGGCCTGCGGCAAAAGCCAAATGACATTAGACTTCAGAATCTAATTGTATACTCTAGAGGAGAGGCGGGGAAAATACAATATTGAAGCACCACCCCACTGATGGGCGACTCCTATGGAGCTTTGAATTGCCGAGCAGCAATGTTGGTTGAGGACTTGAAAAATACAAATGCACAGAGGAAAAGAACTGCCTGAACTAAGGGTCATGATACAAAGCCCCAAGAAAGTAGACTAAGGGCAACATAAGGAAATGATATTTCCCGGCGAGGACGGTGGATGCATGGAATGGACTCCTGAAGGAAGTGCTGGAAATAAAAGCAGAAATGGAATTCAGATGTCATGGGATAAGCATAAAGGATCTCTTCATTGCAAGAGGAATGGTACCAAAGCACTGGGATAATCTGTATAGAAAATGTTCAGCTCTAAACAGCAGTAGAATGTTTCTACTGTGCTTCCAATAAGATACAGGGGATTAACCTGTACAGAGCAATGGTTACAGCCCGAAACAGAATGCTAGGCAGACTGCATGGGTCATTTTGGCTTTATGTGCCTTCGTTTACCATGTTATAAAGTTCATCAGAAGGTTTCTCAGCCCAACCCCTTAAGTCAACAGTATGAATTAGGTTCTGCTGAGGTGCATAGGTCCGAGCTGAAATTGTTATGACTTGGTAGAGGCAATTTGCCTTTTTGTTTTTGTCTTCTTTTCAAAATTGCCTAAGGGACCGGTCCCCCAAACTTATCCAGCCAGTTGGTTTTTCAGGATATCCACAATGACTATGTAAGAGAGAAATTTGCCTGCAATGGAGGCAGTGCATGCAAATCTCTCTCATGCATATTCATTGCAGATATCCTGAAAACCTGACTGGCCGGACGTCCCCCATACACTGGGGGAATATGGCCTAATGGAAAAAAAAGCTGCAGACTTACGCATGTTGTTTCAGCTCCTGTGCTAAGCCTGCTCTGGAGACCCCTACAGCATGTTTTTTGTAATGAAAGAAGGAACAGCGTACAATTTATGGTCATCTCGCAGCAGTTAATACGAGCGGCGTATTTTTTAATTCTCTGGATATCCATCAAGACATCACTGATAGGTTCCCAGAACAGCCAATGAGCCCCTGAAGAAGGTGTTGCGAAACACGGCCTGTGTCGGGCCTGGCTGGTTTATTATCAATAAACAAGTTCTTCCTACAAGATCCACGGTTTTGTTTGGTTCTTTGTCCTGGCACGTGGATAACTGCTATTTCGTTGCTATCTCCAAAGATATGCAGTCCCCTGCAACCCTCGCCACACCACCTTGTAAAGAGCCCCCCATCTCCAAAATATACTCCCCACCAACTGACTTATCCCCAACCACTCTTGTACCCATGGAAATAACTTTGAAAATTGCCCTCTAAGAGACAAATCTGGAATAGTGTGTCACAAACTCAGATTTGTGAAAGTATCTTCAAAGAATCTATTTCCTTTTATATTAGAGTTTCTGCAAATTACAGTCTGGAAAGAGTGTTTTTATTTAACTTTTCATTTAAAATTTTTTATGCCTCTTGATGTGCCGATGCTTAAAGAAGTTGTCATAGATGATATGAGCACATAGGAGCAATGGACAATATCTGCAAAAGATCCCTCTGGAAAGAGAAACACAAAATTTAGGCAGGGCATTTACTTGCCATGTAAAATGTAGGAGAGGATGTGCAATTAAGCTAATAGTGATATCTTATCTTGCATATACACAGAAAGCCCAGCAAAAATGGGCCCCAATGCATTGTCCAGTTCTAATCTGCAGGATCCTGGGAGTCATTTTAGAAGCCCTATTTGTGCTTTAGACATCTGAAAACAGGCTTAGAGACATCTCCAGAGCCATTTTAGAAGTCTGCTCTGGGGATGTTCAAGTCTGAACAGGGGCGTGGAGGAGGCGTTCCCAAGATCCTGGGTGTCCCCGCCTGATCATAGAAGCATCATGGATGTCTGGTGTCAAGACCTGCACCAGGCACATGCTTGTTTTAACTGGTAGAAAAGAAAGCACTCCACGATCTCCTATATTCAGCACAATGTCGACAACAGCAGCAGTGGGATTTTAACCCTGGCTGTCCTAGCCCTAACCCATTGCTCTAACCATTAGGATATCTTAAGCCGTGGATGCGCTAGGTGCAGTGCAACATGCGATGCAACCTAGCCTGCAACATGTTTGCCTAGTTGGGGCATATTCCCAATGGCCCGCTTGCATGCACACTACATTCATTCATTTCATGCTCGTTCAGATCCAAACTTTGTTGGTTTTTGCCACAAATACAAAGGGGCGCGCAGTGCTAGTTGGGACATGGTTGTGGCATTCCTTTCAAATAGTACGTGCTCGCGAACATGGACAACTGGACGGAAGAAAGTGCCTTGCACCTAATAGAGATTTATAAATACCATACGGTGTTTGTGGGATCCAAAGGACGTAAATTACTATAAAAAGATTCTGAAGGAAGACGCATGGAGGGAAATAGCCACGTACTTGGGCAAACAGAAGATAGATGTCGAAACAAAATGCTAAGTTTACGCTCATTCTGCTGAAGAGAGAGAGCAAAGAGAATAAGTCCAAGGGGACAGGAAAAGGCAAATAAAGTAATTTTATTCAAAAGCTTTTCATACAGAACAATTAGGATCACATCCAAGGTTTTAATAACAATTTTAACTCTTTAAAAATGCATCAGAAGTTGACTCTAGCCAGTGGCTTGCATATGAAGCGCTCCATTTCTTGGGAGATAGGGATAAGCGCAGAAAGCACAAACGTACGGTGAATGATAACAATATAATTAAGCAAATTCATGTTGCCATGATATAACCCCTTTTACATAATAATCGGCTGGCTCATCTCTTATTTTACGAAGAAAAGCAGGAGATCTTTCAGGTATATTCCTCAGGGGCAACATGGAACCCATGTTTTGATTACTGTGCCAGGAACCTTTCATTAAAACTCCGTCTTGCTCATAGTCCGGTGATCCTTGTCGAATATAAATGCTGCGTGAATACTTTCTAAGATAGTTATGTAAATGAATAATAGCCATCACAACTGTTTCTGCTGTCTCGGATTCCAAAAGAATTGGTTTTCGTAAAACTCTAAATACTGCACTTATTATGCCAAAAGCGTTCTCCACCACTCTGCAAGCTCTGCTTAATCTATAATTGAATTTTCGTTTAGTAGATCCACGTTCATGATGATCTGGGTATGGTTTCATGACATTTTCACTAAGTGCAAATGCACTATCCGCAGCAAAGAAATAGGGCAATTTTGTGTGACGTCCTGGAAGTTCCTCCGGTGGAGGCAATCCTAAGCTGCCATCTTGGATCATGTTGTGTAGTTTAGTGTCTTTAAAAACCTCACCATTTGAAATACTTTCTTGATATTCTGCATCTGCAAATAAGAAGTTGTAATCTCCATCAACTCATGCAAATAACAAAATGCTAAACTGTGTTTTGTAATTGTAAAATTCAGTACCATTATTCATTGGTGCCTGTAATACAACATGTTTCCCATCCATAGCTCCAACACAGTGAGGAAGGTGCCAGATGTCCTCAAATATCTCGCTAATTTCCATCCAGGCCATAGGAGTAGTAGGAAGCTGGAAAAGCCAAAAATAAATCATTTTTAGCATACATTTCTTTATTAATTTGATTATTCATTTTCAGGAAGAAGGTGAAGAAAATAAAGAAGAACAAGGCAAAGGAGAAAATGAGGAACAAGACAATGAAGGCAGCGCAGATCAGTTAGATTCAGCTGAGTTTGTAGCACCAAAAACTCCCAGAACCAAAAAAAAAAAGAGTGTATTAAAGGATGTTCTGGGAATTTTTAAAACTGTAGCAAATAAGTTAGAAACCTCTTCCTCTGTTGATGAAGAGAGAAAATCATTCTTTGCTTTTGTGGTGACCAAAATGAATTCGTATTCACCGCAAACTAGGAGAAGTGTTCAGCGTGCTATGTTTGGCAGCATCGTAAAAGCAGACGGCAAGTTTTTATGACGTCCAGCAAGAGAACTATTGGTTCAATCAACAACGACCAGGTCATACAATGCAAGTGCCAAACCCAAGCCTATGTCCACCAATGCAACCACTGCAGCAATCTTCACATCAGTCTACTCACGTATTGTCATATATAGCACCCTCGGAAGCCCGCCACCACAGTCCACTTCCACTCCATCTCCACGTCTTTCCACATACACACCATCTCCTCAAGCATCAGAATTTTCCGATGATTTGTCTGATTATGTCTGAGGTTTGATAAATGATGAAGTGAAATAGTTATGATTCAGCAGAATGGAGATAAGAAATTAAGGAAATATTTGTATGCTTTAACGTTTCCTGTTAATTCCTCAATAAGTGCTGCAGAAACCTCTGAAATTATCCGATAGACTGTTTGAATGTTCTGACCTGTCTACGAATCACCAGTGGCTAGGACTCGCAAAGTTACAGCCAACCTGTCTTGAATTGAAATGGGTGCTCGAAACTTGTTTCCTTTTTTGCAATCCTGTGCCCTACCATATTTATTACGTTTTCAAAGTCTGTAGGTGACATATGGGTGAAGTTTTTATACTGGCGACTCGTGTTGAAACTTTAAATCATGAAGTGACTCTGAGCCAGATCTTTTTCTAAATAAACTGATGTGCCACCAACATCAAGGCTTTCTCATTTTTTTTAATGAAGATATGTGTTAAAATTATTAAAGCACCACTAGCAAGGACTAAACTCCCGATTTCGTCTTGAGAAGACATGCTTGTGTCAACAGCAGCAGTACGCTCGCGAACAAGGCGGATCACAACGTGTGCAGCCTGTCTTAGCGAATGCACGGTTGGCGCGTGCTCTGAGTCCCAACTAGCAACGGTTTTGTTGCATGTTGCATTACGTGTTCTGATTGCCCAGTGTATACGCACCCCTAGATATCCAGCTTCTCAAATTTGGTTCTGGGGATGGCTGTGTAGACGCTTATCCAGTCATCTGCATTGCCGGCTTTCTTTTTTTCAGACGTCCTGGCTTAGAAGTCTCAGATTATACTTGGCTGTCTCTTCTAAAATTCCCCTCACGTGTTAGTACACCGTCCCCCAGAAGCCTCTTTAGACTTCTGCTCTATGCCGCTATATGGCTGCACCAGCTCAATTCAAAGTGCAGCTGTGCTAGTTTTGGCAAACTCCGTGCTATCAGCTTCTGTGGCCACTGATTGAGCCCAGCTTTTAAAGTTCAGCAAACACTCTTCAAAAATCTCCATGTTACCAGCTGAATTGTCATAGTTTGAACATAGCATTTTAAAACTATTAATTTTATTTGAATTTAAAAAAATAGTACATTAAACTATGTGTTAGAAATCACAAGCCATTATACCAAATGCAAGGAAAGTTCAGCAGTTAATACTGGGCAAAAATCAACAAGATGTTTTGCAATTAGTTCACTGACAGGGCAGTCAAGAACGCAGGAAAGAAAAAGACTCTGTGAGAAAATCAATAGCTACATCTTGACCTTGTGTTCATTATATCTATCTATGCTCTAATCCAGAGGTTCTCAATCCATTCCTCAGAACACACCTAGCCTGTCAGGTTTTCAGGATAACCACCGTGAATATGCATGTGAGACGTCTGCATTCACTGCCTCTTTTATCTGCAGATCTCTCTCATGCAAATTTAGCGTGGTTATTCTGAAAACATGACAGGCTAGGTGTGTCTTGAGGACTGGATTGAGAACCCCTGCTCTAATTCTTTTAAGCCCCCAGTTTATGGAAAAAGAGCGCCAAACATTAAAACAGCTAAAGTTTTATCAATGTGAAAAAGATCTAGATAGGAAGGTTCCCAAAATCAATTTATCTCCCTTATATTGTATAACACACGTTGAGGGAAATATCACAAAGAAAATGATGATTAAAAAGACAGAGTGGCAGGAAGTAGAGAGACAGGCTGGGGAGAGAGGAGGAGAGAGAACGGAGCAGTGCTGGAAGACTGGGATGGGATAGGAGGATAGATACTCTGGGAGGAGGGGGAAAAGCAGGGGGAAGTGAGAGGGAGGCTTTGCGGGATGGAAACTTTGAAACTTCTCTCAGAGTAAGCTGGTGCAGCCATATAGCGGCATAGAGCAGAAGTCTAAAGAGGCTTCTGGGGGACGGTGTGCTAACACGTGAGGGGAATTTTAGAAGAGACAGACAAGTACAATCTGAGACAAGCCAGGACGTCTGAAAAAAAAAAAGCCGGTAGTGCAGATGACTGGAGAAGGAGGAAGAAAGAGAGTGAATAAATGCTGGTGAAGGAAGCAGGGGATGGATACTGGAGAAGGTGCTGTGTGGGTCGAAGCTGGAGAAGGAGAGAAAGATGTATGGGGAAGAGGTGCAGATGCTGAGGGAGTAGAGAGGCAAGGTAAGTGGATCTTGGGAAGGGGATGAGAAGGCAGTTGTGTACATGCTTGGGGAGGAGGAAACCAGGAGGTCAGATCCTGGGGACATGAAGCTGGGGAAGAAGAAAATCAAACATAGGTAGAGACTTAGGGATTGGGTGGAAGAGTAGGACTCAGGATCAAAGATAGGCTTTGTGAGTGGGGACGCGGGGCTTGGGCAGGAGTATGAAAGGCTTGCTAACCGTCCGGTTTTAGGATGGCCCAACTGGTTTTCATAGATGGGAGGTGGGTGCCCGGCAGGACCGTAAAACAGGCCAATGAAAGGCCAGGTTTTCTGCCAATCACCAGCCGCACCCATTCCCGATTGCCACTCTATTCTACCTAAACGCAGCCACCACCACAAAACCCTGGATTGGGCTACTTGGGTCTGTATCTTGATGCAAGAATACTGCACGGGGCCTATGTTTAGATCATGCATGCACTGACATGCCTCTGCGACGTCCCAACCCACCTGATGTTAGAGCAGAATGGAACATTGCAGAGCATCTCAGCATGTGCATGGTCTAAATGTAAGCCCCGCACTGCGCTCTTGCTTTTTCTTTTGCTGGACATGGGGGGGGGGGGGGGTATTAGGGACACAGTGAGGGCATGGGAGATAGGAATGCAGAGGAGTGATGTTGGATATGTTGGAGGCAGGGAGTCACAGGGGGGAGATGCTGGACTATGGGGATCAGGACACAGAGGGAGATGTTGGGCATGGGAGGGGGATAGGGACAGGAGGAGAAATAGGCATGGGGAACAGAGATCAAGACGGTTTACAAAGGAAGTGAAGACAGGAGGATATAGAAAAAAAGGCAGATGGAGAGGAGACCATGAAAAGACAGCTAAGAGAAGATAGAGGAAGACTGGGAGCAACTCAGTTAGAAACATAAAATGACTGACAACAAAGATAGAAAATAATATTCTTTTTTCTATTTTGTGATTGGAAAATGTTGGTGTTTGGAAATTACATCTGCCATATTGGACGCGGCTGGAGCGTAGCCCAGGGCAAACATTTGAGGGGGAACCCTAAAGCCCACTAGCAAGCTGTGCCTTTCCAGTCTGACAGGCCCTCTTTGGCTTGGGAGCCCAGGACAATTGCCTGGTTGAATCCCTCCTAATGCCAATCCTGACATTTGCTGTCTTTTATTTTGTGCGGTACAGGGGAAAATGCATTTCTATTTCTACATGCAGCGTCTGGCTTTCTCAGGGTTTAGTTTAATTTTTGTCTATATATTTCTCTTTTCATTTTGTGCTCACTTATTGGTGAAAGCCTGTCTGTACTGTGTGCGTGTGTGACCAATGCTGGATATTCTGTTACTATGGAATTTCTGTTTAAGAATATGTATCAGTCTGGCACATTCAGCTTGCACTTTGCCCTCACTGCAGTTAGCTTTTTGGAGTGGGGTAGGGGCGGGGCAAAGGTATTGAAGGGTCGGTGGGAGATGGAGGAGGAGGAGTGGAACCACTGCCTTCTGTTGGCACTGTGCAGTGGCCCATTAAGAGTCTGATATATTGGGAAAGCAGTCTTAGTAAATCAGGCCTTAAAAACTAAAAAAGTAACTGTGATGCACTGTTTTGGGGGGTGGGATGTACATTTTGACCTAGGCTTTGGTGGCTTTCTCCTAGATTTTTAGGCTGACTTCTAAATTCCAAGAACATTTCTCAAGGTCTGATCTACAGAGTTTTCAGTGTCACCTGCGATGAGCGGGTGGGAGTTGGGAATTAATTCGGATACAATGCAATTAATGCAACTGTTGATTGCTGGTCTGGCAATCTACTTCCGGTGACACTGCCAAGAAAACCCAGGAGCTTCTGGGTCACCAGGAGTCAGTACTGACTCAAAGGCACACATTGCATTTTTGATTGCCAGGAATACTGGGCCCCATATTGAAAGGGAGTAACACGGTTAGCAGACCCGCTACCGTGTTGCTCCCTTTATCTGGGGTATTCAGTGGTACTAACACGATTTGTGCCAATGAATATGCATAGGTGCCGCCGCTGCCCACCCCTCTGCTAGCTGGTTAGCATCAGGGAGTTCTGAGAGCATTCTAGGGTTGGCACCCAGCCATAACCGCGTAGCGCGATATTGAGCTGCTGCCCAGTTATGGCTAAGCGGCAAAAGCAAGGCCCAGCTGAATACTGCCACTGTCCGGTTAGTGTCCTGCTAATCCAAGCAACCCAGTTATTAAATACTAGGACTGGATATGACCCAGGCAGTGAATATTCAGGTTTAAAGTTCAGCATCAGCTGCTAGCTGCGTCAGGTTGGTTAGCCGCCACGTCTGAATCTTGGGGCCACTATGATGTTCCATGATTTATTTCCCTTGTACTATTTTCCTGAATCTCTTTTAACGGTTTAAGCAAAGATGGATTGGCTTTATCCTGACCTAATTCATTCATTTATTGGATTTCTAGTCTGCCTTTGCAATATCAACTTCATCAATGTAAAATTCATTAAAATATTTAGAGCCATGTTTACTAAATGTTAGCACACGCTATCTGCCACTTTGCCCTTAGGAATAATGCGGGTGCTACAGCAGATAGCCCATGCTAATGTTAGTAAACATGGCCCTTAACAAATAGGCAAAGTATAAATACTGTACATAATCCTGTAACAATGGGAAATGGAATTAAACACAGCACGTAGAATGGGATCAAAATAAAACGCTGGTTTCGATCCTGATTTTTGAGGCCCTATAAAGGCAGAGAGTGGAAGAGATTTGCTTGGATACAGGGTTATTTAAACATAGGGGTGGCATCGGTATATTGTATGCCAACGTATTCTTAACATGCATTATTCCGATGACAGCACGCAAGCGGCTATCCTCCTGCCACCAGGATGGCCCCACTAGTGCACCCAGCGAGCGATGAGGCAGCCATACCTAAAGGCGCCAATACAAAACTTGTTAATAGCAGCATGTATATAGTCCATTCCTTTGTAAATAGTCTCGTCCCAATGACATGCCCACCCGGGCCAGGGTCTTGATCCCCATGTGTATATAGTTACCTGATTTTGTCCAAGTTAGATCACTTGTTCTACTGTAAATACAGCGCAGCCTAGGCCGCAATGTATAGTCACTGTTGTATGTAAACCGCACTGGTTTCAAATAGTGCGGTATAAAAGAGACATTAAATAAATAAATAAATAAACAGTCTAATCGGTTTTGATAGTAGCAAGCGCAAGAGGGCGTCCCCCTGTGATCTAAAAGTGTGCAGGTAGGAATATACAGTACTACACTAGGAACCAATATTATTGAAGGCCTAGAATGTTAACACCAGGATGTTATGTTTGTAATTTAAAAGCACATAAACAAACAAACCAGGAAATTATTTTTACGAAAAGCGAGAAATTGGAAAGTGAAAGTTATGAGCATTTGTACTGGTCCTAGTTTCAAGTTCTATCGTGGATTAGGAGTGTCATGATTTAAACCTGTTGCATTTTACTTAGACATCGGTGCTAATAGACTCTTTCTCTGCTTGTTATTCCACATCACTGCTGGTATGTTTGCCAGTTGACAAGTCTTGAATCAGCAGCCTCAGGGACAGGAGATTAAATAACGTTCTAGCAGAGCCCTATAGGAGCACATAGAAAGCAAGAAAAAGTGCTAGGAACCTCATCTTCAATAAGGAACAAGTAGAAGGGTCCAGAGAAGCTTGCCTGTTGGCTCAGGGAGGAAATGACCTAACTGGTCATTGTGGATAAACCCACGGATTTCCAGATTCCTTGCTGGTTCAACAGGGATTCCTCCCTGGGCTGTAGTCACCTGCATTCCTGTTTGGAGTGGCCCTTCCTGGAGATTTCCTGGACTTGCTTAGACTTTGACCTGGCCTCTGCTTGCCACCTCAAGGTCTTAGACCTGTACACCTCTGAACACGGATACTTAATTTTCTTTTGTAGGTCACCACACTTACAACTAGAAGTCTTCTGTCACCATCACTGTTTTCTTTAATATTGGCAGTACCTAAAGTAGAATCTAGTTTTGCTGTCACTTTCTCCTATAGTTTCTCTACTTGACCCAGGGCTTCTTTTTGAGGGGGTACGTGGTGGTTCGGAGTACTGGCACCTTTTTCATTGCTTGCTAAAATTGACCCAGGCACTAGCTTGACCCTTTCGTAAGCTTCATTTATTTCTGCAGCAGGAATGTGCTGTTCCTCAGTCTGGGGCTGAGGTTCTGAGCTCTTCTTCTCAATGCTGTGATTACTGTTCTATATATAAAAAACATGAGCAGCGCCTCACTTCTCAGCAGAAGAAGCAGATGAAGAACAGAAGGATTAGCTTTATAGACAAAATAGGTTTGTGAGAAAGAGGAGACTATTTCCTTTTGCTTCTCCTTTTGTAAGAAGTTTGCCAGGGTCGTTTTATTTCTTGCGGCTGTGTGTGAGTTTCTTTTTCTTGACGTGACAGACTGCTGTGCTGCCAAGTTGAGGTGGAAATTATGTTTACGGTGAAGTGGCAGTTTTGTCACTAGTGAATCCTCTCTTGAGATGAGGATACTAATATTAGCAGAAGTGCAGTGCGTTTGTCTGCAGCATGTTACAAGCTTTTTAAAGGCAGGGGCCAAGACTATTTTTATGCACGTATTCATTTTACAAATGAAGAGGAAGCTAAACGAAGAAGACGACTCCTTCTTTAGTGTAAAAAACCCCCCAAAACTATTTCAATAAGTAGCTCATGTTTTTGTTGTAAGGATGTGTACTTAGTATGTTAATTTATTTACTTTTGTTATGATTTGGTCACGTTAGCATTTCCAGATTTTTTTTTAAAGCATGTTGTGTGGGCTTACTTACTGCTATGAAAGAAGTATCATTTGCATGAAGGTCATGGGATTTTATATTTTCAATAACTTCATAAATCTTAAAACTTTGTTCCTTATCATCACTCCAGTCCAGTCCCTTTACTTCTGGGGTTGCGCAACCCTTCCAGCAGCTTGGAGGCTGAGCCCAACCTTTTTGGAGGTGGGGCGGTATAAATACCACTAGGACCACCCCTCAACTCCAGTATTCTCAGCCTCCAAGCAGCTGGAGGGTTCCGTAAGCCTAGGGCTTACTGGAGTCCTTTTTTAAGATTTTACTTGTTAATTTATTTCTTGCTACCTTTATTACTTTATTCCTTATTTTAGTTTCTCCTTCCATTTAAGCTTTGAGCTGTCTCTGTCTCTTTAATTGATTCGGCTATGCTCCTCTCCCTCCTCCCCCCCCCCCCCCCACCTCTGGTCGGGCCGGGCCTCGGAGGTTCGCGGTGCTTGCAGCCCCGAAGAAGTTTGCTCTGAGCCTGCGGCTGCCATCCGAAGATCTCCCAGCGTCTCCTTTCATTTCTGCCTCGCGCCGAAGCCCTTTTTGGAGGCTGAGCACTGGAGGCGAAACCGGAAGAGGATCTTTAGCGCCGGACCCGTCCCGCAGCTAATGGACGCGGCGGCGAACCCAGGGACTCCCGATCTCGGCGAAGAAGCCGATTTCGGCATTCCTGCTTTAGGGGCGTTCTCGCAGCTCCCGGCGGTATCAGGAGGGTGAAGTTGCCGGTACAGGAGACAGCCTGAAATTACCGGTCCAGAGGACAGACTCACGGCCCCCCGTTCAGGCTCCACGTGGTGAGGCCTACCACGTGTAGAGCCAACGGGCAGGGACCGCTGAGCCGGGCTCAGCCAGCACAAGCTACAAAACCGCAAGTACCTTTATGAAAGAGCATTTTAATATAATCTAATATAATTTGAAAAGTTATTTTCATTTATTTTGTTTTTCTTCAAGTTTTTGGGGAACTTAATTGGAGTTACTTTAATCTACCGCTGATCTGGTTTTGGGGTGATATTAGGAAATAAGAGGTTCGGGGGTCTGCCTTCCCGGCTTGGGGATATTGTGGGTCCGCTGAAACAGAAAGCACCCACCGGATTCTCCGTGCAGCGTGCTGGGCCCTTAGGCCCTGATAGAGCCTACTAGCAGGAAAGGCTGGGATACCTGAAATCAGGAGAATGGCGGCCAAATCTAAATGCCCATCCTGTGGCACGCGCAGGGGCACTTCCTCGGAGGCAGGAGTCTGCAGGGCTTGTGCTGCAGTAGCTGCCTCCGTGGAACAAGAAATGAACTTGGCCATATCCCAACCCTCTCAGGGGTCTGGGGACCCAGTAGAAGGGGAAGGGGGGTCCCAGTTCCCTCCCTCATCTGCCTCGGATCTATCTTCCCTCCCTCCTCTCCCTTCGCCCTCCCCCCCGGGGGTAGGGGGCGCCGGGGATTTTTTCTCTCCAGACTTCATCCTTTTACTCCACAAGGCCTATTGCCTGCGCAAGCAAGGCGCGGGGGCAGGAGAGGCGGCCCTCTCGGCCGAAGCCAAACCCAAGAGGGCAAGCAATCCAGACCCAGGCATTCCGCCTAAACGTCCCCGTTTGAGCGGTGAAGAACCCCTCGCAGACCCCTCCCAGAGCCCCCCGGAGGAAGATATCTCGGACAAGGACTGGGACGAGGAAGAGGAGGAGGAGGAGCTGGAAGAAGGAGAGATCCCTGAAGAAGATAATTCCCGGATAATTAGAGTCTTTCGGCGGGAGGAGCTCCCGGCACTAATTAATGAGTCCCTAAAAGTCCTCAATGTGGCCTCGGATACGCCAACAGAGGAGGAGGCGCTAGAGGACCCATTAATCCAGGCCTTCAGGAGATCTCAGAAAGTTTTCCCTCTCCACAGAGTAGTGCGGCAGATGATCCAGGAGGAATGGGATCAGCCCGAGTCTAGTCTAAGGGGAGTCCGATCCATGTCTCGCCTATACCCCCTACCAGAGGCGGACAGAGAGCTACTGAAGTCTCCAAGGGTGGATGCTGCGGTATCGGCAGTTACTAAGAAGACTACCATTCCAGTAGAGGGCAGCACAGCCTTGAGGGACTCTCAAGACAGGAAGCTAGATACCCTCCTGAAGCAAGCCTTTGATGTGAGTGCTCTTGCCTTGCAGGCCTCGGTTTCAGGAGCTTGGGTGGCGAGAGCCTGTCTAAGGTGGTCACAACAGCTGCAGGCAGCAGAGGGACCATCTGGCGAGGCTCAGTCCCACGCGGCTAGACTGGAATCCGGAACAGCCTTCCTGGCGGATAGTCACTATGACCTCATCAGAAGCCTAGCCAAGAACATGGCCTCGGTGGTAGCGGCTAGGCGTTATCTGTGGCTGCGGAATTGGGCAGCGGACGCTTCCTCCAAGGCACGCCTGAGCCGCCTTCCTTTTAAGGGGAAGCTGTTATTCGGAGAGGATTTGGAGAAGTTGGTAAAGGACCTTGGCGAGTCTAAAGGGGGCAGGCTGCCTGAAGACAGACCAAAGCAAGGGCGACCCCTAGCCCCAGTGTGTAGCCAGTCCAGAGACTCCAGAAGGTTCCGTCCAGCCAGGACAAACCCCTTTTCCAGGGGCCGTTTTCCCTCGAAGGGACAAGGTTTCAGAGGGTTTCGAGGAGCAGGCCGAGGTTTTGGCTCGTCCTCCTTCTCCTCCTCTCAAGGAAATAGGAAACAATGAGGTGACGGGGGTCCAGGGGGGAGAGCCGTCAGTGGGCGGCCGCCTGAGGCGGTTCCTCCCTGCCTGGTCCCGGGTCACGTCCGATCAATGGGTCCTAGAGGTTATCAGAGAGGGCTACGCTCTCGAATTCGCAAAACAAATACATCCAGCCTTTGTTCAGTCTCCCTGCGGTTCTTCGGCAAAGAGAGCCGCGGTAGAGACAACCCTCTCCCGGCTCATAACGCTCGGGGCCGTGGTCCCGGTACCACCAGAGCAGCGCGGAACCGGTCGGTACTCGATTTACTTCGTGGTCCCAAAGAAGGAAGGGTCCTTTCGCCCGATACTAGATCTAAAACAGGTCAATCGCTGCCTCAGAGTCCCACACTTCCGGATGGAAACCCTACGCTCGGTCATAGCAGCTGTCAGGGGCAGAGAGTTTTTAACATCCCTCGATCTGACAGAAGCCTATCTGCATATCCCGGTCAGGGATTCCCATCAGCAATTCCTGAGATTTGCGGTGCCAAGGGGCCACTTTCAATTTCAGGCACTCCCCTTCGGCTTAGCTATGGCTCCGAGGACATTCACCAAGGTGATGGTGGTGGTAGCGGCCTCTCTACGGAAAGAGGGAATTCTAGTACACCCCTACTTGGACGATTGGCTAATCCGGGCAAAGTCCGAGGAGGAAAGTCACACCGTAACGACAAGAGTGGTTCAAGCCCTAGAAGAGTTGGGGTGGGTCATCAATCGAGCGAAGAGCAGGATGACCCCCTCTCAGGAACTGGAGTACCTCGGAGCAAGGTTCGACACCAGCAGAGGCAAGGTGTTTCTGTCTCAATCAAGAGCGAGAGAGCTAAGGCTCCTGGTCACTCAGTTTCTAGGCAGACAAAACCCTACGGCGCGGCATTATCTTCAGGTCCTGGGAACAATGGCAGCGGCAATAGAGGTGGTGCCATGGGCTCGTACTGACGACGGATGCCAGTCTGGCAGGCTGGGGAGCCCACTGCGAGGACCAGTTCGTTCAGGGCAACTGGACTCCGCTGGAAGCCCAATGGCCCATCAACAGACTAGAATTGCGGGCCGTCGGACTGGCACTCAAAGCTCTAGAGGTCCTAGTTCACAAGAAGGCAATTCGCGTGCTATCAGACAATGTGACCGCGGTGGCTTACATCAACCACCAGGGCGGCACCAGCAGTCCCGCCTTAGAGAAGGTAGCGAGCACTCTGTTCCAGTGGGCGGAAACTCGCTTGGTAGCTCTCTCGGCCCAGCACGTGGCAGGCATAGACAACGTCACGGCAGACTATCTCAGCAGGTGCAAGATAGACCACGGAGAGTGGGAGCTGGAGCAGGAAACGTTCAACCGGATAGTAACCCACTGGGGACTCCCAGTCATGGATCTCATGGCGAGGTTCACGTCTGCCAAGGTGGAACGATTCTTCAGCCGGCGCAAGGAAAGGATGTCCGAAGGCCTGGATGCCTTGGCCCAGAAGTGGCCCTCGGAGGGCCTATTTTATGTCTTCCCTCCCTGGGCTCTGATCGGAAAGGTGTTACAACGGGTAGAGTCTCATCAGGGATACATAATACTCATAGCCCCGGATTGGCCACGCCGTCCCTGGTATGCGGATCTGATGAGATTGATCGCCGACCGGCCTTGGCGCCTCCCCTGCAAGAGGGACCTTCTGATACAAGGTCCATTACGGATGCCCCACGTGGATCGATTCTCGCTTACGGCATGGCTATTGAAAGGGCGAGGCTCCTAAAGAGAGGCTATTCAGGAGCGGTCATCTCGACTCTGTTAAACGCTAAGCAGCGCTCGACCTGTCTCTCCTATGTTAGGACTTGGCGCATCTTCGAAGCATGGTGCGCAGAGCACCGACGAAGACCCCTCTCCGCTTCAGTCCCCGAGGTTCTAGAGTTCTTACAGGCAGGGTTTGACAAGGGGTTATCTCACAGCTCCTTGCGGGTTCAACTAGCGGCAATCGCATGCTATAGAGGAAAGGTCCGCGGCAAGCCCCTAGGGGCGCACGTGGATGTCTCCAGGTTCCTAAGGGCGGTGAGGTGCCTGCGCCCTCAACGGAGGTCAGTCGTCCCTCCTTGGGACCTCAACCTAGTGCTTAACACTCTGATCAAGGAACCCTTCGAACCGGTGAAGAGGGTCTCCTTAAAGGACCTAACCCTGAAGACAGTCTTTTTGGTCGCTATCTGCTCAGCAAGGCGGGTTTCCGAGCTACAAGCTCTGTCCGCTCAGCCCCCCTTTCTATTGTTTTTCAAGGACAAGATAGTTCTGCGTCCGGTCCCTTCCTTCTTGCCCAAGGTCATTTCTCCCTTTCATATGAACCAGGCGGTTCACCTTCCGGTCCTCTCTGACGAGGTGGTCGAAGGTAGGGATAACAAACTGCGGCTCTTGGATGTCCGGAGGACCTTGAAACGCTACCTCTCCCGCACAGCCCCCTTCCGGAAGTCAGAGCGTCTATTCGTGCAGTTTGGGGGTCCACACAAGGGAGAAGCGGCGGCCATCCTTAAAGGGAAACAGGTGCCAGCAGGGCTCCGGGCACACTCCACCCGGGCTCAGGCTACGTCCTGGGCTGAGTTCAGCTTAGTCCCTCCAGTGGATATCTGTAGGGCAGCAACTTGGTCTTCACTGCATATGTTTACCAAGCACTACAGGCTGGACATCCAGAGCGCAGCGGATGCTCGGTTTGGTCTGGCGGTCCTTCAGTCCGGTATGCCAGATCCCACCCAGGATTGAACTGCTCTTGTACATCCCAGAAGTAAAGGGACTGGACTGGAGTGACGATAAGGAAATGGTAATTAGATCTTACCTGCTAATTAGTGTTCCTGAAGGAACGACAGTCCAGTCCCTGATCCCACCCGGGGAGGACCTATCAGTCAGAAGGAAACTCTGGACCGAGCGTGAATCCGCTTCAGGATGAAGGAACGCGCGGGAGAAGGTCGGATCGGCCAACCGCAGGCATCCCTCCTCCGTCCGTCCCTCTCTCTCTCTCTCTCTCCCCACACTATCCACTTTCTGTAAAAAAAAAAAAAAAAAGAAGAGGTGTACATAGCTGGACAATGTGCGATATATAAGTTCTTAGGTTGGATTGTTAATGGAAACTCTTTAGGTCTGCTTTTTCAGTCGATTACTGGAGTTGAGGGGTGGTCCTAGTGGTATTTATACCGCCCCCACCTCCAAAAAGGTTGGGCTCAGCCTCCAAGCTGCTGGAAGGGTTGCGCAACCCCAGAAGTAAAGGGACTGGACTGTCGTTCCTTCAGGAACACTAATTAGCAGGTAAGATCTAATTACCATTTTTTAATTTATGACATATTTAGTCTTATATTGAGTTCTGTGCTAAACTATTTACATCTCAGAAACATAGGTATCTAATCACAAACATGTAGATTTTTAATGGTATCATTTTGTTTTGCAGATACTGATAGATTTATCATTTAAGTTTATGGGATCCATAGTATTTTGATTATATTTTTAATGTTAGGAACCCAACATTTTACCTGAGCTTATTCTTTGCTGAAACCTCACAATTTGTGAGAGAATGATATTCGATATTCAGTATTCAACTTTATTATTGTTCCATGTTCTGGATGTTTTATGTGGAGATTTTGAGAATATATTGTGTCCTTATGAGTTGAAGTTTCCTGTTGAAGAAATTATATCTTATATTCTGGGGGGTAAGGAAGGACTTTATCTTTAATAGCTTTTCCTTTTTATTTAACTGGGTGTACTATTTATTGAAACTTGACCCCTATCTTTTCAACTCATAGAATGTTTGTTTTTATTCAAGAATCTACATATGCTCTCTCAAGACTCTGTTCAGAAACTTTCCTGAGCTATGTATATAACCAAATAAATACAGGTGGCTGATGCTCTGCATTTCTTTCATGCTTCTTAAATTATGTAGTTTAGCCTGGGTGGAAATTCATGTCAGTACTGTAGAGCTTTATTCCTGCGCACAATCGGGTGGGATATCTAATTTTGCTGCAGAAAGGATACAGAAGTGCTATTTAGGTAGGCCAGCAAATCATAATATTTGCTATTCAAAGCTGATGGAGGCAAGCTTGATAGGGCAAAATTAGGCGTTTTTAATGAGAGATTTTGGGCCAGCCCTGTTACAAGACATTTTCTGTCATAAAACAGGCCGGGTGCTCTGTTGCATTTGTTCCAAAACTGTGGGGCATATTTACTAAGCTGAGCAAACAGCAAGCACTGTTTGTGATCAGGTCCCAACTGTTAGCTCAGCTTAGTAACCATGCTTCTGGGTCACAGGGACAGGGCTATTCTCCCTCTTCTTCCCCCCCCCCCCCCATCTCCACTGAGACCTGTGTCCAGTGGTGACAGCATAGAGGCTTGTGAACTGGAGAGACATTCACATGCCCTGTCCCGATCCCATTGGATTAGAAACCTATGCACACTGACGCTCAAGATCCTATGCTGACTGACTGCTGCTGTTGCCGAGTGCAAAGAAGAGGAAGTGGAGTGTAGGTCTGCTATTTTGTTTTCATCATTATCTGGGTCATGTGATTGTTTGTGTTTTTAAATAAGGCCATATTGGATAAAAGCTTAAATATAGGAGGAGACGACCTGCATAGGGTGGCGGATACACAACTCTAGACACTTGATTGGGCAGACTAGATGGACCACACTGGTCTTTTATCTGCTGTCATTTACTATGTTACTGTGTAGGCTTGTGAAGAACTGCTCTGGTGAATTTCAGCTAGTTAGGGATAATACTGCTGTATCGGAAGGAGTTATGTCATGCATATAGGATGGACTCAGGTTGCCATGACCCCTAAAAATTGCAATCTGGCGCCCAGGATTTCTTTCCCAAAAATCTTTTGTGAAGTTTTTGTAATTGCAGAAGACAGAGCACTTCCTCCTCTACCACAATCCGGCTCTGTGCATGTATGAGGAAGTTCGGGCTGGTCTTGTGGTTTCAACTCTGTAGGGAACATGCAATTAGACTACAAAGTAATACATTTAAGACTAATCAGAAAAAAAATATTTCTTCACTCAATGTTTAATTAAGCTCTGGAATTAATTGGCAGAGGATGTAGTAAAAGCTCTCAGTGTTCATAAAACATTATTAAAGTGGACTGAAGAAAATCCATGGCTTATCCCTAGGATAAATAAGCAATATGGAATTTGTCTATCATTTGGGATCCTGCCACTTGGATTGGTCACTGTTGGAAACAAGACACTGGGCTTGATGGATCATTGGTCTGACTGGGTATGGAAATCTTATGTTCTTTGATGAAGCCCTAAGCCTCTGCCTGGACACCACTCATTGCAGGAACATAGGCTGGTCATTCCCTGCTGGCTGAAGCCTAGTTATAATCCACCTGTCAGGTGGCCTTCTTTTTCAGGACACCTATGCTCTGGGATTCCCTTCTCCTTGCCCTCTGAGATGAAGCTTTTAAGACATGCAAGGCTGGCCTTAAAGACTGACTTGTTCTCCTTAGCCTTTGAGCGAACCTAAGTTTATTGCTGAGTATCTGAGGTGGTGACCTCACTGCCCACTCTTCTTTTAACTACTCTCTCCCCCTTTTCTCTTTTCTCTTAGGCTATCCTGTTTGATTTAATGGAGTTTCTTTTTGCTCTATATTGTCTTTATGGATTGTCAACCGGCTTCAATTTGATGCAATGGGCAGTATAATAAGCCATAAATAAAGATAAACATAAATACGCTTGTATAAAGACCACGGTTTGAAGGATGCAAGCCTAGAAAGATATGTTGGCAGTGGTGTTACCATTTTTGCATTTAGTATGTAAATGGCTAAAGTAGATCAGATTTGGTGTTAAATGTCAAGAAAATAGATTTTAGGATTGCATTTATTTGGTGATGTGCCCTTGGCAATGAAGTGTCAGTCAAAGGGGTTGAAATACAGTACCTCTCTTAGGTGCTGCTTGCAGTTTGGTGCTTCAAGTTGATACATAACTCACTGGTGCAGCTCAAATTAATCACACATTCCTGGGGCGGAGATGAACCATGGATAGATGACAACTCATATTAGATGCAAAATTCCATTTATTGAAAAACAGCTGATTTGGCCAAGTTTCGGCTTGGATGCCTTCATCATGGGTCAGTGTAATAAGCAGATAAAGCTCAGTTCTTCATCAAATAACAGCACAAAGCCTTAATTGTGTAAAGGCAATATTAGTTATCCATAGCGTAAAGCTGTGCACATATTAGTACTGTGAGTTCATGGTGCTCAAGAAGGGAGATTCCTTCTAGCTTATTCTGGACTTGAAAGCAGTCAGTGTTAAACTCTGAGTTCTCCATTTTTGTATGGAGATCATTAGATCAGTCATTGCATCTGTTCGGCAAAGGGAGTTTCTATATCTCTCTAGATCTTCCTGAGGTGTATTTCCATATTTTATTTATTTATTTTTATTTACATTCTCTTATATACCGCGCTATTCTGCATCAGTGCGGTTTACATTGAACAAACTGAAATTACATTGAACAGGGCATTATAACTTGGAGATAACTATTTTACAGGGAACATGGGCTATGGAGGGTTAAGTGGCTTGCCCAAGACCACAAGAAGCACCTGTGGGACTAGAAACCCCAGTCCTTCCGGCCCAAGGTTGCTGTCCTCTAGTGGGATTTGAACCCCCGACCTTCCGGTCTGAAGTACCTTGCCCCAACCACTAGGCAACTCCTCCACTCCATATTCTCCTACATATTCTCTCCTCCACTCCATATTCTCCTCCATATTCTCATCTTGGAGCAATACCAGCAATTTCTTCACTTCTGTGGCAGTTTCCTGCACATGCAAGGGATCCAAGTTCACCCATATCTGAATGATTGGCTGATTTGGTCAGGCTCCCTGTAAAGGTCCAGAGAGGAAACAGCCCTGATGCTTTCTGTGGCTAGAATGGCTTGGATTGATGATCAGTTATCCCAAGAGCAGCCTGAATCCCTCCCAGTATTTGGAGTATTTCTGAGCTTGATCCTGCATTGGGTCTTCCTCATGCTGAAGAGGTCGCTCAAACTACAGAACCAACTCAAGGGATTTTTTGTGCAGCCTGCTCCTATCTTCAGCTCCTAGAGTCCATGGCTTCAACCTTGGGGCTAGCCTTTGAACCAGGGTGCACATGCGCTCACTGAGACATCTGCTGTCTATCTGGTCCCCTTGCTCTAAACTCTTCAACCAGACCCGCCCTCTCCCCTGAGAGATCATAGATCAGTTATCACGGTAATTTCATTTTCGCCAACTGAGGGGGATGCATCTGGAAGCACTGAATTGGATGATAGTCACCATGAATGCCAGATTGAAGGGCTGGGGAGCCTACTGTCTGGATCAAATGACCCAGGGCCTTTGGTCTCCTCAGGAGATGTCCTGCTCAGTCAGTGGGTTGGGGACTAGAGCAATTCACCTTGCTCTAGTGAGGTTTCAGTTCTGGTTAGCGGGCAAGGTTTTTGTAATGTTTTTGGATAATTCCATCACAGTGGCGTACATCAACTAGCAAGGTGGAACTTGAAGCACCGGAATGGTTCTCAACAAGATGGAACTATGCCATTGGGCAGAAGAACACCTAATTGCTTTGTCAGCAGCCCACATAGTGGGTACCAGTAAGATGCAGGCCAAATACTTGTTCTATATATTGGTTCCAGTTTATGACAGATTATTAACTTTCATGGCTTCTGATTTTTTTTCTGACTTCTCCAGTCTTGCTTACTGCTTGGGAAGTTTCATATTGGCCAATGCTTTTCAAACTTTTATCCCATATGACCTAGTTTTTAGTGAATGAAAATGCACATGACCCCAGATGATGAAATCAAATTTGCAGGTCTCCAGCCTCTTTCCCCTCCGTCCACTCTTCTAAAGCAGAAAACAGCAGCAACAGTAGTGGCAACAGCAGCAGCAGTCAGCACAGGGTCCCTTGTATCAGTGTGCAGTGTGTGCTTACATACCCCAGTACTCAGCATGGACTTCTATTCTAACAAGAAGCCTAACCTGGAGGGGCAAGGGCCTATGACTCACAGGCCGCATACTGACTAGTAACTGCACTCCTTGTCATAGGTTACAGTGAAAGTCCAGAGTGAAGGGGAAATGGCCATGTTTCTGTGACCCCATGCACTGATGATGTGACCCCATTTAGGGTCTCTATCCCAAGTTTGGGAACCACTGATACTGGTGTCTGTCAGTGATATCACTGAAAGTTACTTAAGTCTGCCTCCACCTGCTGTAAAAGGAGCATAACCCACTCATCTGGGTCTAGCAGGATTCAAGGAAAGAAAACAATCAGATATTTAAACTTTCTCCTTGTGTTTTAGAGGTGATTAAGGGAATTTTCCACTGACTGGCCCCTTTAAAAGCTAGCAGACCTGACTTGTGAACCCCTATCTTTGCATTGCTGCAGTGAGGAACATGCAGGGTGTAGTTACTACAGGAATAGCGAGCAGACTAAGGGTTATATTTACTAAACCGTCTTAATGTTACCGGCGCTAGTTGCAGCGTTAATGTGAAGAATGCCATATAAGGTAGTGGGCAGTCCGGAGGTAAGGTTGCAAGGAAACGGTATCGTGCGATAGTGGGCGCCGTGGCATGTTAACGCGCGTTAACCCTAAGTTCATGCCAGCGCAGTGTTAGAAGCTATAAAGATGTAGCCCACTGGTTACTGCAATGACTGTGGAGGCAGAGGTCATGGGTTTGATCCCACAGTGGTGTTATGTAAGAAGGCTGTCTGAGGCATTTCCTTTTTTAATTTAAATCAGTGCTGCCAGCAAAAACACCCTCACAGTGCCGTAACCTAAGGTGCCGCATTATAAAGTGCTCTGTCCGCCAAGGCACCTTATAATATGCCCTATAGGGTGCTTTATAGGGCACTGATTTAAAGTAAAAGGAAAAGCCTCAGATAGCCATATTAAATAACACCACTGTGGCATCAAACCCATGACCTCTGCCTTCGCAGTCATTGACGTAACCAGTGGGCTACATCTCTATAGTGTCTAGCCCACCGCTGGCTGGCTACAGAAAGACTGTAGGTCACCACACAAACTGTCTGCTGTGGTTACGAGGATAGAGTAAACCCACCCATACCCGTGATGCACTGCACATGCAGATCAGCAGCCTACATCTGATCACAAGAGGGGTATGTGCTTCTATAGAACCCCAGCCTGGTAGGGGGAACTGACCATGTCTGTTACTGGCACAGAGTAGCTACAGACCGTGACATTGTATGGTTCCTGTGCTCACCCTGAGGGTGAGGTGGGGCACCCAGCACCAGGTCCACAGCACATGGCATGGCTGAGATAGGCTGTGCTGCAGATCCCCATCAGTGCCAGTGTGTGATAGGTAATCCTTGCAGACACATCTAGGATACACCTGTGTCCATCTGTATTTCCCAGTCACGTCTAGCCTTTGTGGACTATGATGCACCCAGAATAGTGCATATCCTGTGTGGTTGCCATGGTCACATATTATAAGTGAAGGGTGGTATGTGGACCTAAAAGTGGATTATGTAGCACCACCCAAACCGCCCTCTGTGGGTCAGGGTGGGGGACAGGATCTCCCACCAATAGATTCACATTCTACATCTCTGCAATGGTGTCAGTAGAGGGGACCATCAACCCCAGTCCTGCTGGGGAATAGGCACCCTACAGGGCAGTCATTGCAGATCTGTATGCATCACATAGGGCACTGGCAGACAGGCAGTAGGCCTGGAAAAGCTCAGCTGCCCCCCACCACTATCTGACATTCACCAGCAGAGGGCACAGTCAGTCTCCACCCGCTGCACCCTGCAAGGTGTTCCAGCCATACACATGCTAACTGCAGACAGTCTGCTAGCTAGTACATAGTGCTTGTTCCTGGAGGAACTGGGTGCACCCAAAAATGGGATGTGAGCACACACACCATGCAGGTATGTCAGTGATTGGGCCCCAGAAAAGGGAACTCATAGATATCACTTGAGAGAAATACTGTATAGCATTATGGGGGAACCTAGCCATGCCATGGTCACTGCTCAGTCAGGGTGAGAGTGACCCCCAGCATGACATGCTGTGGCCACCCTGTCCATGCAGGTCGTGGTCAGGCACTACAATGTCCCAGCCATTGCCCTATGCCCTGTGCAGATGCATCCTGCCCAGGCTGCCCTGTCCGGGCCATACCCACAGAACCTTGCTCTTCATTATGCACATTGGCAGGCTAACACTGGAAACAGTGCAAGCATTGTGGGCTCAGTAAGGTGTAGGCAGCCACAAAACACTGGATAGACATACACGCACTCCCACACCTAATTCAGCATTGTGCAAAGATAGAGGTGGTTGGCAGCCCTGGCCGCTGCACCAGTCCTGGGCACAGTGCAGGCATTGCTATGGTACTCAATACTGTTAGGGTCACTCCCCGGGGTGGTAAACACTGTCCGAAACAAACACTGAAACACACTCCACAGATATCAGAAAGGTTGCTATGATGAATCTCTGTCAACAAATTGTGTTTAACGTAGGATTTTTTTTATCTGACATTAATTATAGCAACCTTTTGATATATGTGGAACGTGTTTCCAAGTTTAAGACGGTATTGCTAATATATGCAGGTGCTAGTATTGGGAGATGCTGCTCCGTGCAGGGCCCAACAGCCTGACTCTCCATGAGCTGTTGGATAGTGGAGCCTGTGGGTGTGGATGTTTGTGCTCCTGTTGGCCGCTGCTCTAGGGCAGAGGTTTCCAACTCCGGTCCTGGTGGGACAAACACGGTTCAGGTTTTCATGCTGTCCCTAATGAATATGCATGAGATACATTTTCATACAATGGGGGCAGTGCATACAAATGCATCTCAAGCATATTTCTTAGGGACAGCATGAAACCTGAATGGTGTTTGGCCCTCCAGGACTGCAGTTGGGAAACTCTGCTCTAGGGATTGCACATGTTTATGGTGTATGTGCTCTGTAGGGTAAAATATAGGCGTTTATGGCATGTTTATTTTATCTGCAATAAAGGTTCCGTCTTTGTTACCATGGTTTAGTACTGGGTAAAATATAGGGACATGGTCTGCAGGAGCCACAGCTGGGACTTGAACCTGTGACCTTCTGCCCCTGAATAATACTGGCTGTGTGTACTGCACCAAATTGTTTGTCACAGAGGCAGATCATTCCCTGGGGATACCATGACTGTTTGTCAGACAGACCTTGTTTGTTGCAGTGCACGTTACCCACCTTGGTCTGCTGTGGGCAGATGCCACTGCCCCCTACACCACCAGCACCCCTTCGCTACCATGCTGACATGCCCTTGTGCTGGTGGTGCGCAGTCCTAGGCCATCCATTGTGCCGGTAGGCAGCTGCCTTTGGTGCGAGATATGGGATAGGGGTGCCTGCCTAGCCATCCACGCTTCCCCCCTGGCACCACCTGCCAATGTTATGTGCCCTTTGGGGTACTTGCTGGGTACTGTCCCGTGGGACACACACTCGTGGACATGTTTGCCCTTTGTCAGTTGCTGTCTTGCTGGTTTTCAGTTTCTACGTTCCTATGTGTCACCTAGGCACCTGCCTAGTCCACCCTGTGTCCCAGCTGGCCCATTGCATGTGCCGCCTGCAGCCCCCTGTACCCTATTTCCACCATCACCATAGTGCCCTTTCCTACGTGGCCACTCTGCTGTTGCTGCACATGTGAAAGCCACATAAGCAAGCTGCCCAATATACACCACAGCAAACCCTCATCAACACTATCAATGTTAGAACATTCATTTTGTGGGGGGAATCAGAATTGACCCTTCCAAAAGTGACATCTTCCTTTTTATTCTTTATGGGTAGTGTTGATTACCGTTTATCAATGTTTTTTCTATTGGCCAGCTCGGTGTTTTATATTTCTATTTTGATTCTGGTCATTATCTCTCTGGTTTTTGCATGTTTTGTTACTGCACATGTATCACTACTATCACTTATCTGGGTCTTCCTGCCTTTGCTGTACATTGCTGACTGAACTCTCTCCTGCAAATGTGCCTCTAGCGCAAGGTTTCCAGTGGCGTTAATTTTCAGACCCTGATTTCACAGCGTTAGTGTGCCTGGGGCCTCTCCCCGCCCACTCTCCGCCCATTGACCTCTTATCTCCACCCTCTGGGGAGCCTTACTCCACCCTCTGTGCACCTTAATGCCGCCGGAGACGTTATTGAGCGGTACATGACTTTATTGCACGGTAATGCGCCATTATCGCACGATAACATCGCTGCTGTGACGTTAGCACTGTTTAGTAAACATACCCCTAAGCCTGATCAGAAAACTGGCTAAATGTGGGCCTCATGATGTTTTCTGTTGCATGGCAGATGTTGCTATTCATTTTACCAGGCTGCTAAGACTGGTACAGTATTATGTGACTTGCCATTAGTCACTGTCAGTTTGCTCCTAAACCCAAAGCAATACCAGTTATCTGCAAAACATACGTGAAGCACTGCCATGAAATTCAATGGTATCAAACGTATTAAAGTGGAGGCTCCATATCTGTGTGTTAATTTAGGATTATTGTGAGGACAAACTGGGTGGTAAATTAAGATTTGAGTATACAGGGTGGCCCAAAAAAAGTGAGAACATCTCGTAGCATATAAGTTATTTAAAAATTCAAAAAGACAGATGTAAACGATTGACAAATTTAAAAAAAAAGATGGCGACCGGAAATTGTCGAAATAAAGACGTTATATAGCTAAAAAAGGTAAATAAGTAAACTATTTAAGCTTTTAATTTACGAGATGTTCTCACTTTTTTTGGGACACCCTGTATGTATACTAGTATTAAAGATATAAATGGCTGCAAATCTTTTATACAGAAATAGCTTTAGCATTTCAGTTAGTCCATAGCTAATTAAAGCAAAATGTAGCAGCTTCAAGTTCAAAACATTATATTTCTGAATAAAAATGATTTCAGTGCACAAAACAAATTGCAGGCATGCAGCAATCCTCTAGAGCAGGGTTCTCGAGCCTGTGGTAGCAGGAAGCCTGGGTATCTCTTGGGAAATCTGCTTTGCCTTCTGGGGGTAATTTTATAAACTTTTCACACATAAAAGTCCTCTTATAAAATGAGGTCATGCCTGAAAGGACACAGGGTGCAAGCAGGTGTGTACTTGTAGTGCAGGCATGCTCATGAGTGGAATTTGGGCCGAGGGTGGGCAGATTCACGAGTTACACAAGTATTTTACAATGGTATGTACTCCCAAGCAAGCATAAATGTTGGCACCCACAATCTAGGTGTGATTTCTGCAGGATTTGTGCTAATATTTTATGAAGACATATAGGCGCATATGTGTCTTTATAAAATAGACCACAAATAGGTGCCTTCTCAACCTCTAAAACCTAGGCATCATGCTGTAAAATTACCCTCCTATATGACATACTTTCAGAGTTCATTGAGAACTATAGCAGAAGTCTTGTGGTACTATTGCTTGGGGTCAAACTGCTGCAAGACTACCACTAGGGATCGACTGGTGCCAGTTTGAATCCAGAGCCCTATGGAGCAGGAATAAAATCATGCCTGCTTTCCCTAGACCACCATGGAGAGCCCCTGGTACTAACTACTTCAGGACTTTAGAGGGGTTCAGGATGTGCTACTTAACTACTTCAGTATTCTGAGGGACAGATCAGTTGGAGATACTTAACTAGCAAATTGGCTTGGTGGGAGATCAAGGACTGAGTAGTTGCTTAGATGTCAGACACTTTTGCCCCATGTGCAGTTTTTCAGCCTCACTGCTGCCTCTGGATGTGCCAACAAATACCATTGTATATGCTGACATCCTTTACAAAAAGCTCTGTTTTGGCAGAGCCTTTGTTAAATACAGGGAGAATCATGCACGTCCCAACCAGGATGTCTCAATTCCCCTCTCCATGACCTATTTAAAAAGGGCCTTTACAGCTTCTTTAGGGGCATGTTTACCAAAACGCATTAGCAAGTAGCCTGGGGTTTAGTGTGCAGTTGGGGTGCCGTGCTAAAAATCCTGCATTACCTTAGTAGCACACATCTGGGCAGGATGGGGGTGTTGCCCTCTCAGTACTGCGAGCACGGGTATTTCAAGCCTGTGCTGTCTGCTCTCGATAGAGCACGTGCAACTGAGATCACCTCAGTGTGTGGCTTAAGTTGCTCTTAACAGCGGGTTTACCACAGCGATCTGCAGAAATTGCAAGGGGACGGCTGTATCTGCTCTCCTGCGGTTAGTGCAAAGCCCTGTGCTAATAATGTGGCCCATATTCGCATTACCAGTACAGGGTTTAGTAAACGTGCCCCTTAGTGCATTTTTTAAAAATGCCATCAAATCATTGCTGACTCCAGGCGACCCAGCAGCCCCTGGGCTTTCTTGGCAAGGGATGACGAGAAGTAGATTGCCAGGTTTTTTCTTCCAAGGCAATGGAGGGTAAAGTGACTTGTCCAAGGTCACAAGGGGTACCATGGGAATTAGACCCAGATCTCCTGGGTGTTAGGCTGTTGCTCTAACCACTAGGCTACTCTTCCAAATATTTGTACCCTAAGAATACCCCCTTTTATCTTGGAAATGGGATGGAGAAATGGCTCAAGTCAGTTTAATGGATTTCAGTTCTTAACCAGTGTCGATACTTACAAACAAGTGTGCAGGGCTATCCTTACTGAAGGGGGGAGAGGATGAGGGGGTCTTATTGCCCCCCACATAGCCTTGCCCCTACAGTTGGCCATAGATTTTATGAAAAGGCAGCACTGCAAACATTACATAGGTTCCTGCAACACCAACACTTCACTTGTTGGGAAAGCTGAACAAGCAGGATTGCTATAGATCTCTACACAGAAACTTCACCTGAATACTATGGCTAAGTGACATGAAGACTAGGGCTGTACCGAGCCATAAATGCACCCTGTGAGACTTGCAAACCTGATGTGCCCCTCCCATGACATCAGATATTTGTCATTTGCCCCATACCCCCATGCTCAGCATCTCTCCATCTTAACCCCACACCTCTTCATGTCCAGCCGGCTCCCGGCCTGCCCTTGCCCCGTCATCGCTTTTCCTCTTCCCTTGGCAGCGGAGCGGACCTCCAATTTACAAAACATACATGCGGGTCTTTCCGACTCTGCGCTTGCATGGCTGGTCCGATCCCTCCCTCCTTTGACGTATGCTCGCATCACAGGAGAGAGGGATCAGACCAGCCATGTAAGCGTGGAGTTGGAAAGACCCGCGTGTTTATTTTTTAATTGGAGGTCCGCTCCAATGCCATCACCGCCGCCACCGCCAAGGGATCAGGAAAAGTGGCGGTGAGCCAACGGCAGGCCGGGCAGGCAGTGTGGGGAGGAGCCGAGGCTGGTGGTTGTCAACCCTAAATGCGCCCTTATTTTTTTGCACCCTGTGCGGCTGCACTGCTCACATAGGCCTAGATACGGCGCTGATGAAGACCCTCATTAAATGCAGAATAAGGAACCAGAAATTAGAAACAGAAATGTGCAGACAGAAATTGAACTGAAAACTCCAAAAAGCCAGACGGGACAAATGTGTTAAGGCAACCTTCCTCAGACGAAAACTGAGCACAACTGAAACCATCTCTCTGACTGACGACTGTGACACAAAGGCACTTGAAGAGGAAGGTTTAATATTAATTTCTAGGAGTAGGAAGGAATGACAGTGCAGCATAAATTACTGAGAGAAAAGATAATTTAAAAATATTACAGAAGATTAAAGCTGATATTGAAATGTGCTTTAACAGCAGGAATAAGCTACAAGCCATTCATCAGCTGGCAATTCCTGTACTCTCATACAGCTTTGGGATTGTAAACTGGCCTCAAATATCTTGAAAAACTGGCTGCATGAAGAAGAAAACTCCTCCATACCCATAAAGTAATTTATACAAATCCGTGTATGCCGAGATTGTACATTTCTCAAGTCGAAGGAGAAATGGCGCTTATAGAGACAGCTTATACATATAGAGCTACCATTGGATTCCAGGCCTATTTAACTGCATCAACAGATCCAAATATGCAAAAAGAGTGAAGTGCGAAAGTAAGTGGGTCATTTTGAAAGCCTTAGTCCTGATATTGGACATCTGGAGACATGCACATCAGTATCATGGAGACATTTTACAAACAGTGTTTACAGGTGTCTCTGATGCAGGCATCCAAGTAGGCAAGGGGCATGGTGGAGGCATGTCTGGGGAGGTACAGGAAACTTAGATGCCCTTGTTCGATTTCAAAAACATCAGGGACGTCTTCAAGCACGCACACCTTTAGATCTGCTCCAGGCACGAGCAAAACATCAGAAAAGTTGTTGGTGTGGCCTTATAACATCCGAAGGGTGTAGAGAAGATGGCAATTAAGTAACTAGCCTAGGATCACAAAGGCCCATACTGGGTTTTGAACCATGGCCACCCTGGTCCTAATGCACTATTTTAACCATTATGCTTTTAGACATCCATGTTCTGAGATGCTCTTCTGGGGATGCCTATGTAGACATCTCTATAGATGTCCATATAGGGCACATCCACGTTTTTGAAATTGTGCCTATATTTGCATGTGCCTGCTTTTTTTTTCAGACTTTCTGGCTTTGACATACAAGATTGTCCTTGGACATCCCACTGTACAATGTGCCTTTAAATGTTCAGATTCTATCCCTATCATTAAACTTGGGTAAACATTCTGATGAACAGAAGGATGACTGAGAATCTAGACATAGGAAAGGAAGCAGAGTTTTCAAAATGAGGAAAAATACTCTTTAACAAGAACTATATCTACAGACAAGGAAAAGCAAGTGGCAAATGCACAAAAACAGTGGGAAGTACAAAGAGTAGTAATACTTCAGGAACCATGCATTGATCAAAACCAGACACATGTATAGTTAAGAGAGATGAACTGAAATGTATGAATGGAGATAGTTGTAGCTCAGGAGAGTGTTTTATGGACAAGATAGTTCACAGCAAACATAGGAAAAGCTGGTAAAGTAGATATATATGAAGATTTTGTAAGAATGAGCTGGAAATGGTTACTCATCTTTTAGCTAGCTGCAAAATTCTGATGGGAGAACATTTCTATGCAGAAAGGCACAATAAGATGGCAAGTCTCATCCACTGGAAACTTTGTAAACATTACAACATCACTGTACCGGAAAAGCGCTGGTATTGCTAAATCAAGAAAATTATAGAAAGTGAAGAGGTGATCATTTGGGACTTTCTGTGAGAAAACCAGACATAGTGGTAAAGGAGAAAAACTCTAGAGCAGCACTGATAATAGCAGTGTTTGAGTGATTACTCTCTATATCATGTGGAGAGAAGATCCTCAAGTACCAAGCAGTGCAGTTAGAGACCCAGAAAATGTGGCAGATGCATTTAGAAATTCCTATCATGCTGGGTGCCATAGGCTTGATGAGAAGCAATTTTCAAGCACACCTTGATGGGTGCATTACATCCTATGACCTACAGAAGGAAGCTGTCTTTGGCACAATGCAAATGCTACAGCAAGCACTAGCAGTAACTTTGAGAAACTGAGATCATACTCCATATACTTTAGCTTAGGAGTGAGGTTCATTAATGTCTTGATGGTTGCAAAACGAACCCATTTCGAGACACTGCCCCCAAGACTCTGCATGCAGTGCAACACCAGAGCAGAACTGCAATTCCTCCTATACTTGCGAAATAAAGATAACTGAAGTGGTACACATTCCCATTCCCAGTTTTAAGTCTGGCTTCTCAGCAGTTTGTCTATATGCCCAAACATCCCCAGGTTTACCCTGTCAAACAGTGTATAGGCCACTGCTACAGTTAATACAAATAATCACCAAGTCTTCCTCTAGAATTGTTTCTCAAGCCAGTTCTGGTGTACCTCCTAGCTAGCATGAGATATATTTGCATGTACTGCCTCCATGTTCACTGTGGATATCCTAGAAACCAGATTAGCTAGTGGGCAGTGTTCCCTCTAAGACTTGATTGCTTGTGTGCAAAATTTTCAGCCCATGTTCAAAAATCTACACTAACCAAATCTACGAGTAACTGTTTAGTGGAAGCTATTGATTAAACTTCATAATAAGACAAAATTTAAGAAAATTATTACATTTTGATTATTACTGTATTACTTTAATTGTAATATATTAATATAGTTTATTTTAGGCTTTCATTTGAGTTGCCACCTAAGAAAAACCCTTTCAAACTCCCACACAACCAAAGATATATAAGAAAAGAGAGCCAAAATGATCCAGATATAATTAAATAATATCAATTAAAAAGATAAGGGATCCCAAAACAAATCCTGAAAATATATACAGTAGACTCCACTTAAGTGTACGTCGGTTTAGTGCATGCTCCGATTAGCTTCAGGTGACTTGTACGGTCCCTGTTTTATTTAAAGTTAAGTAAAGGGACAATAACTTTGGATAAGTGCACCAACGATAAGTGCAAAATCCGCTTAAGCGCACGTATGTTATCGATCCCGTTGCCATTCTCTCCAGCCGTATTCACTCCGGTTAACTGCAACACTCAGATGACGTAATCAGCGTGTAATGATGGAAGTACAGTACTAAGTAGCCCAGCTCTTGTGACCGGCTGAAGGTGGTTGGTTCAGGTGCTGTTGTCCAATCACATGACTGTACTGAGGCCTATAACATTGGACAGTCCAGTCCAACTTTATACTGTGGTCAGTTTAGCAGCATGTGAAACAACATCTCAGGACAGCATATGTGCTAAACAAAATATACGGATTAGACTTACAACTCAACTGTAATAAGTTAGCTGTCGTGGCTACTGTACACTGTACTGTATTGATTATGACATCGACTTTGTTGTTTCATGCACAAAAATCGTTGTCTCTGGCTGAATGTTTTGATGTCTTAAACAGACTTGACAAAAAAGAGAGTCAATTCTCTGATGCGAAACATTATGGCGTTCATCCTAGCCAGATTTCTCGGATTTACAAAAATAAGGAAGCGATATTGCAAGATTGGCAGAACAGTAGCAATCCAGACAGAAAACGAAAAAGAATAGGGAAGGCTGAAGACGTAGAACAGGCGCTGCTGCGATGGTTTGCGGAAGCCAGAAGTCAACAACTGCCGATCTGTGGACCTCTGCTGATGGAGAAAGCAGCACAATTAGCTGAAGGACTGGGCGTACAAGACTTCAAAGCGACAAATAGTTGGTTGGAGAGATGGAAAGATCGGAATGGTATAAAGTTTAAGAAGCAGCATGGTGAAAAACAAGACGCAGATGATTTTGGAGATGGAAGATGGGTCATGGAAGTGTTACCGTCAATCATCAGTGGATATGAACCGTGTGATGTCTTCAACGCGGATGAGACTTGGCTCTACTGGCGCGCCATACCTAACGGAACATTGGAATTTAAACACAACAAAGCCATTGGCTGCAAAGTGCCAAAGGAACAATTGACATTGCTACTCAGTTGCAATATGGATGGCAGTGAAAAGCTCGAGCCACTGGTTATTGGAAAGAGTCGAAATCCACGGTGCTTCAAAAACATTAAACGACTACCTGTTGAATATAAAAGCAACAAAAATGACTGGATGACGATGACGTTGTGGATTGAATGGCTGAAGAAGCTTGACAATCTGAGAAAGCGTAGGCGGAAAATTTGAATGCTGTGTGATAACTGCGCAGCACACAGTAATGATGATGTAAGACTAACCAAAATCGAACTTGTGTTTTTGCCGCCAAAAACAACCTCTTTAATCCAGTTGATGGACCAAGGAATAATTGCAAACTTCAAACTCAATTACAGATAACTTGTTTTATGACATCTGATGACAGTAATTGATGCAATCACAGATTCCAGCACCCGGGCTGCTGATCTGGCGAGAAAACTGATGGTGCTGGACTCCCTTCATATGGTACTGGAGGCATGGAGTTGAGTTACATCATCAACGATTTCAAGCTGCTATCGACAGGCGAGCTTTGTTCACGCATCTGATCAGACAACTGAAGCCAGTTTGACTTCAAACAACAATGTCCAAAGCCAAGACAATGCAGATAATTCGTCCATTGAGCTCCCAGTCGGAATATCGTCACAAGAATTTGCACTGTATGTCATCCTCGACAACGATCTGCCCACGTCAGTCGACATCTCTCATGCCGATATCTGTTCAGTCATTAAGGACACTGCCGACAATCAAGACTCCGATGTAGACAAAAATACTGCTGCTGTATGTGCGACTAATGAGCCACCTGCAGAGACTGTTTCATTCTCAGACGTGCTGAAGTCCGTATGCACGCTGCATTGTTATCTGGAAATAAATGGCTGTTAGGACTATGGACAGTTTTACAGCCTTAGTAGTCAGATACACAGCTTGAATCATGCGAACAGTGTGCAGAAAACAATGACTGATTTTTTAAATAAAATGTAAGCCCGATTGATTGATGCTTGAACAAGTTCAATTAGAATATACACTATTGTATATCTACTACTGTGCAGTATTATACTGTATTCTTTACCATAGTCTGTTTAATAAATGTTTTATAGCGTTTGACAGGGCTACTAGTTGGGGTCAATGAATTGTCAACTTTCAGGACTGACATGTACTATACTCCTATTAAGCGCATGCTTCGCTTAAGCGCACGTGGCGATCTGGTCCGAAGGCCGTGCACTTAAGCGGAGTTGACTGTATATATTGAGTTGCAGCTATTTTTTCTGAAAATTGGCTCCTTCAAGAGTACGCTTTTTTTTTTTTCTGCTGACATACTGTAACAACTTTGTAGACCTGAGCTGACTGCTAGCCGCTACTCCGCAGGCAGGGAGTTTGGTGAGCTACAAGGTAGATGTTTGAAGTGACGGAAGCTGGGTTCTGCATGTCACTTGAAAATTTGTGTGGGGCAGCACTCCCGTGCAGTTTAGAGGGAACATTGCTGGTGACACTGTCATTATTAAATTTTTAACAATCTATGATTAATATTGTAGCATCGTCCTAAGGATGGGACCTGAACTGTCAGCTGAACAGAGTATCACTTTAAGCTAAGTAATCACACTCAGCTGCTGAGATCAGGCAGATTCAAATAGTTTGTTTTCTCTCTGCTGCTTTATAACAACTAATTAAAATTTGCCTCAGCATCATAATTTTTTGTGCACGCTATGTTTTGTTGTGTGCACAGGATTCATAACCTGTGTGTGCACTTCAGTAGTGGCACGAGGGTTTCTGTTGCCCTAAGCAGACCCTTCGTGCCGCCGCTCCCCCCAAAAGACTGTGCCTCTGTCCATCCTGCTATGCCACCCTCACCTTGTGATGAAACGGTGGTGGCTGAACTGATGCTTCAGTGCTGCATCGGGCCTTAAAGTGCCCGCATGCATGCACGCTCATGGCCTGCTGCTCTTGCCCCTCCCCCGAAGCAGCTTTCTTGGAGGGCAGGCTGGAGCGGCAGGCCGGAACTGTACGCACATGCAGAGGCATTTTAAAGCCTACTACGGCACTGAAGCAGCAGTTCTGCTGCTGCTTCCCAGGGAGTTGGGTTAGTGATGTGCCCACCAGGGTCTACTACCCTAGGTGACTGCCTAGTTAACCTAGTGGACGGGCCAGTCCTGGCGCACATATGCATGCACAGATTAGAGGGAAGATTGCTAGTTGGGTACACCAAAGCCAGTTTGAGAAACACTGCTCTAGACTAAGGAGAGATTACTCCAGATTGAGTTACATGTTTCTACAGGTGAGTAATCCTTTGCACAAAGCAGTTCTGGAAATTAAAACATAAAGGGCCTGATATATGAAAGGCATTTACATGGTTTACAGCCTAGTAAACCGTGTAAAGGCCTTGTTTTTGTTGTTAAGTGACGTTGAGTTGGTGTCGACTCATGGTGATCCTCTGCATAGTTGTCCTAAATTGTGTTCGGTCTTCAGTCAGGCGGCTCATTGTTGACAGACTGGTACCCATAGCTACAGTTATTGTATCGATCCATCTCATTGCTGGCCTTCCTCTTTTTCGTTGCCCTTCTACCTTGTCAAGCATGATGTCTTTCTCTAATGATCTCTCTCTTCGCATGATGTGTCCAAAGTATGAAAGTCGAAGTCTTGTCATCTGAGCTTCTAAAGAAAGTTTAGGTTTGATTTCCTCTAGTAATGACTGGTTTGTTCTTCGGGCAGTCCATGGTATACGCAGTATTCGCCGCCAGCACCATAATTCAAAAGCGTCAATTTTCTTCCTGTCTATCTTTTTCACTGTCCAGCTTTCACATCTATATGATGTTATTGAAAATACCATAGCTTGAACAAATCGAATCTTTGTATGGAGAGAGACGTCTCTGCTCTTGAGAATCTTGTCTAGGTCTTTCATAGCCATTCTTCCAAGAGCAATGCGTATTCGGATTTCTTGACTGCTTGTTGCTTCTTTATTGATAGTTGATCCAAGTAGGTTTAAGTTCTCCTTCAATGATAAACTTCTTGATTTTGCCAGTTGTCATGATCTTTTGTCTTCTTTACATTACGGTACAGGCCCATTTTGAGACTATGTTTTTTGATCGTGAGAAGCAAATATTTCAGATCATCTTCACTTTCAGCCAGTAATGTGCTATCATCAACATAGCGAAGGTTATTCAATGGCACATACACTGTTAGTGCCATTGATTATCCCCATCTATGTCTCCTATCCCATCCAGCTAGCATCAGGGTGTGTCAGAGTGGAGCGGATGCGGGGGCACAAGATAACCGGGCAGCAGCGATATTGCACACTGCCCGGTTAGTGCTCTGCGCCAAAAAGTTAGGCGAGGAAAACCCTTGCCTATCTTTATTGTGCAGGCGCTAACCGGGCAGCATACAATATTGTTGCTGCCCGGTTAACTTAGGTGGCTTCTGGGTTGTGCGGCGATACCCAGATATTCAATGGCTGGGCTGCATATGACCCTGGCATTGAATATCTGGGTTTAAGGGTCAGGGGGCAGGGCTGTGCGCCAACGCGGTGCATAGCCTGCCCAGAAGAATATCAGGCCCAAAATGTCTCTTTAAGAAACATAGAGTATTTTTGTGGTTAAGGGCCACTGAGGACACTCCCTCGACAGTGCTGATGCTGGGCCCAAAGTCCTCAATGCCTGTGTTGAAGGCTGCGGAGCCAACTGGCATGGAGACCAGAATGGCAGCCCTAGAAAGCAGTATATCTGCCCTAGTGGCCATGCAGGGGGCATTTATGTCTGGCTTGTCCAGTTCACCTGCCCTGATGATGGGACATCAAGGGTTTCCCGAGAAGTCAAGCCCATCCTCAAGCGCCATCGGCTTCGAGAGAGCAGCCAGCCCTGGTCGAAGTTCTGGTCCTGTTCCTTGGGGCACTGGTCCTCCCCGGCGAGTGAGGTGATTGTGCGGCGTCGGACTCGTACTGCGACTTCGAGATCGAATAGGAGACTGAGGACGAAGAGTCCCCGAACATGAGGCGACACCTTGATGTGCCCTCGGACCCGTCTCCCCCAGCGACACGACGCCGTTCCCTGCCGGAGAACATTGTGTTCCTTGACTTTGTGAGGGATATGGCCAAAGAGGACCTGCGAACCGAGGAATTGGAGATACTCCAATACGAGGCACCCCTGAAGGAAACCCTTATGGTCCCGGTGCCCCCAATCATCAATCACCTTCTCCTTCAGATGTGGGAAACTCCGGCGTCGGTACCAGTTGTCAGCAGATGCCTCAATGCCATGTACCGGGTATGCCAGAGCCCTGGGTTCCAAAAGACCCAGCTCCCCACAACTCAATGTCGTGGAGTTGGCCATGTGCCGTCTTAAGAGCCAAAAGATGCACTCATCAGTACCATCTGGCAGAGAAACCCGAACCCTCGATGCCCTCGGCTGAAAGACCTTCCAGAGCTGAATGCTAATGTGTCAAAGCCACTCATACCAGCTCTATATCGCAGCTGCAGAGGCTCAGAGCTGTCTAGGGAGCCTGGGGGATTCTCGGCAGGCCTCGATGAAGAACTCCTAAAGAGGTTCATAATCCTAACCTTGGCGATACAAGAATGTTCAAAGTTCCTGTCCCAAGCAGCCTATGATGACTTCGAGTCATCGGCTAAGATGGCTGCCGCAGGCATCGGGGCACGATGCAAGGCATGACTGCAGCCGTCCGACCTGGAACAATGGGTACAGGACAAATTAATTGATCATCCCCTGCGCAGGTGAAAACCCGTTAGGGAAACCCTTGGTGGACAAAGCAGCGGAGATAGAGACCAAGTATGTCTTGAGAACCAGGCTCTCAAAGAGCTCGGTGCAACCCCGAAAGATAACCCCGGGGAAAAAGCCCTTCTTCCTGAGGAAGAAAGGGGGCTTCAGTTTTACTCCACACTTCCAAGCCTTCTTGGGCCCTCAGCAGACCCAGCAACAGAAAGGTCAGGTACATGGTTCCAGAAAGCATAAAACCCTGAAGCCCTAGGCACTGGCTTAGGCCCAGCCCGGGGGAGGTTTTTGACTATCTGGGTGAAACTCCCACACCCCTAGGGGGTCCTCTGCTGCCTACAGGGGCAGTCCTGTTTGCCCACAGGTGGACAGCCATCTCCACCGATGCCTGTGTGTTACAGGTGGTCAAGGAGGGCTACTTCCTCCACCTCCATCAGGCACCGCCCAAGTTCTTCCCAGGGGAGCCCACTAGACCTCTCCTTCACCAGACCCTGCTCCTCACCGAGCTAGGAAGACTAATCTGGGACAAAGCAGTGGAGCCAGTCCCAAAACACCTCTGAGGCACCGGCTTCTACTCTAGGTACTTCCTCATCCCCAAGAGGACTGAGGGCCTCAGGCCCATCCTGGACCTCGGAGAGCTCAACAGTTTTCTGGTCAGGGAGAATTTCAAGATGCTCTTTCTTGGAACACTGCTGCCATTCTTCCAGCAGGAAGACTGGCTTTGCTCCTTAGATATAAAGGATGCTTACACTCAAATCCTAATCCACTCCAGCCACAGAAAATACTTCCGGTTCATGGTGGCGGGACAACACTACCAATACAGGGTACTACCCTTTGTGCTAGCCTCATCTCCAAGGGTGTTCACAAAGTGCCTCACGGTGGTCACAGCTCACCTCAGGCTTCAAGGAGCCTTTGTCTTCCACTACCTGGATGACTTGCTCATAAAGGGGGGCCATGGCTGCAGAGGCACAGTGCGCCACCGGACTACCATAAACACCCTGCAGCATCTGCGGCTTGTCATAAACTACACCAAGTCCCATCTCACTCCTGCTCAGAGCCTGGAGTTCACAGGGGCATAGCTGAACACCTTCAAGCAAAAGCCTTTCTCCTTCAGGAGAGGTCAGTATATCTCAAGGAACTAGCTGCAGAGGTGCTACAGCGCAGGACCATGCCCGTCCGGCTCTTCCTCTACTTACTGGGACACATGGCCTCCACAATCTATGTGACCCCAGATGTCTGCCTACACATGAGGGCAGCAAAGTGGTGCCTCCACTCCCAGTGGATTCAAGCTACAGACAGTCTCCAGGACAGAGGGCATGTAACCCACCAGCTGACAGAATCTCTCAGATGGTGGCAGAATCCTTGCCACCTTCAGGCCAGGATGCCCTTCCAGACACCCACCCCCCAGAAAATCCTTACAATGAATGCCTCTTAATGAGGTGGGGAGCATACTGCTAGAGCCTACAGACACAAGGCTGCTGGTCCCAAAGGGAATCCAAAATGCAGATCAATCTTCTGGAAATCAGGGCCTTACTCCTGGCCCTCAAAGCCTTCAGCCACCAGCTGCAGCACCATGCGGTGCTGATCCAGACCGACAATCAGGTCGTGATGTTCTACATGAACAAGCAGGGGGGGACGGGGTTGTACCCCTCTGCCAGGAGGCGGTTGCCCTCTGCTCTTATGCAACACGCAGAGAGATGCTCCTAAGGGCGGTCTACCTCCTGGGCCAGGATATTGTCACGGCTGTTCCAGCTCTGGGGCGCTAGCCCAGACAACGCGCAGTTATTTATTTATTTTTATTTAAAATCTCTTCTATACCGCGCTCTTTAGAATCAGTGCGGTTTACAAGTAACAATAACTTGTACAGTGCAGGTGGGATATGCACTGTACTTACAATGAACAGGTGTTGTAACTTGGGATTAGCGAGGGTAACCATATACAAGCTCAGCAATCAGGTCGCCTATGTATGGTGGTGACCGGAATTGCTTGGCAACTATTTACAAGATTAGAATGCTATCTACATGTTCTATTTACAGGTTGGGTAGGTAGGTTTAATGGGGGATGCTGCGTTGTCCCATTTCTTCTCCCGCTGACCACACCCATCCCGGGTAGCGGCAGATGAATTCCTCATCTCATGGTCGGAAGGCCTCCTATACGCCTTCCCTCCAATGCCACTCATTGCCAAGACCTTGTTCAAGGCTTAATGCGACAGAGCGTCACTAGTGCTGATAGCCCCTTCGTGGCTCAGACAGCCCTGGTTCCCACTGCTCCTTTCCTGCAATAAATGCTAGAAGTCTACAAAATAAGATGGGAGAGTTAGAATATATAGCACTAAATGAGAGGTTAGATATGATTGGAATATCAGAGACATAGTGGAAGGAGGACAACCAGTGGGACACTGTGATACCTGGGTACAAACTATATCGTAATGATAGAGCTGATCAAATTTGTGGAGGGATTGCGCTCTATGTTAGAGAGGGCATTGAGTCAGAAAGGATTAAAGTTTTGCAGGAAACAAAATTTGCTGTAGAATCTCTATGGATTGAAATTCCATGTAAAAAGTGGAAGGCGATGGCAGCGGGGGTGTACTATCGACTGCCTGGCCAGAATGAACAAATGGATGATGAGATGCTCAAAGAAATCATGGAAGCTAACAAACGTTACAGCGCAGTAATAATAATGGGTGATTTCAATTAATCGACTGGGTCAGTGTCACAGCAAGACATGCTAGGGAGATAAAGTTCCTAGATGAAATAAATGGAGCAGCTGGTTCATGAACCGACCAGAGGGGAATCCATATTAGACCTAGTCCTTAGTGGAACACCAGATCTAGTGCAAGAGATAAGGGTGTTGGGGCCACTTGGCAATAGTGATCATAGCATGATCACCTTTGATTTAATTAGTGGAGGAGGGATAGTAAGGAAATCCACAGTACTACCTTTTAACTTTCGAAAGGGAGACTATGATAAAATGAGGAAAATAGTTCAGAAAAAACTAAAAGGAGCAGTTTCAAAGGTTAAAGACTTACATCAAGCTTGGGTGTTGTTGAAAAATACTATCTTGGAAGCCCAGACCAGCTGTATTCCACGCTTTAAGAAAAGTGGAAGGAAGTCCAAAAAACTGCCAGCATGGTTTAAAGGGGAGGTCAGAGAGGCTGTTGTTGCCAAAAAAGCATCTTTCAGGAAATGGAAAAAAGAGCTAAACGACGAAACCTGGAAACAGCACAAGCACTGGCAAATCAAATGCAAGGCATTGATAAGGCAGGCAAAGGGAGAATTTGAGAAGAAACTTGCTGCAGAAGCAAAAACGCAAAATAAAGACTTTTTCAAGTACATTCGTAGCAAAAAACCTGTGAGAGAGTCAGTTGGTCCATTAGATGATAGAGGGGTTAAAGGGGCACTAAGAGGCGACAAGGCGATAGCGGAGAGACTGAATGAATTCTTTGCTTCGGTCTTTACTGAGGAAGATGTAGGGATGTTACCCATGACTGAAGTGGTATTTAAAGGTGTGGAAGAATTGAAGGAAATATCGATACATCGGGAAGATGTATTACAGCTATTAGATAAACTGAAGAGTAGCAAATCACCTGGGCCGGATGGTATACATTCAAGGATGTTGAAAGAACTGAAATATGAGATTGCAGACCTGCTATTGGTAATCTGTTAACTTTCATTAAAATCATCTGTAATACCTGAAGATTGGAGGATCGCCAATGTAACACCAATTTTTAAAAAGGGTTCCAGGGGTGATCCGGGAAACTACAGACCGATGAGCCTGACATCAGTACTGGGAAAAATGGTAGAAACCATCATAAAGAACAAAATTACTCAGCATGTAGATAGTCATGGCCTAATGGGAGACAGCCAACATGGCTTTAGACAAGGAAGATCTTGTCTTACTAATCTGTTATGTTTTTTTGAATAAACAGGTGGACAAAGGTGAGTCGGTTGATATAGTGTATCTGGACTTTCAGAAAGCCTTTGACAAGGTCCCTCATCAGAGCCTTTTGGCAAAACCAAAGAGTCATGGGATAGGAGGCAGTGTACTATTGTGGATCAGGAACTGGTTAAAAAATAGAAAGCAGAGGGTAGGGCTAAATGGCCAATTTTCCCAATGGGGAAAGGTGAATAGTGGTGTGACCCAGGGATCTGTGCTGGGTCTGCTGCTTTTTGTCATATTCATAAATGACCTGGAAAAGGGAATAACGAGTGAGGTTATCAAATTTGCAGATGACACAAAACTATTTAAAGTTGTTAAAACCCAAGAGGATTGTGGAAACCTGCAAGAGGATCTTGATAAATTGGAAGACTGGGCATCAAAATGGCAGATGAAATTTAATGTGGAGAAGTGCAAAAGTTATGCACCTAGGGAAGAACAACCAAAACTATGGTTACACGATGCAAGGTTCCACATTAGGAACCACCACCCAGAAAAAAGATTTAGGCGTCATTGTGGATAACATGTTAAAACCCTTGGCCCAGTGTGCAGCGGCAGCCAAGAGAGCAAATAGAATGCTAGGTTTCATAAGGAAAGGAATGGAAAATAAAACAAAAGATATTATAATGCCTCTATATCGTTCCATGGTGAGACCGCACCTTGAATATTGTCTGCAATTCTGGTTGCCGTATCTTAAAAAGGATATAGCATTATTAGAAAAGGTTCAGAGAAGAGCCACCAAAATGGTAAAGGGGATGGAAGGATACTCCTATGAAGAAAGGCTAAAAAGGTTAGGGCTCTTTAACCTGGAAAAGAGACGGCTGAGGGGAGATATGATAGAAGTCTATAAATTAATGAACGAAGTGGAACGGGTAAACGTAGATCGATTGTTTACGTTATCAGAATATAGAAAGACTAGGTGACATGCAATGAAGCTACAAGGTAAACTATTTAAGACTAATGAAGGAATTGAATTATGGTGCTTTGAATTATGGTGCTGGCGGCGAATACTGTGTATACCATGGACTGCCCGAAGAACAAACCAGTCTGTACTAGTGGAGATCAAACCTAAGCTTTCTTTAGAAGCTCAGATGACAAGACTTCGACTTTCATACTTTGGACACATCATGCGGAGAGAGAGATCATTAGAGAAAGACATCATGCTTGGCAAGATAGAAGGTCAACGCAAAAGAGGAAGGCCAGCAATGAGATGGATCGATACAATAACAGCAGCTACGGGTACCAGTCTGTCAACAGTGAGCCGCCTGACTGAAGACCGAACACAATTTAGGATAACTATCCAGAGGGTCGCCATGAGTCGACTCCGACTCGACGGCACTTAACAACAACAACAGGTGACATTCGGAAAATATGTTTTCACTCTACGTGTAATCAAACTCTGGAATTTGTTACCGGAGGATGTAGTAAAGGCTGTTAATGTAGCTGGGTTTAAAAAAGGTTTGGAGAAGTTCCTGGAGGAAAGGTCCATAAACCATTATTAAGAAGGGACCCAGGATATCAATGCTTGACCCAGTACAAGCATTGTGGAACCTGTGTCTTTTCGGAAAGCTGCTAGGTATGTATGACCTAGATTGGCCACTGTTGGAAACAGGATACTGGGCTTGATGGACCTTGGTCTGACCCAGTATGGCATATCTTATGTTCTTATGTTCCCTATCGACAGTACCACCGATCCACCTGGGCCAAGCCCTAGGACTGCTTTCACAGGAGCAGAGTTCTCTCCTACACCCCAACCTGGGGTCCTTCTCACTCATTGCTTGGCTGCTGAAAGGGTAGTGCTAGCTCCCTTCAACCTTTCACAGGAGGTGGAAGACATCCTCCTGGTCTCTCGGAAGGCTTCCATGAGAAGGGCGTATGCCTTCAGGTGGCAATGTTTCTCACTGTGGTGCACAGAAAAGCGGACAAACCTGTTCTCCTGCTCATTGCGCATGGTACTCCAATACCTGCTCCACCTATTACAGGCAGGACTGAAGTCCAACTCAGAGTGCAGCTGAGCACCATCACAGCACATCACCACTTTGTCAAGAGGAGCCCCTCTCGGCTCAGCCCCTTGTGCATCTGTTCCTTTGGGGCCTCATGTTGTCCAAATCCCCCATCCGCCCTCCCGCAGCAGAATGGGACCTTAATGTGGTGCTCTCACAACTCACTAAGTGTCCGTTTGAGCCTTTAGCTATCTACCAGGTTGCCTTCCTGGTAGCACTCACGTCAGCTCACAGAGTCAATGAGCTCCAGGCTTTGATGGCAGAGCCTCCCTATACCAAGTTCTACAAGAACAGAGCGCTGCTCCACACACATCCTAAGTTTCTATCGAAAGTGGTATCCCCATTCCTCCTCAATCAGGAGGTGGTACTCCCCACCTTCTCTCCCAGGCCTCATGCCATTCTCCACATTCTGGATTGCAAGAAAGCACTGTCCTCCTACCTCCAACGGATTCAGGGCCAACGCAAAGCTCAACAACTTTTCATATCCTATGACCCCAGCCATCTGGGGCTCCCAGTGACTAAGCGAACTCTGTTCACTTGGATGGAGGACTGCATTACCCTTGCCTATGAGCGACCAGGGATGCCACTGGACCAGAGAGTCACAGCGCACCACGTCAGGGCCATGGCTACTTCTGAGGCCAATCTGCGTTCCGTCCCCTTCATGGAAATCTGCTGGGCCACCACCTGATCTTTGGTCCATACCTTCGCAGCTCACTACTGTCTGGGGAGGGAGTCCCAATGGGACAGTGCCTTTGGCCAGGCCATACTCCGTAATCTTTTCAGGGTGTAGGCAACTCCTGCCCTCCGACCCTTCTGTGTTCAGGCTACTGGAGTGCTGGTCCTCTGCCAGACACCTGGGTCTTGCGAGAGTCTCTTCTAGGGATTCAACTTCTGCTGACTACGGCTCACCTTTGCAGTCACTGTGACATTTTTGTACAGGTTCTCGGTAGCCTGTAGCTAGGGAGTCCCATATGTGAAGACTGACTTCCTGCTTGTTCCCAGAGAAAGCAAGTGTTACTCATCTATAACAGGCATTCTCTGGGGACAGCAGGAATCAATCCTCACAACTCTCCTTCCTCCCCTTGGAGTCGCTTCTTTACCATATTTTATTTTTGCCATCTTGGCTATGTCATTGGACTGAGGCAAGATGGGCATCCTTGGGTGGGGAGTGGACCACACATGCGTGGTGCATCTCCTAAAGGCTTTCTTTGAAAGTAGGGGGAGATGCTTCCACAAGGGCTCCATGAGCACCAACGTCACCTATATGTGAGGACTGATTCTTGCTGTCCCAAGAGGACACCTATTACAGGTGAGTAACTATGCTTTTTTTGCAAGAGCCATTTTTTTTATCTACAGATATTCTTATTTTGAAATGATTAGGGAATTAAACTAGTGGCCTGGTCGGTCTGGCTAGCTGCAGGTACGGTAATAACAAAGTCCTAGTGGAAACACATGCACTTTCATAGCCGAGTCTGTCTCATTGGTTATGCAGGGACTTAGGAGGCTGGAGGTCTGTACACCAACCACACTAGTATTGCTAGTACTTGAGATCATTTTACAACTTTGGGGATAGCATTGGCAGTGGAATGGGGTGGGCCACATCAATGCCCAGCACTGCATCAGCAACTAGAGACCTTAGGGGCAGGGCTGGAGATTGGAGCTGCCAGACAAACCAATCAAAAAGATGTTCTGCTGCCCCTGGTGGATAGACATGGGAAAACAGAGGAGCAGGATGTGAATTAAAAGCAGTCTTGTATGCTTGTCTACTCAAGATAGTAGAGTACAAAGCAGGAACATGACTATAACTGCCCTCGGCAAGGAGGCTAGTGTTCTAGAGTGTAAATTTTTTTTTTCATTAAAGGGGTTTTGCGTTTTAAATAGCACAAAAATGCTGGAAAGCATGCAAAATGGCAGGTGCCATCTTTATAGTAAATTTCTATGCAAACTACTTTTTAATAAAACATGATTAATGAACTGTTGTGATGCAAATTCATGCAAAGCAGCTTGCTAATATGAAATTTTGTATTATAGATTTTTGCTTTTGAGTGCTTTGCCTTTCAAGTATTGTATTTGATAGTGTTCAAATTCATATAAAAAAAGAAAAAAAATATCCAATTTTGTGAAAATGAGAATGCAAAAAAGACTTCACAGGCCTGCTTTTGTGAGAAAAAAAATTAAATAACTCTGCTATGTTCCCTATCGCACAGTAGCAGTGATATCTAAATTTGGGGTCGGGACCCCAAATGGGGTCACATCATCAGTGGATGGGGTCACAGAAATAAGGCTATTTCCTTTTTCTCTCTGGATGTCCACTGTAAGTAGTGGCAGTCACCAGTCAGCATGTGGCCTGTGAGCCAGTGAACATTCTTTGGTCCTTGCCCCCTTCTGGGTAAGCTTCCTGTTAGACTGGAAACCCTTGCTGATTACTAGGGTCTGTAAGCACACACAGACCCAAAAGACCTTGTGTTGACTACCGCTGCTTTAGACGAGTGGAGGGAGGGTGAAGGAGGCTGAGTAGCTGCGATTTTGATTTCATCATCATCTGGGGTCACATGAATTTCAATTGCTAAAATGGGGTCATATGGGATAAAAGTTTGAAAAGCGCTGTTTTAAAGGTAACACTAGCTCCATTATCTGAGATCTCCCTGAGAGGGGTCTTGTAAGCCCCAATGATTCAGTGGCCCTGATATTGTCAGTTCTCCCCAGCCATAGTCTGGGACTCAAAAGTATAAAAAATGAGGTATCCCTCTTGTAAACCTTGTCCCCTCCCTCAACCTCTAACCCTTCCTGAAAAATTAAGATGCATGTTTACTAAAATACAATAAGTCTTTATTACCTACCACATGTTATATGCAAAAAAATGCGATTAAGTACAAAGCCTGTGTGCTGTCAGGAGTGTGCTCAGTATCTGCCCTGCAATTGGTGCACCAGGTAGACACTGCGCGGGTCCCCATTCCATGCCTAAGCAGATAACATGGGTGCATCTGCCCTAACTGCTGAGGCATGGAATGTGGGCCCCATTGATAAAAAATAAAGAAAGAGAAGGTGTAGTGTCCCAACCCGAGCCCCATCCCAAAATATAACCCTCCTAATCACCCACCCCATCTGATCCTGCTGAACATATCCACCCCATTCTGATCCCCCTGGACAATCCCTCCAATCCGATCCTTCAAGTAGAAAACTCCACAATCAAACCTTCCCTACGGTGAACCCCCTGCTGAAAATTAGGCCCCCCCCTCTCCAGGATCAGTCCCTCCAAGGCTCCCTGACAGTCTCCCCATCTCCCTGACCATATCCCCACAGGACTAGGGGTTTTCCTGGTCATTTAGTGGGCAGGGACAGGAGTGATTCTTTTCACTCACATCCCAGAGAACTTTGATTATGATCCCTAGTGGTCAATCTGCCGTATAAGGGCCATATAGGGGTCAATCTGCCATATAAGGAGCAATTACCATCTTGAGATAGCATTAGGTTTGGCCACAGTATGGGCATATAATAGATGTCATTGCCAAGATCTTTGATCTCTGCCCAGAACCTGTCTTTGTCCCACCCCAACCTGCATTAAGCACTTAGCATGTTTTTTTTTTTACTGCTCAGTAGTTTTTACCACATAGCATATGTTAGCATGGATTTACTGGGCTCATGCTAAGGGGTTGATTTTATAAGGAGCTGTGTTGAAATATGTGCCATTTATGCACACATTTTCAAGTACATACATGGGTGAATAGGCACTTGTGTGCTCACTTTAGGTGGCTGCTGTTTTTTAAGTGTGTATATAACGTGTGGTAAGTGCAATTAAATGGGGGGACAAGATATTTTTCAGATATGTTAGCGAGAGAAAGAAGTGCAAAAGTGACTCAAGGGTAAAGGGAAGTAATATGTAGAAGCTGATGAGGATAAAGTGGAGTTATTTAACAAATATTTTTGTTCTGTGTTCACAAATGAAGGGCCAGGAGCAGGACCTCAGAAAACACCCACAAATAGGAACAGAAGTGAAGGGGATCTTGAAAGATTTGCAGAAGATTGTTTATGAGTATGGGATGCATCCGAGAGTATTGAAGGAACTTGGGGAAGTTCTAGTGGCTACATTTGTCTGACCTTTTCAGTGCTTCTTTAGAGTCGGGAGTGGTCCCAGAGGACTGAAGAAAGGCACATGTGGTCCCTTTACACAAAAGCAGAAGTAAGGATGAGTTTGAGAACTACAGCCGGTTAGTCTGACCTCTGTGGTGAGTAAAATAATGTAAACACTGCTGAAAGAGAGACTAGTGAGGTTTCTGGAGTCCAATGGATTGCAGGATCTGAGGCAGCATGGGCTTTACCAGAGGCAGTTTTTGTCAGGCAAATCTGATTGTTTTCATTGACCGGATGACGTGATTGTTGGACCGAGGCAGAGCCCTAGAAGTCATGTACTTAGATTTCAGTAGAGCCTTTGATCCTGTTCTGCACAGGTGACTCATAAATAACTTGAGCATCCTAGGGATAGATCCTAAGTGACTGACTGGGTTAGAAACTGGTTGAATGGGAGATGACAAAGAATATATATAAATGGCCCTCACTCTAAGGAGAAGGATGTTACCAGTAGTTTTCCCCAGGGATCTGTCCTTGGTCTGATTCTTTTTAACATTTTTGTTAATGATATTGTGGAAGGGCTGTCGGGTAAGGTTTGCCTCTTTGCGGATGATACCAAAATCTGCAATAGAGTAGATAGGAACGAGTAGATAACATGAGGAGAGATCCAGCTAATCTTGAAGAATGGCCAAGAATTTGGCAGCAGAGATTTAGCGCTAAAAAATGCAGGGCATGCATTTGGGCAGCAAAAATCCAAGGGAGTGGTACAGTATAAAGGGTGAAGTACTTCTGTCCATGAAAGAAGAGCAGGACCTGATAATTTCTACTGATCTTAACATGGCTAAACAGGTAGAAAAGGTGATGGCGAAAGCCAGAAGGATACTTGGTGCATAGAGCAGGTATAAATGCTCATGCCACATTTGTGCATGTCTTTGCACCACTTTTGCCCTATTTGATAAGGTAAAGTACGCATGTAGTTCACTTTATAGGCCTCAAATATGCGTGTACTTATGCACGTAACTCCACGGGAGTTTATGAAAATTTCCGCCCATATTCTTAATTCACATTCGTAAATAGTCCAAATCCACCACACAACATGGTAAAATAATAACAGTCCAGCACACAAAAATGTTCTTGTCGCAAAATAAAATTACTCAAAAAATGTTTTTTTGTCGGACTTAACATAAATACAGGCACCATTGCATAATAATAAAAGCAACTTCTCCCAATAGTCCTTTTAATATAAAATGTTTATACACTCTGTGCAAATTCAAAAATCCTTTTCCTTAATAAAAATTCAGCTGCACATTCTAAAACATTTATAAAATTAGACATCCATGTTTAACTTGCCAGTATGCAGACTGCCCCATGCTCTACAGCTATGTTCTGATGAAAATCCAAAACATCTGCGTTAGAAAACATGCTCTTAAGTGTCTGACTAGGTGAACCCACTCTGGGCCCCCTTCTCCCCAGCATAGACTCACCCCAATTTGACGTTCCAGAAGGTAGCAGAAGTGATTCCAGCTTGTTCCTACTCCACGGTGGCCATCTTGGAAACCAATATGCCCTGATCCTTAGTGGTATATCAGAATTGTTTTGTTTTCTTCACAAGTTTTCACAGTTGGGAAAACACAAATGTATCTGTGGATACTGTTGAGCCAGGATCTCATTTCCAGTCATAGTTCAGTGTCATGAAAATGGCCACTAGCCCATAGATTTTTTCATCCTCCGTGAGTGGCAGCTGAGATATATAGCTGGGCAGATTGGATGAGTCATTGGGCTTTTTCTGTCATCCTCTACTGTGTCACTATGTAATTTAGCATAAGGCTGCACAATTTTAATGAATCACTATGTGAAGAGCTTCCTTTCAAATTTTTAAGTTCCCCGGACTGTACTTCCCAGTGTATTGCAGTTCACAGGTTTAATAATGCTAACGAGTATTCATAATAGAGTATTTCATAATAGAGAAAATTGGTCTGTTATGCAAACAGAACATATAATACAAGCAGATTACACTCTTGTGTTAGCATTATAAAAGTCTTACATTTTCAGATGAGAAAGGTGGCAACCACATAAACGATTTATCCTAACAATAATACCATGGCTAATACAAAACGTTTGTCCATAGAACTCATTATGAGAGTGATTTTATAAAGCATGTCCATATGGAAACTAGCTATAGCAGGTTCACAGAAACATAGGGAGTGATATGGAACAAGGTTTAGCCGGTTAGCAGGATCTGTTAACCGGCTAAATTCTGGCAGTCCTGATATATAGCAGCACTATCAGGCTAATGCCCCCATAGGCTGCTGAAAGGTGACCTGCTTAAATCCGTGGTGGTGAGTGGGCGGAGTGGGGATGGTTACAGAAGCTATCTGGTCAGCAATAATATTCATGCGCTAACCGTATAGTTATGCCGCATAAAGTTAGGATAGGTCAATGAATATCTCCGCTTACTAGACAGCTGCCCGATCACCGATGAAACCAGATATTCACTCCTAGATGCTAAATAGTCTCCAAGGCTGAATATCTGTTTCTAATTTCTGCAGTGGTGGATAGGCACTTGAAAAGCACCTGGGTGCCACTGCTGATTGAACCCAAAGTACCTACTGTTATGTGATCTATATGTGGATATGGTCCAGGGGGCATAACTTAAACAGAGCAAGAACGGAATTGCAATGTATGCACATACTTTATGAAATACTCATGTACACACACAGGTTTGGCAGGGATTCCAGCACTGTTGGGCTGGAGAATGGACAGGAGGACCTCATGGGGTCCCTAAAGGAGTTTGTAAGTTGGGCCCAGATGCCTCTTCTCTTTTGGTGTCCTCTAATAGCTTGCTGTGATTTTTCTCTTTTGTTTTATTCTCTCTACTGTTTTCATTTGGCTTCCATTTGGTTCTTTGCTGCTTCCAATAAAGCAGCTAAAAAAGAAAGTCTCTGTTTCTCAGGACCATTGATGGTGACTGTGCCGGTGGTTCTGTTCATTGGTGTAGTTTGCCTTCTTACTTTGGGTGGGCAAAGGGCAAGGAAGTCATACTGACAGTGGGGGCAGGGGTACCCGATCACCATTAATGCCTGCAACATTTGGGAAGACCACTGCCCCCCTCCCCCATACCTCCCCCAAACTACACCTATAGTTCTTTTCCTATTTTTAAAATTTTTGCTACATACAGCCATGTCTCTTGTGGCTCCCACCTGGTCTGTTCTGCAGCAGGTTCATTTTGCTCTGAGTATGATAGAGATGCCTCAGGGCCCTTTGTTTTCAACATTTTAGGGACCCAGTGCCGATCTTCATACCTCTGCTTTGTCTCCCACAATTTTCCAACTGGCAGGAACAGGGCCAGTTTAGATGGCCGCATGGTCTCAGAGAGGGAAGCATAGTAAAGAAGTAACAGGCTCAAGCCGGCAGAACCCCTTGGGCCCTCTGGGACCCTGGGCTCTTTCTTGGCTGGCTTTGAGCAGCCGCTTATGAAACAGCTGACGGGCTATTTTCAGTCATTGCTAACTGTATGGCAACCCCCCTCCCCCCAGCCTCCTCTATATAGCACTTAGAGCCCTCTGGCACCTCTCCAACTGGCAGGAAGGGATTAATCATCCCTGTTCAGCCCCTTTGCCTGTCCACTCATTCGGGAGCCCCACCTTATCCCTCATGGGGATTGGTTGGGATGAAGAGGATAATTCTGTATCGCCAATGGAGGAAGGGGAGCTTCTCCTGCTAGAATGCAAAGATCCATCTTTGATTTGCCTGTTTCAGAAGGAGGACTTCTACTTGCTCATAAGGGCGCTATGGAGCCTTATGTTTTGCAGAGCACACTCCTGAGCAAGTCTCTCAAGTGGATCCTGTCTTGAAGGGTTTAAGGTGTCTTTCAGGGTTTTCGCCTTCTGGAGTCCATGCATCAGCTAGTAGTATCCTAATGGGAGATGCTGGAAATGGGCCTTGGGCCCTAAGGTCCTTGCCTGGCTGTATCCTTTGCCTCATGTTGGGCAGCATCAGCTTTTTCGTCTTCTTTTGATAGATGTCAATGCAGTGCTGAAGCATGCAACATTCTGGTGGAAGGGGGTGCTGAGCTGAAAGAGTCTCAGGATAAGAGGGTGGAAGTCCTCCTCCAAATTGTCTTTACAGCGTTAAGCCTTAGGCACTCTGTGTGTGTGCAGGTTTGGTGGTCAGAGCCCTCTTACATTGGGTCCAGCAGTTGCCAGACAGCCCTGAAGTGGCGAGACTGTAGTCAGGAGCTTTGTGCACAGCTGATGCTCTGTATAACTTGATCAGGATTTCTTCCAAGTCCATGGCAGCAGTAGTAATGGCCAGGTGGTGATTGTGGCCAGTAATTGTTGGTGGATGCTGCTTTTGAGTCACACCTGATCGAGCTTTCCTTCGAGGGCAAATTGCTCTTTGGAGAGGATCTGGAGAAGTTGATGAAAGACCTTGGCAAAGTTTGCCCACAGAGAATTTGGAAAGATAGGTCTAGGAGTTCTCAGAAAGCCTCTCAGAGAACTCTGCATGGTTCTTGGTGATGTCTTGGGATGGGTAAGAGTCTGGGTGGGTCCTCCTCATTTTATGGGTCTAAATTAAAAAAAGGTCAGCTATTTCATGGCGCCCAGATCTCTGAGGACGCAGCAGAGGCTCTCTAAGGGGCCAATAAGTCCCTGCAATGAGATCTGGTGGGTCCCTTCAGAGAAACAACTGGTCGGGAGTGGCTATGGGTGTTGTATTCGGAATGGATCCATATCATGTCAGACAATGGGTTCTAAAGGTCCTAAGTCAAGGGTATGCACTAGAATTTGCAGAGCTCTTCAAGGTGCCTTTCCGGATTCTGTCTGTGGCTCATTGCTCAAACGGACAGCAATTGAGGAAATCCTAAAATGCCTCATGCATTTGCAGGCTACTGTACCCATCCCCTCCACAGAGCAAGGACAGGGTCACTATTCCTTCTACTTTGTGGTACCCAAGAAGATGGCTGTTTTCAACTCATTTTGGATCTGAAAGGTCAATGCCAGGTTATAAGTGCCTCACTTCCATCAGGTTGGTCATTGCATCCGTCTGGGAAGGGGAGTTTCTATCCTCCCTGAACCTTACCAAAGCATATTTCCACATTCCTGTCTCACATGGGCCGCCTTTTCTAGTTTTGGACTCTGTCCTTTGCCTTGGCCACAGCACTTTGCACCTTTGAGGGTGATGGTAGTGGCAGCAGCGTTCATATACATTTATACAACAAGGCATCTGGTTCATTTGTACCTGGATGAATCAATCTGACACCTTAGCATGATCCAGAGTGGACACAGCCTTAGTGATTCACTGGCTGGAAAGTCTGGGGTTGGTAGTCCATTGCCTCAAGAGCAGAGTGGTTCCCTCCTAGTTCTTGAAATATCTGGGTGCTCAGTTCAGTACTGAACTGGGAAGAGTGTTTTTCATGCAAGAAAAGTTGCTGAAGCTGCAGTAGCAACTCAGGCAGTTTTGTGTTGTATGAGCAGTTTTGTGCTGTATGAGCTCTTTGGGCCTTGGATTAGCTGTAAATCCTCAGGTCTATAGCATCAACTCTGGAGTTGGTCCCCTGGGCATGCATGCACCCTCTACAGGGACATCTGTTGATGCACTGTTCTCTCAGTTCTCAGTTGTTTGATCAGTGCTTTCCTCTCCCTTGGGAGATCAAGGACGAGTTGGATTGGTGGTTGCATTCTCACCACCTGTTACATGGTATGCCTCTGGAAAGGCTGGATTGGATAATAATCCCAAGATGTCAGCCTGAAGAGCTGGGGAGTTCACTGTCTGGGTCAGTATGCCCAGGGTCTCTGGTAAATCAACTGGCTGAAGGCCAAAGCGATCCATCTGGCACTGGAGAGGTTTCAACCTCTTCTAGTGAACAAAATGGTCTGCATGTTTTCAGACAATGCCATGGCTGTGGCTTACATCATCAAGCAGGTGGGACTTACAGTGTGTCAGACGGCTGCCTGGGTGAGAATCTTCACACTCTTGGCAAGTGCATATTTCTATATGATTTGCAAGGTATTGTGGGCAATGTAGTTCATTCACACCAGACACAGCTGCTGACAATAATTTAGTTTTGCTCTTGGGTAAAGCCAATAAGATATTTATTTATGGGGTTATTTCTCCCAACACAGATATGCTTGGTAGCACATAAATTAGGTAACTTGCTTTCAGTGTTAACTTGGAAAAACAAAGTCAAAATCAGGAAAACAACAAATGAAAAGCTACAAAGCAAGAAACAAACTGTTCTTTTCAGGTTAACTTCTGATTACTTCCCACATAAATTCAAAAGTGATTCTCTCCTAGCTCACAAGCAATTAGGTAAGGCTTAATTGCTAGCAGTTATCCAGCTGAAACCCCTTAGCTGGCTTGCTTTGTACTGTGTGGGTCAAATCCTGCTTCAGGAGCTTTTCTGAGTAGATTAAAGAACAAATTTTTATTTCTTTGTGATGGTTGCTGTACTTTATAACAGAAAGTTACCAACGGAGTTTGGATAGAGAACAGTCCATATAAACAGGATCCTCATCTGCTATTATTCCCCCTTGTTCAACAAGCATGGGTTCAATATCATGGATTGGCACAGATGAATCTCTCAATGGAACATTTTCAGGAGAATACTTGTTTCCCTGCTGTCTTTCAAGGTTATAGCTAGGGCATAGATCAGTGTTCATACCTGAGCTTCCATTGCTGCTAGAGTTCCTCTCTATATAGCCTGGCCAGTATGTAGTCCAGTTCTTATGTCCAGCCTTCCAATCCAGATCCCTGGACACTGGATCTCTCTTCACATACCTTCTGGCATATGTCTTAGGGTCCCTTCCACGTGCAGCCGTCTCCCTCACAGGTAGCGTCTGGTGATTCCTAGCTCTGCAGCACCATTCCTCTGGCTTTCTCCAGTCCAATGGTGTATGCTGGCCCTTGAAATGCCTCCCAGTGTACGTACTGCTTTGGACTCTTCTAGACCTCTCAAAGGCTTTTCTCCTCTTTCTTCCAGAGGGTCTCTTTCCCTCTCTGTCCGTCCGGTTTGGCTTCTGCTTCTGATGATCCTTCAGATGAAACTGAGGATAATTCTCTGGATATCCAAGGTGATCATGAAGATGGTCATCTGTAGAATAAACTCTACTCTTATTCTGCTTAGATGAGTGCTCCTCCCTAATACAGCGCAGCTGTGCTGAATCAGGCCCTGCCCTTTGAGATGAGTGCTTAGGGATTACCTCATAGCCCTCCTGATTGAACACACGTTTCCCCACTTCAGCTCCTCTAATGGCTGTTGGAAACCTGGTGCATTCTGGGACTGGTAGTCTTTTATGGGAAAATTCTGTTTTCTTATTTCTACCAGAACTGACAGGTTGCTTGTTCAGAGTCACTTCACCTTTTCTATAGCTCCTTCCTGAGCTATGATAAGCTTCCTTATCACAAGTGCCATGGTGGCAGTTGAGGTGGTGGAGCTGTGTTGATGGATAGAAAAACATCTGCTTGTCCCAGGCATGACAATGTGCAATCTGACTTCTTGAGTTGGAACTCCATAGAATCTAGTGAGTGTGAGCTAAACTCTCATACGTTCAACCTTATTGTAAAGAGGTAGGGTCTTCCGGTATTCAACTTGATGGCCACCCATGCAAATGCCAAAGTGGAAAATATCTTCAACTACAGGAGAGGCTCCAGGAGGAGCACCTATATGCAATGTTCCCGCTAACCTGCACTGGGTCTTCCGCCAACATTCCTGCCGGCGGGAGGGAGGGGGGTGCAGAGCGATCGATGCTCTGCCCCTCCTCCCACTGGCAGGAATGCCGGCGGAGGACCCGGCGCAGATTAAAGAGAACATTGTGAGGGTGCTGCGGCGTGTGTTAGACACAGGGTCTAGCGGGAACATTGCCTATATGCCTTTAACCCATGCCCCTTGATGAATCAGCTTCTTCTCAGGGTTTGGACTTATCCAGGCCTTGTGGTTCTAGTGGTGCCAGTTTGGTCATGGTGCATAGATCTCTTGAGCCAGTTGGATAGATCCCCTCTCTTCTGCAGTAGGAACTACAGGTGATGGAGGATCCTGTTCCCTTTTCACTTATGGCCTGACCCTTGAGAGGAGCAGGCTGTCCAGGAAGAGCTACTCTGGAGTGGTAGTGAAAACCCTGCTCAAGTTCCAGAATGTCTCTACTTCTGTGACCTGTGTGAGAGTCTGATGGATGTTTGAGAGGTGGTGTTCCCCTCAGGCCCTGCAGGCCAGGAACATCATCACCATTTTGTTTTTCTTATAGTCTGGTTTGGATCAAGGATTATTATTGAATTCTTTGAAAGTTAAGCATACTACTTGGGGTGAATTTAGGGGATGTCCTTGGTGGCACTCTCTGATATCTCCCATTACCTCAGAGGGGTGAAACTGATCCATCCTCCTGTACATTTGCTTGTTCCTCAGTAGAATCTATTTAGTGTTGATGGCTCTGAAAGACCTCTCCTCCTTTTGAGCCCTTTAGAAGGGTTTCTCAAAGATTTGACCCTCAGTGTGGATATCTTGGTTGCTATCACCTCTACCAGGCAGGTGTCAAAGCTTTGGGCCTTGTCTTGCAGAAGCCTTTTCTAATTATCTCAGTTGTGCTGTCTGTTTTCAGACTGTGCCATCCTTTCTTTCTAAGGTGCTCTCGCCCTTTCATTTTAACCAGGCTGTCCCTCCTTTTCCAGGGAGGACATTTGGCCAGACCTCTTGCTGCATCTGGTGGATGTGAGAAGGGTGGTGTTGATATACCTGGAGATTACTAATTCCTGCCATGAGTCGGATCATCTCTTTGTGCTCTTCAGCAGTCCAAGGAAAGGACTGCTGGTAGCCAAGTCCTCAATTGTCCACTGACTCTTAGTTCATCCTCCTTAATCCAGTGGAATGTGTGTTTCAGAAGGAGTCAAGGCTTACTCCGTTAGGGCGCAGGCCTCCCCATAGTACGTACGACTCATCTGTAATGGTGTAGCAGGATTATAAGGAAGGAGAAGTTTACATACTGATAATTTTCTTTCCTTGAATCCTGCTCGACCAGTTCAAGACCCACCTTGGAAGACTATTCTTAGATGTTTGGGATTCGTGCTGCCTCTTCATGGCCTGGACAGTATCTGTTTCTGATGCTAAAAGAGCCAAATGGTTTGTAGATAGTTATGATTGTTAGTTATTAACCTGTGTAGTTTATCTGAGCTTTTGAGTTTGCTTAATACTTGGGAAGTTTCATACTGGCATCTCTCAGTTCTCTATCATTATATATATATTAAGAGCCCGATTCAGTAAAGCGAATAGTGGGGCTATACGTCCCAGTGGGATGTGCAACGCTGCTAGCCACCTGCCCTGTATTCCACAAAGCAATCTCTCCCGCATACACACAGCCTCAGTGCGGGGAGATCTGGATAGGGGCAGAGAGTGGGCGAAGCTGGGGCGGGCCAGGCACCTGGACATACAGGGCCGATTCAGGTCACGGCTCTGAACATCCACTGGCTGCCATCAGGATGTGGGGTTTATACCACCACGGAAGTGGTCTAAGCCCCGAGGGCTGCAGCGGGTGGCCTGCACAACCCCACCACATGGCCAGCGGAGGGGCAGATGAGTCCTCGCTGCCTGATCTGGGCCCTGGCTTCCCCGCTGAGGGTCAGGCAGCAAGGAAACCAAAGTCTGCACTTTGGCAGACTGGCCGTGCAACAGGGAGGATGTCTCCTGCAGGGACGCAGGGTGACGCCAGGCCGTTTCAGTCCCCGATCCTGCACTCATGGGAGTCTCTAGCTCCTGCGATGCAGAGTCAGATACTAACGGGGCCATCCTGTTCGGGGGCATCCAGATGGTCCAGACATGCCCCTTATGGGATTGGGCTCCACTTGATGACATAGTTGAAAGTTGCTGTGGTCTGCCTCTACCTTCTGGCAATGAAGCATAACCCACTGGTCTGGACAGGTCTAGCAGGATGACAAGGAAAAAAAATCAGGTAAGTATATTTCTCCATAAAACCTTTACTATTTTCCCCAACCAGTTTTGTTTTTAGTAGCTAGTCTCTTGATTAAAATGTAGTCTGACATAATGGATTGCTTTTTTAAGTGAGCAATGCATAAACTAAAAGGGTTCAACTTGTTTAATGTTTCAGTGTTCACGTGCCTCTTTAGAATGCAATTTGCAAAATGGTATGAAGTAAATCATGGGGCTTTTTAATTAAAGAGCAGTAAGCAGATTACATGTGTTTTAAAGCGTGGTAACATGGGTCCACGGTAATAGCTAAAAAACAGCAAGCACATCAAAAACTGGCATTAACTGCTTAACGCAGGCTAAGGTGGGGATTGGCAGATTAGGTGTAGAGAATGGGTATGGACTGCATATTGCAGCTAGCATGCGATAATGCAGGTGCACTTAAACAATACCTGAAGAGTAGGCGCTCGGTGCCCCTGCGCTGTCTGCAAATGAACTTATCACAAGGTAAGGAACTTTTCTATGTGGGAACGATAGGGGACATTCTGGCCATGAGCAATATTGTCTTTGCACTTACTGCGCTTTGTATTTTTGCTCCTAAAGCATGATAAGTACAAAACATTTATCACGCTTTAGTAAAGGAGCCCTTATGTTTTAAGACCATCATAATAATGTGGTATCCCCACAGTCTTCTCACTACTCAGCATAATTAATTTTTGGTAATTGTTCAGTGCCTGCCTCTTGGGATCAATGTTTCTTCAAACAAAACCATAGCCAGCTTCCTCAGGAGTGCAACTGCACCTTAACTTAGTGTAGAAAAATCTTACAGATTATAAATTCACCAGATACTATACACATATTTAAATATAATTATTATATTGTCTAGATGATGCAATCTTAACCAATCTGAAGTACAGTTAATTTGTAACGCTATACATATACATATTCCCCATTCGTTAAAAAAGAAGGTATGCTCATAATGAAAAAAATCAAAATAAGAGGACTCTCAAGATTAGCAAAACACAGTGTAAATGGAGAAACTCCAGACTTTGCTTTTTGTAATCCTTGTATAGTGGTAAATCTGGAGGGTTATGTAACTATGAATGAGATTTCAAGTCTGGCAACACAATCATATCTTTAATGTTTCCTGCTGGGATAAATTCAGCAAGTGGCTATGGCCCCAAATCTGAATGTATCGCTAACATATGGCAGTATTTTAGAATAATCTTCAACTGCTTAGAAAACATTAAGAAAGGAACTGTGCACATAGGGTGTAATTTTATAAACGTCTTTCCGTGGCCAAGCCTTGTTTTAACCACAGAAAAGAACTTCTATAAAACTGCTTTGGGGTTATACATATATATAAAGTAGGAGCAGAGAAAGCTTATGTGTACCTTTGCGCAACCTGAGCGTAAGCTTGGATGTGGTCAGAGTTTGGGCAGAGCGCAGGCAGAATCATGAAGTTCGCTGGTGAAGGCACATTTTAGATAGAACATGGAGAGCAGAATTGACACGTGGCGATCATCGCGTTTACACCGGGAAGGGATTTTAGAAACAACTGTGCTAAACATGGAGCCGTTTCCCAATTACACATCCACAGACTGTGGAAAGAGTGATTTCAGAAAGATACGTGTGGGAAACATGGACGGGAGAGGGGGGGGGAGGAACCTGGCAACTTACATGTGTGGGTTCCGGCATTACGTCTGTCTTGCCCATTTTGCAGATGCTCTTAGTTCATTACAGACAACACTCTCTCTTGCCCCCATTTCAGTTTGGATGGAAACAAACATTGAAGGATTAAGAAGGCAACCTCCTTCATCCCTCCTGTAAAGCTATGGTCACAAGGAGCACTTTCAAAATCCCTTTTTGTGCCAGAGGAGAGGTGTTAATCAGAATTTTGGCCTTATGCTTGTATACCTTGTATGAAATAGGGAATACACGTGTAGATTTTTGTCTCACCCAAGGCACGCCCCCATCTACTTTGTACATGGTGCTGTCAGCCACGTTTAAATTACACCCTTTCTAAAATGGCAGTTTACACATGGATGTGATTTACATATGTAAATGGTGCCTTATCCATATTTAAATCATGAATAGGGCTTCTAAAATTTATTTAGCAATACTTATAAACCGCTTTTCATCAGATCAAAGCGGTGTATGTTCAGGTATGGTATATATTTCCCTTGTCCCCAAAGGGCTCACAATCTCTGTTTTGTAGGTGAGGCAATGGAGGGTTAAGTGGCTTGCCCAAGGCCACAAGGAGCGCCTGTGGGACTAGAAGCTGCATCCCTCCAGCCCGAGGTTGCTGTCCTCCAGTGGGATGTGATGTGAACCCCTGGCCCTCTGGCCTTAGGCAATTTGCCCCAACCACTAGGCCACTCCTCCCCCTAAAACAAAATGGACAATCTATAAACCCCATAGTTTATAAAATATAGATTTATTTATTTACATTCTCTTATATACCGCGCTATTCTGCATCAGTGCGGTTTACATTGAACAAACTGAAATTACATTGAACAGGGCATTATAACTTGGAGATAACTATTTTACAGGGAACATGGGCTATGGAGGGTTAAGTGGCTTGCCCAAGACCACAAGGAGCACCTGTGAGACTAGAAACCCCAGTCCTTCAGGCCCAAGGTTGCTGTCCTCTAGTGGGATTTGAACCCCCGACCTTCCGGCCTGAAGTACCTTGCCCCAACCACTAGGCCACTCCTCCACTCCAGTAAATTTAAATTTAAATTTACATGTAAATTTACTCCAGTTCCTAAGCATGTTTAAATGTATGCAGGCGCGTTTTACCCTTAATTTCTGCAGCTTTTTTGAGGCTATTTTATAAAGTCACATAAGCACCTATGTTGTCTTTAGACAATATTCCCAAAATAGGCACCCACTTGGCCTTCCTACCTAGGCATTCTGTTAGAAAATGAACCTCATTATGCATTTATTATCCTGTCTTTTCATCTCTTCTCTTAACACGGGCTCTGTGTCTGAATAGGGGGCTTTTTGTGTTCTTTTTGCACCCTAATTGCAGGGTGGTTGTTGTTCTTAAGTGTTTTCAAGTTGATGTCGATTCATGGCGTGGGTAACATCTCTCAATGTCCCACTTGAGAGTTCTCAGAATTTCAGCATCTGTTTGTAGTGGACAGGTAAATTGCGTTTGAATGCCTCAGGATGACATTTGGTAAATTGGTCTTTTTCTGGATCGCAAAATAGATCAAACCATCTGATTTAATTTATATGTGCAAACAAATGTATTATTTTATTTATTTATGTACATTAGATATTGTGGCGCCGCCCCTACTAGGCGGTGGCCTAGTGAAGGCAGCGGGCCATCACATATCTTATATTTTTACTTGAACTCCAGGGTTCAAACCTCTGGAGGTGTAGTTGTGTGTAAAAACAGTCCAAGTGGTTTTCAGGCCAACACAGGAAAAATTTATTCAATTTTATCGTTTTACAGTCAGGCTTTGCAAACAGACCTTTTGCAGGAAATCTTGAACACCCGAACAGAAAGAAGGATATTTTCTCCAAATCAAAACTTTGTCATCAAACGGTATTCCAGCAGTGCTATAAACAAACTGTTTCTTCCAGCAGCTTAACAGAAGAACTTCTTTTCCAAAACAAACACAATTGAAAGTAATGGCAATTAGCAGAGTCCAGCAAACCTACAGCTTCCTTCAATGGCTTAAAGTTTTAGCTACCGGATGTCTTCTGCTTATCAGCACAAAATACTAAAAATTGCTGCATTAAAACATTCACTTCAGCACAGGTACTGTTGGTGCTTTAACCTTGAGAGTTCTTTCTCTCTATCCTAAGCTTCCTGGATACAAAAATCAGGATAAACGGTTTTCTGGATTTCCCTCGAAGTTAAACCGTTAGGCTTTCCTTACTCTGAAGTCATGCAGAAAGAACATTCCATCAAAGAGTCTGAGGAATCCCGTTCCTATCCACCATGGTCTATTTCCATGTCTTCCTCCTCTGCATTACATGTCACTGGGTTTAAAACAGGCTCAGGAATTTCAAGTTTAACTTCTTTTAAAAGTCTGAACAGTCTTTCCCACTGAGCTTTCCTTCCCCCTTCTGGGTTTGTAGTATAGCTATGAGACTTCTTCCCCTTTAATAAACCCTTTAAAGGCTTTGTCTCTCTCAGCTTATCTTTAGGAACATTCTTCCTGGCAGGCTTTCTACAAGATGCAGTTTCTTCCTCAGAATCTTGTAAGCTTATCTCTGAGTCTGGGTTATATTCCTTAACCCCCACAGACTTTTCCCTCCTACCTCTGAGCTTGGCTGTGAACCTCCTACAGCATGGGCTTTTCCAGGAAGTAGCGTCATCTGAATCAGAGCTGCCTTGGGAATCACTGCAGTGTCTGTTTCCAGACCCTCTAGGCTTTCCAGCACTGAAGATTTGTTCCTCTTCAGTCTGGTCTGAGACTTCTTGCTCTAGCTTACTTACAGCCAGCCTTCTCACTTCCTCTCTCCTGGAAGGAGTGTGATTAGCCCTGGTTCTGGCTCCTTCACAACTGCTGTCTCTGAAGCTGTTCCCGTGTCTCCAACTAGATCTGTTGCCTGAACTGCACCTGCTGCCTTGTGTTCCCTTTCCATTTCTGTTCCTGCTTGAACTCTCTCTGAAGTCTTCACCTCGAGTTCTGCTTTCACTTCCTCCCTTGCTCTGTGTTCGTGTGAGCTTAAATGTTTGAAAATGACGTCCCTCTCCTGGCCCCACTCCCAGGTGTTTCCTATCTCTATCTGGGTGTGGTCTGAGCCTGGCTTTTGAAGTGTGTTTTTTTCACTATCTTCATTCTGGAACTTGTGTTTTGGTGAGCCCTTCCCCCACACAGAAGAAAAAGTTTCATTTTTTTCTGCTTTCCAGGGCTGTGCTGCACTCTCCTTACCACAATATACTGAGATTCTAAAAGTGTACTTATTATTGTGGTTTACAATAATTTTCTACAATACAAGTAGGTAAATAGTTAATAATATGAATCCAAAGTAAAACAAATAAAACCGAAAATAAATTTTACCCCCTCCAAAACAAAATGGACAATCTATCCGATAACAAAGTAGAGAAAAAAGAAAGGAGGGGGGGAATGAATAGGACAACAACATTTATTTATTCAAACTTATTTTTATACTGCCTTTCTACCATTGAAAGCGGTTTACAACGAACCAATGAACCTAATAGGGCATCAAGATGCAGTCTTTGGAACAGTGAAGCAGAACATAGTAAGTTTGTACAAGTAACTTGAGGATGCAACAATCAACTTTTATACATTGCACAGATGTAGTCTGCTAACCCCTGGGCTATCCGTGCGTCCAGGTGGTGATTTATCTACATAGAGTATGCTAGTAGCTTGTGTCTCTGGGGCTGAGTTTTGTTAAAAATATTAAATCAATATTAAACCAGGGAACATTGAATGTACCTGAAAAGATACGGAGGAGGCAGACAAATGCATAAATAATTAGCATAAAGGATGTTGGAACAACTAGGTCTTTACATTTTTTTTAACTTATAGATTTCCATCCTGATATCCAGAGTATTGGAGCTTCGTATGTATGACATTTTCAAAAAAATATTTAAATTGCAGAGAATACTGGAAGTTTTTTTTTTTTTTTTAAATTTTATATTTATTAGTTTATACATACATTCAAGAATACATCTTGAAACGGAAATTGAGAAGGGTACAATCAAACAATATTACAGACTAAATAGTCCCGGCAATAACAAATGAGGAAATTATATCAAGTACACAACTCACTCTAGCCCTCAATAAGATACCAAGAGGAAAAAGGAAAAACAAAATTTAACCCAAATTCCAATAGGAAATAGAGGTGTGAAAAGCAGCTAGAAACCCATACTCAAACAGCAGAAGATGGGAAGACACCCATTACCCCTTAATGACGGGCATTAATGAAGTCCAGCAATTGTGAGGGCTCAAAAAAAACATAGGAATCAGACTGATACTTAATCAGACATTTACATGGAAATTTTAGAAAAAAGAGCCCCCCCAATTGCTGAACCCCAGGACGAAGGAGGAGAAAGTCCCGCCGTCGTCTCTGAGTCTCCCTGGAGAGGTCAGGAAACATACGGACCTGTAATCCCTTAAAGGCAACATTCCGTTTTTTAAAAAATAACTTCATAAGCCATTCTTTATCAGAGAGAAGAGCTAACGTAATCAACAAGGTAGAGGACGTAACCTGGTCCTCCTGTGAGGATTCCAGTAATGCAGTTACATTCAAAACATCAACTTTAGACAAACCCATAATCATCTCCCCACCCTCAGCAGCAACCTTTTTCCCCGAAGGGAGATAGTATATCTTTACAATAGGGGGGTGGGATTCAGGAGGAACACCCAAAATTTCTATTAAATATTTCCTAAACATATCTCTTGCAGATACCATAGGTAACCTAGGAAAATTAATCACACGGACATTAGCAGCTCGAGACATATTTTCCAAAGCCTCAATTTTAACACTCATTGACAAAACATTCTTCTGCAACATTTCAACATCTTTCCCACAACATACGGACATTCCTTGAAGTTCTACAACCTCCTTCTGTAAATTAGTTATTTTGACAGTGTTTTCTTGAATAGCCAAATCATTGTTTGTAACCTGAGACGCCAACACAGAAATTCGTGGGACCATTTCTTCACGGAGTTGCATAATCGCGGCCCATATCGTTTCCAACGTCACCACCTCCGGGGACTCCCTAGACGCTGGCTGAAGACACTCTCCTGCTCCAACTGCTGATAATCCGCCCGACAACGGGATGGACGTAGTTGGCCCCAATATCGGGCCCACACCACCATCTGGCCTCTCTCCTGCGACCTCCAGCCTCTGACGCTGCTCAGGGGAAGAAGCAGCACCCCCTCTGCTTTCTTCAGGAAGGCGCTGCACTCCAGGGGAGTCCGACGACTCAACCCCCTCCACCAGCTTCCCCTCCACGCCGATATCCGAACGAGGCACCTTCGAGGCCCGGGCTGAGCCAGGGGAAGAGAGATCACTGCCCGAAGCAAGAACCGAGGACTCCACCTCCGGCAGTTGCAAAGCCGGGCTTCCGTCCCCTGTTAAAGTTAGCTGCCTTGGCACGGGTACAAAATAGGAATCCAAAGGTCCAGACAGCGCTGGAAGCACCTGGGAAGTAACCGGAGGGGCTATAGACAGCTGTTTAGCCCCTTTGGACTTCCGTTTTTTCCCCATAGAAAAACGCCACACCGACCACACACCTCATCAGTTCGCCATCCAGCAAAATTGTTTTTAAAAAGTCTCCCGCGTCTATCTAACTAATCCTTCCCCATCCCCTGTTGAGAGCATACTGGAAGTTTTTAAATGTATTACTATTTATAAATTGTTTTTTAAAAAAATGAGGAAAGACCTCAGAATTAATTTGAAAAAATGGCCAGCTACACATTTAATCATCAGTCAAAAAACTCCTTTTCTTTAAATGTTAAGCTTCCATAAGGTCCAAAAATTCATCTAGTCTTACACATATATTCTCTTCAGCTTTTTGAAATTCCACAAGTCAATAAATTCATTCTAATATTAGTTTAACTCCTTTTTAGAAAACAAAAATTTCAGCTCCGAGATGCATCCCAGCTTTTCCTTTAATCAGTCATTTTTCGTTTTTAAATATCTGACTGCAATAAATGCACTTCTTTGAAAAACCTCCCAGCTGTGAAATGTATCCCGGTGACTTAATAAATCACCCTTTTTGACACTGGACAGCTTTCCCATTTAGGTTGCTTCAGGGTTCGCAAATCTCTCATCATTCTCCGTGTCAGAAGCTTCTGTCCCATCCTGTCAAAGGTCTTTTGTTGCAGTCAGAACTGATGTTTTTCAGAGCTCATTCAAGAAAAGAGATAAGGGGCACTATGCATACTTTTATATGGATTGAGGGGGTGCAGTTTCCAGATAGTTTACCTAAACTACTCTTTACCTTTGAAAATTGTCCACTTAAGAACTATGGCCTGAATATCTTGCTTATATAACACATAAGCCCATACTCTGTAAGGAGATTTGTCATAGCTGCAGAATGGGGGGAGTAATTTTTAATAAGACCCATAAAGTACGGAGGATTACAGGTAACAGAAGTTCCCTCTGTAGCATGGGGTTGAAAGGATCCCTTTGAAACTCTCAGTAGCCCAGTGTTCTCCTGGCTGCAGGACTATACCATCTTGGGAGGCTAGCTATTAAGATGTGTTGACCTTAGTATGCGTTAGTTCTGTTAGCACATGTTACTTTAGTGCATATCCCATGTTATTTAATGGGCTTACTTACTAATAACATGTGTTAATAGGGAATTAATGTGCTTTAACATTAAACAGTGAGGCAGTGTGCATTTCTTTGGGGCTTAGCCCCTGAACGTTTAGCTTATATCTTGTGAAAAAACCTCTCTTGAGTTTAAAGCTATGCCCTTCAAGAAGTGCATCAGAGAAGGCAGAGGTTTTACCCACATAGCTGCAAAACAAGAAGCAAACTAAAGAGCTTGGACTACAGGTACAAGAAGAGTGAAAGAGAGGAAAAGTGCTACATCGGAGCTTAACTAATGGAGAAAAGATACCATGTGGGGAAATTCCCATTCGGAGGGAATCTTTGTAGAGAAGAGGATCTTGTAATGGAGAGAGAGCACACCGTTCAAGAGACCAGATTTACCAGCTCCCGGGAAACCATAAACCTTAAGGAACCAGGAAGAGTTTAAAGGGATAGCAAACGGATGAAAGATCAGTATGTTGTATTAATGTACTGAAACCATTTTAATCAATGCTGTACACCCATCGAAGAAAGACTACCTCAAAGCAAATTTCTGTTTTCCATAAGCTTTCAGTAAGTTAGTTGGAGCAACCATAAGAGAATGGGTGCTCTTGGCAAAACATTTCAAATTTGCCTTCAAGGGAAATAACTTCCCCTCCCTTCCGTTGAAGAGCCTGCACCTAGAGGCAAGAAGACATATACCAAGTGACAATAGAGAGGGCGATGAAAATAATTTTCAAGCGTGCCTATCAACAAAACATGATCCCCAAAACTAGGGTTACAGAGGTGAAACAGAGCACATGCCCTCAGCTAGAATATGTTTTGCTGTCATTCAGCAATTGGCAGCAACATTTACATGCTAGACAAAATAAATAACAGTATACCTTTTGGAAACTTTCATGCACATAGAAACAACTCAGACATATCTTCAGATTCCCAGTGATAAAAGGAATAAAAGGTTTCTCAGACTTATTATGCAAAGGGCGTTAGCTCTAGCATTCAGCAAGCCCAGCGTTTAAACTTTTTTGGGTCATGGACCCCTTTGAAAATCTCATGAAGGCTAAGGATCCCCTTGCTAGAAAAATGCATAAACACGCATACATATGCAGCTGCAGTCAGCAGGAAAGCATTTACCCAGACTCTGCACGTCCCCAGCATGGTTTTCCTGTTTCTAAGGTAACCAGTGCAAGGGCACAGCTTGGTGAGCCTGTGATTGTTAAAAGGTCCCATGTTGATTTTCGCTTCTGTTGCTGCTTTTGCTATTTACTTGCCCATGTAACATCAAGCATCCGCAGATATTAAATACTGTTATAATAACTAGTCTGTAATGAAAAATATACAATAAACACTGGAAAAGACAAAATATTTACCTTTTGCTTCACTGTGACCCGTTGTAAACAAAGGCAGATATCCATAATCATAATGACAGGGTACCTTTTCTTTAATTCCTAGAAATGGGCAACTATTCTAGATGTTTTGACATGACGACGATGATGCTTGTTGCTACCTGACTATGTACAATAGCTTCCCTTGCCACTGTACACATGTTTGGAATGGAACAAGACCTTAATAATGTAATTTGACATAAAATTATTGTTCACAAAGATTATGGACCTCGTAAAGCCCATCTATAGACTGTTAAGACAGGCCACGAGCCCGTGCATTAAGAACCTGTGTTCTAGCCTTTCCCCTTTGCAGTGTTGTGGTCACTGTGATAATGTGCGTGCAAGACGAAGGCATTTACAGGGTGACATCTTTAGCTGCCTACTCAAACTCCAAATAAAAGAAAATATATGGGGCTTCGTCTTGTCTATTATTGTCTTACGATTTTTAATGAATAAGTTTGCGTGCTTTATATGTATTATTTCACATTTGTATATTGCTACTTATAAGCTATTTATAAGTGTCTAAGTAAATAAAATAAGATTTGAGTCATGCTGGATAACTTCCTTCACGTTCCAATTATTTGTAAATTGGGAGAAGAACTCCCACAGTGGGAACAATGATAGAAATTGTACCCTGAGCTTTATATTTTAATACACATAGAGGTATGTTTGCTAAGACACTTATATCAAATAATGCCAAGAAATTTACTGTGCCTTCAGTCGCAAAATAGTGCAGGTTTAGCCCTGGACCTGCGCTGACAAACAGGTTTGTGCATGGCATGTCTCCATGCAGTTAGTGTGCAGCCAGCACCACCTCCGCATTGAGCCATTTGCCGCATTTACCACGGGCGCACGGAGGTAGCGTTAAGTGCACCCACGTTAACTGCGACTAATGGGGAACGTGCACCAATGATGCCTGTGCTGACTGCAATAGGCAGTCACCGCCCACACTCTGCCCCTTACCCGCCCACACTCTGCCCCTTACCCACCCAGTCTCTGCCCCATCCTACACGGTAGCATGGTTGTATTTTTAGCTCATGCTAATGGTTACTGCATTGGGCTTGGCACACGGTAAACCTTGCACTGTTAGTGCGATTTTGTATTCATGCTCTATAAAGAATCAGAAATATTTAAAAAATCTTCTTTAAAACAGTTTTAACTCACAGGAAGGTAAGCTTGAAAAAGCTAAAACACCTGTGGTTTGTACTTTGATGTCGATCCTTGGAGTTTTCTGAATCTAAAATCCATTTAAATACTTATTCCTCTGTGATAATTTGCAGCAGTCACGTTGAATTTCCTACATATAGAGCTGCTAGCACTTAGGTGGGCGTTAGATAGAGCTACTAGCACTTAAGTGGGCGTTAGAAAGAGAGAATCCTCTGAAAAGCTGCCTTAGAGGGTGTTGCTACACAGGCAGGATTACTATTGCAATAGCTTTGGTGATGCCCCGGCTAAGTTCTAGGGATGTGAATATAAAGGGAGCACTGTGGTTGATTCTCACTAAGAGCTGAAAGCTGTGCAACCATTTTCTAATTCAGACAGAATATTTGATGGTACTTTCCTCCATAAATCTTGAAGGAGGCATAAGATGCAACCCCCTCCAGAAGGGCCTTTTCTTTATCATCAGACATATGAGTTATGCTCCTTTGCTAGCAGGTGGACACAGATTTGAGCAGCTTTCAGTGATGTCATCACTAGGTATATCTGCTGGAGCAACACTGAGGGAAGTCAATGCTGTTTGCTATCAGCAAGTGGCAAGGTGAGTGGACTGGTGCAGCAGTGCAGATAGGTCTGTCTTCACTGGCCCAGACTACCCTGTGTCCAGCACAGTTACCCACGGGTTCCATCACTTGTGGGCTGGAGATTGGAGTCCTACAGAGCCCCCTGGGGGGGGGGGGTTGCTAAGTTTAGGCCTAGGTCCCCCTTCTCTTTTGCTGTCTTATATCTACATGCTTTTTTTGTCTTTGCCTTTTTTTTCTAATTTTGAGACTATGCTCACCGCCATGATCAGTGACATACACTGTTCTGGACCATGGCGACGCTGTGTTGCTCATTTCCCTTGATCTCGTTCTGCGTTTGATCTGGTAGATCGCTCTTGCCACTCCAAATTTGACCTAGGGATTAAAGGAACAGTTCACTGCTGGTTTACATCATTTCTCACAGATAGAGGTTTTTCAGTTCATCACTATCTCCTCCTGGTGTCCTTCAAAGAGACATTCTCTCACCCCTTCTCTTTAATCTCTTTTAGTCTCTTGGCTATCCTGACTCAGTCTCTGTGTTAATGCTTATCCGTATGCAGATGGTATTCACTTCTTTACCCCACCACTCTCTGCAACCCTGTTTAAGTTCACTTAAAAACTGACTGCAAGCTGTAGACATCTGGATTGCCTCGCATAAACACAAACAGAATGCACGCAAGTCGCAAGCAGCGTGGATTACCTGAAATGACACTCCTCTTACTCTTGCTCCCCAGATTTCAAGCCACACACTCACTCTTCCCAATTCTCTCTACATTTTGGGCGTGCATTTGACCCCACCATGTCCTTCAGTTTACAGATTTCCTTCACCGTTAAGTCATGTTTCTACCATCTTCTTCAGCTCTGTTCTATTCGTTCCTAAATTACCAGAGATGCCATTCCACAGCCGCTCATGCCCTAGTTCTCTCCAGGCTTGATTATGCAAATGTAGTTTACTTCAGGCTCCTTGTCTCTGCCTTAAAACATCTTCAAATCATTCAAAATGTTGCACTGAAACATATTCATGGCTCTCGCAGGACCGATTATCTCACTTTACTTTGCATCCTTCATCACTGGCTCCCTGTAACTTATTGGTTAAAGATCAAACTTCTAGTAATCAGCCATAGAACCTTTTACACTGGCTCCCCCCACCCCCAAAACTTGCTTTCACCCCTCTTCTTCCCGGCCTGCCTAAACAACATGGGCCCGATATTCAAAAGACATTTACATGGTTTACAGACAGTTAATGCCGTTGAATATCCCTAACTAACGCTACTATATGTCCCGATGCCAACTACTTAACATCGGGGTGTGTCATGGACGTTCTGGGCTAGAGCAGAGGTGGCGAGAGTTGCTAACCAGGTAGTGGTGATATTGCACCACTATCCGATTAGCGACCTGAGGGTAAACCTAGGTGCTGCAAAACCTGGTCTAGTTTTACCTGCAGGAGCTAACCTGGCAGCGGTACAATATGGCTCTGGGGCATGTGCGGCAAACCCAGATATTCAATGCTAGGGTCGCATATGACTCTGGCATTGAATATATAGGGTTAGAGGTCCGTGAGGATGACTATGCATCTGTAGCAGTGCATAGCCAGCTCAATTCAATATCGGGCCCCATATTAACATACTCTACCTTCCTCCAGCAAACAGTCTATCATACTACCAATCGGCAATCTTTTTTCTATGCTGCTCCTCTGCTTTGGAATTGTTTACCTCCTCACCTCTGCTCAGAATCACAATATAAATGTTTTAAAACACAACTTAAAACCTTTTACTATATCATCCTTCCAGTCCAGTCCAGACACATGGGTTGTGCCTCCCAACCAGCAGATGGAGACTGAGCATGAGAAGCTTTGTCGATGTCACCTACTAAGGGATCTGTGCATCAGGAGGCTTGCCAGTATTGCTCAGTCTCCAGCAGATGGGGGGCTTCCTGTGCATCTGATCCATACAGTAGGGCTGATTGGAGTTGCTTAGGCCAGGAGTACAGAGTTGAATTGAGCTGGTAGTCAGAAGATTTAAATTAAAGGGAAATTAGTGGTTTTCGTTTGAGAGCTGAATCTTCTGCTATGAGGGGACATAGGATGAGGGTGAAAGGGGATAGACTCAGGAGTAATATGTGGAAATATTTCTTTTTGGAAAGAGTGGTAGATGAGTGGAGTAGTCTCCCAGTGGAGGTGGTAGAGATGAGGACAGTATCTGAATTCAAAAAAGCATGGGTCAAACACAGAGGATCTCTAAAGGGAAAAAAGGGGACTGTTGTAGGGGTTGATATGGAAGGGCAGACTAGATAGGCCATGTGGTCTTTTTCTGCCGTCATACACCCCAGGGACAAATGGATCACAGTGGGTTCTGGTAGATTGCGACCTGTAACACACAGACATCCTATGCATCAAGAGAGATCACTGCATGATGCTTCCTCTGCCTTGCCTAATAAGGACGGGGAACTGAGGGAGGAATTGACTGCAATGAAACACACCTGTTCTAAGATACAAACTGAACAATGTCCACCACAACTCCAACAAAGAATCAAACACCCCAGGAATAAATGGATCACAGTGGGTTCTGGTAGATTGCGACCTGTGACACAAAGACATCTTATGCATCAGGAGGTATCCCTGCATAATGCCTTCTCTGCCTTGGCTAATGAGGATGCCCAATCCAAAGAAACTGAAGGACCCTTAAATGAGACAGACAATGCCCAGTCTCCTGCTAGAGGACCAAATATGAAGAAAACCTCACCAAACAGCAAACTATTATTATTGTTAGTAGTAGTAATTATTATTATTATTAATAATTATTATTGGGGATTCCATCATCAGAGGCACCAACTTGGGAACAAAGTTTAGTGGAAAGAAGATAGTTAAGTGCCTCCCAGACTCTTCAGCCAGCAGGAATACAAACCAAGTTGTTGAAGTACTTAGAGCAGAAAGTGAACACAGATGTGGAAGGTCAAGCTCTGGACGTCACCCCCTGCAAAAGCAGAATAACATCAGAAGCGGCCACACTTTTAAACCACCCATCAAAAACAAGTGGGAAGATGTGGACAGAACATAAAGCAATGCAGAATACACACAAGCCAGTTAAATTCTGGAAAGCAATGAGTACAAATGCTCGAAGTATAGCCAACAAAATTCCGGACCTGGAAGCCCTAATGGTAGAAATGGATTTGGACATTGTGGCCATTACAGAAACTTGGCTTAATGAATCGCATGATTGGGATATAGCCATAGCTGGCTATAATCTATTCAGAAGAGACAGAGAAAATGGAAGAGGAGGAGGAGTAGCCTTGTATGTTAAAAGCAATATTAAAGCTACTGAAATGCAGGGATATCCAAGAATACAACCTAACCAAAGTTCTCTACAAATATAAAATCCAAAAACAAATTGAGAGAATATCTATTCAGAGCTAGCGTGTGTGAGTGTAGTGTAATGTTATGTCGGAAGTATAGCCATGAAGCGAAATTCACCTCTTGAAGCTAATCTTCCATTTTACTCAATTATGATTGAGCCCATTAAAGAGCTAACAATAAATAAGGTTAAAACACTACAAAAGTGCAACCAATAATCTCCGTGCAAAATGATTAATTTGCCAGAATAAAATGAACCACTAAAAGTCTATGCTGGAGCTCAAGACAGCCAGAATTTGGAGCAATAACTTATCTGAATCCAACCAAGTCCGGCGGTGAGCAGCAATCCTTAGTAGCAGTTTTTAAAGTCCATCCAGATAGACTTATGGTGATGTTGCCAGCACAAATTTCACAAGATAGCAGACACAGTACTGCGTTTCGGGCGAACAATATTTACACGCCCTGCTTCAACGCTCAGCACTCTGTACCGACAAACTTCTGTCTTCGTCTTCACCAGCCAAAAGAACGCCAATGCATGGTGAAGACGAAGACAGAAGTTTGTCGGTACAGAGTGCTGAGCGTTGAAGCAGGGCGTGTAAATATTGTTCGCCCGAAACGCAGTACTGTGTCTGCTATCTTGTGAAATTTGTGCTGGCAACATCACCATAAGTCTATCTGGATGGACTTTAAAAACTGCTACTAAGGATTGCTGCTCACCGCCGGACTTGGTTGGATTCAGATAAGTTATTGCTCCAACTTCTGGCTGTCTTGAGCTCCAGCATAGACTTTTAGTGGTTCATTTTATTCTGGCAAATTAATCATTTTGCACGGAGATTATTGGTTGCACTTTTGTAGTGTTTTAACCTTATTTATTGTTAGCTCTTTAATGGGCTCAATCATAATTGAGTAAAATGGAAGATTAGCTTCAAGAGGTGAATTTCGCTTCATGGCTATACTTCCGACATAACATTACACTACACTCACACACGCTAGCTCTGAATAGATATTCTCTCAATTTGTTTTTGGACTGAAATGCAGGGGGCATGGGGAAAAGAAGACGCGCACTGGATTGTGTTGGAAAGAGGAGATGGCACCGTTATTCATACTGCTGTAGTATACAGACCTCCGACATAAATTGAAGAGATAGATAACGAATTGATTATAGATATTGCCAAGATAGCCACAAAGGGAGAAGCGATCATATTGGATGACTTTAATCTACCTAATGTGGATTGGATAACTCCTTCTGGACATCTGGAAAGAAGCAAAAAAAATTGTGGATGCTCTCCAAGATGCATTACTTAGACAAGTGGTGATGGAACCAACCAGGGAAAGCTCAACGCTGGATTTAGTGCTCACCAACGGTGATAGCGTGTCGAATGTCTTTGTGAGTGCCCCTGTAAGCAGCAGCGATCATCACACGGTGTGGTTTGAGATAAAAGCCATGGTACAAGCCAATCATAGCAAGCTCAACGTCCTAAACTTCAAAAACACTGACTTCAATAAAATGGCCGAGTACCTAAAGGAGGAGCTGACAGGGTGGAAGGAGATAAGGGAAGTGGACTTGCAATGGGCTAACCTAAAGGTGGCAATAAAAGGGACAACGGATAAATATGTAAGAAAAGTAAACAAAAACAAGAGGAGAAGAACACCTATTTGGTTTTCCAAAGAAGTGGCTGCTCAAATAAAGACAAAAACCACAACTTTCGCAAAATTCAAAAGCTTGCAAACAGAGGAACACAGAAATGAATACAGGATCAAGCTCAAAGAGACAAAGAGAGAAATAAGGATAGTAAAATCAAAGGCAGAGGAAAAGATGGCTAAAGATGTGAAGTGTGGCAACAGAACTTTCTTCAGGTATATTGGGGAAAGGAGGAAGATCAGAGGTGGAATTGCAGGACTCAGAAGTGCTGGGAACGCACTCGTGGAAAGTGACATTGAAAAAGCGAAATTTCTAAACAAATACTTCTGCTCTGTTTTTACCAAAGAAAGTCCTGGAGGAGGACCACCTGTGACTCCCAAATATAAAAATATGAATGAAGTAGATACCACACCATTCACAGAAGATGAAGTGTTAGAACAACTTGCAAAGCTGAAAGGGGACAAGGCTATGGGACCAGATGAGATACATCCCAGGATACTGAAAGAGCTCAGAGGTTCTTGCAGGGCCGTTAAAGGATGTTTTCAATAGATCCTTGGAAACAGGAGAAGTTCCTCAGGACTGGAAAATGACTGATGTCGTATCTCTACACAAAAGTGGTGACAGAGAAGACGTGTCAAACTACAGGCCTTTGAGCCTTACCTCAGTGGCGGGAAAAGTAATGGAGGTGCTCCTGAAAGAGCGAATAGTGAACTTTCTCAAAGCCAACAGGTTGCAAGATCCGAGGTAACATGGATTCACCGAAGGACGATCTTGCCAAACAAATCTGATTGAGTTCTTTGACTGGGTGACCAGGGAGCTAGATCAGGGGCATGCGATGGATGTCATCTACCTGGATTTCAGCAATGCCTTTGATACTGTTCCTCATAGGAGGCTTATCAATAAACTCAGTAGCTTGGGGATAGATCCCAAGATGGTAAATTGGATCAGAAATTGGTTGAGTGACAGACGACAGAAGGTGATGGTACATGGAGCTCACTCGGATGAAAGGAAGGTGATTAGTGGGGTGCCCCAGGGGTCGGTCCTGGGCCCGGCACTGTTCAATGTATTTGTGAGTGATATTGATGAAGGACTGCATGGAAAAGTCTGTCTTTTTGTAGATGATACGAAAATTTGCAACAGAGTGGACTCCCCTGAGGGAGTGGATAACATGAGAAATGATCTACAAAAGCTGGAAGAATGGTCTGATGCTTGACAGTTAAGATTTAATGCGAAGAAGTACAGTGTCATGCACTTGGGTAGCAGAAATCCAAGGGAAACACACGCGATAGGGGGCGAGAGATTGGTGTGCATGGATCAGGAGAAAGACCTTGGAGTGATTATTTCTGAAGATCTCAAGGTGGCAAAACAGTGTGACAAGGCGGTGGGAAAAGCCAGGAGGATGTTGGGCTGCATACGAAGAGGAATTAGCAGAAGAAAGGAAGAGGTACTTATGCCACTGTACAAGTCACTGGTGAGGCCTCACTTGGAATACTGTGTTCAGTTTTGGAGACCATAACTTGCAAAGGATGTAAAAAGAGTGGAAACTGTTCAGAGGAAGGTGACCAAAATGATTTGGAGCCTGCGTCAGAAGCCTTATGAGAAGAGACCTAAACATGTACACTTGGGAGGAGAGGAGGAACAGGGGAGATATGATTCAGACCTTTAAATACTTAAAGAAAAATAATGAACAAACAAACCTCTTCCAAAGATGGAGAAGCTGCAAAACTAGAGAGCATAATATGAAGCTACAAAGTGGTAAATTGAAAGGCAATGTCAGGAAATACTTTTTCACAGAAAGGGTGGTGGATGTATGGAATGCCCTCCCTACGGAGGTGGTGGGGGCAAACACAGTGACGGAGTTCAAGAGGGCATGGGACACACACAGTGGATCCCTTTACAGCAACAAGAAAATATCAAAATAAACTGAACCATCAAATTCCTCAACAAATAGGGGTGTCCTACATGGAGTGGTGGGTTCACCCCTAAGCAATGACATGGGGAGGGGTGGCCCGCACAGAGCAGCAGGTGCACCTACTCTTGACATTGTACTGGGCAGACTAGATGGACCATACTGGTCTTTATCTGCCGTCATTTACTATGTTACAATGTTACTATGTTCTGTTTCTATGATATGATCAGAAAGAGCCCAAAAAAAAGGGGGACAGCAAAAGAAAGAAAAAAGAACAAGAAAACTTTCTGAAGGAAATTGATTGAACTGGGCCTTCAAGGGGCTGCCTCCTTGCAGCGAGTGACTGCAAACCATGCTCAGATGGTGATAGCCCTGCTTCTGGCGGGTGGATACCTGGGATCCCCGGGTCCCTCCCCCAGATTCTGCCCGTGAGTGCCTGTTGAAGTGCGGTGAGTGTTGTGTCCCTTTTTCTCCCTTTCGTTCTGCCATTTCTTTGCCAGATCGTGTCTGCTCCAGGGGTAGTGCACACACTCAGGTCCAGCTTTACTGGTTGGAGTTCAGGAAGGGGTCTTCTTACATGATCAGCTGGGGAGTTAAGAGCCTTGTGATGCCTGCCTCAAAGCCCATATGCGCTGCCTGCGGGGCACTCTGGGGCATGGTATCAGCAACTGGGCTCTGCTGTTTGTGCTCTGAGAAGAGGCCTCTCATCTCCTGCATGGCTCTTCTTTGGCAGAAAAGGCAGCCATTTTTGAGTCACAGGGAGGCAGGAAAAGCTCAGGAGAAAGCGACCAAGAGCTCTGGGGCAAAGGCTAAGGTCAAAAAGCAGCATACTGGAGACATTGTCAAAGAACAGGATGCAGGGATACCATTTTTCCTTGTTCATATTCCTGCTTCACAAGGCCTTCTGCTTGAAGCAGGGCTGGGGCTTCAGAGTCCATAGCTGGGGAGTTAAGGGCCCTGACAGAGGTGAATGAACCAGCCTCTGTGGGATCCCAGTTTTTAGAGGACACCTATGAGCCAAAGGAGGAGAGGGATGGACACCTTTCGGCCGATGAGCCCATGATGGTGAGGGTGTTCCGCCAGGAAGAACTGGCTACCTTCATCTCGTGCTCCCAGGCGGCTCTCAATATGTCAGTGGGGCTGGCAGCGGAGGAGCTCGCTCTTGAGGATCCCTTGCTGCAGGGGTTTTCCCTATGCACAAGGCGATCAAAAAAATGATTGAGGCCGAGTGTGATTGCTCCCTGAGTGTGGTCTGGGGGGAGGGGGGTGCAGACAATGGCTTGCTTGTACCTGCTAGTTCCAGAGTAAAAGGAACTCCTCAAGCTCCCCAAGGTGGACTCCTTGGTGGCTGTGGTGACCAAGAAGACCGCCATTCCGGTGGAAGGTTGGGCTACACTTTGGGATGTGTAGGACTGCAGGCATTTGAGGCTAATGCTCTTACACTGCAGACCTCCATTTGTGGGGCCTACGTGACCAGGGAAGTGTCTCCACTGGGCACAGAGCTTGTTGAACTCAGACATGGGGACTGAGGCGGATCTGTTGGAGTCAGGAGCCGTGTATTTGGTAGATGCCTTTTACAGCCCGGATCGGGTCTCTTTGAAGAAAATAGCTTCCGTGATGGCCGCTCAGCAACTCCTCTGGCTCCGAAATTGGTCTGTGGACATCTCTTCGAAGCTTTGGCACACCAAGCTGCTATTCAAGGGCAAACTCTTGTTCAGGGAAGCCTTAGAGAAATTGGTCAAGGATCTTGGGGACTCCAAGGGTGTGCGCCTCCCAGAGGATAAACCTAGAGGAACCAAGACAGCAGGGGCTCCGAGGGGGCAGCTGCGGGACTTTTGTAGGTTCTGTGCTATCTGTTTTGCTCTGTTTCAAAGAGGGCACTATCCCTCCAGGGAATCCACCCTGCAGTGCGTGGTGGAGTGTCTGCAGAGCCTAGGTTGGGTGGTGAACTTCGACAATAGCCACTCGATACCCTCTCAGTAACTGACTTACTTGGGAGCATGGTTCAATACCAGAGAGGGGTTAGTCTTCTACCTTCGGAGTGCGCCGACAAGGTGTGCGAGCAGGTGTGGCGGTTCCTCATGGCAGGGAGGCACTCAGCTTGGCATTACCTGCAGCTCTTTGGCTCCATTGCAACACTGAAGATCTAGTCCCCTGGGCTTGAATCCACATGCGGCCTCAGCAACATGCTGTTTTGCATGCTAGTTCCCTCAGTGGGATCCACTGTCTTGGCAGTTGCCGTGCCCCAAGGAGGTGCGGCTAAGCTTGGGGTGATGGCTTTCCTCACCGGCCCTGTCAGTGGAGCTGCTCCTGGAGACTCCAGCCAGGTGATTGTGAAGACTGACACCAGTCTTGGGGGCTGGGAAGCACATTGCCTGGCTCAGTTCACCCAGGGACAATGGTCAGAGGAGGAGTCAATATGGTCTGTTAACTGGCTGGAGTTGAGAGCAGTAGTCCGGGTGCTGCTGCATTTTGAGCACCTCCTCTGAGGGCAGATGGTGCAAGTCTTCTCAGACAATGCAACAGCGATGGCATACATCAACTACCAGTGGGGTACAGCCAGCACAGCGCTATGGGAGGAGATGTCCTTGCTCTTCCACTGGGCAGAGGAGCATCTCCTCGCTCTCTTGGCAGCGTATGTGGCACGAAGGAGAATGTTCAGGTGGACTTCCTGAGCTGCTACTGGGTGGACCCTGCGGCATAGTCCCTACAGGACTCCATATTTCAGATGCTGGTACGGTGGTGGGGCCAACCATTGATGGATCTGATGGCCTCGGCAGCTAATGCCAAGGAGAGTCTGTTTTACGGCAGGAGGCAGGAGCCATGCTGGAGGGACTCAATGTACTAGTACAGCCATGGCCACAGGAGGAGGTCCTGTATGTATTCCTGTCCTGGCCCCTCATTGGGCATGTGCCCCACAGGATAGGGAGGCACTGAGACCTGGTGCTCCTGATCACCCCGGATTGGCCATGGAGGCTATGGCATGCAGACCTGGTGCATCTGAAAGTGGAGGCTCTGTGGCACCTCCCGGTGAAGGACAACCTGTTGGTCCAGGGTCCGTTGTGTATGCCCCAGGTGGATCGATTCTCACTTATGACTTGGCTCTTGAGAGGGCTCTGAGCAGGTGGTGGCGATGCTTTTGAAAGCTCTGAAGCGGTCCACTTCCTTGTCATACATTCAGATTTGGAGAGTCTTTGAGGAATGGTGTGGGTCAAGGGGCCCTTGCTGCCTCAGTACCACAGGTTTTAGCATTTTTGCAGGCTGGAGTGGAGAAGGGTTTGGTGAGGTTGATGAAGAACTTGGGAAGGTTTGCCCAGAGGCTCCCAAAATTGAGATTTAGGAGTGAAGGCCTTGTGTGGAGCATGGAGATGCCCTCGAACAGCTAAGTATTCAGGTAGTGCCTGAACCTCCTATGAATTCCAGCCTAAGCAGGACCCACTTTTTCAGAGCTTTTGGTGGTCCTGAGATTCATCTGTGGCCCCTTCTAGAGTCAGTAAGGCCCAACAATGAGATTCATCTTTTAGAGCCTGTTTTGGTTATTTTTGTGGTGCTCAGGCAGATGGTGTTCAACGACGCTCTACAACATCACCTGCAGTTGCAGGCTTTTCTACCTGTCCCTTCCACAGAGCAGGGTGAGGTCAGTTATTCTGTCTACTTCATAGTAGCCACAATGAGTAGCTTCCTCCGGCTTTTTCTGGACCTGAAGGTGGTGAGTTCCAAGATTTGAGTCCTTTCCCACATGGAGACTGTTAAGCCAGTCATTGCTTTAATCTGGCAAGTGAAACTTCTCACCCCCCTAGATCTGAATGAGGCCTAATTTTTTATTCCCATCTGAGAGCAACCTTGGGTGGTTTCTTCTCGTCTGTGTCCTGGGCCTCCATTTCCAGTTACAGGCTGTATCCTTTGGCCTAGCCATGGTTCCTTGTCCCTTCTCAAAGGTCATGGTTGAAGCGTCCTGTGCAAGCACAACCTCCCCGCACTTGGATGACTGTCTGATACAGTAAGACTGTCTGAAAGAGTCCAGGGCTGGCAGAGCTTTAGTGCTCCACTGTTTATTATAACTGGGTTTGATGATCAACTATCTCAACAGCAGTCTGATCCTTTCTGAGGACTTGCAGTTCCTCAGAGCTCGGTTTGGCCCTCTCCTGGGTCGGATTTTCCTCACGTTTGAGAGGTCTCTCAAGTGGCAGAAGCAGTCAGCTTTCCCCAGTAGATCATGAAGCAGTATCCTGGTGGTTACAGTCTGACTATCTGATGAATGGGATGCATATGGAAGGACAGGATTGGGTAATAGCCTAAATAGTTAGTCAGTCCATTGTCTAGGTCAGTTTGTCCAGGGACTCTGTTCCCCTCAAGAGACCTCCGAGCTGATTAGTTGATTGGAAGCCAGAGCAGTCCACATGGATCTGGAGAGGTCTTTCTTCTGGTGGGCAAAGCAATCCGAACATTCTTAGGCAATGCATCCACTGTAGTGTATATCAGCAAGGAAAATGGGACTTACAGTGCTAGAGTGGTTCTTGAAGTGGTAGCACTGTCACTGAACACAGGAGCACTTTCATTGTTTTGTCAGCAGTCCACATACCAGGAATCGATGACATGTAGGTCAACCTAGGAGGCAGAACACTTTGGTTCCCAGCAAGAAGAAGCTCATCCCCTGGGCTGCAGGGAGTCTGTTTTGGTGTTCAACTGCTTCTGTCTCCTTGTGGACTGTGCTGTATCCCTTCCACCTTATCCAGACTGTCATTCTGCCCTTCTCAGATGAGGATCTTCAGAAGGGCCCTTCTTTACAGATGTGGAGGGCATTGGTGCAATACCTGGATATTGCTGTTTCTTCCATCAGTTGAATTGTCTTTTGTCCTCTTCAGCAGTTCGAGGAAAGGACAGGCAGCAGCCACATCTTAGATTGCCCACTGGATTAAGGAAGTCATTACTTCAGCATACCTTCTCAATGGTAAGCATGTGCCAGAGGGAGGCAGAGCTTACTCCACTAGAGCACAGCAGGCCTCCTCCTGGGTGGAATCTATCTTGGTGTCTCCAGAGGACAGCTGTGAGGCGATTACCTGGTCTTCTCTGAGCATCTTTGTGAAGCTTTACAGGTTGCATGTGGGGACTGGAGCAGAGGGCACCTTGAGTAGAGAAGTTCTTTCAAGAGCATCTGCTTCCTACCACCTTGGGTCCTGAGTACTTGGGCACATCCCATACATCTGGACTGGTCTAGTAGGATGATAAGGAAAGATAAATTTTATATACCTGATAATTTTCTCTCTTTGAATCCTGCTGGACCAGTCCATGACCTGCCCTGGAAGACTCTTTCTACAGGCTTGAGAGTCCGGCTGCCATTGAGTGTCTTGTCAGTATTATGTTCTGACGTAGAATTCATTATGGTAAGAGCAAAAAATATGTGTTCAAATTAACTGTTCCAAATTTGGGTTGTTAATTACTAATGTTATTTGTTTCTGAGTTTTCAATCTTTTTTACTGCTTTGGAATTGTCATACTGCCTTCTCTCAGTGCTGCACCAGAAGATGTACCTAGTAATGACATCACTGAAAGTTGTTCAGGTCTGCCTCCACCTGCTGGCAAGGAATACACTTATCTGTATTTGTCTACCAGGATTCAAAGAAAGAAAATGATCAGGTATGTAAAATTTCTCCTTTTAGCGGATAGCTTATCATGTTATCTTTAAAAGCACTTGTACAGCACAAAAAATATATAAATTAGCTAAGTTACAAAGTCGTGTGCAAGACATTGGGTTTTTCAAACAATTACTCTTTTAGCGTCTCTCACGTATACTTGTTTGCATTAATAGTAAACATATAAAACAGTCTGTTTTATAGCAGATATCAGGAGAAGGAACACTGACAGCACTGATACTTTTTTTAAAATTTGATTGCAGTTGAGATCTTGCTTATTCTGAAATTTAATCTTCATCATAGCTCTCATACAGAGAGTAGAGTCTTACAGGCCTATATCCAGTACAGAGAGTAGAGTCTTACAGGCCTATATCCAGTATTCCTATGCTCGCAAAGATCATTGAGAAAATAGTGCATAGGCAATTACAGGACCATATCGATTCTGCTGCCCCACTAGATCCATGCCAACATGGATTCAGGGAGTCAGATGGAGTGGAAACATTACTCACCACCCTTTTCAACAACATAATTGCCGGCATTGACAACATCCGGTATGGTTTCGCACTCATTTTTCTAGATATTGCATCAGCTTTCGACTCAGTATGCCATGAGATACTGCTCATCCGGCTAAGAGAGAAAAAGGTATCAGTGGAACGGCCCTCGAATGGTGCAAATCATATTTGTCCGGAAGATGGCAGCATGTGTGGGCAGACGGGACTAAATCTGAACCATTTCAGCAAAGTCAAAGGGTGCCGCAAGGATCCTCTCTATCATCCTTGATGTTTAACATATACATCCAACCCTTATGCAACATCATTAGATCTTTCAATGTCAGTTTTATGATATATGCTGATGATGTCCTGTTATACATGCCAGTATCCTTGGAGAAAATGGACCTCGCCCCTCTAACCAACTGTTTCAACGCCATATCGGAATGGCTACTCCCACAGAATCTGCGAATTCAGCACAGGAAGACCGAGGTCCTCTTCATCTCGAGGAATCTGAACTTCATACCACCCAACTGTGTAAAGGTAAATGAGGCCGAACAAGTAAAACCCACCATACGATACCTTGGAGTGACTCTGGCTCAAAACCTCGACATGAAGAAGCACATAGCCAACACCGTAAAAGCAATCTATTTCAAAATCAGATCTCGCAGACACCTACGCCCGTTACTCGATCCAAATGATTTCCGTACCGTTTGCTGTGATACCACCTTGATTATTATGATAAGGCGGTTTAGAAATACTGTTAAATAAATAAATAAATAAAATAAATTTACCAAGCCCTGATCATTCCCCACTTCGATTACGCAAACTCCATACTGCAAGGGCTCCCCCAATCCACTCTTAACCCCCTGCAACTTGCTATGAATAGTGCAGCGAGGGTGCTGTTCGGGTCATCCAGGAGAGACCATGTTATACCCCTCCTGAAACAGTTACACTGGTTTCCCATTCAAGCCAGAATTATTTTCAAGACATTGCTTATCACCTTCAAAGCTGTCAAGGGGCTCTCCTCCTCCTCCCTATCTGATCTCATCCAACCAACTGCACCCAACAGACACAGAAGAACCGCAGAGTTAAATATGCTGACAGTCCCAAAAGATATGACGAGATGCAATGCGACAACAGCTAGCAGGGCTTTCAAACTCTGTGCCCCAAGACTCTGGAACACCCTACCGACACACATCAGGGCAATCCCCAATCTGAGCCAATTCAGGAAGGCCCTTAAACACTTCCTGTTCACCAAATATTTCACAAACCATACCGAATCTCAGCTTCACCCAAATATCGATGACATCATCAACAATAGCAGTCAGTCAGGCAAGCCCTCTCAACATGTCGCCCCAACACTTTAAACCACCATGCAGTCTCCCGTTTTTGCAACTCTGTACTTGTAAATAGTTTCCCCCGTTATCCAGGTTTCTACTTCCTGTTAATTGTAACACCAGACATATGTAACTTGTCGGATGTTTTCTGTTCCATCTAAACCGCGCTGATGTCGAATAGTGCGGTATATAAGAAATGTTAATAAATAATAAATTAATAAATAAATATACAGATATGGTTCCACAAGATAAATGTGAACTAATATCAAGTTATGTGACTATATGTCATAAATATTGATTGTGAACATCCTGACCAAATCAGTTTGAGAACCATGAGTGCCAAACTTGACAACCACTAGATATTGTCTTTTCACCTTCTCCTTTAATCTATATTGTAATCAGAAAGGTAAAGGAGGGAAAACGTGTAATGATAGGTGATCTCTACTGACTCGGAAGGGATTATTTGTGGACGGCTGAAATTCCTTGGTCAAAGAGTTCCTTCTTTCCAATCCTTCCTGACCCCTCCATGGGTTCAGCATGCCACATAAATGCTTAGTATTTCAGACGTTTGGCTTGGTTCTTAAAAAAATGCAAGATCTCTTCCAAAATCTCTTCTTCTATTCTCTTCTCTTGCAGACAACCTAAGTTCTATTGTATTTATGTTATTCTTTCTCATGGTATTCTAGATCCATTCATTCCACATTTATCCTTTTTCTCAGAAACTAGAATTGGTTTAGTCAAGGATTATTTTTGAGCATTGTGAGGGTCCAAAAAGCAGCAATTCCTATTTTGGAGAGAAAAAGCAGTTATTGCTCTGCCAGGACTTGCCCTTTGGAAGGTAATTTTATAACTCCTCATCTAGTTAACACATGCATTTTATGCCTATTTTATGAAGACAAGTACATGCATGCTCTACTTTATAAAATACTAGCATAAGTGTCAGAGAACATGCCGTAAATCAAGGTGCAATGATTACACCAGCAATGACTTTTCTTAAATCGGCAATCTAGCCTTTCATTTCGACCAACCAAGATCAATAAGCAGTCTCAGGAGCTTCTCGGAAGTGAGAAGAGGGGAACTCTGATCTTGCCCTGTTTGCAGTGTCTGATGATGTGGTCTGGTCACTTTGCCCATCTGACACTACGGTAGAGTAAAACGCCTTACGCTCAACCGTTTTCCTCTTGCTCACCATATCTTTCAGTGCCCACCACTTATGATAACCATATTCAATCATTTCAGTCAAAGAATACCACAGGAGAACTCAGCAAGGAAATTACATCACATCTCCATGGAGTAACAAAGTCGTTTGCCATTTTTGCTGATGTCACACCTCCCATTTGATGTCACCACTCCTTTTCAAAAATTTTTTTTAATGTTATTTAGGGTCAAAGACAACATGAAAACATGTGACATGATGTTGTCATTTCCCATATTTCAAATGAATGCACATCCCTAGTGATAACATGGTTTACAGTGCCTGTGGGTTGTTTTCAGAAGAAACGCTGAGAATACAAAGCTCCTATGGAAAACCACAACCTTAGCAGGTAGCAGCAGCATCATGTCTGTGAGCGTGCAATTTTTGCTCTCTGCACTCTTTAAAGACCCACATTTTTTCATGGTTTTGGAAAACATTTGCAGCTATTTGCTAAGCACCAGCATTACACATTTTGACGTGCTTTCTTTTTTCTCTAGTCCAAAATACTTTGCAAGGTCTGGCATACTGTCCAAAGACTTGTTTGGCACACAGAGGCATGCATTTAGTGCCATGAGAAATCTGTGTACACTGTGTGCGATTATTGAATGTTTTCACTTCCCTGAAGACATTAGCCAGCTGCTGAGCAGGTTCAGTAACAGCTTCTGCTCTGGTACAGGGCTAAACCGAATGAACCAGAGGCATGCCATAACCCCCAACTCATACTGATTGTATGACCCCATTTGCTGCAATCTCTGTCACTGACATGTTAAAAAGCATTCAAGACAGTTGATGCCAGAAGAAAAGGAAACGTAGTCATGAGTCTCAGGCATCATAATCCCAAATAATACAGGAGAAACCCATAATTTTTGTTTTCTCATTGAAGATGGAATAAAATTAAAGTGGGTCAAAGCTTTCACATTTAAGGATGTTTTCAATGGTATAGACAAATCTTTGGAATAGTTTGCCTGAAAGTGTTTGGAGGGAAGCAGATTATTTATGCTTTTGCAAGGGGGCTGAGTCATGATTATGGATTGAGGGGTAGAAATGTTGGACGGAGGGCTGATTTAGAAATATAGATTGTATTAGAATAAGAGGATGCTGGAGCAAAGGTTTTAATGGTTGTTCCTTATCGTCACTCCAGTCCAGTCCCTTTACTTCTGGGTTACGCAACCCTTCCAGCAGCTTGGAGGCTGAGCCCAACCTTTTTGGGGATGGAGCGGTATAAATACCACTGGGACCACCCACCAACTCCAGTATTCTCAGCCTCCAAGCAGCTGGAGGGTTCCGTAAGCCAAGGGCTTACTGGAGCCTTTAACATACTTTTAATTTAATTTTAATTTAAGTTGACTTTAATTTTAATCTTAGTTAATCTCTGTTTTCTTTGATTTCTATTTGTCTGAAAGAGGAGAGATCCTGCTCCTTTAAATCTTTCCTTCTCCCTCCTTCCTCCCCCCCCGCCCCCCCTCTCTCTCCGGCGGACAGAGGAAACTTTCAATCGCTGTAGGTGATCGGGTTTACCTCAGCAGAAGATCTCCTGGCGGCAGTAAAGAGAACCGCATAGCCTCCTTTCCCCCGCGGGCGCAGCGGTTCTCCTCGGCCTTTACAACTTGGGCCTACCTTGCCTCGCGCCGAAGCCCTCGGGTGGCTGAGCGCTAGAGGCGGCAGCAGGACGTTCCCTCTAGCCTCCCGGCTTGGTCCTGCAGCCTAGGAGCGTTGGGCTTGTTCCCCGCAACAAAGCCCGTCCTGGAGTAGGCTTTGCAAGCGGGTAAGGAGATTCCGGCGGACGCGCCGACCGGCTAGAGCTCCACGTGGCCGCGGCCTGCCACGTGTGAGCCGCCGGAGCGCAGCGGTCTTCCGCGGAGCATCGCGTTGTTGGAAGTCCTGCTAAACGCAAGTACTGGGGAGCATTTTGGCAAAGGGGATTAGTTTAGGCTTCTGCCTGTTTTTTTTGTTTCTTTCCCTTTTACTTTAATCTACTGTTTCCACCTCTCCCTGGTAGTAGCTTGCAGGCTAGGGTGGGGGAGGTAGGGGTTCATCTTGGGCTGCCTCCATGCTGGAAATTTGGCACTCCTTTTAGTTTCATTTTAATTTAATAATTTTACAATTTAAATCTAATTTTAATTTTATTATATATAAGTCCTGTTTATTGAGCAAGCTCCCCGGTTTGCGAACAGTTTCATTCTATTGCCTGGGTCGGGTGATCGCAAAGAGAAGCCCCAGCTCTTCCCCATGGCATCCAAACCACGCTGCCCCTCCTGTGGAACTCGCAGGGGGACCTCCGCAGAGGCCGGAGTCTGCAGGAGCTGTGCCGCGGAGGCCGCCTCGGTGGAACAGGAAATTAACCTGGCCATGCTGCAGCCCTCCCAGGGATCAGGAGACCCTCTAGAAGGGGAGGGGGGATCCCAGTTCCCTATCTCTACCCCTTCGGACCTACCCACGCCCCCACTGATTCTTCCCTCCCCTCCCTCTAGTGCTGGGGGGGGCTGGAGATTTTTTCTCCCCTGATTTCATCCTCTTACTTCACAAGGCCTACTTTCTGCGTAAGCAGGGCTCAGGGGCAGAAGAGGTTGCCCCGCCAGTAGAGGTCAAATCTTCTAGTTCCCTCGGGGCTACCCATCAGGAATCCGGTATCCCTCCTAAGCGCCCACGTCTGGGGGGCGAAGAACTACTAGCATCCATGTCCCAGGAGACTCCTGAGGAGGACAGCTCGGTTAAGGACTTGGATGAGGATGAGGAGGAGCTGGAAGAGGGAGAGATCCCGGAAGAGGATCAATCACGGATAGTTAGAGTTTTTCGCCGAGAGGAGCTCCCGGCATTAATTAATGAATCCCTAAAAGTCCTCAGTGTCGTCACAGACCTGCCAACACAGGAAGAGGCGTTGGAGGATCCCTTAATCCAGGCCATTAGGAGATCCCAGAAGGTTTTCCCTGTCCACAGGGTCGTGCGCCAGATGATCCAGGAAGAATGGGACCAACCAGAGTCAAGCTTAAGGGGAGTCAGGACCATGTCTCGCTTATACCCTCTCCCAGAGGCAGATAAAGAACTGCTAAAATCCCCCAGGGTGGACGCAGCGGTATCAGCAGTTACTAAGAAGACGACAATCCCAGTTGAGGGCAGTTCGGCCTTAAAAGATGCACAAGACAGAAAGTTGGATACGCTCCTGAAGCAAGCCTTTGATGTAAGCGCTCTCGCCTTACAGGCCTCCGTGTCGGGAGCTTGGGTGGCTCGGGCCTGCTTACGGTGGGCCCAGCAGCTCCAGACAGAGGGCTCAACGGGCGAAATACAGGCCAACTCGGCCAGGGTGGAATCCGGAGCGGCCTACTTGGCAGACAGTCAGTATGACCTCATCAGAAGCCTAGCCAAGAACATGGCTTCTCTAGTGGCGGCCAGGCGGTACCTGTGGCTACGAAATTGGGCAGCTGATGCTTCCTCGAAGTCACGCTTGGGTCGTCTCCCCTTTAAAGGGAAACTCTTATTTGGGGAGGATTTAGAGAAGCTAGTTAAGGACCTGGGTGAGTCTAAGGGAGGCAGACTCCCGGAAGATAGACCAAAACAAGGGCGCCACCTTGCCCCTGTGCGCACACAGCCTAGGGACCCGCGGAGATTTCGACCATCCTAGTCAAATTCCTTTCCCAGGGGCCGTTTTCCCTGAAAGGGTCAGGGCTTCAGAGGTTTTCGAGGGGCAGGTCGGGGCTTTGGTGCATCCTCCTCCTCCTCCTTCTCGGGTCCCAGAAAACAACAATGAGATGACAGGGGTCCAGGGGGAAGGACGGCCGGTAGGCGGTCGCCTGAGGCTGTTTCTTCCCGCCTGGTCCCGAGTCACGTCCGATCAATGGGTCCTAGAGGTGATCAGAGAAGGTTATGCGCTCGAATTTGCAAAACAAATACTTCCAGCATTTGTTCAGTCTCCCTGCGGTTCTTCGGCAAAGAGGGCAGCAATAGAGGCAACTCTGGCCCGTCTAATAGCTCTAGGGGCGGTGGTCCCAGTACCACCAGACCAGTGCGGCTCTGGTCGGTACTCGATCTACTTCATAGTTCCAAAAAAGAAGGGATCATTTCGTCCGATCCTAGATCTAAAACAGGTCAACCGCTGCCTCAAGGTACCACACTTCCGGATGGAGACCCTACGGTCAGTCATTGCGGCCGTAAGGGAAGGGGAGTTCCTAACGTCCCTCGATCTGACAGAAGCCTACTTGCATATCCCGGTCAGGAAGTCCCATCAACAATTCCTGAGATTCGCAGTGCCAAGAGGCCACTTTCAGTTCCAGGCCCTACCCTTCGGCCTAGCTACGGCTCCCAGGACATTCACCAAGGTAATGGTGGTAGTGACGGCCTTCCTCAGGAAGGAGGGAATATTGGTGCATCCCTACTTGGACGACTGGCTGATCCGAGCAAAGTCGAAAGAGGAAAGTCAGGCGGCAACGACCAGAGTGATCCAAGTTCTAGAAGAATTGGGATGGGTCATCAATCGCCCAAAGAGCAGGATGACTCCCTCACAGGAGCTAGAATACCTCGGAGCAAGATTCGACACCCTCAGGGGCAGGGTTTTCCTGTCTCAGTCAAGATCAAGGGAGCTAAGGCTTCTAGTCACGCAGTTTCTATGCAGACGAAATCCCTCGGCATGGCATTATCTTCAGGTCCTGGGAACTATGGCGGCAGCGATAGAGGTGGTTCCATGGGCCAGGTCTCACATGCGTCCGCTGCAGCAGGCGCTACTACGTCGATGGTCTCCTCAGTCTCAGCCTCTGTCGATGCAGTTACCTTGCGCTCCGCGGACCAAACAGTCCCTCCACTGGTGGCAATGCCCAAGGAATCTGGACCGCGGGATGCCCCTCGAACCTCATCAGTGGCTACTATTGACGACGGACGCCAGCCTGACAGGCTGGGGAGCGCACTGCGAGGATCAGTTCGTCCAAGGCCGCTGGACACCGTTGGAATCACAATGGCCCATCAACAGACTGGAATTGAGGGCCGTCACCCTGGCACTCAAGGAGTTCACGACCTTAGTACAAGGAAAAGCAATCCGCGTCCTCTCCGACAATGTCACCGCGGTGGCATACATCAACCACCAGGGAGGCACCAGCAGTCCCGCCCTGGAGAAAGAGGCGGAAGCTCTTTTCCGGTGGGCGGAACTCAGGCTGCTGGCGCTGTCAGCACAGCATGTGGCGGGCGAGGACAACATCACAGCCGACTTCCTCAGCAGGTGCAAGATAGACCACGGAGAGTGGGAACTGGAACAGGAGACCTTCAACCAAATAGTGGCCCGGTGGGGTCTCCCAGTCATGGACCTCATGGCGCGTTTCTCCACAGCCAAGGTAGACAGATTCTTCAGCCGAAGGAAGGAAAGAATGTCCGAGGGCCTAGATGCCCTATCACAAAAATGGCCTTCGGAAGGTCTTCTCTATGTATTCCCTCCGTGGGCTCTGATCGGAAAGGTTCTCCAGAGGGTGGAGTCTCACCAGGGTTTGGTAATCCTCATAGCGCCGGATTGGCCTCGTCGCCCCTGGTATGCGGATCTGGTGAGGATGGTCACCGACCTACCTTGGCGGCTCCCTTGCAAGAGGGACCTGCTGAGGCAAGGCCCGGTGCGGATGCCTCACGTGGATCGATTCTCGCTTACGGCCTGGCTATTGAAAGGGCGTGGCTCCTAAAGCGAGGCTACTCAGGACCGGTAATCTCGACACTGTTGAAAGCTAAGAAGCGTTCGACCTGTCTGTCTTATGTAAGAGTTTGGCGTATCTTCGAAGCCTGGTGTGCAGAGCATCTTCGGAAACCCCTTTCGGCCTCTGTCCCGGAGGTTTTGGAGTTCTTGAAAGCAGGATTTGACAAGGGTCTGGCGCACAGCTCCCTGCGAGTCCAGCTGGCGGCGATCGCTTGCTATAGAGGCAAGGTCCGGGGCAAACCCTTAGGGGCGCACCCGGACGTCTCCAAGTTCCTAAGAGCGGTTAGTCGACTCCGTCCTCGACGGAGGTCGGTCATCCCCCCTTGGGACCTGAACTTGGTGCTGAATGCCTTGATCGGGGAACCCTTTGAGCCAGTGAAGAGAGCCTCCTTAAAGGATTTAACCCTAAAGACAGTTTTTCTGGTCGCCATTTGCTCGGCCAGGAGGGTTTCGGAATTGCAGGCACTGTCGTCTCAGCCCCCCTTCCTGACCTTCCTCAAGGACAAAGTGGTGCTGCGCACAGTTCCTTCCTTTTTGCCCAAAGTTATCTCTCCATTTCATGTGAACCAGACAGTTACCCTGCCCGCCTTCTCCACCAAGGGGCAGGAGGCTAGGGATAGCAAGCTGCGTCTCCTAGACGTCCAGAGGGCCTTGAAACGTTACCTCTCTCGCACAGCACCATTCCGAAAGTCCGACCGCCTGTTCATTCAGTTCGGGGGTCCACACAAAGGGGAGGCGGCGGCCAAGGCCTCGATCTCCAGGTGGATCAGAGAGGCGATTGCCTCCGCCTACATCCTGAAGGGGAAGCAGGTTCCAGTGGGGCTGCGGGCCCACTCCACGCGGGCTCAGGCGACCTCTTGGGCGGAATTCAGTCTGGTCCCTCCGCTGGATATTTGTAGAGCAGCGACTTGGTCCTCGCTGCATACCTTCACCAAACACTATAGACTGAATGTGCAGAGTTCAGCGGACGCCCGGTTCGGTCTAGCGGTGCTTCAGGCCGGTATGCCGGACCCCTCCCAGGGTTGAACTGCTCTGGTACATCCCAGAAGTAAAGGGACTGGACTGGAGTGACGATAAGGAAATAGTAATTAGATCTTACCTGCTAATTAGTGTTCCTGAAGGAACGACAGTCCAGTCCCTGATCCCACCTGGTCCGGCAACCGATAAGACCTCGAGTTCATTGATCAGCATCGGACCGAGCGTAGGGCCGCTTCGGCAGGGAGCAGTGCAGGGGAAAGCCGGCTCGGGTAGAAGCAGCCATCCCCCCTGTCCGCCTCCATCCCTCCCCTCCTTCCCCTATACCTTATGGAAAAAAAAAAAAAAAGAATGACCGTTTGAATAGGTTTCTGTGTTATTGTTTTATGTTACGTTAAGTAGTTTTTAGGATGGAAGATCGTTAGGTCTGCTTTTTCATTAGAATACTGGAGTTGGTGGGTGGTCCCAGTGGTATTTATACCGCTCCATCCCCAAAAAGGTTGGGCTCAGCCTCCAAGCTGCTGGAAGGGTTGCGTAACCCAGAAGTAAAGGGACTGGACTGTCGTTCCTTCAGGAACACTAATTAGCAGGTAAGATCTAATTACTATTTTTTAAACAGGTAGTGCACATTATGAGTATGATATAACTTGGTTGTAGCATATTTGTAGAGGTGGTTGATGAGTTTAAAGAAATAAATAAATAACTACCAAAGTAGTCGTATCTGCCAAACAACTCGAGTATCTGCAACAGCAAAACAAGTTGGACACTGCAAACTTAGGGGATAGTTTTATAAAAGGGCGCCTGGATGGAATGCTAAAGAGATGCCTATTTTATGTCCATTTCATAAAGTCAGCAAGAAAAAAAAAGCACCTAGGACTGTCCCCAGTAGTGCACAAATCCTCATGCGCAGATTTACACATGCTCTGAGAAAGTGTGATCATGTGGAGAGATCCCTTAGGTTCTGTTCCTTTCCTTTAATTTAATTATAGCACTTATATTTCACCTTTGTCATCAGACTGATGTACAAAGCGCAGTATAAAAGTAATTGTTGTATAAAAAAATATCACAAAAAATATCACAAAAAAGCAGAAATAAAACACATCCTTAAAACTGACTGCCCTAATAAACAAAACCTCCTCACTACTAATTGGACTAAAATAGGCTACAGAGAACCATGTTTTCGTTTTATGATGAAATTGTATGTAAGTCTTCAAATTTTTCATGTCTGTGGGTAAATCATTCCATAATTTTGAGAGAACCTTCAAAAAACTCCAGTTCTTAATTTTAATCTGTTTAAAGGCTTTATTAGTTGACCTTTGATAAATTCTATCTAGTTGTTTGTTCTATGTACAACAGCTGTATCTATACTGTTATTGTTGGGTTCCATATAAACTGTCTTGAATTGCAGAAGGACGGTATATAAAAACTTTAAACAAATAAATAAAGGCCTGAGCAGATGGCAGTGCCAATAAACACTCAGAAGATGACCGCAAGATCTTAGAAGAATGGCGTGTAGTCAATTTCTCTGAAACATATTTAGGGCCTGCGCCTTATTTAGTAACCAGTCAAAGTCGAATAAAAGAGGTGTCGGAGCCAGCCTGTCCCTATATGTGCTATAAGTAGCTTTTGAAATCACCACAGCCTTTTAAGTAAATTCTTAGAAAAACTAATGTAAATCGCGTTGCAGTAATCCAGAGAATTTAAAACTGTCATTTGAACCACTAGACGAAAATTCTGGTCTCAAAGATGAGACCACACCTGTTTTACTAATGTCAATCTAAACCTTGCCCTGTGTACCATACTATTTACCTGAATATTGAGGGTCAGATTAGAATCTAATAAAATATCTAGTGTTTGCACTTCCTAGGACAGAGAAATACTATGACCCAGAATGTCTATCACTTTATAATCCAAAGAGCACAAGGGGTTTCCTATCCATAAGAACTGTTTTTGCTGCATATCAATCACCTAATTGCTTTATACATTCATTTAATGGATCCCTCAATTCCTGAAAAGTGCCTTTCATAGTCATACAAATCTGTACATCATCTGCATACATGTAAGGATGAAAGCCAAACTTTATAATTTGATCTTCCATTGGACTAAATTATTCATTTAAAAAAAAGCCAGGAGCTAACTGTGATCATTGAGGTACACTTATAATCACATCTTTTAGAAATAGACATGTACCTGAAAAAAAATCTTAAAGATCTGTTACTTAAGAGACTCAACCACTTCATTGCCTGATTCTGTACTCCCACTGTCTGTAATCCAGGTAAATAAATATCATGACTGATAGTATCAAAGGCAGAAGAGAGGTCAAGCAGAACCAAAATCCCACAACCCCTTCTGTTTTTCCACCTTCACATATTATCTAACAAAGATACTACCTCTGTATCGATACTAAACAGAATGGAAACCCGATTGTGTCCTATCCAGCCTTCCCACCTCTTCTAAATAATCTTGATGTTGAGTAGTCACACACATCTCAATAATCTTTGGCAACTGTCACCATGGCCAGCCCCAGAGTTGGTTCAAGATGTTGATGCCCTAGGCAAAGCTTAAGTTTGTGCTCCTCCTGGCCATCAGAATCGATTGTTTAGCTTTGCATGCCATGCTCTTTGCCACCCCATAGAAGTTGCTATCCTAGGCAACCACCTAGTTTGCATTGTGGTTGTCCTGGCTCTGACTGTCTCACCTCTAGCTGCTGAACACAGGCATACATTTCTGGTTTCTTGCCATCTGGTCTCCAGTCCTGGGTAGGCCAGCAGTGTATGGAACTCCAGGAACACACAAGATGACCAGTATCTGTTTTGCCAACAGGTGCACCCTCTGCAGGTCCAAGGCTCTCTTGGACCTCTGGTCCCAAAGTCCCACTTATAGTGTATCAGTAGCTTTTTTAGTAATTCAAATATGTACTTATGCCAGTCTATGCATAACAGTTATATCACTGTCCTCCTTAAGGGGAAAACCCAGTCCATCTTAAGGACACAAAGGGGTTTAATGCAGGAAGAAATCCCCAAGCCCCAGTCTCTGAACTGTATTCCAAAACAGCAGTCCCATTTACTGGCAGATAGCTGTTCCTTATCGTCACTCCAGTCCAGTCCCTTTACTTTAGGGTTACGCAACCCTTCCAGCAGCTTGGAGGCTGAGCCCAACCTTTTTGGGGTGGAGCGGTATATATACCACTGGTGCCACCCACCAACTCCAGTATACTCAGCCTCCAAGCAGCTGGAGGGTTCCGTAAGCCTAGGGCTTACTGGAGTCTTACCTTCTTTTAATTTTGGCTAAATCTTACTAATTTTAATTTTAATTTAATTCTCATTCATTTATATATTTATTTCTTTAGGCAATCTTCCTCTCTAACCGTTTGCTGATTTTCTCCCTCCCCCCCCCCCCCCCGCCGAGGATCGGAAGTGTTACCATTTTGCTTACAGCAGCGAGCAGGGGAATCAGAAGCCTCTCGCTGCTGACTAGGCCTGCTGCGGCTCCTCTTCAACTCTCGGAAGGCCTGCGTCCTCGCGCCGAAGCCCTCCCCGGTGGCTGAGCGCTGGAGGAAACGCGAAGCGGAGGAACGATCTGCAGCGCTCAGGCTTTATCGCTCCCCCCCCCCTCCCGAGTCTGCCGAGTGCAGGGGCGAGCTCCGGAGACGCGATCGCAGCGCCGGTGAACAACCGCGAGCGGGTAAAGCAGGACTCGTCCTCCTCTGTCCCTCTCTTCAGCCGGAGGCTCCAGAGAGGCGCTAAGACCAGCCGCGTCCCTCCGTTCTGAGCTCCACGTGGCCGCGGCCTGCCACGTGTTGAGCCAACGGTGCAGGAATCGCGGCTCCAGTCCGGGTAACAGCAGAGCAGCTGGAAGAGAAGGATACAAACAAATCGCAAGTACTCAGCCCATTGGCTCTAGGGAGATTGTAATTGCTGTTTGGCTTTAAATTCTTGTTTATTCCCCAGTGGTTTAAGGAGATTTCGCTGCCTTATCCTTGCTCCTGGAGAGAGCAGTGCAGGAAGTTTTAGAGGGAATTTTTATTATATATTTTCATTTGAATTTTAAGTTTAAATTTTGAAAAATTCTTTTAAGTTATCCACTAGATAGGACTGGCAAGTCAAGGTGCCCATCTTGTGGCACACGTAGGGGTACGGCATCTGAGGCAGGAGTCTGCAGAGGCTGCGCTGCAGTAGCCACCTCAATAGAACAAGAAATCAGCCTTTCTATGGCCCAGTCATCCCAGGGGTCCTCGGATCCTATGGAGGGGGAAGTAGTGGTCCCAGTTATCCCTTCCCTCTCACTCGGAAGCACCCCCTCCTCCGCTCCCCCCCTCCACCCTTCCCCCTGGGGAGGGGGCAGTCGGGGACTTCTTTTCCCCTGACTTCGTGCTTTTATTACACCAGGCCTATTGCATGCGCAGACAGGGGCTTGCAACAGGAGAGGGGGGCTCGACATCCGAAGGCAGAGTAGCCAGACCCCTGAGGGCAAGCGTGCAGGACTCAGGAATACCCCAAAGCGCCCCAGGCTGCTGCACGAGGAACCTCTCTCTCCCTTTCCAGGGCACCCTAGATAGAGGAGGAGGTCTCTGAAAAGGAATTAGAGGAGGAAGAGGAGGAGCTGGAAGAAGGGGAGATCCCTGAGGAGGACCAGGCTCGCATAATTAGAGTCCGACGAGAGGAGCTGCCTGCTTTAATTAATGATTCCCTGAAAGCTCTCAATGTAGTCTCAGATACCCCAGGGGAAGATGAGGCATTGGAGGATCCCTTAATCCAGGCCATCAGGAAGTCCCAGAAAGTTTTTCCAGTCCACAGAGTGGTACGTCAGATGATACAGGAGGAATGGGATCAGCCTGAGTCAGGGTTAAGAGGGGTCCGGGCCATGTCCCCCGCCTTTACCCTCTCCCTGAATCGGACAAAGAGCTGCTGAAGTCCCCCAGGGTGGATGCGGCGGTTTCAGCAGTAACAAAGAAAACTACTATCCCAGTTGAGGGCAGCGCGGCGCTGAGGGACCCCAGGATAGGAAATTGGACACGCTCCTAAAACAAGCCTTTGATGTCTCTGGCTTACAAGCTTCAGTCTCAGGGGCCTGGGTAGCGCGGGCCTGTTTGAGGTGGGCTCAGCAACTCCAGGCAGAGGAGGTTCCGCCGAAGGATCATTGGCCAACGCAGCGAGGTTGGAATCCGGTATGGCCTTCCTGGCGGATAGTCAGTATGACCTCATCCGCAGCTTAGCTAAGAACATGGCCTCGGTGGTAGCAGCCAGACGCTATTTGTGGCTACGCAATTGGGCGGGCCGATGCTTCCTCCAAAACTCGCCTGAGTCGTCTTCCTTCAAAGGGAAGCTGTTATTCGGGGAGGACTTAGATAAGCTGGTAAAGGACCTGGGCGAATCCAAGGGCGGCAGGCTTCCGGAGGACAGGCCGAAACAAGCGCGGCCCTTAACCCCAGCACGGAACCAACCTAGGGACCCCGGAGGTTTCGTTCGACAAGACTGAACCCCTTTCTTAGGGGTCGTTTTCCCCGGTAGAGGACAAAGCTCCAGAGTTTTCGGGGGGCGGGCAGAGGTTACTCGCCTCCTCCTCCTTTTCCTCGGGCCCAGGAAAACAACAATGAGAGTCCGGGGGTCCAGGAGGGCGGATGCCGATAGGCGTCGCCTGAGGCTCTTTCTTCCCGCCTGGTCCCGGGTCACGTCCGATCAATGGTTCTGGAGGTGATCCGAGAGGGCTACGCTCTCGAATTTGCAAAGCAAATACCTCCAGCATTTGTTCAGTCTCCTTGCGGCTCCCCAACAAAATAGCCGCTATAGAATCTACACTGTCCCGTCTCTTACAACTCGGGCCGTGGTGCCCGTCCCTCCAGGCCAGTACGGTACAGGTCGGTACTCGATTTACTTTGTGGTCCCAAAGAAGGAGGAGTCCTTTCGTCCAATCCTGGATCTAAAGCAGGTCAATCGATGTCTCAAGGTGCCACACTTCAGGATGGAAACCCTTCGGTCGGTCATAGCGGCCGTAAGGGACGGCAAGTTCCTAACGGCACTGGACTTGACAGAGGCCTATTTGCATATCCCCGTCAGAAAATCTCATCAACAATTCCTGAGATTCGCGGTTCCTTGGGGCCATTTTCAGTTCAGGCGCTGCCCTTCGGTCTAGCGACCGCGCCAAGGACGTTCACCAAGGTGATGGTTGTAGTAGCGGCAGCACTACGAAAGGAGGGAATCCTGGTGCACCCTACTTGGACGACTGGCTCATCCGGGCAAAGTCGGAAGAGGAAAGTCGCTGGACAACAGCCAGAGTGATACAGGTGCTGGAGGACTTGGGGTGGGTCATCAATCGCGCAAAGAGCAGTCTGGTGCCCTCCCAAGAGCTCGAGTATCTCGGAGCAAGGTTCCACACAGGCAGGGGCAGGGTTTTCCTGTCCAGCACAAGTGAGGGACCTAAGGATCCTAGTCACGCAGTTCATGACCAGGCGCCTTCCTTCGCGTGGCATTACCTGCAACTCCTGGGAACCATGGCGGCAGCCATAGAGGTAGTTCCGTGGGCCAGGGCGCACATGCGTCCTTTACAGCGATCCCTGTTGCGTCGATGGTCCCCCACAACAGCACCCTTTGTTCCTTCAGCTGCCCTGCGCCCCTCGAACCAAGCAGTCCCTCCACTGGTGGAGGTGTCCGAAGAACCTCAATCGCGGTATGCCCCTCGACCTCCACAATGGTTGCTGTTGACGACGGACGCCAGCCTAGCAGGCTGGGGAGCACATTGCGAGGACCAGTTTGTCCAGGGGTGTTGGACGCCGTTGGAATCTCAATGGCCTATCAACCGGCTGGAATTGAGGGCAGTCACCCTGGCACTCAAGACTCGGTCTTTAGTGCTAGGGAAGGCGATTCGGGTACTCTCCGACAATGTCACCGCGGTGGCATACATCAATCATCAAGGAGGCACCAGCAGTCCAGCCTTGGAGAAGGAGGCGGACACACTGTTCCAGTGGGCAGAACGTCGCTTGGAAGCACTCTCAGCACAGCACAGCACGTGGCCGGCACGGACAACATCACCGCCGACTACCTCAGCAGGTGCAAGATAGACCACGGGGAGTGGGAACTACATCAGGAAATCTTCGACCAGATAGTAGCTCTTTGGGGTCCCCCTGTCATGGACCTCATGGCGCGGTTCTCATCCGCCAAGGCACCGATTCTTCAGCCGACGGAAAGAAAGGATGTCCGAAGGCTTAGACGCTCTGGCCCAGAAGTGGCCCTCGGAGGGTCTCCTTTATGTCTTTCCCCCTTGGGCACTGATAGGGAAAGTCATCCAGCGGATAGAAGCTCACCAGGGCATAATCCTCATTGCCCCGGACTGGCCCCGTCGCCCCTGGTATGCGGATCTGGTAAGGATGATCGCCGACCGCCCCTGGCGGCTCCCCAACAGGAGGGACCTTCTGAAAACAAGGTCCAGTCCAGATGCCACACGTGGATCGATTCTCGCTTACGGCTTGGCTATTGAAAGGGCACGGCTCTTGAAGCGCGGCTACTCGGCGGCAGTTCTCACCACTCTGTTGAGCGCTAGGAAGCGCTCAACTTGCCTCTCCTATGTGAGAGTTGTGGCGCATCTTCGAGGCATGGTGTGCAGAGCGCCGGAGGAAACCTCTGGCATCCTCGATCCCGGAGGTCCTGGAATTTTTGCAAGCCGGATTCGACAAGGGCCTAGCACATAGCTCCCTCCGGGTCCAATTGGCGGCCATCTCCTGCTATAGGGGTAAGGTCTGCGGGAAGCCTTTAGGAGCACACGCGGACGTTTCCAGGTTCCTGAAAGCGGTCAGACGGCTCCGTCTGCAGAGGAGATCGGTCATCCCCCCTTGGGACCTCAACTTGGTACTAAACGCACTAGTCACGGAGCCGTTCGAACCATTGAAGAAGGCCTCCTTGAAGGATCTGACTCTGAAGACAGTCTTTTTGGTGGCCATTTGCTCGGCCAGGCGGGTCTCCGAATTACAAGCCCTGTCTTCTCGCCGCCCTTTCTGTACTTTCTCAAAGATAAGGTAGTTCTTAGGACGGTCCCCTCGTTCTTGCCTAAGGTCATCTCCCCCTTTCATGTCACCAATCGATCACTCTCCCCGTCCCTTCCGGCGGAAGAGCTCGGAGGGGGAGATAGTAAGCTCCTCCTACTCGATGTACGCAGGACATTAAAGCGTTACCTCTCCTGCACAGCCCCCTTCAGGAAGTCCGAGCGACTGTTCGTTCAGTTTGGGGGTCCCCATAAGGGGAAAGCGGCGGCCAAAGCATCAATCTCAAGATGGATCAGGGAAGCGATTGCCTCCGCCTATATCCTCAAGGGGAAGCAAGTTCCAGGAGGGCTGCGAGCCCACTCAACTAGGGCGCAGGCCACCTCTTGGGCGGAGTTCAGTTTGGTTCCCCCGCTGGACATCTGTAGAGCGGCGACCTGGTCCTCCCTGCACTCCTTTACCAAGCACTATAGACTGGACGTGCAGAGTGCTACGGACTCCAGGTTTGCGCAGGCGTTTCTACGTTCCGGAATGGCGAATCCCACCCGGGCGGGTACTGCTCTGGTACTTCCCTAAAGTAAAGGGACTGGACTGGAGTGACGATAAGGAAGAAGTAATTAGATCTTACCTGCTAATTATTGTTCCTGAAGGAACGACAGTCCAGTCCCTGTTCCCTCCCGAGGTTGCCATTCCGGACGTTTGTTTTCAGGGTCGGACTCCGACTCGAGGGCGGACACAGGCCTATCTGGAGGGTCACTGGGGTGGGAGGACCGGGCAGTAGCAGGCATTCGGCTTCCGCCCTTGACCCCTCCTCATTCGTTCTCGGTGGTTTTTCATTCTCTCTTTCTTCTACGCCTGTATATAAAAAAAAAAAAAAAAAAAAAAAATATAAGCTTGGCTTAGAGTGTTTTTCATTATGATATTTTGGAATGTTTGTTTCAAGTCTGCTTTTGCAGTAGGTTACTGGAGTTGGTGGGTGGCACCAGTGGTATATATACCGCGCTCCACCCCAACACGGTTGGGCTCAGCCTCCAAGCTGCTGGAAGGGTTGCGTAACCCTAAAGTAAAGGGACTGGACTGTCGTTCCTTCAGGAACAATAATTAGCAGGTAAGATCTAATTACTTCTTCCAGCTCCAACTGTATGTGGTTAAAGTCCCGTCATTGCATAGTTCCTTAGCAATAATACAAAACCTTTTCCAAAATCAGTCTGTTTGGGGTTTAAAGCAGCTCTCCTTGCACCACTTGTGAGCTCCCCAACTCAGCTTCTTTGGCTATGGATTCTGAATTGGGGTCACCACTGCCTGCTGTAAAATTGGTGGATAGTGGTGAATATTCTTTGAGTATATAGAGAGACATTGTTTTCTAGAGACCTTTTACAAAGAGGCCTTCCAGTTAAGAGGCACGAGGCAAGAGAACTGTGGTTTTTAATAGTTGTTAAAGCCAAGTGACAGATCAATTGGGCAACTTGAAAAGCTCCCTCTATCAAACCAAGGGCAGTGTGAATCACCCAGGAAATTAATAGATTGCCTTAGCATTAATAGATCATCCCTCCCACCCACCTCAGTCATAATCCTTGATTTATAGATTCCTAAACCAATTAAGGAGGCGGGGATAATTTTACCCACGTTCAGGTTTAACAGATTATCTTCATCAGCAAGTTATTAGGCCTTAGGAGTAGATTAATTAAGTCCTTGTGGTTCACCTTGAGGTGCACACTAAAAGTCCCTTATACTTATTAGGTATAATTGTATTGATTCAAGTATCCCTATTCCCCAAGCAACTTTAAATAACTTAGCAACTTTAAATAGCTAAAAGAAATCTTTAAATCTAAGATGCAGACAGCAGTCCAGCAGCAAAATAGGGGCTATCCAGTCTTTCACATTGAGTGTTAGATGTTTGATTTTCTCCCAGTTGGTAAGAGGTCTTATGTGTGCACTAAGTGCAGAAAGCTCTTTGCTCTCAGGGAATGAATCTGATCTCTGGAGGCTAGAGTAGCGGACTTGGAGGAGCTGAGGCAGACAGAGAGGTATATAGACAAGACCACGTGGGAGCAGCTTCCCTGTTACTTTCCAGAAGCTTTTGGAAGCGCTGCACTACATATGTGCCACTTCCTGATAATCACCATCATGTGAAACTGCCTCAGTCTAATACACTAGCTGATTGTAGAATACAACTCCAAGGAGAGGTGCAAAGATTTTGTGAAGACTTATCCTGCTGTCCACAGAGAATACCTTTTTAAACATCTTTTTTTTTGTATTTTGATGTGAAATTGCTTTTATTTGTATTTTATTTATTTATTTGTACATTCTTTTATACTGCTTCTTCCAGAGATCAGATGCGGTTTACAGGTAATGTAACGAAAATAAGAATGGAACTATTATTATTTTTACAATGAACATTTTTAGAACAATTTAAATAATATACATAGAACAGTAAGAACAATTGGCAAGTTGATGCCCAGCTTATGTAACTGATAGAAACAATTAACATCAATAACTATTTACAATGTGAAATTATTAAATGTTTGTATGCTGGATGATTAGATGACACATTTGATGTAAATGTAGATGTAATAGAGAGGTGTGAGTATGAGATTTGTCTACATAGGATCTAAGTAGGATCAGTATGTGGTTGCAGGTTGGTGCTGAACTGACAATTATGTGCATCATTGTGCTGTAGGTTGTAATAGTGCTGTGTAAATAGATAGGTTTTTAACTCCTTTCTAAATGCTTTAAGGTCCTTAATTTCTCTTAGTTCGACTGGAAGGCTGTTCCACAATGTGGGTGCGAAGTATGAGAAAGCAGTGTTGCTAGTCTTCTGCCTTGATTTTCTAATGGAATCAGGTACTATCAGCATGTGTAGGTTCATTCTTCTTCTTGACCTGTATTCCTGGGAGGTATTAATAAGTGTTGCCAGATAGGACGGTGCTATATTGTTAATAAGCTTAAATGTTGTTACAATTGATTTATAGGTAATTCTAGATGGTACCGGAAGCCAATGTTATTATAAATGCTTTGTTGTTTCCACTAAAGGTGGTATGTCAAGTATAAACTAAACTCAATTAAACCAAACCTATAGGGATATAGTAGAGAATTTCCACCTCCAGTTTGGCAGCCTCTGCTGCCATGGAGGAGAGAGATCACGTGAAAGGAGAGCATCACCTTGGTGGGTTAGGAAATGTTAGGAAGTGACCCTATAGGACCTACCCTCTCAATCTGAGGATGCGTCTCCAGACCCATGTGTCCATAAGGGAAGGGTTAGGACGGCTTCTATAGTTGGTGATTCGATTATTAGGGATGTAGCTAGCTGGGTGGCTGGTGGACATGAGTAATCTCCAGGAACAAGCAGGAATGAGTCTTCACATATGGGTACGTCGGTACTGACGAAGCCTGCGCGGGAACGCTCCCCAGCGTCCAATCAGAAAGCTTTTGGGAGCATCCCACAGCGCCTGCGTGCTGCCTTCCCGCCTTTCCCAACTGTCTCTCCTCAGTTCTTCTTTTTCCGCGGAGCCAGCAGGTCGTGTTCCTGTCACCGCAGAAGAATTTCCTTATTTTTTCTTTATTTCTTTTCTGTCGCGTCTGCCTTCTTCGACGCTGTACCGGTACCGCCGGTCCTTGTTCTTTTCTTCTTGTAAAAAACCCCCCCAAAAACCTTTTTACCGTTCTTTTTCTTCAGGTGCACTTCAGTTTTGGGCCTTAGGCCCAAAACATTTTTTCCTTAAATATGGAGAAGCCTGCCTCAGGTTTTAAAAAGTGCACAAAATGTGGCGGTACTATTTCTGTCACCGACACCCATGAATGGTGTCTAAAATGTTTAGGTCCTGACCATTCCATATCAGATTGTGTGTCCTGTTCCATGATGTCTAAAAGAGGTCGGCAGAACCGAGCTGCCAAGCTCAGTACCCTGTTTCCCTCTGATGCGGCTTCGGTGGCATCGATGTCTTCCAGGGCTTCTTCTTCCTCACATGGATCTCAGGTAACTAAACATAAGTCCAGCCGGTCCTCGAAGGGTAGATCTCCTTCTAAGCATCGAGATGCCTCTGGCCTTGCCCTCGAGGATTCTGCACCGGCAAAATTACCCCGGTGGGAGGCTTTGGCCTCTAAAGCATCATCATCGGGGTTCCAGGATGATCTTGATGGCGTGGCCTCGACAGATCCCCTGGTGCCATGCTCTGGGGTACCGGTGGCTTCCACCGGTACCGACTTCCAGGCATTGGTGTCGTCGATGGATCAGAGGATTCTGTCCAACGAACGCAGTCTGGTGACTTTCCTTGTGGCATCGACGCCCGTGGTACCGCAACAGACTACTCCGCCGGTGCCGGCTCTAGCATTGCCATCGGCACCGATCCTGGTACCGGTGGCATCAACATCGGCATCGGTGTCCGCTATGCTGGTACTCTGTCCTCTAAAGCCCTCCGGTACCGATACCCCGGTACCGGTGATTCCCGATACCGATCCCGGTCGGTATGGGTATCGGGCTTTGCAAGAGCATCCAGACAGACGACACTTCGATTCCTCTGAGGACTCTGAAGAGTCGGTCGATGCAGTGATGCTTCTTCCACAGGAGGAGTCCTCTCCTATACAAAGGATGTCTCCTCCAGAGGATTTGTCTTTACAAGACTTTATCAGAGAGGTGGCTCGGGGTCTCTCTATTACAGTGGCTCCTGAATCAGAGCCCAGAGCCAAGGAGTTAGATATTTTACAATATCCTAAAACTCCTAAAGAGGCAGCTACCTTACCTATTCATGAGATTCTGTATGATCTCATGTTGAGGATGTGGGAAGCACCTCTAACCACCTCTCCTTATTCTCGCAGGTTAGATACCATGTATCGTGTCCCTCCTTGTCCTGGTTTCCATAAAACTCAACTTCCTCACCACTCTATTGTGGTTGAGTCTGCAGTGAGAAAGATTAGAAGTGCCAAAAGACATGCCTCTAATCCTCCAGGACGTGAATGTAGAACCCTGGATGCTTTAGGAAGAAGAGTCTTCCAAGCTTCCATGCTTGCTGCGAGAATTAATTCCTATAGTCTTTACATGGGAATGTTCTTAAAAGAAGTCACTGACCATTTGCAGACTTTAAGTTCTTTTATATCTGAAGATAAAAGGCAGGAATTTCTCACTGGGCTCAAACATGCCCAGGATATCTCCAAATTCTCCAACCGTGCAGCTTTCGACTCCTTTGAATGCGTAAGCAGAGCCTCAGCTATTGCCATAGGTGCACGTAGGATTGCTTTGCTTCAAGCATCTGATTTGGAGATCTGGGTTCAAGATGAATTGGGAAATATCCTTTGTACAGGTGAGAACCTGTTTGGTAAGGATTGGCAAGCAAAAGCCAATCAGATGGATGCTGAAAATTCTGCTTTGGATAGACTATCCAAATCTACAGCTGCTCCTGCTAAGAAAAGGTTGTTCAAGAAAACACCTTTTTCTAAGAAGAGAAGATTCTATCCTGCTTATGGTCAGCGGGCATCTTCTGCAGCTCAGTTCCCTTCCAAACGTCAGCAATCCTCCAAACAGAGTAAAGCAAAGGCTGCGAGGCCTGCTCCAGCCCAGCAACCTCAGCCCCCTCAGGGCCTTTGACTTTCTGCTAGAGAACTTAGCCTTCCTGGCTCTAGAAGGACCAGAGCCCTCCACCATTCCAGGAAGGTTATGTCACTTTGCTCCCAGATGGGGGCAAATTACAGCAGAGCATTGGACACTCTCCATCATAAGAGAGGGGTACAAGCTTCATTTTTCAAGCTTGCCCCCTCTCACAAGAGTGCACCAGTTCAATTCTCCACCCTCCCTCCTCAACCTGTTGCAGCAGGAGGTTGCCACTCTTCTTGACCAGGGGGCCATAGAGGAAGTGCCTTTTCAACAACAGGGCACAGGATTCTACTTCCCCTATTTTCTTATTCCAAAGAAAACAGGGGGCTTCAGACCCATCTTAGACAGAGAGTTGAACAGATTCCTAGTCAAAGAAAAATTCAAGATGGTTTCTCTAGGCACTCTGCTGCCATACCTTCAGAGTCAGGATTGGCTTTGTTCTCTAGATCTCAAGGATGCGTACACTCATGTTCTCATCCATACATCTCACAGAAGGTTCCTTCAGTTCCTTTTTCAGGAAAAGCACTATCAATACAAAGTGCTCCCTTTTGGTCTGGCCTCTGCACCAAGGGTGTTCACGAAATGCATGGCAGTGGTTGCTGCTTTTCTGCGCACCCTGGGAATATTCGTCTTCCCTTACCTGGAAGACTGGCTCATTCGAACTCCCACTCAATCAGAGGCCAGGACTTCTCTCACCTGCACAATGGTATCCTTCAGTATTTAGGGCTGGTAATAAACATCCCAAAATCCAATTTAATCCCTACTCAGTCCCTGGAATTTATAGGGGCGTTGCTGGATGCCACAAGGGCAAGGGCCTATCTTCCCCAGGCCCGTTGCCTTCGCTTGGTGCAGTTAGCTTCTCAAGCAGAGTTGAAACCCCTTCTAACTGCTCGAGAGATGTTACAGTTGCTAGGCCACATGGCATCCACCGTACATGTGGTACCATATGCTCGTCTTCACATGAGAGCAGCTCAGTGGACTTTATCCACCCAGTGGACCCAGGCAGTAGGCTGCCTGTCAGACAAAATAGCAAACACAAGTCGCCTCCTTTTGTCCCTCCAGTGGTGGAAGTCCCCTCAAAACTTGTTGCTGGGGTCCCCCTTTCAACAACCTCTACCCCAAGCAACTCTTACAACAGATGCTTCTCCAGTGGGCTGGGGAGCTCATCTTCAGCAGCTCTCCACCCAGGGCATCTGGTCCCAACAAGAGACTTGTCTACATATCAATCTCTTGGAACTCAGAGCAATCTTCCTTGCTCTGCGAGTTTTCCACACCCTGCTCAGCCACAAGACAGTCCTTATCCACACGGACAATCAGGTAGCCATGTTCTATGTAAACAAGCAGGGAGGAACTGGCTCTCTGTCGCTTTGCAACGAAGCTCTGCGACTGTGGGCCCTCGCCAGAGAGCATCACATCCATCTTCTGGCAGTTTATCTTCCAGGTGTTCAAAACTCTTGGGCGGACAGACTCAGTCGAGTTCTGCTTCCACACGAGTGGTCCCTACATATGGGCCAGGTATCCAAAATTTTTCGAATTTGGGGAACCCCGGACATAGACCTCTTTGCAAGTCCGTGGATGCCAAACTTCCCCGATTCTGTTCCAGAACTCCGGCTCAGGGGGCTCAGGCAAGGGATGCTTTCCTCCTTCACTGGGGTCAAGACTTCCTGTATGCCTTTCCACCCATTTCTCTAATTCCCAAAACCCTGTTCAAGCTTCAGAGAGACAGAGGCCACATGATTCTCATAGCTCCACATTGGCCACGGCAAGTGTGGTACCCTCTGTTTCTACATCTCTCTCAAGCTCCGTCCCTAGAGTTAGGGTCTGCTCCAGACCTCCTCTCTCAAGAGGGCGGAAGGTTATGGCATCCCAATCCCCAGTCTCTACATCTCAGGGCTTGGTTGCTGAAGGCCTAGATCTCCAGGATCTTCATCTTTCTCAACAAGTGAAAGATGTTCTTTATGCTTCCAGAAAACCTTCCACTAGACGTTCTTACGCTTTCAAGTGGAAGAGGTTTACCATCTGGTGTTCTGAAAAGGGTCTTAACCCCCGTGCCATACCTCTGGAATCATTGCTGGAGTATCTCCTTCATCTGTCTAATGCAGGCCTTAAGACAAATTCAGTAAGGGTCCATTTGAGTGCTATTGCAGCTTCCCTTAGGTCTCTAAATGGACAACCTATTTCCTCTCATCCTCTTGTTGCAAGATTCATGAGAGGCCTCCTTTTAACAAAGCCTCCCATTAGACCACCCCCGGTGGCATGGGACTTAAATTTGGTTCTTGGTCAGCTTATGAAGCCGCCTTTCAAACCTTTAGCTACCACCTCCTTGAAATACCTTTCTTGGAAAGTTATCTTTCTCATTGCAATCACATCTGCACGCCGCATCAGTGAATTGCAAGCGCTAGTAGCTAATCCACCTTATACAAGGTTCCATCATGACAAGGTGGTCCTTAGGACTAATCCACACTTTATGCCTAAAGTGGTCTCGCCTTTTCACCTCAACCAGGAGGTCTACCTACCTGTCTTTTTTCCAGGACCTCATGCATCAAGTGCGGAGAGGAACCTTCATACCCTGGACTGTAAAAGAGCTTTGGCGTTTTACTTACAGAGGACACAGCAACATAGGAAGTCTTCCCAACTCTTTGTTGCCTTTGATCCTTCTCATCTCGGACAACCAGTCTCCAAGAGAACACTTTCCAACTGGATTGCCCAGTGCATTTCTTTCGCCTATCAGAGCAAGAACCTTTCTCTGGAGGGCCATGTCACAGCGCACAATGTCAGAGCCATGGCAGCCTCAATGGCTCATCTGAACTCTGTATCTATCGATGACATCTGTCGAGCAGCCACTTGGGCCTCGGTTCATACCTTCACAGCCCATTACTGCTTGGACAAGGACTCCCGCTGGGATGCCTTGTTTGGTCAGGCTGTTCTTAAACACCTGTTCCATACTTAATCAACTCCTGCCCACCATCCCTCATGGGATGCCAGAGATCCAGCTGGGGAAGTGCAGCCCTGTTCCAGTGACACACAACTTATGGGCTCTCTCCCTGGCATCTAAAGCTAGGGAGTCCCCATATGTGAAGACTCATTCCTGCTTGTTCCTGGAGATAGCACAGTTACTTACCTGTAACAGGTGATCTCTGGGAACAGCAGGAATAAGTCTTCACAACCCAACCACCTCCCATAGGAGTTGTGTCTCTCTCTCTCTCTCTCTCTCTCTTTCCTTTCCCTCTCTCTCTCTCTTTGTCTCAGCTCTAAAACTTAACTGAGGAGAGACAGTTGGGAAAGGCGGGAAGGCAGCACGCTGGCGCTGTGGGATGCTCCCAAAAGCTTTCTGATTGGACGCTGGGGAGCGTTCCTGCGCAGGCTCCGTCGGTACCGACGTACCCATATGTGAAGACTTATTCCTGCTGTTCCCAGAGATCACCTGTTACAGGTAAGTAACTGTGCTTTGCCTGGTAACATGCCTGCCTGGTGTGAAGGTAGCGACCTCATACGCCACCTAGACAAAGTTTTAGATAGTGCTGGAGAGGAGCCTGCTGTCATGGTACATGTTGGAACCAATGACAGGAAATGTGGGAGGGAGGTTCTGGAAACCAAATTTAGGCTTTCAGGTAGAAAGTTGAACTTCCATGGTAGCATTCTCAGAAATGCTTCCCATTCCACGCACAGGAAGAGGCAGTCAGGTGCTCTAGAATCTCAGTGAGTGGATGAGACGATGATGCAAGGAAGAGGGCTTTGGATTTTTTAGGAACTGGGTAACATTCTGAGGAAGAAGGGGGGATTTTCTGAAAGGATGGTCTCCACCTTAACTAGGGTAGAAGCAGGCTGCTGGCATTAACCTTTAAAAAGGAGAGAGAGCAGCTTTTAAGCTAGTTAATAGGGGAAAGCTGACAGTCGCCCAAGACCACATGTTCATAATGTAGTGTCCTTGAAGGATACTAGCAAAACAGGGAAGTCAGAGAGGTCCAACAAAGGTAAAAGTAACCCAGGTGCCTTTAACTAAAAATAAGACAGAGTCTAAAGATTCCAAATTAACCCTGTCATCAAATAGCCAGACTATTAGTATTAGCAAAAACATACTTTGAAATGCTTGTATGCAAGCAGATTTTAGAAGTCTAAAAAATAAGATGGGAGAATTAGAATATATAGCACTGAATTAAAGGTTAGATATGATTGGCATTTCAGAGACCTATTTGAAGAAGGATAACCAATGGGACACTGTGATACCAGACTACAAACTGTATCGCAATGATAGGGTAGTTCACATTGGTGGAGGGATGACTCTATATGTTAAAGAGGGCATTAAATCAAACAGGATAAAAGTTTTGCAGGAAAAAAATACACTATAGAATGTGTATGGATAGAAATTCTATGTAAAAAGGGGAAGAGAATGACAGTGGGGGTGTACTACCATCCACCTGGCCAGAATGAACAAGATTATGAAATGCTAACAGAAATTAGGGAAGCTAGAAAAAGGTTTGTCTGTCTTGTTGATTGTTCTTTGTTTGTTTTATTTTTTTATTCTGATTTTATTGTTCACTGCCTAGATGTGTTCCATAATGGGCAGTATATCAAATATACTTAACTGTAACTGTAATAATGGGAGAGTTCAATTGCCTCAGTATTTTTTTTTTATTTTATTTATTTATTTATTAGCATTTATATACCAATTTTTCCAGAGATCAAATGTGGTTTACATTAAACTACAACAAGGTCAGTTACATATAACAGTTCCAATAACTATGTACAATGAACAAGAATGAACAGCAACTTGGGACTTAACTTAGTCATGTTGAAAACTATGTACAATGAACAGAAAACTTGGGTCTAGACTTATAGTCTGAATGTGAGCTATTTACAATGAATTTCTATATGTGTATGTAGGGAGTAAGTTAACTTCATGTTCAGGGTGCGCAATATTGCATGGTCCTATGCTGATCGCAGTACATAGGCTAGATGTTTACTGGTGTGGTATTAAATGGGTATATATTGGGGAGTTTAAGTGTATTTCCAAAATGCTGTATAAAGAGGTGGGTTTTGAGTTCTTTTCGGAATGCGGAGAGATCTTTTATTTCTCTTAGTTTGTCAAGTAGATCATTCCACAGTTAGGGAGCGAAGTGTGAGAATACTTTGTTAGTGGTTCGAGTGGATTTCCGGTAGTCTGGAGGGGCTCCTAATTTATCCTGGTTGCATCCTTGTTTTAGTCGTGTCTCTTTTTGTTTGATGATGGAGGTTAGGTAGGAAGGGGCTATTTTCCTGCAGAGTTTAAAAGTTGTCTAACATTTTGTAGTTTATTTGACTTTGGACTGGTAGGCAGTGTAAATTGTATAATACAGGTGTGATGTGTTCGGTTATATGGGCCTTCCAAGCTATTCGAGCAGCAACAGATTGGGCCATCTGGAGATGTTTTAAGGTCTGTTTAGTTGAACCTTGCAGAATGCTGTTGCAGAAGTCAAAGTGTGGAGCGGTTAACGCCTGGAGGACTGATCTGAAATCATGGTTGGGGAGTGGTAGTCGCAGATGTTGTAGCATTCTGAGTTTATAGTAGATTTTTTTGGTTGTGAGTTTTATGTGTTTGGACAGGTATTTTACTACGTTATTTACTGAATGTCAGTCTCACCAATTCTGACTTTTGGGGGTGGGGAGAAGCCTTGGCTCATGGTTACGTATAATATGTTAGTTTTGCAGAAGTTGATCCAGAGGTTATGACTATTGAGACACTTTGCTGCTTCCTTAAAACAGTCTGTGATTTGGTGAGGGATGGGGTTTGTGATGTTAAAATGGAGATATAGCATTATATCGTCCGCATAAATGTGGTATCCTAATTTGAATTTCTTAAAGATAGTGCAGATGGGCTGTAGATATATGTTAAAGAGAAGGGTTGAAAGGGCAGAGCCTTGAGGTAGGCCTTGTTCTTTTTGTAATGTCTAGATGTGTGCTGTCCAATTTTGGGTTCTGCCTGTCAGATACGACTGGAACCATTGGAGTACTGTTCCTTTTATCCCTGTATGTTGGAGTCTGGTGAACATTATGTTGTGACTGATACTATCAAATGCTAAAGTGATATCTAAGAATATAAGGATGAATGCCATGTATTAAGTTGTCAAATAGCACAAGTAGGAAGGTTTCAACACTGTGATACAGCCTGAACCCATATTGATGTTCGTCTAGAGGGGCATGCATATCAACATAGCCCTGGAGTTGAATCTGTACTATTTTTTCAATTACTTTGGCCATGAATGGGAGGTTTGATATTGGTCTGTATGAGGTGGGGTTATTTTTATCTAAGGAATTGTTCTTCAGGATAGGGTGAATCATAGCTTGTTTTAATATTGATGGGATGTTTCCTTGTTTCAGGGAAGAGTTTATGATTGTGAGAATGAAGGGAGATAGTTCTGGTTTGGTTGCTGTTATCCAGCTAACCGGACATGGGTCAAGATTAGATGTTGTATTGAATTTGGTTATTATATTGCTGAGAGCTTCTAGCTTGATCTGTGAGAATGTAGTCCAGGTGGACATAGGTGTAAGAATAGTGTCGAAGGTGGGGGGGGGTTGAATCTGTAAATGGTAGTTTTAGTTTTTTAATTGACTGGGTCAGTGTCTTATTAGGACATGCTAGAGAGAGAAAGTTTCTAGATGAAGTAAATGACTTCTTCATAGAGCAACTGGTTCAGGGACAGACATGAGGGGATGCTATTTTAGATCTAGTCCTCAGTGGAATGCAGGATCTAGTGTGAAAGGTAGTTCCTTATCGTCACTCCAGTCCAGTCCCTTTACTTCCGGGGTTACGCAACCCTTCCAGCAGCTTGGAGGCTGAGCCCAACCTTTTTGGGAGTGAGGCGGTATAAATAACCCTGGGACCACCCACCAACTCCAGTATTCTCAGCCTCCAAGCAGCTGGAGGGTTCCGTAAGCCTAGGGCTTACTGGAGTCTCCCTTTCTTTAAATTTTACTTTAATTTTAATCTTAATTGAGCTTAGGTTATTTCTAGCCCTTTTATTTTGAGTATGGTATTTATTTTGTCTCTGTATCTTTAAATTGTTCCTGCCTTCTCCCCTCCATCCCCCCCTCCCCCCCCCCCCCGGGGACGGACGTCGGAGGAGAGTTCTTTCACCGGCGGCAGCGAGGAGGACAGGTCAGGATCCTCTCGCGGCTGCCCCGGGCTTACCCCGCATTTCTTCAGAGTCCTGTGCTACTGTGCTGCCTCGCGCCGAAGCCCCCCGGTGGCTGAGCGCTGGAGGCACGCCGCATCTAGCCTCCTCCGTTCATCCCGCTTCTGCCCGAAGGGACGCGTAGTTGAGCCCCGGAGCCGCGATCGCAGCAGGCCCGCGGAGATCGTCGGCAGCAGCGGGAGGAAGCCGCCTCTGGCGCTGGAGGGTGTTCCCGGCCCTGGCTCTTCTCTCCCAGCGCCGTCCTTTGCCCCGGGTCGAGCTCCATGTGGCTGAGGCCTACCACGTGTGGAGCCTACGGCCCGAGATTGCTGAATCGGCTCTCTGCACAGCTTGGAAGAACTCCTAACCGCAAGTACAGAGTCTTATGTTGGCAGGGGAGTTTGCTTGTGCATAATGTGTGGCACAGATTCTTCACATTGAAGCTAATTTTAATTTTAATTTTAATTTAATGTTAATTTTAATTTAATTTTACTTTTAAGTTAAGCTGTTTAGTTTCCCTTATCCAGTCTTGGTTTGCTCCCATATTAGGAAAGCATTACAAGCTATTTGCTTTATCAGGGATTTGATTTACTTCCATGGCATCCAAGCCGCGGTGTCCTTCCTGTGGGACGCGCAGGGCACCTCCGCAGAGTCAGGAATCTGTAGGGGCTGTGCCGCGGAGGCTGCATCAGTGGAACAGGAGATTAGCATGGCCATGTCGCAGCCCTCCCAGGGATCAGGCAATCCTCTGGAAGAAGAAGGGGAGTCCCAGTTTCCTATCTCCACTCCGGCAGACCTGCCTATGCCTCCTCAGCCTTTACCTCCCCCCCACCAGTGCGGGGGGGCCCGGAGAACTTTTCTCTCCTGATTTCATCCTCTTACTCCATAAGGCCTACTGCCTACGTAAGCAGGGCCGGGGGCAGAAGAGGCTGTCCCGCCAGCAGAGGACAAATCAGCTAGTGCCTCCGGGGCTACCATTCGGGACGCCGGTATCCCTGCTAAGCGCCCACGTCTGGGCGGCGAAGAGCTCCTAGCATCCCTGTCCCAGGGTACTCCAGAGGAGGATAGCTCAGTTAAAGACTTGGAGGAGGATGAAGAGGAGCTAGAAGAAGGAGAGATCCCGGAAGAAGATCAGTCACGGGTAGTCAGGGTCTTTCGCCGTGAGGAGCTCCCGGCGTTAATTAATGAGTCCCTAAAGGTCCTCAATGTGGCCTCAGACACGCCCTCGCAGGAAGAAGAGTTGGAGGACCCCTTAATCCAGGCCTTTAGGAAATCCCAAAGGGTCTTCCCTATCCACAGGGTCGTACGCCAGATGATCCAGGAAGAATGGGACCAGCCTGAATCAAGCTTAAGGGGAGTCAGGACCATGGCTCGGTTATACCCGCTCCCGGAGGCGGATAAAGAGCTTCTAAGATCTCCCAGAGTAGATGCAGCAGTATCAGCAGTGACCAAGAAGACCACGATACCAGTGGAGGGCGGTTCGGCCCTAAAGGACGCGCAAGACAGGAAGTTGGATACGCTCCTGAAACAAGCCTTTGATGTAAGCGCCATCGCCTTGCAGGCCTCCGTGTCGGGAGCATGGGTGGCCCGGGCCTGTTTGCGGTGGGCCCAACAGCTCCAGTCAGAGGTCTCAACGGGCGAGTTACAGGCCAACTCGACTAAGGTGGAGTCCGGAGCGGCCTACTTGGCGGACAGTCACTATGACCTCATCAGAAGCCTAGCCAAGAACATGGCCTCGGTCGTGGCAGCTAGACGGTACCTGTGGCTCCGAAATTGGGCAGCTGACGCGTCCTCAAAGTCACGCTTGAGCCGACTCCCCTTTAAGGGGAAACTCTTATTTGGAGAAGATTTGGAGAAGATAGTTAAGGACCTGGGTGAGTCAAAGGGAGGCAGGCTCCCGGAAGATAGACCAAAACAAGGGCGCCCTCCAGTCCCGGTGCGCTCCCAACCTAGGGACTCGCGGAGATTTCGTCCAGCCAGGTCAGGCTCCTTTCCCAGGGGCCATTTTCCCTCGAAGGGACATAACTTCAGAGGTTTTCGGGGGGCAGGACGGGGTTTTGGGGCCTCCTCCTCCTTCTCGGGACCCAGAAAACAACAATGAGATGACGGGGGTCCAGGAGGAAGGACAGCCACTAGGCGGTCGCCTGAGGCGGTTCCTTCCCGCCTGGTCCCGTGTCACGTCCGACCAATGGGTCCTAGAGGTAATCAGAGAAGGCTATGCTCTCGAATTTTCAAAACAAATTCCTCCAGCGTTTGTCCAGTCACCCTGCGGTTCCCCATCAAAGGGGGCGGCAATAGAGGCAACTCTTGCCCGACTAATAGCTCTAGGGGCGGTGGTCCCAGTTCCACCAGACCAGTGCGGCTCTGGTCGATACTCGATTTACTTCGTAGTGCCAAAAAAGGAAGATTCCTTCCGACCGATCCTGGATCTAAAGCAGGTCAACCGTTGCCTCAGGGTACCACACTTCCGAATGGAGACCCTACGCTCAGTCATAGCGGCCGTAAGGGGAGGGGAGTTCCTAACATCCCTCGACTTGACAGAGGCCTACCTTCATATCCCGGTCAGGAAGTCCCATCAGCAATTCCTGAGATTCGCAGTGCCAAGAGGCCACTTTCAGTTCCAGGCCCTACCCTTCGGTCTAGCTACGGCCCCCAGGACATTCACCAAGGTGATGGTGGTAGTGGCGGCCTTCCTTCGGAAGGAGGGAATATTAGTGCACCCCTACTTGGACGACTGGCTGATTCGAGCAAAGTCACAAGAGGAAAGTCATGCGGCAACGGCCAGAGTGGTTCAGGTTCTAGAAGAATTGGGGTGGGTCATCAATCGCCTAAAGAGCAGGATGACTCCCTCACAGGACCTGGAGTACCTCGGGCAAGATTCCACACTCTCAGGGGCAAGGTCTTCCTGTCACAATCAAGATCAAGAGAGCTGAGGCGTCTGGTCACGCAGTTTCTCGGCAGGCGAAGTCCCTCGGCTTGGCATTATCTTCAGCTTCTGGGAACTATGGCGGCGGCGATAGAGGTAGTCCCGTGGGCCAGGGCACACATGCGTCCGCTTCAGCGGGCACTGTTACGTCGATGGTCTCCTCAGCATCATCCTCTGACAATGCAGTTACCTTGCGCCCCGAGGACCAAACAGTCCCTTCTCTGGTGGCAGTGTCCAAGCAATTTGGACCGCGGGATGCCCCTCGAACCTCATCTGTGGTTACTATTGACAACGGACGCCAGCCTGTCAGGCTGGGGAGCACACTGCGAGGACCAGTTCGTCCAGGGCCGCTGGACACAGGTGGAGTCTCAGTGGCCCATCAACAGACTGGAACTGAGGGCCGTCACGCTGGCGCTCAAGGCATTCTCGACCTTAGTTCAAGGGAAGGCTATCCGCGTCCTTTCCGACAACGTCACGGCGGTGGCATACATAAACCACCAGGGGGCACCAGCAGTCCGGCCCTGGAGAAGGAGGCAGACGTCCTCTTCCGGTGGGCGGAGCACAGCCTACTAGCCCTTTCAGCTCAGCACGTGGCGGGCGAGGACAACGTCACGGCCGACTTCCTCAGCAGATGCAAGATAGACCACGGGGAGTGGGAACTAGATCAGGAGATCTTCGAACAGATAGTGGCACGCTGGGGGATCCCAGTCATGGACCTCATGGCGCGGTTCTCTACAGCCAAAGTAGACAGGTTCTTCAGCCGAAGGAAGGAAAGAATGTCCGAGGGCTTGGATGCCCTGTCTCAAAGGTGGCCTCCCAAAGGGCTCCTATATGTGTTCCCTCCGTGGGCTCTGATCGGAAAGGTACTGCAGCGGGTGGAGTCTCACCAGGGGTTGGTAGTCCTCATAGCCCCGGATTGGCCTCGCCGCCCCTGGTATGCGGATCTGGTGAGGATGATCGCCGACCCCCCGTGGCGGCTCCCTTGCAAAAGGGACCTGCTAAGGCAAGGTCCGGTGCGCATGCCTCACGTGGATCGATTCTCGCTTACGGCCTGGCTATTGAGAGGGCGCGGTTCCTAAAACGAGGCTACTCAGGAGCAGTGATCTCGACGCTGCTGAAGGCGAAGAAGCGATCGACCTGTTTATCCTATGTAAGGGTCTGGCGCATTTTCGAAGCCTGGTGTGCAGAGCATCGACGGAAACCTCTCTCGGCCTCTGTCCCAGAGGTTCTGGAATTCTTACAAGCAGGGTTTGATAAGGGCCTGGCGCACAGCACCCTACGGGTCCAGCTAGCGGCGATCGCTTGCTATAGAGGCAAGGTCCGGGGCAAACCCTTAGGGGAACACCCGGACGTATCCAGGTTCCTGAGGGCAGTTAGTCGACTTCGCCCTCAGCGGAGGGTGGTCGTCCCCCCTTGGGACCTTAACCTAGTGCTGAATGCCATGGTCGGGGAGCCCTTTGAGCCAGTGAAGAGAGCTTCCTTAAAGGATTTGACCCTGAAGACAGTTTTCCTGGTAGCGATCTGCTCGGCCAGGAGGGTTTCGGAGCTCCAGGCGCTCTCCGCCCAGCCTCCTTTCCTGACCTTCTTAAAGGACAAGGTAGTCATGCGCACAGTGCCGTCCTTTTTACCCAAGGTTATCTCTCCTTTTCATGTGAACCAGACAGTCACCCTACCGGCCTTCGAGGCCAAGGGGCAGGAGGGAAGGAATAACAAGATGCGCCTGCTAGACGTCCAGAGAGCCTTGAAACGGTATCTAGCTCGCAAAGCTCCATTCCGGAAGTCCGACCGCCTGTTCATTCAGTTTGGAGGTCCACACAAAGGGGAGGCGGCGGCGGCAAAGGCCTCGATCTCCAGGTGGATCCGAGAGGCAATTGCCTCCGCCTACATTCTCAAGGGGAAACAGGTCCCAGTGGGTCTGAGGGCTCACTCCACTCGGGCACAGGCGACCTCCTGGGCGGAATTCAGTCTTGTCCCCCCACTGGATATTTGCAGAGCAGCGACGTGGTCCTCGCTGCATACCTTCACCAAACACTATAGGCTGGACGTGCAGAGCACTGCAGATGCTCGGTTCGGGATAGCGGTTCTTCGGGCCGGTTTGCCGGATCCCACCCAGGGTTGAACTGCTCTGGCACATCCCAGAAGTAAAGGGACTGGACTGGAGTGATGATAAGGAAATAGTAATTAGATCTTACCTGCTAATTAGTGTTCCTGAAGGAACGACAGTCCAGTCCCTGATCCCACCCGGTTCCGGCAACTGGCAAGTCTTCACGTGCATGGAGGAGCGCTGGACCGAGCGCGGAGCTGGGTCAGCGGGAGCAAGTGCGGGGGAAGCCCGGGCTGGATAGAAGCAGCCTCCTCCTCCGTCTGTTGCCGTTCCTCCTCTCCTTCTCCTATATTTCCAAAAAACAAAAAAACAAAAAAACAAACAAAAAAAAAAATATATATATATCCTATTGTTCAGAGTATTGAGTTATTGGTTTAGGTTAGGGTATGCCGTGATAAGTTTTTGCATGGATGTTCGTTAAGTATGCTTTTTCATTCGAATACTGGAGTTGGTGGGTGGTCCCAGGGGTATTTATACCGCCCCACTCCCAAAAAGGTTGGGCTCAGCCTCCAAGCTGCTGGAAGGGTTGCGTAACCCCGGAAGTAAAGGGACTGGACTGTCGTTCCTTCAGGAACACTAATTAGCAGGTAAGATCTAATTACTATCTCTTTTGGGGCTGCTTGGCAATAGCAATCATAACATGATCACACTTGATTTAATAAATGGAGGGATGATAACAAGGAAATTGACCGCACTACTATTTAACTTTCAAATAGGAGACTGTAATAAAATGAGGAAAATTGTTAAGAAAAAACTAAAAGGAACAACTGCAAATGATAAGTTTACGTCAGACCTGGGCATTTTTTAAAAATATTATCTTGGAAACCCAGATAAGATGCATTCTATGCTTTAAAAAAGGTGGAATAAAGGGCAAACGACATCCAGCATGGCTTAAAGGTGAGGTCAAAGAGGCTGTTGTAATGAAGAGAGAATCTTTCAGAAAATGGGGAAAAAAAAACTAAATGATGCAAACAGAGAACAGCATAAATACTGGCAAATTAAATGCAAGACATTGATAAGTCAGGTAAAGAGAAAACTTAAAAAGAAGGCCAACGTCGAACAAAAGCACATAATAAAACTCTTTTTCAAGTATATTTGTTGCAAAACACCTGTGAGGGAGTCAGTTGGACCATGAGATGATAGAGGGGTAAAGGGGCACTAAGAGAGGACAAGACCATAGCAGAGAGACTGAATTAATATTTTGCATCAGTCTTTACTGAAGAAGAAGTAGGAAACTTACTCATGCCAGAAATGATATTTAAAGGTGATGTATCAGAGAATTGGATACAGCAGGATTAGGATATACCTTCAAAAAGTAGAAAGAATAGGAGACATGCAATGAAGCTACAATGTAGCACATTTAAGACTAATCAGAGAAAATATTTTTTCACTCAACACATAATCACTCTGGAATTCGTTACCATAGGATATAATAAAAGCTTTTAGTATAGCTGGATTTAAAAGAGGTTTAGACAAGTTCCTGGAGGAAAGGCCCATAAACCACTGCTTACCTATTGGACAAACATCATGGAATCTTTGGGAACCTGACAGGTAATTGTGACCTGGATTGAACAGTTAGAAACAGGATACAAGGCATGATGGACCCTTGATCTGACCCAGTATGACATATCTTTTGTTCTTATGCCTTAAAACTTCAGGCTGCAGCAATTATTTCTCAGCATAAAGCAGTGTTCTGTTTAAAATTAGTTCAGAATCCCAGCACAACTTTCTCTAGAGATTTCTTAAGTAGTAAGATAAAATATTAATCCAGTCCAAGGAAATAAAGCAAGTCATTATCCTCTCTGGAATAATCTGGCAACTCTTCACTGGTGGAGTCTTTCCCTAAGACTCAGCTTACGTTCTGCTCTGAGGCTATTATACCCTGTGTAGGCCCACCTTTTCCAGCCAAACTCTTCTTAGTTACCTCGGGAACCTCCCCTCCTTCTTTCCTAATGTGAGTTATCTGGGATATGCTGGCCAGGTGGCCCCAACACGTATACCTCTCGCACCAGATCCTGCATTTCACTAAGGACCAATGTTCCCTCAAATTTTCTGTAGGCTGTGTGCGCATAAAATATCAGCTGTGCAGCTTTTGAAGGAAGGTTACATTTTTTGTGCGCCACATAATGACACTCGGAGTTATATACTTTAAAATTTGACTGCACGTCAGAATACAGTATGTACACCACATTGATTGCACTAGAAAATATAGTAGAACTTGTGAAAACCGTAAATACACAACAACTTTTAAATTTTAAGATGTCTGTGTTTTCTATCAGAATCAGAACCATAATTTTTGTGCGCTCTGTTGTAAAGTATGTGTGCTCGCTTGGCAAGGTATGTGCGCGCGCACACGCGCACAGCTTAGAGGGAACAGTGCTAAGGACTAGGTCTAAAATAGCTTCTCCTTGTGTCGGTTCATGAACCAGCTTCTCCATGAAGCAGTCATTTATTTCATCTAGAAAATTTTTCTCCCTAGGATGTCCTGATGTGACATTGGTCCAGTTGATACCAGGGTAATTGAAATCACCCACTATTACTGTGTTTTTAAAATTTTGTTAGCTTCCCTAATTTCTGTTAGCATTTCGTCATCCATCTGTTCATTTTGTCCAGGGAGATGGTAGTATGCCCCCATTGTCATTGTCTTCCCCTTTTTACATGGAATTTCTATTCATAGAGATTCTACAGTGTATTTTGTTTCCTGCAAAACCTTTATCCTGTTTGACCCAAAGTCCTCTTTAACATTTATCGTCACTCCTCCACCAATTTGGTTTAATTTGTACCCAGGTATCAACGCCCCATTGGTTGTCCTCCTTCCACCAGGTCTCTTGAGATGCCAATTATATCTAACCTTTCACTGGGGCATCCTCTACCTACAGTGGTAGCTTCCAGGTTGCCTTCTCCCAGTCAGATTGGAAGTATAGTCTCAGAAATTCTTTCTCTTGCTAGAGAATTCGCCAGTGAAACCACATTTTTCTTTTGATAGTCTTAATTGGCCTTGCCTGAACCCACCAATGAATGCTGCCTTTCCCTGTTGTGAACCTCTTTGGAAAAGGCATTAGTGGAGTCTTTCACCTTATTACGTGTAAGTTTAAGAAAGGGTTGGCTTTGTGGTCTTAACATCCAAACCCTTTCTCTAAATCTAGGTATTTTCTTATGGGCATGGTTTACTGGACCGTAATCCCTGATTTGAAGGAACAACTAAATTAAAGCTGAGATTAAATGGGAGGCTTTGTAGTTTGATTTGAATAGCGGTAGGATAGATGTGATTATGTATTTGAAGCTTTCACTATTCTCTTTATCTCGATGAACAAGATTGGAAATAGCTGCTCAAGAGAGCAGTTGCCTTTGAGCAGTCCATTTTCTCAGAAAATATAAAACTCTCCTTGGAGGTAGATTTTCTGAGCCATAATGCTTAATGACTCCAGGAATTGAAAAGGCCCCTCCATATGAACCAAGTTGTTTTTTAAAGGAGGACTTCTTGGCAGACTTACAGTTATAGAAAGTTGAAGTGCTGCTTAAAGTGATGTAGCGTAAAATATCCTAAACAAGATAAAATACATTTATAATTAAAAATTAAAGAAAATTCATTTGGCGCATCCTGGCTTGTAGCCCTGGTTGATCATACAATGTATGTAAAGCTGCCTTCCAGCCCTGATTTTCACAGGAGGCTCTTGAGAAGTAGGCGGGTGGATGTTTCTCTTTGCAAATTAGCTTGCAGGCCTTTGGGAGCAGTGTACCAGCAGGCCTCCATTCTCAGATCAAAGTGTAATTTAATTCTGAGAACTGCCTTGATAGTGAGCAAAGAAACTTTAAAAATCAAAGCGGATGATAGAAGATTCCAGAAATATACTGTCTTGATCTGGCCTGAATATGAACATCCATAGGCCAAAAATCTAAGGCTACTTATTTATTTATTTAACAGTTTTTATATACCGTCTTTCTACAAGTCAGGACGGTTCACATGAAACATTATAATACAGTATATTACAACTGTTTACTTAATTATATGATTGGGCAAGTAATGCTGGTTGAACACCTACTGTCATAATGGTAATACGATTGAAAATACAGGTGAAGCAAGAGGGAGGAGACTGGGAACAGGGTGTGTGGCTTCTTTGATACTTGGCTTCTAGGGATGTACATTCATTAGAAGGTTGAAGTGTTAAACTATGATATTGCTGTGCTGTCTAATTGCCGAATGATTGTGGATACAGGAAGCATTTGGGCAAGATATTATTACTTCTGGCTACTTGGCCTTGATTAAGTAGATTGTGTGAAAGGAAAATAATTCACACCCTGCTAATTATGAAATCTCTATTGTTGCTGTTAAGTATCGAGTCAATGTCAACTCCTGGTGACCCTGTGGATAGTTGTCCATGTTGTGACTATTCCATAGATTTTCTTGGCAAAGTGTGACCTAAAGTAGATTGCCAGACCTTTCATTCGTGCAGTAGGCCTACAACACCTGGTATTCCAAGGTGGTCTCCCATCCAAGCACTATCAAGGTCCGACCCTAAAATATTTCTCTGTGTAAATCCATCTTTTGGGTTAAAGCTACAGAAGATGTTTCTAACCAGCTAGCTGAGATAGAAGCCTGAGAGAACTTGGATCAGATCTTGTAATGGTGTTGATGCCTTGTGCAGAGGCATTAGAATAGAATGCTTATAAAGCGGAGAGCTGTATTAAAGCATTCACATCATTATCTCTAATGAAATAAGCCTGCTACAAATTCTTTCCAGATAAGCATTTTGCACGTGGTTCTGGTAGCTTTATGTCTTGCTCCGAGGCATTCATTGTTCTAGAAAAAAGAGAGGCAAACCATCATTAGCAGAAAAGCACTCGCCTGAAATGAATTCTGCCTCTAGGTGCAATTAAGAAATTTGTTGAATGCACCAAGAAAATGAGCGATATTCTGCTGAACACTTTATTACATGTTGTACTCTCAAGATATTTACAAACTATCGTAAATGTGAACAGTGGTTTTCTATAAATCCTTTTAGCTGCTGCTGATTTACCTACGTTCAAGGAGTGGACAGTGTGTTCTTTTGGTTATTTTATTGTGATTTAACATTGTTAATAAGTGGATGCTAAACCTCTAGTGGGAAGTACTTATGGACTGCTGAGAAACAGACAAACAGGTCAGATAGGAGTTTAGACTGCACAAAAAAAACAGGAAAGCTGTGGGTGTGCAACAGTGAATCAGTTGTTCAAGTCCTGAGCAAACGTTGGTTAATATCTACAGGTAAGCAATCCAGGTCCCAGAATGAGGCAGGTTTGAGTAATAGATGAACTTGATCAAAATCAAATATAGAACCAAGATTTGGTGGTGAGAAAGCAAGGCTGCCATCAAATTGCTGGAAGTTATTTCCTTGTTCCAGCAACTCCTTTTGACTGATCCTCACACTGATCTGGCTCCTTGGGGGACAAGGTTTTAGAGGCTAGCATTGAAAGCTGTTTTTGAGGCTTTGGTACAGTATTTTCCTGGGTTCCCAGATTAACCCACTGGCTAGTGCATCCATCCTTCATCTTCTATCCCAGGTTGTTCCTAGTTCAAGTCCCATGGCAACGAAACCCCACAGTGATCCTCTTGATTCTGCAGGAAAGGCCTAATGGCTCATCTCTTTTCTCTTTTGAGCAATACATGCACACACAAGAGGAAGGCCTTTGCTTATTTTAAGTGTTACTGTCCATGTATGAACTGTACTTACAGATTGCTTCATAGAAGGATAGAAGGCATAGTTTTCTGATTTCAATAATCCTCTACAAACCAGCAATACCAAAATTGATGGTAAAGTTTATGGGACTGTTCTTGCTAAAGGATAGCTTGTTCTGCACGTAGAGCCCCATTGGGATTTATGCATTGAGAACAATTGCACCGTCCAATGACTCTACTAGTAATAGTTAGTAGCTTGTGGAAATGGGTGATAACTTCCAGATCAGGGGAGGTTCCCTCTGCCAGCCATGTTTAGGCTGGGAAAGACACTCCTGAGAATGAAACAACCGCCAGGTAATGAAAACCTAATGCAAAGGCAGTTTTCTATTTTTGAGCTCAAGCTATTTCACTATGCGCATGTGAGTGGGCTTTCGACCTTAGGGACAAGTGCCTCTGGCACCCAGCCAGGGTACTGCAGTCATTCAGGAAGATCTTCACAAGCTACCCTAACCAGCACAAAGTTGAAAAAAGAAGAAAAAGAAGCTTGGGGCCATTGCACAAGGGAGGGGGGTGGGGATTCTCAGCTTGAAGATGGAGGTTTCTGTAGAGACCTGCACAGAACCCCACCAGAGAGATGAAAGAGCAAGGTACCTAATTGAAGTGACGTGAGTCCTTTTAGTGCTAGGGAACTGAAGGGCAATCAACCCTAAGCTCAAGTGCTTTGACAAAATGAAGAAAGAGAGGAAAGAAGACTAAATAATTTATTAATTAACGTTTGTGGCTATTTTCAAGAAAAGGGATGAACCAGAATAAGCCTTATTCATAAGACCCCACTGGACCTTCCAGTGGCTTTTCTACATTTATAGATCCTTGGAGACTTTAACATCCACTTTCATGCCCCCTCTAGGCCCCATGATCAGACCTTTATCCAATTTCTGGCTGACCATGGGTTCCTCCAGCATATCCCCTGCCCAGCGCATGTGGCAGGTCATGCCTTTTACTTTATTCTCACCCAACAAGATTTTCTTCCTTTCCCTTCATTGTTTTCCTCTTGCCCCCTTCCCTGGACCGATCACTTCCTTATTATATTTCATCTCTCAGACACAATTTCAGCCTCCACTAGACCCTATCCTGCCCCCTCAGAACCCCACCTCCTTCTCCAGACACTGTGAGGCATATTCTAAGATGTGCGTCCCAGCCCTCTGTGTGTCCGATCAGAACCAGATGCACAGAGGTAGGCGGGATTCTGATCCCGCGGGGGCATGTCTGGTTGGCACGCACAGGCACTTGCCCGGCTAACTCAGTCAAGGTTCCTGAATGGAGCCTTGGCACCATTCAGGAGCTGTGATCCCCGGCTGCCAACGACTTCATTTATTCCCAGCAGCCCAACCCCTGATCTGGCCTTCCAAGGGCTGCGGGGAATCTACTGCACCCCTCCACCCTTTGACACGCCCTGGGCCTGCAGTCCCCCGCTGTCTAGGGGAACTTATTCTACCTCAGAGGTGGAATAAGTTCCCCATCTACTTTGCTGGCTCCGGACGTACAGGGCCGACATCAGAATCGTGCAAGGCCACAGACCGTCCCCTTCCCACCCCTGTCTAGCTTCCCCGTACAAACTCCCTGTTCGTACGGGGAGCTTAGTTGGGGACAAGAAAGGGGGACAAATAGCGGGGAAGCCCGCCGTGTCTGACTCTGCTTGCCCTATTCTTGTCTATATCTGGAGTAAATTCATGCCGCTTGCTGTTACAGCAGTGACAAAACTGTTCACAACCGTCAGAATGACCACTTGCACCTTAGATCCCATCCCCTGAACATGGTCGACCGAAAACTCCTTGGCATTGATTCCCACCCATTCCTTGATCGAAAATAGCTTAACCTAAGATTGTGTTCCCCCCAGCCTGGAAGAAAGCTCTGGTTTGCTCTTTTTTTAAAAGGTCTCAAGCTTGTTTAAAAGGTCCCAAGCTGTGGGGACCTTTGGACCCCACACATTACCATCCCATCTCCAACATCCAATTTATTTCTAAGTTTGCAGAAAGATCGATCCTCGCACAGCTAACTGAGTATCTTGAACATACCTCTGCTTTACACCCTCGACAGTCTGGCTTCTGTGCCCTCCATAGTATGGAAACTATCCTTACTTCCATTCTCAATGACCTCCATTGCATTCTTGACCTCAGTATGTTTGCCTTGACCATGACACTGAACCTCACAGCTACTTTTGATCCGGTCGACCACAATCTCCTTCTTTCCCAACTGCTCAACATCGGTCTTCGGGGCAGCATTCTGGCTTGATTCTCCTCCTTCCTCTCAGATAGAACCTTGCACCACACTACTTCTGCTCCCTACTCCCTCCCATGTGGAGTCCCCCAAGGCTCAACTCTATCACCTATTCTATTAAACATTTCCCTTAGCCCGCTGGCCAATCTCATCCAATCTTTAGGCATTTTGTTTTATATTTATGCAGACAACATACTCCTCATTGCACAGATTGACAGCTCCTCTCCTGACCTCTCCTCCACTGACACTGCCTTAGAGAGTATATCTTTTTGGCTTTGCGCTAATGTGCCCTAAAGCTCAACCCTTCTAAAACCATTGCCACCTGGATTACTGGCTCAGGGACAACCCCTTCCCTGGCTCCATCTTCAGGGACTGTTCCAATCACTCATCATTCCTCCTTCAAATACTTAGGCATTTACATTGATTCTGACCTGTCCTTCAGTACACACATCAATCATCTGTCTACCTTCTCTGCTCTTCGTCCTTTCTGAGCTTGACACCCTTTCCTGGATACTTACACACAAATCTCTATCCTCAGTACCATCATCATTAGGCTTGACTATTATCTGGCCTTCCTAGCTCCCAGTTTAAAGAGGCTCCAATCCATCCAAAACACAGCTGTCCGGGCATTATCCAAGGCAAAGAAATTTGATCATGCGACCTCTCTCTTTATTCAATACCATTGGCTTCCGTTCCCTCAATGTATACACTACAAGATCTCATCATGGCACACAAAGATCTCCACAACAATGCTTCTCAGTATCTTTCACGCCTCACCATCCCATACATCCTGTCCCCCTCCCGATGCCTACGTTACCTTCATGACGACAGGTTAGTACAGCCTTCTTCTTGTGCCAATTATGAGTCTACCAGATGGTCTGCATTCTCCTTTGTTGCCCCTGCCCTTTAGAATTGCTTGCCTTCTTACGTCCACTTGGAACTCTCCTTAAGTACGTTCAAAGCCCTTCTGATAATGCATCTCTTTGAGCAGGCCTTCGACCATCAGCCAACCTAGGGGGTTGCATTGTCCACATGTCTTTGTGTATATATTTGTTCTTTGATGTTTTCAATGCTTTGGTACTCTCTTGTCGCATTGTTACGATGTCCTAGTGACCTCTTCCCTTCCTCCTCTTCCCTCCCATATCCCCACTCTCTTTTCCTGTCTACACAATGGCGTTCTTTTCAGCTCTTTTAAAGTGCTATTTGTGAACCGCTCTGTATTTATTTATTTATTTAACAGTTTTTATATACCGCACTATTCATCATCAGTGCGGTTTACATTAAACAACATATTACCTAGACAGGATAAAACTGACATAGGTTTACAAATAACAGGGAGTATAAACTGGGTATGAACAGGGGAAAACTATATACATTTAAACAGGTAACATCGTGGCTTGATATTTACAGAAAAGCAGCACTTTCCGCAGTTCTATTACCTCTGTTCTGGGTTATAGCTATGTGAGAGGCAATTAAGGGTGGTCAGGCGGAAGGCAATGCTAAGGTAGGTAAGGTAGGTTGAAGTGCAAAGTGAATAAATGGTGCTTAATGGCCTTTCTAAATTGAATGATGTCCCTGATTGATCTGATGCTGGAGGGGAGTTTGTTCCAGCATTTGGGAGCAAAAGACACAAAAGCTCTGTTAGTAGTTAGTTGCGTCCATTTTGTGGAATTACTAGGAGTAACTAGTGTGTTTTTAGCTACTAGTCTCCTGGATCTATTGCTTGGTGCATGGGTGAGGAGATTTGAGATCGATGCAGGGGATATTTTATTAATGGCCTTGAAAGTGATGAGAGTTTTATATAATATTCTGCAGCTTATCGGGAGCCAGTGTAAATCCATTAGGATCGGTGTTATATGATCCCTCTTTGAAGCCCCGGACAAGATACGGGCTGCTGCATTCATCGCCAGTTGAAGTGGACTTAGTGTATTCTTGGGGAGGCCATGCAGAACGATATTCGCATAGTCGAAGTGAGGTGTGACTATTGCTTGGAAAGTTGTACGGAAATCTTTGGTCTCCAGCATGGGTCTCAGGTGGCGCAGTGTTTTGATCTTGTAGTAAATTGTCCTTACGGTGCTTTTTATGTGCTCCTTAAGATTAAGTTGTTGATCGAGTATCACACCCAGATACCTTATGGTGGCCTTGATTGGAAGTTCTGCTTCTCTTGCTTTGAGGGTCGGTGGGGGAGAAAATCGCTTGTTTCTTGTGGCTATGAGGACTTTGGTTTTCTTGAAATTTATTCTCATGTTCTGATTGAGGAGCCAGTCAGTTATTGCATTGAAGCAGTTGATTAGCGCTGAGTAGTCGGGATTTGAGACGTTGATCGGTGTGAAAATCAGCACGTCGTCTGCATATAATAGGCAAGATATACCGAAGTCTCTGGTGATTTGGCAGATTGGCTGCATATATATATTAAAAAGCAGCGCAGATAAGGAAGAGCCTTGGGGTACTCCTTGCTTCTGTCGGAAGGGCTCAGATGTATTGTTGCCTATACGGACCTGTTGCCATCGATCTTCTAGGTATGATTTGCACCAGTCCCAAGCGAGACCTTGGATGCCTTTTTCATGGAGTCTCGCTAGAAGAATCTTATGGTCAACTGAGTCAAATGCCCCACAAGGGGTGGTATATCAAATCAAAATAAACTAAGAGTGTAGATTGTAGAAGGAATGGGATAAAATATCCCCCATACACTATTGGATTAAACAAAATGCTGTATTATTGTTGATTTATAAGACTAAGTGGTTCAAAGTTAAAGCTGTTTATCAGTGACACTAATTTTAAGTAATCCCTTGGTTCAGAACACACCTAATGGAGAACACTGAATGAGCGCGTGGCAGGTGCCTAAATCTTAAACAGTATCTGAATCCTGATACTTGACACTCCTAGGAGATCAAAAAAACTGTGGCTAATACGTCTTGGACTGGTGTGCTCCCTTATCTGACTAGCAGCTCTACAGCATCTGCCTTGACCACACAGAAAGGGAGTTACATATGTTATTTTCTGATTTGAAGTTTTTACCTTATAGAAGTTGTTCACATTGGAATGATTTTCCACATACATGAAGTTGTGGTCATAAAGAAAAGAGCCTCAAGTTAATCTATGAAAGTATGATCAGACCTCCAGCTAGAAGAAAGTAAGTCTCCAGGTACTGTAGCCCATGTTTATTGAATAACGCATGCTATTGCATAATAGTGTGTGCTATTGCACAACAGGGCACACTATTGAATGGAAATGATAGAATACAAAAATAAATAAAATTTTAAAATGAATCGAAATGCAAAATTTTGCGCCTGCACACCCCTACATATGGATTGGCGAGCGCTGCCACTATCTGGAGAGCAATATCTGCATAGCTATTCAGAAAACGTTTGGACAGTCTTTTTGCTGGCCTAAATTTATTCACATAGCTAAACAGATAGCTAGCTGTATATCTTGCATACTCTGCCCTTGTTACACTCTGTTACTATCAGGTTAGTGCTGCGGAAATCAGTCATAATTTTCAATGTCCCTGTCCGTATAGTGCCACTAAACATGAATATATAGAGCACGTATTTATTTATTTGCCTATATTTATATACCGCTTTTTGCAAAAGTCAAAACGGTTTACAGAGAACTGAAATTATACAAGCAAACGTTTACATTAAAACAGGCAACTTTGTACATTGGAAGGGAGTTTTAGATGGTTAACTACGTACAGGTTGCTGAACCATCTACATATTCTTGTAGCATTTAGTGTGTTTTTTTTAGACAGTTTTTTTGTATACCGCCTTATCCTTCAATCAAAGCGGTCACAACACAATTGGGGGATACATTTAACACACGGGGATGAGACACATACACTAATACTTACAGGGAACATGGGCAATGGAGGGTTAAGTGGCTTGCCCAAGACCACAAGGAGCATCTGTGGAACTAGAAACCCCAGTCCTTCCGGCCCAAGGTTGCTGTCCTCTAGTGGGATTTGAACCCCCGACCTTCCGGCCTGAAGTACCTTGCCCCAACCACTAGGCTACTCCTCCCACAGGTTGATGAGTTATCTACATTCTTGTAATGTTGGGTTTTAGGTGCAATTCAGAGATACTGTTCATTTATGGGAGGAGGGGTGGGAGCAAAGTGGAGGGTGAAGAAGTGGGTCTTGAAGAGTTTGCGGAAGGTTAGGAGGTCTGTGATGTTAAGTTGGCAGGGAGGGAGTTCCAAAAAGATGGGGCATAAAATTTGAAAGCTCTGGCATGAGCCTGTTGGGAGCTTTTTGTCATAGCTTGGGGGGTAGTCAGTATGTTCATGGTGGAGGCTTTCTGTGGTCTGTTTGATTGTTGTGGTATGATGAGGGAGCAAAGGTTGGTGGATGACTGGTGGTTTAAAGCTTTGTGAGTCATTAGTAGGATTTTGTAGAGTATCCTGCTTTGCAGAGGGAGCCAGTGGAGGTGTCTGAGGATGGGGGTGATGTGTTCATACTTGGATGTTTGTGTGATGGTCCTTGCAGCCGAATGGAGAGCTCTTCGAAGAGGTTGAAGTGTTGATTTTGGGAGTCCTTGATATATTGAATTGCAGTAGTCAGTGTGGAGTGTTGTGAGGGCTTGTATGGCTGAGCGGAAGTCTGATGGGGCAAGGAGAGGGCAGAGGTGTTGTAATGTACGTGTTTTGTAGTAAATTGCTCTTGCTGTATTTGCTGTTTGAGTCTTCAGTGTGAGGTGGCTATTAAGAGTGATTCCCAGATACTTTACTTCTGTTTTGATTAGAATTTCGGTGTTGTTGAGGGTGATGGAGGGGGGGGGGAGTGAAGGAAGTATTCCTGATGATGAGTAGAGCTTCCGTTTTCTTCAGGTTTATGGACAGATGATTTTCAGATAATCATCGTGAGACGTCTGAGAAGCATTGCTGGAGTTCATAGTATGATGGATTGTTGAGGTTGAGGGATGTGTAGAGCATAATGTCATCTGCGTAAATGTGGTAGTAGATGTTGAGTGCTTGGATGATGATGTAGAGGGGTTGCAGGTAGATGTTGAAGAGGAGAGTTGAGAGTGTAGATCCCTAGGAGACATCTTAAGTTTGGATGTATGGGGCTGATGATAGTGGTCCAATTCTTATCTGCTGAGATCTGTTGTTGAGGTAGTCTTGGAACCATCTTAGTACAGTGCCCTGTATTCTAGTTGATTGGAGGCACTGTAGGCATTTATATCCACATAGTAGTTGTCATTATACAGCTAAATGTTTTTTGAATATTGACCCAAACCCAGTTAGGTAACTATCCAGGTCCTTGCATTCACAGCTATTTCATTGCTGTGCTGTTCTGAGATGCCCGATGCTTGGCTTTCATCCTCTTGCCAATAAGAGAACCTGTGTGTTTATCCCATACCGTTTTGAATTTTCTCACCATTTTTGTCTCCATCCCCTCCTCTGGGAAGGCATTCTAGGCATACTCCTTCCTTTCCGTGAAGAAATATTTCCTGATGTTGCCCCTGAGTCTTGCAGCTTCATTGTTTCTTGTGCATTAAAACTTTTTAATTATTTAAATGTACCATATCTGCCCTGTCCTTCCTATCTTTTAGGATGCACCTGTTCCTTAGCAGAACGCCAGTCCAGTCCCTTTACTCTCGGGTTGCGCAACCCTTCCAGCAGCTTGGAGGCTGAGCCCATCATCGTTTTGATGATGGTGTGGTATAAATACCACTGGCACCGCCCCTAGGCACCAGTATTCTCAGCCTCCAAGCAGCTGGAGGGTTACCGAAAGCCAGGAGCTTACTGGTCTTTAGTTTCCTTTTATTTATTTATCTCTTTAATTTATTTCTTTAATTTACCTTCCTTTAGTTGGGAGAGTTCTCTTACTCCCGTCGGGTTTTTTTCCTTTTTCCTTTGGCTGTTTCTTTAATTGCTCTCTGGGCTCTCCTCCCCCCTCCTCCATCCTTCTCGGTCCCCGGTATCCTTGAAGGAGAAGGCTTACTGAGCAGCGGGGTGTAGCGGAGTGTTCGGGGCTCCCCCCCCCCCTCGGGCACGGCGGCCGGATCGCCGACCACCTCACCGCTCTCTTTTGTCTCGCACCAAAGCCCCCGAGGCGGGCTGAGCGCTAGAGACATCACAGCAAAGGAGTCCCATTCGGGGGCAGAGCTCGCAATCAGCAGCGCTCCTTCTCCTGCTCTTCTGCCGCCTCGCGCTTACAGCGATTGTACAAGCTGAGCGCTTGAGGCGGCATCGCATCGACGAAGCGATTTCTCTAATCAGGGGGAATACGGAACGCCGCGGCGAGAACAAGCTCGCCAGCCGCATGAACCTGACTCCTCGTGGCTGAGGCCTACCACGTGGAGTCTAGCTTCAGTCTGCGGGCCCAGAGTACGGAGCACGAAACAAAGTATCACGACATCCAAATCGCAAGTATTGTGGAGCTATATATTTTAATTGCTGTATAGTTTTAATTTTAATTTTAATTGTAATTCTTTGCTTATTTTTGGGTTTAGGCTTAGCTAGGACTGCCGTTCAGGGGTGAGGCCCCCCCCCCCCTTCCCTTCCCTGGGGTTGGAAAATCTTCCATTTAAGGGAATTTATGTTTGATTTGTTTTCATTTAATTCCATTTAATTTCTTTAAACATTTACTATCAGGACCCAAAATTAATAATATTTATTTGGGAAGAAAGATGACGGGTAAATTACGCTGTCCGTCCTGCGGAACCCGCAGAGTAGCGGATTCTGAGGCCGGGATCTGCCGGAGTTGTGCTGCTGAAGCAGCCTCCGTGGAGCAGGAAATTCAGCTGTCCATGGACCACACTTCTCAGGGGTCTCAAGGGCGCCGGGAGGGGGGAGGAGATTCTCCCTCCTCTCCCCCGCCCTCTACCTCTGCATTACCAGGCCCCTCTCAGTCCCTTCCCCCTGCTCCCAGTGCAGCAGACAGAGGCTGGGAACATTTTTCTCCAGAATTTGTCCTTCTGTTACACAAAGCCTTTTGTATGAGGCAACAGGGACTCGGGGAGCCGTCGCTGCTAAAAGATTGTAACCGGCCCGGCCCAGGGAAGACAAGCTCACATGATCCCGGAGCCCCTCCTAAGCGCTCTAGACTAGGGAGCGAAGAACCTCTCACCTCTCCTTCTCCGATCACTCCAGATGAGGAGGGATCAGACAGAGAAGTGGGGGAGGAAGAGGAAGAGCTTGAGGAGGGGGAAATCCCAGAAGAGGAGCATTCCCGGATATTTAGAGTTTTTCGTCGGGAGGAGCTCCCAGCCCTGATTAATGAATCCCTGAAGGTGCTCAATATGGCATCAGACATCCCTGCAGAGGAAGAAACGTTAGAGGATCCATTGATTCAAGCCGTCAGAAAAACTCAGAAGGTCTTTCTGATTCACAGAGTGGTACGCCAGATGATCCAGGAAGAGTGGAATCAACCGGAGTCCAGTCTAAGAGGGGTGAGGGCCATGTCTCACCTGTACCCTTTACCGGAAGCTGACAAAGATCTACTGAAGTCCCCAAGGGTAGACGCAGCGGTGTCAGCGGTGACTAAGAAGACGACCATTCCAGTCGAGGGCAGCGCAGCGCTTAGAGATAGTCAGGATAGAAAGCTGGATTCTCTCTTGAAGCAAGCCTTTGATGTTAGTGCCCTCGCCCTGCAGGCCTCGGTGTCAGGAGCATGGGTAGCAAGAGCCTGCCTGAGGTGGGCTCAACAGCTTCAACTAACGGATGGCGCCTCTTCTGACGCACAGGCTAGTGCGGCGCGGTTAGAGTCGGGGTCTGCCTTTCTAGCAGATAGCCAGTATGACCTTATTAGGAGCCTAGCAAAAAATATGGCCTCGGTAGTAGCAGCCAGAAGATATCTGTGGCTGCGCAATTGGGCGGCGGACCCCTCCTCGAAGGCTCGGCTGAGTCGCCTGCCCTTCAAGGGGAAGCTGCTGTTCGGTGAAGACCTGGAAAAGTTGGTGAAGGATCTTGGCGAGTCTAAGGGAGGTAGACTCCCGGAGGATAGACCTAAACAAAGCCGTTCGACGGTCCAATCCAGAAATCAGCCGAGGGACTTTCGTAGGTTCCGGCCGGCAAGACAGAATTTCTTTCCTAGGGGCCGCCCCTCGCCTAGAGGGCAAGGCTTCAGAGGGTTTCGGGGAGCTGGAAGAGGTTTTGGAGCTTCCTCCTCATCCTCTGCCGCTAGGAAAACACAATGAAACGACGGGGGCCCAGGAGAAAGGCCTGCTGGTGGTGGGTCGGTTAAGGCAGTTCCTTCCCGCTTGGGCCCGAGTCACATCCGATCGTTGGGTACTGGAAGTAATCAGAGAGGGTTATGCTCTCGAATTCACGAAGCAAGTTCCCCCTGCCTTTATGCAGTCTCCCTGCGGCTCTCCAGAGAAGAGGGCAGCAATAGAAGACACCCTTTCAAGGCTGATCAAGTTGGGAGCGGTGACTCCCGTCCCCAGAGACCAATACGGTTCTGGTCGATACTCGATCTATTTTGTGGTACCAAAGAAAGAAGGGTCCTTCCGTCCAATCCTGGACTTAAAGCAAGTCAATCGCTGCCTCTCGTTTCCTCATTTTCGGATGGAAACCCTGAGGTCGGTCATCGCAGCGGTAAGACAGGGGGAGTTTCTAACATCACTAGACTTGACGGAAGCATACTTACATATCCCGGTACGAAAGTCCCATCAGCAGTTCCTGAGATTTGCAGTGCCGAGGGGTCATTTTCAGTTCCAGGCTCTTCCCTTTGGCCTAGCAACAGCTCCAAGGACGTTCACCAAAGTAATGGTAGTGGTGGCCGCGGCCCTCCGCAAGGAGGGGATCCTAGTACATCCATACCTGGACGATTGGCTGATTCGGGCGAAATCCGAGTCGGAGAGTCGCACCACTACAGCCAGAGTGGTGGAATTCCTGGAGGAATTGGGATGGGTCATCAACCGGGCAAAGAGCAGTTTAGTTCCCTCGCAGGAGATCGATTACCTTGGAGCGAGGTTCGACACAAGAAGAGGAAGGGTCTTCCTGTCGGAACAGAGGTTAAGAGACCTCAGGAGCCTGGTCTCTCGCTTCATTTCAAGACGAATCCCTACCGCCTGGCATTACCTGCAACTGTTGGGCACCATGGCAGCAGCGATAGAGTTAGTACCATGGACCAAGGCACATATGCGACCGCTTCAATGCGCATTGTTACGTCGATGGTCCCCCCAGCTTCATCCCTTATCCACGCAGCTACCCTGTCCTCTTCAGATCAGGAGATCTCTCCTCTGGTGGAAGTGCCCAAGGAACCTAAGATGCGGGATGCCTCTAGATCCACCCCAATGGATGCAGCTGATGCCGGATGCCAGCCTCTCTGGCTGGGGGGCTCATTGCGAGGGACAGTTCGCACAGGGGAGCTGGACCCCGGGGGAGGCTCGCTGGTCCATCAACACGCTAGAACTGAGAGCAGTGGTGCTGGCACTCAGAGCCCTCGAGCCCCTGATCCGGCAGAGGGCAGTCCGTGTTCTCTCGGACAATGTCACCACGGTGGCCTACATCAACCGCCAGGGGGGGACGGGCAGCCCCCTGCTGGAGAAGGAGGCGGACAGTCTCTTCAAGTGGGCCGAAGCTCACCTTCTGGACTTGTCGGCTCAGCACGTGGCGGGAAGAGAAAATGTGACGGCCGATTACCTCAGCAGACACAAGATAGACCACGGCGAATGGGAACTAGCACAGGAGGTCTTCGACCAAGTGGTAGCCCTTTGGGGAGCACCGATCATGGACCTCATGGCACGCTACGAAACATCCAAGGCAAGCCGGTTCTTCAGTCGAAGAAAGGAAAGAATAGGATGTCAGAAGGCTTGGATGCCCTGGTACAGAAGTGGCCCTCGGAAGGTCCCCTGTATGTGTTCCCGCCCTGGGCCCTCATAGGGAGGGTCCTAAGGCGAATAGAAACCCATCCAGGTCTGGTAATTCTCATAGCCCCGGATTGGCCTCGTCGCCCATGGTATGCAGACCTGGTGAGACTAACGGTTCTTCGCCCTTGGAGGCTCCCCAACAGAAAGGATTTGCTACGACAGGGTCCAGTGCTCATGCCCCACGTGCATCGATTCTCGCTTACGGCGTGGCCCTTGAGAGGGCGCGGCTCGTGAAGCGAGGTTACTCAGCTTCGGTAGTTTCGACCCTGCTGAACGCTCGAAAACGCTCGACATGCCTTTCCTATATCAGAGTTTGGCGCATATTCGAGGCGTGGTGCGCAGATCGCCATAAGAGACCTTTAGAATCCTCGGTCCCGGAGGTGTTAGAGTTCCTCCAAGCAGGCTTCGAGAAAGGTTTGGCTCACAGTTCATTACGAGTCCAGTTAGCGGCCATTTCTTGTTATAGAGGAAAGGTCCGGGGCAAGTCTCTAGGTGACCATGCCGATGTAGGTAGATTCCTGAGAGCAGTCAAGCGCCTACGACCGCAACAAAGATCAGTGATCCCTCCTTGGGACTTAAACCTGGTGTTGGATTCCCTAACCAGGGAACCCTTCGAACCAGCTAGGAATTCCTCCCTGAAGGACTTGACTCTGAAGACAGTGTTCTTGGTAGCTATTTGTTCGGCTAGGAGGGTCTCGGAGCTCCAAGCGTTCTCTTCTCGGCCTCCTTTTCTTTCCTTTTTCAAAGATAAGGTGGTTTTACGGACGGTTCCCTCCTTCCTACCCAAGGTCTCCTCTCCTTTTCATATGAACCAAACAGTTTCGCTCCTGTCCTTCGAGGGAGAAGCTCAAGATGAGGGGAATTCCAAACTGCGTCTCCTAGATGTGTGTAGAGTGTTGAGACGGTATCTCTCTCGCACAGCTTCCTTCCGCAAGTCCGAACGGCTTTTCGTCCAATTTGGAGGTCCGCGCAAAGGGGAAGCAGCGGCCAAAGCTTCCATTTCTAGGTGGATCAGGGAGACCATTGCCTCTGCCTATATCCTCAAGGGAAGGCAGGTCCCAACAGGTCTTCGCGCGCATTCAACTCGAGCGCAGGCGGCCTCCTGGGCAGAACATAGCTTGGTGCCTCCGCTAGACATCTGTAAAGCGGCCATCTGGTCCTCTCTGCATACCTTTTCCAAGCACTACAGGCTGGATGTCCAGAGAAGAGCAGACACCAGATTTGCGGGTGCCGTACTTCGGTCCGGGTTAGCGAACCCCACCCAGGTTTGAACTGCTCTGTTACATCCCGAGAGTAAAGGGACTGGACTGGAGTTCTGCTAAGGAAAAAGTAATTAGTCCTTACCTGCTAATTAGTGTTCCTGAAGGAACTCCAGTCCAGTCCCTGATCCCGCCCAGGTTCGGTGTCTAGTGGTATAATGGACCGAAGTAGGGGAACGGGGCGGGGCGGAAGCGGAAGACTCCAGCCGGAGGAGCCCCGTACGGGCACAAGTGAGTAAAGGCTGTGTCGGCCTCGGGTAAGCCTTCTCCTTCCCTTCCCTCCCCCCCCCTCTGTACTTTCAGTTTAAAAAAAAAAAAAAAAAAGATTTGTGTTTTTGATTTCCTGTTTTCGTTGATTTTGGTGCTTTGTTTTACGCATTTTTGTTACGAGTACTTGGCAGGACTGCTTTTTCATCAGATTACTGGTGCCTAGGGGCGGTGCCAGTGGTATTTATACCACACCATCATCAAAACGATGATGGGCTCAGCCTCCAAGCTGCTGGAAGGGTTGCGCAACCCGAGAGTAAAGGGACTGGACTGGAGTTCCTTCAGGAACACTAATTAGCAGGTAAGGACTAATTGCTTTTTTAGGACCTCAAGTCTTAACTCATCTGGCGTTTGGTGTAGATCCCACTCCATGCTGATAAAGGCATAGGGGGTCATTCTGTGCCACAAACAGTGGGAATGTACATCCAGGCAGGATGGTAGCACTGTAGGAAGCAGAACTGCCACGTAGATGAGAAGAAACAAGTCCAAACGTGGAGTAAGGAAAGACCAATCTTTAATATATATGTGACTGGGATCACCCAACACAGGCCATGTTTCGTTGCCTTCGTCAAGGGTAATACACCTGGCACACTAAAATCATAAATACATTAATAACAACATATCTAAAAACATCATTAAAGAAAAATTATATATAAGATAATATATGATTACATGTATAAAAACGTTATGAATAATTAAAAAAGCAAATAAATTAATGGAAGAAATTATCGATCACCTACACCAGGGGTCACCAACCTGCGGCCCGCGGGCCGCATGCGGCCCGCGAGACTCTACCCCGGTGCGGCCCGCCAAGGCAAACTCACCGACTCCTTCTTCTGCAGCTGCGGCTCCCTGCCTCTTAGGGAACCGCGGCTGTGCTTGTAAAATCATCGCGGAGCCCTTCCTGTCTTGACGGGCTCCGTGCAGCATTGTCCCGCCTCCAAAGGAAGTGGTAAACAACTTCCTTTAGAGGCGGGACAATGCTGCACGGAGCCCGTCAAGACAGGAAGGGCTCCGCATGATTTTACAAGCACAGCCGAGGTTCCCTAAGAGGCAGGGAGCCGCGGGTGCAGAAGAAGGGAGGGAGCTGACATGGATTATTCTTGGTCAGGTATGAGCAGTTTTTTTTTCGCGCGGGGGGGGGGGAGGGGGGTGCGGCCCGCGAGTCTGCCGGTAGTCGGCTGTGCGGCCCGCGGCCCTCTGGAGGTTGGTGACCCCTGACCTACACAAATAAAATATGACAACAGTCATAGAACATCAAGAAATATATAACTGTCTCTATTGATTACATAAGGGCAACATATATATTGATGTAATCAAATAAATAATAGCCTATATAGGTTACAACTAAGAAATTATAAAAAAATAATAAATACATAAATGAATAAAAAGAGGGGAATGACGTAAATATAACTACCTAATTATACAAATACTTATAAAAAAACATATAGAATTTATCAAAAACATGTAAACAAGTACCTGATAATGAATATCAAATGTGGCGTAACTTGGTAATACCAAATTGCAATAGACCATCCAAAAGGAGGTAATTTATAGAGCTAGGTAGAACAAATAAAAGAAAATTATAACAGTAAAAAGGTGGATTTTGACCTAAGAGAGACTATAACCAGATGTACTGGAGCTTCTAAGTCAATAGTTATAGAGAACATTAGTTATTTAAAAGCATTGGTTATATAAAAAAGTATAATAAATAATAAATATATAAAAAAGTCTTGTATATAAAAAGCACAACAGAGCAGGAGCGAAAAAGCTAAAGGCTGAAGCAGCTCAACCTCAAAAAAGAACAATGGTATCATAAAGTAAATAAATAATTATGGAGAAACAGAATCGGAGCTGGCCTGCATGTCAAGGATGGTAGACCCAATCGTGATCCTGTGGACACATCTAGCCCCCATGGGATCAGAATCGGTTGCCACCGCTGCACGCCCCGATTCTGCCCGGCCACACAAGGGGCTGGACGGCCAGAATAGAATTGGTCTCATAAGCAGCAGAATAAAAGAGTTGATGGTCCATTTGTACAGGATGTTGGTGAAGTCTCACATAGAATTTTGGACTTTTTTTTGGTGACCATACTTCAAAAAGAGACCAAAGAATATATTTATTTATTTATTTATTTATCTATTTCTTCTATACCGCCCCTTCCAGAGATCAGGGGCGGTTTACATGGAACAATTGCATACATTTGCATAACATTACATAGAACAAGAACTTCTTAACTTTTTACATATAACAGAACAGTAAATTGTCAGAACTATTTACAGGGTGTATAATTTTGTATAATGCTGAATTTAAAGGGGAATATCAGCGAGCAGACATTTCAATTTATAGAAATTAATTACAAGAATACATGATTCGCTATTCAGGTGTGTGTGTGTGTATGTATGTGTGAGTGTGTGTGTGTATAAGTGTGCGTGTGTTTGTGTGTGTATGTGAGTGGGTTTGTGTGTGATGGAATTTATTTCCATTTTTTGGGGTGTCTTTGGGGGGTGTTAGAAGATACCTTAAAAGAGAGGGGCGTCAGAGGAGATGTGATGGAGACATTTAATAATGAGAGAGATACACAAGAAGTAAAGCTTATTTAGTGGAAAGAAGATATAGAACTAGGAGCCATCATAGGAAGCTCCAAGGAGTAGAGTTCAGAGCAATCAAGAAATATTTCTTCATGGAAAGTGTGGATGAAACCTGGAATGCCCTCCTGGAGTGGGTGGTGGAAGATATTTCAAAAATGTATGGAATGAACATAGAACATTTTAGCAAAAAAGAGAAGTTATAGCAGAAATGTGTCCTAAAGCTACCATAAGCCATGTGGGTAGCCTAGGGGCAATGTGCACAGGGTGAACGTTAGAACTCTAATAGTTACGGTAGGACTGCACTGAGCTTACAAATAGGCAATGAGATAACGTGCATGGAGTAACCATGTATAAAACTGAAGCTTTATGGTGTGGGGCTGAATGTTGTGGACAATGGTTTTATTAGTGTTGGTGACTATGCAAATTATTATAAAGCTTAGCAGTAAGATATGGTAGGGAACCTGGGTGTTGAGTTTATTGTTGGCCTATCAAGAATCTAAAAGTAAGGTGACAAAGCTTGAAGTGGCCTGACAGTGGAAGAGGTGGAGGCCAATAGTTTAGCAGATACTCGTTATTCTGAGAGAAGGAGGTGATGCTTGGAAGGAGCTGCAGGGTCAGGTAAAAAGACAAGATAGTGGGGAGAAGCTGTGTTGGGTTGCATAAGGGAATTTCTGTTCATCTCCCCCAAGTGGAGGAATCTCAACTGAGCAGTCTAGATGGATCAATCTGGGCTTTTTCTGTCATCACTTGCTCACTCCGTGTACGCTGTTGTGAAGTTAATACATCCTAAATCATGTCATAAATAGAGATTTGAGGAATAATTTATAAAATTAATTTTCTTAGTGTTACTTCCAATACTTTAGCAGCTGGCTGTACTTCTGCCTACAGACAAATATGTTCCCTCCTGAGTATTCATTGCCAAAGATGTTGCACTACACAACATATGTGCTCCAGATTTTCACAGATATGAACACTGTGAAGAAAACAGAATGTTGAATTTGATTATAAGCAATCTGATTTGAGAGCCAGGCAGTAATCCCCTAAAAAACGCCTAGCCTTAATTTCACCAGTTTAAAATGTTTGATGCATCTTTTTAAGAAGTAAGGGAGCAAGTTCTTTATTCAGTTACTGAATCTAGAATTGCTTATTTATTTTGTTTTCACCAATTAAGAACAAGTCAGAAAGTGCGCACTTGCCATGTGACTGAATAGCGCATTTCCTTTTCCCCCATTTTAAGACTCAGAGGCGGTGTACTGTATGTGGGCTTTGTGTCCGTACTTTGCTTGCATATGTGAGATGTTATTGTGTGGGGCAGTGTCTGTGACTGAATGTTTGGGGGGGTATGAGTATTTGGTAGGCACAAGGATGTTGACTTTGTGGGGGGCAGAGAACTGTTTCTATGTGGAAAAGGGAAGTTTAGGTGGGTGAGTGTATTTGAGGATGTGGCCTGTGTGTGGAGGAGATTGAGTGTAGAAGTGTGTGGGGGATATGTGCGTGTGTGTACAAGGGGTGTGCACACAGAAGATGTGGAGGGTGTTACATACAGCATGAGAAATTGTGTGTATGTGTTAATGCAGGGCATGGGGAACTTTCTGTGGGGAGAATGCGGGGGGGGGGGGCAGGGGTTTGCTGGTGCACACACTGGTTGATGGGGTGTTGCATGTGGAATGTGTGTGCCTCGGTGTTGCAGATCTTTCCCCTTTCCCTTCCCCTGCCTACTCTACTTCTCTTAATCAGCTTCAGTATCTGCCAGCTGCTCTTCTGGTGGTGGGGCCTGGGCTCCCCTCCATCGCCACCACTAGATGTCCTTGGCTTCCTGTCATCCTGCTGCTGCTTCTGCCACCGTTTTGTCTTCATTCTCCCATGCTCTGCCTGCCTGCCACTGCTTTATTTTACATTGCTCAGCCTGCCGCCTCTTCATTCACTAGACCTGGGCTTCCCGTCATCCTCGTGTCTCCTAGCTTGTTTTTCCTGTTCGTGTGCACGTGCACATCCACAAACAAAATGTGAATGAATGGACGGACAGGTGGATACACCCTTCCACAATAAGTACTCTAGCTGGAGTGAATGTGCCCAAAAATAGAGCAGATAAAACTAAGCTAAATATAAAATACAGTAAATAATCTGAAAGAACATATATGAATAACATTTTATCAGGAAATAACATTCTATAGAGGAAATCTACATCCAGTTAACAGCTCTTTCATGGTCTAAACAAAATCTCATATAACTAATATAAAATATGTGTAGAGCTACCTTTATTTTGTTATTTATTTGAAAATGCTTGATTAATTGCCATTCTCCCAAAATAAGATCACGGCAGTGTACAATAAACGTATTCAAACACATTTCAAAATAATAATCCCAGCTGATCACATCTCATTCCCATTTCCAGAGAATGAGATGTTCAACTGTATGCAAGCTTTCATCACATCAAAGCCAGTGGCAGGATGGGTTAATATTGCCCATCAGTGCTACAGGGCTTTTCTGGGAGATAGAACTTGGTTCTCTTTTCTCCTTTATTAAAAGGCTCTCCACTTTTCTCAGATTTGCATGTCCATTAGAGATCCAAAGGAACTGGATTGCAGAAGTGTCTTCACACTATGTTCTCAGCTATAGGACTCTCCTGTATCGTGCCGCTAGCCATGACCTTGGAGGAAAGAGGGACACAGTTGTAGGGAGTATTTGCCAAGAATATGACAACATAACCATAGCCAATAAGGATGAGAGTAGGTGGACTATAGCCGCCATATCTAGATTAATGGCCTCCTATACATTCTGAAAGCATAGCGACAAAATACATGATAACAGAAACAGGCCAACTTCTACTGCTGTAAAGAATTACTAGACATGTTCATTGCTTTACAAATACACCTAAGATTCAGTTTCTGCTCTTTACACTCATTACAGGACAAAAATGACCGAGAATTTCATTACTAGGAAAATGGTTAAAAACAATAAAGCTGTGGGGAGTGTGTGAGGAGGAGGAGTTCCTGCCCGACCTGTGCTCCGCGTCTAGAGTGGGCTCTTCAGGCACCTGCAGGGCTTCCTTGTGCATCCACGCGGCACCTGGCCCCGACGTCATCTTGGGGGCTTAAGATCAGGCCTGCTCCGCGGTCTCACAGTAGCGGTCGCACTTTGAAGGGGCGCGATTTCAAGGGGCATGTTTAAGCTCCTTTTGCGCTCCTTCGGCGCTCGAGGAGCTCTAGAGGTGGTGTTCTTGGAATGGGCAAGCGCAGAAAATGTCATCATAATGTGAGTACAGTGAATCCTTCTAAAGTAGTTAAAATCGTTGGGCCTATGGATAAACACGTTGTGTCAGTGAATGCAGCAGAAGGGGTTCCTGTTGTTGCCACCAAATCTTCGCCCCTCTTGGCTAGCTCCTCTGTGTTGGGGTTTTCAAACTCTGCCCTGCTTGCTGAACTGGATTTCATCGGCCCAGTGACATCTTCTCCTGTGGTGGAGGGGCAGTCTCGATGTGCTGGTGTTTTGTCTCCATCTGCCCTGCCAGGAAGAACCTGTGAACCTGTGGTAGTTTCTTTGCCACGGGCTCTTCAGCTACCGGAGGACTTTGTGAGGTCGCATCCTGATGGTATACCCGCTACAACTGTGGACGTTCAAAATATTTCATTAGTTGATGTATGGTCAGTCCTTTCACGAATTGAGGCTTCTATAGCTTCATTAGCTTCTGTTGTTTTTCAGTTCTCAGAGTTTTTGGAAGGTTCAGTAGCTAAGATGGCTCAGCATGATTCTCAGTTAGCAGTTTTAGATACTAAATATCAGAAATTGGAAACTCAATGTGCTACTTTACAGAGATCTTCTTTGTTTTTTATTAAGGATAGTATTACCTTGCATACTCAGCAAGAATTATTGGAAAATACTTTAAAGGCAACAAATATCAGATGTTTAAATTTTCCCTATACTCGTTTGCTATCCCCTCAGATATTGTTTGACAAATATTTATCTGAATTCTTCGGATATGAAGATAATGCTAAACCGGTTAACAAGTTATATTATTTGCCTGTGATAGGGGCGCCTCCTGGTAGTGGTTCCCCAGGAGCTGCTCCTAAAACTTCGTTAGATTCATTAGATGTTTCTGAATTTATTGAATCTTCTCATGATGTAATTTCTTTTCGGGCCACTCTTCTTGTATCTTTTTCCTCTGAGGTTGATAAAAACACAGTTATGCATTTGTTTTTTCTAAATAAGAATGCTGATTTTTGTGGGGGGAAAATTAATATCTTTTCCGACGTCTCTAGGCAAACTCAGCTAAGGCGTAAGGCTTTTTTGTTTTTAAAGCCTCACGTTCTAGCACTTGGTGCATCCTTTTTCCTTAAGTTTCCTTGTAAATGTTTGGTTACATTAGGGGGCACCAAGTATGTTTTCTCTGAGACTTCGTCTTTAGAATCATTTCTTATAAATCAGGTTCCACCGTTGTAGTGTGTATAATATGTGTTATCATTCAGCAAGTCAAAATAATTAGAGTTTTGTATAGTATTTAGGGCACTAACTCCCTTCTCTTATGTTTTCTTATTATATTGCTTATTTCAGTAATCTGTTTATATTTGATATTGGCAGCTCCCCTGGATGTGGACTATATAGTTTTCTGTATTTTCATCTTATGTAAAAAATTTATTATTGTCTTTTGAAATCATTAATAAAAATAGTTTATTATAAAAACAATAAAGCCGTAATCAAGAGAATGGAATGAGATCAGCCCATCTATCTTCTATACCTTTTTTTATATCAGTTAGCTCATGCTTTTCCACAAACAATTCAAGATACATTGCAATCAGGTTCAGTAAGTATTTTCTTGTCCCTAAAGCTTACAGTCTAAGGGGCTAAAGCAGAAAAGCTTAGCGCAGCATTTTTCTGGCGCATTTCCCACTCTAGGCTTGCTCTCCAATGCAGAAAGTAAACTAGTCCCTGAAAACTGCCAAAAAAACAACTGTGCTAAATTGCAGCATACTTCGTATGGAAATCGCATGCAAGTTGCTGCATAATTAATTGTGCCAGATGTAAAAAACTGTGGTGAAACTTAGTGCAGTTTTTTACACAGTTTTTTAACACTGGATCTTTACACCAGCTCCAGCCGGGAGCAAAAATATCATCTGAGGTGGCCCAGTGGCCCTGATCCTCCCCACCCACTCAATCACAAAAATCCCAGAACCCCTCCACCCAAACAAACAAAATCCCCAGTGGCCCCTGACCCACACAAACAAAAAAAAATCCCTGGTGGCCAGATTATTTTTGAGGATCTCAAGGTGGCAAAACAGTGCGAAAAGGCAGTGGCAAAAGCCAGGAGGATGTTGGGTTGCATACAAAGAGGAATTACCAGCAGAAAGGAAGGGGTACTAATGCCACCGTATAAGTCACTGGTGAGGCCTCACTTGAAATAGTGTGTTCAGTTTTGGAGACCATATCTCACAAAGGATGTAAAAAGACTGGAAACGGTTCAGAGGAAGGCAACCAAAATGATTTGGAGCCTGCGTCAGAAGCCTTATGAGAAGAGACTTGAAGACCTAAATATGTACTCTCTGGAGGAGAGGAGGGACAGGGGAGATATGATTCAGACCTTTAAATATTAATGAACAAACAAACCTCTTCCAAAGACGGGAAAGCTGTAAAACTAGAGGCCATAACATGAAGCTACAAGGGGGTAAACTGAAAGGCAATGTCAGGGAATACTTTTTCACTGAAAGGGTGATGGATGCTTGGAATGCCCTCCTGATGGAGGTGGTTGGGGCAAATACAGTGACAGAATTCAATGTGGCATGGGACAGACACAGTGGATCCCTTTATAGCAATTGGATAAAATCAAAATAAACTTAACTATCTAATTTCTCAACAAACAGGGGTGTCCTACACTGAGCGGCTGGTGCACCTACTCTTGCCGCCTTGCTGGGCAGACTAGATGGACCATACTGGTCTTTATCTGCCATTGTATACTATGTTACTATGAACTACCTTACTTCATGTTCCATGTGTCAACATCAGAAATTTTAGGCACCCTGGAAATATCCATCTCTGCTTTGTGTCCTTTGCCATCAGCTGTAAGAACAGAAATCTGTCTCTTTTGTAATGAAAAATGCACATTTACTGCCTTTGTTTCAGAGGAATGGAAGAAAGACATTCCTTTGCTGCTGCTATACTGCTAGGGCCCCAGCGCAGGTTTTATGGTCCTTGACCCTGGAAGGATTTTGTGAGCGGTTTGCTTTCTTCATGCTCCCAGTGCTGCTTGCTTTCTGATGTCGGGTTTTCCTGACAGCCCTCCCAGCGTGAATACAGCAGTGTCTACTGCCAAGATGAGTTAGGCTCTAAGGAAGCGGGTGAAGACTTGGCAGAAACCCAGAGCAAGCTTGTCAAGATGTTATCTCTAACTGAAGCACTCCATCAGCAGGAACGTAATCTTTTACATGCTAGAAAACTGTTGCAGAATAAGACGCCACACTGGACTATCCCACATATTGAAATGCCATTGTTCTTACTTTTGTGCTTTTTTACTTGAGAAGAACTTAAAATGGCTGCTGAATTCCTTCTATGGGCAGCAAGAAAAGACCAGACATTTGAAACTAGAATTTGAAAGGATTAAATCCGTGTTTTCAAGGCTGATATGGCATCTCAGGACCCGTACCGTGCGCCACCATTCCTTCATCCAGCTTCTGCTTAGACTGGAAGGCACTGGGAATGCTATGGAGGTATTCATAATCCTCAGGGGAAAAGAGGGAGTTTCTTTCATTAGCACAAAGTTAATAAGTTACGTGGCATGTTAGAAAAGGCATCCAAGTGCATTCTTGGACGCCCAGGGCAGAATGTGCAGAAAAATGCTGGGGATGTCTGTTTCAATCCGATTTTAGAAAACTAGATGCCCTCGGTGTGTGTCGGCATCCATGTAAACATCTCATCTATGAAACTGTCGGGTGGGGACATTCATCTCTAGTAAGGCTGCATACAGGGACCTCCAGCAGCATGGCAACATGAAAACATGCGCTCCCACTGCCCATCAGTGTTCATTGTCAAATTGTAGAATAAAGGAGAAATGAGTGTACCTCCTTCTCCACACCCTGCAGATGTTTGCCTGACAAAATGAGAACTCTTCAGACGCATGTTTGTGCCTGGAACAGGTATAACTTTTGACAATGTTCAGGAAGTCCAAGACAGGGATGCCCAAGTTCTTGGAAACGCCCAGGCCACAGCTGTACTATGCCACCATTCCCACTTGGACATCCTTGCACCGGAGACACCCACAGACCCGGCTTCTAAAATTGCTCCAGGGACATCTCTGTGCTTTGATCGCCTCTGTCCAATTTCAGACTTCCAAGACATGAAAAGGGCTTCAAAAATAATTCCCCCTAATGTCATAAGAACATAAGATACAGTGCGTACCAAAAGTAGTCATCCCTTCTGTGTTTATCCTGTTTTGTCACAGTACACTCTGGAATTAAAATGGAGTTTTGGGGTTAACACCATGTGATATACACCATATGCCTACGACTTTGAAGGTATAAAACATCCTTTATTGTGACACAAGCAATAATTAAGACAAAAAAAAACAAAACTGAATGCAGGAGGGTGCATATGTATTCTCCACGTTGTAGAGCCACCTTTTGCCGCAATTGCAGCTGCAAGTCTCTTGGGGTATGTCTCTATTAGCTTAGCACATCTAGCCATTGGGATTTTCACCCATTCCCTAAGGCAAAACTGCTCCAACTCCTTCAAGTTAGATGGGTTGCGTTGGTGTATAGCAACTTTGTCTCTGATCTGTTTGGAGTGCTCCTTGGTCTTCATGTTGCTTGCTTAATGGTGTTGCAGAGTCAGGGGTCTTTCAGATATTCAGGTATATTTATGCAGGCATCATGTGACAGATCATGTGACACTGATTGCATACAGGTGGACCCTAATCAATTAATTATGTGACTTCTGACGTTAATTGGTTGGACCAGATCTTATTTAGGGGTTTCATAGCAAAAGGGATAAACACATATGCACTCACAACTTTTCAGTTTTTACTTGCTTTTTATATATAAAAGGTATTATCTCCAGGAACAAGCAGGAATGAGTCTTCACATATGGGTACGTCGGTACCGACGGAGTCTGCGCGGGAACGCTTCCCAGCGTCCAATCAAGAGCTTTTGGAAGCATCCCAGCACGCCTGCGTGCTGCCTTCCCGCCTTTCCCAACTGCCTCTCCTCAGTTTTCATTTTTCCGCGGAGCCGGCAGGACGTCCTCCTTTCACCGCAGAAAATTCTTGTTCTTATTTCTTAGTTTTCTTGTGGTCACGGCTGTCTTCCTTGTGTACCGCCGGTGTTTTCTTTTCTTTTCTTGTAAAATCTTCCTTTTCCACGGGATATTTTTTCTTCATAGTGTCCCACGGTCTCTTAGGCCTTTTAGGCCTCTTCTTTTTCCTTCATGGAACCGCCAGCCACTTTCTCCAAGAAATGTTCAAACTGTGGCGGTACAACTTTATTTTTAGACCCTCGAAGTCGGTGTCTAACCTGCTTGGGTCCTGACAACAGTTTGGTGAGAAGACGTCTTCAACATCGAGGTTCCCTTGATACACGGTTGCCCTCCAACTTTGGGGCACCGTCCCCTTCTTCTTCCACACAGGATCAGGTAACCCACAAACAGTCTGTTAAGACTAGCCAGTCCTCGAGTGGTAGGTCTCATGCACAGCATGTAGACGGCTCTGGCCTTGCCCTCGACGGCCCACTGGCTTCAAAACCCCGGCGGGAGTCTTCGGTCTCCAAAGCGTATAAGGGGTTTCAGGTTGTTCCTGGGGTTCACCCCCCACAGAACATACCTAAGTCGTGTACGGTGGTGGCATCCGCTTCGAGCGGTACCGATATTCCGGCATCGGCACTGGTGTTGGATGAAACACTCCTCACCAGGGATCGTTATCTGGCGTCCTCGGTGCCTTCGGGACCGGTGGATACTCCCCAGATTGACTTTCCATTATCGGTACCAACACCGATACTACCATCGACGTTGGTACCCTCCAGATGTGCATCGACAGCCTCGCTTCTTTCGATGCCGAGTCTGGAATCGATCTCCAGTCTGGAGGACTGGGTACCGACTCGCCTTGGTACCGTCTCGGGGCGGTACCGAAGGCTCGGTTCTGATGACTCGGATCCGCAACTCTCGGTTCCCCCGAGGCCGATTGAGTTGCCACTGGTTGACCTTCCTTCACTGGTATCAGACACGGTACCGAAGTTGGTACCGATGTCCTCATTACCCTTACGGTCGGTGCCTTCCTTGCTTTGCTTATCAGGCTCTCTGCCCTCGATGCCGAGTTTGGAATCAATCTCTAGTCTAGAAGACTGGGTACTAATAGGTTTTGGTACCGACACCGATCGATACCGGTGCTTCGGTACCGAGGATAGTACCCGGAGGTTTTCGGTTACCTCGGTACCGGTTGAACTATCACCGATGACTGCTCCGATGTCTTTGTCGGGCTCGACTCCGACATCGGTACCGGTATTGCCATCGGTACCGGTATCCACAGTAGCATCGTGGCCAACTCCTGCCATGCTTTTTTCAACAGGATCGCTCCATTCTATACCAAGCTTGGAGTCGATACCTGGCATGCACAATGTGGTAAGGACGGTTGCTGCTCACCAGCAACCATCCCTTCAGCATTCTACAGTGCACTCTGTAGGATCTTCTATTCCTATATATTTGGATAACTCTGTGGGTGCTCAGGCTAGTTCTTTAGATCTAACCTGTCCAAGGGAGATTCCTGTTTGGGGTCCCTCTTTTCAGTGTTTCCTCCTGGATATAGCAAGATCCCTTGCCATTCCTATTCCAGGACATAATCCTGCACAAGGCTCTGTTTCTACCAAAGCAAAGGACAACATAATGCTTCCTTTGCATCATTCCTTGCAGGATCTCCTTCTAGGAATGTGGGAAACACCTTTAAGGGTATCCCCACCTCCCAGGGCAACTGATCTCTTATATCAGGTGCCCCCCTCTCCAGGGTTTCAAAAGACTCAACTTCCTCATCATTCTATAGTAATGGAATCAGCAATGAGGCGGGTAAAGAGTAAGAAAAAGCACTCTTCTTATCCGCCAGGTCGTGAGTCTAAGACATTAGATGCCTTTGGACGTCAAACCTTCCAGACATCTATGCTTCCTGCAAGAATTCTCTCATATATTTTTTTATATGAGTCTTTCTCTTGAGGAGGTCACAAAGCAATTACATCTTATGACTCCTTTCCTTCCAGATTCCAGGAGTACAGACTATTCCTCACTGCTTAAGCATATCCAGAATATCTCTTGGTTTCTTTCTCGTGCTTCCCTAGCCTCTTTTGAGTCTGTTAGCAGGACTTCTGCTATAGCTATAGGGGCACAACGTAGAGCCTGGCTCCAAGCTTCAGACTTGGACAAATGGGCACAACAACGGCTGGGACATACTCCTTGCACTGGAGAAAATCTTTTCAACAAGGAGTCTTTACGTCAGGTTACTCAGTTGTCCACTGATTTACCTGTTCCTAAGGGTTGTTCTACACCTTCTTCTGTCCCAGTAGGTAGGAAATGTCCTACCAAACTTTCTTCCCACAGGAGAAGAAGGTTTTATTCATCACTTGCCCATCATACAGATGTTCCCCAACAGGGGAGGCATCGTCCTGGTCCGAAGAATCCAACCTCTCACCAGGCTCAGCAAACCCAGAACCTGCAGGGTTTCTGATCAATCATCATCAGATGCTTGTGACTCTTGGGGTTAGAATCTACAGTTGCTTCTTCTCAATAGAGGCAATCCACTGCTCATTCTAACCCCTACACATGAATATCTTTCCAACAGACATCCATTTTTTCTATATTTCTATGAGCTGTCAAGATGTTCATGCCTATAGGTCACAGGTTTCTCCTCTTTTCCAGCATGTATTTTTCCTTTCCATAAACTTACTACTTGGTAAGTCTTCTTCAGCTCCATTCTCTTCACCCTCTTACTACTGTAAGAGCAGAATTACTTGCTGGGGGGCTTTTCTTCAGCCTCTCTAGTTTTTGTCACTTTCCAGTGCGGAGTTTTCCTCTCTGAGTTACCTCCCCTGTTTCAGTCTTACTTTGAGGCAGCTTATCAGACATGTCCAGAGTTTTCTACTCCTGTTCTATCTGTTCTTTCTGTGTTTGAACAGTAAGATTCTTTCTGCTGTCTTGCTAGCAGCTGCCTATGCAGGAGCCTTAATGTTTGGTCCACTGGTTCTTGTCCACAAACAACCAGATTTGTCCTCCACTAACATTCTGTCTAGTCTTAGTAGTGGCTCCAAGTCAGTGCTTTCATCTATCTTGGAGATTATCTCACTACCAGCTTTCTGGATTGGTCTTCTATTTCTGCCATCTCCATTCCCCTGGGTTTGGCAGCATAGTTGGCAGAGATACTGGCTCTCTAGCAGCCAGTTCTATCTCCTCATTCTCCTGCATCATGCTCTCTGCAATTCTACAGAGAAGCTTTCCACTATGGGCCCTTGCTAGAGAGCATGGGGTTTTTTCTCCAACAGCTATCCTAGATGATTGGAAAAGGCTTTTCAGTCATGTCTCCCATGACTAAAAGGTTCTCCCTTCTTTTACTATCTCCTTTTGATATAAAGGACATAGGCCTTCTCTTACGTAAAGGCTTAAGGAGTTGCCAATTCCCTGCTTTGGTCCATAGCACTCCCAATAGGGGATATGCTCTTTCTCCTTGCAGCTCGTCCTCATGGTAAGAACGCATGATACTTTTTGCCCTTAGGTAGGTCAACATGGTATCTCATCTCTATGTGTCTTCTGTCTACTTATCATGCTAGAGTCCTGCAAGACTCAGGACTTGCTGGTTGCAGATTGATATTATCCTCTGTTTTTCATGTAACCATCCTGGTTATTTTACTAGCTAGCATCCTTATAGATCATAACCAGGGGGAATAGATTCTCTATATATCTTCTCAAGTAGGTTCCACCTCCTTGTTATTAGTTGAATCTTTCCTCTCCACATATCCCATGTGAATACCGTGCTGTAGGCATATCTCTGTCTGTTTAATTGCAGACACCCATATTTAGGCCTACATATTCATATTTATCTTTTGTGTGTATTTTATGCCCCTCCATATCTCACTATAGATATAGTCTTATATGTTTATCTATATATATCTATATCTATATATATCTATATATATATCTATATATATATGTATCTGTCAAGATATTTCATTATAGATAGATATGTCTCCACATACTTATCTATCTGACTGTCTATGCTCATATAGCTATATGTTTCTGACAGAGGGGCTTTACCCATACCTATGCTATCCAGCAGGTTTGGGGTTCTACGCACACAACCACTCCTGTGGTAGTCAACAATTTTTATACCATAACCTAAGGGTTTAGGTACCTCTGAAGCTCTCCGTGCCCAATATCTCGCCCAGCTTACCCCAGTTAAGAGAGACATTGTGGATCTTCAGTTAATCACAAGCTTTAACGCCTCATGCATTTGTCCTCTCTTTTTGGGATACAAGGGGTTCCCATACCCTTTCTCCCTACAAGGACTGTGCCTGTTTGTCCAAATTGGTTAGCCTTTCTCTTTTTGCTCCTAAGAGTGAGCCACTCTGCCGCCAAAAGAGTTGGGTTTTTGTCATACAGCCTTCCGCTGAAGGCCCACCGTTTTTGTACTACCCCAGTTTTTCCTACTGGGGTTACCTGTTACCTTTCAGAATTCTGACCTCCACTGTTTTCCTACAGGTTTATTACCTCCACTTTACAGTGAGGTCCTCTTCACGGTTCCTCTACTGGGTTCCCAGTAGATCCATGAACCTCCATACTTCTGTGAAATCCTGTCAGGGGAGGTCCATATTGCAATATTCTTTGCAATATCATTGATGACAATCATCATCCACACATGGACTCCTTCTCTGCAGTCCTATGCTAGGTTAGCTGTTCCACAGCATCTTTCTTTCTTCAACTCCTACCCTCCATCCTCAGGATGCCTGGTGTTCTGAGAGATAGCATGTTCCAACCTATGACATGCTGGGACTCCAGGCATCTCAGCTTGGGAGTCCCCATATGTGAAGACTCATTCCTGCTTGTTCCTGGAGATAGCGCAGTTACTTACCTGTAACAGGTGATCTCTGGGAACAGCAGGAATAAGTCTTCACAACCCACCCACCTCCCCAGGAGTTGTCTCTCTATCTATCTTTCCTTTCCTCTCTCTCTCTCTTTATCTCAGCTTTAAAACTTAACTGAGGAGAGGCAGTTGGGAAAGGCGGGAAGGCAGCACGCAGGCGTGCTGGGATGCTTCCAAAAGCTCTTGATTGGACGCTGGGAAGCGTTCCCGCGCAGACTCCGTCGGTACCGACGTACCCATATGTGAAGACTTATTCCTGCTGTTGCCAGAGATCACCTGTTACAGGTAAGTAACTGTGCTTTATTGTCATTTCACTTCACCAATTTGGGCTATATTGTTAGGTCCATTACCTAACATCCAAATGAACCTGCATTTTCATTCCAGGCTGTACATAATGTGACAAAACAGGACAAAAACAAAGGGGATGAATACTTTTGCAAGGCACTCTAAGCCATGCTGGGTCAGACCAAGGTCCATTAAGCCCCGTATCCTGTTTCTAATGGTGGCTGATCCAGGTCTCAAGTACCTGTCAGGTTTCCAAAAAGGTACATGGATTCTGCATTGCTTGTCCTGGGGTAATCAGTGGATTTCCCTGGTCTAGCTCTGGTACACTCAAATTATGTTCCAAAATGAGTGGGCGAGACAAGGGTGGCTGGGGGGAACCTGATTAGATGTGACAAAATGCTCATATGCCTGTTGCCCAATAAAGGATGGTTCTACTTGATCTGTAAGCACAAAGACAACAGAAGGGGAACTGCTGGGCCAGTAAAGAGCTCTAGTTGTGCTGCACACCATGCTAACAAAATTGCTTAGTAGAACTGACAAATTGTAGCCCAGTTCTAGGAGATTATTAAAAAATACATTTTCTCTTTTTATATGGCTGCTTGACCCTAGCAGTAGTATTGTGAAACTACCACTAGGGAATTACCAGGTACCATTTTGAAGTGTGAGTTAGATGGGGTAGTAGTGGCTGGAGATTACTTCAGCTGCTAGACATCCGGGAATCTCCCATTAGTTCTCATTGGGTCTACCAGGGAGGGGAAAAGGAGGGTTCTCAGGTGGATGCCTTTGCAGAAGGGGATTTTTCATGCGGAAGGTTCAGGGGAATGACTCTTTGGGGGGGTTCGCACAACAATTCTCCAGGTCTGCCACCTTAAAGGAGGCTCCCTGGGAGCACTGGGTCATGCATTAGCAACCTGATGCTCCCAGGGAAGTAGAATATCACAGCCTTTAAGTCTGATCATAAGTTGCATTATTCTTTTACCATGGGAGTTACTAACCTGCAGTACTGCCTTACCACAGATTAGTGACATCCATGGTAAATTAAGCTGAAGTAAAATGAGATATTTTACTGTAACTTAGTAACTAGCCCCTTTAGTGGCTGTATGTTGCCATTTAAACATTTCTGATGTGAATCTGAAGGGCCCTTTTACCAAAGTGCAGTAAATTTTTCTACCTATCGTACAGTAAGGGCCTAGATTACCACATGGTAACTGCAACGTTTGTGTGATAACCGTAAAGGGGTGTGCCCAGCATCTTCTCATACAGTTATTGGACAGAAGAACCTTTCTGGCACAGTAAGTGCAGTGACAGCCCGGGTTCACTTACCGCTACCTACAGTACCATGTGCTAACTGCAAGATATAGTTTACACCCATTCCCTACAGAGAGCTCAGCCATTTCTCACCTCATTCCAGGACATGCAGTTAGCACTGTCAGGCCAGTGTGTGAACAGTTACCATGTACAAAGTCACACGGTAACTGCTTATCACACTTTAATAAAGGGCCCCTGAGTAGTTGTTGTTGTTAAGTGCTGTCGAGTCGGAGTCGACTCATGGCGACCCTCTGGATAGCTATCCTAAATTGTGTTCGGTCTTGAGTCAGGCGGCTCATTGTTGACAGACTGGTACCCGTAGATGCTGTTATTGTATCGATCCATCTCATTGCTGGCCTTCCTCTTTTGCGATGACCTTCTATCTTGCCAAGCATGATGTCTTTCTCTAATGATCTCTCTCTTCGCATGATGTGTCCAAAGTATGAAAGTTGAAGTCTTGTCATCTGAGCTTCTAAATAAAGCTTAGGTTTGACCTCCTCTAGTACTGACTGGTTTGTTCTTCGGGCAGTCCATGGTATACACAGTATTCGCCACCAGTACCATAATTCAAAGGCATCAATTTTCTTCATGTCTTTCTTTTTCACTGTCCATATGATGTTATTGAAAATAACACCATGGTTTGAACAAGTCGAATCTTTGTATGGAGAGAGACATCTCTGCTCTTGAGAATCTTATCTAGGTCTTTCATAGCCATTCTGCCAAGAGCAATGCGCCGTCTGATTTCTTGACTGCTTATTGCTTCTTTATTGATAGTTGATCCAAGTAGGTTAAAGTTGTTCACAATTTCAATTTCTTCTCCTTCAACGATGAACCTGTTGATTATGCCAGTTGTCATGATCTTTGTCTTCTTTACATTAAGGTGCAGGCCCATTTTGAGACCATGTTCTTTGATTGTGAGAAGCAAATGTTTCAGATCATCTTCACTTTCAGCCAGTAATGTGGTATCATCAGCATAGCGAAGGTTGTTGATGAGTCTTCCACCAATCTTCACACCTCTGTTGTCTTCATACAATCCTACTTCTCTGATGATTTGTTCTGCATATAAATTAAACAGGTAGGGGGAGAGTATGCAGCCTTGTCTTACACCTTTGCTTATTTTAAACCATTCTGTTTCTCCTTGTTCCGTTCGAACTGTTGCTTCTTGATCACTGTACAGATTGTGCAAGAGTATGATCAGGTGTTCTGGTATACCCATGCTTCTTAATGTGGCCCAGAGTTTCTCATGGTTTACACAGTCAAAAGCCTTGCTATAGTCGATAAAGCACAAATAGATATCCTTTTGGTATTCTTTAGTCTTTTCAAGAAACCATCTCACATCTGCAATGATGTCTCTCGTTCCTCGCCCTTTCCTGAACCATGCTTGCACTTCAGGTAGTTCATGTTCCAGGTATGGTTGTAGTCTCATTTGAATAATCTTCAGTAGAATCTTGCTGGCATGTGGGATCAGAGCAATTGTGCGATAATTTCCACAGTCAGTTGGATCATCTTTCTTTAGTATTGGTGTAAACACAGATCTTTTCCATTCAGTTGGCCATGATGTTGTCTTCCATATTTCTTGGCAGAGCCTTGTAAGTACGGTAACAGCTGCATCAGATTGCTGTAATACGTCTATGGGAATGCTATCAATGCCTGGTGCTTTGTTCTTTGATAAGGCTTTCAGTGCTGCTTTAACTTCTTCTTTCATCACCAATGGTTCCCGATCATAAGGTACAGGTTGAAACGGCTGTTGGTCCACTTGATCTTTATCATATAAAAACTCTGTATATTCCTTCCACCTTTTCTTGATCTTCTCAGCATCATACAACATAGAACCTTGAGCATCTTGTAACATTCCAATTCGAGGCTGGAACTTTTTCTTTAACTCTCTTAGCTTTAGGAAAGCCAATCTTGTTCTTCCACTAATAGTTTCTGCTTCTATTTCCTTGCATGTGTTGTCGTAGTGCATTTCCCTATCCTGTCTTGCAGCATGTTGGAAATCTCTGTTGAGTTCTGTTATTGTCTTTCTTTCTCCTCTGGCTTTAGCTTCTCTGCATTTCTGGGCAATTTTTAGAGTTTCTTCCGTCATCCATTTTGGCCGTTTTTGCTTTTTCACCTTTTGTAGAGACTTCTCGTTTTCTTCCAACACAACCTTCTTGGGACACTTCTTGAAACCCGGTTTAGGCATGAAGTTGAGGTTTGTAGTAGGTTTTTTACAGGAGAGCTGGATTTTCCGTCCTGAGGCAAGGCAGAAGAAAAGGAACTGGCCGGCTAGGGGCGGGCCGGGGGAGGTGGGACCTCCCACATGCTCAGAAGCATCTGAGCTAGAGAGCACTTCCGTCATGGCGCCGTCGGATGACGTCACCAGGTGTGGCTGACACATCCTGCTTGTCCTAGGAGAATGTTGTATATGCGTGCATGCATGGAATTTTTTAAGATACGTGTGCTCATCACAACACCATTTCTCCGCTCCCCATATTACACACTCAGGGATGCCTCTGCACAGTGTGCAAATAAGTACATGCAATTATTTTGACATGTGTGCTTAAGTCGGCCTTTCTTGCTTCACTGTCCAGGTTTCAATTGCGAGGTGCAGGCAAGTTCTGCAGAACTCCCATGGGACCTCCCTGCAGCTTGTGATTAAAACTGCAATAATGAAGCATCACTCTTAACAGGCAGGGATGCAGACTAAGGACTTCTGCACAGCTTAGAGGGAACGTTGACATACACTGGGAGATATGGGAAAGGGAAATTTGGATTTATCTCATGCCTTTTCTCAGAAGTTCAAGGCAAGTTACATTAGGTAATTTTTCAGTCCCCAGAGGGCTTACGATTTGTACCTGCAACAATGGAGCGTTAAGCAATTTGCCCAAGATCACAAGGAGCAGTAGTGGGGATTTAAGCCACTCAGATACCTGTGCAGTTTTATACAAACTCTCTTTTGTGTGTAAAGCAGGATCTACATATGAAGAAAACTTTTATAAAATTATACCCTGTTTATCCAAGATTATCTATGGAACTTCCTTGGGCAGTGGCATAAGTTACATTGAGGGGCCCCCAAGCAAAATTTTGCTGAGGGTCCCCATTGTTGGGGCTGTGGCACTCCTTCCCCCCCCCATGTGGGCCCCCTTCCCCCTTGCGGGCCCCCCTTCATATGGCAGCAGTGCAGCAGATTGCTTTATCGTGTTTGCCATGCTGCTTTGCTTGTGTAGGGTCGCCGTGGAGAACACGGGTCCAGCAGCTCTTCTCCACTGGGCCCACATTTCCTGCGGCAAACTTGCAAGAACGGATCAGCATGGCAAACATGGCCAAGTAAGATTTCCATGCTGCTGCTGCTGTGTGGGTCCCCTCTGCTTGGGCAGAATTTATGCCAATGCACTTGGGTTTTCCCTCCCCCCCTAGTCAACTTGCACTGCTACTAACCACATAAGTGCTTTTGCACATTCACCTCACTGTTTTCCAGCAATAATGCAGTGTGTTTTACAAGGCAAAGAGAAGGACTAAAGGAAGCAAAGGAGGATCACGACTTCCAAAAAATTATAAAACCTTTTTCAAGCATTCAGTATTTTGAAGGCTTCTCCTGCATTTTTTGCCCTGTGTTTTACTGAAACCTCCAGGCTTTTTAATAGCTAAAACTAATGTTTCCAAGTTTTCACCCAAATCAGAAAATCTGCAATAAAATGTTCACAGAAGGCTTCAGTATTGTTCCGAAATGCCTTGAAGGATGTTGACAGGGACAGAATTTTTTTCCTGGTCTCTAGGAGATTAATGTACTAACCTCTGGAATTGAACATTTTGGGAGTAACTTTATAAACTTTTGTTTTGCTGTGTAAACTGCTGATTTATGTGCATAAAAGGCTTCTTATAAAATTAGATCATGCCTAAAAGAACACTTGGTGTAAACCGGTGCATATTTGTACAGTAGGGGCCCAATCCAGGAAGGCGAATAGTGGGGCTGTATGTCCTGATGGGACGTCCAGCCCCGTTATCCTCCTTCGACCTATTCCGCCTCCTTGCCCGCTGCACGTACAGAGCTGCTGTGCATGCTGCGGGGAACAGGGGGGGGGGGGCAGAGCATGGGTGGGCCAGACCTCTGGACGTACAGGGCCAATTCCGGTGATGGCTCTGTATGTTTGGGGAGCACCGTGGGGACACCCTGCTTATTCTACTTCTGAGGTGAAATAAACACGGGGCACCTCTCTGATCCTGCCCAGTAACCCCCCCCCCACCAAAGCAACAGGCCACCCATGGTGGGTCTCCGCCACCTGATCCAGGCCCTGTCGGCCCCCATCGGTGGTCATGTGGTGGGGTGACGGGGACAGCGCTGTGGCGGGCAGATTGAGCGGTGGGGAGGATGTTCCCGCAGGTATGCAGGAGCATGCCGGGCTATCTCAGGGCCCGATCCTCCACCCACAGGAACATCTGGCTCCCACAGTGCAGAATCAGGTTCTAATGGGCCCGTACTGCTCAGGGATGCCCAGACGACCCGGACATGCCCCTTCGAGGATCGGGCTCCACGTGTATTCAGGAATAGAGCGTGTGTGGCGTTGAGATTCATATATGTGTTTTATGAAATACACAACTTAATGTGAAAGGTATGCGCTAAGATGCCGCTCGAGAGCAGGCCTAATATCCACAGAGGGATTCCAGCTGTGATTTCTGTAGGATTTGTGCTAATATTTTCTAAAGACAGATGAGCACGTCTGCTTCTTTGTAAAATAGGCACCTTCCTACTCATTGATCATGGGTGTCCTGTTATACTGTAAGCTTAGCCTCTTTGGACAGAGTGTGTGCTACTCATGCAGATACTGTAAGCTGCCACGAAACTTTCATGTGCAATGTTATGAGGACCAGAAAAAACTGAAAACATCAGCTCATTGTGAGAAAAGTGGCCCACAATGTTTTCACATGACGGTTTTCTCTCAATTCAGAATTAATGAGCTGCTTTCCATGAACTTGCATCACAGCAGCTCATTAATTTAGAATCCAGAATTATAGCATTTGTGAAGTGGAAAACAAGGTTTCATGCGTAAATATAAAATTCTGGGATTTTTGTTCACAAAATATTTTGTCAGTCAGCACGTTGACTTGGTTTCATATCTTTCTGTTTCTCCTTTACAGAGGCAGCCCAAATGACTGTGAGAAAATATAGCTCAGAGTGGATCAAAATACCCCGGCGTGCAGTATGATTTATTGTTACGTTAGAACTAGCTTGAAACCACTCAGTTCACAGTGCGGCTATTGAACGATTTCATTATTAAAGGGAGTGGGATGACTCATAGTCATTCCAGAGCTTTCCCTGCCATTTCTACAACAAAGTTAGTGAATAGTTTGCTTTCGGGGATGGTTTTCTAGTTCTTTGGCAAACTGTGGTGTTCTGGAAGATATAAATTGAATATTGGAAAGCTTTCTACCTCCTGCAGAGATATTTATATACCTCTCTGCAGAAATCTAGTAATGGTATTGTTCCCGGACAAAGGTGGGCTCTTTTCAGTTTGTGATTAACTTGCATCCACAGCAGAAAACACTTTATCCAGTGGTGATGTTATGTATGAGTTTTGAAAAGTGGACCTGTCTTAGTCCAAAAACAGGTATATTAGTTGTCACAGAATGTAAATACCTGCTGAATGATAATGTATGCATCAGCGATGCCTTTCTTCTTGTATATTTACTAGATAAAAGCACATTTAATAAACTTTTGTGTTAGAAATAGTGGAAATATTATAACTATATTCATGCTGTGAGACTTGTGACCTAATATTGAAAATATTTTGTAGGATTTTGCAAGGACAAGATGTGTACAATAAAAGAGAAATTAGACAAAAGCTGCCTAGATCAAGTTTGTTAAAGCAATATCTGCATTTTGTTCGGTTTGTCAATGTTGATGCTTGCTTCTCTAGGTGTTTAATACCTATTCCAATGAAGACTATGACAGGAGGAACGATGAAGTGGACCCAGTGGCTGCGTCAGCAGAATATGAACTGGAAAAGCGGGTGGAAAAGCTGGATCTTTTCCCTACAGAACTAGAGAAAGGTGCCTGTTGTATTTTTCATTATAGTAGTATTAATCTGTGCACATGGAGAGAAATGATATACTTGTTCAAGAACCTTTCAGGTTCCCACTTTTACAGCTGCACAGCCAGATATGATGTATGGCAATGCTTTAACATTATACAAAAGCTGTCGATACCAAGAACAGTATGTATGTGGAAGCACCGGCATTTTATATCTTCTTAAAATTAAAAATCAAATAGGAATATACAGTGCCTTGCGAAAGGCTTCACCTCGTCATACATTTTTCACATTCTGCTATCTAAAATTCAGAATGCATTAGGGTAGAAGTTTGTTGATCTACTCAACACAGTCCATACTTTCATTGTCAAAGAAACCAATTAGAGAAATATTCAAGAAGAATAAGAAATCAAAAAGGTTTTATTGCATCAGTCGTCACACCTGTTGACTCAATACTGGGTGGAAACCACTTTTAAAGCAGTAACAGTCATGAGTTGCTTAGGACGGGTGCCCAACAACTTTGCATAATGGGATGGTGCAATCTTTGCTCATTCTTCTTGACAGACTAGCTCAAATTCTTTCAGGTTGCCTGGTAAACCATCTGCAGGCTGCGATGTTCAAGTCTTGCCAAAGACCTTTTAGTGGTTTCAGGTCTGGGCTTCGACCAGGCCATTTGAGAACATTCATTTCTTCCTCCTGAGCCATCCCATTGCGCTTAGGATCTTTGTCTTACTGAAAGGTGGATCTTTGCCCCAGTCCCAGGTCTGTGGCAGACTGATCACTAGGGGCCCCTTATCCTAAAGCGTGATTAGCGCATACCAGTGCTTGGCGCACGTCCATGATAACCGTTACTGCACTAGCATGGCAGCACGCGCTATTCCTGCATTAGCCGCTCATCATGCAGTGGGGTGGGGGCTGGACAGAGAATGGGTTGTGGACCGCATATTGCAGTTATTGTGCAGGAAATAGCACATGCTGTCACTTTTGCAATTAGCACGGGCATGTGTAACGCCACCTCAAGAGGGTCATCCGTGCTAATTGCAGATGAAGCTAGCGCATGGTAAGGGACGTTTTAGTGCGTTGACTAGAGGAAATGCTGGCCAGACCCCCGACAGTTACCGCACGGCATGTGCAGTTATTGCAGATTAGCTTGTGCACCTAATGCGTGGTAAGTGCAAAACTTTACCGAGGTGTAATGGTTGAATGATGAATAAGACTTACGCCCTCCAAGGGCTAAGAGCAGAGGAGAAAATCCTCTACATAGCAACGTGCTACATTGCCACTCATTCACTGGCCCTTATTATACTTTTTATTCTTGTTGAAAAAATCACCATAAAATGCTTTGGCATTATGGAGCTTTCCGCTTGGAAACAATACCGAAAATACTGAATTGGTTATTTTGTTCTTCCATTTGCATAATCTATTCTGGATGGGGCATTTATTTATAGATAATGCCCCTCTGCAGGAGCTGAAGACATAGCCAAAACATTTTTTAAAGGAGAACTGTTGTCTCTCGGGTTGCAATCATATTCTTTCTAGACATCAATAACAACATAATTTTGTAACCACATTTAAAATAATTTCCAGTTCTAAGGATTTTTTTTGTAACATTTATCATAAAATCCAGTTAACATGGGCAGAGCTGTTTTGTTTAATAGCAAAAAACTGGATATTGTCTTCTGTCTTGCCTCAATTAAAAAATACCCCCTCCAGACATGGCAGCGTTGTGTTTGCTTACTGTTATGCGTGTCCACAACACTTCCATAGTTAAAAGAAATAAGAATGATAATGCCACAGTGTCAGGGCGAGAGTGGTGGAATGCACGCCACTCACTGGTCTTCTTCCATGTCAGTCTCACTCCTTTGTTGATGGTCCCCTTCTTGCCCTCAGATTTCTTCATTGGGCCTCATTGATTAAGAAGAAATTGATTAGAATGTGCAGTTTGGCCATTTTGTGCCAGAAAAATTCCTGTTCAGCAGACGAAATTCCTGCCTCACTTCTGGTATTGTATTGCATATAGGTGATTGTATGGTACTGCTAAATCAAGAGATTGGTGGCTCAATCTCCCCACTGAGGCACAGGCTCAAACCCTGTGTAGATAGTACAGAATCATGCAAGAGGTATAATTTCTACACGACAGAATACAGTGAAATCTGCAATAGAGTAGACACCCAGGAAGGAGTAGATAACATGAGGAGGGATCTAGATAAGCTTGAAGAATGGTTGAGAATTTGGCAGCTGAGATTTAATGCTAAAAAATGCAAGGTCATGCTCTTGGGCTGCAAAAATCCAAGGGAGCAGTACAGTGTAGGGGGTGAAGTACTTCTGTCCACAAAAGAAGAGCGGGACCTGGGAGTAATTGTGTCTGATGACGGACGGTAATTGCTTACCATCTGAGGATCTCTCCCCACTTTTTCAAGAACTATAACATTTGCAGAAGCAAATGCACCCACTTGAGGATTCACCTCTGCTAAGGACTGAAAATATTGTTTTAAATATGGGGCTAATTCTTTGGAGAAAGTCTTAAAAAATTCTATGGGAAGTCCATCTGGACCTGCAGCCTTGCCTGTGGCCAAGGAATCTATAGCCTGACAGATTTCTGTAATGGAGATTAGGTTATCCAACGCTTCGGATGTTTCTTTGTTCAGAGTAGGCCTCTGAACATCAGCCAATACATTTTCAAATGCCTCTTGTGATAATTCTATTTCCGAAGCATATAGCTGGGCAAAAAAGGATCTAAAGGTTTCTGCAATTTCCGAATCTTTCACTATCAAGTTCTGACCCTGAGGGTCAGGCAAAGCAGCTATTCGACCTGAATCCCTGCGAGTCTTTAAGGTACTTATTTTATTTATTTATTTACATTTTCTTTTATACCGCGCTATTCAACATCAGTGCGGTTTACATGAAACATAAGATATATACATTGTATATACTGAACTTTGCTTACAAGGAACATGTACTAAAAACTTGTGTATTGTGGTGGAGAAAGCCACTAATGCAAAAGGTTTCATATTAAGTTTCAAGGATTCCCTCGTATTTAGGTGGGTCTCTTGCAAGAATAAGATGTCTGCCTTTTCTTGACGCCCATAGAGAATTATTATTATTATTATTGATGCCCTTCACATTCAATGAGAGAATTTTAAAGAGTGACATATCGACTTCATATCAGACATATATAGGCAATACATGGTGGATCTACCCTTATAAGGACTATAATCTCAGATCTCGTAAGCTGGATACCCAAAGACGTTACCATATATAAGTACTTATAACACCCTGTATAATACCCAATAGAAATATACCAGTGCATAATACCCTTCATTATAAAATTCAGCATCACCAAACCAACGAAAAAAACTGCTATTAACCCAGTGAATCATGGAGGGAAACTCGAGCCTCTGAACCTAATAGGTGAGCCCAAGGTCGACAGGACAGGCACAGAGGGACTTTATCAGCCATGTATTTACTCCGCTGCCATATCCGTCAGACTTTTATCGCTTTATTATTAATATATATTACATCTCCTGTGGACCACAGCCACATTACAGTGCAGTAAGTTATATTGTTACTGCTATGAGCTTGTATTTTTGTTATTTTAAAAGAATGTTCACTACACTAGGATGGCCAACTCAGAAACCCTGAGCTTGGGAACAATATCTGAAATAAAACCAAAAAACAATTATTGAGGAACAGTGTGAAGAGGACATCTGCTATCCATAACTATTCCATTAAACCACAAGGGTTTCGACCTCCAGGCCATAGATAACGACATCCTCCGCTAGACCGTTTAAGGTGTTACACCGCTCTGAGAAGCATTACCGCATTTGCGACAGTTCTTTGTCTTCCAGATATAGATGAAGAGCCTCCGGATCGTCAAAGGTTTTCATCTGGTTATGTAAGGTGACTCTCATCCGAGCTGGGTAAACGAGCTCAAACCGTGCTTGCAACTGCTGCAACCGGGGTCTCAATGCCAGGAAGCTCCTTCTTCGATATATGGTGCTTTTGGCGAAATCTGGGAAGAACAACAGTCTGTTGCCCTCATAATCCAGCGGGGAGCGTGTTCGCGCCGCTTCCATAATTTGAGACACCTGCTGAAACCTGAGGATTTTTCAGGATGATCGGACACGGCCGCTTATTATTCAACTGAACCTGCGTGGGGACCCGATGAGCCCGCTCTATTTCAAAAGGCATCTCAAACATTAGTTTGAGTACTGTGGGGATCAACTTATGTAAAAAAGCATAAGTGTCTCTTTCCTCAGTGCCTTCAGGGACTCCCACTATTCTTATGTTGTTTCTGCGGGCCCGATTGTTGCTGTCCTCCAAATCTCTCTGCAGCACTCAAATTTGCTTGGCCTGCTTATCGATCGAACGCAGCCGCTCCTCATGCACTGCAATATTTTGTTCGATCTTGTTCTGCCTTAGCGTAAGAGTCTCTGTACTGTTCCTCAGTACCCCGATGTCATCCTGCATTGTTGTTAGCGACTCGCCATTTGCTTTGACCATTTCTTTGACCGCATGCACCTCAGATAGGAGCTCTTGTAGGGCCTCGGGATAATCGCGTGTGGCTGCCATCTTGTGCAGGGAAAAGGGGCTCTGTTTTTGAGCATTTCACACTTGTGTTCTGCGCGGCGGGGTATTCTAAACGGGTCGGCTTGGGTCTGGACATATCTCAAGACCGATGGTCACAGTACCAAATGTCTCTCACCAAAATTGGCAGCGTAGGTACAGGATTCTTTCCAGGTCCCTCCGGAGCTCTGCTCTATGCATCCATCCCGCCCTGCGTCAGGCTCCACCTCCGAGGAGAGCCTCTTTCGATTGAAAACAAACTCTACTACAACGGGACATAGGATGAGGGTGAAAGGGGATAGATCAGGAGTAATATGCGGAAATATTTCTTAACAGAAAGAGTGGTAGAAATGTGTGGATTAGTCTCCCAGTGGAGGTAGTAGAAACGAGGACAGTATCTGAATTCAAACTAGCATGGGACAAACACAGAAGATCTCTTAAGCAAAAAAAGGGACTATTGTAGTTGATATGGAAGGGTATGCTAGATAGGCCACGTGGACTTTTTCTGTCATCATGTTTCTAAATCATCTCTGTAGAGAGAACTTGAGTATTTCAGTATATATTCCTCTGACAAAGTAGGAAGTGTTCCAGGTGGACTGATTCTGCAATAAGCAGACGGCCTCCTCTTGTGCAGTTAGCTAGAGTAAAGCGGATAACTTCATTTTTCCTGCTGTTATGTTAAATGGTTTAAGGAGGATGTGGTTATAAAATGCTTTGAGATATTTAGGATTATGCCTGTACTTTTTTATTGACAGATGAAGATGGCCTCGGAATCAGCATTATTGGAATGGGAGTTGGTGCAGATGCGGGTCTTGAAAAATTGGGGATATTTGTCAAAACTGTTACAGAAGGTGGAGCAGCTCAGAGGGATGGCAGGTAAGATTGTATACATAAACTGCATGAATCAGCTTTGGGCCTGGAATTACCGTAAAATGTGCATGTCTGTGATGCTTATCATAGTGGCTTTAAATTATTCTTAAAGGCCCTGCAGGATAACTGAAGACAGGACATGTTGCAGCTTTAAACAGTATTGAACCCAAACCTGTCTTGCGGACCCAAGTCAAGGATACCCACAATGAATATGTATGAGATCAGTTTGCATTTACTAAGTCTCATGCTGGGTGTCATGAAATTCTGACTGGCTCTGGGGTCCCCAGGAAAGGTTTTGGAAGCCCTTCATTATATTAAACCAAGATGGAATACATTTGTGTACCATTCCCCTAGGTATATCCTAGTCCCCTGTTTGTCTCAACTAGACTTCAAGCTCTTGTGAACAGGGACTGTCTCTTGCATGTCTCTGTACAGCGCTGCGTAGGCTTTGCAATGCTGCCCAAATGATAAAGAGTCATAATAGTAGTATTGCGAGGAGCAAAGGTTTGTGAACACTGCTCTGAATTGTGCTAATTTTGATCCTCATTTTGGCATGACACTGCAAACAAAATATACAGATTATGCCTGATACATATGTTAGAATGTGTGGCTTCTAGTCAATATGCAATAATAACGTCCCATTATGGGAGAACAGTAGCCTGTGGGAATTCAGAAAGAGGTAATTTAGTACCATTTAATTCTTACTTAAACAGAAACTCATATAACCCATGGAAATGCTCACAAAGTTTGGAAATTAATTGTACTTTATATGGTCAGTATATGTAGACATATAGGTTGTCTACATCCACTTAACCGTATATCTGACTCATCATGTACCATGCTGTTTGCCAAAACAAACATTACGACTATTACACAAGCAAAATAATGAACCTTTGTTTGTTCTGTATCTTTATCTTGAAAAAGAATTCAACTGCAGTGAAGTCTGCTTGAAAAATAAAAAAAGTGGACTGCACATTAGAATAAAATTCTGCACATTAGAAAAAAAAGAGCCTAGTCCACTGCAACGCCACACGTTCTTTCCACCTACAGCCATCTTTTGCCCAGGTGTTCACAAAGTTTTGCCCCTCCCTATAGATTAGTGCTTCTTAAGCCATTCCTGGAATATGCTTTTGGCCAGTCAGGTTTTCCAGATATCGACAATGCATGTGCATGAAATACATTTGCACAGCACAAGGGTATCTGCCGCCCTATCCAGGCCTGCCCGGCCCAGAGTAACCCTACCCTCCTGCCCCTGGCATCCATCATCTCCCTTTCCTTTCCCTTTTCCCTCATCTGGCGGGGTGGGGGTAGCATCATGATCCCTCTACCATGCTTCAAAGTGGCAGCAGAGCAAGCCGCTTTGACACATGGTGGGCCGTAAAGCACCTGCATGCACACACTCATGGCCGGCCTGTCCTGCCTCCTCTGACACAAACATCCTGTCAGAGGGGGGCAGGAGCGGCAGGTCATGAGTGCATGCATGTGGGCAGGGGCTTCACTGCCCACCATGGCATCAAAGCGGCTTGCTCTGCTGCTCTTTGAAGCATGGTGGAGGGTTCACAGTGCTGCCCATTGGAGTCTTCTTCCCTAGGCGCTTGCCTAGTTCACCTAGTGGACAGGCTGACCCTGAGTTTATCTCATGCACATGCATTGTTGACATTTTGAAAACCAAACTGGCCAGGAGGATTCTTGGCATGGCTCGAGAAACACTGATTTATTGTAAACTTAAAAGGTCCCCGAGTTCAGAAAACCTGAAGTGTGTGAATGAAGAATCGCATGCCTTAATGAAGAACATATATGGATATGAGCTTGAATGTCCCATATTCACTTGTCTTTAGTTGCTCAATCACTTAGAATAGGAGTTTACAGTCCAGCCCTTGGAAAATAGGTCTAGCCAGTCTAGTTTTCAGGATTTCCGCAATAAATGTTCATGAGGTAGATTTACAGGGAGTGCTTCCATTGTACGCAGATTTAATTTAATTTAATTTACATTCTCTTATATACCGCGCTATTCTGCATCAGTGCGGTTTACATTGAACAAACTGAAATTACATTGAACAGGGCATTATAACTTGGAGATAACTATTTTACAGGGAACATGGGCTATGGAGTGTTAAGTGGCTTGCCCAAGACCACAAGGAGCACCTGTGGGACTAGAAACCCCAGTCCTTCCGGCCCAAGGTTGCTGTCCTCTAGTGAGATTTGAACCCCCGACCTTCCGGCCTGAAGTACCTTGCCCCAACCACTAGGCCACTCCTCCTCTCCAATCATGGGTGTCGGTGATCTATTGTATCTCATGCGTATTCATTGTAGATCCTGTAAAACTGATTGGCTGGGTGTGTCTCAAGGACTGGGTTGAGAAAGGACCCTTGCAATGCTTCAGAACATTTTGAAACAATTTACAAATGTTAAATCTCTCTTCATTACAATTTGTTTTTCTGCTGCTGAAAGGTCCGTTTGTTCACTCACTTCTTAATAGCAGTGCCAGATGTTTGAAGTGTTGTTTTAATTAGGGACCTGATTCTTACAAGATTTTCTCACATTTTTTACCTGGAGGAAAACCGCTAATAAATACACCTCTAAAAGTTTCCATTTTCAGTGTTGAAATAGGTACTTTGGATTCATAATCTAGTACTCATGCTGTTCCTGTTGTATAAAGTGAATTTGCAACATGGGAGTGCAGTTTGTAAGCTGCATATTAGCAGGTGTTACACTCTCCCAGGATAAATCTGTGTGTGTTTTCAAGGAGAAAGTCTTGTGACTAATCTTTTGACTTCTCTCCAGCATTGTTGGACTTTCTACTGAATCAATAAAAGTTGGCAAACTGCAGCAATTACGTGTTATCTGCCCTTTCCAGTTTGTAAGGAGTTCTTTTGAGATGTACAGAACCAAAGGGAAGTAAACTGCATAGGTGTTAGGGAATATAAATGCACATCTCTCTCTAAAGTAAACCTTGCTGTACATTTTATTATTCTGTCATGTCAGAAATGTCCTTTTAAAGCGCGTCTTGATTTTTTCATTCGGGCATGCTTTCATGAGACTGGGCACATACCTGCATGTTGTATCGTACTTCAGCAAGCATTATGAACTTGCAAACAGCTCAGATGTATTCTTATGTACTAGCTCACAAAAATATTTGCAGTTTAGTACCCTCCTTTGCAGAATTTAGCTTTGTAAGGGAGTCCATGGCTCATCTGCATCCTGTATCTTAATTTTGCAAACAGTTTTTCACCCATTCCCAGCAGTTGCAATGTGTGAAAAATGTGTGAAAAAACGAGGCACTTTGCAGGCAGTAGCAGCTATTTAAAGGGCACCCACAGCCTGAATCATAGCCCTCCGTGCCCTGGTGCACTAGCAGCTCCCACAAAACCCCCTTCCCCAGCCCTGACGTGGGGATAAAATGTAAGAAAGAGAACCCACTAAGCCCCACCCCTCCATGCCTCTACCCTCACATCAATAAATCTGAGAGCTGGTCCCACTCCTTGTCCTGACCCCGAGTCTAGGAGACATAAGCAGCAGGAGCGAATCCTACATGCTGCTGCCCTTTTGGCTTCTTTCTCCCCATGTGAAGGGGGTTTACCTTATCTCCAGGAACAAGCAGGAATGTAGTCTTCACATATGGGTATCGTCAGTACCGACGGAGCCCTCGCGGGAATGTTCCCCAGCGTCCAATAGGAAAACCTTTGGAAGCATCCCACAGCACATGCATGCTGCCTTCCCACCTCTGTACCTCTCTCACTTCAGTTCTTTGTTTTCCGTGGAGCTGACAGGACGTGGTACCCTGTCACCGCAGAAAATTTACTTTTATTTCTTGTTTTTTGTGGTTGCGTCTGCCTTCATTCAACGCCTACCCGTACCGCTGGTTCTCTTCTTCTTCTTTCCTTAAAAACCCCCCAAAAAACTTGTGTTTCTTCAGGGATCTTTCCCTGTTTCTGATGCTAGGTGCCATTTTGGGCACTAGGCCCATTTTTCTTCAAGCATGGAGAAACCAGCTAGTGGTTTCAAAAAAGGCTCAAAATGTGGCGGTACCATTTCCGTCACCGACACCCATGATTGGTGTCTAAAATGTTTGGGTCCTGAACATTGTCCAACGGAGTGTCTCTCCTGCATGAGGATGACCAAAAGGGGCCTACAGAATAGAGCTGCAAAACTCTGTACCCTTTTTGCCGCCGACACGATGTCAGTTGCATCAACGTCTTCCAGGGCTTCATCTTCCTCCCATGGATCTCAGGTAACCAAAATTAAGTCTTCTAAGACTAGCCGGTCCTCGAAGGGTAAATCTCCTTCAAAGTATCGAGATGCCACTGGCGTTTCCCTCGAGGATACTTCACCGGCAAAACAGCCCCGGCGGGAGTCTTCACGCTCCAAAGCATTAACGGGGCTCCAGGATGTTCCAGAGGCCTCCACCTCTGCGGAACTACTGGTGCCATGTTCTGGGGTCGTAGCCGCTTCCACCGGTACCGGCACCCAGGCATTGGCAGGAGCGATGGATCACAGAATCCTCGCTATCGAATGCAGTCTAGCGGCTCTCTTAGCAGCTTCAGTATCGCTAAGACCGCAACTGACGGTTCAACAGGTATCGGTACCGACAGTAACTGCTTCGACAGGACTGCTTCCCCCATGCCGATCTCGGGTATCGGGGATCAGGAACTGAGACATTTCAGTACTGACTTCGAGTGGTACCGATACCATGCGTTACAAGAGCAACCGGTGCTTGAGTCTTCCGATTCCGATGATTCTGACGATTCTACCGGTACCAGAGCGAATCTGGTAGAAGATTCAGTTCCTTCTCCTCAGCGCAGGATATCTCCTTCAGAGAATATGTCCTTCCAGGATTTCATACGTGATTTAGCAAAGGGTCTTGCAATCACTGTGATTCCAGAAAAAGAACCTAGGGCAGAAGAATTAAGAATTTTACAATACCCTATAGCTTCCAAGGAAGCAGCTATACTTCGCATTCACAAGATCTTACATGATCTAATGTTGAGAATGTGGGAAACTTTTTTAACAATATCTTCACATTCCCGATGCCTTGACACTATGTAGCGAATGCCAAGTTGTCCTGGTTTTCAAAAAACTCAGTTACCACACCATTCAATGGCAGTGGAAACCGCCATGCGAAGGATCAAGAGTGCTAAAACACATTCTTCTAATCCTCCAGGCCGTGAATCCAGGACTCTTGATGCTTTTGACTGTCGATGCTTTCAATCCTCCATGCTAGGAGCCAGGATCAGTTACTACATTCTTTATATGGGAATGATCCTGGAAGAAGTCACAAAAGACTTAGAGCTCCTTAGTCCTTGTGTTTCAGAGGAAAAAAGAGCAGACTACCTTATTCTGGTCAAGCATGCCCAGAATATCTTGGAGTTGGATTCTGATAGGCAAAGTTGTTTGTGGTGGAGCATGATAGTTGAAAATTTATTACTGAGTGGTCAGACCATGGGACAGGTAGGAGGGTAGGAGAGAGAGGGAGGTAGATGTGAATAGATTTGGAGTTGGTGAAGATGAGATCCAACATGTTACCCTTTTCATGTGTTGGTACTTGACATGACTTCTAAGAATGCTGCAGCCGATTTGGCAGGGGTTGAGGGGAGATTGAAGTCACCAAGAAGTATGAGGTCTTTGTTCGGGCATGAATTTTCAACTAAGATTCCCAGTATATTTCTAGTATATTTGATAAGTCATTAGATGATGTAGACAGGGATCTGTATATGAGACAGAAGGTCAATTGCTTTTTGATATTGAGATGTGGTCTATTCCCTCAGTGCTGTCAGCACTGAGTTTGTTGAAGCTGAGTTGGGATTTTGTTATTAACAGGACTTCCCCACCTCTTCTATGTGAATGGGACCAGATGGGATACATCCCAGGATCCTTGGAAACAGGAGAAGTTCCTCAGCACTGGAGAAGGGCTGATGTGGTACCTCTTCACAAAAGTGGTGACAGGGAAGAGGTGACAAACTACAGGCTGGTGAGCCTTACCTCGGTGGCGGGAAAAGTAATGGAGGTGCCACTGAAAAAGCGAATAGTGAACTTTCTCAAAACCAACAGGTTGCATGATCCGAGGCAACATGGTTTTACCAAAGGACGATCTTGCCAAACAAATCTGATTGAGTTCTTTGACTGGGTTACTAGAGAACTAGATCAGGGGCATGCGATGGATGTCATGTACCTGGATTTCAGCAAAGCCTTTGATACTGTTCCTCATAGGAGACTTATCAATAAACTCAGTAGTTTGAGGATGGGTCCCAAGGTGGTGAACTGGATCAGGAATTGGCAGACTGACAGACGACAGAATATGATGGTAAATGGAGCTCACTCGGATGAAAGGAGGGTGATTAGCGGGGTGCCCCAGGGCTCGGTTCTGGGCCCGGTACTGTTCAATGTATTGGTGAGTGATATTGCTGAAGGACTGAATGGAAAAGCCTGTTTTTTTGCAGATGACACAAAAATTTGCAACGGAGTGGACTCCCCTGAGAGAGTGGATAACATGAGGAAAGATCTACAAAAGCTGGAAGAATGGTCTAATGCTTGGCAGTTAAGATTTAATGCGAAGTTTATGAGAAGAGACTTGAAAACCTAAATATGTACACTCCGGAGGATCGGGGAGATATGATTCAAATCTTTAAATACTTAAAGAGAATTTATAAACAAACAAACCTCTTCCAAAGACAGGAAAGCTGTAAAACTAGAGGGCATAACATGAAGCTGCAAGGGGGTAAATTGAAAGGCAATGTCAGGAAATACTTTTTCACTGAAAGGGTGGTGGATGCTTGGAATGCCCTCCCGATGGAAGTGGTGGGGGCAAACACAGTGACAGAATTCAAAATAGCATGGGACAGACACAGTGGATCCCTTTACAGCAACAGGATAAAATCAAAATAAACTTAACTATCTAATTTCTCAACAAACAGGGGTGTCCTACACGGAGCGGTGGGTTCACCCCTAAACAAAGACATGGGGAGGGGTGACTTGCATGGAAGGGTAGGGGTGACTTGCATGGGAAGGGCAGGTGCACCTACTCTTGCCATCTTACTGGGCAGACTAGATGGACCATACTGGTCTTTATCTGCCATCATTTACTATGTTACTAGGTGTGGGGTTTCAGCTGATTTTGAAGTATTGTGTCTGTTTCTGTGAGCCATGTTTCGGTGACAAAGAGGACATCAAGATAATTGGTTGTGATGTAATCATTGATTATAGATATTTTATTGCAGACTGAGCGCGCATTGATGAGAGCAGATTTCAGGTTCTGGGTGCCGTTGATCTTGTATGGTGTGGTAATTATAGGGTGTTAGTGTCTTGGAATTTTTTATTATGTTGTGAATGGTTTTTGTCTCAGTGGAGGTTCAGTGTTATAGGGACTATAAGGTATGGTTGAGGGGTGAATGTGGGTCTGAAAGATAATATTTCAGATGTGTAGCAGAGTGCAAGGATTGCTAGAACGGTGTAAGTTGAAGCATAGATGGAAAGCATGTTTGGATGCTGTTGCAAGATGTTGAGCTGTAGAGTATCTTTGATATAGTTGTGTGACACGCTGGTCTTATTTTATGATAGGCTAGACAGTGGAATGCAAAGTTACAGGTACCTTTCGGGTGGAAAAGAATGAACTCAAGGCTCTTCAGGAGTAGTTTCAAACAACCATGCTTTCAAGTTTTTTCTGAGAGGTGCCTGTTTCATTGTTTCTGGTTGATGCAGCTGTTTATAGTAGCTGCTGCGTTGTCCTTCCTTGGTTGATGATAATGGTATCCTTCTGCCTAATTCCATGCCTAAGGGCCACTCCAAAGGGCCCTCTGGTGAGGCCCTCAGGTGCGAGTGCACCTTGAGCATGTTTAAATTGAAAAGTCCTGGCCTATGCGGCGTTGTGGATCAGAGCGGGGAGAAGCTTTCTCTTGCTCCCGCTGGCGTTTGGTCTTTCCACGTTTGAGCGCGTTTAAATTTAAAGGTCCTGGCCTGTGCAGTGTGCTGGATTGGAGTGGAGAGGAGCTCCCTCTCGCTCCCGCTGGCTAATTTCAGTCCCTTCAAATCACCACCATTAAATACCATTCCTGGTATTTCAGTAAAGGTTGAAACAAAGTATTTATTTAGGAGCATGTTTGCTAAAAGTTAATGCGCGTTAAGTAAAGTTAACGCATGTTAAGTACTGCAATAACCCATAGAAATGAATCAACAGTGGCAGCACATAAGATGCGTTAACATTACTTAACGTGCGTTAACCTATAGTAAACGTTCCCCTTAGTCTCTCTTCTATAGCTTCATCCTCCCTCAGTGCCTCTTTTATGCCATGATCATCATCTAATGTTGCAACTAACTCCCTCACAGGATTCTTGCTTCAAATGGATCTGAAGAGGTTTTTGTTATAAGTTTTGCCTTTATGAAGCTTATTTTCAAATTCTCTTTTAGCGTTCCTTATCAGTGCTTTGCATCAGACTTGCCAGTGTTTATGTGGTTTCCAGTTTTCTTCATTCTAATCCTCTTTCCATTTTTTGAAAGATGTGTTTTTTGGCTATACAGCCTCTCTCACTTCACCTTCCTTTTGGCTTTCCTTCCACCTTTCTTTTTAATATGTGGAATACATCTAGTTTAGGCTTTCAGTTTTTGACCAGTGTGCATATGTGATACAAGCTTTAAACCTTTACAACTGCTCCTTTTAGTTTTTTCCCCATGTTCCTCATTTTATTATAGTCTTTCTTTTGAAAGTTAAATGCTAGTGAATAGATTTCCATAGTGTCCTCAGTTAAGTTATTAAGTCAGATTTGACCATATTGTGATCACTATTGCCAAGTGGCCCAAAACCATTACCTCTCACCAAATCCTGTGTTCTGCTAAGGACTAGATCTAAAATAGCTCTTTTGTCAGTTCCCCAATCAGCTGCTCTGTGAATCAGTCATTTATTTCATCTAGAACATAAGAAGATATGCCATACTGAGTCAGACCAAAAGTCCATCAAGCCCAATATACTGTTTCCCAACAGTAGCCAATACAGATCTCAAGTATCTATCAAGTTCCCAAAAAGTAGACAGATTCCATGCTTCTTATCCTAGGGGTAAGCAGTGAATGTCCCACTTTAATGGTTAAGGTACTTTATCTCCAGAAACTTGTCCAAATTTCTTTTAAACTCACCTACACTAACAACTTTTACTACATCCTCCGGCAATGAATTCCAGAGTTTGATTACACATTGAGTAAACAAATATTTTCACTGATTCATTTTAAATGTACTACATTGTAGTTTCATTGCATGTCTCCTAGTCTTTCTACTTTTTAAAGGAATAAAGAACCAGTCTACATTTACCCATTCTATCCCACTCATCTTTTTATAGATCTCTATGATATCTCATAGACCTTCCAAGAGTGACATTTATCCAGCCTATATTGGGGTAATTGAAAACATTAAATATTGCTGTGTTGCTAATTTTGTTAGCTCCTTAGTTTCTGTTAGCATTTCATCATCTGCTATTCATTCTGACTAGACCAGGAATTCTCAATTCAGTCCTCAAGACACACCTAGCCAGACATGTTTTCAGGATAACTACAATAAAATATGCAAGCGTAAGGGAGCAGCCTAGTGGTTAGGGCAGCAGCCTGGAACTGAAAAGATCAGCATTCAAATCCCACTGACACTTCTTGTGGTCTTGGGCAAGCCACTTAACCCTCATTTGCCTCAGTTACAAACTTAGATTGTAAATCCTCTGGGGACAGGGAAATTACTACTGTATCTGATTGTAGCGTGCCTTGAACCTCTACTGGAAAGGCATGAGCTAAATACTAATAAATAAATATGAGAGAGATTTACATGCACTGCCTCCATTGTATGCAAAGCTCTCTCATGCATATTCATTGTGGCTATCCTGAAAAGCTGATTGGCTTGGTGTGTCCCAAGGGCTTGGTTGAGAATGCCTGGACTAGAAGGATGGTAATATACCCCCACTACTATTCTCTTTGTCTTCACACATGGAATTTCTATCCATAAAGATTCCATGGTCCATACTGTTTCCTGCAAAACTGTTATTCTGTTTGACGCAGTGCTCTCTAAAATACAGTGCCCATCCCTCCACCCATTTGATCTATCCTCTCATTGTGATATAATTTGTACCCTGATATCAGTGTCCCATTGATTATCTTCTTTCAACCAGGTCTCTAAGATGTCTGTTATATCTGCCTCTTCCTATCCTATCTTTCCCAGCTTATTTTTTAGATTTTTAGCATTTTTAGACAAACATTTCAAAGAATGTTTTTTGTTTATATTTATAACCTTAGCCGTTGACAGGGATACATTGCAGTCTTTAAACTCTGTCTGCTCCTTACTTAAAGGCACCTGGGCAACCTTTGCCTTTATTGTAACCTCTCCATTCGGATGCCTTATCGTTCCTGTTATGAGGGTATTCAAAGATACTTCACTCTGAGCCATGCACTCTTGAGAAACAGTAAGATTTCTCTCAGGTTCTAATATAAAAGTAGTTCTATATCCCAAATCAGGGGGAAAGCCGACAGTTGCTGAAGAATGCATGATTTGGAGTATTGTAATAGTATTGTAGACCTCAGGGACAAACATTTTCAAAAGCTTCAATAAAACAGACAGCTTTCACCTTTGCCTAAAACACAGAGAAGGCTAGCAACTAAGGGATCACTGGCACTATTTTGGATTGGGCCGCAGGGCAGGAATGAATGGACATCGCTTCTGCTCCTGCTGAACACCAATTGCCCCTAGCAAGCCCGGGGATGGAGATTGGTAGATTTGGATGGGGGGGCCCAAGAGGTGTCTTGAGTTGTTAAGAAGAGTCGAGGATATGTTAGACTGGAGGGCATATTGGTTTGGAGGGGGGGTTATTGGAGGGAAGCTTCCATCAGGGCTGTTAAAGAATCTTTTGTGGTGGTGGTGGAGATTGTGGGGGTGGGGAGATCAGTGACACTTCGGGGGAGGGGGCTTGGTGGGGTGGGAGGATATGCCGAAGTATTTCTGGGGGTGGGGGAGGTGAGAGATGTACAGCGTCACCACTGGGGATGGGGGTCCGACCTCGACATTTAGTCACACCTGCTAGCAAGCACTAGGGATAGTGTAAATGCTGACATCTAAAAATTGGCAGTGTGACATGGATTCTTTATATGAAATGGGGAATCCATGTCTACATTGTAGGTCTGGCCAGACACCTCCTCCTCCCCTCACACCCCACCCCTCCGGGAATTCAGACATGAAAAGCCCCTGTTCTAAAATGACATTCACACATGCATACCAATCTACACGTGTAAATGTTGCTTTTTAGATGTCAGAATGCTTCTAAAATAACCCCCGAAATGGATACCTAAATGGATAATGGCACCGAACATATGGATTACGTTAAATGCACAAGCTGGTGTCTGCACCAGAAAATATCTCATTTATGAACATCATTGCAAAGGAGTAACGCAGATGAACTCATTATGTGTATGAATAGGTATCTCCTATATAGGAAAATATCTTTTTATGTAAGGCTAATACCAGTTGTTTCTGGGATATTGCTCTGCAACTACTACATTGATTTTCATAAATGTGTTATCATTGGACAGCCTACGCAGTCCACATTTTTGCCTCGGGTCAGAAGGTCATTAAACCTGACCTCAAACAGACAATACACTAATATTCACAAATAAGTTACTGTTCAAAAGCCTCTGACATCTGCATTTCTACCCATTTGGCAGAAGGTCAGAAAATGTAATCTTTTACATCAAGAGGAAGAAAGATCTAATCTCTGCATTTGGTAGAGGAATTCTCACAGACCAGTTGTTGTTGTTGTTAAGTGCCGTCGAGTCAGAGTCGATTCATGGCGACCCTCTGGATAGCTATCCTAAATTGTGTTCGGTCTTCAGTCAGGCGGCTTATTGTTGACAGATTGGTACCCGTAGCTGCTGTTATTGTATTGATCCATCTCATTGCTGGCCTTCCTCTTTTGCATTGATCTTCTATCTTGCCAAGCATGATGTCTTTCTCTAATGATCTCTCTCTCCGCATGATGTGTCCAAAGTATGAAAGTCAAAGTCTTGTCATCTGAGCTTCTAAAGAAAGCTTAGGTTTGATCTCCTCTAGTACAGACTGGTTTGTTCTTCGGGCAGTCCATGGTATACACAATATTCGCCGCCAGCACCATAATTCAAAGGCATCAATTTTCTTCCTGTCTATCTTTTTCACTGTCCAGCTTTCACATCCATATGATGTTATTGAAAATACCATGGCTTGAACAAGTCGAATTTTTGTATGGAGAGAGACATCTCTGCTCTTGAGAATCTTATCTAGGTCTTTCATAGCCATTCTGCCAAGAGCAATGCGTCGTCTGATTTCTTGTCTGCTTGTTGCTTCTTTATTGATAGTTGATCCAAGTAGGTTAAAGTTATTCACAATTTCAATTTCTTCTCCTTCGACGATGAACCTGTTGATTATGCCAGTTGTCATGATCTTTGTCTTCTTTACATTAAGGTGCAGGCCCATTTTGAGACTATGTTCTTTGATTGTGAGAAGCAAATGTTTCAGATCATCTTCACTTTCCGCCAGTAATGTGGTATCATCAGCATAGCGAAGATTGTTGATGAGTCTTCCACCAATCTTCACACCTCTGTTGTCTTCATACAATCCTGCTTCTCTGATGATTTGTTCTGCATATAAATTAAACAGGTAGGGGGAAAGTATGCAGCCTTGTCTTACACCTTTGCTTATTTTAAACCATTCTGTTTCTCCTTGTTCTGTTCGAACTGTTGTTTCTTGATCAATGTACAGATTGTGCAAGAGAACGACCAGGTGTTCTGGTATACCCATGCTTCTTAATGTGGCCCAGAGTTTCTCATGGTTTACACAGTCAAAAGCTTTGCTTTAGTCGATAAAGCACAAATAGATATCCTTTTGGTATTCTTTAGTCTTTTCAAGGATCCATCTCACATCCGCAATGATGTCTCTCGTTCCTCACCCTTTTCTGAACCCTGCTTGCACTTCAGGTAGTTCTTGTTCCAGGTATGATTGTAGTCTCTTTTGAATAATCTTCAGTAGAATCTTGCTGGCATGTGGGATCAGAGCGATTGTGCGATAATTTCCACAGTCAGTTGGATTACCTTTCTTTAGTATTGGTATAAAACATAGATCTTTTCCAGTCAGTTGGCCATGATGCTGTCTTCCATATTTCTTGGCAGAGCCTTGTAAGTATGGTAACAGCTGCATCAGATTGCTGTAATACTTCTATGGGAATGCAATCAATGCCTGGTGCTTTGTTCTTTGGTAAGGCTTTCAATGCTGCTTCAACTTCTTCTTTCATCACCAATGGTTCCAGATCATAAGGTACAGGTTGAAACGGCTGTTGGTCCACTTGATCTTTATCATATAAAAACTCTGTATATTCCTTCCATCTTTTCTTGATCTTCTCAGCATCATTCAACATAGAACCTTGAGCATCTTGTAACATTCCAATTCGAGGCTGGAACTTTTTCTTTAACTCTCGTAGCTTTAGGAAAGCTGATCTTCTTCTTCCTCTAATAGTTTCTGCTTCTATTTCCTTGCATGCGTCATTGTAGTACTTTTCCTTGTCCTGTCTTGCTGCACGTTGGAAATCTCTGTTGAGTTCTGTGATTGTCTTTTTTTCTCCTCTGGCTTTAGCTTCTCTGCGTTTCTGGGCAATTTTCAGAGTTTCTTCCGTCATCCATTTTGGCCGTTTTTTCTTTTTTACCTTTTGTAGAGACTTCTCGCTTTCTTCCAACACAACCTTCTTGATGTCATTCCATAACTCTTCTGGAACTCTATCATTTGTATCTAAAGCAGCAAATCGATTTTGCAGGCAGTCTTTAAATTCCAGTGGTATATTCTCAAGGTCATATTTTGCTGCATTCATGAGCGGCATGCTCTTTTTCAGCTTTAGCTTGAGTTTGCATAGTAGTAGTTGATGATCTGTACCACAGTCAGCTCCAGGTTTTGTCTCTGTTGATGTTATAGAGCTTTTTTCCATCGTTGACTTCCACAGATGTAGTCAATTTCAACAAAGAAGAAGACAAAGTAGTTGGAAAATATGGACTTGGCAACAGAAATGAAGCTGGAGAAAGACTGATAGGATTCTGCAAGACCAACGATCTATTCATCTCGAACACCTTCTTCCAGCAACACAAGCGGCGACGTACACATGGACTTCACCCAATGGATTGTATAAAAATCAAATTGACTACACATTGTATAAAAATCAAATTGACTACTATATACTTATTGTCATATTACTGTAGACTATGTCATATTACTGTAGACTATGTAGAGACAGGGTTTGATTGAATTTGAAGGAAGAAAGAAGAAACCCAAAGGAGAGTGCGTGCAGGCGCCATGCCCCAAAAAAAATAGAAATAATAAATCTCCCATAGGTGTGTTCACTGTAAATATCTTCTTCTCGGAATTTCATCTATATGTCCATGTGTAGGATTATGTCCTATTATATCAAATATGATTATAAGCCAAGTTATGTGCACATAGGTAATAAGTTTAATACTGAATGTAAGGCTGCCAAGAAAAGACAGCACTGTACGAATAACCGTAACAAGCGGTGTCATGATCACTGCATGGTTTTCCAGTCAGGAACAGTCTGAGCCATTACAGTAGAAAAGATAGGGGTGTAATGTCTTTCTTAGGGGTTTCTGTTTCATTTAAATAGTTATTCAGTCATGATATTATTGTTGCTGTGTGCTTTTGGTAGGAATCATGTCATTCGGACATTTCAGCAAACCCTGAAGCTGTAGCTCATTAAATTAGGTAGGCAGGAAGAAAGGACGAAAGGAAGCCAAAAAGGAAACAAGGCTTAAAATAACATGGTAGGAATACAGTATATTTGGTTTTATGGTTAGCCAGTGAGGCTGTGGTTTTGTTTTTATTTTGACACCCAATATGGAATTTTCTTTGGGAATGAATGAATGAGGAACTGTTGGCTTTGACACTGATTTCTGCAGTCTTTTGGGTTTCTTGATTGTTTCTGTCAGCATACTGACACGCTAGCAGAACCTTCAGTCATGTGCAAACTCCCCCCCCTCTCCCCCCACAACAGCTAGTCCTGCCCACAAGTACTCAACATAGGCTGGAATTTGACAGGCATGCTGACAGAGCATTAATTCATGGACAGACCTTTTGGGGCGAGAGCTGCATGGACTAGTGGCTCTGACACAAAGTCTTTGCACATGTGATACACGTGACTGTCACGGAATTAAACGCAATCATGTTCCACATCCACAGAAACCCCTCCCCCCTCAGAAGAATGGATGCAGAGCACAACTAGAACATATCCTTGTACAGCTCATCATGCAAAAAAGTTATTTGAAAACTATTTGTAAAAAAGATAATCAGTAAAGGCAATACACACAACGGCATGTTTACTAAGCCCTGCACCAGTTAAGCACCTGTGGCTGTGTTACTAGCATAGGGAGTCAATGCTAATTTCAGGGGGCATGTACTTCCATCCCCCTGCAGATAGCGTGGGCCCAGGATGCAGCACCATGCAAGCCAGGATTGCGGGCGCACGCAACACCACCATGAAAGTGGTGTTAAGTTCACCCATACAAGGGTGTTGAGCATGGTTAGCATGGGCCATGAGAATCTGCATTAGCTGTGCCGTGCCAGTAACACCTGCTTTCCACCCCCATCCTGCTCATTCCCTGCCCTGACGCATGCTATCAGGGTAGCATGGGATTTTGGGCTCTAAGTTTTGGCATAGCACCCAAACCCCATGCTAACATAGAAACATAGAAAAATGACAACAGAAAAAGACCACATGGCCTATCTAGTCTGACCTTCCATATCAACAACTATAACAGTCCCCTTTTTACCTTTAGAGATCCTCTGTGTTTGTCCCATGCTTTTTTGAATTCAGATACTGTCCTCATCTCTACCACCTCCATTGGGAGACTATTCCACGGATCCACCACTCTTTCGGTAAAGAAATATTTCCGCATATCACTCCTGAATCTATCCCCTTTCACCCTCATCCCATGTCCCCTCATAGCAGAATTTGCTTTCAATTGAAAGAGGCTCACCCCCTGTGCATTTATGCCACGGAGGTATTTAAACATCTCAATCATATCACCTCTATCCCGCCTTTCCTCTAAGGTGTACATATTAAGATCCTTAAGTCTGTCCTCATATTCTTTATAATGAAGACCACTAACCATTTTAGTAGCCACCCTCTGTACTGACTCCATCCTGTTTATATCCTTTTGAAGTTGTGGTCTCCAGAATTGCACACAATACTCCAAATGAGGTCCCACCAAAGATTTATACAGAGGCACTATCACCTCCTTTTTTCTGCTAGCCATTCCTCTCCGTATGCACCCAAGCATCCTTCTAGCTTTTGCTGTCGCCTTTTCTACCTGTTTAGCTACGTTAAGATCATCAGACACAGCCACGCTTAGATCCCGTTCTTCTTTATTGGACAAAAGTACTTCACCCCCTATACTATATTGCTCCCTTGGATTGCTGCAGCCCAAATGCATGACCTTACATTTTTTAACATTAAATCCCAGCTGCCAAATTCTAGACCATTCTTCAAGCTTAGCTAGATCCCTCCTCATGTTATCTACACCTTCCTGGGTGTCTATTGCAGATTTTGGTATCATCTGCAAAGAGGCAAACCTTACCCGACAGCCCTTCCGCTATATCACTAACAAAGATGTTAAAAAGAATTGGACCAAGGACATATCCCTGGGGCACACCACTGGTAACTTCCTTCACTTCAGAGTGAGCTCCATTTACTTGTACTCTTTGTCACCTCCCACTCAACCAGTTTCTAACCCAAGCAGTAACTTAAGGGTGCTCAGTTTGTTTATAAGTTGCCTGTGAGGAACAGTGTCAAAGGCTTTACAGAAATCTAAATACAGCACATCTAGGGCTCTCCCTCAGTCCAACTCCCTGGTCACCCAGTCAAAGAAATCAATCAGATTTGTCTGACAAGACCTGCCTCTGGTGAATCCATGCTGCCTCGGATCCTGCAACCCATTGGACTCCAGAAACATCACTATTTTCTCTTTCAGCAGCGTTTCCAACAATTTACTCACCACCGAAGTTAAGCATGCCCACACTCCCTCCACTGTGAGGTATATTGTGAAATAACACAAAACCTGTACAAAAAGCTCCCATGCAGCACAAGTATAATAAACCAGCCACTAACTCCCAGGTGCCAGGTTGCCATGGCAACTAGAAACTTGTGCCTGGGATTTTCGCCTCCCCTTTCTTTTTCATGCGATCGCAGCAAAGATCCTGCCTGCCCATGGAGGATCACGGCCTGGAATGCAGCCAGCTGCCCACAAGAACCCCATCTCCCATGGACAGAAGGAAGGAGGCCAGCCATGATCATGGCAAACACCCCTGGGCTCCGATATCCCTCAAGCAGAATGGGAGGCCACAATCGTGGCCTGGATTGCAGTAGGCTGCCTGCGGGACCCCATCTCCCCATCTCATGGTGATTTCTTAAGCCACCAACTATGAACCCCCTCCAAATGTATATATGTTAAATTACATTTATGTAAGTTAATGTTCTGTACAGCTAGTGTATGCAACCCAGATTCATATGTATATAAGTTAATCTTTCCATGTAATCAACCCAGCTTCTTGTTATAGGTATACTGCTTTGATCAGGCAAAAAGCGGCATTTAAGCACAGCTAAATCAATCAATCAATAAATAATAAATCTCCCGTGGGCAGAAGGAAGGAGGCTGGCTGCTTCTGTCTGCCTGCGTGCAGGCCCAAGTTGTTGCTGGCCTAAAATGACAAGGTTTGTAGGGGGAATGAGGCAGCAAAAATGCAAAGGGGCAGTGTCCGTTTAAACAAGAAAAAGATGGAGGGGAGGGGTGAGAGTGTTAGGGGGAGGTAGAAGGAGAGTCTGGAATGGGGCAGCAGGAAAAAGGTTGGGGGAGGGTCTGCAAGATATTGGATGATGAAGGTAGGCATGGGGACAAAAGAGCACAATGAGCCTGTTGCTCGTAGGGGCACATCCGGATTGCCCCAGGCAAGATGGGCCTGTTTGGACCCAATTCTGGTCCACAGGAACAAAACGTTCCCGCGGCAGCCAGAATCGGGCCTGAGGATGGTCCTGCGTGCCCCTGCCTGCCTGCAGGGATGACTTCCCCGCAGGCTGCCTTGGCCACCACGGCTTGCCCCCCCCCCCCTTCCCCACTACCTGACCCACGGATGGCCAGCTGGTGCCTGGATCGGGCGGTGGGGACCTCCCATACCCAGCCCCAGGGGAGGGGGATCTCCAAGCCTGATCGCCGGATCAGTGCTGCTTAGACTACCTTCAAGGTGGTATAAGCAGCACGTCCCCACAGGCCTAGCAGCACGTACAGGGCCATGACCTGAATCAGCCCTGCATGTGCTGCCGGGCTGGCCGCCCCCACTCTGCCCCGATCCCGCCCCCTCCCACACCCCACTGGTTCTCCCCATCCTGATGCACAGGATGTATAGGGAGAGCTGTTGGGGGAATCTGGCCCCGATGGCTTGCAGGGTTGCAACCCGCGTTTCAGAATGGGGCCCAATGTGTGTGTATGTTCAAAGGTGCATTCCCCCCCCCCCCCAGAACACACACACAAGCGGCCCATATTTGCACAGACATCCCACCTCTCTATCATACACAAGCTTTAACTGTTATCTATATATTTCAGTCTAAGGATGCTTCATACAGCCCCTGCTTCCATAACAAGAAGACTGGGGGGAGGCTTGGGGGGCTGACTGGATTGCAGGAGTAAGGATGGGGATGGGTAAGCTGCGAGGGAAGCTGACTGAATTTCAGGAGGTAGGAGCTGATTTTAAGGGAGGAGTGAGACCAGGTGATGAGAGGGTGGGGAGGGGAGGGAGGCGCAAGATTAGATGACAAGAGGATGGGAAAGGAGAGAGATTTCGAGACTGGTTGACAACAGGGTTGGGGGAGCTCACAGCTGTGCATTCTACCAGTGGCCTGCAGGACTGCATTAAGGACCCGATATACTACGTTTTTTTCCCCTTGTATATAAAATGGAAAAAGAGCCTTAATAAATCTGACCCTAAAGGAGATGTGGTAGACCTCCTCAGAGGAGATTCCACCCCCCCCCCTCCCCAGCTCCTTGAAGGATACTAGCAAAAGATTGAAGCTAGGACATATCAACAGAGAGGTTCCAATAAAGACAAAAGTAACCCAAATGCCCTTAGGTACAGAGTAGACAGAACTTAAAAAGTCCATATTACCGGTAACCATATTAATATGAATAAAAAGTGCTTGTATGCAAATGCTAGAAGTCTGAAAAATAAGATGGGAGAGTTAAAATATATAGCATTAAATGAGAAGTTAGATATGATTGGTGTCTCAGAGACATGGTGGAAGGGGGACAACCAGTGGGACACTGTGATACTTGGGTACAAATTATATCGCAGTTATAGAGTAGATCAAATTGGTGGAAGGGTTGCACTCTAAGTTAGAGAGGGCATTGAGTTGCTCAGGATTAAAGTTTTGCAGGAAACAAAATACTCTGTATATTCTCTATGGATTGAAATTCCATGTAAAAGGGTGAAGGGAAAAGCAATGGCAGTGGGGGTGTACTGTCGACTGCCTGGCCAGAATGAACAAATGGATGATGAAATGCTCAAAGAAATCAGGGAAGCTAACAAAAGCTACAGCACAGTAATAATAATGTTACAGCAGGACATGCTAGGGAGATAAAGTTTCTAGATGAAATAAATGACTGCTTTTTGGAGCAGCTGATTCATGAACCGACAAGAGGGGAAACCATCTTGGACTTAGCCCTTAGTGGAACACAAGATCTGCTGCAAGAGATAAGGGTGTTTGGACCACTTGGCAATAGTGATCATAGCATGATCACGTTTTATTTAATAAATGGATGAAGGATGGCAAGGAAATCCACAGTACTACCTTTAACTTTCGAAAGGGAGACTATGATAAAATGAGGAAAACAGTTAAGAAAAAACTAAAAAGAGCAGCTGTAAAGATGCTTTTTTGGCAACAACAGCCTCTCTGACCTCACCTTTAAACCATGCTGGCAGTTTTTTGGACTTCCTTCCACTTTTCTTAAAGCATGGAATACAGATGGTCTGGGCTTCCAAGATAGTATTTTTAAACAAAACCCATGCTTGATGTAAATCTTTAACCTTTGCAACTGCTCCTTTTAGTTTTTTCTTAACTATTTTCCACATTTTATCATAGTCTCCCTTTTGAAAGTTAAAAGGTAGTACTGTGGATTGCTTTGCTGTCCTTCCTCCATTTATTAAATCAAACGTGATCATGCTATGATCACAATTGCCAAGTGGCTCCAACACCCTTATCTCTTGCACCAGAGCTTGTGTTCCACTAAGGGCTAGGTCCAAAATGGCTTCCCTTCTTGTTGGTTCATGAACCAGCTGCTCCATGAAGCAGTCATTTATTTCATCTAGAAACTTTATCTCCCTAGTATGTCCTGCTGTGACACTGACCAGTCGATACCGGGGTTATTCAAATCACCCATTATTATTACTGTGCTGTAACATTTGTTACCTTCCTTGATTTCTTTGAGCATTTCATCAACCATTTGTTCATTCTGGCCAGGCAGTCGATAATATACCCCCACTGCCATCACTTTTCCCTTCACCCTTTTACATGGAATTTCAATCCATAGAGATTTTACAGTGTATTTTGTTTCCTACAAAACTTTAATCCTTTGTGACTCAATGTCCTCTCCAAAATAGAGTGCAACCCCTCTACCAATTTGATCTGCTCTGTCATTACAATATAGTTTGTACCCAGGTATCACAGTATCCCACTGGTTGTCCTCCCTCCACCATGCTTCTGAGATAACAAATCATATCTAACCTCTTAACTCCCATTTTATTTTTTAGACTTCTAGCATTTGCATACAAGCATTTTAGAGGCTGCATTTTATTCATATTAATCTGGTTAGAGGGTTAGTGAGGACAGGCTTGGTGCTGTGGGGAGGGGTTCTGGGAAGTGCTTGGGATTAGCTGGGGGTCCGCAGGTTTTTTGAAAGTTAATAAGAGATCTAAACACCAAAAAGGGTTGAGTACCTCTGTCTCAGTGAAAACCCAGACTGCCACACAGCTGTCTGGGAGACTGTGATGACAGAACTAATTAGCAGCTGGTTTGGTCTGACAGGTTAAAAAGTACAGCTATATCCAGGAATCCTCACAGTAACCAAGTCTGTCTGGCTATCTGTGCAGGGCTTCTAGCAAGCTGAGTGTTTGGACGAAAGCCACAGTGATATTGGTAGCTAGCTATTTGGATTATTACAAAGCTTTGTACTTAGAGTTTGGAAGGGGGTGGTGCTGAGTGTGAACAAAACAGGGAGCCTGTATATTCATCTACCCTAGATGGTGGAGTGTAATGGTAGAAGCTGAGAAAAACTGCTCTGGCTAAGGAGTGGTAGCTTGCTCTGTGGCTGGCAGCAGTACTCTATCCTTAGGGGCAGACATGTGACCTATCTCCAGGAACAAGCAGGAATGAGTCTTCACATATGGGTATCGTCGGTACCGACGGAACCTGCACGGGAACGCTCCCCAGCGTCCAAAAGGAAAGCTTTTGGGAGCATCCCACAGCGCCTGCGCGCTGCCTTCCCACCTTTCCCAACTGTCTCTCTCCAGTTCTTCTTTTCCGCGGAGCCAGCAGGTCGTGTTTCCTGTCACCGCTGAAGAATTTCTTATTTCTTATTTTCTTTAGTCGCGTGTCTGCCTTCTCGAGGACCGGTACCACCGGTCTCTATTCTTTCTTTATAAATTTTTTTTTTCTTTCTGCTTCAGTGCATTTTCTCCTGTGGCCCTAGGCCTACAGTCTTTTTCCTCATGGAAAAGCCCGCCTCTGGGTTTAAAAAGTGCACAAAGTGCAGTGGCACTATTTCTGTCACAGACACCCATGACTGGTGTCTAAAATGTTTAGGTCCTGATCATTCCATCGCGGACTGTGAGTCCTGCTCCATGATGTCTAAAAGAGGGTTACAGAATCGGGCAGCCAAGCTCAGTACCCTGTTTCCCTCCGATGCAGCTTCTGTGGCATCGACGTCTTCCAGAGCTTCTTTTTCATCCCATGGATCTCAGGTAACAAAACTTAAGTCCGGTCGATCCTCAAAGGGTACATCTCCCTCTAAGTATCAAGATGTACCCGAACTTGTTATTGAGGAATCCACACCGGCAAAATTACCCCGGCGGGAGGCTCCGGCTTCCAAAGCATTATCTATGGGGTCACAGGTTGACATTGATGGCACGGCCTCGACCGATCACCTGTTACAATGTTCTGGGGTACCGGCGGTTCCCGGTACCGACATCCAGACATTGGTGGCGTCGATGGATCAGAATATTCTGACCATGCAGCGGGCTATTACGGCCTTCATACAAGCTGCGACACCCTCGGTACAACAACAACCTCCGTTGTCGATACCGATTCCGGTTCCGGATACAGCTCCGGTTCCGATACCAGTACCGCTTGCATCAGCATCGAAAGCAGCGATACGGTATCCAGTGATGCCTGTTAGTACCGATTCGGTACCAATGACTCCCGATGTCGATACCCCTCGGTACTCGTATCGGGCTCTGCGAGAGCATCCAGACAGTCGAGACTTCGATTCCTCTGAAGAATCTGATGCATCAGAGGTTTCCATCGAAGCATCGGAGATCCGTCCTCAGGAACCCTCTTCTCCAAAAAGGAGAATATCTCCTCCTGAGGACTTGTCTTTCCAGGACTTCATCAGGGAGGTGGCCAGAAGCCTGTCCATTGCAGTAGCCTCTGAAACTGAGCCCAGAGCCAAAAAATTGGATATTCTTCAATATCCTAAGGCTCCTAAAGAGGCAGCCATTTTACCAATACATGAGATTCTTTATGACCACATGTTAGGTATATGGGAAACTCCTCTTACCACCTCTCCTTTTTCTCGCAGGTTGGACACTATGTATCGTGTTCCTCCTTGTCCTGGATTTCATAAGACTCAGCTTCCTCACCACTCTATTGTGGTAGAGTCTGCTATGAAAAAAATCAAGAGTACAAAAAGACACTCCTCTGCTCCTCCAGGAAGAGAATGCAGAACCTTAGATGCTTTTGGCAGGAAAATCTTCCAGGCCAGTATGCTTGTAGCCAGAATCAACTCCTATAGTCTCTATATGGGGATGTTTCTAAAGAGGTTACAGATCATCTACACACCTTATCTCCTTTTATGTCTGAAGATAAGAGAGAAGAATATATTACGTGGCTTAAACATGCTCAGGATGTATCCAAGTTTTCCAACCGTGCAGCCTTTGACTCCTTTGAGGGTGCCAGTAGAGCTTCGGCTATTGCCATAGGCGCACGCAGAGTAGCTTGGTTACAAGCCTCTGATTTGGAATCCTGGGTACAGGATGGTCTGGGCAACCTTCCCTGTACAGGGGAAAACCTGTTTGGCAAAGATTGGCAAGCAAAAGCCACCCAGATGGATGCTGAAAATTCTGCTTTAGATAGACTCTCAAAGTCTACTACTACTCCTTTCAAAAAGAGGTTATTCAAGAAAGGATCTTTCCCAAAAAAAGGGAAATTTTCTTCTGGTTATGGTCAGGCCTCTTCTCAAGGTCGTTTTTCTACAAAGAGGCAGCAACAACCAAAACAGGCCAAGCCTCAGGCTGCGAGGACTGCTACGGCCCAACAGCCTCAGCCTCCTCAGGGCCTTTGACTTTCCACTAGAGAACTTATCTTTTCTGGCTCTAGAACATCCAGAGCCTCTCACCATCCCAGGAAGGTTAGCTCACTTTGCTCCCAGATGGGAACAAATCACAGCAGAGCACTGGACCCTCTCCATTATAAGGGAGGGATACAAACTACATTTCTTGAACCTTCCTCCTTACACCATGGTGAAACAGTTCAGCTCTCCAACTTCTCTTCTCGACCTTCTAGGTCAAGAGATTGCTACCCTTCTTGCCCAAGGGGCAATAGAAGAAGTACCCCTTCTTCAACAGGGTTCAGGGTTCTACTCCCCCTATTTTCTCATCCCAAAGAAAACAGGAGGCTACAGACCCATCCTAGATCTCAGAGAGTTGAACAAGTTTCTATACAAGGAGAAATTCAAGATGATTTCTCTGGGTACTCTCCTTCCATAAATCCAGAGTCAGGACTGGCTTTGTTCTCTAGACCTCAAGGATGCGTACACCCATGTCCTCATCCATCCAACACACAGAAGGTTCCTTCGGTTCCTTTACCAAGGAAAGCACTACCAATACAGAGTGCTTCCTTTCGGTCTGGCCTCAGCTCCAAAAGTGTTCACAAAATGCATGGCAGTGGTAGCTGCATTTTTACGCACTCTGGGGATATTCGTATTCCCATATCTGGACGACTGGCTCATCCGAGCTCCATCCCAGTCAGAGGCCCAGACCTCCCTGGCCTGCACAAAGCATCTTCTTCAGTATCTGGGACTGGTGATCAATATTCCCAAATCCCATCTCACCCCTACTCAGTCTCTAGAGTTCATAGGGGCCTTACTGGATACTACAACTGCAAGAGCCTATCTTCCCCAGGCCCGTTGCCTACGCTTGGTGCAGTTAGCCTCCCAGATTCAGTTAAAATCCCATTTAACTGCTTGAGAGATGCTACAACTCTTAGGCCACATGGCATCCACAGTGCATGTGGTCCCTTATGCTCGCCTTCACATGAGGGCAGCTCAGTGGACTCTATCCACCCAATGGACCCAGGCATCAGGTTGCCTGTCAGACAAAATAGCAACCTCCAGTCGCCTCTTTTGGTCCCTCCACTGGTGGAAATCCACTCAAAATCTGTTGTTGGGGTCCCCCTTTCAACAGGTGCTACCCCAAGTAACCCTTACAACAGATGCCTCTCCAAAGGGTTGGGGAGCTCATCTTCAAGATCTCTCCACTCAGGGCATCTGGTCTCCACAGGAGACATCTCTCCATATCAACCTCTTAGAGCTCAGAGCAATCTTCTTGGCTCTCAGAGTATTTCACACCCTGCTCAGCTACAGGACAGTCCTCATCCATACGGACAATCAGGTAGCCATGTTCTATGTGAACAAGCAGGGGGGGACGGGCTCTCTGTCGCTTTGCAACGAAGCTCTGAGATTGTGGGCCTTCGCCAGAGAGCATCAAATCCATCTCATGGCAGTGTATCTTCCAGGGGTTCAAAACTCTTGGGCAGACAGACTCAGTCGAGTTCTGCTTCCTCACGAATGGTCCCTCCATGGGGACCAGATAGCCAGGATTTTCCTGATTTGGGGTACCCCAGACATAGACCTATTTGCAAGTCCGTGGAATGCCAAACTTCCCCGGTTTTGTTCCAGGATTCCGTGTCAGGGAGTTCAGGCCAGGGATGCCTTCCTCCTTCACTGGGGGCAAGACTTCCTCTATGCCTTTCCACCTATTCCCCTCATCCCCAAGACTCTGTTCAAGCTTCAGAGAGACAAGGGATCTATGATCCTCATAGCACCACATTGGCCACGCCAAGTGTGGTACCCTCTACTTCTGCATCTCTCTCAAGCTCCCTCCCTGGACCTGGGGTCTGCTCCAGATCTCCTCTCCCAAGAGGAGGGAACCCTGTGGCATCCAAATCCTCAGTCTCGTCATCTCAAAGCCTGGTTGCTGAAGGCCTAGACCTTCAAGATTTACACCTTTCTCAGCAAGTGAAGGATATCCTTCATGCTTCCAGAAAGCCTTCCACCAGACGCTCTTATGCTTTTAAATGGAAAAGGTTTTCCATTTGGTGTGCAGAAAATGGTCTTGACCCTTCTGCAATACCTTTGAATTCGTTACTAGACTATTTGCTGCATTTATCCCATGCAGGCCTTAAAACAAATTCAATCAGAGTCCATTTGAGTGCTATTGCAGCATCCCTGAAGCCTCTTAATGGACAACCTATTTCCTCTCATCCTCTTATAGCAAGGTTCATGAGAGGCTTTCTTTTAACTAAACCTCCCATTAGACCACCTCCAGTGGCATGGGACTTAAATCTGGTTCTTGGTCAGCTTATGAAGCCACCCTTTGAACCCTTAGCCACTACCTCCTTGAAATTCCTTTCCTGGAAGGTTATTTTTCTCATTGCACTCACCTCAGCTCGCCTTATCAGTGAGTTACAAGCTCTAGTGGATAATCCTCCTTATACAAGGTTCCATCATGACAAGGTAGTTCTCAGAACTAATCCACACTTTATGCCTAAAGTGGTCTCACCTTTTCATCTGAACCAGGAGGTATATTTACCTGTCTTCTTTCCAGGGCCTCATGCATCAAGTGCAGAGAGGAGTCTTCATACCCTGGATTGCAAAAGAGCACTTGCTTTCTATTTACAAAGAACACAGCAACATAGAAAGTCCTCTCAACTTTTTGTTGCTTTTGATCCTTCCCATTTAGGACTTCCAGTCTCTAAGAGAACTCTGTCCAATTGGATTGCTCAGTGTATTTCCTTCACCTACCAGAGTAAGAACCTTTCTCCTGAAGGCCATGTCACAGCTCACAATGTGAGGGCCATGGCAGCCTCTATGGCTCATCTAAACTCTGTGTCCATCGACCAAATCTGTCGAGCAGCCACCTGGGCCTCGGTTCATACCTTCACAGCCCATTACTGCTTGGACAAGGATTCCCGCCGGGATGCCTTGTTTGGTCAGGCTGTTCTCAAACACCTGTTCCATACCTAATCAACTTCTGCCCTCCATCCCTGACTGGATGCCTGAGATTCATAGGTGGAGATGGAGCCCTTCCAGGGACTCACAATCTGGGTGATCTCCCAGGCATCTCTAGCTGGGGAGTCCCCATATGTGAAGACTCATTCCTGCTTGTTCCTGGAGATAGCACAATTACTTACCTGTAACAGGTGATCTCTGGGAACAGCAGGAATTAGTCTTCACAACCCTCCCACCTCCCCTAGGAGTTGTATCTCTATCTATCTTTCCTTTCCTCTCTCTCTCTCTTTGTCTCAGCTTTAAAACTCGAACTGGAGAGAGACGGTTGGGAAAGGCGGGAAGGCAGCGCGCAGGCGCTGTGGGATGCTCCCAAAAGCTTTCCTACTGGACGCTGGGGAGTGTTCCCACGCAGGCTCCGTCGGTACCGACGATACCCATATGTGAAGACTAAATTCCTGCTGTTCCCGGAGATCACCTGTTACAGGTAAGTAACTGTGCTTTTCCTGCTATCATTTACTGTTATTTGAGTACAGCAAGATACATAATAAGCTGAGCTGTACAACCAGTGTAGAGCTGGCACTGCGCCCTTCAGTTTCCATAGGAAGCATGGAGTGATGCCGACCCTGAGCAAAAGCTGTTCATCATTCATGCAAATGTCCTTGGATTCCTATGCAGATTGGTCCTGCATGTCTTATTTGACATATTTCCTTGTAGAGTGTTTAGGTGCTTTTATTTTCTGGTATTGGAAAGAAAGCTTGTGCCCCCTTTTTTTTCCATCATAGTTTGTTTTTTGTCTGGAAACCCAAGGAGAAAAGGAGCTGGATAAGATATGGAAATTGATCTGAAATTACTTTATGGTTGCAAAATTATTAATTTAGCTTGCAATCACTTTGCTTTGTAGAACTGATCAGTCTGAAAATGCGGCCTGGAAAGGTTTATTGTTAATAAAACTCAGTGTTTGAAGAAGAGGCTTGTATAAGGGAAGGAGTTCAACTTATACTTCTTTTTCTGCTGGTCCAATAACGGGTAATGCAGTCTACTGAAAGTTTAGTCTACATAGCACTTGGAATGATTCTCTGAATTAAACATGCAGGGAGGATATTAGAAGGCATTTACACGGTTTGCATGGGCCACATGATGCCCCTTATAGCCTCTGGCTTCAGGGCAGATTTGATGCCTAGTGATGAGCAAACGCGTTCACCTCAAAATGAAAAAAGTGCAAGAGAGCCATGTTTGTTTAAGTTCTTTCAGTCCGCACATAGAACTGTAAGAATAGCCCCTTTCTCCAGGACCAAGCAGGAAGTCAGTCCTCACTTATGGGTGACGTCGGCGCCGACGGAGCCCTCGCGGAGCAATTTTCCCCAGCTTTCAAAGAAAGCCTTTGGGAATTGCAGCGCGCATGCGCGGTCGTCTTCCCGCCCGAGGGTGCCATCTTAGCCAGTCTTCTTTTTTCCGCGGAGCCCTACAGACGTCCCCGTCTTGTCCCCGCGAAAAAGTCAATTTTCCTTCATTATTTTATCCTTTTTCCTTCGGTTCGACGCCGATCTTTTTCCCTCCCGGACTCGCGACGCCGGTCACGAGTCCTCTCACTTTTTTTCGGTTTTTCTGACTTTGTCAGCTTTCGTTTTCGTTTTTCCCTGGCAGCCCGGTCCTTTGACCTCGCAGGGGCCCTTTTTCCCCCGATGGCTGCCAGTGGCTTTAAGCGGTGTGGTCAGTGTGACCGAAATATGTCCCTCACTGACACACACGACTTTTGCCTCCGCTGCCTGGGCCCGGATCATGAGGAACTGATCTGTGGGCCCTGCGGCAAAATGTCCTCAACAGCGTTGAGAAGTCGGCGGCATCAGCGTGATCGAATCTTCGCTGACCCCAGCCGTACCCGGACCTCGTCGGAGGCCTCCGCGTCAAAAGGCTCCAGCTCGGACCGTCGCCGGAGTTCCTCCGACCGGGGTTCTCCCTCCGGGGACCATCGTCGGACGGTGAAACCCGCGAGGGCGGCGTCGGTGGACGCTCCTGGTTCCGCGAGGGCCAGGTCGCATAGCCCCGATAGCCGCCCCGGGTCCTTGGAGAAGGAACACCTCCCGAAGCGACCTCGCCTGGAGTCGGAGATGCCTGCTCGGGTAAGTCCTGTGGTCCTTCTGGACTCGCCTCCGCGACAGCCGACGTCGGGCCCGACGCCGTCGGGGCCTGAGTCGGGGGCTGCTGGGTCACCTGAGCTCGGACTCAGGTTGACGGCCTTGGAGAGCAGACTGTCTGCCTTCATGGACCAGCAGCGGGCACTGCTCGCTGGCCTCGCTGGCGCCGCTGCCCCGACCGCCGGGACGTCGACGTCCAAGTCGACCCCGGAGACCGAGCCGATCCTCGAGTCGATGAGAACTCGAGTTGATCCTCGGTCGAGGTCACCCTCGGCCTCCCGTTCGGGACCGAGGTCGCCGACGCCGACTCCCTCGGCGTCGGGGCGGCAGGCGCCGCGCCCTGCCCAGGCCGACCCCACCGAGTCCTCGTCGGAGTCGGTCTGGGAGTCTGAAGAGGAAGAGTCGCCTGATTCTTTTCGGACTCGGTGTGTCCCCTCGGACTCACCTGAGTCCGAACCTCGGAAGCAGTCCCCCCCGGAGGATGCCCGGTTCTCGGACTTCGTTAGGGATATGGCCAAGGCTTTGGCCTTCCCTGCGGATCCCGAGGAGGAGCCTCGAGCCGAAGAGCTCGACGCCCTCCAGTATGACTCTCCCGCGAGGGAACACTTTACTGTACCGGTTCCTCCTATGCTGGAACGACTACTCTTCCGCATGTGGGAGAGTCCGGCCTCCTCGCCGGTCCTGAGCAAGCGGGTCGATTCTATCTATCGGGTCCGCAAGAGCCCTGGCTTCCAAAAGGCACAGCTACCACACCATTCCATGGTAGTGGAATCGGCCATGCATCGTCTTAAGAGCCAGAAGATGCACTCCTCGGTGCCCCCTGGCAGGGAGGCCCGTAACCTGGATGGCCTTGGTAAGAAGTGTTTCCAGGGCTCTATGCTCGCATGTCGTGTCCAGACTTACCAGCTGTACATGGGCATGTATCTCCGGGATCTGGCTAAAGAGCTAGCCGGATTCTCCGCTGGTCTGTCCGAGGAACCCTTGCGGAGGTTCCTGGCCTTGTCCACTGGCGTTCGGGAATGCTCAAAGTTCATGTCCCGGGCAGCCTATGATGGCTTTGAAGCGTCGGCTCGTGTGGCCGCAGCCGGCATCGGTGCCCGCCGACAGGCTTGGCTTCAGTCGTCAGACCTTGAGCCCTGGGTGCAGGACAAGTTGGTCGATGTCCCCTGCCGAGGCGAGAACCTCTTTGGCAAGCCCATGGCGGAAAAGGCTGCACAAATTGAGACTGAGACTCTCACCCGGACCAGGCTTTCTAGGAAGACCTCCGCCCCTTCCCAGAAAAAGAAGGGCTCGGGGAAAAAGTCCTTTTACCCGAGGAAGGCGGCTGCCTACAAACAATACCCCCATTATCAGGCCCCTGCAGCTCCCCAACAGGGCCAGCAGGCCAAGGGACGGGGTAACGGGTCCCGTAGGCAGCAAGCCCCCAAGCCTGCACCACCAGCCCCTGCTCAGCAGGGTGGGGGTTTTTGACTCGCAAAGCATAGCCTCTCCCCCCCCGCTGGTTCCTCCCAGCACCGGAGGCCGGCTGGTTCACTTCGCCCACAGGTGGTCCAGCATCACCGCAGATGCCTGGGTGCTTCAAGTCGTGCGAGAAGGCTATCTTCTCCACTTCCACCAGGTCCCTCCCTCCTATTTTCCGGGGGAACCTCCGCGACCCCCTCTGCACAGGGAATTACTCCTTCAGGAGTTAGCAGGTCTTCTGCAGGATCAGGCGGTGGAACCGGTGCCACACCACCTGAGAGGTCAAGGCTTTTATTCCAGGTATTTTCTAATACCAAAGAGAACAGGGGGCCTCAGACCCATCCTGGACTTGCGCAACCTCAACAAGTTCCTTGTGCGGGAGAAGTTCAAGATGCTTACCCTTGGAATCCTTCTGCCCTACCTCCAGCAGGGAGATTGGCTATGCTCCTTGGATCTAAAGGATGCCTACACGCACATCCTCATCCACCCAAGCCACCGCCAATACCTAAGGTTTGTGGTGGCAGGAAATCATTACCAGTACAGAGTACTGCCCTTTGGCCTGTCCTCCGCACCGCGAGTCTTCACAAAATGTCTCGCGGTCGTGGCGGCCCATCTCCGGCTTCACGGCCTCTATGTCTTTCCGTACCTCGACGACTGGCTCATCAGAGCAGCGTCCGCTCGGGAGGTCACCAACGCCACGCGCCGCACGGTGACTCTTCTGCAGCACTTGGGCTTTGTTATAAACTTCGCAAAGTCCACTTTGCTCCCCTCACAGGATCTCGAGTTCATCGGCGCAAGGCTGCACACTCCTCAGGCGCGAGCATACCTACCGCTCGACAGGGCTCAACGGCTCATGGACCTAGCCGACCGCTTTCGCAGCCAGCCCCTGGTCTCCGCCAGGCGCTTCCTGAGACTACTCGGCCATATGGCTTCCACCGTCCATGTGACCCCCAATGCCCGCCTGAATATGCGGTCTGCTCAATGGTGTCTCCGCCAGCAGTGGCGTCAGGCCACGGGCGGCCTAGCAGACCTAGTGCGCGTCTCCGAGCCGCTGATCTCGTCTCTCCGGTGGTGGCTCCGGCAGCCGAACCTCATATTCGGAATGCCTTTCCAGTCACCTCAGCCGACACGGGTGCTGACCACCGATGCATCCCTCCTGGGCTGGGGAGCACATTGCCAAGAGGCACGTACTCAGGGCCTCTGGACCACGTGGGAGTCTGCTCAGCAGATCAACTTCCTGGAGCTCAGGGCGATCCGCCTAGCTCTCAAGGCCTTCTCCCACCTGACTTCCCACCAGTCCGTCCTTGTCCAGACGGACAATCAAGTTGCCATGTTCTACGTGAACAAGCAAGGGGGCACGGGCTCCTTCCTCCTCTGCCGGGAGGCACAGAAGCTCTGCTCTTGGGCCGTCAGTCACGGCATTCTCCTCAAGGCAGTTTATCTCCCGGGCCAAGAAAATTGCCTTGCGGACAAACTCAGCAGGGTCCTCCAGCCGCACGAGTGGCGTCTGGATCCCTTGGTAGTTCAGAAGCTCTTCCTCAAGTGGGGCCTCCCCACGGTGGATCTCTTTGCCAGTCCTCACAACCGGCAGCTTCCTCGCTTCTGCTCTTGTCAGCCACACCCCCTTCGGGTTGCGGCGGACGCTTTCCTAATCTCATGGTCGGGGAGCCTTCTGTACGCTTTCCCTCCCATCCCGCTAGTCTCTCGGACTCTTTTCAAGGTTCTCCGAGACAAAGCCTTCATGATCCTGGTGGCCCCTCGCTGGCCCAGGCAGCCGTGGTTTCCGCTCCTACTGCAACTGGCGGTGGAGGATCCAATCCCTCTGGGGGTACAACCGGATCTCCTCACTCAGGATCAGGGGTCCCTACTGCACCCCAACCTCAGGTCTCTCAACCTCATGGCTTGGCTGCTGAGAGGGTAGTCCTTGCTCCCCTCCTCCTGCCGGCGGAGGTGGAGGAGGTCGTCTTGGCTTCGCGACGGCCTTCTACCCGCAAATGCTACGCCCTTAAATGGCGTCGCTTTGCCGTCTGGTGTACCCAACAGTCTCAGGATCCCTTCTCCTGCCCGGTGTCGGTGATCTTGCAATACTTGCTACACCTCTCTGATCTGGGTCTTAAGTCCAACTCCGTCAAAGTTCACCTCAGTGCTCTTTCGGCACATCATGTGCCGGTGGACGGTAGACCTCTCTCCAGCGACCCTCTCGTAGCGAGGTTTCTCCGAGGTCTCCTTCTACTTAAACCACCTCTGCGCCCGCCAGCGCCTGACTGGGACCTGAATGTGGTTTTGCAGCGGATCACCTGTCCGCCTTTTGAACCTATGGCTACCTGTTCTCTCCATTTTCTGTCTTGGAAAACACTGTTCTTGATAGCCCTCACTTCCGCTAGACGCGTAAGTGAATTGCAGGCCCTCGTGTCTGATCCCCCTTACACTCGGTTCTACAAAAATAGGGTAGTCCTACGGACTCACCCAAAATTTCTTCCAAAAGTGGTCTCCCCTTTCCACATCAATCAGGAGGTGGTACTTCCAACCTTCTTTCCCAGACCACACTCCAGCCGAGCTGAAACGGTCCTCCATACCCTGGACTGTAGAAGGGCTTTGAACTTCTACCTTGACCGTACGCGGGAGCACCGTAAAGCTGCTCAGCTTTTTGTGTCTTTTGACCCCAATAAATTGGGGCTCCCGGTCTCCAAGCGTACTCTGTCCATCTGGGTTGCGGACTGTATCTCTTGGGCTTATGGGGCAGCCGGACTCTCCTTGGAAAGTCGAGTCACGGCTCATTGCGTTCGGGCAAAGGCTACGTCAGTGGCTTACCTCCGCTCTGTTCCGCTGGCAGACATCTGCCGGGCCGCTACTTGGTCTTCGAGCCAGACTTTTGCGGTCCATTACTGTCTCGAGAGGGAGTCCCGCAGGGACAGTGCTTTCGGACAGGCAGTCCTCCGTAATCTCTTTGAGGTCTGAGCAACTCCTACCCTCCATCCCGGATGTGGGCTACCGGTGGGTGATAATTCAGCGAAGATTCTCTCCTTCTGTGCTGCTGAGCTAGAGGGAGCTCATTTTTGTGCTTAGGGTCTCCGGTAGCCTTGAGCTTGGGAGTCCCATAAGTGAGGACTGACTTCCTGCTTGGTCCTGGAGAAAGCGTAGTTACTCACCTGTAACAGGTGTTCTCCAGGAGCAGCAGGAATCAGTCCTCACTACCCTCCCTCCTCCCCTTGGAGTTGCAATCGTCTGCTTATGTTCTTTTTGCAAATTTTTATGCTGTCTTTTTTAGCTATGTCATCTGACTGGCTAAGATGGCACCCTCGGGCGGGAAGACGACCGCGCATGCGCGCTGCAATTCCCAAAGGCTTTCTTTGAAAGCTGGGGAAAATTGCTCCGCGAGGGCTCCGTCGGCGCCGACGTCACCCATAAGTGAGGACTGATTCCTGCTGCTCCTGGAGAACACCTGTTACAGGTGAGTAACTACGCTTTTTCACTATTTCTGAGTTTTGTAAGCAATATAGGATGACTAATGATGAGTTCATCAGATATGTAATGAGTTCATCTGACATCTGTGGTGAGTAAAATAATAGAAATGCCGCTAGACCAGAGGACAGTGCAGTTTCTGAATCAGTGGCTGAGAGGGTCTGAGGCTGCATGATTTGCCCAGAGGTAGGTCTTGTCAAACAAATCCTGATAAATTTCTTTGACTGGAGGACCAGAGAGTTAGGTCGGGGGAGAGTACTAGATTTGGTATATGTAGATTTCAGCAAGGATTTTGACGTGATTCTGCATAGGCAACATCTAAATAAACTGAATGCCACTGGTATGGTCCATAAAGTGAATGACTAGATTAGAACTGGTAATATGGGTGGTGACAGACAGTAGTAGCGAATGGAATTCTTTCTGAGGATAAGGGCTTTAAGAGCTGTGCACTGCAGGGATCCATTCGCAGTAATATTTTACTGTAATTGTCAGCATTTTGTTAAAAACTGGCCGCTGTGGGTAAGTAAAACCCAGATATTCAGCCCTGATATCTATCCTGATGCTGTGGTGACTGGCGCCACCATGCAGACAGCAGTGATATTTAGCCTGCTAACTGGATAGCAAACCACAAAGTTTGTAACCCTTTTGCTGAGTATTGCTGCTATCCAGCTGTCTTTTGTCTCTGCCTCAGCTCCTCCTACTGACCATCAGATAGTGCTGAGAGGGTCAGAGGAACTGTGCAGTGGCACTATCTGGAGAGTGCTGCTTAAAATTCCTCTCACCAGCACTTCCTGCATGAGATTGGCAGCTACTACTACCCCGATAAGTGTCTTTGAATATCAGGCCTGTTCTTTTTAACATTTTTCTAAGCAATATTGTGAGGGAGGCGATACAGCGGACGGGCTTTCTGAAACGTTTGCCTCTTTGCGGATGATGCCAAAATCTACAACAGGGTAGACACCAGTGTTCCCGCTAAGCTGCGTTGAGTCCTCTGTCAGCATTCCTGCCAGTTGGGGAAGGTGCAAAGCGATCGTGAAAGCGATCACGCTTAAGATCGTGCATCATAGGCAGGTCCCAAGGGCTGAATAAAATGAAATTGTCTTCAGTTTCTTACAAAAAATACAGTAATCTTTCTCCCTCTGGGCAGGCATTCCATAAGTAAGGTCCTGTGACTGACCAAGTTTGTGTATGTATTTTCACTTTTCGTGCAGTAACTTTATGACTCAAATGAAGGGCGTATAGCGTTTCGTAACATTTAATCAAAGAAGCAAGGTCCTCATTCATCAGAGAATTCAGAGACACTTTAATTGTATGCTGACTTCGATTGGTAACCAATGTAATTTCTGAAGAAACGGAGAAACAAAAGTAGATTTCCATAGGCTGATGATAATTCATGTACACATTATTACAGAAATCAAAAAATGGTAAGATTCAAGACTGAACAGGAGTCTGCTGCCGGACAAAGCTTCAGTCTAAAAAAAATTAGAATGATAATACAAAACATTGTGCATAATTCCCTCTCTCAAGGTAATTTACCAAAGCACTTAAAGCTTGCAACTGTTAGACCAATCCCGAAGAAGACAACGTTAGACAAGAATAACCCAGCTGCCTACCGGCCTATTTCCAGCATACCCTTTTTAGCGAAAATCATTGAAAAGACAGTGCAACTTCAACTCCAAGAACACATTGATATTCATGCGCCTTTAGACGATAACCAACATGGTTTTCGCCCAAACCATGGAGTTGAAACCTTAATGATTTATCTTTTTGATTACGTTCTCCGTACCATTGATGACATTAAAAAGGGTATTATAATGATTTTTATAGACATTTCGGCTGCATTCGATTCTGTAGATCACAATAGGTTATTACATAGATTAGAGGAGATTGGTCTACATGGGGTCACATTAAAATGGTTTCAATCATATCTGACAGAAAGATTTTTACAAGTAAAGATTGGACAAAAAACTTCTCTGCCCATAAGAGTATTACAAGGTGTGCCACAAGGTTCCGCTCTTTCTTCGCTTCTCTTCAGCATTTATTTGCAGCCAATTTGCAATATTCCATTAAAAAGTGGCATAAAGTATACAATTTATGCTGACGATATTATGATTTTCACAACTATCTCCATCGAGAAACCTGATTTTTCCAGCATCACAGATTGTCTATCACAAATGTCCACCTGGTGTAAAACCAACAATATGCAAATTAATTTTAGCAAGACAGAGGCATTATTTGTATCTCGTAACCAAAATTTTGCACATCCACCTGTCATCAAGATAGATAATTCAATTATTCCTATTAAATCAGAAGTGAAATATCTTGGAGTTACTCTAGACAAGGAATTAAATCTCAGATCACACATAAACAAGACGATTAGAAGCGCTTATTATAGAATGAAAATCATCAGAAGACTAAGGCCGCTTCTGGAAACTGTTCACTTCCGCAATGTTTGTCATGCTCTAATTACACCATTACTTGACTTCTGCAATCCAATATATCTGGGTCTAACTAAGCAGTCACTGAAGCCTTTACAGTTAGCGCAAAACACCGCTGCTCGTATAATTTTTGGTCTATCAAGTAAAGAGCATATAACTCCTATCTTAAAGGAGCTTCATTGGTTACCAATATCATCTCGTATTAAATACAAAACAGTAATTTATATTTTCAAGATAAAGCAACAATGTTCTGCAAAAAGTCTGACGTATCTTATCCGGTCAGATATTAGCAACAGACCTAGGAGAAGTGTATCTGAAAATAGAATCAGCTCCTCAAATGACATCAGAAAAACACGCAAGGAGACCTCTGAGAGAGCTTTCTCGTTTGCTGCGACTTCCATCTGGAACTCCCTACCTAATGATCTGAGAGCAGCTCAGGACATCAAAGACTTTAGAAAACAACTGAAAACAGTTTTGTTTACGGAGCACTACGGTCATGCAATCAACTAATTAATTTTTAAGAAAGCAATTATTTATATATACATTGTACAATAGCTCACTTTATAGTATAGCTCACAATATATATAGTGCACCTTTTCCCAAGACATTTAATCATATATTTACAAACTATGTATATATTATCACAGATTTTTTCACTATTACTAATTTTCTCTTTTGTTAAACCGCTTTGATTGTATGATAAGGCGGTATAAAAATCCAATTAAATAAATAAATAAATAAATAAATAAAATAAATTACTATCTAGTAGGATTCCAAAATATCTAACCTCATTACATGACTGCACTTATAAAGTAAGAGAACAGTGAGAGCATTTTGTTATTACAAACAAAACATCATGGCCTCACATTTTGAGAAATTGAAGACCAACATATTAGATAGCAGCCAAGCATTAATTTTGGCAAATCTAAATGAGATAACGGTAGATGAAGTATCGTTTTCAGCAGAAAAGGAGCAAATATCAAGATGATGTTGTTGTTGTTGTTAAATGATATTAGTACAAATTCTAAAACTTATATCATATTGCTGGAGAAGTTTACATAATGGTACCAAATAAATATTAAATAATGCCACTGATAAGGCACAACCTTGAGAGACTCCACAAGGAACATCAAATCTGTTGAATGCGTCTTCACATAATCTCACTTGTCGTCATCTACTTGTTAGAAAGGAAGGAAACCAAGATAGAAATGAACCACCTATGTCAAGTGAAATTAACTGGGCATTCAAAATGTCCTGAATTACTGAATCAAACATGGACTTAATGTCAATGAACCTTTTACATCTAGATGATCATTTTTAACATCTCGATCAGCGATTCTCAATCATGTGTGTCGGACCACACTGGTGCGTCACCAACAGCTAGGAGGTATGTCCTCAAAAATTTGACAGCAAGCTCATGCTTTCCTTAGGGGCCATGCATGCCTGCAGGCTAGGGAAAGTGTAAAACAAGGAGCCAGATCCTTGAAATCCCTATAACCACTCCCTAATCCTGCTCCCCCTTCCAGGCATTGTTTCAGACTGCTGCTGCCAGCCCAAGCATTATTTTTGAATATAATAAAATATTTGGGCTCTTTTTTTTGTTGAGCTGCAAATTATAGTGTTCATGTGTCACGTACATGAATAGGGTCTGTCAGGTGTGTCACAATAGAAAAATGTTTGAGAACCCCTGATCTAGATGATGATTTTCAGTAGGGTACTACTGGGGCAGTCCTAGGGTTCTTGCCGCCCTAGGCAGGCCCGATGTGCCGCCCTCATCACACCGCCTTGCCACCCCTGACAGCCTCTCACCGGGGGTTGATGGGCGGCATGGTGATCACCTCTTTGAGCTGTGGCAGGCCTTAAAGTGCATGCAGGCACTCATGGCATGTCGCTCCTGCCCCCTCCGACAGCGGCCATCAATCCCTGTCGAGGGCTGAGCTGCCCACCAGGAACTTTTGACCTAGGCAACTGCCTAGTTTGCTTAGTGGATGGGCTGGCTCTGGGTACTTGACTAGCATTCTTTAGGAACAAGCAGGAAGTCAGTCCTCACATATGGGTGAAGTTGACACCGACGGAGCCCTCGTGGAAGCCTCTCCCCGGCTTTCAAAGAAAGCCTTTGGGATTTGCCACCACGCATGTGTGGTCCCTTTCCTGCCCAAGGGTGCATCTTGATCAGTCTCCCTCTTTCCACGGAGCCTAGATCTGTCTTGTTCCCTCCCCCCCCAAAAAAGTAGATTTTTCTTACACGGTGTACACTTTTCCGGTTTACGCCGGTCCCTTTCCTGCCTTTGAGGCCCGCTGCCCTGGCATCGGATCTTGCAACTTAGTTTTATTTTTGTTAGGTTTCTCCAGCACTTTTGCGCCCTTTTTGCCCCATTGGCCCCCATTTTTAAGAAATGTGCACACCGACACACTCAACTGTTGCCTCTGTTGTCTGGGCACCAACCACAACACAGAGGAATGCCCCCTGTGCAAAAAAAATATCCACCAAGGCCATACAGAGCCGCTGGCAAAAGCAAGAGGACATCTTCCACAGGGCGGATTCGACCCCGGTTTCCCCAGTAGCCTCACGCTCAAAGGCCCCGCACGGATCCTTGGAGTCACGTAAGGCCCCTGCGGTTCCAGAGCGGGCTCGTAGACATTCCGAGCAAGGGTTCCCAGAGTGAGAGCGTAAGAAGACCTCCCCTCAGAGAGTGGAGAACATGAGGAAAGATCTACAAAAGCTGGAAGAATGGTCTAATGCTTGGCAGTTAAGATTTAATGTGAAGAAGTGCAGTGTCATGCACTTGGGAAGCAGATATCCAAGGGAACTGTATGCAATAGGGGCGAGAGATTGATGTGCATGGACCAGGAGAAAGACCTCAGTGTGATTGTTTCTGATGATCTCAAGGTGACGAAACAGTGTGACAAGGCGGTGGCAAAAGCCAGAAGGATGCTGGGTTGCATACAGAGAGGAATTGCCAGCAGAAAGGAAGAGGTACTAATGCCACTGTACAAGTCGCTGATGAGGCCTCACTTGGAATATTGTGTTCAGTTTTGGAGACTGTATCTCAAAGGATATAAAAAGGCTGGAAGCAGATCAGAGGAAGGCAACTAAAATGATTTGTAGCCTGCGTCATAAGATTTATGAGAAGAAACCTGAAGACCTAAATGTGTACACTCTGGAGGAGAGGAGGGACAGGGGAGATATGATTCAGGCCTTTAAGTACTTAAAGGGTATTAATGGACAAACAAACTTCCAAAGACAGGGGAGCTATAAAACTAGAGGGCAGAACATGAAGCTACAAGGGGGTAAATTGAAAGGCAATGTCAGGAAATACTTTTTCACTGAAAGGGTGGTGGATGCTTGGAATGCCCTCCCGATGGAAGTGGTGGGGGCAAACACAGTGACATAATTCAAAATGGCATGGGACAGACATAGTGGATCCCTTTATAGCAACAGGATAAAATTAGAATAAGCATAACTATCTCTAACATATGAATAGGTAGGGGTGTCCTACACGAAGTGGTGGGTATACCCCTAAACAAAGGCATGGGGAGAGGTGACCTGCACGGAGCAGCAAGTGCACCTACTCATGCTGCCTTGCTGAGCAGACTAGATGGACCATGCTGGTCTTTATCTGCCGTCATATACTATGTTACTTTGTTACCTCGAGGGCCTGGTCCTGGGAGGCGGACAAGCATGGGAAATCCCGTGCGTGGCCCCTCAGTCCCCAAAGGGCCTCTGAGGAGTCATAGCGGGAGTGGCCCCAGAAAGTACCCTAGACAGAAGTTGAGTCATCCAGCGACAGACCACAGTTTCCCAAAGGCCGTCCCGCTGAGGACTCCCTCTCCTCGACACCAGATCCGGTGACCCGGCGTCGGTGTCTCTGATGGCCACCCCCGAGTGGGAAGCTCGTATGTTGGCACTTGAACACAGTGTTTCTGCATTCCTTGCGTCCCAACAGGTGTCGAGGCCCGACCCCACTGGTGCTCATGTCGAGACCACAGGGACCTCGATGCCGAGGACTTCCTGGGCCGCTGAAGCGATCCCCAAGAGCCAGACACCTCAGGTAGATCCTCAGCGAAGGTCTCAATCTCGCTCCCTCTCCTCGGCAGGCAAGTGCCTCTGGCTCCGGCCATGCCTCAGCCTCAAAGCATTGAAGACCAGAGCCACCAACACCCTTGGAGCCATTGGGCCTCGAGTTTTCCTCGGACTACTCAGCTTGGAAGTCCAACGCTGAGATGTCCCCAAAGTCCTGGGCCCACTGGGACCTCCCTTCGGATTCATTGCTGCTGGCAGCTAGATGCCGATCCCCACCCAAGGGCACTTCGTTTCTGGAGTTTGTCCGAGACATGGCGCAAGCCTTCTCCCTAACTACAGAGTCAGAGGAGGATCCTCGTATGGAGGAGCTCAACATCCTCCAGTAAGAGGTGCCACCTAAGAAGACTCTGATGGTTCCGGTCCCCTCCATTCTTAACAGGCTCCTTCTCAGGATGTGGGGAACCCTGGCCTCAGTGCTGATTGTTAGCCGCCGCCTCGATACCATGTACGTGGTCCAGCACAGACCAGGCTTCTGGAAAACCAAACTCCTCCACACCTCCATGGTAGTGGAGTCGGCCATATGCCAACAGAAGAGCCCGAAGACGCACTCTTCATTGCCCCTGGGCAGGGAGTCCCGTGCCCTTGATGCCCTTGGGCGTAAATGCTACCAGGGCTCGATACAAGCATGCTGCATCCAAACTTACCAATTTTACATCGGTATGTTCCTCTGAAACTTGGTGAAGGAACTCAGAGGCTTCGCAGCTGCCCTCGATGAGGACCACCTTCGGCGCTTCCAGACACTTACGAAGTCCATTGGAGAGTGTCCCAAGTATCTCTCTCGAGCCGCCTATGATGGCTTCGAGTCCAGCGCAAGGATGGCGTAAACAACTGATCTGTGTTTACCCATTCCAGTCCATTCATTAATTTATAGATCTCTATCATATCTCCACTCAGCCGTTTCTTTTCCAAATTGAAAAGCCCCAACCTTTTAAGCCTCTCCTCATTAGGGGTATCCTTCTATCCCCTTTACCATTTTTGTTACTCTTCTCTGTACATTTCTAATTCTGCTATATCCTTTTTAAGAAATGGCAACCAGAACTGTAAACAATATTCAAGGTGCGGTTGCACAATGGAATGATACAGAGGCATTATAATATCCTTGAGTTTATTCTTCATTCCTTTCCTTATGTTTCCTAGCATTCTATTTGCTTTCTTGGCTGCCACTGCACACTGGGCAGAGGAATTCAATGTATTATTCACAATGATGCCTAAATCTTTTTCCTGAGTGATGGTTTCTAAGTTGGTGCCTTGCATTGTGTAACCATAGTTTGGGTAGTGCATTCCTAGGTGCATAACTTTGCAGTTGTCCACATTAAATTTCATCTGCCATTTGGACGTCCAGCCTTCCAATTTATCAAGGTCCTCTTGCAGTTTTTCAGAATTCTCTTGCGTTTTAACAACTTTGAATAATTTTGTGTCATCTGCAAATTTGATCACCTCACTTTTTATTCCTATTTCCAGGTCATTTATGAATATATCAAAAAGCAGCGAACTCAGCACAAATCCCTGGGGAACTCCACTATTCATCTTTCTCCATTGAGAAAATTGGCCATTTAGCCCTACTCTCTGCTTTCTTTTTGAAAGATTTTCATAACAAAATTGTCAGTTTACATGTGTGACAAACATTCCACAGTGTGCAAAGGATTTATAGAATATCCCCCTGAGCTTATCATCTACTTCTCTGACCATCTTCTTGCTTTGCCAAGCATTTAACAGAATATTAAAACTTTTCACTCCATTCCAAACTGAACATCAACATTAGAATCAACACATTAAAATTAAAACATGCTGTGCGTCGGCTCTAGGACAAGGGGGGGAAGAGGCGAGAAGAATGAGGGACGAGGAAGGACCAGGGGACCAGATAGGGGGACCCGGAGGAAAGGAGAAAAGGGAAAGAAGAAAAGGAAAAGGAAAAGGGAGACAAGAACAAGGAGAAAAAGAAAGAAAAGGGAAGGCGGGGAACCTGGACCGTGCAAGCCAGGGATTGGGGCAGTCTGCGACCACCCCTGCAGTATCGCGTTACCGCCATTCACCTCCCGAGTGGGCCTATAAATTGTGAGTGTGCATTCGTCAGCCCACCCCCATCCACTCCCCCACAAGTGCCTTCACCGGTGCCCACATCTTGTTAAAGTCCTCAATCATGCCCTGTGCCATGATCCACGCAAGGCTTGTGGTCCAGTCCAGTATGGTGGGGGCTAGTGCGCCCTTCCACTTGCGTGCGATGGCCAAAAAGAAAGTTAGGTAGGCTCTTGTGATTCAACCGTAACGGGGGGAGGGGGGTCCTTTCTGATAACCCAGCAGCATGATCATGGGGTCTAGGGGATGGGCTGATTCTGAGAGCTGCCCACTTATCTCCCTAATCTCCCTCCAGAACGTTTTCACCCTGTCACATTCCCAGAGGATATGATACAGTGTTCCCCGCTGTCTTCAGCCTCTCCAGCACTTGTCCTCCTGCTGTGAATTTATGGCATGTAGTTTCACAGGTGTGAGATGCATTCTAAATTGTATTGAGAATCTAAGTGGTTTTGAGAAATAGATGTTCTCACATATTTCGGCCCATTGATCCTCTGTCCAAGTTTTCCCTAAATCTCTCAGCCAGCTCTGTTGGTAGCAGTGTAGGCCAGGGATAGGGTTCTGCATAATGGAATAAAGCTGGGCTAGGTGCCCCCTTCCCCTCTGAGGTCTTATGAAGAAGGACTCTAGTGGGTGGGCTGGTTTCCTATAGTGATTCCTGTGGGTCTGGAGGAAATGTTGTAGCTGGAGAAGAGAGAAGAAGTGGGGGCTGGACTGTGTGCATTTTGCCAGGATGTCCCTTCTCTTTAGGGGCCCCTCCCCCCAAATAATCCACCACTCTTTCCATCCCATTCTGCTCCATCCACTTAAACCTCGCTGGGTCCTCCCTGCTTCATGGGAAAAGCTCACCACAGGTAAGATAGGCTAACCGGGACATAGGTGGGTGTAATTTTAATCTTCGAGTGGCTTTTTGCCATACCGCTAACGTAGGCCCAGCCAGTGGTGCTGAAGCAACTCATCCCCCAGTCGAGACCGATGAAAGAATGGGACTGCTGCTATACAGGGTACTCCTGTTTGAACTTCTTCTAGAAAGACCCAGTGTTGTGTGGCATTTGCCACCCACCAATAATATACAACCCTTACTTGTGCTGCTCAATAGTACATCTTAAAATTAGGGAGAGCGAGTCCTCCTGCTCTTTTTGATGTCATCAGGAGACTGATCCTTACCCTTGCTCTCCATCCGGTCAAAATGGACTGTTATTCGGTTAAGCTCACAAAAATATGTGTCTGGGATATAACAAGGTATCATCATGAATAAGTAGATGTACCTTGGCAGGACAGTCATCTTTATCACATTGATCCTAGTTAATAACGAGAGGGAAAGGAATGCCCACCTGCGTAGATCCTCCCATATTCCCTTAAGCAAGGGTAGGAAGTGCATTTATAACAGCCTCTCTATCCGCATCGGGATCCTGACTCCTGATCATCACTTCAAGGTCTTGATCTATATGGAAGAGGAGCAACATTGACTTAGAAGTGTTTAGCTTATATCCGAGACCTCCGTAAACACCTTGAGTTCTACCTGAAACACCTCCAGAGACTGCTCTGGGTGTGATAAGAACAGCAAGATATCGTCCGCATACATTGCGACCTTATGTTCCCATTCGCCTACTACCACCCCCTTCACTTGAACAGTTTCCTGGAGGGCCTGTGCAAAAGGTTCTGGCGAGAGCGCAAAGAGAAGGAGTGATAGGGGTCAGCCTTGCCTTGTTCCATGGCCTAGGGGAAAGTGCACAGAAAGGGTAGAGAGGCCATGGGGTTATATATAATGCTTTAACTACCCTTAGGAGGTTAGGTCCAAAGTTGAAATGTTCAAGTTTAGCATGCAGGAAAGGCCACTCGATCAAATGCCTTTTTGGCATCTAGAGCCAGAAAGACAGTCTGCTGCTCGACCCTTGCAGCACACTGATGTACCAGTCACATCACCCTTCTAACATTATCCGCAGAATTGTGCCCGGAGATGAAACCGGTTTGATCGATGTGTACAAGGTTGGGAACTATCCTGTTTAGTCTCCTTGCGAAGATCTTGGCTAGCAATTATCCATATTAAGAAGGGATATGGGTCGGTAAGAGCCCGGGGAAGTTGGGTCTTTCCCTTTTTATGTATTAGAGTAATGTGAGCCTCCAAAAAAGATGGTGGAAGTTCCCCCAGCTCCTGTGTCTGATTAAAGACTCTGCTCAGTAAAGGAGAGAGAACCCTCACAAAAGTCTTGAAGAATTTTGGAGGGAACCCATATGTGCCTATGGCCTTGCCTTGTGGCAGGCTAGCAATGGCCTGTAGGACCTCTAGTGGTGTTATAGGGCTCTCTCTCCATTCCCTCTGCTCCTCCGTTAGGTGGCATCATATCTTATCCCCAAGGTCGTCCCCCAGCTGTGCTTCATCTGCCTTACTTTCTGAAGCATAGAACTGATAATAGTATTGGAGAAAAGTACATTCTATGCCTTCCCTATTATTTAGCAGTATCCTGGATTCATCTCGGATCTGCAGGATGATCGCCTGTGCTTGTTTCTGCTCTAGCTGCTGGGCTAATAGTTTGTCAATCTTCCTTCCCCAAGCATAATAGAGAGCATTCGTCCTTTTATGGAGAAGTTCTGCTTATTCTATCAGGTAGCTCTTCAATTCTCCCCTTTTCATAGCTAGGCTGCCTGCCAGTTCCTGGGTTGGGACAGCTATGTATTAATGTTCTAAGTTACACAGCTCCTCTTCAAGATTTTTCCGTCTCCTCTCCCGCTCCCTCTTCCTGTGAGATCCCAGTGCTATTAGCCTGCCTCGTATGACTGCTTTCAAAGCGTCCCACAGGATTGCAAGTGTAACTTCACCTCCATCATTCTCCTCTATGTAGCGCCTCATTTGATTTTCTATCTCTAGCATCTGGGCCTTATTACCCAGCAGTGAAGTATTGAGCTGCTATGTCTGACCTCCCCCCCCCCCCCACCTGGCCTCCCCTCAATCCGAAGATGAATTGGAGCATGGTCAGACCACACAATGGAATCAATGTTACAATTCATGATCAGTGGGCCTATCGGTGTATTGAGAAGAAAATAATCTATTCTGGAATATGAGGCATGTGCCTGAGAGTAGCATGTATATGCCCGTGCTTCTTGGTTTTTTATTCAACATATGTCCACCAACTCATATTGCTTGCATAGGCAATATATAATATTACTTGCCCCTCCCGTCTGACCCATCCGGTCGGCAGCACTGCTTGGTACCATATTAAAGTCTCCCCCATACAGGACCAGAAGGGACGACCATCCTGCTATCTTCCTGAACAGAGTCTGTAAAAATTGGCGCTGCTCTGTATTGGGTGCATAAACATTAACTAGGCAAATAGTGACATTGGAGAGTTTTACCTCTAGCGCTAGGGCTCTGCCTTGGTCATCTTTCCACTTCCGCAGGATCTGATGAAGGCAGCCCTTCCTGAACAGAGTAACCATGCCTGCGCTATTCGTGGATTCCGTTGAATGATGGACCTCCACCACCCATTTCGGCCTCAATTTCCTCAGGTCCCCTCCTGCCAAGTAGGTCTCCTGCAGGAGATAAACATCTGAGTGATATGTGGGCAGCTCTCTCTGTACAAACTTTCTACGTTTTGTTGTTTAAAGCCCTCTCACATTGATAGATGTAATTTTAACATTCATCTCTACTCTCGTCTAACATTAATCCCCAGGGTATCGCCCCCGCCCCCCCACCCCAAAGTGCCCGCACAGCACATAGCAACATATAACATTAACAAAAACATCATGCTTTTAACTACACCACTAAGAGAATTGTGTCCCGATGGGCTGGCTGGAGGACACCGTCTGAGAGACCTGGTGAGCTGGCCCCCTTCTAGGGGGGAAAAACTCTGGTGGCAGCTCCTGGCCACCACACCACCGTTTTGTCCAGGGGTCTGTCAATTGTACGTCCTCTTACCAGGGCTATCGGTCTGAGCCCCAGAGCCTGGGTTCAGCCAGCCAACAGTCTTAGGTCCAACATAAAGCAAGTTGAATTCACATAAAGAGGGATTTCGATGCCTCTGCTCCTCCACACCAGGCCCAGATCTCCATTGCTTTTTGTAGTGATGCACTCCATTCCCTGACTTCAAGAGGGGGTCTCCCTACAATGATCGCCTTCCTCTGAGTCACTATGAGAAAATGCTTGCATACCCTTGCGGTGATTTTCTTCGTACTGTCTCATTAGAACGTCCTTGTTATTAGGAGGGTTCCCTTTACCTGGTTTGCACCACTGAGGATCATCGAGAAAATGAAGAGACAAAAATGCCTTTACTACTTTAGGATCTGTGAAAAACAGTTACTCGCCTTTCCACTGGACTCGTAGTTTGGCCGGGTGGAGCAGCACTTATGAGATCCCGTGGTTTGCAAGCCTTTTTTTCACTTCACAGAAGGTCTGCGCTGTAGTGTGGGAAGATCCAGATCTTAAGATTTTTGTAAGGGGTTGAACCTGTTTTGTGCACTTACTGTAGTATCCAGTCTTTGTGTCTGAAGTTAAAGATTTTGGCCAGTACCGATCTGGGCCTATCCCCCACTTGGGCGGGGCCGCAAGGGACTCTGTGGGACTGCTCGACCACACAGGCAGAAGGGAGAGGGGGCTCTCTGAATAACTTGTGGAGCAACCTTTCTGTAAAGTCTTCCGAATCTTGTGTTTCCTCCCCCTCTGCTAGTCCTATTATCCGGATATTTGATCTGCACGATCTATTTTCCAGATTGTCAATTTTGGACGCCAACCTTTGTACCAGTCCATTCTGAGCTGTGCAGTCTCTTTTCAGTTCTAGTATGTCATCTTCTGTGCACGCTATTCACTGCTTGGCATGCTCAATTCATTGTGTCGTGGCTTGTATTTCGGCCCTGGTCTCTCTTAGCTCCCCTTGTATGGTGCTTAGCCTCCCCGCAAGCTCCTCATTTCCCGCCTTAATTGCAGCCAAAATCACCTCCGTACCAGACTGGGAGGTTGCTTCCTTGTTCCTGTTTGCCATAACATATTGGGTTATTGGTTTAACTGCGCCAAGTGGAGATCCTTCCGTCTCTGCACTGCTGCCATTTTGCGGGATAAGGCACTCAGTCATAGTGGTTTGGCGCGAGGTCTTAGCAGCCTTTGCAGTGCAATTTGTTGTTTTGTAGGCCTTCTGAGACTGGTTTGGACCCCATATTTTCACCCTTCTGAAATACTCGGGGAACACTGCCACTCAGAGAAAAAACAGCGCTTTTTCCGTCCGATGCGGAGGAGCGGGAGGAACAAGTCTACTCCCTAGCCCTTCATCACATGACACCCTGCTTTCTATCTTTTGACCAGTTCCTGATCCACAATAGTACACTGCCTCCAATCTCATGATTTTTTAATTTCGTCAAGAGTCTCATGAGGGACTTTGTCAAAGATTTTCTGAAAATCCAGATACACTATATCAACTGGCTCACCTTTCCTTGGCTTAATCCTTGTTGGCTTTCTCCCATTAAACCATGAGAGATAACCAACAGATTTAGCCAAGGAAAGTCTTGACTTACTAGTGTCTTATAGTTTTTTGAAGGTGTAAATAAACAGGTACACCAAGGTGAGTCAGTTGATATAGTATATCTGAATTTTCAGAAAGCCTTTGACAAGGTCCCTTATGAGATACTCTTGACAAAATTAAAAAGTCATGGGATTGGAGGCAGTGTACTGTTGTGGATCAGGAAATGGTTAAAAGAAAGCAGAGAGTAGGGCTAAATGGCCAATTTTCTCAATGGAGAAAGGTGAATAGTGGAGTATCCCAGGGATCTGTGCTGGGTTCACTGCTTTTTAACATATCCATAAATGACCTGGAAATAGGAATAACGAGTGAGAAATTTGCAGATGACACAAAAGTATTCAAAGTTGTTAAAACGCTAGAGGATTGTGGAAAATTGGAAGAGGACCTTGAGAAAATGGAAGACTGAATGTCCAAATAGCAGATGAAATTTAATGTGGACAAGTGCAAAGTTATGCAGCTAAGAAAGAACAACCCAAACTATGGTTACACGATGCAAAGTTCCACATTAGGAATCCACCACCCAAAGTTTGTTGCACTCTGCATTATTTAAATGAGTGATCGTAATGTTATGCTTAGTGTTTTGCCTAGCATGTGTGACAATGGAAGGGTCTCACCTATCTTTGCTTTGACAAGTATATGTTGTGCATTGAAGGATGAAGCAGCACCTTCATACCCACATCTCTTTTCTCATGCTGTGGTGTAAAATGCTTTCAAGCCCCTTGTCAGGTCCAACACTAACACTGACTACAAAAGGCTAAGGAAACTTCTGGATTCCAGGCTGCCTGTGCAGATGAGGTTCCAAACTTCTCTTGCACAAGTATGCCTAATGTCTGTGTGTATGGCTGTCAGCAGGTAAATTGCATATGAAACATGGGGGAAAGTATACAGACCATAAAAATAAATAAATAAATAGCTCATGTACTGTAATTCTTTCCAACTCCTCTGCATGTGTATATGTAGGTGTGCACATGTGCAGGTATGCATGCACATGCCCTCTGTTTATATCTGCATTGTGTATGTGTTTGTGTGTGTCTTATGTCTATGTTAATCTCTGTTTTGTATGTTTATCTGTTTTGTGTGTGTGTATATCTGTGTAAGCCGACATTAGGAATCCACCACCCAAAGTTTGTGTGATTTTGTGTGTGTGGACATGTTAGTGTTTGGGCATGTGTGTGTGTATATCTGTGTTGATTTTTTGTGTGTCTGTGATTGGGAGATGAGATGAGAGGGGAGGGCCGTGTAACTGGTGCAATTCTATAATTGCTATGTTACTGTGAATCAATTTCTATGCTGTTGGAACTGCTTTAAATATAGAAATACATAGGGATATTTTTTTCACGGGGGCTTCGTTTCTCTTCCATCTGCCACTACATGCAGAAACTTAACTTGTACAGCACAGGAACATGCCCAGCTCACCTTCTTCCTTCCTGTGACCAGAGCAGTATTTAAGTGCTCCGCCCCCACAGCCTTCCCATTGGCTGGATCCTACCCACAATTTCTGCTGCTAATTACATAGGAAGCAGGCAGGGCAGGCTCATCCATCATTTCAAGTACCCACTTAGATCAGGAACGCTTTAAACAGGGACATGCAGCAGACAGCATGTATTTTTGGGTGCCGGCTGGGGCACTGATCAAAATATATTTATTTTTCACTTCTGTAGGGATAGCCAGTGGTGATGAATATGCATATTTGCCTCTGAGTGCTCAGCACTGTCCTTATAGAGGCTGACAGGTAGCATAAAGTCTCCATTTCTGCAGTAAATAGACCTATTCACTTAGACATTTGGGGAAGAGGATGGTCACACTAATTTAATTAAAGCTCAAAAGGTGTAGTTAAAATAATGTGTGAATGGGCTGTTAAAGCATGGTGCTGTGTTGTTGATGTGTACTGCAATCTCCAGGAACAAGCAGGAATGTAGTCATCACATATAGGTATCGTCGGTACCGACGGAGCCTGCGCGAGAACGCTCCCCAGCATCCAATTAGAACGCTTTTGGGAGCATCCCACAGCGCCTGAGTGCTGCCTTCCCGCCTTTCCCAACTGCCTCTCTCCAGTTCTTTTTCCGCGGGGCCAGCAGGTCGTGTTCCTGTCACCGCAGAAGAATTTCTTTATTTCTTTATTTCTTTTTGTGGTCGCGTCTGCCTTCTTCGACGCTGTACCGGTACCGCCGGTCTTTCTTTTCCTATTTCTAAAAAAAAAAATAAAAAAATTATTTTTCTATTTTCTCCAGGTGCACCTGCCTTTTTGGGCCTTAGGCCCAAAAACTTCCTTAACATGGAAAAACCTGCCTCAGGTTTTAAAAAGTGCACCAAGTGTGGCAGTACCATTTCCGTCACTGACACCCATGAATGGTGTTTAAAATGTTTAGGTCCTGACCACTCCATCACAGATTGTGTGTCCTGTGCCATGATGTCTAAAAGAGGTCGGCAGAACCGAGCTGCCAAGCTCAGTACCCTGTTTCCCTCTGATGCAGCTTTGGTGGCATCGACATCTTCCAGGGCTTCTTCTTCCTCCCGTGGGTTTCAGGTAACTAAACATAAATCCAGCCGGTCTTCGAAGGGTAGATCTCCTTCTAAGCATCGAGATGCCTCTGGCGTTGCCCTCGAGGATTCTGCACCGGCAAAATTACCCCGGCGGGAGGCTTCGGCTTCCAAAGCCTTATCGGGGTTCCAGGATGTTCTAGATGGCTCGGCCTCGACAGATCTCCTGGTGCCATGCTCTGGGGTACCGGTGGCTTCCACCGGTACCGACTTTCAGGCATTGGCGGCATCCATGGACCAGAGAATTCTGAGCATGGAACGCAGTCTGGCGGCTTTCCTTGTGGCATCGATGCCCTTGGTACCACGACAGACAACTCCACTGGTACCGGCACTAGCACCGGCATCGGTATCGATAGCATCGACATCGGCATCGGTGTCTGCTATGCCGGTACTCTGTCCTACGATGGCCTCCGGTACCGGTTATTCCCGGTACCGACCTTGGTCAGTACGGGTATCGGGCTCTGCAGGAGCATCCGGACAGACGATACTTTGAGTCCTCAGAAGAATCTGAGGATTCTGAAAGTTCTGTCGATGCAGAGATACTTCTTCCAGAGGAGTCCTCCTCCCCTAAACGCAGGATGTCTCCTCCAGAGGACATGTCTTTCCAAGACTTTTATCAGGGAGGTGGCTTGGGGCCTGTCTATCACTGTGCCCCTGAAAAAGAGCCAAGGGCCAAGGAGTTGGAAATTTTACAATATCCCAAAACTCCTAAGGAGGCAGCTACCTTACCCATTCATGAGATTCTATATGATCTCATGTTGAGAATGTGGGAAACACCTCTTACCATCTCTCCTCATTCTCGTAGGTTAGATACTATGTATCGTGTCCCTCCTTGTCCTGGGTTCCATAAAACTCAGCTTCCTCACCACTCTATTGTGGTGGAGTCAGCTATGAGAAGGATTAGAAGTGCAAAAAGACATGCCTCTAATCCTCCAGGACGTGAATGCAGAACCCTGGATGCTTTTGGACGTAGAGTCTTTCAAGCTTCCATGCTTGCTGCAAGAATCAGTTCCTATAGTCTCTACATGGGAATGTTCCTAAAGGAGGTGACAGATAATTTACAGACTTTAAGTCCTTTCATTTCTGAGGAGAAAAGACAGGACTTTCTCACTTGGGTCAAACATGCCCAAGATGTCTCTAAATTTTCCACCGTGAAGCCTTTGACTACTTTGAGTGTATAAGCAGAACCTCGGCTATTGCCATAGGTGCACGTAGAATTGCTTGGCTCCAGGCATCTGATTTAGAGCTCTGGGTGCAAGATAAATTGGGAAATATCCCTTGTACTGGTGAAAACCTGTTTGGGAAAGATTGGCAAGAAAAAGCCAATGAAATGGATGCTGAAAATTCCACCTTGGATAGACTATCCAAGTCCACTGTTGATCCTGTTAGAAAAAAGTTGTTCAAGAAAACACCTTTTTCTAAAAAGAAAAGATTTTATCCTGCTTATACTCAGCAGACATCTTCTGCAGGTCAGTTTTCAACCAAACGTCAGCAACCACCCAAACAGAAGAAAGCAAAGGCTGCTAGGCCTCCACCGGCTCAGCAGCCTCAGCCTCCTCAGGGCCTTTGACTTTCAGCTAGAGAACTTAGCCTTTCTGGTTCTGGAAGGACCAGAACCGTCGTCCATTCCAGGAAGGTTATGTCATTTTGCCACCAGATGGGGCAAATAACAGCAGAGCATTGGACACTCTCCATCATAAAGGAGGGGTACAAACTTCATTTTTCAAGCATGCCCCCTCACACAATAGTGAAGCAGTTCAATTCTCCGACACCTCTCATCAACCTCTTAGGTCAGGAGATTGCCATTCTTCTTGCCCAAGGGGCGATAGAAGAAGTGCCTCTTCTTCAACAGGGCACAGGGTTCTATTCCCCTTATTTTCTTATCCCAAAGAAAACAGGGGGATACAGACCTATATTAGATCACAGAGAATTGAACAAATTCTTTGTCAAGGAGAAATTCAAGATGATTTCTCTCGGTGCTCTGCTTCCATACCTTCAGAGTCAGGATTGGCTTTGTTCTCTAGATCTCAAGGATGCGTACACCCATGTACTCATCCATCCAACCCACAGAAAGTTCCTTCGGTTCCTTTTTCAAGGAAAGCACTACCAATACAGGGTGCTTCCTTTTGGTCTGGCCTCTGCTCCAAGGGTGTTCACGAAATGCATGGCTGTGGTAGCAGCATTTCTCTGTACTCTGGGAATATTTGTCTTCCTTTACTTGGACGACTGGCTCATTCGAGCTCCAACACAGTCAGAGGCCAAGACTTCTCTATCCTGCACAATGCGTATCCTCCAGTATTTAGGGCTGGTAATAAACATCCCAAAATTCAGTCTGACTCCCACTCAGTCTTTAGAGTTCATAGGAGCTCTTCTGGATACCACAAGAGCAAGGGCCTATCTCCCCCAGGCCCGTTGCCTTCGCTTAGTGCAGTTAGCTTCTCAAGCAGTGCTAAAGCCTCTTCTAACTGCTCGAGAAATGTTGCAATTGCTGGACCACATGGCATCCACCGTGCATGTGGTTCCATATGCTTGCCTCCACATGAGGGCAGCTCAGTGGACTTTATCCACCCAATGGACCCAGGCATCAGGGTGCCTGTCAGACAAAATAGCAAACACAAGTCGCCTCATTTTGTCCCTCCAGTGGTGGAGGTCCACTCAAAATCTGTTGCTGGGGTGCCCCTTCCAACAACCCTTACCCCAAGCAACTCTCACAACAGATGCTTCTCCAAAGGGTTGGGAAGCTCATCTGCAAGACTTCTCCACCCAGGGCACCTAGTCTCCACAAGAGAGTTGTCTACATATCAATCTCTTGGAACTCAGAGCAATCTTCCTGGCTGTGCGAGTGTTCCACTCCCTGCTCAGCTACAAGACAGTCCTCATTCACACGGACAATCAGGTAGCCATGTTCTATGTGAACAAGCAGGGGGGAACGGGCTCTCTGTCGCTGTGCAACGAAGCTTTGCGACTATGGGCCCTCGCCAGAGAGCATCAGATTCATCTGCTGGCAGTATATCTTCCAGACATTCAAAACTCTTGGGAGGACAGACTCAGTCGACTTCTCCTTCCACATGAGTGGTCTCTGCATGCAGACCAGGTGACCAGGATATTTCAACTTTGGGGAACCCCGGACAGAGACCTCTTTTCAAGTCCGTGGAATGCCAAACTTCCCCGGATCTGTTCCAGAATTCCGGCTCAGGCCAAGGATGCTTTCCTCCTTTACTGGGGTCAAGACTTCCTGTATGCCTTTCCACCCATTCCCCTAATTCCCAAAACCCTGTTCAAGCTTCAGAGAGACAGAGGCCACATGATCCTCATAGCACCACATTGGCCACGGCAAGTGTGGTACCCTCTGCTTCTACATCTCTCTCAAGCTCCCTCCCTGGAGTTAGGGTCTGCTCCAGATCTCCTATCTCAGGAGAACAGGATGTTATGGTATCCCACTCCCCAGTCCCTGCATCTCAGGGCTTGGTTGCTGAAGGCCTAGATCTCCAAGATCTTCATCTTTCTCAGCAAGTAAAAGATGTTCTTTATGCTTCCAGAAAACTTCCACTAGACGTTCTTATGCTTTCAAGTGGAAAAGGTTTACTATTTGGTGTTCAGAAAAGGGTCTTAACCCCCTTGCTATACCTCTGGAATCCTTACTGGAGTATCTCCTCCATTTGTCTAATGCAGGCCTTAAGACAAATTAAGTAAGAGTCCATTTGAGTGCTATTGCTGCTTCTCTTAAACCTCTAAATGGACAACCTATTTCATCTCATCCTCTTATAGCAAGATTCATGAGAGGCCTCCTTCTAACTAAGCCTCCCATTAGACCACCTCCGGTGGCATGGGACTTGAACCTGGTTCTTGGGTAGCTCATGAAGCCACCTTTCGAAGCCTTAGCTACCACCTCCTTGAAATTCCTTTCTTGGAAGGTTATCTTTCTCATTGCAATCATATCAGCACGCCGCATTAGTGAATTGCAAGCACTAGTAGCTAATCCACCTTATACAAGGTTCCATCATGACAGGGTAGTCCTTAGGACTCATCCACACTTTATGCCTAAGGTGGTCTCGCCTTTTCATCTCAACCAAGAGGTCTACCTACCTGTCTTTTTTCCAGGACCTCATGCATCAAATGCAGAGAGGAATCTTCATACCTTGGACTGTAAAAGAGCTCTAGCTTTTTACTTACAAAGGACACAACAACATAGAAAGTACTCTCAACACTTTGTTGCTTTTGATCCTTCTCATTTGGGACTTCCAGTCTCCAAGAGAACACAATCTAACTGGATTGCTCAGTGTATTTCTTTCGCCTATCAGAGTAAGAACCTTTCTCTGGAGGGCCATGTCACAGCTCACAATGTGAGAGCCATGGCAGCCTCAATGGCTCATCTGAACTCTGTGTCTATCGACGACATCTGTCGAGCAGCCACTTGGGCCTCGGTTCATACCTTCACAGCCCATTACTGCTTGGACAAGGACTCCCGCCAGGATGCCTTGTTTGGTCAGGCTGTTCTCAAACACCTGTTCCATACTGTGATAAGGAAGCTTATCATAGTTCAGGAAGAAATAATACAAGAGGTGAATTGGCTCTGAATAAGCAACCTGTGCTAGCGGTAAAAGCACTAAAACAGAGTGTTTACCTAAAAGACTACCAGACCCAGAATGCACTGGTTTACAGAAAGCCTCTAGGAGAGCTGAAATAGGGAAACGTGTGTCTAATCAGAGGAGCAATGATGTAATCCCTAATCACCCATCTCCTAGGGCAAGGCTTGATTCAGAACACCTGGACTTTGCTAGGATGGAGTGGCCATCTAGGCACTTTAAAACTAGAAGAAATGCTTCAGACAGACAGAAAGAGCGAGGAGGAGAACAGCAAGAAGAGCAAGAGCAACGGTGGCAAAGACGGCAAAAGAAGGAGAGACGGAGCCTGAACAGAAGGAAGAACAGCAAGACGTCCAGGAGGTCTAAGAAAGGAGCCCAAGGCAGTACGTATGCTGGGAGAGATTCCTGGGGCAAGAATTCTTCATTGGACTGGAAGAAACCAGAGGCTTGGAGATATACAGCCAGGAACCCTCAGACAGCACTTGTAAAGGAGACGGCTGCATCTACAGAAAGAAGGAGCTCTAATACCTATTTAAGGAGGTATGGGAAAAGAGACCTAACGTCCAAAGATTCTGACTGGAGAGCTGGGCACAGAAGCTTTGCTACCTACTGGCCAAAATACCCAGAGAGGAAACCTAATGACAACGTGATCTCAGGTATGAACTCTGATCTGTTCCCTAGCTTTGCACAAGGAAGATACAGGGAAACAGTTTCTATCCTGGTAGAGATCAGTTAGAGAATTCCTCTGAGCCAGTGTATGAAAGTGATCCTATGATATTTCAAGAGCAAGGGGAAATATCAAATGAGAAAGTGGAATGCATGGATTGCTCTCTGTCTAAGCTGCTGTTCTAAAGTAATCCTCAGTTAAGCATCAAACACCAAAAGGAACTGTACTGTTTTTTAACTTCCCAGAAAGGTTTCTTTGAGAGAAAGCTTTGGGGAAAGTTGGAGCCACGTGGAGAGTGGACCAGCAAAGGTTTGCAGCTGGTTAAGCACCTGTAATTAGAGCAAGGCACAAGTGCACGTGGGACTTTGGAAAGAAAACCTCTTCACTGTATGAAAGGAAGAAAGTTGTTTGTTGATAAAGAGAATTTTCCTTTTGGGTTTATTTTTCATTCCAGCACTGCTAAGAAAGTTTATTAGCAGGGGCTAGAAGAAAGACCTTTTCTGTTCCATCAAGGTCTTTACTAATTTGTTGCATAAGTAATTCAGTTGCCTTATTTGTTTTGTTTCCTGAATACAATTCCTGAAGAAATTATCCTATTGATGTTACCAAGCATATCTGTGCGAGGGAATAACTCCCCATAAATAAAATCTGTTTTTTTGCTTTACACTCGAGCAACTACAATTCTTTATTCTGGTTAAACGGGCGATTTTGTGTGATTGAACTACAACACCCACAATCCTTTGCAAGTCAAGTAAATTCCTGTCTTTGCCAAGATTGTGGAACCTTCACAACAAGCACCCCCATTTACAGTGGCGTAGTCTTTCAGATTGCTTTTACACAAAGGATTTCCAGGATTTATAAGGATTACAACTGAAAAGTGGAAGAAAAAAGTTCAAGTCAAAAGCTGGAGAGTGGATTTTTCCCTTAACAACGCCTTGGAGGAAAAAAGAGGCTGTTCCAGGAGCTGTTCCAAGGAGGAAAAGACCCTGTGTGAGCTGGATTCATCACTGGCATAAGGTAATAAGTACCTGGGCATGTCTAGTGGTGGATAGGAGTAAGACACAGGGGTAATTGAAAAAAATAGGAGGAAACACCAGTTTGTAGGGTGCTGCTCTGTGTTTTTTTTTTCTTTTGTTTCTTGCAGGGATATACAGAGATGGATCCTAGGGAACTGGCCAGCTGGATGGCAGCTCAATTTGCCAAGCAACAAGAGGTCTCGCAGCAGGCTCAAGACTCTGCAATCAAAGCCCTGAGGGAGCAGCAGAAGCCAGTGCTTGACTTTGTGGAAGCCTTAATTGCACTTCACACCCAAGATGGTGCAAGACCGGTAGTGACACCTGGTATTCCACATGTGGACAGTGTGGGACTAGTCAGGGAATTGGGGCATTTAGTTTTGGGAAACTCACTCCAGAAGATAACGTTGATGATTTCCTTGAATCTTTTGAGAGAGTGGCACAAGCATTAGCATGGCCAGAGACCCAGTGGGCAGTAAGGCTGGCAGCCTCATTAACTGAGGAGGCGCTTGCCGCTTATAGGGCAATGCCAGCAGCTCAAGCTTTAAATTATAGAGATGTAAAATCTGCTATAAGAGATCGCCTAGGGTTGTCTGTTTCAGAATATAGGCGAATGTTTAGAGCTACTGCATTAAGAGTGGGTGAAACACCCAGGGCTCTGAGTCAGAGAATCAGAGGATTGGCTATAAAATGGTTGGAGCCTGAGGGAAAGACTATGGAAATGTTATTGGACATTATTATGCTTGAACAATTCATGTCTGCTGTGCCAAAAGACTTGCACACTTTCCTTATACAGCAAAATTGCCAGAACCTGGGAGAGGCAACAATGTTAGCAGAGCGATTCTTGGAAGCCACGCAGGCTTGCCATAGAATGGGTGGCCCTCTGAAGGTTGGTGCTGAGGCAAGCTGTGCTGTATCAGAAAAGAAAATGGTTAAAAATGTTGTTTCTGAGAATAATAGTATTGTGCCTACCCAGATTATAAAGTGGAGTAAGAAGATATGTTACAAATGTGGAAAATGGGGACATTTGGAAAAGGGATGCCAGATTCACACTAGCTTGATAGGTGTTGATTTAAAACAGCCTAAAGAAGGGTTCCTTTTGATGGTTGATGTGCAGGGAATTACCACGAATGCACTGACTCTGGGGCAGACCAGAGTATGCTGTCAAAGAGGCTTTGGAAGCGGATAGAGGCCCAAGAAGGATTTGAGCTTAGAACCCCTGAAAGCCAGGTTTACATTAGATGCATTCATGGTGCTGCTTCATCCTATCCCATGTACAAGCTAATGGTTAAGGGCTTGGGGGTACAAGAGGAAATTCCTTTAGCAGTGGTACCTAGGCTTCCATTTGACTTAGTTCTAGGAAGAGACTGGACAAAATTTAAGCAGGGACTAGTGAAAGGACTAGGAAAGAAGGAGGGAGATGGAATGATGGTAATAGCTCCCGGGCCTTTGTTTGAAAGTCCTCAAACCCCAGTTAAAAAGATGGTTAAACTTCCAGAAGACAAAACTACCAAGAAGCAGATTTTCACCTTGAAATACCGTAGGGTCACAGAGAAGGCCCAAGCTCCTAAGCGGACAACCCCTCAGGCTGCTGGGTTTGACCTTTGCAGTGTGGAAAATGTGACTATACCTGACCAAGGGAAAGCCCTGGTTGACACTGGACTCCAAGTTGAAATACCCATTGGGTGCTATGGGCGAGTAGCCCCGAGATCAGGATTAGCCCTGAAGTATTTCATTGATGTGGGAGCTGGAGTGATCGATCCCGATTACAGGGGCAATGTTAAAGTTCTGTTATTTAATTTTGGACAGAAGGATTACCATGTAAGGACGGGAGATCGAATCACTCAGTTGATATGTGAATGACGGGGTTTCCCACCTGTGGAGGAAGTCACAACTTTGTCCAATTCTGAGCGTGGAACCAAGGGCTTTGGTTCAACTGAAGACAAGGGGGGTAAAGAGCCTAGCTGCCACCTGTGACCGTGGAAGGGAGGTGCATGAAGAGGAGGATTTGGGACCCCAAGTATCTGACTGTAAGGAGAGCTCAGAACCCCAAATAGGTGAGGACCTGTCAGTAGTACAGCAAGAAGAACTAAGGAAATTGCTGAAAGAATTCCCAGATGTTTTGACTCCTATACCTGGGGAGACACATTTGGTTGCACATGAGATTATAACTCCACCTGGGAAGTTAATTCGTCAGAGGCCATACCGCTTGCCTGAAGCAAAGAGACAGGAAGTAGTGACACAAGTTCAGGAAATGTTAGACATGGGAGTAATAGAGGAGTCGAAGAGTCCCTGGAATAGCCCCATAGTCTTGGTGCCAAAGCCTGATGGCTCTTTAAGATTCTGTATTGACTTCCGGCAGGTAAATGCAATATCAGTTTTTGATGCATATCCAATGCCAAGAATTGAAGAGCTATTGGACTAGCTTGGACAAGCCCAATATTTAACCACCCTTGATATGACAAAAGGCTATTGGCAAATCCCTCTAACCAGGGAGTCGAAGCCGAAGACTGCTTTCAGCATCCCCGTTGGCCTTTTTCAATTTAAAAGGATGCCTTTCGGACTGCATGGAGTGGCAGCTACCTGCCAAAGGTTAGTGGACCAGGTTCTTCGACCCCATCAAAATTATGCCTTTGCCTATATGGATGATGTCATAATCCATAGTAATACTTGGGCGGAACATCTAAAGAGAATCAGAGCAGTCTTATGCTCCATGAAGCAAGCGGGAATCACTTTGAATCCAAAGAAGTGTGCCTTTGCTAAGAGAGAGGTAAAATATCTAGGCCACTTGGTGGGTAGAGGGAAAATTAAACCCCTAATGAGCAAGGTGGATAGTATCAGGAATTTTCCTCCTCCAACCACGAAGAAACAGCTGAGGAGTTTCTTGGGGCTTATCGGTTGCTACCGCAGATTTATACCACAGTTTGCAGAGGAAAGTGCAATATTTACTGATATGCTGCGGAAGAATTGCCCAAATCAGCTGAAATGGACTCCCGAAGCTGAAAAAGCATTTTCAGTGCTAAAAGGGAGGTTGTGTACAGGACCAGCACTGAAAGGGGTGGATTTCAGAAAACCTTTCTTAGTTCAAACAGATGCTTCGGATGTAGGGCTGGGAGCTGTGTTATCCCAATGTCATGAAGTGGAGGAGCATCCTGTGATGTACCTGAGCAGGAAATTGTCATCGGCTGAACAGAAGTATTCCACAATAGAGAAGGAATGCTTAGCTATAAAGTGGTCAGTGGAGGCACTAAGGTTTTATCTCACAGGGAGGAAGTTCCTACTGGTTACAGACCATGCCCCACTAAAGTGGTTACAACAGATGAAGAACCACAATGCCAGGTTGACACGCTGGTACATGGCCTTACAGACGTTTGATTTTCAAGTGGAACATCGTGCTGGAAAATTACACAAAAATGCGGATGCCCTTTCGCGTATTACGGACTGTAAAGAAGAGGTTTCACAATTGGCACCAGTCCGTAATAACTTAAGCAGGGGGGTATGTGATAAGGAAGCTTATCATAGTTCAGGAAGAAATAATACAGGAGGTGAATTGGCTCTGAATAAGCAACCTGTGCTAGCTGGTAAAAGCACTAAAACAGAGTGTTTACCTAAAAGACTACCAGACCCAGAATGCACTGGTTTACAGAAAGCCTCTAGGAGAGCTGAAATAGGGAAACGTGTGTCTAATCAGAGGAGCAATGATGTAATCCCTAATCACCCATCTCCTAGGGCAAGGCTTGATTCAGAACACCTGGACTGTGCTAGGGTGGAGTGGCCATCTAGGCACTTTAAAACTAGAAGAAATGCTTCAGACAGACAGAAAAAGCGAGGAGGAGATCAGCAAGAAGAGCAAGAGCAACGGTGGCAAAGACGGCGAGACGGAGCCTGAACAGAAGGAAGAACAGCAAGACGTCCAGGAGGTCTAAGAAAGGAGCCCAAGGCAGTACGTATGCTGGGAGAGATTCCTGGGGCAAGAATTCTTCATTGGACTGGAAGAAACCAGAGGCTTGGAGATATACAGCCAGGAACCCTCAGACAGCACTTGTAAAGGAGACAGCTGCATCTACAGAAAGAAGGAGCTCTAATACCTATTTAAGGAGGTATGGGAAAAGAGACCTAAAGTCCAAAGATTCTGACTGGAGAGCTGGGCACGGAAGCTTTGCTACCTACTGGCCAAAATACCCAGAGAGGAAACCTAATGACAACGTGATCTCAGGTATGAACTCTGATCTGTTCCCTAGCTTTGCACAAGGAAGATACAGGGAAACAGTTTCTATCCTGGTAGAGATCAGTTAGAGAATTCCTCTGAGCCAGTGTATGAAAGTGATCCTATGATATTTCAAGAGCAAGGGGAAATATCAAATGAGAAAGTGGAATGCATGGATTGCTCTCTGTCTAAGCTGCTGTTCTAAAGTAATCCTCAGTTAAGCATCAAACACCAAAAGGAACTGTACTGTTTTTTAACTTCCCAGAAAGGTTTCTTTGAGAGAAAGCTTTGGGAAAGTTGGAGCCACGTGGAGAGTGGACCAGCAAAGGTTTGCAGCTGGTTAAGCACCTGTAATTAGAGCAAGGCACAAGTGCACGTGGGACTTTGGAAAGAAAACTTCTTCACTGTGTGAAAGGAAGAAAGTTGTTTGTTGATAAAGAGAATTTTCCTTTTGGGTTTATTTTTCATTCCAGCACTGCTAAGAAAGTTTATTAGCAGGGGCTAGAAGAAAGACCTTTTCTGTTCCATCAAGGTCTTTACTAAGTTGTTGCATAAGTAATTCAGTTGCCTTATTTGTTTTGTTTCCTGAATACAATTCCTGAAGAAATTATCCTATTGATGTTACCAAGCATATCTGTGCGAGGGAATAACTCCCCATAAATAAAATCTGTTTATTTGCTTTACACTCGAGCAACTACAATTCTTTATTCTGGTTAAACAGCCGATTTTGTGTGATTGAACTACAACACCCACAATCCTTTGCAAGTCAAGTAAATTCCTGTCTTTGCCAAGATTGTGGAACTTTCACACCAAGCACCCCCGTTTACAATACCTAATCAACTCCTACTCACCATCCCTGGTAGGATGCCAGAGATCCATGGGGGGAAGTGGAGCCCTTTTCAGGGACACATAACATCTGGGGTCTCTCCCTGGGACCTAAAGCTAGGGAGTCCCCATATTAAATAAATAAATAAAATAAATAAATATGTGATGACTACATTCCTGCTTGTTCCTGGAGATAGCATAGTTACTCACCTGTAACAGGTGATCTCCGGGAACAGCAGGAATTTAGTCCTCACAACCCACCCACCTCCCCTAGGAGTTGTATCTCTCTATCTCTCTTTTCCTTTCCCTCGCTCTCTCTCTTTGTCTCAGCTCTAAAACTCAGCTGGAGAGAGGCAGTTGGGAAAGGTGGGAAGGCAGCACGCAGGCGCTGTGGAATGCTCCCAAAAGCGTTCTAATTGGACGCTGGGGAGCGTTCCCGCGCAGGCTCCGTCGGTACCGACGATACCCATATGTGAGGACTAAATTCCTGCTGTTCCCGGAGCTCACCTGTTACAGGTGAGTAACTATGCTTTCCTCTCTGACCCCATATCTGCATGTCAGAATGCCCTTTGTCTTGAGTTCCATACTCTTTTCATGTTCTTTGTGCTAACATCAAAATAACATGATAGCACAGATAATCTGGATTCAAAATACTTGATGCATCTTAGTAACTATACATAGGTACATAAGAATATAAGATATGGGTCAGACCAAGGTCCATCAAGCCCAGTATCCTGTTTCCAACAGTGGCCAATCCAGGTCACAAGTAACTAGCAGTTCCCAAAAGGCACACAGGTTCCACAATGCTTGTATTGGGGCAAGCAATGGATTTCCCGGGTCCTCTAATAATGGTTTATGGACCTTTCCTCCAGGAACTTGTCCAAATCTTTTTTAAACCCAGCTACCCTAACAGCTTTTACTACATCCTCTGGTAATGAATTCCAGAACCTTTAAAAATGACATACCCCCTCCCCCGATATCTAGGAACCTTGCCAGATTTCATTGTTAAGATATTTTTGCATTGAAACTTATGGGAAAAACAATTTTACAAAAAGGCCCACTTTTCAATCTGTTGCTGCAATTGCCTTTTTTTGCACATTAATTGGATGCTTTTCCTTTGTTTTCAAAAAGGGGTATTGGCAAGCGTCAGATGATCCACCCTTTTAAGGATGTGAGATGGTTGACACTTTTAGGGCTCTCTCTTTTTAGGGAGACTTTACCAAATTGGAACTTGATGTACTAGAGGTAACTATACCAGTGGTACATTTCTTAGGACTTTCAGTTTTGATGGGTAGGATTAGAAAATGTGCATATAGGGAAAACCAGGACTCATTTGACTTTGGTTCTGGTGCATGATGAATGTTTCCTACACTTAAGATGGAAAGCTCACAACCCTCTCTGTAGAATGAAGAGAAAATTGCATGCAAGTATATTGCTTTCTGGAATTTTTCCATTACATTATGCCTTGATTTGGACTCCTGTGTATCATATATAAGTTGTCGGGACTCTGCATGACAGCTGAGTTTCCCTAGTTTAATAATGTGTTACAGGAATATAAAACAGTGACTGTGCAGTTTTATAAAGCAAATTTATTTTTATTTTGCCTGGCAGATTCCTCCTTCTCCTATGGAATTTCAGCTCAATCAGAACCAGCCTCTACTGGGCTACAGGGCCATGATCCCTCATTCACAAATGCCAAGGGCTTTTTCTCTCATCTATTTTATGTCCACATCACATTTCAATTAGCCCAGACATCCATTGTGATGCTGCCATGCTGGTATTTGGAAAGAAAATCACCCACAGTAAAGGATCAGGGTGTGGAGATTGTGCCCATCCACCTGTTAGTCTGTGTCTTACTATAGGGAGAGAAACCAGCAAGCAGGTACTCAGTAAAGCTTAAGGGTTCTGGGGGGTAGATGTACAGGAGGCTGATACCTGTAAGCTGAGGTCCAATTGCTATGATGTTGGAAATTGCAGCAGTAAGAGGTTGTTCAGAAGTTGGAGTTTTGGGGCAGCAAGGATGGAGACAACGCCCTTGAAAGGACGTGACAGGTGGATGGAGTATTCAAGTGCAGCTACTCTGACAGACACAATGAATTCAAACTTGGAGAAACAGCATGCCCTCCATTCCAGTGACTCTCAGATGCACCAAAGCATTTCTGGCTTTTCCTCTTGCCTTTTCTTAAGATCATTAGATATGATCACCTCCAGGTCCTACTCTTCTTTTGTGGATTGAGGTTCTTCACTCCCATACTGTACCTTTTCTTGGGTTTTTGCAGCCCAAATGTGTGATCCTGCGTTTTTGAGCACTAAATCTTTGCATCTGTATTCTATATCATTCTTCAAGCCTTGCTAGATCCTTCCTCATGTTATCTTCACCTTCCAGGGTGGCTACAATATTGCAGATTTTGATATCATCCACAAAGAAGCAAACCATACCTTGACAGTGCTTCTGCAATATCATTTACAAAAACATTAAAAAGAACTGGACCAGGGACTGATTTCTGCAGCACACCACTAGTAACATCTTTATCCTCAGAAAAAAAATCCCATTTACCACTACTTTTTGTTGCCCCCCAAATCAACCAGTTTTTTATTCAGTCGTTCACTTTAGGTTCTATCTCAAGAGTGCTCAATTTATTTGTAAGTTGCCTTTGCAGAACCATATCAAAGGCTTTCTTAAAGTCTAAGGGCCTGATATTGAGTTGGGCAGGCTAGGCGCCCCTACGATGCATAGCCCTGCCCGCCATACCTTATCTCCAGATTTTCAATGCTGTGTTCATAGGCAGCCCCAGCATTGAATATCGCTGCTGCCTGGTTAGTGCTTGTCACCACCTCTGCTCCATCCTGGAACGCCCCCGACACATCGGGGCGTGTAGTGGAGTTACGAGAGGCTGTTCAATGGCACTAACCGTATAAGTGCTGTTGAATATCACCATTTAAGGCATTTACACGGTTTATTGGACTGTAAACCATGTAAATGCCTTTCGAATATTGGACCCTAAGTATTCAATATCTAACACTCTCTCTTGGTCCAATTCTCTGGTCACCCAGTCAAAGAAATTATTCAGATTTGTCTGACAATACCTTACCTCTAATAAAAAATGCTGCCTCAGATCCTACAATCCATTGGATTTCAGAAGCTGCACTGTGTATTATTTTTTAAGTGTTCTCATTAATTTACAAACTGCAGACGTCAGACGAATGGGCCTGTAGTTCCGAACCTCTTTTTTACTTCTGCTCTTTTGTATAGAGGGACCACATCCACCTTTCTCCAATCCTCCAAGACCACTTCCAACTTTAAAGAATTTGTATGATAAGACCTGCCTCTAGTAAAACCATGCTGCCTCTGATCCTGCAATCAAGGGGATTCCAGAAACCTCATGATCCTCTGTTTTAGCAGCAATTCCATTAATTTCGCTGTCTCTTGAATTTGGGACTTCATCCTTTTATTCCATCTGTATTGGGGTTTTAACGACCTGATAACTGAACTCACCTTATCCTTTCCACATATTGCTATGTGAACTAACCACTGCTAAGGATTATACCTTGGTCAGACCAAGGTCATCAAACGCAGAATCCTGTTTCCAGCAGTGGCCAGTCCAGGTCACAAATATCTGGCAGGTTCCAAAAAAGGAACACAAGTTCCTCAATGATCATCCTGAGCCAAGCAATAGTCTATAGACCTTTCCTCCAGGAGCTTGTCCAAACCTTTTTTAAACCCAGCTACACTAACAGCTTTTAGTACATCTTCTGGTAACAAATTCCAAAGTTTGATTATGCGCTGGTGTGAAAAAAAAAATATTTTTTATTTGTCTTAAATGGGTTACGTTGTAGCTTCATTGCGTGTTCCCTAGTCTTTCTACTTTTTGATGGTATAAACAACCGATCTACATTTACCCATTCAATTCCATTCCATTCATTAATTTAGCATAACTCCCCTCAGCTATCTCTTATCCAAATTTTGGAAGGCTTCTCAGGACTATCAACTGCTTATATTCTTAATTAATGGCCTTACACTCCTTCTAAGAGTGGCTAACACCATACACTTCAACCGCACTATGCCTGAGGTGCATGGGTTGTTCACCGTCCTGTTTCACATCTGTTTGTCCGGAGGCACTAAGGGAAATAAAACCTCCCTGTCTGGTACTGACTAAACTTCCCCAGGTCCCCCTCTAGGGCACGGCTACTTCACGTAGCCTGTGATAACCTATAAACTCCCCCCACCCATCCTGGTGTTAAGATACACTACTTTTGAAGCAGTTTTCGATATCTTGTTTTTAGAGGAGACAAACATCACACTCCTGGCACTACATGTAGCAGGTAGAGGGTGCTGTGGACTGGTTCTAGCTTGACTGGGTAGCCCTCTGTATTGTGATACACCTTATTCCAACTGCAGATAGTCGCTATTGGTCATGGAACAAGCATAAATTCCTCAAAGCATTAAAGTTCTGCAGTTATACTCTACTTTTCAACTCATGCCAAAAAATCATACAGGCTTCTTAAGTGCTCTTTCTAGCACCATGCTTAGAAGTTCAATGGATTAACAGCACATTTATCCTTGGAAAACCTGTGGAGGAGTAGCCTAGTGGTTAGAACACTGGCTTGGTAACCAAGCAACCAGGGTTTGATTCCCACTAGCACTCCTTGTGGCCTTGGGCAAGTCACTTAAACCTCCATTGTCTTGGAAGAAAGGCCTGGCAATCTATGTCTGGTGACACTGCCAAGAAAACTCAGGAGCTTCTGGGTCACCAGGAGTCAGGACTGACTCGAAAGCACACATTGCATTTTGCAAACCTGAGCTGTTTTATCCAGGCCTGTGAATAAAACACTCCATAGTTCAATCAGCTTCCCAACTTTCAAAAAGGGTTCTTCTCCACCTAAACAAGGGTTTTTCATCACATAGACATGTGTTTCAAACCTCAAACTTTCCAGCTTTTCTTGCAAGGGGCTCTTTCCACCTGGCCAACCCTGGCCACGTCCTACTGTTCACTCAGATAACACTCATAAAGTAAACATAAGGACCATTCTCCTCAAGACCTTTCCTCCTGCAGTCTCAGACCCCAGTGGGTCTCTTCACCCAAACATAGCTGACAATGTCCAAACTCTACCCAGTTATCCCTGGATCAGTTCTCAGACTTGTTGCAGCAATCCTGCTTGCAGGGTACTGGAGACTTCTATTCCCTTCTTCCTGGTGCCTCTCTGATTCTAGCATTAGGAGTTTTTAAATTGCCTGCAAGTACCAGCCCTTCCTGGCTAGGCTTCTCCTTTCCCCCTTAGCTCCAGGTGAATAAGCTCTTAAGGGGATTTGGACATCCTTAAGACCTTTCCCTATGCATATACTTCACCTGAGCTTTCAGCCTACCTCTGACTCCTCCTGGTGCCTGTAGGACCAGAATAACAGGTGCTCCTTTGCTCATCACCCCTCTTCCCTTTTACTGCATCCAGAATTTTTGTTTAATGTATTGGAGATTTACAGGTTCACAGGCCTATTTGTAAAAGCAGTTGAACACTTTATTCCAATTTGATGGCATTTATTGCATTGTTTATATTTTTGATGGACTCCTTGTTACATAAAGTTCAGTTTTGCCAAAATATTCAAAGGGTGGTAATGCAGGGACAGTATTTAAAACCACTGCCTTTGCAGATTTTATTTATTTAGACAGTTTTGTATACCGCCTTATCCTTCAATCAAAGCGGTCACAACACAATTGGGGGATACATTTAACACGCGGGGATATGAGACACATACACTAATACTTACAGGGAACATGGGCAATGGAGGGTTAAGTGGCTTGCCCAAGACCACAAGGAGCATCTGTGGGACTAGAAACCCCAGTCCTTCCGGCCCAAGGTTGCTGTCCTCTAGTGGGATTTGAACCCCTGACCTTCCGGCCTGAAGTACCTTGCCCCAACCACTAGGCTACTCCTCCCTCCAATAATGGTTTATGGACTTTCCTCCAGGAACTTGTCCAAACCTTTTTTAAACCCAGCTACACTAACAGCCTTTACTACATCCTCCGGTAACAAATTCCAGAGTTTGATTACACGTCGAGTGAAAAAATATTTTCTTTTATTAGTCTTAAATAGTTTGCCCTGTAGCTTCATTGCATGTCCCCTAGTCTTTCTATATTCTGATAACGTAAACAGTCAATCTACGTTTACCCGTTCCACTCTGTTCATTAATTTATAGACTTCTATCATATCTCCCCTCAGCCGTCTCTTTTCCAGGTTAAAGAGCCCTAACCTTTTTAGCCTTTCTTCATAGGAGTATCCTTCCATCCCCTTTAACATTTTGGTGGCTCTTCTCTGAACCTTTTCTAATAACGCTATATCCTTTTTAAGATATGGCGACCAGAATTGCACACAATATTCAAGGTGCGGTCTCACCATGGAACGATATAGAGGCATTATAATATCTTTTGTTTTATTTTCCATTCCTTTCCTTATGATACCTAGCATTCTATTTGTTCCCTTGGCTGCCGCTGCACACTGAGCCGAGGGTTTTAACATGGTATCCACAATGACGCCTAAATCTTTTTCCTGGGTGGTAGTTCCTAATGTGGAACCTTGCATCATGTAACCATAGTTTGGGTTGTTCTTCCCTAGGTGCATAACTTTGCACTTGTCCACATTAAATTTCATCTGCCATTTTAATGCCCAGTCTTCCAATTTATCAAGATCCTCTTGAAATTTTCCACAATCCTCTTGGGATTTAACAACTTTAAATAGTTTTGTGTCATCTGCAAATTTGATAACCTCACTCGTTATTCCACTTTCCAGGTCATTTATGAATATGTAAAAAAGCAGTGGACCCAGCACAGATCCCTGGGGTACACCACTATTCACCTTTCTCCATTGGGAAAATTGGCCATTTAGAGCTACCCTCTGCTTTCTATCTTTTAACCAGTTCCTGATCCACAGTAGTACACTGCCTCCTATCCCATGACTCTAGTTTTGCCAAAAGTCTCTGATAAGGGACCTTGTCAAAGGCTTTCTGAAAGTCCAGATACACTATATCAAAGGACTCACCTTTGTTCTCTTGTTTATTCACACCTTCAAAAAAACATAACATTAGTAAGACAAGATCTTCCTTGTCTAAAGCCATGTTGGCTGTCTCCCATTAGGCCATGACTATCTACATGCTGAGTAATTTTATTATTCTTGTGGCCATGGGCAAGTTACTTATTTAGCAATGCTTATATATCGTTTTCACCAGGTCACTTAACCCTCCACTTCCTCAGAAGAATCCCAAGTTATCAATGTCCCTGTTTAAAGAACATTACCAATTTAAGTTACACTGTAAACCACGTTGACTGAAATGATAGAACAGTATGAACCGCGTTGACTGAAATGATAGAACAGTATGAAAAACCTGTTCAATAAATACTCCTCTATGCTGTTTGGTGCCACTGTTGTGAAATCCAACAACATTTTACTGTACTTTCTGTTAACCTTTCTTTTTTGGGGTTTGTTTCAAAGTGTAAGTGAAAAGTGACAATACGATTCTCTTTTACAACAGGATCCAAGTAAATGATCAAATTGTTGAAGTGGACGGCATCAGTCTGGTGGGGGTCACACAGAATTTTGCGGCCACTGTTCTTAGAAACACCAAAGGAAAAGTCAGGTAACAGCATTTCCACATTACGGTTTAAAAGGTTATGGTTGAGTTCTTTAGAAGCTGAACTGTAGCAACTAAGAGTGAAAGTAGAGCAAGCTCATGGATGAAGATTTCATGATGTCTTGATTGCATTTGTGGTGCAGAAAGGTGCATGTGGTTATTTATTTATTTTATTTATTTATTTTACATCTTTTCTATACCGCCACTTCCAGCGATCAGTGGCGGTTTACAGGTAAACAAAGTTTAATAATAGCATGCTATTATTTTACATGGAACAGGTTCAGAACTATTTTACATAGAACAGGATTAGAACTATTTTTACAATAGAACAGGTTTTAGAACAGTGAACAGTATAACAGAGGAACTATTATATTATGTAGAATGGATTTAGAGAAATAACATTCAACTATTAAAATTACAACTCAATAATACAATGAGGAAAACTGTCTCTCCACAGTAAATCAACGGAAATTGGGTATATTACATTAATTACACTTATTCACATTAGCGACAAGTAATTGCTTTCAAAGAGAAAGTTTAACTAGGTGAGCAATGTGAATATGAGTGAAAAAGGATTTTATGTCCTGTCTAGGTAGGGTCAGTGAGTGATTGCTGATCAGTGGTTTTCTCTGAGTTAGGGTTATCATCCTTATGGAGGTTATTGTAGTGTAGAGTAAATAGGTGGGTTTTTAGATTTTTTCTAAATAGTTGAAGATCCTTTATTTCTCTGATTTCAGTTGGTAGGTTGTTCCATAACATAGGGGCAAAGTATGAGTTATGACTTCAAACCAATGGCAAGGTGACTTTCAAAATGCTTATTGACACCACAGTGTGCTTCAGATTTCAAACGAACTGCTGTTCCCCTATAGGAAGGAAAAAGGATTATAGATTCTAAGTTCTCATGGAAAGTATGAGCACTCTACTGACTGGTAGAATTTTGAATGAAATTGGATAAATGGTCCAAAAGTTATTAAAAGGCAAGTGAGAAAACATGCCGAAAGCCCAACAGACACATGCAAACCAATTTCCCCATAGAAAATTAGACTTAAATGAATCTTTGATATTTACCTTTGCTTTTAAATTAACTTTTGAATTTGCCGGTCTTTTTTCATGTGGAGCAGAACTGTATAACAGTCATGTCTGGCTGGCAGAAACCTCTAACCTGAAAACGGACACGTAATAAATCTGATTCCGAAACCGCGGCTATAGACACACCTGCTCATGCAAACAACACATTAATACGGATGAAACAGATATGGTCATATAAACCAGACTATATATACTACTCTGTTGTATAAGCAAGTGGAAAGTGAGATGTTTGTCATGACAGACCCTGCAGCAAAACAAACATGGCATCTGATGAACACCTTAGTGATTGCAATCACAAATAACATGGTGCAGTCAGATACGTATGTATCAGTGCTGCTTGCACTGCAGCGTACCCCCACCCGAGTGTCCCCCACCATTGACAGGGACATACCCTGCTATGTTGCTGCAGAGCAGCTTTTCAGAATATACGGCCCATTTACACTGGCTCCTGGTGATGCTGCAGTCAGCCTCACGGTCCAGGTATACATGTCCCCCAGGTTTGCAGATCAGCATACCAAGGCCTCCCCTGCACCGCCATACCACACACACACACACTCTTGCTTGTAGTCACAACATCTGCAAAAACGATGCTCTGCACCTATAAACAACTGCTGGTTGGAGGAGTAGCCTAATGGTTAGAGCACTAGTTTGGGAACCAAGAGTCTAGGGTTTGATTCCCACTAGTTCTCTTTGTGGCCTTGGGCAAGTCACTTAGCTCTCCATTGCCTCTGAAAAATCCAAGTTATCAGTGTCCCTGTTTAATGTACATTACCAAGTTTTAAGTTACAATGTAAACCTCTTTGATTGAAATGATAAAGCGGTATAAAAAAAACCCTGTTAAATAAATAATGGCATGGTGTCTCAGGACAACGAATCTGCTCCATACTACCTCACATACCATCCCTACATCTACATTCCCATCTTTTTTAGCATAAACAGCAAATGTCAGCATAGCCAGAATAAAGACTATTGCAATGCTTTATATTTCCGTAGGGGTGTTTCTTACTGTTCCCTAACCTTACAAATGTCCCTCACCTGTTCATTCTGTTCTTTACACCTGCATCTTGTGCCCTCCCAGACAGCAGACACACCAGTTCAGTGCAGACGTGTCACAGCCGTTCATCTCTGTGGGACATGTTGAAGTTCAGAGCAGATAATTTTCTAAGTACTGGCCTTATTCCACGTTGCCACTGGTATAACGCGGGCATCTGCGGGAAATATTCAGGACGTACATGGGCCTTCCCTGAATATGCTTTCCACGTCTCCGTGGCTTGCCACACCCCTTTTCCTCCCCTCCCACCCACATTCTAAGATCCTCGTTTTCATGCCATGTACGTGCAGAGCCACGTGGTTTAGGAATATGATTCTAGATGATTTCCAGGTGGCCTATTTGCATTTTGGCGCCTGACATTTGCCACTTTGCGAGCAGCGGGCAGCGGCTGAATATTGCCACCGTCTGGTTATCGCTGGGCGCTGCCCCGTTTCACCCCCTGGAACACTCCGATGCGAACCGGTTAGCATCAGGGCTTGCAATGCTGGCGCTCACAGATATGCAGCATGTTAGTGCCGCTGAATATCCCAGACAGGGGGATTAACATGGCTGTAACAGTGCTAATCTCTTTATGTATCAGGCCCTACATGTCTATCGCTTTCCTGTTCTACAGGCTAGTAGCAAACTACTTAAATTTTGGCTATAAGCTTTGGAAAATCTAGCTTCTGTATACTCCTTGCCTGCATTTTATAATTAAGAGATTTCAACTTGCTTTTTTTTTTCAATTTTTTATTTATGCAATTTCAATAATACATCCATCTATGAATGATCAAGGAAAAAGGAAAAAAAACCCAAGCAATTAGCAATTGTCAAATAAGAAATTAACATTATGAAATAAACCACAAAAAATCCCCCCAATGAGAAAAAGAACAGGTAATAAGAATGTTACAAGCTATTAACCTAAGAAATAAAACAGAACCAGCGGTGGCAGCAGTCCATATGCAGCAGACAACAGCCGGCTTTAACTAGCTAACTTCTCAGGACTATCCACCTGAGTTGTAGAACCTTCTCTGGACCCTAAGAATTGATCTGGTTCAAAGAACACAAACTATGCCAGTGGTTCTCGACCCAGATCTATCTCATGCATATTCATTGTGGATATCCTGAAAACCTGACTGGCCTGGGGGTCCCAGAGGACTGGGTTGAGAACCACTGGAAGACTGATAAGAAGTCAAACATTTGCATGGAAATGAAACTTTCATAGATGTGCCGATTGTTACCGCCCTGAACCTCAGGGCCAGAAACTATTGGCGCTGCTTCTGTGTATCTCTATAGACATCTAGAAGCACATATATCTTTCAACCAAAAATATCAGCACACATTACGAAAAAACAGGCATAAAACAGCATTCCTGTCTGAGTCAAAGCATACTACTAAAGTTCTTCTTTCAGTAACCACCCCTCTAATGATGACTCCAAAAAGGCAGTTAAACTCCGTATATCAGGGTTGCGCCGACCCAGGTCCTCCCTCAGCACCCTGAACTGGAGGGCTCTGGGACATATACTGGGCTCAATTGCTGGAACAGCGTCCCCAGTGATCTTCAGTATTTCTCTAAGATATTTCCTAAGCATGGCCAAAGGTGATATAACTGGACACTTAAGAAAGTTTAAAAATCTTAAATTGTTTCTCTGAACTCGATTTTCCAGGAACAAGACCTTCCTATTCAGGACTTCCTTGTCCCTTAACTGAGCATTACTCACAGCATGAGGTTTTCCAGGGCAGCTTCCAAACATCCCAACCTAGTAGCATGTTCAGCCAGGGGAGCTTCACAGCCTGCAGTCTTAGCCACAACTTGATCCACTTTAACTTGAAATTTGCCTGCATAATCAGCCAGGGAAGTATCCACAGCTTTGATGGTGTTCCACAACGTTCCAAGCGTTACAACAACCGGTCTATCAGCCACCAGCAGACGATATCCCCGAACCAGTGATTCCACTGAAGCCTCCAAAGATGCCTCAATCGCCAAGGAGAGGAAAACTCCATAATACTCCTCCAGAGTCCTCCTACCTCTCCTCAACTGGTGCCAGTCTTGGAGGCGGTGGGCTTGTTTGCTGCTCAGGCTCAGAGATGCCCCACTTAAGCTAGTGTCCAATGTGGGAACACAGGACTGAGCCAAGGAAGTCTGCATCATCTGTCAGGCACTGCAAATGGAAGGGTAGACTGCACCAAAGGCTTTGATGTGGAAGTGGACACTACCACCAAGGCTTTCCCCTTCCTCTTATGAAGCATTCTGGTAAATGCAAGAGAACATCTCCACACAGCCCTCTGTGCGACCGCTATGGCACCATCTTGCCTAAACTCCAGAGCACAGTCTGAACTTGTTTTTAGTTCAGACAAGGTCTACAGGCCTGGGGCACTTAATATCCCTCCCTCCATACCACTCATCCACCCCCACTCCTGGGCTGTACTTTTCCTATATTTTCTTCCTAAGACCTTAGGTGGTAATTCACTATAGGGTGTGGGTTGCTATGCACTCGAAGTGCACATATGTTCATATTCTAAAGGACTTATGCACTTGAATGGGAACTTACACTCGCACTTTAGGCAGTCGTTATTCCTTAAGCACATGGTAAGTCCCATCGCATGTACTATGAATAAGGGTAGTGCAGGTGGCAGAGCATAGGCAGGGCCTAAATTTACACACACAAGCTATAGAATGCAAGTGCGGTTAAAGCACTGGCTTGCTAACCAAAAGACCAGCGTTCAATTCCCACTGGCAGCCCTTGTGACCTCAGGCAAGCAACTTAACTCTCCATTATCTCTGAGAAACAAAAAATGATACAATGTTATAACTTGCATGTGTTTTCTCTAAATCTAGACATGGTCATTTACACCTGCTCTAGAACAGGCATAACTGCCATGACTAGGGTAAGGCACATCAGTGTGCCACTATTCTATAAAATATGCAGTACTTTATAGAATAGGCCCCACATACACAAGTGGCAACATGCGTAAACTGCATTGGAATTTATAGAATCATCCTCATAGTCAATTGTCATTGTTTAAGTGGAAAGTGACCTGTGTTGCTCTTTGATAGAGCAGTTGCTTTATATCAAACCTATTAATCAAAATGATTTTTTAAAAAATGCAGTAACTGTGGTGCCTTAATCCTAAGGAAAACCATTTGGAGCTTTAAAGCTTGTCCTGTCTTCTCTCTCTCTCGTAATCACACATTACACTTTTTCTCTCTCTCGTAATCACATGTTTAGGTTATTGTAATATTGCTTTTGCCAGCCTCCCTCATTACCAGTTACAGTGTCTTCAACTCCTTTAGAACATTGCAGCACAGATTCTCACACGTGCCTCTCGTTCGGATCACATCACCTCTCTGCTTATTCAGCTTAAGAACATAAAAGCATAACTTTCCTGGCTTCCCATCAAATTCAGGTTCTAATTTAAGGTACTCACACTAGTTCACAAAGCCATTTACACTTCCACTCCACAGTATCTCTCTGATCTGGTTCATCTTTATGCTCCTCTCTGCCTGCTACGATCCATCCATTCCAACCGTCTGCATCTTCCCTCCGTCTCACAGGCACATCTGGACTCCACTCGTAACTCTGCCTTCTTCTTCCTTGGCCCTACTCTGTGGAATTTCCTTCCCTCTGCGCACCAGCTAGAAGCTTCCTTCCAGAAGTTGAGTTATGCTCAAAATCCATCTTTTCCAAACGGCCTTTGACCTCCCCCTCTCCCAGACCTAGACAGATGTCCCCTCTCCCATCTGTTTCCCTTCGCTTTCCCTCCTTAGTCTGATTGGATTTCTTTCCTGTCCTATTCAACTCCGGCATTCCTTTCTTTGTATCTGTTTTCGCAGCAACTTGTTATTATTGTAAACCGCCTTGGTACTATTTGTTTAGGTAGTATATCAAATGCTCAAATAAAGATACAGATAAAGATATCTGTCTCAAACAAGGAACTGACTCAACTAAGGGAAGAATGCAGCCCTGTCATTGAATATCCATGGTCATCGCACAGCCCCCGACGCCACAGAAGCTAACCGGGTAGTGTACAATATCGGCACTACCCGGTTAGAGATTGTTGCTGCCTTTGGAAAACCCACGACACGTCCCGATGTTGAGTGGTTAGTATTGGAGTGTATAGCGTCATTAGTTGGGGATATTGAGCGGCACTAACAAGTCTGTGAACCGTGTAAATGCCTTTCAATATCGGGCCCATAGGGCTTGCACCAGAAGATGTATGAGAAGAGACTTGAAGAGCTATATATGTGTATCCTGGAGGAGAGGAGGGACAGGGAGATATGATACAGACATTTAAATACTTAAAGGGTACAATATCAGAGATTGTATCAATAGACCTTCTATTCAGGTCACCACATCAAAGTTATTCAAATACTCCAAATATTTATTCATATTTAAATTACATTCATGGCCTTGCCTTTTCGTTTATACAAACATTTGTGTAAAAAACAAAACGGAGCTCATACAGTGGCTTTCCATCTCCCAAAGCAAAGGAGAATGGATACACCATAGTCACTGTCTCATCATTGCTACGAAAAATGTATTCAAAATAATTTTATATAAAGGCTATTAATGAACAAACAAAACATTTTCGAAGACGGGGAAGCTGTAGAACTAGAGGACATGAAATAAAGCTGCAAGGAGGTAAACTCAAGTGCAACGTCCAGAAATACTTTTTCATGGAAAGTGTAGTAGAGGCTGATGGAGGTGATGGGGGCAAACACAGTGACAGAATCCAAAAGGGCATGGGACAGACACAGAGGATCCATGTATAGCAAGAGCGTGGAATCATAGCAAACTTAAATAACTTTTCCACTTAATAAAATAAAGGGGGAGGGAGGGTAACCTGAAGAAGCGGCACTTATAACCCTAAACAAAGACATAGAGGGGGTAATCTGCACGGAGCGGCAGGTACAGCTCTAGTCCCCTCACTGGGTAGACTAGATGGATCATGCCGGTCATCATCTGCTGTCATTTACTACGTTACTATGACTCTGTGTATAGAGAATGTACAGTATCTGTGTGGCTTTAGAGGCATTTTTTTCAGGTTGTTCTCTGCCGTTGTTCAGTGTCCTATTCAGCTTTTAGCAATTGTTTTTGAATGTTTTTTTTTACCTTGTTTTCCATGCTGCAGTTGCCTCCTGATCACATATGTGCTTTGCAGCAGAGTGACATCGTTCTCCTGGGTAACCAAAGTACCTTTAAGAGTCTCTGAGCTGCATCTGCACAAAGCAGGGCTTCAGCTTTTGATATGCGATTATAAATTCTTAACGTAGTTGCTGTTCCTCTTATTCATTCTTCTTAAGATAGGCTGGATGCCAAAAGACATGTTGGGGGTGCACTCTGTTGCTCTCATGGGAACTTACCAAACTGCTGTACTTTTGTACTTAACTCCATAGTTGTATAATTAATTCACACACTCTGAAATTGCACAGATATAAAAGAACTTAGCAGCCAGAGGTTAAATCCGTCTTCTGCTATAATAAATGTATTGAGCAAGTCATTTTCCCGGCTGATTCCCGGCCAAGTTGATTGCTGCAGTGACCTCTCTTTTGGAGTTGAACCATAGCGGGTAGAATCAGTTTGCAAAAAGATGGCAATGTGCAGAACATGTATCTATGAAAAAGCAGCTGCTGTGTAACCAGGAGACTAGGATACTGATTCCTCATTAAGAAAATGCAGACAGCTTGTCCCCCAGTGCCAATTTCAGTGCAATATTTCTCATTTCTGAGCTGGCAGCATGTTTTATAGAGAGGGGATATTATGTTTCCTTGCTATTGAATGTTTTAACCATTGCTGCTGGAAATGATACAGCCGTTGGCTTATCCAAAGTTTTCTTGCAGGAAAAATCTTTATCAAATCAGGCTCTATATTTAAGCCATAATAATAGTCAAGTATGTAAGTTTAAAGTACTGTATCTATCATAGAAAGAATTTATTCTAGAAACAAAGAGGTATGCACACTGCCCTAAAATGATTGCATGATTTTTGTCTTCTACTACAGTAGCGGCAGCTTCCCTTAGATTGCTATGCTTAGTGTTCCCACAAAGCTACATGGGAGTACTCCTCCCGCACAGCAACTGGTAGGGGGAGATGCTCTTCACAATTAAAAATGTGATATTGTGAGTACCAGTTTGGAGACCACGTGGGGCTCCAAGATGGCGACTGCATGTGTGCTCACGCCGGTACCGCTCCTCCATTGTGGCTGTTTTGTTTGTTAATTTTGTTTCTCCAAGACCAAGCAGGAAGTCAGTCCTCACATATGGGTGACATCGATGCCGATGGAGCCCCCTGCGGAGCATTTCCCCAGCTTTCTAAGAAAGCCTTTGGGAATGAAGGCATGCATGCGCGGTCCCTTTCCCACCTAAAGGTGCCATCTTTGCCAGTCTCTCTTTTTCCGTGGAGCCCGTCGGACGCTTGTCCTAGTCGCCCGGAAAAGTTGACTTTCTTCTTCAGCGATTCTTCGTTTTTCCCCGGTTCGACGCCGGTTCCCCTTCCCGTCGGGTTCGGTACACCGGTATTGAGCCCGTTTTTCTATTTTTCGGTTTTTGCCCTTTGTGACTGGCGTTCGCGCCTTTTTTCTCTGTTTTCCCTGGATAGCCGGTCCTTTGACCTCGCGGGTGCCCTTTTTTCCCCGATGGCATCCAGTGGTTTCAAAAAGTGTGATCGGTGTAAGAAACTAATGTCTCTCACCGACACACATGACTGTTGCCTTCGGTGCCTGGGCCCAGACCACGATCCTCAGTCCTGTGGCCCATGTGGTAAAATGTCTACCAAGGCACTACGCAGCCGACAGCATCAAAAGGAAAGGATTTTTTCAGACTCTGCCTCCGGCCGGGCCCGGACCTCGTCTGAGGCCTCGACATCTTAGGAGTCAGATCCCGAGCATCGCCGGGGTTCCTCGGACAGGGGGTCCCCCGACTGGGAATGCAAGAGGAAGAAGCGGCTCGCGAGGGCGGCATCGGAAGAGGTCCCTGGCTCCTCGAGGGCCAGGTCTCAGACCCCTGACCGCCGCCCCGGGCCTTTGGAGCCGGAGAAGCCGACCAAAATGCCTCGTGTGGAGCCGGAGTCCATCGGACACGTAAGTCCTGTAGTCCTCGTGGACTCTCCTCTGAGGGAGCCGATGTTGGGCTCGGCGCCGCCGGGGCCCGAGTCGAGGGCTTCTGCGTCTCCTGAGCTGGGACTCAGGCTGACAGCCTTGGAGTGCAGATTGTCTGCCTTCATGGAGCAGCAGCAGGTACTGATGGCCAGCCTCGCTGGTGCATCTGCTCCGACCACCGGGACATCGACGTCGAAGTCGACCCCGGAGACCGAGCCGATACTCGAGACCATGAAGGCTCGAGGTCGTCCTCGGTTGCGGTCACCCTCGACCTCCCATTCGGAACCGAGGGTGTCGACGCCGGTGCCTTCGGCGTCGGGGCGGGTGCCACCGAGACCCACGCGGTTGGAGTCCCCTGACTCCTCCTCGGACGAGTCTGCTTGGGAGACAGAGGATGAGGAGTGCCCCGATACCTTCCGGACTCGGTCTTCCCATCGGACTCACCGCAGTCCGAACCCCGGAGTAGGTCCCCTCCGGAGGATACCCGGTTCTCGGAGTTCGTCAGGGATATGGCTAAGGCCTTGGCCATTCCCGCAGACCCCGAGGAGGAGCCCCGAGCTGAAGAGCTCGAGGCTCTCCAGTATGACTCTCCTCCGAAGGAGGCTTTTACTGTGCCGGTTCCTCCGATGCTGGAAAGGCTCCTCTTCAGAATGTGGGAGGCATCTATCGACTCAGGAAGAGCCCTGGATTCCAGAAGGCGCAGCTGCCGCACCATTCCATGGTGGTGGAATCGGCCATGCATCGTCTGAAAAGCCAGAAGATGCACTCTGCGGTGCCTCCCAGCAGGGAGGCCCGGAACCTGGATGCTTTCGGCAGAAAGTGCTTCCAGGGCTCGATGCTTGCTTGCCGTGTCCAGTCTTACCAGCTGTACATGGGCATGTACCTTCGGGACCTGGCCAACGAAATGTCCGGGTTCGCGGCTGGCCTCTCTGGGGAACCTTTGTAGAGGTTCCAGTCATTGTCTACAGGTATCCGGGACTGCTCTAAGTTCATGTCCCGAGCGGCCTACGATGGCTTCGAGGCTTATGCCCGAGCAGCGGCAGCCGGCATCACTGCCCGATGCCAGGCATTGCTGCAGTCATCGGACCTCGAGCCTTGGGTTCAGGACAAGTTGGTCGATGTCCCTTGTCGAGGTGAAAACCTTTTTGGCAAACCCATGGCCGAGCAGGCTGCTGAGCTCGAGACCGAGCACCTTACTCGGACCAGACTGTCCAGAAAGACCTCTGCCCCTTCTCAGAAAAAGAAGGGCTCGGGTAAGAAGTCCTTTTACCCGAGGAAGGCGGCTGCCTACAAACCTTTCCCTCATTACCCGGCCTCCCCAGCTCCCCAACAGGGGCAGCAGGCCAAGGGGCAGGGACGTGGGCCCCGTAGGCAGCCAACCCCCAAGCCTCCGGCTCCTGCTTCGACACAGCAGGGAGGGGGTTTTTGACTCCCTAAGCATAGCCTTTCCTCCTTTGCTGTCCCCTCTCTGCACAGGAGGTCGCCTGGCCCTGTTTTCCCACAGGTGGCCACCAGTAACAGGAGATGCATGGGTTCTGAGCATAGTCCACAAGGGCTGTATGCTCCATTTCCAACAGTTCCCTCCTGCTTACTTCCCAGGAAAGCCTCCAAGGCCTCCCTTACACACAAACCTTCTCCTTCAGGAGCTTCAAGGCCTGCTTCTGGACAAGGCGGTGGAGCCTGTCCCTCCACACCTGAAAGGGCAAGGGTTCTACTCCAGGTACTTCCTGGTACCAAAGAGAGCAGGGGGCCTCTGGCCCATTCACGACCTCAGGAAACCTCAAGTTCTTAGTGAAAGAAAAGTTCAAGATGCTTACTTTTGGAACACTTCTGCCCTACCTCCAGCAGGGAGATTGGCTATGCTCTTTGGATCTAAAGGATGCATACACTCACATCCTTATTCATCCAGACCACAGAAAGTATCTCAGGTTCATTGTGGGAGGAAACCATTACCAGTACAGGGTACTGCCCTTTGGCCTCACCTCCGCACCAAGAGTCTTCACAAAGTGCCTGGCTGTAGTAGCGGCCTACCTCAGAAATCAGGGGGTATTTGTCTTCCCCTACCTGGACAACTGGCTTATCAGGAGTCAGACTTACCAGGAAGCCAGACAGGCCACCTCCAGAGTGGTGTCCCTCCTGCAACACCTAGGCTTCGTCATAAACTTCGCAAAGTCCACTTTGCTCCCCTCTCAGAATCTAGAGTTCATAGGAGCAAGGCTGGACTCCAAGGAGGCGAAGGCCTTCTTGCCAGAGGACCGAGCACAGAGGCTCATCACCTTGGCACACCAATTTCTCACTGTGCCAAGGGTGTCTGCCAAGCTTTGCCTACAGCTTCTGGGTCACATGGCATCAATGGTGCATGTGACCCCCAATGCTCGTCTTTATATGTGGCCGGCCCAGTGGTGCCTCAGGACTCAGTGGCAGCAGGCCACAGGATGCCTCACGGACAAAGTGCGGGTGTCCAAGCCATTCCTGGACTCCCTTCGGTGGTGGCTACACCCCCCAACTTATTACAGGGGGTGTCCTTTCAAGTTCCTGTCCCCACTGTGGTGTTGACCACGGATGCCTCTCTGCAGGGCTGGGGTGCTCATTGTGCAGACAAGTGCACCCAGGCTGAGTGGTCTCCTACGGAGGCCACTCAGCAGATCAACCTCTTAGAGCTTCGAGCCATTCGCTTAGCCCTCAAGGCCTTCTCTCACACCCTGGCTCACCAGTCTGTTCTGGTACAGACGGACAATCAGGTGGCCATGTTTTATGTGAACAAACAAGGGGGCACTGGGTCCAGACTCCTGTGTCAGGAAGCACAGGCCCTTTGCTCTTTTGCGCTTAAACACAGCATAGTGCTGAAGGTGGTCTACCTGCCAGGTCAAGAGAACTTTCTAACAGACAGGTTGAGCAGGATTCTGCAGCCCCACGAGTGGCAGCTGCACCCATTAGTGGTTCAACAAATTTTTCTGAAATGGGGACTTCCATCCATAGATCTCTTTGCCAGTCCCCTAAACCACCAGTTACCCAGGTTCTGTTCCAGGCAACCGCATCCCCTGAGAGTAGCAGCGGATGCTTTTCTCATTTCCTGGGACCAGGGCCTTCTCTATGCGTTTCCTCCCACGCCTTTGGTGGCCCGAACTTTGTTCAAGATTGTGAGGGACAAGGCCTCGGTGCTTCTGGTAGCTCCCAGATGGCCGAGGCAACCCTGGTTCCCACTTCTGCTTCAGCTGGCAGTGGACACCCCACTGCCTCTGGGGTTACAGCCCGATCTCCTATCTCAGGATCAGGGTTTCCTTCTACACCCCAATCTCAAATCTCTCAATTTGATGGCCTGGAGGCTGCAAGGGTAGTGTTAGCTCCCTGGGGCCTGCCTCAGGAAGTGGAAGAGGTGGTGTTAGCCTCTAGAAAGCAATCCACCAGGAAAACCTATGCCCTGAAATCGAAAAGATTCTCCTTGTGGTGTCGAGAACACCAGGCCGATCCCTTCTCCTGCACTGTACCAGTGGTGCTTCAATATCTCTTGCATTTGTCCAATCAGGGCCTTAAGTCTAACTCTGTTTGGGTACACCTCTCTGCTCTAGCAGCTCACCACTCACTGGTGGAGGGACACTCCTTGTCAGTTCACCCATTGGTGTCCCGGTTCCTCAGAGGCTTGCTTCTGCTCAAGCCTCCTATCCGTCCACCAGCCCCTGAGTGGGAGTTGAATGTGGTCTTGCAGCAGTTAACTCGCCCACCTTTTGAACCGATGGCTACATGCCATCTTTGCTTCCTTTCTTGGAAGACTCTCTTTCTAGTGGCCTTAACCTCAGCCAGGCGAGTAAGTGAACTTCAGGCCTTGGTCTGTGATAGGCCTTACACTCGCTTCTATAGGAACAGGGTAGTCCTTAGGACTCATCCTAAGTTCCTCCCTAAGGTTGTCTCCTCCTTCCATCTCAACCAGGAGGTGGTTTCTTCCAACATTCTTCCCTAGGCCTCATGCTAGCCGAGCTGAGACAGTCCTGCATATCCTGGACTGTAGAAGGGCCTTGTCCTTCTACCTTGAGCGTACGCAGGGGCATAGAAGGGCTACTCAGCTTTTCGTATCTTTTGACCCCAATAACTTGGGGGTGCCTGTGTCCAAGCATACCTTGTCCATCTGGGTGGCTGACTGTATCACCTGGGCTTACAGGGCAGCAGACCTTCCCTTGCAGGGTCGGGTCACGGCCCACCGTGTCAGGGCTATGGCTGCCTCAGTAGCTCATCTCCGCTCTGTACCATTGGCAGACATCTGCAGGGCTGCAGCTTGGTCCTCAAGCCATACTTTTGCAGCTCATTACTGCCTGGAGAGGGAGTCCCATGGGGACAGTGCTTTCGGTCAGGAAGTGCTCCGGAATCTCTTTGAGGTTTAGGCAACTCCTACCCTCCAGCCCTCTGGTTGTGCTACCGGTGGAGGTGTAGTCCAGTGAAATCCTTTCTCTGATGCTGTGGCTAGAGGGAGCTTATTTTTCAGCTCTGGGGTCCCCAGTATCCTGAAGCTGGGGAGTCCCATATGTGAGGACTGACTTCCTGCTTGGTCCTGGAGAAAGAGTAGTTACTCACCTGTAACAGGTGTTCTCCAGGAGCAGCAGGAATCAGTCCTCACAACCCTCCCTTCTCCCCTTGGAGTTGCAGTTGTACATAGTTTATTGTTTTTGCATTTTAAGTGCTGTTATTAGCTATGTCATTTGACTGGCAAAGATAGCACCTTTAGGCGGGAAGGGGACCGCGCATGCATGCCTGCATTCCCAAAGGCTTTCTTAGAAAGCTGAGGAAATGCTCCGCAGGGGGCTCCATCGGCATCAATGTCACCCATATGTGAGGACTGATTCCTGCTGCTCCTGGAGAACACCTGTTACAGGTGAGTAACTACTCTTTCCTGACATGCTGACTGCCTGTTTTGATGGGGAAAAGGAAGAGGAAGGTCAGGACATACCCCGAAGCCAGTCTTTCCTCGATACAACAGCCCCTTGAGAGGCTTTTGGTACCCAGCTCTCAAGTGGAATCTGCAGGGATGAGTGCTGGAGTTGACGCGGGGCGGTCCTTCCAGTCTCAGATGTTAACCTGAGCCCCGAGCAGCATGCCCCTCTGAAGGAACTTTTCCTGCCATTTTGTGAGCTGTTTCTCTGGCTACCTCCCTCCCCTGTCGGGATTGGAGAGATGTAGTTGTCTTTGGGGGAGTTAATGAGTCCAGCTGCGTTGCCTAGAACCTCTGATGGGGTGGGGGAGACCCCTGTTGCTGTGCCCAGTACAGGATCTATCAGAGTGGAAGCCAGTGAGTTCTTTGACATGGTGGGCCACGGGGTATCAGGGATGGAGGGGGCCCCCAGACCGTGGGAGGTGGCAGTGCGCTGGTGAAGCCAGCAGTGGTGACGCTCAATTCCATTTGGGCTGCTATCGTCACTCTGGAGAAGACAGTCTCCGGGCACTTTAAAATTTTGGAGGAAACTACCCAGTACTATATGACTAAGCTGTTGCAACAAGAGTAAGCCATTTCGGGAGTAAGTACTACGATTGGGACTATGTCTGCTCAGGTACTTTATTTACAAACACAGGCCGTTTCCCTGGTGAGAGACAATTCTTCTATTCATGCAAAGTTAGAGAGGTTGGAAAACTTCCCTAAAAAATTGAATTTGCAATTTGTTAATTTCCCTGAATTTCCTAATATTTCCCCTGCTGAACTTTTCAAAAAATACCTCTTGGAAATCCTGCGTGTGCTAGAGACTGTTTTGCCCCTTCCTTCTAAGGTTTGTTGTCTTCCGCTGAGGAAGCGTTTCAGTGGTACAGCGTTGGAGGGTGAACAATCTGTGGCTGCATTGGATATGTTAAACCTGACCCAGGTCTTGGAATGTCCAGATTAGGAAAATATGCAGAGAGCGACACTTTTGGTTACATACGTTTGTACTGGAACCAGATCGGGCTTGGACTTTTAAACTTTACTTTAGGAACTCTGCTATGTTATTTTATGGTCAAAAAGCCTGGGTCCTTCCAGACATTTCCTATGTTACTCAACCTAAAAGGCATCTTTTTTTGTCACTGTGCTCTGAGGTAGTTTTGTTGGTTTTTCTTTTATGCTTCACTTTCCTTGTAAATCTTTGTTGAAGTCATCTTCAGCTAGATATATATTTTATGAACCTAAACAATTGCGAGCGTTCTTGGATGCCAAGTAATCCATGAGGGCTGTAGTAGTTCAGGTGGGATCTACTTAAGAGGATTTCTTTGAGACGCCTAGGTTGTCGAATTAGAACCATTTGAATTAGAGCCATGTGGCCTCCTAGTTTTCCTTTTTCTTTTTCTATTGAGTGATGATTTTGTCAACTTGCCCCTTGTTTCTGATCCTCTCTCCTCTCCTTATTGTGGGCTGTTAGAGTCTAGCACATATAGATTTGGAGCTTGTTCTCTAGGTGATTGCCTTTTGAATTGAGTGTTTCGTTTCTGCTTATGCATTTGATTATTTCATATGTGCTGTCTTTTTTTTCCTTCATGTATTTTGCTTGATGGAATGTGTTGAAAATTAGAAAAAAAAATGTGATATTGCAGCATCTCCCCAAGGACGCCCGTGTAGCTTTGCAGGAACATTGGCTATGCTGAAACATTCCTACTTTAACTCCAGTTGGGCTATCTACTTTTGTTTCTTATGAAACACATAGGGGTCTAATGACTAAGCTGTGTTACTTGAAACACATAGGGGGTTATTCTGAGCCATGAATAACAGGGATGGATGGCCCAATGGGATGTCCATCCCTGCTATCTGTGGCTTCTCCTGCCCCTGAATAACTTCCCCGCCAGTTGTTCAGGGAAGTTAGACGGGTTGCAGGGAACACTGGTCAACAAATTTTTACAAAAGTCATGTTACTGAAATAAAAATAGTCATTTCTTATCAATTTTTATATGCTGAACACGAATATGACAGTGAAATTGCAAAGTTGGCTCTAGTTTTTTTGTAATCTACAAGAATTAATGTTTACATCACGAAATGCATGTCAATAGTAAATATAATAGGCCTTCTGTTAATACCTGTAAAAAACCAAGTCGTAGACTACTTCTTAGATTTTTTTGTCAGTCTCTTGTATAGCTGTTCAGGAGCTTCTCTGGGGAGTGTCCAGCAGTAGTCAGCCAGCATTGTAGTGGACCATTTTCCCTGGTATCTTTGCTCCATCGTTGTAATATTCTGGTGAAAATGTTCTTCCTGTTCATCACTAACCATACCACAGTTGTCAGGAAAGAAATTGAGATGGGAATCAAGGAAATGGATCTTTAGAGACATATTGCAGCCAAGTTTCTGATACTGCATCAGCATGTCTTCTACTAGTTCCTTGTAGTTTTCTGCCCTAACATTCCCGGGAAAGTTTGTTGACACTAGGCGAAAAGCATTCCATGCTTGTTTCGCATCACCCTGCAGCAAGTTGTTGAACCAGTCATCTTTGAAGAGCTCTCAAATCTGAGGACCCACAAAAACTCTCTCTTTAATCTTTGCTTCGCTGAGTCGAGGGAATTTTTCATGCAGGTATCGGAAAGCTGGCGAAGTGCAGTCCATGGCTTTTATGAAGTTTTTTATCAAACCTAGTTTGATGTGAAGGGGTGGTAGCAGGATTTTGTGAGTCTCAACCAGAGCTGGGTGCTGGATATTCTTCTCTCCAACTGTTACATTTTGTCTGTGATTCCATTCCTTCCGCAAGTAGTGCCAATCCCTTGCTCGGCTATCCCACTCACATAAGAAACACATGTATTTTATATATCCCTGCTGCGGTCCCATTAAAAGGGCAACTACCTTCAAGTCACCACAGAGGTGCCAGCTGTACTTGTTATAGTTAATGGAAGTCAGTAGATGCTTTAAGTTATCGTATGTCTCTTTCATGTGGACCCAATAATCTATAAACCCCCTTAGTGAAGCAAATAAGAAGCTAATGTATAAGATTCACCAAAAAAAGAGAAAACCTCATCAAAAAAAGAGAAAAAAAATAAGCTTTTGATGAGGTTTTCTCTTTTTTTTGGTGAATCTTATACATTAGCTTCTTTCATGTGGACGGCATGTGCTACTGGAATAGATGGAAGACGGTTTCCATTGTTCAAAAGCACAGCCTTCAGACTCAGTTTCGAAGAGTCTATAAATAGTCTCCAGTCTTGTGGGTCATGAGTGATTTTTAAGGCATTCATGAGGCTTTCAATATCGGAACAGAATACCAGATTACTTTCCTTTCTGAAGAAAGGCTCCAACTGCTGTTGGCGTTTTCGATATGAAGTAATGTTGACATCTTCTTCTAGAAGATTACATTGTTGGAGTCTTGATCCTAGCAATTCTGCCTTGTTCTTGGATAAGTCTAAATCATGAACCAGGTCATTTAGTTCTTCCTGTGTTATTCTGTGTGGAGTTGATATGCATCCCAGTGAAAATCTGTGTCACTGCATGCTGACGGACCAGGAGAAGAACAGGTCGGCTCACCCTTGTCCTCATCAGATGAATCAAGAGAATATTCTGATGGAGGTTCTGGAATAGGAAGTCTCTCACCATGTGGAACTGGTCTCAATGCAGACGGAATGTTTGGGTAGACTATGCTCGACTTATTTTGCTTCGTTATTCCGCTGGAAAGAGGAGGAACCAAGCAGAAGTAACAGTCATTTATGTGGTTGCTTGGTTCTCTCCACACCATGGGGACTGCAAACGGCATTGATGGTCTTTTGCAATTCAACCACTGTGAAAGCTGTGTTGTACATGTAGCACAGCATATATGCGGGGCCCAAGGTTTGTCTTGATCACCAATCTTGCATCCAAAGTAAAGATGATATGCCTTCTTCAGTTGAGAAGTGATACTTTTCTTCTGGTTGGCAAATGTCACTTCCCCACAAATGTAGCAGAAATTGTCAACGGTATTAACGCACTTTCGCGGCATTACTGTTCTGTATTGTATCTAAATGACTAAAATTATATGATTAATAAAAGTTGCATGTAACAGTAGCTTAAACTGTCTCGCACACAGTCTGGAAGATGGAAGACAGTTTCCATTGTTCAAAAGCTCAGCCTTCAGACCCAGTTTCGAAGAGTCTATAAATAGTCTCCAGTCTTGTGGGTCATGAGTGATTTTTAAGGCATTCATGAGGCTTTCAATATCGGAACAGAATACCAGATTACTTTCCTTTCCGACTGCGTATAGTACACTGCTGACGTCAGATGGCTTCAGCAGCCGTCTGGCAGTAGTATTGCATTGCATCAGAAAATGATGCAATCAACTCTGGATGATGTGTGCATGCTGGTATTATGCAATGTGATGCAATATTACATCATTCAAGGCTTATTTGGGATGTTGTTGATCTCCTACTGGATAAATTTACATGGTGAAACGTCAAAAATGAACTACATGCAATATCTTCAAAAGGAGAGCCAATAAAATGTTTTTAATGTTATATTCGTGTTCAGCTCACCAAGATACTACAGATTAGGGCCTTTTAAAGTCAGTAACAATTTCAATGTTGACCAGTGGAATGGGCAGCCTGGGGAGCAGAGAGTGGGCAGGCAGTGGGCGGTCGCCGGTCCTGGATGAACAGGGCCGATTTTAACGTCGACCCTGTATGTCCAGGGCTGGTGAAATGTCCGGGGAGGTTATTCCTCCTCCGAGGTGGAATACTTTTCCCTGGATGGTTTTTTTTAAGCTGCTGGGGCGCGGATGGGGCAGGGGGGGCAAGGGTTTATTCCGCGCAGCCCGACCCTGGCCTTAGGAGGCTGGATCCAGGGGTTAGGCTGCAGGGAATAAACACTTTAACTAGGCAGCCAGCATCGCGGCTTTTAAATAGAGCCGCGGTGCCATGGCAACATGATGCCATGACGCCGCGGCTCCATTTAAAAGCCCTGACTGAGTTAGTCTAGCCTGCACATACATGCTTGTTCACGATTCTAGACATGCCCCATGGGATCAGAATTGCGATCTCCTCTGTGTGACCGGTTCAGACCGGACGCACAGTTCAGGCCCAGCAGCCTTCACCTCCGACCGCCAGGCCTGGATGAAGTCTCACAATAACAACCACAGTGCGATAGACTTCAGCTCATTGGTAGGAGGTGAAAGCTGCAGAGCCTGAAGAACAGAAAAAATGGAAGGCAGTTTGACAAAGACAAAACTGAGTTTTCCACGCGGGAGGGGGGGCAGTGGTGGGAGCAAGTCGTAGCAATGGGAAGCCCTCTGCAAAATTTTGTTTGAGGGTCCCCCAGTAGAACTTAGCCACTGCACAAGACTTATGTGCTAACAGTCTGTGCAAGCCCATGTAAACAGTTAATGTAGCGTAGTATTCCCCACATTAAACAGCTGAAGTGCAAGTGAGCACGAAATGGGCAGCGTCTACACCTTGCAGTTAACACAAGTCTTTACCTTGCATTAACTGTTAATGTGGCAGATAATGCAGAACAGTTAACGCCACCTCAGGAGGAGTAACTAACTGCATTACGCCTCATCTATCAGATGGTTAAAGTGCAGTAGGAAATATTTTTCTCTTATTAATCGCACAGCAGAGTACTAGAAATGCCCCAAGTAGCAAATGCAGAAGTTTTGCAGTTATCACACTGCAATTTGGGCAGTTACCATGTAGTAGCCTTAGCAGAGCTTAGTAAATGACATTTCACCCTGTGCCAGGTGATCCCACATTGCTAATGCATGCTTCAGGGTTTATTAGGACAGATTATGTTCAGGAAGTAGATTTGGAATAGATACTGTGTGCTTTGGAGTTTTGCAGACTGATGAACTTCCCGATATTTATCTGCTGTCACATTCTGTTCTTTATGCTGTGATGCCAAGTGTTTGCCCCTGGTGGGATTTCATAGCTCCAAGTTTATACAGTGTCCTCTTCATGAGATGATATCCTGGAAAAAATGAAGGAACATATTTTTGTTTGTCGAGTCTCTTCGACTCAACTGCATTGATTTAACACTAGAAGCCCCAAAGTGCGTCAGTTGACGCAAATGCATCTTCAAAGTTGTATACCAGCGCCACTTCTAGAACCATGTCAGTCATGTTCCATGACTTTGTTAGCAAGGTCAAGATGTTCAAATATGTGCATCGAAAATTAATGGCAGATGCACCACCTAGCGGGAAAATGAATTTTTACCTAGAAGCCCCAAAGTTGACACACTCAAACCCTGTGTCACCCTATGAGGGTGACCTGGAATATTCTCAGTGACGATTTTTTAAGTAAAGACTGTTCTATTTACCACACCAAAACTTGGTCATTTCACCAAAACGGGACAGTAATTGGGCATGACCACATGTGATAACCCCCCCCTCCTGACCACAATTTCTCCAACATCTCGCAACCGCAGAGTCTAAACACATTCTCTATATAAAACCTATACCCATGTTCCACTATAGCAGCAGTGAGTGATAATGTGCTTGTTCCCATAAAGTTCTTCTCCCACCTCTTCCATTCCAGAGGGTATCCCACATCTTGTTCTCACTTTAAAAAACAAAATCTGCTCTTGTGCTTGGTTTCTGGACTGAGACCCTGTAATGACCGGAAAGCAAACCCCTAGTTCCCACCCACCACTTGAATATCATCTCACAGGCAGTAAAATGTTCCGCTGGGAATCCTAATTTAACTCTGGATTTCATTTAAGTTGCCAAAAATGGACTTACGTTCCTGTTTAAGTTGGAATGTCTGCCTTAAAACCTCAAATCCCAACAATCTCCCTATATCTGCAAACCGCTGGCCAATCAAAACTCCATGCATCATACCTGCTTTGAAATCTGTATTATACCTAATGGGCATATGCAATAAAATCTCCCTCCTTCCACAAAGACACCCTCTATATCGCTACCAAATTCTCATGGAGAGATAGACAAAGGGGTTAGCAGCTTTCCCTCCCGATCCTCTCTGCTCTCTAAACCACATCTCCTTCCCCAGAGGTGCTTGTCCCCAAAGATACTGTTTAATAGAAATCCATTGCTTCCCTCTAATCTCTTTCCATTCCAGGAGTCCCCTCAATTGCGCAGCTACATAATATCGCTTTAGATCTGGGATACCAGATCTCCCTCCTGCCTACTGTGCATTAAGATTTTTCAGGCCATCCTAGGGGGTCTCCTTATCCAAATAAGGTTAAATATATGCTTCTGTCACCTTTTTAATATCTTATCCAGGACAGAAACTGGTAAAGCCATAAAGAGAAACAGCAGCCTCTGCAGCACATTTATTTTTACTATTACAATCCTCCCCAGCTGAGAAATAGATAGTCTGCTCCATTTTTCCAAGTCCAATGTGCTTGCCATCCATAAATTCTCATAACTAAATTTTAATAACTCCTCCCAATTATTACTCACCTGAACTCACAGGTACTTGATCGTGCTCTGTGCCCATTTAAATGGAAAAGATTCTTGCAGTCTTTTTTTACAAAGAACCCTCCAAATAGATTTTTAATATTTCCATTTTGGTCAGGTTCCTCTGCATCCCCAGCTAACCTCCCTGTATGAACAAGGTGTTTGTATGGGGAGGCTAGACAGGGCAGGAAAGGGGCTGTACAGAGGTGGAGTTAGGGAAGGCAGTAGGCAGTCTGCGGCTCTGGATGTATAAGGTTGATTCTGATGTTGGCCCTGTATGTCTGGGGCCGGAAAACTGGACGGGGAATTTATTCCACCTCTGAGGTGGAATACGTTCCCCTAGACAGTGGGGGACGATGGGCCCAGATCAGGGGTTGGGCTGCGGGGAATTTAAGAACAGGTCGGTGGTAAGGGGATCGTGGCTCCTGAATGGAGCCGAGGTGCCATGGCAATCGGATGCCATGGTGCCGCTGCTCTGTTCAGGAGCCTTGACTGAGTTAGCCAGGTAGAGGCCTGTATGTGCAGGCCGGCCGGAATCAGGTCCCAGTCTGCTCGTACAGGCCTAATCTCAATTCTGATCCCGCGGGGCTAGATGTGGGTGCACAGGGGCATGGATGTTCTGTCTGGAATGAGGCCCTTAATGTCTGGATTAACTCTAGCAAATAACTGGAGCCAGAGCAGACACCCATGTCTGTTAACCTTCCCACAGACACCCCTGTCTGGTAACCTTCCCGCAGACGCCCCTGTCTGGTAACCTTCCCGCAGACGCCCCTGTCTGGTAACCTTCCCGCAGACGCCCCTGTCTGGTAACCTTCCCCAGTGGGAATTCCTTTGCATAACTCTGATTCATGCCTTGGGAGCTGCATACAAAACTTTGGTCCACCCTGTAAATCATTCCCCCAACCAAACTCTCCTTAGCACCTGCACCATAAACCCCCATTCAACGTGATCAAACACTTTTTCAGTGTCCACTGTCACCAGCAGCGAATTCTCTTGCCCTTCCCTAGCTTTCAAAATCAGATTTAGGAGTTTCTTTATATTACCACTCACTTGTCTTCCAGGTATAAAGCCTGATTGATCTTTCCTAAGTAATTTAACACTCACCTTCTGAAGTCTATTTGCCAATACTTTAGTTAGCACTTTCACATCCAGATTAATTAGGGAGATTGGCCTGTAGGAGCCACATACACTAAGATCCTTACCGGGTTTGGGAATTAGCATAATACCCACTATACACATCAGTGCTGGTACTCTCCCTCCCTCTACAGCCTCATAAAAACCTGCAGCAGATGGTCCCCCAAAACCCCTTGGAATACTTTATAGAACTTTGCCATATATCCATCCAACCCGGAGGTCTTTCTTACTTTTATATCATTTATCGCTCGCTGCACCTCCTCCATTGTGATCTCTTCCTCCGGTCTCTCAGTTTTCTCCTCAGCTAACCTGTTCATTGAAGTAGTCTCTAATTAGTATATTATCTCATTTGCAGCAGCATCAACTTCACTTTTATACAGCTGAAGATAAAATAGCCAAAGCACCTCCCTCACCTCCTTATGCTCATATCTCAGGATACTGCCCTCCTCTCTGATTTTAGTCAGCTGCTGCTGCTGAACCTTGGCCTTCAGTTGCCTGCCTTATTACCCCATTCGAAATAGGTTTGTTTCACTTCGCCAGCTTGAAGGCTAGTTCATGGTTCATCAGTTTATTTAACTTTCCCCTCAATAAATCAATTTTTTCCCTGTTTTGTGCCATCCTCTCTCTACTATGCAACTCCTCCAACCCCCTCAATTCTTCCTGGATCTGCCTTTCAAATTTTTGCCTCTGCTTTTTTTGTATGCGGCTCCTGAGATCAGGTGCCCCCTTAGCACAGCTTTTAAAGCTCTTCTTGCATTTCTTCTGTGCCATTAGCTCTGTAATACTCTTCTACTTCCAGTTCAATCTCCTCATTATCCAACAAGAAGAAGAGGCACCTCCAATCGGGTTAACACCCCAAAAGACTTCACCAAGACCCGCAAAGACACCGCACAACGAGCAATCTCCCTGGCTGCTCCATCCATATGGAACTCCCTCCCAGATGATCTGAGACTAACCACAGAAATCAAGGACTTCCGAAAACAGCTGAAGACAACCCTGTTCATCGATTACTATGGATATGCCCCCTGAACCAGCATGCAAGTCAGATCATCACCCCCCCCCCACCACCCCAAGACTGTATATAAGACTGTATAATAGCTCATGATGTATAATAGCGCACTATGATTGTTTGCCGTGGAAACCGCTTTGATTGAATGATAAGGCGGTATATAAATACCATTAAATAAATAAACAAGGACTGAGTCAAACGCCAAAATTTTAAACTGGGCTCCTTCACGCGGCACCTTAACCTTAAACCAATCGGGACATGATCAGTCCATGCAATTGAATGGATTTCTGCCTCCTTAAACTAGCAAGCAATCCAGCCAGAACATGTCAATCCTACTGTAGCTGTTGTGTGTATGGAAATAAAATGTATAACTACATTATTGGGCAAAACTCTCTTCTCTGTATTGTCGCTGGCAACAAATCACCATAACTCGTATATAGACACTTGACATCCTTTCGAATCAGACTTGTTAATTGCCCTCATTTTTAGCACAATCTGCTCTTTAACAGCATACTTATACAGGTATTCTACACCTCGGTCTCTGATTCACTGATGGGCCGAATGTGCAGTGTGCCTGCTCTGTTTTAATGTCCAATTCCACCATATGCTCAAGTTGCAGAATTGCCTCGCAAATCTCTATTGCCACTTTCTTGGCATCTCCAAACTTAGGTCTCTCAGGAACCCCCTGTATTTGTATGTTGTTATGCCTCAGCTGATTTTTCAAGTCCTCCATTTTTAAACCCATCCTTTCCTTTTTATCTGCCAGTTCGTGAAAATGTATCCTCAAGCCATCCACCTCCTCCTATATGCTTTCAACTCCCTCCTCACAATCTTTGACACTGAGACCAAGCTCCAAAACGGCCACCCTCAGTGCTTTTACCAAGCCTCCAATTTCGGTCTTTTTTTTGGGTCAGTTTCTGGAGCTTCATGCTCACACTTCCGTCTAGTGGGATGATGTCACTTCCTCTCTTGGGACCCTTTTTTTTTTTTTTTTTTTTTAATTTCCAAAGTTGATTATTTTTCGAAGGAAATACAGGTATATTAATCACAAATATCCAAAAAAAAAAAGAAAAAGAAAAAGGGGAAATCTAATAGAAATACAAATAACAACTACAAACCAAGGAAATATGTGCCTAGCCGGACACAGAATCTATAAGCCAGATTAAAAAACTAAGATACATACAAAAATCTTCCTCTTGAGCTAAATCCTGAACATGAGAGGACAAAAAAACAGACAATTGATCAGGTACGGCAAATAAGTAAACTTTACCCTGGTAAACTACCCTACACATACAGGAATACAGAACCACAAATGATGATCCCAGTCCTAGTACCTGAGACCTAAGAGCAAGGAACTTCTTTCAATGATTTTGCATTTCCCATGCAAGATCGGGATAAATCCTCACGATTTGACCAAGAAATATGCAATCTCATTTGGAAAAGAAAATCTTGAACAGCTTGTCTTGGTCAGATTCAATGAAAAATATAACAATTAAAGTAGCAAATTCCAGGTTCTCAGGAAGTAGGGTTGCAGAGTCATCTAAAACAGATTTTAACACCAACCCACGATTCTTGGCTATCAAAACAGAAGAATTAAGAACTTTCTCTAGTGGAATTCTAGCAGGTAAATAATAAGCCAATACAACAGGTGGAATTGCTGATTCAGGGACCTCCAAGGTCTCCTTCAAATAATTACAAAACATATCCTTTAGTGTAGCAGAAGGCACCTTTGCAAAATTTAGTAACGAAACAATCCTCCTTCTAGCCATATTCTCCACATTTTCCAAGCAACAAGAAAGAGCTGTCTCAGCCTTAGTGACCTGATGGTAATTTTCTTGCACAGAAGACACGGTAGACTGAATTGCCGACAGAGTCTCTTCAATCTGTTCCACTGATTTCTCACAAAGAGTGAGTCTCTCCTTAAACTTAACCACTGTGTTATGTTGTAGTGCAATTTTTGCCAGCACAACTAATTCAAGCCTAGAAAAGGCTTGTAGAATCAGCTGAACTGAGTCACTTTGGGGAGAAGAAAACTGGGTTTGTTGGTGAGGTAGCTCTAAAGTAAGAATAGATATTCTGATTGTTCAGTGTTGAAACAGGAAAAATAGAATTTAAAGCAACATCCTGAGAAGAGTCCTTATGCCCTGAAGGCAAACCACGTACAGGCTCCACAGATGCTAAAGGAGAGTGGTTCTGTGAACTGGAAGAAGAAAAAAGTTCCTTTCCAAGAAGAGCAATGGACGGGGATACCAGAACTTTACTCCGAACAGTTATTGGTGCAGATTTATCAGGAGAAGCTGAATCAGGAAATGGAGTAGAGGAAGTGCGATGGAGAGGCATATGACAAAAAACTGGAGAGTTGAGCGCCTCATTTTCATACTTCTGTGAAAGCAGGCAAAGCTCTTCGTCTGACATGGACAAACTGGCTGGATCTGAAGAGGGGGATTGAACGCCATGCAAACTCTCTGATTCGCTACTTCCCATCTGGGGAAGTTTCGATGACTGCAGCAACTCCAGACTGGGGACCAGAGTTTTTCCAGGTGCAAGGGTCGCCACAACATACATCCTCCCCCCGGTGTCCTCCCCAGACAACCCTCGCTTCACTGGAAACAGGAGTATAGACGCCTGGTGTGTCTCAGAAGTAAGTGGTGTGACGTCTTTTCACTTGGCTATTCAAAAAATAGCTTTGGGCAAGTCACTTTACCCTCCATTGCCTCGGAAGAAAAGGCTGGCAATCTACTTCTGGTTATACATTGCCAAGAAAACCTAGAGGTAGCTGGGTCGTTTTGAGTCAACACTGACTTGATGGCACTAAAAAAAAAAAAAAAAAAAAATGGACAGCGATATAGTAGAACAAGCAGATATCAGTAAGCTGAGACCAAACTCTGTGGCTTTCCTAGCATGCCGGCATCTTGGACCTTTCCCCGGGACCATTTTCTTTTAGGTGCCACTTCCCCATATTTGATCAGGATTGTAATTATCCCACATTTCAGGGATAATTTTATAGCAGGGAAATTCCCTCTCAAGCCATGGAACATCTGACTCTTCTCTTTGAGTCTTACCCCCTGTTCTTCTATCTGTTTACATAGGTCTTCAGGATACCTACTCAGTTTGTGCTCATCTGTACCACCCAACAAAGAGTAATCTGTTGTCCAGCCAACCCTACATATTTCTAGAAGGAGCTGAGTACTCTCAGAGGTTTTTTCGTCCTCATTTCAACTCTCCCTTATTTCATTCTCATAGAGGAACATCTCTGATAACATATTACAGCCAGCAACATAATATTCCCCATACATCTTCCAAGGGACAACATTCTTTCATATGGCTGGCTAAACAACATATTCCACATTTACCATTCTTCTTACTCCCCCTGTTAGAGAAAGAGACCTTTACTTTTTCACTTCCTTTCTTCTTCACCTTTCCCTTAGCTACAAGGGCTTTTCCCACAGTAGGTTCCTTAGACTTCCCTTTACTGCTAGCACGTCCCTCATCCAATTGTTTATAGACACCACACTTCATTCACACCATGACTCATAGGAGTGCTAGGTATTGCCTGCCTCTTCAGTGCTGCATGCATCTCCCTGTCATCAGTGCCACATCTCATAATAACCAGCCCTACAAAATCTACTGCACGGGTACACAGCACATCTACACCAGACAACTTATATCCCTCCAGCGCCTCCTGTGTTTCATCCCCACAGTGGCTATTTCTCAACCCTGTTTCTGAAATTGGCTCATAGTCTTTATTCCATGAGGCGTATCCATGTCCATTTTAGGCTGACTCTATATGAGATATAGCTTCTCTTGATTGCATGTCCCAGTGGTGGCTGCACTTCTTGTCGATCCAGCACCATTCATCCTGTCATCACCCACCATTTTTTCCTGCTATGTGCTGCTTACATGCATTGGCCACTTGCATTCCTTAAGATAGCCCATGTTCTATGCTACATGCATTGGTTACACACGGCCCTTGTTCCCCAGCCTTAAACATTTTGCTCTGGGAGCAGCTGAAATATGGAGTGGTGCCCGTGTTCCTGGCTTGTGTGTCTGAAATGTCCCTTGTTAACACACACTGAACCCATGTCACCAGGCTACTAGTGGCATGTGAGGGCCTTCATTTCTTGTGACAGGCACATGCCTTCTCAGAAATGCTGCCTGGTCTGCGTCAAGAGAAGTGTTACATCTTGGACTCCAACTTCTGTGATTCCTGCTTGGAAGCTATGGATACTCCCTCTGGGAGCCCACTCCCCCCCCCCCCCTTGCAGCAAGAGGGCAGGGAAAGCCCAAATTTATTGACCTCACTACAGGTGGCAGTGGGAGCAGTTGTGGAGAAGGATAGTGCCTCATTCGGTTGTAGAGAAGGATAGTGCCTCATTCGTTTCCCACTCTTCGGGTTCACTAACAGACCTGTCCCACACTACTGGGTGGATGAGTGCTGACATGGAGGTCTTGGCCTCTGGGTTGTCCTACCTGGACTTTTCTTTTCTCCAACAAATGTGGTCCTTTTGACAACTCAGACTCTGGAGTTTCCAGGTCAGCTTGATCACTCTCTACTTGGTCAGAGGAGGGTCCTACAGTACAGGATAGCCAAAGCCCAGCCCGGACTCCACCACCTAAGCAGTCTCAGCAGAGATTTGAGTCTGGAGGCTTGGACAGTCTCTCTCCTTGCCAGAATCCAGAGTCCAGTACTGATACCTCTGATGAGGATGCCAGTTTTGAGGAAGAGGTGCCTTTATTTCCAGAGGACCAGAATGATTTCCTTATCTGTTTGTTCAGGAAAGAGGAGCTGGTAGAATTGATTGCTTAGGTGTCTTCTGCCCTATGGTTTGTAGAACTTCCGGTGGCAGAGCAGATGCCAAAGGTACACCCCTTCTTGGCAAGGGGTTTGGAAGCCTTCTAGGACTTTTCCCTTCCCAGAGGTTATTAAGAGCATGGCCTTCACAGAGTGGGATTTGCCTGATTACCCATTGAAAGGGGTCAGGATCATGAAGAAGCTTTACGCCCTTTCACAGGAGGATTTCAGTGTGAGGTTAAGCATGCCGCAGGTGGACGCACATGTTACTGATCACGAAGTGGACCACCATCCTGGTGGAGGGTGGTGTGGTTTTCAAAGACCACTTGGATGGCAAGATGGAAACTCTTCTTAAGAATCAGTTTTCGACTTTCTTCATTATTCTCCAGATAGCGGTTTGTGGAAGTCTGATGGCTCGGCATCTCTTCCAGTGGATTCAGTTGCACCCTCTGCATGATACTTCCATCCTCCTGGAATCGGCAACAGCCTTGCTGTTGGATGCTATGTATGAACTGATCTGCTTGATGGCTAAGGATATTGCCTTCTTGATGGTAATGCGACACTGACTTTGGCTCTGCCACCGGGTGGAAGACTCGGCCTCTAAGTCCTAGTTGTCCAGGCTTGCCTTTAAAGGGAAGCTGTTCTTTGGGGAGGACTTGGAGAAATTGATTAAGGAGTTGAATGAATCTAAACCTCATTACCTCCCAGAAGATAGGCGAAAGGGGCCTGAAAAACAGCCTCCCATTATCCTCATTCCGAATACTGGGAATTTCTGAGTGTCAGGCATTCCCAGCTGTATTGTCCAGGAAAGCCTGTCCTTTCTTCTTCTTCTTCTGGCTTTCATTTATAAACTCAGCCCTTTTGTGGGGCTCATGGGCCCCAGGAATCTACTTCTCCAGAAATATTTCCTCTCATCCAGCACAATGACGGGTTGGGTGCCATTCTAGGATGCCTCCAGTGTGCAGAAGGCTATGCCTTTTCTATCAGGAATGGACGTGGGTCTCTGAAGATTGCTGGGTGTAGACACCATACAGCATGGCTACATTCTAGAATGCAGAGACCCTATCCCAGGCACCTTTGTCATCTTCTCATATGGCTCTCCAGCCAAGGGGGCCAGTGTTCAGGCTACCCTGGAAAAGCTGCATAGTCTGCAGGCAATCATTTCAGAGCCTTTGCTGAGCAGAGCAAGGACTGCTATTCCATCTATTTTGTGGTGCTGAAGAAGGACTGATCCTTCTGACCTATCCTTGATATAAAGGGTGTCACCTGAGGACCTTGCTCTTCCTTATGGAGACTACATTTGGTGGTCCTGCGCAAGGAATTTCTTATGTCCCAAGATCTGGCCAAAGCTTGTTTCCACATTCCTATCCATAAGGGATAGCCTTCCAGACACTCTGCTGTTCTTGGCTCTCACTTTCAATTTGCCGCTCTTCACTTTGGCCTCTCTGCCATTCTGAGGGCTAAAGCTAATTGTAGTGGCAGCTGCAGCATGAAAGGATCTTTATTCATCCATACAGGGCTGGCCAAAGGGTTTATGCTGGTCTAAGCAGAAGCCCTGGCCATGCTGCCCCCTCCAAGCCATGTCACCCTATTGCCGATTCTGGCAGCGGGGTTGGGGAGGGGAGTGTGATTCAGTTCAGTGGCAGACCATGTGCTTCGGCACACATGGCCTGCTCTTCTGACTCCACTCCGACCAGGCCCGTACCTATACCTGTGCGAGCGGTGCGGCTGCACAGGGCGCAAAGGCTTAAGGGGCGCATTTTAGCTGTCTGCCGTTTTGCCTGCCACCCCACTTTTTCTTCTCTCAGCGGCGGCAGGCAACGACAGACAGCTAAATGCAGCCCTTGAACCTTCTCGCCGGCAAGCTAAGCAGATCTGTCCCTCCATGCTCTTGCAGGACGACTTGCACATCAGGCACGCCTCTTCTCTCCCGCTGCGGGGGGGGGGGGGGTGCCCGATGCGCAAGTCGCACAGGGCATGATTTACACTTGGTACGGCCCTGCCTCCGACATAACTGCTGCCGTGCCTAGTTGCCTCCCCCCCCCAGCTGCCGGAATCAGCAGCAGCAGGGGGTGGCAGCCCAGTGCGGCTGAACACAGGGGGGGAGGGTGGCACACAGGAGGGCAGCAGGCCATGTGTGCCGAAGCACATGGCCTGCCACTCTCAGAGATCTGCCTCCCTAGGCGGCCGACTAGCCTGCCCAGTGGACAGACTGGCCCTACATCCATACCTGGACGACTAGCTTATCTGAACCAGGTTGCAGTTGGAAGCATTTTGCGTGTTGGCCTGAGTGGTATGGTTGCAGAAGAGTCTGGGCTTGGTGATCAGCTGTGGCAAGACTCATTTACAGCCTCCTCGGTTGCTAGAGTACCTGGTGGTATGGTTTGACACTCATGCAGGTGGGGTCTTTATCTTTATTAATTAATTTGATTGACTGCTCAGGCGATAGCTTCAAAGTGGTTTACACAATTTCAGTACTGCAGTACAGACAAGGAAAAGGAAAGGAACGCCATTAAATGACAGGACAGCAGGAGAAAGAAAAGAGAGAGGAGGCAGGCAAGAGATCAGGAGGGAACAAAATAAAGGAGCAGGGAATGGTAACAGGAAGGAAGGGGAGAGGGGCAGGCATAACGAGGAGGGTGTGGCACTGGGAAGACCAAAGGCTGTGGAGCTGGGAAGACCAAAGGCCATTTGAAAGAGGTTGGTTTTTAGAGAAGCTTTGAAACTAGTGAAGGATAATTCAGCACGGAGAAGGGCGAAGAGAAAATTCCCAATCGGGGCAGTGGGAGCATAGGAGCCGCGCTCACCCGAGCCCCATAAAGAGCGGCGTCCCTACTCCGAGGGAGCCGCTTTGCTGCCATCACCACCCGGCTGCTCCTTTGCTGGACTCCTGCCCAATCGGGGCAGTGCGAGTGCTCCTGCCCAATCGGGGCAGTGGGAGCATAGGAGCCGCGCTCACCCGAGCCCCATAAAGAGCGGCGTCCCTACTGGGCGCGCCCGCGCCAGGCGGGCCCGCGCCTGAGGGCGTAAAGAAAAGGGTGCCTCCCCGCCAACACACAAACTGCAGGGGTACCCTGCGCTGAAAAAGACGCCGCTGATTACACCAAACCCGGGAACGAACCCCCACCCCGCTGAAAAACCCGTGAATATACGACGTTTGAGGCCCATGAGAGTAACCATAACCAGATCACAGTCACTCACGGCTTGAGCTCCCCAGGACGGGTCCGAGCTCGCCAACACCGAACACCACGCACCTCGAGCTCCCCTGGCTGGGTTGAGATTGACAACGCTGAAGTTCAACACCAACGACACCACCCAGACATGGCCCTGAGGCGGCGGAACGGAGGAGGGAGGAATTAACTTCGGTCGGCACTGACAGCATCGCATGGCCCAACACGCTGCACTGAGGAAACCCGTACAACCATCGCCACATAAGTCACTCTCAAGGAGGTAAGACACATTCATTGTAACTGCCATATAACCCGCTCCAAGGAAACCAAACACAGGACACCGACACTACAGAGAAGCCACAACCTGAACATTAGGAGATTGCTAGATATCCCATCTCTTTTACTGCTGGGTCTGACAATGATCTGTTACAAATATCCTGCTAGAAATACTCACACTTGCTGATGATACTGACCTCTGCCACCAATATTGCTGCTAATACTTGCTACGTTGATATGACTTGCCACCAATTCCGCTGCTTATAATTGTGAATGTTGCTAATCTTGATACATATACCTGCTAATGTTACTACTTATACCTGCTACTGTTGACACCTATACTTGCTAATGCTAATTGTTGCTACCTATACCTGCTACTGTTGATACTTATATAGTCACCAGAGTTGCTAATATAGTTGCCAGGGTAAAAGACATTGCAGAGGTACATCACACCACTAAAAAATGAAGACGCTAATCTTGTACCTTAGAATATGCCTGTTCACGCTAATCCCTGCTTACGCCCTCAACTCAAACTTGTACCAATCTCTCCCACACCTATCCACACCAATCTACCTCCTCTACACCATACAAACGCCACAACCGCTCCTACTCGCACCCTACCGCATCACCGGAAACATAGTAACACACATACTCCACCAGAAGGCCTCCACTAACAGTCATATGAGAACACAGAGGCATCGCAAGCCTAAAACAACTTTGACACATACACACAACCCAACACTGATGCAGACCACTAACAACCAGGCTCCACAGTCACTGCAAGAGACCTGTAATATAACCCTCATTAATGCTCGATCAATCAGGAATAAGACCCACATAATCCACGACATCATCACGGATGAGCAACCAGACATCCTATGTATAACTGAAACCTGGATTACTGACACCGATGCAGCCATATTAAACCAAATAAGCAAACTTGGATACAACCTGTATAACTGCCCCCGCTCCCACAAGAAAGGTGGAGGAATCCTCATAATAGCTAAAGCCAACCTGCAACTATCAAGCACATACCTGAACTCGAACACAGACATCGACCTGCTCAGGGTGGAAAATACAGCCTTATCCATCTGCCTAATATACAGACCCCCTCGCCACATCATGAGATACTTGCCTCAACACAACCAAAGAAATTCCAAATCATCCTAGGAGACCTAAATCTAGCATCAACGACAGCCACGCATGCAAATACCTTCCTGGAAGCCATGACCCAACTAGGGTACCAACAACTAATAAATGAGCCCACCCATGAAAAGGGGCATATACTGGACATGGTCTTCACCCCCACGGGAGAACAGGACAACGATGAGAAGCCCCTGATAGAGATCAACCCATTACCATGGTCAGACCACTACCAAATCAATATACGGATAAGAATTCCTACTTTACCCAAGGACGCAAAAGCAAAAAGAGTAATACACCAACAAAGAAGATTTAACAAACTAAATATGGAATGCCTTATCAATACCATTAAGTCCCACATAGACCTGGGAAGAACAGACCTCGATGAACTAACAAGCAGCTGGGACACTGGAATTCAGACTGCAGCGAACCCTAAATGGAACAATACACCAAACCCGTCCAAAAACCAATCAGAACCCTGGTACTCCATAAAACTGACCAGAATGAAGAGAGAACTTAGAAAACATGAAAGAAAGTGGAGACGTACCAAATCCATCGAACACAAGACTGAATACCTCAACCTCCTCTCAAGATACAAAGAAGAAGTAAACACTGCAAAGAGGACGCACCATACCAACATTTTAAACAAAGCCATCAACAAACCGCGTGAGCTTTTCGCACTAGTAAAATCTTTAACCAAAACAGCCCTACCAGAACATCAAGATAGCTCTATCCATCCCCAAACACTGGCAAACCACTACGCAAGCAAGCTGACTACCAACGCGCCTACTCTCTGTGTAGATGCATCATACCGGAGAACAGACGTTGAGCAAGAACAGACATGGAGCATGTTCCACAATATAGATGAACAACAAACTATCAACATAATGACCAGCATAAATACCACCACCTCCCCGCTGGACCCCTGCCCAACTGCGTGGATCAAAGCAGCAAAAAAGGAGATCGGCCAACAAATATCTCACATTGTAAACCAATCACTAAGTCAAGGAATCATGCCTGCCCAGCTAAAGAAATCTATAATAAGGCCAATCCTAAAGAACAACTCACTCAACAAGAAAGACCCAGCCTCATACCGTCCCATCTCCAGCATATCGTTCCTGGCAAAAATCATTGAGAAAGCAGTGCTCATACAACTACAAGAACACCTGGATGACCGTGAAACCCTAGACAAACATCAATACGGTTTCAGATGAAATCACGGGGTTGAAACACTTTTATTAGCGCTAATGAAAAACCTCCTCAAAGGCCTAGAAGACAGAAAGAAAATGTTTATACTCATATTCATTGACATCTCTGCCGCCTTTGATACTGTCCATCATGAGATCCTCCTTAACAAACTGGAATCAATAGGAATTTTGGGAACCCCCCCTCAAATGGTTCTCCTCCTACATAACGAACAGAATGCCACAAGTCCAATTCAATGGAGAAAAGGCTGAAGCATTCTCTCAAACTCAAGGCATACCCCAGGGTTCGGCTCTCTCGGCACTACTTTTCAACATTTACATGCAGCCCCTCTGTGATATTTTCAAAAGGCATAACATCAACTACCATATTTACGCAGATGATATTATGCTTTACACACAACTGGATACCTCAGACCCTAAATATACGCAGCTTGAAACCTGCCTGGACGAGATGTTAAGATGGCTACAGCGAAACAACATGACAATCAACCATAAGAAAACAGAAGTCATGTATATATCCAGTAAACCGAATTTTGAGCCTCCTCCTACAATCACCCTGTGTAACAACACGTACAACACAAAAAATGAGATCAAATATCTAGGTGTCACACTCGACTGCAACCTAAAAATGGAAATGCACCTGCGTAAAACAAACAAGACCATCTTCCACAAACTTAGAGTGATACAACCTCTGAGGAATATAATCGAACCCTGTGATTTTCGGTCTGTTGCACAAGCACTCATTATGCCACACCTGGACTACTGTAACGCCATCTTACAAGGTCTGCCTAAAAAATCCCTAAATATCCTTCAAATGGCCCAAAATGTGACGGCCAGGATCATCATGGGAACAAGCATTGCTGAGCACATTACACCTGTTTTGATAGAGCTACATTGGCTTCCAATTGCAGCCAGGATACAATACAAGACATTGGTAACCACGTTCAAACTTATATATAACATAGCCCCTTCATTCCTCTCCACACTTATCAGTGCGCAACCAAAAAATTGGGACAGGAGAACTACCAACTCAGGCACCCTACAGATCCCCACCAGCATCAGAACTGTAAAAGCAAGTACTAGTCGAAGGGCGTTCTCATTCTATGCTCCAACTATCTGGAATCAACTCCCATTTGAGCTGAGATCAATCAAGGACATTACTGCTTTCCGGAAGGAACTAAAAACCCATCTATTCAAAAGTCACTACAATCAGCTGTGACTCTCAGTTCGATAGAAATGAAGCAAATGCAGTCAACTAATTATACTCTGTTGAACCGATGTATGTAAATATGTATAAATGTAAAAACTGTAAATACGTCTAGTCAAACCCCCAAAACACTAATCCTGTGTGCTGTGCCCCACCCACAGATCTATGTATATATCTGCCCCACTTTTCTGTCTTGATTTGACAACCCCCAAAGATGTAATCGAACCGCTGCTGATCGCTGGAAGTGGCGGTATATGTGTGTACTAAATAAAAATAAATAAATAAATAAAATATGCTGGTGGATGCCTGTATGTATAGTTTTATGGACAAAAATGAGGATTTTGTACTATACTCTAAAACGGACAGGGAGCCAGTGGAGACGGATCAATATTGGGGTGATGTGGTCAAAACTGGAGGAGTGTGTGAGGAGACGCGCAGCCATTTTATGTACCAAGAGATCAAGTGAAACAGTCAAAGTGAAATCACTGTGTTTATGTGCCTACCTGAGGAAAGAGTGGAAGTCATGGTCTTAAGATTTAGAATTTTGGGTAATGCGAAAGTTTTCCCAAGAGTTGGTTGATAAACGTTTGTCTCATTCTGTATGGGAAAGAATCCTCTTTTGTTTTGAAGAGCAGGAGAGGTTTTTTGTTGCTGCTGGAATTTACCATTGAGAAGCCTGGAAACCTTGCATGGCATCCTGGGCTGCTCAACTAGCATGATCCATTGCCACCCAAGCAGTTTGCAAGAAGAGTATGAAGTGTGTCCATCTGGTACTGCAAGGCGAGCACTGGAGTATAAGTGAAAGAAGCCTTAGTAGTCAGCACTAGGAGAACATGAAGGAGAGTAGAGGTATGCAGCTGAAAACCTTTTATTGGTATATATTTTTTAAATTTCATCATAGCATGCACAGAATTTTTTTAGTGTGCACTGTTTCAATTTAGTGCAGACGGAGGGAGGTAATTTTATAGTCATTTTTGCTTGTCTGTGGCCTCTTATAAAATACCCGCCAGTGTAAAAGTCCTCATGCCGGCATGAACCTGGATACTTTGCTGGTAGGCGTAGCTGGGGGCACGGTCTGGACAAAGCATAGGCAGAGTTCACGTGCTGTGTGTTGATTATGACATGTCTGAATTTACATGCGTGTTTGTGTACTAGATGTGCTTCATTTACAACTGCTCTTGAGAATGTGTGAATGTCCCTACCTGCATTTGAGACGTGATTGCTGCTTCTTGTGCTAGTATTTTATAGACACATAGGGACCCTTTTACTAAAGTGCACTATGCAGTTAACACACGTTTTTGCGCAGGGGCCCATGATACCATGGGGGCAGGACAGTTACTGTACGCTGATTCACATACTAGCTGCCAGTAGCAGGGTGCAGCGGTGAATGGGTGGGTTAGGGTGGAGAATGGACATGGAGAGTGCATTGCAGTTAGCCCTGGGGGGGGTTGGGGGGGGGGGAACATATCGTGTGCTGTCATTATTGCAATAAGTGAAGGAGTCACTAATGCCACCTCAATAATTGTGCAGTGTGTTAAGGTACACATCTACTGTACATAGTAATTGCCGAGAGCATGCTGGCCACCCCCTGACAATCACCATGAGGCTTTGCACTGAGCACAGTTTTGGTTTAGCGCTTAGCACGTTTTAAGCGTGAAAACCTCATACACTTTAGTAAGAGGATCCTCTAGGCACCTTGGTATCTTTATAAACTAATGCCTAAGTAGATGTCTACTTGCCTTTTTAAATTAGACACTCTCTTAAAAAATTACCCTCGAAGAAGGTTATTTTATAACAGACTTCTAACTCATGCAGCAGGAATGCACCAAAATCACATCAGTTTTCACCGAACTAATGCCACATACTCTCCATTTGAAATCCATTGCATGGTAAGTACACACGCACACATCGAAGCCTGTGCTTCAGCACACACACACATTTCTCGATCTATTTAGAATACACGTGCACATATTTTATTAAAAAATGCAAAATCCGAACCCTGTCCCAACTCTGCCTCTGAAAATACTTCTGCTGAAGTTAAATAAACTTATGCACATATAAAGTTAGATGTACCCACATTTATTCGCTTCACTTTCGTTTATACTGCAGATCTTATGCATACTCTGTAGTTTCCAATAAAACATATGAAATAATTAATTAGATATACAGTCACATTTAACAGGTCTAATACAGGTCAGTGACAATACACACCTTCACAGACCTGACTGTGAAGAGAGGAGTCTGCTGTCTTGGTACATGTCGGTATCAGTGACATAGGAAAATGTGGTAGGGAGGTTCTGGAGGCTGAATTCTCCCTGATTTCACACTTATTAATCAGCTTTTGTGGGGGCAAATACACTGACAGAATTCAAAATAGTATGGGATAGACATGGTGTATTCCTTTATAAGAAGAGGATAAAATCATAATAAATGTAACTATTTCCTTAATGCTTCAACAAATAGAGAGGGGTGACTTGCATGGAGCGGCGGGCATGCGCTGGCATAGAGGGGGGGTGACTTGCATGGAGCGGCGGGCATGCGCTGGCATAGAGGGGGGGTGACTTGCATGGAGCAGCAGGTACACCTATTCTAGCCACTTTACTGGGCAGACTAGATGGACTATACTGGTGTTTATCTGCTGTCATTTATTATGTTACTATGTAAAATAAAATACCAGGCTGTCAACTAAAAGCTTGTCTAAAAATAAGCCCAAGGCAGGTTACATTCACGTTAAAACATCATAAAGCATGTTGATAACCCCGCTGTTCCTCCGGGGCTGAAGTTGCGCAGTATTGCGAGATTTTGGCTCGGGAGGTCCGGGCCTGGAACAAAGGCAGCACGACAAACAGATAAAAGTAACTTTGCCATGCTGCCGTGTAGCCCCCTTCCTGCCTGGGTCTCCCCGCATTGCAGGGGCTGCTTGGGCGGAATTTACACCATTGTCTGTCACCCTTTCTTCCTTTTCTAAAATCACTGAGTAGGAAACTGTTTATCTTCTGTCCTCCACCAAACTCACTACCTATTCTTCTATCCTATCCCCACCCATCTACTAAACTCTGTCTCTTCCACCATTATCCCTTCCATCTCTCATATGCTTAGCCTGTCGCTTTCCACTGCAACTGCAGCCTTCAAATATGCTATGGTTACACCACTCCTCAAAACACATTCCCTAGACCCTACTTGTCCTAATTATTGGTCCATCTCCCTCCTCCCCTTTGTTTCTAAACTCCTAACGTGTGATTCACTGCCATTGTCTGGACTTTCTATCCTCACAAGCCCTTCTGGATTCACTGCAGTCTGGCTTTCATCCTCTATGTTCTACAGAAACGGCTCTTGCCAAAATCCCCATGGATTTGTTCCTTGCTAAATCCAAGGGCCTTTACTCGATCCTCATCCCCTTTGACCTTTTCGCTGCTTTTGGCACTGTCAGTCACAACCTTCTCCTTGATACATTGTTCTCCCTTGGATTTAGGGGCTCTGTTCTCTCCTGGTTTTCTTCTTATCTCTCTATCGCACTTTTACTGTATGTTCTGGTGGACCCTCCTCTACCCCATCCTACTTTCAGTCAGTGTACCTCAGGACTGTGACTTGGGATCTCTCCCTTTCTCTCTCTACCCCCAGTCCCTTTGTGCAGTCATCTTCTCCCATGGTTTTTAGTATCATCTTTATACTGATGACTCTCAGATCTTCCTTTCTGCACCTAAAATCCCTCCAGGAATCCAGGATCATATCTCAGCCTGTGTATCTGATGTTCCTGCCTGGATGTTTCAAAAGTGACTTCATGGCTCTGGGACAGAGGGTGAAGCAGTTAGGTGCACAGGTGGTGTTCTCTTCAATCCTCCCTGTTGAGGGTAAAGGCCAAGGCAGAGAGGCTTGCATCCTGGAGATGAATGCATGGCTGCGTGGATGGTGTCACCGAGAGCATTTTGGTTTCCTAGACCATGGGATGCTGTTCCAAGGGTTGCAGAGCAGAGATGGCATCCATCTGTCCAAGAAAGGTCAACGCATCTTCGGTAGTAGACTGGCTAATCTACTGAAGAGGGCTTTAAACTAGATTCGTTGGGGATGGGTGAAGAAAGCCCCCAGGTAAGTGAAAGCCCCCAGGTAGGTGATACATTAAATACCTTTATGGAAATGGGTAACAGGGGTAACATGTGGAAAGCAGTGTGTATAAATGCCCGTAGCATGGGAAATAAGATCCCTGATGTTGAAGCTTTGGTGGGAGTGGTTGACTTGGATTTAGTGGCAGTTACAGAAACATGGTTCACAGAAAACCATGACTGGGATGTAACTATACCTGGCTATACTTTATTCAGAAAGGACAGGGTAGGAAGAAGGGGAGGAGGAGTGGCACTATATGTAAAAACTACTATTAAAGCTTTGGAATTACAGAGCTTAAAAGGGAGAGAGGAGGCATTGTGGGTTAAACTAGAAAGAGGGAAAGAGAAATCTATTTGCATTGGTGTGATATACAGACCTCCCTCACAAGAGGAAGAGGTGGACAGAGAGTTAATTGAAGACATGCGCAGCATTGCTAGGAAAGGGGAAGTGCTACTGATAGGAGATTTCAATATGCCAGATGTTGATTGGCACATTCCTGCTGCAGTATCATCTAGAAGTAAGGAGATCCTGGATTCTCTACAGGGAGAACTATTCAGGCAATTGGTAACAGACCCCACACATGAAGGGGCCATACTGGACTTGGTGCTTACCAATGGTGAAAGTGTTTCTGATGTTGTAGTGGGAGATCATTTTGCATCCAGTGATCACCAGATGGTGTGGTTCAGTATTAGGACTAGGGCTGTTAGAATCCATTCCAAGGTGAGGATCTTAGACTTTAGGAAGACTAACTTTGCGAAGATGGGCCAATACCTCAGGGAGTCGTTAGTGGGATGGGAACAGCTGGGGGAGGTGGCAAAACAGTGGGCAAAACTGAAAGGGGGTATTTTAAGGGCAACCAACCTTTTTGTTAAAATGGTAATGAAAATATATTTCTGTTGAACTTCATGGTAGCTGTGGCAATAAAGTTAATATAGTCTAAGTGGAAAAATTTCCAGTCATTGAGCTCGGATGGTTGGTGGATTGCGGTATGTTATTATTTCAAGCTCGAGAGATTGTACAGTAAACTGCACTACCCAAGCGGAGGGGACTTGAATGTGGGAAGATGGGCGCCCCTGGTCCGGTATTGCACCCGCTCTTCCATTTATTGGGCGATGGCGCGGTACAGGTCCTAGGGCAGTCAGTAGTGTGTGATTATCGGCCGAACAGCCCGGCCTCTGTTTTGTGGGAATTGTTGCTCCTTAGAGAACCGGGGTGGGGGGGTGTATCTGTTGTGTAATTGCTTTGGTTAGTATCGTTCATGCTATCACGTGTTCTTGTACATATATTGTCATGGTTTGTTTGTCTATGAAAATTTGAAAATAAAAACATAAAAAAAAGGTAAATAAAGGCAAAAGGAAAAGGAGACCGCTATGGTTTTCGAAGGAAGTAGCTGAAAAAGTGAAGAAAAAGAGGGAGGCCTTCATGAAATACAAGAGATCACAGAGAGGAAGACAGGCATCTGTATTTGGAAAAACTTAGAGAAGCTAGCAAAGTAGTCAAGAAGGCAAAGATTCAAAAGGAGGAGGAAATAGCCAATGCAATAAAATGGGGGGATAAGACATTTTTCAGATATATTAGTGAGAAGAGGAAGGGCAAAAGTGGTATTGTCAGACTCAAGGGTGCAGGGGGGGAATATGTAGAAGCTGATAAGGATAAAGCGGAATTGCTTAACAAATATTTTTGTTCTGTGTTCACAGATGAAGAACTAGGAGCAGGACCTCAGAAAACACCCACAAATAGGAACAGAAGCGAGGGACATCTTGAACAATTTTCAGAAGACTGTGTTTGTGAGAAACTAGCTCAACTTAAAGTAGACAAAGCAATGGGACCAGATGGGATACACCCTAGAATACTGAGGGAACTTGGGGACTTTCTAGCAACTCCACTAACTGACCTTTTCAATGCCTCGTTGGAGTCGGGAGTGGTACCAAAGGACTGGAGAGAGGCTCATGTGGTGTCTTTACACAAAAGCGGAAGTAAGGATGTGGTTGAAAACTACAGGCCGATTAGTTTAACTTCGGTGGCGAGTAAATTATTGGAAACGCTGCTGAAAGAGAAAATAGTGAGGTTTCTGGAGTCCAGCGGATTACAGAATCCGAGGCAGCATGGATTCACCAGAGGCAGGTCTTGTCAGACAAATCTGATTGATTTCTTTGACTGGGTGACCAGGGAGTTGGACCGAGGGAGAGCTCTAGATGTGTATTTAGATTTTAGTAAAGCCTTTGACACTGTTCCTCACAGGCAACTTATAAACAAACTGAGCACCCTAGGGATGGACCCTAAAGTTACTGCTTGGGTTAGAAATTGGTTGGGTGCGAGGAGACAAAGAGTACAAGTAAATGGAGCTCACTCTGAGGAGAAGGATGTTACCAGTGGTGTGCCCCAGGGATCTGTCCTTGGTCCGATTCTTTTTAACAACTTTGTTAGTAATATAGCGGAAGAGCTGTCGGGTAATGTTTGCCTCTTTGCAGATGATACCAAAATCTGCAATAGACACCCAGGAAGGTGTAGATAACATGAGGAGGGATCTAGCTAAGCTTGAAGAATGGTCTAGAATTTGGCAGCTGGGATTTAATGTTAAAAAATGTAAGGTCATGCATTTGGGCTGCAGCAATCCAAGGGAGCAATACAGTACAGGAGGTGAAGTACTTTTGTCCACTAAAGAAGAGCGGGACCTAGGCGTGGTTGTGTTTGAAGATCTTAAAGTAGCTAAACAGGTAGAAAAGGCGATGGCAAAAGCTAGAAGGATGCTTGGGTGCATACGGAGAGGAATGGCTAGCAGAAAAAAGGAGGTGATAATGCCTCTGTATAAGTCTTTGGTGCGACCTCATTTGGAGTATAGTGTGCAATTCTGGAGACCGCACCTTCAAAAGGATGTGAACAGGATGGAGTCGGTGCAGAGGGTGGCTACTAAAATGATTAGTGGGCTTCATTATAAAGCATATGAGGACAGACTTAAGGATCTTAATATGTACACCTTAGAGGAAAGGCGGGATAGAGGTGATATAATAGAGATGTTTAAATACCTCCGTGGCATAAATGTTCAGGGAGAGAGCCCCTTTCAATTGAAGGCAAGTTCTGCTACGAGGGGACATGGGATGAGGGTGAAGGGAGATAGATTCAGGAGTGATATGCGGAAATATTTCTTTACGGAAAGAGTAGTGGATCCATGGAATAGTCTCCCAGTGGAGGTGGTAGAGATGAGGACAGTAACTGAATTCAAAAAAGCATGGGACCAACACAGAGGATCTCTAAAGGTAAAAAGTGGACTGTTGTAGTTGTTGATATGGAAGGACAGACTAGGTAGGCCATGTGGTCTTTTTCTGTCATCATGTTTCTATGTTTCTATGTTCCACTGCCTTCTGAAAATGAACATGGCCAAAACCGAGCTCCTTATCCTTCCCCCTAAACCGACCTCTCCCCTTCCTTCTTTTCCTATCTCTATAGATAATACTCCACTTCTCCCTGTTTCCTTAGCTTGCAATCTTGGGGTCATCTTTGACTCTCTCCTCTCTTTCTCTGAACACATCCAAAATATAGGCAAATCTTGCCATTTCTTTCTCTATAACATCAGCAAAATTTGTCCCTTCCTTTTTGAACACACTATTAAGACTCTTATCCACTCTGTAGTCGCTTCCCATCTAGACTAAGGCAACATGCTGCTTTCTCTTCTCCCTCAGAATCATCTCTCTCCTCTTCAGTCTCTTCAAAACTCAGCTGCATAGCTAATCTTTCACTGGTCTCACTATGCTCACATAACCCTTCTTCTCAAGTCACTTCATTGCCTCCCTGTCCATTTCCACTTTCAGTTCAAACATCTCCTATGGACCTATAAGTGCATTCCTAAGAGTCCCTCCAGTCCAGTCCCTTTCCACTGGGTTGTGCTCCCCTTCCAGCAGCTTGGAGACTGAACCAATCATCTTTTGATGACTCTGGGGTATAAATAGCACTGGTACCTCCCACCAGCTCCATTTAGCTCGGTCTCCAAGCAGATGGAGAGTCTCAGTAAGCGTGGGAAAGGGGCTTTCTGGAGAGGTACTTAGGTGCTAGGGGGTATTTCATTTCTTTATTTAATCCTTTTATTTCTATTTAAGGTCTTTTTTAGTTGGTGTCCCTGGCTTTGGGGGAGACTTCCCCTCCTCCTTCTTCCTCTCCCCCCCCCCCAACGGTTAAATGCAGCGTGCAGGAGGAGGTTTGGCAGGCAGCAACAGCTTTTACAGCTGTTAGAAAATAAATAGAGAAGTTTGCGGCTCCTGAGGGTGCAGAGTCGTCGGCTTGCAACTGCCTGCAGGACCTGCCGTTGTTCTGGCCTGCCTCTGTGCCGAAGCCCCAAGGCGGCTGAGCACGAGGACGGAAGGATCGCATTCGTTCTCCTGTTGAGAGGAGAGAGCTGCAGCGGATTACAACAGCGGCGAACAGAGGTGAGCTGAGCGGGAGACCTCGTGGCATCGGGAGCAGCCACAAAGTCACTGGCAACAGTTTATTTTGGCGTTTCTCGCCTCCATAGGAAGCTGCTGCATCGGGGCCAGGTATTTCATTTTTAGCGTGCCGTTTTTGCGCCCATTTCATGCCGGGCCTAAAGGGATTTGGGGATAGTGTTCCCTAAGGTTGAGGGCTTGGGTTAATTTAAAAAAAAAAAAGGCTCCAAAGAGGGCAATTTCTTTTGCATTTTTTCTTGTTCTACCATTTGAATTTGTTTTGTCCCTAGATCTGCTGTTTCCTTTTGGGAATTTATTTCTGAATATTTTTAAGATCAGCAGTGTGCGTCAGTTATGCCAGCTAGACCCCACTGTTTGATCTGCAGGACCAGGGCGGGAACAGTGTCTGAGGCGGGCATCTGTAGGGGCTGCGCAGTGGAGGCCGCCTCTGTAGAACAGGCTCTCCAGGCCAGTGGGGCCCAGGAACCATTGCCTTCCATTTCTCAAGTGTCAGGGGGACCTCTGGAGGCTATGCTCTGCCCGGGGGTCTCCTTTCAGCCGGGGAACAACCGGCCCTGCCTCTGTCCCAGTCTAGGCCGTCCACTTCTTCGGGGGTGCAAGAAGGGGGAAGTCTTGGAGATTTCTCCCCAGAGTTTGTATTACTGCTGCATAGGGCATTCTGCCTTAGGCGGCAGGGAACGCTCGGCCAGACTTCAGGACAGGGACACGCGGCGGTGAGACCTGCAGAGTCCAAGTTGCCGGAAGAAGCAGGGGTCCCTCCTAAGTGAGCTAGGCTGGCGATGGAGGAAACCCTCCACTCTCCCCATTCAGAAGCTTTGGAAGGCGAGGCCTCTGACCGGGAGCTGGAGGAAGACAAGGAGGAACTCAAAGAAGTTGAAATTCCTGAGGAAGAGCAGGCCAGGCTTGTCCGGGTTTTTCGGCGGGAAGAGTTACCGGTGCTGATCGGTGAGGCCTTGCAAGCCTTCAATATTTATTTATTTATTATTATTTATTTAACAATTCTTATATACCGCACTATTTGCAATCAGCGCGGTTTACATGTAACAAAAAACATCCGACAAAATGCATATGTCTGGTCATTACATTGAACAGGGAGTGGGATTTGGAGAACAAGTATCAACTATAAACAAAGGTGAACTATTTACATAAGAAGTTCAATGGAAAAAGGCTCCTGTTTGGTGTGTTACATTTTTAGGGACGAACTATATGAGAGTGGCTGGGGTTCAGGGCTGTAAGTGAGGTGTTTGATAAAGAGGAAATGTTTCAGGGCCTTCCTGAACTGGCTCAAGTTGGGGATTGCTCTGATGTGTGGTGGTAGGGTGTTCCATAGACTTGGGGCGCAAATACTGAAGGCTCGGTTGGATGTTGTTTTGGTGCAGTTTGTTGTTTCCTTAGGTATAGATAACATATTGGTCTCTGCAGTTCTTCTTAGTCTGCAGGGGGCGGGGGATTGTATGACGTTAGAGAGAGAGGGGGATGATAGCCCCTTGATAGCTTTGAACGTCATCAGCAAGGTCTTGAAACTGATCCTGGCTTGAATGGGAAGCCAATGCAGCTGTTTCAGGAGCGGTGTGGTGTGTTCTCTCCTTGAGGCTCCGAATAGTATCCGTGCTGCACTGTTCATGGCCATTTGCAGGGGGTTCAAGGTTGCTCGAGGAAGTCCTTGAAGGATGGCATTTGCAAAATCGAAATGAGGAATGATGAGGGCTTGGTAAAGGGTGCGGAAATCATCTGGTTCGAGTAATGGGCGTAAGTGTCTGAGGGATCGAATTTTAAAGTATACCGCTCTGACAGTGTTAGCTATGTGTTGCTTCATGTCAAGATGTTGGTCCAACATTACCCCAAGGTAACGAATAGTTGATTTCACTTGTAACTCGGCATTGTGTACTTTCAAACAACTGGGTGGAGTGAAGTTAGGGTTTCTCGAGATGAAAAGCACCTCAGTTTTCTTGTGTTGAATTCTTAAATTTTGTGATAGCAGCCAATCGGATATGGTGTTAAAGCATGCAATCAGAGGGGTAAGGTTTGGGCAGTCAAGTGAAATCGGCATGTACAACAGTACGTCGTCGGCGTATAGCATACAGCTCACGTTGAACGATCTGATGATGTTGCAGATGGGTTGAATGTATATGTTGAACATTAAGGATGATATGGAGGATCCTTGAGGCACTCCTTGAGTTTGCGGAAATGGTTCGGATGTGGCCCCGTCTGATCGAACATGTTGCCATCTTCCTGACAGGTAAGATCTGCACCACTCTAGTGCTGATCCGCTGATGCCTTTTTCTCTTAGCCGGTATATGAGAATCTCATGACAAACAGAGTCGAAAGCCGCTGCTATATCTAAAAAGATGAGCGCAAAGCCATGTCGTATGTTGTCAATGCCTGAGATTACAGTGTTGAGGAGAGTTATGAGTAAAGTTTCAACTCCATGTGACTCCCTAAATCCATGTTGAGATGAATCCAGTGGGGCATTGGTGTCGATATGATCTTGGAGTTGCCTGTAGACTGTTTTTTCAATGATTTTTGCAAGCATCGGGATGCTGGATATTGGCCTGTACGACTCTACCTTTAGGGGATCTAGCTTGGCGTTCTTTAATAGAGGTCTAACGGAGGTCTGCTTGAGAGTAGAGGGGAATGACCCAGTGCTAAAGGATAGCTTTATCATGTTGGCTATGATTGGGGCGAAGTCACTGCGCAACTCTTTTATCCAATGTGCTGGGCATGGATCTGTGTGTGCAGTGGTGGTGTTTAGAGCTGAAATGGTGTCTTCGATAATTTTCTTTGAAGGGGTGGAAAAGGAGGTTAGAGAGGTTAGGTACTCTTGTTCGCTGAGGGGGCCAGGTATTACTATCCTGTCAGTCTTGCACATTTTGGACTGCATGAAGGCAGCATAGTCTTGCGGGTTGATGCGGGCCAGTTGCTCGGGGGTAGGTTCTTTGGTAAGAGATTTGACTAGGTTGAAAAGGTCATGTGGTTTATTCAATGACCGTTTCAAGGTGTCTGTGTGGTGTTGCTTCATCTTGTCTGTAATGGCTTTGCGATGTGTGTGCAGGTGTTGGTTGTATGCTGCTTGGTCACTACTGGTGCGTGATTTCCTCCAGCGTTTTTCAAGCCTTCGTAGAAGGGTTAGTGAATCCTTAAGGTCGGGTGTGAACCATGGTGTGGAAGGTCTTTTCTTTGGGGCCTTGTTAGTTGAAGAGCGAATTGCGATTGTGCTGAGACTGTTGTTCCAGGAGGTGATCAACTCCTCTAGGTCTAGGGAAGACTTCTCAAGAAGCTTGTTTGTTTCAGCGAGAATCAGTTCTCTGTTAAAAGGGAGGAAGCTTCTGGTCGTTGGTTTAGAGGTCTTGCTTTCATCCTGTTGGGGTCTTTGTGGCCGCTGGGTAGGCATCTGAAAGGTGATGAGTTTATGGTCTGACCATGGTACTGATGTCAATGATAGCATGATATTTTGTGGTTGGTTCAGAACTGCTTGAGGGGCAAAAATGAGGTCCAGCGTGTTACCTTTTGTGTGAGTCGGTTTCTGCACCAGTTGGGTATACCCCAGAATATCTAGAGCTTCTATGAATGTGGATGCTTGATTGTCCTGTAAGGATGGGAGATTAAAGTCCCCTAAGATCCAATTAGGTTTGTATGGATTCTGCGTGTTGGATGCTATATTTATGATGGTGGACAGGTTATCTGGATCAGCAGTTGGAGCTCTGTAGAGTAAGTTTATAGAACATGTGTTATTGGAGATTGATACGGTTTCCAGATTTTTAATGCAGTTGGACTCGACCATTTTGAACTGGAGCTCAGTTCTGGTGATTATAACAACTCCACCCCCTCTCTTGTTCTGCCTATGGTTGGTGAAGGCAACAAAGTTGGATGGAAGTAGTTGATTGAGAATGGTGTTGTCTTCAGTAGAGAGCCAGGTCTCAGTGATCATGATGATGTCTAATTTATGGGATGTTATCGTTTCAGTGATTGCCGGCCACTTTTTGCGAAGTGATCGAGCGTTAATGAGTGCGCATTTTAGGGCACAAGGGAAAGGGTTTTTACCTTGCTTGGCCTTTGGGAGGTACTGTAATGGGATGTGCAGTAGGTGGTTACGATGAGAATAGTGAGAGTCATGGGAATTGCGGTAGAAGTCACCTGACCATTTCCTTTCCCCAGCTGAGACTATGGGGATGTGATTATGTGATGTAAGAAGGGCTAGTGAGCTGGGTGGCCAGAATACGAGGAGCAGGAAAAGGCTCAATAGGGATGTAAATGTATGCTCCATTCTAAAGTCTTTTGGGCTAGTTGGTGAGAAAGGAGTTTAAGTTGTGGGAGGGGCTTGGTGTGGTGCTTTAGTAAGAATGGTCCTAATCAAGCTGATAATGTTTCAGTTGCTTTGAAATAGGTGTGAAGATTCTCTCCTAGGTGTGAGGGTTTTGGTAAAGTACAATGTAACAAGTGCAGGTACAATGTAGCAACAATGGTTACAGATATTTGATAACACTCTTATTTGGCTGTTTAAATAAATATGGCGACAGGCTCCCCTCCGGAGGAGGAGGCCTTGGAGGATCCGCTCATTCAGGCGGTTAGGAGATTACAAAAGGTCTTCCCGGTCCATAGGATAGTCAGACAGATGATCCAAGCTGAATGGGACCAGCCTGAATCTGGGTTAAGGGGTGTTCGGTCTATGGCACGTTTGTATCCCTTGCCAGAAGGGGAGAGGGAGTTGCTTCGGTCTCCTAGGGTGGATGCTGCTGTTTCGGCAGTTACCAAGAAGATAACCATCCCGATGGAGGGTAGTGCAGCCCTCAAGGATGCTCAGGACAGGAAGGTCGACACTTTGCTGAAGCAAGCCTTTGACATTAGTGCCCTGGCGCTGCAGGCCTCGGTATGTGAGGCATGGGTAGCTCGGGCCTGTCTAAGGTGGTCTCAGCATCTCCAGCTGCCCAATGACCAGGCACATCGACAAGGGAAGCTGCCAGGATTGAGTCAGGGGCGGCCTACCTAGCTGATAGCCAATTTGATCTCATCAGGAACTTGGCTAAGAATATGGCTGCCATGGTAGCGGCTCACCGTTACCTTTGGCTCCGCAACTGGGCGGCAGATGGTTCTTCCAAGGCCTGCCTTAGCAAACTTCCCTTTAAGGGAAAGCTACTTTTCGGGGAGGAGCTGGACAAGTTAGTGAAGGAGCTAGGAGAGTCCAAGGGAGGCAGACTTCCTGAGGACAGTCCGAAGCAGAGTCGCAATCCCACTCCTGTGCGGTCTCAGGCTCAGGATCCCTGGAGGTTTCGATCAGCGCGTTCGACGCCCTTTCAGAGAGGACACTTCTTCTCTAGGGGGCAGGGTTTCCGTGGGTTTCGAGGGGCAGGGAGGTGCTTTGGACTGAGGAAGCCTCAATGAAGCGAGGTGGGCCTGGGTGGAGGTGCTTTCGGTGGGAGGACGTCTATGACAGTTCTTCCCCGCCTGGGCCCGAGTCACGTCAGATCAGTGGGTGTTGGAGATGGTTCGAGAAGGGTATGCTTGCAAGCCCAGTCCTTCCCTCATTCGTGCAGTCTCCTTGCGGTTCGCCGGCAACGACCGCTGCGGTGGAGGAAACTAACTCGGCTCCTGTTATTGGGAGCGGTCGTGCTGGTACCGGAAAATCAATGCGACTGTGGTCGATACTCCATTTATTTTGTGGTGCCAAAAAAGGAGGGCTCCTTTCGCCCCATTCTCGACCTCAAGCGGGTCAATCGTTGCCTCTGAGTCCCTCATTTTCGCATGGAAACTCTGAGGTCCGTGATAGTGGCAGTTCGTCAAGGTGAGTTTTTGACATCTCTCGACCTCACAGAGGCCTATTTGCATATTCCCGTCTGAGAGTCGCATCAACAATATCTGTGGTTTGGGACATTTTCAGTTTCAGGCCTTGCCGTTTGGCTTGGCGACGGCTCCCTTCACCTTTACAAAGGTGATGGTCATGGTGGCTGCAGTGCTATGCAAAGAAGGAATCTTCGTCCATCCGTATCTAGATGACTGGTTAATTCGGGCCAAGTCCAAGGGCGAGAGTCTAGAGGCAATGGCCAGAGTGGTCGAGCTTCTAAGAAGCTTAGGGTGGGTAATCAATATAGTGAAGAGCAGATTGGTACCCTCTCAAGAGATAGAGTATCTCGGAGCAAGGTTCGACACCAGCATGGGCAGAATCTTCTTGCCGCTCCAGAGGACAATGGAGCTCCGACGTCTGGTGCGCCAGTTCCTAGCCATGAAGGCGCCTATGGCCTGGCACTATCTTCAAGTGCTGGGGACCATGGCAGCGTTGATCGAGTTAGTGCCCTGGGCCAGGGCCCACATGCGACTGTTGCAGAGTCCCTTCTTCGCCATTGGTCCCATCAACATCAGCCCTTGTCCACAGTATCGACCTGTCCTCCAGCGACCAAGCGGGCCTTGCAGTGGTGGCTCTGCCCGGGGAATCTGGAGCAGGGCATGCCCCTCGAAGCAACCCAGTGGCTTCAGTTGACAACGGATGCCAGTCTGGTCGGTTGGGGGGCTCACTGTGAGGGTCACTTTGCCCAGGGTTGCTGGAACGCTCAGGAAGCCCAGTGGTCCATCAACAGATTGGAGATGCGGGAGGTGACTCTTGCTCTGAGAGCCTTCGAGCGCTGGCTCCATCAAAGCGATTCGGGTGCTGTTACAACATGACAATGGTGGCCTATATCAACCGCGGCACAAGCAGCCCTCTCCTGGAGGCGGAGTCGGACGTTCTGCTGAAATGGGCTGAAATGCATCTGCTGGCATCGTCAGCGCAGCATGTAGCCAGAGTAGAAAACGTCACGGCGGACTATCTGAGCAGGGTCAATGTGGATCACGGCGAATGGGAGCTCTGTCAGGAGGTGTTCGATCAGGTAGTCCGTCGATGGGGGCCTCCCATCATGGTCCTCATGGCTCGTTGGAGATCAGCCAAGGTGAGCAGAAGAAAGGAAAGGATGTCGGAGGGCCTGGATGCGCTGGTTCAGAAGTGGCCCTTCTGTATGTGTTCCCGCCATGGGCTCTTATAGGCAGGGTCCTCCAAAGAATAGAGGCCCACCAGTGGTGGGTAGTGCTGATAGCCCTGGACTGGCCATGTTGTCTGTGGTATGCCGATCTAATGCGGCTGGTGGCCAATCGACCCTGGCGCCTGCCGGTAAGGGACGACCTCTTGGTGCAAGGTCCCGTTCGGATGCCACAGGTGCATCGGTTCTCACTTACGGCCTGGCTATTGAAAGGGCAAGGCTCCGTAAGTGCGGATATTCCAGGGCAGTGATTCCGACTTTGCTAAACGCCAGGAAGCGGTCGACCTCCTTATCCTACGTGAGGGTCTGGTGCATTTTTGAGGCCTGGTGTGAGTCCCATGGTAAGAGACCTATGGCGGTTTCTGTCCCAGAAGTACTAGATTTTTTTACAGGCTGGTTTTGGGAAGGGTCTCCCTGCCAGCTCCTTGTGGGTGCAGTTGATGACGATTTCCTGCTACAGGGGCAAGGTGCAAGGTAAGTCATTAGGTGAACATCCAGATGTGAGTCGGTTCTTGAAGGTGGTGTGGTACCTGCGGCCTCAGCAGAGATTGTCGGTTCCTCCCTGGGACCTTAACCTAGTGTTGGATACACTAGCAGGAGATCCTTATGAGCCTGTGGACCGAGCCTCTTTGAAGGCATTGACGTTCAAGACAGTTTTTCTAGTTGCTATCTGTTCGGCTAGGCATATTTCGGAACTTCAGGCTTTGTCGTGTCGTCAGCCGTTCCTCACCTTCTTTAAGGAGAAGGTAGTTTTACGGACCGTACCTTCCTTTTTGCCCAAGGTAGTTTACCTTTCCACGTGAATCAGTCTGTTTCTCTGCCTGCTTTTGCCAAGATGGGGCAGGGGGCCAGCAATACGCGCCTGCGCCGTCTAGATGTGTGTAGGATTCTGAAGCGTTATCTGGATCGCACAACGGGTTCTGCAAATCTGAAAGGTTATTTGTGTTGTTTGGGGGTCCGCATAGGGGAGAGGCGGCAGCTAAGGCCTCCATTTCAAGGTTGATCAGGGAGGTCATTGCCGCAGCATACATTCAGAAGGGCAGGTCGGTGCTGAGGGGGCTCCGCGCGCACTCTACGTGAGCGCAAGTGGCCTCGTGGGCAGAATTTAGTTTGATTCCACCGCTGGATATTTGCAGAGCGGCTACTTGGTCTTCCCTGCACACTTTTGCTAAGCAGTACCATTTGGATGTGCAGGCAGCGGGAGATGCGCGGTTTGGGGGAGCGGTGCTTCGGTCCAGTCTTGCAGGCTCCTCCCATGCTTGAACTGCTCCAGTGGAAAGGGACTGGACTGGAGGGACACTTAGGAAAGAGTAATTAGTCCTTACCTGCTAATTAGCGTTCCTGAAGGAACTCCAGTCCAGTCCCTGATCCCGCCCAGTGTTTCTATTTTCAGGTGTTCAGGTCGCTGGCCTGAAGCCTTAGGTTTTAAGGAGCAAAGAGAGGTTCTGCAGGCACCTTGTAAGGGGGGCCGGCATTTGGTCAGCGTGATCTGCTCAAGTCCCTAGACTCTGGCATCGCTGTTTCAGGTAAACCACCTCCTCCTTCTAAGGGAGGCGGGAGGTTTTTGGGCATTCTAGTTTTTTTTCTTCGGTTACACAGTTTGTTGTGGTTTTTTGACTTAATTGTCTCTCCATTTAAGTTTGCTTTGTCAATAGAGTACTGGAGCTGGTGGGCGGTACCAGTGCTATTTATATCCCAGAGTCATCAAAAGATGATTGGCTCAGTCTCCAAGCTGCTGGAAGGGGAGCACAACCCAGTGAAAAGGGACTGGACTGGAGTTCCTTCAGGAATGCTAATTAGCAGGTAAGGACTAATTACTGTTTCATTCTGCTGCTCCTCACTATCTTTCCTCTCTTATTTATTTATTTAACATCTTTTATATACCGCTTTTCAATTTTATCAAAGTGGTTTACATTGCAACATAACAAAGGTTTATATAGAACGGTACAGTAGCAACTTTTTATACTGAACAGATAACAGTTTGAACTATTTACATTAAACAATTAATGGTTTCCTGTGTGTTGTCACAATAGTCTTACAACATCTTAAATGCTTGTGTGGGGTAGGGGCTTTTTGATTAGGAGACTTGTTGTGGATGGGGCTGCTGATTGGACATATTGTTTCTATGGTCACTTATCATGCCCTATATCCCCCCCCCCCCCCTCGGGAACTCTGCTGCTCTGACAGATCCCTTTTCTCTATGTCCTTCCCTGCCACTGCCAACTCCAGACTTCGTTCATTCCACTTTGCTGTTCCATATGTCTGGAATAAACTGCCTGAGTCAGTATGTCAGGCTCCTTCTGTAACCCTATTTAAATTCAGGCTAAGAGAGCCCACGTGACGCATGAGCGAGTGAGAACGCTTCTCAGCTCGCTCCGGGGCTGCCTCGATATTAATCGGCAAAAAATTGATCTTAGCCTTCAATAATCGGCCAGCAGAGTGATTAAATAGGTGGAGAAGTCTGGGTGGCCTCAAACGGGCGATAAGAGCAGTAAAGAAAATGCCCTTACTGGCAAGGAAAGACCGGGAGAAGGTTCAGAAACCTGGGGCCTCAACAGCTGCGTTATCACAGCCAGCATCGCCCAGTACTGAGAGCGCAGACTCAGCGACGGAGGAATTAGCAAGAGAGGTAGTGAAGCTGCTGGACCCCAAATTTGAAAAAGTTGGAGTCTGTGGGGGAGTCGCTTGCAGGTATGGAGCACAGAGTGGATGAAGTGGAGCACAGAATGGCGGCGATTGAGGATGAAGAAGGGAGGAGGTCTCGAGAAAATGAGGCACAATGTCTAAAAATTGAGGCCCTACTGGAAAAAGTCGATGACCTGGAAAACAGGTCGAGGAGGAACAAACTGCGAATAGTGGGAGTCCCTGAATCTACAACAGATCAAATGTTGCTACCGTTAATTGAAAAATGGCTACCCCAAGAACTGGGACTATGCGCCTTAGTCAGGGACATTAAAGTTGAGTGGGCTCATCGGATGGGAGCCAAAATGGAGTTGCAACAACGCCCTAGGGTGGTAATAGCCAGAGTGCTCAACTTTTACCATAAAGCTCAATTGCTCCAGGCATATCGGAGGAAGTGAGACTTATTTATTTATTTATTTAACTGCATTTATATCCCGCTTTTCACCGGGATTACTAGAGAACCACAGAATCCTGATTTTTCAGGATTACTCTGCAGCAGTCGCAGCAAAGAGGAAGGAGTTTACAGCAATCTGTGCGGCCTTATTCCAAAGAAAAGTGCGCTTTACATTAGCGTTCCCTGCAGTCCTGCGAGTGTCGAATGCGGGTCGGAGCCACGCGTTCAGCTCACCTGAGGCGGCAAAGAAATTCCTGTCGGAGTTGGACACAAAGGCATCGGACAAGGGAGTAGCGACGTGAAAGAACTAATGGCTACATTAGCCGAAGAGCACAAAAGCAATAAAGGGGTGTAAGCAGACCGGCGGACCCTTCGAACTTTGGAGGGAACTGTAGGTGGATGTAAGAGCCCAGTGTCCTAATGGACTTGATGCTGGGTCAGTTTTATTTGGTTAATGTTGAGTTGTTATGAATGCATCAACTAGTTGTGTGTGTGTATGTGTATTTTTGTGTTTAAAGTCATTGAACAGAGTTCAGATGCAGGGGAGAGAAGGGTGTGATGTTGAGGCAGCCCTGCAGCGCCGGTTGGGGGACTAATTCCTCAGCTAGGAGGTGCTGAGGGTAGGAAATGAGAACTTTGATCGAGCAAAGGGGGGGTAGAAGAGAGAGAGAGGAGGGGGAGATGAAGCGAGACCATGAAGAGTGGGAGGGGGAGGGGTGGGATGGGAGGGGGGAGGAGTAAACAAATAAAACGAGTGAAGAGACAGGATTTAGAGATGGCGTATTTAATGCTAAGACTCAAAGAAGAAGGAGGGGACCAAGCTAATTGGATGCTGCTGGGGGTTGAGGCTGGGCAACCTCGAGCAAAACTGAAAATGCTAGGTAGGGCAGTTGTGAGAAATAATAATGATATGTGGCATCAATGAGACCCCAGACACGTATTATCACCTGGAATGTAGGGGCATGAGTACTCCCATAAAACGTACAAAAGTTTTGCAAACGCTGAGAAAAGGGAAAGCCCAAGTGGCCCTTTTGCAAGAGACCCATCTGAATGCCAAAGAGCATGCTAAGCTGAAGAGGGACTAGGTGTGTCAAGTGTACGCGACATCGGGGGGGGGGGGTAGAAAGAGGGGGGTAGTGATACTAGTAAAAAAAAGGGATCCAGGTAGAGGTATTAAGAGAGGAGATGGACCCATTGAGGAGGTTTATTTTCCTGCACGCGCGATTGAATAGAGAAGACAACCTTTTGGGCAACATATATGCACCAAATGTATATGAACATAAATTCTTCCAGAACTTGCTGCGGAAAATTGAAATGGTGCCGAAAGTCTCGATAGTGCTGGCAGGGGACTTTAATTGCCCACATGACCCAGAGCTAGACTAATCTAACTCACGAGGTGGAGGAGGGTGGAATAAGAGAGGAGTGAGCTATCTGTGTCAAATAGGAGGTTTGTTAGATGTCTGGAGAACATTACATGAAGGGGAAAGGGATTACACGCATCTGTCGAGAGTCCATCAAACATGGTCGAGAATTGATTATGTACTGGTCTCCAAAAAAGATTTTGGGAAGGTGCTTAATGCAGAGATTGAACCAATTGTAGTGTCTGATCATGCAGTGGTGAGGGTAGAATGGAGAGGAATAGAGTCTAGACACTATAGATGGTCATTTCCTTGACATATGTGAAAAAATTTGGAATTTCAGAAATTCTTAGAACAGAAATGGGAGGAGTACTTAGGATATAATGAGGAATGTACTGAATCGGTGGCACTCTTGTGGGAAGCGGGAAAGGCGGTGATGCGGGGGCATGTGATTACATATGTAGCAAGAGAAAAGAAAAACATTAATGACGGTATATTACAGTTGACACAAGAGCTACAAGAACTGAAGAAGGTGACCTTAGAGCGTCCTGCAGGGGGAACATTGCAGAGCTACTTGGAGGCCCAAAGGAAATTAAGCAACTTGTTGCAAGATATGATATGCAATATTATAGGCACCAATTTTTTCGTTATGGAAACCGCTCGGGTAGGCTTTTAGCACGATTAGTGAAAGAGTGGGGGAGCGCTAGACTGATAGCGACCATCCAGGATAAAGAGGGGACTAAGCAACATGAGGCATAGAAAGTGGCTGAGGTCTTTAGGCAATTTTATAAAAGGCTGTATACTCCAGAGGAGGAAGATAGAGAACAGGAAAAAATCTTTTTAGATAAGATCCAATTACCACAGTTGACCCAGCAGGACTTATTAGAGCTAAATCAGCCTATTTCCGGTGGGGAAATTCAGAAAATTATTAGAGCAGGAAAGCCTCGCAAGGCACTGGGGCCAGATGGATACGGATCAGAATTCTATAAGATGCTGGAGCCTCGGGTGGCTCCCACGTTGGCGGCCCTGTATGCAGAGGCACTGGAGGCTAAGGGTTTCCCGAGAGATATGCGGATGGCCTCCATCTCCCTTATACATAAAGCGGGCAAGGATCCGGAGGACCCAGTCTCCTATAGGCTTATTTCACTAATAAATTATGATCTGAAGATTTTGGCCTCCATTATGGCGGAAAGACTACAAGCTCTTCTCCCGAGATTAGTAGGCTCCCATCAGTCCAGGTTTGTACGAGGGAGGGAAGCGTCCCTGGATATAAACAGAGTAATACTGGGGATGGAGAGATGCGTGCAGAAGGGAACCCCATTACACCTAGTCAGCCTGGATGCCGAAAAGGCATTTGATAGAGTCTCATGGGAGTACATGTTCAAAGTGTTATACAGGTTTGGTTTTGCAGGGGCATTTGTAGGATGGGTGAGGGCACTATACACGGACCCCCTGGCATACATAGCAGTAGAGGGAGAGAACTCAGAATCTTTTACATTACAAAGAGGGACAAGGCAAGGATGCCCCCTATCACCTTTACTGTTTGTGCTCCAGTTGGAACCCTTGTTAACAACTTTATTGCAGTTGGAAGAGATACAGGGGATAACGTGGAAAAAGGGGGGAATAAAAATTAGTGCTTTTGCGGATGATATGTTATTATGCCTGACGAACCCCCAGAGGTCATTGGAGCTGGCGCTACAGCAGATTGAGAAATTTGGAACTTTCTCTAGATTGAAAATAAATAGAGCCAAGTCTTTGGCGTTGGATGCTGGGGGATGTGTACGCAAACAATGGAAGGGTGCTTTTCCCTTAGTATGGGCCGGCGGGCAGATTCGATACTTAGGCATTCAAATTCCAGAAAGGATCGCTCAGCTATATAATGTTAATATAAAGCCTATGATGGAACGGACGATAGAATGGTTAAAAAATGGCGGGAGCTATCTATTTCATTGAAAGGCCGAATAGCACTTCTCAACATGGTGGAGGCCCCCAGGTGGATATACATGTTATGGCACATTTCACTATTAGTATTGAGAAAGGATGTACAAACCTTTCAGGGCCATATCTCCAGATTTTTGTGGAAAGGGCGTAATGCTCGTATTGCGATGGAGATGTTGATGAAACCTGCGGAAGAAGGCGGGGCTGGTTTGTGGTCAATACGAGCTTACAGTTTGGTTTGTTTAACTAGATCCTTACGAGATCTAATAGAGGGCATGACAGAAATTATGCCGATAGAACTAATTGATGATATGTCGGGACTGCAACATAGTGTGTGTCTGCTGCACAGAGATTAGGGTGAACTACCGCCAATTTGGAGGGACTCGGTGTATTTACAAGCCCTTAGGCAAGCATGGAAAGTACTTTGCTCCCACAAGAACATTGACTAGAAAATATCAGACTGCCTTCCATTGACAGGAAATGTAGACTTCAAGCCGGGACTGCAAGGGCCGATAGCTGCGAAATGGGCCCAGAGTGGTTTGCACTACATAGGATATTTGAGAATTCAATGGGTAGGAGAGATGGATTCTTGCATCTCATTGAGAGACAGATACCGGTTGGATCCTCATGAATTTTACCTGTACCTGCAAGTATGGCATTATGTGAGAAGTATACAAGCACAAAACAGTCTATTATTAAGCGGGAACGGAATGATAGATCTTTTTAGAGCCCTAGAGGGGAAGATTAAGGTACAGGGGCTATGGAAGGAATTATGTCCTGGGGGAGATAAAAAAGGACTGGAGTCTTTAGCGAGGAAGTGGCAAAACGATAAAATGCCAGCAGGATCAGTAGAGAGTCTACAAAGAGCCTTCAAAACAATAAAGGATGTTACAGAGTCCATACAAATGCAAGAAATACAGTATAAGTTTTTGTGGCGAGCCTATGTACATGATGTGTGGGCAGCACGGGAAGGCTTGACCTCGACAGATGTATGTAAACTCTGTGGGAAAGAAAAGGGCTCCTTAGCTCATAGTTTTTGGTTCTGTAACTGTATTCAAGGTTTTTGGGAGGAAACAGGGGCAAAATTAAGTGGTTGGGTAGCATGTCAACTGGAGATGACACCAGAGTGGTGTCTTTTTGGGTCATATGAGGCAGAGACTCATATGATAAGCTATAAGCGGAAGTTGTGTGAAAAAGGATTGCTAGTAGCAAAGCAATTTATTTATTTAACTGTATTTCTATACCGCCTTATCATACAATCAAGGCGGTGTAAATAACAATGCATATTGAGGCACTGGGTGGGAGAAAAGGCACCAACAATAGGGGAGTGGCTACAGTTAATGTCGGAGCTAATGAATATGGAACAGCCCACAGCGCAAATATTGGGGGGAAATGCCAGTGAAATGTGTACACGAGTCTGGTCCCCAGTCCATAGTCTAAGGTTAAGCTGAAATGTGCGTCCAGAGCCCGCTGGATGAGGGATGAAAGGGGGTTCCCTGTCTCAGCGTTGAGAATCTGAAGATTTGAAAGGGTATGTGAAAGGGTATCGGGAGGGGGAGGGAAACAGAGGAGCGCATGTGGAAGGGAACAAAGGGGAGGGGTAGGGAGCGGGTGAAATGAGTGCATGGGTGTATGAGTGAGTGAGGGGCAGAGGTAGGCTGGGGGAAGCAATAGGCTGCTGTTGCAATGCAGGGATAGTTACAGGTATCGGGGCTAGAAGGTGGCTGATTATTGGAATATTGGTTAAGAGTATTAATCTGGGCAACGAAGTATTGTGCCAGCTAACAGTAAGGATTGATTGAAGATGGCTATATAGATAGAGAATGAGATAGGCTAGCAATACCACATCTTGATAAGGAAACCTGCGTGAGTCAGGAGCTGGGAAAACAATGCAAAGAATGACAGGTACGGCATGTGAAACTACACTGCAGTGATTAAACTGTGGGGTCACAGATGCCAAGGAGGTAGTGGGGATGGGGGAATCTTGGTATGTAGGTTTGATGATTGTTGTTCAAAAATTTGTGGTGTTCAAAATTTATAAATTGTTAGATTATCATTAGGGGCGAGTACTGTATGTCTAGCCTGTAGTAGAATAAGTTATTGAGCGATGGCTGTGATCATCTGAAATGCTATTTGGAAAATGTGATGTAACATCATTTATGTTTTGTATTTTAACAGCAGGTGTGGTGAAAAATAATAAAAACCAATTTCCATAAATTCAGGCTAAAAATCCACCTCTTTGAGACTACTTTTGGATCCTGATCCCTCATAACCTATTTGTACCTTGTCATTCCCCTAGCTTTCCCCTAGTCTCCACTTGTCATATGGTCTTCCTTAATTAGATTGTAAGCTCTGTCGAACAGGGACTCTCTTACTTATACATGTACACAATGTGAATGCCTTGTAGCGCTATACAAATAATTAGTAGTAGTAGTATACATTAAAAGCATTGTAAGACCCATTATTCCCCCTCCTCTTTACCCCTGACCCAACCCCAACCCCAACACCTCACCACCCCATGATCCTCCTCATCTGTCATAAACGATCGGATCATTCCACACCCCTACCACCAATGTTAATCCCTCTATCCAAAACGCCAAACATTTAGAAGTCTTCTGGAAAGTGTAGTAATGTATTTTTTGATGCAATTCAAGTGGCATTAAATTCCAGAAACATGGCCCATGAACCACAAAAGCTCTCCATGATGCAGATATAATCAGTACATCATATTGATCTCTGTCCAGGGCATCAAGTGAGGAGTCCAAAAAGGTGCTTATTTGAAGCCTATTTTCTAAAGGCAACATAGGCGCCTATATATCTTTATAAAATAACCACCCAGAATTAGTCCTAATAGTGCACAAATGCTGATGCACAAATTTACACCTGCACTGAAAAATATGTAAATGTGTTTGTGGACTGTATGCATATACCCCTGGTATTTTATAAACTATGTCAGTACATTGCAACTCCACTCTGTTTCGCCCCCAACTATGCCTCTCGGGATACCTACATGCAGATCATGATAAATTAGTATACACTTTCCATGAGCATACTCTGCACACATGTGGTCACACAATTTTAGCCCCTTTCTGCATGTAAATCAGGCTTTATATGCAAAATGTTTTAGAAAATTAGCCCCTTAAAAATTAAAGTGAAATCCCCAAATTGAGTCAATATATTTATTGGAAATTCTGAATCTTTACTGGGCCTGAATTTTAGGAATTATGGACCCAATATTCTACTAGGCAGGCTATGCACTGCTACAAGACATAGCCCTGCCCGCTCACCCCTAACTTCAGATATTTAATGCTGTGGCGGTGGCATTGAATACCCGGGTTTGCTGCTGAGTGGATTCACCCACATAGCCTAACCAGGACTGGCAATATCACACCGCTAACTGGTTAGCATCCGCGGCCAAAACTAGGTGAGCGAAAAGCCTCCGCTCCGCCCCCAATACCCTCCGCATTTAAGGCATTTATACGGTTTACTAGGCTGTAAACTGTGTAAATACCTTTTGAATATAGGGCCCTATACCTTTTGAGCTTCAAAATATGTGAAATGTTGTTGGCTCACTAAATACTCATCTTTAAGCATTCCTCTTAAGATACACTTAGAATGGCTGCAGGTCTTTACATTCATTAGTATGCATTTGGTTTGTTAGTACGACTTAATCTAAGAGCACACACAATCAATTTAGCACATGCTAATTTTCAGATTAATTTCCATAAAATTGATTTGCATGCTTTAAATTTTCTTTCATGTTAACATGTGAAACAAACTGAAAAAATCTGTAAACAAACCAAACATTTTTTCTTTATGTTCTCCCTAAATAGCTACCTGAATACAGCTTGAATGATGTGTAAAAAATACAAACCTATGTTGTGCATCTGGTCACTTATAAGTATTGTTTACTTTTCTATTCTTTATTTTTTTTTATATTTCTTTACATTTCTAAACTGTTGTTAGTATATTGCTCTTTTATTCAATCCAGTCCAGATTTTGCTCTCTCTAATCTTATCATTCTGTTTCCTTTTGTATTTTTTCTTCTTGTCCTTTAAATTTAACGTGTATAATTATTCTAATTATATTTTTTGCATTGTCTTTATAGTCTGGAATATTTTCATTGTTTTGTTTTTACCTTTGTTCATAATACGCTTTGATGTACTGATTTCCATTGGCTGTTTTGTTTTCCTTTAAAATTTCTCAAGCCAATTTGCCCTTTCTTCATTCTTTTTTTTCAGTCCATTTTTACTCCCAGTTTTTCACTCATATTTTGTTATTCCCTCTGTTTTGTTTTTCTTTTGAGAACAGAATACTGAATTGTAATTGCATATTTAACACCAAGATCTGCAATGACCTCACAAAGTGATACAAGGCGGCTTTTACATGAATGGATGAGTGGCTGCTCCGGTTGGTCTGTGGTGGCCAAGATCTTCCCAGCATGTCAGTAATGTCAGACTGAATTATGGTTCACTCCTATGATATGATAGCACAGACTCCCTCTGTAACGGGCAGATGGCATCTTGTATATTTGCTTTCTTGTGATGCCAGCACAGTTTTTAAAAACAATCAGTCCTGGTTAATTTGTAGCTCATTCAGTTGATTGGTATGCATAAAACATTATTGGTAAAACCCTTGCAGTGTCCGAGTTAAGCCAATCACTGTAGTTGATTGCAAGCTTTGCTAATCTGGATAAAAAATGAGTGGAGCGTCTTTATTGCATTGACTAGATGTGAGTGAAGTGTTGAGTTTGAATGTGAAAGATATAGCAGAGGTTGCTTTAAACCACGTGCCTTGCTGCTGTGATGTTCTGTTAGTGACCGGCCTAGAGTTGGATAAAGATATTGAAATCCATTAAGACACTTAGGGGCCCTTTTACTAAATGCCACTAACTGGTTAATGTGCATTTTAGCATGCAATGACAGGCTACAATGAACATGAACGTGGGGGCATGCCAGCTACAAACTGACAGTCACACACTAATGTGGAGAGTGGGCGGGTTAGGGGTGGAGAGCACATTAGCGTGCAGTCACCATCAATGTGTCAGTTAGCACGAGTGCACCCGATGATTCCTTTATGGGTAATGCTAGGTGCACCGATGTTAATTGCACTGCACGTTACCATACACATTCACTTGTTAACTGCAGGGAACAGGCTGGTGACACCCTTGATGCTTAATGCAGAGGCTCTGCACTTAACGCTCATTAAAAATGCATGTTAAGTGCAAAACCTTAGTGGAATTTAGTAAGAGGGCCCCGTAAATAGTTGCAATCTTTGTATACTGTAAATGCTTATGTATTCATTTATGAAGATCTCTCTTTTATAGACTAATTTTTTTATTAGTTTTATTTTAACCCCAGACTCAAATCAGGGATAGTTTAGGATTTCTGGGGAGAGAGGTTTGACTCCCATCTTCTTTCCTTCCAGATGGGCTCTTGACAATCCATGTCGTTTGATTTAGCTCTTCATTTTAAATTTCTAGCCCACTGAATTCTGGTGCTAGCAGTTTTGCTGTTTTGAGAATACAAAATGTCACATTGCTTTGGGATGGGAATTAAAAAGGACGTCTCTCTCTTCCCTGATGGCCAGAGCCATCTGGTAAGTTTCGATAAAGTTCAGCATTCTGTGACTAGGGCCAAACCATATGGGTCCCTGGGGCATGAACCAGATGCTCATCTTTTAAGCACTGTGCTGAGTTTTCCCCCTTTCAGAGCACATCGCCTATGTAGCATCAGAAACCTAGCATTAATTTGTGCCCAGTTTTCCTTATTTATTAAACATACATTACCTATCAGTTGTGGGATGTGCTATATCCTTTTGCGAAAACCCCCCAACAGCCCTCGTTTTCCCAAACGTGATTGCATATTGTGGCCACTGCTAGCCGTGCTTAGCTGAAACTAAATTTGCACAATAACTTCTTGGTTAAGTTCTATGAAATGCATGCTGGCTTTTAAAATCCTTACAGCCCCTTTTACTGAAGCCCGCAAAGGACTTGCAAAGAACGCAAATGCACATTCATTGCACAGCCTCCGCCTTAAGCGTGTCGGGCATGACCAGTATATTCCCAGCAGCTAATGTGCGATGGGCCACTTGAATGTGCGCTCCGCTAAGGCGAGTTCATGTAATGACTCCCAAAGCGGAGTCATTAGGTGAACCCACATCAAGGGTCACGGGGATGTGCTCTTCATGCCCACTGTTTGCCCATTCCCTGTCCCATCCTGCCATCGTCGATTAACATGTGTTTTAGTATGTGGTGGCAGGCGTGCTCTCTCATTAGTGTCCTCAGTTACCAGTTGCCACACATTAAAATGCACATTGACTAACTAACAGGCTTTAGTGAAAGGGACCTTCAGAAAGAACCCAAAAATCTTAGCAACCGTTGTTTGCTAAAATTCTAATATCCCGATTATACTTTTACTGCCCCTCTAATCATCCTTATATGTGTGTTCAGAAGCGTCTCCACTCCTGAGTTCTCAGTCGGCTTATTTTCTTATTCAACCAATTTATGTCCCGTCTGTCTGTCTATACTAGGCAGGCTACAAGTGAACATCTGAAATGTTGTAGCTAATGTTAACTTTAGCCTCTGAAATGTTGTGGCTAATGTTAACTTTTAGCCCTCTGTCTGTATAAAAAATTGTTGTCTGCAGTGCTTTCGACCCCTCTTGCTCCTTCCCAGAAGGGTACTGGGAGTGCTGCTCGAAAAAGAAAAATACTAGTACTATATACCATCTACCGAACCCCTGCAAGTTTAGGCAGATGGTAGGAATAAAGACCTTCCAGTTTCAGTCAGAAGACCATACCATAGATCAAAATAAACATTAATATTCATTTGCAGAATATTCAATACAGGCCAAGTTAAGCAAATGAATTATTGATCATTTCCACAGCATAAAAGTAAAACCAAGAGTCCTGCCATAAGTTTATTTATATGAAATGTGATTCTCTGTATTTGGACTCTTTACACTTTGCTTATGGGTGTGCTGCCACCTGCTGACTTTTTTCAGGAAACTGTGTCAACATCCTAAGGGTTCCTCTTGGGGCATTTTTTCCAAATGACTTAGTTTTGCGCATACCATGACAGTAATGAACTTCATTCCTAAGATAGGATATATGGATTAAGAACTTGTCAGGTGCAGTTGGAAATTCCTCTTAATCAGGATTGTGGTTTCAAAACAAGGGGAAATATTTCTGTATCTTTCTGCCAGCTTTTCTTGGTCTCTAACTGCATTTCTTGGTACTTGGGCTGTATAATCTTTACTTTAATTAGATAAGCTGCCAAGAATTGTATGGGCAATATTCTTTATTTTCCCCCGGCACTCTGAAGGGCTTGCAGATCAGTCTTACCTGCCTTTCTCTCCAGAACCTTAAGAAGGCATTGCGTTGTACCCTGCAGTTTAGCAGAGGAAAATATTTCAAGGAGGACTCCTAATTGTTTAATGCAAAGACTGTGTGGCAGCTAATCTTTTTCCTATTCTATCTTCCAATAAATTGTATGGACGTCTATAAGCATAATGGCTAAAGTAATGGGTTAGGAATAGGGTGGCCAGGGTTCAAATACCAGTGTGGACCTTTGTTATCTTACTGTAGGCTAGTCACTTAATTCTCCGTCATCTCTACACCATTTGGATGTTTTAAGGCCACAACAAGCACTTTCTGATGCCTGTAAACCTGGTGTAAAAGAGAAGGATTTAGATATATAGGCAACTGGGCTGTACTGTGTTGATGGAGTGCATCTTTATGAGGCAGGAAAAATTATCCTAAGTGAAAAAGTCAGGCAATACGTGGACAAGAATTTCAACTAGGGAAAAGGGGTGATGGATGGTAAAAAAAATAAATAAAAAGTTCAGGATGTCACTCCCAGCAAGCACATAATAACGTTGGAAATAGTCATCATATTAACCCACACATCATTGATAAGATGGAAGAGGAGTCTGGAATAAAATTCATCCAAAATACAAGCAAGCCAACCAACAAATGCTGGAAGGCAGTGAGCACAACTGTTCAAAGCCTAGCCACCAAAGTTCTGACCTGGAAGCCCTGATGGTAGAAATGGACATAGACATTGTGGCAACTGCAGAAACCTGGTTTAATGAGTCGTATGAATGGGATATAGCCATAGCTGGCTAGAATTTATTTAGAAGAGACATAGAAGGCAGAAAAGGAGGAGGAGTAGCTCTTTATGGCAAAAGCAATATTAAAGCTGCTGAAATACAAGAGACATGGGGAAAAGAAGAAGCACTATGGATTGTGCTAGAAAGAGGAGATGGCACTGTCATCCATACAGGTGTAGCCTATAGGCCTCTAACTCAAACTGAGGAAATGGATAGAAACTTGATCATTGATATTACAGTGGTAGTTATGAAGGGAGAAGTGATCATATTGGGTGACTATAATCCACCAGATGTGGATTAGAGTATTCCTTCTGCAAATCTGGAAAGAAGTAAAAAGATTGTGGTTGCTCTCCAAGAAGCATTGCTCAGACAATTGGTGATGGAACCAAGCAGGGAATGTTTGATGCTGGATTTAGTACTCGCCAATGGAGATAGTGTGTCGAATGTCCGGGTGGGTGCCCATGTGAGCAGCAGTGATCATCACACAGTGTGGTTTGAGGTAAAAGCCAAGGCAGAGTCCAATCACAGCAAACTCAAAAGTCCTAGACTTCAAAAACGCTGACTTATAAATGGCAAAGTTCCTGAAGGAGAAGTTGGCAGAGAAGTGGAATTACATTGGGCTAAACTAAAAGAGGCAATAGATGGGGGAAACTGATATATATATATATATATATACACAGTATATAAGGAAGGTTTCCTTTTCCTCTTGTTTTTATTTACTTATTTGGCTCACCAAAGAAGTGGCTGCACAAATAAAGGCAAAAAACACAGCTTTCACAAAATTCAGAAGATCACAAAAAGAGGAACACAGAAAAGAATACAGGATAAAGCTAAAAGAGACAAAGAGAGAAATAAGGATAGCAAAAGCAAAGGCAGAAGAAAAGATGACTAAAGATGTGAATCGTGGAGAAAACCTTTTTCAGGTATATTCGGGGAAAAGAGGAAGATCAGAACTGGAATTGCAAGACTCAAAAGTGCTGAGGACAGATTTGTGGAAAGTGACATTGAAAAAGCGAAAATGCTGAACAAATACTTCTGTTCTGTATTCATGAAACAAAATCCTGGAGAAGGACTACGTCTGATTGACAAATATACAAATGGAAATGGAGTAGATACCACACCATTCACAGAAGATGATGTTTTTGAACAGCTTGTAAAACTGAAAGTGGCCAAGGCCATGGGACCGGATGCGATACATCCCAGGAAAGAGCTCAGAGAGGTTCTGGCAGGACCTTTAAAGAATGTTTTTAATAGATCCTTGGAGACGGGAGAGGTTCCAAAGGACTGGAGAAGGGCTGATGTGGTACCTCTCTTCACAAAAGTGGTAATAGGGAAGATGTGACAAACTATAGGCCGTTAAGCCTTACCTCTGTTGTGGGAAAAGAAATGGAGGTGCTCTTGAAAGAAAGAAAAGTGGACCTTCTGGAAACCAATGGATTGCATGATCTGAGGCAACATGGTTTTACGAGGGGATGATCGTGCCAAACAAATTTGATTGAGTTCTTTGACTGGGTGACCAGAGAACTAGATCAAGGGCATGCGAAAGATGTGATATACCTCTATTTCAGAAAAGCCTTTTAAACTGTTTATCATAGGAGGGTTATCAATAAACTGAGGAGTGTAGGTATAGGTCCCAAAGTGGTGAACTGGATTAGAAATTGGTTGACTGACAGACAATAGAAGGTGATGTTAAACAGAACTCACTCAGAAGAAAGGAAGATGCGTAGTGGCATGCCTCAAATATTGGTCCTGGGATTGATCCTGTTCAATGTATTTGTTAGTGATATTAAGGAAGAACTGAATGGAAAATTCTCCCTTTTTGCAGATGACATGAGAATTTGCAACAGAATGGTGGACACTTCTGAGAGATTGGGCAACATGAGGAAATATATACAAACATTAGAAGAATGGTGCAATGCTTGATAGTTAAGATTTAATATTAGAAGTGCAGTGTTTTGCACTTGAGATGCAGAAATCCAAAGGAACTGTATGCAATAGGGGACGAGAGGTTGATGTGCACCAGACTAAGAGCAGGACCTAGGAGTGATAGTGTCTGAGGATCTCAATGTGGCGAAACAATGCAACAAGGTGGTAGCCAAAGCCAGAAGCGTGCTGAGCTGCATATAGAGAGGAATAACCAGCAGAAAGAAGGGAGGTATTAATGCCTCTGTACAAGTCATTGGTGAGGCTTCACTTGGAGTATTGTGATCAGTTTTGGAGACTATATCTCACAAAGGATATAAAAAAAATTGAAATGGTTCAGAGGAAGGCTAACAGAATGATTTGAGGTCTGCGCTAGAAGATGAATGAGAAGAGACTTGAAGAACTAAATATGTATACCCTAGAGGAGAGGAGGGACAAGGGAAGATACGATACAGATCTTTAAATACTTAAAGGGTATTAATGAACAAAGAAACCTTCTTCAAAGAAGGGGAAGCTGTAAAACTAAAGAGCATACGATGATGCTGCAAGGCGGTAAACTTAAAAGCAACATTAGGAAATACTTTCTCACTGAAAGGGTGGTGGATGCTTGGAATGTCCTCCTGATGGAGGTGGTGGGGCAAATACAGTGACAAAATTCAAAATGGCATGGGACAGACTCAGTGAATCCCTTTATAGCAAGAGGATGAAATCAAAGCATGCTTAAATATTTTTTATTCTTCAGTAAATAGAGGGAGGCTGACCTTCACGGAGCATCAGGTACAACCCTAAACACAGGTATAGAGGAGGGGGTCACCTGCACAGACAGCAGTTGCAACCACTCTAGCCACCTTACTGGGCAGACTATTATTTTTATTAAAGACTTATAAAGTGCCGCAACATACGAAGTGCTGTACAAACATAGAAGAGAGACAGTCCCTACTCATCAGAGCTCACAATCTAATAAGACAGATGTGTGTCTGCAAAATTCACGCCGAAACTCCTGTCCCCTGACCAAAAAGAAGATTGACTGTAGCCAGGGAGTTATTGGAATGCGTTGAAAATGACACAGATTCCATCAAAAAGATTATTAATGGTGATGAACCTTGAGTTTATGGTTATGACCTGGAAACTAAGGCTCAGTCCTCACAATGGAAGACTCTAGACTCTCCCAGACCCAAGAAAGCCTGTCAGATGTGGAGCAATGTCAAGATCATGCTCCCAGTTTTCTTTGATTACGAGGATATTGTTCATCATGAGTATGCTCCAAAAAGGCCAAACCATCATTAAGGAGTACTGTGTCCAAGTTCTGACTCGTTGGAAAAATGCAGTTTCTTGTAAGAGGCCAGAGTTGCACAGAAATGGTGAATGGTTGCTTCATCACGATAATGCCCCAGCTTATGCATCACATCTTGTCCAGCAGTTCTTGGCCAACACCAAATCGAGCAAGTCTGTCACCCTCCGTACTCACCTGACCTCACACCCGGTGACTTTTTCTTATTTCCAAAACTGAAATTACCACTGAAAGGAAGGAGATTCGATGACTTGGAGACCATTACTTGATAGATAGATAAATAAAATAAATTAAGCTAAATTTGACACAGCAACTTCACAGTATAACAAAAGGGGCATTTCAAAATTGTTTCCAGCAGTGGCAGGAATGCTGGAGGAAGTGTGTTTTATCAGAAAGAGACTACTCTGAAGAAGACTGAGTGCAGTAACTGTCAGTGTTATACTTCTTGTGTTATTATACGAGTCTTGAAACTTTTGGATCACACCTCGTACTTCATCTAGTGTTCTTCCCCCATCAAGCTCTGTGTCAAAGATATTAATCAGATTTGTTTGAGAAGACTCATCTCTAGTAATCCTGTAATCCATAGGTTTCCAGAAACTACACTCTCCCCTGTTAGTGGCAGCTCTATTAATTGATTCAATATGGAGGTCATTGTAACACCTGTAGTTCTGAGATTCCTCCTTACTTCTGTTTTAGTGAGCCACATCTCCCCATCTCTAGTCTTCTGAAACCAGTCCTGACTAGGTTTGCCAACTTTTTGAACGAGAAATACCCGTCACTTACGGCTAGCCATGCCTCGTCCATGCTCCGCCCATTCCCGCCCCACTCACAAAAAATAACTGCAGAGGGCAAAGGTGCAGACTAACCTTTTGAAAGAGAAAAACCTGACACCTTCCTTCTATGCCTCTCCCTTGCTATACCCCTCTTCCTTCCCACCACTCCCCCTCTACTTTGACTATGTTAATCTTGAATTCAGCTACACAACCAAGATATGTCAAATATATTTTTGAAATTTCTTATTAATTTCTAACACACATACAACAGCAAAAACCCTCTGTCCTGCTTTGACAAGGAAAGTACAATATATGTAGTATTCTAATTCTGGGAATCACTTATGTTCATGCCAGCGAATTCAGACTATCCTGAATGTCCACCACACACATGCACTCTTCCCTACTGGCATCAATCTTTTATCTCACACTCGAAAGAACCAACCTCCCTCGAGCTTCAGCTCCCAAAGCCGTGGTAGTCAACTTCATACCCAGACCTTAAAGCCGCCAACCTCACACTAGAAAACAATCCCAACATTTTAGAGATCTCTACACAGAAACTGCATGCTAACAGAATGCTGAACCTCAGTAATCCATATAAATCACAGACAGACCCTCACCACATACAAAAACAAATGACCACAAATTAGAAATAGAAAAACGATAATTGAACTGGGATCTCCAGGAAGTCAAACTCTGCATTTATGACAACACCGGAGAAATTAAAAATGAAATACTTTTTTCCTACTATTGTTGTTTGGGCATTTTATGTTTTTCAGTTACAATGCCCTAGTCTCTCTTCTGCTACTCTTTCTTCTTTTAACCCTCTTTCCAGTGTCTGCTGTCCATTTGCATTTCTCCTTGCTCCTGTCTTCTTCCATTCCCTCTCTATGTCTGTCTCTGACATAATGATCCTTCCCTTTTATCTCCTTCCTCCACTTCTTACTTTACTACTTCTCCATCCACTCAAATTTCACCGTCTGTCTACCCAGAGCCCAGCATCTCTCTCTGTCCACCCCACAACCTCTCTGTCTACCACTTAGAGTCCAAATAAGTTACATAATACAAATAACAAACATTTACAGAACAAAGTAAGCAAATGTTGATAGATAGGGTAAGACAGGAACGGAAAGCAATAGTGAAGAGATGGGATTTTAGTCTGGACTTGAAAATGGCCAGGGAGGACGCCTGGCGCACAGAGATAGGAAGACTATTCCAAGCAAAGGGTGCTGCCAGTTGGAAAGAGTGAAGTCTGGAATTGGCAGTACGAGTAAAGGGCACAGATAAATGAAGACTATTAGAAGAGCGAAGCAACCGAGAGGGGGTGTAAGGAGAGATGAGAGATGAAAAGTACTGGGGGGCAGAAGAGTGAATACATTTATAGGTCAGGAGGAGAAGTTTAAATTGGATACAGAGACGGATGGGAAGCCAATGAAGCGACATGAGGAGAGGAGTGATGTGGAAAAAACGAGACTGGCGGAAAATGAGTCGAGCAGCGGAATGTTGAATTGACTGAAGAGGAAAGAGGTGGCTTGCAGGGAGGCCGACAAGGAGAACGTTACAATTATCAAGACGGGAGGTGATTAAGGAGTGGACAATCAATTTAGTGGTGTCAACAGAGAGGAAAGGGCAAATTTTGGAAATATTGTATAGAAAGAAACAACAAGTTTTAGCAATGAGCTGGACATGTGAAGAGAAAGAGAGAGAGGAATCGAAGATAACACCAAGGTTACGTGCTGAAGAAACAGGGAGGAGTACAGAGTTATCAGCAGAGAGAGAGAAAGGGGAAAGAGGAGGGGAAGCATTCAGGGGAAAGATAAGAAGCTCAGTTTTGGCCATGTTCAGTTTTAAGCGGCGGTGGGACATCCAGGCAGCAATGTCAGAGAGGCAGAGTGAGATCTTAGACTGGATATCAGGAGAGATAACAGGTGCAGAAAGATAGATTTGAGAGTCATCGGCATAGAGATGATAGTGAAAGCCATGGGAAGAGATAAGGGTGCCAAGGGATTGGGTATAGAGAGAGAAGAAGAGTGGACCTAAGACGGAATCCTGAGGAACTCCTACGGGTAGTGGGGTTGAAGAGGAGGAGGAGCCATCAAAGCACACACTGAAAGAGCGATGGGATAGATAGGAAGAGAACCAAGATAGTACAGAGTCTTTGAATCCAAGTGAGGATAGGGTGATAAGAAGAAGGTTATGGTCAACAGTATCGAAGGCAGCAGAGAGATCAAGAAGAGTGAGGACAGAGTAAACGCCTTTGGACTTTGCCAAGAACAAATCATTCGAGACCTTAGTAAGAGCAGTTTCAGTGGAGTGTAGGGGACGGAAGCCGGATTGTAAAGGATCCAACAGGGTATGAGAGGAGAGGAAATCAAGACAACGGTGATAGACTGCATGCTCAAGTAGTTTAGAGACGAAAGGAAGGAGAGAGATGGGATGATAGTTAGGACAAGTGGGATCAAGTGAAGGTTTTTTGAGGAGGGGTGTAACCACAGCATGTTTGAAAACAGAAGGGAAGGTTGCAGAGGAGACAGAGAGGTTAAGAATATGAGAAATAGAAGAGACAAGAGATGAAAAGATGGAGCTAAGGAGGAAGGGGTCAGAAGAGCAGATAGTAGGTTTGGAGGAAGAGAGAAGGAGTGACGTTTCCTCGTCAGAGACCATAGGGAAGGAAGAAAGGGTGGCAGAAGTTTGGGGAGGGGAGAAATGGGAAATAGGGGGGGGGGGACTGGAGGGTGATTGTGTGGATTTTGTCATGGAAGTAGTTAGCCAAGGTTTGGGCAGAAAGGGAGGGAGGAGACTAGATGGACCATACTGGTCTTTATCTGCTATCATTTACTATGTTGCTGTGTTTACAGTTCCGGCTATCTCTTCCTTAATAAATATGAAGAAATAAGAAGCCAGCCTGTTTTACATACCAGGCTGAACTTGGGTTGAGCTCTCTGTGTAGCTGCATACACTATTAACGTGTAGTGAGGGTAGAAGAGCACAGGGGGCATGTTTATTAACATGTCTGAACTGTTAGTGCAGAGTTTGCTGCAAGGTATGTGAGCCATGCTGTTAGCGCTGGACCCCATGCTAAACATCCCACACTAACTGAGTAGTGTGTGATTGGGCAGGGATTAGGTGGGTTAGGCACAGAATGTGGGTGATGATGGTGTAGGGGGACAGAAAAATCCTCTAAAGTTAACACAGGCATCTGCGCTAGTTTTGCTGTTCAAACGTGCAGTTCCAGCATGCTCTTTAGTAAACATGCCCCCATGCGTGATAGATTTTTTAACCACTAGATGTCACTGTTGACCGATGTGCCTTACAGTTTAACCACCAGGCATTGCTATATTTCACCAGCACTCATTGTCATTGCAGATGGCAAGCATTAACAAAGAGATATGGTTCAGTATAAGCATCATGGTTAGATCTGCAATTTAATGGAAAAATACAAAACAAAAGGAGGGGAAAATCTTATGTAGAGACCCCATGGGTTCTGCTTCTTTAACAGCAGCAGAACCTTCCAGTGATCCTACTAAAATACTGAAATATAAGCTGCATTTAGCCCAGCATTTTCCAGAACCAGGAAGGCACTTCTATCCTGTGACTTAACGCTAGGAGGAGACTCTGTCTTTGGTTCCACCAGCCACTGCACCATGAGGATGTAGACGTAGTCTGCAAGGGGTCTTGGCTATACTATCCTCTCAGCCCATCTGGACAGAGCCACAGGGCCAGAAGCTGCAAAGAGAGGAGAGCAGAGGGGTTGGAAGGTGTTTTGGGCTCAAACCTATACCCAAATTCCTTTGTGACTGTGCAAATGCTGCCAGCACCCCCATCGGCTCAGGAGGAGAAGCGGTCCTGCCTGTGAAGAAGTCAAGGAGCTACAGATCCTTCAACAGGAGCCAGCCACTACAGAGCAGGAGAGAAGTAGCCAGAAGAACATCCAGCAGCCCAGTGACTCCAGAGCCAGGAGCACTTTTGGAGCAGTTCTGAGGACCTGCCACTACAGAAGCCACCGGCTCTCAGGTATACTGTGGAAGTACGAGGGGGTACCCAAAAAAACCAGGAATAACATTGCCGTGGGCGGATCTTGTGTAGTACGCACTTCTGCCGCTAGGCGTGTATAGTGCAACTCATTGTCAGTTCAGTGCCGCCTGTGTTGTCGACCTGGCTTGTTCTGTTCATCTGCAGTGATTGTTTTTGCTAGCGCTGTTTTGTTCTTGTTTCTTTTTTTATCAAAACAATGCTGATTTGCTTTTTTGATGCCAAGGGGGTAGTTCATTCAGAGTTTGTTCCCCCAGGTAAGACCGTCAATCAAACCTTTAATTTGGAAGTTTTAAGAAGATTGTGCAACAGTGTTCGTCAAAAAAGACCCGATTTGTGGCAGACAGGAGACTGGTTCTTCCACCATGACAACGCACCTGGCATGGTTCCGCTGCCCCATGCACTTTACTCGCCTGACCTGGCTCCGTGCGACTTTTTCTTATTTCCACACATGAAAAGGGGCATGAAAGGACACCGATTTGACAACATTGAAGAAGTCAAGAAAAAAAAGAGGGAGGAGCTGTCAGCCGTTTCTAAAGATGACTACAAAAAATGTTTCGAACAGTGGAAGCACCGGTGGGACAAATGTATCAGTTGTAATGGAGAGTATTTTGAAGGGGATAAGGTTGTTTTGTAAAGAATTTGAAATAAATAGCTTTTAAAAAATAATTCCTGTTTTTTTGGGTACCCCCTCGTATATTGTGCAGGAGAGAAGGTTCCCTTTGAGTAACCAAAAGAGAGAGAGGAGTAAAGGAGTAAAGTTGAATGTAATAAATTTCCAGCACACAGAAAAATGGGACTTAATTGATGGTGACGTATACTGGTGGAGAGTAGAAGGAAAGTAAATTTCTTATATATATTTGGAGTAAACAGAGAGAGAAGTTAACTTTTTCTTAGTAAACCACTCTGCTGTCCTCACTAAGGGCGGTATATCAAGTTTGTTATATAGTTCTGTTTTTGTTGCCTCTGCCATTTGTCTGTTTCCTCTTGTATCGGTGACCTTTAAGTAAATCCTTTGTTTCAGAATACAAACAAAATGAACAAACAAACTTCTTCCAAAGGCGGAGAAGCTGAAAAACTAGAGGGCATAACATGAAGCTACAAGGTGTTAAATTGAAAGGCAATGTCAGGAAATACTTTTTCACTGAAAGGGTGGTGGATGCTTGGAATGCGCTCCCGATGGAAGTGATGGGGGCAAATATGGTGACGGAGTTCAAAAGGGCATGGGACAGACACAGTGGATCCCGTTACAGCAACAAGAAAATATTAAAATAATCTGAACCATCTAATTCCTTAACAAATAGGGGTATCCTACATGGAGTGGCGGGATCACCCCTGGACAAAGACATGGGGAGGCGGGGCCTGCACAGAGCGGCAGGTGTACCTACTCTTGGCATCGTACTGGGGAGACTAGATGGACCATACTGGTCTTTATCTGCCATCATTTACTATGTTACTATGTAAATTCTGACCTGGGCTCAGTTATTTTGAGAAGGGAACGAGAATGAGTGGAGTTTTAAGTGCCAAGGTCTCCCAGTATATACTAGTCCCATTCAAAGAACCTACTAAATTATTATCCAAGAGTAGAGACTGAAAGACCATATTCACTTGGATGGTTCTAATCACTGCCTGCCAAGGAGTGGGTGCAGATTCTGCAAAGGCTACATCCAGGCACTTTCAATACATTCTTTGTGAAAAGAAACAATATCTTCAGGCCCAAATTCAATGGCAGCATGTTGTTGACAAATCTTCGATTCAGTTTTATCCATGCATGATCTTCCCAGTTGCTTAGTTAGGTGGAATCAGATTCTTAGGGGATATTCAGACAAATGCATAGACTGCAGAGATTCTGAAGTATTTAACAGAGCCTGTGAGAACTCTGTCTCTAACTAATAAAGCAAGGTGGCTATAACTCACAAACATCCAGCTTCTTAGTGAAGTGTCTTTCCGAAAGTATTGATCATGTCACAGAGCGAGTTTGTTTCTATATACTTAAGATCAAAAGTGCAGCAGTGCTCAGAATCTCATGCAGAGAAAACTCAAAGTGCAAAGGATTGAAATGCAGTGAAGAGTATTAGCTACTATCTGAATAGAACAGGAATTTTGAATTATGCTTCCAGCGATTTGTGGTTGCAGGTTGGACCGGAGGCTGTCCCAGCAGACAATGCCTGTCGCTGCTTGTAGGAAAATGTATCAGTTGGGCCAGCAGAAAACAGAGTTCAGTACGCATCATCTACAGAGACAGAGTAAGTATTAGCTACATAAGCTAGTCGAGGTAATGTGGGCACAACAGCTACTTTCAGACCAAGACAAAGATGCATGGAAACCTACACAGATTCGAGAATACAGTCAATATAAGTCTTCCGCACACACAGAAGGCTAACCCCAGAGCCAAACATACAGATGTGAAGGGAAAGAAAACTGGATTTAACTCATGTCTTCCTCAGAAGTTTAAGATGAATTATATTCAGATGCAATAGGTATTTTTCTTGTCTCCGGAGGGCTTACAATCTGAGACAATGGAAGGTGAAGTGACTTGCCCAAGGTCATAAGGATAACTGTGGTCTCTGTTTCTCAGCTCACTTTACTAGCCATTAGGCTGCTGTCCTTTCAGTAATAGTTCCTCTGATATTCACAGAAATAAAGATTAGCAGAGCTGCAGGATGGCCCAGTTGAGGACAAGATAGCAGATGCTTCACCAAACCTTTATCAGGAGAGCTTTATTTGTTAAGCAAAACAAATTGAGTGCTCCAGCTCTGTGGACACTGAGAAGGGATTCCGAGATATAAAACAGCCATAAGTTAAGGCAACTGGGTGACACTGTTCTATTTTAAGGGTTGAATTGTTGTGTGTTGATTACTGTCTGTTTAGTTGTTTTTCTTATTAATCTTTTACAGAGGAGTTGCAGCTCACCCATTCCCCTCCCCCCCCCCCCCCCACCTCTCCCCTGTCTTCTACAAAATAAAGGCTTGCTGCTCTCTTTCTTGCGTATGTGGGAAGGAGTGCAAGAGCTCTCAGACCCTACGGCCAGCACAGCAGCCCCTTATCACTGTCTTTTTCTTGCAGACAGGATGATACACATGGGCTTAGCTGTTACCAGCACATGACACTGCCCTTTAGCAGTAGATCTGCAGAGGTGAGTCAGCGACGTTTGTCAGGAGCTCTGAGACTGTGATCTGATCTATTGCATCATCCCTCCAGAAACTCGCAGGGGAAGCAGCCTTCCATCTCTTCCAGGTCCAACTTACTAAGAAAGTAAGATATGCCATACTGGGTTAGACCAAGGGTCCATTAAGGCCAGTATCCTGTTTCCACCAGCAGCTAATCCAGGTCACAGGCACCTGTCAGGTTCCCAAAAAGGTACACAGATTCTATGTTGCGTATTGCAGGGGTAAGCAGTTGATTTCACGGGTCCTCTTTAATAATAGTTTATGGGCTTTTCCTCCAGGAACTTGTCCAAACTTTTTTTAAACCCAGCTATACTAACAGCTTTTACTACATCCTCTGGTAACAAATTCAAGAATTTGATTACGCGGAGTGAAAGAATATTATCTCCTATTTGTTTTAAATGGGTTCTATTGTCATTTCATTGTGTGTCCCCTAATCTTAATACTTTTTGAAGCAGTAAACAAATGATCTAGGTTTACCCATTCCACTCCATTCATTATTTTATAGACCTCTATCATATCTCCTCTCATCTGCCTTTTAGCCAAGTTGAAGAGCCCTAACCTGTCAAGCCTTTCCTCAAAGGGATATCCTTCTATCCCATTTACGATTTTGGTGGCTCTTCTCTGTACCTTTCCTATTTAAGATATGGCAACCAGAATTTCACACAATATTCGAGGTGCAGTCGCACCATGGAACAATACAGAGGCATTATAATATCCTTTGTCTTATTCTCCATTCCTTTCCTTATGATTACTAGCATTCTATTTACTTTCTTGGCCGCTGCTGTACACATGGGCACAGGGTTTCAACATATTATCCATGATGACATCTAAATTCTTTTCCTGGGTGGAGGTTCCTAATGTGAAACCTTCCACTGTGTAACCATAGTTTGGGTTGTTCTTTCCTAGGTGCATAACTTTGCAGTTGTCTACATTAAATTTCATCTGCCATTTGGAGGTCCAGTCTTTCAATTTATCATGGCCTTCTTGCAATTTTCCACAATCCTCTTATGTTTTAACAACTTTGAATAATTTTGTGTCATCTGCAAATCTGATCACCTCACTCGTTATTCCTTTTTCCAGGTCATTTATAAATATGTTATAAAGCAGCAGGGCCAGCACAGATCCCCGGGGAACTCCACTACTCACCTTTCTCCATTGAGAAAATTGGCCATTTAGCCCTACTCTCTGCTTTCTGTCTTTTAACCAGTTCCTGATTCACAATAGTACACTGCCTCCTATCCCATGACTTTTTAATTTCACCAAGAGTCCCTCATGAGGGACCTTGTCAAAGGCTTTCTGAAAATCCAAATACATTATATCAACCGACTCACCTTTGTCTACCTGTTTATTCACACCGTGAAAAATATAACAGATAACAGATTAGATCTATTAGTACAGAAAACTCCCCTATCAGCAGCTCTATCCATAGGAGAAAAACCACATGCTTAGCAAGGGACTGGCAGCGGCTGATGGAAGAGCAGGGGATTGAACCCTCTCATCAGCTGTATCATGAGAGAGGAGAGAGGCTTTGTGATATTCCCATCAATAATTATAAAGTGACTAAGTGCAAAGGGATTTGAAATCTCTCATCTCCTAAGTGTAGTCTGAGGTTGGAGCAGTGGGAGTTTGTACTGTGTCAGCAACTGTAGCATGATGCCAGGAGAGCACTAATCAGTATCCGCCATGCCGAGGGAAATCGTCAGAAGGGCCTGTAAGACGCCTGCAAGATCTCAGAGAAATGGAAGGGACAGGCAGAGTGAGGGCTCTGAGGAAGAGTTTTGCTAAGAGTTATGGGGACTGATTACAAACATACAATAAAGGAATAATGTGCAGTATTTGGCACTTAACATGCGTTATTTTACATTCATGCATTATATACTAATAAGATGCAAAGCATGCAAACAAATGCAAAACACTTCATTATTATTATTCAAATAGAATAACGCAGCTTGCAGTGAACTTTGCAAGCTGCGTTATCTGTACGAAAATAATGCCAGTTTTGAGCTAACACGCAGCCCGATGCTCCTGGACACCACCTTAAAGGGGCCAGGGTATTAGAACTGTTGCGCAGGTCCCCCCTCTTCCCTAGCCAAACACGTCTCCCACCTCCTGAAGTCTTCCCGGACTTTTTACGCCACCCCTGATCACCCCGAAGAAGACCACTTCTCCAAAGACCCCCCCCCCCCATAGGCCTTCTCTGGGCCTACCTTGTCAATCTGTAGTGGTGTAGCAGTACAAGGCAGACGCAGTCCCCAGCAACTTCTGATGATCTGGCTTAGGGTTCAAGGTGGCCTCTGTGTACCCCTCGTGGTGATCTGCTGGTACTACTGCTAGCTTCTACTTTGCTCACTAGCAGATTAGGCTATTGTGTGATAGCTTTTATCAAGGGATTTCTAAATACAAGCTGCATTATCTGCTACTGTAGCCGTTAACGGATTATAAATGATCATGCGTTAAATGCAAGGCGCAGTGCATGGCCATTCCCCACTCATTTCACCCCCCCCCCCATTCCATGCTATGCACGTAACGTGGGAATTGGTGTACAATAAGCATCAAGCCATTGCATTAACTATTAGAGTGGTCATGCATCAAGAGCATGTGCTAATTCCCACACGTGGAGGGGATTTTATAGAGGCATCCATACATATATGCCAATAAATGCACATACAATGCTTCTTATAAAAGTACCTTGTGCGTACAAATATGCATGAAATTGGTGTTGGTATAGTCAGGAGTGGAATTTCGGGGGAGCATAGGCAAGGTCACATTTGTAAAATATGCACGATTTCACGCATTATATGCACATACGTTTACATACATTTACAGCTGCTTTGGAGCTGGTGTAGACATAACATGAGTTCATTACAACTGTGATTACTGCAGTATCTGTGCTAGTATTTTAAAAAGGAATATAAGTAGCTATGTGTCAGTATAAAATAGGCTATAATTATGTGCCTACTTGCCTTCTCCACCAAGGTGACATTTTATAAAATAATTTTATAAAGTCATTTTTGTGCATATTTGGTTTCCTACAAAATACAGCTGCATAAAAGTGTGTGCGTTGTCATGGAGATACGTACTTTGCCAGTAGGCATGGTCAATCTAGCTAGAGCATGGGCGATCGTAAAGTACGCTCTTCAGGATGTGTAAATTCTGCGTCTGCATTTAAGGCACAATCTCTGCTTCTTGCTCTAGCGTTTTACACAGATGCCTATGGGTCTTTATAAAATTGTGCCTAAGTAAGCACCTATTTGCCCTCTTAAACTCTGTACCTCCTTATAAAATTACCCTCCATGTGATTAGAATACTTTAGTAAAAGGCCCCCTAAACTTCAGATTTTTTCTTTGGGATTTAGGGCCATGCATCTGGACTGATCTGGAGGGATGAAGAAAAAGGTGAAATTAGGCTTCATCTGCAAATGTTGTTTCCTTGAGTCCCTCCAGACCAGTCCACACCCTCTGAGAGTGGGTGTCTTACAAGACGGTTTATCAGACGATCTGTAGCAGTGCCTTGGAGATATTAGGAATTAATTCCGCTAGGCTACACTCTCTGGTCTGCTTGATATTGCTTTTCCATGGTTTTTTTTGCAGAACTGATGCTGTCTGGTTAATGTGTCTTATGGTTCCCACTGATATATTTACATTGTGGGAGAAGACAAGGCTGCTTGCTGAAGCCTCTAGTGTTAGCTATAAAGTGAGGCCATATGGGACCTACATACTGTAAGCGTTCCATCTAGGCTGACAGTAACTTGGCTTTTATCTCTGTGTATTCTATCCAGGGCCAGATGGTCACCAGGTAGGCTAGGTGGCCACTTTGGACAACACACTAGCTTTGTGTCCCACTTTGGTATCCATGACAAGCCATGCACTTGAGCGCCCGCAGTGCTAAAAGTGTTGCCTGTCACTTCTGACCTCTCTCTGACCCAACTTCTTGAGTGTGCACGTGGGTGCCAAAGAGCTTGTGCCTGTGCTGCCGTCACCACCGCCTGGTCCCCTCCTCAGACTTTTGAATCTGCAGCGGGGGGAGGAGAGGCTCAGCATCCCAAAGTTTTCAGCTGTCTCAGGTTGAAAGAACATGTTCAAAAAACATATTTACAGAGTTATCTTTTTCAAAGGAAATCAGATTATCTAAAATGTTTGGGAGTATGGTATGGAAGAACTCTGGTGGAAGTGATAAATAAGAATGTAGAGGTAGCGGTCCCCTTTAGCAAAGGAGCAAATTACCAGATGGTTGCCTCTCCACCTCCTGTGATGGGGTAAACTGGAATCCAATAAAATGATGCTGGCACCGATGCTCAGTTATATATTGAACATACTTCCCATCAAGATGCTGTACAAATTGGAACTAGATGTGATGTTTCTTTGGGCAAGCAGGCCTTCACGTATTGTACTGGCTAAATTAAAATTGTGCAAGAGTGAGGGTGGGATAGATTTCCCAGATTTTCATAATTGCTGTTGTTGTTAAGTGCCGTCGAGTTGGAGTCGACTCATGGCGACCCTCTGGATAGCTATCCTAAATTGTGTCCGGTCTTGAGTCAGGCGGCTCATTGTTGACAGACTGGTACCCGTAGCTGCTGTTATTGTATCGATCCATCTCATTGCTGGCCTTCCTCTTTTGCGTTTACCTTCTTTCTTGCCAAGCATGATGTCTTTCTCTAATGATCTCTCTCTTCGCATGATGTGTCCAAAGTATGAAAGTCGAAGTCTTGTCATCTGTGCTTCTAAAGAAAGCTTAGGTTTGATCTCCTCTAGTACCGACTGGTTTGTTCTTCGGGCAGTCCATGGTATACACAGTATTCGCCACCAGCACCATAATTCAAAGGCATCAATTTTCTTCCTATCTGTCTTTTTCACTGTCCAGCTTTCACATCCATATGATGTTATTGAAAATACCATGGCTTGAACAAGTCGAATCTTTGTATGGAGAGAGACATCTCTGCTCTTGAGAATCTTATCTAGGTCTTTCATAGCCATTCTGCCAAGAGCAATGCGTCGTCTGATTTCTTGACTGCTTGTTGCTTTTTTATTGATAGTTGATCCAAGTAGGTTAAAGTTGTTCACAATTTCAATTTCTTCTCCTTCAACGATGAACCTGTTGATTATGCCAGTTGTCATGATCTTTGTCTTCTTTACATTAAGGTGCAGGCCCATTTTGAGACTATGTTCTTTGATTGTGAGAAGCAAATGTTTCAGATCATCTTCACTTTCAGCCAGTAATGTGGCATCATCAGCATGGCGAAGGTTGTTGATGAGTCTTCCACCAATCTTCACACCTCTGTTGTCTTCATACAATCCTGCTTCTCTGATGATTTGTTCTGCATATAACTTAAGCAGGTAGGGGGGAAGTATGCAGCCTTGTCTTACACCTTTGCTTATTTTAAACCATTCTGTTTCTCCTTGATCCGTTCGAACTGTTGCTTCTTGATCAATGTACAGATTGTGCAAGAGTACGATCAGGTGTTCTGGTATACCCATGCTTCTTAATGTGGCCCAGAGTTTCTCATGGTTTACACAGTCAAAAGCCTTGCTATAGTCGATAAAGCACAAATAGATATCCTTTTGGTATTCTTTAGTCTTTTCAAGGATCCATCTCACATCCGCAATGATGTCTCTCGTTCCTCGCCCTTTCCTGAATCCTGCTTGCACTTCAGGTAGTTCTTGTTCCAGGTATGGTTGTAGTCTCTTTTGAATAATCTTCAGTAGAATCTTGCTGGCATGTGGGATCAGAGCGATTGTGCGATAATTTCCACAGTCAGTTGGATCACCTTTCTTTAGTATTGGTATAAACACAGATCTTTTCCAGTCAGTTGGCCATGATGTTGTCTTCCATATTTCTTGGCACAGCCTTGTAAGTACGGTAACAGCTGCATCAGATTGCTATAATACTTCTATGGGAATGCTATCAATGCCTGGTGCTTTGTTCTTTGATAAGGCTTTCAATGCTGCTTTAACTTCTTCTTTCATCACCAATGATTCCCGATCAGAAGGTACAGGTTGAAACGGCTGTTGGTCCACTTGATCTTAATCATATAAAAACTCTGTATATTCCTTCCACCTTTTCTTGATCTTCTCAGCATCATTCAACATAGAACCTTGAGCATCTTATAACATTCCAATTCGAGGCTGGAACGTTTCTTTAACTCTCGTAGCTTTAGGAAAGCCGATCTTGTTCTTCCTCTAATAGTTTCTGCTTCTGTTTCCTTGCATGCATCGTTGTAGTACTTTTCCTTGTCCTGTCTTGCTGCACGTTGGAAATCTCTGTTGAGTTCTGTTATTGTCTTTCTTTCTCCTCTGGCTTTAGCTTCTCTGCGTTTCTGGGCAATTTTCAGAATTTCTTCTGTCATCCATTTTGGCCGTTTTTGCTTTTTCACCTTTTGTAGAGACTTCTCGCTTTCTTCCAACACAACCTTCTTGATGTCATTCCATAACTCTTCTGGAGCTCTGTAATTTGTATCTAAAGCAGCAAATTGATTTTGCAGGCAGTCTTTAAATCCCAGTGGTATATTCTCAAGGTCATATTTTGCTGCATTCATGAGCGGTTTGATCTTTTTCAACTTTAGCTTGAGTTTGCATACTAGTAGTTGATAATCTGTACCACAGTCAGCTCCAGGTTTTGTCTTTGTTGATGTTATAGAACTTTTCCATCGTTGACATCCACAGATGTAGTCAATTTGATTTTTATACAATCCATTGGGTGAAGTCCATGTGTACAGTCGCCGCTTGTGTTGATGGAAGAAGGTGTTTGAGATGAATAGATCGTTGGTCTTGCAGAATTCTATTAGTCTTTCTCCAGCTTCATTTCTGTTGCCAAGTCCATATTTTCCAACTACTTTGCCTTCTTCTTTGTTGCCATCTTTTGCGTTCCAGTCACCCATGACTATCAGGATATCCTGTTTGCATGTTCTGTCAATTTCAGCTTGTACTTGTTCATAGAACTCTTCAATTTCATTCACTTCTGCAGCTGTTGTTGAGGCATATACTTGAATTATAGTTATGTTGATAGGCATTCCTCGTAGACGAATAGAGATTAAGCGTTCGCTGACTGCAGTGTATTTCATTACAGTTCTTGCAAGTTTCTTCTTTATTATAAATGCAACAGCATTTCTTCTTTGTCTTTCATTTCCACCATAGTAGACCATGTGATCATCTGACGCAAAGTGCCCGATGCCAGTCCATTTCAGTTCGCTGACACCCAACAGATTAAGTTGTACATGTTCCATTTTATTCTTGACCACCTCCAACTTCCCTTGGTTCATGCTTCGTACGTTCCATGTTCCAATACGTAAGACATCTTTACAGCTTCTGACTCTCATTTCATGCACAGCTACATCAGCAGTCAGACGTCCCGCGGGCTTTGATCGTAATTACCTTATGGTATTTCTTCTCTGTCATGGCTGCCACTACTTTGGGGTTCTGGAGAAGAGGGACAAGCCTACATAGTTTGGAATGGAGGAGGATTTAATGGTCTCTTAAACCTGCTGGCAACATTGCAGTGATGTTGTCGCTGTAGTTCAGGCTCTTAATGGCTTTCTCTCAGGATTGTCAACACTGTTATAGGTGTCCCATCTGGTATAATCCAAGCATCCTTATTAATAATCAGATAACTGGACTATATGGCAGAGATCAAACATTTGGCGGTTAGACTAGTTGTTCACATAGAGCCATCTAAGCTTTTGGGATATTGCTCTCCCAAGAGATCAGCAGCTGTTCTGTGTACTTAGGGTAGTTAGATTGGCTGGGGAAGAGGTCACAGAGGAGTGGAATCTACAGACTATTTCTCTTCGGTGTGCCTGCCTCCCTCCCGGGCGCCACCTCACACGTACGCAGAGTTCCTGAAATTCTTGTATTGGTGCACAGAAGGCAGGATGATGTGGGTGCAACCCTTTCCAAGCAAATTTGGGAGTGCTTTTGGCAGAAGAGCCTTCATGTTTTGCTGTCAGCATCAATGACTCGGTTCCTGGTTTGCTTTGATAGCTCATTGAGCGTTTTGGATGCCACTTAAATCAGCAGAGTACAAGATGGAAGTGGGTATCAGGGTTGGACATGTAATCAAGAAATAGGGCCTTTCCCCCATATGCTTTGTTTTTGCATGTGATACAAGCCTACTGGGATGCTGTATGGAGGAGGCTGTTATGGACACTAAAGCAGATAGACAAACGATCTTTTCAGATAATCTTGTGGAAGGCTTTAGTTATTGAAATGCGGACTCCTCCTTGCTTGACTTCCTTTTATCTATTGCGTTGAAGATCATGATGAGTAATTGAAAAAAACAGGATAAGATTGATGCTATACTATGCTGGAATCGTTTGTAAAAATACAGTAAAAGGGAAGGCCTATACATTGTTAAATCATTACGATATAAAACTTGTATGGACACATGTATGTCGCTGAGACTGATGTCTGACTTATTGTGGAACTCAAAGACAGTGTCTTGGGTTTGTATTTGTTATTTGTTTAAACTGAAAGCAATATACATATTAGAACTGAAAATAGAAGAAAAAGGGATGGCCTGAAGGAAAAAGAAAATCTAATTTTAATTTTAATTTAATTGGAAAGGAGTGATGGGGGCAAACAGAGTAGAAATAATAATCTTTTTGCTGCAAGGAAACATGCCATGTGAAATTTCAGGTAGTCAGCCATTTATAAATTAAGATGTTTGAAACAAGGTGAATTTGACTGTCATGAAATGCAGGATTCGGATGCAGTTGTCAAGTTCAGCTTATTTCAGACATGTTAATTGGCTTCATTGACTATCTTAAATTTCACCTAGTGGTGCTAAAGACCAGCAGAAAAGCATCCTAATGTGTGACATGTTGAAAAAAAATGTTTTTTCAAGATGTAACAGTGTCTTGTATTCACTGCAAAATCTTCCACTCTAAGTGAATGATATTGGGGGAAAAAAGACTGGCATCATTCTCATCTCTAAAAGCTGTATTCCTTTCCTAATAACACAAAACACATTTGTGAGTATCTTATTTCAGTCACTATGAGGGGGCAGCCTTATGTTTTTGAACAGCAGTGAAACCAATCACATGTTAAATTGATTTCTATAGACATTCATAATGTATATATACAGTTTGTCCCTAGAAAGAAATCTTATCCAATATTAGAAACCAATTATTTTCTCTCCTGGTTTATTTCTCAACCTCAGTGTCGGCTGCACTGAATAACAAGTGGGCATTTGAGAAAGGTACATGACTAGCCGCTGCTGTGCTGTGTCCTGCATGGTCCTTTCTTTTAAGCATAGAAACAGAGAACTTGATGGCAGAAAGAAGACCATATAGCCAATTCCTTCTCCCCCCATAACAATTCTCTGTGCGTTCTTGAATTCTGATGTTGTCTTCATCTTCGCTGTTCCTACAAGGAGGCTGTTCCACTCATGCACTTCCCTTTCTGTAAGGAAATACATTATTCATTAGTCTTGTCTCTTTCACCTTCGCTCTCTTCCATTGAAAGGGGCCCCTTCCCCATGCACTTATACCTTGGAGATGTTTAAAATTTTCTTTCATATATTCCCCATTCCTGCCTTTCCTCCAGGATAGTGATTCCCAAACTTGGGGTCAGGACCCTAAATGGGGTCACATCATTAGTGGATGGGGTCACAGAAACCTGGCCATTTCCCCTTCTCTCTGAACTTTCACTGTGACCTATGCCAAGTAGTGGCAGTCACCAGTCAGCATGCAGCCTGTGAGCCAGTTTCATGGGTCCTTGCCGCCTCCCGGGCAAGCCTCCTGTTAGACTGGAAACCCATGCTGAGTACCTGGGTTTGTAAGCGCCCACTGCACACTGCAACAGGGCATCCCGTGCTGGCTACCGCCACTACTGTTGCTGCTGCCTTCCTGCTTTATAAGAGTGAAGGGAGGCTGGAGACCTGCTATTTTGATATCATCATCATTATGTGGGGTCATGTGAAATGTTCACTTGTTAAAATGGGCTCATATGAGATAGAGGTATGAGAAGCACTGCTCCAGAATATACATTTCCTGCCATATGCTTTATGATGAACTTTGTTGACTGAGTCTATCTAGTTTAAAGATGCGCTCTTCAGAATTGCATAAGATTACCAGATGTCCCCAACATTTGGGAACTGTCCCAGAATACTTGGACTATAACTACTGTACTTCCTGTTCCCAAATTTCAGTGGGGACAGAGGCAAAGGACATTAACTTTTCTGAAAAAAAAGGAGGAATTTTAGAAATATCTGTTTATCTACATGTATAAAATAAAGTTTAAGTAAGTATGTATGTGAGTAAGTAAGTAAGTATGTATGTATGTGAGTGGAGGAGTGGCCTAGTGGTTGGGGCAAGGTACTTCAGGCCGGAAGGTCGGGGGTTCAAATCCCACTAGAGGACAGCAACCTTGGGACGGAAGGACTGGGGTTTCTAGTCCCACAGGTGCTCCTTGTGGTCTTGGGCAAGCCACTTAACCCTCCATAGCCCATGTTCCCTGTAAAATAGTTATCTCCAAGTTATAATGCCCTGTTCAATGTAATTTCAGTTTGTTCAATGTAAACCGCACTGATGCAGAATAGCGCGGTATATAAGAGAATTAAAATAATAATAATAATGTGCACTTATAACTTGAGAAAGGCTGCTACTGTCTTTTTTAAACTTTTGAAATTACTGAATGTTACTTAGACTGGTCATTTCAAAATATGGGGGAAATGATGCCCGAGGAGGGAGGACCTCTGCCCAGCCCAGTTCAGCCCTGCCCAGGTGTCCCAGATTTGGTAACCCTAGAATTGCACCAAATTGGTCCCAGTAGAAATATAAACAGATGCACTTAGCCATTCCTATGTGCCAGCAAGCAAGGATTCTGTTTTTTGCAGTTGTAATCACCCCTATATCCCACTCTTTTTTCATGCACAGAAAAACAACTTTTCTGACAGCCTCTCCATAATATCACTTACAAAATTATTGGAAAAAAAAACAGATCAAAGATTGATCCCTGTGCCACACTTCTGGTAATGCCCCTTTCATCAGAGTGAACCCATTTATCACAAGCCTTTGTCACTTCCCATTTAATTCTTTTCTAACTTTGTTAGTCAATTTAGGGCCCATATCAAGGGTGTTCAGTTTATTAGTCAACTGCCATAGCAAAAACCATGCTAAAATCTAAGTATAAGAAAGGTTTGGACAAGTTCCTGAAGGAAAGGTCCATAAACCATTATTAAAAAGGGAACCAGGAAATCACTGCTTGACCCAATACAAGCATTGTGGAACCTATGTCTTTTGGGGAAACTGCTAGGTACGTATGACCTAGATTGGCCACTGTTGGAAACAGGATACTGGACCTTGGTCTGACCCAGTATGGCATATTGTATGTTCTTCTACAAGGTGTGATCAAAAAGTATCAAGACTTGCTGTGTATCTATATAACAATATGTCGCAACACAATGCTATTAAACATGCAGTGACGAGGCTATGTGCTCTGCATGTGCATGGTGTAGAGTGTCTACAGCACACGTACTTTTTTTAATCACGTGATATTTGGTATTGTGTAAAAGCAATTTGTCAGATTTATGAGTGAAAAAATTGAACAGCGAATTTGCATTAAATTCTGCCAGAAATTTGGAGATTCGTGCAAAGAGACTTATGACAAGATAGAGCAAGTGTATGGCGATGAATGCATGAGTTGTGCTTCAGTTTATATGACTGGTACAAATGTTTCCAAAAGGGCTGCCAAAGTGTTGACAGTGGCGAAGTTCTGGAAGGCCATCCACAAGCAGGAATGAAGACAAAGTTGAAGCAGTGTGTGCCGCAATATACTCAAATCATCGACTATCAGGGAGCTTGCCGAGGACATGGATAACAGTTTTGGGTCAGTACTGTCCATTCTTACTGTTAATTTGGGGATGAGATGTGTGTCTGCAAAATTCACGCCGAAACTCCTGTCCCCTGACCAAAAAGAAGATTGACTGTAGCCAGGAAGTTATTGGAATGCGTTGAAAATGACACAGATTCCATCAAAAAGATTATTAATGGTGATGAACCTTGAGTTTATGGTTATGACCTGGAAACTAAGGCTCAGTCCTCACAATGGAAGACTCTAGACTCTCCCAGACCCAAGAAAGCCTGTCAGATGTGGAGCAATGTCAAGATCATGCTCCCAGTTTTCTTTGATTACGAGGATATTGTTCATCATGAGTATGCTCTAAAAAGGCCAAACCATCATTAAGGAGTACTGTGTCCAAGTTCTGACTCGTTGGAAAAATGCAGTTTCTTGTAAGAGGCCAGAGTTGCACAGAAATGGTGAATGGTTGCTTCATCACGATAATGCCCCAGCTTACGCATCACATCTTGTCCAGCAGTTCTTGGCCAAACACCAAATCGAGCAAGTCTGTCACCCTCCGTACTCACCTGACCTCACACCCGGTGACCTTTTCTTATTTCCAAAACTGAAATTACCACTGAAAGGAAGGAGATTCGATGACTTGGAGACCATTACTTGATAGATAGATAAATAAAATAAATTAAGCTAAATTTGACACAGCAACTTCACAGTATAACAAAAGGGGCATTTCAAAATTGTTTCCAGCAGTGGCAGGAATGCTGGAGGAAGTGTGTTTTATCAGAAAGAGACTACTCTGAAGAAGACTGAGTACAGTAACTGTCAGTGTTATACTTCTTGTGTTATTATACGAGTCTTGAAACTTTTGGATCACACCTCGTACTTCATCTAGTGTTCTTCCCCCATCAAGCTCTGTGTCAAAGATATTAATCAGATTTGTTTGAGAAGACTCATCTCTAGTAATCCTGTAATCCATAGGTTTCCAGAAACTACACTCTCCCCTGTTAGTGGCAGCTCTATTAATTGATTCAATATGGAGGTCATTCTAACTGACCTGTAGTTCTGAGATTCCTCCTTACTTCTGTTTTAGTGAGCCACATCTTCCCATCTCTAGTCTTCTGAAACCAGTCCTGACTAGGGTTGCCAACTTTTTGAACGAGAAATACCCGTCACTTACGGCTAGCCATGCCTCGTCAATGCTCCGCCTATTCCCGCCCCACTCACAAAAAATAACTGCAGAGGGCAAAGGTGCAGACTAACCTTTTGAAAGAGAAAAACCTGACACTTTCATTCTATGCCTCTCCCTTGCTATACCCCTCTTCCTTCCCACCACTCCCCCTCTACTTTGACTATGTTAATCTTGAATTCAGCTACACAACCAAGATATGTCAAATATATTTTTGAAATTTTTTATTAATTTCTAACACACATACAACAGCAAAAACCCTCTGTCCTGCTTTGACAAGGAAAGTACAATATATGTAGTATTCTAATTCTGGGAATCACTTATGTTCATGCCAGCGAATTCAGTCTATCCTGAATGTCCACCACACACATGCACTCTTCCCTACTGGCATCAATCTTTTATCTCACACTCAAAAGAACCAACCTCCCTCAAGCTTCAGCTCCCAAAGCCGTGGTAGTCAACTTTATACCCAGACCTTAAAGCCGCCAACCTCACACTAGAAAACATTCCCAACATTTTAGAGATCTCTACACAGAAACTGCATGCTAACAGAGTGCTGAACCTCAGTAATCCATATAAATCACAGACAGATCCTCACCACATACAAAAACAAATGACCACAAATTAGAAATAGAAAAACGATAATTGAACTGGTATCTCCAGGAAGTCAAACTCTGCATTTATGACAACACCGGAGAAATTAAAAATGAAATACTTTTTTCCTACTATTGTTGTTTGGGCATTTTATGTTTTTCAGTTACAATGCCCTAGTCTCTCTTCTGCTACTCTTTCTTCTTTTAACCCTCTTTCCAGTGTCTGCTGTCCATTTGCATTTCTCCTTGCTCCTTCTGTCTTCTTCCATTCCCTCTCTATGTCTGTCTCTGACATAATGATCCTTCCCTTTTATCTCCTTCCTCCACTTCTTACTTTACTACTTCTCCATCCACTCATATTTCACCGTCTGTCTACCCAGAGCCCAGCATCTCTCTCTGTCCACCCCACAACCTCTCTGTCTACCACTTAGAGTCCATCTGCCTCTCGGAGTCCAGTATTTTCCTCTCCATCCATGCCTCAGAGACAGCCATCTCTCATCCTCCCATAGTTCAGAATCTCTGTGTATGTGTGCATGTGCCATCGAGGCGTGTTGAAGGATGCATAGATACATGTGAGCGTGCATGCATTATAAGGAGTGTTGCAGCTTTGTGCATGTTTGTGTGTGTCATGAGGAGCCTTGAGGGCTTCATGCATGTGTGAATGTCATGGGGAGTGTCGGGGGCTGTGTGTGTGTGTGGCTGGCTGTCATGACCTCCCCCTCAAAGGCTTCCTGCAGTCTCTCTCACATAATCCCCAGCATGCCCCCTGTCTGTTTCTCTCTTATTCTCTAATCCCCCAGGCTGCTTCTGTCTCTCTCATACCCCCCTTCCCCTAGCCTGTATGCCTCTCCTGTAAGGCCCCATCAGTCTTCACTCAGCGTCTCTGATAACCCCGACCCTGAACCCAACGACCCCAACCTTCCTCCAGCCTCTCTCTTTCATTCCCCCTCCCCCCCCCCCGTATTCTCTTACCCACTAGTAATTTGTGCTTCCAGACACTGCGGCTCAGCAGCTTCCTGCACCTGCGATCGGCTCTCTGAATCGTGAAGCCATGTTGGACGGGAAGCTCAGACTGATCTCTCAAACCGTGAGATCTGTGCATACTTCCTGCCCCGCGCAGCTCCACCATTCGGAGCTGATCAGTATCACAGTGCAGGAAGTGCTGCTTACTTTAGAGACCCCTAAAAATCAGCGCGGGGCTTTGCACTCGTAGACCCCAAAGTCCCACTCTGATTTTTTACTGCCAATAAACAGCTTTTCAAATGCCAGTTTTCACTCTTTGCAGACAGCCAGCCTGGTCATATAAAAGCTGGCCAAGCCAGCTGAAAACCGGCCAATTGTCAGCCCTGTTGTGAGGGAAGGTCTCAGTACTGGGGTATCGGGATGCTGCAGAACATGATGGAGATGCATGTGTTTGGGGAGGGGGACAGAAGGTCTCAGTAGTGGGGCAGTAGAGAGGTTCTACAGGTGAGATGTACTGGCAGAGCTGTTTGGGAGAGGAGGGGAGAGGGAGTGCAGCTTATATCCGAAACTGTATGTGGTTGTGTTTATTGGGGGCATGAGACAGTTTACCCTTCAGCTGTCTCCACTTATTAAACTGCCCAGACTCAGTGGGAGGCCCTTTGTAAGCCTGCTGTCAGAGTTATTTCTGTTACAGTCAGGAACTAATGAAGGGATAAATCTTTGTGGATCTGACACTTGACAGCACATGGTGCTCTCACTGGCACAAAGCCAGTCTTTAAGGGCTGTCTGCAGAGACAGTCTCACACACCTACAGCACTCACACGCTGCTCTAAAATCCCTGATTCTGCTCTCTCCTGTGAGTGTTGGGGAAGGAGGAAAGGGAAGTTCCTGTGTGTCAGTGTTGAAGAGAGTTTGCTAGCTAAGACTACCAGATATTTTGTTTGCAAATCTGAGAGGGGGGGGGGGCAGGTTGTGGCGTGGCTGGATGGGGCTTTCCTCCTCCTCCTGTATCATCCCATCAAAAAAATTATAATATACTAAAATTAAATGTGTGAAGGCCAATTCCCTTCTGGACGTCCAGCCCCTGTATAGCTCCTCAGAATCGGGGCATACAGCGGTAGACCCAATTCTGATCCTGCAGGGGCATCTAGCCTCCGTGGGATCAGAATCGGGTCTTTCCCCGATTCTGAAGGGCCGCCCACCCTACAGATCCCCGGCTAACTCAAGTAGGCTCTTGAATGGAGTCGCGATGCCATGGCGTCCTGTCACCATGGCACTGCGACTCCATACAGGATCTGTGATTGCTGACTGCGGGACAGAGCTCCCCTTTCCTCACAGCCCGACCCATGATCTAGCCTATCATGGCCAGAATTGGGTTGCGGGGAACCCACTGCACCCCCTCACCTTCCTACCACTTCTGGGGCAACGGCCTGCCCATGCAACGCCCTCGCTCTGCCTCCCGCCCGCCCCCTCCCTCCCTCCCCTGTCTGAGGCTCCCTATACAACCTTGCTGTTTGAACAGGGAGCTTTGCTCAGGGACGGCAAGGGGGAAGAACAGCGGAGATGTACGTCAAGGCAGGGCATATATCCCTGCTATTTGTGTCTCAGAATGACCCCCAAAGAATATATTTTTTTAAGTTATAAAAAATCACCAAAATCAGCATATTACTCCTAGAAAAATGACAACAGAAAAAGACCACATGGCCTATTTAGTCTGTCCTTCCATATTAACAATTACAACAGTCCCCTTTTTTCCTTTAGAGATCCTCTGTGTTTGTCCCATGCTTTTTTGAATTCAGATACTGTCCTCATCTCTACCACTTCCACTGGGAGACTATTCCATGGGTCCACCACTCTTTCTGTAAAGAAATATTTCCGCATATCACTCCTGAATCTATCCCCTTTCACCCTCATCCCATGTCCCCTCATAGCAGAACTTGCTTTCAATTAAAAGAGGCTCTCCCCCTGTGCATTTATGCCATGGAGGTATTTAAACATCTCAGTCATATCACCTCTATCCCGCCTTTCCTCTAAGGTGTACATATTAAGATCCTTAAGTCTGTCCTCATATGCTTTATGATGAAGACCACTAACGATTTTAGTAGCCACCTTCTGTACTGACTCCATCCTGTTTATATCCTTTTGAAGGTGTGATCTCCAGAATTGCACACTATACTCCAAATGAGGTCAAACTAAAGATTTATAAAGAGGCACTATCACCTCCTTTTTTGTGCTAGCCATTCCACTCCGTATGCACCTAAGCATCCTTCTAGCTTTTGATGTCACCTTTTCTACCTGTTTAGCTACTTTAAGATCATCAGACACAACCACGCCTAGGTCCCGCTTTTCTTTTAGTGAACAAAAGTACTTCACCCCCTATACTATATTGCTCCCTTGGATTGCTTCAGCCCAAATGCATGACCTTACATTTTTTAACATTAAATCCCAGCTGCCAAATTCTGGGCCATTTTTCAAGCTTAGCTTCTCATGTTATCTACACCTTCCTGGGTGTCTACTCTATTGCAGATTTTGGTATCATCCACAAAGAGGCAAACCTTACCCGACAGCTCTTCCGCTATATCGCTAACAAAGATGTTAAAAAGAATTGGACCAAGGACAGATCTCTGGGACACACCACTGGTAACTTCCTTCTCCTCAGAGTGAGCTCCATTTACCTGTACTCTTTGTTGCCTCCCACTCAACCAATTTCTAACCTAAGCAGTTACTTTAGGGTCCATCCCTAGGGTGCTCAGTTTGTTTATAAGTTACCTGTGAAGAATGGTGTCAAAGGCTTTAGTGAAATCTAAATACACCATCTAGGGCTCTCCCTCGGTCCAACTCCCTGGTCACCAAGTCAAAGAAATCAATCAGATTTATCTGACAAGACCTGCCTCTGGTGAATCCATGCTACCTCGGATTCTGTAATCCGCTGGACTCCAGAAACCTCACTATTTTCTCTTTCAGCAAAGTTTACTCACCACCAAAGTTAAACTAACCGGCCTGTAGTTTCAACCACATCCTTACTTCCGCTTTTGTGTAAAGGTACCACATGAGCCTCTCTCCAGTCCTTTGGCACCACTCCTGAATACAACGAGGCATTGAAAAGGTCAGTCAGTGGAGCTGCTAGAATGTCCCCAAGTTCCCTCAGTATTCTAGGGTGTATCCCATCCGGTCCCATCGCTTTGTCTACTTTAAGTTGAACTAGTTTCTCACGAACACAGTCTTCTGAAAATTGTTCGAGATGCCCCTCGCTTCTGTTCCTGTTTGTGGGTGTTTTCTGAGGTCCTGTTCCTGGTTCGTCATCTGTGAATACATAACAGAAATATTTGTTAAGCAATTCCGCTTTATCCTCATCAGCTTCTACATATTCCTCCCCTTCACCCTTGAGTCTGACAATACCACTTTTGCCCTTCCTCTTCTCACTAACATATCTGAAAAATGTCGTATCCCCCCATTTTATTGCATTGGCTATTTCCTCCTCTTTTTGAATCTTTGCTTTCCTGACTACTTTGCTAGCTTCTCTTAAGTTTTTCCAAATATTGTTGCCTGTCTTCCTCTCTCTGTGATCTCTTGTATTTCATGAAGGCCTCCCTGTTTTTCTTCACCTTTTCAACTACTTCTTTCGAAAGCCATAGCTGTCTCCTTTTCCTTTTACCTTTATTTACTATTTTAACAAAAAGGTTGGTTGCCCTTAAAATATCCCCTTTCAGTTTTGCCCACTGTTTTTCTACATCCCCCAGCTGTTCCCATCCCGCTAATGACGCCCTAAGGTATTGGCAAATCTTGGCAAAGTTAGTTTTCCTAAAGTCTAAGACCCTCAGGAGTGGAGGAGTAGCCTAGTGGTTAGAACACTAGCTTGGTAACCAAGCAACCAGGGTTTGATTCCCACTAGCACTCCTTGTGACCTTGGGAAAGTCACTTAACCCTCCATTGCCTCGGAAGAAAGGCCTGGCAATCTACTTCCAGTGACACTGCCAAGAAAACCCAGGAGCTTCTGGGTCGCCAGGAGTCAGGACTGACTCGAAGGCACACATTGCATTTTGCAAGACCCTCACTTTTGAATGGATTCTATTCCTCTCTTTTTTTTTTTTTTTTTTTGCGTTTTAACAATCTTTATTTGAAACAAAGAAAAGAAGTACAATCAAGTCCACATCAAGGAAGCGAGAGGATCAAGAAAAACAAATATATCCATAAACAAGCATTTTACAAAGCCAGATTGGAATCATAACATCTAACCCTAAGACTTAGAGAGGAAGTGAAGGAAAAGAAAAAACCCTAATCACATTCTTTACTATCTAAAAAAGCTATCAATGAATCAGATTCCATAAAGACATATTTAGTCTGTTCGTAAATCAAAATACATTTGCAAGGATATTTGAGGAAAAAGGAGGCCCCTATTGCCATTACGCGAGGTTTCAATGCTAAAAAAGCTTTCCTACGTTTCTGAGTGAGTCGACACACGTCAGGGAAAACCTGTATCGCGCCACCACAAAATAATTGTTTCCTTTTAGGAAAATACAACCGCAATATTAAATTTTTATCAGACAATGACACAAAGGAGACAATTAAGGTGGCGCGTTTGGAAATCTCGTCCGTGGAGGACTCCAGAAACGCAGAAACGTCTAATGAAGTAGATGCTAAATCTTTACCCGCGTCATTGGCAAGAGGGGAAGAGGCCTCTGCTGAAGTCACCGAAGGAATATAATAAACTGAGGAAAACTTTATCAAATTAGGATCATCAATCAATAAGACCTCTTTAAAATATTTATACAACAAAATAATAGGAGTAAGATAATGAGTCTGGGGAAAATTAAGAAATCTTAGATTTTTTAAACGAACCGCATTTTCAAGAGACTCAATCTGATGATGCATATTAATATTATCACGGATAGATGAAGAAGCAACTGCCTGCATAGCAGAGACCTGACCCCCTAGTTTATTTAAAGCAACATTATATTTCACCAAAGATTCATCATGGGCTCCCAACTTCCGTACCACATCCTTGGAAAATTGTGAAACTTGAGAGAGAGAAACCTGCAAAGACATCTCCATGCGGGTGACTACCTCAAACACATCTCTTAAAGAAACATCATTTGGAGAAACCACAGATGGGACGTTAGTGGGGAACTCTAATGGTGTAGGAAGAACAGACGATAAATCCTTATTATCCTCAACAACCAAAAGATTATCAACATTATCATTATCCAATAAGGGTTCCATCCCCAGACTAACACTTCTGGGGGGGAGCCCCTTCAAAGTCACAGCTTCCTGACTGGGTAGGGAAACACCCTGCGCAATTAAAGAAGAGTCAGAGACAGTACTTACAGACCCTAGGGTCAAGTCCGGCAGCTCACGCTCTCCCTGAGCTTTTTGCAAATGGATATCCATCGGGCCCACGATCTTAGGGGCCTTTTGGGTGTTCGTCGCAGGGAACACCTTCTTCCGTCATTTGCCCATGGATACGCAAGACCTCTCTGTAGCTCCTCGTTGCTCCGAAGGGGCTCCAAAGGGGCGTGGCGAAGCGAGCGGGGACAGCTGGAGCCGGTGGTGGAATTGGCGGTAGGAGGAGCGGTGTAGCCCCGCCCCCCAGGACCTTTAAAAACCTTGGTCCCCCGCTGGAGAACCGGGGCGAGCGGGGACGGCTGGAGCCGGTGGTGGAGTTGGCGGTAGGAGGAGCGGTGTAGCCCCGCCCCCCAGGACCTTTAAAAACCTTGGTCCCCCGCTGGAGAACCGGAGCGAGCGGGGACAGCTGGAGCCGGTGGTGGAATTGGCGGTAGGAGGAGCGGTGTAGCCCCGCCCCCCAGGACCTTTAAAAATCTTGGTCCCCCGCTGGAGAACCGGAGCGAGCGGGGACAGCTGGAGCCGATGGTGGAATTGGCGGTAGGAGGAGCGGTGTAGCCCCGCCCCCAGGACCCTTAAAATCTATTCCTCTCTTTCACCTTTTGAGTATCACAGTGCCATGTTTACATTTCATTTTATCGCTAACATATGTATCTAACAATAGTCTTCTTCCTCCGTTCTACTGTTTAGCCATTTTCCATCTGTGTCCATTTTGTGACCTTATTCCCAGCTTTCTTCGTTTTTCCAGATACTGCTCCTTGTCTTCCTTTCTACGATCTCTTGTAGTTTTTGACACCGACTTCTTTCCTTGTCCTTATAGCTGCTGCTTTTGAAAACCGAACTAGCTTGTTTAACTTTTTCATTTATTTTTTTTCTCAGAAAAGAAAACATGTTACACTTACATTTCCTTTAAATTTTACCCATTGCTTTTCTGCTTCCCGTAGATTTTCACATTAGCTAATTTTCCTCGTGGTACTCTATCATAACAAAGTTAGTTTTTCTGAAGTCTAGGACCCTCGCTTTGAATGAACTATCACTTATCTCCCACTGCAGCCGGGATGTCCCAATCAACATTTGATAGGTGAAATCACTTAGCAGTATCCCCTCCCCTTCCATAGCAATTGAGTGAATGTCATCATTTTAATCTGGCTATTTTTCTGCCTAACGAAGTAGGTGTATATATCACACCAATGTAAAACAATGTTCCTTTCCCTCTTTCCAGGTGAATCCATAGTGCCTCATCCTTACATCTTAAGCCCTGCAGTTTGATTGCTTTAATATTATTTAGTATACAACACACCACTCCTCCTTCTTATCTTTCTATCCCGTGTTTCCTGAATAGGCAGTAGCCCAGGATAACTATATTCTAGCCATGGTTCTCTATGTACCACGTTTCCGTGACTGCCACTAAATCCAAGCAGCCTCTTCCATGTTCACCTCTAGTTCTAGGGACTTTGGGCCCAATATTCTTCTGGGCAGGCTATGCACCACTGCAGCGCATAACCCTGCTCACCAACCCTTAACCCCGGATATTCTGTGCAGGGGTCATATGCGGCCTTGGCATTGAATATCCGGGGATTGCCGCACATGCCAGAAGCTGCATTAGGTAGCCGGGCAGCAGCGATATTGCGTGCTGCCGGGTTAGCTCCTGTGCCAAAAGATAGATTGCCCTGTAACACCTCCGACACGCCCCGATGCTAATCGGATAGCATCAGGGCGTGTAGGGGAGTTAGAAGGGGATATTCAGTGGCATTAAGGCATCTACATGGTTTACTGGGCTGTAAACCATGTAAGCGCCTTTCAAATATCTGGCCCTTTATTTCTTATACTGCGAGCATTAATCTACATAGCTTTCTAGTGTGTACCCTTCTAATCTAAGTTCCATAAAGGTGTTTAATATTTACTTATCGTATTTTTCGGACCATAAGACGCACTTTTTCTTCACCAAAAAGTGGGAGGAAAAGTGCCTGCGTCTTATGGTGCGAATAGAAGAAGTTGCAGAGCGGCAGCGGGTCCCCCGGGACCTTCCGTGTCCCTGGGGACTGCATAGCTAATCCTAAACAAATTGTGGGCTGCCATCTAATGGCCACTTTAAATTACAGCATCTCTTTTTCATAGGGAAGAATAAGTACCGCGAAGTAGTATTTGCCCCTAGAACTGTGCACAGCCGGCGCAAGAACAGATGCCCTGCCTGTCAGCGCAAGACGGCTGATCACGGAGATTCTCCGGAGGGAGGATTTTGCAAGACGCAAAACCCCCTAAGGCCTCCTGCCCAGTTTGGATTGCGGCGGAGGCTAGAGCAGTGAAGTCTCAGACCTGCGGCCCGCGAGGTCCCTCTGTGCGGCCCGCGAGACTCTACCCCGGTGCGGCCCGCCAAGGCAAACTCACCGACTCCTTCCATGTCAGCTCCCTCCCTTCTTCTGCAGCCGTGGCTCCCTGCCTCTTAGGGAACCGCGGCTGTGCTTGTAAACTCATCGCGGAGCCCTTCCTGTCTTGACGGGCTCCGTGCAGCATTGTCCCGCCTCCAAAGGACAGGACAGGAAGGGCTCCGCGATGAGTTTACAAGCATAGCCGCGGTTCCCTAAGAGGCAGGGAGCCGCGGCTGCAGAAGAAGGGAGGGAGCTGACATAGAATAAGCAAAGTACAGGTATGAGCAGGGTTTTTTTTCGCGGGGTGGGGGTGCGGCCCGCGAGTCTGCCGGTAGTCGGCTGTGCGGCCCGCGGCCCTCTGGAGGTTGGTGACCCCTGGCCTAAGCGAAGGAGTTGAGAGGGGAAGTCCGGCTAAGGTAAGGAGGCCCGAGTAGATTTTGTGCTTCGCAGCCGTCATCATTTTTTGACGCGAAACAGGTCTGGCCGCAGTCCAGGAGGCATAATAGCAGTGTCGGGCTGGGCAGAAAGGATTTTCTTCAGTGGGGGGAGTATCTTTTAGCTAATTAGCGAGGGCTCCCTTGATTTGTGAGGAATTACCTTTTGGAGATCCGTTGAGAGTTGAGAGTTTAAAAATAAAAAAGGAAGAAGATGATTGAAAAGCATTAAAACTGTATATTCTGTTAAACACCCTTTGAAGTTCAGAAAAAGATTGTTACCGTATCTCAAACATTTGAACTGCTCAAACACCAGAAGAATAAGTGGCTTTAGGACTGGACTCTGAATATTGTGTGCAGCTCTGGCTACCCTCTCTCACAAACGATGTATTTGGTTCAGAATATTTTTTTTCCTATTTTTCTCCTCTAAAAACCAGGTGCGTCTTATGGTCCGGTGCGTCTTATGGTGCGAAAAATACGGTATCTGAGGACTTTTACCTACCTGAGGCCATTGTCTACCCATCACCAACAAATTAGGGGTCCTTTTACTAAAGTGCATTTGGATTTTTCAACTGACGCATGTTTGGCGCCAAAGCTAACTAGCAGTAGTTGCAATGTGTGCGATAACTGCTGGGAGTGCTGTATATCCAGCAAGTTCCTGGCAATTAGTGCACAGAACGGTGCCTTAACACACTGTGGCAGCATGTACAGTTACTGGAGGCACACTGAACGCCACCTATTGCAGTTAGCGCGTGGTGTTTATCCCACGCTAATTGTGTAGTGCTCACCATGCCCACTCTCTGCCCCTAAACTGCCCACTTACCATCACAATGTGCAATTCAGTTAGCACAGAAATCAACCCACACTAACTGTGTTGCCCCACGCTAACAGTTACTGCAGGCCTCAGCGCATACTTAACGTGCGCCACAACTTGTGTTAACTGTATAGTGTATCTTAGTAAAAGGGTCCCAAAGTTTAAAGTCATTCTCAGTGCATTAGCCAGTCTGTTCTGCAAGATGCTTCACCCCTTTTTCTATAGGTAGATGCCATTTGTGCTGAGCATTCCATTGAAAATCTTTGAGTCCATTTAGTCGTAGATTCAGCTTCAGAATGAGAGCTTCTATGCTTTGGCCTTCATCCTCAACGAGGAGCATTGAGAAAATGCCACCTGCATACTCATCTGTTTCATCCTGTCTCCCAGAACTGTGAAATCACTTTTGATATGTTTGAGGAGATACCAAGCAATATCCTACAAGCCAGCATGGATGAACTATAACAGAGAATAGTCAGTAGGATCTGTGGGTGATTTTATAAGGAATCACATACAACTGCACACCATCAACATGCGTAATTCTCAGTACTGGAGTGATTTACACATGCAAATGGGCATTTATGTGTATCTTCCGTCTAGACTATTGCAACCTCCTCCTTGCTGGTCTCCCTCTGAGTCATCTCTCTCAGCTGTGCGCCTAATCTTCTGCCAACCCAGCTTTATTTATTTAACTGGTTTTAATATACCGTTTTTCTACCAGTCAAAACGGTTTACATTGAGCAATGGGGCTTGCAAGGTTACATCAAACTTATTAAACATTGAACAGCAAGCAACAAGGGGATTGAGGGAGCATGCAGGATCGTTATAATGTTAGAACTTATGTTACAATGAGCTTATGGTACAGCAGTGAGTTTATGATGCAATGAGCTTATGTAACAATGAGTTTATGATACAGTGAGCAAGAGGTTGCTCTATTTAGTGTAGGGCTAGATGTCAGGTAGCTGAGAATGGGGGGGGGGGGCAGAAATGGGGATGATCGATGAGAGTGGCAGATGTTCCTGTTGGGGATAATCCATAGTGCTCTTTGAAAAACTGTGTTTTGAGATGTTTTTTGAAGACTTTGTGATCGGATGTTCCATAGTGTAGGAGGTAAAGAGCTCCAGAGGGTGGGAGCATAAAGTTTGAAGGCTCTCGTGCAGGCATGTTGTGAGCTGCTACGTATCCGAGGACAGGGGAGAAGAAGGTGGAGTGTGCTCTGCATGGTCTAGTGGAGTTTGGATGTCTGATGAGTGTTTGGAGATGCTCGGATGAGGTGTTCATAAGTGCCTTATGGATAATAGTGAGGGCTTGTGTTTGATTCTTGATGCTATGGGAAGCCAGTGGAGGGATTTCAAAATGGAAGTGATATGGGTATGGCTGGAGGCTCTGGCAGTGGCGCGTGCTGCTGTGTTTTGGGCTAGCTGTAGAGGGGCAATGATAGTTTTGGGAAGTCTTTGAAGGATGGAGTTGGAGTAGTTGAGCAAGGGTATAATGGAAGACTGGCAGACTGCATGGAAGCTCTCAGGGGAGAGGAGGGGGCATGGGTTGCAGAGGGTTTGAAGATTGATGTAAGTGTTCTTAGTGATGTTCTTTATATGTGGTTGGAAGTTAAGTTGGTGATCCAGGATGACACCAAGGTACTTGACTTGTGACTTGAACTGTAGTTCGGTGTTCTCAATTTTGATGAAGGGAAGTGGTGTAAAATTGGGGTCCTTGGTCTCATGGAGGCCTTAGTTTGTGAAGTTGCATCCAGGAGACAATTTCTTTGAAGTAGGCAGTTAGATTGTAATAGTCTGGAACAGTGGTGTGAAATGGAGTGAAAATCATTATATCATCTGCGTATAGTTGGTAACCAACATTGAACTTCCGGATTGTGTAACAGAGAGGCCTGATGTAGATATTAAAGTGTAAGGAAGAAAGCGCAGAACCCTGGGGAACTCCTTGGGGAAGAGTGTAAGGTGCTGAGGAGTGATTTCCAATTCTTATCTGTTGAGTCTGTTGGGAGAGGTAGGAATGGATCCATTCGAGTGGTTGCCTTGCACACCAATGTCACTTCATTGGCTCCTCTTCAATTTCTATATCCAATTCAAACTTCTCCATCTGACTTACAAATACTTTCATTCTGCTGCTCCTCACTATCTTTCCTCTCTCCTCTCTCCCTACACCCCTCCTCGTGAACTCTGTTCTTCTGCTGGCTTGCTTCTCTCTATGCCCTTTCCTTCCACTGCAAACCCCAGACTTCGATCTTTTCACCTTGCTGCTCCTTATGCCTGGAACAAACTACCAGAGTCTATTCGTCAAGCTCCGTCTCTGCCCATTTTCAAATCTATGCTAAACGCTTACCTCTTTGAGGTTGCTTTTGGATCCTGATCCCTTGTTCTCTATGTGACTCCCTTACCCTTCTCTATTTGCACTCCTATTCTCACTTGTTGTATTGTCTGTCTTGTTTAGATTGTAAGCTCTGTCAAGCAGGGATCGTCTGTCTTCATGTATATGTATAGTGTTGTGTAAGCCTTGTAGCGCTATATACATGATTAGTAGTACAGTTGTAGTCAACATTATTTGCACCTTTGCAGTTCAACCCTTTTATGTCTAATATCTCCTAAAATAAAAGTGGCCAGTGAAATGGCTTTGGACTATATATGCACATATATTTAGCACACACAAAACAAGACCAATTAAAAAGGAAAATAGTAAGAAATAGTATAAAAACTGGGACATTGCCAGGACATGATTATTGGCATCCTTATAAACAATTCAAATCAGTTTGAACAGAACCACATCCCATTGCATTAAAATTAGATGCACCTGTGATCAATTGTCAGTACTCACATGTCGAATCAACCGATGAATAATGGCTCTAACATTTAAAATGGCCACATTCACTCACTGTTCCTTTTTCACAATGGCAAAGACAAGAGAGCTTTCTGAGAAAGTCAGAAAAGCCATTATCCCCAAACATCAAACTTCAGAGGGATACAAGGCCATCTCTAAAGACCTTGGGATTCCTGTGTCTACAGTTTGCTATGTTATTAAGAAGTTTTCTGCTCATAGAACTGTCAAGAACCTCCCAGGACGTGGTGGGAAGAGGAAAATTAATCCAAGAAGTCTTCGAAGATTAGTGCAAACTGTTGTAGAAACACCATGTACAACATCCAAAGAGCTTAAGGCTGACCTGGAGCAATCTGGAGTGGTGGTTTAACCTGCACCATATGCCATGCACTAAACAAAGACTAACTTCATGGGCGAAGGCCAAGAAAGACCCTACTGCTCAAAGACAGACATAAAAAGACACACCTGATCTTTGCCCAAATCCACCTTGTGAAACCACAATCCTTCTGGGAAAATGTTCTGTGGACAGATGAAGCCAAACTTGAGCTCTTTGGCAATGCAGACCAGCAATACATTTACAGGTGAAGAAATGAAACTTATAAGGAAAAAAACACCCTTTCTACAGTTAAATATGGTGGAGGTTCCATAATGTTGTGTGGCTGTTTTGCTGCCTCAATAACTGGAGGCCTGGAACATATTAAAGGAATCATGAAGTCAGAGGACTACCAAGATATTTTGGAGCGAAATGTGCTACCTAGTGTCAGAAAGCTAGGTCTAGGTTGAAGGTAATGGGTCCTCCAGTAGGACTATGTCCCAAAACATACCCCCAAAAGTACAAAAAATGGTTAAAAAGGAAAAAATGCACTGTTTTAAACTGGCCAGCAATGAGTCCTGATCTCAATCCAATCAAGAACCTTTGGAAAGAGCTGAAAGCTGCGATTGGTAAATGGAATCCTGGAAACATTCATGAGCTGGAACAAATTTCAGTTGAAGAGTGGAGAAACTACCAGCAGCCAAATGTATGAAACTTATAGATGGCTACCAGAAACATTTGGAGGCTGTCATAACTGCCAAGGGTTGTGCAACCAAATATTAGTGAAGGGTGCCATTATTCCTGCCCAGGTCATATTTTGCTTTTTGCTCAGAAATTACTAACGTCTAAGTTGCACAGACATCTCTTTTTTTGTGTTATACTTTTGAACATACTATTAAAATATTATGATGACATACAGTTGGAATATTTCCAGTTATTTCTGAAGATATTGTACACAACCTACCTAAAATTCAATAATGTTGACCACAACTGTAGTAGTAGTAGTAGTAGTACTTTAGTGGGTCGCTATTTTGTAAGAGTTGTGAATGTGGTTGGGGGTTCAGGAGAATCCCAAAGGAGGATTTGCAAAGAAAACGAACTAGAGATGATAAGGTTGAGAGGTCGGTGAGTCCCATACTGCTTTTCTTTCAACAAAGTTCCCCCAAGTGTCTTGCAGGGGTTCTCAACCCTGTCCTTGGGACCCACCTAGCCAGTCGGGTTTTCAGGATAACCACAATGAATATGTATGAGAGAGATTTGCATACACTGCCTCCATTATATGCAAATCTCTCCCATGCATATTCATTGTGGTTATCCTGAAAACCCGACTGGCTAGGTGGGTCCCAAGGACAGGGTTGAGAACCCCTGGAAGGAAGTGAAATATCTCTTTGCAGTCAGAGGGAAGACAGCATTGTCTGAAGGGGAATTAGCAAGAGCTTATCTACAATTTATTCAGGAGAAAAAATAACTTTTCTGTGTCAAGCTGCACATATATACAGTACTAATATGTGTAAAACCCAAGGTAGGTCTCTCTCTGAATGGAGTGATAAGGGAAGAAATTCCTAGTGTGTACAGATTTTCAGTCACTCCTTTGTGGACTACTGACTTTTCTGTATGGATTGTACTAGGCTCAAATTTATTGTTTGCATGTTTGCCGTATAATTCATCTTCCTCAGCTACATGAGTAAATGGTTTTCTTTTGGAACAGTCCCATCAAGAGATTGTGAATCTGCATGAATATTTTTTCTTTTGGTTTTACTGGGAAGTGCTGGATGATACTCAGTAGTAGGGCCAAAGATTTTCATTTTGTTTAGTTTTTGATGTCATTGATGGGATTTTTCATTTTATTAGGGGTTTGTTTTGTTTTGTTTTGTTTTCGGTGGGGGGGGGGGGGGTTAATGCCAACAATAGTAAACTCTACTGCACAAATACTGCGCTACTGTTGAACAATAGCATGTAATACTTGAGTTTTCCCTTTTGTTTTGAGTTTAAATGACATGAAACAACATTTCTCATGTTATTTCAAAAGAAAGCACATTCCTGCCTCTCATATTTAAGAGTTTTTAAGCCTTCCTTATCTTCCCTCCTGCAAGGAAGGAACGCAGGAGCACAGGTCCTTTAACAGCCAGAGACTTCACAAGCAAAATATGTGAGGGGAATTTTTTTCCATGGGCAATAAAACAGAATTACCACCTGGCTTTAGTACAGTATGTGTAGGTCAATTATCACCGTCTCATTAAGATGCACTGCATACAAAGATGATATTAAAATAGCTGGACAAAATTTGCATTAAGCAGTGCTATTTATGGTAACTTGAAAAAGTTAACTACAGCTCAAGAGGTATAATTAGCTTCAAAGCATCAGCAGACTGACACACCTACCGATGACTCAGTACTGACCTGCGCAGCAAAAAGATTTGATAATCAGATGGGGTTTGATGCCCCAGGAGGGTGGTAGTGTTTACTTTAGGAGAGTGGTGGGGGAAGGTGGATGTCTAGCATTGCTGCATCTAGTAAGGCTGATGCATTACTGGTAAGAAAAAATAGATGTGTACCGCTGTCTGTTATGTCTGTAATTTACTACCCACACTAGCCACTTAATATGGTAATATCTTTATGGTGTAATGTTTTTTTTGTAAACACTGTATTAAGGTGTTAAAAACATGCATTCACATCATTTATTATGCACATTTATTATGCCTGTGTGTGCACGCATAGTGACATCATAGATGACAGAGCTGAAGATCACAATGACCCATTCTGCCTGCTCAGCAGTGATTTCTCCATTTTGGGTAACTGTGCAGATTCCCATAGGGGACCCAACACCTACATGTTTTCATCTGCACAGAACTGCTGCTGTAAAACAATGACAAGTCTGAAAATGTAAATCCCTTTTGAAGATGTTGACTCACTCCACAATGCACTGAAATGTTATTTGACAGTTCTTTCTCTTTCCTTGTTTTCACTGGACTTGTGTTTAAATTGTACCCAAGCAGCATTTTCCTGTTCACATATGAGTTTCTCAGATCCAAACAGAGCTCACTGAACATTTACTATGCCGAGTCCTCCAGATTTTTACCCTAAAGGGTATTGCAAATCTTGGAACTTATAGTGAAAGAAATCCTGTACCGTGAGAATGAAAATGGCCTTCCTGTGTGAGCCCATCTGGATCCAATTGGCTACCCACTTAACCTGAACATGCTTGATGTCACTTAGAAACTCGTTTATAACACATCATTAGATCTTGGAATTCAAAAAAGATCTATGTGCACAAAAGAATAATGCAATCTGTGTAGGTTATGCAGAGTCAGCACTTAACACAGTCAGTGGTGAATGCTTAGCAAACCTGCACATGTTGTAATGCATTTTAAAGCAGTAACAGGAACAGATACTATTAGAGGAGGGTTGCCACGGACTGCTTGTTGCTTTTCAAGCAAAACCCATTACTAAGACTGATTCCATTACTAAGACTGATTCCAACACTATGTACAGGCTGTACAGTAGCCAGACTGGTTCATTCTTCTTTCTTCTTAAAAAAAAAAACCCAACTATAGTTTCTGAGCTATTTTACTTCAGAAACTTTTTCCTTGGTGCTAGGCGCCATTTTGGGCACTAGGCCCAATTTTTCCTTAAAAATGGAAAAACCAACATCTGGTTTTAAAAAATGTTCTGGCGTCCAACAAGGCAGTAGGCGAGGATAAAGTAACTTTGTCTCCCACAACAACATGGGCATCCATCGGACCTACCACTTTTACTGCTTTAGGTAGAACTGCTTGGGAAAAATGTTTTCGTCGTTTCCCCATCACAGAGAATCTCCTGCACCGAACTAGCACCGAAGGGGCGCCAAAGGGGCAGACCCGCCCCTTTGGTCACGCCCCTTCGGGCACGCGCCCACGGGACACGCCCGCTTCGCGTCCCGCGAGCAGGGCACGCTGAAATAGCCCTTGGAAGGCTCCGCCCACCGCAGAGAGCAGCCTCCGGTCTCCGGAAACCAATCAGGTCAGATAGTAATTCTCAGGAACAGGCAGCACTCCTCGGTATCCCGCGAGCAGGGCACGCTGAAATAGCCCTTGGAAGGCTCCGCCAACCGCAGAGAGCAGCCTCCGGTCTCCGGGAACCAATCAGGTCAGATAGTAATTCTCAGGAACAGGCAGCACTCCTCGGTATCCCGCGAGCAGGGCACGCTGAAATAGCCCTTGGAAGGCTCCGCCCACCGCAGAGAGCAGCCTCCGGTCTCCGGGAACCAATCAGGTCAGATAGTAATTCTCAGGAACAGGCAGCACTCCTCTCCTTGAGGAATCCAAAACAACAAGTTGGGGATGAAGGGGGTGCTTCTTTGGTTCCCGGGAAGGCTGCAACTGATAAAGTTCTTTCTTCTACTTTGGATATTTCAGCCTTTCTGGAAACCACTTCTGATGATATTTCCTCTAGAGCTACTCTTTTGGTCTCTTTTATTTCTGAATTGGATAAAGAAAAAGTACTGCGGGCTTATTTTCCAAAAAAGTTTGAAAAGTTTTGTGATCAATTAATTCAAATATTTCCTGATGTGTCTAGGACCACACAGCTGCGGCGCAAAGCGTTTTTAGAGCTGCGTCCGCGTGTGTTGGCCGTAAGCGCGGTTTTTCATCTTCGTTTTCCATGTAAATGTCTTATTGTTTATCAGGGTAACAGATATTTGTTTTTTGACCCTGAACATTTGATTGAATTTCTTAAGGATAAAGTTGGATAGGGTCTCTTTTTGGAGTAATTTGTATATTTCTCCTGGAACCATTTCTTTTCCGTTGAATTTAAACAGCACTCCTCCTTGAAGTGGTTTATAACTTGACTTTTTGTTTTTCTTTTCTTTTTTAGTTTGTTTCCTATTACAAATTATGTTATGTACATGATTGTTTCTATTGTAAACTTGAAAACTTTTATAAATAAAAATAAAAAATAAAAAATGTTCTAAGTGTGGCGGTACCATCTCTGTCACCGACACCCATGGTTGGTTTCTCAAATGTTTAGGTCCTGAGCACTCTACTTCAGAGTGCCTCTCCTGTGGAATGTTGTCAAAAAGGGGTCAGCAGAATCGAGCTGCAAAGCTTAGCACCCTTTTTCCCTTAGACGCGGTGTCTGTTGCATTGATGTCCTCCAGGGCCTCCCATGGATCTCAGGTAACTAAACATAAATCTAGCCAGTCCTCAAAGGGTAGATCTCCTTCTAAGTATCGAGATGCCACTGGCGTTGCCCTTGAGGAATTTTCACCAGCAAAACTGCCCTGGCAGGAGGCTTCGGCTTCCAAAGCATCAACGGGGCTCCAGGATGTTCTCAAGGCCTCAACTTCGGCAGAACTACTGGCGCCATGCTCTGGGACTGCGACCGCTTCTACCGGTACCGACACCCAAGCATCGGCAGTGTCGATAGACCAGAGATTTCTTGCTATCGAACGCAGTCTAGCGGCTCTTCTCACGGCTTCGGTACCGTTGTAACCGTTTCAGACACCTCAACCGATACCGGTACCGACGGCATCGATGTCGATGGGTATGCCACCCATACTGAGTCATGCGTCTGTCTCCAGCATCGACAGATCGGTACCGGAGCAACCCGATACCGACTTCGATCAATACCGGTACCGTGCGCTGCACGATCACAGGATCAGAGATATTTTGAATCCTCTGAGTCTGATGACTCTGAAGACTCTGCCGATACAAGAGTACTTCTCCCAGAGGATTCCTCTTCTCCTCAGCGCAGAATGTCTCCGCCAGAGGATATGTCCTTTCAGGATTTTATCCGTGATGTGGCCAGAGCCTCTCCATCACAGTAGCTCCTGAAAAAGAGCCTAGGGCAAAGGAGTTGGAGATTCTCTAATACCCTAAGGCTCCCAAAGAGGCAGCTACTCTGCCTATTCATGAGATCTTACATGCTCTTATGCTAAGAATGTGGGAAACACCTCTAACCACATCTCCTCATTCTCAGAGACTTGATACTATGTATCAAGTTCCACCTTGTCCTGGCTTTCAAAAAAACTCAATTACCGCACCATTCAATGGTAGTGGAATCAGCCATACGTAGGAAGAAAAGTGCAAAGAGACATGCATCCAATCCTCCAGGTTGTGAATGCAGGATTCTCGATGCCTTTGGGCGTCAATGCTTCCATGCTCTCAGCTAGGATCAGTTCCTATATCTTGTATATGGAAATGTTCCTTAAAGAGGTCACAGGAGATTTGGAGTTTATGAGCCCCCTTCTTCCTGATGACAAAAGACAGGACTATCTCACTCTTGTCAAACATGCCCAGGATGTTTCCAAGTTTGTAAATCATGCAGCCTTTGACTGTTTTGAGTGCATAAGCAGAACCTTGGCTATTGCCATTGGTGCACGACGGATTGCCTGGCTTCAGGCATCTGACTTGGAAATTTGGGTACAGGATTTTATTTATTTATTTATTTTATTTGACATGAATTTATACACCGCTCCTTCCAGCGATCAGAAGCGGTCCATAGGGGGGGGCGGAGCCTGATGTCCAGCGGGTAAGACGCTTCGCGCTGAAGCTCCCGAGAGGCCTACTTAGAATCCTGACTTAATACCTATACAAACTTACTATTTCGCTCCGAGCTGACCGGGGTACCTCGGGGGGGATGGCGGCCCATAAACCAGCGCGCTTGGATTTCGGGTCTCCTTCTTCTTCTCACGGAAAACGCTCCAAAACAGAGGTGTCCTCCCCACAGAAGATGGCTCCATTTCGTGAAAACCCCGAAATGCACCTGGAGATTTTAGAGGAAATACGCGGCGTGAAGGAATTGGTGCAGTCCAATGGAGAAGCGCTTCGAGCCCTGCGAGAAGACTTTGGAGTGCTCCAGGACCGACTTGAAAGTCTCTCATTACGGCAGGACAACATGGCGGGGGTCCTCGACTCGCACGAGGAGCGCTTGGGCAAACTCGACAAGGCTGAGCGCCAGATACAGAATCTTCAAAAGGAGTTAGAAGATAGTAATAATCGAGCCCGTCGCAACAATGTGAGGCTCATTGGAATACCGGAGGGGGTGGAAGCAGGAGATATAAGAGAATTCCTGCTCAAAACTCTTCCCTCCTTGCTGAAGATCACTTTTCATAGAGAACTGGAAATCGATCGTGCACATCGTGTTCCTACCCACATGGCGCTCAACCGAACGACCCCCCGGCCTATTATCTTTCGCTTGCTACGATATCAACAAGTGGAACAAATCTTAAATGCTGCCCGGGCGAATCATCATTTGGACTTTGAAGGTCACAAAGTCTCCTTCTTCCCTGATTTGGCAAAGCCTACCGTAGACCGTCGGAAGAAACTCCTTGCTTTTCGCCCTCGACTTCAACAGCTACAGGCTCGCTTCGGCCTGTTGTATCCAGCGAAGCTCCGAGTGACCCTCCACAACCAAACCAGGACATTCGAAGATCCTGATCTACTATCAACATTTTTAGACTCCAAAGAAGCAGAGCAGATGCGCTAATCCAAAACTTGGACTTTTATTTGCCGGCTCTGTCCGCCATTTTGAAGGGCCCGATGCGGCGGTCATAGTCAAACGCAGAGACTGCCTGGACTTTCTTTCTTTCTCTATATGACTTTTTTGTTTTTTGGTCTCCTATCCCTCCATGATGTGTGCCTCGGTCGGATTCGGAGCACGCACAGTCCTACAGGTTATGTGTTTTTTCAATAGCGGCCTTCTCTGGGGTTTCTCCCCGCAGACACATGGTCGCCAGTAATTTCTGGGGTTCTGCTTCTTCTCTACCGCACAGCGGGTTTTCTTTTTTAATGTGGGGCGCGTCATTGTATTATATTAGCTTATTTTCTTTTATGTCATGTGTACAGCCAGATACAGTCAATATGAGGGACATTGTGAAATTATGTGCGTTCTCATGCTCAGAATTTTTAACTTTTCTGAATGGCCTTATGTAAAATCTTATCACTCAACGTAAAAGGCATTAATAGTCCAATCAAAAGAAAGAAAATCCTTAGCTATCTTAGCCATGAGCATGCTGATTTAGTGTTTCTTCAGGAAACGCATCTAAACTCTGCTGAAACACTGAAACTCAATGCTAAACCTTACATGGTGGCTGCCTATTCTCCCGCCGTTTCCAAACGGTGCGGGGTAGCCATTCTGGTTAAGAAGTCTTTGCAAGCTACTATAATTGATACTAGCGCTGACAAGGAGGGTAGATGGGCCCGTGTACACCTTAAGGTTGGAGATAGTGAATTTACGTGTATTTGCATTTATGCTCCGAATGTGGACAACCCTGCTTATTATGCAAGTATTGCGCAGTTGGCACAGGCCTCTGCCAATACTCCATTAATACTTGGTGGTGATTTTAATCAAGTGTTAGACCCTTTGATAGATAGACAGCCGCCCAGAACGAGTAGTCCACCCAAGAGTCTTGCTACCCTTACAGCTCTGATGCAAGATCTTGCGCTGGTAGATATATGGAGGCTGCTTCACCCCTCCGACTTAGAGTTTACTTTTTTTTCTGCCCCCCATCACTCCCAATCTAGAATAGATTTCTTTCTCATTTCTAAAGCACTGATTTCTCAAGTGGACACGGTTAGGATTCATCCTCTCCATATTTCAGATCATGCTGCCATATCTTTATCATTACATGTTACTGCGCGGGACGATTCTCCCCGAGCTTGGTTTTTTGATAGATCCCTACTGGGTCAAACAGACTTTCAGGTTGATATAAAGGCCGCTATCCAAGATTATTTTCATTTTAACTCACCCCATGACACAGCGAGCTGGGCTTGGTGGGAGGGTTTTAAAGCATCTATTCGTGCAACTATAACTAGCTATCAAATTCGGCAGGGGAAACAAAGAAAGCAGCACTTACTGATTCTAGAGCAGCAGATACAAGCTGGGGAGCGTCTCCTCACGTCCCGTACTGACCCATGTATTTTACTCCGTCTACAACGCTTGCGTTTTCAATACAATCAGCTTTTGTACACTGCTGCTGTTAAAAATATTGAATCACAACAAGGGATATATTACCGGGAAAATAACCGTGCTGGCAAATTATTAGCAAACTCCCTAAAAGGTCAAAAAGAAGCCAAGCGTGTTACCGCCCTCCGTAATCCGTCGGGGGGGGGGGGCTTGGTCACTAAAGATACAGAAATCTTAGAACTCTTTCGTGATTTTTATACTCGGCTTTATCAATCTGAATGTGATTTTGAGCCAGAAGTATTTGAACGCTTACTTTCCGGGGTACAAAGACCGACCCTATCCGACGAAGATAGAGTGGCCATGGACAAACCATTTACTTTGTCAGAAATTCATTCTGCTATCAAGAAATGTGCCTCAGGTCGTGCCGCAGGCCCAGACGGTCTCCCTGCTGAATTCTACAAAACCTTTCACGATGACTTAGCCCCAGTCTTGAAACTTTATTTTTCGGCTCTGGCCGAGGAGGGTTCCCCTTCTGGGTCCTTTTCAATGGCGAATGTAGTAGTTTTTGAGAAAGAGGGGAGAGACCCGCAACTAACAGCTAATTATCGTCCAATTTCCCTCCTAAACGCGGACTATAAAATATTTGCCACCATTCTCTCCACCCGGCTCTCTGATAGGATGTCTACCTTAATACACCCAGATCAATGCGGTTTCATTCCTGGTAGATCAACTGCTGACAATGCTCGGACTCTATGTCATGTACTGACTGCCGCAGTTAATCTTGATCGCCCATTTGTCGGCCTCTCCCTTGATGCTGAGAAGGCCTTTGATCGTTTAGAGTGGCCCTTCCTGTTTGCAGTCCTCCGCTGGTACGGATTCGGGGAAAGTTTTCTCCGTTGTCTCCGCACCATGTACGCACAGCCTTCAGCCAGTATATGTGCCAATGCTTTAAAGTCTCAGCCTTTTCCCCTCCAACGCGGTACTCGCCAGGGATGCCCACTGTCTCCACTTCTTTTCGATCTTGCACTCGAACCCTTGGCTTTACTAATCCGGCAATCGGAGGAGATTCATGGAGTCCCCTTCTCCCATAGGGAAATCAAAATTTCAGCGTATGCTGATGACCTTATGCTTTTTGTCTCTATAGACTCAGTACCGGCTGTCCTAGAGCAAATAGGTAAATACTCACAACTGTCCGGTTATAAGATAAATTGGACCAAGTCGGTAGCCTTTCCTTTAAATCCTTTGCTCCATCAGGCAGATATGCAACCCTTCCCCTTTTTATGGCAACCTCGCATGGTCAAATACCTTGGGGTTCACTATTGTTCTCCTTTGGAGGACACTATCTCCTTCAATGCCAAAGACTTAACCTTTAAAGTCCGGGCGCTTACTCACCGCTGGACCCCTTTAACACTTACCTGGTGGGGTCGCTTAGAAACCATAAAAATGATGATTGTTCCGAAAGTGAATTATATTTTAGAAATGTTGCCCTGTCTCTTACCTCGACATACATATAAAGATATAGAGGGCCTTCTGACTAGATACTTATGGCAAAACAAGACACCTAGGATAGCGAAACATAAGCTGCAAGCAGATAAGGAAAATGGGGGTGTCAGATTCCCAGATTTCCTGAAGTACCATCAATCTTTTCTTCTCAAACAAGGCGCTCGTTGGCTGGAAGATCTAGTACCGAGTAGACCTGTGTGGCTAGACATAGAAGAGGACCTTTGCAAACCGATTCCTCTTACTTTTCTCCCTGGTATGACTCTCCCATCAGACTCCCACTATCCACCAATGCTTTTAGACACTTTAGGTGCCTTTAATACTCTTATGCAATCTCTAGACTCCCGACTCTGTCCGTTAGACAGGCTCCCGCTTTGGTACAATACTCGATTTCGAATACAAAATAAGCCGATGGCGTGGAGCCCCTGGTACACTAGGGGCATTTGGATTCCTAGCCAGTTGTTCCATAATGGTCGCTGGAAAACTTTTAGTGAATTGCAAATTGAATTTGGTCTCCCAGCGAAACACTACTTTCAGTTGGTGCAACTTCAGCATTGCCTTCGGAGTGCTAAGGTGCTCCCGCCATCGGCATCCCCTACACAAGGTTGGTCGGAGACTATCCGATCTATCGGTAGTTCACCGGGTGTAGCATCCAATTTTTATAAAACCCTATGTAATGCTATAACTAGAGATACCCCTATAGTGCAGAAAGCATGGGAGAGAGAACTGCATGTGACTTTGACCCCGGAGCAATGGAGCCTTGTCTGGAGTAGAGTGACACGGGTTTCCCGATCCGCCTCACTCACTCAGACACTCTTCTTTCTAGCCCACCGGTGTTTTTACACTCCTGACAGATTAGCCAAATGGAACACTACTCAGGGCAATAGTTGTTGGACATGCCATGCGGCCATTGGTTCACTACCTCATGTTATGTATGAATGTCCCGCACTACAGTATTACTGGCGTCGGGTCTGGGGTCGTATCCAGTCTATTTTGCACTTTCAAGAGCCCCTTTCTTGGAGGATAGTGGGACTTCGCTCAGCTGCGGGGATCCCCTCTCTTCCAAAAACGGCTTACTTCCTTTTGGACTTTATGCTTGGCATTGCTATTTCTCTAATTACGAAATACTGGAAAAATAGCTCCCACCTGAGCCCCAATGAATGGTGGAATCATGTCTGTCTCTACAGTAAATATGAACAAATACCTCGTATGTTTGCCTCCCCCGTTCAGACTCCTCATCATCGGTCTAAATGGAAGATGCTCAATGACTATGTACATTCTGCTAAATGCTCTCATCTGACTGTCTAAATTTGTATATATCTCTGTCCCAAGATCATTCTGTATCATTCTGTATTGTAGCTACTCTTTTGATAGTTTTGATGTACAATCACTGCTGTTAGGAAGCGCTCACATGCTGACATAATCGGCTAGAGAAGAAGCATGGGGGTGGGGGGTAATTGGGTTTACTTTTCCTTATTGTATACTTGTTTTGTCTCCTTTGGTGTGTTGTTTCTTTTGTTTGTTGCAAAATGAAAATAAAAGTTTAAAAAAAAAAAGAAGCGGTCCATAGGGGACAAGACAAGGGAGTATGTACAGCACAAATTTAGAAATACAGTTTGATTAACGGTGGGGGAGACTAACAAGGATAAATTAGGAAACATTCCTTGCACTGGAGAAAATCTCTTTGGCAAGAATTGGCAGAAGGGTAATGAAATAGATGCAGACAATATCACTTTGGATAGATTGTCCAAATCTACAGCCGATCCTGCAGGGAGAAGATCCTATTAAAAAAAAAACATTTTTCAATAAGAAAAAGAAGTTTTATCCTTCCTATACCCAACAGGGAAAACAGCAACAACCTAGACAACAAAAGAAGCCAAAAGCGATAAAACCTCAGCCAGCTCAGCAGGCTCAGCCTCCTCAGGGGCTTTGACTCCTCTCTAGAGAACTTCGCCTTCCTGCACCTGAAGGGTCCAGAACCCTTGGACATCCCAGGCAGGTTATGTCATTTTGCCCACAGATGGTACCAAATAACAGCAGAAAATTGGACTATGTCCATTGTACGAGAGGGGTACAAGCTTCATTTTCACAGCATGCCCCCTCCTACAATGGTAAGACAATTCAATTCTCAGACCTCTCTCGACAACCTCTTAGGTCAAGAAGTCACAACACTCCTTGCGCAAGGAGCAATAGAGGAAGTACCCATTCCGCAATGGGGTACAGGGCTCTACTCCCCCTATTTTCTTATTCCAAAGAAAACAGGAGGATACAGGCCCATTTTAGATCTCAGAGTGTAGCAGCAGATAAGCATGCAATAAATAAATCCAGGAGTCTTTTCAAGGATCCAAGCCAGTTTAATGTGCACATGGCTCAAGCAATAAGCAATTTCAAAATGGCTGAGCCATGGCTTCTAGTAAAACAACAACTTTTATAGCTTTCTTGTCCATTCTAAGCATAGGCAAACTTTTCATTGGTCCCAGTACCCCCTCTCACCCATCTATTGGTCCCGGTACTGATATGGCTACCCAATCGGGACTCTGGTCTGGGCTCAGCACCTGGTTGCCCCCCTTCTAGTCCCAATTACAATGGTCAGTGTCTCTAACTTGTTACATCTCTCCTCCAAGGTCGCTTAGCTTGTTAAAACATATGGGAAGCAGGGCACTGTAACCTTGCTTTTTGCAGAGTTAATTAATTCCATAGAAGCATAGCACACCTTATCAGTACCAATTAAACTTGTTTTTCTATATTTTCTAAGTTTCGTTTCTGCTTAGCTATGTTCAGTTAAACTGAGTTAAGTTTCAATTCTATGGTGTCATCATTCAGGGGGGTTTTCATTCCTCTGGCCCTAACTACAGGCTTCAGTTACAGGTCAAGCTGCTCAGGCCTGTCTGCTTAGTTCAATTAGCATGGATCATAGGCCGTCGCCTACCACATTCCCCCCTTTGATTATTCTCACCCGCATGTTAATAAGGTGTGAGAATCAAATCACATAATACTAGGTAAATGTATCACTCTGTGGTATAGGGTAGTAAGTTCACATAGCTAGCATCTTTGTAGCTGTCTTACGCTCTACAGTGTTATTAATAACTGAAGTTATCATTTGCAAGCAAAATGGCAAGAAACAAGGGAGCAACAGGCAGATAGTCAAAGTCCATAGTTTGGCAAGAGTGGGAAAAAGAACTAAAGGATTAGAAGGTTCAGTTGCATCTTTTGTTGTGCTGTCGTAAAGCTTCTGATTTAGACAGACCAGCTGTCCATCCTTCGTAGTAGATTGTGGTCCAGTCCGAACAAAACACAAACTGTCAACAATGGGGTGGGCCAATACCCACTCACTAGTAGTATTATGTAAATCAGTCTGATTGTATAGGATAGAATAGTTCAGTTCTTGCGTCTCCCAGGGCCACTGATCTCCCATCTTAGTTCCTCCACAATAGAAACAGTCAGAAGTGTGGAGACTATATGCTATTGCTCCAGTAAGTTCAAGAAACAAGTTCTGGTGGTGGTATGAGGAATTGCAACGGTGGCTTGCATAGCCTTGTAGAAAGTCAAGATCTAGAACAACTTTTGGATTGGAGAGTATACCAATGCAAGTATAGGAAGAATGATAAAACAAGGTCTGAGTGACCTTCGGTCCAGTTCATGTTGTACTTATACAGGCTGCCCAGGGAGATAAGGCAAAAGTCATTTCAAAGCACTCCAAGGCTGCTGCCAAAATAAAGCAATAATAATAATTCATAATGGGCATAGTCTCTGGAAAATTGGTGGAACTGTCGACTTCCACAACAGATAACAGATGTAGGGTTGATTGTAGATCCTCAAGCTTCTGCCGTACGTAGACCTACCAGCTTTTTGGCAGGAGTAGGGCTGTAGATTCCAAAGTATCACTGTCCTCTGGGATGTCTCAATTTCTTAAAATATCATAGCATAGTCTCTTAGGCTATTATTGCTTCCTTAGAGCAGTTCACTCTTTAGGAGATCAAAACAGTCTTTTCAGAGTATTTAAACACAGTCTCTTAGAAGATTCAATTTCTTAACACAACACAGTCTCTTTCTGATGATTGCAGTTTTTTTTTTTTTCCAGATGTGAGGCTTACCTTCAGATAAACAAACAGTCTTGAAACAGTGCAGTTTCTGAGGGACCAATAAGTCTTAGGTCCGCGGTTGTTGTCGTAGGGTGAGGTGCAATGGAGTCTCAGGATGCTGTACAGTAGTCCAGTGATCAGGTTCAAGAGCAGCTGCTGGCTTCACTTGATTATGATGGGTCCAAGGTTCAAATTCTGCGACTTTTACTGCAGTTGGAGTTGACAGGATGACGACATAGGGTCCTCTCCAATGCAGGGCTAACAGTATCTTTCTCCACTCTTTGATCCACACCGAGACTCCAGGCTTGAAAGGATGCAGGGGTTCAGGCAAATTGATGAGTAATCGATTTTGTACTCAGGTATGAAGACTCCTGCAAAACAGAACTTAAAACCAATAGTTCATATCTAATAACACAGGTACACTACCAAAAAACTGCCTCCAGTTTTGCAACTGATTCCTATAGATTTTGGGGTGCTGAATCCAGGAAAAATAGCCAAAATGTTCCATCACGTCACGTTTTCTTGCAAAATTAGATTTCTTACCCACATAAGGAATGTTCACATAATTTCTTTTTAGCCGACTGCAGTTTATTTTCTTGGCCCAAAATAGAGGTTGTAATGGTTAACTAACTAGAAACACTCCCTCATGATATTTTAGAGTGTTTTGTATTCATTTTATACATTAACAGGACAATTGGGAGGCGGGGGGCTAAATCCAGTACTCGCGCTGGCGCATGTTCTTTCCTGTTCGCCTCGCCTCGTTCGCTCGCTCAAACACGGTGGTTGCGACATGAACGTTCCTGTCAAATTTCAGTTTCTTGCAAGTTCATTATTACCTTTTGTTTGCTCAGTCGTAATCCAGCTTTATTCCGAAGTGGTTCACTACAGTTGTAGTTTGCAGTGCTGTGTATTTGTGATGGCTCACAGAGCCAGAGGTTGCGTCAACTCTCCGGACAGTTTTTGTTTTATTTGTGGGGAATATACCGTGAAAAAGCGGCAGAGGAACATTTCTGCATTTATTAAAAAAGTATATTTCGCCTATTTCAGTTTGAAGTTAGGCGATCAAGACAAACCGTGGGCTCCTCACAAAGTGTGCAAGACATGTGAGGAAGATCTACGCTTATGGATGAAAGGTAAAAAACAAGCATTTCGTTTCGGAATACCTATGATGTGGCGTGAACAAAGAGACCACAGCAGTGACTGCTATTTTTGCTCTTGCATTGTGAAGGGATACAACTTAAAAAATAAGAACGTAATAAGTTACCCCAACCTTCCCTCAGCAATTAGGCCTATGCCTCATAGCAACGAAGTACCTGTGCCTGAACCACCAAAATCTTTGGATCATATTTGTGTGGACGGTTCTGATCATGATGAGACTCATCAGATGGCTTTTCCCGATGAATCCAGTACTTCCGAGTTTGAAACTGAACCAGATCCGAAACCTGAACTTTTCTCTCAAGCTGAATTGAATGATTTAGTCCGGGATTTAGGACTCCCAAAAGATGCTGCCCAACTGCTAGGTTCTCGGCTTAAAAATCTATTGTCACCAGGAACAACTTTTTATTGTTACCGCAACCGCGAGACACAATTTTTGAAGTATTTCAGCAAAGAGGAAGATTTGGTATTTTGCAACGATATATACGGAGTGATGGAAAAGTTTAAACTCAAGTATGATCCTGCTGAATGGCGGCTGTTCATTGATTCGTCAAAAGACAGCATAAAAGGTGTTCTTCTTCATAATGGCAACACATTCGCTTCAGTTCCTATTGCTCACTCTGTTATTCTCCAAGAAAAATACGAGAATTTGGCCCTGATTCTTCAGAAGATTCGTTATGATGAGCATAAGTGGATGATTTGTGGAGACTTTAAAATTCTATCCATGCTATTAGGGCAGCAATCCGGTTTCACCAAATATCCCTGCTTCCTTTGCTTGTGGGATAGCCGGGCCCGCGACCTACACTGGGGGAAAAAAGACTGGCCAATTCGGGAGTATTTGAGACCCGGTGAGAAAAATGTTCTTCATGAGAGCTTGGTACCTCGTGATAAAATTCTATTACCACCTCTCCACATTAAGTTGGGTCTCATTAAGCAATTCATCAAGTCCCTTCCAAAAGATGGTGAGTGCTTTCGGTACCTTTGCTCAAAGTTCCCCCGACTTTCTGAAGCAAAGCTAAAGGAAGGAGTGTTTGTTGGCCCTGATATAAGGAAACTCATTTCAGATGGAGCATTCGCTGAAACGATGTCTGAGAAGGAAAAAGAAGCCTGGGATTCCTTCAAGGATGTTGTTCTCAAATTCTTGGGGAACAGGCGGGATGAGAACTATAAGGATATTGTTGCCAGGGTGCTCAATGCCTTCAAAGAACAAGGCTGTAACATGAGCCTGAAAGTCCATTTCTTGCACTCCCATGTGAACTACTTTCCCGAAAACTTGGGGGCGTACAGTGAAGAACAAGGTGAAAGGTTTCACCAGGACATCAAGGACGCAGAGAGAAGGTACCAAGGAAGATGGAACACCACTATGATGGCTGATTTCTGCTGGTTGCTGCTGCGGGAAACCCCAGATGAAAAATACGCCAAGCAGCGCACCAAGAGAAGCATTCGGGGGAAGAAGAAACGGGCCCACCAGGAGATTGATTGACCCAAGAATGACTTTAAAATCTAAACTGTGTTGACAAATATCGTGTTTTTACTAAACTTTGAAATAAGAATTTGCTAGTTATTACCACAGTGTCGGATCTCATTTATTAGAATTTTATTTTCACACCATCGGGTGTTTGTCTTCATGTATTGCAATGGTGCGGTTTGCGTTTTCTATTCTTACATACATACCTGTACAACATTTTTTGCACATTTCTTTGCTTTGCTTTGTGTCTAACCTCGCTCTTATATGCTCAATGTTTGTGCACATGTATGTGGCTGTTTTAAGTGCAGACAATTTTGCTACCATCACAGTGTGTTTTGTTGACATTATTCTTATGTGCTGCCTTGTTACAATTTTCTTTATTCTTATTTGAATAACTACTAAACAATTAGTATAAAGAATTCATCCAAGAAACTTTTATCTCGATCGCACTCAATCTGAAACGTTCACCTCAAACTGCTAACCCAATGTAGCAAAAAATCTGTACGTGATGGAGCAAATTGGTTACCAGATTTGGATTCAGCGCACCAAAAAACGTAAAAATCAATCGAAACATTAGAGACAGTTTAAAAAAAATTTTTTTTAGTGTACCTGTGTAATTTCAGATCCTATCTGTCTCATATCTCCTTTTATTTCCTATACAATAGGCAGGGGTTGCCCATACAGAATCTCAAAAAAGGGAAACTCCTAAAGACTTAGCAGGGGCTAAGTATATCCTAAGAAGGGCTATGGGAAGAACCTGGGGCCACTTCAGGTAAACCTCTTGGCAAAGTTTGGACAACTGAGATTTCAGGGTTCTATTCATACATTCTACTTTTCCTAAATTCTGAGATCTATAGGCAGTATGTATCTATTAATATCAATATCTTGGGGCTATACTTAATGGACTTGCTTCCTAAGGTTATCCACCCTCATTCTTTGTACAGGGCCCCATAGGCATGCAAGGTTGTAAGGGCATACTTGAAATCTGGGTACATATTTAGACAGGGCTCTTTTCCTATTGTTAGTGCTCTAGTGAGGGCTATCAGTTCAGCTTTCTGTGGTGAAGTTTCTGGGGCCAGGGCTGAGGACTCAACTACCAAATCAGGGGTCACCACTGCATATCTAGCACAACAATGTCCATTGATGATGAAACTGCCTTCAGCCACAAAGAAAGTCTGTTCAGGGTTCTCCATAGGGACATCAGTCAAATCCAGGTGGCTTGAGAATACAGTGTCCATAATTTCTAAACAGTCATGATCAGGGGATCAAGACCAACTGATGATAACATAGCAGGATTGAAAGCTTGACTGACCCTTCAGTTGTATCTGGGGTTTTCACACAACATACTCTAATACTTCAACATTCATAGATTTGTTAGCTAGTAATTTCCTTTGTATTTCATATTGGTTAGAACAGAGTGTGGTACAGTAACTTGAAGATTCTGTCTCAAAGGGATTTTTCTTTTAGTTTTTGCTTACTAGGAAGGCTGTAGCTGTAACAGCTTCTCAAATAAGGTCCAAGAGATTGAGTCAACACTCCCAGAACATTTCCTTGCGACTCATGAACATAGAGACTGCAAGGTTTTCTGGACATCGGGTAGACCCAGAACTGGTGATAACATCAGAGCGGTTTTCAAAGATCAAAAGACTGCATTCCTATTCAAGTCCCCATTCCAATGGAGACTTTTTCATTCCTTTGGTAGCTTGATACAATGTGATACAATGGTTTTGCTAGCAGCGCAAAATTGGGGATCCATATACAACAGTACCCTGTGGCACCCAAGAAGGCTCTCACTTGCCTCCTGGTGGTTGGAGTAGGAATACTGCATACAGCTGCTTTGCGTTCTGGTAAGGGTTCCAGGCGTCGAATTCCGCTGGACAACTGGAATCCTAGGTATTTAACTTGTTTGACATAATTATGCTTTGGCTCTTGAGACTTTGTATCCAGCCTCATTAAAAAGGTGCAAGAGTTCACTGGTGGCTGGTGGACATTCACTTTCTGAGTTGGTGGTTATGAGCAAGTTGTCCACATATTGAAGTAGAATTTTTTCTTTTTTTTTTTCTTGAGTTTCTGGATAACTTGTCAAATCTTTTGCTGAGTGAGGCGAGTTCTTGAATTCTTGAGGTAATCTTGTCCAGATGAGTTGGCCCCGCCTCCTTGTAGTGGGGTCTTGGGCTAAGCGTATGCAGAAAAAAACATCTTTTTAAGTCCAGAATGATGAAATGTATAGCTTCAGCAGAGATCAGTTCCAAGAGAATATAAGGATTTTGGTACCACTGGTTGTATAGTTTCAGCTGCATCATTCATTCTTCTTAGATCCTGCACTGGGCGGTAATCACCTGTCCCAGGCTTCTTGACTGGCTTGAGGGTGACAATGGCAGGAGCTATGTTCTTCGTTAGGCCAAGTGGGTTATCTTCTGCCCATACTTTAGGTGGGGCTATGAGGTTGGTAAGTGTACAGCTTGTTGCTTTGGATGCAGGTGAATAGAACCGCCATTCTTCTTCTTGGGGACAGTTAACACCATCAGGCCAGCAGATTTTGAGTTTCATTTTTCCCCCTTCAACAAAGGATATCTGTGCTTGAAGCTTTGCAAGCAGGTCTCGGCCCAAAAGTGGAATAGGGCATTCAGGCATATACAGGAACTGGTACATTATTATTATTATTTTTTTTCTAGTTCACACATGTGGTTCTGCAGAAAAGGCTTTGCGAGAAAAACACAGGGGCTACTGGCTTTAGTATTCTGCTCCTGTATCCCCCATAAAAGTCCATATATTGGTCCCCTATTTTTCAGACTGACTCCTGGGGACCCAGGGAAACTGGAGAGTCCGGTCTGGCCTAGTCTTCATCCATGCTGTAGCCCTCTTCGGTTGCCACTCACGCTATAGCTGCTTCACTCTCGTGCTGAAACACTGTGCTTGGTTTATTGTTTTATGACTTTGCAATCAAGTACTCCCTCGGGAGTCAAGATACGGGCATTCACTTCTCTAATGTCCTTCTTTTTCTATAATGGGCGCACTCACACCCAGTTTTCACATCCGCTGCTCCTTCGATTAGGAAAACCTCCACATCATCCAACTAAAATATCTGTTCTCTTTTTTTCCATCTTACAATTTTTACATTCTCTGTCCTTCTTCAACAATCCACATACTTTCTGATAAACTTTCATTTAACCATTATGCCCGCAAATTCATCCAGTTCTCTGCAATTTCCGTTCATTAGTTCAATCAAGTCCTAAAACTTCTCAGTGCAGTTTTTTTTTTCAGTTCTAAACAAGTCTGGTCAGCTGACTTTCACTTCTAGTCCGGAGGGGGTGGACATTCCCCTGTTGCAGAGGTGGCTAGCAAACTACTTGGGAATCTGTAGTCCCCCCCCCCCTCTCCTGGATTCTGTTTCTCCTAGCAATGCTCTATCCAGGAGGTTGATTTTTTTTTTTTTTTAAGGATCCACTTCTCTGCTGTGGGCACATTAGTTCACGCCCACCGGGTGGGGGGGGGGGGGGTTGACATCATCGGTGGACTGGGCTCCATCCCCCCCTTAAGCACTCTGAACAGAACTACTTACAGAGAGAGAGAGACGAGACAGGATATCTAGAAATTCTGGGGCAAAATCCTGATTGGGACAGAGACATTTCATAATCTTCAGTAAATCCCTTACTGAAATTCTTGATCATACTTGAAAAGACACTTATTATTTCTGTAAACATAGGGCAGGCAGGAAACACTTAGATTGAGCACATACATCCATTATGCTTCTTATAGAGAGAACTATAGCTATCTGTCAGCGCACGCTTCGATTAAATGAAGAGACTTTTCAAATTGGGAGTCCCTTTTCATTCCTAGGAGAAATCTCCTGCAGTCTCCAGCAGTCTCTTCAGAACTTTTTTTTTTTTTTTTCTGCAGGCTATGTGGAAGCCGCACCCCTCTGCTCGCGGGGAAACAATTGAACTGTGCTCATAAAAAGAGACTTCTCATTCACATGGACAGAGAGATGCCAGAAAAAAACAATTTAAATCAATGTTAAGTCGTGATCTAATTACTTTGTAGATCAAAGGAAAAACAAAAACAGTTCTTTATCATTTCCTATTTAAACTGTTTCAGTGCTTACTGAAAATTTGAACATACAGCCGACAGAAATTCCTCTCACTTGGTCCGCAACCCATAAGGGATTAATACAAACTTAATCCTTTTCAGGCTAAACCCAAAAACTATCGGGACCCACAATCCTGACTAAACATTCTTATTAAATGATAAATAAATGATATATATTACATAACCACAGCAGAAGGAACAAAAACATATTAAATAAAACAGGTACAATTTGCCTGAAATAAGCACAAACTACCAGCATTGAGATTTAAGCCTGCACAGGATTAGAAAGACGACACTATACATTCTTTCCTTCAGACACGCCCCCTGTCAGTTTTTCACACTGCAGTAGAAAAACGAACTGGGTCAGACCAGCTTTTTGATTTCTAAAAATGACTGTAGGTGTTTTGGGTCTTCATTCTGCTCTATTAATATAATTTCTTAATCAGTGAACTGTCACAAATTACTCAACAGAATAATCTCACATTTATAACAGAAGGGAAACTCGCAGTTTCAACAGATAGCAAAAATCAAATACACAGGACGGACAATACACCAAACGCTTCATCCGTTTCGCGACCTAGACGCAGTCACCCGACTAGGAACTGCGCTAGTTCAGAGTCCACTCTCGCTTGGTCCGTGCTGCCAGACCTCTCATTCACACTTCATTCACACAATCATGCTAGCAACGTATCTCAGAATGCATTCCTTTCTATCTATTCTGACTAGTCTTTTTCCCAATTACAAAAAGGATGAGGGTTTCACCCGGCGAATTCCCATGCGGGGTTACTCGGCCCTTCCTTGAGAGGTAATCATGCTCTCTTACCAATTCCCAATATCTCGAGATTACAAATTCCAAGTTCCAATGGCAGTACTGCTCTTTCTATTTCTGTCTAGACATACCAAAAACCCAGTCCTGTCTGCTCTGACCAGGCTGAATCATGATTCTCTATAACAGCTGTACCCCGCGAATACTCATGCAAGGATTTTCAAACAAAGACTTAAGTCTTACCAAACACTGCAGTTCTAACTCATCTGTCTAGACAGGTTTTCAAAACTATACTTACCAGATCTGGTTCCCAAGCTTCTGAGTTGGATCCTGGACTCCCCCGGGTCGGAGGTGTTGGCCAGCCGGAACCAGTGCCTGCCGAGGCCAGGCAGAACTCCCTCCGATACAAGAGGATCAGTGGGCCCAGGGAATTCCCCTGCATCGGATTGGCATGGTTCCAACTGGACCAAACCTCAAGGCGAATTACGTGGATTTATTCACTTGAACACCATCCACCACTCGCACTTCCAGGCCAAACGCACCAAGAATGTAGCAGCAGATAAGCATGCAATAAATAAATCCAGGAGTCTTTTCAAGGATCCAAGCCAGTTTAATGTGCACATGGCTCAAGCAATAAGCAATTTCAAAATGGCTGAGCCATGGCTTCTAGTAAAACAACAACTTTTATAGCTTTCTTGTCCATTCTAAGCATAGGCAAACTTTTCATTGGTCCCAGTACCCCCTCTCACCCATCTATTGGTCCCGGTACTGATATGGCTACCCAATCGGGACTCTGGTCTGGGCTCAGCACCTGGTTGCCCCCCTTCTAGTCCCAATTACAATGGTCAGTGTCTCTAACTTGTTACATCTCTCCTCCAAGGTCGCTTAGCTTGTTAAAACATATGGGAAGCAGGGCACTGTAACCTTGCTTTTTGCAGAGTTAATTAATTCCATAGAAGCATAGCACACCTTATCAGTACCAATTAAACTTGTTTTTCTATATTTTCTAAGTTTCGTTTCTGCTTAGCTATGTTCAGTTAAACTGAGTTAAGTTTCAATTCTATGGTGTCATCATTCAGGGGGGTTTTCATTCCTCTGGGCCTAACTACAGGCTTCAGTTACAGGTCAAGCTGCTCAGGCCTGTCTGCTTAGTTCAATTAGCATGGATCATAGGCCGTCGCCTACCACAAGAGAATTGAACAAATATCTGTTCCGAGAGAAGTTCAAAATGGTCTCTCTAGGAACTCTGCTGCCATACCTTCAAAGTCAGGATTGGCTTTGTTCTCTAGATCTCAAGGATGCGTATACTCATATTCTCATCCATCCAAATCACACAAGATCCTCCGATTCCTGTTTCAAAGAAAGCACTTTCAGTACTGGGTTCTTCCCTTTGGCCTGGCTTCTGCACCAAGAGTATTCACAAAATGCATGGCTGTGGTAGCTGCATTTCTGCGCACTCTGGGAATATTCGTCTTCCCCTACTTAGACAACTGGCTCATTCCAGCCCCTACAGTGCCAGAAGCCAGCTCTGCTTTGTTTCGCACAATGCGAATCCTTCAGTATTTGGGACTAGTCATAAACCTCCCAAAATCCAATCTTGCTCCCGCTCAATCCCTAGAGTTCATAGGAGCTCATATGGATACCAGATAGACAAGGGCTTTCCTTCCGCAGCCCTGCTGTCTTCGCATAATACAGCTAGCTTCCCAAGCAGTGCTCAAACCTTATCTCACTGCTCAAGAAATGCTACAACTGCTGGGCCACATGGCATCCACCATGCATGTGGTTCCTTATGCTCGCCTCCACATGCGAGCAGCCCAGTGGACTTTATCCACTCGGTGGACACAGAACTCAGGTTGCCTGTCAGACAAAATAACAAACTCAGACCGTCTTATTTCGTCCCTCCAATGGTGGCAATCGCTCAAAAATCTTCTCATGGGGTCTCCTTTCCAGCAACCCATTTTCCAAGCCACCCTAACAACAGATGCATCTCAGGTGGGATGAGGAGCCCACCTGCACGATCTCTGTACCCAGGGTACCTGGACTGCACAGGAGGCCTGTCTTCACATCAACCTCCTGGAACTCAGAGCAATCTTCCTTGCTCTTCGAGTGTTTTACACCCAGCTCAGATACAAGACAGTCCTAGTTCAAACAGACAGTCAGGTAGCCATGTTCTATGTGAACAAGCAGGGCGGAACAGGCTCTCTGTCGCTATGCAATGAAGCTTTGCAACTATGGGCCCTCGTGAGAGCATCAGATTCATTTCCTTGTGGTGTATCTTCCTGGCATTCAAAACTCTTGGGCAGACAAACTCAGTCGAGTTCTGCTACCATACGAATGGTCTCTCCATGCAGACCAGCTTGCCCAAATATTTCAGATTTGGGGAACCCCGGACATAGACCTCTTTGCAAGTCCGCTGAATGCCAAACTTCCTCGGTTCAGTGCCAGAATCCTGGCTCGGCATTGTCAGGGAAGGGATGCCTTTCTCCTTCACTGGGATCAGGACTTCCTATATGCCTTCCCACCCATGCCTCTCATCCCCAAAATAGTATTCAAGCTTCAGAGAGACAGAGGTCATATGATTCTCATAGCTTCACGTTGACCACGGCAAACGTGGTACCCTCTGCTTCTACATCTCTCTCAAGCTCCACCTCTGGAGTTGGGATCTGCTCCAGATCTTCTCTCCCAAGAGAATGAGACGCTGTGGCATCCCAGTCCCCTGCCTCTGCATCACAGGGCCTGGTTGCTGAAGGCCTAGAGCTTCAGGATCTCAACAGGTAAAGGATATCCTTTATGCTTCTAGGAAACCCTCCACAAGACGCTCATACGCCTTTAAGTGGAAAAGGTTTACCATATGGCGCTCGTAGAAGGGTCTTAACCCTCTTGCGATACCTCTGGAATCGATACTGGAGTATCTTATTTATTTTATTTATTTACATTCTCTTATATACTGCGCTATTCTGCATCAGTGCAGTTTACATTGAACAAACTGAAATTACCTTGAACAGGGCATTATAACTTGGAGATAACTATTTTACAGGGAACATGGGCTATGGAGGGTTAAGTGGCTTGCCCAAGACCACAAGGAGCACCTGTGGGACTAGAAACCCCAGTCCTTCCGGCCCAAGGTTGCTGTCCTCTAGTGGGATTTGAACCCCCGACCTTCCGGCCTGAAGTACCTTGCCCCAACCACTAGGCCACGCCTCCACTCCTTCGTTTGTCAAATGCGGGTCTTAAAACAAATTCAGTAAGAGTCCATCTTAGTGCTATTGCAGCTTCTTACAATCCTCTAAGTGGACAATCTATTTCCTCTCATCCTCTCATAGCGAGATTTATGAGAGGTCTTCTTTTAACAAAGCCTCACATTAAGCCACCACAGGTGGCATGGGACTTGAATCTGGTGCTCGGGCAGCTCATGAAACCGCCCTTTGAACCATTAGCCACTACATCTCTGAAATTCCTTTCCTGGAAAGTCATCTTCCTCATTGCAATCACATCAGCATGTCGCATCAGTGAACTGCAAGCATTAGTGGCTGATCCTCCTTACACAAGGTTCCACCATGGTAAGGTAGTTCTTAGGACTCATCCACACTTTATGCCAAAGGTGGTTTCACCTTTCCATTTAAACCAAGCGGTTTACCTTCCTGTATTCTTTCCGCGGCCTCATGCCTCCAGTGCAGAAAGGAACCTTCATACTTTGGACTGTAAAAGAGCTTTAGCCTTTTACTTGCAGAGGACAGAGCAATATTGAAAATCTTCTCAACTCTTTGTTGCTTTTGATCCTAGTCATTTGGGACTTCCAATGTCCAAAAGAACCCTATCTAACTGGATTGCACAATGCATATCCTTTGCCTATGAGAGTAAGAACCTTCCTCTTGAAGGTCATGTCACAGCTCACAATGTGAGAGCCATGGCAGCATCAATGGCTCATCTTCACTCTGTGTCTATCGACGACATCTGTTGAGCAGCTACTTGGGCTTCGGTACATACCTTCACGACCCACTACTGCTTAGACAAGGACACCTTTTTCAGACTTAGTCAACTCCTACCCACCATCCCTGGTAGGATGCCAGAGATCCATGGGGGGGAAGCATAGCCCTTTCACAAGGGCTGACAACTTCCTGGGGCCATCTCCGTGGCATCTGCAGCTAGGGAGTTCCCATATGTGAAGACTACATTCCTACTTGTTCCTGGAGATAGGGTAGTTACTCACCTGTAACAGGTGATCTCCGGGAACAGCAGGAATTTAGTCTTCACAACCCGCCCACCTCCCCTAGGAGTTGTATCTCTCTCTCTCTCTCTTTGGTCTCAGCTATAGACTCAACTGGAGAGGGACAGTTGGAAAGGCGGGAAGGCAAGCACGCAGGCACTGTGGGATGCTCCCAAAAGCTTTCCTATTGGACGCTGGGGAGCGTTCCCGTACAGGCTCCGTCGGTACCGACGATACCCATATGTGAAGACTAAATTCCTGCTGTTCCCGGAGATCACCTGTTACAGGTGAGTAACTATGCTTTATTGTGTTTAAATATTAGATTCTATCTATTTCCTTACTTGATCGTGGATCTGATACTTGGGAAAAGAAAAACCATTACCGGTCTGATTTTATAACAGGATGCCTATGTGAGAAGTCCAGAAAGTGGCTCTTTTAAACCTATTTTATATATGCCTTTATAAAATAGACTCCAAGTATCCCTATCGCATGTAAATGCCAATGTTGTGAATTGGGAAGATATATGTGCAAGTACTTTTAGGGGTTATTTTATAAACTTTTCCCAAGCATAAAAGAGCTTTTAATAAAATTATCCAACAAGGTACATGCATACAAGTATGAGCCACGATTTCTTCATTTTTATCTCTAGGCAGCCTGTTATAAAATTACCCTGCACATGTGAAGTCTCACTACAGAGTTTACCAGTTCCAGAGGGAGCTGTAGTTGAGTCCTGAAAGCGCTGCTCGCTCTAAAAGAGCTGATTCTTCTTGGGCTTAGACCCATAGGACAATAGGCCTTGCCTGGATGCCTAGTAATCCGAGGGCACCTACATGCTCAATGCAGGGCCCTGTGAGAAGCATTCCTAGCAACTTTGGGCCAGTGTTCAGGGATGTGATGTAGGCGAGCCTTTCCAAGGACTACCACTAACTTTTTCAGGTCCTCCCCAAATAGTAACCTGCTCATGAACGGAACTTTGCTCAGCCATAATTTGGAGGCAGCATCAGCCAATAAAATACAGAGCCAAAGCCACTGCCTAGCCACTACTACCACTGCCATGGACTTATAGGTGATCCTGATCAAATCATACAGAGAATCAGCCACATAAGCAGATCCAGACTGCAACCTTGCAGCTTTTGAGCTGTCCAGCGCAATAGGGCTCAGGACACCAAGCCTGCACACACTGCTGCCAGAGAACCTATGGTGGAGGCTACAAAAGCATTCGTAAGGAGGACCTCAACCTTCCTATCATGAGGCTTCTTGAATACAGTATCACCTTTTACTGGGATGGCCATGCACTTTGGCACACGTGCGATGAGGGCATCCACCCAACGAACCTCAAAAAGCTGATGTAGCTCACCCTAGGATAGAGGGTATAGTTGAGAGAGGACCTTAGGAATTCTAAGGCCCATTTCTGGAATCTCCCTTTGGAAGACGATGAGCTGCCACAAGGGCTCGTGTAGGGAAAAATCCAGAAGGAGGTGGATATCCTCCAAATAGAGTCCATTTGCAAAGCTTAGCAAGGTCCTTTCTGTGACTAAGCTTAACAAGGTCCTTTCTGTGAAGAAGACAGATAAAAGATGAATCCTCACCTTCTGTTAAGGGAATTTACCCTTCCTTCTCTGACTCACCTTCTGGAGAAAAGAATTCCTCATCTGTGTTACAAACAACCCCCATAGGGGATAAGGCTGGCCTTCCAGAGGATAATCCATCACTGGACACCTAGATATTTCACTTTTACTACAACTAAGCAGCACTTCTTCATATAAAAAAAACAATAAGGTGATGTTTGAAATGTTTAGTAACATTTTGTGTTCCTTAAGGATTTTTATCATTCTGTCATGTTTGAACAGTATATACCATATGTTAATGAAGCCAGTTGTAATACATAGGAGGCAAGGGGAATAGATGGCAAGCTCTGAAGCTTGAGAAAGAGGGAGACCGAATGAAGGTGCAAAGGAGGGGTATCAAAGAAAGAGACTGGATAAAGATTGGGTGGAGTATGAGAGGCAGAGACTGGTGGGAACCCAGGCCATGATGATGTGTAGCAATGAGGCAATTGTTTCTTTGCTTAACATATTGAGTAGTGCCGTCACACAGCTGACAGCTTGCTTGGGTAAGAGAGACTGCTGACTTGTCAGTGATGTGCAGAGGAACCTTAAAAACTAAACTTTCTTTGCCCATATACTTAGAATGAGGAAAGATCCTTAGTAAATCATTTTCTAAAAGAGCTGCTGCTAATTTTGGAGGGAATTACCTCCCCCCTACTCAAACTTCACTGTTGAGAGGGGTGCGGAGAAAAGAAGCGAGAGAGGTCTCAGCCATTGGCACTCACGTTTCTGGACTGGCTCCTAGGTTCAATGAGAATTTGTCAAGTCCTGGTGTATGTCAACAAGCAAAGTGAGACTTGTAGTGCCAGAGTGGCTCTCAAGGTGGCGGAGCTGTGTTTTTGGGCAGAGGAGCATCTAATTGCCCTGTCTGCAGCCCACATAGCAGGTGTCAACAACCTGCAGGCCGACCTCTTTGGTTGGACCTCTGTGGATCCAGGAGAGTGGGAATTAAGCCCTCATGCATTCTACCTCAGAGAGCAGGGGTGGAGTCTTCCAGTATTCGACTTGATGGCCACTCAGGAAAATGCCAAAGTGGAGAACTTTTTCAGGCACAGGAAGGATCTGCATGTAGTGGACTTGGATGTCCTGATTCAGGTGTGGCCCCAAGAGTGGCTTCTATATGTCTTCCCTCGGGGCCTCTGGTGAGCCATTTTCTGTACAGAATTATGTCTCACAGGCTTGGATCATTGGGCGGACCCCCTCTTTGCATATGATAGACATGAGGAGGGTGTTGATCAGATACTTAGAGGTCACTAATTCCTTTTGTCGATTGAACCATGTCTTTGTTCTCTTCAGTAGTTCAAGGAAAGGTCAAGTAGTGACCAAGTCCTCATTTGCTCAGTGGATTAAGTAGGTCATTGTTTTAGCATACCTTTTCTTTGGAAAGTGTCTGCCGGAGAGAGTCAGAGCTTACTCCACCAGGAGGTCTTCTCCTGGCTGGAGACTACTTTGGGGTCTCTGAAGGACATCTGTAAAGCTGCTGTCTGGTTGTCCCTGAGCACTTTTTTGAAGCACTATAGATTACTTGTGGGAGCTAGAGCAGATGGTGCCTTTGGCAGAGCAGTTCTGTCCAGAGCATTGTCTTCCTCTCACCTTGGGTCCTGACTGATCTAGAAGGTCAAAAGGAAGGAGAAATGTTATATACCTCATAATTTTGCTTCTTTAAATCCTGCTAGACCAGTCTAAGGCCTGCCCTGGAAGACTATTCCTACAGGTTTGGAAGTCCTACTGCTGCTGGATTTCATGGTCAGTCTCAGTGCCCAATGCAAAATCAGTTAGGATAAGGGAGCCAAATACTTGTTCCTACTGATCATTCTAAATTATGGTTGTTAGTTAATGTTTAATAGTTTCTGAATTTTTCTGAGTTTTTCAGTCGCCTACTGAATTGTACTGGCTTCTATAAGCACTGCATTGGAGGATATGTTAGTGATGACATCACTGAAAATTGCTTAAATTTGCCTCCACCTGCTGGTTGGGGATCATAATTCACTTGTCTGGACTGGTCTAAAAGGATTCAAGGAAAGAAAATTAATCAAGTATGTAAAATATCTCCATGTTTTTAAATCTAAGCAGGATTATCCAGATCAGCCCGATAACCCTGTATTTTTCTACAGGGAAAACTTTCTCAGTTAGGGATGGGAAGAATATGAAGGCAACACCTTCTACACCTGAGAGTAGAAAAGGATGAAATGGAGCCTCGAAATGATAGGTCAAAGGTTTGGTTATAAGTAATTTTGTTTCATATAGCTGTTGACCATAGAATGATAGTATAGTTTTAGAAAGCTTTGAAGATGGCAGAGTCAAGTGTACAGCAAGTGACATCTTAGATGAAAGAATAGAAGAAAGTGGAACTGGCTATATCTGCACAATGGGGGGTTATGCCTTTCATTGGATTACCGTGTATGGAGAGCTGTTGGGCAGTCAGAAGGTTTGAGATGATGGACCTCTGATTGTTCACTCTAACCAGCACTGCAACTTTGCAAAAGCATATCTGAAACCTATAATCCATTAAATCAAAAGAAAGCTAAAGAAGCAAGAGATAAATTTACAGCATATAAGATTCAAAGAAGAATGGGTAGATATTAGTGTTCTAAATAATAATTAAAATACATATATATAGATACTTACAAAAGCTACTGGGCATAACAGTGGTATGCATGAACTGAATAGCTGTCATAAAATCATAAAATATTTTAGTTGTGCATACAGAAAAGGGAGACCACTGGACAGCCTGAAACCAAGCAGTTTGAACTAAAACTATTTTTTAGAAAGAACGAGAGGAAAAACTAAATTGGGTACAAAAAATACGATATATCAACTTCAAATATAAATCAGCAAATTTTATGTAGTACCAAAGAAGATAATAAGTCTTATTTGTAACTGGCATGTAGAACCAAAGTAAAGATTGTTTTGGAAGAGGGCATTAGGGATTATAGGCTAGTTTGCCATCTGTTTAGCCTTCAAGAGGGTAATTTTATAACAAGGCACCTAGATTAAGTGAGTTGGTAGACACCTATTTTAAGCCTGTTTTATAATGACATATAGGTGCCTACTTGTCTTTATAAATTACTAGGGTAAATCCTACACAAATTGTGGCTACACTGCAGGTGTGGACATTACTTCTACTAGGAGGGGCGGCCCAAGGGGGGTGCGGGGGCCATGTGTGGAGACTCGGTGCGGGGCCTCATTTGCATAAATATTTGCATAATGTTACCATACACTAACTTTTAGTAAACATGCCTCTTAATGAGCGTATGGATAAACAAAGACTAAAAGATTTCTACATTACTATAATCCAGTGCCAACCGCCAGACACATTAGGAACTACTACAAACACTGCCTATTTAGAACCTATAGCAAACCTGCCATATCGTAACAGCACTACCAGGACTAACAAAGCACCATATCCTACCTATCAAAAGGCAACACTGCAAATATTAAACCAATACATTTCAGAGAATAACAATACATGACCTACTGGGGAAAGAGAACAAGTGGCAATGTCAAATAGGAATTACATAAACAGAATACCTCAGCTCAGTTACACATGCAGAACATAGATCATCGTCAAACAAGGAGTCACAATTTAGAAACAGGAAGACAATAATTAAACTGGGAACCCCAAAAGCCAAACTTGGAATGTACAACAACACTGTAGAAATAAAACCATAAATTGCACGGCAGCAGCAGAATCGAGTGTCCCGCGGTCCACCACCCCTCTCCCCCCCCCCCCCCCCCGCCTGGCAGAGCTCTCCCTCCCTGCATCAGTCCCTCTCCGCGCCGGCAGCAGCCAGATTTTTTTTTTTTTTAATGTACTTTTAATACAGAATGTTCTTTGCACGTGGCCCCTTGAAACGTTGGGCCCTGTGCAAAAAACATTCTTGCTCAATGGACGGGCCAGCCCTGTCTACTAGCACTACTGATCATTTGTATAGCACTGCAAGGCATACGCAGCACTGAACAGACACATGTAAAAGACAATCTCCAGGAATAAGCAGGAATGTAGTCTTCACATATGGGGTATCGTCGGTACCGACGGAGCCTGCGCGGGAACGCTCCCCAGCGTCCAATAGGAACGCTTTTGGGAGCATCCCTCAGCACATGCGCGCTGCCTTCCCGCCTTTCCAACTGTCCCTCTTCAGTTCTTCGTTTTCCGCAGAGCCGACAGGATCTATTCCCTGTCACCGCAGAAAATTCCGTCTTTAAATTTCTTTTCTTGTGGTCGCGCTTGCCTACTGCACGACGCCTACCGATGCCTGCTCTTTTCTTTTCTTTTCATACAAAAAAAAAAACCCCTTAGACTTAAGACTGTTTCTTTTCAGAAACTTTTCTCTTGGTGCTAGGCGCCAATTTGGGCACTAGGCCCCATATTTTTAAATCATGAAAAAGCCAACTAGTGGTTTTAAGAAATGTACTAAGTGTGGCGGTACCATTTCCGTCACTGACACCCATGATTGGTGTCTGAAATGTTTAGGACATGAACATTCTCCAACTGAATGTCTCTCCTGCATGGGGATGACTAAAAGAGGAAGATAGAACTGGGCTGCAAAGCTCGGTACCCTCTTTTCTTCAGATGCCAGATCCATTGCATCGACATCGTCAAGGGCCTCTTCTTCCTCCCATGGATCTCAGGTAACTAAACATAAAAGCCGGTCCTCAAAGGGTAGCTCTCCTGCTAAGCATCGAGAGGTCATTGGCATTGCCCTTGAGGGAACCATACCGGCAAAACAGCCCCGGCGGGAGGCTTCAGCTTCCAAAGCATCGATGGGGCTTCAGGATGTTCTCGAGGCCTCAACCTCGCAAGAACTACCTGTGCCATGCTCAGGGGTTCCGGCCATTCTTACCGGTACCGACAGCCAGGCATCGGCAGCGTCGATAGACCAGAGGTTCCTCGCTATTGAGTGCAGCATCGCAGCTCTCCTTTCAGCTGCGGTACCGGTGGTCCAACAGGCACCGGTACTGACATCGACGATTCCGGTACCGGCCCCGGTGGGAACTCTTCCCATGCCATCTCTGGCTGGAATTGACAAAGCGGTACCGGGTCAGTTCTGTACCGACTTCGATCGGTACCGGGATCGTGCTTTGCAAGAGCATTGGGGTCAGGAATACTTCGATTCCTCCGATTCCAAAGACTCTGACAATTCTGCTGGCACTAGAGGGTTTCTCCTAGAAGACCCCTCTTCTCCCCAACGCAGAATGTCACCTCCAGAGGACATGTCATTTCAGGATTTCATCCGTGACATGGCCAAAGGTCTCTCAATCACAGTAGCTCCTGAAGACGAACCCAGAGCAAAGGAATTGGAAATTCTCCAATATCCTAAAGCTCCTAAGGAGGCAGCCACTCTGCCTATCCATGAAATTCTGCATAGCTTGATGCTCAGAATGTGGGAGACACCTCTGACTACTTCTCCTCACTCTAGGAGACTTGATACTATGTATTGAGTTCTGCCATGTCCTGAATTTCAGAAAACTCAGCTGCCACACCATTCAATGGTAGTGGAATCGGCCATGCGTAGGATGAAGAGTGCAAAAAGGCATGCATCCAATCCTCCAGGTCGTGAATGCAGGACTCTGGATGCTTTTGGACGCAGGACTTTTCAAGCTTCTATGCTTTCAGCTAGGATCTGTTCATATATCCTATATATGGGAATGTTCCTCAAGGAAGTCACAGGAGACTTGGAACTTATGAGCCCTTTTCTCCCAGATGATAAGAGACAAGATTTTCTTGCTCTAGTTAAGCATGCTCAAGATGTCTCCAAGTTTGTCAATCGTGCAGCCTTTGACTGCTTCGAATGCATCAGCAGAACCTCTGCTATTGCCATTGGCGCACGATGGATTGCCTGGCTACAGGCATCAGACTTGGAGACTTGGGTACAGGACAAGTTAGGCAACATTCCTTGCACAGGGGAAAATCTCTTTGGCAAGAACTGGCAGGAAAAGGCTAACGCGTTAGATGCTGACAATTCTACCTTAGATAGATTGTCAAAGTCTACAGCCACTTCAGCCAAAAGGAAGCCTTATAAAAACCCCTCTTTTAGCAAAAAGAGGAAGTTTTATCCTTCCTATGCCCAGCAGAGTCAAACTCCAGGTCAGTTTGCCCAAAAGGGACAACCTAGACAGCAAAAGAAGCCGAAAGGCCCGAGAGCCCAACCAGCTCTCCAGGTTCAGCCCCCTCAAGGGCTTTGACTCCTTCCTAGAGAGCTTTGCCTTCCTGCCTCTGAGGGGTCCCCAACCCCCCAATATTCCGGGCAGGTTATGCCACTTTGTCAACAGATGGCATCTCCTACAATTCTAAAGCAATTCAATTCACAAACCTCTGCAGACAATCTGCTAGAGCACGAGGTTTTCACACTGCTTGCCCAAGGGGCAATAAAGGAAGTACCCATTCTTCAACAGGGTGCAGGATTCTACTCCCCCTATTTTCTTATTCCAAAGAAAACAGAAGGACACAGACCCATTCTAGACCTCAGAGAATTGAACAAATATCTGTTTCGAGAGAAATTCAAAATGATTTCTCTAGGAACTCTTCTGCCATACCTTCAAAGACAGGATTGGCTTTGCTCTCTAGATTTAAAGGATGCATACATTCACATTCTCATCCATCCAGATCACAGAAAATGTTTACGCTTCCTTTTCAGGGGAAAACATTTCCAGTACAGGGTTCTTCCTTTTGGTCTGGCTTCAGCACCAAGGGTATTCACGAAATGCATGGCAGTAGTAGCTGCATTTCTACGAACCCTGGGGATTTTTGTCTTCCCCTACTTAGACGACTGGCTCATTCAAGCCCCTACAGTTGCAGAGGCCAGCACTGCATTGTCCCATACAATGTGAATCCTCCAATACTTGGGATTGGTAATAAACTTCCCAAAATCTCAACTAGTTCCTTCCCAATGCCTAGAATTCATAGGAGCCTGTCTGAATACCAGACAGGCAAGGGCTTTCCTTCCACAAGCCCGGTGTCTTTGCATAATGCAACTAGCTTCTCAAGCAGCAGGCAAATCATCCCTCACTGCTCGAGAGCTACTGCAGTTACTGGGACATATGGCATCCACAGTTCAAGCTCGCTTCCACATGTGAGCAGCTCAGTGGACCCTTTCCACACAGTGGACACAGGCCACGGGTCATTTGTCGGACAAAATAACAATCTATCAACGACTAGTTTTGTCCCTCCAATGGTGGCAATCACTAAAAAAATCTGACAGTGGGGTCTCCTTTCCATCAACCCCTCTTTCAGGCCACCCTAACAACAGATGCATCACAGGTGGGTTGGGGAGCACACCTGAATCATCTCTCTACCCAGGGCACCTGGACTCCACAGGAGGTTGGTTTACACATAAACCTCCTGGAATTAAGAGCGATCTATTTAGCTCTTCAAGTGTTCCATGCCCAGCTCAGCTACAAGACAGTTCTAGTCCAGACGGACAATCAAGTAGCCATGATCTATGTGAACAAGCAGGGCGGAACAGGCTCTCTGTCGTCATGCAATGAAGCTTTACGACTGTGGGCCCTCGCCAGAGAGCATCAAATTCACCTTCTAGTGGTATATCTTCCAGGCATTCAAAATCTTTGGGCAGACAAACTCAGTCGAGTACTGCTACCTCACGAGTGGTCCCTCCACCTAGACCAGGTGGCAAAGATATTTCATCTCTGGGGCACTCCAGACATAGACCTCTTTGCAAGTCCACTGAATGCCAAACTTCCCCGGTTCTGTTCCATGATTCTAGCTCACAACTGTCAGGCAAGGGATGCTTTCCTCCTTCACTGGGGTCAGGACTTCCTTTATGCCTTCCCACCCATTCCCCTCATCCCCAAAACACTCTTCAAGCTTCAGAGAGACAGGGGTCGCATGATTCTCATAGCGCCACGATGGCCAAACGTGGTATTCCCTGCTTCTTCATCTCTCTCAAGCGGCACCTCTGGAGTTAGGATGTACTCCAGATCTCCTTTCCCAGGAGAATGGGACACTATGGCACCCAAATCCCCAGTCCCTGCACCTTATGGCCTGGTTGCTGAAGGCTTAGACCTCCAAGATTTCAACCTGTCCCAGCAGGTAAAGGATATCCTTCAGGCTTCTAGAAAACTTTCCACAAGAAGATCTTATGCCTTCAAGTGGAAACGTTTTACTATATGGTGCTCCAAGAAGGGATTAAACCCCCTGTTCATACCCTTAGAATCGATACTAGAGTATCTCCTTCACTTATCGAATTCTGGTTTAAAGACCAATTCGGTAAGAGTCCATCTTAGTGCAATTACAGCTTCTTATAAGCCTCTAAATGGACAACCAATTTCCTCTCATCCACTCCTATCAAGATTTATGAGAGGCCTTTTATTAACTAAACCTCCCATCAAGCCACCACCGGTGGCATGGGATCTAAATCTAATTCTCGGGCAGCTCATGAAGCCGCCTTTTGAACCTTTGGCCACTACAGCCCTTAGGTTTTTGACCTGGAAGGTCATCTTCCTAATTGCAATCACCTCTGCCCGTCGCATTAGTGAATTGCAAGTTTTAGTGGCTGATCCTCCTTATACTAGGTTTCATCATGATAAGGTTGTTCTTCGGACTCACCCATACTTTATGCCAAAGGTGGTTTCGCCTTTTCATTTAAACCAATCAATTTATCTTCCTGTATTTTTTCCGAGGCCTCATGCCTGTAATGCAGAAAGAAACCTTCATACTTTGGATTGTAAAAGGGCCTTAGCCTCTTACATACAAAGAACACAACAACATAGAAAATCCTCACAACTTTTTATAGCTTTTGACCTTAGTCATTTGGGACTTCCAGTCTCCAAAAGAACTTTATCTAAATGGATTGCCCAATGCATATCCTTTACTTATAAGAGTAAGGGTCTTCCTCTTCAGGACCATGTCACAGCTCATATTGTGAGAGCCATGGCAGCTTCTATGGCTAATCTCCACTCTGTGTCTATCGATGACATTTGTCGAGCAGCCACCTGGGCCTTGGTACACACCTTCACAGCCCACTACTGCCTGGATAAAGCCTCCCGTCGGGATGCCTTCTTTGGCCAAGCTGTTCTTTCAGACCTAATTCAACTCCTACCCACCAACCCTGGTGGAATGCCAGAGATCCATGGGAGGAAGGATGCCTACCTGGCATCCTCAGCTAGGGAGTCCCCATATGTGAATACTAAATTCCTGCTTGTTCCTGAAGATAGTGTAGTTACTCACCTGTAACAGGTGATCTCCGGGAACAGAAGGAATTTAGTCTTCACAACCCACCCACCTCCCCTAGGAGTTGTCTCTCTCTCTCTCTTTGTCTCTTTCCTCTCTTTCCTCTCTCCCTCTATCCTTTCACTCAGATACAATCTTAACTGAAGAGGGAAGTTGGAAAGGCGGGAAGGCAGCACGCATTTGCTGAGGGGTGCTCCCAAAAGCGTTCCTATTGGACGCTGGGGAGCGTTCCCATGCAGGCTCCGTCAGTACCGACGATAGCCCATATGTGAAGACTAAATTCCTTCTGTTCCCGGAGATCACCTGTTACAGGTGAGTAACTACGCTGTCCCTGCTCATCAGAGCTTACAATTTAGTTAGGATGATCAACACAAACAGCGCAGGATAAGGAAATGTCAAGGGGAATGGTAAGGAAACACATAAGAGTCGAAGCGGATCCGGATCCAAAAGCCGCCTCAAAGAGGTAAGTTTATAGCCTTTATTTTAAAAGGGACAGAGATGAAGCCTGATGCACAGACTCAGGTATTTTGTTGCAGGCATAAGAAGCAGCAAGGTGTAAGGATCAAAGTCTGGAGTTAGCAGCAGGACCGTACCTAGCCCTGTGCGAGCAGTGTGGCCGCACAGGGTGCAAAGGCTTCAAGGGTGATGTCAGGCAACGGCAGACAGCTGAAATACACTCCTTTAAGCCTTCTCACGGCACGCTAAGTAGGTCAGGTCCCTCCCTCCCTCCTCTTACGCGATGTCAGAGCAGGGAGGGACAGATCTGCTTAGCGCACTGGTGACTTGCACATCAGGCGCGCCTCTTCTCTCCCGCCACCATCCAGAAAGTGGCTAGATGAAGGTGCGGGGGGGGGCGCCCAATGTGCAAGTCATATAGGGTGTGATTCATGCTCGGTACGGCCCTGGTTAGCAGTAGTAGAGAAGGGCACAGATAGAAAGGATCTGCCAGAAGAGCAAAGGAAGGGTGCATGGAGAAATAAGAGAGGAAAGGAAGTGAGGAGCAGCAGAATGAATGCACTTATAGGTCAGTAGGAGAAGTTTGAACTGGATATGGAAATGAATAGGGAGCCAGTGAAGTGACTTGAGAAGAGGGGTAATAGAGCATATTGAGGATGACGGAAGATTAGCCACGCAGCTGAGTTTTGAACAGATTGAAGGGGAGAGAGATGATTCAGAGGGAGACCAGCAAAGAGGAAGTTCCAGTAGTCTAGATGGAAAGCGATTAAAGAGTGGATAAGTGTCTTAGTAGTCTGTGTAAAAAGGAAGGGACAAATTTTGCCAGTTATAAAGAAAGAAGTGACAGGTTTTTGCTATCTGTTGGATGTTTTTTTTATTTATAAGTTTTAACAAATTTTATCAACCATCATCTCTTGTAAAAGAAACTTCAGTACCCACACATTCCAAGATTACAGCAATATAAAACACCCATAACAATCCCCTAGATTAAACCATGTAAACTGTCCAAGTTTCCAACCCCTGTAATCATAACAGGTACTTAGCACTAGTTGTAATCCCCACTACCCCCCCATCTAACACGCCTGAGTACTGATCAATTCCATTATCCAACTACGGATCCCCTAACTCTTTCCCCCCCACACCCGAGCCCCCCCTACCCGCCTCCCCCCCCTTATCCCCCCCTCCCTCAGCCCAGCCCCAGCACCCGACATAACCCTCCCCAAGTTTCATCAAACCGCAACCCCCTCTTTCTCCTAATGGCTGTCAACTTTTCCATCAAGGTCAAATTTCGGAGTCGCTTCACAAAGCCCTCCAACGGAGGCAACTCGCTCCTTTTCCAAGCCGCAGCTACTTCACACCGGGCCGCACATAGACAAGCCAATACCACCTGCCCTCCTTGCCTCCCCCGACCCTCCCCACAGCAGGGCAATGTGCGGGGTTAGGACCAATGCTACCCCCAAATTCGCCTGAATCCAATTCTGCACCTTTCCCCAATACCCCTGCACCTTTGCACATCCCCACCAAATATGCCAGAAAGAACCCACCTCCCCGCACCCTCTCCAACACAGATGGGAGAGCTCTGGGAAAAACCTATGTAACCTCTCCAGTGTGTAGTACCACCGTAGTAGCACTTTATTTTATTTATTTATTTTATTTTATTTATTTAGTATACATTTGTATACCGCTACTTCCAGCGATCAGCAGCGGTTATTTTGATTACAGATTGGAAATTGTCAAATCATGACAGGAAATTTTTTGAGGTATAAACACATTGATTAGACAGGAAAGCACAGCACACAGAGAACTATTTTACAGGGAACATAGCTGTTTTCCCGGATCTGGATGGCACGGGGCCCCTTCTTTATCAGGTCCCAGATACATTTCCAATCCTGATCACTAATAGGTTGCCCTAAGTCTCGTTCCCATTCAACCATATAGTTAAATTTCCCTCCACGCTGCTCATGCACTGCTGCATAAAGAGCCGTGATCATACCCTTCGAGCCTTCCCTCCCATACCAAATGGCCTCCACTTCCGAGACCTCCCTCTCCATCCCCTCTCATCCCAGAACTCTACGCAAGAATGAACTGGCTTGGGCAAAGGCGAACCTATCTCCCGCTTCTAGCCCATACTCCTTCTGTACCTCCTCAAATCCCTTAACTACCCCCTCCTCCAGCAGTTGAAACCCACAATTAAGACCCTTCCCCCTCCAAATGTCAAATCGGCCCCCCTCCCACCCCGGCTTAAAGGCCCGCCAGCCCCTCCATGGTGTCATCACTGAAAACCACGACCCTCTCTTTTTAGCCACTGGTCCTTGAACCGCATCCCAAATCTTAGCCACATGTCTCATTGCAGGAGTGCCCCCCCTAACATCCCCCTTTCCTTTCCAGGAGCCCATATCCACGCATCCAACCTCCCCCCTTGCACCCTAGAGCTATCCAAACTAACCCAAGGCGCCCCTCCCCCTCCAATCCATAATGTGCTTTAGCTGCGCTGCCCTATAGTAATCCTTTTATTGGGAACCCCTAACCCCCCTTCCCGTTTGCTAGTGCATATGACCCGCCGAGAGACTCGGGGTGGGCGTCTCTTCCAGATATAGCTGAAAATACGCCTTTGCAGGCCGTGCAAGGTGCCGTCTGGAATCTCGATCGGCAAGGCATGAAATAAATATAATAGTTGGGGCAAGACATTTATTTTAACAGCAGCTATCCTGCCCAACCACGACGTCTCTAGCCTCATCCATCCCTCTAAGTCAGTGTAAATAGCCCCCAAAAGTTTAGGATAGTTTGCGTCATACAGCTCAACGTACCGCCCCGTCAGCTGAACCTCCAAATATCCCAAGGATTTGCGGACCCATCTTAAGGGAAAGGCCCCCCTCAGGCACTGCTCTGACTCCACTCCCAACCGCACCTTCATCACTTCGGTTTTATCAATGTTCATCTTGAACCCCGACACCGCCCCAAAACTGTCTACCTCCCGAAGGACCTCCGGCAGTGTCTGCTGCGGGTGGCCCATATACAAAAGGATGTCATCAGCATATAACTTTAACTTTAACTTTATTTCACACTTGATAGACCGCTTACGTCAGAAACATTAAAGCGGTGTACAACCAAAATAAAAAGCGGCACTGCAAATTACGGAAAAGGAACGCCAAAAATAATAGGAAAGAAAGGAAAGCACAACAACAAAACAGACAGCAATAAATAACAAATAGATATGGGCACAAGTTAAAAACAATAGACAATATTAAAAACATAAGTTTAAAAACAATAAGAATTTATACAATAAAACAATAAAACAGTTTAACAATATAGGGAGACCTTGTGGGATATCCCCCCCCCCCTTTCCAAGCCCACAACCCTCGTATTCCTCCGGATCCGCTCAGCCAGGGGTTCGACCACCAAGGCGAACAAGAGAGGGGACAGTGGGCACCCCTGCCTTGTCCCACGCCCCACTGCAAAGTCACCCAAGTATCGTCCATTAACTTTTACTCTCGCCCGTGGCTCCCTATATAGACCCCGAATCCATTTCAAAAAATTCGGCCCACACCCCACTGTTCTAGCACTGCCATCAAAAACCCCCAATGGACTCTGTCGAAAGCCTTTTCGGCATCAATCGACATCAAGATGAGCTCCTCCCCCCCATGAGCCGCCTCCCACGTTACCGCTATAGCCCTCTTTATATTATCCACTGCTTGTCGCCCCTTAATGAAGCCCGTTTGATCCCCATGGACCACCGCCGGCATCCAGCCTGCTAGTCTGTCCGCTAACACCTTAGCTAAGATTTTAACATCAACGTTCAGCAGTGAAATGGGCCTATATGACCCACAGCTCAGGGGGTCCTTCCCCGGCTTCAGTAACACAGTTATCCCCGCCATCAGCATATCTCGCGGCAGCTCCCCCCCCTGCTCCAGCACCCCCTGGAAAACTCTCCCTAATATCCCCCTTATCTCCCCCCAGAACACCTTATAAAAACAACCCGGTAACCCATCTAACCCTGGTGCCTTCCCCCCCCCCGGTAAGCTTCTCACTACCCTTTCAATCTCTTCGTCCGTAATTGGGGCCTCCAACTCCTCCCGTGCCACCTCCGATAGTCCCTTGAACGGGATCTCCTCTAGGTACGCCTGAATAACTTCCCCCTTATCCCCTCCTCCCCCGTATACAGTGCCCCATAGAAGTCCCTAAAGCATTCCCGAATCTTCCCTTCGTCCCGATGTATTTCTCCATCCCCCCTCTAATCTGATAGATCACGGATGCCCCCACCTGCCGCCGCAATCGCCGAGCTAACAAGTGACCCGTCTTATCCCCGAATTCATAATGGACCTGCTTTACCTTTCGCAGAGCAAAAGCCACTTGCTCCAATTGCAGCGCTTGCAATTCCGCCCTCACCATCTCCACTATCCGGAGATCTCTCGGCTCCCCACTCTCCCGATAAATCCCTTCTACCTCCTGCAACCGCTTCCGCAACCCCTCTTCCTTTTCCATTCTCTCCCTCTTCTTCCGGGCCCCCCACATAATAAACCTCCCTCTAACCACCGCCTTCAACCCCTCCCAAACCACCACATCCTGTACTTCCCCCATATCATTCAAGATTAAATAATCTTTCACCGCTGCTCTCACATCCTCCACTACCTTATTACACTCCAATAAGCTCTCATTTAATCTCCAGAAAGCCACCCCTCCCCGGGTAGGGCTCCGCACTGCCACTTCCACCGCCGCGTGATCCGTCCACCCCACTGGTATAATGCTCCCACTCTCTGCCTCCAGCATCCATTGCTTCTCCAACAGAATCATGTCAATCCTACTCCAACTGTTATGAGGCGAGGAGAAAAAGGTATACTCCCGTTGATTAGGGTGAAGAGTCCTCCACACATCTAATAAATTCCATTGCTGCATCAGACCCCTCAACCCCTGTCTATTCTTACTCCCTCCGTCCCCCCCCCCTTCGAGTCCCAAACCACCCGCGGGTCCAACGCTACATTACAATCCCCCCCCCCACCAACAACCGCCCGCCCCCCTCCACTGCCAACAACCTCCCCAGATCACCCCAAAAGGTCCCTTGGTTACCGTTAGGGCCGTACACCAAGACCATCACAATATCCAGCATCCCGAATCTCCCCTTTATCCCCACCACCCGCCCTTCCGTGTCCTTAAAATGCCCCCCTATTTGGATACCACACCCTCTCCTCACCAATATAGCTACCCCACCCTTCTTCGCCCCCCCTCTATGGCAAGAGAAGAATTGCTCAGTAAACAATCGGTTCCGCAACCGCCCCACATCCCCCCCCGTAAATGGGTCTCTTGCACTAACACCACATCCCACTGGTTGCGTTGGGCTTCTCGAAATAGCAAGCTGCGTTTAGCAGGAGAATTCAACCCCTTCACATTGATAGTCCCTATCCACAACATTGCAACTCCAACCACCCCCCTTCCCCATGGGCTGCACACTGGGTCCCCCTCCCCTCGCCCCCGCGCCCCCCCGTCTCCTCCCCTCCCTCCCCCCTCCCCCCGCCCCTCCTCCCCTCCCCACCCCCCTCCCCCCTTCTCCTCTGACCCCCCATCCCCCATCCCCCCTCCCTCCACCTCATCCCTCTCCTTCCCTTCCGAGACCATCATTTATTTATTTATTTACTTATTTCTTCTATACCGCCCCTTCCAGTGATCAAGGGCGGTTTACATGGAACAAGTTATGTATACTAATTGTATACATCATGTCCTACCCCGGCAAACTTCACCACTCCCCACCGACCAACCCAACATTCAATGTAAAGAGAAGAAGGCAGAAGAAAAAAGCAAAGAATATACAGGCCCCACTGTTCCCCCGGTCCTGCAGCTCCTTACAGGCCCCACCTTCCCCCATTACGGCCCTAGGAGTCCAGTGTCCACAACACCAGGGTGTCCAGGCTCTACCACCCAGATCCCTGCCTTGGTCCAACACAAAGCAACAGTCCACAGGCCTTCAAACAGCTCCCTCCACAGGCGCCTCGTCTGGCTCCTGGGCCTGGGTGCAACGTTTCAGTCTCTTCCCCTTTTCCCCCACTCTCTGCCATTGTGATCTCATGTGCTGTTTCCCAGGTAAAGCCATTTGATGTTCCCGCTGCATACGGCCTGATGTTTGAGGGAGATTCGCACATCCCAGCTCTTTGAGCACTGTCCAGGCTTCCTCCGCTGTTTTGACTCGCTTAGACACCCCATTTACAGAGAGGAGCAGGCCAAAAGGGAACATCCATCGATACCGCAGATTTTCTCCTCGCAGGTATGTCGTGACCTCCCTCAAGCTTCTCCTCCGTTCCAGAGTGCCCTTGGAGAGGTCATTAAATACTTCAACCTCATGCCCTTCCCAGGCAATCCGGCCATATCGCCTCGCCAGTGATAGTATTTGCTCTTTAACAGGGAACCTGCTCAGGCAAGCGATAATGTCTCTACCCTGTTTCTCTCGACGTGGGCCAAGGCTCCGGTGCGCTCTCTCCACCCCGATGGTTGCAACTGGGGTCTCTCCTTCACCTCCCAGCCGCAAAATATGGCTGCATAAGTGCTGCACTACCACCACACAGTCCTTATATTGCTCCGTTTCCAGCATTTCTCTAATCCGTAAATTATTTCGCCTGGACCTATCCTCAATCTCTTCCAGCTTTTCTTGCATCTCCTCCAGCAGCTTTTTAACCTTATCTTGCTCGACCACCATTTCCCTCATCTCCTCCTCGTGCTGCTCCACGTGGGCCTCGAGGTCTTCCATGCGCTGCCCCATGCAGCTCACCTCTTTCTGTATCGCCGCCAGCGCCTCTTTCAGATCTTTCCTGACCTCCTTCATCGCCCCTTTCATTTCCACCTTGAACACCGTCAACCAGGATTTCAGCGGCATCTCCTCCGTCTCAGCCTGACTCTCCGCCCCCTCCGGGCTTGCCATCTCATCCCTCTCCTCCGAGTCCGACGAGGCCTCTTGCTGCTCCCGCCGTGCAAAGGCGGATTGGAAGTTGTGATAAGGAAGCTTATCATAGCTCAGGAAGGAGCTATAGAAAAGGTGAAGTGACTCTGAACAAGCAACCTGTCAGTTCTGGTAGAAATAAGAAAACAGAATTTTGCCATAAAAGACTACCAGTCCCAGAATGCACCAGGTTTCCAACAGCCATTAGAGGAGCTGAAGTGGGGAAACGTGTGTTCAATCAGGAGGGCTATGAGGTAATCCCTAAGCACTCATCTCAAAGGGCAGGGCCTGATTCAGCACAGCTGCGCTGTGTTAGGGAGGAGCACTCATCTAGGCAGAATAAGAGTAGAGTTTATTCTACAGAGGACCATCTTCATGATCACCTTGGATATCCAGAGAAGGATCATCAGTTTCATCTGAAGGATCATCATAAGCAGAAGCCAAACCGGACGGACAGAGAGGGAAAGAGACCCTCTGGAAGAAAGAGGAGAAAAGCCTTTGAGAGGTCTAGAAGAGTCCAAAGCAGTACGTATACTGGGAGGTATTCCAAGGGCCAGCATACACCATTGGACTGGGGAAAGCCAGAGGAATGGTGCTGCAGAGCTAGGAATCTCCAGACGCTACCTGTGAGGGAGACGGCTGCACGTGGAAGGGACCCTAAAACCCGTGCCAGAAGGTGTGTGAAGAGAGATCCAGTGTCCAGGGATCTGGATTGGAAGGCTGGACATAAGAACTGGACTACATACTGGCCAGGCTATATAGAGAGGAACTCTAGCAGCAATGGAAGCTCAGATATGAACACTGATCTATGCCCTAGCTATAACCTTGAAAGACAGCAGGGAAACAAGTATTCTCCTGAAAATGCTCCATTGAGAGATTCATCTGTGCCAATCCATGATATTGAACCCATGCTTGTTGAACAAGGGGGAATAATAGCAGATGAAGATCCTATTTATATGGATTGTTCTCTATCTAAACTCCGTTGGTAACTTTCTGTTATAAAGTACAGCAACCATCACAAAGAAATACAAATTTGTTCTTTAATCTACTCAGAAAAGCTCCTGAAGCAGGATTTGACCCACACAGTAGAAAGCAAGCCAGCTAAGGGGTTTCAGCTGGATAACTGCTAGCAATTAAGCCTTATCTAATTGCTTGTGAGCTAGGAGAGAATCACTTCTGTATCTATGTGGGAAATAATCAGAAGTTAACCTGAAAAGAACAGTTTGTTTCTTGCTTTGTGGCTTTTCATTTGTTGTTTCCTGATTTTGACTTTGTTTTTCCAAGTTAACACTGAAAGCAAGTTATCTGATTTATGTGCTACCAAGCATATCTGTGTTGGGAGAAATAACCCCATAAATAAATATCTTATTGGCTTTACCCAAGAGCACAACTAAATTATTGTCAGCAGCTGTGTCTGGTGTGAATGAACTACATTGCCCACAATACCTTGCAAATCATATAGATATATGCACTTGCCAAGAGTGTGAACATTCTCACCCAGGCAGCCGTCTGACAAAGTTCGCTAACTTCTTCCTTGCAGCCATCGCAGACTCCGCTGCCCTCTTCCCTTCCACCTTAGAGCCGTGGGGATATCCAAAAATTGCGAAAGTTCGGGGTTTAGACAGGAGCTAGGCAACTAAGCCGCCATCAACTCCGTGACGTCACCGGAAGTCCTATCTGTTGGATGTTTGCAGAGAAAGAGAGGATGGAGTCAAAGATGACCTCAAGCTTGCGAGTTGAGGACATTATTGCCTGTATTATGGAAGCATGCATGTAAATTAAGAATTTTCATAATTTGCATATGAACGTTGTGACTCTCTTCACTCTCTGCCCAGAGCATGCCCCTGCAACGCCTACAGTAAAAGCACATGCACATATCATCACGCATTCTTTATGCCTGATGCAGTTTTATGATCCATTTTAGACATTTATATTGCCACATATGTACAAAAATGACTTTATAAAACCACCTTCCAAAAGTCCTTGTAGACCCGTCATAATTGCAGATCTCTTTGTTTTACTTGATGCTGCGTGGAGAGTCTTGTCATTTCAATATACCACAATTTGACGTGCGATGGTGACCATGCAGTTCAATCTATAGAATAACTATAGTTTATCCTATAGAAGCCCTTTTGTGATTGGTGGATCTTGACAATGATATTTGACTCTGGAATAATATTGCCCTACATGAAAGAGTGACGTTTCTATTTGCCATCATGCAGCATGGTCGGCGTTCTGGGTTGCAAGGCATCGTCGTCTTTGACAAACCCAGAGGGAGTGCCCATGTTTACCATATATACTTTTACATATCCTTTGGCATATAATCTTATAATTTAGGAAGGTTTATTTTCCCATTTATTCCCTAGGGGCAAAGATGTATACAGCCATTTGTGTCTTATTTCAGCATTTGCTGATATCTGTTTCACATGGGAGTTCTACAGAGTTGCCTTAAACGATTTTGTAAGTTGACAATCAGCAAACGTTACTGAAATGCGCTACTACATTAGATCATGCTAATACCATTAACGCACTTCATTAGTAACTAGAACCCATTGTGTAAAAATGGGATCTGTGGTAAAATAGCATGCACTAACAGTGTTGGTGTATTCTAATATTGTAGTACATGTTAGTAACTCTAGCTGTATATTTTCACAAAATATAATTGAGGCACCGAGGAGAGTACCGTTCATGTTGTGAGGTCAGTGAGACATTTCTTGTATTATCTTGTCATACACATTTTTTCAACTTCAAAAGCCCAACTGTAGCCAGGGAAAGACATATCGGCATTGTAATACACAGATACGTCTGTGAAAGGGGGCCGTGTCTAACACAGAAATCCCAAAAATTGAGATGGTAAATGCAGTGTAATATCACTCTCCCTCCTTAGTGTCGGTAAAAAGGACACACATTGTTTCCTAGCACATGCACATTTGCTCATGGGGGTAAAAAAGCAGGGTCAGGCTCAAGGAGGAAGGGTATACATGATAGTTTCATTTCCAAATCTTTCCAGCATGTACGTTGCACCCACTCCCAGGCAGATGCGGAATACACAAGTGCTTGCGATGTATGTGGCTCTTCAGTTTTCAAAGGGAAACTCTGTGTTTAGTTTTCCTTTTAAAAACATACCCATGAGCTTGCAAACTGCCAGCCTGATTTGATTATTGTCCTCTTTCTGACCAGTTAATTATGTTTTGGGAAAGTTGGTAACCATGTGTAATAATAATTTGTACAGGTTTGTGATAGGACGTGAAAAGCCGGGACAAATGAGTGAGGTTGCCCAACTGATTAGCCAAACTCTGGAGCAGGAGCGCCGTCAAAAAGAGCTGATGGAACAGCATTACACCCAGTATGATGCAGATGATGACGAGGTAAAAGTATTAGCATTCTTTTTGCGATATGTAAAATATATTGCCATGTCTTGATGTCTGTTTCCTGTTTGTATTCATGCACATATATGTAAAAGATGACTCACATATGTAAAACGATTATATTCATATCCTATCCTGTTGATTGGCCTTCTGGCCATTCTGGTAGCCCCAGAAAAGTTCAGGCATGTTCCTCCTATCCCACATACCCTTCTCTCACATGGAAAGGGAGTTACCTAGGCCTATGAGTATTCTTTTCTCCCTATAAACGAGGGACTCTGGGGAAGTCTTCAGGGGTCCAGAGTGAACAGTTCATAAATTACTATCTGTGACTGTAGTTCCTTGGGTAATTATAAAGGATCATAGATCATTAATCATTGGGTTACTGGACCATCATCCACTTCTTTAGATCAGCATGTTTCTAATGAGTAATCATTGCTGTTCGGTACTACATCTAGACAGTCAACAGCATCTTTTATTTATGCAACGGTGTTCTTAAACTTACTGTTATTTGCCAAGTAAAGCCCACAACTCCTCTTAAAATGCTGGCGACAGAGTGAGATGGGTTTTGATGCATAGAAATAAGACAGCATAATTGAACAGATAGAAAGTACCAGCAGATAGGTCTGGCAGGTTGGCATGGCAGCCGGCTGGTGTGAAATGCTCTGGGAAAGCTGCATTATTCATAGCTTACATGTACAATAATAATATACCCTTCTCTTCCATTGTCAACTCCATACTTTATTCATTCCACCTTGCTGCATCATCAAATGGAAATCCAGGCTAAAAACTGACCTCTTCAAGGCTGTGTTTGGATCCTGACATCCTCATTCTCCTGTTTATCACCCTTGTGCATTATAACCATTTCCCCTTAGTTCTACCCTAGTTCCCTGTTTGCTGTGTTTGTCTCTTGAAAGGATTTTAAGTTCTTTTGAGCAGGGACCGTCTCTTATATGTATGTGTACAATGCTGCAAATGCTTTGTAGCTTTATACAAATGATAAGAAGTAGTAGTAGTATTAGTACAATAGTGTTTACAGCTTAAATTAATTTAATTATTAAAACACATGTTAACATTTACTAAATGTGTGTTCCATATCGTCCTGCTAGGCCAGTCCAGACAAATGGGTTGTGTCCCCCTACCAGCAGAGGTGGAGACAGAAAAAGCCATAGTCTTCTGATGACCTCATCCTCTACTATATCTGAAGCAACTAGAGGGCATACAACTCAGTATTTCTCTGTCTCCAGCAGAGTGGAGATATCTGAGCAGCTCTGTGAAAATTTTGAGGAAAGATTGATTTAGCTCATGAGTAACTGCTCTTAGGGGAAACTTTCTCACTTGAGCTCGAAGTGAAAGGCACCCATTTTGGTTACCCCTTAAAACCAGTGTCCTCCTGGGTTTGCCAAAGAGGAGGGGCGTCGGTTCAGTTTCCCATCCTTATCTTGTTAAAGGCCAGTTGAACAGCCAAAATGCTGGAGCAAGACCCTGCACCTAGCACAGTCTCAGTGCCCCCTTCCCCTCCTCCTCCCCCAAAGATTGGACAAAGGTGTCAAGAAGTATGTGGCTTCAGGATTTGTCTGCAGGGGACTAGCATTAAGCTCAGCACTGCTGCTTCTCAGTGGTGAGTGCCAGATATAAATTCTAATCTCTGTATCAAATCTATGCTTCTGTGCTTGTTTGTGAAGTTGTTTGAGGGGGATTCCGACTTCTGCTGCTCAGTGGGGCATTGTCAGGCACGGGCGCAGAACTGTTGGTGTTTGCAGTCTTTATCACCATGATTCCCACCTCATGTATGCACTGTAGACACACGCTACTGGTGCTTGGCTGTGAGTTATTCCAGTGCATCTAGGCACATGCAGTATTTATTTGCATAGGTACGCGTAGTATTTGCATGCCTTCATTGCATGCAATTTGTGTGCTGGCTGAGTGCCCTCACTACAACATGCAGTGGTTCTGTGCTCTGGCTGCATGTGCTCTAAGCGTAGCTTGCCACAGCATGCCTTAGTGGAACAAAAGGACTTCAAGAAGCTGCTGATTGATATAAGTGCTGCTTTTCTAGGGTGAGTCACTGCCCTTCTGCCCTCCCTCTGCCTCCTTGGCACAGAGTTTTTTTTCTGCTCACCCCTTAGGGGCTTGTTGCAGTTGGTGGACATGGATTTCTCTTCTGCTTCTATGGCTTTACAGGAGGCATTGGGATTGGCTGCAGGACGAGACAGCATCCCGACTTGGGATCCCTCTACTAGCTTGATGAGCTTAGCCTGCCAGAACTTACCCAATGAGATTTCCTTGTGTCTGGCCTGCTTCTTGCTGAAGGGGTAGCCAAGGTGGATGGCATGTCCCAAGCTTCTGATTTATCATCTTCAGAATTCTTCTCCTTTCTTCAAAAGGCATGGTCCTTCTGACATGACAGTTCAGACCCTTCAGACTCCGGGCCCTCTTACTCCTTCCCCTCTCACTTGGAGGGCAGCCCATCAATGCAGAGCAGACAGAGCCCAGGTGGGGCCCCTTCACATAAGCGTCCCCCAGAGGAGGATGGATTCAGGAACCTTAAATCAGTTCTCCTGTGCTCATGATCCTGCCTTGAGTTCTAGGGGATAGTACAATAACTCCATGTGTGAAGAGGATGAGTTTCAGGCATCGGATGACCAGGAAGATTCTCTCATAATTCATATGTTTCAGAAAGAGGAGCTGGCAGCCTTGCTTGATCAAGTTCTTTCTGCCCTACAGGAGCCTCAGGTGTATCCCTTCCTGCAAGGGGTCAGGAAAACCTCAAGGGCTTTTCCATTCCCGGAAATTCTGAAGAACATGTTATGCATGGAATGGGACTTGCCTGCCACCCTGTTGAGAGGAGGCAGAGTCATGAGTCGGCTCTATGCCTCTTCTCAGGAGGACTTGGCTGCCTGGATGTGGTTGCTCCAAGTGGATATGCAGGTAGTGGCTGTTACTAAGTGTACCACCATTTTGGTGGAGGATAGTGCAGCCCTGAAGGATCGGGTGGATTGCAAGGTAGAGGCCTTTCTGAAGAGCCAGTTTTTGACAGCCTCTTATTCTCCAAGCAGTTATTTGCAGAGGTCTTATGGCTCATACCCTGTTCCACTGGATCCAGTTGCTCTCCCAAGATGACACTTCATTCCTTCTGGAGTCAGCAGCAGTCTTTTTGGCAGATGCCATGTATGATTAGTCCACTTGGTAGCCAAGGATATTGCCTTTTCCGAGATGGTGCATCACTGGCTTTGACTTTGCCATTGCCATTGGACAGTGGATAGAGCATCCAAGTCTTGGTTATCTGGACTTCCTGTCAAGGGGAAGCTTGTTTTGGGGGAAGACTTGGAAAAGTTTGTCAGGGAGCTAGAAGCTTCCAAACGTCATTGTCTTCCAGCAGATCGTCCTAAGGGCCTGGGAAGCATGGCCCCTCCTTCCCGTCTGTTTTGTACTCTCTTCATTCCTGCCACCAGAAGTCTGGGGATTGAGAGACTCCTGGAAGTATCGGCCAGGGAGGCATCCTTTGTTCCCTCAGGCTCCCGGTCCTGGAATAGGTTCTTTTGAGGGACTCGCAGATCCTGTGAGGCATCTTCTCCTCTGAGTCTGGATTCTTCCATCAGATGCATTGACAAGTTGGGGGCCCATTCCGGTGTACCTCCTGTTAGTGGCCAGCTCTGTCTCTTATTCCAGAAATGGGTATGTGTGACCTCACACTGATGGGTGCTCGACATCATTCAATTTGACTATGTATTGGAATGCAAGGACCGCATCCCAGACATCTTCCTAATGTATCCATGTGGGTCTGAGGCCAAGAGAGCCACTGTTCAGTCTACTCTAGAGAGGTTCCTCAGCCTCTAGCCATAGTGCTGGTTCTGCCTGCAAAAAGGGGTAAGGGCCTATATTCCATGGCTCCTTCCACCTGATATTGGATCTCAAAGGCATCAACACTTATCTGAGGAACTTTTATTTCCACATGGAGACCTTGAGGTTGATCATAAGAGTAGTCTGGCAAGGAGAATTTCTTTCATCATTGGACTTGGTGGAAGCATACTTTCACATTCTCATCTGCAAGGATAAGCAGCACTTCCTCCACTTCTCTGTTCTTGGCTCCCACTTCTAGTTTAGAAACATAGAAATATGACATGGCCTATCTAGTCTGTCCTTCCATATCAACAACTACAACGGTCCCCTTTTTTCCTTTAGAGATCCTCTGTGTTTGTCCCATGCTTTTTTGAATTCAGTTACTGTCCTAATCTCTAACACCTTCACTAGGAACATATTCCATGGATCCACCACTCTTTCCGTAAAAATTATTTCCGCAAATCACTCCTGAAGCTATCCCCCTTCACCCTCATCCCATGTCCCTTCGTAGCAGAACTTGCTTTCAATTGAAAGAGGCTCTCCCCCTGAACATTTATGCCACGGAGGTATTTAAACATCTCAATGATATCACCTCTATCCCGCCTTTCCTCTAAGGTGTACATATTAAGATCCTTAAGTCTGTCCTCATATGCTTTATAATGAAGACCACTAACCATTTTAGTAGCTACCCTCTGCACCGACTCCATCCTGTTCACATTCTTTTGAAGGTGCGGTCTCCAGAATTGCACACTATACTCCAAATGAGGTCGCACCAAAGACTTATACAGAGGCACTATCACTTCCTTTTTTCTGCTAGCCATTCCTCTCGGTATGCACCCAAGCATCCTTCTAGCTTTTCCCGTTGCCTTTTCTACCTGTTTAGCTACTTTAAGATCATCAGACACAACCACGTCCTGCTCTTCTTTAGTGGACAAAAGTACTTCACCCCCTATACTATATTGCTCCCTGGGATTGCTGCAGCCCAAATGCATGACCTTACATTTTTTAACATTAAATCCCAGCTGCCAGATTCTAGACCATTCTTCAAGCTTAGCTAGATCCCTCCTCATGTTATCTACACCTTCCTGGGTGTCTACTCTATTGCAGATTTTGGTATCATCCACAAAAAGGCAAACCTTACCTGACAGCCCTTCTGCTATATCACTAACAAAGATGTTAAAAAGAATCGGACCAAGGACAGATCCCTGGGGCACACCACTGGTAACATCCTTCTCCTCAGAGTGCAATCGCAAAGCATGGAACACTCCAAAATGGAAGTTATTGAAAATCCCAATTTTTTCAATACTATATTACAATAAACTGTGGTCACAGCCAGAGATTTTCATTGATGCATTTCATATTTGTTAACCCTATAAAAGAGAAAGAAGGAGAAAGACAGAGAAAGTCTTTTCTTGACGGTGATTTATTTTGTCAGATCTGCAAAACGAAAGACTTTTGTGATGTGAGAAATTTGTGCTACCTGCCCAGCCTTGATTATGAAGGGAACAATTATACAAGCTGAATTTGGTATATTATCACTGCATATGGTATGACAGATGCAAAATTTTCGATGTATGGTTTATAAGTGAAGAGATACAATAGATGATTTATTTGGGTACAGCTGGTGCGAGTAGTACTTTATCATATGTTAGCCAGGAGAATTTCAAATTTATAAACAATGATTGTTATATTTTTTTTCGTAATCCGTCTCAAAATTATTTCAGAGAAGCAAGTGATGGGAAATATTTATTAAAGTAGTTAATGTGCATAGATGAACTTAACATGTGTTTGATACCCAGAGCCCTTTTAATTCTATGGCACTTAAAGGAGTATGTTTACTAAATCAGCTAACGGTTAACCTGGGCTACCTGCAAACTAGGTCCTAGAGAATAACATGGGATCTAGTTGCAGATAGCTTGGGTTAACCATTAGCCAAGTTTAGTAAACATGCCCCTTATGGTGCATTTTGCTTACCAGATAATGTCCTTTCCTTGAGTCCTGCTAGGACAAATTCAGACAAGTGGGTGGGGTCCCTCTACCAGCAGAGGTGGAGACAGAGAAAAATCCAGTCTTCTGATGACTTCATTCTGTATTATATCCGAAGAACCTAGAGGGCATATAACTCAGTATTTGTACCCATGCCGGTAACAAGGGAAAAAATCTATATACTGTGACGCCATGGGGTGGGTTCCAAAGCAACTGGAGCAGTCGGAGCACTGTCCTGGGTCCCGCAATCTCAATTCCAGGCTGGGTTTTCCAGACAAGCACCCACAAGCGTTCCTCTCAGGTCCATAGCAAAGTCCAGCAGACAGTTCTATAATGCCAGCTCCAACACCCTGGGCTTCCCTCAGCTGCAGGGCCGAGCATTGCCTCTCCTTCTCAAAGTAAAATAGTTCAGAACAGAAATGCACGCACAAAGTCACAAGTAGCCAAATCAAATCATCCAGGTTCAAATCCAGAGTCTTTCTCAGAACAAAAAAATGTTGCTCAGCTACATAGTAAATAGCTGTGTAACTGCACCTCCCTTCCACCCTTCAGGTTCACTATCAATTGGCTGAAACTGCCCCAGGGCTAGAGCTTTCACTGTCTTGTCCACAGTACCTCCATGGGTTCCTGGTCCTTATTGTCCTCATTCGCTTGAGTTTCCATAGCTTCTTCCAACTAGGGGTATATCTGCCTCTTTCCTCTGGAAACACCAGGAGCTTTTATAGGGCTTAACCCAATGACCTCCCCCCTCCCCCTCTTTAGCTCCAAATTGTACTTTTGGGTGAGCCAGAGAAACTGATCCAGCTCTGGATCCTGGGGCAGATCAGTGGATTGGGCCTGTTCCCTCTTAGCAGGAGTTGTGGAAGGATGCACCTTCCCTTCCAAGGGCCAGGTTGGATGTTTCCTGCACTTGCTGGCTCTGGGCTGTCTACGGAGCTGCAAGGGAATCTGCACTAACCCAAAGTTAGCTCAAGCGGTAGCTCAAGCTCAGGCTCTGGTTCAGGTGCTGATTCGAGTTCAGGCTGGAGAGGAAGTTCAAGCTGGGGAGCAAGCTCAGGATCTGGATTAGGATCCGAGAGGAGTTCTGACAGAGCAGCTGTGAATTCCTGCAGCAGAGCTAGAACAGGAGCTAACATTGGAACAGACAGAGGAACAAAGAAAGCTCAAGCTGAAAAGGTACCGAGGGTTAAATCCCACAGTCTGCAGGAAAGCTTCTCTCAGTTAAAGCATTGGGAGGAAGGCAGCTGGAGGGAGAAGCCACGCAGGGAGCCAGCTTGGGTGTGTCCAGAAGCTCACTAGAGAGAAAGGTACAAACCTCTGAACTTTTCTAATAGTGAAAGAGCACTGCTCAGTAAGCCTTGGAGGCAGAAGCCAGAAGGTAGTTCCTATAAGAGGAACAGGGAGAAAACTAAGCCTAATAGTTTTCTCTGGGACAATAAAGCTTTCCAGAATTCTCTAAAGGCTAAAGAGAATGTTTTGAGAACCCTGTGTGAATGCGTCCCTATGTATCCAGAGGGGGATGGGCTGGAGGATATGCAGGTTGAATACACAGATGAAGGCATAAACGATGTACCCATGGATTGTACGTTAACCATTGCAGATAATATGGAAACACTTTGCTGAATTGAATGTTTGAAGCTAATGGTATAGCTGGAGAAAGCAAAGTGAGCATTACTGCCATTGAAAAAGAAGCCTTTATTGTTTCCTATGTAAAGGACTGTGTATTTAAAAGCTGGAAGAAAAAGATGTCATTTTTCTGCAGTTCCTGAGTTACTATTTCTTTATACCAGACGTATGGTTTTGTCCTGAGTTCATTTGTGTTTATCAAAACCCCGGGATGGGGAAATAAAACCTTATTTTGACCTTACCACTCTGTTACCTCAATTCCTTTGCCTGTGAGGTGTTTGGGACTCCATTACCCAGAGGGCCAGTGTACTACTACGCCTGCACTACCCCCACTTCCTGGCTTAGGATAGTCATCAGCTGAACCCTCTCTGCTAGCCCTAGGACCCAGGGTGGGCAACTGGTGACAAAATGTATGCAGTATTCATTCATGCAGGTTTTCATAAAACAAAAAGGAAAGAGTACACTGACCCAATCGGGAGACACCCTACTTTGATGTTCCAACCCAACATTCCATTCATCTACCATGTCTCCTGTATCTACCATAACCACTCTGGAGAAGCCATAGATTCTTAGGTTTCCTTGTAGTGCTTTGGTGCGCTGGCCAATCAGGACCAAAGCCTGTTTTTCCCAAGCAATCAGATATTATAGTTTTGCAATCAGTCAGGGCTTGTTTTCACAGTAAGTTCTGTTTTCATCAGTGGTTTAACTCAGCTTAAGGCCTGGTTGAAAACAACTTGTCTTAGACTGGTTTTCCTATTTTATAGACGTATGCAAATAACGAACACTCTTTATGCTTTTGTAACATAACATGTAAATTGTGAGCTCACTTAAGGAGGTAAAGACAATTTTAACATTTGACCGTACAGTGGTTATCTTGTCATAAAGGTATTATAGATGAGGTATTATATAAGATTTGCTTATTTTTTTATTAATCATTTTAGGACATTGAGCATGAATTACAAGGAACCTCAGGCAACTGCAATAACAATAACAACCATTACATTAAAAAGGTTTGTTATTTTGAAGCAAATACTTTTTTTTTCTATGCTTCCTGTTGCTTTTGTAGCACACTAATCAAATTTCTCAAAAACGGTACTAACTTCAAATGCAATCGTTACCATAGAGTATTAACAAAAGATTGAGAATGCTTCTTTGGGAACTTTAAATTGTTTTCTGTGGTTTATTCTATAGCTAAGAATATGTTCTGGTTCCCCTTTACCAAAGTGCGATAAGCTTTTGCAGTTACCGAGGGTTAATGGCAAAAATGAATTTGTGGCAATTGTGCAAAGTCTGTACATTGTTCAGGGTGTTATCAGTATTTGGCTATTCCCATAGAAAAGTACCTTACTGCGTAGGAAATGAACGGCAAAGAATGCAGCTCAGGTCCTACACCTCATTCAGGTGGTATTAGCTGTGCCTCATTCTCCACCGTCTTCCACATTAGCTGTTAAGCAGAAATTACTGCACATTAACTGCTGAGGCTCTGTATTCGTTGTCACTTTAAAGGCTAGCACAGCTTAGAGGCCTGCTTACAAAGCTGCATTAGCTTTAATGTAGCCATTGCCACATGCTCACTGTTAACGCCCACTAATTTCCACATAAACAGCTAGCACAGAACAGGACAGAAATGGGTGGAGAATGAGTAGTGACTGTGCCTTAGTTCATGCTTGGGAAGTTGGCATACAGGAAGTGGTAAGATGGCAGATAATGTGGCATGGTTAGCATGACTGACCGGAATAGGTGTAGCTAACTACATCGCGTCATCTCTCATTTGGGTAATGCGTGCCAAAGAATGTTTCACTGCATGAACTGAATGGCAGAATGTTGAAAATGCCCCCCAGCAGTGCACATGGAAGCTCTGCAAAATCATGCTGTGCTCTAACAATTAGAGGCCTTAGGAAATAGGCCCCTGCATGTCTTCCCCCAAAAGTTACAATTTCAGTTGCTCAAAGATGCTCTAGGCATCAGAGAATGTTCTGTTACCATTGATGGGTATATTTTCTTCTCAGATAAGTGCACAGTGTAAAAGTTAATTAAACAGAAGGTCGTGACTACAGTTCATTGTATTTTCTCTGCGAGGATGATTTATACAGTATTCTGGGCACAAAACACTTTATGTGAGAGCTGAAACAATGGGAAGAGCAATTTTAAAAGCCATTTCTTGAACTAAAACAGTGCATTGCCTGTGAAAATGGGCTTGTATGAAACTGTCTGCCTTAAACGTGGGTAAAGGTACATGTCTAGTCTCATGGTAGAAACCAGGACCTCTACATTTTCACAAGTATGCACCTTTTTAACTCAGAAAAAATATTGGCTGAAGTATACGTGTTTTTTTATTCCTTCAAAAAGCAGAAAGACTAGGAGACACGGAAAAGCAGGAGCTTGCAAGCACAGATATTTTATTTATTTATTTAATTTTCTTATATACCGTGCTTTTTATCATCAGTGCGATTTACATACAACATAACTGTGCAGTGCAGGGTGTCTGCACTGTACTTACAATATAACAGTGTAGTAACAAATTAACAAAATAACAATATAACAGGGGGTTATGTACAGGATTAAGCAGGGTACTATATACAAATAGGTTAAGAACATTCTGGTAAAGAATAGATCAGTTAATTATGTGTTGGCTTAAGTGGGTACATGTAAATAAAGAAGGAAAGGGCTAATTAGATTGATGGGAAGGATTAAAGATGAATCTTACATTTTAATTTTAGATAAATTGTAGTAGCTACCTAGAAGATTCTATAAGCAATCAGAGTCAGAGAAAGTCCTATAACTTGGACGTATTAGTTGTTGTTGCCAATAGTTAACCACTGGAAAAAACGGTAGGGTTTGGGGTGTTTCAGGAGTGCTAGAGGATCCAGTGGTTGGCTCTAAAGGCAGGGTCTGTAAATGACTAATGCCAAAATCAGAGGAAGGAATAGAGATTGGGGGAGTTGTTCTGTCATTGCGAGAACCTTCTCAGAGAAGTAACTTGCAAAAGCTTCAAACCAGTTATTCCCTGTTCATCCCTCACATGTGCATGTAAAAACGCACACGCATAAACAGTGCTACCAGGAAATGTAGCTGCCAGTGGCCCCTCGGGCCCTTCTTCATCTTCACTATAGATATCCCTCGTCTTCTGTATCAGTCCCCCTTTTCCTTCTCTCTATCTGGAACTCCCTTTTTCCCCTCCCCCTCCTCCTCCTCCTTCCCATCAGGACTTCCTTTTCCCCATCAGGCAGTGTTTTATCCCCCCTTCTCCATTATGTCCACTTTTCCCCTTTCACCATCAGGACCCTCCTCCACTTCCCATGAGATTCCGTATCGCCTTTGGCCCCCCTACTATCCCTCGCCCCCATCAACCCATCCTGTTTTCCATCAGGTCTTCCTCCTCCTTTATGACACTCTACTTATTTCACCTCCATCTGTCCTTCGGCCATCCCCATCAGGTTCCCCCTTTTCTCTGTATGCAGCCAAGCAAATATAAATAGAAAAATGAAACATTTCTCTTGACCTTGGTGCTGGTGGGCTCTGATCTGGTAGGGTTGCAGGGATAGCTACCTATTTTGTGGCCCAGTTATCTGTTTAAAGGGACTGTGGCAGAATTGGAGTCAGACTGGTAAAGAGAGGCACGGTAAGGCTTTGCAGCATCCACTGGTGTCAGAAGGTAAAAAGGGATCCCGCAGCTTACTGTAAATCTGGAAACAAAGCTGTTAGCGAACCTGGAAAAAACAGGCACTGTTGAGCATGCAGTCAATCAGCTGCAGCTCCTCGGGGAAAGGGTTTCATGCACTAGCCATCAGCGTCTTTCTGCCTCATTTTGCTTGTTTTTTTTCCACTGTTGTCCACTTTGCATGGCTGCATCTCTGCAGCGTCTGCTCTTCTTCACCTAGGTCATAAGAACATAAGATATGCCATACTGGGTCAGACCAAGGTCCATCAAGCCCAGTATCCTGTTTCCAACAGTGGCCAATCTAGGTCTTACGTACCTAGCAGTTTCCCCAAAAGACACAGGTTCCGCAATGCTTATACTGGGTCAAGCATTGATATCCTGGGTCCCTTCTTAATAATGGTTTATGGACCTTTCCTCCAGGAACTTGTCCAAACCTTTTTTAAACCCAGCTACTCTAACAGCCTTTACTACATCCTCCGGTAACAAATTCCAGAGTTTGATTACACGTTGAGTGAAAAAATATTTTCTTTTATTAGTCTTACCCTGTAGCTTCATTGCATGTCCCCTAGTCTTTCTATATTCTGATAACGTAAACAATCGATCTACACGTTTACCCGGTCCACTCCGTTCATTAATTTATAGACTTCTATCATATTTCCCCTCAGCCGTCTCTTTTCCAGATTAAAGAGCCCTAACCTTTTTAGCCTTTCTTCATAGGAGTAGCCTTCCATCCCCTTTACCATTTTGGTGGCTCTTCTCTGAACCTTTTCTAATAACGCTATATCCTTTTTAAGATATGGCGACCAGAATTGCACAAAATATTCAAGGTGCGGTCTCACCATGGAACGGTATAGAGGCATTATAATATCTTTTGTTTTATTTTCCATTCCTTTCCTTATCATACCTAGCATTCTATTTGCTCTCTTGGCCGCTGCTCCACACTGGGCCGAGGGTTTTAACATGGTATCCACAATGACGCCTAAATCTTTTTCCTGGATGGTGGTTCCTAATGTGGAACCTTGTATCGTGTAACCATAGTTTGGGTTGTTCTTCCCTAGGTGCATAACCTTGCACTTGTCCACATTAAATTTCATCAGCCATTTTGATGCCCAGTCTTCCAATTTATCAAGATCCTCTTGCAATTTTCCACAATCCTCTTGGGTTTTAACAACTTTAAACAGTTTTGTGTCATCTGAAAATTTGATAACCTCACTCGTTATTCCACTTTCTAGGTCATTTATGAATATGTCAAAAAGCAGCGGACCCAGCACAGATCCCTGGGGTACACCACTATTCACCTTTCTCCATTGGGAAAACTGGCCATTTAGCCCAACCCTCTGCTTTCTATCTTTTAACCAGTTCCTGGTCCACAGCAGTACACTGCCTCCTATCCCATGACTCTTTAGTTTTGCCAAAAGTCTCTGATGAGGGACCTTGTCAAAGGCTTTCTGAAAGTCCAGATACACTATATCAACTGACTCACCTTTGTCCACCTGTTTATTCACACTTTCAAAAAAACATAACAGATTAGTAAGACAAGATATTCCTTGTCTAAAGCCATGTTGGCTGCCTCCCATTAGGCCATGACTATCTACATGCTGAGTAATGTTATTCTTTATGATGGTTTCTACCATTTTTCCCGGTACTGACGTGAGGCTCACTGGTCTGTAGTTTTCCGGATCACCCCTGAAACCCTTTTTAAAATTGGTGTTACATTGGCGATCCTCCAGTCTTCAGGTATTACAGATGATTTTAATGATAGTTCACAGATTACTAATAGCAGGTCTGCAATCTCATATTTCAGTTCTTTCAACACCCTTGGATGTATACCATCCAGCCCAGGTGATTTGCTACTCTTCAGTTTATCTAATAGTTGTAATACATCTTCCCAATGTATCAATATTTCCTTCAATTCTTTCGCACCTTTAAATACCACTTCAGTCATGGGTAAAATCCCTACATCTTCCTCAGTAAAGACCGAAGCAAAGAATTCATTCAGTCTCTCCGCTATCGCCTTGTCGCCTCTTAGTGCCCCTTTAACTCCTCTATCATCTAATGGACCAACTGACTCTCTCACAGGTTTTTTGCTGCGAATGTACTTGAAAAAAATCTTTATTTCGCGTTTTTGCTTTGCATTTGATTTGCCAGTGCTTGTGCTGTTTCCAGGTTTCGTCGTTTGGCTCTTTTTTCCATTTCCTGAAAGATGCTTTTTTGGCAAACAGTCTCTCTGACCTCACCTTTAAACCATGCTGGCAGTTTTTTGGACTTCCTTCCATTTTTCTTAAAGCGTGGAATACAGCTGGTCTGGGCTGCCAAGATAGTATTTTTCAACAACACCCAAGATTGATGTAAGTCTTTAACCTTTGCAACTGCTCCTTTTAGTTTTTGCTTAACTATTTTTCTCATTTTATCATAGTCTCCCTTTTGAAAGTTAAAAGGTAGTACTGTGGATTTCCGTACTATCCCTCCTCCACTAATTAAATCAAAGGCGATCATGCTATGATCACTATTGCCAAGTGGCCCCAACACCCTTATCTCTTGCACTAGATCTGGTGTTCCACTAAGGACCAGGTCTAATATGGCTTCCCCTCTGGTCGGTTCATGAACTAGCTGCTCCAAGAAGCAGTCATTTATGTCATCTAGGAACTTTATCTCCCTAGCATGTCCTGCTGTGACACTGACCCAATCGATACCGGGGTAATTGAAATCACCCATTATTATTACTGCGCTGTAACTTTTGTTAGCTTCCTTGACTTCTTTGAGCATTTCATCATCCATTTGTTCATTCTGGCCCGGTGGTCGATAGTACACTCCCACTGCCATCGCCTTCCCCTTTTTACATGGAATTTCAATCCATAGAGATTCTACAGCAAATTTTGTTTCCTGCAATACTTTAATCCTTTCTGACTCAATGCCCTCTCTAACATAGAGCGCAACTCCTCCACCAATTTGATCAGCTCTATCATTACAATATAGTTTGTACCCAGGTATCACAGTGTCCCACTGGTTGTCCTCCTTCCACCATGTCTCTGATATTCCAATCATATCTAACCTCTCATTTAGTGCTATATATTCTAACTCTCCCATCTTATTTTTTAGACTTCTAGCATTTGCATACAAGCATTTTAGAGACTGTATTTTATTCATATTAATTTGGCTATTGGTAGACATGGGTAATTTGGGATCTTTAAGCTCTGTCTGCTCCATACTTGAGGGCATTTGGGCTACTTTGCTCTTTTTTGGAACCTCTCTGCTTTTGGTAGTATCCTTCAAGGATACATTCTTCCAAACCATCTGCTCTTGGGCGACTGTCGGCTTTCCCCTATTATCTAGTTTAAAAGCTGCTCTCTCTCCTTTTTAAAGGTTAATGCCAGCAGCCTGGTTCCATCCCGGTTAAGGTGAAGCCCATCCCTTCGGAAAAGCACCTCCTTTCCCCAGAATGTTCCCCAAATCCAAAACCCTCATCTCTGCACCATTGTCTCATCCACGCATTGAGACTCCGGAGCTCTGCCTGCCTTTTGGATCCTGCACGTGGAACGGGAATCATTTCGGAGAACGCTACCCTGGAAGTTCTGGGTTTGAACTTCCTACCTAAAAGCCTAAATTTAGCCTCCAGAACCTCCTACCACATTTTCCTATGTCATTGGTACCGACATGCACCAAGACAGCAGACTCCTCCCCAGCACTATCTAAGACCTTATCTAGGTGGCGCGTATTCGGGGAATTATGCACTTATTTGCATGCAAATTATTTATTAGTTCTAATTTGATATGTCGCCAGTCAAATAATATGAGTGACAACGTGGAGGCTTAAAGTACAAGAGCTTTGGGCATAATATAAAAAGCCCTACAACATTGTGAATATGCGTAATTGCATAATTCTCCAGGGTGCATATAGGACATAAGAACATAAAAAATGCTATTCTGGGTCAGACTAACGGTTGATTTGTCCAGCATCCTGTCTCTGACGGTGGTCCGTGTGGGTTGATGAAGTCCCCGACAATCTGTTCTTGAAAATGAGCAGTTTTCCACAGGGTAGGTGTTTCTGATTCTGAGCAGTTTTCCACAGGGTAGGTGATTCTGATTCTGAGCAGTTTTCCACAGGGTAGGTGATTCTGTCACAGTCCAACTGTTCCTCCTGCACATTCCATGCACCAGATTTTCAAGAAGACTATAGCTCTCCAAGTAGTGTAGCCTGGGAAGTAGCCAAGATTGTGAAGCATTCCCAGAGCAGGCTGAGGATACGATCCCTAAATCATAACAGGAATCGACACCTGAAACCTCTGAGAGTGATTATTCCTATCCAAAATTCCTCTAGAAGATCTCCGCGGCATTAGCAGTCTCCTCATCCCTGAACCCAGCAGATTTAAAAAAAAAAAAGACTTCCAATCCTGTAGTGAACCCAGAGAATTAATAGATTGATAGTGGTCAGTTCCTGCAGTATCTGACCACTATCAATCCATCAGATACTGCAGGAACTGCTGCTTTCCATTTGGAAAACCCTATTGACCATTCAACGTACATCAAGAAAATTGGTATTAAAGTATAAAGTCCTTCCTGTTCCAGGACGTCAAGTCATCCACCATCCCCACCAATCAGTGGTATCAAAAGCTGCAATAAAACATAGTAAATTTGTGAAACCTCTTAATCAAGTTCCCATATGGAAGGACCCCGAATTATTAGATAACATAGGAAAAAAAGTCTATCAGAACTCAGTGCTTGGCGTGAAAATTATAGCTCATCAACTTGTGGAAATTTTCGGTGGGTGATGGAGCATAGTTGAGCACAAGGCATCATAGCATCTTCAATTGGAAATGGCCACATTTACATATATAAATAGTTCACATATGTAAAGGATGATTTCAGAAAGCCACTGATTACACGTGGAGATTGCCAAGACACCAAGATCTCAAAGGGGGTGATGTTTTCGGTGTGGTTAGGGCAAATCCAAAATGCATATGTGTATTCCATATCTTACAGTGAGAATACATGTACAGTATATTCAAACAAATTTCAGCATCAGGTTTTGTACCAGCTCAGAGGCATGCGCAGATTTTAAAGAAGCACGGGGTGTAGCTTTACTAGTTAATTGGCTGCACTTATGCATACCGGTCTGTAACATGACCCCAGTACACGTAAAAGTGCCAACATTTACATGCGGAATTGCAAAATGGTTGCTTCTGCATAGAAGTGCTGATACTTCTTTGTGGAAGGTGCTGAGCTGATGCTGCTCTTTGCAAAGTGGCTACTCCTTCTGTACATGCTATCAAATACACCTGCACTCCTACACCGCATGTATTCTATAAAAAGCTCAGCGATAGGCATGGCCTTTTGTAAAATGCAGGAGTAATTGAGCATGTCCCTTCCTTGCCGTCTCAGTTGTGTTCTATCTAAATTGAACGTTCATGTTTATCAAAGAAGCATCCGCATCGAGAACTGTTAAGTTATCTAGTATATACCAAGAACATTATGCCCCTCAAATCTAGAAAGGCATAAGGGGTGAAAAAAGCCTAATCCAAGAAAAAGGGATTCAAATGAAGAAGAGGGATAGTCTGCGTATGTATACACGTCATATTTGGGAGAAAAAAAAAATCAGTCTGAAAAAAAATTTCATGGAAAATGAAAGCAAATTCCTATTCAAGCAGAAGAGAACCAAATTTAACATAATGCAATTTTCTAGTGGACAAAAAAAAAATAGAAAGTCATTCGGGATCTTATAAAACAAAGGCACAGATCCCCTACATACTGGTTTATAGCCGAAGCATCTCATTTACTGCTATGATGCCAATTCTTGTGTCTCTAGCGGTATAACAAATGCTGCAAATAAATAGAATTTCCTTCTATAAAACTAGCACTGAATACATCTGGGAACATAGGTGCAATTATTGATAGAAAACATTTCATTGGAAGTACCTTTATCCATTCAAAATGCTAGTTCTGCTACTAGTATAGCGTTAGAAGGGATGAGGAACGTTTAGTGTTTTCATGTTCAGTTTTTCAGCTGATTGATGTCAAATGGGTGAACATACAAGCTGAACAGGATTGTTGCTCTGTGCTTACGCAGAAGCTAGACCAAGCAAAGCAAAGGAGTTAGCTAAGGCAGATAGATAGAGGTAATATGGTAAAGGTCGAAGGCAGAACTAGTTGTCGTACAGTACTGCAAGATCACCATTTTACACTTGGTCAGCAATGGGGCAGGAGCAAATGGGGTTTGCTCGTGCCCATGCAATAGACACTAGAAATGATTGGAGTAAGTGGCTGGAGGGGATCAAGGAGTAGGGAGAGGTCTAGGGCTGTGATTGAAAAGGAGGTGTGACTGGGGTGGGGGGTTCTTGCAAAGCCCATTGGGAAATTGTATTGGGGAGTGAAGGAAAGGGGGATCAGATTGGGGAATTGTGATAAGGAGAGGACATGGGATTGGGAGGGTGGGAGGGTCACTGATGCATACCATCAGGGATCGGGAGAGGATGAAGGGTCCCTGATGCATACTGTCAGGGAACAGGAGAGTGGAAAGGATCACAGATCATGCTGCTAGAGTGCTGGTACCACAGCTGCACTTGAAGCCACCTCTTGGGGTGGCGTTAAGTGCAGCTGTGCTATCGCAATCATGACAGCTAGCACACAGTACCATCCTGTAGTGGCGTTGGGGGCTACCTTTTTTTTGAAGTTCCCTTGCCGCTGCATTATAACCCTGGGGGGACGTACCTATGTATATACGGATGTTAAATTAAATCTCATGTAATTAACACAGGTTTGGGCACAGTAACCTAACGCACGGCCATGAGAGCGCACACCAATTTCCATGCTCACTGCACCTTGCACATTAGAGTGTGAAATAGGTGGGTTTGGGACAGTGCAGTTAGGTACCTCAATTGATGAAGTGAAGTGCACCTGCAGTAATCATTTCCTGCATTACCGTACTGTGCTGTGCATTAACTGCCAGGAAATTGCTGTACATGTTAACGTATGGATTTGCACTTAATACGCCTCCATTCTGCATCTTAGTAAAAGGGTCCCTTTATTTTTAAAATGAGAGAGACATTTAGTTTTTTGTTGATTTAAATTAGAAAAAAATGGATTTCATGGAAAAATTGAATGTCTTGGATATTTGGAAAAAGTAATAAACTGTTATCCATCCTTCCAAGACGTCATTATAATCTTTGTTGCATGTCTTTCTCTCCATATGTGCAAACTAACCTCCTTAACAATTTGTTAATGCAGAACATTTCTTCACATTTTTATTTTCTGTGGTACTACTGGTTTAACATCCTGACTTTATACATACATAAAAACAGAAATATTTGTATTTTGATGTTATAGACAAGAGAGTATGCCACTGATGAGGAAGATGACGATGTGGGCCCAGTTCATCCAGGGGGAGAAATGGCCATTGAAGTGTTTGATATTCCAGAAAATGACATGTTTTCACCATCAGAACTGGATGCTAGCAAGCTTGCACACAAATTTAAAGAGGTGAGTCAAGGAATTAAAACATTCTTAAACTTGCGTTGATTCAGATCCATTCATTCATCTCTGCTTTGATCCTTGCTGGAGCACTGTGACTTGACATCTAGCTTATTTGCAAAATCCATACTTTCAAATGGCCCAATCTATCATGTTGAAGATAAAATAAAATAAATGTTCTGAGCATGCATTTTAGACTAGCAGCGGAGCAACCAGTGACATCTGCATACACAGCATTTTCCCACAAGGAGGGAACACTGTCTTGTAGGTATTAGCTCAAAATAGAGATCCCATGTAGAAGCAGTGAGCCTTTTTCTAAGGTAGATTAGTTTATGACCTGGATGGGCTCATTTGACTGGGGAATCCGCATTTCCTACATGTTGTGCATTTATGAATTGGAGTTTTAGGTAAGCATTTGTAAAACTGTTTCTCCAGGAACAAGCAGGAAGTCAGTCCTCATATATGGGTGACATCGGCACCGACGGAGCCTGCATGGAGCATTTTCCCAGCTTTCAAAGAAAGCCTTTGGGACATGCTACCATGCATGCATGGTCCCCTTCCCGCCCAAGGATGCCATCTTACTTAGTCTCCTTTTTTCCATGGAGCCCAACGGACGTCTGTCCTGTTTCCCCAGAAAAATCCTTGCTAATTATCCTTAAAAATAGTTAGTTTCCCGGTTTGCGTACCTGTTCCGCTTCCCACTTCAAGCTGGCGCCAGTACTGGCACTGTTCTCGGCTCTTTTTGTCTTTTTGATCAAGGCTCGCCTCAACCGGCGTTCGTGCTCTTTTTCGCCCAGGGGTTGTTGACCCTGGCTGGGTGTTTTTCCCCACCATGTCTTCTGGTGGGTTTAAAAAATGTGACTGCTGCAGTCAAACCATGTAAGTAACAGACACAGACAGGAGGTTCTGCCTGGGCCCTGACCATGACAGCACCTCCTGCAACTTGTGCCAGGCCATGACGCCTCTGACCAACAAAAAGATGCCAGAGTTGCAGGAAAGACTGTTCCCCAGGTCCAACTCAGCACTGGCTCCCCAACACCGAGCTCCAAGCCCAGAACTTCCCGTGAGGCCCAAGCAACCTCTGAATCCCACAGTGGCAACTCCTCTGAGAAGACCCTGGACCCTGAGAGAAAAAAGAAAAAAATCCTCAAAGTCCGCTGAGGTTGCACTGGAGAAACCTGGTAAAACCACATGGAGGGACTCAGGTGGCTCCGAGAAGTGCTCTACCAAGGTTCTCAAAAAGGATTCCTCAGCCAGTGGAGACCACGCAAGGTTCTTTGAACCATAGTCCTCATCAAGGATGCACTTGCGAGAGTGCTGGCACCGGGCCGAGATCCTTGGTGCCCACACTGAAAGCTGCAGAGCCTTCTGGCTTGGAAACCAAAATGGCGGCCCTGGAGCCAAACATCACTGCTATCCTGGCCCTGCAGCAGGCAATGATGGCTGGTTCGGCTGCATCATCTGCCCCGATGACCAGGCCCCTGACTGGGGGGGAGTCCCTGGTCATCAAGCCGAGCTCTGAGCACCATCGGCCTTGGGTAAGCCCTTGGCGCCGGTCGAGGTCTCTGTCCCATTCCTGGGCATCCGATTCTCCCCAGCTAGTTTCCGCGACTCAGACCCCAGGTCCTCCGAAGGCCGCCGGCCATTCGGCACCGGCCTTGACATAATGAGTCAACTCATTGACTCCGAGTCCGAGGACCTGCTACTCCCTTGGACCTTCCCCAGTGCCTCAGTGCCATTTTCCTCTGGAAGACATTGCGTTCCATGACTTTGTCAGGGATATGGCCAGAGCCCTCTCGGTGCAAACCAAGGCAGAGGAGGACTTGCGCACTGAAGAACTGGAGATTCTCCAGTATGAATCTCCACCCAAGGAAACTCTCACGGTGCCCATGCAGCCGGTCCTCGAGCGGCTGCTGCTCAGGATGTGGGAGATGCCGGTGCTGGTGGTGAGCCAGTGCCTCAATGTCATGTACCACGTCCAGAAGGGCCCGGGATTCCACAAATCCCAGCTCTCATATAACTCCTTGGTCGTTGAGTCGACCATGCAGAAACATAAGAACCAGAAAGCTCACTCTTCTGTTCTCCCTGGAAGGGACTCTAGAGCCCTCGATGCCCTCGGGTGCAAGTATTACCAGGGCTCCATGCTGGGTTGCTGGATTCTACATAAGTATCTTCTACTCCAGATACTTCCGGATCCCAAAGAGAACTGGAGACCCCAGGCCCATACTAGACCTGAGAAACTTAAACAAGTTTCTAGTGAGGGAGACGTTCAGGAGACTCTCCCTTGGAACACTGCTGCCTTACCTCCACTAGGAAGATTGGCTGTGCTTCTTGGATGTAAAGGAAGCATACACACACATCCTAATCCGCCCTTCCCACATACAGTACCTAAAGTTCGTGGTGGGAGGAGGGCACTACCAGTACAGGGTGCTACCCTTCGGTCTGGCCTCCTTGCCAAAGGTCTTTACCAAGTGCCTGACAGTGGTAGCTGCCCTCCTATGCCTACAAGGGGCATTTGTCTTCCCCTATCTAGACGACTGGCTAATCAGAGGTGGTACGGCCTCAGAGGTCAGTCAGGCCACAGGGCGTGCAATCCTCCTTCTGCAGCACCTGGGGTTTGTCATCAGCTACCCCAAATCCCACCTCTCTCCAGCCCAAAGCCTGGAGTTCATAGGTGCTCAGTTGGACACGTTACATGTCAAGGCCGTCCTCCCAAAAGAAAGGGCAGAACACCTCAGGCAACTGGCAGGAGAGGTACAGTACCGTCGGTCAGTGTCTGCTTGTCTCCTCCTCTGCCTGCTGGGCCCTATGGCCTCGACGGTCCACGTCACACCCTCAGCACACTTACACATGCGGACAGCCCAGTGGTGCCTCTGCTTGCAGTGGACTGAAGCCACGGGCAGGCTACGGGACAAGGTCAAGGTTACCCACTGACTGGCGGAGTTCCTAAATTGGTGGCAAAACTTGCACCACCTCCAGGCGGGAATGTCCTTCCAGGCAGTCATGGCACAGGTGATCCTGACCACAGACCACTCCCTCCTGGGCTGGGGGGCACATTGTGGGGACTGCTAGATTAAACTACCCAGTGACAGGCTGAATATACACACAAGTACAAATTCTTCCCAGCACCCACAGTACATATAAAGTTCCCGAGAGCGGTTTTAAAGGGCTTTCCTGGCATTGTGTTAGTTGTGGAGGGAGGGAACAGCAACAGTGGTAGGTAGAGGTATAAGTATGGAGATACTGGACACCATGGGTGGGGGCATGGAAAAGGGGGGGGGACATACTGGATACCTTTAGGGAGTGGGAAGCAAAAGAGAGAGATACTGGAAACCTGGGGGGAGGTTGGGATAAGGAGATGTTATACTACAGGCGTACAGTTGATGGACTAGCGCATACTGGCCTTCAAGCAGAGCTTAGCAGCTCTCCTAGCAGCCTTGGAACCCATCAAGCTATTGGCTATAGGCACCGCACCATCGAGACCAGTTCCCATACCAACATTACCACCGGTTATTATGGGCACAACATCAGGGATGCTCCAGATGTCATCAACATCGTTTCCACCTATGTCCTCCTTTGAAACTGTCACTGATGTTGGTACCAAACTCAAGCGGCTCACTGAGGCCGATATCTCAGAGCATCGGTACTGAGATTTAGCTTTGGGTGAACACCGTGCCCACTGATACTTTGAATCCTCTGATTCCGATTCCTCCATTTCGGATGTGGAGTCACTCAATTCCCGGGGGCCCCGTGATCTACCTTCGGACCCTTCCCCACCTCAGCAGTGACTTATGTCGCCTCCAGAAGACATGTCCTTCCAGGAATTCATTTGAGACCTAGCTAAGGGTCTCTCCATCACTGTAAAATCAGAGAAGGAGCCAAGGGCAGAGAAATGAGAGATCCTCCGATACCCAACAGCACCCAAAAAGGCAGCCACTCTGCCTGTGCACCGCATCCTTCATGACCAAATGCTCTGTATGTGGGAGACTCCCCTCACAGTTTCACCTCATAGTTGATGTCTCAATACCATGTATCGATTACCGGAATGTCCTGGCTTCTAAAAGTTAAAACTTCCCCACCACTCCATGGTGGTTGAATCAGTGATGCGCTAAATCAAAAGCTCGAAGATTCACTTCTCTAATCCTCCAGGTCAAGAATCGAGAACTCTCAATGCATTTGGGCATCGATGCTTCCAGACATCCATGCTCTTGCTAGGATCTATATCATCTACAAGGGAATGTTCCTCAAGGAGGTAACCAGGTATTTTGAGGCTTTTGCTCCTCTCCTCCCAGATGATAAGAGAGCAGTTTATCTTGCCCTAGTCAAGAATAGTCAAAATGTTTCAAAATTTGTCAATAGGACTACTTTTCGATGCTTTTGAATGCACAAGCAAGGCCTCAGCATATGCATATGCATTGGTGCACATAGAATTGCATGGCTTCAAGCCTCAGATCTTGAACAGTGGTTCAAGAGAAGTTGGGCAACATACCTTGCACAGGGGAAAACCTCTTTGGCAAGGACTGGCAAGATAAAGCCTCTCAGAGTCAGAAAACACTATTCTAAAGAAACTGTCCAGAACACCAGCTGGCCCTGCTAGGAAAAAGACATCTGCAAAGAAGTCTTTCTACAATAATAAGAAGAGATTTTGTTCTTCTTATCCTCCTGCTTCTCATTACCAGGGTCAGGCCCCATAGAAGAGGCAACAGTCTCCTAAGCAACAAAAGAAGCAACAGGTGCATAAATCTCAACCATCTCCGCAGCCACAGTCTGTGCCTGTTTTTTTACTCTTTCCTAGAGAACATTGCCACCCTGCCTCTGGAGGGACTCCATCTCCTCCATATAGCAGGCAGACTGTGTCACTACGCCCACAGATGACATCTTATCACCTGTCGGCGCTCCCCCTTGAGGCCAGGCAGGTGCCTAGGTGTAAGGGGGTGCCCCGATCGTCCTTCTTAATGGCCTCTTCGCATGTAGTTGTGTCTTACAGATTATAGCCGAGATTGAAAGTCACAGGAAAATTTCTTTTATTTGGAAAATAAAGTTCTACATAACCAAATTGAATTCTTTGGTTAGGAATTCAGCTACTACAAACAAAACTCAGGATGCTTCTCCATTCACAAAAACATAAGCCTTGATACACAGTCCAAGTCTTGGCTTTGTTTCTGCGGCTTAGTTTAAACACGTTTCCAAAATCATTCCTTTACAAGTAGAAATCTGTTCTCAGGTCTCCAGGATGCAGCACAGCACCTAACTGTTTCTTTCACAGGTTTTAGCTGCACTTTAACTTCCTGGTCCACCAACAGTTTAAAAGCTTATGACATTTTCTTTTTCCAAAGATGCTTTCAGACTTTAGTTTTCACAGGCATCCATTAACTCTTGAAGCTTATTCAACCAGCTCTCATTAATTGCCTAATTAAAGTCATGAGCTTCAGCAGAGAATGTTCTCCATTTAAAACTGGGGTTTCCCAATTACTTTAAAACCCTTCAGTTTCTTACTTCTGACTGGCACAGAAAGAACATTCTATTTCCATATCAGAATAATCTTCCTCTATATAACTGTCTCCTATTTCCATTTCCTCTTCACTGGCTTCCCTCAGTGACTTGCTATCCACAGCGTCTGCATGGGAAGGCTTCAACTGCTGCAACACTGTTTTCAGCTGTTCCCATTGAGATCCCTCGCTACATGAGGTTGTGGGGGAAGGGCATGAAAGAGCTTTCTTATTCAGAAGCTTTTTAAGAGCTTGTAATGGGCTCACCTTGCTAGCAGTAGTGTGTCTCCTTTCAGACCCTCCACAGATGTACACTTGCATTCTGGTCCTCCCAGGAATATTCCTTTCTCCTGCTCCCCAACAGTACCTTGTTTAAAACAGGCTCTCCAAGGCTCCACATTAGCTGCAGACTTCCTGTCAGCTGAACTGCGTTCTAGGCTTGAGCTGTCTCTGTACTGTTTGCAAGAGGAATCCCTTTTTGTATGGCCAGTCCACCAGCTTCTGGAGAATATCTACTCCTCAGAAGATTCCTCCCCAGATCTTGCCTCTGCCCTTTTCTCCAGCTTTTTCTCAGACCTCCTCCTGGATCTCTCCTCTTTACCACGCTGATTCTCCTCTCTGCCACGCTGATGATTCTTGTGACTGAAACTTCCCTGCTTAAATGTTTGGGGCTGTCCTATAGCTCTAGACTCCGCCCCCAAACCACTCCCATTACCTCCCTCGGTTTCCATGGGGACTGGGTGTGTCTCTGGTTCTACACTTCTGTGCAGGGAGTTTTTAGCTTTGTTTAGAGTTTTAACCCCTGCTGTGCCTGCAGTTCTGTTGGGCTCAGGGAAAAAGACTGTTGTTCCCCCTTTTCCTTCCACTCTAAACCTGCTTCGCCACCACATACCTCAGAGCAGTGGAAGCTCACAGTAGTCCAGGAAGAGTACAGATTTCATCTGCAAGCTCTGCCCCTCTCCACTTTCATGGGGGAATATCAAACGCAACCCCCACTCACTGCTCTCTTACAGGACGAGGTGTTTTCTCTTCTGTCTCAGGGTGCCATTGAAGATGTCCCAACATCCCAACAGTGTATGGGTTTCTACTCTTCATACTTTCTCATTCCAAAGAAAAATGGAAGATACAGGCCCATGAAAAGTTCAAAATGATCTTTCTCGGGACTCTTCTTCCCTACCTCCAGAGGCAAGACTGGCTCTGTTCTCTAAATCTGAAAGAAGCGTATACACGTATCCTCATCCATCCAGGATACAGGAAATATCTATGCTTCACCTTTCAAGGAAAACATTATCAATACAGAGTCCTTCCCTTCGGACTCGTCTCTGCTCCAAGAATCTTCACAAAGTGCATGGCGGTCGTGGCCGCATACCTAAGACCTCTAGGGATATTTATCTTCCTTTACTTAGATGACTGTCTGATAAAGGCACACACCTTCCAGGAGGTACTGCTTTCCTTGCATCGTACCATCACATTACTACAACACTTGGGATTTGTAATAAACTTCCCAAAATCCCAGCTCGCTCCATCCTAAAAACTAGAGTTTATCAGAGCCCTACTAGACACCCAACAGTCCAGGACATTTCTGCCCCAGCTCTGTTGTGCTTGTCTAGTCGAACTAGTGTCCCAGATGCTCCTACAAGACCATCTGGCTGCCCGAAAGATGCTGCAGCTCCTTGGGCACATGGCCTCTAGAGTACATGTTGTTCCATATGCCCGACTACATATGCGCATAGCCCAATGGACTCTTGCCTCCTAATGGACGCAGGCCTCGGGCCATCTCCGGGACAGGATCCAACTCACTTTCCCTCTGACCACATCCCTTCAGTGGTGGTGCTGCTATCCAGAAAATCTGCTCGTAGGGTCACCTTTTCAGATGCCTCCATTTCAATGCACCCTGATAACAGATGCTTCCAAACTGGATTGGGAAGCGCACCTGGGCAACCTGTCTACACAGAAGCTCTGGACAATGCAAGAATCACAACTCCAAATCAATCTCCTGGAACTTCAAGCTATTTCCAGTGCCCTATGGGTGTTTCAGCACCACCTCAGGGCGTAACAGGTCCTAGTCAAGCTTCAGTCCAACAAGGGCTACATGATTCTCATAGCCCTTCACTGGCCGCGGCAACCCCTGTTTCCACTGCTATTGCGTCTGACTCAGACTCGTTCTCTGCGATTGGGATCTGCGCCAAATATCCAGTCCCAGGACAACGTATCACTACTCCTTCCCAATCTTCAGTCTCTCTGTCTCACAGCTTGGCTGCTGAGAGCATAACATTACAAGGCTTTGACTTTGCACAAGAGGGTTACATCCTCCATCTGGCTCAGACACCTCCTCCTTTCTTCCCAGGTCTCCCCTTCATCAGGACCTCTTAATGAAGGAACTCGCAGGTCTTCTCGAGGACAGGGCGGTAGAACCAGTACCCCATCACCTCAGGGGCAAGGGGTTCTACTCCAGATATTTCCTTGTACCAAAAAGAACAGGGGGCCTAAGGCCCATCCTGGACCTGTGCAACCTGAACAGGTTCCTAGTGAGGGAGAAGTTCAAGATGCTGTTCCTTGGGACATTGCTGCCCTACCTCCAGCAGGGAGATTGGCTATGCTCCTTGGATCTGAAGGATGCTTGCACCCACATCCTCATCCTCATCCTCCCCCTCCCCAACCACAGGCAGTACCTGTGGTTCATGGTGGGGGGCGACCACTACCAGTACAAGGTACTACCCTTCAGTCTGGCCTCCACCCCCAGGTCTTCACCAAATGCATAGCAGCAGTGGCTGCCTTCCTCCGTCTCCAGGGGGTATTTTTCTTACCTTACCTGGATGATTGGCTCATAAAAGGAAGCACTGCCGCAGAGGTACAGCAGGCCACCGCACACACATTTCAGGTTCTGCAACATCTGGGGTTTGTGATAAACTATTCTAAATCCCACCTCCTCCCAACACAGTGTCTGGAGTTCACAGGAGCAAGGCTAGACACTCTTCAGGCAAAGGCCTTCCTCCCTTTGGACCGAGCCGACCATCTCAGGGCACTGGCCATAGACATACAACACCATCCCTCAGTGTGAACTTGGCTCCTGCTGCACCTACTCGGGCACATGGCCTCTACGATCCATGTCACCCCAGATGCCTATCTGCATATGAGGACCGCTCAATGGTGTTTCGAGATCAGTGGACAAGGCTGTCTCCAGGACAGAGGCTCAGTTACTCACCAGTTGGCGGTATCTCTGACTTGGTGGCAAAACCCCATTCACCTTCAGATAGAGATGCCCTTCCAAACCCCGAGCCCTCTGAGGGTCTTCACTACAGATGCCTCCCTGCTGGGATGGGGAGCCCACTGCGAAGAACTTTGTACCCAGGGCAGCTGGTCACAGGCCGAGAGCAACCAGTAGATAAACCTCCTGGAACTTCGGATGATATATCTAGCTCTCCAAGCGTTCTGTCACCGTCTGAGGCACCAGCCGGTGCTAATCCGAACAGACAATCGAGCTTGGATGTTCTGTGTGACCAAGCAGGGAGGCACGGGGTCCGCACCCCTTGCTGCGAAGCGATGACAGTCTGCTCCTACACATTTCAACAAGGCATACTCCTATGGGTGGTATACCTACCAGGCCAGGACAACACTCTGGCGGACAAACTGAGCAGGGTCCTCCAGCTGTACAAGTGGCATCTGGACCCCAGAGTAGCCAATTGGCTCTTCCGGCTCTTTGCCAGCCCAGGCAACTACCAGTTGCCCCACTTCTGCTCCGGCAACTCCACCCCTCCCGAGTGGCGGCAGATGTGTTTCTCTTTCTGTGGTCGGAAGGTCTCATGTATGCCTTCCCACCCATGACGCTCTTCAGGCTACCGGAGTGCTGGTTCCCATTGGACATATGGGTCCTACTGCAGTCTGTTTCTGCAGACTCAATTGCTGCTGCTCACGGCTCCCCTTGAAGGAAACCATGTTTTTTTTCCTACGGGCTTGTGATAGCCTGTAGCTAGGAAGTCCCATATGTGAGGACTGACTTCCTGCTTGTTCCCAGAGAAAGCGTATTTACTCACCTGTAACAAGTGTTCTCCAGGGACAGCAGGAATCCATCCTCACAACCCTCCCTCCTCCCCTTGGAGTTGCTTCTTTACCATCTTTTATTTTTGCTGTCTTTTAGCTATGTCATCTGACTGAGCAAGATGGCATCCTAGGGTGTGAAAGGGACCATGCATACATGGTGGCATCTCCCAAAGGCTTTCTTTGAAAGCTGGGTTGATGCTTCCGCAAGGGCTCCGTCGGTGCCAACGTCACCCATATGTGAGGACTGATTCCTGCTATCCCTGGAGAACACCTGCTACAGGTGAGTAACTATGCTTTTCTCATGCTTCAGCTGAGCATGCTTGCAACTACTCCTTTTGCCTGCAGTGCCAGGAGGGTATGTCAAGAGAAACATCTCCCAGTGATATTAGAGGGCTGTGCCTTGTGCAGTCTGAGAACTGCTCTGCTTCTCAGTGCCACGCAAGGATACCTCTAGTTTAACTCTCTGGGACAGGAACTCAGCACTAACTCCCTTCTCATGGATGAGACAGGACACTAGTGTACTATTTAAATGCTTTTATTTACAACTTCACCCTGAGCTTCTTACAGCTACAGTATAGCCTCTTGCAGAACTTTTTATTTATTTTAAAACATTTGTAGACCGCCATATACTACGGCATTCAAGACTGTTTACAACAGAAAACTTAAACATACAAAGCACCAATAACCCAAAACCCCCACCCCCAACCCAAGCAGGGCCTAAAACACCCTGCCACCCCCACAATCACAATTACTGCCAATTGCTAATTGCTGCTTACTGCCACTGCTGCCACCTAAAAAGGAAAAATAAAAGTTTTTAAAGTCTTCCTAAACACCAATAAATTCTGTTTCCTTCTGCAAAGCCTTCAGTAACATATTCCATAAAGTCAGAGCTGCCACTGAAAAGACCCGTGCCCACCACCAGAGCAAATGAACTTGGGTAAACCCCGGCACGGCCAACAGCAGCACCTGAGTGGAATGAAAAGCCCTCCTGGATTGATACCAAGACAACGTGCCCTACAGATAACTCTGTCCCAACCCCCCTCAACAGCTTAAAAGTCAACGCCAACAATTTAAATATGCACTGCTGCTGAATAGGGAATCAGTGCAATTGTCACAACACATCCGAAACAGAGCCCGAACCGGGCTGCCGAGTTCTGGACCACCTGTAATTTCCTGAGGAAATAGACTGGCAGCCCAATATATAAAGCATTATAGTGGCCCAGGCCATATAATACAAGGGCCTGGACTACAAGGCACATGGCCTCCCTGTTCAGAAACTGACTAAGCTTCTGCACCACTTGCAGCTTGCCATAAGCCGAGCAAACTACCTGCGACACCTGTGCATGCAAGGAACGTTATCCAAAGGGCAACTGCAAACAGTAACATACCCAAGCCTCAGTTTTGTCACTGGTCCAAACTATAATCTATGACCTTTAAATACTTCCAGGTAACTTCTGCAGCAGATTTACAGCTGCCTTGTTTGTCTTAACATATCACAGACCTTATTCCACTCAGGAGATTATTTTCCCTCGGCCCCTTGACAGTAGTAATCCTAACCCACATACTGCCTGCTGGCATACACAGGCGCGTATTTATAATGGTACTGCAGTTACTTCTGCCAGCTTGCCTGGCTGCTCCTCAGCAGTGACATGGCGACACATTTTACAAAGGACGTTCAAGTGCAATTTAAGACAACCAAGCCAAAACATCTGAAAAAAAAATAACCCCAGGCATGTGTACGTTCAGGCACGATTTTGCAAATGTGGACATGGGATGTCTACTAGCCTAAAGCTTAGAGTAGTGGGTTGTGGCCAGGGTTAAATTTCCAGTTGCTGCTCCATGTGATCTTAGGCTAGTCACTACACCCTCTGGATGTTTTAAGGCCAAAACAATCACTTTTCTGGTACCTATTCATGCCTGGAGCAGGTCTAAACATGGACGGGGCCGCAGACATTCCCGACATTTCTGAAATCGAGTAGGGACATCTAAGTTCATTGCACCTCCCCAGACACACCTCCACTACATCCCTGCACCAGAGATGTCTTTAAAAGTGATATGTAAACGAGCTCTGAGGACATCTCCGTGATTTGAATGTCCACATGCATGTCTTCGGGCGTTCAAATCATGAGTAAGACTTTTAAAATGACCCCCTATAGGCCCAGGCACTTTGAGCACCAACTAAATGGGGTTTTTTTTACTTCTAATCAAAATTTTCATACAACAAACACAGTATGCTTCTGTCATTGCCCAGAATCCTGACACCTTCTTAACAACATTCAGGCTCCTACCTCATCCCAGCATCTGACAACTAGCCAGGTTTGCGCCTCAGTATTCCCCCTGAAATTGCACTGTGATTTTGCAGCTCTACCTCTTCTGGGCTTTTCCCTTCCTTTTCTGCAAACATGCTATGGTTTTAATTCCATTCACCAGCGGATTGCTTAATGGCCCAAGGTGCTTAATTACCTTGTCCTATGCTCTGCTACCTCCCGGATTGCATGTCCCCACCATGAGCTCACTTTCTGGCAGTTCAGGACTCTGTAGGACTACATCTCACAGCATCCCCATGAACTTTCTTTCAGAGCTCTCCTATATCATCCGGAGCTCCCTTTAACATCATATTGATGTATAAACAGTAGCACGCTGCCAAATGTGTTACCATCAGATGTCATTCTCAGTGTTGGCAATTGCCTCCAGCAACTGCTCCTCCAAAACCCTAACCACAACCTTTTTCTGCCAGCTCACATCTCCAGCATCACACTGGAGATTTCTCCATTCCTCCATCCCTTTAATTGTTGTTGTCTCTTATGATCTTCCTCTCCTGCTGTTTCTACTACTTTTGTCTTCCAGTTACTGCAGCTCCTTCCTTCCCAGAGTTGTCAAGTTACTCAATTCCACGAGTGAGATTTTAAGCCAATTCTGGATTTCTGACTAACCCACTCTGAAGCATTATGTGACCTGTTGCACCAATTCCAGTGAGTAAATTCAGGGACAACAGATACCATACTGCATTGTAATGCAAATCTGAAAACCAGAACAGGGAGAAAATCTTACTGCTGGAACTGGATAATTTGGCAATTCATCTTTCCTCCCCTACCTCATAACACATCCCCATCACAACTGTTGCTAGAGTCACGCCTCATGTCTTCCCTTCACTTTATGCCAGAACCACTGATTAGGGGAGCTGCTATTGCTAAACCGCTCCTGTGATCTGATCCACTCCTCTCTTCTGGTCCATGTTGTCTACCTCTAGCTGCCACTTAGAGGACAGTGAGTCCATGGACATGGCCCTATTTGGCATCCACTGCATATCTTCAGAAGACTGTAGTTCTCTTCGCCTGCAAGAGGCTTCCCTAGAGAAGCCAAAACAAAAGTACACGATCTCCATTAGCACGCTGACATCACTTTTACCCAACAACCCCTAGCACCAGGAAACACAAAGCCACCTAAAATGAAGATTCATAGGGAGAACTGAAGACTAGATTCCAAAAGCACATTTGCTGGCCATATACCAGTAAATGATAAAACAAAGAAAAAACATTAAAAGGCAGACTTCAGGCAACCTTAGAAAACAATTGTTAGTAATATTCTCCACTTGCAAATGTTTTTCTTTCTTGGCACTCCTCCCACAGAGGTACTTTGGTTTGTACGTATGCTGATTTTTGCGCCAGAGACATGAATAAATATACTGTTTGTAGGGTTGCCAACTGGCTCCAGATGCGCCCGACTGGCTTGATCCAGTCCTGGGTTTACCCCATTGCATGCAGGGACATGTAGTCTTAGTGAGTGCAATGGAGAAATCAGAACTTCATGTCCCTGCATGCAGTCGGGTAAACCCAGGACTGGATCTAGTTTGTTGGGCGCATCTGGAGCCAGTTGGCAATCCTAACTGTTTGAGTTACAGAGAAAAAAAAATTGTAAGGACAGTTAGGTAGATTTGAGCATACGGCAAGAAGGACATTCACCTGGGATGCAAATTGCTTTGGTGAGTAGAACATCAACTGAAAGGCAAATGTAGGCCAGTTGCTGATGAAGAGCCAGGAAAAATGCAGCTCTTCTCCTAATCTTCAGGCTGGTGAAAAGAGGAGAATAAAAGAGGACTAGGGATCAGTGGAGGGAGAAAAGAGAAAAGATCATGTGGGAGCTAGTGGGTGTCGCTACATTTTCCAGTCCCAGATGTCAAAATGCATGCTTATGGCTCTGTTGAATTCATGTGTCAGGTTAGCAGGTGAGGGAAGGAGGCAGAAGAGATCAAATAAAGAATGTAGTTCACTTTATTAGTGTTTTTCTCCCCCTATTCAAGCTCTGAATGAAGATCTACTGTGGGTTTCTCTCTTGAAGGGGGGGGGGGGGGGCGGGGAATAAAAATATTAGCAAAGGACAGCCAGTTGTATATCACATTAATTTTGATCATTTTTGCAATCTCAAGTTAAAAGGTCTACAGCATTCTGATACATTTGTCACCGTACACCGTAGTCTTTTGGGAGATTCTTATAAAAGGCCATATTAGAGAAAAGTACACGTTTGCTTTTCATAGTGTGGACTTTGCCAGATTTCAAGCTAAAGGCAGTCATCTTTAAGCTTTAACTCCAGAATGCTTTCAATCCCCCCCCCCCCAATACAAAACCAATTAAATTTTATCCTGACAGTGAGGCCAGGGGCCTTTATTTTTAAAGGGCACACTTTATCCAGTCAACTCCTAAAGCTAATTGATACTGGCTGCCCTATCTTTAAGGAGCAAGATGTGGAGAGGATGTGTCTGAATTCACAGGACAATAGCAGGCTCACAGTATCATAAAACAGTTATCTTAAATTTGGTCTGTTTGGTTTGGATGCTAGAGGACAATACAGTGTATAACTAAAAATAAAAATTATGAATTGTCAGCCCCCCCCCCCTTTTAATTAGGTTGCAGGGCCAGTCATTTTGCAAGCTAGACAGATTAAATTTACAGCCTTCTGCAGTGCAGTACTTGTGGAGGCCTTCTGCTGTGCGATGGGAGACGGCATACAGCCGTCTACACAGACTTTGGAGCACTGGATCACTGTCTCAGTTCAATTATTTATTTTTGTGCTTTCTAATTTTTAGTTGCAAATCAAACATGCTGTTACAGAAGCTGAGATACAGAAGCTGAAGATAAAGGTAGGAATCTGTATAAACACTGATTTCCTTGTTTGCTGAGTAGAAAAAAAAACCCTGTTCATATAATGTGAAAAATAAGATGCCTTCAATATGTTAAAGTATTTTTAAAATTAAATTAGACTGAGAATAGTCATTAACAGCTTGATGTGCGTATATATATATATATATATATATATATATATAAAGTCTCTGTGTGTGCATATGGGAGTGGGGTTGTTTACAATGGCATGTTAACAGTAGAGAGTTAAGAGCATGCCATAGTAAAGCCTACAAAGCAGGCAGTTTTTCAAAGATCCAATAGTTTGTAGAGGTTTCACTTTGTATAGCTTTAATGAATGTGTGTGTTGTGTGGGCATCTCTTGCAGATTCCTGGAAGAACCTCTGTTGCATTGTGCTTTGGGGGTGCAAACCTATTTCATCAGCTCTGTTGCTTTCTGCATTTTCGTGTCCCTCTTTCAAGTAGGATCTACTTTTTTTTTTTTGGAGGAGCTGGCATTACACACAGCAGAACATTAATTTGTGAGAGTGATAAAGCCTTGCTAATAGACACTGAATAATTTTGTATTTAAACATTTCTTTTTCTGGAAATACTTTCATTTGTCCCATAAGCTATGCTGTTCTTCAGGAAAAAAACTATTGTAGAAAATATAAAATGAGAAAGGAAGTATCTGGTAGAACTGCCTTTAGCTATTTAGCCCCCTATAGTATGGAACTCTTTACCATTAGTTCTCAGGTTGGAAAGTTCCCATCGCTGATTTAAAGTAGGAATCAAAATATGGCTTTTCCGAGAGGCCTTTTCTGATTTGGCCAATGTTCACCATTGGTGTCAAGAGCAGCTGGATCCTCCCCTGCCCTTTCTCTTCTGTAAGGGTTGTCTAAGGGATAAATTGTGCTGCTATGCCCCTCTCTCCCCATTGTGTGTGTAGTTTTTCTTCTTCTTGTTTGTTACTTTTGCTTTACCAAAAATATAAATTGTCAAATAGTGATATATAAAGTTTCTGTAAATAAATAAAAATATACCAATGAACAGAATTTGATTTAATTGTTTCTCCAGGAACAAGCAGGAAGTCAGTCCTCACATATGGATGACGTCGGCGCCGATGGAGCCCTTGAGGAAGCATTTCCTCAGCTTTCAAAGAAAGCTTTTGGGAAATGCCACCATGCATGCATAGTCCCCTTTCCACCTAAGGGTGCCATCTTGCTCAGTCTCCTTTTTTCTGCAGTGCCCAACAGACTTCTGTCTTTTTTCCCTGGAAAAAGTGTATTAATTTGTGTGAAAAATCGTTTTCCCTATTCAGTTGCGACCTGGTCCCTTTCCCACCTCCGAGCATGCTTGCCCTGGCATCACGTCCCAGAACATAATAGGTTTTCTTCCCCAGTGCGATTCGCGCCTTTTTCCATCCGCTGGTTGCTCTGAGGGTCTTCAACCTCGCTGGGGTACTTTTTCCCCCAATGGCCAGAGGGTTCAAAAAGTGTGATCATTGCACAAAAAACATGTCTCTTACCGATACACACGATTACTGCCTCCGGTGTTTAGGGGCTAACCATGACCCGGAGGTCTGCTCCCACTGTAAAGAGATGTCCATGAAAGCCATCCAGCATTGTTAGCAAAAGCAGGACAATATCTTCCACAGGTCAGACTTTACCCCAGTATCCCTGGTAGCCTCACAATCCAAAGGCCCACATGGATCCTTAGAATCTCGTAATGTCCACATGGTGCCAGACCGGGACCATGGACCCTCTGACAAGGGTTCCCCGGAGCGGGAACACAAAAAGAAGAAGAAATCCTCGAGGACCTTATCCCAGGACTCAGACACACCGGGCAACTCTTGCGCCAAGTCCCGCTGCCCGCAGAGGGAACTCAAGGAGTTGGAGTAGGAGTGGCCAGCCAAAGTTTCCCAGACAGATGCAGAGGCTTCCAGCCACAGGTCCCAGATCCCCGAGGTCTGTCTCATTGAAGACTCCCTCTCCTCACTGACGCCGGACCCGGTGACCCCGGTATCTGCATCGAAGGCTGCAGCTCCTGAGTGGGAAACCAGAACAAAGGTACTGGAACGTAGTCTCACTGCCTTCCTCGCCACATAGCAGGTGCTGATGCCAGACACTGCCAGTGTGTCCACCGAGACCATGGAGACCTTGTCACCGAGGACTCTCCCGATTGCCAAGCCGATCGTTGTGAGCCCGAAGCCTCAAGTCAATCCTTGGTGAGAATCTTGGCAAACACTCATGGCTCCAGCCATGTAGCAACTGCAAGCCACTGGGCCTCCGACCTGGGTCCTGCACCACAGGCCCAGTCGGCCGCCGAGTCCTCCACCGATTACTCCGACTGGGAGTCCAAGGATGAGGCACCCCCAGAGACATGGAAGCACTGCGACCTCCCATCAGACCCGTCTTCCCCGACGTCATGGTGTCGGTCCCTGCCCAAGGACACATCGTTCCTCAAATTTGTCCGGGATATGTTGAAGGCTTTGTCTTCCACTGAGTCAGAGGAAGACGCTCCTATGGAAGAACTCGAAGTCCTCCGATACGAGGCCCAATCCGAGGAAGCCCTGACAGTTCCTGTCCCCGCCATCTTTGGGCGGCACCTCTTTGCATGTGGGAGACACCTGCGTCGATACCCATAGTTAGCCGATGCCTGGACACCATGTACCGAATTCAGCAGGGCCCTGGCTTCCAAAAGTCACAACTGCCACACACCTCCATGGTGGTGGAGTCAACTATGTGCCAGCAGAAGACCCAGAAGACACACTCATCTATGTTCCCGGGTAGGTAGTCCCGCACCCTTGAAGTCCTTGGCTGCAAATGCTACCAGGGCTTGATGCTGGCCTGCCAAATACAAGCCTACAAACTGTATATCGGCATGTATCTTCGGAACCTGACAAAGGAACTTGCAGATTTCTCAGCGGGTCTTGGAGGGGATCACCTCCAGCGGTTCCAAACCCTCACGAAGTGCGTCAAGGCGTGCTCAAAGTATGTGTCTTGAGCTGCCTATGATGGCTTTGAGTCAAACACGAGGGTAGCTTCTCCGGGTATTGACCCTCGATGCCAGGACTTGGCTCCAGGCATCGGACCCCGAACAGTGGGTCCAGGAGAAGCTCCTTGACGTCCCTTGCCTCAGTGAAAACCTATTCGGCAAGCTGATGGAGGAGAAGGCGGCGGAGATCGAGACCGAGAACCTCAGAAGAACTTGGCTCTCCATGAAGACCTCTACCCTCCCTAAGAAGAAACCACCAGGGAAGAGGCCCCCATTCCAGAGAAAGGGCCAACCTTACCGAGGCTACCGCCACTATCAAAGTTCCCTAGACCCCATAGCAGGGTTGCCAGAAAAAGGGAGTGGGCCAGGGCCCTCACAAGTCTAAGGGCTGCAATCCCAGACCCCGGTTCCTGCCCAACTGGGGACAAGTTTTTACTCCCTGAGCATAGCCTCTCCACCTTCAGAGGAGCAGCTACCAACAGGGGGGGGGGGGGGGGCGGGCGTCTGGTACACTTTATCCATCAATGGCTTGCTATCACCACCAATGCCTGGGCATTCCAAGTAGTCACAGAAGGCTATTTCCTTCACCTGGACCAGATGCCTCCTCCTTTCTTTCTAGGAAAGCCCTCTCAGACTCCCCTGTACCAGGCCCTGCTATTAAAAGAACTTGCAGGCCTCCTCATGGACAGAGCCATGGAATCAGTATCCCAACACCTCAAGGGCAAGGGGTTCTACTCCCGGTACTTTCTGGTCCCAAAAAGAACAGGGGGTCTGGGGCCTAAGGCCTGTCCTAGACGCTGAACAATCTCCTGGTGTGGGAGAAGTTCAAGATGCTCTCCATTGGAACATTGCTGCCATACCTCCAGCAGGGAGATTGGCTATGTTCCTTAGACCTAAAGAATGCTTATACACACATCCTCATTCATCCCAGCCACAGGCAGTACCTAAGGTTCATGGTCGAGGGCAATCACTACCAGTATAGAGTACTACCCTCTGCACCAAGAGTCTTCACCAAATGCCTGGCAGTGGGGACCACCTACTTCTGTCTCCAAGGGGCCTTTGTCTTCTCATATCTGGACGACTGGCTCATAAATGGAGACATGGTCACCGAGGTGCAACAGGCCACGGCCTGCACCATCAGTGTTCTACAGTATCTGGGGTTCGTGATAAACCACCCCAAGTCCCACCTCACTCCGACATAGGGCTTGGAGTTCATAGAGGCTGGACTGGACACTCTTCAGGCCAAGGCCTTTCTCCTCTTAGACAGGGCAGGTCACTTTGTGGCTCTAGCCACTAAGGTGCAACACCGCCACACAGTATTGGTGCGGTCCATGCTCCGCCTGCCTGGCCACATGTCCACAGTTCATGTGGTTCCCAGTGCCCGCTCCCAGTGGACACAAGCCACAGGCAGGCTCTGGGACAAAGTCTTAGTGTCCCGCAAGTTAGCAGAGTCACTCAACTGGTGGCAGGCCACACAGCACCTGCAGGAAGACATGTCTTTCCAGTTGCTAAATCCCTAGAGGGTCCTTATCATGGACACCTCCTTTCTGGGCTGGGGTGCCCATTGTGTGGGACTTCGCACACAGGGCAACTGGTCCCTAGAAGAAGCCAGCAGCAGATCAACCTGCTGGAGCTCAAGGCCATTTTTCTGGCAATCAGGGCCTTTCACCACCACCTGCAGCACCAGTCGGTGCTGGTCCAAACGGACAACCAGGTCATAATGTTCTGCCTGAACAAGCAAAGGGGCACAGGATCTTACCGCCTCTTCCAAGAGGCAGTAGCCCTCTGCTCGTATGCGATTAGTTGAGGAATGCTCCTCAGGGTGGTGTACCTTCCGGGCCAGGACAGTGCCCTAGCGGACAGACTGCGCAGGCTTCTTCAGCCGTATGAATGGCGACTAGACTCCAGGGTAGCACAGCGGCTCTTCCGACTCTGGGGCACCCCAGGTCTGGACCTCTTTGCCAGCCCGACCAATGCTCAGCTGCCCCACTTCTGCTGTCACCAGTCACACCATCCCAGGTAGCAGCGGATGCCTTCCTCATCTTGTGGTCGGAAGGCCTTCTGTACACCTTCCCTCCCATATAAAAACCTGCAGGACAAGGCTTCCATGATCCTGCTGGCCCGCCGTTGGCCCATGCAGCCTTGGTTCCCCTTGTTGCTCCTCCTCTCAACGGAGCTCCCTGGGGAAACCCCGGGGCTACTTACTCAGGAGGAGGGCTTCCTTCTCCACCCCAACCTGGAGTCCTTGACATTAACAGCATTGCTGCTGAATGGGTAGCCTTATTACCCTTCAGCCTCCCAAGGGAGGTAGAGGAAGTCCTCGTGGCCACTCATAAGAACTCCACGAGATGGGCCTATGCCTTCAAGTGGTGCAGATTCTCATTGTGGTGCGCAGAGCTGCGGATTGACCCATCCTCTTGCCATGTGCACATGGTGCTGCAGCACTTGCTTCACCTCTCGCAAGGTAAACTCAAGTCCAACTCCACCAGGGTGCATCTGAGAGCGCTCTCAGAGCATTATCATTCTATGGAGTGTAAAACCCTCTCTGCTCAGCCCTTCATTACTCAGTTCATGCGGGGCTTTCTGCTCTCTAAGCCTCTCATCTGCTTGCCCCCAGCAGAATGGGACCTCAATGTGGTCTTGACACAGCTCACAAAGCTGCCATTTGAGCCTCTGGTTTCCTGCCATATGCGTTACCTCTTATGGAAGATCATCTTCTTGGTGGTGCTCAACTCTACCCGCAGTTAGCGAGCTTCAGGCCTTGGTGGTCAAGCCACACTTTACTAGGTTCTACAAGAACAGGGTCGTGCTTCGCACCCACCCTAAATTCCTTCCGAAGGTGGTATCTGTGTTCCACCTCAATCAGGAAGTAGTGCTCCCCACCTTCTTCCCATGGCCCCATGCCGACAAGGTGGTGGCCATTCTCCACACTCTGGATTGTATGAGGGCCCTGTCCTTCTACCTGCAATGTATCCAGGGCTACCACAAAGCCTCACAGCTTTTTTTTTCATATGACCCCAGTTACCTAGCGGAAGCTGTTACCAAGCAGACTCTGTCCATCTGGATGACAGATTGCATCGCCTTTGCCTATGATCAGGCTGGACTCTCATTGGAGCGCCGGATCGCGGCACACAACGTCAGGACTATGGCGACCTCAGTTGCAAGCTTGCGCTCTGTCCCTATGGCAGACATCTGCCGGGTCGCCACCTGATCCTCAGTCAACACCTTTGCAGCTCACTGCTGCCTGGAGAGGGAGTCCTGACGGAACAGCAACTTCAGCCAGGCCGTATTCCATAATCTCTTTGGGGTCTAAGCAACTCCTACCCTCCGACCCTTCTGTTTTCAGGCTACTAGAGTGATGTTTCTCCCTGGACTCTGGGGTCCTTAGAGTCTCTCCTCAGACTTGCTTGCGGCTGTCCACGGCTGGGCCATGTTTAGGCTGTCCCATATGTGAGGACTGACTTCCTGCTTGTTCCTAGAGAAAGCATAGTTACTCACCTGTAACAGGTGTTCTCCAGGGACAGCAGGAATCAGTTCTCACAACCCTCCCTCCTCCCCACGGAGTTGCTGTATTTTGCCATCTTCTTTTGTCAGCTTTAGCTATGTCATCTGACTGAGCAAGATGGCACCCAACTGAGCAAGATGGCACCCTTGAGCGGGAAGGGGACCAGGCATACATGGTGGCATCTTCCAAAGGCTTTCTTTGAAAGCTGGGGAGATTCTTCCCCGAGGGCTCCATCGCGCTGACGTCACCCATATGTGAGGACTGATTCCTGCTGTCCATGGAGAACACCTGCTACAGGTGAGTAACTATGCTTTCTCAGTAGGGAAAGTGTTACATAGTTAGTTCTGACTTTCTCCTTCCATTCCACCTTCCCCTGTCCCGGCACAACAAATCAAACTTAAAACTTTATGTGGTATTAATTAGGTCATGAATTTATTAGCACATCATTTTATCATCATATAAAATCACCCCGAATCAAGCCCTGTCCTATCTGGCCTCAAATTAAGCTTTCTGCTTTATCTACCAAGCCTGCCACATACCAAGGTAGGCAAGTTTTCTTGGGCCCTACATTAACCAGTCTAGGGGCCCTTTGAGGGCCTCCCTCGGGTGCTCCTATTGGTTTTTTGCCTTAGGCAATGCAGCACTATCTCTCCTACAAGCCAAAGCTCTTGTCACAGCTCACAATGTGAGAGCCATGGCAGCCTCAATGGCTCATCTAAACTCTGTGTCCATCGACCAAATCTGTCGAGCGGCCACCTGGGCCTCAGTTCATACCTTCACAGCCCATTACTGTTTGGACAAGGACTCCCGCCGGGATGCCTCGTTTGGTCAGGCTGTTCTCAAACACCTGTTCAACTCCTACCCACCTACCCTGGTTGGATGCCAGAGATCCATGGGGGGAGGTAGAGTCCTTTTCAAGGACACACAACCTGGGGTCTTCCCCTGGCATCTGCAGCTAGGGAGTCCCCATATGTGAAGACTCATTCCTGCTTGTTCTGGAGATAGCACAGTTACTTACCTGTAACAGGTGATCTCTGGGAACAGCAGGAATAAGTCTTCACAACCCACCCACCTCCCCTAGGAGTTGTATCTCTCTATCTATCTTTCCTTTCCTCTCTCTCTCTTTGTCTCAGCTTTAAAACTCGAACTGGAGAGAGGCGGTTGGGAAAGGCGGGAAGGCAGCGCGCAGGCGCTGTGGGATGCTCCCAAAAACTTTCTTACTGGACGCTGGGGAGCGTTCCTGCGCAGGCTCCATCGGTACCGACGATATCCATATGTGAAGACTTATTCCTGCTGTTCCCAGAGATCACCTGTTACAGGTAAGTAACTGTGCTTTATTGCTTTAGCATAGAAAGTGGCTTTGAAAATTAAGTGTGTGGGTCTCACAGGTGTGCATCCTGGATGACTTCCAAATCATAGCTGCTTAGTCGATAAATTATATCACAATTTGGCTCTCACGATTGCTGGCTATTGATAATAAATTCTTTAATTCAAGCTGCGTCCTCCAACTCAGAACATCTGCGGACCATACCTATATTTGTCTTGAGGAGGAAAGACCAGCGTTGAGCTCAGCAATACATTTTTCACTGCATGGGAGTTAAGACTCAGAATAAGTGACTCGGTTTGGAAAACTCTGCAGAGTTGGCAAAGGAGTCACAAAGATTTAAAGCATATTTTGCTTTATAAACTGTCTCCTATCAAAAAACATCAAGGTGGTGAACATACTGAAAAAAATGAAACCTAAGAGGAGTGCAAATAATACAAAACACGAGGGAAAGAAAGTGAAAAAAGTACCACCAGCCAAAACCACCTTAAAGTGGCGTCCCTGCGGGGCGCGCCCGCGCCTGGCAGGCCGTGGCCCTTAGGCGCGGCACGGAGGCGCGCAGAAATCAAAACAAACCAAAAATTCAGTGGAAACAAGCCAGAAAACTGCGGAACTCAAAAAGGAGAAACACCGAAAACCGCCACAACAAGCAGCAGAATACACCAATCGGTACTGCAGTGGAAATACGACGACAACCACAACCTCACGGAGAAAGGACCCCACCACTCCAAGAACCCAGAACGGAATACCAACCCAGCCCCTAAATGACAAGGTATTCTCGCACACCATGCCACCCTTCCTAGCCCCCATCTACCTCCTAACGCCCATCCTGACCTTCTACCACTCCCCCACAGACACACTCAATGACCTCTCCCACCCAGACACCTCAACAACCCAACCCACAAGCATCTACAACCCTGCACGGAACCACTCCCACACACACCCTACACCAGCCCACATCACCAACCTCCCAAACTACCACCACCTCTCCATCTCCCTAATAAACGTACGCTCAGTCAGAAACAAATACCACATGCTCCAAGACCTGATCACAACCAAGAAGATCGACATCCTATGTGTGACAGAAACCTGGCTAACAGACAGCGACACAGTAATAATGAACCAACTAACACCTAAAGGATACAACCTCCAACACTGCTCCCGAACACACGCCAAAGGAGGAGGCGTAGCCATCATTGCAAAGGAAAACCTCCATCTCAGGATCCATATTTCAGAAACCTCCAATGATGCAGACATACTCACCCTCACCAACAAACACCTCTCAATATGTCTGATCTACTGTGCACCCACCACAAACACCGACCTACCAAGAATACTACACCTCATTTCCGAAAGCACCAGCTCCACGAAAGAACAAATAATCCTAGGAGACTTCAACCTCCCATCACTCCAAGACAAACAAGCAGAAACCTTCATCAACGCCATGACAGCAATGAACCTGATACAGATCATACAAAAGGGAACACACTGGACCTCATATTTCTAAACTCCCAAACTGCCTCCTCATACAGAAACCCGGAGGTCTCACCCGTACCATGGTCAGACCACTACATCATCCACATATCCCACACACCTACCAACGCATAAATAACAAAGAAAACAAGCAACACTCAAGAAGATTTAAAACATTTATCAAAGAAGACTTCCTAGCACAAACTCTGCCCAAACTCCAAACAAACAGCAACAACATTGATGACCTAATTTACTACTGGAACACCACAATCGCATCGGCATCCGGCGCAACAATAAGCAAAACTAACACCAGACCCACCTCCTCAAAAGCCTGATGGTTCACCCCCGACCTTCGCAAACTAAAAACCAAACTCAGAAGAATAGAAAGAAAATGGAGAAAAACCAAACATGAAAAGGACAAAATAAACTACCTCTACGAACTCGACGCAGCGAAAAAAGCCTACCATTCAAAAATCATAAACACAGCCATAAACAAACCTCGGGAACTCTTTCAGATTGTCAAAAAACTGACAAGAGCACCTAGTAACTCTGACCAACTGCCAAACATCCCATCAGATTTATTGGCCCGACAATACAAACAGCTTCAACAACCACAAAATCCACACCAGAACGCCAGGACAACCATAACAAACCACTGTTCCGTCATAAACAGCGACTGGGATACGTTTGATGCAACCACAGAAGAAGAAATATCATCCACCATCTCCTGCCTAAACACCACCACCTCCCCGCTAGACCCCTGCCCCACTGACTGGATAAAGAAATCCAAAGAAGACCTAAGCGCTCCATTGGCCCACATCGTCAATGAATCCTTCACTCAAGGACACATGCCAGACATCCTCAAAACCACAATCATTCGACCAACTTTAAAAAAGCACAACCTGGATCCCCTGGACCCCACCTCCTACAGGCCGATAGCAAGCCTCCCGTTCACCGCCAAAATAATCGAGAAGATAGTCCGTCAGCTTCAAGAACATTTAGACATCAACAACATACTTGACCCGCAGCAACACGGCTTCCGTCCTCTACATGGAGTCGAGACCCTCATGACCACACTGATGAACACCCTCATCTTAGGAACCCAAGAAAAACACTCTGGATACGCCATGATCTTCCTAGATATATCAGCAGCCTTCGACACCATCTCCCACAACATCCTCATACACAGACTCCAAACGATAGGGATTAAAGATACTGTACTTCGATGGTTCCAGTCCTACCTAACTAAACGACAAAAATTGATCCGCACCAGCACCTCAACCTCACCCCCCTTCCAGCAACATCAAGGAGTACCTCAAGGATCCACACTATCAGCCATGCTCTTCAACATTTAACTCCGACCACTCTGCTCAGTCATACGTACCCACAACATCAACTTCCACATATATGATGATGACATAATGCTCTATGCCCCAATTACAACCACAAACCCAACAAATGAGCAACTATCAGCCTGCTTCACTGACGTATCCAACTGGCTGCAGGAAAACAACCTCTCCATTAACATAAAGAAAACTGAAGCTCTCATAGTGACTAAAGACCCAGACTTCAAACCACCTACACACCTCATCATGGGAACTACACAAATTCAAATACAGCCACAAATAAGATATCTGGGCATTATCATTGACCAGACCCTAACCCTCAAGCAACAAATCACTAAGACCACCAGAACCATATTCCACAAGGCTAAAACAGTACAACGTCTCCGACCTCTCCTTGAACCTCAAGACTTCAGGACAGTAATGCAAGCTATGACACTCCCACATCTGGATTACTGCAACATAATCTACCATGGACTACCCGCCACACAGACCAACCCCCTCCGAACTGCCTTGAACACCACAGCGAGAATTATTCAGAATGCGAAGAAACGAGACCACATCACCCCAATTCTGAGGGACCTACACATACTTCCCATCGAAGAAAGAATTAAATACAAAGCTATTCTACTCACCCACAAAACCATCCACCAAACACAGAGCACCCAGCTCCACACCCTACTGCCCCGCCCAGCCCACAGCAAAACAACCAGACAGACCTCCAGCAACTCCCTCACCATCCCTCACAAAAGAACCAAATGCACACAACGGACCTGCAACAGAGCCTTTGAACTTTATGCTCCATCCCTCTGGAACTCTCTACCGAACCACCTCAGGAACAATAACGATCTCTTGTCATTCAAAAAGCAGCTAAAAACCATCCTATTCCAAGAACATCTCAAAACAAAAATACCCTCCCACAAATAACTTCACCAACCCCCTAAACCACCTTCAAGAACTTATGATCAGAAACTGTTACCTTGTCCATGTCTATTTCTATCCTCTGTCAAAATCATCAATGTTGCCCTCCTGGTGATGGCCCTATCCCTATAACCGATTAACACCCCCCCCCCACACTTTTGTTACGCCGCTTTGACCCGGTGAAAAGTGGGATATAAATACAGTTAAATAAATAAATAAATAATGGGAAAGGTTAACAGTTTAAATGATGAACAATAAAAGATTAAAATTAAAGTGACTATAAGTAGAAACACAGAAACATGAAGCAGATAAAGACCATATAGCCTATTCAGTCTGCCCTTCCATACCAACTACTATAGTCCCTTTATTTCTTTTAAAGATCTTCTGTGTTTTCCCCATACTTTCTTGAATTCAGCTTAGTGGTGGTGCTGTCTGTTTGTTAAGCAGGAGACCTAGGCTGATTCCCAAGCTTCACTTCTGCTTCATGGAGCAGCAGGGACTGAAGATGCTACAGAGACAATGTCTATAGCACTTGAGAGAGGGAACCTTAACAGTTGCACTGTGGCAGCACCTAGTGGCCAGACTTAGAATACATATTTACCAGCTTCCTATGGGAGAGGATTGGAGAAAGGCACATGTGGTACCTTTACACAAAAGTGGACGTAAGGATGACACTGAAAACTACAGGCCAGTTAGTCTAACCTCTGCGGTTAATAAATTATTGGAAAGTCTAGTAAAAGAGAGCATAGTGAGGTTTTTGGAGTCCAGTGGATTGCAAGATCCGAGGCAGCATGGATTCACCAGAGGCAGGTCTTATCAGACAAATCTGATTGATTTCTTTGACTGGGTGACCAGGGAGTTGGACCGAGGGAGAGCCCTGGAAGTGGTGTATTTAGATTTCAATAAAGCCTTTGACACCATTCCTCACAGGCGACTTATAAAGAACATAAGAACATAACATAAGATATGCCATACTGGGTCAGACCAAAGTCCATCAAGCCCAGTATCCTGTTTCCAACAGTGGCCAATCTAGGTCCTATGTATCTAGCAGTTTCCCCAAAAGACACAGGTTCCACCATGCTTGTATTGGGTCAAGCATTGATATCCTGGGTCCCTTCTTAATAATGGTTTATGGACCTTTCCTTCAGGAACTTGTCCAAACCTTTTTTAAACCCAGCTACACTAACAGCCTTTACTACATCCTCTGGTAACAAATTCCAGAGTTTGATTACTGTGACAAAATTGAGTGACAAAATATTTTCCCTTATTTGTCTTAAATAATTTACCCTGTAGCTTCATTGCATGTCCCCTAGTCTTTCTATATTCTGATAATGTAAACAATCGATCTACGTTTACCCATTCCACTCCGTTCATTAATTTATAGACTTCTATCATATCTCCCCTCAGCCGTCTCTTTTCCAGGTTAAAGAGCCCTAACCTTTTTAGCCTTTCTTCATAGGGGTATCCTTCCATCCCCTTTACCATTTTGGTGGCTCTTCTCTTACCCTTTCTAATAACACTATATCCTTTTTAAGATACAGCGACCAGAATTGCACACAATATTCAAGGTGCGGTCGCACCATGGAACGATACAGAGGCATTCTAATATCCTTTGCTTTATTTTCCATTCCTTTCCTTATGATACCTACAAACTGAGCACCCTAGAGATGGACCCTTAAGTTACTGATTGGGTTAGAAATTGGTTGAGTGCGAGGCGACAAAGGGTACAGATAAATGGAGCTCACTCTGAGACGGAGGTTACCAGTGGTGTGCCGCAAGGATCTGTCCTTGGTCAGATTCTTTTTAACATCTTTGTTAATAATATTGCAGAAGAGCTATCGGATAAGATCTGCTTGTTTGCAGATGATATCAAAATCTGCACTAGAGTAGACACCCAGGAAGGAGTAGATAGCATTTGGAGGAATCTAGCTAAGCATGAAGAATGGTCTAGAATTTGGCAGCTGAAAATTAATGCTAAAAAATGCAGGGTCATGCATTTGGCTGCAAAAATCCAAAAGAGTGGTACAGTGTAGGGCAGGGGTCTGCAACCTTTAAGACATAAAGAGCCACTTGGACCCGTTTCCGAAGGGAAAAAAAAAACTGGGAGCCGCAAAACCATTGCGACATTTAAAACAAATCTAACACTGCATATATTGTTTCTTACCTTAATGCTATATACGACCCCCTACTTTTCCTGTTAAAATATAGGTGTTTGGCCTATACTCGCCGTATAAGACTACCCCTCTTCCTTCGCACACCAAAAAAAATACGCCAGAAAATATCACAACAACAAGTAACAATATTTGATTTCAAATTATGATGATTTTGTAGTCAAATCACTAATATGAAATAAAATTATTTTTTCTACCTTTGTTGTCTGACCAATTTATTCTTTGATCATGCTGGTCCCAATCTGAGGCTTCTGCTTTCCTGTCTTCTCTTAGCTCTCTTTCTGTGGTCTATGGTCCATCTGCCATTTCTTATCTCTTCTTTCGTTTTCTTCACTTCTTTCCATCAGCCTATTTCCAGTCCCAGTAACCCTCCCCAATATCAGCCCCTTTCCAGTCCTCACTCCCAGTACCTTCCAATGTCAACTTGCATTCCCATGATTGCCACTGGTGTCCATTTCCTTCCAATCCCCCTCCTTCCCCACTGACCAGTCCCTTCTAGTACAAATACCATGGCAGCCTTAGCCCCAGTTATCTTCCAGGGCCAGCAGCACTATCCGCCCCTCCCCACAATCAGCCCAGTCCCATTCAAAGCCCCCCCATCAGCTCGCTTCCAGTGATTATCCCCCCTCAACCCCAGTACCAGTGCTAGCCTCCCCTAATCAGCCCAATACCAGTCCTACCCCCCATCAGCTCATTACCAGTCCTAGCCTCCCCTAATCAGCTCATTTCCAGTGCTAGTCCCCTCAACCCCATTACCAGTGCTCCATCCCTCCATGTCAGCCCCTCCTCCCTCCATCCATATCAGCTCCCTCCCTCCATGTCAGCCCCCCTCCCTCCATCCATATCAGCCCCCCTCCCTCCATGTCAGCCCCCCTCCCTCCATCCATCCCAGCTCCCTCCCTCCATGTCAGCCCCCCTCCCTCCATCCATATCAGCTCCCTCCCTCCATGTCAGCCCCTCCTCCCTCCATCCATCCATGTCAGCCCCCCTCCCTCCATCCATGTCAGCCCCCCTCCCTCCATGTCAGCCCCCCTCCCTCCATCCATATCAGCTCCCTCCCTCCATGTCAGCCCCCCTCCCTCCATCCATCCATATCAGCTCCCTCCCTCCATGTCAGCCCCCTCCATCCCTCCATGTCAGCCCCCCTCCCTCCATCCATCCATATCAGCTCCCTCCCTCCATGTCAGCCCCTCCTCCCTCCCTCCATCCATGTCAGCCCCCCTCCCTCCATCCATATCAGCTCCCTCCCTCCATGTCAGCCACCCCCTCCCTCCCTCCATCCATATCTGCTCCCTCCCTCCATGTCAGCCCCTCCCTCCATCCATATCAGCTCCCTCCCTCCATGTCAGCCCCCCTCCCTCCATCCATCCATATCTGCTCCCTCCCTCCATGTCAGCCCCCCTCCCTCCAAGTCAGCCCCCCTCCCTCCATCCATCCATATCTGCTCCCTCACTCCATGTCAGCCCCTCCCTCCATCCATATCAGCTCCCTCCCTCCCTCCATGTCAGCCCCCCTCCCTCCATCCATCCATATCTGCTCCCTCCCTCCATGTCAGCCCCCCTCCCTCCATCCATCCATATCTGCTCCCTCCCTCCATGTCAGCCCCCCTCCCTCCATGTCAGCCCCCCTCCCTCCATCCATCCATATCTGCTCCCTCCCTCCATGTCAGCCCCCCTCCCTCCATCCATCCATATCTGCTCCCTCCCTCCATCTCTGCCCCCTTCCTTCCATCTCCGCCGCCTCCATCCCTCCATGTCAGCTCCCCTCCCTTCTTCTGCAGCCGCGGCTCCCTGCCTCTTACGGAACCGCGGCTGTGCTTTTAAAATCATCTCGGAGCCCTTCCTGTCTTGACGGGCTCCGTGCAGCATTGTCCCGCCTCCAAACTTCCTTTAGAGGCGGGACAATGCTGCACGGAGCCCGTCAAGACAGGAAGGGCTCCGTGATGATTTTAAAAGCACAGCCGCGGTTCCCTAAGAGGCAGGGAGCCGCGGCTGCTGAAGAAGGGAGGGAGCTTACAACACCATTGCCTGTCACCGGGCGGGCAGTGTGCTCCGGAGCCGCGGCAAAGGTGAGAAAGAGCCGCATGCGGCTCCGGAGCCGCGGGTTGCCGACCCCTGGTGTAGGGGGTGAGGTACTTCTGTTCACAAAAGAGGAGCGGGACCTGGGTGTAATTGTGTTTGACGATCTTAAAGTAAACAGGTAGAAAAAATGACTGTGAATGCCAGAAGGATGCTTGGGTATATAGGGAGAGGAATGACCAGCAGAAAAAAGGTGATAATGCCTCTGTATAAGTCCCTGGTGTGACCTCATTTGGAGTATTTTGTGCAATTCTGGAGACCACACCTTCAAAAGGATATAAGCAGTTTGGAGTCGGTGCAGAGGGTGGCTACTAAAATGATTAATGGTCTTCGTTATAAAGCATGTGAGGGCAGAATTAAGAATCTTAATATGTATACTTTAGAAGAAAGTCAGGATATTGGTGATATGATTGAGATGTTTAAATACCTCCATGGCATGAATGCACAGGAGGAGAGCCTCTTTCTATTGCAAGCAAGCTCTGCTACGAGGGGACATAGGATGAGGGTGAAAGGGGATAGACTCAGGAGTAATTTGTGGAAATATTTCTTTACGAAAAGAGTGGTAGATGTGTGGAATACTCTCCCAGTGGAGGAGCTGGATACGAGGGCAGTATTTCAATTCATAAAAGCATGGGAACATAGAGAATCTCTAAAGGTAAAAAGAGGACTATTGTAGTTGATATGGAAAGACAGACTAGATAGTCCATGTAGTCTTTTTCTGCTGTCATGTTTCTATGGGAGCTGCAGTCTGTGTGGCCCCTCACCAAAGATTTGAGCTACAATGCTTGGCTGGTTGAGTGATTATACAAATAGAGGAAAAATACCAAACAATTACAAATTAATAGCCCAGTAAAGACCAGGTCCAATTTAGCTGGACGCCCCTAAGGAGCGGGAGGAAAAAAAGCTGATCTCAAAGCAATGACTGCATCCAGAACACTCATGTTTGGTGCTTTTATTAGTGCACTATCCAATCAGTTCAAATACCCCTCTTAAACCAATCACTGCTGTTTCTATCTCACAAGACTCCCCTCCGACCCCCCCCCACACAAAGGAGCATTTCATCCTTGATTTTTACAGTGCTTCAGGCTGTCTTGTGCTTGTTTTCAATTAGGCTGCCCTAATTTGGGATTAGGGGTTTTTTTTTTGGGGGGGGGGTCATTTTTTTGGTCTGCACTTTTTTCTGCCTCTTTGGACTTCCTGCTGAGGGGCTAGTATAATATACCATGAGTTAACGTGTTGAGTTTCCTAATACACGTTATGAACATAAAGTGCAATAAACAAATGGCATGTTACTATTACTACTCATTTGTATTGCGCTTCAAGGTGTATGCAGCGGTGTACAGAGACAAGTAAGAGATAGTCCCTCCTCGTAAGATCTTACAGTCTAGTCAAGGGAGACAACACAACAGTCAAGAAAGACAATACAGCAAGTAGTGACTAGGCTATATCTAGGAGAATGGTAAGGAAACACATAGGAGGTGAACAGGAGACCAAGGAGATCAGGATCCAAAAGCAGTCTCAGCTGAGTGGAGGAGATGAAGTTTGGGGTGGGAATGGGATCAGATGAGCATGTAGCAAGTCAAGAGAAGATATGTGGTTTCTTCCTCAGTGATCTTAGAAAAAGAGTAAAGGGCGACAAGAAGTTGAGGGAAGGATTAGGGAGTGAAGAGGGGGACGGGGGAATGGAGATGAACCCTGGAGAAACTCAAGAGTAATCTTGTGGACCTTGTCATGGAAGTAGTCACAAATAAAATAGTGGTCAAACTAGTCACAGAGCCAAAATTTTGTCAAAAAAGGAAGAACTCAACTCTGTAAAATAACTTGAAAGTATAACTGTATCATCAAAACTGGTGTGCTCATATAAACTGCAAACATATAATTTAATCAAAGTTATGTTGAAAAACCTACGCACAAGAGGAACAGATAGGTCTCAGACTTCCCGGGCAAACAGAATCTAGTCAGAAATATATGACTTGTCATAGCCCTTATTGCATCAGCGACCCTTTGGTAATTAGTTGCTCTGGAGCAGGCATCCACCACCTCTTTCATTCCAAAATAATAAACGGTTTAAATCAAAACTCAACCAAATTGCATAGAAAGAGTGGTTAGCGGAACTTAACTTTGCAGGCAATGCTTGAAAACAGTGCTTGGCCAGCGCCTATCCCCTTGCTCTTGTGCGTAGGTTTTTCAACATAACTTTGATTAAATTATATGTTTGCAGTTTATATGAACACACCAGTTTTGATGGAAGTAGTCATACAATTTTATATTAAGCGACAAGGTCTCAGACTGGTTTGGGTATAATTCAGACTTTAGCATGTCTGATCTCAGCACAACCTGTTGCATCAATGACCTTTTAGCGCCGCTTAATGTCTCTCCATTTCTTTTAGATATCTTGAACAATATCCTAAACGGACAAAATCAACTATCTTTCTTTCCGAAAACAATTGCTTTCTTTAAATGACCAAATAATGCTTAACTTCATATAATGACCCCAACGCCATATTCCAGCGCCGTTGCATTTCACTGGTGTGAAGTTTCTTCAGGGGATTTTTTTAGCGTTTCATAATAGGTATTATTGATTCCAGATTTTCTTAAACATTGCTGACAAAATAAAAAGAAATCTTATTCAGTTAGTCATAATCTCTTCCTGAATTCATGTTCTATATCATTGATAATCTAACATTATGTAGTTTCATTACCTTTGGGATGTGCAGTGATGGTTCTTAACTCTAGTTTTTCTGAAAACGGATCAGTATCTCAAGCCAACACCGCACATGCGAGTTAGCCGTTATACGTAGCTTTTATAAATCGGTGATCACTTCATGCTATTCACCTGTGTGAGATACTGATCTGACGAGCTTGACTACAGTCCTCCGATCTGGAGCAATGGTCGACGTCCCTTGTCAGTGTCAGGACATGATAAGGCTGTAGAGTTGGAGTCTTTCTTGACAAAGACCAGGCTCTCCAAGAAGACCGCTGACCCTTCCCAACAGAAGTCTTTGGGTAAAAACTCCTTTTACCCAGAGAAGAGGAAGGCTTATGGAAACTACCCTCTGTACCAGACCTTCCCAGCAACCCAACAGGGGCAGCAGGCTAAGGAAAAAGGGCATGGCCCTCATAAGCCTAAGGCTCCCAAACCCCAGGCACTGGCTGCGGCACAGCCTGGCAGGAGTTTTGGACTCCTTAGGCATAGTCTCTCTTCCCCCAGGAGGCCCAGCCCAGCAGCCCACAGGGAAGCATCAGGTTCTCTCTGCCCACCGGTGGCCATCCATCATCACTGACTTCTGGGCACTGTAGGTGGTGAGGGAGAGTTACCTCCTCCACTTGGCACAAGCGCCCCCTCCATTCATTCCGGGAGAGCCTCCCAGAACTCCCCTCCACCAGACCTTACTACTGCAGGAGCTCGCAGGCCTTCTTGAGGATAGGGTGGTGTTACCGGTACCCACACACCTCAGTGGCAAAAGGTTCTACTCTCTGTACTTCCTCGTACCCAAGAGGACCGGAGGCTTGTGGCCCATTCTGTACCTGTGGGAACTGAAGGAGAAGGAGAAGTTCAAAATGCTCCCCCTTGGAACACTACTGCCATACCTCCAACTGGGAGACTGGCTATGCTCCTTGGACCTAAAGGATGCATATACACACATCCTCATCCATACCAACCACAGGAAATACTTCAGGTTCATGTTGGGAGGTGGCCACTACCAATACAGGGTGCTACCCTTCGGACTGGACTCTACACCAAGGGTATTCACCAAGTGCCTGACAGTAGTCGCTGCCTACCTTTGTCTCCAGGGGGCCTTTGTTTTCCCTTACCTGGACGACTGGCTCATAAGAGGCCACACAGCCGCAGAGGTGCAACACGCAGTGGCACGCAACGGCGTGCACCATCCTCATCTTGCAGCACTTGGGGTTTATGATAAACCACCCAAATTCCCATCTCCTCCTGACACAGTGTCTGGAATTTATAGGGGCAAGACTGGACATCATTCAGGTCAAAGCCTCTCTCCCTCAGGACAGGGCCGATCTCCGCAGGGCACTGGCCGTGGCCATGCAATGCCAACACTCGGTGTCCGCCTGCCGCCTCCTCCACCTGTTGGGTCACATGGCGTCCATAGTTCATGTTACCCCTGACACCTGCCTTCACATGAGGGTGGCTCAATGGGGCCTCCACTTTTAGTGGACCCAGGCCACAGGCCAAGTGTGGGACAGGATGGTGGTGATCTGCCAACTGACTGACTCTCTCACCTGGTGGCAAGTCTCCCAGCACCTTCTGCCCGGGATGCCTTTCCAGGCCCCTGCCCCCCAGAGGATCCTAACCATGGATGCCTCCCTCTTAGGCTGGGGAGCCCACTACGATGGCCTTGGCCCTCAGGGCAGTTGATTGCAGAAGGACAGTCTCCATCATATCAAACTCTTGGAGCTTTGGGCCATATCCCTGGACCTCCGAGCCTTCCTTCACTGCCTGCAACACCATTCAGTGCTGGTCCAGACCGACAATCAAGAGGCGATGTTCTATGTCAACAAGTGGGGGGGCAAGGGGTCATACACCCTCTGCCAGGAGGCAGTAGCTCTCTGTTCATATGCAAACCACCATGGGATGCTCCTGCAGGTGGTGTACCTGCCAGGCCAGGACAACGCCGTGGTGGACAGGCTGAGCAGGCTCTTCCAGCTGCATGAAAGGCGGCTAGACCCCAGAGTGGCTCTTCCTGCTCTGGGGGACTCCACAGATGGACCTTTTTGCAAGCGCAGCCAATGACCAGCTGCCCCAATTTTGTTCCAGGCAGCCACACCCATCCTGGGTAGCAGCAGATGTATTCCTCATCCCATGGACAGAGGACCTTCTCTATGCCTTCCCACCCATGCCACTGATCGCCAAAACTTTGTTCAAGGTTCAGCATGATAGGGCATCACTGATACTAATAGACTCTTGGTGGCCCAGACAACCATTGTTCCCACTGCTCCTTCGCTTATCCACGGTGTCCCAAGTTCCCCTGAGGAGTGCCCTGGGGTTTCTGTCACAGGAGGAGGGCTCCCTCCTACACCCCAACTTGGGGTCTCTGACACTAATGGCTTGGCTACTGAAAGTTGTAGCCTTGGTCTCTTTTAGACTTTCAGGGGAGGTGGAGGAGGTCCTCCAAGCCTCCCAGTGGACTTCCACAAGATGGGCTTACGCCTTCAAATGACGCATATTCTCAGTGTGGTGCATGGAGTGATAGGTCAACCCATTCTCATGCTCTGTGTAGCTTGTGCTGCAGTTTTGTTTCACCTGTTTCAGGCAGGACTGAAGTCCAACTCTGTCAGGGTCCACCTGAGTGCACTTGCGGCACTCCACCATCTTATTGAGGACAGGTTCCTCTCCGTCTAACCTCACGTGACCCGTTTCCTGCGGGGTCTTTTGCTGTGCAAACCTCCTGTCCACCCATTGGCGGCAGAGTGGGACCTCAACGTGGTACTGTCACAACTCACTGGCCCACCGTTTGAGCTCCTGGCTACCTGCCACCTGCAGTACCTTTCCTGGAAGGTTGTGTTCTTGGTGGCACTCACTTCAGCTCGCAGGATTAGCAAGCACCAGGCGTTGGTGGCGGATCCATCCTACACGAGGTTTTATAAGAACTGGGTTGTGCTCCGTACACACCCAAAGTTCCTTCACAAGGTGGTGTCCCCTTTACACCTCAATCAGGAGGTGGTGCTCCCCACATTTTCTCCACAGCCTCACGCCAGCAGGATGGAGACTGTCCTCCGTACTCTGTACTGTAAGAGAGTCCTGTCTTTCTACCTCAAACATACCCAGGGCCACCGCAAAGCCTCTCAGCTTTTCGTCTCCTATGACCCCAGTTGGCTGGGGGCAGCTTGACCAAGCGTACTTTCTCCACCTGGGTGGCTTACTGCATTACCCTCGCCTATGAGCAGGCTGGGCTCTTGCTGGAGCGCTGGGTCACAGCGCACAGCATCAGGGCCATGGCGGCATCCATAGCAAACCTGCTTTCCGTTCCTCTGTCTGAAATCTGCCATGCCGCCACCTGGTCCTCAGTCCATACCTTTGCAGCTCATTACTGCTTGAAGTGGGAGTCCCGTAGAGACAATGCCTTTGGCCAGGAAGTACTCCATCATCCATTCAGGGTGTAGGCAACTCCTGCCCTCCGTCCCTTATGTGTTCAGGCTACCGCAGTGCTGGTTTCTCGTTGGACACTTTGGCCGCTCGGGAGTCAGTCTTCTCAAAAACTGATTGCTACTGCTCAAGGCTTACCTTTTTCTGGTCACTTGTGGCTTTTTACAGGTTTTTCGGTAGCCTATAGCTAGGAAGTCCCATATGTGAGGACTGACTTCCTGCTTGTTCCTGGAGAAAGCATAGTTACTGATCTGTAATAGATGTTCTCCAGTGACAGCAGGAATCAGTCCTCACAACCCTCCCTCCTCCCCGTGGAGTTGCTTTTTGTGTCATTTTTTTGCCTTTGAGCTATGCCATCCTACTGAGGCAAGATGGCACCCTTGGGCAGTAAGGGGCCCACACATGTGTGGTGCATCTCCCAAAGGCTTTCTTTGAAAGCTGGGGAGAAGCTACCGCTCGGGCTCCATTGGAGCCAACATCACCTATAAGTGAGGACTGATACCTGCTGTCCCCGGAGAACACCTGTTACAGGTGAGTAACTATGCTTTTTCTGTAGACTACTCAACTCAGGTGAAGCTTTCGCATCTATCTGACAGCACTGTCTTCAACCTCTTCAGTCCCACACCTCACAGTCCATTAGCTCCCTTTTAAAGACTCCAGATTTCCCTCTCCCTAGTCTGGAAACAGTTTTCCCATAGGCTGACTGCTGCGTTTCACATCTGGCCTGTGGCAGTTGCAATAAGAAAGAGGAAGCATGGGGGCCTTGTGCCTGCTGCTGCATCTGTGCTGAAGGTGCAGCCGTGTGAAGACTTCCCTTTTCTGTGGGGGTAGTATGTGGCTAAGCCTTTATTTATTTATTTAAGATCATGTGTATATACTGCTACCATGTACAAAATTTTAATAAGAATATACTAAATAAAAAATAAAACAATACAGGAAAAATACAAAATAACAACAGACTATGGCCCCCACCCATCCACTCACCTCCTCCCTCTGCTACAGCCTAACTGGGGGTGTTTCTGCAGATGGTTAGTTTTGCACATATGACAATCATGAACCACACTTCTAAGGTACGTGGAGTATGATCTCAGTCTCTCAAATTTACTACTAAGGCTCAGCATAGCACTTGCATCATGCCAAAGAGAGCCTCCTTCTAGAGTTCGTAAGATGTAACATGTATGGGTAGTTTGTCAAGATGTGCTTGGAAATGATTCTTTATCAAGCCTGTGACTCCCAATCCGATGGGAAATATTTCTGTATCTTTCTGCCACATTTTCTTCGTCTCTGACTGCATTTCTTGATACTTAAGGATTTTTTGCCTCTCCACGAGATGCACAGAATAATCACTTGGAACAGACACCTCTAATGTCATTGCCGTTCTGATGTTTTTCTCCTTTACCACTATGTCAGGAAACTTTGCAGGTCCAGGGGTGATGCAGCTACATCAGCAGCACACAGCAGCCAACTCAACGAAGAGGAAGTTTGATGCAAGATTGGGAGGACGTCTGGAGCATTTGGAGGAGAGATACTGGACTACGCATGGAGAGGAAAAAAGGAGACAGAGGGGAGATGCTGGACACGGAGAAGCCTTGGGAGACAGAAAGACGATGCTGGGCATGGGGATGGGACTAGGAAGACAGAGAGCTATGCTGGACCATGGGCAGGTGGGGGGGGTACTGGAGAAACAGAGAGGGGATGCTGACAAGGTGGGGGGGAGCTGGGGAGACAGAGAGGGTGCTGTACATGGAGGCTATGAAGAAATAGAGGGGATGTTGGATATGGGGCGGCTAAGAAGACAGAAAGGGGATGCTGGGCATGGGAGGAACTGGGGGGATGCTGTGTATGGGAGAGGACTAGAGGCATGGAGGGGACTAGGCAAACAGAGCTTATGCTGAATGTGGGGGAATAGAGAGACAGTGGATGCAGATATGGGGGAGAGATTCTAGATGGAGAAGGAGAGAGGAGGAAGATGAGGAGTATGGGGGGAGGAGGGAGAGAGGAGACCTTGAAAAATTGGGGAATAAGCAGCTTGGGAAGGAGAAGGAGGTGGGGAATGGGAGCACTGTGGTGTGGATGAAATAACTACTGTACCTGAATGTGACTCACCTTGAACATCTACTGGAAAGGCGTGAGATTAACATAAATAAATAAAATAAAATAAATTTTTCATTTGTTCTTTGTATAAATATTTTTGTATGTTATTTTATTATTTTTTGTAATACACTTTGAATGTCATGGTAGTGTGTATATTAAATTTGGGTAAATAAATACTCGTACATTTAAAAAAAGGAAGAAAGCTGAAGGGAAGAAATCAGTGTTAGTGATGGCTATAGGAGAGGAAGTGAAGGCAGGAGAGAGAAGAAATGGCAAATGGAGAAGAGAACCTGAAACAGGATTGAGAAAAGACAAAGGAAAGCAGAAACCAGTGCCTGGGATCAACATGATTAGAAAAATAAAATGGCTAGACAACTAAGATTTTTAAAAAATGTTCTCTTTAGTGACTGAACTATGTCAGTTTCTGAATTGTACATCTGTCAGGACCTGTGGTAGCTGGAGCTAGGGCCGAGGGCAGGTTCTTGACCCTCTCTGGCCTGGTGGCTCAGGCCGTTTGCCCTGTTTCCACTCCCTTAATGCTGGTCCCAACGTGTGCTGTCTTTACATTTTGCACAGTATAGATGGAATTGCATCTTTCTATTTCTGTGGTGTTGCATTGCATGCAGCATCTGGCTTCTTGGGGGTTCAATTTCCTTTTTACCTACATATTCCATTTTCAGATTATGGTCTTTTATTTTGTTCTTAGTGAGGGTCTGTGTTCTGTGTGAATGACTGAGGCCAAATATGTTGTTAGCATGAATTTTCTTTGTAATGATCTGTAGTAATCCAGCTTGTTCAATTTCTCAACAGCTGTATTAATGTCCTAGGGCCCACTACATATTTGCGGTGCTATCTTAGGACTCTATTGGGTGAGTTTTGGAAATTGGTGCTGCTATGGAATGATAGATTTGTTCTTTAGGTCCTGAGTGACTTTTATAGGATTTTGTATTAATTCACAACATGCATTGAGAGGGTTTCTGTTCCTTTTATTGAGATGGTACCAGGATCAGAATTTGTTCTGTATGCTGAGTTCTATGGGGAATATCTTATTTCTGTTCTACACCTGTTGTTGGGGGAGGGGCCAGGGGTATCCATGGATGTAGATTATGGGGGTCATTCCAAGCCATGCATAGTGGGGATGTACACCCTGCCTGGACGTACATCCCTGGTAGTCGTCTCCCTTGCCGTCCCTGTGCAAGGCTCCCTGTATGAACAGCGGAGTTGTACGGGGAGCCTTAGACGTTGGCGGGAGAGGGCAGGTGGGAGGCAGAGCGAGGGCAGTGAGTGAGCAGGCCGTCACCCTGGACGTACAGGGTCAATTCTGAGGTCGGACCTGTACATCTGGGGTGAGCTGGTTAGACACGGGATAGCAGCGGCGGTCAGTGGGGACAAAGCAGGGGGCGTGCAGGAGGTTCCCCAAGCCAGACCCTGGCCATGGCAGGCCAGATTGGGGGTCTGGCTACAGGGAAAGGACTTTCTCAGCAGTAGCTGGCATTCGCGGCTCCGTAATGGAGCCACAGTGCCATGGCAATGCGGCTCCATTACGGAGCCAGGCTGAGTTAGCTGGGGATCTGTTGAACGTGCGACCCTTCAGAATTGGGGCCCAGCCTGCATGTACAAGCCAGTAGACCCAATTCTGATTCTGCAGGGGTTCAGAATCGGTCTACCGCTGTACGTCCCAATTCTGAGAGGCTGTACAAGGGCTGGATGTCCAATAGGGAATAGGCCTCTATATATTTAACTCGGTGATGGTGTATTGTCAGAGGTCAGTATTGTTTTTATTAGACTCCCAGGCTACATAATGCAAATCCAAATAATTAACCTGCTACTAATTTTGCTGAAGCCTGCACTGCTGCTATCACTGCAGTTATTTGCTGGAGGTGGGGCAAGGGGTGCTGCATGAGCAACAGCAGATGGTGGGGGTTTTTCTCTTTTCAAAAGTTTGCAACCTTATACACGTCCCATAAACTGCAAACATGTACTTTCCACACGTATGTATGCATAACCACACCAACCCCCACTCAACAACCACACTCACATACAACCTCATCCACCACACATTTCTAAAACCTACAGATATATATCAAATAGATATATGTACCTGCCCTGAAACACCTATACAAATCCACATTTATACTCCCCACAGAGAGATGCAAAAACCACTTACCCTTCTCCCATATCAACAAAGGCACATTTCTCTCACACACATGTCCACTCATCTATGCACACACATAGACATCTCCCCATATACAACCCCATCTATACCCCCACAAATACCCACCTTCCATTCCCTTCAAACCCACCCCTAGCACAAACTTACCCACACCTTGGGTGGTGGATGCTTGGAATGCCCTCCTGATGGAGGTGGTGGGGGCAAATACAGTGACAGAATTCAAAATGGCATGGGACAGACACAATGGATCCATTTATAGCAACAGAATAAAATCAAAATAAACTGAACCATTTAACTTCTCAACAAATAAGGGTGTCCTGCATGGAACGGTGGGTTCACCCCTAAACAAAGACATGGGGAAGGATGGCCTTCACAGAGTGGCACCTACTCCTGCCATCTTACTCCGGCCATCTTACTGGGCAGACTAGATGGACCATACTGGTCTTTATCTGCCATCATTTACTATGTTACCTTTTAAAAATCTATGTTGGAAAGCATTTATGAAGCCATGACTCTGCATGCTTTCCCTACTTGTTAAATTCTTGTATATTTTTCTCTGTAAATCCCTCTAGTTTCCTGGAGGCTGCCATGTTTAAAAGAGTGTGATATCTCAAAGTATGTTCCATGCTCTGCAAGAATCCATCACATATAAATGTCTACTGTAATTTATTCAGTAATGTTACGAAACAAGGTATTATTTACCTGGGTGACCATCAGTAAAATTGCTAAGACTTCAAATGGACATTTGGTATGACTTGTGATGGTAAATAAACAATAATCATTTGGTCTATACAACAAACAATGGTAGGTTTTGCAGGAGAAATTAATATTAAAACTGAAAAGCATCCACTCTACTTACTGGTAGAAGAGAAGTCCTGTAATTATGTTGTAAGAAATACCCATTAGTTCTCTCATTTTCAGCTAAGTGTCTTGGCATTACCACTGCATCTTCTGTTTGTTACTGAATCCATTTCTAAGCTAAGGGAAAAACTGATGATCTGCAGAATTATATATCAGTTTTATTAGGACACCGCTCATTAAACTTAAAACCTGAATCATTGGTTCCCTACTTGTTGACTCGTTGGCTTGGATACAGCACGTTTTTACTGAGTAGGTTTTCATCTGCTTTTATTGGCTGTTTTTTTTTTCTTCTAATGGGAAGAAGGACCAGTTTTACAATGAATATAAAACTGGTAGGGCATAATTCTTAAAAGCTGTTAATTTGTTATCTCCAGGAACAAGCAGGAATGTAGTCTTCACATATGGGTACCGTCGGCACCGATGGAGCCTGCGCAGGAACGCTCCCCAGCATCCAAAGGAAAGCTTTTGGGAGCATTCCACCACGCATGCGTGCTGCCTTCCCGCCCAACTACCTCTCTCACTTCAGTTCTTCATTTTCCGCGGAGCCGACAGGACGTGTCCTCTGTCACCGCAGAAAATCTTCGCTTATTTTTATATTTTTTGTGGTTGCGTCTGCCTTCTGTCGACGCCTACCGGTACCACTGGTGCTTTTCCTTCTTCTAAAATAATTCAATTTTAGTGCTTTTTCTCAGGGGTTTCTTCCCTGCTCTGGTGCTTGGTGCCATTTTGGGCATTAGGCCCTCTTTTCCCTTACCATGGAAAAACCAGCCACTGGTTTTAAAAAATGTTCAAAATGTGGCAGTACAATTTCTATTACCGACACCCATGACTGGTATCTTAAATGTTTAGATCCTGACAATTGCCCTGCGGAGTGTCTCTCCTGCAGGAAGTTGACTAAAAGAAGTCTTCAGAATCGAGCAAATCAACTCGGTGCCCTTTTTGTTTCAGACACGATGTCTGTAGCATCAATGTCTTCCAGGGCTTCTACTTCTTCCCAGGGATCTCAGGTAACTAAACACAAGTCTTCTAAGACTAGCCGGTCCTCGAAGGGTAGATCTCCCTCTAAATATCGAGATGCCACTGGCGTTGCCCTCGAGGACATTTCACCGGCAAAACAGCCCCGGCGGGAGTCTTTGGGCTCCAAAGCTTTATCGGGGCTCCAGGATGTTCCCGAGGCCTCGACCTTGATGGAACTACTGGTGCCATGCTCAGGGGTTGTGGCAGCTTTCACCGGTACCGACACCCCGGCATCGGCAGTAGCGATGGACAAAAGACTCCTCGCGATCGAACGCAATCTAGCGACTCTTTTAGCTACTTTGGTACCGCTAAAGTCGCTGCAGACGGTTCCGCAGGCACCGGTACCGATGCCAGTGCGCTCGGTACCTGTTTCAACAGGCATGCTTCCCCCGATGCCGAGCTTGGAATCTCTCTCCAGCATGGGGGATCAGATACCGACTTGTTTCGGTACCGACATCGAGTGGTACCGATGCCATCTGCTTCGGGAGAACCCGGTGCTTCATCCTTTTGAGTCTTCCGATTCCAATGACTCGAATGATTCCACCGATACCAGAGCTGAACTTTTACAAGATTCAACTCCTTCTCCTCAATGCAGAATGTCCCCTCCTGAGGATATGTCTTTTCATGATTTTGTACATGATATGGTAAAGGGTCTTGCCATTACAGTAGTACCTGAAAAGGAGCCTAGGGCAGAAGAATTGAGAATTCTTCAATATCCTTTGGCTCCAAAGGAGGCAGCTATGCTTCCTATACACCAGATCTTACATGATCTAATGTTAAGAATGTGGGAAGCTCCTTTAACAGTATCTCCAAATTCTAGACGTTTTGACACTATGTATTGAGTACCACCTTGTCCAGGGTTTCAGAAGACTCAGTTACCACATCATTCTATGGTGGTAGAGTCCGCCATGAGGTGGATTAAGAGTGCTAAAAGACACACTTCCAATCCACCAGGTCGTGAGTCTAGAACACTGGATGCCTTTGGTCGTCGATGCTTTCAGTCCTCCATGCTATCAGCAAAGAATCAGTTCCTATATATTATACATGGGAATGTTTCTTGAACAGGTTACAAAAGACTTGGAACTTTTGAACCCTTTTCTTCAAGAGGATAAACGGACAGATCATTTGACTTTGGTCAAACATGCTCAAAATGTCTCTAAGTTTATGAATCGTGCTACCTTTGACTGTTTTGAATGTATTAGCAGGACTTCTGCTATATCCATAGGAGCACGTCGTATTGCCTGGCTCCAAGCTTCAGACTTGGAGGAATGGGTGCAAGATAAGCTGGAAAATATTCCTTGCACAGGAGAAAATCTCTTTGGCAAGGATTGGCAGCTCAAAGCTAATGAAATTGACACTGCACTGGTCAACATTGAAATCGTTGCTGGCTTTAAAAGGCCCTAATCTGTAGTATCTTGGTGAGCTGAACATAAATATAACATTAAAAAATTTTGTTGGCTCTCGTTTTGAAGATATTGCATGTAGTTCATTTTTGACCTTTCACCATGTAAATTTATCCAGTAGAACATCAACAACATCCCAAATAAGCCTTGAATGATGTAATATTGCATCACATTGCATTATACCAGCATGCACACATCATCCAGAGTTGATTGCATCATTTTCTGATGCAATGCAATACTACTGCCAGACGGCTGCTGAAGCCATCTGACGTCAGTAGTGTACTATACGCAGTCGGAAAGGAAAGTAATCTGGTATTCTGTTCCGATATTGAAAGCCTCATGAATGCCTTAAAAATCACTCATGACCCACAAGACTGGAGACTATTTATAGACTCTTCAAAACTGAGTCTGAAGGCTGTGCTTTTGAACAATGGAAACCGTCTTCCATCTATTCCAGTAGCGCATGCCGTGCACATGAAAGAGACATATGATAACTTAAAGCATCTACTGACTTCCATTAACTATAAAAAATACAGCTGGCACCTCTGTGGTGACTTGAAGGTAGTTGCCCTTTTAATGGGACTGCAGCAGGGATATATAAAATACATGTGTTTCTTATGTGAGTGGGATAGCCGAGCAAGGGATTGGCACTTCTTGCGGAAGGAATGGAATCGCAGACAAAATGTAACAGTTGGAGAGAAGAATATCCAGCACCCAGCTCTGGTTGAGGCTCACAAAATCCTGCTACCACCCCTTCACATCAAACTAGGTTTGATGAAAAACTTTGTGAAAGCCATGGACCGCACTTCGCCAGCTTTCCGATACCTGCATGAAAAATTCCCTCGACTCGGCGAAGCAAAGATTAAAGAGGGAGTTTTTGTGGGTCCTCAGATTCAAGAGCTCTTCAAAGATGACCGGTTCAACAACTTGCTGCAGGGTGATGCGAAACAAGCATGGAATGCTTTTCGCCGTGTCAACAAACTTTCTCGTGAATGTTAGGGCGGAAAACCACAAGGAACTAGTAGAAGACATGCTGATGCAGTATCAGAAACATGGCTGCAATATGTCTCTAAAGATCCATTTCCTTGATTCCCATCTCAATTTCTTTCCTGACAACTGTGGTATGATTAGTGATGAACAGGGCGAATGTTTTCACCAGGATATTGCAACGATGGAGCAAAGATACCAGGAAAAATGGTCCACTACAATGCTGGCTGACTACTGCTGGACACTCCCCAGAGAAGTTCCCGAACAGCTGTACAAGAGACAGGCGAAAAAATCTAAGAAGTAGTCTATGACTTGGTTTTTTACAGGTATTAACCGAAGGCCTATTATATTTACTATTGACATGCATTTCGTGATGCAAACATTAATTCTTGTAGATTACAAAAAAACTAGAGCCAACTTTGCAATTTCACTGTCATATTCATGTTCAGCATATAAAAATTGATAAGAAATTACTATTTTTATTTCAGTAACATGACTTTTGTAAAAATTTGTTGACCAGTGATTACAGCTTTAGACAGATGGTCAAAATCTACAGCTAACCCAGCCAAGAGAAAGTTTTTCAAAAAACGCTTTTTCTCTAAAAAGAAAATATTCTATCCATCTTCCACCCAGCAAACACATGTTCCCCAGAATGGGCAACAACAAACTAGACAAAGAAAGACACAAGCTCAGAAGGCTCAGCAGACCCAGCCTCCTCAGGGTCTTTGACTGTTATCTAGAGAACTTAGCCATTCTTCCTGTTCTAAGCCAGAACCTTTAAATATTCCAGGCCGTATTTGCCATTTTGTCAAAAGATGGCAACAAATCACATCAGAAAATTGGACTCTATCTATCGTGAGTCTGGGATACAAGCTTCATTTCCTCAGTTTGCCCCCATCCACGCTAATAAAACAGTTCAAATCTCAACCACCGGTCTCAGACCTGTTGTGGCAAGAGGTCACCACTCTTCTGGCTCAAGGGGCTATAGAAGAGGTTCCAATGTCCCAGCAGGGCACAGGATTCTATTCCCCCTATTTTCTCATTCCAAAGAAGTCAGGGGGACTAAGGCCAATCCTGGACCTCAGAGGACTGAACAAATATTTAGTCCGAGAAAGGTTCAAGATGATCTCCCTCAGCACACTTCTTCCATACCTTCACGAGCAAGATTGGCTATGTTCTCTAGATTTAAGGGATGCTTACATGCATATCCTTGTTCATGCAGATCACAGAAAATTCCTTTGATTCCTAGTCAAGGGAAGACATTTTCAATACAGGGTCCTTCCTTTCGGACTGACCTCTGCTCCAAGGGTCTTCACAAAATGCATGGCAGTAGTAGCAGCATTTATGAGGACTCTAGGAATCTTTGTCTTCCCTTACTTAGACGATTGGCTCATTTGAGCACCGTCAGCTCTAGAGGCAAGTCATGCTCTTTCCTGAGCAATGCAAATACTGCAGTACTTGGGATGGATCATAAACCTTCCAAAGTCCCAGCTCACCCCATCTCAATCCCTCGAGTTTATAGGGGCTCGCTTGGACACACAGCAGTCAAAGGCTTTCCTGCCTCAGCCTCACTGTCTGCGCATCATCGAACTAGCATCTCAAGCAGTGCTACAGACCTCCCTCACTGCCCGACAGATGCTTTGACTTCTAGGACACATAGCATCTACAGTCCCTTTAATTCCTTATGCACGCCTTCACATGTGAGCGGCCCAGTGGACCTTAGCTTTCCAGTGCTCCCAGGCCTCAGGATGCCTGTCAGACAAGATCAGAGTTACCACACGCCTGATTGCATCTCTGCATTGGTGGCAATCTCTGGAAAACCTTACAGTAGGCTCTCCTTTTCAGCAACCCCTACCTCAGGCTGTTCTGACGACGGATGCATCCAAGTTGGGTTGGGGAGCCCACTTGGGCGATCTGTCTACCCAGGGTCTTTGGACCCCACAGGAGGCTTCTCTTCAAATAAACCTCCTAGAACTAAGGGCTATTTCCAATGCTATTCGAGTCTTTTGCTTCCATCTCATAAACAAAACAGTTCTGGTGCAAACCGACAATCAAGTAGCCATGTTTTACCTAAACAAACAAGGCGGAACAGGCTCTCTGCAATTATGCAACGAAGCTTTGCAACTGTGGGCCTTTGCCAGAGAGCATCACATTCATTTGTTGGCAGTATACCTTCCAGGCATTCAAAACGTTTGGGCGGACAGGCTCAGCCGAGTCCTGTTGCACACGAGTGGTCTCTCCACTCATATCAACTTGCTCGAGTGTTTCAAGTCTGGGGAACACCAGACATAGACCTCTTTGCAAGTCCAAAATGCAAATGCAATGTGTGCCTTCGAGTCAGTCCTGACTCCTGGCGACCCAGAAGCTCCTGGGTTTTCTTGGCAGTGTCACCGGAAGTAGATTGCCAGGCCTTTCTTCCGAGGCAATGGAGGGTTAAGTGACTTGCCCAAGGCCACAAGGAGTGCTAGTGGGAATTGAACCCTGGTTGCTTGGTTACCAAGCCAGTGTTCTAACCACTAGGCTATTCCTCTACTCAGGAATTGCTAGTCCACAGAATGCCAAACTTCCCCGGTACTGTTCCAGACTTCCAGCTCAAAATTGTCAGGCGAGGGATGCATTCCTGCTCCATTGGGGCCAGGATTTTCTCTATGCCTTCCCACCAATTCCCCTAATTCCCAAAACCTTATTCAAACTCCAGAGAGACAAGGTCGCATGATACTTATAGCTCCCTGTTGGCCAAGGCAAACATGGTATCCTCTTCTCTTAGGTCTCTCTCGAGCCACTCCTCTGGAGTTGGGGAGCGCTCCGGATCTTCTGTCCCAGAACAACGGATCCCTACTGCACCCCAATCCCCAGTCCCTTCATCTCAAGGCCTGGCTGCTCAAGGCATAGAATTTCAAGATCTAGGCCTTTCACAACAAGTGAAGGATATTCTTCTAGCTTCCAGAAAACCTTCCACAAGGTGTTCTTACGCTTTTAAGTGGAAGAGGTTCTCAGCCTGGTGTTTCCAGAGGGGACTTAATCCCCTCTTGGTACCAGTAGAGTCCCTTCTGGACTATCTCCTTCACTTATCAGCTTCTGGTCTCAAGACCAATTCTGTTAGAGTCCATCTTGGTGCTATTGCTGCATCTCATAAACCCTTCGATGGACAACCAATTTCCTCTCATCCTCTTGTTTCAAGATTTATGAGGGGTCTCCTTTTAACAAAACCTCCCATCAAACCACCTCCGATGGCATGGGATCTTAATCTTGTTTTGGGTCAACTCATGAAGCCACCCTTTGAACCTTTAGCTACTTCGGAGCTAAAGTTTCTTTCATGGAAAGTCATTTTCCTAATTGCTATCACTTCTGCAAGACGCATTAGTGAACTGCAGGCTTTAGTGGCTGACCCGCCTTATATGAGGTTTCATCATGACAAAGTAGTCTTGAGGACTCATCCTGATTTTATGCCAAATATGATATCACCTTTTCATTTAAACCAGTCGGTTTATCTCCCAGTCTTCTTTCCTAGGCCTCATGCCTCCAGCGCGGAAAGAAATCTTCATACCTTAGATTGTAAATGGGCTCTGGCTTTTTATCTTCACAGAACTCAGCCATTTAGAAAGTCTTCTCAGCTTTTTCTGTCTTTTGACTCTAGTCATTTAGGACTTCCAGTCACTAAGAGAACTCTCTCTAAGTGGATTGCAGACTGTATTTCCTTTACCTATCAGAGTAAAGGAATCCCTCTTGAAGGCCATGTCATGGCTCATAATGTTAGAGCCATGGCAGCCTCAACAGCTAATCTTCATTCAGTTGCTATTCATGAGATCTGCAAAGCAGCAACTTGGGCTTCTGTACATACTTTCACTGCCCACTATTGTTTAGACAAGGACTCCCGTTGGGATGCCTTGTTCAGTCAAGCTGTTCTACAGCATCTCTTCCATTCCTAGATCAACTCCTTCCCACCATCCACTCTTGGATGCCTGAGGTCCCTGGGAGGAAGCATGGCCCATCTTACATAGATCCACAACATGCTGGGGTCATCCCTAGGCATTTTTTGCTGGGGAATCCCCATATGTGAAGACTGCATTCCTGCTTGCTCCTGGAGATAGCGTAGTTACTCACCTGTAACAGGTGATCTCCGGGAAAAGCAGGAATAAGTTTTCACAACCCACCCACCTCCCCTAGGAGTTGTCTTTCTCTTTCTAGTTTTCTTCTACTTCTCTCCTTTGGTCTCAGCTTTCAACTCAACTGAAGTGAGAGAGGTAGGTGGGTGGGAAGGCAGCACGCATGCATGGTGGGATGCTCCCAAAAGCTTTCCTTTTGGATGCTGGGGAGCATTCCCACGCAGGCTCCGTCGGTGCTGACGGTACCCATATGTGAAGACTTATTCCTGCTGTTCCCGGAGATCACCTGTTATAGGTGAGTAACTACGCTTTACAATTGTATCTTATGTTTCATAGTTGTCTAATAGTGTTTTGTATTCTTTTGATCATGGAATTCGTATTGGTTTGTGATTTCATTTTAGCCTGGTTGCCACTGCCTTGAAGGGTCATAGGAAATGAAGACTATAAATAAAGTTATTGGCTTTTGATAGCTAAAGGGTAAAGGAACCAATCATGTTTTCGTTTGCCCACTCTCAGGCAGTAGCGATGGGGTGCACTGTAAAAATTTTGACACAAAATGTTAACATTAATGCTCTGCACTTACAGAGGCTACTTTTTTATGCTGAAGAATGAAAGTGGCCCATAGAGTACATAAGATAATGGTTTTAGTGCTATGCATTGCTGAGAGAGCTGTCATTTATTGACCCCCTGAGAAGTCCACCTCTATCTTTCTCACCAATTTTGGCTCCTGGCTCTCCTACTTTCTGAATGCATCTTCCCCTTCCCTTATTCATGGGGATTTTAACATTCACATTGATGATCCTTCTGACCCTTATGCCTTAAAGCTCCTTTCCCTAACCTTCTCATTCAATCTTTAGCTGTGCTCTACTGCTCCTACTCACAAACATGACCACTGCCTTGACGTCATCTTTTCCTTCAACAGCTCTCCCTCAAACTTCCCCACCTCAGTTCTTCCCTTGTCTGACCATCACCTGCTAACCTTCACCCTTAACCTTATCTTGGTCTCACCTGATCTCCACCAACATGTTTAGGAATCTTCACACTATCGACCATTCAGCTCTCTCCATGGCTGTCTTATCACCTTTTTCCTCCACTGTGTCATCTGAGTCCATTGATGAGGCTGTATCTTTCTATAACACCTATATGCTCCTCTGCTCTGGATGCACTAGCTCCTTCCATTTTATGCCCTGTGGGGTTTATCGTGCCTCAACCCTGGCTGTCCTCGAAAACTGGCTACCTGCATTCCAATGCTCGCTTAGCTGAGCGCCTTTGGCTTAAATCGTGTACCCTTGCCTACATTTTTTTACTACACTCAACTTTTCTTCTCAAAGTGCCTCTTCCCCCAATCCCTCCTTCATCCTCTGTCCAGACTTTGGCTGACTATTTCCTCGACAAAGTAGAGAAGATTAGCCTTGAATTCTCCACAGGGTCACTTCCACTTCACTTTTACCCTCTTCAACCTCAAATCCTTCCCTCAATTTCTGACGTCCCTTTTCCCTTTTCTAAAATCACCGAGGAGGAAACTGAAAATCTTCTCTCCTCCTCCAAACTGACTACCTGCTCCTCTGATCCCATTCCCACCCATCTACTAAAGCTCTATCTCTTCCAGTGTCATCCCTTCCATCTCTGATATCTTTAACCTGTCACTTTCCACTGCAACAGTTCCTGTGGCATTCAGAAATGCTATGGTTACACCTCTCCTCATAAAGCCTTCACTAGTCTCTACCTGTCCTTCCAGTTATTGGCCTATTTCTCTTCTCACCTTTGCTTCAAAACTACTTGAACGAGCGGCTCACCACTGCTGTCTTGACTTTGTTTCCTCGCAAGCCCTTCTAGATCCACTGCAATCTGGCTTTCACCTTCTACATTCTACAGAAATGACTCTTACCAAAGTATCCAGTGACTTGTTCCTCAACATATCCAAGAGCCTCATCCTTCTTGACCTTTTTGCTGCCTTTTACATTATTGATCTTCACCTTTTCCTCGATAGCCTGTCCTTGCTTGGATTTAGGGGCTCTGTTCTGTCCTGGTTTTCTTGTTATCTCTTCCATTGCACTTTTAATGTATGTTCTGGTGAATCTTCCTCTAATGCCACCCCATTTTCAGTTGGTGTACCTCAGGGCTCTGTCTTGGGACCTCTACACTTCTCTCTCTATACTCAGTCCCTTGGTGCACTTATTTCCTCCCATGGTTTTCAGTACTCTCTTTACGCTGATGACTCTCAGATCTACCTCTCTGTGCCTGAAATCTCTCCAGGAATCCAGGCCCAGATCTCTTCCTGCTTATCCAACATTGCTGCCTGAATGTCTCACCAGCATCTGAAATTGAACATGGCCAAAACTAAACTCCTTGTCTTTATCCCTAAACTCACCTCCCCCTTCCTTCCTTCTCTATTTCTGTGGATAACACCACACTCCGCCCTGTTTCCTCAGTTCGCAATCTTGGGGTAATCTTCGACGCTACACTCTCTTTCTCTGCACACATCCAACAGATAGTTAAAACCTGTTCTATAACATTAGCAAAATGTGTCCCTTCCTGTCTGAACACACTACTAAGACCCTTATCCACTCTTTAATCACCTCTCCTCTTGACTATTATAACCTGCTCCTCGCTGCTCTCCCTCTGAATCATTTGTCTCCTCTTCAATCTGTCCGAAACTGAACTGCACAGTTTATCTTCTACCAGTGTCTCTTTGCTAATGTAACCCCTCTTCTCAAGTCACTTCACTGGTTCCCTGTCAGTTTCCATATCCAGTTCCAATTTCTCCTACTTACCTACAAGTACATTCATTCTCTGGGCTCCTCACTACCTTTCTTCTGTTATCTTACTCTACACCCGTCCTTGGGAACTCCACTCCTCTGACAGACTGTGTCGTACATCTATATGTACAGTGCTGCAAACTCCTTGTAGCACTGTACAAATGATAAGTAGTAGTAATGGTAGAGAATGTATGGCACAATGTGAAGCAAAACAGAAAAATCAGTACAGAAAAACAGTGACTGTTTACAAAAAGCTCTACAGTAAGAGTATTCAGCAATTCAAGTCCCCTTAGAACATGCAGAATTTTAAATATTCCCTTTGCACCAAACAGTTTTCCATATGCTTTTTTGCATGTCCAGTGCAATCAGAACCAGGGCTGGAATTTGGCAGCATGACCCCCTCATTTGAAACTACACCTGCAGATTCTGCACCTATTATGTATTTCACCTACAAAATACCTAGTCTAGTGATGGACTAGAGGCAGGGCCAGTAGAGCTCCTGATACCCTACATTCTTGTGCCCTAAATCTGGCCACCCTTAAGCAATCTTGAGCCCTAATCTGGTGTCGCCCTTAAGCAATAATCACGATTCTCCCCCACCCTGGGGACTCCGAATGCTTTCTCTGCAACATCCATAACCACAGCCAACCCAAGGAGCAGAAGACTTGGCTTGGGAATTAAATAGGGGACCTTCCACCATGTTGTTGAGTTGATCCAGGTTATCTCATGAATAAAATACATATTTTGAGATGTTGAAAGCACCTCTTATATAAACATTTACCTTACTAAAGGTCAACGGAAATGAGGGAGCTTCGTTACAGAAACCTATGTTGAACTCCGCATACCCTGTGGAGCAAGCTAAAAGAGAACTTTCATAGGTCAAAAAAGTTGCATACCTGTCCTTTCTAAGGGCAGCAGAAATACAAGGTATAAAATTAATTTAACAAGGGCTAGAAAGTAAACCCTGAATTATGATCATCAAGAGAGGAGCAGTGCCAGTCGAGAACCAAAGTTGATAGTCTGAGGGACATATTGCTGCTTTGAAGATGGGAAATGTGGCTGAGCAGCACATCAGGTGGATTATTTTATTTGCTCTTTCCTAGCTGCAAGCTGCAGAAAATGAAAAAGTGAAGTGGGATCTCGAGAAGACCCAACTTCAGCAAAACATCGAAGAAAACAAGGAAAGGATGCTGCAGTTGGAGAGCTACTGGATTGAGGCCCAGTCCTTATGCCATACTGTGAATGAACACCTCAAAGAGACGCAGAGTCAGTATCAGGCCTTGGAAAAGAAATACAACAAAGCAAAGAAACTAATCAAAGATTTCCAGCAAAAGTAAGTGGCTGTTTTATTCATATTCTGAAATTCCAACACTGCTGTGTTGGAGCATGGTCTGTATGTACTGGGCTGTGGTAAGCGCTCTAGAGTAAAGAACATGGTTCATTTTCTTCTTTTCAAAAGCTGTTTTTTTTTCTTGTCACTCTGGGAACCTTAGTCACAATTTTCATATATAAAATCCAGCATTTACATGTGTAAATTGCATCTGAGTATAGATAGAAAGTTTTGACAGAGAAATTGCAAGGGTGTGTGTCGGAAGTGTCGTTAAGGTGTGGCCTGGGCAGAGCAAACATTTACATATGTATTCCCCATTTTATATAGGAAATGCACATGTATGACCAAAATTGTCCACTTTAGTTGCTCTCTGGCGCATATAAAGTAGCATTTTAGAAAGGTCAACCAAGGGATGTCCAGAGCAATAGTGCAGGAAATTGCCGGGTCATCTCTGTTTCAGCCAATAGACGTCCAACTAGAAATTCATGGGATGTGGATGTCTATCTCATGCTAGTTTGAATACGGGGACATCCATCAGTGGGGCACAATGGAAACAAGAGCACTCATTCCCCATCAGTGTTTGTTGGAAAATATAGGGGAATAAATGTACCACCTCTTCCACACCCTCCAGATGTTTGGCTGGCAAAATGAGCACTTTTCTTGTGCCTATTCGTGCCTGTAGCAGGTATAAATTTGGACGTGGCTTGGGTCATGCAGGACATGTCTAAAATCAGGCAATCCAGGTTCTTGAGAATACCCGGACATGCCTACAACATGTCCCTGTTCTAATCTTGACATCTTTGCAGCCGCTTTCTGAAATGGCTCCAGGTATATCTCCATGCTTTGAATGTCTGGATGCTCGTTTTCAGATCATATCACTCATAGGGCCTCTAAAATAACCACCATTGCTTTTTAAAAAGTGCTTGTTTTGGCCAACACTTTGCAGGAGCGATTATGAGGATTATCTGCCCCTCCCCCTAGATCCTAATAAACTAAAGAAATACAGCAGCTACCGTGATTAAATGGTGACATTTATATGTATAGGTTTACAAAATGGCCTACGTACACTTGCAAGTTGCCAAGTTTCTTCCTTTGATATTTCCTAAATGTAGATCTGTAAAATGACTCCTCTGGCTCCACATAATGGCACATCCATGCGCTCTCCTGCACCTCCTTATATTGTAGAAAAGGTTCCACATTTGGCAGAGCCTTTTCTAAAATACCACCAGAAGTGCGTACATCCTGATCTCCATGTCTCAATTTTGATCTCCATGTGCTATCTAAAGTGTGCTTTTATACAAGTGAAGGCACATTTTAGAAAGGCTGTTTATCTGGCTGTAGTGACGTAGAAGTGAAAATGTCCGAAAATCTATGTCAGTGGTTGAAGACAAAAGTGTGCCTGTGTAGATCTGCTATAAAATTGGTGCATCTCAAGCTCTCAATGTGGACGTGTGCTCTAGATTGTAGAAGGAAGTACAGGCATGCATGGGGATGGGCATCCATGTGCAGCAGGAACTACCACTTTATAAACGTACTTGGGGGCAGGTGTAAATTCAGACATGGCCGATTTCGGCCTTAAATGTGAGTCCCCAATATGAATACACATGTATCTTTTTATCCCACCCAGACCACGTCCCTGACATACCCCTGTGTAACTTGGACATGATCAAGGCAAAATTGTGCAAAATCGGGCCTTTCTAAAATGGCTATTTGCACATGAATGAAGTTTGCACGTGTGTATGCCGGTACATCCACACACAAAACGCGTATAAGGCTTCTTAAATAATCCCCTTAATATCTGTAGTTTGTTTAAAATAGTGAAGAATTCTTCATCTGCAATGACTTTTAAGGACATTAATGTGTAGTGTTCTGTAGGAGCAATTTTCTTTAAAAATCTTGGGGAGGTACAGGTTATGTGGAGAGTTGCAATATCCATGGGTGATTTTACCTAAGTACTTTGCACTACTTCTCATTTGAAAGCTGCCTAGGGCAAGCTTACTTGCATAGATTTGCATCTCTTTTTTTCTGCCGATACCTTTTCTCTGAAGAACTGTTTGCATAGATTTGACAATGCAAAACTACGTGGTAGTGTCACTCATGATCTAGCCCCAACTCTGAGCCCGCCGGCTTTTCCCGTGGGTAACTCTGGACGTTATTGATCCTGTTCCTAGTAGTTAACATTTTTATAATGCTACTAGAACTACACAGTATTATACATATACTCATAAAGCACAGTTCCCTCTCCACAGATTTTACAGTCTAGTGAACACGTGTGTGTATGTTTACTCGGAGAAAGGGGCGGTGATTTTCAGATAACCTGTTTACCTAGCTAAAAGGCTTTTGAGAATTACTTTCTCAGAGCACAAAAATTTGATGGAGGTTTGTCACACAAGCTTCACACTCATTTAGCATGAATTATTGCCACTTATTCACTCTTGTGTTAGCTAGGATTAGGGCCGACCCGAGGGTTTCTGCTGCCCTAGGCAGGGCCCGCCTACCGCCTTTCAGGTCCCTACCCTCCTGTCGCAGGCATCCATCTTCTCCCCTTCCCTTCTCCCTCACCTGGTTGAGCTGCACCATGACCCCACCACCGTTCTTCAAAGCCGCAGCAGAGCAAGCCACATCAGCACTGTGGCAGGCCTTGAAGTACCTGCGTGCACGCACTCATGTCCTGCCACTCCTGTTGGCGTTTGCACGTGCGCAGATGCTTCAAAGCCCGGCTCTATGTCAGAGACTTGTTTTGCCACCGCTTTGAAGAATGGTGGAGGAGCTGTGGTGCCGCCCACTGGTGTCAGCCACCCTAGGCGGTCATCTAGTCTGCATAGCGGGTGAGTCGGCCGTGGCTTTCATATTTTTTAAAATATTATTGTGCCAGAAAGCAGGATATGAATCATTTGGAATGTTACATTGCTTGATGTCATAACCATCTGGTTTTTTATTTTTTTTTATTTTATAAGAGAACTTGACTTTATCAAACGTCAGGAAGTTGAAAGGAAAAAGATTGAAGATCTAGAGAAACTTCATTTTGCAGAAGTTCAAGGTCTACAAGCTCGTGTAAGTCGTGCTAATACATATCATCAGAGACTCAAATATTTACTGTACATCTGAATGATCCTTTAGAATTGAGAAAATAAGTGGAGTCACGCCTCTTGCTTGTATTATCTTCATCCCTTTTAGATTAGGGTCCTGGAAGTTGAAGTGCTTAGATTGCTGAAACAGAATGGGAGCCAGGTTAACAATAACAACAATATCTTTGAAGGCCAAACGTCTCTTGGAGAAGTCTCAAGAGGAATCCAAGCAGAGAATGTGGACACGAAGCAAGTGACTTGTCTGGATGGCTTAACTGAAGGTTCGTTTAACCTGACCCCTAAAAACTTGTAACTCTGTCAAGGGAATTGAATAAAAGAATAGTTTGATGCATACTCTGACTTGTGAGATCTACGAAACAGCGTAGTAGCCATGCTTTTTTGATTTTGCAGAAATATCATAACAGTAAAATGCAGTGGTACTGTTGGAGGAGGTTTGAGGGGGTAGGGGCTGAACCATGGAGCAAAATGTGTTTTCTTCTGTGCACATTTATTCTCAAAAACGTTGAGAAACTAGCGTGATTTATATTGTTGGCTCATACAGGCATCGGGTGAAGACTATGTACAGTGTTTCCTATCAATAAATGGATTATTTTGTACTGTAATGACTGCATGTGTAGCAAAGACCAGAATCCATACGTGTGGGTCTTTTTAATGTTTTTCCAGTCTTTCTCCCTGTGACTAATTTTGATTATTAGGCTTTTGGTAGAAATAGGATATATACAATTGATTGTATGTAAGATATTGATTTTTGAACGCAAAGAGGAATAAAACCATTGATGAAATTTCTTCTTATGTTTTCTTAAGATCCTTAATCAGATATCTTAAGAATTACGAGGTATGGCATTGAGTAACGGAATAGGCCAGTGACCCATGCTGGCTACTGTCGGACAGTAATAAGAAAAAAAGAACTTCCATACTGAGCATGATAAACCATTGACTTTTCTCATCATGGAATTTCTTTTTTTCTTATTTAAAAGCTGCTTGACAGCTAAGATAATTGGATACATTTACTCAAATATTTCTTGTTATAGAGTCGCATTTACTAAGATAAAAGTACAGTTGAATATTTCGCTAAATCTAGCTGGTCAAAATTTGTGAAGGCACAGTTCCAAAAGGCCATTTATGTGGCTGCAGCACTGTCCAAGTGAAAACATCTAAAAATCGATGTCCAGTTTAAAGGTGGTACATGAAAGTCATGTATAGTTGACATATCTCCATCCCTCACCTTGGACCTTTGTTTTAAATTAAAGGAGGAAGTGCAGGAATGTAGGGGGATGGGCATCCACATGCTATGGGAGAGACTACTTTACAAACATACACTTGGGGAAAATTGGCACGGAAACTCCAGCAACTTAGACATGTAAGTGTCGGCATTTCAGAACTGGCATGTATAGGTGTCAGCAGGGCCGTACCGAGCCTGAATCACGCTCTGTGCAACTTGCACATCGGGCTTGCGCCCCCCCTCCCCATCCAGTCACTTTCTGGATGGCAGCGGGAGAGAAGAGGCGCACCCAATGTGCAAGTCGCCGGCTCGCTAAGCAGATCTGTCCCTCCTTGCTCTGATGTCGCATCAGAGGAGGGAGGGTCCAGACCTGCTTAGCGTGCTGCGAGAAGGCTTAAGTGGCACATTTCAGCTGTTTGCCAGCAGCGGTAGGCAACGGCAGACAGCTGAAATACGCCTCTTAAGCCATTGTGCCCTGGGCGGCCGCACCGCTCGCACAGGGCTAGGTATGGTCCTGGGTGTTCAGCACTTATACGTGTATCCTGGTCACTTTGTAAAAATAGACATTCAGCCACTATTAATCACTCCTAGAAGACTTCAGGCCCGATATTGAGTCAGCCGCATTTTAGAAGGGCTGTGTGCCTTGTCAGTGCATAGCCCTCCCGGCCGCCGTCTAACCCTTATATGCAATGCCACGGCAACGGCATTGAATAACCAGGGATCGCCGCACACACCGGAAGCTGCCGAAGCTAACCGGGCAGCAATGATATTGAATGCTGCCTGGTTAGCTCCTGCAAATTAAAGATAAGCGAGGGTTTTCCTCACCTATCTTTTAGGCGCAGGTCGCTAACAAGGCAGCATGCAATATCGCTGCTGCCCGGTTAGCGACAGTCTCCGCCTCTGCTCCGCCCTGGAATGCCCCCCACACGCTCTGATGCTAACCGGATAGCAGTGGAGCTCATAGGGGACTTAGAAGGGGATATTCAACAGCACTAACCGTGTAAGTGCCGCTGAATATCCCTATTTAAAGGCATTTACATGGTTTACTGGGCTGTAAACTGTGTAAATGCCTTTCAAAAATCGGGCCTTTCATGTCTATCCAGTTAAAATGTAGAAGAGAAAATAAACATTGAGGGATTAATCACCAAAATGAGCACTTTTTAAAAACGTAAACGTGTCAGGGAGCAGGTGTGAATACATATGGGCAACCCCTATATGAAATGGGGGATGCGCATGTAACTACTTCTTCTGTCCAGACTACACCTCCTGACATGCTCCTGTGTAACTTGGAAATGATTGGGATGAACATATATCTATTCTGTCTTCCTAAAATGTTAGTTTGGACGTGGATGCATTTTGCACGTTTATGTGACTGTGCATGCATGTGCAAAACACAAATAAAGCTTCTAAAATAATTCCCTTAAAAGTTAGAAATCCAACGCTAACTAGGTAAGTTCTCCTTAAGAGAAAATAACCCTATCACACCTCCCAATGGGTATCCAATGTGAAGTAATCCAAAACATGCCCCTTTTTCCTCTGATTCTCCTTCCTCCCAGGCAGCACCTGATAATATTTTTTTATTTTATAATTTACTTCAAGTATTTATTTTCCATCTTTTTGAAACTAGGACATGAAAAGTGGATAGCAGCAAATAAACAAAAATAAAATGCAGTAAAACCTAAAACATAGTGAAATAAATACAATGGGTCAACAGTTGTAAAGATTCAGTACTAAACTCCTTTAGCAACTCAAATAATTGACCAGAAAATAACCAAATTTTCAAAAGGCTCCTGTTCGTCAGCATAGAATTCCAATCATCCTGATGTGATCTCAAAGTCCTTTTCAGAACATACTAGCTTAAAGGTGATGAAAGGCTTTATGGCCTCATACCCTTTATGGCTTTAAAAGTCAAGACTAGAAATTTAAATCTGGCTGTATTCTCAACTGAAAGTCAATGAAGCTCAGCCAGAACGTTGGGGAGGGGGGGGGGGGGGGGGAGGAGCATCTAAAAAATAACCCTGTCTGCAGAGTTCTACACTAGATGTAGTTTCCACACCAGCCTCTTTGGAAAGTCCAGACAAAGTGCATTGCAAAAGTGAGTTGGACCAATCACAATATCATGCATGACTATTTTAAAGTGAGCCAGGGAAAGATAAGGACAACTTTGGCAGTCTACTTCTAGTTTCTAGAACGTGCTCTTAGCCACATCATTAGTAAATGGCTTAGCCAAATCATTAGTATTGGCTTCCACATCCAAATTGCTGAGTATAGCAAGCTAAGCCATAAAAATAAGGGGGTACCAATCCACTAGGCATTTTAGGGAAGAGAAAGGATGGGATTGTGGATTTAGCTCATGCCTTTTTCAGAAGTAGCTTAAAGTGACTTATGTTCAGGTACAATAGGTGTTTTCCTATCTCTTATAAGGGCTCACGGTCTAAGTTTGTACCTGAGGCATTGTAGGGTGACTTGCCCAAACTCACAACGAGTGGCAGTGGGATTTGAGCGGTTCTCAGCCCACTGCTCTAACCGTTACTCCTCCACTTTTAGAAATGCTTTGCCCATAGTATCTCTATTTTAGTTAAATGGAGTGATTTTATACATTTTTTTCACATACAAACCTCTTTTACATGTGAAAAGGTGCTTTTATAAAATTGCATAACCACAACGAACATTGCATCTGAGGCAAAGAGGGTGCCGAGTTTCGCAGCTCTATTCTGTAGGCCCCTCTTAGTCATCTTTCTGCAAAGGAGTCACTCTGACGGTGAATGGTCAGGGCCAAAACATTTAAGATACCAGTCATGGGTGTCAGTAGCAGAAATGGTACTGCTACATTTTGAACATTTTTTGAAACCACTAGTTGGTTTCTCCATTTTGGAAAGAAAACAGCAGAGCCTAGTGCCCAAAATGGTGCCGAAGCACTAAGAGGGGACAGACCCTCAAGAAAAAGCTTTTTTTTTTAGAAGAAAGAAGAAGAAAATAAAGAAGGCATTGGTGGTACCGGTGTAAGCGTCAACGGGAAGGCAGACACGACCACAAAAAAAATAATTCTGCGGTGACAGGGTTTGCTGCCTGTTGGCTCCACGGAAAATGAAAAACTGAAGAGGGAAAGTTGGAAAGGTGGGAAGGCAGCAGTGCAGGTGCAGTGGGATGCTCCCAAAAGCTTTCCTATAGGACGCTGGGGAATGTTCCCACGCGGGCTCCGTCAGTGCCGACGATACCCATATGTGAAGACTACATTCCTGCTTGTTCCTGGAGATATACACTTTCAGGAAACCTCTACATAGAGGTCATGCACTAACAGGTGTACACTTTTCACATGCATACTTTTTACACGTATGCGGTTATGCAGTTTTATAAAAGCACCTTTTCACCCTCCAGGTGGCCAGAGAAGATGACCTCCTTCACTTGGACCGGATGCCTCCCCCTTTCTTTCCAGGAGAGCCCCCTTGGACTCCCCTGTACCAGGCCCTGCTACTGCAGGAACTCGCAGGCCTCATCAGGGATGAAGCCATGGAACCAATACCCCTCCACTTCAGGGGCAAGGGATTCTACCCCCATTACTTTCTGGTCCCAAAAAGAACATGGGACCTAAGGCCCATTTTGGAATTGCAAAACCTGAACAAGTTCCTGATATGGGAGAAGTTCAAGATGCTCTTTAGGAACATTGCTGACGTACCTCCAGCAGGGAGATCGGCTATGCTCTTTGAACCTAAAGGATGCTTACAACCACATCATTATTCATCCCAGTCACAGGCAGTACTTAAGGTTCATGGCCGGGGTGGCCTCTACCAGTACAGGATACTACCCTTCGGCCTAACCTGCACCAAGAGTCTTCACCAAATGCCTGGCAGTGATAGCCGCTGTCCTTCGTCTTCCCATACCTGGGCGACTGGCTCGTAAATGGGGACACAGCCACTGAGGTGCAACAGGCCATGACCCGCACCATCAAGGTCCTGCAGCATTTGGGGTTTGTGATAAACCACCCCAAGTCTCACCTCACTCCAATGCAGGACTTGGAGTTCATAGGAGCTCGACTGGACACTCTCCAGGCCAGAACCTTTCTTACCTGGACAGGGCAGATCACCTTCGGGACCTGGCCACTGAGGTGCAACGCCATTGTGCAATGTCAGCACGGTCCATGCTCTGCCTACTGGGCCACATGGCATCCACAGTCCATGTGGTTCCCAATGCCCGCCTCCACATGTGAGCGGCTCAGTGCTGTCTCCGCTCACAGTGGACACAAGACACGGACAGGCTCCAGGACAAGGTGTTAGTGTCCCGTCAACTAGCAAAGTCGCTTCACTGGTGTTAGGGCACACAGCACCTGCAGGAGGGCATGCCCTTCCAGTCCCCAATTCCCAGAGAGTCCTCACCACGGACACATCCCTACTGGGCTGTGGTGACCACTGCGAGGAACTGCGCATGCAGGGCAACTGGTCCCTAGCGGAGGGCCAGCAACAGATCAACCTGTTGCAGCTCAAGTCCATTTTTCTGGTGATCAAGGCCTGCGGAACAAGTTGGTGCTAGTCCAAATAGACAACCAGGTCATGATGTTCTACCTGAACAAGCAGGGGGGCACAGGGTCTCAGCGCCTCTGCCAGGAGGCAGTAGCCCTCTGCTCATATGCGATTGGTCAGGGAATACTCCTCAGGGCAGTATACCTTCTGGGCCAAGACAATGCCCTAGTGGACAGGCTGAGCAGGGTCCTCCAGCCGCACAAATGCCAACTAGACCCAGAGTGGCACAGCGACTCTTTATTTATTTATTTATTTGCAAAACCTTTATATACCGCCAATTCCTAAGATCAGTGGCGGTTTACATCAAACAATATCAAAGTACATGGAACAATGAAGTATTATATAACAGACTCTTCCACTCTGGGGAACACCAAGTATTATATAACAGACTCTTCCACTCTGGGGAACACCAAGTCTGGACCTCTTTACCAGCCTGACCAGTGCTCAGCTGCCCCACCTCTGCTGACCCCAACTGCATCTATCCCAAGTAGTGGCGGACACCTTCCTCATCTCTTGGTCAGAGGGCCTTCTGTATGCCTTCCTTCCCATGCCACTAATTGCCTGAACCCTCTTCAAGGTCCTTCAGGTCAAAGCCTCCATGATCTTGGTGGTCCCACAGTGGCCCAGGCAGCCTTGGTTTCCTCTTGTTGCTCCTCCTTCTCTTGATGGAGCTCCCGGTCCCTCTGGGGAATGCACTGGGGCTACTGACCTTGGAGGAGGGCTCCCTTCTTCATCCCAACCTGGAATCCCTGTCGTTAACAACATGGCTGCTGAACAGGTAGCCTTAGCATCCTTCAACCTCCCAAGGGAGGTGGAGGAAGTGCTCCTGGCCTCTCGTAAAAACTCCACAAGATGGGCCCACGCCTTCAAATGCTGTAGATTCTGAGTATGATGTGTAGAGCAATGGGTTGACCTGTTCTCTTGTCAGGTGCGCATGGTGCTACAGTACTTGCTTCACCTTTCACAAACTGGAGTCAAGTCCAACTCCGTTAGAGTGCACCTGAGAGGGCTCTCATTCCATAGAGATCAAACCTCTTTCTGCGCAGCTCCTCATTACCCGATGTATGCGGTGCCTTCTGCTCTCTAAGCCTCCCATCTGCCCATCCCCAGCAAAATGGGACCTCAACGTTGTTCTGACGCAGCTCACCAAACCGCCTTTTGAATCTCTGGCTACCTGCCATTTGCGTTATCTCTCCTGGAAGGTCGTCTTTCTGCTGGCGCTCACCTCTGCTCGCAGAGTCTGTGAGCTTCAGGCATTGGTGACCGAGCCACCTTACAATAGGTTCTACAAAATAGGGTCATGCCTTGCACCCACCCTAAATTCCTTACGAAAGTGGTATCCGCCTTCGACCTCAACCAGGAGGTGGTGCTCCCCACCTTCTTTTCATGGCTCCACGCCGACAAGGCAATGGCCATTCTCCATACTCTGGATTGTAAGAGGGCCCTATCCTTCTACCTTGAATATCCGCACCTTGAATATTGTGTGCAATTCTGGTCGCCGTATTTTAAAAAGAATATAGCGTTATTAGAAAAGGTTCAGAGAAGAGCCACCAAAATGGTAAAGGGCATGGAAGATACTCCTATGAAGAAAGGCTAAAAAGGTTAGGGCTCTTTAACCTGGAAAAGAGACGGCTGAGGGGAGATAAGATAGAAGTCTATAAATTAATGAACGGAGTGGAACGGGTAAACTAGATCGATTGTTTACGTTATCAGAATATAGAAAGACCAGGGGACATGCAATGAAGCTACAGGGTAAACTATTTAAGACTAATAAAAAAAATATTTTTTCACTCAACGTGTAATCAAACTCTGGAATTTGTTACCGGAGAGTGTGGTAAAGGCTGTTAGTGTTGCTGGGTTTAAAAAAGGTTTGGACAAGTTCCTGGAGGAAAGGTCCATAAACCATTATTAAGAAGGGACCCAGGATATCAATGCTTGACCCAGTACAAGCATTGTGAAACCTGTGTCTTTTGGGGAAACTGCTAGGTTCGTATGACCTAGATTGGCCACTGTTGGAAACAGGATACTGGGCTTGATGGACCTTGGTCTGACCCAGTATGGCATATCTTATGTTGTTATGTTCTTACCTGCAGACCTCTTTTAAAAAACACCAAGATAGACCCCCAAAAGGTAGAGTCTTACAGGCCCATATCTAGTATACCTATGCTCGCAAAAATCATTGAAAAAGTAGTACATAGGCAATTACAGGATCATATTGACTCTGCTGCCCCACTAGATCCATCCCAACATGGATTCAGAGAGTCACACGGAGTGGAAACACTACTCACAGTCCTTTTCAACAATATAATTTCTGGCGTTGACAACATCCGACATGGATTCGCACTCATTTTCTTAGATATAGCATCAGCTTTCGACTCAGTATGCCATGAGATTCTTCTTTGCCGGCTAAGAGAGAAAGGTATCAGCGGAACGGCGCTCTAATGGTGCAGATCCTACCTGTCCGGAAGATGGCAGCATGTTCGAGCAGACGGGGCTACATCGGAACCATTTCAACAAGGTCAAGGAGTGCCACAAGGATCCTCCCTATCATCCTTGATGTTTAATATACATCCAACCCATCTGCAACATCATTAGAACCTTCAATGTCAGTTGTATGATATATGCCGATGATGTTCTGTTATACATGCCAGTATCATTGGATAAACTAGACCTCGCCCCTCTGACCAACTGCTTCAACACCATATCGGAGTGGCTCCTCTCACAAAATCTGCGAATTCAACACAGGAAGACGGAGGTTCTCTTCATCTTGAGGAATCCAAACTTCATACCACCCAACTGTGTGAAGGTAAACGATGCCGAACTACAAGTGAAACCCACTATACATTACCTTGGAACACTGTTCCCTCTAAGCTGTGCGCGTGTGCGCGCGCACACACCTCGCCGAGCAAGCACACATACTTTACAACAGAGCGCACAAAAATTACGGTTCTGATTCTGATAGAAAACAACACAGACGTCTTAAAATTTAAAAGTTGTGATTGTAATTATTAGAAATTTTCTGCTTCATTTAGTAATCATCTATTTTCATTTAATTTGATTAAAATCAATGTGGTGTACATACTGTATTCTGACGTGTTTACAAATTTTAAAGTATATAACTCCAAGAATCGTTATGTGGTGCACAAAAATTTAACCTTCCTTCAAAAGCTGCACAGCTGATATTTTATGCGCACACAGCCTACAGAAAATTAGAGGGAACATTGCCTTGGAGTGACGCTGGATCAAAACCTCGACATGAAGAAACACATTGCCAATACCGTAAGAGCGATCTATTTCAAGATCAGATCCCTCAGACACCTTCGCCCGTTACTCGATCCAGATGATTTCCGCACCATTTACCAACCCCTGATCATTCCCCATTTCGATTATGCAAACTCCATACTACAAGGGCTCCCCCAATCCACCTTGAACCCCCTGCAACTTGCTATGAACAGTGCAGCGCGGGTACTCTTTGGGGCATCCAGGAGAGACCATGTAACACCCCTCCTGAAACAGTTACACTGGCTCCCCATTCAAGCCAGGATCAGTTTTAAGACCTTGCTGATGACCTTCAAAGCTGGCAAGGGGCTCTCCTCCTCCTCCCTATCTGAACTCATCCAACCACTTGCACCTAACAGACCAAGAAGAACCGCAGAGTCAAACATGCTAACAATCCCAAAAGAAATGACAAGATGCACCAAAACAACAGCTAACAGAGCTTTCCGACTCTGTGCCCCAAGACTATGGAATACCTTACCGGCACATATCAGGGCAATCCCCAACTTGAGCCAGTTCAGGAAGGCCCTTAAACATTTCCTCTTCATCAGATATCTCACTGACAACACCGAACCTCAGTCCCACTTGAATAGCGAGAATTTCAGCAGTAGTAGTAGTCAACCAGACAAGCCCTCGCAACATGTGTCCCCAACAATGTAAAACACCAAACAGTATCCTTTTCTCGTTACACTTCTTATGTATATAGTTTACCCTGTTATCCAAGTTCCATATCCTGTTAATTGTAATGACCAGACATATGCAATTTGTCGGATGTTTCTGTTCCATGTAAACCGCGCTGATGTCGAATAGTGCGGTATATTAGAAATGTTAATAAATAAATAAATAATAAAATGTATCCAGGGCCACTGCAAAGCCTTGCAGCTTTTTGTTTCCTATGACCCCAGTCAACTGGGGGAGGCTGTTACCAAGCGGATCCTGTCCACCTGGGTGGTGGACTGCATCGCTTTCGTCCACGATCAGGCTGGGCTCTCATTGGAGCACTAGGTCGAGGCTATGGCGACCTCGGTTGCAAGCCTATGCTCTATCCCTATGACAGACATATGCTGTGCTGCCACCTGGTCCTCAGTTCACACCTTTGCAGCTCACTACTGCCTGGAGAGGGAGTCCCGATGGGACAGCGCCTTCAGCCAGGCCATGCTCCATAATCTTTTCGGGGTCTTTGGAACTCCTACCCTCCAACCCTTCTTGTTCAGACTACTGGTCTTTCCTCAGACTCGCTTGCGGATGCTCACGGCTGGGCTGGGCTTTTCTACAGGTTCTCGGTAGCCTGTAGCTGGGTAGTCCCATATGTGAGGACTGACTTCCTGCTTGTTCCTGGAGAAAGCATAGCTACTCATCTGTAAAAGGCATTCTCCAGGGACAGCAGGAATCAGTCTTCACAACCCTTCCTCCTCCCCTTGGAGTTGCTGTACAATTTTTACCACCTTTTGTCGGCTGGGTAAGATGGCACCCTTAGGCGAGAAGGGGACTACACATGCTTGGTGGCATCTCCAAAAGGTTTTCTTTGAAAACTGGCAAGATGCTTCCGCTGGGGCTCCATCGGCGCCAATGTCACCCATATGTGAGGATTGATTCCTGCTGTCCCTGAAGAACATCTGTTATAGGTGAGTAAGTACGCTGTCAGCGCAAGGATTAACACTGTGTGCTATCACTGATCCAATCAAGGCAGGTGCAATAGATGGAGTTAAGTGCACCTGCAGTAATAACACGCCACGTTAGAGTATGATGCTGCCATGTTAACTGCTTGGAGTATGCTGTCCTTGCCCCCGACAGTTAACATGGAGGTTTTCACTTAATGCACATTCATTTTCACACTATTTGTGCATTAGGTGCCAAACCATGGTAAACCTCAGTAAAAGCACCCCTAGAACTTATTTGATTCTTTAGCCACATTTGTGATTAGACTCTAGTGATGGGAAACAGTCTTTGCACAGGCAAAACAATTTCAATTCATATTTAGAAAATTTGACGTTTTCCCATGGCGTTTTTTTGCAGTTTGTGTCATACATTTGTGGTGCTAAAGAATTTTTTAACCTGTATTAGAACCTTTTAATCCATGGAAATCGATTGTACGTGCATTAAGTCATAGGTTAATGTGCATTAAATCATTTTCATGTGCACTAAAATTCTTAAGTTACCTTAAGAAGCTGAATGCATGCTAATGAATACAAATCCCTAGAATCGATTAAGAGCACAGTTTTCAAAGTTATTTAAATGGCTGCAACTTGTTTTACCTGCATTCATTTTCTGTCTGAGAATTGTCTTCCGTTGATATGACTGAGGTGATTTTAGAAGGTTTATACATGTAAAATATGCCATTTGCATTTGTAAATTGGCAAACGCACATACAGTAAGTAACAATTTTAGAGGAGGTGCTACATAAAAATGTATGAGGCTAGCATGTACAGATCTGAAGGGGTCATGTTCTGGGCGTACCTTGGAAATATAAGTGTATTCCCTGTTTTACAACGGGAATACACGTATACCTCAGAGCTTTCCCCACTTGAATTTGCATCATCTCCGAGACACACATAACTGCAAATTGCTCATTTGGACCAGGAGTTTTGAGGAGTGATTGAGAAGGGAATTGTGTTTATTTCTTTGGTCTTCAAAACCACATCCAACAGTTAAAAAAGAATTTCTAGCTCAGCTTCTTAACTCTCTCCTCTTGGATGTGCAGTTTTGCAAAACCTGGCACTCACATGTCTGTGTAGCAAAGTCAGTGGTTCCCAAATCTTTCCTGGGGGCTCCCCAGCTAGTTGGATTTTTAGTACATCCACTATGAATATTTATTAAAGAGATTTGCATGCATGGCCTTCATTGTATGGAGATTTCTCGCATGCATGGCCTTCATTGTATGCAGATTTCTCGCATGCATATTCATTGTAGATATCCTGAAAACCCGACTGGCTGGGGACCCACCAGGACAGGTTTGGGAATCACTGCCTCAAGTAAGGGCAATCCTTTTTATAAAATGATTGTTCCTGCTGTATGTACCACCAAATACATGTGTCTTTTTACATGACCTTGTATGTATTTTACAAAAGGCTAGGTGTTTAGTGAACCTTTTATAAAATACACTGCAACTTCTGAATTCCTGACTCGGATGGCCCTTTTCAGACCAAGAGGATCTATATAAACTTGAGTTTTAAGAAAGTAATTTCGTAAGGGGGCACCTAGATAAAAGTGCTTTTTAAAGCACCTATGTTAAGTCCATTTTATAAAAACAAGTAGGTTCCTAAAAACAAGTAGGTATCCTTTATACAATAATTGCCTAAGTAGTAGAAATTGTGTCTTAAGTCCCGTTTTGGACCAGCGTATGTTTTACATTCATAAGGTTTCCATACTTGCTATTCAACTGTTTACTAATGGTTATAAATTTAATGGAACTATGTTTAGCTATTATCGTTATGTCAAAATGCATTATATACAGATTTTTTTATCTAGTTAGTTTAATAGGTATTTGAAGTATGCTGATTTTGACGGTACTGGCGGCTCAACATAAAAAGATCACAAAAATAGTAAGTAGCTTATAATGCTGTAACAGCTGCTATTTTGCAAATCAAAGTATTTGTAGACTTTAGAAAATATGTTTAGATTACTTAGTGTCAGAGTTATTGGTGCGTATATCGGCCTTGTATGTTTTTCATACGCAGGGCTAATATGTTGTCGAAACTAATTGCTGTCAAGCATTGTGTTCTAGGTGTTTCAATGGTGCAATATCGATGCACTGCATCAGAAGTGTTTTCACGTGTATCATATTCCGCCGTCAGAATGGACTGTTGACAAACTATATTATAGCCTAATAAAGTGTTTTAAATGAAAACTGCAGTTTCAATAGTATCATACAGTATGTATATGTCAATGAATATTGGAACTGAATCCTATCTTTTCTGAAGACGGACTATATACTATATTGGACCAGTGTATGAAAAACATACACTATGTGAAACTTCTGTTTTCTGCAGTTTTAATATTTTTTATTATTGCCGGTATTTCATAGTTGTTTGAATGTAACAAATCTAATAAATCATCCAGAATAGAGAGAGAATATGCGAGCTGTCCAAAACGGGTTAAGGCGCGGACATTTATGCCAGCCCTAGAGCTGATGTAAAAGTCTTTACCTAGATTTAGCAAGAACATGTGTAAATTATAGTATTTTATAATCTGTGTGCATACTTGTGCGCTCTGCCCGTGTGCATGCCCACCATCAAAATATGTGCCATCAAGGAACACATGCACTTTTATACTGATCAGTATTTTATAAGAGGTCAATGCATGTATGTAGCCACTCATACCCATGTTAATTACTAAAGTGATCTCCAGTTAGGTGTGTACTTGGTGCCTAAAAGTATACGTCTCTAAGAGGTAATTCTATAAAGGGTGCATATTGCTCCCTGTTCTAAAAGACCTATGTGTCTGAATTGGCACTTACACATGTGCTCTAGGCAGTCGCTATTCTATAAGTGCACATGTAAGTCCTGTTGTGCTTACTTTTCATTAGGGTGTACAGAGGGGCGGAGTATAGGTGAGGCCTAAATTTATGTGCTTGAGTTACAGAATATTGTCATTTAGGCACGTTTTCTCCAAATCTGTTGTTGTTAAGTACCGTCGAGTCAGAGTCGACTCATGGCGACCCTCTGGATAGCTATCCTAAATTGTGTTTGGTCTTCAGTCAGGCGGCTCATTGTTGACAGACTGGTACCCATAGCTCCTGTTATTGTATCGATCCATCTCATTGCTGGCCTTCCTCTTTTGCGTTGACCTTCTATCTTGCCAAGCATGATGTCTTTCTCTAATGATCTCTCTCTTTGCATGATGTGTCCAAAGTATGAAAGTCAAAGTCTTGTCATCTGAGTACTGACTGGTTTGCCCTTCGGGCAGTCCATGGTATATACAGTATTCGCCGCCAGCACCATAATTCAAAGGCATCAATTTTCTTCCTGTCTGTCTTTTTCACTGTCCAGCTTTCACATCCATATGATGTTATTGAAAATACCATGGCTTGAACAAGTCAAATCTTTGTATGGAGAAAGACATCTCTGCCCTTGAGAATCTTATCTAGGTCTTTCATAGCCATTCTGCCAAGAGTAATGCGTCGTTTGATTTCTTGACTGCTTGTTGCTTCTTTATTGATGATCCAAGTAGGTTAAAGTTGTTAACAATTTCAATTTCTTCTCCTTCAACGATGAACCTGTTGATTATGCCAGTTGATCTTTGTCTTCTTTACATTAAGGTGCAGGCCCATTTTGAGACTATGTTCTTTGATTGTGAGAAGCAAATGTTTCAGATCATCTTCACTTTCAGCCAGTAATGTAGTATCATCAGCATAGCGAAGGTTGTTGATGAGTCTTCCACCAATCTTCACACGTCTGTTGTCTTCATACAATCCTGCTTCTCTGATGATTTGTTCTGCATATAAATTAAACAGGTAGGGGGAAAGTATGCAGCCTTGTCTTACACCTTTGCTTATTTTAAACCATTCTGTTTCTCCTTGTTCTGTTTGAACTGTTGCTTCTTGATCAATGTACAGATTGCGCAAGAGAACGATCAGGTGTTCTGGTATACCCATGCTTCTTAATGTGACCCAGAGTTTCTCATGGTTTACACAGTCAAAAGCCTTGCTATCGTCGATAAAGCACAAATAGATATCCTTTTGGTATTCTTTAGTCTTTTCAAGGATCCATCTCACATCCGCAATGATGTCTCTCGTTCCTCGCCTTTTCCTGAACCCTGCTTGCACTTCAGGTAGTTTTTGTTCCAGGTATGGTTGTAGTCTCTTTTGAATAATCTTCAGTAGAATCTTGCTGGCATGTGGGATCAGAGCGATTGTTCGATAATTTCCACAGTCAGTTTGATCACCTTTCTTTAGTATTGGTATAAACACAGATCTTTTCCAGTCAGTTGGCCATGATGTTGTCTTCCATATTTCTTGGCAGAGCCTTGTAAGTATGGTAACAGCTGCATCAGATTGCTGCAATACTTCTATAGGAATGCTATCGATGCCTGGTGCTTTGTTCTTTGATAAGGCTTTCAATGCTGCTTCAACTTCTTTCATCACCAATGGTTCCCGATCATAATGTACAGGTTGAAACGGCTGTTGGTCCACTTGATCTTTATCATATAAAAACTCTGTATATTCCTTCCACCTTTTCTTGATCTTCTCAGCATCATTCAACATAGAACATTGAGCATCTTGTAACATTCCAATTCGAGGCTGGAACTTTTTCTTTAACTCTCGTAGCTTTAGGAAAGCCGATCTTGTTCTTCCTCTTATAGTTTCTGCTTCTATTTCCTTGCAAGTGTCATTGTAGTACTTTTCCTTGTCCTGTCTTGCTGCACGTTGGAAATCTCTGTTGAGTTCTGTTATTGTCTTTCTTTCTCCTCTGGCTTTAGCTTCTCTGCGTTTCTGGGCAATTGTCAGAGTTTCTTCCGTCATCCATTTTGGCCGTTTTTGCTTTTTCACCTTTTGTAGAGACTTCTCGCTTTCTTCCAACAAAGCCTTCTTGATGTCATTCCATAACTCTTCCGTAGCTCTGTCATTTGTATCTAAAGCAGCAAACCGATTTTGCAGGCAGTCTTTAAATTCCAGTGGTATATTCTCAAGGTCATATTTTGCTGCATTCATGAGTGGTTTGCTCTTTTTCAACTTTAGCTTGAGTTTGCATACTAGTAGTTGATGATCTGTACCACAGTCAGTTCCAGGTTTTGTCTTTGTTGATGTTATAGAGCTTTTCCATCGTTGACTTCCACAGATGTAGTCAATTTGATTTTTATACAATCCATTGGGTGAAGTCCATGTGTACAGTCGCCGCTTGTGTTGCTGGAAGAAGGTGTTTGAGATGAATAGATCATTGGTCTTGCAGAATTCTATCAGTCTTTCTCCAGCTTCATTTCTGTTGCCAAGTCCATATTTTCCAACTACTTTGCCTTCTTCTTTGTTGCCAACTTTTGCGTTCCAGTCACCCATGACTATCAGGATATCCTGTTTGCATGTTCTGTCAATTTCAGCTTGTACTTGTTCATAGAACTCTTCAATTTCATTCTCTTCTGCAGCTGTTGTTGGGGCATATACTTGAATTATAGTGGTGTTGATAGGCAATCCTCATAGACAAATAGAGATTAAGCGTTCGCTGACTGTATTGTATTTCATTACAGTTCTTGCAAGTTTCTTCTTTGTCTTTCATTTCCAGCATAGTAGACCATGTGATCATCTGATGCAAAGTGCCCGATGCCAGTCCATTTCAGTTCGCTGACACCCAACAGATCAAGTTGTACACGTTCCATTTCATTCTTGACCACCTCCTTTGTATGTTCCATGTCCCAATATGTAAGACATCTTTACAGCTTCTTACTCTCATTTCATGCGCAGCTACATCAACAGTCAGCAATCCTGAGGGCTTTGATCCAACCACATCATAAATGCTGGCTTTACTCTGAAAAGTTTTCAGCTCTTCCCCAGTAGCTAGTTGATGCCTTCCGACCTGGGGGTCTCATCTTCCAATACCATAGCAGAATTTGTTTTGTTGTAACTATCCATTGAGTTTTCATGGCAAGATACAGAAGTAGATTGCCGGGCCTTTCTTCTGCGCAGTTTAAGTTTGGTGTTGTTGCCGTTGTCACAAAAATGTGATCCTCCGCCGTCAACACTATCCCATTCTGCTGCTGCCCAGATGGGTGGTTTGTCTTGGTCTGGCAGCTCAGCTGAGACCTGCCCATCTTGGGAGACCCTGCCAGTAGTTAAACTACAGATAGTTTAGCTCTCAGCATCACTGATGCACGCAAGCCCTCACAGCACGACAAGCTGCAAACCAAGTGACAGTTCTCCAAATCTAGGCACGCGCATTTACACCTGCTCTAGGGAAAGCATAACTGCAACTCCTAGGTTAAGGCACATCAGTATATCCCTGTTCTGTAAAGTGAAGTACACTTGTACTTTATGAACTAGGTGCCAAATATGCGTGGGACAAAGTGTGTTAAACTAGGTGATCCTTAGAGAATTTTCTTCCAAATGTTTGCACGTTTTTCCACTCCAATGTCCTTTTCTCCAGGAACAAGCAGGAAGTCAGTCCTCATGGGTGACATCGGCGCCAACAGAGCCCACGCAGAAGTATCTCCACAACTTTCAAAGAAAGCCTTTGGGAAATACCACCACATATGTGTGGTCCCCTTCCCGCCCAAGGGTGCCATCTTGCTCAGTCTCCTTTTTTCCGCGGAGCCCAATGGATGGACGTCACGTGTTCCTGGAAAAATTTCTTTAAAACGTAGTAATTCAGTTTAAAATTCTGGTAAGCATACCGGTTCCTCTTCCTGCCCCGAGCCGACATCTTTGATGCCATCCTCGGGTCCATCCTTTTCCACTTTTTTTCCTCGAGGTTCCCTCGACCAGTGCTTTGTGCCCTTTTTCACCCAGAGGTCATCAACCCTGTCCAGGTGCATCCTACCATGTCCCCCTGTGTGTTCAAAAAATGTGACCGCTGCAGTCAAACCATGTCCATCACCTACACCCACGTCTGCTGCCTGCATTGCCTGGGATGGGACCTTGGCGGTTCCAATTGTGATCTTTGCCGGGCCATGTCAGCAAAAACCAACAAAAAGAGGCACGGGCTTCAACCAACGGAGTCGCAGGGCCTCAGAATCCTCGTCACCACCTGACTCTGAGTGGGAGACCGAGGACGAGACATTCCTGGACACCCAGAGATACCGAGATGTCCCCTCAAACCAGTCTCCACTGGCATCTCGACTCTGGTCTCCGCCCAAGGACTTGGTCTTCCACGACTTCGTACGGGATATAACTAAGGCACTTTCAGTCCAGACCAAGGCCAAGGAGGATCCTGCACACTGAGGAAATGGAGATCCTTCAGTATGAGGCCCCTTCTCGGGAGCCCCTCATGGTTCTGGTGCAACCAATCCTCAAGCAGCTGCTCTTCCAAATGTGGGAAACACTGGCATCGGTGCCCATTGTCAGCCGCCAGCTCGATGCAATGTGCCATGTCCGCAAGAGCCCAGGTTTTCAAAAAACCCAGTTACCCACATAACTCCATGGTCATCAAGTTGACCATGCATAAACTAAAGAGCCAGAAGACCCACTCCTCTGTACTAACAGGTAGGTAGGCTCAAACCCTTGACGTCCTCAGATGCAAATGTTTCCAGGACTCGATGCTAGGGTGCAGAGTCCAGGCTTATGAGCTCTACATTGGCATGTACTCAAGGCACTAGCAAAGGAGCTTGTTGGGTTCTCAGCAGGCCTCAACAGGAAATCCCTCCAGCGGTTCAAGACCCTTACCTCAGCAGTACAGGACTGCTCAAAGTTTCTCTCTCGAGCGGCTTATGACTGCTTCGAGTCTTTGGCTTGAGTCACAGCTGTCGGCATCGGGACTCGATGCCAAGCCTGGTTGCAACCATCCGACCTCGAACAGTGGGTCCAAGACAAACTACTCAATATTCCCTGTACTGGGGAGAATCTTTTTAGCAAACCTATGTCTGACAAGGCTGCCGAGATCTAAAAAGAGTTTGTGACTCGACAAAGACTCTCCAAAAAGACCTCTGGGCTTCCCCACAGAAAAACACCAGGGGAAAAGCCTTTTTCCCCCAGAAAGAAGGGAGCCTTCTCTCATACCCAACAATACCAAGACTACCATGGCCTCTGCAGGGTACCCAGCCCAAAAGAAAAGGGCACAGGACCCAAAAGGCCAAAACTCCTAAGCTCCAGACTCCGGCTCTGGCCCAGTCCAGGGAGAGCTTTTGACTCCATGGCCTTCTCTCCCCCAGGAGGCCTTCTTCAACCCACAGGGGGGTGCCTGGCACTCTTCGCCCACAGGTGGGCCTCAGTCACCACAGACCTCTGGGTACTGCAGGTGGTCAGGGGAGGGTTACCTCCTCCGCCTACAGCAGGCACCTCCAGACTTCTTCTCAGGAGAGCCACTGAGGTCTCTCCTTCACCAGACCTTGCTCCTCACAGAGCTCGCAAGCTTCCTCAAGGACAAAGCAGTAGACTTCTATTCCAGGAACTTTCTTGTCCCAAAAAGGACTGGAGGCCTCAGGCCCATCCTAGACCTGCGAAACATGAACAAATTTCTGTTGAGGGAGAAGTTCAAGATGCTCTCCCTTGGAATACTGCTGCCTTACCTTCACCAGGGAGACTGGCTTTGCTCCTTGGACCTAAAGAATGCTTACACACTCATCCTAATCCATCCCTCCACAGGCAGTACCTAAGGTTTGTGGTGGGAGAAGGGCACTACCAATACGGGTGCTGCCCTTCGGATTGGCCTTCTCACCAAGGGTGTTTACCAAATGCTTAGCAGTGGTCGCAGCCCACCTCTGTCTACAACGGGCCTTCGTCTTCCCTTACCTGGACGACTGGCTCATAAGAGGCAGCATGGCCACAGAGGCACACCAGGCCACAGGGCGCACTATCCTCTTACTGCAGCACCTGGGGTTCACCATCAAACACCCCAAGTCTCACCTGACCCCAGCCCAAAGCCTGGAATTCATAGGGGCTCAGCTAGACACTCAGCAGGCCATGGCCTTTATCCCCAGAGAGAGGACAGAGCACCTCAAGGAGCTAGCAGCTCAAGTGCAGTGCTTGCAATCGGTCCTGGCTCACCTCCTCCTTCGCCTGCTGGGCCACATGACCTCCATAGTCCACATAACTCCACTAGCCCGCTTACACATGCGGGCAGCTCAGTGGTGCCTACGCTCTCAGTGGACCTAAGTCACTAGCAGACTGTGGGACAGGGCCAGAGTAACCCACCAGCTAGCAGAGTCCCGCAATTGGTGGCAGCACTCCTGCCACCTCCAGGCCGGGATGCCCTTCCAGACATCCTCCCCACAGAGTCCTGACCTCAGACGCCTCACTCCTCGGTTGGGGCGCCCATTGTGAGGATCTTCACACACAAGGCTACTGGTCCCAGGCGGAATCCTAGCTAGAGATCAATCTCCTGAAACTCAGGGTGATCTTCCTGGCCTTTCGGGCTTTCCGCCATTGGTTGTGGCACCAGACGGTACTGTTCCAGACAGACAATGGGGTCGCAGTGTTCTATATCAACAAGTAAGGAGGCATGGGGTCTTATTCCCTCTGCCAGGAGGAGGTAGCCCTCTGCTCCTATGCAGCTAGCAATGGCATGCTTCTCCAGGTAGTCTAAATCTCGGGCCCTAGCTGGCAGGCTGAGCAGAGTCCTTCAGCCACACGAGTGACGCCTGAACCCCAGAGTAGCATCTTAGCTCTTCCGTCTCTGGGGCCTGCCCTTGATGGACCTCTTTGCCAGCCCGGGCAACATGCAGCTGTCCCACCTTTGCTTACAGCAACCCCACCCATTGAGAGTAGCGGTGGATGCATTCTTAAAACCAATGGACAGAAGGCCTCCTCTATGCCTTCCCGCCGACCCCACTGGTCGCCAGGACCCTCTTCAAGGTCCAATGCGAGGGAGCATCACTGATATTAATCACCCCCAGATGGCCCAGGCAGCTCTGGTTCTCACTACTGTTCAAACTGTCGGCAGCACTCCCGGTCCCATTGGGCCATGCACTGGACCCTTCTGTCTCAGGAGGAGGGCTCCCTCCTGCACCCCAAACTGTCCCTTTTCTTTATTCCTGGGGTCTCAACCTACCCTGATCCAAGGCTGACACAGCAGGTGATAGCTCACAGACATAAAAGGGCAGAAGGTGAGGTCTCCACTTGAGGTGGAATCCTCTAAATCAGTGGTTCCCAACCCAGTCCTCTGGTACCGCCAGGCCGGTCAGGTTTTCAAGATAGTCACAATGAATATGCATGAGATAGATCTTCATGCACTGCTTCCATTGTATGCAGATCTATCTCATGCATATTCATTGTGGATACCCTGAAAACCCAACTAAACTAGGGGTCCCAGAGGATTGGGTTGAGAACCACTGCTCTAAATCTACTATCACATAGGTCCTTCTGAAAGTGATCCACTTTATGATGGGGCTTTACTTAGCTACACCTCTAGGATGTTCCTGACAGACATGTGCCACAGATCAGGCAACCCAAACAAGACTTACTCTCAGGTGTGACCACAAGGAAAAGACTGTTATGTACTTAGCCATCTAGTTTCTTTCCAACTGCAAGAAAGATCTGGGAATGTCCAAAATGAGTATTGCACAGATATGCTGGCCTTGGCTGCAGGTGTTAGGGTCCCAGCATCATCAAATGGATCAACTCCAGCCCAAAACCTCTACCCACCTTTTGGAGGTGCTTCTTCTCTTGGCTCACATCTAAGGGCTGAAAGCTATTGGGGATGCTGCTTGCTATTAGGACACCCATCTCAGTACTCTACCCATTGGTGTAGCAACTTCCTTCAATAACTTGGCATCACCAGTGCGCTTTGAACCCTCATATGAATTGTTCCCCGTCCCTTCACAAAGAACAGTTACCCAAGACAGATGCAGCTTCATAAATTGTGCTTTTAAACAGCATTACAAGCAGACAGCATAGTATAAGCCATAGGCACTAGTTCCTGTAACTTTAGTGTTCTTTGAGAATGCAAATATTAGACAGGTGGCAGTTCTTTCAAACAGCATGGAAACATTCTCTCCTCCCCAAATCACTAAAGATCCTACCAATAGCAGAAGACGACTAGATGATATATAAGCATTGCACAAGAATGTGCAGAAGAGCCAGGTTCCACCCTTTCCTTTTATCTTCTCAGGTACACCTCAGGTGTTATGAAAAAAGACCAACCTGGCCCTGGCTATGCAGCCACAGAAGCCAAATATTGTGAAAACACACGTGACGATATTCAAAAGCACTTATCTAGTCAGCAGCACCTGCTAACAGGATACGTGTCGGCCAGCGTGATACTCAGTAATGCTGAATATTTCCATTGCCCACCTTGGCACTGTCTAGATCAGGGGTCTCCAACGCCTGTCCTGGAAGGCTGCAAACCAGTCAGATTTTCAGGATATCCCTAATGAATAAGCATGAGATAAATTTGAATACAGTAGGGTGGCTTATGCAAATATATCTCATGCATATTCATTAGGACATCCTGAAAACCTGACTGGTTTGCGGCCCTCCAGGACTGGCGTTGGAGACCCCTGATCTAAATAGTGCTGGGGGAGTCCATCGTCAGAGCTGGAGTTAGCTGGTTAGCGGTGATATTCAAACTGCTAACTGAATATCAAACCACGTAAGGTTAGACTGAAATAAAAGGAATCATAATTTTATGCAGTTTTTGCTGTCAGCTGCTATCTGGATAGCACCTTTAGTTAGCAGCAAAACTGGATATTCAGCATGAGGATTTCCAGTTTTGTTTTTAAATGCCACAGCCGGTATGTAAGAAAACACTGATTGCAGAGTTTAGATATTGGGCCCACTGTGTACAGAGCTGACTGCTCACTTGACATACCAAGTGTCAAAGCAACTGCTCCAGCCTGTGCTGGACCCCATCCTTTGCTCACACTTGATAAGACAATGACAAAAGGATATTTTTAACTGCCAGTCCCTGCTTGCATTGGGGTCAAACCAGCATGGAAGTAAGCAGACCTAAAATACAGGCCTGCTTGCAAACGTACAACTTAGAGGATACAGCTGTAGGTTAGGACTGCAACATGCTGCTATGAAGGTCCCACCCCATAGATGTTGAACATGGTGCACATAGTAGCATCAGTAAAGCTAACACACACCAAAGGCAGTCAAATAGTTTGTACAGATATACACCCAGAGGGGCATTTGAGGGAGGAAGTCTCAAAATCAGCCTGTTGAGGATAGGCTTGAAATATTACCTTATAAAATAGGAACTGTGAGACTCTACAAAGCCAGCTTCTCTGTAGTTCCATCCTGATGCTTGAATCACCATTGCTGCTTGTTGACTCTTTCAGTGCCTTAGAAGACATCACCAACCAGAAAAGCAGAGAGCTGCCCAAAAGGCTAAACCTGGACTTTTAGGGCATCAGACACTTAGAGGATGATTTTATAAGGAGGCCGTGGAAATATCCCTGGCCTATGTGCACAAGTCCATGATTTTCCCAGACTTCCGCACATGCATGGGCACTTCTGTGTGTGCTTCGGTCAGGTGGCATTCTGAAAGTGCCCTCTGTGCTGATCTGGACTTGGGGTGTATATGGGAGCATGGCGTGGATGGAATGTAGGCGCAGCCTCATCGTATAGTATATGATGGCAGATAAAGACCGGTATGGTCCATCTAGTCTGCCCAGCAAGGCGGCAAGAATAGGTGCACCTGCCGCTCCATGCAGGTCACTTCTCCCCATGCCTTGTTTAGGGGTGTACCCACCGCTCCGTGTAGGTCACGCCTATTTACTGAGATATAAGAGATAGTTACATTTGTTTTGATTTTATCCTATTGCTGTAAAGGGATCCATTGTGTCTGTCCCATGCTATGTTGAATTCTGTCACTGTATTTGCCCCCACCACTTCCATCAGGAGGACATTCCAAGCATCCACCACCCTTTCAGTGAAAAAGTATTTCCTGACATTGCCTTTCAGTTTACCCCCTTGCAGCTTCATGTTATGCCCTCTAGTTTTACACCTTCCCTGTCTTTGGAAGAGGTTTGTTTGTTCATTAATACTCTTTAAGTATTTAAAGGTCTGAATCATATCTCCCCTATCCCCCCTCTCCTCCAGAGTGTACATATTTAGGTCTTCAAGTCTCTTCTCATAAGTCTTCTGACACAGGCTCCAAATCATTTTGGTCGTCTTCCTCTGAACTATTTCCAGCCTTTTCATGTCCTTTGCGAGATACGGTCTCCAAAACTGAACACAATATTTCAAGTGAGTCTTCACCAGCGACTTGTACAGTGACATTAGTTCCTCCTCCATTCTGCTGGTAATTCCTCTCTGTATGCAACCCAGGATCCTTCTGGCTTTTGGTGCTAATACATTCATCCTCGAGGGACGAATGTACGTTACAGAATACGATGACGTTTGTGCATCCCTGGGCTAATCTAGCTACAGTATGTCTGCTCTAAGGCAAGTGTAACTGAAGAGCCTAGTGTTTGGCACATCGGTACAGAGCTATTTATAAAGTAAGGCATGCGCGTGCCTCACTTTATGAAATAGGACACCTGCGCACGAGTGGAGACATAGCTACATGGGGGGAGAGGGTCAAAATTACCCTTTCAGAGCTAGCATGGGGGTCTAGTATCCAGAGGTTCACATCATTTGCCCTTACTTTTATGGACTAGCCCACGGACTAGCTTAAGTTAACCTTATGGTTGACGAGATTAGCCCAGCTGGCTCTTTTGAAAATGTGGGTGACTCTGTATTTAAGAAGGAGCAGTGCTCCAGAATGAAGGATGTGCATGTGTTGGTGAACTGAATGAATTATAGAAGCAAGGTGTGCATGTGCCATTTCATTGTAGAAGAGGATTATGATGGAGCAGGACTTTGACAGAATTTTGTTGGCAGGGATGCTTACCCTGGAAGATGTACACTGGAGCAGCACTTGGATGGAATTCTTTTGGGGGAGTGGGGGATGCAAAGTGCATGACTCTATTTCATTGGAGATCTCCCTTCTTCTTCATGCTGACCCTCCTCCCCATTTAAAGTGACATCTCTTTAAGAAAATGTTTTGTGTATTTTGGCACTTTACCAATGTGTACTGCTGACTTCTTTCTTAGATGAATTAGGAATTTTTAGCACATTGTACTAAGTAAAATGTGGGGCAATGTGGTGGCTGCCTTTATGGCACATTATAGGCAACCATTAACAGGAACCCACATAAAGTGTACTGCAGGGCCAGTGCTAGGATTCTCCGTGGACAAGTAGGAATGAAGTCCTCACGTATGGGTGATGTCACTGACTGAGCGCCGCATGGGAACGTTCCCCAGCTTCCATTGGAAGCTTTTGGGAGGCTGTACAGTGTATGCTTGCCTGCCTTCCCTGCTTGCCATGGCGCCATCTTCTCCAGTCTTCTTTTTTCCGTGGAGCCCTTAGGATGTATCCTGCATTAGTTGAAAATATTTTTCTCTCTTTTCACACCTTTCTGTGAGTTCTCTTCTATTTTACCGCCTGTCGGCTGTTAAGTTGACTCCAGTCAACTATTGCTTTTTGCTTTTTTCTTTCTTTTCTGTGTTTTTCCCTACCAGGCCCTTTTCTCACTGTCAGCAGAATCAAGGCCTTCGACCTTGCCAATGCAGTCTTCCCAGGTATATCTAAACTAGTGAGTGGCTTCAAGAAGTACACTAAATGTGGCCATACAATTTTGGTCACCGACAGGTTCAGTTGGTGCTTGTAGTGCCTTGGGCACAATCACCAGCCCGCTTTCTGCAACCTTTGCCTGCAAGTGATGGGGAGCGGCCTGAATGGCTGGAAAAAGCAGGAGTCCCTCTTCAGAACGTTGGATTCAACATCCTCAGCTCCAGCTTTGGCGATCCGTCAAGGGGTTCTGTCAAGGAATCAACCATGAGCAATGCCTGGGTGCACTTGGAACAGAGGGGCCATGGCATTGAGCGGAGACCCTCCATCGATATCTGACTGGGATTGAGGAAAGACCTGACATTGATCTGTCGTCTCAAAGGGAACACCGAGCACCTGGACAAGCCCTGCATGCATTAGCACCAAAGCCCTTCCCAGCACGATGCTGGGAGAAATTAATCTCTGTAGCCCCAGAGGGCTGCCAAATGTCTCCCGATGAGCCCATCACCATGGAGTCCCCATCGGAGGTATCGGTAGCAGTGGCCGACGTTGTAATTCCGGTCCTGGCCTCCTCTGAGGGGTGGTACTGGAGGAATGCCTTAGAGCCCTTGAGACGCATATAGCAGCAGTCCTGGCCTTTGTGGCATGTGGGCCTTTCAGTGCCTTCAGTGTCATCACTGCACTCCATCCTAGCCATCCTGAAGACCCGTGCACTGCCTATCGAGGTAGGTGCATTAGGTGGGAGATCAGGATCGATGTCAGTTCCCACAGCTATCTCTCTGTCCAGCATTTTGGGGTCCAATGTCCTGGGACACTCGTGTTCCTTCTCGGGGCACCACAAGTCCCACCAATGCCCACCTTCTCTGCATAAGCAGAGCAGGTGGCGGAAGGAGGCTTGACACTACTTCGATTTCCTCTTGGAGTCCGAATCCAAGGGTTGGGAAACTGAGAAGGACTCGGCTGTATCGGACAGGAGGTCCCCAGACCTTCTTTCTGATCTGTTCCCTCCGTATGAGTGGCGCAAATCATCCCCATAAGCCATGTCCTTTGGGGACTTTGTGGGGGACATGGCCAAGGCCATACCCTTCTCCTTGGAATCGGAGGACAAGCTGAGAGCAGAGGAGCTTGAGCCCGTCCAGTACCCCTCGGCCCCCAAGGAGGCAGTGACAGTGCCGGTGCACCACATCTTGCAAAGGTTGTTGCTATATCTGTGGGAGAATCCTCTCATGTACCGGCTCCAGAAGGCCCCAGACTTTGAGAAACCCCATTTACCCCACATCTCTATTGTGGTAGAATCAGCCGTGAAGCGAGTGAAGAGTAGCAAGACCTGCTTCTTGGTGCTCCCCAGCAGAGAGGGTAGAACCTTGCACTCCTTCGAGAGAAGATCCTACCAAAGTTCCCTGCTGGTGGCCAGATCCTTTCCTACCAGCTGTATACAAGTATGTTCCTGAAGGATGTAATGCTGGACCTGGCGGACTCCTTCCAGATCCTGATAGGCCACGGCAAGGATTGCTCCAAGTACATGGTGCAAGCCTTTGAGTCCACCAGCAGAGTGGCGGCGGTGGGCATCGGTGCTTGGTGGCTGACCTGACTCCAGCCCTTCAATCTGGAGCAGTGGGTCCAGGACAAACTGGCCAATGTCCCCTGCCAAGGGGAGAACCTCTTTGGCAAGCTGGTTGAGGAAAAGGTGGGAGAACTCGAAAAGGAGCACTAACATTCTCCAGGCTCTCGAGGAAGACCAGGGACCCCTCATGCAAAACGTACCAGGGCAAGAAGACCTTCTACTCATGTCCAGCTGGTACTACATGGGCCCCCTGAGTGTCCAACCTAAGGCGCAAGGCCCCCTGCCAGCAGCAGAGGGAGAAGCCTCAAAAGGCCCAGCAAGTCCCACAACCCAAACCAGGGGTGGGCTTTTGACTGGTTCCTCAGGAGCATAGCCAATTGACTGTTGCCCATTGGGGTTTCCTCGCAGGTAGGGAGGCGGCTCGTCCACTTAGCCGACCAGTGGCCCCTTATTACCTTGGATTTATTTATTTTATTTATTTATTTAAACATTTTTATATACCACCCCTTCCATCGATCAGGGGCGGTTTACATTGAACAATATTTCAAACTCAAAACTTGGTTACAGAGAACTTGTCAAACTATAATACAGTGATAAAATAAAACTATTTACATATCAACTGGGTACCTATACATAGGTTTTCTGAATGCAGAGTTAGAACTATTTACATATCTGTAGACAGAAACAGGTCATGTAGGAGTGTTTCTGTTGGGAGGAGGGAGTCGGTGGTGGGAGGTGATGGTTATGGAGGTAGTGGCAGAGGAAGAGTTGTAGTATTCTGTAAAGAGGAGGGTTTTTAATTCTTTGCGAAAGGACTTTAGGTCCTTTGTTGATCTAATAAGGTCAGGGAGGGAGTTCCAGAGGGTGGGAGCTGAATACCTGAATGCCCTATTGCTGGTGGTTTGTCTAGTTCTTCGTATGGATGAGGGAATGGCTAGAAGGTCTTTTGTACTTTCTCTTCTGATTCTGTTGTCAGCTTGTGTATGGATAAGGGTGGAAAGGTGTAAGTTTTGGTCAGTTATTCTTCTGTAGGTCCTGGGTTCATTTCACTTCACAGAGGCAGGAGGGCTTGTAATAAGACAACCAAACAGGTGTGGCTTGGAGAAAGATTTTTATGTAGAAATAGGCTTATTACATAGGTATTTAACAGAGGTATATAGTGATTGTTGCAGAGCTGTTTCAATGTGCATCAATGAATCTGTGTGTGCATGTGTGTGTGAGAGAGAGAGAGAGAGAGAGAGAGAGAACATGTGGGTCAGGGCCTCATGGTAGGCCAGAACATGTGGATCAGAGCCTCATGGTAGTGTTTTAACCTGTCCGATGAAGGAGGGAGAGAGAGAGAAGCAGGAAGTGTGTCTGTCCTTTATAGTGCCTCTCCAGCACTTCCCCTTGAGGTCTGCTATTGTCTTTGGCCACTCCCTTTGAGGTCTGCCCTTCTTGATTTAGCAAGGATGGGCTGCAGACAGGTCCTAGAGATTGACATCACCAGGGGGTCAGAGTTTAAGTTTGGAGACTGAATTCACCAGAGTCCACAGCTGCATGAAATGTATGCTGACATCTCCCACACCTTTTTTATTTTTCTTTATTAATTGTGGCTGGAAATGGTGGAAGCAGACCTGTGGTACCTGTCCCAGCTGCCATTACCTGATAGTAGGCAGCTTGTCTAATACCTCCTGTATTAAATACCTTGCTATGTCTAGCAGGTCCCCTGTCCTGCACAGTACTGTCTCTAGTACTGTCTCTAGTGTTCTAAAGTTAAACAAGTCTCCTTATGAGTCCAAACCTCGTGTCTTAGGTAGAGCAGCCACTACTGGGGTGGGGGGGGGGGGGGGAACCCAATATGCCACTTCTGTGCCCGTCTTAGAGAGAGTGAACAGTGCATAAGGTCTGCAGGAATTTTTAAGGAGGCTAAAACCAAAAGGTACCAGGATGCTATGAGTGAGGATAGGAAGCAATACTAGACTGCAGCTGACTCTGGTATTCAGTGTAATAGGAAATGCCAAATTAGCCAAATTAGCAGGCCAAATTAGCCTGGATGTAGGGGTGGATGCTGGAGAAGTTCAGTGTAACTACCTTAAAATGTTGTTGTTCTGTATGACATGCGCTGCAAGGAAATGTACATTTTTTTCATCTTACAGCACAGGAAAATTACGATAATGCATAGCAGTATTTGTACAGCAGTTAAAATAATAATAGGGTGAATAAAAACATTAAAGACATGATCAGCAGTAGGTGAGTAACCAAATAACAATTCCCACACAGACACATGAACATCTTGTAGCAAGTGTCCAACAATTTGTTGAATGTGTCCATTCTCATAAGCGATGGTGTGATTCACTTCAGTGGATGTTGTTTTAAGGTGATCAATATAGGCATGGAGTTCTGTAAAGTTGAGCAGTTTATTATTGAGCAGTGTCTCTTCTCCCATGCCAAGTGGTAATGGATGCACAGCATATGAGATAAAGTCTGGAATGTCCATAGAGTCATTGGTAACCAGCAGTGTGGAATAAGTTGTCCCATTAATGGTGAGGGAGACCAGTGGTGTATGACTGCACCAGGTATTGTTTGGTAAATAGTTTGAACTGTACAACAAAGTGTTCTTGGGAAGGCGAATGTCATGCATTCTGGGAGCAATCGAAAAAGAAACATTCTGGGGAAAGAGCAGATGAAAACAAAAGTGTCCAGCTCCAAGGTAATACAAACTGTGTGAGGTAGTCAGGGAATATGAGAGCTTAACAGTCAGGGAGCAAGAGGAAGAATTGTTCCAGCAGGAGGTGTCAGCCTCTTTAAACTGGTGAGGTTGACACTTGAACTGAAATGTAGTCTGCTCGCACAAACTGGGGTCCATCGGCTTGAATGAAGTCCAGGTGTCATCCAGTGGCTGCACCCATGTGAGATGGTCCACAGGATACAAAAGCATATTATCAAACTGCACCCCAATATTAACCACAGGATAAATAACTGTGTGTTGTCCTGACCATGGGATTAAAGTACAGATAGAAGAGCTTTGTGGTGAACAAATGGGAACACTAACTGTCCACCAATCAAGGTGAACTATAGCAAATTCAGGTATTTTGGTACTAGCCATATGAATGAGAGATGGTGGCCAGTTCTAACTTAGCAGTGATCAGATAGGAGGGGGAGATGTTATGGTATAGTTTGAATGTTGGGACTATCATCTTGTATTTTACCCTTGATGCAATGGGTAGCCAATGGAGGTTATAAAGTATTGGGGTGATGTGGTCTGTAAGGTTTGCTCTGGAGATTATTCTGGCAGTCACATTTTGTGCAAGTTGAAGTGTATGGAGGGTCTTTTTAGGAAGTCCTTCTTGAACGCTGTTACAGTAGTCCAAGTGGGGAGTAATTAGGGCTTGGACTACTGAGCTGAAGTCATGTGTTTCTAATATTGGCTTAAAATGTTGTACCATCTTTAGTTTAAAGAATATTGTCCTGGCAGTGTGTTTGACTTGTGCAGACATGCTGAGAGCTCTGTCTATAGGTTGCTGCAGTTTGTCCAGCATGGATACCAACACCTGACCCAGTTGCCTCCTCCTATCGCCCAGGGGGAGTATTCCATGGACTTGCTGCACTGAAGGCTGTTGCAGGTGGAGGTCTCAACTCTTCTGGCCAGCCTTGCCATTGAGCCCGTCCCACCGGCTCAGGTCAGAAGGGGCTTCTACTCCAGGTACTTCCTGGTTCTCAAAAAGATGAGAGGGTTCAGGCCCATCCAAGTCACAGAAAACACCTCAGGTTTGTGCTGGGAAATCAGTATTATCAGTACTGGGTGCTCCCCTTCAGGCTGGCTTCAGTACCCCAAGTCTTCACAAAATGTCTCACAGTAGTGGCCACCTACCTCCAGACCATGGGGGTCTTCATCTTCCCCTATCTGGATGATTGGCTCATCAAGGGTCCCACAATGGATGCTGTCCGGCAGTCCACCCATCTAGCCATACAGGTTCTCGAGTAGTTGGGGGTTCATCATCAACCCTCCCACCTCCTTGTGGAGTTGCTTGGCTACTGATTTGATATTTGATTGGAGAAGATGGTGCTGCGGCAAGCGGGGAAGGCAAATCTGCATGCATGGTGCAGCCTCCCAAAAGCTTCCAATGGAAGCTGGGGAGCATTCCCACACGGGGTTCCATCAGTGATGTCACCTACACATGAGGACTTAATCCTGCTGTCCACGGAGAACACCTGCTACAGGTGAGTAAGTACGCTTTTCTGGCACCACTCTGCAACCTATAAATTGGCGCCTTACTCTTATTGGTCGATGACCTCTGACTGCACCCAAAATGCTTTTTTTGATAACACCTTAGGTTTTTTGGGTTTTTTTTTTTTTTTTTTCAAGAAATTTATTACAATCCATGACATCAGGAAAAGAAAACAATACAATTACAAATCTACAATTTCCAAAAAACTATCATGTCTAGAGGAGACTGATACTACTAAACAAAGAAAATTTGCACATCCACCCATTTTATTTTTAACTATTCCCCCCAGCATTACAGTATAAATAGATAACGCCTTAGTTTTTAATGCTTCTTGCATGTATTGTTGTTTTAGTTTCCTCATTTTTTTTTATTTTGCATTTTTCTGTATTTTGGCGCTTCCCTGCCATGCTTACTTTGCTTACCATGTTGCACCGGCCCTGGTATACTGCATTCCTCCTCTTGTGTGCGAGTGCTGTCTGCAGTATTTCCAAGCAGGAATATCCCAAAGAAGTAGGAGTCTGGCTGATGTACAGAGAGAAGACTCACGGATCTTTGTTATGGATTGTCTGAACAAGAAGACTGAGAGGATGCTCCCCACGACCTGGTTTGAATTTGATTTAAAGGCACAATGAACTGGGGCGGCAGCCAGTACTAGTCACAATGAGCCTTTTATACTTGAAATGAAACAGTCTAATTGCGGCAGTCTGAAAGAATGTTTTGAACAGATGGTCTTGTTATTATCTTAATTTTGTTTTTAATAACATTTAATGATGTTTTAATGATGCCTTGCATATTAAAACTTTTTTTTTCTTGCAGTTTTGCTTTTAAATGGGATGTAACATAAGTAGAGCATGGTTATGCCGTACTGCAGAGACTAAAATGTATTCCCCGGTTTGAGTGATTGCGCCACTCAGCAGGATGTGCCGCAGCTGTTTCTTAATGTTAACTGTTTTGGCTGCTGCAACACAGAGAGGTGTAGGAGAAAGGCTTGTAAGAGGTTTTCAGATCCCTGTCAAAGCTTGGGATTAAAAATAAAATTAGCGTATGCTGCCACTGCAAATGAAATTTCCATGGCCATTAGGCTCGAATCTCCTGTTTTGCCGTTAAATGTTTCTTGCATTGCGGCAGAAAGATTGATGCAGAAGGGCTAGCCCATGCTGCTCAGAGAGTTCCCAGTGAGCTGTAGCTGAATCTCTGTGTATCCACATTTTAGCAGCCTGTACCCAGACTCCTTTAGTCAAGTGACAGTAGCCTGTGAAAAGCAGGCTGAGATTACTGAGTGATATTGCAGAGTTCTCTGCACACGGCCTTGCTGTAAGCCGCAGTGATGACCATGGAAATTGTTGAAGAAAACCACATCATATTCTTGTAAATAAGTAAATACATGTTTTGAAAATGTACACGTCTTGAAATAATTATTATTAACCGTTAATTTTATGGATATTTGCAGAAGGAGCTGTGAAAGGTGGTGATCCTGATGATGTATTCGGTAAGTGTAAATGCAGTATTTATTCAGACACATGCTATGGGATATGTTTACTAAGCTGCAGTAGCTGTTCATGCGGTATTGAGCACGCACTAACCAGCATGTGTGGGGCCATGCTAACAGCTAGCACGCCTGCTAAACAGACAGTGCAGGGTTAATTCCATGCTCTCTGCCTATTGCACAACAGGAATAGAAACATGCAGGGGGGAGGCAGAGGGTGGGTGTGACTGCACATCAGCGCAGTGCGGAGGTTGGCAATGGGTGGGTGTTAACTTGCTATTGCCACCTGCACATATTAGGGACCAATGTGTACCCCCCCCCCTCAAATAGGCAGCACTACTGCTGCACGTACTGTGTGTTTCTTTTTACTCTAAACGTGCAGTACCTGCAAACCCTAATGCTCTTTATTAAGGCCGCCTCTGTGTGTAGTCCGTAGTATGATCACCTATTGAACTTTACTGACTTAATTCAAGGATGTGTCCTATTAACATTTTAATAGTACAGTTACAAACATTCTAAAGCTACATTGATATGAAGATGTCTTCAAAGAAATGTACCAGTGGAGTGGAGGAGTGGCCTAGTGGTTGGGGCAAGGTACTTCAGGCCGGAAGGTCGAGGGTTCAAATCCCACTAGAGGACAGCAACCTTGGGCCGGAAGGACTGGGGTTTCTAGTCCCACAGGTGCTCCTTGTGGTCTTGGGCAAGCCACTTAACCCTCCATAGCCCATGTTCCCTGTAAAATAGTTATCTCCAAGTTATAATGCCCTGTTCAATGTAATTTCAGTTTGTTCAATGTAAACCGCACTGATGCAGAATAGCGCGGTATATTAAGAGAATGTAAATAAATAAATAAAATGCAACTTCTGAAGTGATGCAGAAGTTCTTTGCCTTCAGAATGCTGGCCTTTCTAAGCAGATAACCTTAAGCTGTACAAGTTGATATATGGCCAAAAATGACCTAAAGTGGAATGAGTAGTTGTTTGCTAGTCGTGGGTTGAAAGTTATCTAGATCACAGCCAGTGATCTGATTTACCCTGGATGTTTTGGCTGAATGTATGCATTAAGATATGGCGAACTTATCCGTATATATTTTATGTGGTTGCTGCACCAATAGATATGAATGTTAGGTGTAAATTTTGTGACATGAAAAACAACAATTCTTATTTAACCACAGAAAAAGTAGGTCTCTTTGTTGTCATGTACTTTCACTTTGGAAACTGGTGCAAAATCCTGGTGTAAAGACTTCTTAGAAACCTCAAAGACATGAAAAAGTTGCTCCATTCACCTTGATTAAGTTCTGTAATTAGTTTATATTCATAATCCTAAGAATAACAGAGTTCATTTTCTCTTTTACCCTTGGAAGCTACCATATACTGTACAAGACAGGGAGCATTTGTCAAGATCACTGCCTCAGAAACTTCATGATCACAATATGTAAAGGGAACTTCAAATGTATCTAAGAAAATTGGAAATTATCAAATACATTCAAACATAAAGATATCAGTTTACAGCAGTGGGGCCACAATATAACTTTAAATGAATAAGAAATCTACTTAAGTTATATAGATTTTCAGCTTCAGAAAACAGGGAAGTGTCCTCGCTGAACTTAAGAACTGCCATTTGGGTCAGACCAAAGGTGTCCTAGTTCCAACAGTGACCAGTCCAGGTCACAAGTACCTGATGTATCCAAAAAGTAGCCAGTTCCATGCTGCTTATCCCTAGAGATAAACTGTGATTTTCTCTCAGGCTCCCGAAATAATAGTTTATGGACTTTTCTCCAGGAGTTCGTCCAAATCTTTTTTAAACCGGGCTACAAAACCTGCTTTTACTACATTCTCAAATTTCAAAGCTTCTATTTGTAACTTCATAGTCTGTCTCCAAGTTCTTGTACTTTTTGAAAGAGTAGACAATCGATTTGTGTTTCCTCGTTCCACTCGCCTCAGGATTTTATAGATCTCTGTCATATTTCTCCTCAGTCCTCTCTTCTCCAAGCTGAGGAGCCCTAACCTCTTTAGCCTTTCCTCATTGGCGAGTCGTTTCGTCCCCTTTATCATTTTGGTCACCCTTCTCTGTACCTTTTCTAATGCTGCTAGATCTTGTTCGAGATAAGAGAACAGAATTGCACGTAATACTCAAGATGAGGTCATACCATGGAGCAGGGCCGTACCAAGACTGAAATGCGCCCTGTGCGACTTGCACATCGGGTGTGCGTCCCCCTCCTCCCACACCTCCATTTAGACACTTTATGGGGGTGCGGGAGGGGAGCGCACGCCCGATCTGCAAGTTGCCGGCACGCTAAGCAGGTCTGGTCCCTCCCGGAGAGACCAGACCTGCTTAGCGTGCCGGCGCGAAGACTTAAGGGGCGCATTTCGTCTCTTTGCTGCTGCCTGCCGCTGAAAAAGTAGCGGCAGCAGGCAACGGCAGAGAGCCGAAATGCGCCCTTTTAAGTCTTTGCTCCCTGTGCGGCTGCACCGCTCAAACAGGGCTTGGTACAATCCTGCCATGGAGCAATACAGAGGCATTATGATATTCTTTGTTTTATTCTCTGTTTCTTTCCTAATGATTCCTAACATTCTGTTTGCATTTTTGATGGCCACCTGAAAATATAGGTTAACTTTAAATGGATTTCTCATCCGTTTTAAGGTAATCCCTGATATTTGCCCATTGCCATTTACATATACTACTATTGTTTCTTGTAAACCGCTTTGACTTGGAGAAAAGCGGTACAGAAAATTAGTCAAATAAATAAATAATTCACCATTGAATGTATAACTTCTTTGCCTGCCCTTGCTCCAACCACACCCCTTGATTGCACTTATATCTTCTATTGTTGTACATAGTTATATTAATTTTTATTCTGTTAATTGTTTTATTATGTCTACACAGATATTTAATGTTACATGTAATGCATATATGTTATAATGCTAGTTTTGAGTTAATTGTAAACCGCCTTTATTTATGAAAGGCGGTATAAAAGCGCACATAAATAAATAAATACATCTTTGATTGTTTTGAATTAAAACTGCTAAAGGTTCTGTGTGCATCTGGCTTGGATTTTTTTTTTAAACATTTATACTATTTATCCCATTGTTGACCACATACGTGCTTGTGAATATCGACCAGAAGGGGATTCATAGGTGCATTGGTTTCCTTAATATTGCCAGATTTTGAGGCTGATATACAGAAAAGTGGAAACTTCATATGGGAAAAAAATGCATAAACCCCCAAATTCCAAAGTTTTCTTATGTTTTATCCCATAAAACCCGGTTTTGTGGAAGGTTTCCCAAAATTTGACATTTCTAATGGTAAATGTTTAGGCATACTTTGTCATGCACAAAAGTTTGTTTAACTTTAAAATTAATGATCTCTTACGATACCAACAAATGCAAAGCTGCACACAAATTTTGAAATTTCACAATGTGGCATGAAAAAAATCTTCATGTGCACAAGTTTTCAGAGAAGAGATCACTACACCTTGTTGAGGCATGGTTATCTTTTTCTGCCAGACCTCATAGTAAAATTTCAAGTGGAAATTTGCAATGGAGCTCATTTGCATCCATCTCAAATCTGCTTACCCATAAGAAATCCTGAGGGTTAGTGAATCAGCCTAGTGGTCGAACTTTTACTGTAAATTCTACTTTATCTCCAGGAACAAGCAGGAATGTAGTCTTCACATATGGGTATCGTCGGGTCCGACGGAGCCTACGCGGGAACACTCCCCAGCGTCCAATAGGAACGCTTTTGGGAGCATCCCTCAGCACATGTGCACTGCTTTCCTGCCTTTCCAACTGTCCCTCTTCAGTTCTTCGTTTTCCGCGGAGCCGACAGGACACATATCCTGTCACCGCAGAAAATATATTCTTTAAAATTGTTTTTTTTTTTTTTTTTTTTTTTGCAGGGGGGCGGAGCCTGATGTCCAGCGGGTTAGACGCTGCGCGCTGAAGCTCCCGAGGGGCCTACTCAGAATCCTGACTTAATATCTGCATAAACTTAATATTTTACTCCGAACTTACCGGGGTGCCTTGGGGGGAATGGCGGCCCACAAACCAGTGCACTTGGACTTCGGGTCTCCCTCTTCTTCACATGGAAAACGCTCCAAAACAGAGTTGTCTTCCCCACCAAAGATGGTTCCACTTCGGGTAAGCCCCGAGATGCAACAGGAGATTTTGGAGGAAATACGTGGTGTGAAGGAACTGGTACAGTCCAACGGAGAAGCGCTCCGAGCCATGCGAGAAGATTTCGGTATGCTTCAGGACCGGCTTGAAGGTCTTTCACTACGGCTGGACAACATGGCGGGAGTCCTTGATTCGCACGCGGTGCGCTTGGTGAATCTGGACAAGGCTGAGCGTCAGATACAGAATCTTCAAAAAGAGTTAGAGGATTGCAATAATCGAGCCCGTCGCAACAATGTAAGGCTCATAGGAGTACTAGAGGGGGCGGAAGCAGGAGATATCAGAGAATTTCTGGTCAAAACTCTCCCCTCCTTGCTGAAGACTACCTTTTGCAGAGATCTGGAAATTGACCGAGCATATCGTGCTCCTACTAACATCACACTCAATCGGACGACCCCCCGGCCCATTATCTTTAGTTTACTGAGATATCAGCAAGTTGAGCAAATTTTCAAAGCTGCCCGGGTGATACCACATCTCCAGTTTGAAGATCATAAAGTCTCTTTTTCCCCGACTTGGCAAAGCCCACAGTTGATCGGCGGAAGGGACTCCTTGCTTTTCGACCTAGATTACAACAGTTACAGGCTCGCTTTGGCCTCTTGTATCCAGCGAAGCTCAGAGTGACTCTCCATAACCAAACTAGAACCTTCGAAGATCCTGCTCTGCTAGCAACATTTTTAGATTCCAAAGAGGCTGACCAGATGCGCTAAGTCAACAACTCGGATGGACTCCGCTGGAACTGCCCGCCATTTTGAATGGCCCGATGCGCTGATCATTGCTTGGAATAGAGACTGCCTGGACTTTTCTTTCTTTTATATCTACCTCTCTTGGTCTCCTTCTCCTCCATGATGTGCACCGCGGTTGGATTCGGAGCACGCACAGCTATACCGGTTCTATGTTTCAATTTAGGCCTTCTCTGGGGTCTCACCCCGCAGACATCAGGTCGCCAGTAATTTCTGGGGTTTTGCTTCTTCTCTAAGGCACTTCGGTGCTTCTACTGTTATATAGGGCGCTTCATGATTTTTCATTGGCTTATTTTCTATCATATCGTGTGTACAGTCATTTATAGTTGATATGAGGGACATTGCGCAACTCGGTGCGCCATCATGTTTCTTTCTCAGAATGTTTGACTTTGTTGTATGGCCTTATGTAAGCTTTTGTCACTGAACGTAAGTGGCATTAATAGTCCTAGCAAAAGAATGACCATCCTTAGTTACTCTACTCATGACCATACTGATTTAGTGTTTTTTCAGGAAACCCATTTCACCTCCGTTGAATCACTGAAACTTACTGCTAAACCTTATATGGTGGCTGCCTACTCTCCCGCCGTTTCCAAGCGGTGTGGGGTAGCCATCTTGGTTGAGAAATCTTTGCCAACTACTGTAATGGATACTAGCTCTGATGGGGAGGGTAGCTGGGCCTGTGTATATTTTAAGGTTGGAGATAGTGAATTTACGTGTATTTGTATATATGCTCCGAATGTGGATGACCCTGTTACTGTTACTCGGCGGTGACTTCCATCAAGTGTTTGATCCTTTCATAGCTAGACTGTCGCCTAGAACGAGTGGTCCGCCCAAGAGTCTTTACACTCTGCCAGCTCTGATGACAGATTTTGTGTGAGTAGATATATGAAGCTGTTTCACCCCTCTGACTTAGAGCTCACCTTTTCTCAGCCCCCCTATCACTCACAATCTCGATCAGATTTTTCCTTATCTCCTCAGTACTGCTATCCCAAGTGGACATATAATCCTGATAGGTTAGCCAATTGGAATGCCATCCAGAGCACTTGATGCTGGACACGCCATGTGGCCTTTTGTTCACTAAACTCCTGTTAAGTATGATTGTCCCGCATTACAGTATTACTGGAGTCGGGTCTGGGGTCGTCTTCATTCTCTTTAATATTTTCCGGAATCCCTCTCTTGGAAGATTGTGGGGCTCCGCTTGGTTGCGGGGCTCCCCTCTCTTCCTAAATTGGCTTACTTCCTTTTAGCCTTTATACTGGGCATTGCTATTTCTTATTTCCTTAATCACGAAATATTGGGAAAATAGCTCCTCTTTGAGCTCTAATGAATGGTGAATCATCTCTGTCTTTATTGTAAATATGCGCAAATACTTTGTATGTCAGCCTCTTCCGTTCAAACTATTCACTATTGGTCTGGCTAGAAGATGCTCAATGATTATGTTCAAACTATTCAATGCTCTCAGTTGACTGTTTGAATCTGTATTAATCTCTGTCCCACACTCATCTGGTATCATAGATTCTACTTCTGTTGTTTGATGTACAATAATTGTTGTATGTAAGCGCTTATATGATGATTCTTATCAGCTTAGAGAAGAAGCATTGGGGTGGGGGGTAATTGGGGTTGCTTTCTTTATTGTATGTGTGTATTTGTTTCTTTTGGTGTGTTGTTACTTTTGTTTGTTGTAAAATGAAAATAAAAGTTTAAAAAAAAAAAAATTGTTTTTTTGTGGTCGTGTCTGCCTCCGCACGACACCTACCGGTACCACCGGTTCTTTTTTCTTCTTTTAAAAAAAAATATATATATATATTTCTGAGCTGTCTTTTTGGTGCTAGGCGCCATTTTGGGCATTAGGGCCCTTTTTTTCCTAAAAGATGGAAAAACCAGCTAGTGGTTTTAAAAAATGTACTAAGTGTGGCGGTACCATCTCCGTCACCGACACCCATGACTGGTGTCTAAAATGTTTAGACCCTGACCATTCTCCATCTGAGTGTCTCTCTTGTATGGGGATGACTAAAAGAGGAAGACAGAACCGAACTGCAAAGCTCGGTACCATCTTTTCTTCGGATGCCAGGTCCACTGCATCGACATCTTCAAGATCCTCGTCTTCCTCCCATGGATCTCAGGTAACTAAACATAAGAGCCAGTCCTCAAAGGGTAGTTCTCCTTCAAAGCATCGAGATGCCATTGGCATTGCCCTTGAGGAAACTACTCCGGCAAAACAGCCCCAGCGGGAGGCTTCGGCCTCCAAAGCATCAATGGGGTTCCAGGATGTTCTCGAGGCTTCGACTTCGGCAGAACTACTGGTGCCATGCTCAGGGGTTCCGGCCGGTTTTACCGGTACCGATACCCAGGCATCGGCAGCATAGATAGACCAGAGATTCCTCGCTATCAAACGCAGTCTTGCAGCTCTCCTTACAGCTGCAGTACCTTTGACACCGCTACCGACGGTTCAACGGACACCGGTACCGATGCCGGTACCAGCACTGGTACAGATACCGGTACCAGCACCGACGGTACAGGCCCCGGTGGGAATTCTTCCCATGCCATATTTTTCTGGCATCAACAGATCGGTACCGGACCAACTCGGTACCGACTTCTGTCGATACCAAGATCGTGCTTTGCATGAACATCGGGATCAGAGATACTTCAAATCTTCCGATTCCTATGACTCTGATAATTCTGCCGGTACCAGAGTGTTTCTCCCGGAAGTCTCCTCCCCAACGCAGAATGTCTCCTCCAGAAAACATGTCTTTTCAGGATTTTATTCGTGATGTGGCCCAAGGCCTTTCAATCACGGTAGCTCCTGAAAAAGAACCTAGAGCAAAGAAATTGGAAATTCTCCAGTACCCTAAGGCTCCCAAGGAGGCAGCCACTCTGCCCATTCATGAAATTCTTCATGCTTTGATGCTCAGAATGTGGGAGACACCTTTGACCACATCTCCTCATTCTAGGAGACTCAATACCATGCATCGAGTTCCACCATGTCCTGGTTTTCAAAAGACTCAGCTGCCACACCATTAAATGGTAGTGGAGTCAGCCATGCGTAGGATAAAAAGCGCAAAAAGACATGCATCCGATCCTCCAGGTCGTGAATGCAGGACTCTTGACGCTTTTGGTCATCGAACATTTCAGGCATCCATGCTTTCAGCTAGGATCAGCTCATATATTTTATATATGGGAATGTTCCTCAAAGAGGTCACAGGAGATTGGATCTTATGAGCCCCCTTCTCCCTGATGACAAACAACAAGACTTCCTTACTCTTGTCAAGCATGCTCAAGACGTCTCCAAGTTTGTAAATTGTGCAGCCTTTGACTGCTTTGAATGCATCAGCAGAACCTCTGCTATTGCCATTGGTGCACGTCGGATTGGCTGGCTTCAGGCATCAGACTTGGAGATTTGGGTACAGGATAAATAGGGAAACATCCCTTGCACAGGAGAAAACCTCTTTGGCAAGAATTGGCAAGAAAAGGCTAATGAGATAGATGCTGACAATATCACTTTAGATAGATTGTCAAAATCTACAGCCACTCCAGCCAAAAAGAAACCCTATAAAAAAACCTTTTTCAGCAAAAAGAGGAAGTTTTATCCGTCTTATACCCAGCAAGGGCAAGCTCAGGGTCAAGTTGCCCAGAAAGGTCAGCAACAACAATCCAGACAAAAGAAGCCGAAAGGCCTTAGAACTCAACCAGCTCCACAGGCCCAGCCTCCTCAAGGGCTTTGACTCCTTCATAGAGAACTTAGCCTTCCTGCCTCTGAAAGGTCCAGAACCCGTAAACATTCCAGGCAGGTTGTGTCATTTTGCCAACAGATGGCACCAAATAACAGCAGAAAATTGGACTCTGTCCATTGTGGGAGAGGGGTATAAGCTTCATTTTCAGAGTATGCCCCCTCCTACAATCGTAAGACAGTTCAATTCCCAAACCTCTACAGACAATCTACTGGATCGAGAGGTCGCAACACTCCTCACTCAAGGAGCAATAGAGGAGGTGCCCATTCTTCAACAGGGTACAGGGTTCTACTCCCCCTATTTTCTTATTCCAAAGAAAACAGGAGGACACAGACCCATTCTAGACCTCAGAGAATTGAACAAATATCTTTTCTGAGAAAAGTTCAAAATGATTTCTCTGGGAACTCTTCTGCCATACCTTCAAAGTCAGGATTGACTTTGTTCTCTAGACCTAAAGGATGCATATATTCACATTCTGATCCATCCAGATCACAGGAAATTCTTACGATTCCTTTTCAGGGGAAACATTTCCAGTACAGGGTTCTTCCCTTTGGTCTGGCTTCTGCACCAAGAGTATTCACGAAATGCATGGCAGTAGTAGCTGCATTTCTGCGAACCCTAGGGATATTCGTCTTCCCTTACTTAGACGACTGGCTCATTCGAGCCCCCACGGTTCCAGAAGCCAGCTCTGCACTGTCTCGCACAATGTGAATCCTTCAATACTTGGGATTGGTCATAAACTTCCCAAAATCCCAACTTGCTCCGTCTCAGTCCCTGGAGTTCATAGGAGCTTGTTTAGATACCAGACAGTCAAGGGCTTTTCTCCCACAACCCCGCTGTCTTCGCATAGTGCAGCTAGCTTTTCAAGCAGCGTTGAAGTCCTCCCTAACTGCTCGAGAACTACTACAACTATTGGGACATATGGAATCCACGGTTCATGTGGTTCCCTATGCTCACCTTCATATGCGAGCAGCCCAGTGGACCCCATCCACACAGTAGACACAGGCCACAGGACATCTGTCGGACAAGATATCAAACTCACAATGACTGATTTTGTCCCTCCAATGTTGGCAATCACTGGAAAATCTTCTAGTGGGGGTCTCCTTTCCAGCAACCCCTATTCCACCCTAACAACAATGCATCACAGGTGGGATAGGGAGCACACCTGCATCATCTCTCTACCCAGGGTACCTGGACTCCACAGGAGGCTTGTCTTCACATAAACATCCTGGAACTCAGAGAAATCTATCTAGCTCTTCGAGTATTCCATGCCCAGCTCAGCTACAAGACAGTCCTAGTCCAAACGGACAATCAAGTAGCTATGTTCTATGTGAACAAGCAGAGGGGAACAGGCTCTCTGTCGTTATGCAACAAAGCTTTACGACTATGAGCCCTCGCCAGAGAGCATCAAATTCACCTTCTCGTGGTATATCTTCCAGGCATTCAAAACCTTTGGGCAGACAAACTCAGCCGAGTACGGCTGCCTCACGAATGGTCTCTACACCTAAACCAGGTGGCCAAAATATTTCAGATCTGGGGAACCCCAGACATAGACCTATTTGCAAGTGCACTGAATGCCAAACTTCCCCGGTTCTGTTCCAGAATTCCGGCTCAAAATTGCCAGGCAAGGGACGCCTTCCTTCTTCACTGAGGTCACGACTTCCTCTATGCCTTCCCACTCTTTCCCCTCATCCTCAAAACACTCTTCAAGCTTCAGAGAGACAGAGTTTGTATGATCCTCATAGCACCACGGTGGCCATGCCAAATGTGGCATCCCCTGCTTCTACATATCTCTCAAGCTGCACCTCTGGAGTTAGGCTATGCTCCAGATCTCCTCTCCTAAGAGAACGGGATGCAATGGCACCCGAATCCCCAGTCCCTGCATCTCAGGGCCTGGTTGCTGAAAGCTTAGACCTTCAGGATCTCAACCTTTCCCAACAGGTAAAGGATATCCTTCAGGCTTCTAGAAAACCTTCCACAAGACGCTCTTACGCCTTCAAGTGGAAATGTTTTACTATATGGTGTTCACAGAAGGGGTTAGACCCCCTTATGATACCTTTGGAATCGATACTAGAGTATCTACTTCATTTATCAAATTATGGTCTAAAGACCAATTCAGTAAGAGTTCATCTTAGTGCAATTGCAGCTTCCTATAAGCCTCTAAATGGACAACCAATTTCCTCTCATCCACTCATATCAAGATTTATGAGAGGTCTCTATTAACAAAGCCTCCCATCAGGCCACCACCGGTGGCATGGGATTTAAACCTAGTTCTCGGGCAGCTCATGAAACCGCCTTTTGAACCTTTAGCCACTACAACCCTAAAGCTTTTGTCCTGGAAGGTCATCTTCCTAATTGCAATCACCTCTGCTCGTCGCATTAGTGAATTGCAAACTTTAGTGGCTGATCCTCCTTATACTAGGTTTCACCATGATAAGATTGTTCTCAGAAGTCATCCATACTTTATGCCAAAGGTGGTTTCGCCGTTTCATTTAAATCAATCAATTTATCTTTCTGTATTCTTTCCGAGGCCTCATGCCTCTTATGCAGAAAGGAACCTTCATACTTTGGATTGTAAAAGAGCCTTGGCTTTTTACCTACAAAGAACACAGCAACATAGAAAGTCTTCTCAACTTTTTATTGCTTTTGATTCTAGTCATTTGGGACTTCCAGTCTCCAAGAGAACTCTATCCAAATGGATTGCACAATGCATATCCTTTGCTTATGAGAGTAAGAGTCTTCCTCTTCAAGGCTATGTCACAGCTCATAATGTGAGAGCCATGGCAGCCTCTATGGCTAACCTTCATTCTGTGTCTATTGATGACATTTGTCGAGCAGCCACTTGGGCTTCGGTACACACCTTTACAGCCCACTACTACCTAGATAAAGCCTCCCGTTGGGATGCCTTCTTTGGCCAAGCTGTTCTTCAAAATCTCTTTCAGACCTAATTCAACTCCTGGAGGAAATTATGCTGTAAACCCCGAGCTTTCTGCTTAAAATCAGCCTTATCCGAACAGTTTCGGCGGTACCGCAGGAATTGAGAAAACGGAAGACCCGATTTTAAACGCGGTGGGTGCATACTGGTGTATTGTAAAAAAGTAACCCGATCCGTCGGTTTTTTAAAAACCGTGGTTGTCCAGCCTTCCGCTGTTCGCGTTACACAAACGTCAAGATAATGTAGTGTGGTAGAATGATACGTGAATGTAAATTTAATATTGACATCACAGCCATTAAGCCATAAAATGAATTCTTCCAATTTTTCTACTGTTCCTTGCCACACCAAAAAGACGTCGTCTATAAACCTTTTCTACAACTTAATATAGACAGAATACTTAGACGAGGCCACCCACTGTGATGTCAATATTAAATTTACATTCACGTATCATTCTACCACACTACATTATCTTGACGTTTGTGTAACACGAACAGCGGAAGGCTGGACAACCACGGTTTTTAAAAAACCGACGGATCGGGTTACTTTTTTACAATACACCAGTATGCACCCACCGCGTTTAAAATCGGGTCTTCCGTTTTCTGAATTCCTGCGGTACCGCCGAAACTGTTCGGATAAGGCTGATTTTAAGCAGAAAGCTCGGGGTTTACAGCATAATTTCCTCCAGCGCGGTTACCCTAAGCCGATAGTACAGCGGGCATATACTAGGGCTCTTTATAATCACCGAGCATTATTACTGGAGACAGAGTCTAGGAAAACTCAGAATGAATACGATGACACATATGTGAATTTTATCTCGCGGTATTCTCCCCTTAGTAGGGAACTTCAGAAGGTCTTTCGGAGACATAGTAACATCTTGGCGACGGTGCCCGGTTTGGACCGGAAAACAGTTCGGTGTGTGTGGCAGAGAGATCACAATTTAAAGGATCTTCTCAGTCCGGCTGTGATTTCCTCTGATGGGGGAGAAAGGAGACGAACAACGAGTGGTGGTCATTCCGCGTGCGGGTCCTGTGATATTTGTGATATAACAATGAGTCAAGACACTTTTGTACATCAGGGTGTTTCCTTACGTATTCGGAGCACGACCTCCTGTGAGTCGCGACAAGTTGTTTATGCAGTTATATGCCCCTGTGGTCTCTGTTACGTTGGAAAGACCACCCGCCCGTCTCGAGTACGAATGCGTGAACATCGCAGCCGTATAAATCGTAAATGTGTAGAAGCGCCGATGGTTCAACATTGCCTGGAGAAATCTCATGTCTTTGAACAGTTGCGCTGTCTATGTTTAGAACAGGTGGTATGTGGTAGCCAGGGTAAGACTCTAGATCAGACACTTATTAAACGGGAACAACGGTTGATTTTTAGATTAAACACTTTATACCCAACGGGGTTGAATGGGCAGATAGACTGGCATGCTTGTATGTGATTTTGAGACTGAGACTGGGTAGCATTTTCTATGTCGAGCGCAGATTTAGGTAGGAATTTTTTGAGGGCCCGCCCTCTTAGAGGGATTTAAAAATGGAGGTAGTGCTTGCTCAACGCATGTGCGGTGTTTTTTGCTACGGACATGAGTCCAGAGGAGTCTATTGTAAACTAAACGTGGGCAGCATCTCAGGTAGGAGGCCCGTTGGTCATATATTTTAATAGTTAAACAGTTAGTTTTTAGTAATGGAGGTGATGGTTCTTATTAGTGTTTGTTTGTTCTTTTGTAGTGTAGTTTATCAGTCCCCTGAAGAAACTAGATTTGAAACGTCTGGCTGGTACCGGGACTGTACGTCGGGATCATTTAATTCTGGCAAAGCGTAGGACCAGTCCTTCCTGAAGCTGAGTATTTACTATTTGTGGTTTATGATATTATATTGGAAGGACTGTGCTTCAATTACCTTGACCTTAAAGCTTGAGAGGTCGTTGATGTACCACAACACATATGCGGCTATACGGTGAGAACCTTATGCCAGCAGTGTTATTTTCTACTGAGACCTCGTGAAAGCTAGTGATCCATCATTGGAAGTTCATAGTACGACATTTGTGGTTTTTTTGAGAGTTGAAAGTTATAGGCAAAACCAACCAAGCAATGAAAATATACAAAAAGAAGCATAGTGCAGTGAAAACTCCACATGGGCGACAGAAACTGAAATTGCTGCCTGCTTACTCTTATTGGTATCATTTACTGTGTGTTTTAACCTCTTCTCCTAGAGAGAGGCTTGCTCGCAATAGAAAAAAGAAAACTTTATTTCAAGCAAACTCTTACTTCATTTCTCAGCAGGAAAAGACTCTTCCAGTTTAAAGACAAAATCACAGCTCCTCGCTCACAATTTCACACCCCCCCACCCAGTCACAACCTAACCCCTAATCACATCCCCACCTCCAAGAGCATCACAAGACGCTTCCCTACCCCTGATCTCCTGGCACTTACCAGGGCAACCTAGTGGTATAGTGATAGGGCAGAAGCGATCCCCACTATGTTCCTCTTCTGTTGCTACTCAGATTCAAAATGACAGCTTGACCCTTATTGATAGTACATTGAGCTACTGTTAGAGGGCATTGCTGCCATTTTGAACCATGGTGGGTTAACAGCATTGGAAGACTGCTTCTGCCCTAGCATTATAGCACCAGGGATATCCTTGGTAAGTGCTGGAGGGGGTGGTTGGAGGGTCAAGTTATGCTCTTGGGGATGTGGATTTGTGATCAGGGGGTTGAGGTTGTGATTGAGAGGGAGAATGTACTTGGGGGATGGGAGTGTGATGGTAGGGGTAGGAGTGTATTTGGTGGTCTGTGATGCATCAGTGGTGATTAGGGTTTTTTGGGGGGGGGGGCAGCGGGGGCCCTAACTGCCTGTCAGTAGCATGGGTTCACTTAACGCTGCCTCTTGAGGTAACATTAAGTGCATCCGTGCCATTGGCAGCCATGACAGTGTGCGGTAATATTCTGCACACTAAGAGGGTAATTCTGTAAACCTCTGAGCAGTTAATGCACATTGCCATGCATGTTTGTGGGGTCTATGCTATAAAGTACTAGTGTATGTCACTTTATAGAATAGAGGCATAAGTACTGAGATATTTGTGCCAAATCTAGGCACAGCCATTTACGTCAACCCTAGACTTTGTGCAAATGCCCATGACAAGATTTGTAAAGTAGTACATAAATTTAGGTCTCGACTACTTTCCACCCTAGCTACACCCCTGTGCCTACCCGAACTGAAAATACACTTGATGGGACATATGTATGTATAAGTACTTTAGAATAGGGACTTAATATGTGTAAATAGTGTGAAACCTTCCACTTGCCCTTTATATGATCAGTCCATAACCACTTATTATGTCCACATCTACTCTTTCCCCATACCCTGCCCAGTGCCCACCCTGTAAAGTCTTAAGCAGTTAGTATTTGATTTTTAATGTGTTACTGTTTTTAATGCATAGTAGCCCTTAGTGCAGGTCTGTGCTTATGGTTAGCACATGTTAAAATGCATATTAGCTGCTTTACGCACTTTAATAAACAGGCTGCTATTTGCCTATTTAGTGCTGTTCACAATCCAGATAGCAACATTGAGTATGCGTATTTAATTTACGCCCCAACCACAGTGTTTAAATATTGATCTGCTTTATTTCTATATATCAAAAGGCAGAATAAGGAAACTTTAGAGTAAAGATTTCCAGTCTCCTACCATATGATGTTGACACGTGCTTTATATATTAATTTTTCTGCTTCCTAACCTGTTAATCGGCAAACTTTCTGAACTACACAAATGGAGAAGTATGTGAAGCTTTTCAGCTGGTAGTAACTTGTAATGCTGTAAAGATGATAATTCAGGCCGGCTAGGAGGGTATTTGACTGCCTCAAAGAGATTTATTCTTATGCATATTCCTTGCATACTTCTGAATTTTGAAACTTATAGATCAGGGGTTCTCAACCCAGTCCTCGGGATATACCCAGCCAGGCAAGTTTTCAGGCTGTCCGCAATGAGCATGCCCCAGATAGAAATGCATGCACTGCCTCCATTGTATGTAAATCTATCTCATGCATATTCATTGGGCAGGTCCTGAAAACCTGACTAGCCAGGTGTGTCCCAAGGATTGGGTGGAGAGCCACTGATATAGACTACATATTTTTCATAAACGTACATTAGTAACTCGTTATATTAATGTGAACATAAAACTTTGAACTGTTCCTGTAGTCAGTATTTCAAGGACTGCATTTTCTAATAGAACACTTTTCCTCTTTAATAAGGAAAGGCGTTGCTATATAACCTTGAACTCCTGTGTCCACAGATTTCTCTGATGTTGTCCAAGAATCAGAAAGGCTGGATGCCAAAGCAGTGAAAACACGTGTCCAACTCCCCATGAAGAATAAATGGCAGAAGCCCTCCAGAGGAAGGCTGTGTGACAGCATCAGTTCCACCGATGGGGAGGACAGCCTTGAACGGAAGGTAAGCAGGACAGCACTTTGGTTCATGTGTTCTAGGCTTCACACCCTCTAGGGCCTGCTTCATTCTGCATCATCATTTTTTCTGTATAATTCTGTTTTAAGACACTTTGTCTGTGCATTGTTGCTAGCCATAGGAGAGGAACTATGGGCAAGTCCAGTTACCTTGGAAGCCACACATCTATTTGTCTCACTGAGGACAGCGTGCTTTATTTTGATTTATCCAAATAATATCAACTCGTGATTTAGATTGCCTCCTTTGTCACTGATAGTGTCATGAGTGAACAGTTAGCATAGCACAGTGCACATGGTCAAGTGAAACTGCTTAATTGTACTTGTAGATTAGAGAGGTCGAGGTCAGAAGCAATGAATTATATTTATGCTCTATTTATTTTCCTCTTGGTTTTATATTTGGTAACGTGGCTCACTGATCTTGGGTAACGTGAAAGTAGGGGGTGTACTGAATTTCATATTCTTGCCTTGGCTAAATAGGCTTAGTTTATCTGCTCAGGAACGAATAATGTATTTGCAATGTTGACATGCTGTTTGCAACATTTAGCAGTGCACTTTCCTCCAGTGCTTTATTGCAGGTGTTGTGTACATAGATTCATTCATTTGTTTTTACATGTACTGCATAAAGGCCTTGCACAAGTACCTCTCAACCAGTGCCATCACTGAGTGAGCTCGGTTCATATTGAGAGGCACCCTGACGACATTTCCATTCATTTACCTTATAGTGTTTATTTTCTAGTCTGAAACACATCTACAAAATACAGTTACAGTCTCTTGTATTCAGCCAAATGCTTAAACTTATCATTCAGTACACCCCAGGTTTTAAGTATTAATAATTGTATGGTGTGTGTGGGAGTGCTATTAATGCTAATGGAATTTGTTGTGGGGAGGGGGTGGTTTAAATGCATAAAAGAATTGTTCTTTATCATCCTGCTAGATCAGTCCAGATGAGTGGGTTATGCTCCCTAAATAACAGGCAGAGACTGAGCAGAACAGCTTTCAGTGATATTATCACTAGATATATCTGCTGGTGCAGCACTGAAAGTAGTCAGTATTGTCTGCCTCCAGCAGGTTAGCAAAGTATGTGGACTGGTGCAGCAGTGCAGATAAGCCTGTCTCCTCTGGCCCAGATCAGATCTTGTGGCCTGCAAGATTGAGCCTTTGGTCAGACATTTGCTCGGAGCTTGGGTACAACCATTGTCGCTTCGAACTGGCAGTTGCCCTGTGTCCAGCACTGTTACCCATGGGCTCCAGCACTGATGGGCCAGTGGGCAGACAGGAGGACCCACAGGGAACCTGAACAGGGATGGTAAGTCTTGGCCATGGCCCCCCACTTCTCTCTCACCGTCCTGTGTCTGCATGCTCTGCTTTTTTCTATTTTTTGCTAAATTATTTTAATTACGTACTGTTTCTTTAATTGACTATCTTTTGTGCTGCTTGAATAAAACAGTTTCAAGCACAAAAGTCAGGTGAGCTCCGCATCTGGCTCCTTTTGCCCCGAGTGCAATGAAGAAGCCTCAGGGCACATTGTTTTGGCAATGTCAGGAGCCCCCCATGGGGGAGGACCTAGGGCCCAATGCTGATTTTGTTGCTACTACCGCATCCGTCATGATTTTTTCACCGGAGGGAATGGTGGTCCAGGCAGAGGGGGAGTGTGGTAAAATGGCTGCAGGCTCTTGCTAACAGGTCCTTGAGGATCTACTGGGGTTCTAAACCCCCTTTTCACCCCCCAGGTTTGAGCAGCAGCTTCTGAAACAGCTTACAGGCTGGTTTTAGTCTGTGTTAGCTGCATGATAGCCTTTGTTGGGGGGGGGGGGTTATTTCTGGGGCTCTGACCTCCCTTACAGGAGATTCAGAGCCCTCTGGAGTCTCCCCTTCTGGTAGCAAGGGGGTCAAGCTCCCCCATTCCTCATGTTCACTTGTCTGTTCAGCCTTGTCCAGAAGAAGAAGAACAAAAGAAATACCATACTGAATCAGACCAATGTCCATCAAGCCCGGTATCCTGTTTCCAACAGTGGCCAATCCAGTCCACAAGTACCTGTCAGGTTCCCAAAAAGTTACACAGATTCCACAATGCTTATCCTGGAGTAAGCATTGGATTTTCCTGGTCCTCTTTAATAATAGTTTATGGACTTTTCCTCCTGGAACTTGTCCAAACCTTTTTAAACCCAGCTACACTAACAGCATTTACCACATCATCTGGTAACAAATTCCAGAGTTTGATTACGTGTTGAATGAAAAATTATTTCCTCTTATTAGTCTTAAATGGTATCTCCAGGAACAAGCAGGAATGTAGTCTTCACATATGGGTATCGTCGGTACCGACGGAGCCTGCACGGGAACGCTCCCCAGCATCCAATTAGGAAGCTTTTGGGAGCATCCCACAGTGCCCGCGTGCTGCCTTCCTGCCTTTCCCAACTGCCTCTCTCCAGTTCTTCGTTTTCCGCGGAGCCAGCAGGTCGTGTTTCTGTCACCGCAGATAATTGCTTTCTTTATTCTTTATTTTTTTGTGGTCGCGTCTGCCTTTCCTGACGCTATACCGGTACCGCCGGTGGTTCTTTCTTTCTTTAAAAAAAAAAAAAAATTTTCCTTTTTCCAAACTTTTTTCCAGGTGCACGCCATTTTGGGCCTTAGGCTCAAAATTTCCTCCACTATGGAGAAACCCACCTCGGGTTTTAAAAAATGCACCAAGTGTGGCGGTACCATCTCCGTCACCGACACCCACGAGTGGTGTCTTACATGTTTAGGTCCTGACCACTCCATCTCCGAGTGTATGGCTTGTGCCATCATGTCCAAAAGAGGTTGACAGAACCGAGCTGCCAAGCTCAATGCCCTTTTTCCTTCCGATGCAGCTTTGGTGGCATCGACGTCTTCCAGGGCTTTGTCTTCCTCCCATGGATCTCAGGTAACTAAACATAAGTCCAGCCGGTCCTCAAAGGGTAGATCTCCTTCTAAGCATCGAGATGCCTCTGGCGTTGCCCTTGAGGGTTCCATACTGGCAAAATTGCCCCGGCGGGAGGTTTCGGCTTCCAAAGCATTATCGGGGCTCCAGGATGTTCTCGAGGCCTCGACCTCGGCAAAACTACTGGTGCCATGCTCTGGGGTACCGGTTGCGTCCGGTACTGACACCCAGGCATCGGCAGCATCGATAGACCAGAGGTTCCTGGCTATTGAACGCAGTCTGGTGGCTCTCCTTGCGGCATCGATGCCCTCAGAACCGCATCAGATGGTTCAATCGGTACCGGCACTGATGCCGGTACCGGTACCGATAGCATCGACATCAGTATCGGCTTTGCTGGCACCCAGTCATGTGATGCCTTCCGGTGCCGATACACCGGTACCGATTACCCCCAGTACCGACTTCGATCGGTACGGGTATCGGGCTCTTCAAGAGCATCCGGACAGACGGTACTTCGAATTCTCGGAGGACTCCGAGGATTCTGACAGCTCTGCCGGTACCGGGATACTTCTCCCAGAGGAGCCTTCCTCTCCTAAGCACAGGTTATCTCCTCCAGAAGATATTTCATTTCAGGATTTCATCAGGGAGGTGGCTCGTGGGTTGTCCATTACTGTGACTCCTGAAACAGAGCCCAGAGCTAAGGAGTTGGAGATTTTACAATATCCCAAAGCTCCTAAGGAGGCGGCTACCTTGCCTATCCATGAAATTTTACATGATCTCATGTTGAGAATGTGAGAGACACCTCTTACCACCTCTCCTCACTCTCGCAGACTGGATACTATGTATCGAGTCCCTCCTTGTCCTGGCTTCCAAAAAACTCAGCTTCCCCACCACTCCATTGTGGTGGAGTCAGCTATGAGAAGGATCAGAAGTGCAAAGAGGCATGCCTCTAATCCTCCAGGACGTGAGTGTAGGACCTTGAATGCCTTTGGACGTCATACCTTCCAGGCTTCCATGCTTTCTGCCAGGATCAGTTCCTATATTTTACATATGGGAATGTTCCTTAAAGAGGTCACAGGAGATTTAGAGGTTTTGAGCCCTCTTCTTCCTGAAGACAGAAGGCAGGGTTTTCTCACACTGGTTAAACATTCCCAGGATGTTTCAAAGTTTGTCAATCGTGCAGCTTTTGACTGTTTTGAGTGCATAAGCAGAACCTCTGCCATTGCCATAGGTGCACGAAGAATTGCCTGGCTCCAGGCATTCGATTTGGAGCTCTGGGTGCAGAACAAATTGGGAAATATCCCTTGTACAGGTGAGAATCTATTCGGCAAGTATTGGCAAGAAAAGGCCAATGAGATGGATGCTAACAACTCTACTTTGGATAGACTTTCCAAAGGCACAGCTGATCCTGCCAGAAAGAAATCTTTCAAGAAGCCTTTCTTCTCAAAAAAGAAGAGGTTTTATCCCTCTTATTCCCAACAGGGACTTTCTGCAGGTCAGCTTGTCCGAAAGGGTCAGCAACCACCGAAACAAAGGAAAGCAAAGACTTCCAAGCCTCAAACGTCTCAGCAGTCTCAGCCTCCACAAGGCCTTTGACTTTCATCTAGAGAACTTAGCCTTCCTGGCCCTCAATGTACCAGATCCTTCCACCATTCCAGGAAGGTTATGTCACTTTGCCCCCAGGTGGGAGCAGATAACAGCAGAGCATTGGACACTCTCCATTATAAGAGAGGGGTACAAGCTGCACTTTCTGTGCATGCCCCCTCCCACAATGGTAAGACAGTTCAATTCTCAGACCTCTCTCATCAACCTGTTAAATCAAGAGGTCAATATACTTCTTGCCCAAGGGGCAATAGAAGAAGTACCCATTCATCAACAGGGTACAGGGGTTTACTCCCCCTATTTCCTTATCCCAAAGAAAACATGAGGACACAGACCTATGTTAGACCTCAGGGAATTGAACAAATTCCTGTTCAAGGAGAAATTCAAAATGATTTCTCTAGGAACTCTGCTGCCATATCTTCAGAGTCAGGATTGGCTTTGTTCTCTAGATCTCAAGGATGCGTACACCCATGTTCTCATCCATCCAACTCACAGAAAGTTCCTTCGGTTCCTTTTCCAAGGAAAGCACTACCAATACAGGGTGCTTCCTTTTGGCCTGGCCTCAGCTCCAAGAGTGTTCACGAAATGCATGGCTGTGGTAGCAGCTTTTCTCCGCACTCTAGGCATATTTGTCGTCCCCTACTTAGACGACTGGTTCATTCGAGCCCCATCAGAGTCAGAGGCCAGGACTTCCCTATCTTGCACAATGCGTATCCTTCAGTATTTGGGTCTGGTCATAAACATCCCAAAATCCATTCTAACTCCCACTCAGTCTCTGGAGTTCATAGGAGCTTTGCTGGATACCAAAAGGGCAAGGGCCTATCTCCCCCAGGCCTGTTGCCTTCGCATGGTGCAGTTAGCTTCTCAAGCAGTGCTAAAACCACTTCTCACTGCCCGAGAAATGCTACAACTACTAGGCCACATGGCATCCACCGTGCATGTGGTTCCTTATGCTCGCCTCCATATGAGAACAGCCCAGTGGACTTTATCCACCCAATGGACTCAGGCATCAGGGTGCCTGTCAGACAAAATAGCAAACACAAATCGCCTTATTTTGTCCCTCCAATGGTGGCAGTCCATTCAGAACCTGTTGCTGGGGTCCCCTTTTCAACAACCCTTACCCCAGGCAACTCTCACAACATATGCTTCACCAATGGGTTGGGGAGCTCATCTACAAGACCTCTCTGCCCAAGGCACCTGGACTCCACAGGAGACTCATCTACATATCAATCTCTTAGAGCTCAGAGCAATCTTCCTTGCTCTTCGAGTGTTCCATACCCTGCTCAGCTACAAGATGGTCCTCATTCATACGGACAAACAGGTAGCTATGTTCTACATGAACAAGCAGGGGGGAACAGGCTCTCTGTCGCTTTGCAACGAAGTTTTGCGACTATGGGCCCTCGCCAGAGAGCATCAGATTCACCTCCTGGCAGTTTATCTTCCAGGCATTCAAAACTCTTGGGCAGACAGTCGAGTTCTGCTTCCACACAAATGGTCTCTACATGCGGACCAGGTGACCAAGATTTTCCAAATTTGGGGAACCCCGGACATAGACCTCTTTGCAAGCCCGTTGATTGCCAAACTTCCCCGGTTCTGTTCCAGAATTCCGGCTCAGGGTTCTCAGGCCAGGGATGCCTTCCTCCTTCACTGGGGTCAAGACTTCCTTTATGCCTTTCCACCCATTCCCCTAATTCCCAAAACCCTGTTCAAGCTTCAGAGAGACAGGGGGCGGATGATCCTCATAGCTCCACATTGGCCATGGCAAGTGTGGTACCCCCTGCTTTTACATCTTTCTATGTTGCTGTGTTCTTTGCAAGTAAAAGGCTAAAGCTCTTTTACAGTCCAAAGTATGAAGATTCCTTTCTGCATTTGATGCATGAGGTCTTGGAAAGAACAAAGGCAGGTAGACCACTTGGTTAAGATGAAAAGCCGAGACCACCTTTGGCATAAAGATTTCAGGGGTTCCTCACATAAGGAGCATTGGGGAGCTTTGGAGCATTCCAGAGCTGGAAAGACTTTGAGGCCAACCTATTCCTCCTATGGTTCTAAGTCCAAGAAGGGTCAGCCCTTTTGAGGGTCCCAGCATCCCAAGATTCAGCAGGAGCTCTTTCAGGTGCTGCTAAGCCCTTTGAAATGAGATCTACCATGTACTTTCCAAAGCACAGGTGGTTGGTGCTTGGCTCCAATGTTTCTCTTGAAATGGGGACATATTTATTTATTTAACCAGACGTTTATACTACTTAATCCTTTAATCAAAGTGGTTACATTACAACTCAAACTTGAACTGGATACAGTGAACTAGGACTGAGTGGTAGGCATGCAGGGTACTTAACAAAGGTATAACCTATTTACAATTGATTTGACTTATTTATAGTTTGATTATGTTATTTACAGTTTGGGCAGGTTATCCGAAAGCAGATCTAATGGCCTGACAGGTTCGAGGTAGGGGAGACTGGTGTATTTGCTGGACTATGTGGCATTTCCATAATGTTCCATGAACAGGAGGGTCTTGAGTTTCTTTCTAAAGTCTTTGATATCTCCGGTGGCTCGCATTTCATCGGGGAGTATGTTCAATAAGTGGGGTGCAGCTAGGGAGAGGGCTCTTTTAGAAGTGGACTGTTCACTTTTCTGGTAATCTGTGGATACAGTGATCATATGCTTGTTATTGTTTCACCTGGGGCGGGTGCCTGTGTCTCTTATGACCAAGTCCTCTAGGATATCTTCTGAGGAGTGGTGCAGGATTTAGAAAATATTCAATATCATTTTAAACTTGCTGTGAGCTTGGATCAGAAGCCAGTGTAGTTGGCATAATACAAGTGTGATATGGTCTGTCTTGGCTGTTCCAGTGAAGATGCATGCTGTCGTGTTCTGCACCAGCTGTAAAGGATGTATGGTTTGCTTTAGGAGTCCTTGGTAGAGTGCATTGCTGTAATCCAGTATTGGGATGATGATAGCTTGACATACCGTCTAGAACTGGTCCTGGTTTAGGAGTGGTTTTAGTCTCCAAATGAGCTTTAGCTTGTGATATGATTTTGCAGCAGTTTTCTTTATGTGCGACTGGAGGTTGAGGTTTTTGTCCAGGATGACTCCTAGATAGCGTAATTCACTTTTCACGGATATTGTTTGGATTAGTAGATGGATTGCTTGTGGAGGGTTGAAAGAGGTGTTTCTGATGATGAGTGCTTCAGTGTTGCTATAGTTCAGAGTGAGGTTGTGGTTGCCGAGCCAGGTGGTTACATCTTCCAGGCATTGGATTATGGCTGTGAAGTTTGCTGCCTCCAGGTCAATTGGGGTGTATACCATGAGTTCATCAGCATATAAGTGATATAGTATGTTATGCTTCTTGATGATGCTGCAGATGAGGTGTATGTATAGATTAAAGAGGATTGAGGAGAGTGTGGAGCCTTGCAGAATGCCTTGTGGTACAGTGAAAGGCATTGAGTTGTTTGCTCCACATTTCACTTGTTATACTCTATTGCTTCCAATACAACCTTCTTGATGTCATCCCATAACTCTTCTGGAACTCAGTCATTTGTATCTAAAGGAGCAAATTGATTTGTCAGGCAGTCTTTAAATTCCAGTGGTATATTCTCAAGGTAATATTTTGCTACATTCATGAATGGCTTACTCGTTTTTCAACTGTAGCTTGAGTTTGCATACTAGTAGTTGGTGATCTGTACCACAGTCAGCTCCAGGTTTTGTCTTTATTGATGTTATTGAGCTTTTTCATTGTTGTCTTCCACAGATGTAGTCAATTTGATTTCTGTACAATCTACCGGGTGAAGTCCATGTGTACAGTCGGTGCTTGTGTTGCTGGAAGAAGGTGTTTGAGATGAATAGATCATTGGTCTTGCAAAATTCTATCAGTCTTTCTCCAGCTTCGTTTCCGTTGTCAAGTCCATATTTTCCAACCACTTTGCCACCTTTGTTGCCAACTTTTGCATTCCAGTCACCCATGGCTATCAGGATATCCTGTTTGAATGTTCTGTCATTTTCAGCTTGTACTTGTTCATAGAACTCATCAACGTCTTCCTCTTCTGCAGCTGTTGTTGGGGCATATACCTGAATTAAGTTGTATTGATGGGCTTTCCTCGTAGACGAATAGAAATTAAGTGTTCACTGACTGCATTATATTTCATTAGGCGGAGGGAGGAGTGGCCTAGTGGTTGGGGCAAGTTACCTCAGGCCGGAAGGTCAGGGGTTCAAATATCACTAGAGAACAGCAACCTTGGGCCGGAAGGACTGGGTTTTCTAGTCCCACAGGTGCTCCTTGTGGTCTTGGGCAAGCCACTTAACCCTCCATTGCCCATGTTTCCTGTAAAATAGTTATCTCCAAGTTCTAATGCCCTGTTCAATGTAATTTCAGTTTGTTCAATGTAAACCGCCTTGATATCATGAAAGGTGGTATATAAAAAATGTTAAATAAATAAATAAAATAAAATTACAGTTCTTGCAAGTTTCTTTTTAACTATAAATGCAACACTATTTCTTCTTTGTCTTTCATTTCCAGCATAGTAAACCATATGATCATCAGATGCAAAGTGCCTGATACCAGTCCTTTTCAAGTTCACTGACACCCAACAGATCAAGTTGTACATTTTCCATTTCATTGTCCAGAAACGCAGAGAAGCTAAATCCAGAGGAGAAACAGAGGCAATCGCTGAACTCAACAGTGATTTCCAACGTGCAGCAAAACAGGAAAAGGAAAAGTACTACAATGACACATGCAAGGAAATAGAATCAGAAGCTATTAGAGGAAGAACAAGATTGGTTTTTCTAAAGCCACAAGAGTTCCAGCCTCAAATTGGAAAAGCTGCAAAATGCTCAAGGATCCATGTTGAATGATGCTGAGAAGATCAAGGAAAGGTGGGAAGAATATACAGTCATTATACCATAAAGATCAAGTGGACCAACAGCCGTTTCAACCTATACCTTATGATCAGGAGCCATTGGTGATGAAAGAAGAAGTCGAAGCAGCGTTGAAAGTCCTATCAAAGAACAAAGCACTGGGCATTGATGGTATTCCCATTGAATTATTACAGAAATCAGATGAAGCTGTTACCATACTTACAAGGCTCTGCCAGGAAATTTGGAAGACAAGTTCATGGCCAACTGACTGGAAAAGATCTGTGTTGATACCAATACTGAAGAAAGGTGACCTGACTGACTGTGGAAATTATTGCACAATCACTCTGATCCCACATGCCAGCAAGATTCTACTCAAGATCTTTCAGCAGAGACTACAACCATACTTGGAACGAGAACTGCCTGAAGTGCAAGAAGGGTTCAGGAAAGGGAGAGGAACGAGAGACATTATCGTGGATGTGAGATGGATCCTTGAAAAGACAAAAGAATACCAAAAGGATATCTATATATGTTTTATTGACTACAGCAAGGCTTTTGACTATGTAAACCATGAGAAACTCTGGGCCACATTAAGAAGCATGGGTATACCAGAAGACCTGATTGTACCCTTGCACAACCTTTACACTGGTCAAGAAGCAATCATTCAAATGGAACTAGGAGAAACAGAATGATTTAAAATCAGCAAAGGTTTACAATAAGGCTGCATACTTTCCCCCTACCTCTTTAATTTATATGCAGAACAAATAATTAGAGAAACAGGGCTGTATGAAGACAACAGAGGTGTGAAGATTAGTGAAAGACTCATCAACAACCTTCGCTATGCTGATGATACCACATTACTGGCTGGAAGTGAAGACAGTTTGAAACATTTGCTTCTCAAGATTAAGGAATATAGTCTTAAAATGGGTCTGCACCTTAATGTTAAGAAGACAAAGATCCTGACAACTGGCAAAATGAATAAGTTCATCGTTGATGGAGAAGAAATTGAAATAGTTGATCCAAATAGGTTAAAGTTGTCTACTATGAATAAAGAAGCAACAAGCAGTCAAGAAATCTGACGATGCATTGCTCTTGTTAGAATGGCTATGAAGGACCTAGACAAAATTCTCAAGAGCAGAGATGTCTCTCCATACAAAGATTCAACTTGTTCAAGCCATGGAATTTTCAATAACATCATATGGATGTGAAATTTGGATAATGAAAAAGATAGACAGGAAGAAAATCGATGCCTTTGAATTATGGTGCTGGCGACGAATACTGTGTATACCATGGACTGCCCGAATAACAAACTAGTCAGTACTAGAGGAGATCAAACCTAAGCTTTCTTTAGAAGCTTAGATGACGGGACTTCAACTTTCATACTTTGGACACATCATGCGAAGAGAGAGATTAGAGAAAGACATCATGCTTGACAAGGTAGAAGGTCATTGCAAAAGAAGAAGGCCAGTAATGAGATGGATTGATACAATAACAGCAACTGCGGGTGCCAGTCTGTCAACAATGAGCCGTCTGACTGAAGACCGAACACAATTTAGGACAACTATCCAGAAGGTTGCCATGAGTCGACACTGACTTGACGGCACTTAACAACAACAACAGTCTATTGCTTAGGTAGGAAGTGAACCATTTAAGGGTGTTGTTGCAGATGCCAATGTCCTGGAGGCCTTGGATCAAAATATTATGGGACACAGTATCAAAGATGGAAGAGATATCCATGAATATAAGGAGGAACCCGATCTTGATGTTGTCTATTCCTCTTATGATTTGTCGAAGAGTGAGATTATTTATTTATTTATTTTATTTATTTATTTAAAGTCTCTTTTATACCGCGCTATTGACATCAGCGCGGTTTACAGTGTTTCCACATTATACTACAGTGTTTACAGTTTTCCACATTATAGCGTGGTTTGAAGCCATGTTGGTGGAGGTCTAGTGGCGTGTTGTGGTCCATATGGTCCTGCAACTGTCTTTACATGGTTTTCTCAATGATTTTTGCAAGAAATGGTAGGCTGGAGATCGGGCGGTATGCCGCGTGATCGTCCTTGCAAAATGATGTGTTTTATAACATTGGCCATATAGATGTTTGTTTGAGGGATGATGGCATGTGTTCATGCTATAGGAATGACTTAACTATTTTGTGCATATATTGAATGAGCTGATCCTTGGCTGCTTTTATCCACTGTCAGGACATGGGTAAATTGGAGATGTGGTTGTGATGAGCAAAGTGACTATCTGCTCTATTTGTTGAACATATGGTATGGAGAAATCTCCACAGTCTTGTATGGATGCTAGATCTTTCATGAAATTCGAAGATGTCATCTGCATATTCCTATTGAGTTTCTTGTGCTTTTCAATTATGTAATTTGCCATGTCTTGAGGGTGCACTTCAGGGATAATCTGTTATGTAGCATCTCTGGTGAGTGTTCACATGATGTTGAATAGTTCTCTTGACTTGTTCTCTGATCTCATGATGATGTATAACATCAGACCTTTGGTTTCTCAAGAGTACACACTGGAGTTTGCAGAGCCCCTTCAAGATGCCTTTGTGGACTCTCCATGTGCCTCTATTGCAAAGAGCATGGAAGTCAAGAAGATATTTCAGTGTCTCTTGCAGTCAGAGGCTATCATATCTGTATCCTCTGCAGAGCAAGGTCAGGGACGGTATGTCATTTACATTGTGGTGCCCAAGAAGGTAGAGTCCTTCTGCCCCATTCTGGACCTGAAAGAGGTCAGTGCCAAGCTCAGAGTGCCATCTTTTAGCATGGAGACCAGTCATTGGGTCATCCGTTCTGGCAAGGAAAGTTTCTCCCTTCTTGGATCTTTTTGAGGCATACTTCCATATTCCAGTCAAAAAGTAGCATCAGCAGTTCCTGCACTCCTGCATTCTGTGCTACCATTTCCAATTTAGGGCCCTGCTCACACCTTCTCGAAGGTCGTGGTAGTGTTGATAGTGGTGTCCTTTCTGCGCAAGCTTGGGATTCAGGTGCCATCAGTACCTGGATGATTGGCTGATTCAGCCTGACTCTATCGAGGAGTCTAGGACAAACATGACCCAAGTGATTTGGTGGCTGGAATAGCTGAGTTGGGTGGTAACTACCTCAAGAGCAGCCTAGAGCCCTCTCAAGACATGGAGTATCTGGGAGTTTGCTTCGACACCCATTTAGGCAGGGTGTTTCTCACTCCAGAGAGGCTGGTCATACTGCAGATTCAGCTCTGAAGTTTCTACTTTCAAGCAGCTCCCAGTGCTTGGGACTACTTATAATTCCTGGGATCGATGACATCAATCTTGGACCAGGGCACATATGCACCTTCTGCAAGGCCAGCATCTGTCTCACTGGTCTGTGAACTCCTAGCTATTCAATCAGCATCTGCCTCTCCCCCAAGAATCAAGGGGGAGTTGGCCTGGTGGCTACAGCCTCACTCTTTGATGCATGGATGCTCCTGGAGAGTCTGAATTGGATGATAGTCACCACCCATGCCAGCCTTCTGGGATGGGGAGTGCATTGTTGGGATCAATTTGTGCATGGTGACTGGTCCCCTCAAGAAGCCTCCTCTTTAATCAACAGGCTAAAGGCCAGGGTTATCCAGCTGGCTCTGAAAAGTTTCAGACCCTCCTGGGTCTCAGACAATGCCAAGGCAGTGACATACATAAACATACAAGGTGACACTCACAGTTCTGTAGTTGTTGAAGAGGCAGGGAAACTCTGCCCTTAGGTGTGGACTCATCTGGTGGCTTTGTCGGTGACCCATATAGCAGGAGTCAACATTGTGTTAGACGACTTTAAAGTTGAAACACCTGAGCATATAGGAGCACAGCCCACATACATTCAACATCATTGTGCAAAGCTGGGGCCTGCCAGTATTCGATATGATGGCCACCCAAGTGCCAAGATGAGGAGCTTCTTCAGCGCAGGATGGATCCATGAGTGGTGGCCTTGAATGCCCTTTCTGCAGATTTGTCCACAGGAGGGGCCTCTGTATGTCTGTCCCCAAGGCCCTTGGTGAACCATCTTCTGAGTAGAATCTGGTCTCACCTGGGCTTGGTCATTTTGATAGCAACAGATTGGCCTTGCAGGCCTTGGTACGCTGATCTATTGAACCTATTGGCAAGTCTCCTTCGGTTACTACCACAGGAGAGGGATATTCTGTGACAGGGTCCCTTCCCGCTTATGGCCTGGCCCTTAAAAGGTGCAAATACTTTAAGAAAGGATACTCTAGAACAATAATTGACACCCTTCTCAGAACCAGGGGTCTGGATGTTCTTCCTCTCAGGCTCTGATTTCTTTCCAGGTTCAGTTGGCAGCCTTTTGTGCTGCCAGGGATGAATTCAGTGAGTTTCCTTAGCACTATACCCTGATGTGTCCCATTTATTCAAGAGGGTGAATCAGATCTGCCTGCCAATGCGTCTGGTGGAATTTATCTCTTGTACTTAAAGCACTGAAAGGTCCACTCTGTGAACCCCCTTTGGCAAGGATTTTGGCCCAAAGAGTTGATCATGAAGGTGGTATTCCTGGTGGCCATTGCATCTGCCAGGAGGGTTTCGGAACTCTGTCCTGCAGGGAGTCTTTCCTGGTCATTTTGACGGTATCTGTGTCTCTGAGAACAGTTTCATTCTTTCTCCTGAAAGTACTGTCTTCTTTTCATCTCAGTCAGGCTGTGATTCTGCCTAGAGGAGGATCTCCAAGCAGACCCCTCACTGCATCAGACTTGAGGAGGGTGATGATGAAGTATCTGGAGATTACTAATGCCCTCTATAGGTCAGATCATCTTTTTGTTCTATTCAGTAGTCCAAGGAAAGGACAGGCAGCAGCCAGGTCCGCAACTGCTCATTGGATTAAGAAGGCTATTAGTTCAGCCTACCTCCCTCATATGTGGGAAGCAGGTGCTGGAAGGAGCCCAAGCTCATTCTACCAGGGCACAAGCCGCCTCCTCGGCTGAGTCTGCTTTGGTGTGCCCGGAGGACATCTGTAAGATTGCTGTCTGGAGCTCATGGAATACCTTTGTGAGGCACTACAGGCTGCATGTGAGAGCTGGAGTGGATAATGGTTTTGGCAGAGTTCTCTTCAGCTCATTGTCTTCCTCCCACCCTAGGCATTGACTGCTTGGGTACATCCCACTCATCTGGACTGGTCTAGCAGGATGATAAGGAAGGAAGGAGAAATTTTCTATACCTGTTAATTTTCTTTCCTTGAATCCTGCTAGACCAGTCCCGGATATGCTCTGGGAAAACTTTGCCACAGGTTGGGGAGCCCTGCTGTCTTTTGGCTGCATTTTCAGTGTCAGTGACTGATGCAAAGTTAATGGTAAGAGAACCAATATAAAGTTATTCTCCAGGAACAAACAGGAAGTCAGTCCTCACATATGGGTGACGTTGGTGCCAACAAAGCCCTCGCAGAAGCATCTCCCCAGTTTTCAAAGAAAGCATTTAGGAGATGCACCACGCATGTGTGGTCCCCTTCTTGCCCAAGGGTACCACCTTGCCTCAGTCTCCTTTTTTCGCAGAGCCCTGCAGACGTTGTCCAGTTTCCCCTGGAAACAGTGTGATTTTTTTTTTTTATTACATTTTGCCCAGTTTGCATACCGGTTCCATCCTGCCCCCCGAGCCAGCTTGCCTTGGCATCATTCCTCGGGTTTGTTCATTCGTTTTCTCCTTTTTCATCCAGGTGTCGCTTGACAGGCATTTGTGCTCTTTTTCAGCTGAAAGTCTTGGACCCCTGCCAGGCGGCGGGGACCCCTCTTTTTCCGAAGGCCTCTAGTGACTAAGAAGTGCGACCGGTATGGCAAAATGATTGTCTCTCACCGACCCGCACAACTGCTGACTCTAGTGCCTCAGCCCGGAGCATAACGACTGTGAGCTCTGCAGAACTATGATCTCTGCAGAAGCAAACATTTTTTCAGAAATCTGACTCGGCCACGGAGTCTCCAGCAACACTGTGCTCCAGGGTCCCCTCTGATATCTCGGTGCCCCGTGAAACCAGAGCCTCTTCGGAAGCCGTGCTGCCATGGTTTCTCTGAGTGGAAATCCCCGGAGGTGGATCGCAAGAAGAAGAGACACTTGAAGACCGCCTCAGGAACAAGGGGAAATCCCACCCCAGGCCCCGCAGTCCCAGGTGTGAGTCCGAGAAGTCGAGGCAGGAGCAGTCTTCCAAGCTGCCCTGCAAGGAGTCGTCAGCACCCGCCATCCGGCCTCGGACCTCTGAGGCATCCTCATCGAGGACTCCCCCTTGACAGTACCAAAGCCAAGCCGAAGTCCTCAGTGCCCGCGTCAACGGCTGCAGAGCCAACTGGTATGGAGACCAGAATGGCGGCCTTAGAGAGCAGTATATCTTCTCTCGTGGCCATACAGCGGGTGTATATCTGGTTCATCCACCCCAACAACGCGGCCCTTAACATTGAGGGCTTCCCCGGATGTCGAGCTGGTCCTCAAGTGCCACCAGCCTTGAGATAGCCCCCGGCACCGGATGAGATCTCGGTCCACTTTTCGGGGTACCAGTCTTTCCCGGTGAGTGCCTGAGGCTCAGACCGCAGATCCTCCGGAGGTCATGGACTGCCTAGAGTGGACCTCGACCGAGGTGATCGTGCACATTGGACTCATACTCAGACTTTGAGTCCAAATGGGAGACCAAGGAGAAAGAGTCCCTGGACACGAGGCGGCACCAAAACATGCACTCAGACCCGTTTGCCCTGATGCTGCTCCCTGCCCGAGGACGTCGGCTCCTTCGATTTTCTGCAGGACATGGCCAAGGCTCTCACTATCGAGACCAAGGCTGAGGAGGACCCGCACACCAAGGAATTTGGAGATACTCCAATACGAGGCACCACCTAAGGAAACTCTTATGGTACCGGTGCCCCCGATCCTTGACCGCCGCCTCCTCTGGATGTGGTAAACATTGGCGTCGGTACCAGTCATCAGTAGACGCCTCAACGCCATGTACCGGGTATGCCGAAGCCCTGGATTTCAAAAGACCCAGTTTCCCCACAACTCGATGGTCATGTGTCAGTCATGCGTTAGCTAAAAAGCCAAAAAACTCATTAGTTGGTGCCACCCAGCAGGGAGGCCCGAACCCTCGACACCCTCAGCCGGAAGGCCTTTCAGTGCTCGATGCTAACTTGCTGGATCCAGTCCTGTCGGCTCTATATCGGCATGTACCTGAAGGAACTGTCGAAGGAGCTCAGTGTATTTTTGGCAGGCCTTGATGGGGAACCCCTACAGAGGTTTAAGACCCTGACTTTGGCGGTGAAAGAGTGCTTGACGTTTTTGTCCTGGGAAGCCTATGATGGCTTTGAGTCTTCGGCCAGGGTGACATCGAGGCAGGCATCGGGGCATAACATCAAGCATGGCTGCAGGCGTCTGACCTAGAGCAATGGCTGCAGGACAAACTGATTGGTGTCCCCTGCATAGGAGAGAATCTATTTGGGAAACCCATGGCAGAAAAGGCTACAGAGATAGAAACAGAGTTCCTGATGAGAACCAGGCTTTCGAAGGAGACTTCAGTGCAACCCCGGAAGAAAGCCCCGTGGAAGAAGACCACTTTTCCGAGGAAGAAGGGGGGCTTTTTCTGGTACCCCACATTTCCAGGCCTTCTCGGGCCCTCAACAGGGCCAGCAGCAAAAAGGCCAGGGACATGGTCCCCGAAAACAAAAGACCCCAAAGTCCCAGGTGCCGGCCCCAGCCCAGCCTAGGGGGAGCTTTTGACTGCCTGGGTGTGACCTCCCCACTTCCAGGGGGTCCTCTGCAGCCCACAAGGGGGCGCCTAGCAGGTGGACAGCCATCACCTCCAATACCTGGCTGCTACAAGTGGTCAAGGAGGGCTACCTCCTCCACTTACAATGGGCGCCTCCCTTATACTTCCCAGGAGAGCCCACCAGACCTCTCCTTCACAAGACTCTGCTTCTCACTGAGCTAGCAGACCTAATCCAGGACAAGGCAGTGGAGCCAGTGCCGAAACATCTTTGGGGCACAGGCTTCTACTCCAGGTATTTCCTCGTCCTCAAGAGGACAGGGGGCCTCAGGCCCATCCTGGACCTGCAAGAGTTCAACACATTTCTGGTCAGGGAGAAGTTCAAGATGCTCTCCCTTGGAACACTGCTGCCATCCTCCAGCAGGTGGATTGTCTATTCTCTTTAGACCTAAAGAATGCCTACACACAGATCCTAATTTATCCCAGCCACAGAAAATACCTCCGGTTCCTGGTAGGGGGACAGCACTTACCAATACAGGGTGCTGCTCTTTGGTCCGGCCTCGTCACCAAGGGTCTTCACAAAGTGCCTCGAGGTGGTCACAACCCACCTCTGACTCCAAGGGGCCCTCATCTTCCCTTATCTGGATGACTGGTTCATAAAGGGGACACAGCTGCAGAGGCACAGTGTGCAACCAGTTGCACCATAAACACCCTGCAGCACCTGGGGTTCATCATAAACTACCCCATGTCACACTTCGCTGTGGCCCAGCACCTAGAGTTCATAGGGGCGCAACTAGATACCCTCCGGGCAAAAGCCTTCCTCCATCAGTAGAGGTTAGAATGGCTCAGGGAATTAGCCACAGAGATACACAGATGCTGGATGCTACCTGTTTGGCTTCTACTCCACCTGTTGGGACACATGGCCTCCACGGTTCACATGGCCTTATATGCCCACCTGCACATGAGGGCAGCCCAGTGGTGCCTCTGCTCTCAGTGGATGCAAGCCACAGGCAGGCTAAGGGACAGAGTGAAAGTGACCCGTCAGCTGGCAGACTCCCTTGGATGGTGGCAGATTCCATGTCACCTTCAGGCTGGGATGTCCTTCCAGGCACCCACCTCCCAGAAGGTCCTCACTACGGATGCCTACCTAATGGACTGGGGAGCGCATTGCAGGGGCCTCCAGACGCAAGGCAGTTGGTCACAGAGGGAATCCCAGATGTAGATCAAACTGCTACAGCCCCAGGCAATATTCCTGGCTCTCCGAGCCTTCAGCCACCAGCTGCAGCACCACTCGGTGCTGATCTAGACTGACAACAAGGTTGCGACGTTCTGCATGAACAAACAAGGAGGAACAGGGTCGCACCCCCTCTGTCAGGAGACGGTAGCCCTCTGCTCCTATGCAGTATACCTAAGGGCAGTTTACTTCCCAGGTCAGGACAGTGCCCTGGAGGACAAGCTGAGCAGAGTCCTGCAGCCGCACGAGTGGTGCCTGGATCCAGTAGTAGCCTCATAGCTGTTTCATTTCTGGGGCATCCCCTCAAGGGACCTGTTCACCAGTCCAGACAACATGCAGTTGCCCCAATTCTACTCCCGCCGGCCTACCCATCCCGGATGGCAGCGGATGCATTCCTCATCCCGTGGATGGAAGGCCTTCTGTACTCCTTCCCACCGACACTGCTGGTCGCCAAGACCCTATTCTAGGTCCAGCGCATTGCTAATGCTGATAGCTCCTCGGAGGCCCAGGCAGTCTTGGTTTCCACTGCTGCTCTCTCTATTGGTGGCGTTGCTGATTGCTCTGGGCCGAGTCCCAGGGCTACTTTCACAGGAGCAAGGCTTTCTCCTACACCCCAACCTGGGGTCCCTCTCGCTCATGGCTTGGCTGCTGAAAGGGTAGCGTTAGCTGCCTTCAACATCCCATGGGACGTGGAAGAGATTCTTCTGGCTTCTCGAAAGGCCTTCACCAGAAGGGCGCATGCCTACAAGTGGCACCGATTCTGTGTGGTGTGCAGAAAGATGGGCAAACCCATTCTCCTTCGCAGTGCAAGTGGTACTCCAGTACCTGCTCCACTTGTTGCAGGTGGGACTAAAGTTCAATTCGGTCAGAATACACTTGAGCGCCATCACAGTGCATCACCATCCTATTGAGGGCAAGTCCATCTCGGCACATCCCCTTGTGTCTTGATTCCTGCGGAGCCTCATGTTATCCAAACCCCCTACCTTCCCTCCAGCAGTGGAGTGGGATCTCAATATGGTGCTCTCACAGCTCACTAAGCCTCCGTTTGAGCCTCTGGCTACCTGCCATCTGCCTTCCTAGTAGCACTCACGTCAGCTTGCAGTCAGTGAGTTCCAGGCTCTGATGGCAGAGCCGCCCTATATGAGGTTCTGCAAGAACAGGGTGGTACTCCGTAGACACCCCAAGTTTCTGCCAAAGGTGATATCCCCATTCCACCTCAACCAGGAGGTGCTGCTCCCCACCTTCTTTCCGAGGCCTCGCGCTGGTAGGGCAGAGACCTTTCTCCATAGTCTGGATTGTATGAGAGTCCTGTCCTTCTACCTGCAAATGAACTCAGGGCCACCGCAAAGCACCTCAGCTTTTCATATCCTATGACCCCAGTCGTCTGGGGCTCCCGGTGACTAAGCGAACTCTGTCTGCTTGGGTGTCAGACTGCATTACCCTCACCTATGAGCAGGCAGGGATCTCACTGGACCAGAGAGTCATGACGCACCGCATCAGGGTCATGGCTACTTCTGTGGCAAATCTGCGTTCTGTCCCCATGACGGAAATCTGCCAAGCTGCTACCTGGTCTTTGGTCCATACTTTCGCAGCTCACTACTACTTGGAGAGGGAGTCACGATGGGACAGTGCCTTTGCCAGGCCATGCTACGTAATCTCTTTGAGGTGTAAGCAACTCCTGCCCTCCAAACCTTCTGTGTTCAGGCTACCAGAGTGCTGGTTCTCTTGCAGAACACCTGGGTCTTGCGGGAGTCTCTCAGTAGGAATTTGAATGCTGCTGATCATGGCTCACCCTTTACAGGTCATTGTGGCATTTTTACAGGTTCTCGGTAGCCTGTAGCTGCGGAGTCCCATATGCAAGGACAGACTTCCTGCTTGTTCCCAGAGAAAGCGTAGTTACTCATCTGTAACAGGTGTTCTCTAGGGACAGCAGGAATCAGTTCTCAGAACCCTCTCTTCTCCCCATGGAGTTGCTTCTTTACTGTATTTTATTTTTGTCGTCTTAGCTATGTCATTAGACTGAGGCAAGATGGCACACTTAGGCGGGAAGAGGACCATGCATGAGTGGTGCATCTCCCAAAGGCTTTCTTTGAAAGCTGGGAAGATGCTTCCGCGAGGGCTCCGTCGGCGCCGACATCACCCATGTGAAGACTGATTACTGCTGTCCCCGGAGAACACCTGTTACAGGTGAGTAACTACGCTTTATTGTTTCTTGATACTTTTTCTGAGTTTTTCTAAGTATTTCAGTCTTGGCCTACTGTTTGAGAAATGCCATACTGGCTTCTCTCAGTGTTGCATGAATGTATATACAAGTGATAACATCACTGAAAATTGATCTGGTCATCTTCTACCTGATGGCCAGGGAGCATAGCCCACTTCTAGACTGGTCTAGAAGGATTCAAGGAAAGAAAATGAACAGGTGTGGAAAATTTCTCCTTCATACGTTGTTTCAGAGCAGATGTTGCTTTGAATTGTTACCAGATGGCATAACCTACTTATAAATCTCTTGTATCAACAGACACCAAACAGTCATGGTAGTCCCATGCATTTTGCAAAATCACCCCTCCCCATGTCTGTGACAACCTGCTCCCCAGCATCAGACTCTGGGGCTTCCTCACTGTCCCCAGTGGCTGGCAGCTCAGCGTTCTCTTATGACTACGCAACTGAAAACCAAGAGGAAGAGCAGCAGCACAGAGGAGGTACACTTTCCCACTATGCTATGGGAGAAACTCCAATTCCCTCTCCTTCAAAATCCTTTTAGAGTTCTGAAGTCTCTTCTTTGCATTATCCTACCAACAAGTGCGTTGGTCAGGCTGAAAGCTGAACAAGCCTGTGTATTCACTGTACTTACGTGTTTATTTTTAGTAACTCTCAAAGGCTAGTGAGAACCATTAAATATCTTAGAATTAAAACTGTGCTTTGCCACCTCAGTCACAGATTACAGATCGTATTTACTGGGGGAAAGTTAGCAGTAAAAGTGAAGAAGCTCTTCTGTAATCACAATGGAAATGGTTGACATATAGATGGTTAAGTCAGAGCTTGGCTGCAATAAGCTTTTTGCACTAAAACGGGGACCTGCACAATATGGGCTAGTTTGTGCCATTAAGGATGGACTGGGAGAAAATGGAAGTAATCTTATAGCCCTATGGGACTTGGATAGAAATTTAAAGAAATAATGAATTCTTTACAGTAAGTCCAGAAGGCAATTATTTTCTTACACCTTACAGTCTCAGCAGCAAGAAGCTGGTCAGTATCCATGAGAGGCTTGAGCCGTGAGAGAGGAGGCTGCTTTCTAGCACTTTCTCCTTGCTCTCTGCCGCAAAGCAATCTAAACACGGCCAGTATCCTATAGCAGCTCTAATATGTGCTAACTTTTGTTATCACACCAGCATGTCTCAAGTCATAAGTGATATAGGGAAAGCAGGAGAATGGTTTCAAAAATATTCAGCATCATACTTTTTTAAACCTGTTTGAAAAATATTTTTTTAAACCATTGCACTTTTTTTTTTGCTATTCTGATATAGGAGATTAAAGTGTCTCTGTCTTCCTATCATATCTATAGGTTTCTTTCTTTAGCACTGCTTTTTTGTTGAGGGTGGGATTTTCTTTGTATATTTGTCTTTAAATGATAAAATTCCTTCTAAATGATTTTTATTTGGGGCCTGTTTACTAAGTTGCGTTAAGGTTTTGCAGTTAACATCCAAAGTTAGGGCACATGGAGAGTAATTTTATAACAGGTCACCTATGTGTGAAGGCCAAGTAGGCGCCTATTTAATAATGACAGACATGCAGAAATTATGGCTAGATTGTCACTGCAAACATTTAAGCCTGCTCAAAAGCCAGGTGTAAATTTTGTACGTGAAGTAAGCACATATGTTGGTATTTAATAAAATACTCACATAAATCACAACTTTGTCCACTCTCCTTGTGTCACCTAAAAGTATGTGCCTTCTTGGGGCCACACTTACTTCTGCATATGAAGCCCTGGCGTAATTTTATAAAAGTCCCTTTCCAATTCATCCTGCTAGACCACTCCAGACTAGTGGGTTGGGTCCCCCTGCTAGCAGAAAACACAGAAGCTTTGTGACATCACCACTGGTATATAGTGTCCTACCCCTAGAGGTCAGCTTCAGTATTTTCTCTGTCTCAGTAGATGGTCGACTTCTTTGCTCCTAAAGGATTCTAAGAATTCTGCTGGAGCGGGTTTCTTCTCAATTTCCTGGGTCCATGGGCACATTGTGGTTCCTCCTTGGTGATTCCCGTTTCTCCCACACATTCCAGAGGTGCTCCTGGTCAGGAGGATCAGTTGAGCCCCTCTGAAGGAAAGCGTTCCTGTTCATGAGGAACAGTGCAGCCTTCCTCCTCAGCCTTCCACCTTGGCTTCATCTGATCCACTAAGGGCTGCAGTCCAAGCCTTCAGTACAGAGTACTAGACTACAGAGGACTGCCAGCCTCATAAAGTAAAAAAAAAACACCAAAAAAAACTTTAATCGAGTGAGCTATATATGGCTTCCAGGCTCCAGCATGGTCTCTGCACAGCCAGCATCAATGTCTTAGCACCAGATCAGTTGGCACCGATCTTCACCAGCAAGGCAGTAAGTTTCTTTTCTCTTCACAGCTCTGAAGGCCTTGCCCATCGCGACTCTTCCAGTTAGCTTGCTCCTTCCCTCCCCCCTCTCCTCTCGTTTCTTCTGCGATTTCGTGCCTCTGATCCCTTCTGGGTGTCAGGGCTTACAGGACTGCTCTCCTCGGGCCGGTCAGACCTCCAACTGCATTGCAGTGTTGTACAACGGTGATTTTAGCTTGCTTCCTCTCCCCGGCAGGTCCTGTCAAAACATCTTGTCTGTGGTGGCCATTTTGTGCAAGCAGCTTCTGGGGCAGGCAGTCCTGCTAAAACTAGCTGCATTGCAGCAGCCTTTTTAACATTGGGGCTTTCTCGCTGACTCACAGCACTCTCTCTCATTTTCACGGGGGCTCCTGCTGCACCTTGCAGCGCTGTGTGTGGCCTGTAGGAAGAAACATAGGGTTCTCATCGATAGACTCTGTGTTGCCTGTGGAGCTGATCCCAGAGGGCCCTCAGCCAGTATTCCTTTGTCTCTTCCAGTGTCTCCTTCCCTGTGAGCACCACAGCTTCTGGCTGTTAATCTCTTGTCGGCATCTGAGATGCTCCCTCCGCGCCTTCTCCCTGAGCTTGGTTCACCACCGCTGATGCAGCAGTCAACTTCACAGCTCTCCTTCTCCTCACAACTGGATGCCTACACTGTGGATCAACAATTTCTAGCCTTATTCCATCAGACCTGGGATGTGTGGTGCTCCGGTCCCTTGGCGGGGCCCATGCCTGCGCAGCTTCCCCAGAGCAAACGTGACAGACTCAGTACAGCTGCAGCTGCTGACACTCTTTCACCTTCCCAGCTCCAGGGTGCCTCCTCGCCCTCAGGGGACTTGCATCCTGCTGGTGAGGATGGTAAATGCCTGTCAGATGTCATCTCCCTCAGCTCTGGATCAGAAAGAGAAGATGGGGAACTTTCAACCCCGGAGGAACAGCAAGGAGAGCAAAAGCTTCAGGATGGCAGACAAGATACTGCCTCTTACTGCCCTGTACTGACAACCACTTTGTCCTCAAGTTACAGGGGTCGGTTCCGGGATGCCCAGCATTACAGACCTGGAAAGCCCGGCGCTTCCTCGAATAAATCTGGAACGAGGCCACAGTCCTTTCACGGGGTCCGCCATGCAAGGGATAATTACTCCAATGCCGCTGAGTTTTTGGGCCCCTCACGATCTTTCTGTTGACTGGTTCGAGGTTCATTCCGGAGGTGCCATGTTTCAGAGGACAACTGCATCTCATTTCCTGTGGACCCACATAACTTCAGACAAGTGGGTGTTTGACATCATCTCCCGAGTACCTTTCTTATGTCCCCTTGTGGCTCTCCTGCCAAGAGGACAGCTGTGTACCTTACCCTTCAGCGGCTACTCCGGCTCCGGGCTATTTGCCTGGCCCCACAGGCCAAAAGGGACACCAAGCACTATTCCATCTACTTTGTGGTTCCCAAGAAGGACAGCTCCTTCCGTCCCATCTTAGACCTTAAACGGGTCAATTGCTGCCTACATGTGCCATGCTTCCACATGGAGACACTCAGATCCGTCATCCAAGCAGTGTGCCAGGGCGAGTTTCTTGCCTCCCTCAATTTGGTGGAAGCCTACTTTCATATTCCAATTAGCAAGGAACACCAGTGGTATCTGCGGTTTATGGTGCTGTGCAGACATTATCAGTTTCAGGCCTTGCTCTTTGGACTCGCCACAGCTACACGGACCTTTTCCAAGGTCATGGTTGTCATTGCAATGGTGCTGCAGCATCGGGGCATCCGTGTCCATCGTCCGTGTCCTGGATGATTGGCTCATCAGGGCCAAGTCTTATCCAGAGGTGCAGTCAGCAGTGGCCCAGGTATTCAGTTTCCTGCAGCAGCTTGGTTGGGTGGTCAACCAGGCCAAGAGCCATCTTCAGCCAACGCAGGCCCTTGACTTCTTAGGAGCCTATTTCAATATCGCATCAAGCCGAGTCCTTCTCACGCATGACCTCTGCCAGAAGCTGTGCACACAGTTTCATGCCTTTAAGCGTCTCCAGGCTCAGGCGTCCTGGGACTCACTACAGGTGCTCAGAACCATGGCAGCTACTCTTGATGTGGTCCCCTGGGTGCAGGTGCACATGCGCCTATTGCAACATGCTCTCCTGTCTCGGTGGTTGCCATCTACCCAGGAGTTTCAGACTCGCCTACCATTACAACCATTGTTTCACCAAACCTCCAGTGGCGGCTCTGCCCAACCCACCTTGTAAAAGGCATACTATTAGCCACACTGCATTGGATCGTTCTAATGACAAATGGCAGGCTGGGGGCGCACTCTCTCTGTCACACAGCGCAGGGCTCTTGGTCAGCCTGCGAGTCTGCCTGGATGATCAATCGGCTAGAAGCTCGGGCTGTTCATCTGGCGCTTCTGTCCTGTCCTTTCATGTGCTCTTGTGGGGTTGGGTAGTGCAGATCCTCTCAGACAACTTCATGACAGTTGCTTATCTCAACCGACAAGACAGAACCAAGGCTCTGGGGGTTGGCCAGGGAGATGAGCCTCCTTTTCCCTTGGGCGGAACACTATCTTTAGGCACGCTCGGAACAACACATAGCAGGAGTGGAGAACATTCAGGCCGACTTCCTCAGTTGTCAAACTCTGAATCTGCACGAGTGGGAACTCGTCCCATGGGCCTTCGCAACCATAAAGTGCCAGTGGGGATGCCCCATGCTGAACCTCATGGTCACCATGGCAAACGCCAAGGCACTACTTCAGTCGAAGAAAGGACATGCAATCACAGGGGCTGGATGCCCTGATCCAGCCTTGGCCCCGCACCCACCTGCTCTACATCTTTCCACTGTGGCCCCTGATCAGGCGCGTCCTGCATTGGATAAAGGCGCATCCAGATTGAATAGTTCTGGTGGCACCATATTGGCCACAGAGGCCCTGGCATGCTAACCTGATACGCCTGCTGTGAAAACTGCCTCTTCCCCTTGGCAGACAGTGGGGTTTCCTACAGCAGGGTCCCATCTCCATGGACAATCATGCTCCTTACTTGCATACAGCCTACCTCTTGAGCAGCACAGGCTAGAACGCAAGGGGTATTCCCCACAGGTCACCACCACCTTGCTGAAGGCATGACTGTCCTCAACCTCTCAGCCATATGCCTGGGTGTGGCTTATTTTTTCCTCCTGGTGTTCCCACCGGTCCATCTCCCCATGGACTATCCAGGTGCTGGTCTTCCTTTCCTTCCTCCAAGAAGGTTTCGATAGAGGCCTTGCGCTTAATTCCCTGAAGGTACAGGTTACAGCCTTGACATGTTTTCGGAGACAGATTTGAGGGCATTCCCTCGCCTCTCATGCAGACATTGTCTATTTTCTCTGGGGCATTCGCTGTCTTCAGCTGCCAATCCATCTGGTCATTCCTAGCTGGGACCTCTCCTTAGTGCTCTGTGCCCTCACTTACGCTCCCTTCGAGCCGCTCATTGTGGTCACGTCTGCCAGGCATGTTTCTGAGCTCCAAGCACTATCTTGCTGAGACCCCTTCCTCTCCTTTTCATCAGCAGGGGTCACTATTCGCACCTTCCCGGTCTTTTTGCCAAAAGTCCTTTCCGAGTTCCATCTTAATCAAATGATGTCTCTCCGTACCTTCTGGCAGAGCCAGTGTCCACAGAACACGCAGTTTCTGCATCATCTAGATGTCAGTAGGATGCCACAACGCTATCTAAAAGTTACCAATCCGTTTCGCCTTTTGGATCACCTTTTTGCCTTGTTCTCTGGCCTCGGAAGGGGGCAGCGGTCTCCAAGGTGACAATAGCATTCTGTATTAAGCAGACCATCGAGTCTGCGTATATCCTCCAGAATAAGACTTTTCCTGTTGAGATTCAGGCACATTCAACACAGGCCCTGGCCACATTCTGGGCCGAATGCTTGCGGGTGTGTGCACATGATATCTGCAGGGTGGCAACTTTGTTGTCCCTGTCTATCTTTGCCCATCATTATCGCTTGGATCTCCAAGCCAGAGAAGCAGCGCAGTTTGGGCTGCTGCTGTTTCTTCCCGCCCTATGGTGGTATAGCTTTGGTACTCCCAGCTAGTCTGGACTAGTCTAGAAGGATGAGTTGGAATGTGAAATTTTACTTACCGTTAATTTCCTTGCCTGGAATCCTGCTATACCAGTCCCTGTGCCGGTCTCGCCGTCTTCAAGAAGTTCCATGTTGTTGGCGGCGCCATACCGATTCAGATTCAATGAATTCAGTCTGTGCATTGTCCTTATAACAGCCTCATTTGGTTGTTTTCATATCTGTTTTTGTAGTGCCAGTTTATTAGTCTGGTGTTCTCAGTATTGAACTGTTCTGTTCTGCAGTCCTGGAGCTTGCCAGGGTTATACTGAAGCTGACCCCTAGGGGTAGGACACTATATTCCAGTGGTGACGTCACAAAGCTTCTGTGATTTCTGTCTCTCACCATCTGCTGACAGGGGGACACAACCCGTTAGTCTGGACTGGTCTAGCAGGATCCCAGGAAAAGAAATTAATGGTAAGTAAAATTTCATCATATATGTGTTAAAAGGCCTTTACGAGCCAAAGGTCCTTTGTAAAATTACCTCTTTAAGTGCAGAATCCCTGCATTAACAGTTGTCAGCTTTCCCAGCACTTTGGGGAAGGCAGTCATGCAGTTAAAGTGGAGCATGGTTCTCTGCGATGCGCGAATGGTATGGCCACTAATGCAGAATGCAGTTAACTGCACTTCTGGAGGAGTTGCTAACTGGTGCATATTATCTGCCCCTTTAACAATTAATATGCAATAATGACTCTATTTTAACTAAATATTTCCTTAATGAATATCACAGGAATTATCTCTGGAATTATGGAGCAAGGCAAAAGGAGACTACTCTTTCATCCTTCAGCCATCAACATTTATGTTCTTCTCCCCAGTTTTGTAGCTACAAATTACCGTGTTGCACTATGGTACAGAAGAAAGTTTGGGAAGTTGACCCCATCATTCCCTTTCCTCACTTTACATTTCTGGAGGGCTATATATAAAGGTTTCTTTTCCAGAGGAAATCAGAAGCCTGTAGTATACCGTCTTATAAAAGTTTTCTGAGAAAATTACGGACAACACAACATGCTTCGTATGTAATCTGTCTGCGGCATGATAGGTATTTTAATTTCTTCAAGACCTCCCCACCAAAGAAAAGTATCACACCGATCATGTCAAATAACTTCTTAAAGCAGACTTTCAGTTTTACCAATATTAATCAAAATGTATTTATTTATTACCTGCTTTTTGAAAGAATGTTGCATCCAAGGCAGTGTACGGCATTTTCAATAGCAATAACATGGACAAAGAGCTATAATGACTCATAGTACATACAAGCTTTACAGACATGTGATAAATACATAAATGCAAAAATGTCCATAAAAATACTTTGCGCCTGTAGCCCAGAACATACATGAAACATGGCAAAAAAGTGAAAAAACACATAATAACCTATATTTTGTACCACCCCAGATGTCAGCAGGCCATAGCAGAAAGGGAAAGCAAGGCTGCAATAGCATCTAGATTGTAAGTGACCATATTGACTGGCATGGTGAGAGCAAAGTTAACTGATTAGTTTTATCCGATGAGCTTTGTTGGGATATTCAACCGCACCTCATTGCTCCTGAATATAACTAAACCATATACAGATATATAATTAACTTCAGGACATCTGTCATGCCAAATCTGACCTATCTCGTTAACTTAGCCAGACAGTGCTGAATATCACTGCTATCCAGCTAAATTCAAAATCTGCCCTGGGACACCTTCTGCATTTCCACTTTCGTGGTGGCTAAAACTTGCCTGGGTGCCGAGAGCAGGAACCCCACAGAATCACTATTTTACTCAGGGTCAGATATAGCTTATTAGATTTAGCCCAGGCAGCTAGATTTCCCATAGCGGTTGGAAGATTCAGTTCTAAAGGTGAAGGAGATCTATATATAAATATAGACTTTTGCACCAAATACCCTGGATCAGCTGAGCTAGTGAGTTTTAAATATATGTTAAACAGTACAGTTAATAATACAGATACCTGTGGGACGACACAGATGGAAACCCAAGATAAAGAGGAGGTGGAGTTGATGGATGGCTCTGTCCACTGGTATAATACAACAGACTATTTCTTCATATCCCAAATGATTATATTTTATTTACAGAATGCATAAACTGCTCATTGACTTCCGTTATTCAGGTGCAGATCTATAATAGTTGATCATAGTGGAATCTCTAACTGTAGGCTGACAGTAAATCAAGATAAAAAGGCAGTAGTGGAATATTTTTCATTTAGAGGCTTGTGCACTGAAGCTTAGCATAAAAGCTGGAGACCATTGTGCTCAGGCCTTAGTGCGCACACTAAACCACTCCTAGAAGATTTATGTATTTATGTGAATAGATTTGATATACCACCATTCGGTCTGTACACAGCCAGCACAGCGGTTTACAGTTCATAAGTAACTGGAAAAGAAAAAACAAAAAAACAAAGCACAAGACTAAGGGGAATGCATAGCACAGCAATAGCACACTGTTCCTTAGCAATGTCAAAAATCAGAGACGCATAAGGACAATGTGCAAAACAAAATAAACTCTCCCTCAATTGTGCCACAGACTAACTGGTCTAAATCCCTTCAAAGCCTTCAAGCAGAAGCCACTGCCAGAAGCCAACTTTAAATTTCATCAGGGAAGGTTCCTTATGTAATGGAGGCAAGGCATTCCAAGGAAATGGGGCTACAAAGCCAAAGGTCGCAGAGTGCAGTAATTCCAGTCCAAATTGAGATGGCAAAGGAATAGTAAGTAAGCGAGACTGTGACGATCTTAACAATAGGGAATAGTGAGGGCTGCCAGATAAGTTGGAGAACCAGTATGATCTAATCTGTGAACAAGAGAGAGAAGTTTATATCTAATCCTATGAAGGATTGCTAACCAGGATAGCTCCTACAGCAATGGAGAAAAATGATCCATAAGCTTGGCCCTACACATAAGGCTAACGGCTATATGTTGAATGAGTTGAAGTCGCTTTAAATTATAAGCAGGGCTGCCAGCTAGCAAGGAGTTACAGTAATCCAGCTCATTGAAAATCAAAGCAAGGATGAGAATATTTACATCTCTAGTAGAAAGACCATACTGCAAAGAACGAATAAATCACAAAGTGATAAAAGAATTCCTGGCCGCCAAAGACATAAAAGCTTGAAATGATGTTAGCAAATGCACATTAAGAGGTTAATTTTATAAGGTTCGCCTTGTTTTATGCACATTACAAGGCATGTAAATCACGCCTATTTTATAAAGAAAAGGCGCTTTTCTTTATAAAATAGGAGCTCACATTGCAAGATATACAGGGTTGCCCAAAAAAAAATGAGAACATCTCGTAGCATGTAAGTTATTTAAAAATTCAAAAAGACAGATGTAAATGATTGACAAATTTAAAAAAAAAAAAGATGGCGACCGGAAATTGTCGAAATAAAGACATTATATAGCTAAAAAAGGTAAATAAGTAAACTATTTAAGCTTTTAATTTATGAGATGTTCTCACTTTTTTTGGGCCACCCTGTTTGTGCCAGTACTAGCGCGAGCACTTATGCCAGCCCTAGATGTGGTGTAAATGCGCGTATCTAGATTTGTAAAGCATACGCATAACTTATAGAATTTTATAACTTACATGCATAAATTTGTGCTCCACCTATATTCCATCCAAGCTCTGCCCCTGCCCATGCCCATACCAAGAGTATGCACCATGGACCTCATATGTGTACTTATAAAATAGTGACCGCCTAATGTATGTGTGTAATTGCACATCTGTATGCTTAAGTCATGGAAATACATGATTAACCCATGTGGATGGTGCATAACTTTACATGGCTCTATCTCCAGGAACAAGCAGGAATGTAGTCTTCACATATGGGTATCGTCGGTACCGACGGAGCCTGCGCAGGAACACTCCCCAGCATCCAATTAGAAAGCTTTTGGGAGCATCCCACAGCGCCTGCGTGCTGCCTTCCCGCCTTTCCCAACTGCCTCTCTCCAGTTCTTCGTTTTCCGCGGAGCCAGCAGGTCGTTGTTCCTGCCACCGCAGAAAATGTTTCCTTTTTCCCTTCTTTTTTGTGGTCGCATCTGCCTTCCTCGACGCTTTACCAGTACCGCTGGTTCTTCTTTTTTTTTTTCTGTTCTTTAAAAAAAAAATATATATATATATACTTTTTTACGTGCATGCGCCATTTTGGGCCCTAGGCCCAAAATTCTTCCACAATGGAAAAACCCGCTTCGGGTTTCAAAAAGTGCACCGACACCCATGAGTGGTGTCTTAAATGTTTAGGTCCTGACCACTCCATCACGGAATGTATGGCCTGTGCCATGATGTCCAAATGAGGTTGCCAGAACCGAGCTGCTAAGCTCAGTACCCTGTTTCCCTTTGATGCAGCCTCGGTGGCATCAACGTCTTCCAGGGCTTCCTCTTCCTCCCGTGGATCTCAGGTAACTAAACACAAGTCTAGCCGGTCCTCAAAGGGTAGATCTCCTTCTAAGCATCGAGATGCCCCTGGCGTTGCCCTTGAGGATTCTGCACCGGCAAAATTGCCCCGGGGGGAGGCTTCGGCTTCCAAAGCATTATCGGGGCTCCAGGACGTTCTTGAGGCCTCGACCTCAGCAGAACTACTGGTGCCATGCTCTGGGGTACTGGCTGTTTTCTCCGGTACCGACATCCAGGCATCGGCAGCGTCGATAGACCAGAGGTTCCTGGCTATTGAACGCAGTCTGGCAGCTCTCCTTGCGGCATCGACACCCTCGGAACCGCGTCAGACAGTTCAACCGGTACCGGCACCGACTGCGGCATTGGTATCGGTACCGGTACCGACAGCATCGGCATCGGTGTCAGCATTGCCGGCACCCAGTCATATGCCCTCCGGTACCGATACACCGGTACCGATTCCCCCCGGTACCGACTTCGGTCGGTACGGGTATCGGGCTCTTCAAGAGCATCCGGACAGAAGGTACTTCGAGTCCTCAGAGGAATCTGAGGATTCTGACAGTTCTGTCGGAACGGGAATACTTCTCCCAGAGGAGCCTTCTTCCCCCAAACGCAGGATGTCTCCTCCAGAGGATATTTCCTTTCAGGACTTCATCAGGGAGGTGGCTCGAGGTCTGTCCATTACTGTGGCTCCTGAAACAGAGCCCAGAGCAAAGGAGTTGGAAATTTTACAATATCCCAAAGCTCCTAAGGAGGCAGCTACTCTACCAATCCATGAGATCTTGCATGATCTCATGCTAAGAATGTGGGAGACGCCTCTTAAGACCTCTCCTCACTCTCGTAGACTGGATACTATGTATCAAGTCCCTCCTTGTCCTGGTTTCCAGACCACTCAGCTTCCTCACCACTCTATTGTAGTGGAATCAGCTATGAGAAGGGTCAGAAGTGCAAAAAGGCATGCCTCTAATCCTCCAGGACGTAAGTGCAGAACTTTGGATGCTTTTGGACGTCGTACTTTCCAAGCTTCCATGCTTTCTGCCAGGATCAGTTCCTATATTTTATATATGGGAATGTTCCTAAAGGAAATCACAGGAGATTTAGAGGTTTTGAGCCCTCTTCTTCCTGAGGATAGAAGACAGGATTTTCTCTCATTGGTCAAACATGTCCAGGATGTTTCTAAATTTGTCAACCGTGCAGCTTTTGACTGTTTTGAGTGCATAAGCAGAACCTCTGCCATTGCCATAGGTGCACGTAGAATTACCTGGCTCCAGGCATCTGATTTGGAGCTCTGGGTACAAGACAAACTGGGCAATATTCCTTGTACTGGTGAGAACCTGTTTGGCAAAGATTGGCAAGAAAAAGCCAATGAGTTGGATGCTGACAACTCCACCTTGGATAGATTATCCAAGGCCACAGCTGATCCTGCAAGAAAAATCTTTCAAAAAACCATTCTTTTCCAAAAAGAAGAGGTTTTATCCTGCTTATTCCCAGCAGGGACGCTCTGCAGGTTAACCTGTCCAGAAAGGTCAGCAACCACCCAAACAAAAGGAAAGCAAAGACTGTTAAGCCTCAACCGTCTCAGCAGTCTCAGCCTCCACAAGGCCTTTGACTTTCATCTAGAGAATTTAGCCTTCCTGGCTCTCAATGGACCAGAGCCTTCCACCATTCCAGGAAGGTTGTGTCACTTTGCCCCCAGATGGGGGCAGATAACAGCAGAGCATTGGATACTCTCCATCATAAAAGAAGGGTACAAGCTCCATTTTTCAAGCATGCCCCCTCCTACAATGGTAAGACAGTTCAATTCTCAGACCTCTCTTATCAACCTATTAGATCAACAGGTCACTATGCTTCTTGCCCAAGGGGCAATAGAAGAAGCACCCATTCTTCCACAGGGTACAGGGTTTTACTCCCCCTATTTCCTTATCCCAAAGAAAACAGGAGGACACAGACCTATGTTAGACCTCAGAGAACTGAACAAATTCCTGTCAAGGAGAAATTCAAGATGGTTTCTCTAGGAACTCTGCTGCCATACCTTCAGAGTCAGGATTGGCTCTGTTCTCTAGATCTCAAGGATGCGTACACTCATGTTCTCATCCATCCATCTCAAAGAAAGTTCCTTTGTTTTCTTTTTCGGGGAAAGCACTACCAAAACAGGGTGCTTCCCTTTGGCCTGGCCTCAGCACCAAGAGTGTTCACGAAATGCATGGCTGTGGTAGCAGCATTTCTCCGCACTCTAGGTATATTCATCTTCCCCTACTTAGATGACTGGCTCATTCGAGCCCCATCAGAGTCAGAGGCCAGGACTTCCCTACTATGCACAATGCGTATCCTTCAGTATTTGGGTCTTGTCATAAACGTCCAAAGTCCAGTCTAACTCCCACTCAGTCTCTAGACTTCATAGGAGCTGTGCGGGATACCAAAAAGGCAAGGGCCTATCTTCCCCAGGCCCATTGCCTTCGCATAGTGCAGTTAGCTTCTCAAGCAGTGCTAAAGCCTCATCTCACTGCCCGAGAAATGCTACAACTACTAGGCCACATGGCATCTACCGTGCATGTGGTTCCTTATGCTCGCCTCCATATGAGAGCAGCCCAGTGGACTTTATCCACTCAGTGGACCCAGGCATCAGGGTGCCTGTCAGACAAAATAGCAAACACAAATCGCCTTATTTTGTCCCTCCAATGGTGGCAGTCCACTCAAAAACTGTTGCTGGGGTCCCCATTTCAGCAACCCTTACCCCAGGCAACTCTCACAATAGATGCTTCACCAATGGGTTGGGGAGCTCATCTGCAAGACCTCTCCACCCAAGGCACTTGCACTCCACAGGAGACTCATCTACATATCAATCTCTTGGAGCTCAGAGCAATCTTCCTTGCTCTTCGAGTGTTCCACTCTCTACTCACCTGCAAGACAGTCCTAATTCACACGGACAACCAAGTAGCCATGTTCTACGTGAACAAGCAGGGAGGAACAGGCTCTCTGTCGCTTTGCAACAAAGCTTTGCGACTGTGGGCCCTCGCCAGAGAGCATCGGATTCATCTCCTGGCAGTGTATCTTCCAGGCATACAAAACTCTTGGGCAGACAGACTCAGTCGAGTTCTGCTTCCACACGAATGGTCTCTACATGTAGGTGACCAAGAATTTTCAAATTTGGGGAACCCCGGACATAGACCTCTCTGCAAGTCCGTTGAATGCCAAACTTCCCCGGTTCTGTTCCAGAATCCCGGCTTAGGACTCTCAGGCCAAGGATGCTTTCCTCCTTCACTGGGGCCAAATCTTCCTTTATGCCTTTCCACCCATTCCCCTAATTCCCAGGACCCTATTCAAGCTTCAGAGAGACAGAGGCTGTATGATTCTCATAGTTCCACATTGGCCTCGGCAAGTGTGGTACCCTCTGCTTCTACATCTCTCTCAAGCTCCCTCCCTGGAGTTAGGGTTTGCTCCAGATCTCCTATCTCAGGAGAACGGAATGTTGTGGCATCCCAATCCCCAGTCTCTGCATCTCAGGGCTTGGTTGCTGAAGGCCTAGAGATTTCCATGGTCTTAACCTCCCTCAGTAAGTAAAGGATATCCTTTATGCTTCCAGGAAGCCTTCCACAAGACGCTCTTATGCTTTCAAGTGGAAAAGGTTTACCATATGGTGTTCGCAGAAGGGTCTTCACCCCCTTGCAGTACCTCTGGAATCATTACTGGAGTATCTCCTTCATTTATCCAATGCAGGACTTAAGACTAACTCAGTGAGAGTCCATTTGAGTGCTATTGCAGCTTCTTTCAAGCCTCTAAATGGACAACCTATTTCCTCCCATCCTCTTATAGCAAGATTTATGAGAGGCCTTCTGCTAACTAAGCCTCCCATTAGGCCACCACCTGTGGCAAGGGACTTGGACTTAAACTTGGTTCTTGGTCAGCTCATGAAGCCACCTTTCGAACCCTTAGCTACTACCTCCTCGAAATTCCTTTCTTGGAAGGTAATCTTTCTCTTTGCAATCACATCAGCACGTCGCATCAGTGAGTTTCAAGTACTAGTGGCTGGTCCACCTTATACAAGGTTCCATCATGACAAGGTAGTCCTTAGGACTCATCCACACTTTATGCCAAAGGTGGTCTCACTTTTTCATCTTAACCAAGTGGTCTACCTACCTGTGTTCTTTCCAAGGCCTCATGCATTAAATGCAGAAAGGAGTCTTCATACTTTGGACTGTAAAAGAGCTTTAGCCTTTTACTTACAAAGAACACAGCAACATAGAAAGTCCTCTCAACTCTTTGTTGCTTTTGATCCTTCTCATTTGGGACTTCCAGTCTCCAAGAGAACACTGTCAAACTGGATTGCTCAATGTATTTCCTTTGCTTATCAGAGTAAGAATCTTCCTTTGGAGGGCCATGTCACAGCTCACAATGTGAGAGCCATGGCAGCTTCAATGGCTCATCTACACTCTGTGCCTATCGACGACATCTGTCGAGCAGCCACCTGGGCCTCTATTCACACCTTCACAGCCCATTACTGCTTGGACAAGGACTCCCGACGGGATGCCTTGTTTGGTCAGGCTGTTCTCGAACACCTGTTCCATACCTAATCAACTCCTACCCACCATCCCTGGTTGGATGCCAGAGATCCATGGGGGGAAGTGGAGCCCTTTCTCAGGGACACACAACTTCTGGGGTTTCTCCATGGCATCTAAAGCTAGGGAGTCCCCATATGTGAAGACTACATTCCTGCTTGTTCCTGGAGATAGCATAGTTACTCACCTGTAACAGGTGATCTCCGGGAACAGCAGGAATTTAGTCTTCACAACCCACCCACCTCCCCTAGGAGTTGTATCTCTCTATCTCTTTCTCTTTCCCTCTCTCTCTCTCTTTGTCTCAGCTTTAAAACTCAACTGGAGAGAGGCAGTTGGGAAAGGCGGGAAGGCAGCACGCAGGCGCTGTGGGATACTCCCAAAAGCTTTCTAATTGGATGCGGGGAGCGTTCCCGCGCATGCTCCGTCGGTACCGACGATACCCATATGTGAAGACTAAATTCCTGCTGTTCCCGGAGATCACCTGTTACAGGTGAGTAACTATGCTTTCCTAGTTAACACATTTTCACGTGCAGACTTTATGCCTGTTTGGAAATTTAAGCTTCTGCATACTTGGCTTTATAAAATAGAGCATGATTGTGAAAGTGCGTGTGTATTTTAAGATGCATTCTCTTATAGCAACCCTAGATGTAAATGACCATGCTTACTTTCTGCAATTATGCACTTAAATGAATGAATGTTATAATCTACACCTATAACACAGGTACACTAAAAAAAATTTTTTTTAAACTGCCTCTAATGTTTCAATTGATTTTTACGTTTTTTGGTGCGCTGAATCCAAATCTGGTAACCAATTTGCTCCATCACGTACAGATTTTTTGCTACATTGGGTTAGCAGTTTGAGGTGAACGTTTCAGATTGAGTGCGATCGAGATAAAAGTTTCTTGGATGAATTCTTTATACTAATTGTTTAGTAGTTATTCAAATAAGAATAAAGAAAATTGTAACAAGGCAGCACATAAGAATAGAGTAATGTCAACAAAACACACTGATGGTAGCAAAATTGTCTGCACTTAAAACAGCCACATACATGTGCACAAACATTGAGCATATAAGAGCGAGGTTAGACACAAAGCAAAGCAAAGAAATGTGCAAAAAATGTTGTACAGGTATGTATGTAAGAATAGAAAACGCAAACCGCACCATTGCAATACATGAAGACAAACACCCGATGGTGAGAAAATAAAATTCTAATAAATGAGATCCGATACTGTGGTAATAACTAGCAAATTTTTATTTCAAAGTTTAGTAAAAACACGATATTTGTCAACACAGTTTAGATTTTAAAGTCATTCTTGGGTCAATCAATCTCCTGGTGGGCCCGTTTCTTCTTCCCCCGAATGCTTCTCTTGGTGCGCTGCTTGGCGTATTTTTCATCTGGGGTTTCCCGCAGCAGCAACCAGCAGAAATCAGCCATCATAGTGGTGTTCCATCTTCCTTGGTACCTTCTCTCTGCGTCCTTGATGTCCTGGTGAAACCTTTCACCTTGTTCTTCACTGTACGCCCCCAAGTTTTCGGGAAAGTAGTTCACATGGGAGTGCAAGAAATGGACTTTCAGGCTCATGTTACAGCCTTGTTCTTTGAAGGCATTGAGCATCCTGGCAACAATATCCTTATAGTTCTCATCCCGCCTGTTCCCCAAGAATTTGAGAACAACATCCTTGAAGGAATCCCAGGCTTCTTTTTCCTTCTCAGACATCGTTTCAGCGAATGCTCCATCTGAAATGAGTTTCCTTATATCAGGGCCAGCAAACACTCCTTCCTTTAGCTTTGCTTCAGAAAGTCGGGGGAACTTTGAGCAAAGGTACCAAAAGCACTCACCATCTTTTGGAAGGGACTTGATGAATTGCTTAATGAGACCCAACTTAATGTGGAGAGGTGGTAATAGAATTTTATCACGAGGTACCAAGCTCTCATGAAGAACATTTTTCTCACCAGGTCTCAAATACTCCCGAATTGGCCAGTCTTTTTTCCCCCAGTGTAGGTCGCGGGCCTGGCTATCCCACAAGCAAAGGAAGCAGGGATATTTGGTGAAACCGGATTGCTGCCCTAATAGCATGGATAGAATTTTAAAGTCTCCACAAATCATCCACTTATGCTCATCATAACGAATCTTCTGAAGAATCAGGGCCAAATTCTCGTATTTTTCTTGGAGAATAACAGAGTGAGCAATAGGAACTGAAGCGAATGTGTTGCCATTATGAAGAAGAACACCTTTTATGCTGTCTTTTGACGAATCAATGAACAGCCGCCATTCAGCAGGATCATACTTGAGTTTAAACTTTTCCATCACTCCGTATATATCGTTGCAAAATACCAAATCTTCCTCTTTGCTGAAATACTTCAAAAATTGTGTCTCGCGGTTGCGGTACCAATAAAAAGTTGTTCCTGGTGACAATAGATTTTTCTGTTTAAGCCGAGAACCTAGCAGTTGGGCAGCATCTTTTGGGAGTCCTAAATCCCGGACTAAATCATTCAATTCAGCTTGAGAGAAAAGTTCAGGTTTCGGATCTGGTTCAGTTTCAAACTCGGAAGTACTGGACTCATCGGGAAAAGCCATCTGATGAGTCTCATCATGATCAGAACCGTCCACACAAATATGAAGGATAAGGCGGTATACAAAAACTGTCTAAATAAAATAAAATAAATAAATGATCCAAAGATTTTGGTGGTTCAGGCACAGGTACTTCGTTGCTATGAGGCATAGGCCTAATTGCTGAGGGAAGGTTGGGGTAACTTATTACGTTCTTATTTTTTAAGTTGTATCCCTTCACAATGCAAGAGCAAAAATAGCAGTCACTGCTGTGGTCTCTTTGTTCACGCCACATCATAGGTATTCCGAAACGAAATGCTTGTTTTTTACCTTTCATCCATAAGCGTAGATCTTCCTCACATGTCTTGCACACTTTGTGAGGAGCCCACGGTTTGTCTTGATCGCCTAACTTCAAACCGAAATAGGTGAAATATACTTTTTTAATAAATGCAGAAATGTTCCTCTGCCGCTTTTTCACGGTATATTCCCCACAAATAAAACAAAAACTGTCCGGAGAGTTGACGCAACCTCTGGCTCTGTGAGCCATCACAAATACACAGCACTGCAAACTACAACTGTAGTGAACCACTTCGGAATAAAGCTGGATTACGACTGAGCAAACAAAAGGTAATAATGAACTTGCAAGAAACTGAAATTTGACAGGAACGTTCATGTCGCAACCACCGTGTTTGAGCGAGCGAACGAGGCGAGGCGAACAGGAAAGAACATGCGCCAGCGCGAGTACTGGATTTAGCCCCCCGCCTCCCAATTGTCCTGTTAATGTATAAAATGAATACAAAACACTCTAAAATATCATGAGGGAGTGTTTCTAGTTAGTTAACCATTACAACCTCTATTTTGGGCCAAGAAAATAAACTGCAGTCGGCTAAAAAGAAATTATGTGAACATTCCTTATATGGGTAAGAAATCTAATTTTGCAAGAAAACGTGACGTGATGGAACATTTTGGCTATTTTTCCTGGATTCAGCACCCCAAAATCTATAGGAATCAGTTGCAAAACTGGAGGCAGTTTTTTGGTAGTGTACCTGTGTAATTGTTCGCAATCCCATTCGCCACACAAACCTCACCCTTGTGCATGCCCCAGTCAAAGTGTACACAATGCAGTCTGCATCTGTACTTTCACACCAGCCGGTATTTTATAAGAGATCATTTACACATGTAAATTGCCATTTAAACATGTAAGCTGGGACTTACGCATGTAAATCTAGTCAGTGCCTTATAAAATTACTTCCTGAGAAATTGTTTTACTAAACCACAGTAAGCAGTTAGCCTGAGAATTAGTGTGCAGTAACTGTTAATACACAGCTGCATTAACCACTACTGCGCCAAATGACACTAGTTCCCTCGATAACTGCATGCCTTGTGATGCAGCAGGGAATGGGAATGGACTCTTGCTTTACAATGGTAGCTTTTGCAGTTTGCACGGGGTGCAGATCTGCGCTGTCAGTACACTTGCCACACGGTAAAGTTCTTTCTCCAGGACCAAGCAGGAAGTCAGTCCTCACATATGGGTGTCATCGGCGCCGATGAAGCCCCAGCGGAGCATTTCCCCAGCTTTCTATGAAAGCCTTTGGGAATGCAGGCACGCATGCGCGGTTCCCTTCCCGCCTAAAGGTGCCATCTTACCTCAGTCTCTTTTTTTCCGAGAAGCCCACCGGACGTGTGTCCTGTCCTCCCGGTTAAAAGTAGATTTTTTTCGGCGATTATTGCTATTTTTTCTCCTGGTTCGACGCCGGTTCCCCTTTCGCCGGATTCGGTACGCTGGTATCGAGCCCAATTCTTCTTTTTCGGTTTTTGCCCTTCGTGGCTGGTGTTGGCGCCCTTTTTTCCATTTTCCCTGGAAGGCTGTTCCTTTGACCTCGCGGGGACTCTTTTTTCCCCGATGGCTTCCAGTGGTTTTAAAAAGTGTGATCGATGTAAGAAATTAATGTCTCTCACCGACACACACGACTGCTGCCTTCGGTGCCTCGGCCCTGATCACAACCGTAAGTCGTGCGGGCCATGTGGGAAGATGTCTTCCAAGGCATTCCGAAGTCGCCAGCAGCAAAAAGAAAGGCTTTTCTTGGCCGGACCTCGTCTGAGGCCTCAACATCTCGGGATTCCGATCCCGAGCGCCGTCGAAGCTCCTCGGACAGGGGTCCCCCGACCGGGAACGTAAGAGGAAGAAGCGGCTCGTGAGGGCGTCGTCGTCGGAGGTCCCTGGCTCCTCGAGGGCCAGGTCTAAGACCCCCGACCGTCGCCCCGGGCCCGTGGAACAAGAGAAGCCTGCCAAAGTTCCTCGCGTGGAGCCGGAGTCTGCTGGACACGTAAGCCCCGTAGTCCTCAAGGACTCTCCTCCCAGAGAGCCGACGTCGGGCCCCGCGGGGTCGGACCCTGACTCCTCCTAAGACGAGTCTGCCTGGGAGATGGAGGACGAGGAGTATCCCGATACGTTCAAGACTCGGTGCGTCCCGTCGGACTCACCGCAGTCTAAGCCCCGGAGTAGATTCCCTCTGGAGGATACTCGGTTCTCGGAGTTCATCCGGGATATGGCCACTGCCTTGGCTATCCGGCGGACCCCGAGGAAGAGCCTCGAGCTGAGGAGCTCGAGGCGCTGCAGTATGACTCTCCTCCGAAGGAGGCCTTTACTGTCCTGGTTCCTCCGATGCTGGAACGGCTCCTCTTCCGTATGTGGGAGGCACCGGCCTTGGCGCCAGTTCTCAGCAAGCGAGTCGACTCGATCTATCGACTCAGAAAGAGCCCTGGCTTTCAAAAAGCACAGCTACCACACCATTCTATGGTTGTGGAATCGGCCATGCATCGTCTGAAGAGCCAGAAGATGCACTCCGCGGTGTCCCCTGGCAGGGAGGCCCGAAACCTCAATGGCGTCGGTAGAAAGTGCTTTCAGGGCTCGATGCTTGCTTGCCGTGTCCAGTCGTACCAGCTGTACATGGGCATGTACTTGCGGGACCTGGTCAAGGAGTTGGCCGGGTTCTCTGCTGGACTCTCCGGGGAACCCTTGCAGAGATTTAATTCCTTGTCCTCGGGGATTCGGGACTGCTCGAAGTTCATGTCCCGCGCCGCCTACGATGGCTTCGAGGCTTCGGCCCGAGTTGCGGCAGCCGGCATCGCGGCTCAATGCCAGGCATGGCTGCAGTCATCGGACCTCAAGCCATAGGTTCAGGACAAGTTGGTCGATGTCCCTTCCCGAGGTGAAAACCTTTTTGGCAAACTCATGACCAAGAAGGCCGCTCAGCTCGAAACAGAGCACCTTACACGGACAAGGTTGTCTAGGAAGACCTCTGCCCCTTCTCATAAAAAGAAGGGCTCAGGTAAAAAGCCCTTTTACCCGAGGAAGGGCACTGCCTACAAACAGTACCCTCAATATCAGGCTGCCCAAGCTGCCCCCCAGGGTCAGCAAGCCAAGGGGCAGGGTAATGGGCCCCGTAGGCAGAGGACCCCCAAGCCTCCGGCCCCTGCTACCACTCAGCAGGGTGGGGTTTTTTGACTCCTTGAGCGTAGCCTCTCCTTCCCTGCTCTCCCAACTCTGCACAGGAGGTCGCCTCGCCCTCTTTGCCCACCAGTGGCCCCTCATCACCGGGGACAGTTGGGTGTTGGACATAGTCCAAAGGGGCTATGCTCTGCATTTTCACCAACTGCCTCCTCCTTACTTTCCAAGGGAGCCTCCAAGGCCTCCCCTGCACACAAACCTTCTCCTTCGAGAGCTTCAAGGTCTGGTGGTGGACAGGGCGGTGGAGCCTGTGCCTCCCCACTTGCAAGGTCACGGATTCTACTCCAGGTATTTCCTGGTGCCCAAGAGAACCGGTGGCCTTCGACCCATTCTGGACCTCAGGAACCTCAACAAGTTCCTAGAGAAAGAAAAGTTCAAGATGCTTACTCTTGGAACACTTCTGCCCTACCTCCAGCAGGGAGATTGGCTATGCTCCTGAGATCTAAGGGATGCGTACACTCACATCCTCATTCATCCAGACCACAGAAAGTACCTCAGGTTCATTGTGGGAGGAAACCATTATCAGTACAGAGTGCTGCCTTTTGGCCTCACCTCCGCCCCCAGAGTCTTCACAAAGTGCCTGGCGGTGGTGGCGGCCTACCTGAGAAATCAGGGAATCTTTGTCTTCCCCTATCTGGACGACTGGCTCATCAGGGGTCAGACGTGCCAAGAGGCCAGACAAGCCACCCTCAGAACTATTGCTCTTCTTCAAAGCCTGGGGTTTGTCATAAACTTCGCAAAGTCCACTTTGCTCCCCTCCCAGAACTTGGAATTCATAGGGGCAAGGCTGGACTCTACCCTGGCAAAGGCATTCTTGCCAAGGGACAGAGCTCAAAGGTTGATGTCCTTGGCAAATCAGTTCCTCAGCAGGTCCTTGGTCTCCGCCAGACTCTGCCTGAGGCTGCTTGGCCACATGGCTTCGACAGTACATGTGACCCCCAATGCCAGGCTCCATATGAGGCCTGCACAGTGGTGCCTTCGGACTCAGTGGTCACAGGCCACAGGCAGCCTCAGAGACAGGATAAGGGTGTCCAGACCATTTCTGGACTCCCTCACCTGGTGGCTGCACCCCCCCACACTGTGTAGCCCTTTCTGATTCCTGGCTACACAGTGGTACTGACCACAGACGCCTCTCTGCAAGGCTGGGGAGCTCATTGTCTGAGCAAGTGCACCCAGGGCCTGTGGACTCCTTGGGAGGCTGCACAACAGATCAATCTCCTCGAACTCAGAGCTATTCGGTTAGCCCTCAAAGCTTTCTCTCCTACCCTTGCTCATCAATCTGTCCTGGTTCAAACAGACAACCAGGTAGCCATGTTTTATGTGAACAAACAGGGCGGCACTGGATCCAGACTCCTCTGTCGAGAGGCTCAAAACCTTTGTTCCTTTGCCCTCCGCACAACATGCTCCTCAGGGCTGTGTATCTTCCAGGCCAAGAAAATTGCCTGGCCGACAGGTTGAGCAGGATTCTGCAGCCCCACGAGTGGCAGCTGCATCCTTTAGTAGTTCAGATCTTCCTGAAATGGGGTCTCCCTTTGATAGATCTCTTTGCCAGCCCACTGAACAAGCAACTGCCAAAGTTCTGCTCCAGGCAACCGCATCCTCTGAGGATAGCAGCGGATGCTTTTCTGATTCCCTGGTCTCAGGGCCTCCTGTATGCGTTTCCTCCCACGCCCTTGGTGGCCCGGACTCTCTTCAAGATTCTTCAGGACAAGGCCTCGGTCCTGCTGGTGGCTCACAGGTGGCCGAGACAGCCTTGTTTTCCACTTCTGCTTCAACTGGCGGTGGATCCCCCACTACCTCTGGGGTTGCAACCCGACCTCCTCTCACAGGATCAGGGTTCCCTTCTGCATCCCAATCTCAAAGCTCTCAATTTGATGGCCTGGAGGCTGCAAGGGTAGTTTTGGCTCCCTGGGGCCTACCTCAGGAAGTTGAGGAGGTTGTCCTAGCCTCTAGGAAACAGTCCACTAGGAAAACCTATGCTCTCAAATGGAAAAGGTTTTCTGTGTGGTGTCAGCTACATACAGAGGATCCTTTCTCCTGTACTGTACCAGTAGTGCTTCAGTACTTACTGCACTTATCCAATCAGGGACTTAAGTCCAATTCTGTTCGGGTCCACCTCTCTGCTCTAGCAGCTCACCACTCTCTGGTGGAAGGACATTCTTTGTCAGGTCACCCCTTGGTGTCCCGCTTCCTCAGGGGTTTGCTTTTGCTCAAGCCTCCTATCCGTCCTCCTACCCCTGAGTGGGAGTTGAATGTGGTCTTGCAGCACTGACTCGCCCACCTTTTGAGCCGATGGCTACTTGTCCACTACGCTTCCTATCCTGGAAGACACTCTTCCTGATAGCCCTTACCTCGGCTAGGCGAGTGAGTGAGCTTCAGGCACTGGTCTGTGATAGGCCTTACACTAGGATATATAGGAACAGGGTAGTCCTCAGGACTCATCCAAAGTTCCTCCCAAAGGTTGTCTCCTCTTTCCACCTCAATCAGGAGGTGGTTCTTCAAACATTCTTCCCTAGGCCTCATGCAAACCAGGCTGAAGCAGTCCTGCATACCCTGGACTGTAGGAGGGCCTTATCCTTCTACCTTGACTGTACGCAGGGGCATAGAAGGGCTACTCAGCTCTTCGTATCCTTTGACCCCAATAAGTTGGGGTTGGCTGTGTCCAAGCGTACCTTGTCCATCTGGGTGGCTGACTGTATCACCTGGGCTTACAAGGCAGCTGACCTTCCTTTGCAGGGTCGGGTTACGGCCCACCGAGTCAGGGCAATGGCTGCCTCAGTGGCTCATCTCCGCTCTGTGCCCTTGGTAGACATCTGCAGGGCTGCAACTTGGTCTTCAAGCCAGACTTTTGCGGCCCATTACTGTCTGGAGAGGGAGTCCCATAGGGACAGTGCTTTTGGCCAGGCAGTACTCCAGAATCTCTTTGAGGTTTAGGCAACTCCTGCCCTCCTGCCCTCTGTTGGGCTACCGGTGGAGGTTATGTCCTTGGAAAGCCTTTCTTTGCTGCTGAGACTAGAGGGAGCTCTCTTGTTCAGCCTGGGTTCCTCGGTAGCCCAGAGCTGGGGAGTCACCCATATGTGAGGACTGACTTCCTGCTTGATCCTGGAGAAAGAGTAGTTACTCACCTGTAACAGGTGTTCTCCAGGAGCAGCAGGAATCAGTCCTCACAACCCTCCCTCCTCCCCTTGGAGTTGCAGTTGTACATAGTTCATTTTTTCATTTTTGTGTGCTGTTCTTAACTATGTCATTTGACTGAGGTAAGATGGCACCTTTAGGCGGGAAGGGAACCGCGCATGCGTGCCTGCATTCCCAAAGGCTTTCATAGAAAGCTGGGGAAATGCTCCGCTGGGGCTTCATCGGCGCCGATGACACCCATATGTGAGGACTGATTCCTGCTGCTCCTGGAGAACACCTGTTACAGGTGAGTAACTACTCTTTTCTGTATGATGATTGTATGGGAACATGTTGGGATCACGCTCAGTAGTTGGCACATTCACCACACATACATTTTTGCATTTAAAGTGCCATTTTAGAAAGGTGGCCAAGTGCAGTCTGGGACATCCAGTGCAGAACAACGCTGGGGATGTCTGTGTTTTGACCCAAATTTAGAAAGATAGATGCCCCTGATGTGGACGCCCATGCGGGTGTCCATGTAGATATCCCCACTATGAAACCATGTGGTGGGGACAGCCATCCCACAGGGTTGTCCAGTGGCATGGAAAAATGAAAACATTCTTTGTCAGTGTTCATTGACAAATTGTAAAATAAAGAGGATATAAGTGTTCCTCTTGTTCTACATCCTCGGATATTTTCCTGACAAAATGAGCACTTTTCAGATGCCTGTTCATGCCTGGAGCAGGTATAACCTTTGACATGGCTTAGGACATCCAGGATGTGTCTAAAATTGGGCAAGTATGTCCAAGTTTTGGGAATACCCTGGCTGCATCGTGCCCTCCCCCACCCCCCATTCCAACTTGGACGTCCTCTCACTGGGAATGTCCACAGACCAGGCAGCTAAAATGACTCCAGAGACATCTTTGTGTTTTGGATGTCTCTTTGCTCATTCTCAGATGTCCAAAGTATGAATATCACTTCTAAAATAACCCCCTTAATGTGCAGTAAGCACAAAACTTTACAGCACTTTAAAACTGCCAAGTAAATGAAGGAATGTCAAATACAAGTGAGGCTTTGGTGGATGTTCGGTAATTATGTTCTCTCCTCCATATGCCTAAATTTTAACATCTGCCCCAGACCAGATGTTAACTTTCTAGTTCACGTACTATTTCTAGAGTTTAGAATGGATTGGTGGTTACTGATGGAGGAGATGGGACTGTTCGAACAGGAGACCTCAGAAGTGTGGAGTAAAGGACAGGGGAGAAATTGAGGAGAGAGGAGAACAAGAGAGAAAGAGAAGAGAGAGCCAGAGAGGAGAAACACTAAGATATATTTCAGGACTTCCAAAAAATGTTCTTACATATTTAGACAAGAAAATGTATTTTCTAACCAAAGGTTCAGTTTTGACAACTGTTTTTCAAACACCATTGTATACTGCACCATGGGTAAAACACTGTACTGAAATTATTGCAAATAATGATCCATCTTACTAGTTCCATTTGAACACTGTGATAAAGTTAAAATGCTGCGCTGCATGTGTCTTTGAAATTCGCTAGACTTGTGATAGTGGACAACTTTAACTTGGATGCAGAGATACCATCATTGAACATTTCTGCTGGATTTTTGCATTTATGACAGCTCCAGAATAGGTAGTTAATTCTCCAGTCCCTGAGAAGGGACACATTAGATCTGATGTTCCTCTTTGAGATGAGATTGCCAGAACCTCAGATTAGTAGTATTGAGATAAAGTAGTTGTACTAGCTCTCATAAGCTGTTGCGAGAAACCTTGAGTCAGGTCTGGATTAAAGCCACTTACTGCCATCTCAGAGGGAAACTCGGCAGGTCAGCATTCATCGTACGTTCTATATGCATATCAGTCCTCATTGTTGCTGAAATCTCAGCAATTGTTCCTCCTCCTGCACCATAATCAAGACCACTTGGGATAGGATCTGGTGTAGAAGAAACACCAGATCTGTTTCCATTGCTCAGCAGTACCACAAATTGAGGAAGGGATACAAACAGGCAAGTTTTGTACATAGTTATGAGTCCCAGCCATACCGTTGAACGTTGTAGCGACAAAAGACTCAGACTGTATTTAGTTGCCCCAATTATAAATCCAAGTAACGTCACCTGTTCAATGTAAGTACAATGCAGGTCCTTCCTTCATTGTACAAGGAAATGTTAATTGTAAACCGCACTGATTTTAAAGCGCGTGGTATAGAAAAGCTTTTAAATAAATAAATAAGTGAGGCTTTGGTGGATGTATAGTAATTATGAGGAGCCGCTCAATGGTTGGGACAGGTTACCTCAGGCCAGAGTGCTAGGAGTATATTCCCACATAGGGACAAAGTAACTTCAGGCCGGAGGAACTGGGGTCTCTAGTTCCATGGCCACTCAACCCTCCATTGCCTCAGGTACACTTAGATTGTGAGCCCTTTGGGGATGAGGGAATAAAAAGTGCCTTTTAGAATACATCTGCAAACTGCTCTGTACAGAGCAATATATCAAGTGCCTAAAACCATAAACCATACAGGCAAACCCCCCCAACGTCCTCAGCAGCAGACTCTTGTGCCCCAAGTGGTGCTCAAGAAGTATCCATAGAGGCTCGATCTGGAATCAGAGGTTTGGAAGGCTAAATTTTCACCTTGCCCTTCCTTTTAACATTTTAAAGAAATTAAAAGAGAAAAGGATTTCCGCGGACCTCATTCTAAAGATTGTTGCCAGATAAACCCCATCTTGCACCCCCTCCCACTCCACCCAGTTCCTTCTTTAATGTTCAAAGTTCTAGACTCTGTACATTTTAGCTTATAGTAGTAAAGTAGTAATACTTCCTTTGGACAAGTTAGTTGCTTTATTTACCGTAAATGTTTTATTTGAGTTAAAAGGGTTTCCGGACTTCCCCTCTTCAAAACAGGGCAGTAAATGCTAGCATGTTAAGGATTATTTCACTAATACAATGTGCAGACATCCTGTGGTCCTTTTTCAGAGTGTTATAGCACCTAATTATTCAGCACAAAATGCATCACGCACAGAGCCATAGTGAGATATTTTATAGCCAGAGGCAGGATGTTAGTTTGTTGCCCCTTTTAGTTATGCAAAGACATACTGTATATATTTCACTCTATTTGGCGCCTTCTTCAGAGGAGTTCCTCCACTTGCTCGTCCTTACTGCAGCCATGTCCAAACACCTTAGTAAATAGCCCCCTGAGTTTTAACCATCATAATATCAGAACAATGAAAATATCTACTGTATTACAAAGCATACATTTTCTTTCTTAAACTGGTGCTAGACTGATCAGTAGACCCAGTTTTGACTTGGCTCATTTGTCCAAACATCTTGCACCTCATTGGACATTCTTTCAAAAGTATTCACTGAGTTGTTTATTTGCATCAACCCAATGGCCAAATCATGTATTTCTTGCACAACTATAACATTACAGCTAGAAACATCTATTCCTGTCCTCTGTTTTGTATCCCACTGCTTTATTGGGCAACAGAAATACTATGAGGTCAGTATTCAAAATGATTTATGCAATTGCTTGGAGCTAACCATGCGATTTCTTTTTTTTTTTTTTTGTTAATTTGGTGCTGGTGGAAAATACAATTTTTGACCAAACATCTTGACATGCGAATATTTGGAATTGAATAGTGTGCCTAATCAGGACCGGCCCTAGAGTTGGTCTAAAGTGTTGGAGCCCTAGGTGACTGCCTACTTTACCAAGTAGTTGGGCCGGCCCTGTGCCTAATAAAGAAAATGATGATATGGTCCGCAGCCGCACAGCAGCCCGCATCAGTCACTGTTCTCGTTTTTGTCGTCTGGAAATGCTGCTGGTAGACTGTCCTGTGCAGTTAGTGCTTCTGTCGAAGGACCCTCAACATTTTTCCGCAAACCTCTTTGCTGCATTGAAGACACTAGATCAAACCACATCACACCTGGCTGCAGAACTGTCGCAAAACACCTAGCAACAGTTTTTCTTTTTGTTATGTCTTGTTTCACTATGATACTAGGATAGATTCATAGACGATTATGGAATGATTGTCTTGCCTTTTCTTTTAAAAATGAAGTATTTTTCCTTCTTTGTTTTAGTTTGCTGTTATGTTTTGTGCACCACCCTGCTGTTACACGCGAAAGACGGTTAATCAAGCGCAATAAACATAAACATACGTGGAGCCAGCTCTCCCTGTTATCTTTACCTTCTAGACTGGGATGCCAGACTGCCAGAGATATAAATACCATACTACAAAACCAGGAGACACATGGAAAATGATATCTTCTGTTGAACAGAAATTTGTTTCCATTAGCAGTTTTTCACGTGAAGCACTAAACAACAGCATGACATTGTTATAAAAGGAATCCTGCATCCTTTCCTTCTCTCTCTTTATTCCTTTCCATTCTCTAACTCTCAGCGCCACTGGCTAGCGCTCCTACAGCGGCTAGCTACCGGCACTGAACTTTAAACCCAGATATTCGATGCTGGGGCCGTGTCTGGGCTCCAGCATTGAATATCCGGCTTGCGGGAATCGCCGCAAAGCTAACTGAGCAGGGAAAATATTGAGCCATTGTGCAATTAGCTTCTGCAGCAAGTTAGGCCGGTGTTTCCTGCACCTGACGTTCGCTGTGCGTTGCTAACCAGGCAGTGGCTCAGCTATGTTAGTGCCGCTGAATATCTCACCGAGCAGCATGTACACAGTTTCCAGGTCTGCAAACCGTGTAAATGCCTTTGAATACCCTCCCCTAATGCTTTTGTAAATAAGAACTGTTCCTTCCCGTAGATCTGCCCAGTAAGCAGTTTCTAGAAGGACGAGCAAATCTTTCTGAAAGACTCGGCACTTACAGGCGCTACTTAATGTAATGGCTCATAGTTCTGCGAACAAGTAAATAATAAACTATGGAGGGGGATATTCAGATAACCATCACCGCAGAACTTAAAACCCAGATATTCAATGCTTGGGCCATATCCGGCCGCTGGCACTCAATGTCCAGGTGAGCCAGATATCGGCAGCGCTAACCAAGCCGTGGCGATAATCAGACGCTGCCCGGTTAGCTTCTGTGGCAAAAGTTAGGCCAACGTTTAAGGTGCGTTTCACCACTTAGTGATAACCGGACAGCGGCTGAATATCACTACAGCCCAGTTATCCCTGAGTGCTTCCTCCGATCCAAGCCCTAGAACACTGCAACACTAGCCGGCGCGCCTCGGGGCATTCAGCGCTAACACCCAGAGATATTCAGGAGTGCCACTGAATAACTCGGTCACCGCGATTAATGTGAGCAGCCGATCTGCTATGTTAAGTCCTCTGAATATCGGCCCCTATACATTTTAAAATATTCTCTATAATAATATAATAGCCTTCAGTCTCTGTATTTTAGATGAACTCCTACAGAGGTGCGTGGGTTACATAGGTGGTATGTCAATAAAAGTAACAGGTGTTAGGATAAAAATGTTAAAAAGAATTCATTGGATTTGTGTTCCTGGGATTTCAGTCTCGGGGAACAGATGGCAATAATTAACAGTCAGTAATTCTACATTTTATGGAAAGAGATCAAACCAATAAAGGAGAAATTTCCTTAGACCAAAACTAAATTTAGAAAGCTGCCAGTAGTCCCCTAATGTATATTTTTTGAACTGCCTAACTAAATCAACATTTAACTCAAAATCCTGCTTCTAAACTTAGGGCCCCTTTTACTGACACGTAGCTTGAGCTGTCCGCTGCATCGCCCGTTTTATTCTTACGGGCTACGTGGCAGAAAGCTCTAGCTAAGTGTTCGTAAAAGGGGCCCTTCGTGTATCTTTACGGGAACTCTTCCACATGGTTAGCATGAGGGCTTTGCAAAAATATCAAAACACTCTCCAGCTTGTGCTAGAATTCATTCTTCCCTTCTGTGACCACTGCCTGATTTTTAATTTTCTGATGGGTGAGAGTGCCTTGGCTACTGGAGGGGCAAAAAATGCATTGCTGAGTTGCAGCAGCCACAGTGGCCCCGGAGCAAGCTGTTTTGGAGTTTGTGACATCTCATTGGACCAGAGCAAGCATCATGCAGTGCTGTTGCTGTTTGGGACTATATAGGACCCTGAGCCAGCAAAAAGAGCACGATCTCAAAAGTGCCTCTTGCAAAATCAGCTCTCAAAACCATGGGATATTTTATAGCAAGGATACAAACGCAGTAAAAATTACGGGCATGATTTTCGAAAGGCATTTACACAGTTTACAGCCCAGTAAACCATGTAAATGCCTTAAAATGAGGATATTCAACAGCACTTACATGGTTAATGCCATTGAATATCCCCTTCTAACTCCACTACACGCCCCAATGCTATCTGGTTAGCATCGGGGCATGTTGGGGACATTCTGGGGCAGAGGCTGGGCATTTTAATAAGAGATTAACACAAAAATACATTTCCCCCTCAGCCCAATAGATACCTGTTTTACAGGCTGAAGCACCAGATTTACTAAAGGCTTCTACAGGTCTGAGTACAAGGAGAAAAGGCCTTACTACTGCCTATCATTTAGCATGACCAGATGTACATGGCGGCTTTATAGATCCAGCACCTTGTTCCATCTTTCTGTATTTGACAGCATTCCCGGTGTTTGTTTGCTGCTTTACATGCTAAATTTTATCTTAACACTAGAAGCCCCAAAGTGCGTCAATTGACGCAAATGCATCTTTGAAGTTGTATACCAGCGCCACTGCTAGAACCATGTCAGTCATGTTCCATGACTTTGTTAGCAAGGTCAAGATGTTCAAATATGTGCATCGAAAATCAATGACAGTTGCACCACCTAGGGGGAAAATGAATTTATACCTAGAAGACCCAAAGTACGTCAATTGATGCACTCAATTGTCTTGGATGCGTCAATTGACGTACTTTGGGGATTCTAGGTATAAATTCATGTTCCCACTAGGTGGCGCATCTCATACAGTTTTACTCCGACAGTACAAACAATAAACACACGATGACATCACATACTGCACGTATTTAACAAATAAGTAACTTCACATTAATTCACATCTGTATTTCATGATAAACGCAGTTGTCGTGATAATGCGTCAATTGACACACTTTGGGGTTTCTAGGTAAAATTCCTTTTGGGGCTTCTAGTGTTAAGGTACAGTTGTTCCAGAGATAAGTATTCAGTTATGCCAGTAATAAATAATTAGCTAAGCATAGTCATAATTTCATGTATATATACACACAATTTAGTCTTTTTCTCCATATCTATGTATTAATATATGCATGAACACACTATGGGTTGTCCTAGCCTAAAATTCCATTATATAATAGCCCTTTAACAATGGTAACAAATGTTTTTCATGTACAAATGTATCCTAGATGATGCCAAATGTTCACAGTCACCAAGGGCGCCCAGCCCTAGTGTGTGGCATGAAGGAAAAATAAAAGGAAGCCTCGTAGAGTTAAGGTAAGCATCTCATGTAAGCTGAACTGTGCAAATAGCTCCATCCTAGATAGGAAGGGTGTGCAATATATATTAATGCCAAAGTGTTCTTTCCGAACATTGTGCTGTTATTGCAGGGATCCCAAAGGCAGGATTTCCAGTAGGGGAAAAAGTGAAAAACACAAAGATAAAGAAGCCAACAGGTTGTCCTATGGCAGCAGGTATGAAGGAATAAAAAGGACTCTGTTACGCTCCTGTGCTCATTATAGTTTCTGCAGAGTAGAAATAGGAGGCCCTATCGTATATTAAACAGTAAAAGAAAGGCCCCTGATTTTATTGTGTTTGTATGTATGCATCTGTCTATATCTGTATTGTTCCATAGCTGTAGATACAGATATATGTATATCTGTATATATATGGATATATAAGTATGCATATATATTTCTTATGGGGGTTATTTTAGAAGCATTCCTATATCTAAAAAGCTGCATTTACAAGAGCAGATTGGCATACATGTGTAAATGCCATTTTAGAGCAGGGGTTTCTCAAGCGTGGGAATGTTTACTACATCTAAATTCCTTGCGGGGGTGGTAGGGGTGAGAGAGGGAGTGGTTTGAGCCAGCCCAAAATGCAAATGTGCTTTCCCCATATTATAAACTCAGACATGGAATGCGTACCATGTCTAAATCCCCTGGGGGAAATTTCATATAAGGAATCCATGTGTCCTTGCCAATTTTTAGATATCAGCATTTGAACCTGCCCCTAGGTATGAATAAGGAGCTGTTGTGAATACTGAGGTTGGGCTCCCCAAATCACTGCCCTGACCCTCCACCGTGTCAGCTCCAGACTTCTACCTCCACTCCTGCTCCCAAAGGACATAGTCCAAGTCCCCTCCCCTCCACGAAGCAGCTCTAATTTCCCCATTCCCCCCCACCCCCAAAGTAGCTTTGGTCTCCCCATCCACCTCCTCTGAAGCACAGTGGCCAATCCCCTCTCCCCAGGCTTCTATCCCCTCTCCCCTCCAAGGCCCCCTGCAACAAAATACCCTCTTCCTGACTCCCCCCCCAACAACCATAACCCCCCAGTGGCCGCCTAGCAGAAGATCCACCCCCTCCCCCAATCTCCAATGCTAGGCATACTGAGTCATTAGTGGTCAGTGGTAGCAAGAGCAATGCCCACTCACTCCTGTGCAGCACACAACCTGACCTGATGCTGATGACCCCTAGCGGTAACTTTGTGGTTCTGCAAATATCACAAGGTAGTGCTGCTAGGGGTCATCAGCCTCATTTTGGATCAGTCCATGTGTGCTGAGAAGGAGCAATGAGCATTGTTCCCACTGACCCCCGGTAAGCTCAGGGTTGGGGATTAGAGCACTGAGCGGTCTGCTGGGGGGTCACTAGGGAGCATTATGGTGGTAGATATGGCCAATTAGGGGGCATTTTGTTGTTGGTGGAGGGGGGATCGGAGCTGCCTCAGGAGGGAGGCTTCTTCATTGTGCCTCTTGAGGGGTGGATGGAGGGATCAGAGCTGCTTCTGGGAGGGAGGGGGCTTGGGTAATGTCTTTTGGGATAAGGGGGAGGTAGAGATCCGGGGTGATTATTGGAGGTTCCAGAGGTCAGGGCAGTGATAGGGGGATGTCACCTGTGGTGCTAAACCAAAGATGCCTTCAGTACAGCAGCAGCAACTTTAAGAGGCTGCTCACAGCCATATGCGGATTGGGTTTCCATGTTTTTCCCCCCCCCGGATACGGATGCCTAAAATCGCTGCTCCTGCCAGATATGAAAAGGCATACATCTGCAATCCAGCACCTATCTTACAAGGGACTCTACCTTTGGTAGAACCTCTTGTAAAATGAGGTCATAATTCTCCATGTCCTAACATGGATGTGTAAATTACCCTCTCCACGTTCTATCTAAAATGTGCCTTTAAATGTGTAAAATATATAGAAGTTGTATGGAGACAAAACAGTGTGTATCTGTTAAAAAAGACTGTTTTGAAAAAATTAACTTGGGGTAATTGACAAGAGTAATACACTAGCACATAATCTCATCTGTATAAATTCATCAGACAAAACAAGCCTGCTCTTTCAAAATAATAAATACTGCTTGATATTTAATGAATATGAAAGCTTCTGGGGCTCCTCCATTCATGAAATAATGAATGCCTAATTTCCCTGTTCTACCAGGGCTGGTGCAACCATCAAGCAGACCAGGTAGCTGCCAAGAGCGGCGCATCAAGAGGGCAGCATCTAAGATGATCCAGAGTGGCTTTATCCTCTCTGTGCCTGCTGCTTCTCTCGTCTCCCCAGTGGCACTCGGGCCACCACTGCCCCAGAGCTCTTCTTTCTGGCCTTCCCCAAACTGATAGCCCTGATTGCACCGCTCTCACTTTACCCCTCAACCCCTCCCTCCCAGCAGGCAGACGAAGTGGTGCTTAATTCAGATTCTGCTTCCTATAAGGAGCAGGGCCAGTCTCATGGTATGAGCTGTGCAAATCTCATGGCTGATACAATGAGACTGGCTGTGCTCTTCACAGGAAACAGCCGCTGATGTAAGCACCGCTATTCATGAAAGTTGGGGAGGGAATCAAATAGGCTGGCTGCATTGGAGATTGGGAGCGGAAGAAAAAGAACAATTCATATTGGGTCTGAAGAGGGAAAGGAAACACAGTGAAAGCCTGAGGGGGATGAGTGAAAGGAGGCACTCTTCAATGTTTGGAGGGGGAGGTGATTCTGAGACTTTGGGGATGGGGAGGTGGACAAAAGGAGGCTATATGAGACTGGAGGAGGGAGGGAAAAAGAAGGCACTGTTAGATCTTAAGTGGGGGAGTTGAGAGAAGACACTAATATCTCAGGCAAGTATGAGAGGAGGCCATCCTAAGATCTTGGGTGGGGTTAAAAGGATGCTCTGTGAGACCTAAAAGGGGTGAGAGGAGAAGATCAAGGGGAGACTGAGAGGAGAAACTCTGAGATAAGAATATAAGTTATGCCATACTGGGTCAGACAGTGGTCCATCAAGCCTAGAATCCTGTTTCCAACAGTAGCCAACCTATGTCACATGTACCCAACAGGTTTTCAAAAGGTGACAGATTCCATGCTGCTTTTTCCAGAGGTAAGCAATTGATTTCCCCAGTCCACTTTAATAATGGTTTATGGACTTTTTCTCCAGGAACTTGTCCAAACCTCTTTTAAGCCCAGCTACCCTAACAGCTTGGGAGGAGGTGAGAGGAAGCACTATAAGATCTTGGGCAGGGATGAGAGGAGGCACTGTGAGACCTTGTGGGAGGTGGACAAGAGCTTCCACGGGAGAGAGAAGGAGCATAGTGAGAGCTTTGGGCAGGCCTTCCAAGGTAAAGAGTTGTGGGGAAAGCTTACTGAGGCTCAGGCAGAGGGAAGACAGAATGTAAAGATGTGGATGCAAGGAGATGGTGATAGAAGGGACCAGGGACTGAGGAGAGAAAGATCTGTGGAATGAAGAGAGATCAGGGAGAAAGGAAGGACTAGGGACTGACGGAGAGAGAATCAAAGATAGAGGAGTTTAAGACAGTGATTCTCAAACCTGTCCTGGGGGACCTCCATCCAGTCAGGTTTTCAGGATATCCACAATGAATATGCATGAGAAAGACTTGCATGCAAATCCCTCTCATGCATTGGTTGGTGGTCACCCAGGACAGGTTTGAGAACCACTGCTTTAAGAGGACTGGTTGGATGGTGGGAAAGAGAGAAAGGACCCCATGATGGAGGAGAGAAAGAATACAAAGGGTAGAGGGGGAGGAAGAATGCCCTGGATTAGAGGAGGCAGGAAATAAATTCTAGGAGATGATGTAGGAGTAAGAGGATGAGGCCTGAAGGAGAGAGTTTAGGAGAAAGGAGAAGGATGGGGAAAGGATAGCAGCAGGAATCGAAGAAAGAGCAGGAAAACAAAGTATTACAGTGTTCAGTCTGAAGGAAACAGACAAAAGGAATCAAGAGAACTGAAAGAGGAAAGAATAAAGAATATCAGAAAGAGAGAGAGAATAAAAAGGAAACATTCAAGACCACAAAATTAGATAAAAGACATGTTCAGCCATAAATTGCCCTCATTATATTAAGTATACACCAAAGTTTAATATTTATAAGTATGATGACGTTATGTGTTTTTACAGGATTGTTATGGGAGGGTTGATATTGGGTAATCATGATTATTGAGTTTAATTATCAAAATCTTGGGGGAAGGGATGAGCGCGAGTCTAGGGCCCTGGAAAACAATGGGGGAGGGTGTGTGTGCAAATTTGAAGACCCTACATTGGCAAGAGGCAGGCACACATATCCATGTACTGAAAGTTGAAGATGCATGTACCATGGAGAATGCGGGATTGGCACGAGATGATGGCAGAACTCGGCTGCCCAGCTATCTCATGTTAAAGAAAGAATAAAACTTAGCCATCCTTCTAAACTCTGATATATATTTAGAAAAACATTTATCACGATCTAAGCCCATTCGGTGCTATTGCAAATATTGTTTAAGTCTCCATTATATAACTGTTCTTTATCATTTCTGTGGCACTGCCTGTTTACACAGCACTGTAAATATACACATAGGACAAAGTATATACTTAGAATTTTTATAGCTTGTGGAGGTCATACACTGTGCTGTAATATATGCCCTGCCCCAAAGAACTTACAGTCCGAGTACTGGCTCTCTGTTTTTTTCAGTTAGTCAAGAGACACAGACAAGCCTTTGAAGAGTGGATTGGCATTAAAAGAGAAAATGTTCAGAGGGAACCCTGGTTTAAGAATTAATAACAGTGGATTTAATTGAGAACAAGGATCACTTTATATAACAGAATAACTATAAATACATTGAGCTTTTGCCTCTCTAAAAGTTTATATTAGAAAGTGGGATGGGTGGGTGTGAGGCAGGGAAGGTTAACTGTAAGTAACATGCCTGCTTTTCACAGTCATCTTAAAGAACTATTCAAAGTCAAATAAGCTGTGCATTAGGGTTATGACTTTTTTGTAACCCTATGTTCCTGTGTCATAATTTAATGAACAATTATTCAAAAGTAATGAAAAAGGTATCAGTTTGATTTAGTTTTTGAAAAAGGTCACCCCAAAATGAAAATTTGATTTTAAGATATATGCGTGTAATGCTGTATATAACTGAATATTTAAAAAAATTAATTTTTAGAAGTATTCTGATATAATTTGATAGTGCTTCTGCAGTTTTGTTCTTGCTATACTTTTTTTGTTTGGTTGTAGACTGTTCTTCTGATTTTACAGACTCTTCATATTCACCCTCAGTGTCTGATTCAGCAGTTGGGATTGTTGTTGTTGCTATTGTTGACGTAGGTGCCAAGGTCATTTTCCTTCTTTTGGATGGATGAATAGTTTTGAAACTCAAAGTCTTCCCAGTTGCATACCCAACCTTGCCCTTGCTTTCGATCTGAAGGTGATATAACCTTCAGTCCTCGCTGCATAACCATTCACCATTTTCTTAATTGTGATGTCAAAAACTTCATTCAAAAGATCAGATTTTCTTCGTTTTACACATTCATCGTAGGTGTGCAGGATTTGGTCCAGTTTAGCTTGTACGACTTGAATTGATAAAGTTGGAAAATTAAATTTCTTTTGCCATAAACTTGTTACTTCTTTCGCGATTCCTTCCCACATTCTTTCCTTCCTTTTATTGATGCTCCAAGGAACAGATAGCAACCAACAATTTGGATTTTGAGTGGAATTCTGCTTTTGTTTTCCAGTGACGATTCTTCCAGTGGAACAGTTCTTCTTTTTCTGTGTTTCTGTAAATCACATGAAATTGTTTTTTTCAATTGTAGAAGCACTTTTCTTATGAGACATTGTGAATAAAAAATAATCTCAGAGATCTAAAAACGATATAGAAAATCAATTAGCATGTTCAATCATAAAGCTTATAGAAAGTTCCATAAAGTTCCAGATATTTTAAGAAAGTTCTAATGGACTCCAGATAGTTCTTTTACCTGCATATACTACTTATATACAATTTTAGAAATTTCATGTGCGGGGTGACATTTTTTGAAAACAAAACAGAATTAAACCTTTTATCATCCCTTTTTGCAAATGTTCATCGATTCATGACACAGGAATTCAATAATTTTGCAAAAAGTCAAAAAGTCATAACCCTACTGTCCATATACTATCTTTTAAACAGTAATGCAAAGCAGTCTGATATGACTTATATCCTGTAGCAAGAGAAAGGAAGACATGATATGTGGTAGGGTGGCAAGTAAATAAAAGACACCCCCCTTGAAGCAATACCAAACATGGAACCAAAATGATAGTTTTCCTTTGACCAGTAACACTCACAAGAGGATAGAGGCTTGAATCACCATGATATACATTTTGAAACTGCTATTGAGATGTCAAGATAATGTCTAATTTTTAGCAGAACTAAAGCAGTTAGATGTGAAGACAGATTTTAGAGATATGGAGAGGGGAATTTAGATGACAAGGATAGAATGCAGGAAAATTCTCACAGTATTTTACAAGAGGCTCTGTCACACTCAGAGCCTTTTGTAAAATACATGTAAAGAGGCGTCTGACTGCACATCAGTGTTTCTACATCTCCAGTAGGAGCAGCAATTTTAAAAAGCTGCATGTGGGTAAGTAAAATGTGTTACAGCAGCTCACAGGTACCTCGGAACAACTTTTTAAAATCACTGCTCTCTGTCTGCATGCACACCAAGTCCTGCCACAGCAGTCCTTCCCCCATCCCCACCCCCACCCAAGGCATCTGATTCTCCTGATCACCCCCAAGTCACCCTGTACAACTTACAACCCCAGCCATCCAATCCCCCGCATGAAGACCATCTCAACCCCTCCTGATATTAAGTTACCACATGACCTACCACTACCCCAAAACTCTTATTTAGCAGTCTGACCCGTAGTAGTAGCATAAGCGTGAAAAGCCGCTTTCATATGTAGGTGCTAAGAATAAATGTCAGTGCATGCTTTCTGCAAGTATATGCATATATTAAGGAATTTTATAATCTACGTAGACTCTGCCCATAATGCACCCAGACCCTGCCCCTGTGCATGCCCACACTGAAAGTATGCACTATCCAGAGAATGTGTGTACTTTCATGCTAAACAGTATTTTATGCACACGTAAATGACTGATGTACTGGCATTTCCATGCATTCTTGTCACCTAAACCTCAGTAGCTCCTGTAAAATTACACTCGTAGTGGAGTAAGTGACGTCACTGGGGATGGCGGCTTTGTAAGGGCACCGCTCCGGCAAACCCTGCCAGATAAATAAAAAAATAGGGATCCTCCGGCGCACCCACACCCCGCTGACCGTAAGTGTGCTGGCCAAGAGCAGCGGCACAGTGGAGGCTGAGTGCGGGGCAGCGAGGCGGGGAGGAGGAGAAGGGAGCAGCAAGACGAGACGGAGCAGGCCGCAGGCACAGTACCAGAGCAAAGGAGGCAGCAGAACGAGCGGCGGTGAAGGGCGGAGAGGAGTGACCGTTGAGTGAGTGGCACCGGTGAGTGGAGAGTCTGGGAGTGCGGCTGGGCTGGGCTGCAGTGAGGCTGGGAGGTGGAGCCCCTTAAGAGCACAGAAGCATGGAAGCCGCATGGAAGATAAGATGGCCGGCTGAGTAAACACATGGAGAGGAGCGCATGGCAAAGCTGGAGTAAGAAGCAGAGCAGACAGGCACAAGTGAAGATGGAGACAAGCAGCTGAAGGGAAAGTGGCAGAAATATGCTGGATCTACACTGTGGACAACAAGACAGATAAGTGAGGTCCGAAGTGATCAATCTGAAGAGTCAGGGGAAGGGAAAAGAAGTGACAGAAGAAGGGAAAAAAGAAAAAAAGAATGATCCAGGAGACAAAAGAGTACTGAAGGCCAGAGGCGGAAGGAGGAGTAGGAGGGTGCCCCGCCGGAGAATAGTATGGATACACGGAGGAAAACAATGGACTTGAGAGAATACGCTTTTCAAAGCAGGGAGGGGGGGGGGCACTGGTGATCATACTACTGTGGAGAATAAAAAGTACTGCAGCAGAACAGATGGCGCCAGGAGAGGGGTCGACAAATAAAGGCCCTGAGGAGCAGGGAAAAGAGGCGCTCAAGGATATCTTCCGAACGGAGCTAAAGGAATGGTTTCTGGAAATAAAGAAAGAAGTACAAGCTGTGAAAACTGAGCTTGGTGAACTTATTGGGACTTTGAAAAATGAGATACTGGAATTGACACACACAGCGGGGGAACATGAAAACAGGCTGCAAAGGTTGGAGCAGCAGCAAGACGAAAACCAGCAGGCGATCAAGGAATTAGAAAATAGACAAAGGAGATGCAATATAAAATGGAGGACTTGGAAAATAGGTCGCGTAGGAATAATTTGCGGATAAGAGGAGTGCCAGAAGATATGGAATTCCAAGACAGCGCAAAAGTAGCGACCTCCATCTTTTTGGAAATACTCAGGAAGGGGGGCGAAGATGTGGGCCTTGAGGAGATTGCTTTGGACAGAGCGCATAGAGCTTTAGGAGTGGTGAGAGTCAATAGACCCAGAGACATTATTATCTGCTTTACTGAATATAAAATGAAAGAACGGGTGGTGACAAAAATAAGGACCTTGGGAGCACTCACTTGGCAGGGATATCCTGTCTCGATATATGAGGACTTGTCTATCGGAACGTTACAAAGGCAGAGAGCTATTCAACCTGTGACACAGACCTTGAGGAATAGGGACATTCGGTATCGGTGGCTGCACCTTTTGGACTCTCATTCACCATAAAAGGGAAAACTTGGAGAGTACAAATGATGGAAGAGGCAGCAGCAGCAGTGATGCAGGAAGCTGGGATGGGGATTGAGAAACATCCCAATGGCACGACAGTGGACCATACCGAAAAAGAGGTAGAAAACCAGCTACGTGGAAATGAGCAGCAAGACCTGAGGAAGGGTCGGAGTACAGACCGCAAAGAAAGAGCTAAGAGATGATGGACAACAATGGAAGAGAGCAAGTAAACGGCCGCGGGGGAGGGGAGGGGCTGGATAATTGAAGAGGTTGACGGTTTATTTAGCTGCATTTATATCCCGCTTTTCACCGGGTCAAAGCGGTTGGGGGATACATTTAACACGAGGGGATATGAGACACATACACTAATACAGGGAACATGGGCAATGGAGGGTTAAGTGGCTTGCCCAAGACCACAAGGAGCACCTGTGGGACTAGAAACCCCAGTCCTTCTGGCCCAAGGTTGCTATCCTCTAGTGGGATTTGAACCACCGACGGTTAATAAGGGGGGTGAAGTGTGCAGTTTATCCATTGTTGTAATTGAAGGTTAAGTGCTGATAATGATTCTAAATTCTTTATTAAGACTTGTGGTGATGTTTAAAATAGAGGTATGGGGGAGTAGGGATGTTGGGGAGGTGGATGAGTGAGGGGGTGGGAAAGTATTGAAGGTATTAAGGGACTGTAGCAGAGGGGGTGGAGGGAAGGGGAGGCCGAAGGTGGAAGGGCAGGTGGGGGGAGCAGGGGACGCAGTACTCTAATTACTCCTGGTTGGGGGAGGAGGGAGGGATGGGAGACGGAGTGGGGGAGGGGAGAGGGGGACGTACGAGGAAGACGAGGAGTAGGGGGGTAAAGGGCGAGGATACGGTGGGGAGAGGGAGGGAGGGGGAAGAGGACAGGAGGCTAGAGGTTTGGGAGGTGGCGGACGGGTTAAGCAATTGGGAATAACCACTCTTAATGTCAAAGGCTTGCGGACGTGGCAGAAAAGAAGGATGTTGGAGCGGGAGGACAGACGGGTGAATGCAGACATCATTTGTGTACAGGAGACACATCTAAGAGTGGGACAAGAGTATTTGTTGCAATCTAAAGCGTTCCCTAAGGTGGTATTGGCGGGGCAGAGGGCAAATCCTCAAAGGGGGGGAGTAGGGATTTTGGTGGGGGAGGATTATAGGCATTGTTTAGTGGAGGAGAGGAGAGGGAAGAGGGGAGATGGGTAGGGGTGAGACTGCGAATGCTAGAGGAAGCGGTGTGGGTGATAAGCGTGTATGGTCCGAATGAGGGGCAGGGAGCAGTATTTGGTAAAATTACACAGGAATTGGAGGAGCTGGGGGATGTTCAGATCATACTAGGGGGGAATTTCAATTTAACTAGCAACCCCAGACTGGATAACAGCGGAGGGCAGGGGACTGGAGGGAAGAAAGATAGAATGAGCTTGAAACAGATGCAGGAGAGACTCGGGGTCATAGACTTGTGGAGGGCTAGGCACCCAGGGAAGCGTAAATACACATTTTATTCACAAGTACATGGCACATATAGTAGATTGGACATGATTTGGGGAGGTGGTAAATGGGCGTCAAAAGTGAAGGAGGTTGAAATAGGTGACATTACATGGACAGACCATGCACCTGTAACTGTAATTTTCAATGTAGGGGACGAGGAGAAAGGGCTGAAATTTTGCAGGTTAAATGATTCCCTATTAGAGGATGAGAGTATTGTGGGAGAGGTACGAGCAGATATTCAAGAGGACCTGGACTTCAGTGATATAGGAGAAGTACAACTGAAAATGGTATGGGATGGCTTAAAGCCTGTCATCCGAGGAAAGCTAATGAAAATAGCAACAAGAAAAAAGAAGGAAAAGCGAAGTTGGAAGTGGAATTGATAGGGCAATTACAGCAATTGGAGGCAAGACATCAAAGGATTAAGGATAATGGCGTAATGGCTAAGTTGATAAAAGTGAGTGCAGAGCTCAGTCAGCTGAGAGGAAAGGAAATTGCATTCCAGCTCACGGTATTGAAGCAAAAATATTTTGAAGGAGGGAATAAAGCAGGGAAGTTATTGGCCAGTAGGATGAGGACACAGCGGCAAGCCGCATATATCGAGGAGATTCGGGATGCTAAGGGGGTGATGGCGCATGACACGAAAGAGATCAGTCAGGTGTTTCGGGAGTATTATAAGAAGCTATATCAAAGGGAGCTACAACAGGAGCAGGTGGCGATACAGAAGTATCTGCAGGAGTGTGGGGTGGGTACGGTTGAACAAGCAGACAGGGACAAGATAGGGGAACCGATAACAGAAGGAGAGGTGAGGGTAGCTATCCAGTCAATGAATTTGGGGAAGGCCCCGGGATTGGATGGGTATACAGCACAGTTTTATAAGAAAATGATAGAACAGATTACGCCATTACTGACGAGGGTAATGAATAGGGTGTTGGAGGGGGAAGGGATTCCACAGTCGATGGGAGAGGCAGGTATCACAGTGTTACCTAAGCCAGGCAAGGACAAGGGAGTGTGTGGTTCATATAGGCCCATCTCACTGATAAATTTAGATGCCAAAATATTTGCGAAAGTACTGGCAAATCGGATACAAGAGATCCTGCCTAAGATTATCCATAGAGATCAGACGGGGTTTGTAAAAGGGAGACAAGGGAGTGACAATATTTGGAAGGTGATGAATATAGCATGGCACCTTCAAGGTACAGGGGAGCAGGCAATACTGGTCACGGTGGATGCTGAAAAAGCGTTTGACCGTGTTGAATGGCCATTCATGTTCCAGGTTTTAGAGGAAATGGGCTTTGGGGATAACTATATAGCGTGGATAAAGGCGTTATATGAACAACCGAGGGCGCGGATCCAAATAAATGGGGGATACTCTGAACAGTTTAATTTGGGGAGGGGGACGAGACAGGGCTGCCCCTTATCGCCACTCTTGTTTGCCTTAGCGATTGAACCGTTAGCGGAAGTGGTTAGGAAAACGGTGTATGTCAAAGGTGTACTTGTAGGGAGGAGGGAGGAGAAAATAGCACTGTATGCGGGTGATGTGATATTTACATTAACTCAGCCCCTAGCTATGCTGCCGGGATTGATTAAATTGATAAAGGGATATAGTGGGGTGGCGGGGTACAAAATCAATTCTAGCAAAACTGAAATCCTAGGGTATAATCTGGCAGGGGGTTTAGAGGAAAGATTGAAGGCCCATTTTAGTTTAAATGGGTGCAGCAGCAATTTAGATATTTGGGGATACAATTGGGGCAACCTCTAGCTCAGATTAAGCAGTGGAATTATCGGGTGCTGAAGGAATCCATCAGGGTGGACTTGGGGAGGTGGGGGGGGGGGGATACGGTTATCCTGGTTAGGTCGTATAGCGGCGGTGAAAATGAATGTCCTGCCGAGATTGTTCTTTATGTTCACTTCCCTGCCATGTAGGGTATCCAAGAAGGAGATAGGGCGGTTACAACATATGATAATGCAGTTTATATGGGAAGGGAAAAGACCCAAGGTGGCAAGGGAAACGTTATATCAAGTGAAAGAAGAAGGGGGGTTGGGGGTGCCGTGTTTGTTGAAATATTTTGAAGCGGCGCAATTGAGGGCGCTATTTGCCTGGCGGGAGGGGGCGGATGATTTAAGTTGGGTGCAAATAGAGGCAGGGGGGGAGGAGATGAAGGAACGGAGGATTTGGGACCCAGGGGGGTAGGAGAGAGGGGAAGGGGGCTGGGGAAACCCATTTAGGAGGGGCTGGGAAACCCATTTAGGGAGCTAATGATACAGGTGTGGAAAAAATGGAAGGAGTTTCTTTTGGGGGGGAAAAAGTATTCCCGGTATACACTTCTTAGCATGGTGAAGAATAAGGGGATGGGAGTGGAGGATAGGGTGATACAGGACTGGAGCAGGAACAGTTGGAGAGGTTAGGACAATGGTTGAGAAAGGGGGGGGGGAATTAAAACATTTGAGGAGATGCAGCATGAATATAAGTTTGGGAAAAAAGATGAGTATGCGTATATACAGATGTGGTATTTCCTGAATAATATGAAGGTGAAAGCGGACCTGGTAAGTGAGCCTACAAAATTTGAAGAGATGCTGGGGAAGCAGTGGACACAAAAGGGGTGATTTCAAAGATTTATCACCTGCTCCTGTCAAGGGGGAGAGGGAAGGGGAGATGGCAGCAACAGTGGGAAGAGGAAATCCCGGGAGAGTGGGATGAAGGGCGATGGGCGGCTATATATGGGCGAACATACCAGTTGGCCAGGGGTACTCCAATGTTAGAAAATAGTTTGAAGCTGCGATACCGGATGTACTGGACACCAGTGAGGATTCAGACCCTATTTTCATAGAGTCCGACAGAGTGTTGGAAGAAATGTAGAGTGAGAGGGGATCTTTTGCATATGATATGGCAGTGTCCAAAAGTGCAGGAATATTGGGGGAAGGTAGGACATCTGTGTGAGGAAATTTTGGGAGTATCAATTGACCTCACGCCTGCAATGGTAAAGCTTAATGAAGAGGGGAGGGAGGGGGAAGGAGATCGGGGACTGTTTATAGGGTACAGTATTTTGGCAGCCCGTATGAGTCTCCTGAGATGATGGAAGAATGTGGAAGTACCGCCGTTGAAGGTGGTGGTGAGTAAGTTGGAGCAGCTGTGGGATTTGTGTGTGATTGAAGAGCATCAACGCCAAACGGTCCGCCAGCATCAACAGGTGTGGCAGTGGTATGAGCATTGGAGAGGGCAGGGAGTGGAGCGAGTATGGGGGGAAGTTGAAGGGGAGGAAGGAACGAAACGAGGAGTATGAGAAGGGGTGGAAGAGGGTGCTTGGGGGAGTCAAGGGGGAAGGAGGATGGGTAGGAGAATGGGAGGGAGGGGTAGAGGGGGGAGAGAGGTTGGGGGGACTATGGGTGAAGTAGATAAAAGGGGGTAAAAGGATAGGAGTGATTAAAGGTGTAAGTACGGAAGAGAATTGAAATGGGGTTAAGGGGGGAGGGGGGTCAAGGCCGATGATGTTGTAAGGGTCTGGGTTGGGGTTTAGATGGGTGGGGGAGGAGGGGGGGAGGGTGGGTAGATATCTGTTAAAAATGGTATATTGGTATGTAACAGTTGCATTATTGGAGTGTAAATGTTTGAAAATAATAAAACTTTAAATTATAAAAAAAAAATTACACTCGCAGTGGCAATATTGAGAGCTACTATAGAGATAAGTATCTGGATAACGCAGGACAAAGAACAGCTGCCCTGATGGGCTTGTTGGATAGCAGACTGAATATTGCTGCTGTCTAGAGAGAGGCGACATTCGCCATTGTATCCCGATACGCAGTGTTAGCCACTATCTGCATACCAGCACCAATGATTCAGAATAATTCCAACCACGGCAACAAGCATTTAAAAAAAACACTGACCACAGTGGCTCAGAATTGACCTGAAAGAGTCCTATGGCCATATCCCACTTCCGTTTGCTCAGTATTTTGTGTTTAATCTTTTTAATGATTATAATTACATATCTGCAGGCTACAGTGAAGTACACAGCCAACAAACCAAAACAGCAATACAACAGACCTGAAGGCTAAAAAACCCTTACAGCACAACACCAACACCCTTACAGAATCTACTCCTTCCCTTAACATCTGAAATATGACTGTACCACAGCCTCCCTTCCCCTCCCACCCTTCCCACTATTCCTGATACCCCCCCTCCCCCTCATAAATGTACCAGGTTGAGGATTTTATTCCTCCTTGAAGCAAGAGTCTTTATAAAGAGGTGCTAAATATCCAGCAAGTGTTTGCAGCTGGCTGTTTGTGCTGTGTCCTATCCAGCGAAGCAAAATGGTAGTCTTAACACACTCAGTATTTAAAAAATATATATGTCTGCCCTCAGCTCTTGAATACCCCCAAAACTCCCAGTTGCTGTAGAGGCCAAGTCAGGAGGAGGTTAGAGGCTTTCCCAACCTCTCAGATTGGCATCTAGTATTGTTCTAATATCTCTGGTAGAGCGTGCTATCCAAGCATTGCTGGACACCTCCAAGAGAGATGTAAACTTGTTTCCTCCCAGTGTCTAGCAGCACTGTATGCTCCTGGAGGAGAGGTTATGGCAGGAGAGAGAGTGGCTGGTCTGATTTGGGCCTACTAATGCAGTACCAGATTCAGCAGCTAGTGCTTAAAACTGGCACTAGCTGCCTACCATTCTCCTTCGACCTAACCTCACTCCAAGTCCGTCTAGAATTTGACCTGCTAAATTTAACTGCACAGTGTTTGTCAGGTTTGAAAGGCTTTGATGTAGCTAAGTCCTTCCATAGCTGGCTAGATCCCTTTAAAATTCCCCTGTTTCTATTTTTTTTTCATGACTAAGATGAAATTAAAACACTTCAGCTGGCATGGCTGAACTAGCATATTAATCAAAAAGAACACAAAAAACTCTTGAATCTAAGATTTACTCCTAAACCAATTTACCAAAATGTTTCAATAAATACTATAAGATTTTACACAGGCATTAAATGACCTCAGGATGGCTCGAGCCCTACATGTAGTGATAAATCACTATAGGGATCAGCTGACGCTCACATCACAGGTCATATAGCCACACTTTTTTAAACCATACTCAATCACCACGTATATCACTACATGTAGGGCTCGAGCCATCCTGAGGTCATTTAATGCCTGTGTAAATTCTTATAGTATTTATTGAAACTTTTTGGTAAATTGGTTTAGGAGTAAATCTTAGATTCAAGAGTTTTTTGTGTTCTTTTTGATTATTGTATTGCTCTTGGGCAGTTGGTTTTTGAACTAGCATATTACCATGCATTGTATGGTAAGTGGGTTGAGAATTTGGTGGATGGGATCCCTTTTAGTGCTTAGCCATGCATGTAATTAGCAAAGATGTTTAATAATTAAGGGGCCAAGTTTCAAAAAGTAACTGAACGGCCAAGAAAGCCAGATATATTTAGTCAGTTCTATTTAGGATATTTCATGCAGAACCTTGTTGCCTTTAGCAAATGTATTCCTTTAGAATATAGCCATCTGAGCAGCTGGTGAGCGTTTTACTGAAAATGTACTGCAGGTTGATGATCCCTTAAGCAAAAGAAGTTCAGCCTCCCTATCACCTGAGGTCAAAGAAAGTATGAAGGCTCCCTCTCAATCCCTCCCTCCCACTTGATGGCAAAAGTAAAATGCCTCCCTGACTGCTACCTTTTTGCATCTTTGGAATTTGGACTTCTAGTTCTGGAAGGTTCCAGTCTTCAACAGCAGGCATCATTCAGCAGGTGATCTGTGGTTCTGGCAGGAGAGCTCTCACACCCCTTTCAACTGATGAAAAATGGGACCCTTCAGAATCATTAGCACAGATTCAAGAGCTGAGTTGTGCGGCAGCACCATGGGGAAGAATCTTTATGAGGTACTTTTGCTGTCTTGCAAGAAGGATGGAGGAGCCTGTTTGGGAAACGTTTTACCTTTGCCATCATGAGGGAGGGTGAAAGGACCCCTGGCTCTAGGCGTAGGGAAAGTTGGCTGGATTTAAGCCATCTGTCTCTGTGCTAGTTTTCACAGGCTTAGTTAACCAGCCAGTACTGAAAATTCACCCTTGCTGGCTTTTTTTCCTACCTAAACCCATCTTGAATTTCAACAGTTAGACCTAGCACTCGAGTGAAACCAGACAACTTAGGAGCCCTTTTACTAAAGTGCACTACACACTTAACATGGGTGTTGGGGCATGCTAACCGTGCACTGAAGCTCATGCTGTTAGTGCAGGGCTGTGACACCACATGCTGATTCTTGCACTAAATGCACCCCTTGCGTTAGAGTGGGAAATGTGTTGGTCAAGGGCAGAGAATGTGCGTGGTGAGCACTGTACCTATAGCACTGGGGTATACACCCCAATAGGTGCCGTTAACTGTACCCGTGGTATTAGTGCCACATGTTATTGAACAGCACTTCACGTTATCTATCGGTGAAATGCTGTCCACGTCCCTGACAGGTAACACGGTGGTTTTGCCCTTAACATGCTTTGATTTTGCACGCTATAGGAGCATTAGGTGCAAAACCATAGCACACTTTAGTGTAAAGACCCTTTAATGTAGCTGTTCAGCTCCAGAAGATTTTCAAAGGCAGCCAAATAACTCTTTTCTTAGCTGCTGGATGGCTTTGAAAATGTATCCTTAAGTGAACTGTCAAGATTACAACGTCCAAATTGCTTTTAACTGACATTAGAACATCACCTACATAGGATTTTTTTTTATAATCGGTGAACAAGTTCATAACATCATGCTCCAGACAGAGATGCCTAACCATTTTGAGTAAAACGTGATAGAGCTAATGCCATCTGTCATTCAATGTGGTTGAACAGGGCTTCCAGAGACAGCCTGGGAAGCTCGGGAAGTAACGTGTCCCTGAGCGAGCGCCATTCCTCCTTCCCAACTTGTTTCCCCTTCATGTGGTTCGGAGAGAGCAGCAGGGGCTCCAACTCCTCCAGCAACGTGCCTTCACCCGCCAGCTCCACAGAGCCCTCCTCGGAGAACCTCAACCCAAACAAAAAGGGGTCCAAGGTAGACATGACAAGGGAAGGGCAGATGAAATTTGCATCGCTTATTGTGGCTAGTGACTTTAGAGCACTGCTAAATAGGGAGCGTCTGTGGCCGTAATGTCTTGGAATAAATAAGTTTGTAGATAGAGAAACAGTATTTATAGCTCTGTGAAGTTTTGGAGTAGATTGTATAAGACCTTGGTCTATCTCATTCTCCTCCTTCATGTGATATGCTGTTGTCCAAGTAAGACAGACATACTTTGCGCTACCAAAGATGAAGTGTGATTTACTTTATTATTAAATTAAAAAACACTTTATAACATTTGAAAGTACTTCAGGTGTGTGTGAAAGTAGTTTTTTCTTTGTCAGTGGTGTCATGGGTATATGTATTTAAAGTAATTTTTAAACGCCATCGAGAGGCCCTTTTACTAAAGTACGCTTTGTAGTTAGCATGAGTTTTGGTGCATGCAAATCATGCACTATGGCCATCGGTAACTCTGCGCAGCCAGCACGTTTAGCGCGGACCGATTTCCACGCTACCATGAATTACGCACTGGCGGTCGAAATTGGTGGGTTAGGGGCAGAGTGGGCATGTGAGCACCGCGCCCTCAGCACATGGGTATATACTGCATGTTAATGGCACAATTAGCACCATCCCAATAGGTGACGCTAACTGCGGCCGCGTTCTTGCCGACCGGCATTAGTTTCTAGAACTGCGTGTCCCCTGTTGGGGAAATGCTGTTCATGCCCTGGCAGATATTGCAGTGGCTTTGCATGTAACGTGCCTTGATTTTGCACGCTAAAGGCACCTTAGGTGCAAAACCATAGCGCACTTTAGTGAAAGGGCCCCTAAGTGTGCACCTGATGAAACCTTCAGCATTTAAATATATACAAATATAAATTAAATATATACATAACAAAAATGATTGATCTTGCCAGCTAATATTCTGTTTCACACTAACAAACTGCCTCTAGACTGCATGAGTATGGGCTGTGTTTTTTTAAATTTAGCATAGACATTATGTGGCTCTTTTTCATGAAAATTGTCAGCATTCTATTGTCAACCATAACCATAGAGTCTAGTGTAATGTGTTTATGTCTTCCATGTTTCTAATCCATCTTCATCTGTGTGCTGTTTCTCTCTGACAGAGCATCTTTTCATGGCCACCAGCATTCCCCTATTCATATCGTTTGGTATAGTATTCCGTTTCTGTACTTTCTTCAAATGCTGAATTTTGAGGCATGTTTGTATGTGTGTGATCAATGGCATTGCTGCTAATAAGTAGTCAGTCACCAATCTGATCGCTTAAGCAGCAGTCGGTTTGCAGGTTACTGTTTATTTTTGTCCTGGATTTGCTACATGGGAGGGAGAAGACGACCGCGGCAGGCATGCCTTGTGGCACATGATACATGAATTCTCTAGGAATGGGCTATGTTATATCACTCATACCTAATTGTGATTTTTCCCTTACTGCAATCTGTTATTTGCAGAAGTAATCAGATTTACAAATAAACAGTAAGTGCAACTGATTAGCAATGCTGTACGTGATTTGCGGGGTGAAATCTGGGGACTTGAAAAATAATCCTTTAACATTCTGGCAAATGGCAAATTGTGGTGTCTTAGTCATCTCATTCTGGTCGATAAAAGCCGAACTGCTTTGGTGTTGCTATTATGGGAGGAGACAGTGTCTTCAAAACCCACGCTCTCCTTTACCCATTGTATTAAATTGTGCATTATTAGTAATTGAAACAGCAGCCCTGCTAAAGGATGTGCCTGAAAGTATGACCCTGCTTGCTTCCCCTCTTCCACTCCATGGTATTACCTTTAATGCGCTTTGCCCCGTGCATACTCTCTCTGTATAAGGTTGCTGCATTTATTCAATCTCAGAGTTGATTACGATGAAAAGTATGGATCTTTTATTATACCACACATCCGCTATTTTTTATTTTTATTTTAAGTTTCCTTTCCTTAAGGAGCTCTTCCTGTGCTGATGCTGTGTTCAGATTTATCCAGGGGCTGCTGTCACTGATTTCTGAGATTCAGCACAGTGACATTTCGTTGTACTGCTATGCACAGTGATGGGGGTGACAGACACGGAGAGACTTTCAAAACATTTTCATTCTTCTCAGGCATAGAAGAACTCTCAGATAGAAATAAAGTTTTAAGTGCAGGCTAAATGCTAATGTTTTTGCTTCAAGCTTCCAGTTAGATGAATGGAAGAGAGGCTCGCTCCCACGTGGTACTGTAGGGTCTTTCTCCAACTCCTTTGCCAGCTTTCATTTCCCTTTCCTGTTGAGATGGTGCATGAGATCTTCTGAGGAAGAGGGTACAAATGCAACTCAGTGGCTCATTAGAGCCATGAAGGACCCACTAACTTAAAGAACTGACCTCACCACACCTGCACATACACACACGCATTTATCTTCTGTTACACTATGGCACGCTTTCATAATGAAATCACATTAAACTTCACTCTAACAAGAACCGATCAATATTCCATCTGTTAAATAACAGATGAACCATTTGCAAAGACTGTAGCATATAAATTAGGTAGCTGCTGCTTCATATTTAAATGTTCATCAAGCAACATCCCTGGATTTCTCCCAACAGATGAGACAGATTAATATATCCAACTCCTATAGCAGGAAGCAGACTGGAATTACAGGCTGAGGGCAGTCTAACCCATTAGAGATTTCTCTCTCTCTAAGGGACCTTGTACTAAAGTGTACACCTGGGAGAATTCTGCACAAAAAAATGTTTAAATTTTGCGTAAACAGGTTGAAACTTCTGCACACAATATTTTAAAATTCTGCAAACTTCTACATGTTTTATTAGTAACATTTTGTGCAGAATTCCCTCATCATTAGGCCTAACTGCTGTAAACCTGAAATTCCCCTGCCTTTTCTCTCCTCAGCTGTCTCTCACTCCACCCACGTAAAAGCCCAGTATCCTGTTTTCAACAGTGGCCAATCCAGGTCACAATTGTCTGACAAATTCCAAAAGTAGCCAGTTCCAGTTCTCTCCCCAACCGCCAAGCCTTCACTGCTCCCCCCCCAAGTTCTCTCCTCCTTTAACTTCTAGCAAGACCTTATCTCTCCTTTACCACTCCTTCCTTCCCAGGAATATACCTCCCTCTCTTTTCTCCCACCCCCCCAGGCACATACCCCACCCCCTTCTTCTTTCTTCCCCTCTCCCACGCACTTGCCCTCGTCTCTCATTCTTCCCCCATCTCCAGGCACACACTTGAGTCTCTCATTGTTTCTCCCCACCACCACATATCAAGCTTACTCTCACCCAAGCTTGCTCTGCCCCCCACCCAGTTGCACACAAACACCCCCAATTTACTCCAACAATCATGACGCACCCCTCATACACACATTCTTACCCCATCTTACCTTGCCTTTCCTCTGTCCCGATCGTGTGGAAAGAGGATGTGGTATGAGCAGACAGCTGCATATTGGGATGCATCCCTCTCCTCTGCCATCCTTGACCTCCACTGGGAGACTATTCCACGCATCTACTGCTCTTTCTGTAAAGAAATATTTCCACATATTACTCCTGAGTCTATCCCCTTTCACCCTCATCCTATGTCCCCTCGTAGCAGAGCTTGCCTTCAATTGAAAGAGACCGTCCTGTGCATTTGTGCCATGGAGGTATTTATTTATTTATACTTTTATACCGCCTTTCAGGAGTCAAAGCGGTTTACAATGAACTCAAGAACTATAACAGAAAATTACATAGAACAAAATAGATAAAGTGAAAATAAACCAAAATTACAAAATTATTAAATTTAAATTTAAAAACATTTTAAACTTTATACAGGAGATATAAATATTAATAGTAACAAATTAAGTGGATGCCTCCCCAAAATATTCTTTAAACAAATGAGTCTTTAAAAGTCTACAGAAGGTGATTGGATCCTTAGTGTCCTTTAAAATTTGAGGCAGAGAATTCCATAGGATAGATGCATAGAGTGAAAAACCTCTCTTTGTAGTGGAAGCTTTACAAGATCTGTATTCATTTGGTACCAAGAGAGAATTTTACATTTTACATTTAGTATTTAAATGTCTCTATCATATTTCCTCTATCCTGCTTTTCCTCTAAGGTATACATATTAAAATCTTTAAGTCTGTCCTTATATGCTTTATAATGACAGCCACTAACCATTTTAGTAGCCACCCTCTGCACCGACTCCATCCTGTTTATATCCTTTGGAAGGTGTGATTTCCAGAATTGCACACAGTGCTCCAAATGAGGTCCCATCAAAGTCTTATACAGAGGCACTATCACCTCCTTTTTTTCTGCTGGCCATTCCTCTCCCTATGCACCCAAGCATCCTTCTGGCTTTCACCATCACCTTTTCTACCTATTTAGCTACTTTAAGATCGTAAGACATAACCATGTCCACATCCCGCTCATCTTTTGAGGACAGAAATACATCACCCCCTATGCTGTACCGCTCCTTTGGATTTTTGCAGCCCAAATGCATGACCCTGCATTTTTTAGCATTAAATTTCAGCTGCCAAATTCTAGACCATTCTTCAAGCTTAGCTAGATCCCTCCTCATGTTATCTACTCCTTCCTGGGTGTCTACTCTATTGCAGATTTTGGTATCATCCACAAAGAGGCAAACCTTACCCGACAGCCCTTCCGCTATATCACTAGCAAAGATGTTAAAAAAAAGAGAGGCCTTGCCAAACGTGGGGCTTTTTCTGAAATCCATTTATGGAAATGCAGGAGGGCCCGAGAGCCAGAGGAGCCGTTTTACAGATCTAAATATGAGAAAAATCAGCGGGGGGGGGCCACTCGACAACTTACAATGTAAGTTCCAACGCTTGCATATATGTTGGTATTTCGCAGGCCTATACGCAGAGATGCTGCCTTCATTTTAGTTTGGAGGGGAAAATAAACAGTGGGGGATTAAGGAGGATAACCTGTAAAGATGTGGCCAAAACAAGCACTTTTTAAAAATCTATACATACTAAGGAACACCTGTAAATCCCGACGTGAATAATTTTATCATACGCATGCTTTTCTCATATGAAATGGGGAATACATGTGTAGATTTTTGTCCTGTCTAGACCTTACCCACTACATAGCCCTTTGCAGTTTCTGACATCTCTGTGTATATTTAGCCCTTTCTAAAATACCCACTTACATGTGGATTCCATTTAGACATGTAAGTGCTACATTTTTCTTGTGAAAATTGTGAATTAGACTTCTAAAGTAGCCACCTAAGTGTGTTTTCTTTGCATTACCTACATAGGTAGATACTGGGAACACCTCCAATAGTTGTTGCAGAGGCTTTTCACTTATACATGTGTTAATTTTGCAATTATTGAGCAGTAACTGCAAGATTTGTACCACACTTTTAGTAAAAAAAATAACTAATTCTTAAGAGACTGGGCTAGACCCTAATACAGGATTTATACATTATGGGCCCGATATTCCAAGGCATTTACATGGTTTACAGAGCTGTAAATATTTCTACCAACAAAATCCCTTGAACCTACCTAAAACCTTCCCATAAAGCATTAGCACAATTACCAAAAGTATTCTAACCAACACACTCCTATAAAAAACTCCACCAGTCTAATTTCCAAAGGGATGGATGGTGTTTGGATGGTGACAAAGTTCATTAACAAATAGAGCTGTTTGGCTTTGTTTTGCAGAAGTGTTGGAGATCACTATATTTGTGTATAAAAAAGAAAAGAAAAAAGCAAAAAAGATAAAAGCATGTTTATGGTGGTGTTTGAAAATTAATTAGATATATCTAAAATATATTGAATGTATTGGAAAAGTACTATTTTAATATTTATAGATAACTTTTGTTTATTAATTAAAGGGGAGTTGTTGGACCCGTGATGTTGCACCTTTGAGATCCCCTATGGTGATGAATTTCGCCACATAGTGGGACTGAAAAGTAAAACCTGAGGTCATTTTCTCCCTTTGGAAATTAGACTGGTGGAGTTTTTTTATAGGAGTGTGTTGGTTAGAATACTTTTGGTAATTGTGCTAATGCTTTATGGGAAGGTTTTAGGTAGGTTCAAGGGATTTTGTTGGTAGGAATATCTATTGTTTTCCTTTGTTGCAGTGGTTTGTATTAATTGGAGATTTTACAGAGCTGTAAGCCATGTAAATGCCACTGAACAGGATATTCAATGGCATTAACACGGTTAGTGCCACTGAATATCCCAACTAATGCCGCTATACACCCCAATGCTGACTGCTCAACATCGGGGCTTGTCGTGGGCAACAACAGTCGCTAGCCAGGTTGCGGTGATATTGCACCGCTACCCGGTTAGTGACCTGTGGGTAAAACTAGGCACAACGAAAGCTGGCCTAGTTTTTATCCCTGGGAGATAACCGGATAGTGGTGCAATATTGCTGCTACTCAGGTAGCTTCTGCGGCCTCGGAGGCTGTGTGGTGACCCTGGATATTCAAGCCTAGGGCCGCATATGACCCCGGCATTGAAATATCTGGGGTTAGTGGTTGGGGTGACAGCCATGCACCATAGCGGCACATAGCAATCTCAGTGCAATATCGGGCTCTATGGGTCTGTATTCAATGAATTTATGCTCCTAACATTGAGAGTTATTCTCCTAAATTGGCCTCTTTGAAAATTTACTAGGACTAATTTCCAAATTTAGGAGCATAAAAAGTTGCAGGAAACAGAGGCAAATTAAAGACAGGGGAAATAAAGGGAAAATCGTCACTAACCAAATAGCAGTGATTATTCGCATAGTGGCTGGTACCACCCTCACTGCTTCTCCAATATACCTCAGCACTCTCCGGATAGTGCCAAGCTGGTCTGCAGAGATATTTACTGGTACCATTAGGATAGTGCTATCTGAGTACCTTTATCCAGATAACTTCTGTGGTTATCTGGATAAGAGCTTTTGAATATTGACCTCTTGGCCTCCTAGGTTCGGCTGAAATTAGGGCACAAATTTAAGAACTTAACATAAGAGCCTAAATTTAGGAGCTCAGCTGTTTCTGAGTATCGGGTCCTTTATTTACAATTACAAATTCAGTATTCAGTTTGCTTCAGTTAGTGTGTTTAGCTTCCACTTTCAGAAAGGTTGGTATAGCTTTTGTTATCCCTTTACTTCATTTAGAGCCCACTAAATAACTATAGACATGTCCTTGTCCTAGTGTCAGGGCAGTAGTTATCCTCTGGCACCAATCAAACAAAGCAAAGCAAAGCAAAGTCAGCTGTTCCCCATTGACAATATTTATTTATTTAGCCATGCTTATACAGTCAAACCTCGGTTTTCGTTTGCCCCAGTTTTTGTTAGCTTCGGTTTTTGACGACTTTTTTTGGTTGCAATTTTGTCCTGGTTCTCGTACATCTGCTCGGTTTTCGTACAATTTAAAAAGGTCCATACCGGGGGGGGGGGGAGGGGGGGCGCTCAATACAGTACAGTACTTGTTTTTGCGATTGAGCTCTTTGCTTTCAGCGATCCTTACTGTAATCAAGGAGTGAGAGTGTGGCTTCCGACGCTCCCTGCTGATTGGCAAACTTGAGGGATCTGTGTGTGTGCTGTCCGGCGAGGTGAGAAAAGAGGTGAGAAAAGTGCTGGGAGTTGTTCTGCTGATGCTGAGAATTGCAGGCAGGGGAGAGAATCGGCAATCAGAGGTGTGTGAGAGAAGTGCCCGGAGCTGTTCTGCTGATGCTGAGAATTGCAGGCGGGGGAGAGAATCGGCGATCAGAGGTGTGTGAATGAAGTGCCCGGAGCTGTTCTGCTGATACTGAGAATTGCAGGCGGGGGAGAGAATCGGCGATCAGAGGTGTGTGAGAGAAGTGCCCGGAGCTGTTCTGCTGATGCTGAGATTTGCAGGCGGGGGAGAGAATCGGCGATCAGAGGTGTGTGAGAGAAGTGCCTGGAGCTGTTCTGCTGATGCTGAAAATTGCAGGCAGGGGAGAGAATCGGTGATCAGAGGTGTGTGAGAGAAGTGCCGGGAGCTGTTCTGCTGCTGAGAATCGGAGGCGGGGAGAGAGTCGTTCTGCTGCCTGGTTGAGACTTCGGGGCTTGTGCTGCTGCAGCCATTGCCACATGGCTCTGGAACGCATGCTCAGCTCTGCGTTCCAGATTGCCTGAGCGGGAGAGTGCTGTTTTCGGTGGCTGTGGCTGGCGCCTTTACTGGAGGCTTTTCTTTTGTGGATCCTTCTTGTTTTGTTCTTTTTTTTTTTTTTAATTCCTGTGCCCGATCTTCTCTCTGGGTGTCTGGCTGCATTTTGAAGTAACCCCGGATAGGGCCTTGATACCTGAGGTCCTTATGGAGGGGGATTCCCCTTCCAAACAATAACCTCTCCTCCTCTCTCTCCCCTCCTCGCCGTCTTCCATATGCCAACAAGAGTCTTCAATAAAGGTAAGTGTGATGTTAAATGTTCATTTATCCATTTCATTAGTCATTTATATTTATTTATCATTGTTTTCTGTATGTAAAAATATAGTTATTCTCTATAAAATGTATTTTTTGTGAATATTTTTGGGTGTCTGGAACGGATTAATTGGATTTACATTATTTCTTATGGGAAATATTGCTTCAGTTTTCATACGTTTCGGTTTTAGTCAGACTTTTTCGAATGGATTAATCATGAAAACCGAGGTTTGACTGTATACCGCTTTTCACCAGGTCAAAGCGATTTACAATAAACAAGGGGGAATACATTGAACAGGGTTATTTGTATTTGTGCTTCTCTAGGCTCATAGAAAACGGGTAAGCACCTTAATAAAAATCTTTACATTTCTAGCAGGCTTCAACATTAGCCTCCACTTAGAAAAGCAACCTCTCTTCAGTTTACAGCGTAGTAACCTAATACAGCAGCATGTAAGTGGGAACAGAAAAAATGTAAGATAGTACAGCCATTGTGCCAAGTTACAATTTTTCAGCTTTGGATAGAGAAACATACATTCCCATATTCAACCTAACAGTAGCTCCTCCCGCCTCAATGGCATTTACCTGTATGTTCAACCCCCTTCCTACTGCTGCCCGACCATTTTAAGCCTGCCAGAATCTGTTAAAGTACTGACCTTCACCTCCTCCCCTGGTAAACCAGTACATCTCTTTTCTTCTGCCTTTATGGTTCTTATATGACCAACGTAAATCCAACTTCTAGGTCCCATTAGTATCTTTATTGCCAAGTTTTCTGGTAATCGACAATTAATCCAATTAATACAAACCACTGCAACAAAGGAAAACAATAGATATTCCTACCAACAAAATCCCTTGAACCTATCTAAAACCTTCCCATAAAGCATTAGCACAATTGCCAAAAGTATTCTAACCAACACACTCCTATAAAAAAACTCCACCAGTCTCAGTCTCAGGTTTTACTTCTCAGTCCCACTATGTGGCGAAATTCATCACCATAGGGGATCTCAAAGGTGTAACATCACGGGTCCAACAAAAGTTATCTATAAATATTAAAATAGTACTTTTCCAATATATTCAATATATTTTAGATATATCCAATTAATTTTCAAATACCACCATGAACATGCTTTTATCTTTTTTGCTTTTTTTTGCTAAGTTTTCTGGTAATCAACAAAACTAGTGAAGCCACTGCCAAAACATCCATGCGCCTTATATTCATTGATGCTCGTATCTTAACAAACGTCACTCCATGCAGGTCACTCCAGTGTCTTCTTGGAAGCTCAATGTACTTGTAATCTTGCCATCGCTTTTTGGTTCATAACCAGCACTCCCATTCCAGTGCTTTCTTGCAAGGTGGGTGCAGTCATACCACTGTTAGGGTTATAACAGCTGCTCTTTATAGGATCTCCCCTGACTTATCTCATGACCTTTGGTGCCACTATTTCACGCTTCTGCTATCTCTTCCCTTTTTGCAAGAAACAATCCTCTGTGTTTATCCCATAACTTTTAGAAATTTGTCATCATTTTTGCTTGCACTACCCATTTGAGGAGGGCGTTCCAAACATGCACCCCTTTTTCCATGGCAAAATATTCCCTGAGGTTCCTGAGTCAGCCTCCTTGGAGCTTCATAGCATGATCCCTAGATCTGGAACATCCCTTCCATTGAAAAAGGTTTGCTTCCTAAGGTTTAAAACCCTTCAGGTATCTAAATGTTTTTAGTATTTGCCCCCTCCTGTGCATAGTTTGGTTCTGAAGTTTACTCATATATGGTTTTTGGTGCATACCATTCTCTGTATGGCCTCCAGAGCTGAACATAATTTTCTACATGAGATCTCACCAGCAAACTCCTTTTTTCCCATTAGTTAAACCTCTCCCCATGCACACTAGAAAAAAAATGTACGACCATGAAGGCAGAGTGTTTGATGCAAGGTATTTGTGGCCTGAATTGGCCACTATTGGAAACAGGATACTGGGCTTGATGGACCTTGGTCTGACCCAGTATGGTATTTCTTAAGGGAGTGAGGGAAAACAGCTGCCTCCCCTGCAGCAACCTCAAACATAGCTCCACATTACATACACACGTCTCCTTTCTCTTTCAACCCACACTGTGTGTCTTATATACCACTGATGAGGTGATCAGAAGCACCTGCTGTTCCGTGGGAGTTTTGAACACAGTGCTAACTCAGCCAGCTTGCATAATAACTAGCTGGTTCTTGGAACTGGTTCTTCCTTTTAACTTTCTGCCTCGTCTTGGAAGGTTCTTAAAAACAACAATTTAATCCCTTGGGGTATAGGCGTCTATGCACCGTATGACAGAGGTGTTAGGGTATCTGAAAAAGGCCACTCTGCTTCCTTATTTTGGGGCGGGGTGAGGTGGGGGGGGAATGGATAGTGCTTTTTCAGTTGACATGTGGAAATATATTGCAACATGGCAGACATTTTGCACAAAACAAAACAAAAACTCCAAGGGTAAGTAAAATAACACAACCACTAAAAAGTTAAGATTATTAGAAAGTAGCCTGATTTTTATAAAAAAGGGTCCTTTTTAAAAACAATCGGGGTACGTTTTAAATAATATTAATTCTTTAAATTCTGAAGTTTGCAATCTGCCCCAACCAGTGCTGAGCTGTCAATCATCAGCACTGGCGGGAAATAGCAGCATTATAAGCTGCTCTGCTGTGATATGACTACAGGATGTCATTTTCCAGAGTCAGACTTTGAGGGGCACTATGTTATGTAAGTATTTTTGTTTTTTTCTACATTTTAATGTTAGTGATCAAGCACAATAGAAAATGTTGTTGGTTACACTGACTGTGCAGCTTGAAAAAGTGGGAGCCAAGGTGTTTTATTAATGTCTATAATTTGGATTACCTTATGCTGTTTTGAAATGAGGCTTGTACAGTATAACCCAAAAAGGGGTTTTTACAATACTTTTATGGGTATATTTTGTAATATATTTTATAGATGATAAAGAAAGTAAATTATTATTCTTCGGGAACAAGCAGGAAGTCTATTCTCACATATAGGTGATGCCGACGGAGCCCTCACGGAAGCTTCTCCCTAGCTTTCAAAGAAAGCCTTTGGGAGATGCACCATGCATGCGTGATCCCTTTCCTGCCCAAGGGATGTCATCTTGCCCCAGTCTCCTTTTTTCCATGGAGTCCATCGGACATGTGTCTGATTCCCCTGGAAAAAGAGTGTTTTTTTCTTGTAAACTTTCTTCCCTGGTTGCACCGGGTTCCCTTTCCCATCCCCAAGCTCGCTTGCCCCGGCATCGTGTCTCAGGTTCGTTTTTTACCATACTTTTCTACCGGCGCAGTTTGCGTCCTTTTTCACTGACAGAGACCCATGTCTTTAACCTTGCTGGGTCTCTTTTCCCCCCAATGGCCTCTGCCAGTGGCTTCAAAATGTGTGATCGGTGTTCCCGGACCCTATCTCTCACCAGCACACATAACTGCTGCCTCCGCTGCCTCGGTGCTGATCATGATCCCTTGGATGTCCTCTAAGGCTATTAAGAGCCATCAGCAGCAGCACAACAAGATCTTCAAAAGGTCAGATTCTGCTCTGGAGTCTCCAGCAATACTGTGCTCCAGGCCCTCTTCTAGGACTTCAGAGCCCCAAAGTGACCCCGCAATCTCCGATCGAGACCGTGGGTCCTCCGAGCGGAGCACCCCTGAGGTGGAACACAAAAAGAAGAAGAAATCCTCAAGGCGTGGATGAGTCGGGAAAGGCGAGTAAGTCGCACGCCTGGTTCCGCAGTCCACGCCATGAGTCTGAGTGGTTGGAGCAAGAGTGGCCTACCAAAGTCGCCCACAAGGAAACATTGGCCTCCGATGATTGATCTTGGACCCTCGAGACCATCCTGGTCGAGGACTCCTCCTCATCGGAGCCAGTTCTGGGCCCGAGATCCTCAGTATCCACACCGAAGGCTGTGGAACCATCTGGACTGGAGACCAGCATGGCGGCCTTGGAGTGCAGCTTATCTGCCTTCATAGCCAAGCAGCAGGCCCTGATGCCCGATTCCGCCGGGTCATCTGCCCAGACCACCGGGGTCTTGACCTCCAGAACATCCCCAGATGTCAAGCCGATCCTTCAGCGCCATCGGTCTCGATCCCAGTCCTGATCCTTGGGACTGAGATCTTCCCCAATGAGTGGCCACGGCTCCACCTGAAGACCCTCCAAGGGGCATGGGCAGTCAGGTGATGGGCCCAGCCCGGCCCGGCCCAGCCTCGACGACTCCACCGATTACAGGTCTGACTGTGAGACCAAGGACAAGGAATTGCCGGGCACCCATCGCCACCACAATGTGCCTTTGGACCCATCTCCCTCTGAGACCTGGCACCAGTCCCTGCCCAAGGATATGGCCTTCCTTAACTTCATGCGGGACATGTTAAAGGTGCTTTTGTTCAACACTGAGTCAGAGGAGGACCCTCGCACAGAGGACCTCGAGATCCTCCAGTATGAGGCCCCTCTGAAGGAGGCACTTAGAGTGCCCACCCCCCAATCCTGGAATGGTTGCTCCTTCGTATATGGGAAACACCGGCATCGGTGCCCATCATGTGCAGATGGCTCGACTCAATGTATCGGGTTCGCTGGAGTCCAGGCTTCCAGAAAGTACAATTGCCACATAACTGCATGGTGGTGGAGTCAGCCATGCATCAGCTCAAGAGCCAGAAGATGCACTCCTCAGTGCCCCGGGGTAGGGAGGCCCGCACCCTGGATGCCGTGGGCAGGCAGTGCTACCAGGGCTTAATGCTCATCCGCCGGATCCAGGCATACCAACTGTACATGAGTATGTACTTGAGGGACCTGGCGAAGGAACTCATCGGGTTCTCGGCCGGTCTCTCCGAGCAACTCCTCCAGTGGTTCCAGAGCCTGTCCTCTGCCGTCAGAGAGTGCTCCAAGTTCATGACTCAGCCTATGACGGCTTTGAGTCAGCAGCTAGAGTAGCCGTGGCGGGCATTGGTGCCTGACACCAGGCTTGGCTACAGTCTTCCAACCTGGAGCAATGGGTTCAGGACAAATTGGTTGACATCCCCTGCCAAGGAGAGAACCTCTTTGTCAAACCCATGACAGATAAGGCTGCAGAGTTGGAATCCAAGTTCCTGATGAGGACTAGGCTCTCCAAGAAGATCGCTACCCTTCCCCAATGGAAGGCCCCGGTTAAAAAGCCCCCTTACTCGAGGAAGGGAAGAGCTTACAGAAACTACGCTCAGTATCAGGCCTCCCCAGCAGGGTCAGCAGGCCAAGGAACAAGGGCATGGCCCTCGTAAGCAGAAGTCTCCCAAAACCCAGGCAGCTGCTCTGGCACAGCCTAGGGGGAGTTTCTGACTCCTTGGGCATAGCCTCTCCACCACTAGGAGGCCCACAGCCCACAGGGGGACATCTGATCTTGTTGCCCACCAGTGGCCAGCCATCACCACCGACACTTGGGCACTAGAGGTGGTCAGGGAAGGTTACTTCCTCCACCTGGAGCAGACTCCCCCTCCATTCTTCCCAGGAGAGCCCTCCAGGACTCCTCTCCACCAGACCCTGCTACTGCAGGAGCTTGCAGGCCTTCTCAACGACAAGGCAGTGGAACCCGTATCCCCACACCTCTGGGCAAGGGATTCTACTCCCGATACTTCCTCATACCAAAAAGAATAGGGAGCCTAAGGCCCATCCTGGACCTGCAGGACCTGAACAGGTACCTGGTGATGGAGAAGTTCAAGATGCTCTCCCTTAGGACATTGCTGCCATACCTCCAGCAGGGAGACTGGCTATGTTCCTTGGATTTAAATGATACGTACACACATATCCTCATCCATCCAAACCATAGGCAATACCTCAGGTTTGTGGTGGGAGATTGACACTACCAATACAGGGTGCTGCCCTTTGGCCTGGCTTCCACCATGAGGGTCTTCACCAAGTGCCTAGCAGTGGTCGTGGCCTACCTGTGTCTTCAAGGAGCCTTCGTCTTCCCCTTTCTGGATGACTGGCTCATCAGAGGAGGCTCAGATGCAACAGGCCACGTCCCACACCATCTGCATCCTACAACACCTGGGGTTTGTCATAAACCACCCCCCAAGTCCCAGCTTCTTCCGACACAGAGTCTGGAGTTCATAGGAGCCCAGCTATATACCCTTCAGGCCAGAGCATTCTTACTCTAGGACAGGGCCAACTGCCACAGGACACTGGCAACGCAGATGCACTATGGCTGCCCGCCTCCTGCTTCACCTGCTGGGCCACATGGCATCCATGGTCCATTTCACCCAGTGGTGTCTCTGCTCCCAGTGGACTGAGGCCACTGGATGGATGCGGGACAGGGTGATGGTGACACATCAACTTGCAGACTCCCTCAGCTGGTGGAAGGTACCACAGCACTTCCAGGCAGGGATGCCCTTCCAGATCCCCCATCCCCATAGGGTTCTCACTACGGACGCCTCTCTATGGGGCTGGGGGGCTCATTGCGAAGAGCTCTGCACCCAGGGCAGCTGGTCGAACCAGAGAGCCAACTCCAGATCAACCTGCTGGAGCTTTGGGCTGTATTTCTGGTCCTCTGAGCCTTCCACCACCTCCTGCAACACCAGTCAGTTCTGGTCCAAATGGACAATTAGGTGGCCATGTTCTACGTGAACAAGCAGGGAGGCACAGAGTCCTATGCTGTCAGGAAGCGGTGGCTCTTTGCTCCTTCGTGCTCTGCATTAGGATGCTCCTGTGGGCAGTGTATCTGCTGGGCGAGCTCAATGCCCTAGCAGACAAGCTGAGCAGGGTCCTCCAGTTGCACAAGTAGCGGCTGGACCCCAGGGTGGCCTCTCAGCTCTTTCAGCTCTGGGGAGTGTTTGACCTCTTTGTGAGTCTGACCAACACTCAGCTGCCCCAATTCTGCTCCCGCCAGCCACACCCCTCACAGGTGTAGGTGGATGCATTCCTTATCCTGTGGACAGAGGGACTGCTCTATGCCTTCCTGCCCATACCACTGATAGCCAAGACCCTGTCCAAGCCTCAGCATGACGAGGCGTCACTGATATTAATTGCCCCCGCCCCCGGTGGCCCAGACAACCATGGTTTCCTCTGCTTGTCTGCAGTGACCCTGGTCCCTTTGGGAGTGCTCCAGGACTACTGTCGCAGGAGGAGGGCTCCCTCCTATACCCCAATTTGGGTCCCTATCGCTAACAACTTGGCTGCTGAAATGGTAGCCCTGGCCCCTTTCAACTTCTTGGGGGAGGTAGAGGAGGTCCTTCTGACTTCCCATAGGGTCTCCACGAGATGGGCCTATGCCTTCAAATGGTGCAGATTCTCAGTGTGGTGCACAGAACAGCAAGTCAACCCGTTCTTGTGCTCTGTGCAGCTTGTACTGCAATATTTGCTCCATTTGTCTCAAGCAGAACTGAAATCCACTCAATCATGGTGCACCATCACCTTACTGAGGGCAACCCAACCTCTCATGACCTGCTTCTTGTGGGGCCCCTTGCTATCCAAGCCCCCCATCTGCCATCCATCGGTGGAGTGGGGCCTCACCGTAGAGCTATCCAAGCTCACTGGGCCACCATTCAAGGCCCTGGCTACCTGCCACCTGCGCTACCTCTCATAGAAGGTTGTCTTCCTAGTGGCGCTCACATCCACTCGCAGGGTCAGTAAGCTTCAGGCACTAGTGGCAGATCCGCCATATGCAAGGTTCTATAAGAACAGGGTGGTGCTCTGCACACACCCCAGGTTTCTTCCTAAGATGGTATCCCCATTCCACTTCAGTCAGGAAGTGGTGCTGCCCACCTTATTTCTGCGGCCTCACGCCATCCGGGCTGAGATCATACCGCATATCCTGGATTATAAGAGGACCTTGTCCTTCTGTCTTCAACTGTTGTAGTTGTTGATATGAAAGGACAGATTAGATAGGCCAGGTGGTCTTTTTCTGTCGTCATATTTCTATGTTTCTATTCTATGTTTCTAACATACCCTGGGCCACCACAATGCCTCTCAGATTTTCATCTCCTATGACCTCAGTCGACTGGGAGCAGCAGTGACCAAGCGAACTCTGTCCCCTTGGGTGGTAGACTGCATTACCCTCGCCTATGAGCAGGCTGGGCTCTCGCTGGAGCACCAGGTTACGGTACACAGTGTCAGGGCTATGGCATTGTCTGTGGTAAAACCTTGCATTCTTTTCCTCTGTCAGACAACTGCTGGGCGACCACCTGGTCTTCAGTCCATACCTTTGCAGCTCATTACTGCCTGGAGAGGGAGTCCAGATGGGACAGCACCTTCAGCCAGGCTGTACTCCATCATCTGTTTGGGGTGTAGGCAACTCCTGCCCTCCATGTTCAGGCTACCAGAATGCTGGTTCTCACTGGACACTTGGATTTCTTGAGAGTCTGTCTCCTTAAGACTCACTTGCTGCTGCTCACGGCTCACTCATGGCATTTCTACAGGCTTTTGGTAGCCTGTAGCTAGGGAGTCCCATATGTGAGGACTGACTTCCTGCTTGTTCCCAGAGAAAGTTTAGTTACTCACCTACAACAGGTATTTTCCATGGATAGCAGGAATCAGTCCTCATAACCCTCCCTCCTCCCCGTGGAGTTGCTTTATCATTTTTTCTGTCTTTAGCTATGTCATGTGACTAAGGCAAGATGGCACCCTTGGGCGCTAAGGCAATCACACATGCATGGTGCATCTCCAAAGGTTTTCTTTGAAAGCTGGGGAGAAGCTTCCGTGCACGGCTCTGTCAGCCTCAGCGTCACCCATATGTGAGGACTGATTCCTTCTGTTCCCGGAGGACACCTGTTACAGGTGAGTAACTACACTTTTTTCGAGAGAAGCTTGGGCTGCATAGTCTTTCTGAAGATGTTATGGATTTTATCTTGCTCTTATATTAATGGATGGTTGTACAAGTAGGTAGTGGTTGGTGGTAGAATTAGTGATGATTTATATAGTAAGATTTTTTTTCTTCTGCTTTTTAGATAGTTTTATTAATGGTACATTTTGTTTTCCCACTTAGTTTGAATGAGTCATGACACATTTGCTATTGTTCAGAATTTATTACGAGCATCCATAGGCGCATTCTGGTGCCTCAGAGGTAGTGCAACCCTTGTCTTGGTTTATGTGCACATATGAATAATTTATACACAGTATGGTTTTAAGGTGTTTACAGTTGAAATCTGTTTGGGTCACATGGTAGTTTTGGGTTTCCTTTCCTCCCCCCTTTTTTCTCTTCCTTTTCCCACCTCTTTTTTTTCTTCTTTCTCTTTCTTGGGCTTTTGTTGTTTTTTCTGTTTATGAAGTTTTTCTGTGGTGTTTTGTGTGTTTGGTTTGACTCAGGTTTTCCATTTAAAAAGAATTTTTCAGCAGTAGCCCAGCCAACAAAAGGTTTATCCATTAGTTCCTGATGCAGGCGGATATGCCAAACATGTAGGGCTTGTGGAACGAACTGTGATTCTCAATGGACTGTTTGTGTTGGTTTGATTTATACTAACTGTTTTCTATTGACGTTAAACAGCTTATTGCTCCTGCTTGTTCATCTGCCTTCTGCTTTTTTCTTCACCACTTTCTAATCATCACTTGTCAACAGTTGCTTTCACAATTGATAAGCCAAGGCAAAACATCTAGTTTGGAATACCGTAGAAAAGCAGCTTGGCAATGAATGCTTAAAAGCTGAAATCTTGATGATAGGAAACAATGATCTTGACATCCTTTTCATCCTTCAGGTGGAATCCAATGGGTGTGTTTATTGTTCCCCAGTTGTAACTGACCTGGATATGAAACTGGACTGCCTTCCTCAAATCAAAGAACTTTTCTTTTTTTGGACCTTCATTCCAGCCCAGAATGCCTTTAAAAATGATATATGCCATGGTGGTGTTGCAGCTGGGTTATTAAAATGGCCTGTGTGGAGGTCCCCTGTGAGACTCACATGCAGGCTACAAATCATCCAGGATATTGTGACCAGAGTTGTACTAAAGCGTGCCAGACATGCTGTGGCCTCCCGGTTTTCTGCAGTCTCCTCTGAGGCTCTCAATTTGTGCTCTTGTGCAATTTAAGGTCTTGTCTTTGATAGTTAGGGTGATATGAGATGAAGGTCCTTGCGATTTCAAAGATAAACGGAGCTGGTATTTGCCAAACCATTCTTAAGATCTAGTGAGGGTTTCTTACTCTGTAAACCCTGTGTTAGGGAAGCTTGGATAGCCCATGCAAGCATTAGGGCACTCTACACTCTTTATTGTATTTCTTTCTTTAATTTGGTATTCCACGTCTTGTATCAGCCCAGAGTGGTAGAGCACAAGTGATGACTGACTCCAGTAGTTCTCTTAGACTTAGACCAAGTATAGATCACTAGTGTGATTGATCAGTGATGCATAAAACGTATGACCATGCAAAGACGTAAATACAAAACATGGAGTCATGGATTTTGTTCAACATTTTATTATTTAAAAAATAACAATTTGGTCCTAGGAGAAGTCTTAACTGTGGTTATTGGCCACTAGTAAAAGGCAGAGGGTTTAGTCTTTAATCGGACTTTGACTTTACGAATCAATCACAAAATAGCTAGGTATGCCCTTCTCACTCTTAATATGACAATTCTGCCTTTTTAGATGCTTTAATAAAGGTCATGAGTAGCTTGTCAACTTAGCTAATTCTGAAGTCTGGTGTATTAAAATGCCCTCTTGTGTGTTCATAGTTCTATTTCTGAGTGCTGTAAAACCATGAGGAGTTGTATTCCTGAGAAATTGACTTGCCATATGTTCCAAGCAGCACTCGAAGACCCTGCTCAGACCCTTTCCTAAGTTTCAGCATGCTTTCCATCTAGATGAGCAATGCTCCCAGTGGCCTATAGTGCTAAAAATAGCATTTTGAACCTGCAGAGGGCTATCTCAGCATAAATGACTTTTTCAATTCAGCTATGTTTTTGTGCCATTTATAGGATCCTATTTATAGAATCTAACTGCAGTTTGTTTCATGATAACTTGCTTTCTCTTTGTAGAACTTCACGTTCAGTGATGACTTCAGCCCTAGCAGTACAAGTTCAGCAGATCTCAGTGGTTTGGCGGCAGAACCCAAAATACCTGGTCGTTCTCATTCTTTAGTGCTGTCTTCGGATGAGGTATGTGTATGACTCTCTAACCACAAAAATATTGGACCTGTGTTGCTGGTTGAAGTTTTCACTGATAGCTTGAGTTCTTGAGCAAAGTACTGTGGTTGCCTTGTTAGTCCTCTTATATGTGTAGAATTAAGAGTCAACTAGCTTCTTATAGGTAATAGGTTTCATTGGACTAATTTAACATATCTCTGCTAGCTTTTGAGAGTTTATCCTTCCTTCAGATTTTCTGATCTAATGGATAACTCTCATCAGTTATCACGGAGGTATTAAGTTAATCCAGTAAAAAGGCATCACATACAGCTTGCTTGTTGACCCTTATTTCTATGTATACGGAAATAAACATTTGTGTATGGACGATGGAATTGAAAAATATTTGTTTTTGATGATGCATTTGCAATCTCTTCCTGACTTTCCAAGCAGTCATGGGCTAGATCCTCATCTATTTTCCCTGTCTTGCACAGAGACTAAGGACCATAGTTACTAAGGTGTGCTACAGCTAACGGGTGTTATTTCACCATTAATGTGCATTATTAATATCTAGGTCCCTTAACACTAGGGTCCTAACTTTTTTTTTATTCTTTATTTATCAAGTTATTCAAAATGATACATCCAAAAAGTACATTGAATGAAAAAGAAAATGGGTATTACAAACAAATAACTAATAAGAAAGAAATTAGATGATAACAACTCATCTTCAAGAAAATATACACCCATTTAAATTTAGACCACAAAATAAGGAAATTGAGGAAGCACTAGGAAATTAAAATAAAACAGAAAGTAAAGACTACAATGGTCCTATACTATACTATCTAACCACAACATATAATGCAAACAGGTGGAGACTTAGGCGTCAGCCGTATGAGAAGGTCCAGCTACTTCCACTACCACAACCTCCCTAGCCTCCAAGAACTCTTGAGGTTGTCTAGGATCAAAAAACATATACATTTTTTGTTGAAAACCCACACAACACTTTACAGGAAATTTAAGCTGAAAAGTTGCCCCCAGAGCCAAAACCCTAGGGCGAAGGGCTAAAAAGTCCTTCCTTCTCAGCTGCATCACACGAGATATATCAGGAAATATATGCACATTAGAGCCTAGAAACATTTCATTGAGATTCTTGAAATACAATTTAAGAATATAAAACGTATCTGACTCCAGTGCCAGGGTTAAAAGGAGAGTAACCTTATCAGTAATGACCTCCAGGGAAGATTCCAAAAACCCTGTGAGGTTACCAAGTCCAGGAGATGGAACAGAAAAAATGGTGGAGCCACGTTCCCGCGGCCCCGAGGACAAATACTGGGCCCGTACCAGGGGTGGGAATTGCTCTGGGAGGATCTTCAATATTTCCCCAAAGTACTTCCTCTCCATCTCCATTGATATTAATAGAGGAGAACGTGGGAAATTCAGGAACTGCAGGTTACACCGGCGGACCTCATTCTCCAGATATTCAATTTTTCTGGCAGAAACCGCTCTGTCCTTAACCTGGGCAGCCACCAAGTCCCAGAGCTGCCCAACGTCCTGCTCCAACCTAGAAAATTTCTCAACCTGACCATCCTGAACAGCAGAGAGGGTGGCACAAGTTAACTTAACCTCAGTTATCTTTGTACACACATTACCCAAAAAAGGTTTTCATGGAGGTGTTTAAAGCAGCCAGTCCATCCCATAGTGCTTCCAACGTAATCACCGCCGGTCTTTCCAACATAGATACTCCCAGGAGGTCCTCAAGTCGGCCAGGCATGACTGCAGCATCCTCCTCCGATGTAGCAACCTTCTCTGCTGCCATCTGGCGTACCATGGCTCCCTCCGAGGAAAAGCTTGCCCCCGAAAAACCTCCTAACTCTGCTTTCACCGGCGTGCTCACAGGCAGGCTAGCAGGCAGAGCAACTCCGATAGGGGAAACACTTCCAGGACACGGTGGGGGGGGCGCGCTCCTCCGGTGAAAGCCAAACCCCTGATGCACTCAGCGCCGACACTCCTGCCGGCGTCACCAAAGACACTGCTCCCGCTCCAGCCGCGAAGCCACAATCAGTGAGCATTTGCTGAACCGATGGGCCAGGCAGATCCGCCCTAGGAGGAAGGACAGCCTGCTTGCGTTTCCTCCGCCCCATACTCGAGGCTCAGAAGCACGCCGAAAGCAGCGAGTGCCGTCAAAATGCAGCCTCACAGGTTAGAGCCTCCTGTCGCCATCTTGCTGCTTCCTCAATCAGGGTCCTAACTTTTAAGAGTGGGGCCTATGTTTGTCCTCTCCGCTATTTGGGACCAGCATGCAAGCATAACCTGGGGCATGATTTGAGTGGAGTGGATGTGGGATTGCAATGTACAAATGTATTTTATAAAATGAGACTGCCTTTGTACGCACAATTTTACAATTTTTCACAGCAAGTGTAAAGTGTATGCCATTGGGGCAGTTAGCATGGAGTGTATAGCGATATTAGTTGGGGATATTCAGCCTCACTAAACGTGTTACTGCCGCAGAATATTCTGTTCAGTGGCATTTACACTGTTTACAAATGGTTTACAGGTCTGTAAACCGTGTAAATGCCTTTCCAGTATCAGGCCCTTAGATTCCTAAAGGTGTCATCTATTTGCAACCTAACATAGGTTTTCATAAAAAAATACCCTATACTTAGGAGCCTAACAGTTATGTTTTTAAATTTAGAGGCCCTTTTACTAAAGGGTGCTAGGGTGTTTCACCTAATGCGCCAAAAATGTTGAAACTATGGTGCATTAGGTGAACGCCATCATGTTAACTGTCAAGGATGTGGAAAGCATTTCCCCAGCAGTTAACATGGAGCACTTCCTCCTAACATGGGTGGCATTAGCCTGGGTGCCCTTAACTCCACCTATTGAGGTTGCTTTATGTGACCCCATGCTAATTCAGTTCATGTGCAATGTGAACATAATGCTAACTGTGCTGAGCTTACCACATCCACTCTCTGGCTCTACTCCGCCCAATGACGACCCTAACACGGGCTGAACAGTTAGTGTGGGAATCATCCCGCGTTAACTATCATGGCCCCATGAATAACTGGCTACATGTGTCCAAGGGTGCACGCTGACAACTAGCGCCCATTAGTAAAAGATTTCCTTAGTATTGCCATACCTTGGCCTAGATTTTGGATTCTAATTTCAATGCCTCGTGCTGACAATCAGTGCTAAACTTCTTTTTCCCAATCCCAGTGCCTATTGCTACTCACTTTTTAGGTTCCAAAATTTCGAAGCCTAATCAGTTTAGGAGCATCAGCCCTAGTAAATTTTCGAAGAGGCCAGTTTAGGAGCCTAATTCTCAAGTAAACCCTTTGAATTTTGGCCTCAGAGTTTATGAATCAAGTATACCAAGTTAAAACTATCCAGTGCTTCTGACTTGTTCCTTTCTTCTCTGATCCAACCTCAGTTTATTTCATGGGATTTCTTTATTCCTATCTTTAGAAATAGATTATTGCTTTTCTATTTATTTTATTTTTTGGCTTTTGAGTATGTAAATTTGTATTGAACAGCAGCATAAACCTTGTTGTATACATGGACATCTCCCGATGGTGTGCATAGGAATCAAATTGACTATATTTGTGGAAGCCATAGATGGAAAAGTTCAATATCATCAACAAGGATGACCCAGAGCAGATTGTAGCACAGATCACCAACTACTTGTGTTCAAGTTCAAGATAAAGCTGAAGAAAAATGAACCTGTCAGCTGCAGGCCAAAGTACAATCTAGAAAACATACCCCTGGAATTAAAAGACAACTTAACAAATCAGTTTATTGTTTTGGATTTGAACAAGAGCGTACCAAGAGAGCTATAGGAAAAAATCAAAGACATTCTGAAAAAAAGTCATTGCACAAAGTAAAGAAACAAGAACATCCAAAATAGATAACAAAATAAACTTTGGAAATCACTCAAAGATGAAAGGACCAAGAGATCTAACAAATGAATTAAAGTGTGACTTTCAACCTGCTGTACAACGAGACAAGGAAAAATACTATGACAGCATATGCAAAGAAATAGAGACTGAGAATATTAAAGTGAAGACAAGAACTGTATTCACGAAGATAAGAGAGATGAAGATTAGAATGCAGAAGCACATGGTACCAAACTAAAGGAAGCTGAAAAAAATCAAGCAAAGATGGAAAGGATACAAAACAAATCAAGATAGGAACCCATTTGAAGAGGTGCACTATTATCAAGAACCAATGATTTTGGAAACAGAAATTCAAGCAGCTGTATATGCTTTATCAAAGAATAAAGCTCCAGGAACCAGCGGTATTCCAATTGAATTGTTCCTCCAAAAAAGAAGTGTGCAATAAAGTCCTCTAATATATGCCAGCAGATTTGGAAGACAAAAGCATGGCCAACTGACTGGAAGAGATTAGTATACATAAAGAAAGGTGATCCAATAGACTATGGAAACAATCAAATGATTGCATGGGTTTCACATGTGAGTGAGATACTCCTGAGGATGTCAGGTACCTTACTTTGAAGATTAAAGATCAGAGTCTATTACTCTGAACTACTAGAACTATCTGCAATTTCACAATCAGTGGAGAAGAAATAGTTGAATGTTTTAGCTTATTTGGATCAGTGGTCACCAATTAGGTAAAGAGCAATCAAGAAATTTGGTGAAGAATCACACTTAGGAAAACAGCTATGAAAGATATAAACAAGATATTCAGATGCAAGGATGTGTCGTTTAAACACAGACATACAGCTTGCTCAATCTATGTGTTTTTCAGTCACTTCATACTGCTGTGAAAGCTGGAGAGTGAAGAGATAAAACAGGAAAAAGATAATGCCTTTGAATTATGATGTTGGAGAAGAGTACTGTGAGTACCATGTACAAAAATCAGATGAGTCAATTTTGGATGAGATACAGCTTAAATGTTGCTAGAGGCCCTAATGACTAAACGTTTAACTTTCTTATTTTGGTCATATCACAAGAAAAAAAGACTCAAGGATATTATGATGTGAAAGGTGGAAGGAAAATGTAAAAAAAAGAAGACCAGCAGCCAGAAGAAATGTCTCAATAACAACATTGATGAGCACTACCTTAGCAACAATCAAGCACATCGCAGAAAACTAAACATGCTATTAGGGAACTGTCCAGAGAGTGGCTATGAATCAGACTCAACTCAATGACACTTAATCATCAACTGTCATTGAACAGAAGTTCTTCTAGTGGTATATAAGAAATTTATAAATAAATTAACTTCTTAGTGTAGCCTATTTGGATGTGGCTCATGCCCTTTTCATGGGCAGTTCAAAGTGAGCTCTATATATGTAAGTTCTGTCCCTTGAGAGCTTACAATGTAACTTTGTACCTGAGGCATGACGATTAAGTGACTCACTCAAGATCATAAGGAGCAGCAATGGGATTTGAACCTGACTTCCCTAGTTCTCAGCCTACTGCCATAACTATTAGGCTATTCCACAAAATCCACATCTGACCCATGGACATGTTTAAATCAGAAATGGGCCCCATTCCATGCCAATTTCACATTCGTGGGTATAGACACATCCTCGTTTATGGAATCAGCACATAGACGTGTCTGGTGCAGCATATCCAACATACTGTTCAGCATATATCTAGTGCGAGGCATGTGCCATAGAGTGAAGCGGAAAAGCCCGTCCCCGCTAATATTATGGGCATGGGTAAACGCTGCAGTCATTTAGGGTGTTTCTGCACTCACCATAGTCTGTAAAGTTGCACATTTCCAATCCTGCCTATCTCTACGATATACCCATGGACATCTTTGATGACCACTCCTCCTCGGTTAAGCCGTGCATCTCCTAAGCTACTCTTCTCACCGGCAGTATTGTGCTGGTGCAAACTAGACGTAAATACTGATGATACATAAATACTGATGCAAACTAGATGATATATACTAGTCTGTTTCATGCTCAGAAGACTGCAAAGTAATCTCAGTGTACTCTAAGATATAAGAAGATCAAGTAGATATTAACATGTCTGTAATGACATACCTTGCATCAAAACTTACATGGCAGTTATTCTTGCATTGGTCATTTCTAAAAAACACTCTTTAAAATGCTAAGTACGGACCTTTATCAACCTCACAGGAACCTAAACTAACTTTGCAATTCTCCAAAGGATGCATTGTCTTGCTGAGCGACAACTATGCTCTTCTAATGCCTATGGGTGTCCGGCTATGGCATCTGTTTCCCACATATCTGGGTACTGGCATTTCTCAAAGCAGCTCCCTACATGTGGCTACACCTGTCCCATACAATGTCCACTCTGTGTCCTTGCTTATGTTGGTCTGTATACCTCTGCTATCTGTGGCGCAACCCTGCTTGCCTTCCCACAGTCTGCTTTGTGGCACTGTGCCACTGGTCAGACTTATGTGGGCAAGGGAGGAGGGATCCTTATGCCATCATACCAAGTAGTCAGTCTCCAGATATATCGCTACTCTCACAACTTGCATAGATCCTGGACTGGGTAAGGATGTAGGCCACATGGCGCAATCTGGGAATGTTGGCACAATAGCTGTCAGGTCTCCCAGTGCCTGGCACAGCTGCTGTATGGCTGCCCTATCACATTGCCACCTGGTGTCACTGCAGTCACCCATAAGGTCTGGGTACTGGCCAGGCATTCATGTCCCTCTGAATTGCAGATCAGCACACCATATCCATCCGCGCAACCCTCAAACTACACACACCCACTCTCACTTGTAGGGACGAATTGTAGAACACAGCAGAAATTTTTCTAAGTCCTAGCACGTTTGCGGGACAGTTGGAAAACGTATGCAGGCCTTTCCTGTCTATCTCTTTCATAGTCCAACTTTCATATCCATATGATGTTACTGAAATACCATGGCTTGGGCAAGTCAAATCTTTGTGTGGAGAGAGCCATCTCTGCTCTTGAAAATCTTGTCTAGATCCTTCATAGCTGTTTTGCCAAGAGCAATGTGTCATTGAACTTCTTGACTGCTTGTCGTTCCTTAATTGATTATTGATCCAAGTAGGATAAAGTTGTCAACTATTTCAATTTCTTCTCCATCAGCGATGAACATATTGATTTTTGCCAGTTGTCATTATCTTTGTCTTCTTCACATTAAGGTGCAGGCCCATTTTAAGACTATGTTCCTTGATCTTGAAAAGCAAATGTTTCAGATCATCTTAACTTTCAGCTGCTCTACTGGCTTGCTTCTCTCTATGCCCTTTTCTTCCTCTGCCAACTTCAGACTTTGTTCCTTTCACCTTACGGCACAATACACCTGGAATAAACTACCTGAGTCTATATGTCAGGCTCGATTTCTGCCCCTTTTCAAATCCATGCTAAAGGCTGCTTTTGGACCCTAATCCCTTGCTTTCCTTCCTTTTCTTTTGTGTACCCTTGTTCTCGGCTATTGTATTGTCTGTCTTGATTAAATTGTAAGCTCTGATGAGCAGGGACTGTCTTTTATATGTGTCTCTACAGCACTGTGTATGCCTTGTAGTGCTACATAAATGATGAATAGTAGTAGTAGTAATGTGGTATCATCAGCATAGTGAAGGTTGTTGATGAGCTTTCAACCAATCTTGACACCTCTGTTGTCTTCATACATTCCTGCTTCTCTGATGATATAAATTAAAAAGGTAGGGGAAAAGTATGTAGCCTTGTTGTACATCTTTGCTGATTTTAAACCATTCTGTTTCTTCGTGTTCTGTTTGAACTGTTGCTTCTTGATCAATGTAAAGGCTGTGCAAGAGAACGATCAGGTGTTCTGGTATAATCATGCTTCTTAATGTGGCCCGGAGTTTCTCATGGTTTACATAGTCAAAAGCCTTGCCGTAGTCAATAAAATACATATAGATATCATTTTGGTATTTTTTTGTCTTTTGAAGGATCCATCTCACATCCGCAATGATGTTTCTTGTTCCTCGCCATTTCCTGAACCCTACTTGCGGTTCAGGCAGTTCTCGTTCAAGGTCTGGTTGTAGTCACTGCTGAATGATCTTGAGTAGAATCTTGCTGGCATGTGAGATCAGAGCAATTGTGCAGTAATTTCCACAGACAGTTTCTTCAGTATTTGTATAAACACAGATCTTTTCCAATCAGAGCCTTGTAAGTATGGTAACAGCTGTATCTGACTGCTGGAATACTTCATTGGGAATGCCATCAAAGCCTGGTGCTTTGTTCTTTGATAATGCTTTCAATGCTACTTTGACTTCTTCTTTTTTCACCAATGGTTCCTGATCATAAGGTACGGGTTGAAAAGTTTGATGATCCACTTGATATTTATGGTATAATAACTCTGTATATTCATTACACATTTTCTTGATCTTCTCAGCATCATTCAACATGAATCCTTGAGCATCTTGTAGCATTTCATAGCTTGAGGAAAGCCAATTTTGTTCTTCCTCTAATAGTTTCTGATTCTGTTTCCTTGCATGCATCATTGTAGTACTTCTCCTTTTCTTGTTTTGCTGCATGTTGGAAAGCTCTATTGATTTCTGTGATTGCCTTTCTTTCTCCTCTGGATTTTGCTTCTCTTTGTTTCTGGACAATTTTCAGAGGTTTTTCAGTCATCCATTTTGTCCATTTTTGCTTTTTCACCTTTTGTAGAAACTTCTCACCTTCTTCCAGCACAACCTTCTTGATGTCACCCCATAACTCTTCTGGAGCTCTGTCATTTGTATCTAAAACAGCAAATTGATTTTGCAAGCAGTCTTTAAACTCCAGTGGTATATTCTCAAAGTCATATTTTGCTACATATTTTGCTCAAAGTCATATTTTGCTCTTTTTCAAATTTAACTTGAGTTTGCATACTAATAGTTGGTGATATGTGCCATAATCAGCTCCAGGTTTTGTCTTTGTTGATGTTATGGAGCTTTTCCATCATTGACTTCCACAGATGTAGTCAATTTGATTTTTGTACAATCCATGGGGTGAAATCCATGTGTGTGTTGCTGGAAGAAGGTGTTTGAGATGAATAGATTATTAGTCTTGCAGAATTCTAATTGTCTTTCTCCAGCTTCATTTATTTTGCCGTCCATATTTTGCAACCACTTTGCCTTCTTTGTTGTCAGCTTTTGCGTTTCAGTCACCCATGACTATCACGATACCCTGTTTGCATGTTCTGTCAATTTCAGCTTGTACTTGTTCATAGAACTCTGCTTCTTCCTCTTTTTCAGCTGCTGTTGGGGCATGTACCTGAATTATAGTTGCGCTGATGGGCATTCCTTGTAGACAAATAGAAATTAAGCGTTCACTGATTGCATTTTACTTCATTACAGTTGTTGCATGTTTCTTCTTGATTATAAATACAGCATCATTTCTTCTTTGTCTGTCATTTCCAGTATAGCAGATCATGTGATCATCAGATGCAAAGTGTCTGATTCCAGTCCATTTCAGTTTGTTGACACCCAGCAGATTGAGTTGTACATGTTCCCTTTCATTCTTGACCACCTCCAGCTTCCCTTGGTCATCTTCATGCTTTGTACATTCCATGTCCCAATATGTAAGACATCTTTTCAGCTTGTGACTCTCATTTTATGTGCAGCTACATCAGCAGTCAGACGTCCCGAGGGCTTTGATCCAACCACACCATAAATTGTGTCTTCAGCTCATTCCCATTAGCCAATTGAGTGCTTCCAACTTGAGAGTCTTATCTTCCAGCACTATAGTGCAATTTGTTTTGCAGTGACTATCCATTGGGTTTTTGTGGCAAGATACAGAAGTAGATTGCCAGGTCTTTCTTCTGCACAGGTAATTCTAGTGGTCTTCCATTATCACAGAAATATGATCCTCCGCCACCAGCACCATCCCATTCTGCTGCTGCCCAGATGAGTGGTTTGTCTTAGTCTGGCACCTCAACTGAGACCTGTCCATATTGGGAGACCCTGCCAGTAATTAAGCTACCGATGCTTATCTCTCAGCATCACTGATGCACACGGGCCCTCACTGCATCACAAGTTGCAAACCAGGTGAGGGAAGTCCAAAATAGAAAATCCTTATTTCAGTTTTTAGAGCTGAATAGATCTCCTTTTAGGTCCACTCCATTTTTCTTCCTTACTCATCTGGCTCTGCACTTCAGGGTCCCAAGCAGGCCCACCCCAGACTCCTTCTCATGGACTTTGTCAGATACACTCCTCTTCACCTCATAGCTCATAGATCAATATGTAGTTTAAACCCTTTCAATGTCAATTGCCATGGACCTCTAAAAGAAAAATAAATCCAAAACCCACTACCATGTTGTGTATTTCTTAGAGCAACTCAGTCCTCGGGACACACCTAGCCAGTCAAGTTTTCAAAATAACCACAATAAATATGTATGAGAGAGATTTGCATTCAATGGACCATTCTGGTCTTTATCTGCCATCATATACTATGTAGTACATGCAAAGTTCTCTCATGCATATTGATTGTGATTATCTTGAAAGCCTGACTGGCTAGGTGTGTCCCAAGGATTGGGTTGAGAACCCCTGTCCTAGAGTGAGACATGAACTAAAGGACGAGAAAAACTAGAATTCCTTTCAGCAAAATCTGTTAAATACCCTTATCATTGTGCTCAGGATGCACTAGGGAGATGGTCACTTACACTACTGTATGTGATTTCTCAGGGGTAGAGCTGGGATGCACCCTCCTCCCTGAGAGAATCAAAAGTATGCTGTTTTGACTCCATTGGCCCTTGATATCCTAACTGCTTTCTGCTGGCCTTCCAGCACATCTGGATAGCCTAGCCAACCATTAGGTAGGCTACTTCTAGTTGTTAACTGACCCCCTCTTGACCTTCTTCATCCCTTTTTCCTCTCACATAGACTTCTCTAGAGGAAATATGTTTGACTGCTAATGACAAGGTCTCTTCTACTTCCTTCTAAAACACAAGAGTTGCCCCCCACCCGATCATTGAAGGGCAGGCTGGCCCAACCTCCATTACCTTATATTGCAAACAAAATCTTCCTCTGAGGTGAGATTTGGGAGGCCAAACATAGACATAATGGATTGGAGGCTCCCTGGGGGGATCTGAGGAAGCCTACAATTTGGGACTTTTAAATATAGCTGCTGCCATGTGAAGGGGAAAATGTTTTAGAATTTCTCGCATGTTGCTGCATCCAGGAATAAGAGAGAAAAATGTAAGTTGTTTAGCCAAGGTGTATAAGTGAGCCATGATCTCATTTGAATCTCATAGCTAAATTTCAGCAAAATGGATACAAACCCATGAAAGCATTCACAGGTTAGTACATAAGGGCCTAAATTTGTCTGGCCTTATACCACTTTTTGCTTTTAACCATGTCATTCCTAGATCCCATTTTTTTTGTATCATTTATTTTGTTTTCCTTTATAATTTGTTTATTTTTATCCTGTTTTATGATTTTCACTAGATACTTCCAGTTCTCCCTTCTCTCCCCATCCTCATCTCCTTCACACACATATACAGTGACTATAGATAGTCTCTACCCCCTTCCAAAATGTTCGTTTTTTTGTTGCCTTGTAGCCTGGAAGGAAAATGCATTAAAATTGGTGAGTCCAGTTATCCAACTCCAGAACAGTCAAGTGAATAATATATTCCAGAAATCCTTGGAAAATGGAATAAGGAACAAAACAAATCATGGAATAGAATGTTTGTAAAAATGTCTAACCCCATTTGCACTTCTATAGCAATCCTAAATACTTAAAGCGCTCGTGAAGTTTCAAAAGCACACAATAAAAGCCCAATTCAGGTAGGGGCATGTCTGGGCCTTCTGGACGGCCCCAAGCGAGATGAGCCCGTTTGGACCTGATTCTGAACAGTGGGAACATTTTTCAGGCCCGAGGACGGCCCGGCATGGCCCTGCTGCCTGCAGGGAAGTCCTCTCCGCAGCTGCCCCCAACTCCTGTGGCTTCGGCCCCTCTTATCCCTGCCGCCCAACCCACGGCTGGCCTGCCATGTCCTGGATCAGGTGGTGGGAATCCCCTGCACCCGGTCCCGGGTGAGATCCCGGGCCCAATTGCCGATTTTGTGCTGCTTATTCCACCTTTGAGGTGGAATAAGCAGCACGTTCCCACGGTCCCTGCGGGACATACAGGGCAGTGACCTGAATTGGCTCTGTACGTGCTGCCATGCTGGCCAGCCCCCGTTCCACCTCGATCCTGCCCCTCCCTCCCACCGCCAGTTCTCCCTGTCCTGAGGCTCAGGATGTATGGGGAGAGCCAGAGGGGGAATCAGGCCCAGATGACCTGCAGGTCTGCACTTTCCACAACCCGCATTCCAGAATCGGGCCCTAAGGGAGTAATTTTATAAGGAGCAACATAATAAAATGCACCATTTATGCACATAAATCAGCTATTTTTGAGGACTTGTGCATGTGAATAGGCACATATAGGCCATTCACATGCATGTTACTATTCTGTTAAGAGGTAGAGCAAAAGAGAGCACAGCAGCTCTCGCAGTACAAACCAGAGATCACAGGAAGCGAGAGAGTATGATGACACAATTGCTTAGTCCAACGGATTTTATTAAATTCCCCAACGCGTTTCGGCTTACGCCTTCCTCAGGGGGATAAGAAATGCACAAAGGTGCTGGAGTCAACGTGGTTTTCTGCTGATTTGACCACTGTTAAGACTGTATAGCCCAAATAGTGTGCTGGACGGATTAAATACACTCAAAGAATAGATAGGCAGCAGGAGCTGTCACACAATGTATCCCTGGAGCCATGCGGAAACGTTATGGAAGCAGTTTATGAATTATTTGTCAGGTTTGTAGCTGTGATGGGGCCATACAGCATAATGTCATCCACATATATGTGGAAGATGACATTAAGGGCCCATTAATACATCCTCCGGTAGCAAATTCTAGAGTTTGATTACACGTTGAGTGAAAAAATATTTTCTCTTATTAGTCTTAAATAGGTTACCTTGTAGCTTCATTGCATGCTCCCTAGTCTTTCTATATTTTGATGGTGTGAACAATTGATATATGTTTACCCGTTCCACTCCATTCATTAATTTATAGACCTCTATCATATCTCCCCTCAGCCGTCTCTTTTCCAGGTTGAAGAGCCCTAACCTTTTTAGCCTCTCTTCATAAGGGTATCCTTCCATCCCCTTTACCATTTTGGTGTCTCTTCTCTGTACTTTTTCTAATAATGCTATATCCTTTTTAAGATATGGCGATCAGAATTGCACACACTATTCAAGGTTCAGTCGCACCATGGAACGATACAGAGGCATTATAATATCCTTTGTTTTTTTCTCCATTCCTTTCCTTATGATACCTAGCAATCTGTTTGCTCTCTTAGCTGCTGCTGCACACTGGGCCGAGGGTTTTAACATGTTATCCATGATGACACCTAAATCTTTTTCCTGGGTGGTGGTTCCTAATGTGGAACCTTGCATCATGTAACCATATTTTGGGTTTTTCTTTCCTAGGTGCATAACTTTGCACTTGTCCACATTAAATTTCATCTGCCATTTGGATGCACAGTCTTCAATTTATCAAAATCCTCTTGCAATTTTCCATAATCCTCATGGGTTTTAACATCTTTGAATAGTTTTGTCTCATCTGCAAATTTGATAACCTCACTCGTTATTCCCATTTCCAGGTCATTTATGAATATGTTAAAAAGCAGCAGACCTAGCACAGATCCCTGGAGTACTCCACTATTCACCTTTCTCTATTGGGAAAACCTAGGGGTGCAAAATTGGTGGAGACTATTCTAACAGACTCACAGCTGTAATTGTTGCCAAAAGATTGATTTGAGGGAGCAGGTGGAGACTTTGGGCACGATATTCTTCTAGGACAGCTATGCGCCGTAGCAACACATAGCCATCCCTGCCGACCTTTAACCCTGGATATTCAATGCCGGGGTCATATGCAGCCCCAGCATTGAATATCCGAGGTCACCGCACAGCCCACAAGCCTGCAGAAGCTAACCGGGCAGCAGTGATATTGAGCTGCTGCTCGGTTAACTCCCACAGGTAAAGATAGGCCAGTTTTTGCTGCCCCTGTCTTTTACCTGCAGGTACTAACTGGGCAATGGTGCAATATCACTGCTGCCCAGTTAGTGACTGGTGCCGCCCCCAGAACGCCCTGGGACGCCCACGACACACCCCAATGCTAAGTGGTTAGCATTGGGGTGTGTAGCGGAGATAATCAGGGATGTTCACGGCACTAATCATGCTAAGCGGTATTTACACAGTTTACAGGTCTATAAACTCTTGTAAATGCCTTTGCATATTGGGCCCTTTATTTATTCACAGCACTTTATTAACCATTTATGCAAAAATGTTCAAAGCATGGAACAATAAAATAAACCCCACATAGCAACCCTATCCCACATCCTCCCTTCCTGCTCTCTAAAACCCCCCAAAAAATCACAAATTCTCTTACCTACCCACCCACCATAAACTGTCAAATACTCTCCCATCTCTATTCATCACATTCCCACCCAAAAAGTCTGCTGCTACTGCTGCTGCTGCTAGTTAAGGAATGACCCAAAGGCATGAGGAGGGTTTTTTTGGAGGGGAGGGGTAATATGATTTTTCCCCTCAAACATTTTGTCCTTCAAAGGTGTGAAGTAGGGTGTATTGATGAATGGGAAAATACGAATCATTTAAATGCATGAAAGTCTGATGTATTGGCACAATAAAATGTGAGATATGTTTAACGAAGACACTCTGCATCTCTCCCATCTTTACACAAACTAATCCTTCCCCTGCTTTCTGATATACTTTTTCCCTAGTCCTCCCTTTCACAGACATCCTTCTCACCCCTTCTTCCTCCTCTTTCCACCCTCCCTCGCCTGTCTCATCCACTCTTTCTATATCTCTGTTCTGCTTTTTTTTTATCTCACCTATATCTCTAATGTAATGTAATCTGAGTTTTGTGTAATTGCCTTCTGCTTTACCAAAGGACTACTCAATGCAGTTCACAGAAGTACAAAATGCATAATAAAATACACAGTAAATACACATCATAAATGCAAATTGATGCATTAAAAATTCATAATAATGAAAATAAGTAAAAATATCTCTCTGCCGCAGGGAAAAGGATCCTGTGAAAAATTCATCCATTATGTGGACAGGCATTTAAATTAGGGAAAGGGGGTGACGGATGGAGAAGAACAAGTTCAGTACTTTATTCCCAGCAAAAGAAAAACATTGAAAACAGCCACACACTTAAACAACACATCAATGGCAAGCGGGAAAGGGCTTGTAGAACAACACCCATGCAAAAGGCAGGCAAGCTATTCAACAAATGCTGGAAAGCAATGTGTACAAATGCAGGAAGCCTAGCCAACAAAGTTCCTGATCTGGAAGCCCTAATGGTGGAAATAGACTTGGATATTGTGGTCATTACAGAAACATGGTTTAACGAGTCACATGAATGGGATATAGCCATAGCTGGCTATAATCTATTTAGAAGAGATAGAGAGGGTAGAAAAGGAGGAGGAGTGGCCTTGTATGTCAAAAGCAATATTAAAGCTGCTGAAATGCAGGGGATGTGGGGAAAAGAAGAAGCGCTGTGGATTGTGTTGGAGAGAGGAGATGGCACTATCATCCATACTGGTGTGGTCTACAGGCCTCCAATTCAAACTGAGGAAACAGATAGCGAATTGATTGTTGATATTGCAAAGATAACCATGAAGGGGGAAGTAATCATATTGGGAGGAAATCATATTGGAGGAAAGGTCCATAAACCATTATTAAGAAGGGACCCAGGATATCAATGCTTGAACCAATACAAGCATTGTGGAACCTGTGTCCCTTGGGGAAACTGCTAGGTACGTATGACCTAGATTGGCCACTGTTGGAAACAGAATACTGGGCTTGATGGACCTTGGTCTGACCCAGTATGGCATATCTTATGTTCTTATGTTCTTATGTTCTTATGACCCGATGTAGAATGGAATGTTCCTTCTGCAAATCTGGAAAGAAGTAAAAAAATTGTGGATGCCTTCCAAGATGCTTTACTTAAACAAATGGTGATGGAACCGACCAGGGAGAGCTCTGTGCTGGATTTAGTGCTCACCAACAGAGACAGCGTGTCGAATATCCAGGTGGGTGCCCATGTGAGCAGCAGCGATCATCACACGGTGTGGTTTGAGATAAAAGCCAAGGTGGAATCCAATCAGAGCAAACTCAAAGTCTTAGACTTCAAAAATGCGGATTTAGTAAAATGGCCAAGTACCTGAAGTAGGAGTTGGTAGGGTGGGAGGGGTTAAGGGATATAGAATTGCAATGGGCTAAACTAAAGAAAGCAATAAAAGGTGCAACAGATACATATGTAAGGAAAGTCAATAAAAACAAGAGGAAAAGGAAATCTATTTGGTTCTCCAAAGAAGTGTTTGCACAAATAAAGGCAAAAAAACAGCTTACACAAAATTCAGAAGCTCGCAAACAGAGAAACACAGAAAAGAATACAAGATCAAACTAAAAGAGACAAAAAGAGAAATAAGGATAGCAAAATCCAAGGCAGAAGAAAAGATGGCAGAAGATGTGAAATGCGGTGACAAGACTTTTTTCAGGTATATTTGGGAGAGGAGGAAAATCAGAGGTGTAATTGTAGGACTCAAAAGTAATGGGAACGGATTTGTGGAAAGTGACATTGAAAAAGCGACAATGCTAAACAAATATTTCTGCTCTGTTTTAACTAGAGAAAATCCTGGAGAAGGACCACCTGTGATTGACAAATATACAAATGGGAATGGAGTAGATACCACACCATTCACAAAAGATGATGTGTTAGAACAGCTTGCAAAACTGAAAGTGGATAAATCTATGGGACCAGATGGGATACACCCCAGGGTACTGAAAGAGCTCAGAGAAGTTCTTGCAGGGACTTTAAAGGATGTTTTTAATAGATCCTTGGAGACAGGAGAAGTTCCACGGGACTGGAGAAGGGCTGATGTGGTACCTCTCTACAAAAGTGGTAATAGGGAAGAAGTGACAAACTACAGGCCAGTAAGCCTTACCTCTGTGGTGGGAAAAGTAATGGAGGAGCTCCTGAAAGAGCAAATAGTGGACTTCCTCGAAACCAACAGGTTGCATGATCTGAGGAAACATTGTTTTACCAAAGGACGATCCTGCCAAACAAATTTGATTGAGTTCTTTGACTGGGTGACCAGAAAACTAGATCAAGGGCATGCGATGGATGTGATCTACCTTGATTTCAGCAAAGCCTTTGATACTGTTCTTCATAGGAGGCTTATCAATAAACTCAACAGCTTGGGGATGGGTCCCAAGATGGTGAACTGGATCAGAAATTGGTTGACTGACAGACAACAGCAGGTGATGGTAAACGGAAGCCACTTGGATGAAAAGAAAGTGATTAGCAGTGTGCCCAAGGGTTCGGTCTTGGAACCGGTACTGTTTAATATATTCGTAAGTGATATTGCCGAAGGGCTGAATGGAAAAGTCTTTCTTTTTGCAGATGACACCAAAATTTGCAACAGAGTGGACTCCCCTTAGGGAGTGGAGAACATGAGGAAAGATCTACAAAAGCTAGAAGAATGGTCTAATGCTTGGCAGTTAAGATTTAATGTGAAGAAGTACAGTGTCATGCACTTGGGAAGCAGAAATCCAAGGGAATTGTATGCGATAGTGGGCGAGATTGATAGTGGGAGAGATTGATCTGCATGGATCAGGAGAAAGACCTTGGTGTGATTGTTTCTGATGATCTCAAGGTGGCGAAACAGTGTGACAAGGCGGTGGCAAAATCCAGAAGGATACTGGGTTGCATACAAAGAGGAATTACTAACAGAAAGGAAGAGGTACTAATGCCACTGTACAGGTTGCTGGTGAGGCCTCACTTGGACTATTGTGTACAGTTTTGGAGACCATATCTCGCAAAGGATATTAAAAGGCTGGAAGCGGTTCAGAGTAAGGTGACCAAAATGATTTGGAACTTGCATCATAATATTTATGAGACGAGACTTGATATGATTCAGACTTTTAAATACTTAGAGTATTAATGGACAAATAAAACTCTTCCAAAGACAAGGAAGCTGTAAAACTAGAGGGCATAACATGAAGCTGCAAGGAGGTAAACTGAAAGACAATGTCAGGAAATACTTTTTCACTGAAAGGGTGGTGGATGCTTGGAATGCCCTCCCGATAAAAGTGGTGGGGGCAAACACAGTGACAGAATTCAAAATGGCATGGGACAGACGTAGTAGATCCTTTTATAGCAACAGGATAAAATCAAAATACGCATAACTATCTCTTATATCTGAACAAATAGGGATGACCGACACGGAGCGGTGGGTACACCCCTAAACAAAGGCATGGGGAGAGGTGATCTGCACGGAGCGGCAAGTGCACTACTCTTGCCACCTTGCTGGGCAGACTAGATGGACTATGCTGATCTTTATCTGCTGTCATATACTATGTTACTATGTTAGATCCATGGAGGTTCCACCTTTTACCTACTTAGTGACTGGAAACACTGGATTCAGGTTGGATTTGTCGGATCCCGAGCTACATCCCCCAGATCTAACTTGATTCTTTCAATACTGGAATAGAAACCTGGCTGGTGCTGCACACTTGCACTGCTGGACATTTTTCTGGCTGCAGATGCATTGACTCTGCTCTTCCTCCCTCCATTATCATTATTGAGATCCAGGGAATCTGGTTTGGAATTGGAATCCATTGTATCCAGAGGATCCAGATTTGGATAGAGGAGGGAGGAACAAAACAGACTCCATGCGTCTTCTCCACATCTGTCCAGCACATAGTAGAATCCAGTTTTCTCCAGGAACAAGCAGGAATCAGTCCTCATATTTGGGTGACATCTGTGCCGACAGAACCTTGCGGAGCATTTCCCCAGCTTTCAAAGAAAGTCTTTGGGACATGCTACCATGCATGCATGGTCCCCTTCCTGCCCAAGGGTGCCATCTTGCTCATTCTCCTTTTTTCCGCAGAGTCTGATGGACGTCTGTCCTGTTTCCCCCCCAGAATCCTTGCTAATTATCCTAAAAGTTAGCTATCCCGATTTGCATATCGGTTCCTCTTCCTACCTCGAGCCAGCGCTGATCTTGACGCTGTTCTCAGCTCCTTTTCCATATTTTGATTGAGGCTTGCCTCGACAGGCATTTGCGCCCTTTTTTGCCCGGGGGGACATCGACCCCGTCCAAGTATTTACCCACCATGTCTCCCGGTGGGTTCAAGAAATGTGACCACTGCAGTCAAACCATGTCAGTTACCGACATCCATGACTGCTGCCTGAGACCGGACCATGACAGCACCTCCTGCAACCTGTGCCAGGCCATGATGCCTAAAACCAATAAAAAAAGATTGGAGTTGCAGGAGAAACTGTTCCCCAGGTCTAACTCGGCCCCAGCCTCCCTGACGCTGAGTTCCAAGCCCAGCACTTGTGAGGCCCGGGTGTCCTCGGAGTCAGGCGGTGGCGGCTCCTCCGAGAAGACCCTAGACCCTGAGAGAAAGAAGAAAAAGTCCTCAAAGTCCACTGAGGTTGCACTGGATAAACCCGATAAAACCACCCAGAGGGACTTGGGCGACTCTGAGAAGCACCATATCCTTGAGACTATAGTCCTTGTCAAGGAAGCACTCACGAGAGTGCTGGTATTGGTGTCGGTGCCGGACCCGAGCTGCAGAGCCTTCTGGCCTAGAAACCAGAATGGTGGCCCTGGAGCAGAATATCATTGCTATCCTGGCCCTGCAGCAGGCAGTAATGGCTGGTTCATTGCATCAGCTGCCCCAACAACTGGGCCCCCTACTGCGAAGCAGTTCCGGTGGTCGAGCCGAGCTCCGAGTGCCACCGGCCTCTGGTAAGCCTTCGGCACTGGTCGAGGTCCCAGTCCCGTTCATTGGGTATCCGGTCCTCCCCGGCTAGTTTCCGCAACATGGATTCCAGGTCCAGGTGCTGGCCTCAAGATAATGAGTCACAGGGTCTTGGACTCATCGTCACCACTCGACTCCGAGTGGGAGACCAACGACGAGGCATCCCCGGAGACTGCCTCCCCCGGTGCTCCGACGCCATTCTCCTCTGGAGAATGTGGCCTTCCAGGACTTTGTCAAGGATATGGCCAGAGCCCTCTCTGTGTAGACCGAGGCAGAGAAAGACCTGCGCACCAAAGAGCTGGAGATCCTCCAGTACAAGTTTCCACTCAAGGAAACTGTCACAGTGCCTGTGCAGCTGATCCTTGAGAATGTAGGAGACACCGGTATTGGTGCCTGTGGTGAGCCGGCGCCTCGACTCCATGTACCATATCCAGAAAGGCCTGGGTTTCCACAAACCCCATCTCCTACATAACTCCATGGTCATCAAGTTAACCATGCAGAAACTTAAAATCCAGAAAACCCACTCCTCTATTTCTCCGGGAAGGGATGTCAGAGCACTTGACGCCCTCGGGCACAAGTGTTACCAGGGCTCGATGCTAGGTTTCCAGATTCAAGCCTATGAATTGTACATAGGCATGTACCTGAAGGCCCTAACCCAGGAGTTGTCTGGGTTTTCGGTGCGCCTCACAGGGAAACCCCTCCAACGGTTCCAATCTCTGACCTCCAGGATCAAGGACTACTCCAAGTTCCTCTCCTGGGCGGCATACAATGGCAACGAGTCAGCAGCCCAAGTCACAGCAGCCAACATTGGTCCCCGACACCAGGCCTGGCTACAGTTTTCCAACCTCGACATCCCCTGCACCGGGGAGAACCTGTTGGGCAAACCTATGGCCGACAAGGTAGCCTAGATCGAGGCCGATGTGGTGACTCGACAGAGGCTCTCAAAAGACCTCATCCTTTCTCCGAAAGAAACCCTCAAGGAAAAGACCTCTGTTCCCAAGGAAAAAGGGTCCTTTTCAACAATGTCACTACTACCAGCCCCTTTCAAGCCAGCAACAAGGCCATGGAGCTCAGAAGCTTAAGGCACATAAGCACCGGGTCCCAGCTCCTGCCCAACCCCGGGGGGAGTTTTTGACTCCCAGGACAGGGCCTCCCCTCCCCCGAGAGACCTTCACCAGCCCACAGGGGGGCACCTTGTGCTCTTTGCCCACAGATGGGCCACATCACCTCAGACCAGTGGGTGCTGCAAGTGCTAAGGGAGGAATACCTCCTCCACCTACAGCAGATACCATCCAGGTTCTTCCCGGGAGAGCCAGTGCAACCCCTCCTTCACCAGACCCTTCTGCTCTCGGAGCTCACAGGTCTGATCAGGGACAACGCAATAGAGCCTGCACCCAAACACCTATGGGGAAAAGGCTTCTACTCCAGATACTTCCTTGTCCCAAAAAAATCTATAGACCTCAGGCTCATACTAGACCTGCAAAACTTAAACAGGTTTCTGGTGAGGAAGAAGTTCAAGATGCTGCCTTACTTCCACCAAGGAGATTGGCTGTGCTCCTTAGATCTAAAGGATGCATACACACACATTCGAATCCATCCCTCCCACAGGCAATACCTAAGGTTCGTGGTAGGAGGAGGGCACTACCAATACAGGGTACTATTTTTTGGCCTGGCCTCCTCGCCAAGGGTCTTTACCAAATGCCTGGTGGTGGTGGCTGCCCACCTACGTCTGCAAGGGGCCTTTGTCTTCCCCTACCTAGATGACTAGCTAATCAGGAGCGGCACAACCTCAGAGGCCAGTCAAGCTACAGAGCGTGCAATCCTCCTCCTGCAGCACCTAGTTTCATTATCAACTACCCCAAATCTCACGTCTGTAGCCCAAAGGCTAGAATTCATAGGTGCTCAGCTGGACACGCTACAGGTCAAGGCCTTCCTCCCCATAGACAGGGCAGAACACCTCAGACAACTGGCAGGAAAGGTGCAACGCCTTCGGTCGTTGCTGGCTCGACTCCTCCTCTGCCTACTGGGCCATATGGCCTCCACAGTCCATGTGACACCTTCAGCCTGCTTGCAGAAGTGGACAGCTCAGTGGTGCCTCCGCTCACAGTGGACTCAAGCAATGGACAGACTATGGGACAGGGTCAAGGTTACTTGTCAACTGGTGGAGTCCCTCAACTGTTGGTGAGACCTCTGAGTGGGAATGCCCTTCCAAGCACCTACGCCTCAGAGGATCCTGACCACAGATGCTTCCCTTTTGGGATGGGGTGTGGAATCACTGCACACAGGGCAGCTGTTCTCAGGAGGAGTCACTGCTACAGATCAATCTCCTGGAGCTCAGGCGATCTTTCTGGCCTACGAGCATTCTGCCACCACCTGTGACATCGTTCTGTACTAATCCAGACGGACAATCAATTCACCATGATTTATATATCAACAAGCAGGGGGGGGGCATGGGTTTGTACTCCCTCCACCAGGAGGTGGTGGCCCTCCTCTCCTTCACATCCCGCAAGAGCATGCTCCTGCGAGCGGTCTATCTCCTGGGTCAGGACAACTGCCTAGCGGACAGCCTGAGCAGAGTCCTTCGGCCACACGAGTGGCACCTAAACACTGGGGTGGCAAAACGCCTCTTCCACCTCTGGGGCAGGCATGTGATAGACCTATTTGCCTCCCCAGACAAAACACAGCTACCTTGCTTCTGCTCATGGTAGCCACACCCAGAGAGAGTATCGGGAGATGCCTTCCTGATCTCGTGGTCCAAGGGCCTACTCTATGTATTCCCACTGACCTCCCTGGTCACCAGGACGCTCTTCAAGGTCCAGAGCGAGAGGGCATACTGAATGCCGCCAGGTGGCCAAGGCAACCTTTGTTTCCACAGTTGCTCTTCATGTTGGTGGCACGCCCAGTCCTGCTGGGCCGAGCCCCAGACCTCCTGTCCCAGGAGAAGGGCTCCCTCCTACACCCCAGTCTGGGGTCACTAACAGCATGGCTGCTGAAAGAGTAGCACAAGCCCCTTTCAACCTTTTGAGGGAAGTCAAGGAGATCCTGCTGGCCTCCGAAAGCCCTCCACCAGACGGGCTTATGCCTTTAAGTGGAGAAGGTTCTCCACCTGGTGTGCAGAAAGGAGGGAGAACCCCTTCTCCTGCCATGTGCAATTGGTACTCCAGTACTTACTCCACCTATCACACACCGGGCTGAAGTGTAATTCCTTGAGGGTGTATCTGAGCACCATAGATGCTCATCACCACCCTATCAAGGGAAAACCCCTGTCAGGCCAGCCTCTGGTCTCCAGGTACTTCAGGGGCCTTTTGCTGTCCAAGCCCCCTTTCTGCCCACTGGCGGCAGAGTGGGACCTCAATGTGGTGCTCTCACAGCTCATCAAACTGCCATTCGAACCCCTGGCCACTTGCCACCTGAGGTATCTTTCTCGGAAAGTGGCCTTCCTGGTGGCCCTCATGTCTGCTTGAAGAGTGAGTGAACTACAGGCCTTGGTGGTGGACCCACCATATACAAGGTTTTTCAAGAACAGGGTAGTGCTCCACATGCATCCCAAGTTCCTTCTAAAGGTGGTGTCTCCTTTCCACTTCAACCAGGAAGTGGTCCTCCCCACCTTTTTCCCGCTGCCTCATTCCAGCCGAGAGGAACTAGTACTCCATACACTGGGTTGCAAACGGGCCCTGTCCTTCTACTTACAGCAGACTCAGGCCCATCACAAAGCTCCTTAGCTTTTCATGTCTTATGACCCCAGCAGAATGGGGCTGCCTGTGACTGACCACCACTTGGGTGGCGGACTGTATCGCCCTTTCCTTTGAGCAAGCTGGCATCTCCCTTGAGCACCGGATCACAGCACATCGCATGAGGGCAATGGTCACACCAGTAGCCAACCTGCACTCAGTGCTGGTGATGGAGATCTGCAAGGCCGCCACATGGTCTTCAATTCATATGTGTGCAGATCACTACTGCCTGGAGAGCGAATCCCGCAGGGTCAGTGTGTTTGGCCAGGCAGTACTCCGCAATATTCTCGGGGTGTGGGAACTCCTGCCCTCTGATCCTTCTGTGTTCAGGCTACCGGAATTATGTTGCCACTGGATGCAAGGGGCAATAGAAGAAGTACCCCTTCTTCAACAGGGTTCAGGGTTCTACTCCCCCTACTTTCTCATCCCAAAGAAAACAGGGGGCTACAGACCCATATTAGATCTCAGAGAATTGAACAAGTTTCTATGCAAGGAGAAATTCAAGATGACTTCTCTCGGTACTCTCCTTCCATACCTCCAGAGTCAGGACTGGCTTTGTTCTCTAGATCTCAAGGATGCGTACACCCATGTCCTCATCCATCCAACACACAGAAGGTTCCTTCAGTTCCTTTTCCAAGGAAAGCACTATCAATACAGAGTGCTTCCCTTCGGTCTAGCCTTTGCTCCAAGGGTGTTCACAAAATGTATGGCAGTAGTAGCTGCATTTCTACGCACTCTAGGAATATTTGTATTCCCATATCTGGACGACTGGCTCATCCGAGCTCCATCCCAGTCAGAGGCCCAGGCTTCCCTGGCCTGCACAAGGCGTATCCTTCAGTATCTGGGACTTGTAATAAACATCCCAAAATCCCATCTCACCCCTACTCAATCTCTGGAGTTCATAGGGGCCTTACTGGATACCAACACTGCAAGGGCCTATCTTCCCCAGGCCCGTTGCCTACGCTTGGTGCAGTTAGCCTCCCAGATTCAGTTAAAGTCCCATTTAACTGCTCGAGAGATGTTACAACTGTTAGGCCACATGGCATCCACCGTGCATGTGGTCCCTTATGCTCGCCTTCACATGAGGGCAGCTCAATGGACTTTGTCCACCCAATGGACCCAGGCATCAGGGTGCCTGTCAGACAAAATAGCAACCTCCAGTCGCCTTTTTTGCTCTCTCCAGTGGTGGAGGTCCACCCAAAATCTGTTGCTGGGGTCCCCCATTCAACAGGTGTTACCCCAAGCAACCCTTACAACAGATGCCTCCCCAAAGGGTTGGGGAGCTCATCTACAAGATCTCTCCACCCAGGGCATCTGGTCTCCACAGGAGACATCTCTACATATCAACCTCTTAGAGCTCAGAGCAATTTTTCTAGCTCTCAGAGTCTTCCACACCCTGCTCAGCTACAAGACAGTCCTCATCCACACGGACAACCAAGTAGCCATGTTCTACGTGAACAAGCAGGGGGGGACTGGCTCTCTGTCGCTTTGCAACGAAGCTCTGAGATTGTGGGCCTTCGCCAGAGAGCATCAAATTCACCTCATGGCAGTGTATCTTCCAGGGGTTCAAAACTCTTGGGCAGGCAGACTCAGTCGAGTTCTGTTTCCACACGAATGGTCCCTCCATGGGGACCAGATAGCCAAGATCTTTAAATTTGGGGAACCCCAGACATAGACCTGTTTGCAAGTCCGTGGAATGCCAAACTTCCCCGGTTCTGTTCCAGGATTCCATGTCAGGGAGTTCAGGCCAGGGATGCCTTCCTCCTTCATTGGGGGCAAGACTTCCTCTATGCCTTCCCACCCATTCCCCTAATTCCCAAACACTGTTCAAGCTTCAGAGAGACAAGGGGTCTATGATCCTCATAGCACCATGTTGGCCATGCCAAGTGTGGTACCCTCTACTTCTGCATCTCTCTCAAGCTCCCTCCCTGGACTTGGGATCTGCTCCAGACCTCCTATCCCAGGGGGAGGGAACATTGTGGCACCCAAATTCCCATCTCAGGGCCTGGTTGCTGAAGGCCTAGACCTTCAAGATTTGCATCTTTCTCAGCAAGTGAAGGATATCCTTCATGCTTCCAGAAAGCCTTCCACCAGACGTTCCTATGCTTTTAAATGGAAGAGGTTTATCATTTGGTGTGCAGAGAAGGGTCTTAACCCTCTGGCAATACCTCTGAATTCTTTACTAGAATATTTGCTGCATTTATCCCATGCAGGCCTTAAAACAAATTCAGTAAGAGTCCATTTGAGTGCTATTGCAGCATCCCTTAAGCCTCTCAATGGACAGCCTATTTCCTCTCATCCTCTTATAGCAAGATTCATGAGAGGCCTTCTTTTGACTAAACCTCCCATTAGACCACCTCCAGTGGCATGGGACTTGAATCTGGTTCTTGGCCAGCTTATGAAGCCACCCTTTGAACCCTTAGCCACTACCTCCTTGAAATTTCTTTCCTGGAAGGTTATTTTTCTCATTGCAGTCACTTCAGCCCGCCGCATCAGTGAGCTGCAAGCCTTGGTGGCTAATCCTCCTTATACAAGGTTCCATCATGACAAGGTAGTCCTCAGGACCAATCCACACTTTATGCCTAAAGTGGTTTCACCTTTTCATCTGAATCAGGAGGTGTATTTACCTGTCTTTTTTCCAGGACCTCATGCATCAAGTGCAGAGAGGAATCTCCATACCCTGGATTGTAAGAGAGCGCTCGCTTTTTACTTACAAAGGACACAGCAACATAGACAGTCTTCTCAACTCTTTGTTGCTTTTGATCCCTCTCATTTAGGACTTCCAGTTTCTAAGAGAACTCTGTCCAATTGGATTGCTCAGTGTATTTCTTTCGCCTACCAGAGTAAGAACCTTTCTCTAGAGGGCCATGTCACAGCTCACAATGTGAGGGCCATGGCAGCCTCTATGGCTCATCTAAACTCTGTGTCCATCGACCAAATCTGTCGAGCGGCCACCTGGGCCTCGGTTCATACCTTTACAGCCCATTACTGCTTGGACAAGGACTCCCGCCGGGATGCCTTGTTTGGTCAGGCTGTTCTCAAACACCTGTTCCATACTTAAACAACTCCTACCCCCCCATCCCTGGTTGGATGCCCGAGATCCATGGAGGGAGGTAGAGCCCTTCTCAGGGACTCACAACCTTGGGGATCTCCCTGGCATCTCTAGCTGGGGAGTCCTCATATGTGAAGACTCATTCCTGCTTGTTCCTTGAGATAGCACAGTTACTTACCTGTAACAGGTGATCTCTGGGAACAGCAGGAATAAGTCTTCACAACCCACCCACCTCCCCTAGGAGTTGTATCTCTCTATCTTTCCTTTCCTCTCTCTCTTTGTCTCAGCTTAAAACTCGAACTGGAGAGAGGCAGTTGGGAAAGGCGGGAAGGCAGCGCGCAGGCGCTGTGGGATGCTCCCAAAAGCTTTCCTTTTGGACACTGGGGAGCATTCCCGCGCAGGCTCCGTCGGTACCGACGATACCCATATGTGAAGACTTATTCCTGCTGCTCCCAGAGATCACCTGTTACAGGTAAGTAACTGTGCTTGATCATTGGTATTGCAAAGGTAGCAATGAAGGAAGAAGTGATCATATTGGGTGACTAATCTACCAGAAGTGGATTGGAGTATTCCTTCTGAAAGAAGTAAAAAGATTGTGTATGCCTTCCAAGAAGCATTGTTCAGACAAATGGTGATGGAACCAACCAGGGAAAGTTTGACGCTGGATTTAGTACTCTCTAATGGAGATAATGTGTCAAATGTCTGGATGGTTCCCTGTGGACAAACAGGGAGTAAGTCCTCATATATGGCTGACATCATCAACGAAGCCCTGGGTGGGAATGATCCCCAGCTTCCATTGGAAGCTTTTGGGAGACTCCACCGCACATGTACGCCTGTCTTCCCCCCCTGCCACGGAGTTATCTTCTCCAGGCTTCTTTTTCCACGGAGCTCCTAGGATGTCTTCTTGTGACTATCAGAAAAATATATTTTGCTTTTGCTCCCTGTGTGTTATTTTCGATCTCGTTTTCACTGCCTGTCATTGGTAGCTTTGGCTCCAGTGTCGATACACTGGTTGTTCTCTTTTTTTTTTTTTTTTCCTTTTCTGTTTTCCCATGGCTAGAACCATCGGGCCCTTCAACCTCACCAGGACTATTTTCCCGAACATGTCCCAGAAACCAGCCAGTGGTTCTAAGAAGTGCACCAAATGTGCCAGGACCATCTCAGTCACTGACCAGCAGAATCGGTGCCTTCCGTGCTTGGGTCCCGACTACCAGCTTGCTTCTTATCTGTGCCTTCAAATAACAAGGAGTGGTCTGAAAGGTTGGGAGAAGCAGAGGGAATCCCCCTTTGGGCTGTTGGATTCAGCTTTTTCGGCCCCGGCTTCGGTCCTGATGTCCTTGCGTGGTTCCGTGGAGACATCAGCAACAAGGGATACCTAAGCGCACTTGGAACTGAGGGGCCATGGCAGCCCAGAGTGAAGGCTGTTCATCAACCTTGGCCTGGAATCAAAGGGGGCATCTGAACACCGGGGTAAGACCCATATGCATCGACACCGGACCCTTCCTGATGCAACATGGAAAGCAACGGCCAGGAATGGCCTGTTAAAATGCCCCAATGGGAGGAATCATCCCCCAGGGCATCAGAGGGACACCAGTTACTCCCCAATGCCCCTACCGTGGTGAATTCCCTAATGGAGGTGGTGGAGTCGGTGGCAGAAATAGTAATTCTGGCCCCAGTGCCTTCAGAGACAGCAGTCCTTGAGGCCCATATGGCAGTGGTGCTGGCCACACAACAAGTTGGACCTTTGGTGCCTAGGGCAGTCCGTGCAGCCGATTCTCGAGACCCATGCTCTGTCTGTTGAGCCAGGCACATCGGCCTGGCAAGCATATTGGAGTCCGATGCCCCTGTGAGACCACGGAAGCACTTGGTGCACCATCGGTCCCTCGATGCTCTGCCTCTCCGTGTGGCTGTGCGGACAGTGCCAGGAGGAGGCTCGATGCTATTTGAACTTCCTCTTGGAGTCAGACTCTGATGGGTGGGAGACAGAAGTGGAATCAGAAGTGTCCGGGAGCAGGTCCCCCAAGCTCCCTTTGGACCCCTCTCCTCTGCATGAATGGCAGAAGTCACCTCCGGAGTATATATCCTTCCAGGACTTTTAAGGGATATGGCTAAGGCAATCCTCGTCCTGCTGGAGGCTGAGGATGAGCCTAGATAGGAGGAGCTGGAGATCCACCAGTATCCTTCGGGCCCCAAGGAGGCTGTTGATGTCAGTGCACCAGATCCTACAGAGGCTGCAGATGAGAATGTGGGAGAACTGCCTCACGGTGACATCTGTCAGCAGGAGGCTGGACTCGATGTACCGGGTCCAGAAGGCCTCGGATTTTGAAAAGCCTCAACCCCTGCACCATTCTCTGGAATCAGCCACAAGGTGGATAAAGAGCAGCAAGACTCATGCCTTATTGCCCCCAGGCAGGGAAGCACGGACCTTGGACTCCTTTGGCAGGCAGTGCTTTCAGAGCATCATGCTGGTGGCCAGGGTCCTTTCATACTTGCTGTATATGCGCATGTTCCTGAAGAACATCATACTGGATCTGGCTGAGTTTAGCTCACTTATCCCCCCTGAGTGCCTGGACTCCTGCACCCTGGTGAACCACGGCAAAAACTGTTCCATCTATTTATTTAACAGTTTTTTATACTGCTTTATCATTCTAGTTTTCAAGATTGAACTCTAGTGGGAATTGAACTCTGGTCTCATAATTCCGAAGCAAGAGCTCTAACCACTAGGTTACTCCTCCATTCCCTAGTTTAGGCAACTTATGATGCCTTTGAGTTAACTTGCAGGGTCACAGTGGTGGGCATTTGAGCCTGGCTCTGGTCCTCGGACCTGGAGCAGTGGGTGCAGGATAAGCTGGCAGACGTGCCTTGCCGTGGAGACAACCTCTTTGGAAAATAGGTGGAGTGGAAGCTAAGGCTGGCAAGATTGAGATGCAGCATGTTACCCTCACCAGGTTCTCGAGGAAGACTGCCGACCCTTCTTGTAAGAAGTATCAAGGCAAGGAGACTTCCTACTTGCGTAAGCTGGCAGATGTGCCTTGCCAAGGGGCCAACCTCTTTGAAAAATAGAGGATGCTAAGGCTGGCGAAATCGAGACGCGCAGCATGTCACCCTCACCAGGTTCTCAAGGAAGACTGCTGACCCTTCTTGTAAGAAATATCAAGGCCAAGAAGATTTTCTCCCATCCTAAGCACTGGTATCTCCTGAGCCCCCAGAGCTCTCAGTCGAAGACACAGGCTCCTCCTCAGCAACTCCCTCCTCCCCCTATCTATACTGCATACCTCCTCAGGCAGCTCCACCTTTGAAATCTAGTGGAATCTAACCCTCCTCTCCATTTTTTGTACACCCCCATTTATTCTTTCACTCTCCACTACCTTTCATACTACTGTCAATCATATATTCAATAATATTTTATTTATTTATTTATTTATTTATTTGAACAGCTTTTATATACCGCTGCTTCCAAGGATCAACAGCGGTTTACATTACAACAATAATCGAACAGGTACATAGAACTTTATGAACTATATTACATTATAACATGAATTGTGTAGAGCATCATTAATGTATTACAATATAGCAGGAACATTATTGAACTATATTACAATAAAAATATATTATATATGTATATGTAAGAAAAATTAATATCATGTTAAATATCATTTGCAGTTGTCGTTGTTCCAGTTGTTGATATACATTTGGATAGTGTAAATAGATTCAGTTTATGGTGGTTGGGAAGTTATACCTGTTTCACCATTGGTGTAGTGTTGTGTGAATAGATGAGTTTTTAGATCTTTTCTGAATGTTAGTAGATCTTTAGTTTCTCTTAGTTGATCTGGAAGATTGTTCCACAGTATTGGAGCAACAAGGGAAAAGGCACTGTTACTTGTTGAGTGTTTTGTTTTCCTTATTATATCTGGGACTGCTAATGTATTAAGGTTTTTTCTCCGTCTTATCCTATTATCGCGTGGGCTGTGAAGAAGAGTAGTTAAGTGTGATGGGGCAATATTATTAATTAATTTGAAAGTGGTTAACAGTATTTTGTATTGGATCCTACTGAATATGGGTAACCAGTGTAGTGTGTATAGAATAGGGGTAATATGATCAGATAGTTTGGCTTTAAATATAACTCCTGCTGTTACATTTTGGGCCATTTGTAAGATTTTGATGTTCTTCTTAGTTTTACCATGTAGTATGCTATTACAAAAATCGAAGTGTGGTGTAATCAAAGCTTGTGTGACGGTTCTAAAGTCTTCGTCTTGTAAAAGTGGTCTTAGTTGTTGGATAGAGCGGAGTTTGTAATAGATTGTTTTTGTTAGTTTCTTGATGTGTGTTGTAAAACTGAGAGTTTTGTCAATGATAACCCCTAAATATTTTATTTCTTCTTTGATTGGAAGAGTCGTATTCAGGATTTTAATGTCAGATGGAGAAGTATATTTTGTGTTTTTTGTTGCAATCAGGATTTCCGTTTTTTTATGTTAATAGCTAAGTTGTTTAAACGTAGCCATTCTTCAACTTCTGTAAGGCAGTTTATTAGATTGTTGTAATTTGGGTTATTTACGTTAAATTCAGAGAATAGCATAATGTCGTCTGCATATATATAATAATCTTGTATTTTTTGAATATGGTACATATAGGCTGGAGGTATATGTTAAATAATAGAGCAGATAATGCAGAGCCTTGGGGTACACCTTGTTCTTGTGGGAAAGGGGATGGTGATGATTGATTAAGTTGAATATATTGAGAACGATCGGATATGTATGAATTAAACCAGTCTAAAGTAGTTTTCAGTAATCCTATTTGTTTAAGTCGTGAGATGAGTATGTTGTGATTAATGCTGTCAAATGCAGCTGATATGTCAAGGAAAACTAAAATGAAAGCTTGATTTGTATTGTCCAATCCTTTGTTAAGAGTGTCAAGAAGAGAAATGAGCAGGGTTTCAACACCATAAAAAGGGCGAAAGCCGTATTGGTGTTCATCAAGTGGGGCAAAGGTGTCTATATGATCTTGTAACTGTAATTGTACGGCTTTTTCTATGATTTTAGTTAGGAAGGGGATGCTAGCTATCGGACAATAGGATGATGGGTCATTTACATTTAATGTCTTGTTTTTTAGTATAGGGCGGATTGCAGATAGTTTTAGTTCTTTAGGTAAAAGCCCCTTGCAGTAGTGATTGATTCACTATATTTAGGATAAAGGGCGCTAGTTCCTGCTTTGTTTGTTTGATCCAGAGAACTGGACAGGGATCAAGTATGGATGTGGTTGTATTGATATTCGATATTATATTGAGTAGTTGTTTCTTATCTATTGGTTGGAAAGTATTCCAGGTGTGGTTATTAGAAGATGGAGTAGTATTGGAGGGTGTAGGTATCATTGTTGATTTGAGTTTGCTAGCAAAATAGTCTGCCATATCCTGTAGGTTAATTGAGGCTGATTGTTGATTATCTAAGGGGGCTTTAGATAAAGATTTTACTATTTCAAACAATTCTCTAGGGCGATTAATGGCTTTATTTAGAATACTCGCATGGTATTGTTTTTTGGCATTGTTTGTTGCTGATCTGTAAGTGTTGAGAATTGTGAAGTATAGGTCTCGTAGGTCTGGTGTTTTTGTTTTTCGCCATTCCTTTTCAATTTTGCGAAGGTTTTTTTTGATGGAGGCTAGATCTGTTGTATACGCCCATTTCTTCTATCCATCTCCCCCTTTTTCTTAGTACTCCCACATGCAGTTAACACATTTTTCCTTTTTTTTTACTCCTATATTTCTTATACTCCCCCAGTTCCGCTTTTCTGCCCCTGTGAGCGTCTGTTATCAGTCATTGGAGTCTATATTTGTGTCTCCCATCTGAGAACGACCGGCCTGGTTTGAATGCCTCCGCAGCTGGCTCCGGCCTTTCACTTGTTGCCAAGTTGCCTGTTGCCATTCTGTGGGTTGATTTTCCTTTGGAAAGACTGACACTCCTTCTATTTCTAAATCTTGCAGGTGCGCTAATATCTCCACTCTTGTGCGCCCACATAGTGTGCACTCATCTTTGGCGACACCTAATGCGAATGGGAAGGGCCATCTGTATCTTGTCCATACTTCTCTCAGTTTTGTAGTGATATCCCGCAGTTCTCTTCGCCTCCGCAAGGTTGTAAGTGAAAAGTCTTCAAATAGCGCAATAGTATGTCCCTTCCATTGTATGTTTGTTGACTTTCTGGCCTTGTTCATAACTTCCCCCTTTATGATATAGTGATGGAACCATACCACTATATCTCGTGGTTAGTTGTTCCATGGGGTGCCCAAGCTTGATGTGCCCTCTCGAGGACTACCTCTGGGCCCTCTCCCTCTGTCCATAGGTGTCTGACAATGCTCTCAATTACTTTTGCACAGTCCTGATACTTCAGTTTCTCTGGCACCCCCGGACTCTTATATTGCACCTCCTACTCTGATTCTATACATCCTCAAATTTGTCCATTAAAGCTTCTTGTGTGCCTTTCATCTCCTTAATTTTAGAGTTTAAAGTCTTTAACTGCCTTGCATGCTCATTACCTTGTTCCTCTACTGTTTCAATCCGGCTTCCCAAGTCGTGTAACTCCGCTCACAAGTCAGCTGCCATTGTGCCTATATCCATTCTCAAATTGTTCATTCTGCTTTTAATCTCATGGAACCAGCTATGTATCTCTTTGGTGCTCATGGTTTCGTTGATTTCATCCTTGGAGCTGCTCCCTTGCTCTCCATGCTCTCCCTGGCCTTGCTTGCGAGTGTTAGTCTCCGGCACCATTTTAGCCTCTTCAGGCTGAGTCCCCTCTCGTAGGCATACTCTTTCAAATCAAGTTTCTTTTTGCTTGCCATGCTGATTTCTCCTTTCCGTTTTGGCTCTGGCATTTTTCTGTGTGAGCCTTACTTTTATGCAGGTATTTTTGCTAGTTTTTGCTGAGAGGGCATGGGATCCTGTGGCTCACACTGCCATTCTGTGCGATGACTTTCATGTTCTTTGTTTTATAGAAGAAAATCCTGTAAAAGGACCATAGACGGCTGACAGAGATACATTTGGAAGTGGAGTAGACACCACAGCATTCACAGAAGAAAGGCAGCCCAGCCAGATTGAGTAGAAGCTGCGTAACATGCCAACAGCCCAAGGTTGATAGCGGGCAAAAGGAAGGGACAGGGAAGAGAGAGCAAGGGCCAGATCATGTGAACTGGGCAGACAGAGCACAACTAGAAGAAGTAGACAGGGGGAAGAATGCAGTTTGCAGCCTGAAGATCATAAACCCAGCAACCCCTCCTGATGCACATAGGCATAGTGGAGCATGAGATATCATGACACAATGGACCCTCATCGATAGGCCAGGGGATACACTCGAGTAGAAGGAGCCCAGATGCATTGTAGGAACAGCTGGGTCTGAAGTAATGGGGGCCCAGGTGCAGTCAAGAGGTGCCTGGATCCAAATTCTGGGGATGGGGGCCCAAGTGCAAAGGGGGCATAGTGCAGTGGGTCACATGCCAACAGGAAGTACCTGAGCTCAAGCAAGTTGGCGGCCCAGGTAGCATTGACGGGTATCTGGGCCCACTTATAAGGGAATGCTTGGGCAGAAGTGACTGCATGGAGTGGCAGGCAGTCAGTCAGTCAGTCAGGACAATAACAGTCCTCTTGGCCATGGAGCAGTCTGAGAGGGGGAGCCCTGTTTTATCACATGTCAGTAGGTTAAGAAAATGCATTGAGTAGCCCCTGGATGAGGGAGAGGGTGGAGTTGTGACAGTTTAATTCCACAAGGGGGGGGGGGTATGCAACAATTTGTGCTGAGTTATCAATAAAATTGCTTTGTTGAACAGATGAATGAGTAGCATGATATTAAGGGTTGAGCGAGGCAGAGGTCAAAGGTGCAGTGCAGTGATGTTACTGTGTCTATGAACAACTTAAAAATCTAAAAGTGGACAAAGCCATGGAGCTGGATAAGATGTATCCTGGGATACTAATGGAGCTCCAAGAAGTTCTGGTGGGTCCTCTTAAGGATGCGTTTAATAGATCTTTGGAGATAGGAGAGGTTCCTCAGAACTAGAGAAGGGCTGATCTGGTCCCTCTTCGCAAACGTGGCAGCAGAGAAACTATAGGCTAGTACACCTTAGTACGGTGGATGGAAAAATAATGGAGATGCTACTAGAGGAAAGGATAGTGAGTGTTCTAGAATGCATTGGGTTGCAAATTGCCTAAACGTCTGGATATACCCCCCCCCACCCCCTCCTTGGATCTATATGCTACAGGTATTTTTATCAGGGTTTTTATACAGCTTTTTCATTTAGTCAAAGCTGTTTACATTGTAACTTACACTTGGTAATGTACTTTAAACGGGGACATTGATAACTTGAGTTCTTCTGAACCAATGGAGGGTTAAGTGACTTTCCCAAGGCCACAAGGAGTGCTTATGGGAACTGAACCCTAATCTCTTGGTTCCCAAGCCAGTGCTCTAACCATTAAGCTACTCCTCCACTGTAGTAACTGAGTACCGCATGTTAGTAGCTCTCATAGCACAGGAATAACACAGCTTGCAATCAACCTTATAAGTTGCGTTATTACAGAAAAAAATAACACCACCTGAAAGTTGCCATTATTTTTCCTAGATGGGAGCATCAGGCTTCTAACACACAGTCTGATGCTCCCAGCTCCATTCTTAAAGGGACCAGCACCTCTTCATGTTGCAGCATCGCCTCCCAAATAAAGACCCCCTCACCCCCCCAGAAGACTCCCCTTCGACATCACCCACCCCTCCAAAGTCTATCCACAGATTTCTGTACCCTCCCAAGACATCCCCCCCAGAAAGCCCTCTCCACCTGAGGAAAAACCCACAGCTGCCCCATAGGCCTACCTATAGGTGGGGAAAAATGATGTTTTTTATTTTATTTATTTATTTAAACTGTTTTTCTATACCGCCTCTTCCAACAATCAGGGGCGGTTTACATTGAACATTAAAACTCTAGTACAAGAAACATAGTGAACTATGATATAATAGATCCAGGAACTATTTACATAACAGTAAACACATATACAAAAGCATAGTGGTAGCTGGTTCTCTTAACTATCTACAAAGCCTTGCTGATGTTGCATGAACACTAGTGGTAGTCTCACAGTTCTACCACTAGGCTTTAAGCTGCCATATAAGGGATTTTTGCCCAGGAAGGCTCACCTAACTCAAGACTACTTCTGCGAGGGTTGCTCAGAAAGTAATGCCCCACATGATTTTTCTCAGTCCAGAATGAAGATAGAGATGTGAAATTGAAAGGGTAGTAACTTGGAACTTCAAATTTTACAGTCGTCCGACAAATAGCGAGGCGGTAGTGATCCTTCAAATGGCTTCTGTGAGTGACACAAGGTACAAACAACAAGCTGTAATTGAATTCTTGGTGGAGGAGAAAGTCCTGCCTCAGCCACCAGGCGCATCACAAGTCAGGAATTGTCCGTACAGCTTTCCGTCAGTAGAGGTAGTGCAGTGGCAATTATTGACTCTTTGGGATATTCAAAGGTGTGTGCAAGATCGGTTCCATGAAGTCTCACAACTGAACACAAATGCCAAAGGAAAGACATCTGCTCTGATTTGTTGGAGCGTTTTGAAACTGAGGAGGAGGCCTTTATCCCAAAGAGTCAATAATTGCCATTGCACTACCTCTATTGACAGAAAGCTGTACGGACAATTCCCGACTCGTGATGTGCCGATCCACACGAATAATGTCATCAGCACGCTGCAACTTGTCTGGACTAGTGGCTAAGGAAGGATGCCCAGACCACGGCCTATCTTCCAGTTCCGTTTTACTACTTCCTGAAGCCTTTACTGTCTTCACCCATTGTCCAACGGTGCTCCTATCTACCGCAGAACTTCCATACACAGCACACAACCGTTTGTGAATGTTTCTCACACTTTCTTTCTCCTCCACCAAGAATTCAATTACAGCTCGTTGTTTGTACCGTGTGTCACTCACAGATACCATTTGAAGAATCACTATTGCCTCGCTATTTGTCGGACAACTGTAAAATTACACACGTGTCCTTTGAAGTTCCAAGTTACTACCCTTTCAATTTCACACCTCTATCTTCATTCTGGACTGAGAAAAAACATGTGGGGCATTACTTTCTGAGCAACCCTCGTACATCAAGAAAGCCTGGCTCTTCCTCCAAGCTCTTAACTGCTACCAGTCATTCCCATCTCATCAAGACTATCTTCTACAAGTTCTCTAGCTGAGACCAGCTGCACATACCTTATTTGACTAGGCATACAATTTTCCTTCAGTCTACATACCTATTTTTACTTATATCATTGCCTTTGTCTTAGCCATAAGAACATAAGATATGCCATACTGGGTCAGACCAAGGTCCATCAAGCCCAGTATCCTGTTTCCAGCAGTGGCCAATCTAGGTCATACATACTTAGCAGTTTCCCCAAAAGACACAGGTTCCGCAATGCTTCTACTGGGTCAAGCATTGATATCCTGGGTCCCTTCTTAATAATGGTTTATGGACCTTTCCTCCAGGAACTTGTCCAAACCTTTTTTAAATCCAGCTACACTAACAGCCTTTACTACATCCTCAGGTAACAAATTCCAGAGTTTGATTACACGTTGAGTGAAAAAATATTTTCTTTTATTAGTCTTAAATAGTTTACCCTGTAGCTTCATTGCATGTCCCCTAGTCTTATCTGCCTATAAATATTAATTTAGAAGGGTTACACATAATTTACACATGTGAAAAGCTAGTTTGCACATAGAAATGGCCATGCCTATATACCTAATGATTTTGGAAAACTGCTAGTTACACATCTAGCACATATAGATTTAAAGGGGATGTGTTGTGGCCTAGATTTTTTTTTTTCACATTACATTCAAGAATACATCTTGAAACGGAAACTGAGAAGGGTATGAAACAATATAATAGACAAAGTCTCAATTATACATAGGCAAACAAACCCCAACAACCCTACCCACTCTAGCCCACAATAAGAAAAAAAAAGGGGGGGGGAGAATACCAAAGAAAGGAAATATACACAATTAACAATTCCAACAAGAAATAAGAGACGTGCTAAACAGCTAAATCTAATTCTCGGAGAAAGAGAGTGGAGACACATCCATCGTCCCTTTATGACGGGCATTAATGAAGTCTAACAATTGTGAGGGTTCAAAAAAGATAAAGGAATCTGATTGATACTTAATCAGACACTTACAGGGAAATTTTAGGAAAAAAAGCCCTCCCAATTGCTGTACCCCAGGGCGAAGGAGAAGAAAATCCCTCCGCCTCCGCTGAGTCTCCCTAGAGAGGTCTGGAAACATACAGACCTGCAACCCCTTAAATAAAACATTACGTTTTTTAAAGATTAACTTCATCAACCATTCTTTATCTGAAAGTAAAGCCAAGGTAATCAACAAAGTAGAAGGCACCACTTGATCCTCCTGAGATGACTCCAATAATGCAGTTACATTCAGAACATCAACATTAGATAAACCCTTAACCAGCCCCATACCTACAGCTTTTTTCCCCGAAGGCAGATAGTACATCTTCACTATGGGGGGATGAGACTCAGGGGGAATCCCCAAATTATCTATCAAATAACTTTTAAACATATCCCTTGCGGATGTCATTGCTGACCTAGGAAAATTTACCAAATGTAAATTACTAGCTCTAGACATATTGTCCAGCAACTCCAACTTAACACACATAGGCACTATGTTCTTCTTCAAGGTTTCCACCTCCTTTTCAAAAAGCGCGGAGCTTTCCTGAATATCAGCAGCTACCTTCTGCAAATTAGTTATTTTAACTGCATGCTCTTGAATAATCTGTTCAGCATTATGAACCTGCGAAGCCAGTCCAGAGATCCGTGGCACCATCTCTTCACGGAGTTGCATAATAGCGGCCCAAATTGTGTCCAGAGTAACCACCTCTGGGGGCACCATAAGAGACGGAGAGATAAGATTTCCCACTCCGCCAGATGGTAATGATCCGCCCGACACAGGGGTCGATGTAACTGGCCCCGACTCTAGGCCAGCCCCTTCATCCACGATTTCTCTTACGACCTCCGACCTCTGACGTTGCTCTGGGGAAGGACTAACAATCTCCCTGCATTCAACAGGCAGACGCTGCACCACAGGGGAGTCCGACGACTCAAACCCCTCCATCGACCTCCCTTCTACGTCAAGCTCTTGACGAGGCACCTTCGGAGCGCGTACCGAGCCAAATCACCGCCTGAAACAAGAGCCGAGGACTCCACCTCCAGCTGCTGCTTAGCCAGGCAAGACTCCCCTGTAACCAAAAGCTGTCTCGGAGCAGGTAAAAAGTAGGAATCCAAAGGACCAGTAGTCACAGGTAATTGGGAAGTAACCTGAGGGGCTGTAGAAGGCTGTTTAGCCCCTTCGGACTTCCTTTTTTTCCCCATAGAAAACGCTGCTCTGACCGCACGCCTCAACACGCCGCCATCTTGGATCCGCCCCTCGTGGCCTAGATTTTAAAAAGTATAGATGTGTTTTCTGCTTTTTATGGGAAAAACACTTATACCTGAAAACATTTCCCCATTGGCATTTACACCAGCTCCTAGCACACATAACGATCAGCTAACTGTTTATTTGGACTTGGGGCTTGGAGAAGTGATCACAGGGGGAACTGTGCTTACATCAGTGGCTACCTAACTGACTGTCCTTGGACATGGATAAAATCTGTTTCTTGCACGTGTAAAAATGTTGGTACTTTGACATACAGATAGCAAAATCCACCATAAGTTCTGGCATTCACATGAACAGAGCTCTAAATGATGCTACCTCTTTTTTTATATAATGGCCGTTCACATCGTACATGCTGCATGATTTTCCCATGGACATAAATGTATTTTACAAAAGGTTCTGCTTTCTGTAAACCCTTTGTAAAATACTGTGCAATTTATGAATGTCCCAGCTTGGACATCCCTTTTCTGATCTAGATGACATATACACAATTGGACTTGACATATCATAGCTGCATCTGTCCCCTCTGCTGCCTATTAAGATGTTTCATTTGCATTGCGCTGACATTGTGAGTATTGTATTTCTGTTATATGAATGTTCTATTGTTCTGTAGCCATTCCATGTGGGAATGAGGGGTCTCTTGAGAGGGAAGGGACAGAAGGATGTCTAATGAGGGAGTCTGAACAAGGGAAAGGGTTGTTGGTGGGAGGATTAGAGGTGGACACAATTGTTTGAAAACTTCTGGATAAAATAATGCAGCTTCTGATATTGAATACAAGTTTATTCATTTACTGCAGGAGTTACCATGCTATGGTAAAATGTGATCAAAACTGTCAGGACTAGACAGCTGCCTAGGGCAGCAGCTTCTGAGGGGCAGCAGAAAGCAGCAGTCAGAGCAAAAAAATAGATCCTGACAGCCACATAAACTCTTATCTTGGCCTTCCCCAGTACCAGCTCAAAAATCTTCAGACCATTCAAAACACAGCAATACATACCCTCAGTCGGGCCTGGAAGTTTGACCGTGTTACCCCACTATTGATTTAGCATCATTGGCTGCCAGTTAGCTCACCGATCCAGTTTAAGGCATTGACCCTCGCTCACAAAGCACTACATGAGGTTGCTTCTGATTACCTTTCATCACTTGTCACTTTGTATGCTCCAGCTAGAGCACTGCGGTCTTCACATGGTCTACGGTTACCCAGCCATTGTCAGATATGACAGCACGAGGAAGACTGCCTTCGTTGTAGCCCTGCTCTCTGGAATAGAATCCCTATCTGTATTGAGCACAATTTCAAGTACCTTAAGAAAGCCCTTAAGACATTCCTCTTTTGAAACTGCATTCAGCCTCAATCCTTCCCTCCCCTAAGGAGAAGTAGCTTGAAACAGGACTAGTACTACTACTTGTTCACCTCCTTTTCCCTCCACCTTGTTTTTGTAGCCTTTCCCTATCTTCCTACGTTATCTTTTCTTAACTACTACGTTAGCTGCTCTTTTATCTTTCCTGTCAAAAGATGGAGTTCCTTCTTGATTTTTATTCTATTTTGTTTGTATTGTAAACCTCATAGCTTGTGAACAGTATTGCGGTATATCAAAGAGTAACTATAAACCTAACCATAACTCAAAGAGCCATCGGCACATTGTTTTACCAGAATAAAATACATACAGAGTAAAGCTTGATGGGTCCAATGTTCAGCAGAGGTGGCTAGCGCGATTACAGTGCCTAGTCGTCCCTGCTGAACACAAAACCTGGATATTCAATGCCGGAGCCATATACCCAGCCACCGGCATTGAATATCTGGGTCAGCCGCACAGCCTGGAAGCTAACCGGGCAGTGCTGATATTGAACCCGGTTAGTTCCCACGGGTATAGATAGGCATGGTAAAAAACGGCCTATTTTTACCTATGGGTCGTCAACCGGGCAGCGGCTCAGTATCGCCACTGATGGATTATTGATGGGTACTACCCTCAGAACGTCCCGGTGCTAAGCAGCTAGCATTGGGGTGTATAGCAGCGGTACTTGGGGATATTCACAGCACTAACCATGTTAGTGCTGCTGAATATTCCTCTTAGAGGCTTGTAAACCAGGTAAATGCCTTTGAATATTGGGCCCAGTATTTAAAAGTATGAAATCCAATTATGCATTTTTGCATGATTGCTGATGAAGAGGTGGTGTTTCAATATAAAAATATTTTTTTTGGGGGGGGGTGTTAAGCTAAAGTTTCACCTAGGATGCCCAATACCCATGCACCAAACCTGAATGTGAATTTTATTTTTCGAAGCTTAGAAACATCCCCCCTAGTTGCTACAATATAAGCTGCCTATGTCCAGCTGCGCTAATATCTGCACTATCTCAGGTGTCCCTTTAGATGATCTTGTTAGTAAATAAATAAAATAAACAAGAGATCAGCAAGTTATTTGCATTAAGTGACTTTTGCCCATACATTTAAGGGCATGTTTACTAAATCTTGCTGTTAGTGCAAGGTTTAGCGTGCAGTAAATGTGCCGTTCTGAAAGTTAGCAGTTTTTAGCATGAGGTCCTATGCTAACTGAGTTACTGCACAGTTGGGCAGGGACTGGGCAGGTGAAGGCAGAACGTGGACACTGAGGGGCTTTTAGTTAGCATGGGCATTTTGGGGATGTTTTACCCGTAAATGTTGCCGTAGGCATGGGTGCACTTAATGCTACGTCGGGTATCATTAAGTGCACCTGGCTGATGAATTGCATATTGTCGCACATTAGCAATGTACCAATAGCCGGGGAAAGACACACATGCCCCCTTAGTTAGTGCAGGCCTCAATGCTAGATTCACGGCCCAGATGTAACCAACTTGCTTTTCAGTAGACATGCCTCTTAGGGGAAAAACATATTGAGCCATAACGAAAGAAAAACATTTTCTCCAGAGATGTCTATTTCTCAGAGTTTTCCTTTTATATCATGATTTTAGCAGAACTGTGAAAAGAAACATAGTTTTGTTCTCCAGCATTTCTTTTAAGCAGTTTCCCCTTTCCTGTTTCAGAATAGCATGTAGCAATGGCGGTGGTGATATATAAACGTTTGCTGATTTTTGGAACATTTAGGGGTATATTTACCAAGGTGTGCAGCAGAAGTGGATGATTGTCCCACTGAGTTAGCACAGGCGTCCATGCTAATATTTCGGGGGTGTGCCATCCGCCCTTTGCTGATAGCACAATGCTAATGGGCAGCACTGTGCTACCCGACACATGGGTGTACCGAACGCCAGCCAGTGAGGTTGCAATAGGTGCACCACACTAGCATCAACAGGCGCAATTAGCGTGTGCCCAAAACGCCCACCTTAACTGCGACATGCCATCAGTGCCCACGTTATACCCCAACCTGCTCAGTCCTTGCTCAGTCACATACTTACCAGATAGCTGGGAGTTTTAGCACGGGACCCTTTGCTAACTTAACGCAGCACCTGCTATCAGTAATGCACGTTAGTAAGCATGATGGAGTGGAGGAGTGGCCTAGTGGTTGGGGCAAGGTACTTCAGGCCGGAAGGTCGGGGGTTCAAATCCCACTAGAGGACAGCAACCTTGGGCCGGAAGGACTGGGGTTTCTAGTCCCACAGGTGCTCCTTGTGGTCTTGGGCAAGCCACTTAACACTCCATAGCCCATGTTCCCTGTAAAATAGTTATCTCCAAGTTATAATGCCCTGTTCAATGTAATTTCAGTTTGTTCAATGTAAACCGCACTGATGCAGAATAGTGCGGTATATAAGAGAATGTAAATAAATAAATAAATAAATAAATAAATGCCCATTAAAGTTTAACAATTCCTTTCTGCTGCATTCCTTTTACTAGATTGCAAAATTAAAGCCATGGGCTAAATTAACTGGTGAGGGAACTCATTACCTGCCTCTCTCGGGAACAATGCAAGACTGAACAGGAAATGTGAACAGAGCTCTCATAGCAGTAGTAAAATCTGATTATTCCACTCTATCCTGAGAAGGAGCATGCTAGATGATGGCTGAAACCTGCCAGTGATTCATTGAATCTACTATTTATCAATAACAACGTTATTTCAAAAATGTATGTATATTGATGTAATGTAGACAGAGCTTATAAGTGGCCATTAGACAGAGGAAAACTGTGCTCTGGAGGATTTTTTGGTTTTAATTTGGTTTATATTCTGTTTAGCAACATGGTTTCATTGGCTACACATAGCAAATGGGGGAAAGAGTTACTGTCCATTGTTGGTAATTATGTCTTACTTTATTCCTAACCATTTGCAGGTTGCAAGGGAATCTTTGTTGACTGCTTTATTACATATCATCTTCTTCCTTCTGTAATACTGTTTTCATTCTTGTTTTTTTTTCTGCTTATGCACTCAGAGCCTGGATATGATAGATGATGAGGTGAGATAATTAAGAGCCCTCTTCTCTGGGCCGTATGACATTGTGACCCAGTGCTGTCTTGCTTACCCCGTTGTTCATTTCCTCTCTACAGCTCAGTACCCTTCCCTAGCAAAATGCACAGTGACATCCCATTAGCAAGCATTGTGCAAACTGTGATATCATGAAGATTATTAATGAAAGGATGAATTGATGATTTGCACATTTTCACGAATTTCAGAAAGCCAAAGCTCTCACCATGGGAGGTGTATAAAAACATTTGTAACAAAAGTGTGAAACTTGCCGTGACACACCATCAACAACTGCATTCTGTCCCTGTCCCATGCAGTCTCTGCCCCGACCCAAGTTACCAGGGTAGCGCGGGCTTTCTGATGTGGGCCCGTGCTACATTTTAGCGCCACACCCAAACTGTGCCCTATACCCTTCGCTCCCAGGTAACGCAGTTTAGTAAACATGCCCCTTTATGAATAAAGTAACAAAGAACAAAATTAATCTATTCTGCTGACCAAAGGGTACAGAATTCTCTAGTATTATTTTCAGCTCAAAACTTCTCCCATGAATGTCTGGGGAGAACATATTTTGCCACTGTGCTTGCAGGATAATATTAGTGAAATGAATTTTTCTTTGTTGCACATCCATAGCGTCAGAACAAATGGCATAACATCAGCACGGCAATTGTTTTTCTAGTCAGCCCCATTATTTGTACATCACAGTGTTGCAATGCAGCAATTTCCAGTTGTTTGTGGCTTGCTGTCTGGCTTGGGAATCAGACGTCTTTGTCATCATGATGGCTTGCTGCGTTTCTCACAGTAATAGCACACTTTGTATTTTCTTTATTATGCTATGTTTCAGTAGCACGCTGTGCATTGCTTGGTATTCTGATTCATCTGTGTTTCAGATGATTCATTTTGATTTCATTCAGTTTCATATTTTGCACTATGGACCTTAGATCCATAGTGACGCAGTTGACACTATATTCTGAGTCAAAATACTGTAAACAAGTATCTCCAGGAACAAGCAGGAATGAGTCTTCACACGTGGGAGACGTCGCCGACGGAGCCCGCACGGGAATGCTCCCCAGCATCCAATCAGAAAGCCTTTGGGAGCATACCCCGCGCCTGCACGGTGGCTTCCCGCTCTTCCTACTGCCTCTCCCCAGTTTTTCGTTTTCCGTGGAGCAGGCAGGACGTCCCTCCTGCCACCGCAGAAATTTTCCTTTTTTCTGTAGTCGCGGCTTTCCCACCGACGGTGGCACCTCCGTGCCCCCCTTTTCTTTCTTTCTTTTAATTATTTTTCATTTAATTTTCGTCGCCCCCTCCGGGCGCTGAGGACCGGGGCATGGAGCCTTCTTCCCCCCAGCCTCACTGCGGGGACTTAATTTTCCACGTGGACTCCAATGCCTGGTGCCTCTCCTGTGTGGGGCCTGACCCCTTTTTCCCGGATTCCCCGGGCTACAGTGTCGGAAGAAGACCCTCCCTCTTTCGGGTATCCCTCGACGACGTCTTCGCGCCCAAGGCGCGGTCGTCGGGTTGTTCTTCTCTCCAGGATCAGGTAACCACACAACAGTCTGTTAAGACTAGCTGAGTCTTGAGGGGCAAGTCTCATGCGCGGCATGGCGACGGCTCCGGCCAACCCCTCAAGTCCTCCTTGGCTGATATACCCCGGCGGGAGTCCTCGGGCTCCAAAGCATTTACAGGGTTTCGGGATGTTCCTGAGGTTCGCTCCTCACAGAACATTCCCGAGCCATGCCCGAGGGAGGTACCCGCTTCGAGCGGTGCCGATTCCCTGGCATCGGCGTCGAGTGTTCCACTCGTCGCCAGGGATCGTCAGCCAGTGTCCTCGGCGCCTTCGGGGCCGATCGACTCGACCGGGTCTGACCTCCCTACATCCAAGCCATGCTTGGGCGTGGTAGCCGCTCCGGGCGGTACTGAGCCCCCGGCATCGGCGTCGGTGTCGAGCGCTCCGCTCCTCACCGAGGATCGTCGGCTGCTGTCCTCGGCGCCTCCGGGGCCGATCGACTCGGTCCAGCCTGGCGTTCCTCCATCCCTGCCATGCGCGTGGGCGGTACCCGCTTCGGGCGGTACCGACCCCTCGGAGTCTGTGTCGAGCGTTCCGCTCCTCACTGGGGATTGGCGGCTGCGGTCCTCGGCGCCTCCGGGGCCGACCGACTCGCGCCGGTATGGTGTTCCTACGGAGGTGGTATCCGCTTTGGGCGGTGCCGACCCGTCGGTGTCGAATGACCCGCTCCCCACCGGGGATCGCCAGCCGCTGCCCTCAGCACCTCGGGGGCCGATCGACTCGACACTGTCTGACGGCCCTACGTTCAGGTCATGCGCGGAGGTAGTACCCGCTTCGAGCGCGCGGGCGTCGGTGGTTCTGCCCCACGCCGGGGATGGTCATCTGGCCTCCCTCCCCTCGGGGCAGCTCGCTTCGACCCACGCCGGGTCGCCGGTATCCCAGCCCTGCGCAAGGGTGGTGCCGGGTTCGAGCGGCGCAGCTCCGCCGGCGACGGCAGGGGCGTCGAGCATGAGGGACTGCCATCGACCTTCCCCAGGGACCTCGGGGTATGTCGGCCAGCGCACGGGCGACTCCCCGGCATCGATGCGGCCGTCGAGGGCCCCGCCCTTTCCTAGAGAAGGGGCCTCGGGGTCTTCGACCGCTTTGACCCAATCTGGATCTGCGCCGCCCCGCAACGGTACCCCGACGTCAGCGCAGGGGCTTTGCACTCCCCCCCCCCCCCGCAGGGACTCGTCGTTGGGTGACCGGGGTCCCCTCGGGGACGGGCCGTATGCCCCGGAAGGATTTCTCTCCGGGTCGGACGGGTTCGAGAGGGAGCCCGGCTTCGGGCAGTGCCCGCCGATCGACATCGGCGCCGGCATCAGATGACCCCCTTTCCACCGAGCTCCGCCCTCGGGGACCCATGATGCTCGCGGCACCGATCGGCGCGGTTCCGATCCGCGCTCCGGGATCTCCACCACCGGCGCGGTCGCCCCCGCCGGGGCCCTCTAGAAGGGAGTCGATCTCCTCGCTCGGTTCGATGCCCAGCCTGGAGTCGGTATCCAGCCTTGAAAGCCTGGACACTACACATCTCGGGATCGGTCCCTGTCCCCTCCCGCGACGCAGAGCGGAGACCGCTGGCCCCTGCCCTCCGGCGGCCGCGAAACCGCTTCGATCGCCGGGAGCAGCGCCACCCCTGGGTTCGGGGCTGAGGCCGATTCCTGCGGCGCCGTCGGTGCCATCGACCCCTTTGATGCCTAGCTTGGAATCAATCCCAGGAGCCGACGACGCCATGGGGACTGCCCCGATCCGGGTCGGTTGGTCCCCTCCTCTGCCCAGCTGGCATCGGCCCGAGCGGCCTCTGTGTGCCCTGGCAGCCTCCCTCGCCATAATTCCTCCAGCAGATCCACCTTTTCAGGATTTCCTCCTTGACATGGCGGACTTGCTGGCCATCCCTACCCTGGACCCGAGCCCGGGCCTTGCGGAATAGGCAGCCGTGATGCTTCCTCTGCATCCCTCCCTGCAGGATCTCCTGCTGGGGGCTTGGCGGTCGCCTTTGAGGGTTCCGGCACCGTCGACTGCGATGCAGGCTCTGTACCGGGTGCCTCCGTCCCCGGGTTTTCGGCAGCACCAGCTTCCACATCGGTCCATTGTGGTGGAATCGGCGCTGAGGAAGGCCGGAAGCAAGGAGAAGCATGCTTCTCGCCCCCCAGGCCGCGCCTCAAGGACGCTAGATACTCTAGGACGTCAAGCCTTCCAGACGTCTATGCTGACGGCCAGAATTATTTCATATATATTTTATATGAGTCTGTCGCTCCGGGAGGTCACCGAGAGGTTGTCTCGGTTATCCCTCTTCGTATCTGCAACCAAGGCCTTTGAATATTCCCTGCTCCTTTATCACTGCAGGAATATCTCCGGGTTCCTTTCTCGTGCTTCGCTGGACTCCTTCCAGTCGGTCAGCAGAGCCTCTGCTGTTGCCATTAGAGCACGCCGTACAGCATGGTTGCAGGCGTCCGAGTTGTGTAGATGGGCACAGCACAACCTGGGTAATTCTCCCTGCGACGGAGATCACCTCTTCAATAGCGAAGCCTTGCGTCAGGTCTCACAGTGCTTCGCTAACCTTCCCAGAGTTAGCAGCCAGCCTAGGGCCCGGCCCCCCGGCGGTGGTAAACGCCTCTCCAGACCCCCCCTTCCCTAGGAAGAGGAAATATCAGCCCTCCGCCCACCCTCCAGGCGCGCCCAAGCAAGGGACCTCTCACCCCGGGTTGATGCCCCCGGGCCCGCGCCAGGACTCTCATACTAAGCATTTTTAGGCTCAGGCGGGCGGCTGCCTGCACTTAACCCTCTTATCGGAAGTTTAAAAATTGAGCTCTACTCTGGGGCTCGTTCAGTTGACAAATGGTTCGGAGGCTTATCTAGGGGTTCAGGTATTCTCCTTCCGTTGGAAGGGAGACCACCTCTATTCCGTGATAGCTATGGCCCACGGCCAACTTAATTACCCTTCGGTACGTCTCCGAACCCTTCTCAGCCAGTATCCCCCTGCTGATTGCTTCCGTACCGGAATTCCCCTCCAGCCGCTATAGTCCCCCAATGCTTGCCAGGACTATACCCTCCTGTCCCCCGTCTGTGCGGGGGGCGAGTTTTCTGCGTGCAGGTCCTGGGGACACATATAGGGCCTCCAGCCCCTGTGGCGTTCTACCGGACTGATGCTATCCTCCGTCCCCCACGCTACCGCGCTGTTGGTTCGCCGATCTGCCCTTGTACTCCGGAATAGATCCCTCTACTGACGGATCTTGCTGCCACCTTCCCAGGTGGACGTTCTGTGGATCAATGGCAGATCCGCCTTACCAGGGTGATGCTCAGGGAGGTAGGCCCCTCGGCATACCTGCGTTAGTACCGGAGTGGGCGCCCTCATGCCCACCGGCTTAGATATACTAGATATCATCTGCGCGATAGGCGCATATTGGGGGGATGCCCGCAGTACCTGTGTTCTACCGCCTAATTTCCCTATGGCCAGTACTCACGCCCCCCCCCCCGAGGTCCGGCCAGTACACCTGCCTATTCCTCGATCGGGCCGCAGACTGGTGGTACTCTACCACTGTGAAGTCTACAGCTCCCTTTTCAGTTAGGTCCTCCTCCCGGGGGTTCGGACCCTTGTCTCCCTATCTCTCGCTAGGGTAGCCTGTGTACTCCTTCTGCTCCGGGGTACACCCCTACTCTTCTCCGGAATGGGCTCTCTGGTTCGGCCAGTCTTCTACTGTTAGTCCTCTGAGTTCTGGACTCTACTCCTAAGGGAGTGCTCAGCTTTGCACTAAGCCTCCTGGAAGACCTGCCGTCCTTCTCCTGACCCAGCTGACGCCTGGATCTCCTAGCCTTCCGGATTTGGAACTTCCTCCTCGTTGTGGCAAAGTTTCCTTGACGACTTCGCTACTGCGTCTACGGTGCCTTCATCACAGGTCTGCTTCCGGCAACCCGGTAGGTAAGCTCTACAGGGTTCCACACCATTAATTCATTAAAACTTAATGGCCGGTAAGCTCTATATGGTAATAGGTCATTTACTCATTAAATGCTTACTGATACTATTTATGCATCCCTCTGACTACTCTTCTGTAGCCTGGGTTTTTTTTTGCTGTATCTTAATGATACCTGTTCTGCACTCTAAAGACTTCCCTCTGTAGTCTTTAGATTCGCTGTTCCGCTATTCAACTCCTGCCCTCCATCCCTCAGGGGATGCCGAGGATTCAGGCTGGGCAAATGCCATCCCGTCCTGGGCTGCGCTTATGGGATCTCCCCGGGCATCCTTAGCTAGGGAGTCCCCACGTGTGAAGACTCATTCCTGCTTGTTCCTGGAGATAGCACAGTTACTTACCTGTAACAGGTGATCTCCGGAACAGCAGGAATTAGTCTTCACAACCCGCCCACCTCCCCTAGGAGTTGTATCTCTTTTTTCTCTATTCCTTCCTCTCCTCTCCTTCTGGCTCAGCTATGAAACTCAACTGGGGAGAGGCAGTAGGAAGGGCGGGAAGCCACCGCGCAGGCGCGGGGTATGCTCCCAAAGGCTTTCTGATTGGATGCTGGGGAGCATTCCCGTGCGGGCTCCGTTGGCGACGTCTCCCACGTGTGAAGACTAATTCCTGCTGTTCCGGAGATCACCTGTTACAGGTAAGTAACTGTGCTTTATTGAAAAATCAAAAACTTTTGAATATACAGAACTACAGCACTGTTTAGGAGATAATTTAATGCTCTTTGATCTTATCATCAGTACAGTTTCTATAAGGGAAATATGTAAGAGGAGGTTATGGAGGGCATTTGCGAAACATCTACAAATGTAAATAGCTAATACAGAAAGCGGCTGTCACGTGTCATTTAATTTAATTTAATACGCTACAGCATTCAAAGTGGTGTACAACATCATTGAAAACATACACAAATAACAGTACTGTAGATGGCCGAAGCACTGAGATTTGAAGGGGGTATGTCGTAGGCTTGCTATAGGAGGCTCAGATATCACGGGGCCATTTAATTAAAGCCTGCTAGATGGTTAACCTGCATTTCAGTGTGCACTCGCTGTCCATGGTGACACCAAACTTGTAAGCATGATAGCGAGTGATCGCATTAATTGACCATTGCGCATTGGGGTGGGTTAGGGGTGGAGTGTGGGCATTGGCTGCATTGTAGATAGCACGAGTGTCAGCATATGCGTAGCATCAATTTGGCAATTAGTGCAGGTGCACACTTAATTATTCCTTTATGTGCACACACATTAACTGCGTCACACATTAGTATATGCATCCATGTGTTAACGCCTGGGAAAATGCTGTTCACAACCCATCTGTTACTTAACATGCCTTATAAGCATGCGTTAAGTGTATAGCCGTAACAGGATTTCATAAAAGGGCCGCTATATGTGTATATCCCTTTTATAGTGGGAATGCATATATATGCCAATTAATTTCTCTGTCAGTTTTTGTACATGCTCTGAAGCAAGTGAAACATTTTGCATAAGTTTTTATAAACGTGTTCGTTTTGGCCAGGACTTAATATTAATGGTGTTAATGCCATTAATTCCCTGTGTATTATTCTTGCCTTCAAAGTTAAAAAACAAAAAAAAAAAACCTTTTGTGGCTTCTGTTGATAATTAGCAGCACTTAATGTACATTTTTTTAAAATCAGTCTACTATTAGGTTGTGAAATCGCTGCTTCCACATATGAGTGCCAGTAATTCCATTTGGAAACAGCCGAGTGGTGCTGCTCTTTTTTCTACGTAGACTTTTGCAAAATTGCCGCTCCTGCTATCTGTGCAGGCAAAAACAGCAATCTTTTGAAAAATACTGAGGAAATGTGAACATCCCGTTTCCTATATTTAGCCCCAGTACAAAATGGAGTATCATATGTAGGAAATTATCATGCAATACTGACATGGATTATAAGCCACAGCAAAACATTTGATAGAAGAGACACATCCATAGCACTAAGTCTCTACTGCCCGGAAATGCCCATCATGGCAAGTTAGTTTGTCAGTTCTGAGACTCCTGTAACTCAGTTTTTTGCTTTTGTAAAAATGAAAAAAGAAAACATTTCTACCCTGAAACAACCACTTTATACAAACACACACACCTGGCCCTGCTGAAACTGGTTTATTTCTGTTTTTCTGGCTGTTCTCTTCATGTAGTTATTCACAGAGCTTCTGATTCTAAGATTCTGTTTTAAATTGTAAACTTTGGTGTTTATTTTAAGCCAATTAGGGACTTTGGGAGGACAGTAAAATTCTGTGTAAATCAATGTTTTTGCATCACAATATGAAATTTTAGACATATTTTTAGGTGGGTTCCTTTTTTTCCACAACCCTATTAAAAATTGGTGTACTTTCTCTCAGTCCCCCTCTTTATCTCCAGCAGACACACTCCCCACCCAGTATCTCTCTCCTCTCTTATTCCTCCCACCCTCACCACACCCAGTCTCTCATTCTAACCCTCCCACCCTATCCTTAGCAATTTCTCTTTCACCCCCCCCCCATCTCAGCAGTCTATCTCTGTCTCCCATTCATCATCATGCAGTATTAATACTGAGAGAGTGTGAGTGAAGCAAGGGCATATACAGAAAAACATGCTGGCACAGAGAGAAACAAACATGTTCCAATACGTTTAAAATGTTTTATTCATTCAGTTACTCCTCCTTCGTTCATGGAAGAGGAATTTTTCAGTGGGGGCTTCCTCCTTTGAAGCGCAGCCATGGCTTCATCCCGCTCTCTGGTTGCAGTTGCCATTTCTTCATGTTCAGCGCAGTCGAGCCTTCTTTCTGCTCTGTGTGGTGTGGTGGCAGCTGCCTCAAGTTCACTGTAGCTGCGGCTGTCTCGTCACAAGACCTGGAGAGGGAAGGAGGCCACTCCCACTCAGATGACATCCTCCATTCACAATGATAGGAGCCGGAGAATGTCATCCGCGTGTGGCAAAGTAGGGCAGTTTTGGGGCGTTATTGCTTATAACCGGTAGACTCAGTTTCCCCACTGGGAGTGTTTTATTAGGTTTTACAGTTATAGGATCAGAAGCTCTAATTATGCAGTTTTAAGTTTGAGAAAAAATTACATAGAAAATGTTAAAGTTGGTAAAACACATGGAAGACAATACAAATACTGTATACGCTGTTATCTGCTTAAGGGTATGTGACGTTATTAGCATTGGGGTAATAGGCGGCTCACCTTTAAAACCTCCTGTGTCGGCAAAAGTTCTTAATGTATGCATGTTTTGGGTCTCATTCCAGTATTTACCCAGTATGTAGATACACTGTCCTGTTATTCCCTTTTCCTAATATTATGGACAGTGAAATAGAGCAAGAATGAAGTGTGAGGATCACAAATCCTTTGGCTTTGCTATGAAGTTACATACTGTTGCACATGTGTTTCTGTATAATTTGTGGTGTTAATCTATGTAGACTGCTGCCTAGGCTTCTCATGTTAATAATACTACAGAGCATTCTTGTCACAGATCCTAGATGATGGACAGTCGCCCAGACACAGTCAGTGGCAGAATCGTTCTGTTCAGGAGTGGAGTACACAGCAAGTATCCCACTGGCTAATGGGGCTGAACCTGGAACAATATGTGCCTGAATTCATTGCCCAAAGTATTAATGGTGAGCAGCTTCTTCAGTTGGACGGAAGTAGACTGAAGGTAAAGAACTTAATGTTGTTTCTGAACTGTAGTGGCAGACAAGGCTCAGTTGGCCGATCCAGTCTACCTAGGCTTCTTCCAAGACCCATTTACTAAATACAACATCCAGGCCCCCTCCCATGTCAAATCCCACTAGAGGACAACAACGTTGGGCCAGAAGGACTGGGGTTTCTAGTCCCACAGGTGCTCCTTGTGGTCTTGGACAAGCCACTTAACCCTCCATTACCCATGTTCCCTGTAAAATAGTTATCTCCAAGTTATAATGCCCTGTTCAATGTAATTTCAGTTTGTTCTATGTAAACCGCCTTGATATCATGAAAGGCGGTATATAAGAAATGTTAAATAAATAATACTCGAGACAGCTACAAAAACTAGAGTTGTGTGAATGATCCGACTAGTCCATTTTCTTAGAAGTGGGGGTTATAACGGTGACCATTCTACGCAGATTACCTCAGCCTTCCTGGAAGCCTTTTCTACACACTGAATTCTGGCACCTATCTTTAGACCTCTAAGGCTTCATAAAACTGAAATAACACAAGCCCCTTCCCTCATTTTTCTATCAGTTATCCCACCATCTGATATTATCACTGATCTCTGTCTATCCCATGTATGTCTAAATTCTGCTGTTAGGCTGTTTGTGGCATCTGCTACCTAGGGCTAGCCCAACAATCAGGCAAGACTAAGGTAGTTGCCTAGGACAGCGCTTTTTGAGGGGCAGCAAAGAACAGCAACAGTCCCAGCCAAACAATAGATCCTGACAGCCAGACTTGAGGAGCACAGGGAGCGTGGACACATACATACATACAAAGAGTATGTCATCCAATTGTGCATTTTTAGAGGATTCTAGTGGGAAGGGTAATGAATTGGAGGGGCGGGAGGATATGAGGCTGAACGTTCACTTAGGGTCCCTGATATCTTTACATCAGCTGAGCTGCCCCCCTCTCAGTAAAGTATTTTATTATGGTTCTTCTGAACTTTCCTATTTTGTAGCCTCAGATTAGAACCTTTATCATTGAATTTCCTTTTTAAAAGGGAAATTTCACCTTTTCCTACTTTATTAAAGCCTGCTGCATATCCTTCACCAAGTGTATAGTTTGGACCGCAACTTTGCTAACTAGGCTGCTGCTAGAAGCTAGCAGCAGTACATTAAAGCGTAGGTAGCTATCCTAAGCATTCTGCCCCATGCTGAAGCTTTTTCCCCTTACAGGCCAGCATTAAACACAACTGAGTACCCAGTCCCACATGGGACAGCCTTTTATGGATTGTGTGACTAATGCCCTGACAGGTGTGCATGTAGTAGGGGAGGCCTGGGTCCTAGTCACCATTTGTGCCTGGCAGGCATGCGTCCTGGTTTTCCCCCTTCCTGATGTAGGATTGCTGCACTTGCAGCCTGACGCTCTTGAATCCTCACCACCCGTCTTCACCTGTGTTCAGAGGTCGTGACTCACACAGCGTGGCTGCTGGGAAATACATCAGATCTCCAGGAACAAGCAGGAATGAGTCTTCACATATGGGGTTCGTCGGCGCCGACGGAGCCCGCACGGGAATGCTCCCCAGCATCCAATCAGAAGGCTTTTGGGAGCATCCCTCGCACCTGCGCGGTAGCTTCCCGCCCTTCCCACTACCTCTCCCCAGTTTTCGTTTTTCCGCGGAGCCGACAGGATGTACCTCCTGTCACCGCAGAAACTTTTCTTCTTTTCTTGTTTCCTGTGGTCGCGGTTTTTTTCCCGCTGACTCTGGCACCGCTGGTGCCCTCTTTTTCCTTATTTTTTTGTTTTCCTTTATTTTCCTTCGAGGAGCATCCTCCTCGTGTTATTCTGAGGCCTACCGGGCTTTCCAGCATGGAGCCTTCTTCCCCTAAGAAGTGCCCCCACTGTGGAGACGTTGTCTTCTTCTTCGACTCCAACGCCTGGTGTCTCACCTGTTTGGGCCCTGACCCCTTCTCCCCCAGTTCCCCGGGCTTCAGCGTCGGGAGAAGACCCTCCCTGTTTCGAGTGTCCCTCGATGACGTCTTTCCCTCTGAGGTGCGGTCGTCGGCTTTCTCTCCTCGCCAGGATCAGGTAACCCAACAACAGTCTGTTAAGACTAACCGAGCCTTGAGGGGTGAGTCTCATGCGCTGCATGACGACGGCTCCGGCCTTCCTCTCCAGTCCCTTACACCCCGGAGGGAGTCTTCGGGCTCCAGAGCCTCCACAGGGTTTCGGGTTGTTCCTGAGGTTCGCTCCTCACAGAACATTCCCGAGCCATGCCCGAGGGTGGCACCCGCTTCGAGCAGTGCAGATCCCTCAGCATCAGCGCCGACGTCGAGTGTTCCACTCTTCGCCAGGGACTGTCAGCTGGTGTCCTCGGTGCCTTCGGGGCTGATCGACTCGACCCAGTCTGGCTGTACGGCATCCCGGCCCTGCGCAGGGGCGGTACCCGCTTTCGGCGGTGCCGATTCCCCGGCATTGGCGTCGGTGTCGAGTGTTCCACTCTTCACCGGGGATCGTCGGACCAACCTGACCCGGTATGGCGTGCCCACACCCCTGCCATGCGCAGAGGTGGTGACCGCTTCGAGCGGGACCAAGTCCTCGGCATCGGCGTCAGAGTCGGTGGCCCCACTCCCCGCCGGGGATCGGCACCGGGTGCCCTCGGTTCCGTCAGGGCCGATCGACTCGTCCCCGGCTTCCGCGGGGGCGGTACTGGCCTTGAGCGGCTCCGCCCCTCCGGCGGCGGTCTCGGGAACAAGGGCCCCGTTCTTCACCAGGGGTCGCCACCGGGCTCCACCTGCTGAGCCGATCGATCTATCCCGGTCGGGTGGATCGGCACCCCCATCTTGCACGGGGCCGGGGCCTTCCCCGGACGCCACCGACCTCCCGGCATCTACGCGGGCGTCGAGTGCTCCACTCGTCACTAAAGTTTGCCCGCGGGACCCGGGACCTTCGGTCGAGTCGACCCAAAGAAGTGCCGCGGCTGCGGAGCCGGGGCTGGCGTCTCGCTCCCCGCCGGGGCTCGTCGGCGGGTTACATGGGTACCCTCGAGGCCGCGTAGTACGCCCCATAAGGGTTTCCCGCTCAATAAAACAGGCGCGGGCAGAACCCCGGCACCTAGAAGGGCCTCTCTCCCGACGTCGGAGCCGACTTCGGGTGTTTCCCTCTTCGCCGAGTTTCTGCCTGGGAAGCCCTCGTTGCCCTCGGCACCGATCGTCGCGACCCCGACTCCATTCGCGGGAGTGGCAGCACCGGCGCAGCCGCTGACACCGGGGCCCCCTAAGGAGGCGTCGCTCGGTTCGATGCCCAGCCTCGAATCGATCTCCAGTCTGGAAAGCGTGGCTCCGACGCATTTCGGATCCGACCCCGGTCTCTTCCGATGGCGCAGTGCTGCGCTCGCCTGCTCTCCAGCTGCCTCGGCACCACTCCAGCCACCCTTGCAGATTGCTCCGGAGGCAGCCCCGCCCTCAGAGTTGGGGCCGAGGCCGAGTCCTGCGGGCCTGTCGGGGACGTCGCTCCCTTCGATGCCCCGCTTGGAGTCAATCCCTGGCTCTGACGATGCAGTACCGACTGCCTCGAATTGGGACTGTCAGTACCCTCCTCTGTTTAGAGCGATTCCTCCCGTGCACCAGCACGGTGGGTCCCCTGATGTTCAAGCGGGCCCCTCCACCTCGGCCTCCCCCGGGATAGCCCCTCTGGGAGAGCTGTCTTTCCAGGACTTCCTCCTTGACATGGCGGACTTGCTCGCCATTCCTATCCCGGGCCCTTTGCTAAGTCCGGGTCCTGCGGAACAGGCAGCCGTAATGCTTCCTCTACATCCCTCCCTGCGGGATCTCCTGCTCGGGATTTGGTGCTCGCCCTTACAGGTACCGGCGCCGCCTACAGCCATGCATGCCCGGTATCGGGTGCCCCCCTCTCCGTGTTTCCAGACGCACCAGCTTCCCCATCATTCCATTGTGGTGGAATCGGCCCTGAGGAAGGTCGGAAGCAAGAAGAAGCACTCTTTCTGCCCCCCGAATCGTGCGTCTAAAGCTCTGGACAACTTTGGGCGGCGAACCTTCCAAACGTCCATGTTGGCTTCCAGGATTCTCTCATATATTTTCTATATGAGCCTGGCGCTTTGGGAGGTCACCGAGAGGTTATCACTTTTGTCTCCCTTTGTGTCGGCCCCTCGGGCCCCTGACTATTCTTTGCTTCTTTACCTTTGCAGGAATATCTCTTGGTTTCTTTCTCGGGCTGCCGTGGACTCTTTTGAGTCAGTTAGCAGGTCCTCTGCTGTCGCCATAGGGGCGCGTCGTACAGCCTGGTTGCAGGCTTCCGACTTGTGCAGCTGGGCACAACATAATCTGGGTAATTCCCCGTGCACCGGGGAGAACCTCTTCAATGGCGAGGCTTTGCGTCATGTTGCTCAGTGCTCCGCCGACCTGTTTGGCACTGGCCGCCCGCGGCCCTCCCCCTCTCCCGGGGGTAGGAAATGTCCTTCCTGACCCTCCTTTCCGAAGAAGAGGAAGTTTCATCCCTCTGCCCACCTGCCGGGTGCGCCCATGCCAGGGACGTCTCACACCGGTCGGCAGTGCCAGGGCTCGCGCCAGGCTGCCCATGCCAAGCAGCCTTAGGCTCCAGTATGTGGCAGTTTGCGCTTAACTCCTCTTACCAGAAGTTACTGTCCAGTTCTACACTGGGGTTCTTTTCAGTGTGACAAGCGGTTCGGCTGCTTGATTGGAGGTATGGAGCCCCCTCCCCCGGGGGGGGGACCCTTCCCACACTTGGTTAGCCTGGCTCCTCAGGGCCATGCTAGTCTTCTTCGGACTTACCCTCGGGTACATCCCTCGGATTCCCCTCTGCCTGGTTCCCCCGGATTGAGGGGATCGCGCACCGAATCTCCTTCTCCCAGTGTAGGCCTTGGCCGCTACTCTCCGAGCATGGCCCGAACCAATCCTCGACAGGGCCGGACCACCCCCCTCCCGGTCTGTGTCTCCGCTCTCGCAGAGAAACCCCTGGGTCTGTCAGGTTACGGTGGACAGGAGTCCCACTGACCCATGTCGATCCCCGGCTCCGCTCCCTGCACTCTTCGGAGCGGCGGAGGGCATTGGCCCTACCCCCGAGGGTTTTTTTTATATAGGCCGGAGATGACCCCCACGGTCACGCCGTGGCTATAGGGTTTTCTATCCTCCTGCCTTCCCTGTGGTGCGGAGGACACGTTTTTTTGCGTGGCTGTCAGGTGGACGCCTCAGGGGCCTACGTACTCCTGATGTGCTCCTCCCCAACTGATCTGGCGGTCACGCAACCATACTGCTACTCTCGCCGATCTGCCCTACACCACGCACATCGGCCCATCACTTTGGATGGCCCTTCCCCCCGCCACCTTCCAGGTGGGCGCCCTCCTGTGGATCAAGGGCCGGTCTGAGTTGGCAGTATTGTTCTCACGTGTGCATACCGGTTTAGTAACCTGGGTGGGCGCTCCCGGGCCCACCTATAGCTCGATATACATCTATACCTGTTATTGGATATATATCGGTACAGGTGGGCGCTTTTGGGAAATGTTATAGCGCCCTGTGTCTTACCGACTATCTCCAAATTGTCGGTACTGACGTTTTGTTATTTCTTACGGGGTCCGGCCGGCCCGCTTGCCTGCGTTCTGCGGCTTGGGTGCTCGGACCGGTTATGCTTAAACTTGCTGTGAAGTCAACAGCCCCTTGGTTTACGCCTCCTTGTCTGGAGGTTTTCGAACCCAATGTCTTCCTATCCCTTACCAGCTAGGGTAGACAGTGTACCCCTCGGTATCCCGGGGTACACTCCTGTTCTTCTCCGGGCTGGGTTCTCCCAGATCGGTCAGTCTTCTGCTTAGTCCTCCGGATTGTGGACTCTGCTCCTACTGGAGTTCTCAGCTTCTCTTAGAGCTCCTCGTGAAGACCTGCCGTCTTTCCGGTGCCGGTTGACACCTGCATCTCCAGCCCGCCCGGACTGGGAACTTCGTCTTCTCTGCGGTGAAGTTCCCTTGAAGACTTCGCTACTGCATCTACAGTCCCCTTCGCAGCTCTGCCTTCTACAATCCAGTAGGTAAGCTCTAGATTGTGCTAGATCATTAACGGTTTAATGATATTTGACGTGGTTTTGAAGACTCCCATGTAGTCTTCGGTTGCTGTGCCTTGGCAACTCTTCTCAACTCCTACCCTCCATCCCTCAGGGGATGCCGGGGATCCAGGTTGGGCGATGCCGCCCTGTCCAGGGGCGCGCATTCTGGGATCTCCTCTGGCACCCTCAGCTAGGGAGTCCCCATATGTGAAGACTCATTCCTGCTTGTTCCTGGAGATAGCACAGTTACTTACCTGTAACAGGTGATCTCCGGAACAGCAGGAATTAGTCTTCACAACCCACCCACCTCCCCTAGGAGTTGTAACTCTCTCTCTCTCTCTCTCTCTTCCTTCCTCTCCTCTCCTTCTGTCTCAGCTATTAAACGCAACTGGGGAGAGACAGTGGGAAGGGCGGGAAGCTACCGCGCAGGCGCGAGGGATGCTCCCAAAAGCCTTCTGATTGGATGCTGGGGAGCATTCCCGTGCGGGCTCCGTCGGCGCCGACGAACCCCATATGTGAAGACTAATTCCTGCTGTTCCGGAGATCACCTGTTACAGGTAAGTAACTGTGCTTTATCTCCCCCGTGCGTTACGTACAACCTGGAGGTTGAGTGAGTAGAATGCTTTTCTGTTGTAGTTAGTAGCTTTCCCTCATGGGGACCTGAGGGCCACATGTATTCAATTGATGAACCCCAGTACAGATGGGGAAGCGGAACTATTTTGCTGATTCTGCTGCACAGTCTGTGGGAAGGCTACATATCATGTAATGTGGATCATTAAAGCCTGAAGGAACTGTAAGATGCACTGTTAAATGGCTGACTAGCAGAGACCTGCAATGGCAGATTGCCAGTGGCTGGGAAGATGGAGGGTCATGGTGATCTTGAGGTGGAAGGACATGGGCCGGCCCATCTGTGTGGTGGAGCAGAGGAGCGGCTTTAGCTCCTGACAGAGATGATGGATGGCTACCTTGTTAAAGTGGAACCTGGTGAGACACTGTCCATCCATGAGGTCCAGGAATAATGTTCTGGATCTGTAGACCCTCTGATACAGGTACCTCCTAGTGGTTCTCCTGTGCTACCTGTGGGCCTCCTGCAGGAGGGTCCAGCATAACCAATGTGTTCATCTCATCCATGGCTTCTGCCTCCCACCACCAGCACCCAGTGTCTTCCACCACCAGCACCCACTAACTACACTACCAACACCCACAGTACTGCATCTGCACCCACACTCCACTTAGACAGGCAGCTGGGAAGCACACAGAGATTCAGAGGTTGTTGATAACAGTGGTACACACATAGGCAGGAAGCAGCGGACTAGCCGGAGGGGAGACTGATGCAGCAAGGGCCACATGGTGTGTCACAGGAGGTTAGGAATTGGCACAGCTGGGGGGGGGGGTGTGGAGAGGATTAGAGAGTAGGGTCTTGGAAAAGGGGAGGAGGACAGGTCTGAGAATGGCAGAGAATACACTACAAAGGAACAAACGGTATATGAAAATACATGCAGACGCAAGTGCTGCCCTGACCATATCCCAGAAACGCCCTGTCATGCCCCTGATGGATATGTGCAGGTTGGACGTGTCAGGTGCAGAAAGATGTCTCTTGTAGCCCTTCTAAAATTGCATTTTGCAAGTAGACGCAGCTTCAATGTTTTTCTACTGCAGCATCCATGTTCAAAACATGAATAGGCCTCCTTTAATAACCCCCATAGTCATACAGTTATCTGATTTCAGTAACATATTATAATTGTTGCAAATGTACCTGCGTCTATTTGTAAGCCTGTTCTATATCATTGTATAGAGTGTTTAGTTTTGCATAATTTTGACATTTTTGGCACATAAGTTTGAAATTGTTGGTGCATAATTCCCTGGGGTGTTCTTGATATATGAAGCTTTTGTCAGCTGTATGAATAGGCAGCTACTTATGAACAAATTCAGATCTTTTCTTGAAACTATTACTTTGACTTTTGCCTTAGGAAACTTTTTTATCATTCTTCTCATGGACTGCAATGCTTTTATCTTTGTCTCCTGCTTAGGCCCTCGGAGTTGCTTCTTCCCAAGATAGAGCAGTCATTAAAAAAAAGCTGAAGGACTTAAGGCTGTCACTGGAGAAAGCCCGCAAGGCACATGAGAAACTGGAGAAGCAAAGGGAGAAACTGAGGAAGAAAGAAAAGGAGCAACAGCAGAGGAAGGCAAAGAAAACCCAGAAATCGTCGCTGGACAGCACAGACGGCACCACCGAGTAGAAGGTGCTGTGACATTCCGCAAGTTTCGCCTTGGCTTTTCATCTCAAACTCATAGAAGCAGCTCCCAAACAGTCTGTTGACGTCATGTCATCTTTCCACAAGAGTTTCCCGCATCGCGTCTTTGCACAAAGAAATCTCCCAGGCTTTGGTTGTTGGCACGGACTTCATATCATATGCCGCAGCAGACCTTTTCCAGGAAAGAAGGAAAGCGGCAAGTGCTTGGAATGATACTTGTGAGGCAAGAAGTTTGCATTTTGCACACTCAGAGAGCAATGATCAACCTTGGCGATTCAGACGTATTTGTGTGAGAACGTCAAGCTGCCCCGATACCCCTGAGCACTAATCTTTCCACAGAAACACAGGGGCATTGTAGACTCAGCAGAGAAGATCACATCCACCAGGAGCATTTTAGTTCAAGGAGCAGAGTGTGCTTTTAATTTTGTTCTACTAAGCAGTCCCAAACTTCATTTTTATTGCTATCCTACCGAGACTATTACAGAATTTGAAAAGAAATCCTTCTTTGACTTTAATTTTTACAATTCCAGGTGTATCGTCTTGTGCTCACTGTGCCATGTAAATTTAAATTGAAACCAGACAGACAACTCTCAGTGTGTTGAGTTTTATCTGAAGGGTAACAGATCTGTCAGTGGCAATGCATACAACTGGGCAAACCGTAGAGCTGACACGCCTTTTACTGATATCACAGCTTTCTGTATCAACTGTAAAATTCCACCCTTCTCTACAGGAACAGGTTTCAACTAGGCGATCTGTATCTTGAAGAGGTTTGCTCCTGGAAAGGCAGCTGTTCATGACTTGCATCTTTTAGTACTAGTAAAGGAATAACAACAAATATTTTCAAGTCAACAGTGGGAGGAAATACAGTGAGTGAAGAAAGTGCAAAATTTCTGCACAATGACCTTGAACAAGCCAGTCACCTCCATATGCTTAATTTAATATTTCCTTCAGACACATTATGAAAGGCAGCATAGTGGAACAAATTCCGTTCCTAGGTTCAAAAGTGAAAGGTTGATCGTCTTCTTCTGAACTACAGAAAGAATTAACGAGGAGGCAAAGCCCTTGGTGATTGATTTACATCATGGAGTCTGATGGTAATTATCTTATAGCTGTCCAACAAGGCTTAATGGCTGTCACTGCAGCAGCAGCACAGGTTTAGTGCAGAAGGACTCAACATTTTTTCACCCCTTGGCTATGTGCTATTTTTCTTCAATTGCCTTTTAGTTATGGACTAATTGTGACTGAACTATAGCATCGACAGAAAAGCAGCGCCACTTATGTGTCTCCACCAGCCAATAGTGGTGCTTAGTCTACTCCACTATGAAACAGTCATCCAGAAGCAAACGGTTCAGAATCAAGAAAAATAACAATCTGCCAGTTCAAAGAAAGACACACCACTATGACAAGAGTGTGTAAAGCAGACTAGAGGAAGCCGAGAGAGGTACTACAGTGTAGTAAAGGACAACTGCAGGCAAAGCCGCTGAGGCTTGATATCTTTTAGAAATGACTTTTCTTCTGAATGATTTAGGAGACCCCCCGCCCCCCCCAAAAAAAGCCTACTTCTGGCCTTCTGCAGAGTTGACCATTGTCTTTAACATGTATATACAGCCTATCATATCTTTGAACCTTAGGGGGGGGGGGTTCCACATTGTATACAAATCCCCAAAATGAAACATGGTGGTAACCATTGAATTCCAAAGATGTACTAGTCTTTATTATTGTGCATCTCACTTCGAGAGACCAGCTACTGGGGTTCAGGACAACCCCACCCTGCTTTCTCTTGTATTGGTAGAGCACTTTATAGAAAACAAGCAACACGGCACGGCAGAAGATGCCTTCTTATTTGTTGGCCTTGTTTCAAAGATTAAAATATCAACATTTCATCACCTAACAGAACAAACAAAAAGGTGTATTTGTTGAGCAGGTTTAGAACATTGAATTTTCTGGAAGTTTTGTGTATAAACATGCATTCAGCAGTGGCAAATTTAAAGTTTACTATGTCTGTTGTCATGCAGCTGGATTGCAGAGGTTCTTGTTCAGGATACACTCCTTTATTTTTGTGCTTTTGGTGTAGAAATATTATTTCTTTGCCAGGAATGAGTGCAAGCTTTTTTGTCATCATTGTTTAGAATAGAAAATTCATTGGTTTACGGCTCTCACTATAGAGTCTCACTGCCTAGTTCTAACTTTTTTGGGGGACTTTATTTCTCCCGAGAAAAATGATTTTTTACGGTGCATCAAGCCTTTACTGCCTTGCAGATATGTGGTATGGTCCAGTGTTTCAATCTGATCTTAACGTGCACCCTCCTGAGCCGAGGCTACTTCTTATGTCTTGTGTTCCCTACATAGTAAGAAGGTGTTGAGGGAGAGAGGGCTGCGTATATCACATGACGGAACTAGGGCAGAAAGTTATGTTGGACTGTTTTGGCATTTCAAATAGGAGGGTCGTTTTTTTTCATATTTATATGTGCTATCGGTCAAAGGGGGACCAGTATTAATATCAAAAGTAAACGACTGTACATAGGTAGAGGCCACATATTGAACTGAATGATTTTTCATTGGTAAAGTAATGATTCCTAATAAACCCCTGAAGGCTCTTTTACAGACTCAGTGGTACTAGTGCTCATACATTTTATGTGGTCCCAGATTTTGAAAATAAATACGTCAAGAGCTGTGGCATTAACTGGGTCCTATGTCATAACAGTAAAAGCACTGAATATATTGTTTTCTTTAAGTTATAGTTCTATCGGTGATTATTTTCTTTGTGGATGTATATAATAGAAAAGCCTGCTCACGTTAATGTAACTGTACAATACGTACTGGTTTTCTCCCAAGGGGACTGCTGTGCCGTTGCAGGCTTTCTGTTCTGACAGACATGCAGCCAATGCTATGCTGAATCAAGTCCTCATTTCCATGTCCCAGTAGTTTCAGTACTGTAAGTCTTCACAATCTCCTCTTTAGATTGTCTCAAGATTTCAAAGTCAGCAGTGACTTCCAGAACAAATGGCATGATTGTTGCAGCTTATGGTATAACCTTAAAACGATTTGTGTGCATTTAATGCTGTGGATTTGTTTGCAGTAAGAGACTGCTACTTGAAAGCACAGGGCGCATACAGGATGCTGGTGGCTACCTTTCTTGTGTCCCGATGTGTTTTCTGTCCTCGTTGCCCTTGAAAACCTTTAATCCTGCCGCCACTGCCACGGGTCAAGGGGATCAAAATGTTTCCTGTCACCAAACTCCATGGGATTTACGCTTGCTTTTAAAAGGTTTATATAACATCAGACATACAAAGGGTTATGCCAGCCTGTACATTCATAATATATATATTTGTGTATTAAACCCTTATTCCATTAAAGAATTTCAAATCAGTTAAAGTAATTTTATATTTGCACACACGGGTAAGAATTATGCACATGCCCTTCTTTCAGTGAACTTTATGCTGGAGGTTCAAAGAAAATGTGTGCAGCTACTTCCATTACCCCGGAAAAGCTCTACACTTTGTGCCTGATATTCAAAAAAAGCTGAGGGCCCGATACTCAAAACCCTAATCCCGCAGGGGACTATCTGGATAAGGGCGCTGAGCGAGATATTACGCGGCAATATCCAGATAGTGCCACTGAATATTTCCACAGATCACCCCAGCTCTATTTGGTTCTTGCAGGGACAGCCTACGGCCAGAGTTAGCGTAGTGCCAGTGCTATCTGAATAAGTGCTGAAATGATCCCGATAGCAGGATTTTCAGCCAGCACTATCCTGGATAACGTAGGCCACATGAAAAGCAGGCCTAAGTTGCTATCTGGATAAGTGCCAGCTGGAAATTGCTGCCATCTGTTACAGGTCAGCATGTGTCTGGAGAGGTCCTCAATCTGCATATTCAGCCGTAGCCACTGTCAGGATTCTGCCGCTGAATATCTGGCCAATATTTAAGCGCCACAGCTGATTCCTATGGCACGTAAATGTCAGCCTGTTTGAAAATTGGGCCCCGAGCTTTTAAATTTAGGCTCTTAATTTAGGGCCCTATATTTGTGTCTTATTTTCAGCAATAAAAATTCATCTTAATTTAGGAGCTTAAAAGTTATGCTTTGAATTTAGGTCTGCCATTCATTTGCCTAGATTTATGAGCTTAGTACATACTGAAAATCAGTACTAAGCGCCTAACTTTTTTCCATGCCCTAAATCCACCTCTGTTGCCATTCACTTTATATGCTGCTAAATTTAGGAGCTTAGCAAAATTTTTAGTATAAATTTCAGCATTCAGCCTTTGTAAATATTCAAAGAAGCCAACTTAGGAGTATAAATCTCAATGTTAGGTGCCATAAATCCTGACTATCAGGCCCTTAATTTACATCTGCAATTATGTAAAACACTGCTTTGCCTGTCAAAATGACTTTGAAAATGACCCTCCCTGGAAGCAGCACTGAGCAGGAGCCACAGTCCAGCCAAACAGGCCACGTGATATGCGTTCACAGGAGGATATTTTTGGCTTTTTCCTTGGAAGGTTTTATGTGTGTCAGGCCTCCTGTGCACCCTCAGAGCTCTTGCACTTCCGTTCTTATCCAGTATATTTGTGGAAAAGGATTCCATGCAGGAATTGCTGTTGCCCCCATTTCACATTGTGTCATATTTTGACCTTTTATGATTTGTTCAGCAAAGCTGTGGCATATATTTTTAGTGAGTTTTATTGTTGTCTTCCCTCTCTACTCTTCTTAGTTTAGATTTTCTAATACTTGTTGCATTTTGCTTTCTTCTGCGGCGTCACCATTGCAGCTCAGCATTACGTTTTTGGCTTCAGCTCTACTGCATCGTATTTGATACTTGAACCCACTGTAGATTTTACTTTTGAAAATGCCTTCTCTCTATTTTGCGGTGATTGTTTTCCATCTTATGAAGGAGAAAGAAGTCAGTGGCTTCAAGAGGCCTGGCAAGGGTTCTCAGCACGTTTTCCTTATAGATATTCATCAAGAATGCTACTATGCTCAGTATCTGCGGATATTGCTGCAAGTGGCATGGGCCCAGTTGGACAGCTCCAAGCCCTGCCCTACTTGAACTCCAAGCTGGCCTCAAAATCTAGTTAAATGGTGCAGAGTGCTCAGAGCAGTCATATTATTGTCAAAACATATCAAAGTGCTTTGAGTATAGTCCAAGCACAGATCCTGGAGCAGGGATAAATCCCATTCCCCCTCCTTTAATAGCTCTTCCAGAGCCTCAGAGATTCAACTCCTGACTGATTGACGTGGTAAGCATCAAGTTTTGAGCAGAAAGATCAGTATTTCTTTGCATTCCATTGCTACATGACTCCAAAGATTCAAATATAGTCAATGAGTCCCATATGCGAGGTGGCCACACCTGGAGGATCTCTTTCCAGTATTTTTCCTGTACTAGAGCTATTAACTTTGTTCTGAAATAAATTAAAGCCCATAAAGAGTCCAATCTGCTTTTTGTTTCTTTTGATCCCAATGAGCTGGATCTTGAAGTGATAAAGAATAGCATTTGTAATTTGTTTATCTCTCAGCAAGTTTGGCCTTGAAAGGGCGCGTCCTATCCCTGTCAAGGTGTGACATTGCCAGTAGCCAGTTCCAAGTCTGCTTTTCTGGAGAGGTTTGTTCAGCTCTGTCCTGAAATTCATTATAGCGTCCTGAGAGGATTCTAGGTTTGGACTGGTCTTCTCAAAGCCTGTTTGTAGAGTTGACTCTAATTTGTTTCCTCTTGGGATCTACTGTTGTTGATTTCTGGGGCTTTCTGCCTGTCTTCTTATACCATACAACATGGATATAAGAAGGCTAATCATCTTTTCCTCCCTCCTATCTCCTGTGCCTAATACGAATCCACCAGACACTCTTCTTTCTTTTTCTGTGCCCCAGATCTCAATTTAGAACCATCCTATCAGAAATTTAAGGCTGCTCTCAAAACGTATCTGTTCCAAAAGACATCTGACCTCCCTCTCTACTAACCTCAGTTTATTAGTTAGGCCTGCCTCCTGTATTCTCCTCCTGCCCCATCCCCCCAGTACCATCTGCATTCCTAATTTTCTTTCTTCTTTCCTCAATTTCTTTCCCTCATGTACGAATGCTGCCGTTACTTTAAAGATGATTTTAATGGAGTTCCTTTCTGGTGTCTGTTTTATTTGGTTCATGTACACCGCTCTGCTGTTTTCAAAGGGCGGAATATCAAACTTTAATAAACTATGGCTTAACAAGCAATCAAAGGTAAAAAAAGTGTTTTCTCTTTACTAAAAACGGGTTTTATTTTATGTTCAGCATCTCTTTATGTATTGTTTTTCCTCCTTGAATGTAAAGGAAACCTTGAGCTAAAATCCATCCATATTTGTTCATGTTTTTTGCTAGAGAAAGTATAGTGGTATACCTGTAACTGCCATCTGGTAACACCAAAATTATGAGCCACACAATCCCTCATCTTCCTTGTTTGGGGCATTTTGCTATTCCTACTCCAGCAGTAGTAATTCAGCTAATTTACACTGTCCAATAAAGAGCAGCAGTTCTAGAGGTATGCGGTAATCTTCTCATGTATCCTTCTGCTAATGCTCATTGTGTATGCGACTTGACCGATCTGTGTAGGCTCTCCCTCCCTCATAGCAGCAGACCAGAAATTACAGATAAGCAAGCCAACTTTTTATGGTGCTGAGTAGGGTCCTACGAGCACTTCTGTCTTGTAATCCTGAAGTCTTTCCTCATGTATTCTTTTGAGCGTAGCTTCACCTAGAAAAAGCTTTCAAGATTGCAAACCACGCGGAAGAGGGATGCTGTTGTCGTTTCCTATAGAACACAGAAATATTGGGGCATATTTACTAAAGGGGGAGGAGTGGCCTAGTGGTTAGGACAAGGTACTTCGGGCCGGAGGGCCGGGGGTTCAAGTCCCACCTGGGGACAGCAATCTCAGGCCGGATGGACTGGGATTTCTAGTCCTATAGGCACTCCTTGTGGTCTTGGGCAAGCCACTTAACCCTCCATTGCCCATGTTCCCTGTAAGTATTAGCGTATGTGTGTCATATCCCCTCGTGTTAAATGTATCTCCCAATTGACCGCTTTGACCCGGTGAAAAGCGGAATATAAATACAGCTAAAATAAAAATAAATAAATAAATAAATAAATAAAGGTTAACGCTTATTAGCGAAGTTAACATCTACTAAGAGCCACTGCACCCATAGAAATAAAAGGGCTCTGGGCACTTAACGCATGTTAATTTCATCAACGCACATTAAAACCTCTAGTAAACATGCCCTATTGTGAACATAAGGAACAAAATGGATGCACATGTTTGATTTTATGATTATTTTATGACTTTTTTGGCCATATTAAAACTCTTTAGTGTATGTTAAACATAATATTGTTTCCAAACTGAAAGACAATGTTTGTCATGAATAATAAAAAGTAGGTGAAAGATTAATTGATGGTATTATGCTGTAAAATGTAAAAAAAGATACAACAGAATTAGAAGAGGTGATGAGAGAGGTGATCAGAATGATAAAGGGAATCGCGTGACCTCCCTGTGAGGTGAGGCTAAAGAGGTCAGGGCTCTTCAGCCTAAAGAAAAGACATTGACAGGAGATAAAATCCCAAGTGGAGCGAAACAGATAAATACAAATTAGTTGTTCACTCTTTCAGAAAGTGCAAAAATTAAGAGACAAACCATGAAATTACTAAATAGTGTATTTAAAACCAGTAGGAAGAAATATTTTTTCATTCAATGCACAATTAAGCTCTGGAATTTGTTGCCAGAGGATATGCTAAAAACAGCACATCTGGGTTCAAGAAAGGGTTGGGTAAGTTCTTAGAGCAAAGTCCATTAACGGTTATTAAGGTAGACTTGAGGGAAAACCATCGCTTATCTCTAGGAGTAAGCAGCTTGGAACCTTGCTACTTTTGGGGGCCACTTTTGGAAAAGATATACTGGGCTTAATGGAGTTTGGTCTGACAGTTTGGCAGTTTGTACTGTATGGTTTTATGGGGCATGTTTACTAAGTTGGGCTATCTGTAACTAAGTCCCATTTTTCAGCTTTCGATATTCTTATTAAATGTATTGCAGTCCCCACAATAATTCCTGGTGTTCCAAAAAGTTGCAAAGATGTTTTAATCTCAAATATCCAAGAAACTCATCTTAAACTGTAAGCATCTTGTGTTGGCACTACATGTTTGTGCTTGCTCCAAACTCTGAGACCCTTTTACCAAAGCCCATTAACCGATTTATGTGCATTTTAACACAAGGCAGCTGGCAGTCAGGAACACTAACACATGAGCATGTCTGCCTCCCCATGCTAAAACGCACGTTAATCGGTGATTGTGGGATGGGGTGGGGATTGGATGGAGTTAGCGTAGAGACTGCATTACCACTAGTGCCAGGGCTATTACTGCACATTGAGCAGCAATGTGGCTCTTAACGCAATTTTGCCTAATGACTCTGTGGGAGTCATTTAGTGAATCCAACTTGGCAGAGCACACGTTAGATTGGCCCATTACATGTTAGCTGCTGGAACCATACTGGTCACGCCCCCGAGAGCTACCGTGGAGGCTTTGCAATTAATGTGCATTTGTTGGCTTGTTAATGCAAATCCTTAGCCAGCGTAAGTAAAAGGGGCCCTAAGTCTACGATCTTGGCCTTGATTTCACCATTCAATAGGTTCATACAAGGAAAAGTGCTCATCCACAATTGATATCTTGTGTTGCTGTGATGTTCAATGTGTAAAACATTTTTCGTCTTTAAGCTCTTTCCCTCTTGGGTGGCAGTGCTAGATAGCAGATTGAAATTGTATCTAAATCTTTACCAGCATTTTCATAGAAGGGCCTTCTACCCCATAACTCCAATGGACTGTTTAATCAAACAGATGAGTTCCCAGTGTATCCAGTTGTCTCCATAAAGCAGAGAGCAAGGCCTAAAGTGAATAATTTAAATACCTACTAAAAATACTACAGTGAGCATAGTATATTTTCATTTTACCTTTCTTGCTAGTTTTTAAATTCATATTATTAAAACCTTATTGTTAAGTAGCACTTCAGTGATGAATCAGTTATTAAATACTTGAATGGGTAGTTTTCAGTTGTTGATGGGTTAAGGAGCCCTTTTAAGTGCGAGGAATCCTATAAAGCAGCTCCAACCTGTCTTATATGCCTAACTTATTACTCCGCTCCCAGGAGCCCTTCCCCCAGCCTCAATCATCCCCTTCCAATGTCCCTCACTGCCTCCTGCACCAGCTTCGATTATTCTTCCACAGTGCCTTCCCCAGCCCCCACCCCCAGACAGCCTCCATCAGCCTGTCCCCAGTTCTTCCCATGATTTATTTTCCCCATGACTCCTGATGCATTTCTCTGAAACAGCTGTTCTTTTCTGACCCTTTGGGGCCCTTTCACTAGAGGGTGCTAGAGTGTTGCAACAAACACGACAAAGTTATGGTATGTTAAGTGCAGCACTATTGCATTAACTGTCGGGGGAATGGGAAGCTTTTCCCCGGCAGTTACCCCGGCTAGGTTGGAGCTGCATTATAGGATCCCTCACACTTAAAAAGGCTCCTTAACTCATCAAAAATTGCAAACCACCCACTCAAGTATTTAATAACTGATTCATCACTGAAGTCCCTTAGTACATGCACCATTAGCATGGGTGCATTTAACAGCAGCTACTGAGGTAGCATTAGGTGATCCCACACTAATGCATTAAGAGCCTAATTGCTGCTGAACATGCTGCAATAGCCCTGGCACTAGTAGCCCACTTTCTGCTTCTACCCCGCCCGCTTATGATCCTATCGCACTGTGCCAGCTGGCAACGCATCTCCCAGTGCCAGAACACACATCAGCTAATGCCCTTTAGTAGCAGGCATTGAGTGATTTCTGCCACACAGTGCTCAAACTTCCATTTTGGTTTTTTACCTCTGTTTCAGAGCAGGAGTGATAGTTCTGTGATAAGCTTGGGGAACCCTTGGGTATCATTGCATCCATGTTGAAAATCACAAAATCTATACGGTTTTATCAAACAATTTATTAAATTCTATATTGCTAAAAAGCACCGTCAGTTTATAAATCACAGAAAATACCTGGTAATTCACCTTTTTTAAAATTGTGATCAAAATGAATTATATGACTTTGAGCCGAAGTGTCACAGTCCTCTAATGTCACTGTCATTCTCTTTCTCCACACATATCCAGCTCGTTGCTAAGACCTACCGTTTCTTTTTCTACAACATCAGCAAAATCCGCCCCTTCCTTTCTTAGCATACTACTAAAACCCTTATCCACTCTTTAGTCACCTCTCGTCTTGACTACTGCAACCTCCTCCTTGCTGGTCTCCCTCTGAGTCATCTCTTTGCCCTTCAATCCATTCAACATTCTGCTTTACGACTAATCTTCCGCCAGCCTCGCTATACCCACATTACTCCTCTTCTCAAGTCACTTCACTGGCTCCCTGTCTGCTTCCGCATCCAGTTCAAGCTTCTCCTCCTAACCTTTAAGTGCATTCACTCTGCGGCTCCTCAGTACTTTTGATCTCTTATCTCTCCTTACAACCCCTCTCGGGAACTCCGCTCTTCTAACAAACCACTTCTGTCTGTGCCCACCACTCCTACTTCTAATTCCAGACTTTGCTCCTTTCACCTTGCTGCACCTTACACCTGGAACAAGCTACCAGTATCTGTACGCCAGGCACCCTCTCTAGCCCTTTTTAAATCCAGGTTGAAATCTCACCTCTTCACTGTTGCTTTCAGATCTTGACCTCTGTGTTTGTCATGACTAGATTGTAAGTGCCGTGTTTTTGTCTTGTCTAGATTGTCAGCTCTTTGTTTGTCTTAACTAGATTGTAAGCTCTGACGAGCAGGGACTGTCTCTTACATGTCTGTACAGCGCTGCGTACAACTGGTAGCGCTATATAAATGCTCAATTGTTGTAGTAGTAATGCAACAGAGGTGATTCCTCCGTATTCTAGAAGAACCGAGCTGTCCAACATAGCTGCCCCCCTTGTCTTCTAGTTCCATGGCAGTGGAGGGGTAGCCTAATGGCTAAAGCAGTGGGCTAGAACCAGGTAAGCCACAGCTCAACTGCTCTTTGTGATCTTGGGCAAGTCACTTAACCCTCCATTACTGCAGATACAAACTTAGATTGTAAGCCCAATCAGTTTTCTAGTTTCTGCAAGCCTACAGAATACTGAGAATAACTCAGCAGGACAAGAAAATTTGGTAATGTAATACTCCTTTTTAGGGACATTTAAGAATAGCCAAATGGTTAGAATAGTGGGCTAGGACCAGGGAAGCCAGGGTCCAAATCCCACTGCTGCTATCATTGTGATTGTGGAGAGGGCTGGGGATGGTGGAGTTACGTCTTCTCTTCACTCTCTGAATATTTTGAACAAGCAAACGTTTTTCAGACAAGGAGGCTATAGAACTAGAGGGCATGAAATGAAGTTTGAAGAAGGTAAACGTAAAAGCAACATCAGGAAAAACTTTTTTCACAGAAAGGGTGCTGAATGCCTGGAAAGCCCCCTTCTCCCCCCCCCCCCCCCCCAAAGGAGGTGGTGTGAGCAAAATCAATGAAAGAATTCAAAAAGGCATGGGACAGACACAGAAGAAAACTATACTGTATATCAAGAGGATGGAATCAAAACAGATGCAAGTAACTTCATAGAGAGAGGTAACCGTCCTGCAGTGGCAGATATAACCTTAAGCAAAAGCACAGAGGGGAACAACTTGCTCAGAACCGCAGATGCAATTCTACAACGCTTGTTGCTGTGATTGCCAGACTAGATGCACCATGCTGGTCTTTATTTGCCATCGTTTCCTGTGTCACTATAAATTTGCACTCTGCCCAAGCACCATCTATGTGCATAGCCACAGTGAAATTACGCACATATTGTACTTCTAGAATAGCAACCTAAAGGCCCATTAACACACATAAGTCACTGAAAGTATGTGTTTAATGTGCATTGATAATGTGTACCTTTACATAAGTCCTTGTAAAGTTACCCCACATGGGTCTTTTTTTAGTTCAAACTAAAACCTCATAATTAGGAGTATAGATGAAACTGGATTTTGAAAAACTGAACTCCACATGGGTGAAAAAACATGCTAAGCTTATTTGGCTGCCATCTTCTCACTTTTCTGGGCCCATATTCCTTTCTCACCTGCTTTGGTTTTCAGAAGAAATTTGGGAAATGATGAGCCAACTATGCAGGAAGTACAAAGGCACACAGATGAGCCAAAAGATGAACACAAATGCCTGGGGTTTTTTATTTTATTGCTCTCTCCATACCCACCTAAACCGGAGCAAAAAGAGTAGCCTTTCCTTGCTTCAAAAACAATGGGGAACATATTTAGTCTGAAGGCTACGCTGATTCAATTCAGTATTTCCCACATTTTAACTATGGTAACATTACATACCATGGACTACCAAAGTGACAAATGGCACGACATAGAGTGGCCCGTATCATCCAAGGAGCATCAACATTTGAGCCTATTACGCCAATATTGAAACAACTGCATTGGCTCCCAATAACAAGTCGAATTAAATACAAAATCCTGCTACTACTGATATTCAAAATCACACGTACCTGATCATCCACATACCTAAACACGCTCTTACACATGACACAGAACAACAGCGACAGAAGACAACACCCACAAAGCATGCTAATGATATCAAGAGAAAACAAAAAGCAACCAATATGCCTGCAACTGCTCATTCTCTCTTTATGCTCCGGAACTATGGAATGTGCTGCCTGAAAAGACCAGAAACATATCTGAACTTATAGCATGCCGCAAGGCATTAAAATCCCATCTATTCACGGGTTGCTTTGAAGACATAATAGCATAAACCTCAATCCTCTATTGTTAAGTTTGTAATCTATCAATGTTTTGCCCTTCCTCTTCCCAGTTGAGGAACATGAATAACTTTTACATCCTGTGCTAGTATGTTTTTAGTTCTTTGTTTCATGCAAAACTGTTAATGTTTCTTGTAAACCGCTTTGATCTGGAGAAATATGGTATAGAAAAATAGCCAAATAGCCTATTTTTTTATTTAGTTAGTTTAGTACCTAGCTGCCTCTTTTAAATCCAGCTATTCATCATCAGAACTTATCCGGTTCGAGTGCTGAACTTATCCGGTTCAGCGCACTGCAGTCTCACTATCGAATTAATGGTGATATGCAGATGCTTAACTGGATAGTGAACACCGGTTAAAATTAGTTACAGCTGTTTAATTGATCTAACTAAACTGGTTAGCGACTGGGGGGGTGGAGCCTGGCTTTTGGTCAAGATGGACGTGTAAGAGCAGTGCTCCGGAGGGCAACAGGCAAGAATCATGACTTCTGCAGTCTTTAATCATATAGTTCCTACCTACTTGATATCATTCGATCCCGGATATGTCAGGCCCCAAACAGATGCGGCTGGATTGCCAGGTATCTCAGGGCGCCAGCGCAAAGAGAACCAAAACGGAACCTCTCTCTCCTCACAAGATGGCGGTCATCCGAGATTGTCCTGAGACCGTGCAGGAACTCCTGACTGAGATTCGGGCAGTCAAAGACTTGGTCAAATCTAATGGAGAGTAGCTATGTGCAATGCAGGAAGATATCAACGCCTTGAGAACTTCTTTGGATTGAATTACGGCTCTTTTGGAGAAGGTAGAGAACATGGTGGCATCGCATGGGGAGAGGCTTAAGGCCGTTGAGAAGCAGGTTAAGCTGATTCAATCACTGCAAAAAGAAGTGGAAGATGGTAACAATCGCTCTTGGAGGAACAACATAAGAATATTGGGAGTTCCTGAGGGAACAGAGGGCCCTGATATGGTATCCTTTCTGCAGGCCATGATTCCGGGTGTGTTAAAGTTGCAGTTTACCATGCCATTTGAGATTGAGCGTGCCCATTGAGTGCCTACTCAGTCTGTGGCCACAGGCAAGTGTCCACGCCCAATTATCTTGAAAGTCTTGCGTTTTTTTTACAAGTATCGCAAATAATGGGAGCAGCCAGAACACTTTCAACTTTGAAATATCAGAGACACAAACTCCTTTTTTCCCAGACTTCGCGAAGGTGACGGTGGATCAGAGAAAGAGTTTTCTGGCGCTGCGTCCACGCTTGTTACAACTGCAGGCCTGGTTTGGGCTGCTCTATCCTGCCCGCTTGAGAGTCACACTGCACAACCAGACCAGGATTTTTGATGATCCAGGGGAGTTGTATGCATTTTTGGAAGACAAGGAGTTAGCGGTGATGCGGTGAAATCTACCTTGCAGTTCTTATTTGCTAAAGTTCTATGGTGCTTGCTATCATGGGCGTTTGACTGGTCTGAAGTCGTGTAGTGGAGAATTATCCATGCAGAAGTGACATTTAATCATCCAGTATTGTTATACACTGGGACATTCAATCTGTCTCTTTTGAAGGAGCTCCAGGATAACTATCCTGGTTAAGATGTTTCTCCTGTTTCTCTCTTTCTTCTTTTGTGTTCTATGTTGTCTGTGATGTCTAAAGCGGTTGAGAGAGTAATGGGGCTTGGAAGAGCAGGATGGCCCTTATTAACTAGGTTGGGGGTCTTCTAGATCATGCACTGATTTGATGGGGGCTGCCCTGCCATGTTGCTCTGGTGTCTTGGGTTTGTTTACATTGTCTCTATTATTGTTATGGGTGGTAGGCAAGATGGGATATTTTAAGTGACAAAGAAGCGGGAATTACTAGATCATTTTGTCCTCCATGTCTGTCTTGTCCTGGTGGGCTCACCCGCTAAGTTGTGTGTGTTTTATACCCCCTCCCACCCCCACCCCCACCCCCCCAGGTTTGGTGGTTTTGGTGTTTTGTTTTTCAGAATTATGTGTTCTTACTGTGAGCGATCAGGTGCAGGGGCTAGGGCTAAACTGTAGCTCTTTTTTGGGGTTTTCTTTTCTGGGCTATAAGTGTAGCTACCACTCTGAGGGCATTTAAGGAGTTGTTCTGCAATGTAAAACTATATGTGACAAGTTGGTATGTTTTTGCAATATTTGACTGGCAATCTGTGCTATATTGTCAGTATGTCTTCCTTTAAGATAATTTCACTGAATGTTAAGGGCATCAGCAATCCCATTAAGAGGAAAAAGATTCTTCTGTATGGTCGTAAAGAAAGTGCTGACATCTTACTGTTACAGGAGACACACTTGAATATGAAGAAGTCATTAAAACTAGATATAAAACTCTTTTCACTAGTGGCTTTTTCTGCTGCCCATCATAAGAAAAATGGAATAGCCATTGTAGTGAGGAAAGCTTTATCCTCCATGGTTATTCAAACTAGGTCTGATACTGATGGGCGATGGACAATTTGCGTTCATTAAAATTGGATCCATTGAACTGGCATAATTAATATTTATGCTCCTAACATTGATTGCCCTACTTTTTTCTGCTCCATTGCGGCCTTGACGCAGGAGGAGTCAAGATATCCGACTATTCTGGGGGGAGACTTCAACCTCGTCCTAGACCCATTGGTGGATAGGAGTCCAGTGAGAACCGTTAGGGTTCCCAAGGCTCACCCGGTTCTTGTATCTCTAATGCAGGAATTGGGCCTGATAGACATATGGCGGTTGTAACACCCTACTGACAAAGAATTCACTTTCTTTTCTCCTCCTCTTATCTCATTTTCACGTATAGACGTTTTCCTAGGCTCCAAAGGACTTTGTTCTAGAATTAGTGAATCCAACATTCATGCGGCTCACATCTCTGATCATTCCATAATCTCATTCACCCTATTTGACTCAACGAACTATCAATCTCACTCACGTTGGCAATTTGATAGGACACTTCTGACCAGTTCAGAATTTCATGAGATCATCCTGGTGGCTGATGATCTACCATCATGTTTCTATCTAGTCTTCCCTTCCATATCAATTACAATATTCCCCTTTTTACATTTAGAGTTCCTCTGTGTTTGTCCCATGCTTTTTTGAATTCAGATACTGTCCTTGTGTCCATCATCTCCACTGGGAGACTATTTCTAGCATCTACCACTCTTTCCATAAAGAAATATTTCCGCATATTACTCCTGAGTCTATTCCCTTTCACTTCCATCCTATGTTCCCTCATAGCAGAGCTTGCCTTCAATTGAAAGAGACCCTCCTGTGCATTTATGCCATGGAGAAATTTAAATGTCTCTATCATATCGCCCCATCTCGTTTTTCCTCTAAAGTATACATATTAAGATCTTTAAGGCTGTCCTCATATGCTAAATAATGAAGACCACTAACCATTTTAGTAGCCACCCTTTGCACCGACTCCAACCTGCTTATATCCTTTTGAAGGTGCAGGCTCCAGAATTGCACACATTACTCCAAGTGAGGTCACACCAAAGACTTATACAGAGGCATTATCACCTCCATGATTGTTGCTTTTGGTGCCTCAGGCCGGATCATGATACCTTGGCGTATGGCCTCTGCCAGAAAATGATCCCCAAGGTCATCCAAGGTCACAAGAAGCAGCATGAGGCAATTTTCCATAAGACTGATTCAATCTCGGAATCATCCGCAGGACCAGCACCCTGGAAGGTCATCGCAGAGACTTTGGCCTCACACAACAACCACGCTGACTCAGAGTTTGAGATCATGGACTGTCAAGCCAGGGCTCCCTCAAGGAGGGATGCCCCTCAAAGAGCTTGATATCATTGGTGGCCTCCTCGGGTGATGAGTCTGGGACTTTGGGGAAGTTCCATGGCACCCGGCCTCGAAGCTCTCGACTTAAGGCCGAGGGTGATGGCTGGCAGTGGCCCTCGAAGCTGCCCCAGTGGGAAAAAATGCCATCATCATCCAGGAAATGGTCTCGTCCTCTGAGGCCATCCTTGTCAAAGACATCCCCTCAATGGCACCGGCATCAGGCCAAAGGTCCTCTTTGCCCACGCCAGTGGCTACAGAGCCATCTGGCATCAAGGTCAAGATGACGGTCTTAGAACGCAGTTTGTCTGCCTTCATGACCCAACAGTGAGCTCTGATGCCCAGTTCCTCTGGGTCATCACTCCTGACCACTGGCCCCTCCACAGTGAGGGCTTCGCCAGAGGTGGAGCAAATTCTCGAACATCATTGGCCTTGAGAGGCTCTTCAGACCTGGTCACCCCATAGCACAGGGCATTGGGACCCGACTCGGAGCACAGGGCATTGGGACCCCCTCAGACTCCAGGTCAGATGTGGAGACCAAGGATGATGAGTCCTCTGACATCCGGCTCCACCCTTTCCCTCTAGAAGCCTGGCACCGGTTCCCACCAGAGGACCTGGCATTCCTGGACTTTGTGAGGGACATGGTGAAGGCCCTTCCTTCACCACCTAGTCTGAGGAAGAGACTCAGGTGGAGGACCTTGAGATCCTCTAGTACGAGGCTTACCCCAAAGAGGCCTTTATGGTGCCTGTTCCTTCTATCTTGGAGTGGCTGTTTTTCCGCACGTGCAAAACCCCAGCCTTGGTTCCCATTGTGAGCAGGCAGCTGGACTTGATGTACCAGGTCCATTGGAGCCCTGGCTTCCAAAAAGCTCAACTACCCCATAACCCCATGGTGGCAGAAGCTCAAGAGCCAAAAACGCACTCTTTGCTGCCTCCTTGTAGGGGGGCCCATGCCATGGACACTCTGGGGAGGAAGGCTTTCCAGGGCTCGATGCTCATCAGCCAAAACCAGACCTACCATCTGTACATGGGCATGTACCTACAGGACATGGTGAGAGAACTTGCTGGGTTCTCGGCTGGTCTCTCTGAGGAACCTCTCCAGCAGTTCTGGATCATGGTCTCCACAGTCAGGGAGTCCTCCAAATTCATGACTCCAGGCGGCCTATGATAGCTTAGAGTCGGTAGCTACAGTAGCAGCAGTGCCTCGGCCATCTTGGCTACAGTCTTCCGACTTGGGGCAATGGGTACAGGACAAGTTGGTCAATGTCCCTTGCCAGGGAGAGAACCTCATCAGCAAACCCATGACGGAGAATGCTGCCAAGTTGGAGTCTCAGTTCATGACCAAGACCATGCTCTCTAAGAAGACCGCTGATCCTTTCCGAAGGAAGGCTTCGGGTAAAAAACCCCTATACCCAAAAAAGAGGAAGGCTTACTGAAACTACCCTCAGCATTCATACTTCTTAGCTCCCCAAAAGGGCCAGCAGGCCAAGGGACAGGGGCACGGCCCTTGTAAGCTTAAGGCCCCCAAGCCCCAGACCACATCCTGGGCGCAACCTGGGGGGGGGGCGTTTTACTCCTGGGACATAGCCTCTCTTCCCCTGGAAGGGCCTGCCTTGCAGCATACCAGGGGGCATCTGGTCTTCTTCACCAACCACTGGCCCGCCTTCACTACTGATGTGTGGGCCTTGCAGGTAAAGGAGGGGTATCTCCTCCACTTCGAACAGACGCCCCCGCCATTCTTTCCAGGACAGCTCCCGATGCATCCTCTTCACCGGGACCTACTTCAGCAGGAACTCACAAACCTTATGGCAGAAAGGGCAGTGGAACTTGTCCCTCTCCAACATAGGTGCAAAAGGTTCTACTCCCATTAGTTCCTGGTGCCCAAAAAGACAGGGGGTTTTGCCCATCCTAGACTTGCGAGACCTCAAGCAGTTTCTGGTGAGGCAGAAACTCAAGATGCTCTTCCTTGGAACATTGCTGCCATGCCTCCAACAAGGAGACGGGCTATGCTTCTTTGATCTAAAGGATGCCTATACACACATCCTCATCCACTCCCTTTATAGGCAGTACCTTCATTTCATGGTGAGAGGTTGCCACTATCAGTACAGGTTTCTACCCTTTGGTCTGGCCTCCGTCCTAAAGGTCTTCACCAAGTGCCTGGTAGTGGTCGCCGCTTTCCTACATCTCCAGGGAGTGTTTGTGTTCCCAAACCAGGATGACTGGCTGATAAAGGGCAGCATTGCCGCAGAGGCCCACCAGGCAATGGCCCGCACCATCCTCATTCAGGAACATCCGGGGTTCATCATGAACTACCCAAAGTCCTATCTCCATCTGACACAATACCTGGAATTCATAGGGGCGCTGCTGGACAACCATCCAGGCCAAGGCCTTCCTTCCTGCAGACAGAGCCCAGTGCCTCCAGGTACTTGTGGGGCATGTCCAGGGTCAACCCTCTGCCCCTGCCCGCCTCATGTTGTGCCTTCTGGGCCACATAGCAACTACGGTAAATGTCTCTCCGGACACCCGCATGCACATGCAGCTGGCCCAGTGGGCTCTGAGCTCCAATTGGTTGCAGACAGTGAGACACCTATAGGACAGAGTGGCAGTGACCTACACTCTGGCTGACTCCTTCAGTTGGTGGCAACAGCTCCAGCATCTGCAGACTGGGTTGCCCTTCCAGGCCCCCACCCTCAGAGGATCCTCACTACAGATGCCTCCATACTGGGCTGGGGAGTCCACTGTAACAGCCTCCACACTCAGGCAGCTGGTCACAGGCTGAGAGCTTCCAGCAGATCAATCTCCTGGAGCTCAGGGCGATAGCACCTGCCCTCCGAGCTTTCCAATATCACCTTCAGCACCAAGTAGTCCTGATTCTCCTTGCTTGTTGAGGCTCTACATCAACAAGCAGGGAGGGAGGGAGGGTTTTTTTCCAGGAGGTGGTGAGCCTCTGCTCCTTCACCAGCAGCAGCAGAATGCTCCTGTGGTCAGTCTACCTACCAGGCCAGGACAACGTCCTGGCAGACTGGTTCAGCTGAGTCCTCCAACCACACAAGTGGCAGCTGGACCCCAATGTGGCCAGGTGTCTGTTCTGTGAACCTCTTTGCCAGCCTAGGTTATGCTCAACTAACCTGCTTCTGCTTCAGGCAGCCATATTGATACTAGTGGCTCCTTGGTGGGCCTGGCAGCCATGGTTTCCACTGTTTCTCTGCCTGTCTGACGTGCCCCTGGTCCCTCTGGGGTGTGACCTGGACCTGCTCTTGCAGGAAGACTGCTCCCTCGTACACCCCAATCTGGGGTCCCTGTCCTTGACATCTTGGCTGATGAAATGGTAGCCTTGGCCCACTTTGATCTCTTCAGCAAAGTGGAAGCAGTTCTTTTGGCTTCCCGCAAGCCTATCACCAGCTGAGCCTATGCCTTCAAGTGGTGAAGGTTCTTGGTTTGGTGCTTAGTTCAGCTGGTACTCCAGTACCTGCTTCACCTATCCCAGGCAGGGCTAAAATCCAACTCAGTCAGAATTCACCTCTGCATGTTTTCAGCGCACCATCACCTGGTTGAGGGCAATCCCCTCTCTGTTCAGCTCCTCGTAAATCAATTCCTGAGGGACCTCCTACTTTCTAAGCCACCCGTTCGCCCCCCAGTGACAGGATGGCACCTCAGCATATTCCTTTCAAAATTTACTGTGCCATCGTTCAAGTCTCTCGGCTCATGCCATCTCAGGTATATATCCTGGAAGTTGGCTTCCTCATGGTGCTCACCTCAGCTCACAGAGTCAGAGAGCTTCAGGCCCTAGTGATTCAATCACCTTCTATGAGGTTCTACAATAACAGGGTCGTGCTTCACACGCACCCCACGTTCCTCCCAAAGGTGGTGTCTCCATTCCACCTCAACCTGGAGGTATTTCCCACATTCTTCCAACAGCCCCATGTGGCACTCCACAATCTGGACTGCAAGCAGGCCCTGTACTTCTACCTGGAGCATACCCAGGCCCACCACTGTTCCTCTTAGCTCTTCATCTCCTACAACCCAAATCGGTTGGGGACAGCGGTCTCTAAGCATACCCTGTCCACTTTATTTATTTATTTTATTTGTTTACACAGTTGTGTATACCGTCTTATCCTTCAATCAAAGCGGTCACAACACAATTGGGGGATACATTTAACACACGGGGATATGAGACACATACACTAATACTTACAGGGAACATGGACAATGGAGGGTTAAGTGGCTTGCCCAAGACCACAAGGAGCATCTGTGGGACTAGAAACCCCAGTCCTTCTGGCCCAAGGTTGCTGTCCTCTAGTGGGATTTGAACCCCCGGCCTGAAGTACCTTGCCCCAACCACTAGGCTACTCCTCCCTCCCACTTGGGTTGCGGACTGCATTACCTTCACTTACGAGCAGACTGGCCTTTTGCTGGAGTGCCCAGTCATGGCTTACAGTGTCCGGACCACAGCAACCTCTGTGGCAAACCTGCGCTCCATCCCCTTGGCAAATCTGCCAGGCCGCCACCTGGTCCTCTCTTCATAGCTTCACAGCTCATTACTGCCTGGAGAGTGAGTCCCGCAGGGACAGCATCTTTGGCCAGGCAGTACTCAATCATATGTTTGGGTTGTAAGGCTACTCCTGCCTTCCAGCCCTTCAGTGTGTTCAGGCTACCTGAGAACTGGTTCCTCGCTTGACACATGGGCTGCTTGGGGATCTGGTGCTACTTGACTCAGTTGCTGCTTCTAGTGTTTCACTTTTTTCTGTTCATTCATGGCTTTTACAAGTTTTTTTCAGTAGCTTATAGCTGGGGAGTCCCATATGTGAGGACTGACTTCCTGCTTGTTCCCAGAGAAAGTGTAGTTACTCACCTGTGTTCTTCGGGGACAGCAGGAATCGGTTCTCGCAACCCCTTCCTCCCTGTGGAGTTGCTTTCTTTTTGCCATCTTGTGCTGTTATAATATTGAGGCAAGATGGCACCCATAGGTGGGAAGGGGACCACGCATGCATGGTACATCTACCAAAGACTTTCTTTGAAAGCTGGGAGAGGTTACCATGAGGGCTTCATTGGCACCAACATCACCCATATATGAGGACTGATTCCTGCTGTCCCCGGAGAATCCCTGTTACAGATAAGTAACTGCGCTTTTTTGAATGATGATTACATCAGGAGTAAACTCAAAACATTCAGTCCCAAAGATCCTTGAATGTACTAGTGCCTTCACAAACCTCTACAGAAGATGTTTTTTTTATATTGCAGCTTTTAAAAAAACTATTCAAGTTTGGCTGAATTTTATGGATACCCCTTTTCTGTATCTTTGAGTTTGAGGGTAGGGTTTAAGAATGGGGTGGAAAGTAAGTGGACACAGGCTGAAGAATGGGCAGGGACTACATCCGTTAATGCAAAGGTGTCTACCACATACTAACTGTGGCAGATAACACGTCATAGTGAACATTGCCTAAATAGTATGACTAACTCTATTGTGTCATCTGCCATGCAGTTAAGATGTGATAAGGAAATTGCCTATGCGTTAACTCTATAGGCAGATGCTCAGAATATTCAACACTTAAAGGCATGTCTACTGAAATGCAGTTGCCTACTGCGTGTTCTACCCTAAAAATGAGCACAGAGTGCTGCTTGACCAGTGCTAAACAATGGAGGCATACCCAGAAGTCCCATATAGCTGGCACAGGTTTTGCACCATCACCACATTCATTGTTTGGTGCAATCAGCATGGATGAGCTTAAAACCACTCAAGGCCACCTGTGCTAAGTGCAATATTTCTGGTGAGCATGTGCCAAAGACCTCTCTGCTACCCATGTGAAGGCACATTTTATAAAGGGCGTCCAAATGCAATCTGGGACATCCAAGTCAGAATGTTTGAAAAAAAAAAGGAGCCACATGCAAGTTCAGGCACAATTTCACAAACGTGAATGTGCCCAATATGTACGTCTATGGGGATGTCTACATAGACGTCCCCAGAATAGTATTTCAGACTGAGGATGTCTAATAGCCTAATGGTTAGAGTAGTGGGTTGTGGCCAGGATTCAAATCCCAGTGCTGCTCCTTGCAATCTTAGACTAATCATTTACCTCTCCATCTTCTCTACACCCTCTGGATGTTTTACTGCCAAAACAAGTACTTCCTGATGCTGATTCATGCCTGGAGCAGGTCTAAAGATGGATGGGGTTGCAGACATCTCTGACATTTCTGAAATTGAGCAGGGACATCTATGTTCATTGCATCTCTACCAAGCTCCCTGCCTACTTGGACATCCCCACACCCGTGTCATATTTAAAATTCATTTGTGAAATGCTTCTGGGAACATCCATGTGCATGTCCACTTGCGTGACATCCAAATCATGACTAAGACTTTTAAAATCCTCCCCATTGTGCAGGCTTCACCCTCTTCACTCAGGTCGTGCAGGATTTTTAGCGCAGCTGCAGTTTTGGCACATTGTATATTTTCCCGTGGCACACATGGCGTGCACTGAACCCCTTGCTACCCGGTAGTGCAATTTAGTAAACATGCACCTAAAACAGAGGTTTTCCAGTTGCTATGTGGTAATATTGCTCAGTACTTGCAAATCCTTCAGTAAATAGACCCTTCATGTATTGAGTTTTACAGTATAAAGGAGTGGATTTTGTTTTCCTGTATACTAAAAGCCTCAGGACCAGAGTACTGGAAATGTAAAACATACACTCTTTGTTTTAAAAGCAACAAAACTTAGAATTAAATAAAGGATTTTGGGGCAATAGCATTAAGCCAGTATTTCAGAATGCTAAAAATAAAACATGTTCTATAAGATGAGATAATTTTCATATTGTATTACAACAATTGGTTTTATTCCCCCACCCCTACAAGATTACTATAATGGGGTTTATTTGGGGTTAACCAAATTTTCCGTCAAGGCTCTACAAGTTAATTAAAATGTTGTGATACATCTTGTGAATGGCACTGGTAGGCATGGACATATCATGCCTGTTCCATCTCCCTTACATTGGCTGCCCATTCAATTACAAATAAAATTTAAAATTATACTGATGATGTTTAAAGCTATTCATTTGGGCATAGTTTTACAGATAGATGAAGCAGTATCTTGGTACAGGAGTTGCAGAGCTTGTAGTCGCAAAAACAGGGCCATTTGCCAGTTCCTTCTCTGACCTGGGCTAAGAATGAGAAAACGCGAAGCTGATGTATCTCTTGTGCCGGGCCGATGTTACTCTGCCTGTTACACTGTGCTAACTGAAATTTATGATTTTAGGAAAACAATGAAGGCATTTTATTTTGAATTAGCTTTTAAAGATTTAGTTGTCCATTTACTAAGCACCAATAAGCAGTTAACATGCACTCTAGCATGCAGTAACTGGCCGTAGTGAACACTAACACATGGAATACCGGCTACCGACTGCCAAAATACACATTAACTGGCACTCACGAGCTAATGCAACGAAGGTTAGAAGCAGAGTGTGGGCATGGAGAGCACATTAGCGCACAAGTATATTAACATGGCAGCACAGCGGCACCTAATGATAACCCTATGGGTATGACCCCAACAGCTAACACGGAGGCTTTGCACTTAATATGAATTTAGTAAAAGGGTCCCTTACGCTAATGCCTTTAAGTCAGGGTCTAGGATAAAGATTATGAATTTTATTTTGATTCTGATTAGTTTGAATTCAATGTTGATCTTATGTTGTCTTTTAACAATTGTACTTGTTTGCTTGGAACTTGCTGAGGATTTTGGATTAGCAAGTAATAAATTATTTTAAAAAATGCGAGTTTTCTCATTTCTTCTTGTTACAAGCACTGAAAACCAAGCTGAATTCACATCAGTGGGATCCCCTCCCTTGTCCCAGTTCTGCTTTCCTTTGTGCCACTTTGGCATTTTTGTAATATAAAAATAAATCTTTAGGAGGCTCTTTAACTGATGCTCCGTGGGGGCTTGTGGATTGCTCAGAGAAATCAGGAAAGTTTTTGGCAGGATACACCCTGTGACCCAGCATCGCGTATTTACAGTAAATATTGTACACTCATATCACTGCTTTCCTTTTTGTAAGCAGGCTTGCAATTAAGCCATTGGCAGGTAGCAGGTGTTACATAATTGCTAAGTGAAGATTGGCAGCTAAAACTAAGATGCACTAAGTGTTCCACGATAAAACTTTCTATTTTTAACATTTCTTTGTAACTGTACTGGGAAAAAGATAATTTTTTTTTCAGATTTTCTTTTAGATAACGTGTGTATGAAAAGCATGGGTTTTTTAAATCAAATTTTAATTTGTACATTGCGATGTGTAATCACTGCATGAAAGAAGCGGTCGTCCCATGGCAGAACTTGCTCACTTGTGTTTGGTTAATAATGCTATCCTCCTCTTTACTGTTAGGTTGTAAATACTGATATTCCTTACTTTTTTTGGTGGTTTGTAGACGTTCAGAAAAAAATGTGGCATTCTTCATTTCCTTTCTGATTTACCAATGACTGTGCTATAAATTCTGATCTATAAGTGTACATACAGTTATTGCCAATGAGTATTATTGTTCTTACAAAATGAATGCAATAAAAAATATACTTCTGTAAGCAAATGCAGAAATCTTTATTCAGCCTTACACCTCTTCATTTTGTTTGCTTGCTGGTAGTGGCCTGCATCTATCTGTTCATGCAGAGGGCAAGGCTGGGGTCACTGCAGTGACCACCAGCAACTTTTCTACTGCCTGGGCCCATTCTAATAAACTGCACTAACCTCAATGCAGTGCGTCACTTCTGGTTCAGCGGTGACATTTTGTGTTCTAGGATTAATTCCAATGGAGCAAGGATTGTAGCTGCCCAAAAATTGACACTAAACTGGAAGTAAATCACTAATCTTAGCGTTTTTAGCATTAAAATGCATGCTAATGAGCTGCATAAAGGACTGTATTTGATGCAGTGAACTGCATGGAAGATTACTGTAGATTCTTACTTTTCCCTTACTGCTAAACTCCAGAGGTGAAGATTTAGCTTCCCATTGATTTCAGTGGAAATCAATAGGAAGTTCAAAATTCAGCTTATTTAGGATCCCAAGTTGAGGTCCCCTGCAGATGGAATCACGAAGTTGGGAACTCATAGATCCCAGGTTCCAGGGCACCGTGAGCCAGGCCTCTGGCACAGGGAGCTCCCGCACCCTCTCCCTCTGGTGGGCCAATAACACGTAACTGGATCTAGGGAAGCCTCAACTATCCTTTTCAGCTGATGTCACATGATAGACTGCCTTTTTAATTTGCCACGTTTTGTATATAATTAGCTTATTAAATCATGAGAAAGCTAAAAATAATTAATGTTGATTTTTAAGACAGCTTTATTACACGAGACTGTTAGAATTTTAAGTCGTCACAAAATTATTCAAGGACACCGCTTATTCAATACAAATCCTCTCTGACAACATTCTTCAACACTGATGTGGCTGGAGGAGACACGTCAGACGCATTGGTCATCACCCCATGTAGCCCATGGCTTATAGGCTGAAACAGTCATCAAGGAAGCTAATTATGCTGGTGGTCATTCAAGATGGGGAAGATGTTTCCACTGGGAACTGAAGTGCGATCACAAACTTATTTTATAGAGACCACTGAATGGTTTTCGGTAATGACATTATTGGTTCAGATTGAATGCTCTGAATCCTCTGCCAACTCATTGAATTGCAGAAGAAAAATAAATCCTATGTACTAGTCTGACATCTTAAACAGGAGTAGACATTCCTATGTATTTATTTATTTAGACACATGTTGACTTTTTACACTGCTATGTATATGATCACAGCTGTATCTCAATTGCAATTTCAGATCTATAGGACTGAACTATGACTTGACTATGTACATGCCTTACATCATGAAATACCAGCATAGCCATGTGCCATACATTAGGCGCATCAGTTACATCTGCAGACATAGCTTGAGGAGCCTAGGATGGCGTGTCCTTTGAGGCTGTACCTATGCTCCACCCTCATGCGTGCCCTGATATGAGATCAGCATGGGGGGTACTTCTATGTGTTCACAGAATGGCATCCTTTTATAAAATTATCTTCCATCTGTGGACAAGGAATGCATAGCATTTTGCTTTATTTTTTTTCCACTATATTTAAAGTACTATAACCAATGGCTGGAGGGCAATTGTAAGTGGGGAGATAACTTAGGGTCTCCTTTGGTGTATTTTGGGAAAGTGCTTGGAATAAGATGAGTGGAATAGTGGTTTTAAACTAGACTGCTAAGGGACCGGCTGCCACTATTAGAAAATTCCACTGGAGAGTACGCCACAGGAAAGTGTACATTGCCATATGACAGCGCTGCTCCAATCTGGGCTCTCAGATAGGGACCAGAAACTGCAGTTGAAAAACAAAAATCAGTTGTTGGATTTGAAGCAAAGCAGAGGCTAATGTAATTGCCTTGCCTCTGTGGTGGGGTAAAAATATAAAAAGTTTCCAAAGTTGAAACTGATACAAAGGAAACCTCTTGACACAAACTAACCAGTCAGTGGGTTTAAAGAAAAAAATATTGTCTGAGATTCTGAGCTTAAATGGATGCTTAGTGTGAGAGAGAAAGTCATGTAAGCGGGTGACAAGAGTTTTAAATGTTTGGTAGCATCACATACTAGAGCTGCCATAAGTATGTAAAGAAATATGAGAAAGATATAAAAAGACTGAGCAGACTTTGTTGATGGTTGTTGTTAAGTGCCGTCAAGTCGGTGTCAACTCATGGCGATAGTTGTCCTAAATTGTGTTCGGTCTTTAGTCAGGCGGCTCATTGTTGACAAACAGGTACCCATAGCTGCTGTTATTGTATCTATCCATCTCATTTCTGGCCTTTCTCTTTTGCATTGACCTATCTTGCCAAAGCATGATGTCTTTCTCTAATGATCTCTCTCTTCACATGATTTGTCCAAAGCATGAAAGTCGAAGTCTTGTCATCTGAACTTCTAAAGAAAGCTTAGGTTTGATCTCCTCTAGTACTTACTGGTTTGTTCTTCGGGCAGTCCATGGTATACACAGTATTTGCCGCCAGCACCATAATTTAAAGGCATCAATTTCCTTCCTGTCTATCTTTTTCATTGTCCAGCTTTTGCATCAATATGATGTTATTGAAAACGCCATGGCTTGAACAAGTCGAATCTTTGTATGGAGAGAGACATCTCTGCTCTTGAGAATCATATCTAGGTCTTTAATAGCCATTTTGCCAAGAGCAATGTGTTGTCGGATTTCTTCACTGCTTGTTGCTTCTTTATTGATAGTTGATCCAAGTAAGTTAAAGTTGTCCATGATTTCAATTTCTTCTCCTTCAGTGATGAACTTATTGATTTTGCCAGTTGTCATGATCTTTGTCTTCTCTACATTAAGGTGCAGGCCCATTTTAAGACTACTGTATGTTCCTTGATCGTGAGAAGCATATGTTTCAGATCATCTTCACTTTCAACCAGTAATGTGGTAACATCAGCATAGTGAAGGTTGTTGATGAGTCTTCCACCAATCTTCATACCTCTGTTGTCTTCATACAGTCCTGCTTCTATGATGATTTGTGAAAGTATGTAGCCTTGTCATACACCTTTGCTTATTTTAAACCATTCTGTTTCTCCTTGTTCCGTTCAAACTGTTGCTTCTTGATCAATGTACAGATTGTGCAAGAGAACGATCAGGTTTTCTGGTATAACCATGCTTCTTAATGTGGCCCAGAGTTTCTCAGGGTTTACACAGTCAACAGCTTTGCTGTAGTCAATAAAGCATAAATAGATATCCTTTTGGTATTCTTTAGTCTTTTCAAGGATCCATCTCACATCTGTGATGATGTCTCCCATTCCTCACCCTTTCGTGAACCCTGCTTGCACTTCAGGTAGTTCTTGTTCAAGGAATGGTTGAATAATCTTCAGTAGAATCTTTTTAGCATGTGGGATCATAACAATTGTGCGATAATTTCCATAGTCAGTTGGATCACCTTTCTTTAATTTTGGTATAAACACAGATCTTTTCCAGTCAGTTGGCCTTGATGTTGTCTTCCAAATTTCCTGGCAGAGCCTTGTAAGTATGGTAACAGCTGCATCAGATTGCTGTAATACTTTTATGGGCATACCATCAATGCCTGGTGCTTTGTTCTTTGATAAGGCTTTCAATGCTGCTTCGACTTCTTTCATCAACAAAGGTTCCTATCATAAGATACAGGTTGAAACGGCTGTTGATTCACTTGATTTTTATGGTATAATGACTCTATATATTCTTTCCACCTTTTGTTGATTTTCTCAGCATCATTCAACATAGAACCTCAAGCATCTTGTAACATTCCAATTCGAGGTTGGAATTTTTTCTTTAACTCTCGTAGCTTTAGGAAAGCCGATCTTGGTCTTCCTCTGATAGTTTCTGCTTCTATTTCCTTGCATGTGTCATTATAGTACTTTTCCTTATCCTGTCTTGCTGCACGTTGGAAATCTTTGTTGAGTTCTGTGATTGTCTTTCTTTCTCCTCTGGTTTTAGCTTCTCTGCGTTTCTGGGCAATTTTCAGAGTTTCTTCCATCATCCATTTTGGCCATTTTTGCTTTTTCACCTTTTGTAGAAATTTCTTGCTTTCTTCCAACACAGCCTTCTTGATGTAATTCCATAACTCTTCTGGAGCTCTGTCATTTGTATCTAAAGCAGCAAATCAATTTTGCAGGCAGTCTTTAAATTCCAGTGGTATATTCTCAAGGTCATATTTTGCTATATTTATGAATGGCTTGCTCTTTTTCAACTTTAGCTTGAGTTTGCATACTAGTAGTTGGTGAACTGTATTGTCTTGAAGGACTAGAAAAAGGGACTGTTACTTCTGGAGAGAGATCTGCAACTGTGAGTATATACTTCTGGTAATTTTCTAAAAGGAATTCTTTGTATTAAAGTTAATTAATCTGTGAACCCACTATTTTTGTTAAATCAGTCAGGGCCTAGTAGCAGCAGTTTAAGTTTACATTTAAAACACAGAGGAGAACTTTCTGGTTACATTTCATACCCAGCAGAGAGCTTGTAGTTTAAATTTAATAGTCACTCAGGGCCTAGTAACAGCAAAGTACTTTTAATTTAAATTTAAGACACAGAAGAGAGCTTTCTGGTTACATATGGAACCCAGCAGAGAGCTTGTAGTTTAAATTTCATAAGAAGTTAGAGCCTAGCAGCAGCTAAGAGTTATAATTTAAATCAGAATATAGCTTACCTCAGCAGCACAAGACAGGGTACTGTGTAGCAGCCCTCTTTTAATAAGTGTTATTTCCCTCACACCCACCCACCCTTGGGATAATCATAGCTTTATAGGTACTTACACATCTTAAAAGGCAGGAGGTGCTCTCAGGTGAAGCTCATTACCCAAATCAATCATACACTAAGGACCTGAGATTAGTTAAGCTTCAGGTGAACAAGGTATATTACACGTATTAGGTACAGTTTTATTAGTATAAATATCCAAATCAACCCTTAGTAAGTAAAGAACTTAGATCTAAACACAAACTTAAAACTAAGATGCAGATAGCAGTCCAGCAGCGGGATGGGGGCTTTCCAGTCTTTTCCATTGAGTGTCACGTACGATTTTCTCCCAGTTGGTGAGAGGTCTTACGTGTGCACTAGGTGCAAGGAGCTCTTTGCTCTCAGGGAACGAGTCCATTCTCTAGAGGCTAAAGTAGCAGACTTGGAAAGCATAAGGCAGACAGAGAGGTACATAGACGACACCTACAGGGATATAGTCCTGAAGTCCCACCTACAGTCTGGCAGCATCCCTGTTGCCATGGAAGAGAGAGGTCACGTGACAGGAGAGCATCACCCTGGTGAGGCAGGAAGTGATCCTGTAACTAGGACCTGTCCTCCAGGTGATGTAAAACCCTCTCGCACCGAGGAAGTTTCTCCAGGGCCATGTGTCCATGAGGGAAGGGTTAGGACAGCTGTTATAGTTGGTGATTCGATCATTAGGCATGTAGATAGCTGGGTGGCTGGTGGACATGAGGATCGCCTGGTAACATGCCTGCCTGGTGCGAAGGTAGCGGACCTCATGCGCCACCTAGATAAGGTCTTAGATAGTGCTGGGGAGGAGTCTGCTGTCTTGGTACATGTCGGTACCAATGACATAGGAAAATGTGGTAGGGAGGTTCTGGAGGCTAAATTTAGGCTTTTAGGTAGGAAGTTGAAATCCAGAACTTCCAGGGTAGCATTCTCCAAAATGCTTCCTGTTCCACGCGCAGGACCCAAAAGGCAGGCAGAGCTCCGGAGTCTCAATGCGTGGATGAGACAATGGTGCAGAGATGAGGATTTTGGATTTGTTAGGAACTGGGGAACATTCTGGGGAAAGGAGGGGCTCTTCCGAAGGGATGGGCTTCACCTTAACTGGGATGGAACCAGGCTGCTGGCATTAATCTTTAAAAAGGAGATAGAGCAGCTTTTAAACTAGATATTAGGGGAAAGCCGACAGTCGCTCAAGAGCGGATTCAGAAGAATGTATCTTTGAAGGATACTATCAAAAGCAGAGAGGTTCCACAAAAGAGTAAAGTAGCCCAAATGCCCTCAAGTATGGAGCAGACAGAGCTTAAAGATCCCAAATTACCCATGTCTAACAATAGCCAAATTATTTTATTTTATTTTATTTATTTATTTATTTATTATAGTTTCTTATATACCACGCTATTCAGTATCAACGCGGTTTACATCAAAACACAACGACCATAACAACAAGCTGTCTGGTTTTACAACGAACAGGAGTACAAACTTGGACAACAGGGTCAACTATATACATAAGCTATTTACACTGCAAGGATAGGGAAATAGCTTATGAATATGAATAAAATACATTCTCTAAAATGCTTGTATGCAAATGCTAGAAGTCTAAAAAATAAGATGGGAGAGTTAGAATATATAGCACTAAATGAAAGGTTAGATATGATTGGAATATCAGAGACATGGTGGAAGGAGGACAACCAGTGGGACACTGTGATACCTGGGTACAAACTATATCGTAATGATAGAACTGATCAAATTGGTAGAGGGGTTGCTCTCTATGTTAGAGAGGGCATTGAGTCAGAAAGGATTAAAGTTTTGCAGGAAACAAAATCTGCTGTAGAATCTATATGGATTGAAATTCCATGTAAAAGGGGGAAGGCAATGGCAGTGGGGGTGTACTATCGAGCGCCTGGCCAGAATGAACAAATGGATGATGAAATGCTCAAAGAAATCAAGGAAGCTAACAAAAGTTACAGTGCAGTAATAATAATGGGTGATTTCAACTACTCCGGTATCGACTGGGTCAGTGTCACATCAGGACATGCTAGGGAGATAAAGTTCCTAGATGAAATAAATGACTGCTTCTTGGAGCAGCTGGTTCATGAACCGACCAGAGGGGAAGCCATATTAAACCTAGTCCTTAGTGGAACACCAGATCTAGTGCAAGAGATAAGGTTGTTGGGGCCGCTTGGCAATAGTGATCATAGCATGATCGCCTTTGATTTAATTAGTGGAGGAGGGATAGTAAGGAAATCCACAGTACTACCTTTTAACTTTCGAAAGGGAGACTATGATAAAATGAGGAAAATAGTTAAGAAAAAACTAAAAGGAGCAGTTGCAAAGGTTAAAGACGTACATCAGGCTTGGCTGTTGTTGAAAAATACTATCTTGGAAGCCCAGACCAGATGTATTCCACGCTTTAAGAAAAGTGGAAGGAAGTCAAAAAAACTGCCAGCATGGTTTAAAGGTGAGGTCAGAGAGGCTGTTGTTGCCAAAAAAGCATCTTTCAGGAAATGGAAAAAAGAGCCAAACAACGAAACCTGGAAACAGCACAAGCACTGTCAAGTCAAATGCAAGGCATTGATAAGGCAGGCAAAGGGAGAGTTTGAGAAGAAGCTTGCTGCGGAAGCAAAAACGCGAAGTAAAGACCCTTTCAATTACATTCGTAGCAAAAACCCTGTGAGAGAGACAGTTGGTCTATTAGATGATAAAGGGGTTAAAGGAGCACTAAGAGGTGACAAGGCGATAGCGGAGAGACTGAATGAATTCTTTGCTTCAGTCTTTACTGAGGAAGATGTAGGGATTTTACCCATGACTGAAGTGGTATTTAAAGGTGCGGAAGAATTGAAGGAAATATCAATACATAGGGAAGATGTATTACAACTATTAGATAAACTGAAGAGTAGCAAATCACCTGGGCCGGATGGTATACATCCGAGGGTGTTGAAAGAACTGAAATATGAGATTGCAGACCTGCTATTAGCAATCTGTGAACTATCATGAAAATCATCTGTAATACCTGAAGAGTGGAGGATGGCAAACGTAATGCCAATTTTTAAAAAGGATTCCAGGGGTGATCCGGGAAACTACAGACCGGTGAGCCTGACATCACTATCAAGAAAAATGGTAGAAACCATCATAAAGAATAAAATTACTCAGCATGTAGATAGTCATGACCTAATGGGAGACAGCCAACATGGCTTTAGACAAGGAAGATCTTGTCTTACTAATCTGTTATGTTTTTTTGAAGGAGTGAATAATCAGGTGGACAAAGGTGAGTCGGTTGATATTGTGTATCTGGACTTTCAAAAAGCCTTTGACAAAGTCCCTCATGAGAGACGTTTGCCAAAACTAAAGGTGTCCCACAAGGATCCTCCCTCTCCGCCTTGCTGTTCAATATTTACATGCAACCTATCTGCAACCTGATCCGGTCTTTCAACGTTAGCTGCATGATATACGCAGATGATGTGCTATTATACACGCCTTTTGCAACAGAAAACCCCGACCTCTCATCAATAACATGCTGCATAAATGAAATATCCAGTTGGCTACAATCCCAAAACCTCCGGATTCAACACAAGAAGACGGAGGTGATGTTCATTACAAGGAACCATAACTTCACTGCGCCGGCAGTACTAAAAGTGAAGGACGCAGACCTCCAGATCAAATCCGCGATCAGGTACCTCGGCGTCACACTAGACCAGAACCTAAATATGCAGGCACATATAAGTAACACTGTAAGGGCAGTATATCATAAAATCAGATCCCTTAGATACCTGCGATCTCTGCTTGAGCCAGATGATTTCAGGACTATCTATCAGGCACTTATCATCCCGCATTTCGATTATGCGAATGCAATACTGCAGGGACTCCCCCAAACCACTCTAAACCCACTGCAAATGGCAATGAACACCGCAGCAAGAGTTCTACATGGAGCATCCAGGAAAGACCATGTCTCACCCATTATGAAACAACTCCACTGGCTCCCGATTCAAGGTAGAATTACATTTAAGACCTTGCTACTCACCTTCAAAGCCACCAAAGGTCTCTCGTCAGCATCACTAACAGAGCTAATCCAGATGACACCCCACAATAGGGACAGAAGGTCAGTAGCACAAAACACCTTGATAGTCCCAAGATCAATAACTCAATGCACCAAGTCAACATCCAGCAGGGCCTACAAATTTTATGCACCAATGATCTGGAATAACCTCCCTCACAACATCCGAACAATCACAGACATATTCCAATTCAGAAAAGCCGTGAAACACTACCTCTTCCTCCTACATTACCCGGAAACCAATAGAAGCTCAGTACCAACTGCTGAAACCACCCAAATCTCCACTGTCTGAAACCATACAAGCACATGACTCGTCTGTGAATTGTATATATTGTTATTGTATATAGTTCCCCTGTTAGCCAAGTTGAATTTCCTGTTCATATGTAAACACAAGTACTATTGGAAATGTGTGTGTTCATTGTTTACTGTAAACCGCGCTGATGCTGAATAGCGCGGTATAAAAGAGACTATAAATAAATAAATAAATAAAGAGTCATGGGATAGGAGGCAGTGTACTATTGTGGATCAGGAACTGGTTAAAAGATAGAAAGCAGAGGGTAGGGCTAAATGGCCAATTTTCCCAATGGAGAAAGGTGAATAGTGGTGTACCCCAGGGATCTGTGCTGGGTCCGCTGCTTTTTGACATATTCATAAATGACCTGGAAAGTGGAATAATGAGTGAGGTTATCAAATTTGCAGATGACACAAAACTATTTAAAGTTGTTAAAACCCAAGAGGATTGTGGAAAATTGCAAGGGGATCTTGATAAATTGGAAGACTGGGCATCAAAATGGCAGATGAAATTTAATGTGGACAAGTGCAAGGTTATGCACCTAGGGAAGAAAAACCCAAACTATGGTTACACGATGCAAGGTTCCACATTAGGAACTACCACCCAGGAGAAAGATTTAGGCGTCATTGTGGATACCATGTTAAAACCCTCGGCTCAGTGTGCAGCAGCGGCCAAGAGAGCAAATAGAATGCTAGGTATGATAAGGAAAGGAATGGAAAATAAAACAAAAGATATTATAATGCCTCTATATCATTCCATGGTGAGACCGCACCTTGAATGTTGTGTGCAATTCTGGTCGCCGTATCTTAAAAAGGATATAGCGATTTTAGAAAAGGTTCAGAGAAGAGCCACCAAAATGGTAAAGGGGATGGAAGGATACTCCTATGAAGAAAGGCTAAAAAGGTTAGGGCTCTTTAACCTGGAAAAGAGACGGCTGAGGGGAGATATGATAGAAGTCTATAAATTGATGAACGGAGTGTAACGGGTAAACGTAGATCGATTGTTTAACTTTTCAGAATATAGAAAGACTAGGGGACATGCAATGAAGCTACAGGGTAAACTATTTAAGACTAATAAAAGAAAATATTTGTTCACTCAACGTGTAGTCAAACTCTGGAATTTGTTACTGGAGGATGTAGTAAAGGCTGTTAGTGTAGCTGGGTTTAAAAAAGGTTTGGACAAGTTCCTGGAGGAAAGGTCCATAAATCATTATTAAGAAGGGACCCAGGATATCAATGCTTGAACCAATACAAGCATTGTGGAACCTGTGTCCCTTGGGAAAACTGCTAGGTACATATGACCTAGATTGGCCACTGTTGGAAACAGAATAATGGGCTTGATGGACCTTGGTCTGACCCAGTATGGCATATCTTATGTTCTTATGTATCACAGTCAGCACCAGGTTTTGCCTTTGTTGATGTTATAGAGCTTTTCCATCGTTGAATTCCACAGATATAGTCAGTTTGATTTTTGTACAATCTATTGGGTGAAGTCCATGTTTGCAGTCATCGCTTGTGTTGCTGGAAGAAGGTGTTTGAGATGAATAGATCATTGGTTTTGCAGAATTCTATCAGTCTTTCTCCAGCTTCATTTCTGTTGCCAAGTCCATATTTTCCAACCACTTTGCCAACTTTTGTGTTCCAGTCACCCATGACTATCAGGATATCCTGTTTGCATATTTTGTCAATTTCAGCTTGTACTTGTTGATAGAACTCATCAATTTCATCCACTTCTGCAGCTGCTTTTGTGGCATATACTTGAATTATAGTTGTGTTGATAGGCATTCCTGATAAAACCTTCTGCCGGATCCGAGAGGCAGGTTCGCTTAACCGTACCTTAACCTTCCGAGAAGTCCTGCCTATATATATCAAGGGGCAAGTACATTGCAAGGCATAGACTACATGGGTTGAATCACATGATGTCAACCACCTACGTTGATAAATCACCCCCGTATTAGGGTGAATCCATTCCAATCCAGTCTGAGCCGTTTTGCACCAACTGCAGGTAGAACATGTAGTATGCCCCCTGTTAGCAGGATCGAATAATAAAGGACGATCAGGAGGTGTAGCAGAATGGACCAAACGATCCCTTAAGTTCGGCCCCCTAGAAAAAGCGATCCGGAGCGGTTTCTGAAAACATGGGTGCAAACTTAAAACTGCCCAATGTTTCCGAAGTATAGCTACTATTGACGAACTGAGAGTAGTATATGGTAATGTTCCAATAATAAAATCCTGATCATCAGATCGTGTCTGTGTCGATACAGAACAGTCCCCTAAGAGCCATTCGCGATGGGTTTATCAGCACCTTTAGTTGAGCACTGCGAGTTACTACATCATCAATTCCACTCAGATTTTATTTGGACGGTATTAGATTTTATACCCCCGAACCCTCGGGGAGGTAACAGACTTCTTGCGTTGCAGAGACGTGAACAGCAACTTATTTATGAATTTCAAGCTGTCCACCCTTTAGGGTTAAACAAAGAGGTTGAATGGTTTAGACTGCTTTGACGTCATCCATGATACTAAGGGATTCCCCGATGACAATGGGGTCTCCCATTTAGTTGATTGGAGCTTCCAATTGATGAGCAGCTTGCGTTAGCCAATGAAAACGACTTTCCCCTTTATTAATCAGTGGGGTGTGAAGGATTTGAATGTTTGTTTTAGCGGTACATTGGAAGAAGCATGAACACTTGAAACAGGGCCTAGGGCCCGAAACGTACGTCGTGGTTGCTGTGGTTGCTATCTGGCCGCTTATAATAAGCTGAATTTTCTGGAGTGCACAAACTTCACTGGACATTTCTAAAGCTAAGTACAGCGTTTTCGCTTACATAATTAAAAGGGAACAGGTTGTCTGGTGTGACTGGGTTTCTATTCCAGTCGCCTCCAGCCTCTTCCGACAAAAAAATGGGATTTTAAGCAAGAGGTTTATTTTTAGGTTTGGTTCTTTACAGATTGGATTTCATATTTACCGAACCGGGGATTGGTGATTTAGTTATTAGCTTTCTATACGGCACCAGTATCGGCAACGTTTGGAACAGGAACAAAAATCGGGGTAATAGCATCATCTTTATAGCTGCTATTTATTTATTTATTTACATTTTCTTATATACCGCGCTATTTTCCATCAGTGCGGTTTACATGGAACATTTTACATACACATTTCAAATGACTTGATTTGTGTTTACAAATAACAGGAATAGGAACTTGGAAAGAAACAGGGGTAACTATGCGTCCAACCCAGGATAAGTAACCTTGCCCCCACCCATTCAACGTAGATCGATTGTTTACATTATCAGAATATAGAAAGACTAGGGGACATGCAATGAAGCTACAGGGTAAACTATTTAAGACTAATAAAATAAAATATTTTTTGGCTCAACGTGTAATCAAACTCTGGAATTTGTTACCGGAGGATGTATTAAAGGCTGTTAGTGTAGCTGGGTTTAAAAAAGGTTTGGACAAGTTCCTGGAGGAAAGGTCCATAAACCATTATTAAGAAGGGACCCAGGATATCAATGCTTGACCCAGTACAAGCATTGTGGAACCTGTGTCTTTTGGGGAAACTGCTAGGTACGTATGACCTAGATTGGCCACTGTTGGAAAAAGGATACTGGGCTTGATGGACCTTGGTCTGACCCAGTATGGCATATCTTATGTTCAAATTCTTTCTTTGCCTGCCTTATCAGTGCCTTGCATTCAACTGGCCAGTACTTATGTTGTTTCCTGTTTTCATCCTTTGGCTGTTTTTTCCATTTTCTGAAGGATTCTCTCTTAACTATAACAGCCTCTATGACTTCACCTTCAAGTCATGCTGGCTGTTGTTTGGCCTTCCTTCCACCTTTATTAAAATATGGAATATATATGTTCTGGGCTTCCAAGATCGTATTTTTAAATAATGCCCAGGGCCTTATGTAAACTCTTAACCTTTCCAGTTGCTCCTTTTAGTTTTTTCTTAACCATTTTCCTCATTTTATCATTTATCATTTTATCATAGTCTCCTTTTTGAAAGTTAAATTAGTGCAGTGAATTTCCATGTTATCCTCCTTTTAATAAATCAAATGTGATCATGTTATCTATTGCCAAGATGCCCCAAGCCATTACCTTTTGCACTAGATCCTGCGTTCCACTATGCACTAAGCCTAAAATAGCTTCCCCTTGTGTCGATTCCTGAACCAGCTGCTCCATTAAGCAGTCATTTATTTTATCTAGAAACTTGGAGCCCGATTTTTGAAGGCAGTTACACTGGTAACAGCCCATGTTAAACATGTAAATGCCTTAACTTGGATTTTCCAAAGGTGCCTACACGGGTAGTGCCTTTGGAAAATCCCGATTAAGTCCCTAACGAGCCCAGATGCTATCCGTTTAGCATCAGGACATGTTTGGGGTGTTCTGGGGTGGAGCAGAGGGGGGAATGGCACAAAGCAGGTTCCAGCAATTTTTGATACTGCCCACTTAGCGCTCTGCACCTTAAAGATAGATGAGCAAACCCTCACCTATCTTTAAAGTGCTGGGGCTAAACAAAAATTGCTGCTTCCTGCTTAGCCTTGGTGGCTACTGGCCTGTGTGGTGTGACCTGGATTTTCATTTCCGTTGCCGCAGAAATGAAAATCCGGGTTAAGGGGGTCGGTGGGCAGACTATGGGCCGACGCAGCGCATAGCCTGCCTAAATGAAAATCAGGCCCTTTATCTCCCTAACATGGCCTGACAATACTGGGGTAATTGAAACCTCCTATTATTACTGTGTTGTAAACTTTGCTAGCTTCCCTAATTTCTCTTAGCATTTCATCATCTGTCTGATCATTCTGACCAGGCAGATGGTAGTATACCCACAGTGCCATTCCCTTCCTCTGTTACATGGAATTTTTATCCATAGAGATTCTACATTTATGCAGTGGGAGAGTTGTCAGCCTAGAGAAGGAGCAGAAATGGAATGGAGGAAACAGGCAGAGGAGGGGTGAGAGTTCAAGGTGCAGTGGAAGTTGTCCAATGCTTATCCAATAGGCATCAATATTCAAAAGATGTTATCTGGTTAGCAGGACCTGCTAAGCACATAAGTTACATTGAGAGGGATATTCAGCGGCTATCTAGATAGTTCCACAAAATATTTCCTTTGACTGCCTCAGCACTATACACCAAACAAAAAAAAACCCCACATATGATGGAAAATTAAATGTGTCTATTATACATCCATCAATATACTAAACCCATTATTCATACTCTATTTCTTATGTCGGAGCCTGCCGAGGGAGGGATATTGTGCAAATTTTACGTTCTCACTGGCCTATGCTGAGTTTACATGAATGTTTTAATAAGCCTTTACGGCTAGCTTTTTCACGGGGATCGAATTTGGATGATAAATTGGTAAAAACATAAATGTCTTTAGACAGTCCAATACCATCGGGTCATGATTGTGGCCATTATTCTTGCAATAATTGTATTTATTGTGAAAGGACTATCTTAGGTCCTCGTTGGCAGCATCCTGACACTCATCGGGAATACGTACGACGATGGAAAACGACATGTTTCACCCTTTTTGTGGTGTATTTTTTAAGATGCCCCTGCGGGCTTTTATATGTGGGGCGCACTACCCGATCCATGCGTAAACGGTTAGCAGAACATGCTTCGAGGATTAGGAATAAAGTTTTGATGGCTCCATTGGTGGAGCATTGTGATTCTATGTCTCACTGCTTTGATGAGTTGGATTGGACAGTGATCGATCACGTACCCTTTGATCCACGGGGAGGTGATCGTGAATTGAAACTGCAGCGACTTGAACAACGATGGATCTTTGAATTAAATTCCATTCATCCTCATGGTTTGAACCGAGAAATTGAGTGGAACACTATTCTATGATGTCAGCTGTGGAGTTCCTAGTCTGACCAAAGTTTAAACCAATAGTAGTGTGGATACCCCTGGCAGTGGGGAGAATCCCGCTTCTGATTGGTTGATCCCCTGTTTAAAGATCAGGTGTTTCATTGTGCCATTGAATGAAGAATACCCATGACCGCGAAGACGGCGCTTTTTCATTGCATGAATGAGAAGATTAGAGCACTTGAAACAGGGTTTTCACCCGAAATGTGCACGTCGTGCAACTTCATTGTTAGCAACTAAGAAGAGAATAAGAAGAGTTTTTTCGATATTCACTAAAGATAAGTGACTGTTTAAAGTATCATTATTGGGGTGAGAAATAAAATAAAAGAAGTTTGCCGTCTGGAGGGGGTTGGTTACGCTGTTCCAGCCCTCCCTCGGCAGGCTCCGACATAAGAAATAGAGTATGAATAATGGGCTCAGCACTATACATGGCAATCCACGGACGCAGTTGAGGCAGAGGCTCTTATCCGGATCGTGGTGATTTTCAATGCCACTCTCTAAAAAAACAATCCACATAACATAGGGCAAGTTAAAAGCTGTCGTAGGTGCTATGTGGATTGCCTCTCTGGATAATTGCTGATTATCACCCTATCCAGATAGTGCTAAGGTGAGACTACACAGAGCTAAGCTTTCAGACCTTTCTATTGCCTGTTTTTTTTTAATGTAGATTTTTAACCATTGGAAATAAGTTTTTAGGAATATTCTGACCGCCTACATTCCTTGCATAGCCTTTAACACTAGAAGCCCCAAAAGGAATTTTACCTAGAAACCCCAAAGTGTGTCAATTGACGCATTATCAACACGACTGCGTTTAGCATGAAATGCAGATGTGAATTAACGTGAAGTTACTTATTTGTTAAATACGTGCAGTATGTGACATCATTAAATGATGTCATCGTGTGTATATTGTTTGTAATGTCAGAGTAAAACTGTAAACAGTGATTGAGATGCGTCACCTAGAGGGAACATGAATTTATACCTAGAAGCCCCAAAATATGTCAATTGATGCATCCAAGACAATTGAGTGCGTCAATTGACGTACTTTAGGGTTTCTAGGTATAAATTCATTTTCCCGCTAGGTGGTGCATCTGTCATTAATTTTCGATGCACATATTTGAACATCTTGACCTTGCTAACAAAGTCATGCAACATGACTGACATGGTTCTAGCAGTGGCGCTGGTATACAACTTCGAAGATGCATTTGCGTCAATTGACACACTTTGGGGCTTCTAGTGTTAAATCAGATATCTAAGTGTGCCCTCAGTTTATGTAAGACCTACTGGTCAGGAACACTTGTGATATATAGCTACTTGGCATAGAAGTACTTAGATTTGCAGAGAGTTGGTCTTCTACCTAAGACTCACACTTAATTTTGTAGCAAAGGATACATAATCAGCATGTCATGTATTCAGTGCAATAACTGTGGTGCTTTCATTCTGAGAAGAATCATTTGGAACGTAAGAGTTTGCCCTATATGCCTCAAGTTAGCTGCTATGCATAAAGAATTGACTCTACTAAGGGAAGAATTAGCTGCAATTAAATATACCTTTTCTAGGGTACAAATGAAGAATCAAACAGCCCAGGAACAAATGGATCACAGTGGGGTTTGATAGGTTGTGACCTTTAATGCAGAGACACCCTATACATCAAGAGATATCCCTACATAAATGTATTTATTTATTTAACAGTTTTTCTATACGGCCTTTGTCCAAGGCGATTTACAATAAACAACATAGGAATTGTTTTACATTAACCAGGGGAAGATAACTAGGAATAAATATGGGGTTAACCGTAGGGAAGGCATGAACCATGAACTATGTTCTTCTCTGTCTTGGATAATGAGAGTGCCAATCTGTGGAAACTGAAGCACCCTTAAATAAAAGAGTCAATCCCTAACCTACCGATAATGCACCAAATATGAAGAAAAAAATCACAAAACAGAATACTACTACTAATTGGAGATTTCATCATCAGAGGCACCAACTTGGGAACACAGCTCAAAGGAGAGAAGATGGTACACTGCCTCCCAGGCTCTTCAGCCAGCAGGAATACTAACCAAATTGTTGGTATAGTTAGTGCAGAAAGTGAGCACTCCAAAACTGATGTTGTCATCCACTTGGGTACAAATGACCAGGCTAGAAACAGTTACTCTGCAGTTCAAAGGGACTTCCAGAATCTGGGAGAGAACTCAAGCCCATTGTTAACACTATCACATTCTTAGAACTTCTACCCATTCATGGTAAGGGGAGCAGAAAGGCTGCATCATATAAACAACTTTAATATATGGCTCCAAACCTGGTGCAAACAAGAAGGATTTAGATATATTGGTGACTGGGGAAACAGATGGATCAACAAGAGACTTTACTGTGCCAATGGACTGCATCTCTACATTGCAGGGAAAAGGATCCTAAGTGAAAAATTCAGGCAGTATGTGGACAAGCATTTAAACTAGGTAAAGGGGGTGACGGATAGAGATAGACAAGTTCAGGGCGTCACTCCAAGCAAAAACAAAATGACATTGGAAACAGCCACACTTTTGAACCACACAACAATGGCAAATGGGAAGGGGGGTGTAGAACAAAATCCATGCAAAACACAAGCAAGCCAGTCAACGACTGCTGGAAAGCAATGAGCACAAATGCTTGAAGCCTAGCCAACAAAGTTCCTGATCTGGAAGCCCTAATGGTGAGAAATGGACTTGGACGTTGTGGCCATTACAGAAACATGGTTTAACGAGTCGCATGAATGAGATATAGCCATAGCTGGCTATAATCTGGTTAGAAGAGATAGAGAAGGTAGAAAAGGAGGATGCATAGCCCTATATGTCAAAAGCAATATTAAAGCTGCTGAAATGCAGGGGAGGTGGTGAAAAGAAGAAGAAGCGCTGTGGATTGTATTGGAAAGAGGAAATGGCGCTGTCATCCATACTGGTGTAGTCTACAGGCCTCCAACTCAAACCAAAGAAATGGATAGCGAATTGATTGCTAATATTGCAAAGATAGCCATGAAGAGGGAAGTGATTATATTGGGTGACTTTAATATATCCGATGTGGAATGGAATGTTCCTTCTGCAAATCTGGAAAGAAGTAAAAAAATTGTGGATTATTTATTTATTTATTTATTTATTTAACAATTCTTTTATACCGCGCTATTATAATCAGTGCGGTGTACATAGAACAAGAACATACTACAATGCATACAGGTAACATTGAGTTTTACATTGAACAGGGAAATTCAACAATAGGACAACCGGGGGAACTATGTACAGATTAACTTAATGGTATATACAGTAATATCAAACTCGATTGGATGTTACAATGTGGTTCACTAATAAGACTAGAGAGAAAGGTTGACCTGCTAGCCCTTTTCAGGTTGTATTGAGGTGGTAGTTTTGTTAGTGACTAGGTTGACTTCTGGGTAGCATTTTGTGAACAGGTGGTATTTCAATGCTTTTCTGAATAGGATTAGGTTTTTGATAGCACGGATTTCGTGAGGTAGTGCATTCCAGTTTAGAGGAGCAAATAAGGAGAAGGCCCTGTTGGAGGTGGCCTTAGTACACTTCGTTATTATCTTCGGGACAATTAAGGTGTTCATTGATGTGGTTCTCCTTTTTCTGTTTTCCAGGGTGCCATGGATAAGCTTGCTGATTGGCGTAGGGGGGTAGTTATTTAGTGCCTTGAAAGTAAGGACTAAAGACTTATACTGGATTCTGGCATGTAATGGTAACCAATGCAGTTCTTTCATGATGGATGTTATATGGTCAGATCTTGATGAGCCGGAGAGGACTCTGGCGGCTGTATTCATGGCTAGGCGGAGCGGGTTTAACGTTGATTGAGGGAGGCCATGTAGGATGATGTTGGCAAAATCCAGGTGTGGGAGGACTAATGCTTGGAAGGTTGTTCGGAAGTCTGTGGGATCTAGTAGGGAGCGGAGGTGATGTAGCGATTTGATCTTATAATATACGTTTTTTGTGATGTTCTTGACATGAGTTGTCATATCCAAGTGCTGATCCAATGTGATGCCGAGGTAACGGATGGTAGCTTTTGATTTCAACTCTATGTTGTTGACGAGTAGTGATGGAGGCGGTATGAACTTACGGTTCCTTGTGACAAAAAGAACGTCGGTTTTGCTGTGGTTTATCCGAAGGTTTTGTGATAGCAACCATTCAGCTACAGCTTCAAAACATTTGATTATTGGGGAGAATACTGGATGTTCAATTGTGAACGGCATATATAGGAGGATGTCATCTGCGTAAGCAAGACATTGTACATTAAATGCCTTCTAAGATGCATTAATTAGACAAATGGTGATGGAACCGACCAGGGAGTGCTCGGTACTGGATTTAGTGCTCACCAATGGAGATAACATGTTGAATATCTAGGTTGGTACCCATGTGAGCATCAGCAATCATCACATGATGTGGTTTGAGATAAAAGCCAAGGTAGAATCCAATCACAGCCTACTCAAAGTCCTAGACTTCAAAAACACTGACTTCAGCAAAATGGCCAAGTATCTGAAGGAGGAGTTAGCAGGGTGGAAGGGGATAAGGGAAGTGGAATTGCAATGGGCTAAACTAAAGGAGGCAATAAAAGGGGCAACAGATAGGTATGTAAGGAAAGTAAATAAAAACAAGAGGAAAAGGAAACCTATTTGGTTCTCCAAAGTGGCTGCATAAATAAAGGCAAAAAACACAGCTTTTGCAAAATTCAAAAGTTCTCAAACAGCGGAATACAGAAGAATACAGAGTCAACCTAAAAGAGACAAAAAGAGAAATAAGGATAGCAAAATCCAAGACACAAGAAAAGATGGCTAAAGATGTGAAGTGTGCCGACAAAACTTTTTTCAGGTACTTTCGGGAGAGTAGGAAAATCAGAGGTGGAATTACAGGACTCAAAAGTGCTGAGAACGGATTTGTGGAAAGTGACATTGAAAAAGCAAAAATGCTAAACAAATACTTCTGCTCTGTTTTTACTAGAGAAAATACAGGAGAAGGATCACCTATGATTGACAAATATATAAATAGGAATGGAGTAGATACCACACCATTCATAGAAGATGATGTGTTAGAACAGCTTGCAAAACTGAAAGTAGCCAAGTTCATGGGACCAGATGGGATACATCCCAGGATACTGAAAGAGCTCAGAGATATTCTTGCAGTGCTGTTAAAGGAAGTTTTTAATAGATCCTTGGAGACAGGAGAAGTTCCACAGGACTGGAGAAGAGCTGATGTGATACCGCTTCACAAAAGGGGCAGAAGGGAAGAAGTGACAAACTACAGACCAGTAAGCCTTACCTCTGTGGTGGGAAAAGTAATGGAGGTGCTCCTGAAAGAGCGAATAGTAGAGGTTGCATGATCCGAGGCAACATGGTTTTACCAAAGGATGATTATGCCAAAGAAATCTGATTGAGTTCTTTGACTGGGTGGCCAGAGAACTAGATCAAGGGTATGCAATGGATGTGATCTACCTAGATTTCAGCAAAGCCTTTGATACTGTTCCTCATAGGAGACTTATCAATATACTCAACAGCATGCGGAGGGGTCCCAAGGTGGTGAACTGGATTATAAATTGGTTGACTGACAGATGACAGAAGGCGACAGTAAATGGAATGTGGCTCGATGACAATTTTGTTTGTAAATCATTTTCTGTGGTACCTTAAAACTTATGTTTTTTTGTTTACTTTCATATGCTGTAACTGTTTTTTTAATTGTTACATATTAGATATCTAATAAAAAAAAGAAAGAAATAGTTACTGGTGGAACAAGCAAATGTAAAATTGTGTTTGATTTTGAAAACATCTGATATGTAAATGCTGCAGAGGTCAGTTTCAGCATTTAAGTATCCTCTGGATAAACGGCGCCAGTACCCGGAGAGCGGTTGGAGCTAAATATGTAGATTCTGAAGTCAGTGCGGGGAGCATCTGGATAGTGGCAATATTTAGCACTCTCCAGATAACAGCACTTAGAACAACTTTTTGCTCTCCTAAGTTATGCAAATAGACTATTGGCACAAAGGCATAAATTATCCGGATACTGGCTGATTATCATTACTATACGGATAGTGACTGGCACCACCCTTACACCTTTCACAGACTCATCCTTGCTGAATCTGTCTCTCAATGCCCTTATCGGGATAGCCTTTGTGGTCATTCAGATAAAGGCTGTCTGAATATTGGCCTCACTGTTCGTTCCCTATACCCGTGATCTTCACTATTTTTCAAACAGAAGCCACTTTGGCAAAAAATGTCACTGTGAGGGCCAGGGCCATTGTAGGGCAAACTGGTGAGCATCCTGTGCAAAGTGGGGATCTCCTATGATGAGGATGGTCTGGAGAAAATATAATTAAAACGGAATCTGCTCCCTTAGCTCACTCTTCTTCAGCCCATTTCTTCCATCCTAACACTTTTTCCCCAGTGTGTCTCCCCAACACTCTCTTTCCCCCCAGTACACTCTCTCTCTCGCTCGCTCCTCTCCCCTGCCTTCTCTTTCCCCAGTAAACACATTGCCCTAACCTCACTGCAACTAGTGTCAATGCCTGTCTCTGCAACCTGTCAGCCTCTACCATTCTATCTCCACACGCGTCCTTTCCAAGACAGTTAACCCCCCCCCCTCCAGTTTATTAATCCCCCCTCCCCTCCAAACTTCTCCAGAGGCTTACTGCCAGCTGCTCTTCCTTCTGGCATCACACACTGTCTAAATCCCTCCACTGCCCTCACAGAGGCTTGGCACCATGTGGCTTAAAATTACTGAAAGTCATGCAATGCCAGAAGACAAGAGAAGGGCTGCTCTGGAATCAGCATCAGTTTCAAGCTGGGGGAGAGAATGTGTACTGGAGAAGAGAGACAGTGAGTCACGCTAAGGGTTAAATGGGGCTGCCACTGGTCCCTGCACCTTACAGGATATTGCCTTTGCCTTCAGAGAGGAGCTGCTTATCTTTTCTGTCCTGCACTCAGGCAGCTTCCCAAACCCACCCATTTATTGCATGCACAAACACACAGATAATGCGGTGATGGGCTTGCAGTGGAATGGTGAATGTCCACTGACATGACTTTTGGCTTACTTGGAATTACTGTTGCTTTTAACCCTGTCATGCACAGAGCTGAGTTTTTAAGGTGCAGTTCTAGTCAAATATCTCAAGCTTGTATCTTCTCTTTCCTAAGGGGAATGTCTACTAACCTGCATCTGGCTTTTGCAGCTAATGCACTGATATAGTGTAAATAGTGTTGTGTTAGCTTCGAACGCGGTACACTATCTTTTGTGGGTGTGCACAGCATTTCTCCAGCAGATAATGCAGTGACATTGCAAAGAGTATGGCTATGCAGTACTGCGGATGAACATAACGCTATCCATTGAGTTGGTGGCATCGATACTTGTGCTGTCTGTAACTTTGGCAGTGACTGTGTGCTGTTTGTGCCTTTGGTAACTGCGACCGCACCTTGAATATTGTGTGCAATTCTGGTCGCCGTATCTTAAAAAGGATATAGCGTTATTAGAAAAGGTTCAGAGAAGAGCCACCAAAATGGTAAAGGGGATAGAAGGATACCCCTATGAAGAGAGGCTAAAAAGGTTAGGGCTCTTTAACCTGGAAAAAAGACGGCTGACGGGAGATATGATAGAAGTCTATAAATTAATAAATGGAGTGGAACGGGTAAACGTAGATCGATTGTTTACGTTATCAGAATATAGAAAGACTAGGGGACATGCAATGAAGCTACAGGGTAAACTATTTAAGACTAATAAAAGAAAATATTTTTTCACTCAACGTGTAATCAAACTCTGGAATTTGTTACCGGAGGATGTAGTAAAGGATGTTAGTATAGCTGGGTTTAAAAAAGGTTTGGGGAAGTTCCTGGAGGAAAGGTCCATAAACCATTATTAAAAAGGGATCCAGGATATCAATGCTTGACCCAGTATAAGCATTGTGGAACCTGTGTCCCTTGGGGAAACTGCTAGGTACATATGACCTAGATTGGCCACTGTTGGAAACAGAATACTGGGCTTGATGGACCTTGGTCTGACCCATTATGGCATATCTTATGTTCTTATGTTCTTGTTGCACACATGCCCACTCTCTGCTACTAGTCATCCCACTCTTGCAGGTACTGCAGTTTCTGCAGGTAGCCCAGTAATTTTCTGCACTATCTGTTAACACAGGCCGATAGCATATGCTATCAGCTGCGTTAACAGGTATCGCAGCTTAGTAAACATATCTCTACGTTGCACAAACATTTACTTGGATAGTCATTTTTTGATCATTTTTTCACATCCAGGAAATGTAAACTTGGATTTAAGATTTAGGACTTCAATTTTAGATTTTTTATATGTCTTTTTCAGGTTTGAGCTGAACTTTGAGCAAAATATGTTGAACAACCTAATATGTATATATCAAGCATATCAGTTTTAGGGGGTGGAGGCCTTAGACCTCCATCTTCAACCACTTCTCCCCTGCCCCAGCACAGAACTTCCAAGGGGAAGGTATTGATAAGAGGAAAACACTCAGAGAAACAGAATTAGTTATGCTTTGTTTGCTTTCCTTTTTGGTCTCCTCTTTGGTTTTATTTTTAATGAATTTAATAAAGTTTGAATAACTGATTTGTGCCTTTTTAAAAATAAGATTCCATGATTTTAAAAATTTGCATCTTGGCTTCCACAGATCGGTTGTTCATGCTGTAATCTTACTCCACATGTATCAGTGCGATGCCTACTTACAGAGCCGGCCCAGCCATCAGCCAAACCAGGCAGTAACCTAGGGCAGCGGCTTCTGAGGGGCAGCAAAGAGCAGGGCATTCATACCTAAACAACAGATTTTGACAACCAGTGGGGATGTAAGGCTTAAGGTTCGCCTAGGGTGCCGACACCTTGAACTAACTCTGGGGCCAGCCATGCCTACATGGCTTTTATGAGGGTCAGCTCACCAACTCCAAATTTATTAAAAAGGTGACAGTGACCAAGAGGAGCATTCAGGAACTTTGAACACCAATATCTTCTTAGGAAAGAAAGAAATCCTGGAATGAAAATGAGGGTCCTTGCGAACCCAGTTGTGTTAATCAGCAGCTGACCAAATCAGAAAAGCAGTGTGCTAGCATCTCTCATTATATTAGCACAGAAAAAAGGTTATTTACAGCTTCTATAGATAATAGTCTATTAAATAAGACTTTGATATGTCTTTGGAAGCAGGAACTAAAAGATAGGGCATACCTTTCTGATTCCATTAATGGAGCTCACGTATTGCTTTTTGCGATGTACAGGGGTTGATGAGAGAGAGTGATGTGAAGTCCTGTATACCTTATCCAGAGGTCTGCTTATGTATGGCACAATGTCATACTCTCATCCTATACCTGAGTCAGTGCTGCCACAGTCTACTGATGAATAGATCTGAAAATAGGATCCAGACATGATACCACATACTAGTTACTGGCATGAAACTCAACAAGTAATGAATGTACAGCCACAAAGTACTACCAGAACAATGAAACATACCCAAACCACGCTATCCTCTCTGCAAGGAATGCCAGAGTCACTCCATTTAAGATTAGGAGTAGTTGTTTCCCAAGCTGTATCTCTGAAGGAGTGGGGGGAGGGGTGTGGCAGAGCCTGGAGAAAGCTGCAAGTAACTCTGTGTTACCTGGGTGCGTGTGCATCTCAGTCCGGAACAGATAAGCACTGTCAGAAGTGATCAGAAAATGCTGCAGAGCCTCCTCTCCTCCCAAGGCAGTGGTCAGGAGCTTGAGATAGTGTAACCTGCGCTCCAGGCGTACTAGCCTCTACTAATACCCCGCTTGGTGTAGCCATACCTCATGCTAGAACACCTCTGGAGGGGGTATAGTGGAAAAACACTACTGTCCAGAAACTCTGTTATCAGTGAACTGACAACAAACCACTGGAGCAAACTCAAAAACTAAATTCAGGATACTTTTTGGATGGTAAAGCTTAAGATGTTTTTACTGTTGTATGTTCAAGTAAGATGACACAAATCTTTTACAATGTTCTTGTTAAGTGCCGTTGAGTTTGTGTCGAGTCTTGGCAACTTAATAGATAGTTCTCCTAAATTTTGGTCTTCAGTCAAGCGGCTCATTGTTGATAGAGTGGCACCCATAGCTGCTGTTATTGTATCGATCCATCTCATTGCTGGTGATGACCTACCTTGCAAGCATGATGTTTTGCTCTCTCTCTTCACATGATGTGACCAAAATATGAAAGTCAAAGTCTTGTCATCTGAGCTTCTAAAGAAAATTTAGGTTTGATCTCCCCTAGTATTGACTGCTTTGTTCTTCAGGCATGTTTATGTTTATTTTATTTGATATACCGCCCTTCCATGACAAGCATGATATACACAATATTCTTCGCCAGCACCATAATTCAAAACATCAATTTTCTTCCTGTCTATTTTTTTTCACTGTCCAACTTTCGCATCCATATGACTTTATTGAGAATACCATGGCTTGGACAAGTTGAATCTTTGTATGGAGAGAGACATCTCGGCTCTTGAGAATTTTGTATAGGTCCTTCATAGCCATTCTACCAAGAGCAATGTATTGTCAGATTTCTTGACTGCTTGTCATTTCTTTATTGATTGTTGATCCAAGTAGGTTAAGCTGTCAACTATTTCAGTTTCCTCTTCATCGATGAGGAATCTTTTGCTTTTGCCAGTTGTCAGGATCTTTGTCTTCTTTACATTAAGGTGTAGGCGCATTTTAAGTCTATGTTCCTTGATCTTGAGAAGCAAATGTTTCAGATCATCTTCACTTTCAGTTAGTATTGTGGTATCATCAGTATAACGAAGACTGCTGATGAGTCTTCCATCAAAACGTAACTTTAAATCAGGGTCCAGAGTCCTTTTAAGTATTAACTTTTCATGTTTTATTAACTAGCATATTCAAAATACCTAGTATAGGAATTACAATGTCTAAACAGCAACAAGTGAACACAGCTAATATTAAAGTAACCTAGCTAGGCTTTCTTTCTTGTTTTATAGAATACTTCCCATCAAGACAACAGTGAATCAGATAAATATTCCCTTATACAAATGTTCAAAGCTGTTGCTCACATTATAGCTTCTGCCTCTGTTCAGACAGACAGCCCGATGCCAGCTGAAGGACCAGTTCCATGTGCAGGATGCCTGCAAGCTGAAGCTTTCATGAAAACAAGTGGAAGAGCTCAGTGAAGAAGCATTCAAGACAGTGAAAAGTACATTGATGAGATGCTTCTTGAAGCATCCAAGCTCTCAAACAAAGGTGAAGATGGGAAGTTACAGAATGAAGAGAGCTGGGCATGAGTCACCAGAGCCTGCAGAATGGACAATCCAACTCCTTAAGCTCTCAGAAGAACCAGTATGCAGCTCTGGAAGGGGAGGAGGTGAAAGAATCCCAGGAAAAGGAAGAACCAGAGCTCAAGCACCCCAAAGTTGCGGAATCAGTGACCACCAGGAAGTGAAGGGTAGTGGTGGTTGGTGACTCTCTTCTGAGGGGTATTGAGGTGGCCATATGCTGACCAGATTTGATATCCAGAGGTGTGCTATCTGCCAGGTGCCAAAATCTGAGATATTACAGAGAGTTTGACAAGACTCATCAAGCCTACTGATTATTATCCATTGTTGATCATCCATGTTGGCACAAGCAATACTGCTAGGTATCCCTCTGAGTGTATCAAAAGTGACTTCATGGCTCTGGGACAGAGGGTGAAGCAGATAGGTGCACAGGTGGTGTTCTCTTCAATCTTCCCTGTTGAGGGTAAAGGCCGAGGTAGAAAAGCTTGCATCCTGGAGATGAATGTATGGCTGCATGGATGGTGCCATCGAGCACGTTTTGGTTTCCTGGACTATGGGATGATGTTCCAAGGGCTGCAGAGCAGAGATGGTGTTCACCTATCCAAGAAGGGCCAAAGTGTCTTCTACAGCAGACTAGCTAACCTACTGAAGAGGACTTTAAACTAGATTCATTGGAGATGGGTGAAGAAAGCCCCCAGATAAATGAAAGCCCTCAGGTATGTAAAACATTAAATAGCTCTGAAATGGGTAAAAGGAGCAACATATGGAAAATAGTGTGCATAAATGCCTGTAATGTTGGAAATAAGATCCCAGAGGTTGATGCTTTAATGGAAGAGGCTGACTTGGATTTAGTGGTGATTACAGAGACATGGTTCGTGGACAACCATGACTGGGATGTAATTATACTGGGCTATACTTTATTCAAGAAGGATAGGGTAGGAAGAAGAGAAGGAAGAGTGGCACTATATGTAAAAAAAAATATTAAAGCTATAGATTTACAGGGCTTAAAAAGGAGCCAGGAGGTACTGTGGGTTAAACTAGAAAGAGGGAACAGGAAATCCATTTGCATTGGTGTGATATACAGATCTCTTTCACAGGGAGAAGAAATGGATGGAGATTTAATAGAAGACATATACAGTATTGCCATGAAAGGAGAAGTACTACTGATAGGTGATTTCAATATGCCAGATGTTGATTAGCATATCCCTGCTGTAATGTCATCTAGAAGTAAGAAGATCCTGGATTCTCTACAGAGAGAATTATTTCGGCAAATGGTAACAGAATCCACACCCATACTGGACTTGGTGTTTACCAATGGGGAAAGTGTTTCCGATGTTATAGTGGGAGATCTTCTCACATCCAGTGATCAACAGTATTAGGTTCAGTATTAGGACTAGGGCTGACAAAATCCATTCAAAAGCAAGAGTGTTAGACTTTAGGAAAACTAATTTTGTCAACATGGAACAAAACCTCAAGAGTCGTTAGTGGAATGGGAAAGCTGGGGGATGTAGAAAAACAGTGGACAAAACTGAAAGGGGATATTTTAAAGGCAACAAGCCTTTTTGTTAGAAAGGTAAATGAATGTAAATGGAAAAGAAGACCATTGCGATTCTCAAAAGAAGTAGCTGAAAAGGTGAACAAAAAGAGGGTGGCCTTCATAAAATACAAGAGATCACAGAGAAAGGAAGACAAGTATCAATTTTTGGAAAAACTTAGAGAAGCAAGGAAAGTAGTCAGGAAAGCAACAATACAAAAAGAATTAGAAATTGCCAATGTATTAAAATGGGAGGACAAGACATTTTTCAGATATTTTAGCAAGAGGAGGAAGTGCAAAAATGGTATTGTCAGACTCAAGGGGAAGGGGAGGAATATGTAGAAGGTGATAAGGTTAAAGTGGAATTGCTTAACACATATTTTTGTTTTGTGTTCACAGATGAAAAGCCAGGAGCAAGACCTCAAACACCCACAAATAGGAACAGAAGGGAAGGGAATCTTTAATGATTTTTAGAAGACTGTGTTCATGAGGAACTAGCTAAACTAAAAGTAGACAAAGCAATAGAGCCATTCTAGCAGCTCCACTTACTGACCTTTTCAATACTTCTTTAGAGTTGGGAGTGGTCCCAGAGGACTTGAGAAAGGCACATATGGTCCCTTTACACAAAAGTGGACGTAAGGATGAGGTTGAGAACTACAGGCAGGTTGGTCTGTGGTGAGTAAATTAATGGAAACCCTGCCAAAATAGTGGATCGTGAGGTTTCTGGAGTCCAATGGATTGCACAATTCGAGGCAGCATGGGTTTACCAGAGGCAGATCTTGTCAGACAAATCTTATTGATTTCTTTGAGTGGGTGACCAGAGAGTTGGATAGAGGGAGAGTTCTAGATGTGGTGTAATTGGTTTTCAGTAAAGCCTTTGACACCGTTCCACACAGGTGACATTAATAAACTGAGAACTCCAGGGATGGATCCTAAAGTGATTGACTGGGTAAGAAATATGTTGAGTGAGAGGTGACAAAGTGTATAGGCAAATGGAGCTCACTATGAGGAGAAGGATGTTACCAGTGATGTGCCGCAAGGATCTGTCCTTGGTCCAATTCTTTTTAACATCTTTGTTAGTGATATTGCAGAAGAGCTGTTGGGTAAGGTTTGCCTGTTTGCGGATAATGAAAGAATACTCCACTCTAACATGCATCAATGTTTGAGATATCCAGCGATATATCTTAATCTTTTTAAACTTTTTAAATGTGTTAAAAATCCTAGATGTAGTCTCAGACCACAGCAACGCTCTTACCCACTATCTCAGTGGAGAACAAAATAGCGCTTTGATTGCATCAATGACTACTGGGAGCAATTTTTTAATTAGTTTTTCTTTGAATAAATATCACCAGTATTCCACCACCGTTGTGTTTCAAAAATCTATTGAACAAACTTATCTTAATCAAAATTCTCTTGGTTGTTCTCATTTATAGAAATGAGAACAATCAAGAGAATTTTGATTAAGATAAGTTTGTTCAATAGATTTTTGAAACACAACAGTGGTGGATGTGGTGCTGTTTATGCTTGTGAGTATGGTTGCAATTTGCTGGTCTCCGATTTTGTGGAAATGTTTAAATAACTGGTCTTGATTTGTGTTGGTCTCAAGGTTGTTTAGTGGTATAATTTCCCCCCCTTTTTTTTTAATTCACCGTGGCCTGAACTGCCCTCGAAGTCTAGCCCTCACTCACCTGCTGCTGCTGCCGGTAGCGCCAAGCCTCAGTCGCCGTCTCTTCCTACGCTGCAACAGGTCCTCAACCTCGGCCAATCCCGCAGTCCAGCACTCTGCCCCCTCGCAACCACCTCCTGATTGCCTGAATCCACGGGCTCGCTCTCCTCGAGGCCTCCGACCGACCTTGTGTCCCTCCAAGGCCTGCTCCTCCAGACCTCTGAACATGACAAGCCAGCCGCCGACCTCCTCGCATGTGCTCGGGCCACCGCCGCCAGTGCCCGAGCACACACCTGCACCTCATTGATTGGCTCCTCCCACGTCCGTCCCCAATCAATTTAAATAATGCCTCCGGCGTCTCCCCTCCCCCTGCGCTCCCCCCCTCACCAATGCGAGCAGGGTCCCGCACCAGGCCGTGCACCCGGTTACTCTCGGGCGCCGGGACACTGCCCGCTTCCTTACTTATATGGAAGGGCAGACTGGATAGGCCATGTAGTCTTTTTTGCTGATGTGTCTATGTTTCAACTACCAATGCAATATATTCTAGCTTTTGGAACAAGATTCTTTCTTTAAAACTGTGTTTTTCTTTTCAGGATAAATGATCTTATAATTAGGTAAGTATTTCTTTTACAACTCAGAATTGTCATATGAATTCCTTTACAGCAACTGAAATTTGCCAGCTGTATCCTCTTTTCTCTTTTGTCAGTTCTGCAGGTGTATTCACAGATACACCTGCAGATATTTGAACTCAAATATAGATGATAAGAGTGCACCCTACACAAACAAAAATGTATACACATCCTCCAATCAAAAATTCTTTCTTGGGGTTGAGGTCCATGTCCACACTGGTTCTTGTCCCGTCCAGGATCTGGTCCTCTCAGTCTGCTTCTCTGGATATACAGTTAACTATTCCTCCAGTGGCTTTTCAGCTGGTCTTGTCCCTACTCCCTATTCTTGTCCCTATTCCCTTATTTTGCTTCAGCTGATCTGGTATAGCCTTTCAAGGTTTACTACTTCCAAATAGCTTAAACCCAGCTTGTCAGCTTTTAACAGCTATAACAGCAAATCAGCTCTCTGACCAGATAATCTTTCTCAAATTACTTTTCAGACTTTCAATCATTAAATATTGTATTAGACAGCCTAATTATACCTAGAACCCACATAATGATGGTATTTCAAAGGTTTTCAAATCAAATCAATTCTATAACTCTTCTCCAAAAAGTGCCACACTTTTCAGCTTCCTGCTCTCCCAACAATTAAAGAACTTATTTCAACTTATTTTACATATTCCAAAGTCTCTCCAAAAAGCTCCAAAAATCCTCAAATCAAACTTTCACTCATGACTGCAGCCAGCAAACCTTCCTCTGCACCAAGGGTCCCAAAAACAACTGCCTCTTCACACACCAGCATCCAAGTCATTCAGAAAAGTATGCTTCTATTTCTCCCAAAGAAGTCATTCCAAGTACCCTTCCCAAACACATTCTTCCCCCCCATTACAGAAAATCCCCCCTAAAATCCCTAATTACTCTTTTAAGGCAATTTCAGTACTGTTACTTTAGATCCTAATAGGTTAGAAATACCAGTTACCAAACCGCCTAACAGAAATTCTGACTTCCTACCTGCAATAATCACCAGCAGAGCTCTCCAGGGGGATCCCTGCTCTACCTGATAACCTGCAGCCCAGTGCCTTTTCATTTTACCATTTACTTACTTGAAAGGCAGCCAGCCAGTCTCAACCTTTAGTCACTGTTCTACTGCAGCCCTACTTTTTAAAGCCTGCTCAGCATTATATCCCTTCCCTTTATTTTACTTTTAAAACAGCTGCTCTGCTTTCTTTCTCATTTAAAGCTAAAGAGTGTTACTAAGTTTTTAACTCCTGCTGCCATGAACTGCAGCAAGCCCAACTGTATTTTGTTTACATGTGGCCTTATCAGCCCAGCTTTTATTTTATTTCTGACACAGTTCCAGGTTTTCCTGCCCAATGCCAACATCACCAACAAACCAAAGGCACCCGAAACCCCCAAAAGCTTTTATTTTTATTCTAATTAACTCACTGGTTACATGGCCCTAACAGCCTGCCTTCCTGCCCTCTGTTCATCTATAAAAAACATTTGTCAAAACAGAAAACTCTAATTTCTTATCAGCCGCTGGAGAGCTCGATCAGAAATCTTTAGACATCTGTCTTTAAATGCAAAAGGAGGCTTCTCCATTCTACTAATCATCCCAAAAAAATATTCAAATTCTGGTGCCATCTCAGTAACAGTAACACAAACTCCCCCACTACTAGGCACTCTGAAGTAAGCAAAAGCTTTAACAGACATATTCAACACTTATGTAGAAAATCTCCCAGCCCAAAACAGCAGTAACTCTCCAGGATTCACACAGCAACAACCCTACATATGAAAATGCAGCCCACTACTGAAATGTGCCCTAGAAATCCCATACTCCTTCTATTGGGAAAGCAGAACAAATGTGCTGCTAGAGATTCCTACACAGAAACTATACACTATGAGGTGAAGTCCGTTTTGGGCACGTTCTGCGGGATTAGAATCAGGTGCAACTGGCTTGGATGGGCAGGCTGTGCCCCGATTCCAAGCCGCCGTATGCCCTGCTCTCACCCTGTCCAACCAAGCTGTCGCACCTGCATAGAGCCCCGGTGCCATGGAGTTCCGTCCCCTTGGCACTGGGATGCCATGCAGCTGCCCCAATCCCCCACAGAACTATGCACAGCCGAAATCCTTGCTGCCCGACCCCCGGAGGACTGGGCAGCAGGGAAGCCGCCACATACACTCAACACTGCTGCAGGGTTCTCCAGTGATGTCCACCATCGTTGCAGGAGACAAGGCAGGTGGGAGTCTTGCCGGCCTGAAGAGCAGAGCTGCAAGCTGAAAAGTTCAACAGGAGTTTCCAGGTCCTGTCGGCATGAAGAGTGGAGCTGCAGGCAGAAAAGGCCAGCGGGAGTTCATGGGGGCTCCGGCTCATTGACCTGAAGAACGGGGCTGCGGCCTGTCTGCTTGAGAGGAAGGAAGGGCTGGTAAAGGGGCAGAGCATAAATAGAAAGGGTGGATCTGGAGGAGAAAGGCAGACAAGCAAGAGGGAATGGTTAGGGCTAGAGAAGAGAGAGGAAGAAGAGGGATGAGCATTAGAGAGGGGCAGGATTACAGGAATGACTGAAACTAGAGTGAGGGAGCGAAAGGCAGGGAAAGGAGAGAGAGTAGAAAGTTGGTTAGGAGGGGAAGGAGAGAGTGCAGGAGGGGTGGGTACTAAAGGATAGGGATGGCAAACCCCCATCATACAGATACACATGCACACATATATGTACACACTCCCTATGACACACACATCCACAGGCATGCATGCACCCCCTAGCACCCCATGACACATCCACACGCAACCCCAACATCCTAATGACATACATACACAAACACATCCACACACACGCTCCCCAACACTCACCATAACCCAGACACATGCACGCATCCTCATGAAACCCCGCATGCCACACAGAGACACACAGATGAACTCTCTGACATCTCCCATCACACACACACACACACACATATGCACTCCCACTCCCACATGCCTAATTCTTCAGATGGAGGAAATGCACCACTGTGTCACACTGCACGTGTACACTTTAGAACTTGCTTTAACCACTGTTAGGGTAATTTTATACTTTCACGCATGGATAAAAATTACATGCCTACATGGCTGAGGGGAGATATGATGGAGTAGAACCTGTAAGCTTAGATCAGTTGTTTACTCCTTCACAAAGTATAATGACTACGGGACACGCAATGAAACTACAATGTAGCATCTGTAAGACAAATTGGAGAAAATATTTTTTCACTCAACGTGTAATCAAATTTTAGAGTTTGTTACCAGAGGATGTAGTAAAAGCTGTTAGTGTAGCTGGATTTAAAAGAGGTTTGGACGTATTCCTGGAGGAAAAGTCCATAAACTTTATTAAAGTGGACCGGGGAAATTCACTGCTTAGCCCTGTGACAAGCAGCATGGAATCTGTTTACCTTTTGGGGATCTGACAGGTACTTGTGACCTGGACTGGACACTGTTGGAAACAGGATACTGGGCTTGATGACCCTTAGTCTGACCCAGTGTGGCATATGTTCTTATGGGCCTGATTTTCGAAGGCCTTTACACAGGTAGCTTCCCTAGTTACCCGTATAAAGGCCTTATCCAGGATTTTCAAAGGGCACCTACATTGTTGGTCCTTAACGCGCTCAGGTACTATCCGCATAGCATCGTGGCATTCCAGGGCATTGCGGAGGCGGGCCATGCTGCTACCCTTGTAGCACCAATTTTCGAAGCTACATGGTTAGCACTCTGCGCCTTGAAGATAGGAAAACCTTGCCTATCTTAAGGCGCTGAGGCTAACCATGTAGCATTGAAAATCGGTGCAACACGGGTAGCTCCTGCGGCTTCCTGTCTGTGCGGCAACACCCAGATTTTCGATGCTGGCACCACATATGACCCCGGCATGGAAAATCCATGTTAGGTGGGTGGGCTATGCGCTGACGGCACATAGCACCACCCAGCTCAAATTCGGGCCCTATATTCTTATTTCTCTGTATGAAATCTGCTGGATATTTGAAGTGAAAGGATGTGGGAATTTCTGCTTTGAAAATTACCACAAGAAAACTATAGGGAGGGATATTCAGCAGTGGCATCGAGCACTGCTAATGCAGCTAGCCATTGGCACTGAACACTAACCCCAGATATTCAATACCAAGGCCATATCTGGCAGGTCTTGCAGGCGGAAGTCTATGCAATCTCGCAATCGCAACCCTGAGAGGCAGGGCCTGCTCCCACGGAGCTGCCCTGCCTCTCTGTGCTGCAATCATGGGAGCAGGCCTTATACAGCCTCTGCCTTGTTGGACAAAGGGGAGAAGTAGATATGGTGGGGGAGGGCATTGGGAGGTGTAGGGGATATGCTGGACCTGGAGAGGCACAGGGAAACAGAAGGGAGATACTGGATGGAGGGGGGAGGAATAGGGAAGCAGAGGGGACAAACTAGAGGACAAAGGAAAACAGAAACCTCAGAACAAAGGAAAACAGAAACCTCAGATTAGGACCAACATGATCAGAGAATAAAATGGTCAGACAACAAAGATAGAAAAAATAATTTTATTTTCAATGTAGTGATCAGACTTTGCGCGATCTTCATATTTTACACAGTATGGGGGACTACATCTCTCTCTAGTTCTCCAGTGTTGCCCTGCATGCAATGTCTAGTTTCTTGGGATTTCAGTTTAATTTTTGTTTACATATTTTTATTTTTACTTTAGGTTGTAGTCACTTATTCTGTACTTGGTGAGTGTCTGTGTTCTGACTATGTGGCCAAGGTCGGGTGTTCTGTTAACATGGACTTTGTACGTAGGGATCTCTATTGTAGTAATATATATTATTCAGCTTTTCAAATAAGTGTATGGATGTTCTAGGGCCCGCTGCAATATTTTTCTGGGTGGCTCCTTGTGTGTGTTTTGGAAGTTGGTGCTGTATGGTAGATTTGTCTCGAGGCAGTTTCTCCAAATGGGTTAGTTTTACACATAGGTGAAATTTTTAAAAAGATTTTTTGATGAAGGAAGTAGGTTGGAGATTAAAAGGGTTTTTGTGTTATATTATATTTTTTAGTTTTACACATACCATGACAGTCATGAACCTCACTTCTAAACCAGGGTATGTGGAGTATGATCTCAGTCTCTGAAATTTACTGCTAATGCTCCCTGTAGTACTTGCATCGTGATAAAGAGACTCTCCCTCTGAAGTTTGTAAGATGTACCATGTATGGGTAGTTTGTCAAGATGTGCTTGGAAATTCTTCTTTATCAAGTCTGTGGCTCGTAATCCAATGGGAAATATTTCTGTATATTTCTGCCACATTTTCTTCGTCTCAGACTGCATTTCTTGGTATTTCAGGATCTTCTGCCTCTCCACGCGATTCACAGAATAATCATTCAGAACTGACATCTCTATTATCAATGCTGTTCTGGTGTTTTTCTCCTTTACCACTATGTCTGGTTTCCTAGTGTTCAATTTTGTATCCATCAGAATGGGAATGTCCCAGGTGATCATTCCCATTCCTACAGATAAGAAACTGGATGCGAGGAAACCTGGCATAGTGGTAAGGGAGAAAAACACCAGAACGGCATTGATAATAGAGATGTCAGTTCTGAATGATTATCCTGTGAATCGCGTGGAGAGGTAGAAGATCCCAAAGTATTAAGAAATGCATGGTATATTTGCTCTGTAGATCCTCAGTGGCTTTTGTAGAGTTTTGTATTAGTTTACAATATGCTTTGTAATGAAGAATGTTTATATTGTTGTTAGTGAGATGACCAGAACCGTTTTTATTTTTTTGTTTTTTTAAAAATATATTGAGTTCTGTGGGTGAATGTCTTGGTTCTGCTCTAACACCCACTGTTGAAGGACGGGTTTCTGTGGATGCAGAATATATGTTAAAAAAGAAAGAACCATAATGCAGTTTATAACAACAGAATGAATTGTAATTTTAAAATTTGGTGTTGTAAACTGTGCTGTGGTTCTTGCTTTTCCCTTTAGTTCCTTTGTGTGTGAGTAGCTTTAATTTCCTTTTTTTTCCAGAATATATATTTACATTAACACTATGCTAGTCCAGTGTGCAATTTCAGGAGTTATGTTGGAGTTGCCAAGTCCCTCTTGGTGTTTATGTTGGAGTGGGAAGTGTTGTGTTGGGGTCACAAAGCCCCTCTTGTTTTTCTGAGGGTGGGAAGTGCTGTGTAGGGGTCACTGAGCCTCTTTTGTTTTTATGAAGGTGGAACATGCTGTGTTGGGGTCGTCAAGTCGCTCTTGTTGTTTTTGTGGAAGTACTCTTCATTACGAGGAACCCCAACTTTACCCCACCGCAATATCTTAAAGTAAAAGAAGCTGAGCTGCAATCTAAATCCTCAATACGATATGAAGGCCCAAATAGGAAACATAATCAAATCAGTCTACCACAAGATCCGCTCACTTAGGCATCTACGTTCCATCCTCGAACCAACCGATTTTCGGACGATTTTCCAGGCATTGGTCATACCTCATTTTGACTATGCCAATGCAATATTACAAGGTCTCCCCCAATCTATGTTAAACCCGCTGCAGCTAGCCATGAATGCGGCAGCAAGAGTCCTCCACGGAGCCTCCAGGAGCGACCACGTGACACCTCTGCTGATACAGCTACATTGGCTACCCATTCGTGAAAGAACTGTCTTCAAGACCTTGATAATCACTTTTAAAGCTGTTCACAATCTCTCACCTGCATCCGTAACCGCCCTCATCCATTCCACATCCCCAAATAGAATAAGAAGATCCACGGCTATAAACTCCCTAAAAGTCCCGAAGGCACTTACTGTCTGCACCAAATCAACAGCCAACAGGGCCTTCAGTCTCAGTGCCCCAAGATACTGGAATGCATTATCCCATGACATCCGGGCTATTAAGAACCTACCACAGTTTAGGAAAGCCCTCAAAACCCACCTCTTCAACAAATACCTTATAGAGCCTGACTGCATCCCCTAGAACCTCAGGACACCCCCGATACCATTCTCAGTCAAATTTACAGTATCACAATCAACTCACCATGTGGATACCCAAACCTATGAAGTGAATTGTGTTTTCTATGCAACTTCTTTGATTATGACTCCATGTAATAAGTTTTGTAAATAGTTTACCCCTGTTATCCAAGTTTCTGTCCCCTGTTATATGTAAACTCATACATGTTAACTGTAATGAGCATTTTGTTCCATGTAAACCGCGCTGATGCTGAATAGTGCGGTATATAAAATACTGTAAATAAATAAGTGGGAGCTGCTGTGTGGTGCTGTTGAGTCCCTCTTGTTGTTTGGCACATTTAGCAGAATGTTTCCTAAGTTCTGCACTGGTAACACATGTGTGGGTCGCATTACCAGCGTGGGACCATAGGCTAACTTCAGGGTGACAGTTACATCCCTCTGCAATTACTGCGCTTCAACATGGCAAAATGGCTGCAGGTGCAACTAAGGTCACCCAATGAGATGGCATTAGTTGCACCCACGCTACTTGCTCTGAGCCATTATGTTAGTTTCTGCCGACAATGCAGATGCCTGCGTGTGAGAGTTCTTTCCATCTCGTCACTCTGAAGGAAAGTATATTTTTGGGAAAGAAATCCTAAAAAAGCATGGAACTTGCTCCCTGGTCTGCCTGGAAAGTGGCCATGATATTCCTGCTTTTCTCTCGCTCCAGCTTCACTTCCTACTGCTAGCACATGAATTGTGCGACTGCCAGTAGGATGTGAAGCTGGAATGAGAGAGAGCCAGACTAACACAGGCCCGATCAAGAAATGAAAACACATCCTGTGATCCAGTGAGGGGAAAGCCTGGATTTATTGGTGAGGCAACCTATTTTGCGATCCCATTGGAGCTCTGGAAGCTTTTTCAGCAATGCGGGATCAGGGCGGCCCTAAATGATAATCTTTTACAATACCGGTTGTGACTTTCACAATTGGGAATTTGCGGAAGGCTGTTGATCTTATCAAAACAGAGCACAGTAAAACATTTTAGGGAAAAATAGTAGTCAGATCGCTTTAACATATTTTGTGGACACTACTGTTTGGGTTTCCCAGTCCAGATTATTAACAGTGAATTGCCTGGGCACAGCAAAGCATGCTGAAATAGTGGCATATGAATAATATATTCAAAGTTTATTTTTTACTTTACAGCAGTCTAATGGCATGCTTGTATACTGTTGGCCTATTTTATTAATCATTCTTCACAGTGCTGCAGCTTGCAACCTACTGGTTTGTTGTTGAAATCTGCTTAACACATGTGCTTTAAATCAGCAGTATATTAATGTCGTGACTGTCTTCCTATATTGAATCAACATTATAGCAATTTTGCTTATAGTTTCTAGATATACATTGACTGTATGGTTATCATGATTCCTACATTCTGTACAAAATCTTTCTCCTGCATATTTTTTTGATGAGTAAAATGTTTCTGAGCTATCCATATGCTGAGGCCCTGATTTTGTAAGGAAGATAGTGGAGCTGCCTTCGCCCTATTCTGACTCCTGTCCCCCCTGCACGCACAGAGCCGCTGTGCGTGCTGTGGGGAACAGGGGCGGCACGGGGGCAGAGAGTGTGAGGAGCATGGGCGGGACCGGCACCCAGACATACACGGCCGATTTCAGCCACGGCCCTGTACATCCTGGGGGCACCGGAGGGGCAGCCAGACTATTCCACCACGAGGTGTAATAAGTGCTGACTGTCCTCCTGGATCAGCCAGCCAGCCAGCCAGCCCCCCAGCAGTATCAGTGGCAGGCACGGTGAGTACCTGCTGCCCAATCAGGGCCCTGGCTGGCCCCATTGAGGGTTGAGTGGCAGGGTAAAAGGGAACAGTAATGTGGTGGACTGGCTGGAGTGGTGAGGCTGTCTCCAGGCCCGATCCTGCACCCGCAGGAGTGTCTTGCTCCCATGGTGCAGCATTGGGTCCTAATGGGCCTGCTCGCTTGTGGTCATCCAAATGGCCTGGTTGTGTCCCTTGCTGAATTGGACTCTGAGTGTTTTTGTTTTGATCTGTATCTACTGTAAAATTTAGCATGCTCTTGGACTATCATAGCCTGCTCATATGATGCTAAGTATTTACTGTTCAAAAGTTATTTTAATTCTGGCTATGCATTTGCCCCTTCACTGCAATTTTCTTACAACACTGGATTTGAAGAAGAAATATTAGCATCATGTCAAAAGATTTCATAAAGGAGTTTTTGAAAAAAGGAGGGTGGAATGTAGCTGGCATTAATAATAATGAGTGAGGGGATGCTGTTCTATAGGTTGCAAGGGGGCACCAGAAACCCTAGCACTGGCTCAGGTCTTGCCTGGGGAGGAGAAAAGGAACTACAGAGTTTATTGGGATCCAGTCACTATAGAAGAGAAGGAGAGAAGTAACCAGTATAACATCCAGCAGCCCAGTGACCCCAGAACCAAGGAGAAATTGCAGAGCAGTTTCGGGGACCTGCCTCTACCGAAGCCACCAGTTCCAAGAAAGAGACAGAGATGAGTAAAGGAGTGAAGTTGCTTGGAATAATCTTCTAGCACCCAGAAAGGAGTAATAGGAGTAAATTGATTGTGATATATAGCAGAAGGAGAGGAGAAATGATTAATCTGTTCTAATGTATTTTGAGAGAAAAGAAAAAGGTTTAAACTGCTTGCAACATAGGTAGGTCTCTTATGATGTTTCTGTCATTTGCATTTTTGTTACTGTTATCAGTGACCCCAAAGCTCTTTAAGTAAAGTCTTGGTTTAGAAAACACATTCTAGCCTGTAGTTAGTCATATTGAGAAGGGAAGAGGCGTGAGTACAGTTTTAAGTGCTATAGGCCTCTCAGGATATACTGGTCTCGATCAAAGAACCCAATAAATCTTCCCAAGAGTAGAGACTGAAAGATTGCGTTGCTCTTGGATAGTTTTGCTCACTGTCAGCCGAACAGTGGGTGCAGATGCTGCAAGGGCTACACACAGGCTGGAGGTTACACATAGAGGCCCTAAACGTTCACATTCTGCATGTGTATATACCTTACTCATCTGCTGCAAGACAGACTCCATAATTGCTTGAGTATCTCCTACCGGTCTAGGGACTAGTTATTTTCTGCCATGTGTGCAGACTAGGGGTACAACTTCAGGTATGTTTACAGTATGTTTATTAATGTGCATAATATACTGCCTTTCAAAGAACCAAAGTGCTTTACAATAAAATACATTTTGGAAAAGGAACAGGGATAGAGAAGAGGTAGCGATAATACCGTAGTTTTCAGGTATCTCTGGGATTCTGGGTTCCAGGTCAGGGTCAGCTTAGCTGGGAGGCCATTAGCTCCAAGGATCTATTTCTTTCTCTCATATCCACTTCCATAAACCACAAGTCCAGTCCAGGGTGTGTTCTGAACCAAATATTTACTGAAAATTCAAGGGCAGAGAGTAAAACAGAACTTGATCAGTTGGCAGGGTATAAAAAGTGCTTTTCTCCGGCTGTGACTCTCCCTTGTGGATGGGAACTCCTACCTCTCCTTTTCCTCTCAGGTACACTTCAATGTGATTGCAGGCACTGCACTCCTCCAGAACCTGGCCCTCTGTCTCAGCTCCAAGGGTCATCCACGGCATCCTCTCCACTGATCCTGGGACAAGAGAAGGAGAGGATAAAGTGGACTTGAAGATTTCTTCCTTCTCATTCCCTTACCTCTTCATTTAACAGCAATGTTCTGAATTAGTCAGCCAGAGACCCAAACTTCTGAAGTGCAGAGGCCTAATAACCCCTGTCATTTCTTAATAACCCACTTTTCCTTATGGTGCAATGATTTGGTCACCCAAAGACAAAGATTGCCTTTGATCTGGGTTTTTATACCAGTCCAAGTTATTTATTTATTTATATTTATTTATTACAGGCTCTTAGATACCGCACTATTTAGCATCAGCGCGGTTCACAATACAACAACAGACCAGAACAACAAGCTGTTTGGTTTTACATAGAACAGGAACAAGAACTTGGATAAATAACACGGGGAAATTGTTAACCGAGACTATTTACATATGTAATTACATGTATATACAGCGGTATTATTCTTAGATTGAGATGGGTCATGTGGAACATGGGTCATGTGATAAATCCAAGTTATCAATGTCCCCATTTAATGTAGATTGCCAAGTTTAAGTTCTCCGAGTGAGGTCTCTTCCCACCATTCCTTCACTAGAGCAGAGTGCCTGCCCCTATTCTGGAAACTGTTAAGTGGTATATGGAGCCCAGGAGTAGTAGCCTAATGGTTCAAGCACTGGCTTGGAGCCAAGAGGCAGGGGTTCAATTCCCACTAGCACTCCTCATAGCCTTGGGCAAGTCACTTAGCCCTCCATTACCTCATAAAAATCCAAGTTATCAATGTCCCCATTTAATGTAGATTGCCAAGTTTAAGTTACAATGTAAAGCACTGTGATTGAAATGATAAAGTGGTATAAAATACTAAATAAATAAGGAGGTCATGGTGCACTGCTTTTTTGCACCATTAGAGGTCTCTACCATCTAAGCATGGCAGAACCTTAGAGGTCTCTACACTTGTCACAAATTACTATTGATACTTTGAAAGAAATAGTGACTATATCAACCTTGATATAATTAAGGCTAAGGCTGATGACCAAATAGCAAAGCTATTCCTTCATTTCAGTGCATAAAATAGATTTTAAAAAGAATGATTTTATTCTCATTAAAGCATTGGTTTCTCATTGAAACCTGCTTAACACATGGTCTAAATCAGCAGAATATTAATGTTGTCACTGTCTTCCTACAGTGACAGACTATGTTGTGACTACATTGACATTATACCAGTTTTGCTTATAGTTTCTAGATGTATATTGACTGCATGGTTATCAAGATTTTGATTCCTACATTCTGTACAAAATCTTTCTTCTGCATATTTTTTCAGTGAGTAAAATATTTCTTGAGTTGTCTGTACAGCTGAGTGTTTTCTTTTGATCCATATCTGAAATTTAGCATGTGCTTGGACTGTCACAGCCTGTTCATATGATGCTACTGTAAGTATTTACTGCTCAGTAGTTACTTTAATTCTGGCTATGCATTTGCCACTTCACTGCAATTTTCTTACAATACTGGATCTGAAGGGGAAATACTAGCATGGTGTGAAAAGAGTTCACAAAGGAGTTTTGGGGAAAAAGGGGGGATGGGGTGTAGCCAGTATTAATAGCAATGAGGGATGGGGCACCAATCTATAGGTTGCAGGGGGGCACCAGAAACCTTAGCACCAGCCCTGCCCACAGGACAGGCAGCACCTGTGGAGGGAGGAAACAGAGAACTGCAAAAAGCACCTTAGGTCTTGTCAGGGCGGGTGCAAGAGTATGAGACACCCTAGGTGTACCTCATTCCCAGTGCCGCCCTTGCTCCACTCCCACACCCATTGCTATCATTGCCGCCCCTCTCTGAGATGTGCAGTGGCGACAATATATTTAAAAAGGCACCACAGCACTGGAGTTACCTTCTGTTCCAGCACCGCAGTGCCTTTTGGGCTTTCACCTCCCTCTAATTACACTTTTCCTTTGTTTGGGTGGCAGGGGATCAGGGCCACTGGGCCACCTGGGTCTTTTTGTTTGGTTGGGGGGGATCGGGGTCTCCGGGCCATCAGGTCTTTTGTTTCTGTTTGGGGGGGGGGGTCGGTGTCAGGGGGTACCACTGACCCGCCCCCCCCCCGTCAGTCTGCCAATGGCATTGGGGGTGTTTCACGATGCCTGCATCATCTGAGGTGAAGTGTCAAACTTCTCCTCAGATGACCCTGTTTGTCTGCGACAGCATGTCAAACTTGCACCAACTTCTGTGCATATGTGTTTGGCTTTTTCTCGCAGTTTAATGCTGACTTTTTATGCACTGAGTAATTTGCATATTGCATCCCAGCACAAAGAGTCAACTTTTAAACTCGTGCTATGAACTTCTGCACTAGAGCTTTAAACACTGGGCTCTAGCACAGAGCTTCTGCATTGGCCTGAAAGACTTCTAGATAAGATGACATTCTTGAACAGTGTTTTTTAATTACGTTCATGCTATTGCATAGGGTGATAGTAATGCATGGATAAATTCTCCTACTGTGAATGCAGAGATTTCAGAAGCTTTTAAATGTATTACGACACTAGTTGGTGGATCATCTTATTTAGGAGAGACAATAAATAGAAAGGAATGCTGTTTTATTTACTTGGCTTTAGCTTACACATCTTCAATGGTAGATCAAGGAGAGCTACATTCTAGCTATTCTACTTCCTTGTCCCCAGAGGGTTTACAATCTAAGGGCTGCCCTGTGGGATTGTACTTTAAGGTGTGTTGTTGCTAGTTAATCCACATTATTTAACACAGACCCCATTATTCACAGTGGTGCCTATTTACTAATAACGTGTCAAATAGCAGTGATGCACATTACAGTACAATGACGTGCTTTAATGCATTAATACAGGTTAGTAAATCAAGCCTTAAGTTTGTACCGGAGGCAACAGAGGGTGGAGGGACTTGATTTGATCCTGGCTTCTCCTGTAATGTGAAAGGCATTTGAAGTATAGGAATTAACCCAGGCATATGCATCTCCTTCATTCACATATCCAAGGAAATCGTACAATCACTAAGGGGGGATAATGCAGGCTAATGCTATAATTGTACATTATCTGTCACAGGGCCCGTTTTATGCTAACCATTAGTAAATGACCCCCTAAATGCAATTGAATTTGAACTTGCAGCAAATTTTCTGGAATGACATATGGAATTTGGTTTAGTAATATTTCATACTCATTATCCAGGAAATGCTTCTTATAAGTATGGCTGCCAGATGTCCCTGATTTTCAGGGATTATCCTTGATTTTAGGGCTGTGTCCTCAACTCCCATCTATTTGGCAGCCTCCTGTTCCCAATTCCAGCGAAACAGACAGAAGGGATAGACAAAAAAGAAATATTTTCAATTTAGTGATTTGAATATGTCCGTTTTTAGAGTTTACATCCATTATCTTTATATCTTTCACAATGCGAGGGAGATGCATTCCTGTTTCTATTTCTCTGTCGAATGGTCTGCATGGAAGTGATATTGCTGCGGTTATTGGGGTGGAAGGGGGAGGGCAGGGTTAGTGGCATTCCTAGCCTCTTTTCTACCCGGGGTGGGCCATACAATCGGTGGACTAGGGTGGCACACCCTTGGTGGACAGGATGGTGGCTTTGTGCTACTGCTTTGATGTCTGAGGCAGGCCATGTGCTTCGGCACACATGACCTGCTGCTTCTGACCCCCCCAACGCAGCTTCCTGTTGGAGGAGGGTCAGAAGTGGCAGGTCCGGTGTGCCGAAGCACATGGTCTGACATGGACACCAAAGTGGCAGCACAAAGCTGCCGCTTTTAAACTGCCACGGCTGCCACCTGCCCCAAGAAGACAGAATCAGCGGTGGTGGTAGTGGCAGTGGGAGATGGCGGTGCAGTGCATCTAGGGCTTCTGCCTGGGGCAGCAGAAATCTTTGGGCCAGCTCTGCAGGCTGCACCTATCGCCTCACACTTGGCACGCCACTGAACAGGGTAATGATTCCTCTTCTCTCCTCCATGCCTTTTTGCTCAAACCTGTAACTAAGGTGTCCCTTCCTTCCCTAGCCCCCACCCTTCCCCATACACTTCGGATAAATGTCCCAGATTTGCATGCAAACATTCTGGTAACCTTTCTTATAAACAGGAATGTAGACAAGGCAGAATTTATATGTAATCCATCCTTAGAAGGAATAGGAGACTCCTTTGACATTTGAAGCATGTGCATAGGGGTGTAAAAAAGTTACCCCCCCCCCCCCCCAATGATTGAGTTTATAGGGGCAGGAGCCCAGTATTCTGTTTCCAACAGTAGGCAATCCAGATCACATGTACCTAGTTAGGTACCATGCTACTTAATAATAGTTTATTGACTTTTTCTCTAGGAACTTGTCCAAAACGTTTTGAATCTAGCTACACTAACTGTGTTTACCACATCCATGGCCGGTGCTACCATTAAGCAAACTAAGTGGTCGCCTAGAGTGCCAGCTCTTTGGGGGTGCATGTCCCCTATCTTTGTTCTTCTTGAAAGGGTAAACAATCAATTCAGTTTACCTTTTTGTGCAAACCAGAAGTCTCTGTCAGACGGAGCAGGCAGAAACTGAAGATACAAAGTAAAAGAAAGTGTGATGCAGCACTGGCATGTGCAGGTATGAACTGCATCACGGTTTGGTGTCCATTGTTACCATTGCAGGCCCTGGGAAGGGGCGGTGGCAGTGGGGGTGGGGTTTGTGGGGGCAGCAGGATGGAGAGCCCACCTAGGGTGCTTCTAGTCTTTGCACCAGTCCTAACCTGCAGCAATGACTTCCTAAGCTCAACTATATTATACTAACATCATCCTATTAGACAGAATGGGCCTGATTCCAGTGTGGACGTAGAAGCCCTCTGTATGCACGTCCAGAACCGGATGCACAGAAAGCGTCATGATTCTGACCCCGAGGGGCACGTGCAGGCCTGGACAACGATTCCATCTGGCCTGCATGTACAGGCCTTCTCCGACTAACTCAGTCTGGGCTTTTAAATGGAGCCGCAGTGCCATGGTGTCTGGTTGCCATGGCACCACAGCTCCATTTAAAAGCCGCAGCCACCAGCCTCCAAATTTCTTTCCCTGCAGCCTGACCCCTGAACTGGCCTCCCAGGGCCAGGGTTGGACTGTGGGGAATGCCCTCCACACCCTCTCACCGCTGCCATGCTCCAGGTCCACCAATCCCATCTTATTGGGGAAGTTATTCCACCTCGGAGGTGGAATAACTTCTCTGTTCAAGTCTCTAGCCCCAGATGTACAGGGACGACATTAGAATCGGCCTTGTACGTCCGGGGCCGGCAACCGCCCACTGCCCGCCCTAACGCCACCCCCAATCCTCCCTTTTCCCGTCCCCGTCTAACTTCCCCATACAATATGCAGGAAAGGAGGACGGGGCCGAGAAAGGCCAAGAATAGCGGGGATGGACATCGGTGTTTTTTTATTTATCACATGGTATTGAGACAAATCTGCCCAGGATGCTGTAACACAGCCGGGTCGGGCATTATTAAAGATCTGTTCTCTACTTTATTGCTCCTGCTCTTTTTTTTCCAGTTTGGGAATAGGTCTCTTCTAGAGGGAGAAGAGGATCCAGCTCCTGATCCAAATGGAAGCAAGGACCCCATTGCAAGAAAGCAGAACTGTTAGATAAGTAGCTGCTTTCAGTGCTATCAAACACTATTTGAGCTCAAATAGATTATACAAGAAATTGTAAAGAAGGACACTCATTCAAATTCCACTTTTTTCAAGGAATACTATTATCTTTCTGAAAAACAACATTTTTAACTGGAGGGGGTAGGGTAACCTTACACTATTTTCATAGTTTGGTATCAAAATGTAAGTAAGGAAATAAACAATCAATCTATCTGATTAGCAAGCCACCGGACATTAAGGTTTCAGAGCATACTGCACTAAGAGTTGCTCCTTTGTGCTTCAGCTTTTAAATCTGAATGCCTCCAAACATGTTTCCGTGCTCCCAGCATTTTTCCAGGGCAGATAAAGTGCTTTCATTGCTTCTCATGCAGGAGATTTAAGTTGCAGCCCAAATCTACCTGTTTTGCCTCTTAGACTTCCACAGTCCTGGACGATGAAGGCAAGAGAAGAGCGGAGCTAAGTGTTTCTGTGAAAAGGAGTAGGCTGAGCTTACCCTGCAGAGGCTCAACCTTTTCTGGAGCTAGGGATAGTCTCCGCCCTTAGAGTTCAGCCCTATGTGAGAGACTGTTCCATACCTTGTAGCTCCTGCAAAGAGGATTACGAGCACTTTCTCTACTCGAGGAGAGCAGACATGGGAAAATTGTTCACTTTAACTCTGGTTGGAATCCTTCTGGCCTTTTTAGGGGAAAGGATTATACGTTTTAGGTAAGTTTTAGCAAGTGGCAACTTCTGTCTTTTTTACCATAAGTCTTACTGTTTGTGTCTAAAACATGGATTCTAACGCCGTGTGTTCTAGCTTAAAACCAAAACAGATATATGCCTTCAGCTTCCATTTATTGCCTTTAATGTCTTTTGCACTCTAAAGCTGTAGCAGCAAAGCGCAGACAAACCAATGATACCAGGAGTCTGTTCAGAAGGTCCAAATCATTTATTTGTGCACAAGTCTCGAACCAGTCAATTTCAAAATGGCTGAGCAAAGTTTTCAAGCATTACAACAACTTTTATAGACTTCTGTTCCATTCTAGGTATAGAAAAACATTTCATTGGTCCCGGTAACCTCCCGTACCTCCCGTACCCCTTCCATTGGTCCCGGTACTGATAAGTTTATCCAATTATGTCCCTTCAGTGGGCATGACACCTGCATACCCCCCTTCTAGTCCCAATTACAATGGTCAGTTCATCAACTTGTTACTTTCACACTCTCAAGGCCATAGAACCAATTTGTGCACGCAGAGGAGCAGGGCTCTGCAACTCATCTGTCAGCACTCCCAATTATTTCTTTGCAGATGTACTTTTTCTTATTAGTAACTTTTAAACATGTTTTTCTGTATTTTTCCATCTCTCAGTTTTGCTTATCTAAGTTAGTTTAGTTCTCTTACAGAGTTCTATCCTACAATAGCAGCATATTGGGGGATGTGCAATCCTATATGCCTCTCCACAGGCCTCATTTACAGGTCAAGCTAGCCATGCTGGCCTGCTTATGTCAGACACCGTGGATCACAGGCCTGCACCTGCCACAAAGCTTTGAGACTTTACAAAGACCAGGCAATGCACTGTCATTGCTCTGAATATTGAACACTGTGATTCCTTCCTCATGTTCAGGGGCAGTAGAACATCTTTCTGGTTGAAGGGGCCAACCAAAGCAATCCCCAGCTCTGCCCCAAACTCTTTAATTGTTCATGCTGTTTTTGGGCAAAATATTGGTAGGACCGTGGTCCCTATGGGCTGGCCCATCCCATTTTACTGCCTATATTTACGTTAGCTCTGGAGTACAGCATTTCTAAGGTGTAACAACCCCCACCAATCATAAATTGTAGTACATTTCGCAGCCTCACCAATATATATGCAGCACAAAACCCTCAGCTAGCATGATACTGAGGAACATTGCTGTGCCATTTAAAAGCTAAACCAAAGGGTTTTGCCTTATGGCTTGAAATTAACTTCGGCCATCACAGCAGGTGGCATGACATACACTGGGGAGGGACGGGATATGATTGAGAATTCAGTTTAGGTAGACAAAAGCAGTTCAAAGGAAAACCCTCCAAGAAGCTGTCCTGTGTTTACTCAGTGCAAGCCACGTTTAAATGAGTAGCTGTGCACACCTGTGCTCTCTTGTCGCCGAAGGAAAGGTGCGCGCTATAGAGCCTGAGCACGGTAGCTGAATGGCACTGGATGAGATCAGATTAATGAAAGCTTACAAAAGAAAGTATTTAATATCTGCTGCTTCTAGGATCCTCCAAGTGCATCAAGTGTATATTGTTTTACTTTTCTCTCTCTTTTTGGGGGCTGCATAAACCTATATGTGCCACATGGAAATTATTCACAGAAAAGGACCCTTGATTCATCCAGTCTGCCCATTTGTGCTGCCACAGGCCTGACTTGTTCTGTGATCTTTCAGTTGTTATATTCAGAGCTTCATATTTTCCTAGCTACACTTTGAAGTATATCCTTTGCAAGCAGCACAGAGTTCATCCATCTTTGCATAGCTGCCTTGAATATTTCTCAGTTTAGTTTAAAGCATTAAACCATACAGAAATGATCAGGCTCAACTGCCCTGCACATAGTTAAGCTTCCAATAGCCTAAACAGAGATGCCAAGGTTGAAGCATTCCAAAAAGTGAGATTTTTCAGACGGAACATCCAGTCTATAAATTTAGAAAGATTTCAGTGTAATATTGCTTGGTTTGCAGCTAGTTATACTGTGAGGGCTTGTATGCATCAGTGATGCTGAGAACTAAGCTATCTGTAGTTTAACTACTGGCAGGGTCTCCCAAGATGGACAAGCCTCAACTGAAGTGCCAGATCAAGACAAACTACCCATCTGGGCAGCAGGATAATGGGACGATGATGGTGGCAGGGGATCACATTTCTGTGACAATGGCAATAATACTAGAATTACTTGCATGGAGAAAGGCCTGGCAATCTACTTCTGTATTTTGCCATGAAAACCCAATGGATAGTCACAACAAAACAAATTGCATTATAGTGCTGGACGATGAAAACCCCAGGTTGGAATGCACTCAACTGGCTACTTGGGAGGAGCTGAAGACGTTTCAGAGTAAAGCCAACATTTATGATGTGGTTGGCTCAAAGTCCAAGGCACGTCTGACTGCTGATGTAGCAATGCCTGAAATGAGAGTCAGAAGATGCAAAGATGTCTTACATATTGGGACATGGAATGTACGAAGCATGAACCAAGGGAAGTTAGAGGTGGTCAAGAATAAAATGGAACGTATACAACTCGATCTGTTGGTTGTCAGCGAACTGAAATGGACTGCCATTGGGCACTTTGCATCAGATGATCACATGGTCTACTATGCTGGAAATGAAAGACAAAGAAGAAATGGTGTTGTATTTATAATTAAGAAGAAATGTGCAAGAACTGTAATGAAATACAATGCAATCAGTGAACACTTAATTTCTATTCATCTACGAGTAATGCCCATCAACACAACTATAATTCAGGTATGTGCCCCAACAACAGCTGCAGAAGAGGATGAAGTTGATGAGTTCTATGAACAAATACAAGCTGAAACTGACAGAACCTGTAAACAGGATATCCTGATAGTCATGGGTGCCTGGAACGCCAAAGTTGGCAACAAAGAAGGCAAAGTGGTTGGAAAATATGGACTTGGCAACAGAAAGGTTCTTGCTTTGCAACCAAAATACCTGGAGGAAAAAGAGAACTCTGATATCTGTAATTATTCTCATGATGAAAAAGAAAATGGAAGGGAAATGTGGGCACTTGCTTTCTTGTTGGCATGCCAATGCCCTTCTCTGCTTGCAAAATAGCAGAGATGTGCATTTATCATGCGATAGATGTCCCTGTCCTGTCCTTTTATCATGGGGATATCTATGTGGCCAGGGTCATCACCATCCATTTTGGGCATGTGAAAATTTCTAAAATGAGGACAAACTTGCACATGGATGGCTGTTTTACATATGTTTTGCAGAATGCGAAGGAAGATCGACCAATGGAGAATGATCATGGCTGAGAATCTTAATTTTTCTTTAAGGGGTATTTTATTCAGGATTCCTTAAAGGAAAATTAAGGCCCGATACTCGAAAGACATTTACACGGTTTACAGAGCAGTAAACCTTGTAAATGCCTTAAAAGGGTATATTCAATGGCATCCACACAGTTAGTGAGGTCAAATATTCCTGTCTATGCCCCCTATGCAACCTCATACTATCTGGTTAGCCTTGGAACATGTTGGGGGCGTTCCGGGATGGATGGGGGCAGAGAATGGCAGTTACCGGGTAACAGCGATATTGGAATGCTACCAGGTTAGCGCTCCATGGCTAAAACTAGGTGAGCTTTTGGCTTGCCTAGTCTTAGCTGTGGATGCAAACTCCTGGAAAAGGTAGTATTCTCACAGCTCTCTCACTATCTTGACTCTACACTTTTCCTCCACCCCAGACAATCCGGATTTAGACCCGGATTTAGTGTTGAGACTACAATTGCAGCAGTCTTGAATGAAATTCATACTTCTCATGACCAAGGCAACATCACTCTAGCTGTATCACTTGACCTCTCCGCAGCCTTTGATTTGGTGGATCACGCCCTCCTCCTCTCTCGCCTTCGGGATGCGGGTATTCGTGGTCTGGTGTATCATTGGTTTCATTCATTTCTATGTCTTCGGTCTTTCGCTATCTCCTCTGCCCTTTCCACTTCTGACCGTTTTCCACTCCCCTGTGGTGTCCCTCAGAGATCAATTTTGGCCCCCTTACTGTTCAATGTTTTTCTCGCCCCCTTGGCTCTACTCATCCAGCAATCTGGGATTTCGAGCTACTTTTACGCTGATGATATTTTTCTGCTGCATCATACTTTGCCGTTTCACCCTGATATATCACCTTTGGAAGATTGTTTGTCCACTATTTCTTCTTGGCTTTCTTCCAACTGTCTGGTACTCAATGTTAACAAGACTGCTGCGATTTGGTTCCTGCACACCTCCCCCACTCCTACACTTGCTCCATCTCTCTCAGGCTCCAGTATTACTTTAGTCCCTAAGCTCCGTTACCTTGGAGTATTTCTTGATAGCGCCCTTAGTTTTCATGACCATATTTCTCACATTTCCCGGTGCTCCTTTCTGCGCCTCCGACAAACCCGTGCTATTCGCCCTTTCTTGTCCATTCAGGCCATCACCACTCTTCTTCTCTCTTTGATCATCACCAGATTGGACTTTTGCAACACTATTTTTGCCGGTCTCCCTCAATATCAAAGACGCCGTCTGCAATTAATTCAAAATACAGCGGCTCGTATGATTCTACAAGCTTCGCCCCGCGACCATGTCACCCCTCTGCTGCACCACCTTCATTGGTTGCCAATTGACTTCCGGATTTATTTTAAGATCCTCACTTTAACCCACAGAGCCATCTATCTCTCTACACCTGCCTACCTTTCGGACTTATTGACTTACCATACTCCCTCACGCAGTCTTCGGTCCATTCACATCAACCGCCTTCACCTCCCAGCACCCTCTAAAGCTCATCTGCAATCTACCAGGAAATCAGCATTCTTCTACTTAGGACCCTCTCTCTGGAACTCCCTTCCCACTAATCTCCGTACAGAAGAATCATACCCCAAATTTCGTTCTCTTCTTAAGACCCATCTGTTCTCCCTAGCTTTTCCCCCCTGAATTTCATTTCTTTGTCTCCTATCTTTTTTGTCTACCTGATTGTCCTGTCCTTACTCTCTTCCCTTTTCTATCATTTATTGTAATTTCTTTTTCCTCTTTCTATAATTACTAATTTTTATTTTGTTTGTGTAAACCGCCCCGATGTTATGGGGGGCGGTATATTAAGTGTGAAATAAACAATAATAAACAATAAGTAGTGGTCCAATATCGCTGCTACCCGGTTAGGCTGTGCAACGGTTTCCCCAGGGTCCCAAACCGGATATTCAATGTTATCAGCATGGCATTGCATATCCGGGGTTAAGGTGAGTGGGCAGGGTTATGTGCCAAAATGGCACATAGCTTGCCCAACTCAATATTGGGCCCTAAGAGTCTTGGCCATGGTCATTCTCCATTAGTTGGTTTTCCTTTTCATTCTGTATTGTCTGGTTACGGAGTGACCCTTCCCTTAGTTTTCCTCGAAAAGATGTTTTGACCTGGACATCCCAGATAGCACCTAGATGTAATTTCTAAAACGTGCCTTCACATGGGTAAATTCTCTGAGCCAAAAATTGCTCTCCATTCAGCGTCATAAAGAATACGCATAGATTTCATAGCAACGTGCATTTATGGATTCAGGGAAAAGGGAAAGTGTGCTTAGATTTCTTCCCACTGGTGGGCCATTTGGCTTTTCTCCTCTTGGGCTTGCCTCTCATGAATGCAGTGATCAAGATCAGTGCACTTGCACTGAGGCTCTGATGAATGAGAAGAGGCTCAAAGAGGGTGAGAGTTAGGTAGCCTTCAAAGCACTGTGACGCATTCCTAATGAGTGAGACCTGACATCTTTAGGAAATGCTAAAGCCCTTCTAGATCTCTTTCACCCCATGGATGATCACCACCTTAATTAAAGCTCATGCCCTCTTCCTTATACGATCTAGCTACACAGATCTACAGGTCTGCCTTTTATAAAAGGAAGATTGATCTCAAAGTGAAAGATTTCTTGAGTAAAAGACTAAGTACCAAGAGCTCTCTAACAGGTTTTGCTAGGCTTCTAACAATAAGAGCCGTAGGCTGAACTAATTTGAATACCTGACTTTTGGCCAGTTCTGATTCCTCTGTGCCAAGTGAATGATAGGAATACAAGTGGAACAGAAAAATAACATTAGAAACATCTTGATTCTTAAAATTGGCAGTCCTTGATTTTAGAAATCAGAGGTGGGTGAAGGAGGAAGGATTTTTTCCTGTTCTTGTGTTGACTGAGCAAGAGTACCCAAAATGAAGCATTGCTGACTTAATGGAGAAGTAGCCTAATGCTTAGAGCAGTAGGCTGTTAACCACAAAAACTAGGGTTCAAGTCCCACTGATGTTTCCACTATTGCCTTGGATTCAAGCTTAGATTATAAACTTTACAGGAACAGGCAGGAAAGTATCTGAATGTAACTCATCTTGAACTACCACTGGAAAAAAGACATGTTAATCCCTTCCCTCATTTATTAGGACCATGTGACTTACAATTAGTCTCTCTTCTACTACTACTATTAATCATTTATATAGTGCTACAAGGTGGACACAGCGCTATACAGACACATATAAAAGATGGTCCTTTTTCGTTAGAGCTTACAATCTAATCAAGACAGACAGTACAAAGGTTGAGAGCAAGGGTACAAATAGGGAAAGGTAAAGAGAATAAGGGATCAGGATCCAAAAGCAGCCTCAAAGAGGTGAGCCTTTAGCATGGATTTGAAAAGGGGGAGAGATCAGGTCCGGCCCATCTACTAGGTGAGCTAGGCGGCCACCTAGGGTGGCTGGTCCGGGTGGGCGGTGGCAGCAACACACATGACCGGCTGTGCCCTCCCCAGCTGCCGTCGATTCTGTTTGGGGGAAGATCTATGAGTGGGGTTCCCCATGTTTGGAAGATCCAAGTAACTGACTCCTAATGCAAGGTCCATTCATGTGAATGAAGGATACAGTTTAACCTGTCTCCTAGGACATTGAGTTTGCTCGGGAGGTACACCGCACTGAGGTGAATGCAGCGAAAGATGGCAAAGGACCATAGGAGAATTGCTTCATTGCAGAGAGGATAGGATCACATTCCCCCCTGTTTATTGATGTAGAATATGGCAACTTGGTTGTCCATCCTGACTAGAACAGGTTGCCCTGAAATTTGGGATTGAAAAACCCTAAGAGCATTTGTCCGTGCCCACAGTTCTAGCAGGATGATCTGCAGGGCATATTCCTGTGGTGTCCACAGCCCCTGTGTGGTCAGATCATTCAGATGTGCACCCCAATCCAACTTGGAAGCATCTATTGTCAGGGTACATTGAGGTAGGGGCATCTGAAAAGGTGACCCAATGAGTAGGTTTTGTGGGGAGCACCACCACTGAAGGGACTTGATCAGTTGAAGAGTGATATGGATCTTGTCTCTGAGAAGCCCCTTTACTTGCATCCATTGAGAAGACAGAGTCCACTGTGCTTGTTGCATGTGTAATCGAGCATAGGAGATGACATGGACCGTGGAGGCCATGTGTTCTAATAGTTGTAGCAGCTTCTGAACTGTTACTTGGCTTTGCTTCTGTATGCTTTTTGCCAGCTCGATGAAGCAGGCACAGCGATCCTGTGGGAGAAAAGCTCAGGCCTGTTGAGTGTCTAAGAGTGCTCCAATGAGCTCCAGTCATTAGGATGGAGCGAGGTAAGACTTTGGGAAGTTTATGACAAGACTCAAGTGTTGGAGCATCATGATGATGCGTTGAAGGGAGAGTCTTTCCTCTTGAGGGTTGTCTCCCCTGATCAACCAATCATCTAAGTAAGGAAAGACAAATACCCCAAGGTGCATAGGTAGGCAGCGAAGACTGCCATGCATTTTGTGAAGACCCTAGGGGCAGAGGCTAGACTTAAGGGGAGAACCCGTATTGATAATGTTTTTCTTGAAACATGAAGCATAGATACTGTCTGTGCAAGGGATGGATCAGTAAATGCATGTATGCCTCTTTTAGGTCTAGAGAACATAGCCAATCATGGAGGTATGGTAGAAGAGTTCCTAGGGAAATCATATTGAATTTCTCTCGGATCATGAACTTGTTTAGGTCTCTGAGATCCAAGATGGGCCTGAATCCTCCTGTTTTCTTTGGAATGAGAAAATATGGAGAGTAGAAGCCCATCCTTTCTTGAGGAGAAAGAACTCTTAATATGGCACCACAGGGTGATCACCTCTTCTTTTTAAGAGATTGCTTTGAAGGGGTTGTGTGGGATATTCCTGTGAAGCTGGTATGGAGTAAGGTTTTGAAGTGAAGCTGATAACCCCTTTGGATAATCTGGAGTTTCCACTGCTCTGATGTTATGAAGTGCCATCTGTGGGCATAGTGGCAAAGGCTGCCTGCTATGTGGAGGGGCTGGGGGCCCTCCAAGGGCAGATTGGCAATGCTCTCTAGGAAGGAGTCAAAAACCAGGTACAGTTTGTGCCTGTGCAGCTGGTTGAGGTTTAGGAGCCTTGGGCTTTTTGGCTTGGTGCGGGCCATGCTGCCTCTGCTGAGACTGCTGAGGTTGATAGGCAGCAGAAGGTGGATAAGAAGGATAGTTTCTCTTCTTTTTAGAATGGAAAGATTTATTGGGAAGAGCCTTCCTCTTGGATGGGTCAGCTTTTTTCCTGGAAAGGTGTTTTAGGGTGAGATCTTCTAATTCAATCTCCCCTGCTTTTTCCCTTCAATCTTTGCCTTAAAGGTTTTCCACAGTACAGGGGATATTAGCCAGTTTATCCTGGACCCATTGCTCGAGATCTGATGCCTGCAACCAGGCCATTCTGTGAGCCCCAATGCAGACTGCTGAAGGCATCAAAAGAGGTCCTGTTAAAAAACTTAGAAGTATTTTGGCCTTGCTTGATGAGTCTCTTGAATGCATTCTGCTTATCCTCAGGAAGCAGGGGGCTGAAAATGTTCAGAAACATGCCCATGTACAGTATGTAAGAGTTGATTCTGGATGCCAACATGCATGCTTGGAAGCATCGACGCCCAAAGGCATCAAGTGTCCTCGAGTCTCTGCCAGGTGGCATGGATGAATTGTTCTTAGAGCTCTTTATTTAGCGCATTGCCGATTCCACCACCATTGAGTGGCGTGGTGTGGTAACTAAAGTTTTTGGAAGCCTGGGCACTCTGATACACGGTACATGGTATTGAGTCTCTTGCTGACAGGCGGAACCATGAGCAGGGCCTCCCACATTCAGAGCATAAGATCCTGCAGTATATGATGGACTGGTAATGTAGCTGTCTCCTTGAGTGTGGGAGGATATTGTAGTGTCTTCAGTTCCTCTGCCTTCAGTTCCTTTTCCAAGTCTACTGTGATGGTAAGCCCTACCTCCTTGTTATGTATGAAATCCTGAAAGGATATAGCCTCTGGTGGGGACCAACACCATTTCTGAGGCGGTGAAGGGTCTGAAGGGATGTCTGAAAGTTCTCGGGAATTGAGTCACTCCTCTTCAGATTCTCAAGAACTGGAATCAGAGTCTGGTAAGAAATAAAAGTATTGGCAGTCTTGGGTTCAACCTCGATGCTTCTTGGAAGTCAATGGTCGATGCCGATACTGATATTCAGAGGTATCGGAACCGAGAGCAATGGTGGTTTGAGTCGGATACTGGGGGTATCGATTTGGTTCCAATGAAGTTATCGACCTCAGGGGTTCTGACGATGCCGGTTTGAGGGCCAGCATCGGGCCTGATATGCATGGCTGTAGGCTCGGTGGTGCCAAAGCCAGCACTACTGCAGCTCTTGATACTAAGGCTGCCAGAATGCTGCCAAACTCCTCTCGAGAGCCAGCATGCGCTGGTCTAGGGAGATGGCTAATGTCTGGGTGGAATCACCTATGAGGCTTTGAGCTACCGTTCCAGAACTTGGAACCATTAGCTCTCTGGAGATCGATGCCTCGGTAGCATCCCGGAGCCCCACTTCTGCTTTGGAGGACAGATCCTCCCACTGGGGCTGTTTGGCCGTCCAGTGTACATCAGAAGCACCTCTAGGGAAGTCGCAATGCTTATGCTGTGACTTTCCTCTGGCCTTGGTATTGGTTTTTGATGCTGATGCTGAGAATTTGGGAACAGCTAGAAGTATTACAGCAATCTGATGCAGCTGTTACCGTACTTACAAGGCTCTGCCAAGAAATATGGAAGACAGCATCATGGCCAACTGACTGGAAAAGATCTGTGTTTATACCAATACTAAAGAAAGGTGATCCAACTGACTGTGGAAATTATCGCACAATCGCTCTGATCCCACATGCCAGCAAGATTCTACTGAAGATTATTCAAAAGAGACTACAATCATACCTGGAACAAGAACTACATGAAGTGCAAGCAGGGTTCAGAAAAGGGCGAGGAACGAGAGACATCATTGCGGATGTGAGATGGATCCTTGAAAAGACTAAAGAATACCAAAAGGATATCTATTTGTGCTTTATCGACTATAGCAAAGCTTTTGACTGTGTAAACCATAGGAAACTCTGGGCCACATTAAGAAGCATGGGTATACCAGAACACCTGATCGTTCTCTTGCACAATCTGTACACTGATCAAGAAGCAACAGTTCGAACGGAACAAGGAGAAACAGAATGGTTTAAAATAAGCAAAGGTGTAAGACAAGGCTGCATACTTTCCCCCTACCTGTTTAATTTATATGCAGAACAAATCATCAGAGAAGCAGGATTGTATGAAGACAAGAGAGGTGTGAAGATTGGTAGAAGACTCATCAACAACCTTCGCTATGCTGATGATGCCACATTACTGGCGGAAAGTGAAGATGATCTGAAACATTTGCTTCTCACAATCAAAGAACATAGTCTCAAAATGGGCCTGCAGCTTAATGTAAAGAAGACAAAGATCATGACAACTGGCATAATCAACAGGTTCATCATCGAAGGAGAAGAAATTGAAATTGTGAACAACTTTAACCTACTTGGATCAACTATTAATAAAGAAGCAACAAGCAGTCAAGAAATCAGACGACACATTGCTCTTGGCAGAATGGTTATGAAAGACCTAGATAAGATTCTCAAGAGCAGAGATGTCTCTCTCCATACAAAGATTAGACTTGTTCAAGCCATGGTATTTTCAATAACATCATATAGATGTGAAAGCTGGACAGTGAAAAAGACAGACAGGAAGAAAATTGATGCCTTTGAATTATGGTGCTGGCGGTGAATACTGTGTATACCATGGACTGCCCGAAGAACAAACCAGTCTGTACTAGAGGAGATCAAACCTAAGCTTTCTTTAGAAGCTCAGATGACAAGACTTCGACTTTCATACTTTGGACACATCATGTGGAGAGAGAGATCATTAGAGAAAGACATCATGCTTGGCAAGATAGAAGGTCAACGCAAAAGAGGAAGGCCAGCAATGAGATGGATCGCTACAATAACAGCAGCTACGGGTACCAATCTGTCAACAATGAGCCGCCTGACTGAAGACCGAACACAATTTAGGATAGCTATCCAGAGGGTCGCCATGAGTCGACTCCGACTCGACGGCACTTAACAACAACAACAGAGACTTTGACTTACTTTTGTATTTGGACTTTGAAAAATCCTGAGACCAATGAGAGGAAGTCGTTGCCCTTGATGAAATGGAAGCCACTTAAAATGAGTCCGAGGCAAACAATAATCCAAATTGTCTGGCTTGGTTCTTGAGGCCTCTCTTTGTCATTTGTTGACACAAACGACAATAATTGGGCTGATGATCAGGACCCAAACATTTTTATTAGTGGCCAAAATGGTACTGACACACTTGGTACATTTTTTGAATCCACTGACTGTTTTTTCCATGCCTTAAAAAGTTGTCTTTGAGATGGAAGATAAGGCTATGGAAGCCTAGAGGCCTAGTTTAGCTGTGAAAAGCATGATGAAAATCAATAGAAAAGAAAATAGAAAAATTTAAAATAAAAAATGAAAGAATTATTGAGACCGGAATCAGATTTGATGGAACTGGCATCAACGGGAAGGCAGAAGCACGATGTTCCACAAAAAAGAGAAGTTTTTCGGCAGTGACAGGATGATGCATCCAAAAATAAAGAATTGAAGAGAGAAGTTGGGAAGGCAGGCACACAGGCACAGTGGAGTACTCCCAAAGGCTTAACTATTGGATGCCGAGGAGTAACATTTACCCATATATGAAGACTGCATTCCTGCTTATTCCTGGAGAAATGATAACCTCAGGAGCTCTGAGGTGCACCAGGGATAGCTCTGCTGGTAAATGCCTGTGTTCATCAATACTGACTTTATTAGGTAATCATTAATGTGGACTGAGCTAGAGAAGATCAGCTCATAAGAAGGCTGTCTTCAGTGAGTGAAGTCCAGCACTTACCAATGATCCATGTACTGGGGGAAGTTCAGCACTCATCAAGGCTATCAGTGCTAGCCTTGTGTATATAAGTTAATTGTTCCATAAGGACATAAGAGATGCCATACTGGGTCAGACCAAGGTCCATCAAGCCCAGTATCCTGTTTCCACTGTGGCCAGTCTAGGTCACAAGTACCTAGAAGTTTCCCTAAAAGACACAGGTTCCATAATGCTTGTAATGGGGCAAGCAGTGGATTTACCAGGTCCCCTTTAATAATGGTTTGTGGACCTTTCCTCCAGAAACTTGTCCAAACCTTTTTTAAACCCGGCTACACTAACAGCTTTTACTACATCCTCCGGTAGCAAATTCCAGAGTTTGATTGTGCATTGAGTGATCTCTTATTAGTCTTAAATAGGTTACCCTGTAGCATTATTGCATGTCCCCTAGCCTTTCTATATTTTGATGGTGTAAACAATCGATTTATGTTTACCTGTTCCACTCCATTCATTAATTTATAGACTCTATCATATCTCCCCTCAGCCGTCTCTTTTCCAGGTTAAAGAGCCCTAACCTTTTTAGCCTCTCTTCATAGGGGTATCCTTCCATCCCCCTTACCATTTTGGAGACTCGTCTCTGTACCTTTTCTAATAATGCTATATCCTTTTTAAGATACAGCGACCAGAATTGCACACAATATTCAAGGTGCAGTCGCACAATGGAATGATACAGAGGCATTATAATATTCTTTGTTTTATTTTCCATTCCTTTCCTTATGATACCTAGCATTCTATTTCCTTTCTTGGCCGCCGCTGCACACTGGGCCGAGGGTTTTAACATGTTATCCACAATGATGCCTAAATCTTTTTCCTGGGTGGTGGTTCCTAATGTGGAACCTTGCATCATGTAACCATAGTTTGGGTTGTTCTTCCCTAGGTGCATAACTTTGCACTTGTCCACATTAAATTTCATCTGCCATTTGGATGCCCAGTCTTCCCATTTAAGATCCTCTTGCAATTTTCCATAATCCTCATGGATTTTAACAACTTTGAATAGTTTTGTGTCATCTGAAAATTTTATAACCTCACTCGTTATGCCCATTTCCAGGTCATTTATGAATATGTTAAAAAGCAGCAGTCTCAGCACAGATCCCTGGGGTACTACACTATTCACCTTTCTCCATTGGGAAAATTGGCCATTTAGCCCTACCCTCTGCTTTCTATCTTTTAACTAGTTCCTGATTCACAATATTACAGTGCCTCCTATCCCATGACTTTTTAATTTTGCCAAAAATCTCTCATGAGGGACCTTGTCAAAGGCTTTATGAAAGTCCAGATACACAGTATCAACCGACTCACTAATGTCTACCTGTTTATTCACACCTTCAAAAAAACATAACAGATTAGTAAGACAAGACCTTCCTTGGCTAAAGCCATATTGGCTGTTTCCCATTAAACCACGACTATCTACACGTTCAGTAATTTTGTTCTTTATGATGGTTTCTGCATAAACCACTTTGACCTGGTGAAAAGCGGTATATAAGCTTGCTAAATAAATAATAAAATCCAGAACTCAATATGCTGTTTGTGCTAGCACTCATCAATGCTGTCTGCACCAGATAAAGACCATCTTTCTTCAGGGAAGTCAGTACTATGGAGAAACCAGCCTGTGTGGGTGCCATTGAGTCATTTCTGGCTCCTGGATTTTCTTGGCAAGGTGTGACTAGAAGTAGATTGCCAGACCTTTCTTCCAAGGCAAAGGAGGGTAAAGTGACTTGCCTAAGGCCACAAGGAGTGCCAGTGGAAATTGAACCCTTATTGCTTGGTTATCAGGACACTGCCCCAACCACTAGGCTGCTCCTCCATGCTGGAGAGACCAGTAATCATCAATAATATTTGTGCTAAGTAATGGCCAGCATTTATCAAGGCTGGCCATGCTAGGCAAAGCCCCGCACTGTTCAACATTAGCCATGGTATGCTGAGGCAACAACTCTTCAACAATGGCCAGGCTAGACTAAGGCCAGCATGTAGCAATGCTTGTCCTCTTAGACTAAGTCTGTCATTCAGTGTTGCTTGCCTGCTAGAAGGGAAAAGGGACTATGAGGTGAAGGAATGGGAGACAAGTGTGTGAGAAAACACAAAGAGTGGCAGAAAGAGAGGAGGAAGCTGTTGATCACATTGTGCAGGAGGAAAAAAGGATTGGGAAGGGATGTTGTAGTTAAGTGTTATCTAGTCTGTTGACTCATAGCGACCCTCTGGATAGTTCTCCTAAACTGTGTTCTGTCTTTAGTCGGGTGGCTCATTGTTGGCAGACTGGAACCCATAGCTGCTGGAAAGGGATATGGGTACATAATTTCAGCAAATTTTGCAAGTGATTTTCAGAAAAAGACCAAGACATGGCATTGTTAGCTAGTTGTCTTCATACAATCCTGCTTCTCTGATGATTTGTTCTGCATATGAATTAAACAGGTAGGGGGAAAGTATGCAGCCTTGTCATACACCTTTGCTTATTTTAAACCATTCTGTTTCTCCTTGTTTCATTCAAACTGTTGCTTCTTGATCAATGTACAGATTGTGCAAGAGAACGATCAGGTGTTCTGGTATACCCATGCTTCTTAATGTGGCCCAGAATTTCTCATGGTTTACACAGTCAAAAGATTTGCTGTAGTCGATAAATCACAAATAGATATCCTTTTATTTATTTATTTATTTTTATTTCTTATATACCGTGCTATTATAATCAGTGCGGTTTACATTTGAAACAGAACATACAAGAATGTAAGCAAGTTACATCAAGTTTTTTTACATTGAACAGGGAATGTAAACATGGAGTAAAAACGAGGGAGAGACTATGTACATATTATAAACAAATTATAATGCTCTTACAGATAAATAAAAATATGACCTTTGCCTAGAGGGTTGGCTAGATGGTCAAGGAGATCAGTGGGAGAGATAGTGGTTAGCCATTATCTACAGGAAGATGATCTGAGGGACGGGTTAGGCAGGGAGGTGAGGTGGGGGCATTGTAAATGTCGGGAATGCTGTCAGGGTAATATTGTAGGTATTCTTTAGTCTTTTCAAGGATCCATCTCACATCCGCAATGATGTCTCTCATTCCTCGCCCTTTCCTGAACTCTGCTTGCACTTCAGGTAGTTCTTGTTCCAGGTATGGTTGTAGTTTCTGTTGAATAATCTTCAGTAGAATTTTGCTGGCATGTGGGATCAGAGCAATTGTGCAATAATTTCCACAGTCAGTAGGATCACCTTTCTTTAGTATTGGTATAAACACAGATCTTTTTCAGTCAGTTGGCCATGATGTTATCTTCCAAATTTCCTTGCAGAACCTTGTAAGTATGGTAACAGCTGCATCAGATTGCTGTAATACTTCTATGGGAATGCCATCAATGCCTGGTGCTTTGTTCTTTGATAAGGCTTTCAATGCTGCTTCGACTTCTTCTTTCATCACCAATGGTTAGATGCCATTTTTCACCAGGGATACACATTTGTGCAGAATTAAATGAAGCAAAATGGGAGAGTGAAAGACAATAACAGATCTAAATGCATGCATTTTTCAGAACGGTTCAAACATATCTGTCCCTTTGCAAAACTTTAAATTGAATTCATATTTATATGGCAGTGTAGAAATGGTGAAAAATTACTTCCAGCATGTATGTTTTTCTCTTGTTTTATTACATAAAAACATTTCAGTAGCCAACTCTGCTTCAATAAACCTGCTTGAAGCTGAGGACATGTGACACCATACTTATAAAGAATTTTGTATTATACATCCCTATATCTCATACAGCTTATAGACAAACATAGGCGTCCTGTAATTTAATTTTAAAAAATCACAATTTAGAATGAATAAATTGCCTTTCTTGTCTGAAAGTCAAATCAAGACAATTTACAAAATACACAAATATAAAATACAATGGCTTATTCAAATAAGTCAATGACACAATATACAGAACAAAAAATTTATTACAGAATCTAATATTTATTGTATACAGGAAACAAAGAACATAACAAACCAACCAACAAAATATAAGAAAACTGGTAGCAAGCACAGAAATTGCAACCATTCACACACGCCCCCGAGACAACAAAATTTAAACACCATGTGGAGCATCTAAGAATAAGGTTTGGGCTCTTGGTTTAAGATGCTTCAGGACTCAGAGAAAGGGAGCCCTGAATAGGCCGCAACAAGCAAATAGGACAATATAAAGATGAGCTTGCATCCATATTACTGGGTCTGGTACCCTTAGTGCATGCCTTTCCTGTAGTAATTCAAGGCAAGTTACTACTACTACTACTATTGCTACTACTACTGAGCTTTGGTATAGCGCAAAAGACATACGCAGTGCTGCACAGGCACATGTAAGAGACAGTCCCTGCTCATCAGAGCTCACAATCTAGTCAAAACAGACAACAGGGTAGCTGTAGACATGGGATACATCTGGGGAATGGTAAGGAAACAGCACATATATAGGTAGTACCATCTAATATCCACAACTAAGTCCCCTACATAGCCAGCTAGCGTCGGGACGTGCCAGGGGCATTCCAGGGCGGAGCAGAGGCGGGGAGCGGCGCTAACCATGCAGCACCAATATTGGAAGCTACACGGTTAATGCTCGGCACCTATAAGATAGGCGAGGAAAACCCATGCACAGTTAGCCTCAGCGGCTTCCGGGCAGCGTGTCCAGACCTGGATATTCACTTCTATTGCTGCAGAAGTGAATATCTGGGATTTGGGGGTTGGTGGACAGGGCTAAGCGGCTACTGTGCTTAGCCCTGCCCAGTTGAATATTGGGCCCATGATGCTTAAGTGATACTGCCTAATGCAAGGGCTCATGCATCTGACTGATCATCTTCTCAGCAAACTCATCTGTTTATGCATGTGCAAACTAATGGATGCATTTGGCTTCAACCTGCCTTTCAAAGCAGGAGGCAAGGAGCAGAACTAAAGCACCGGCAGGAGTCCTGGTCCCACTGGCAGGAGGAGAGCAGGAGAGGCACTAAAGTGCTGGCAGCAGGAAACCAGCGTGAAGCATACTGTTACACTGGTGGGAGTCCCTGGATCCCGCTAGCATGAAAACAGCAGGAACAGCACTGAAATGCTGGGAGGAGTTTCTGGTTCCATTAGCCTGGAGAAAGGAGAAGCCCTGTGAAGAAGGAAGCAGTGGGTGAGGGGCAGAGCAGAAGGGCAGGCAAGGGGATAGGAAGGGAATAAGAAAAAGAGGAGCAGAGTATAAGGGAAGGGGAGGGGTTAGGAAAAAGAGGGGCAGAGTATAAGGGAAGGGGAAGGGTTTGGAGGAAAGGAGAGGGTCCTTAGGAGGAAAGAAGAGGTGTGGCGCTTAAGGAAGTTCACAGAAGAGAAACTGAAAAGAGAAGGCAAACATAAGAATGAGGGGGAAGGGAGGGAAGGAGAGTACAAGGTTGGGGAGCAAGAGTGCATGGGTGGATGGAAGGGGAAGAGGGAGCGTGCAAAAGAAGGGGTGGGAGGAACAGGGAGTGCAGAATGACAAAGGAAGAGAGAACCCTACAAGCCACAGTCATAGATATGCACAGCTCCCCAACATGCACACATGTGCATATCCACACAGCCCATGATACCCACATGCGTGCGTGCCCCCCCACACACACGGATACAGCCCCCCCAGCATACACAAGCACAAACACATGCGAACAGAGCCGCTCTATATGCGCACAGAGAGCCCCCAACACTTGCATGCACACATATGCAGAAATGCACATGCACAGAGCCCCTGACACATACACAGGCATGGAAGTACTTCAAATGGTACAAAATGCTGCAGCCTGAATCATGGCAATGGCAAACAGATATCTCCAATATTGACTTCACTACATTGGCTGCCTATCATACCGATACATGAGGCACTGAGCAACGATGCGCTGGTCTGTACTGCATCCTCCTTGAAATTGCACCTTCCCCTATGGGTACTGAGATCTGAATGCTGTGGGCTGTTGGACGTATCAGCTTTTCATCAAGTACAACTAGATGAGGCTCGATCTTGGGAGCTTTCCTTAGCTGGTCTAGCATTATGGAATACTTTAACACGTAAACTGAGATTTGTTGACTTCATGTCCTTTAGAAAGGAGCTGAAGGTTTCTTTAGTTAAGCAAGCATTTTCAGGTTTGTGTCTTTAGGAGGTTCTAACTCTGGAATTCAGCTATAACCTGGCAGTGATTAGAAAGACAGATATCACATACAGTAACATAGTATATGACGGCAGATAAAGACCAGTGTGGTCCATCTAGTCTGCCCAGCAAGGAGGCAAGAGTAGGTGCACCTGCCGGTCTGTGCAGGTCACCCCTCCCCATACATTTATTTAGGGGTGTATCAACCACTCCGTGTACATCACCCCTATTTGTTGAGATAGCAGAGACAGTTAAGGTTATTTTGATTTTATCCTGTTGCTATAAAGGAATCCACAGTGTCTGTCTCATGCCATTTTGAATTCTGTCACTGTATTTGCCCCCACCACTTCCATCGGGGGGGGGGGGGGAGGGGGGCATTCCAAGCATCCAACACCCTTTCAGTGAAAAAGTATTTCCTGACATTGCCTTTCAGTTTTACCCCTTGCAGCTTCATGTTATGCCATCTAGTTTTACAAAGGTCGTTGGAAGAGGTTTGTCTGTCCATTAATACTCTTTAAGTATTTGAAGGTCCGAATCATATCTCCCCTGTCCTTCCTCTCCTCCAGAGTCTACATATTTAGGTCTTCAAGTCTCTTCTCACAAGTCTTCTGACGCAGGCTCCAAATCATTTTGGTTGCCTTCCTCTGAACAGTTTCCAGCCTTTTTATATCCTTTGCGAGATACGGTCTCCAGAACTGAACACAATATTCCAGGTGAGGCCTCACCTGCGACTTTTACAGTGGCATTAGTACCTCTTCCTTTCTGCTGGTAGTTCCTAGCTGTATGCAACCCAGCATCCTTCTGGCTTTTGCCACCGCCTTGTCACACTGTTTCGCCACTTGAGATCCTCAGAAACAATCACTCCGGGGTCCTTCTCCTGGTCAGCGAACACCAACCTCTCGCCCCCTATCGCATACAATTCTCTTGAATGTCTGCTTCCTAAGTGCATGAAACTGCACTTCTTCACATTAAATCTTAACTGCCAAACACTAGATCATTTATAGATTTTTCCTCATGTTATCCACTCCCTCAGGGGAGTCCACTCTGTTGCAAATTTTTGTGTCATCTGCAAAAATACAGACTTTTCCATTCAGTCTTTCAGCAATGCCACTCACAAATACATTGAACAGTACCGGTCCCAGGCACCTTCCATTCATCAGAGTGAGTTCAGTTTACCATCACTTTCTGTCGCCTGTCAGCCAACCAATTTCTGATCCAGTTCACCACCTTGGGACTCATCCCCAAGCTGTTTTTATTGATAAGCCTCTGATGAGGAACAGTATCAAAAGCTTTGCTGAAATCTTGGTAGATCACATCCGTCGCATGCCCTTGATCTAGTTCTCTGGTTACCCAGTCAAAGAACTCAATCTGATTTGTTGGCAAGATTGTCCTTTGGTAAAACCATGTTGCCTCGGATCATGCAACCTGTTGGTTTCGAGGAAGTCCACTTTTCGCTATTTCAGGAGCACCTGCATTACTTTTTCCCTTCACTGAGGTAAGGCTTACTGGCTTGTAACTTGTCACTTCTTCCCTACTACCACTTTTGTGAAGAGGTACCACATCAGCCCTTCTTCAGTCCTGTGGAACATGTCCTGTCTCCGAATATCTATTAAATACGTCCTTTAAAAGTCATGCAAAAACCACTCTGAGCTCTTTCAATATCCTGAGATGTATCCCATCCGTTCCCATGGCCTTGTCCACTTTCAGTTTTGCAAGCAGTTCTAACACATCATCTTCTGTGAATGGTATGGTATATACTCCATTCCCATTTGTATATTTGTCAATCATAGGTGGTCATTCTCCAGGATTTTCTTTAGTAAAAACAGAGCAGAAGTATTTGTTTAGCATTTTCACTTTTTCATTGTCACTCTCCACAAATCTGTTCCCAGCACTTTTGAGTCCTGCAATTCCACCTCTGATTTTCATCCTCTCCCGAATATAGCTGAAAAAGGTTTTGTCGCCACACTTCACATCTTTAACCATCTTTCCTTCTGTCTTTGATTTCACTATCCTTATTTCTCTTTTTGTCCCATTTAGTTTGATCCTGTATTCTTTTCTGTGTGAACTTTGTGAACTTCTGAATTTTGTGAAAGCTGTGTTTTTTGCCTTTATTTATGCAGCCACTTCTTTGGAGAACCAAATAGGCTTCCTTTTTCTCTTGTTTTTATTTACTTTCCTTACATATGTATCTGTTGCCCCTTTTATTGCCTCCTTTAGTTTAGTCCATTGCAATTCCACTTATCTCTTCTCACCCTGCCAACTCCTTCTTTAGATACTTGGCCACACAAGTCAGTGTTTTTGAAGTCTAGGACTTATGAGCTTGCTGTTATTGGACTCCACCTTGGCTTTTATCTCAAACCACACCATGTGATGATCGCTGCTGGTCACATGGGCACCCATCCAAATATTCGGTACTCTATCTCTGTTGGTGAGCACTAAATCCAGCACTAAGCTCTCCCTGGTCGGTTCCATCACCATTTGTCTAAGTAATGCAACTTGGAAGGCATCCACAATTTTTTTTACTTCTTTCCATATTTGCAGAAGGAAAACTTCAATCCACATTGGGTAGATTAAAGTCACGCAAAATGATCACTTCCCCCTTCATGGCTATCTTTGCAATATCAATCATCAATTCACTATCCATTTCTTCGGGTTGAGTTGGAGGCCTGTAGACTACACCAATATGGATGACAGTGCCATCTCCTCGTTCCAACACAATCCAGAGCACTTCTTCTTTTCCTCATGTCCCCTGAATTTCAGGAACTTTAATATTGCTTTTGAAATATAGGGCTCCTCCTCCTCCTTTTCTACTCTCTCTATCTCTTCTAAATAGATTATAGCCAGCTATGGCTATATCCCATTCATGTGACTTGTTAAATCATGTTTCTGTAAAGGCCACACTGTCCCAGTCCATTTCCACCATTAGGACTTCCAGATAAGGAACTTTGTTGGCTAGACTTCGAGCTTTTGTGCTTATTGCTTTCCAGCATTTGTTGACTGGCTTGCTTGTGTTTTGCATGAATTTTGTTCTACACGCCTCTTCCCACTTGCCATTGATGTGTGGTTTAAAAGTGTGGCTGTTTCCAATGTTGTTATGCTTTTGCTGGGAGTGACGTCCTGAACTTGGCCTTCTCCATCCATCACCCCCTTTCCCTAGTTTAAATGCCTGTCCACATACTACCTGAATTTTTCACTCAGGATCCTTTTCCCTGCGATGGAGAGATGTAGTCCATCAGCACACTATAGCCTCTCGTTGATCCATCTGTTTCCCCAATTGCCTATATATCTGAATCCTTCTTGTTTGCACCAGCTTCGCAGCCATGTTTTAAAATTGTTTATGTGATGCAGCCTTTCTGCCCCTTTACCATGAACAGGTAGAACGTCTGGGAATGCTATAGTGTTGACAGTGGATTTGAGTTTCTCTCCCAGAGTCTGGAACCCTTTGAACTGCAGAAGTACTGTTTCTAGCCAAGTTATTTGCACCCAAGTGGATGACAACATCAATTTTGGAGTGCTCACTTTCTGAACTAACTGTAACCAACAATTTGGTTTGTATTTCTGCTGGTTGAAGAGCCTGGGAGGCATTTGACCATGCCTGGGAGGCATTCTCTCCTTTGAACTGTATTCCCAAGTTGATGCCTCTGATGATGGAATCTCCAAGTAGTAGTAGTTTTCTGTTTTGTGATTTTTTTTCTTCATATTTGGTGCATTATCAGTAGATTTGGCATTGACTCTTTCATTTAAGGTCACTTCAGTTTCTACGGATTGGGCACCCTCATTATCCATTGTAGAGAAGGCATTATGCAGGGATATCCCTTGATGTATAGGGTGCTCTGCATTACAGGTTGCAACCTACCAGAGCCCACTGTGATCCATTTGTTCCTGGGCTGTTTGATTCTTTCTGGGAGCGGTGGTGGATTTTGTTCAGTTCGTACTCTAGAAGAGGTGTGTTTAATTGCAGCTAATTCTTCCCTTAATAGAGTCAATTCTTTATGTATAGCAACTAATTTGAGGCATATAGGACAAGCTCTTAGGTTCCAAATGATTCTTCTCAGAATGAAAGCACCACAGTTATTGCATTGAATATACGACATGCTGATTTAGCTGTCCTAGGAGAAGGAGAAAAGGTGTGTGTAACACCTAATTAAAGGACAGATGTCAATTTATATGATGACTAGGGGTGGGGTGAGGGGGTATGGTGGGTGGGAACTTAAGTTTCCCTGGCCAGTAGACCTTATATGAACTGAGGGCACACTCAGATATCTGATTTAAAGGCTATGCAAGGAATGTAGGCAGTCTGAATATTCCTAAAAACCTGTATCCAACAGTTATATTGGATATAGGTTTTTAGGAATATTCAGACTGCCTACATTCTTTGCATAGCCTTTAAATCAGATATCTGTATCGTTTTATGTATGTAATCATTTTATGTATGCAGTTTGTACCTCACTTAAATTTTTAGATAATATGGGTAAGAAATATACATAAAGGGTCCAATATTCAAAGGCATGTAGCTGGTCTAGCATTATAGAATACTTTAATACATAACTGTGTAAATACCGCTGAACTGGATATTCAGCGGTACTAACGTGATTAGTGCCTCTGACTATCTCCGATTAATGCCACTACATGCCCTGATGCTAAACCTTTAGCATCAGAGCATGTTGGGGACGTTCTGGGGCGGAGTAGAGGTGCCGCCAGTCACCAGGCAGTGGCAATTTTGACCACCTGCCTGCATCCTGCAACCTTTGCCTGCAGATGATGAGGAAGGGCCTGGAAAAGCAGGAGTTCCTCTTTGGAACATCGGATTCAGCATCTTCGGCTCCTGCATCAGCGATGTCACAGAGTTCAGCCAAGGCGTCAACTGGGCAGGATGCCAGGGAGCATTCTGAACCAAGGGGCCGGGGCACTGAACAGAAGCTCTCCATCAATGTCAGACCAGAATTGAGGAAGGACCTGACACTGATCCCGTCAGTGTCAAAAGGGGTGCCTGAGCACCAGGACAAGCCCAGGATGCATCGGCAACGCAGCCCTTCTTGGCGTAATATGGATAGCGAAAGCCAGGAGTGGCTCGCTAAGCTTCTCTGGTGGGAGGAATCGACTCCCAGATTGGAGGAATCGACCCCCAGAGCACTGGAGGGCAACCAGATGTCTCTCGATGAGCCTGTCATTCTTGAGTCCCCACCAGAGGTATTGGCACCGGTGGCAGAAGTCTTAAACCTGGCCCCGGTCCCCTCCAAGGCGATGGTGATGGAGGAATGCCTGAGAGTCCTCGAGGCTCACATGGTGATGGTCTGAGCCTTGTGACCTGAAGACTCTGCGATGGCTTCAGCGGCATTACTACACTCCATCCAGCCCATCCTGGAAACCCATGCACTTCCAGAGGAGGTAGGCGCATAAGGTGGGAGATTGGAATCGATGCCCAAGGCCATCTCCATGTTGAATGTATCGGCCCCTGATGTCCCAGGACACCCCCATCCTTGCTTGTGGCACTATGGGTCCCATGGTTGTCCACTTTCTTCACCTGACCGGAATACGTGGTGGAAGGAAACCCAATGCTACTTTGATTTCCTATCAGAGTCCGAGTCTGAGGACTGGGAAATGAGGAGGACTCTGCCATATTGAACAGGAGATCTCTTGACCTTCCATCTGATCCATCCCCTCTGAATGATCTGTGTAAATCATCTCTGAAGGACGTGTCCTTTCAGGACTTTGTGGGGGATATTGCCAAGAGCATATCTTTCTTCCTTGAGGCAAAGGACAAGCTGAGGGTGGAGGAATTTTATCTTCTACAGTACCCTTCAGTGCCCAAGGAGGCAGTGATGGTGACATGCACCATGTCCTGCAGAGACTGCTGCTGTGGCTATTGAAGGAATCCCCTCATGGTTCCCACCTTTAGCCGGTGGCTGGATTCGATGTACCAGGTCCAGAATGTGCTGGGCTTTGCTTTGAGAAGCCCCAGCTACTATATAACTCTATCATAGTTGATTCAGCCTTGAAGAGCATGAAGAGCACCAAGACTCACTCCTCGGTGCTTCCGGGATGGAAAGCAGGACTTTAGACTCCTTTGGGAGGAGATACAACCAGAACTCCATGCTGGTGGCCCGGATCCTTTCCTACCGGCTTTATATGGGTATGTTCCTTAAGGACATCATGTTGGACCTGGCGGAGTTCACCGTCCAGTCCCTCCTGACTGCCTTGACTCTTTCTGTACCCTAATAGGCCATGGCAAGGATTGCTTTAAGTATGCTGTGTGAGCCACGTATGATGCCTTCCAGTTCACCTGCAGAATGGCGGCGGTGGGCCTCGTCACCTGGCAGCTGGCCTGGCTCCAGTCCTTTGACCTGGAGCAATAAGTTCAGGATAAGCTGGCCAATGTTCCCTGCAATAAGAACCTTTCCATGAAGCGGGTGAAGCAGAAAGTGGGCGAGCCCGAGAAGGAGTGTGTGACGCTCTCCAGGATCTTAAGGAAAACTGTGGATCCTTCACATAAGAAGTACCAGGGTAAGAAGGCCTTCTACCTATGCCCACATTATCCAGTGTTCCGGAGTGCTCAGCTGAAGAAGCAGGCCCCCTGCCAGCAGTAGCAGAAGAAGCCTCAGAATTCCAGCCAGCCCTGCAGCCCAAGCTGGGGGTGGGCTTTTGACTGATTCCTCAGGAGCATAGCCAACTGTCCCTTACCTGTCAGAGTTCCCTCTCAGGTAGGGGGGCGGCTCATCCATTTTGCCCACAGGTGGCCCCTTATCACCTTGGATGCCTGGGTGCTGCAGCTCATCCAGCAAGGCTATCAGCTGCTCTTTGCCTAACTGCCATCTCTCTTTGTCCAAGGCGAGTACCCCATGGACCCACTGCACAAATGCCTATTGTGGGAGAAGATCTCCACTCTGCTGACTGACCTCCCCATCGAGCTGGTTCCACTGGCTCAGGTCAGAAAGGGTTTTACTTCATGTACTTCATAGTCTCCAAAAAGACAGAGGGGTGTCAATCCATTCTGGACCTCCAAAACCTCTACTGGTTTCTCATGTGCGAGCGATTCAAGATGGTATCGCTGGGGATGCTACTCCCTTTATTTCTAAAGAACGGCTGGCTATGATCCTTGGATTTCAAGGATGCGTACACACACAGCCTGATCCACCCACGTCACAGAAATTACCTCAGGCTCATGCTGGGAGACTAGCGCTATCGGTACTGAATGCTCCCCTTCAGGCTCACGTCAGCACCTCAGGTCTTCACCAAGTCTCTCGCGGTAGTGGCCACCTACCTTTGAACCATGAGAATCTTCGTCTTCCCTTATCTGGATGATTGTCTCATCAAAGGTCTCACTTCAGACACTGTCCAGCAGTCTGCTCACATCACCATACAGGTCCTCAAGTGGCTGGAGTTTGTCAATAACTCCAAGTCCCATCTCTAGCATATGCAGTGGCTGGAGTTCATTTGAGCCCTCCTCAAATACCACTTGAACCCGGACGTTTCTGCTACTGGACTGCATGCACGGGCTCATACCTCCTCTGCTGGGAAGTGGTCTGGCTCTGGCGGTTTGTTCTGGACCATGTGATGGAGCTCAGGGCGACCTACCTGCCCAGCGACTCAATATCCTGGCTGATCACCTGAACAGAGTCCTTTATCCACACGATTGGACCCTCCACAGATGGGTGGTGGAGCAGATCTTCCGAGAGTAGGGTACTCCCATGATCAATCTCTTTGCCACATTGCAAAACACCCAGGTGGGCTGGTTCTGTTCTAGGAGGCTGTCCATTAATCGTCTGGCTTCGGATGCATTTGTCTTCCACTAGAGGTGGGTCTGATTTGTGCCTTTCCCCCTATCACACTCATGGTGAAAACTGCTGAAACCTCAGGCCACCAGGGGCACCATGATCTTCATTGCCCCATACTGGCCCCAGCAGCCCTGACAGCCACGGTTCCCCCTGCTGCTTCAGCTCTCACTGAGGGGGCCTCTCCATCTGGGCTTTGCACTGTTTCTCGTCTCCCCGGACAAGGGCGCCCTTTTGCATCCCAACATTTGCTCCTTGGCCCTCATGACCTGGATGCTGACTGGTTGTCCTTTAGGAGCTCAATTTACCTGACATTGTCACGGATGTCCTTCTGGCATTGTGCAAGGACTCGATGCGTCGGGCTTATCAGTTTAAGTGGTGGAGGTTCACCGCTTGGTGTGCAGGTAGGGTGCTGGATCCACTTCTTGAACTTGGGCCTGAAATCCAATTCCCTCCAGGTTCACCTCAGTGCGATTGGCACCTATCATCGCGACTCGAGGGGGTCAGCCCATCTTGGCTCACCCGCTGGTGGTCAGCTTCATGCTTGGCTTGCTTTTCTCAAAGCCTCCCATCAAGCCCCCTGTGGTGGCTTGGGACCTCAGTGTGGTCCTTACGCAGCTCATCTTGGCTCCTTTTGAGCCGCTTGACATTTGCCCTCTGAAGTACTTGACCTGAAAGGTCCTGTTCTTGGTGGCGTTCATGTAGACCCACTGTGTCAGTGAACTCCAGGTTCTGGTGGTCCATCCACCTTATATCAGATTGCATCAGAATGAAGTTGTCTTGTGAACGCACCCGAGATTTCTGCTGAAGGTGGTCTCTGAGTTCCACCTCAACCAGTTGATTGTCTTGCCGACTTTCTTCCCGAGGTCACATGCCAACTGGGGGGAAGTAGCGTTGTACATGCTGGACTGAAAGCATGCCTTGGCCTTCTACATTGAACTTACCAAGACCCACCGGCGGTTCACCCAGCTGTTCATTTCTTTTGATCCTAATAAGCTGGGGAAGGCTGTTTCTAAGCGAACGCTGACCTTGTGGCTGGTGGATTGCCTTGGCATATTCCCAGGCCAGCCTGAACCAGGAGGGGTCATGTCATGGCTCATAACATTTGGGCCATTGAGGTGGACTGGCTATGATTCTTGGATCTCAAGGATGAGTGCACACACAGTCTGATCCACCCAAGCTAACCTCGGCTTCCATGGAGGAAATCTGCAAGGCTGCAATGTGATCTTCAGCCCACACTTTCACAGGCCGCTACTGTCTGGATGGTGTTTTCCAATGGGACAGCAACTTTGGCCAGGCTGTGCTCGGGCACATTTTCGGGTATTAGGTTTAACTCCTGCTCACTGGCCCTTCTATCTATCCAGGCTACCTGCAAATGTTGACTAACCTCAGTGCTGCTGTACGCTGAGGATCCTGAATCATTGGAGTCTCTAGAGGGACTATCTTGCTGTTCTCCCTGTTCTCCAGTTTCGTTGCCCCTGTTATGCTTTTGGTATCTTTGGTCTTTTGGTAGCCTGTAGCTTGGGAGTCCCATACATGAGGACTTACTTCCTGCTTGTCCCACAGAAAAAGCGTAGTTAATTGCCTGTAGCAGGTATTACCTGTGGACAGCAGGAAAAAGTCCTCACAACCCTCCCACCTCCCCAAGGAGTTGCTTTTCTTGGCTATTGCTTTGATATTTGACTGGAGACGTTGGTGCCACTGCAGGCAGGAAGGCAGGCGCGCATGTGCGGTGCAGCTCCCAAAAGCTTCCAATGGAAGCTGGGGAGCATTCTGCATGGGCTAAGTCGGTGACATCACCCATAAGTGAGGACTTATTTTTGCTGTCCACAGAGAACACCTGCTACAGGTGAATAACCATGCTATATGCCATACTGGATCAGACCAAAGGTCAATTAAGTCCAATATCCTCTGTGCAGCAGTGGCCAAACCAGGTACAAATACCTGTCAGGTTCCCAGGAGATAGAAAGATTCCATGCTGCATATCTCAGGGGTAAGCAGTGGATTTTCCCAGTCTACTTTAATAATGGTTTGTGGATTTTCCCTCCAGGAACTTGTCCAAACCTCTTTTAAATGCAGCTACGCTAATAGCTTTTACTACATCCTCTGGCAATGAATTCCAGAGTTTGATTACACTTTGAGTGAAAAAATATTTTCTCTGATTAGTTTTAAGTGGACTGATACATGTCCCCTAGGTTTTCTAGTTTTTGAAGGAGTAAACAACTGATCTACCTTTATCCATTACACTCCACTCAGTATTTTATAGACCTCTATCATGTTTCCCCTTAGCCATCTCTTTTCCAAGTTTGAGAGCCTTAACCTTTTAAGCCTTTCCTCATAGGGGTATCATTTCATCCCCTTTATCATTTTGATCGCTCTTCTCTGTGCCTTTTCTAATTCTGCTGTATCCTTTTTTAGATATGGTGATCAGAACTGCACAGAATATCTGAGGTGCGGTTGCACCATGGAGCGATACAAAGCCATTATAATATCCTTGATTTTATTTTCCATTCCTTTCCTTTTGATTCCTAGCATTCTATTTGCTTTCTTGGCTGCCGATACAAACTGGGTGGAGGGTTTCAATGTATTATCCACGATGAAGCCTAGATCCTTTTCCTGGGTGGTGATTCCTAATGTGGAACCTTGCGTCCTGTTCTTTCCTAAGTGCATGAGTTTGCACTTGTCCACATTAAATTTCATCTACCATTTGGACACCAGTCTCCCAATTTCTCAAGGTGCTCTTGCAATTTTTCACAATATTTTTGTGTTTTAACAAATTTGAATAATTTTGCATCAGCTGCAAATTTGATCACCTCACTCGTTCTCATTTCCTGGTCATTTATGAATATGTTAAAAAGCACCATGTACCACTGATTAAAGATACATACACACTTCACATACACCATCAGCCAGAAAACACACTATGTGCAGACATCCACCTACACAGTTCCTGCTATCCTACTGAGACACATTTTACCATAGCTGCTTCAGCCAAATCCCCCACACAGACATGCCAGATCCGTGAATGGAGGAAAAGGGAAACGTGCCATTATGTCACACTCTAATATGCAATTTTCAACTTGTTAATTTATAACGTCTTACGGTTTTGAAAACAAATACCAGAATTTTAATGCAATCTGTTATTTAATTTTATACGGAGGCAACATCATCTCTAGCTCATTTTCTAGCAACCTGATGAAAGGAACTTAGCTCTGAAAACCTCATTACAAACACAGGTAGTCGAATATATAGGTGGCACCTACAGCTTGTTGGTCGAATTTCATTGGAGCAGGTTCTTGGAGACCTTTCACCACAGATTTCCAATGCAGGGGACAGGCACGCCAGGGAAGCAGCAGCAGAAAGTGGGTTAGAATGCCAACACAAACATGTTGACTGTCACAATCAGGATTCTATGCTTATGTTTATTAAAAGATCTGATATATCGCCTTATACATAGGTTAGTAGCAAAGCAGCTGCAAGGCCAAGAAACCAGCAGCAGCCAGCAACAGGAACAACACAGACAAGCATACAAAAGACTTTGATGAGGTTCAAGGGATGTAGCATTAATGTCTGACACATTTTCTTGTGCTGATTCTGTCAGCACTCAGCCCAGGAAATCGGAAAGATCTATTGCACATTATTGGAATGCTTCTGAACCTGTGTAGAAAAGTGAAAACTTAAGCAGCTATCTGAAAAAGTAAAACTCAGACAATGTATTAAGACATGAGACCAGCAGTGCACATTTTGATTTGTGATATTATCTAGAAATAAACTGACTTGAGGTGTTGCAATTTGCTTCATCAGAGAGCGACTGGGAGCTTCCCGGGAACTGGATCCAATTGAGCTGCCCAACTGCCGCCTGCTTGAAGGAATTGGTATGTATGAGAGATGCTGGTTGGTGCACGGCTTACATTTGGGAGAGCCAATGGAATGTGAGAAATAGGGGCAGGCAATAATATGGGAAATATGTTTATAGACATGTTCTCAGGGATAGACAGACCCATCCGGATTACATCTGAACCTCCTATTGCACAGCAGTATGAATCGTTACAGAGCTTCTTGCCTGATCGGGTTTGTTAAAGTTTGGTCATAGTCAAAGCTGGATAAACTCAAACTGTAATGTAGTGGGAGCCTTAAAATATTACCTGATTGGGATATTGCCTACAGCTAGCTATGCTTTACTAATCACGCCATTGTCCGGCATTCAAATTGGTTTTTAACCCAAAATAGGAAAACCTCTGATGTTTTCCTGTGTCGTTGATAGTGTGCACTATGCTCATTAGGCTTCTATTGCTTCATTGGGTGCCTACTACAATGTTTAATAGGTGTCTGTTGAAGAATAGTGCATCTATTGAGTAGTAGTGAGTACTATTAATGAAATTGCCCTGAAATGAAAATTAAAAGTAAAATAACAAAACAAAATGTAAAAAAACACAATGAGGCACCTGTTCCATCTCTGCTGCCCAGAGCGTCGAGGGGACAATGGAGCGGGGTCACGATTTGCACCATGCATACCAGAAGGATTACAGCTCCTCCCTCCTTGCTTGCGCCAGAGGATATTTTCCAATTTGCTCCAGGGGATGCAGACGTGGGTGCTTAGCTTAAGGAGTGTGAACTAAGGGGCATGTACTACCCCTTGTGAGCTCCTTAGGAGCACCAAAGGATGCCAGAGGAGGGGACAGTGTTTAATGATGGGGAAACGGAAAGCCAGAGCCAAGATACCAGCTGTGGTGAAACCAGTACTCACCTGGTGAATGCTGCTTCTATTCATAAATCATCTATACCTGCCGGAATTGTCTCCCCTGTAGAAGCATCCTTGAGTTTTGGGTTACAAACCCCTCCCTTCAGTCTGCTATGATGAAGGAATTGTGTGTGGCAGAGGCCTCTACAGTGGTGGCTGTAATACCGACTACATCTACTCCCCTAAACTCTGAAGTAGCGGGTCAGCATTCAGTGAACTCTGATGCTCATTTTCCAGCTCTGGTTCTTATGCCAGTTGTGTCTGGGGATTTGGGGCCGGTAAGTGTTGATTCTTCGGATGTCCCTTCAAAAAATGTTTGGCTTGTTTTGGGAGGATGGAGGGGATACTTAAGGGTACTCTATTTCAATTATGTAATTCTCAAGATGCCACTCAATGTTTGAAAAATAAGGCCGTGCAGCAATCTGGTCTAGATAGTAGGTTATCTAGACTTAGTAGTGTTAGTATTGTGCAATGCTTGGGGAATTCATTTGTTAAGGATAGTTTGGTGCTTCACATGAAGATTGAATATCTTGAGAATGTTTCTAACGCTAAGAAGCTAAGATTTCTTAATTTTCCGGTGGTTCACCTTTTGTCTCCATTGGGGCTCTTAAAGAAATTGAGAGAGAGAGATTGTCCTATCCAAATTTTGATGATCCGATGGTTTCTTCTATATATTATCTTTCTCTTAGTATTTTCTTGGGCAAGCCAAAGGGGAAATGGACGGGCTGGTTAATGTTGATAGCATGGAGCTGTCTCAATTTCTTGAGTCTTCTCTGAATAATGTAACTGAAAGGGCGACATTAGTTGTTACCTTTAGGTCGGAGATTGACAAAAGTGTTATTTTGAAGCTATTTTTTCCACAAAAGGATGTCCCCTTTTGTGTGCACCCTATTAATATTTTCCGGATGTGGCTAAGGCTACACAACTTTGTAGGAAGACTTTCTGCAATTGAGATCTAGAGTTCTTGCTATGGGTGATATTTTTTACTTAAGTAAGTGTGTTGTGACATATTCTGGCACCAAATATATCTTTTTGGATGTATCACTTTTGAAGACATTTCTTATTAACAAATAGTCTGGTTTCTTTATTATTATATTTATGTGTTTGTGGGTTGTGGTAATAAAGGGGTTAAATATTGTTTTTTACTATTTAGAAGTAACGTGTATTCCTTGATGTGGACTATTGCATATTCCTTTGTATTTATTAGGGTTTATTTCGTAAATCTTGTTTATTTTCTTGACCTCAAGAAAAATTGCTTCCTTTATGGTTGCTTATGTAGCATATAAATGTTGTTGTTAAGTGCCATCGAGTCGGAGTCGACTCATGGCGACCCTCTGGATAGCTATCCTAAATTGTGTTCGGTCTTGAGTCAGGCGGCTCATTGTTGACAGACTGGTACCCGAAGCTGCTGTTATTGTATCGATCCATCTCATTGCTGGCCTTCCTCTTTTGCGTTGACCTTCTATCTTGCCAAGCATGATGTCTTTCTCTAATGATCTCTCTCTTCGTATGATGTGTCCAAAGTATGAAAGTCGAAGTCTTGTCATCTGAGCTTCTAAAGAAAGCTTCGGTTTGATCTCCTCTAGTACCGACTGGTTTGTTCTTCGGGCAGTCCATGGTATACACAGTATTCGCCGCCAGCACCATAATTCAAAGGCATCAATTTTCTTCTTTTCTATCTTTTTCACTGTCCAGATTTCACATCCATATGATGTTATTGAAAATACCATGGCTTGAACAAGTCTAATCTTTGTATGGAGAGAGACATCTCTGCTCTTGAGAATCTTATCTAGGTCTTTCATAGCCTTTCTGCCAAGAGCAATGCGTCGTCTGATTTCTTGACTGCTTGTTGCTTCTTTATCGATAGTTATCCAAGTAGGTTAAAGTTGTTCACGATTTCAATTTCTTCTCCTTCAATGATGAACCTGTTGATTATGCCATTTGTCATGATCTTTGTCTTCTTTACATTAAGGTGCAGGCCCATTTTGAGACTATGTTCTTTGATTGTGAGAAGCAAATGTTTCAGATCATCTTCACTTTCAGCCAGTAATGTGGTATCATCAGCATAGCGAAGGTTGTTGATGAGTCTTCCACCAATCTTCACACCTCTGTTGACTTCATACAATCCTGTTCTCTGATGATTTGTTCTGCATATAAATTAAACAGGTAGGGGGAAAGTATTCAGCCTTGTCTTACACCTTTGCTTATTTTAAACCATTCTGTTTCTTCTTCCGTTCGAACTGTTGCTTCTTGATCAATGTACAGATTGTGGAAGAGTACGATCAGGTGTTCTGGTATACCCATGCTTCTTAATGTGGCCCAGAGTTTCTCATGGTTTACACAGTCAAAAGCCTTTCTATAGTCAATAAAGCACAAATAGATATCCTTTTGGTATTCTTTAGTCTTCTCAAGGATCCATCTCACATCTGCAATGATGTCTCTCTTTCCTCGCCCTTTCCTGAACCCTGCTTGCACTTCAGGTAGTTCTTGTTCCAGGTATGGTTGTAGTCTCTTTTGAATAATCTTCAGTAGAATCTTGCTGGCATGTGGGATCAGAGCGATTGTGCGATAATTTCCACAGTCAGTTGGATCACCTTTCTTTAGTATTGGTATAAACACAGATCTTTTCCAGTCAGTTGGCCATGATGTTGTCTTCCATATTTCTTGGCAGAGTCTTGTAAGTACGGTAACAGCTACATCAGATTGCTGTAATACTTCTATGGGAATGCTATCAATGCCTGATGCTTTGTTCTTTGATAAGGCTTTCAATGCAGCTTCAACTTCTTCTTTCATAACCAATGGTTCCCGATCATAAGGTACAGGTTGAAACGGCTGTTGGTCCACTTGATCTTTATCATATAAAAACTCTGTATATTCCTTCCACCTTTTCTTGATCTTCTCAGCATCATTCAACATAGAACCTTGAGCATCTTGTAACATTCCAATTCGAGGCTGGAACCTTTTCTTTAACTCTCGTAGCTTTAGGTAAGCCAATCTTGTTCTTCCTCTAATAGTTTCTGCTTCTATTTCCTTGCATGCGTCGTTGTAGTACTTTTCCTTGTCCTGTCTTGCTGCACGTTGGAAATCTCTGTTGAGATCTGTTATTGTCTTTCTTTCTCCTCTGGCTTTAGCTTCTCTGCGTTTCTGGGCAATTTTCAGAGTTTCTTCCGTCATCCATTTTGGCCGTTTTTGCTTTTTCACCTTTTGTAGAGACTTCTCATTTTCTTCCAACACAACCTTCTTGATGTCATTCCATAACTCTTCAGGAGCTCTGTCATTTGTATCTAAAGCAGCAAATCGATTTTGCAGGCAGTCTTTAAATTCCAGTGGTTTATTCTCAAGGTCATATTTTGCTGCATTCATGAGTGGCTTACTCTTTTTCAACTTTAGCTTGAGTTTGCATACTAGTAGTTGATGATCTGTAACACAGTCAGCTCCAGATTTTGTCTTTGTTGATGTTATAGAACTTTTCCTTCGTTGACTTCCACAGATGTAGTCAATTTGATTTTTATTCAGTCCATTGGGTGAAGTCGATGTGTACAGTCGCCGCTTGTGTTGATGGAAGAAGGTGTTTGAGATGAATAGATCGTTGGTCTTGCAGAATTCTATCAGTCTTTCTCCAGCTTCATTTCTGTTGCCAAGTCTATATTTTCCAACTACTTTGCCTTCTTCTTTGTTGCCAACTTTTGCGTTCCAGTCACCCATGACTATTAGGATATCCTGTTTGCATGTTCTGTCAATTTCAACTTGTACTTGTTCATAGAATTCTTCAATTTCATTCTCTTCTGCAGCTGTTGTTGGGGCATATACTTGAATTATAGTTGTGTTGATAGGCATTCCTCATAGACGAATAGAGATTAAGCGTTCGCTGACTGCATTGTATTTCATTACAGTTCTTGCAAGTTTCTTCTTTATTATAAATGCAACACCATTTCTTCTTTGTCTTTTTTTCCAGCATAGTAGACCATATGATCATCTGATGCAAAGTGCCCGATGCCAGTCCATTTCAGTTCGCTGACACCCAACAGATCAAGTTGTACATGTTCCATTTCATTCTTGACCACCTCCAACTTCACTTGGTTCATACTTCGTACGTTTCATGTTCCAATGCGTAAGAGATCTTTACAGCTTCTGATTCTCATTTCATGCGCAGCTACATCAGCAGTCAGACGTCCCGAGGGCTTTGATCCAACCACATCATAAATGCTGGCTGTACTCTGAAAAGTCTTCAGCTCTTCCCCAGTAGCTAGTTGAGTGCCTTCCAACCTGGGGGTCTCATCTTCCAGCACTATAGCACAATTTGTTTTGTTGTAACTATCCATTGGGTTTTCATGGCAAGATACAGAAGTAGATTGCCGGGCCTTTCTTCCGCGCAGTTTAAGTTTGGTGTTGTTGCCGTTGTCACAGAAATGTGATCCTCCGCCGTCAACACTATCCCATTCTGTTGCTGCCCAGATATAAATAAGCTTAATTAAAAAAAAAACACAACAAATGGCACAGGAAACTAAACTAAACAAAATTATTTGACCTGCACACCCTATCAGGTATCTGCTGTAAATGGTGTTGATCTGTCATTTAGCAGAGGAAGGGGCATTGTTTGTGTGTACTGAGTCAAAGTGTAAAAGTATTCACCCAGAACACGATCCACTCAGAAGACGTTGGCCATAATAGGTCACACTACAAAAGATTTGCTCTGGAGTTAGAGTGCTCAGCGCTCTTTCCTCACAGATTATGCTGATAAGGCAACAGCCACCAGTCAGGCTTTAATTCTCACTACAGCTCTAGGAATCAAGGAACATTATGCTATTAGTTAGTCAATCGGGACATGTGGCTAAAAGTGATAAATGCTCATTTTTGTTGATTCCAGTTTACTCTGCCTTTATCCGACTTCTGCATTTTCAAAGGAAAATGAAATGCTTGGAGAACTGCCCTTTTGTTTATCATTGAGGGGACTATACACTTGTTTTATTGTATTTGGTCCATTTTTCATACTGATCTCTCCCGTTCCACATTAGGGGGTATGTTTACTAATGTGTGTTACCAGGGTAGTGTGAGGTTAGCATGTGATTTTGGCACCGCGCTGAAACATAGCTCGGAGCCTGTGCTAAAAACCCTGTACTGCCCTGATAGCACAGGTCAGGGTGGTGATTGGAAGGGACAGGGTGATCCTGGCATGGCAAAGTTAGTGTGGGCATTTTTGGCCTGCGCTACCTGCTCTCAGCGCAGGCAGCGCGGGTGTAACTAACATCTCCACAGTGGGTGACATTAGTTGCACCCATAGCAGGTTTGCAATGCAACAGTGCAGTAACTGGAGGGGGCTGGATATACACGCCCTCCTGCGGTTAACCCAAAGTCCTGCACTGGCAACATGGGCCACATGGGCTTTAGTGAGCATGCCCCTAGATGCACTAGGAATATCTGCGATAAATATGATATGGCATCAATTCTTTAGTATGCCTGGACATTAGTGGCTATGGCCAAATTATTATTAGAATAGGGCCCCTTGTGTTTTGCAATTCCATCTTGTTTGTCTTGAACAAAGCAAGTTTATTAGAAAGTAAATCTACAGTTGTTTTTAGTAGAGGTGGGCATTTAATGCATTATAAACTTTAATTAAATTTAAAAAATCAAATATGTTAAGGTAGGTGGTACCCAAACTATGGCTCATACCAATGTTGCTGCCTCCCACACTCTAGCATCTCTCCCCTTCCCTCCATGGCCCTTTCACTTGTCTTTACTTTCAGTGCTCCCTAGCAGCGGCAGTAATTTGCAAATGCTTCCTGCTTCAGGCCCTGCAGCCTTCCTTCTGCTGCGTTCCACCCCTGCTGGAAACAGGAAGTTGAGTTGGAGTAGACAGGTAGCAGCAGTGGGGAAGGCTCCTGAGTCGGTGAGAGGCAGCGTTGGTAAATCATACTGCTGGCAGGGAGCACTAAAAGTAAAGGGAAGTGAAAGGACTGCAGGAGAGGGAGGAAGAGGGAGAGGGAGAGGCGGGTTGAGAAGGAAGATGCAGGACCATGGGCATGGGAGGAAGGAAGAGGGAGAGATTCTGGACTGGAAGAGGGGGAGAGAGAGGAGGGCCGGATCAATTGCAATTAAAATGTTTAATCTTTGCCAACCTCTAGTTTTTAGGTCTCCTTAACAGTGAGTATACTATGAAATATCTTATGTACACCACTCAAACCCTCCCAACTATTAGGCATGCTAAAAACACAATATGAGTTATAATGAGGGAACATCAGTCCAGGATGCATGAAAAACAACTGTATCAATGACTGTAAGTTGTAAGCTACTCCCATGGGTTTTCATTCATTGGTCCTCCTCTTTTTCATATTTTTTTGTCCATTTTCCAACATTACTTGCAATTAAAAGTAGTTCCAACTAATATATTTCCAAAATAGAAAAATACTTACCTCAAGGCAGATTGCTGTATTGAAGCTCTTCTGCAAAGTGAAGCTGTGGAGTAAACAACTGATCTACGTTTACCCGTTCTACTCCGTTCATTAATTTATGGACCTCTATTATATCTCCCCTCAGCTGTTTCTTTTCCAAGTTGAAGAGCCCTAACCTTTAAAGCCTTTCCTCATAGGGGTATTCTTCCATCCCCTTTACCATTTTGGTGGCTCTTTTCTGTATCTTTTCTAATAACGCTATATCCTTTTTAAAATATGGCAACTAGAATTGCACACAATATTCAAGGTGCGGTCAGGCCCAGCCCAAAGGTTTCTGCTGCCCTAGGCAGAAACCCCGGCCTCGCTGCCCCCCAGCTCCTGCTGCTGCCCCCCCAGCTGCTACCACTCTCCTCCCCAGCTGCTGCCGAATCTGTCTCAGGAGGAGGAGCCAGGCAGCGGCAGTATTTCAAAAGGCGGCGGCTTTTCACTGCCACTTTCTTGCCCGTGGCAGGCCATGTGTGCTGAAGGGGAGAAAGTGGTAGCAAAAAGCAGCCGATTTTGGAAGAACTGCTGCTGCTGCCCGCCTCCCCCCCAAATGTAATTGGTGGCAGCTGAGGGGGGTGGTGCAATCAGTCATGTGTGCTGCTGCTGCCGCCCACCCAGGCCGGCCACCCTAGGTGGCCACCTAGCTTACCTAGTGGTCGGGCCGGTCCTGGGTGCAGTCACACCTTGGAACGATGAAGAGGCATTATAATATCCTTGGCTTTGTTCTCCATTCTTTTCCTTATGATTCCTAGCATTCTGTTTGCTTTCTTGGCCGCCGCTGCACACTGGGCAGAGGGTTTCAATGTATTATTCACGATGATGCCTAAATCCTTGTCCTGGGTGGTGGTTCCTAATTTGGAACCTTGCATCATGTAACCATAGTTGGGGTGGTTCTTTCCTAGATGCATAACTTTGCTTGTACTGGAAATGGGCTGAGTGGGGGGGAGGCTTGTACTGGAAATAGGTTGAAGGGGGGGCTTGGACTGGAAATGGGTTGCGTGGGGGGGGCTTGCGCTGGAAATAGATGATGGGAAGGGGGGCTTGTTCTGGAAGTGGGCTGAGTGGGGGGACTTGGACTAGAAATAGCTGATGGGGAGGGGGGCTTGTACTTGAAATGGGCTGAGTGAGGGTGACTTGGAATGGAATTGGTTTGAGTGGGGGAGCTTGGACTGGAAATAGCTGATGGGGAGGGGGGCTTGTACTTGAAATGGGCTGAGTGGGGGTGACTTGGAATGGAATTGGTTTGAGTGGGGGAGCTTGGACTGGAAATAGCTGATGGGGAGGGGGGCTTGTACTAGAAATGAGCTGAGGGGGGCTTGGACTGGTAATGGGTTGAATAGTAGGGGGGTTTGGACTGGAAATGGGCTGAGTGGAGGGGGCTTAGATCAGAAATGGGCTGAGTGGTGGAGGGGGAGCTAGGACTGGAAATGGGCTAATGGAGGGGCTAGGATAGGACTGGAAATGGATGGGGGGGCTAGGACTGGAAATGGGCTGATGGGGGGGCTTGGACTGGACATAGCCTGGTGGAGGGGCTAGGCTAGGACTGGAAAGGGCTGATGGGGGAGCTAGAGCTGGAAATGGACTGATGGGGGGCTAGGATAGAACTGGAAAGGGCTGATGTGGGGCTAGGATAGGACTGGAAATAGCTGATGGCAAGGCAAGGATTGGAAATGGACAGATGGGGGGGGGGGGGCTAAGATAGGACTAGAAATAACTGATGGGGGCTAGGACTGGAAATGGGCAGATGGGGGGGCTAGGATAGAACTGGAAAGGGCTGATGGGGGAAGCTAAGACTGGAAATGGGCTGGTGGGGAGGCTAGGTTTGGAAATGGGCTGATAGGGGGCTAGGATAGGATTAGAAATGGCTGATGAGGGGCTAGGATTGGAAATGGCTGATGGTGGGCTAGGACTGGAAATAGGTTAATGGGGGGCTAGGACTGGAAATGGGCTGATGAGGGGACTAGAAGGGATCAGATCCTGGGTGGGGCTGGAGCTAGAAGGGAGCTGATGTTGGAGGAGGACTAGAATGGGATGGGGCTGGGGGAGTGAGGATGGAGAGGGGAAAAGATATTTTGCGTGGGAAGGAAGAAAAATTTACGATTGGCCGGGTATTGGGAGAGTAAGTGGGGATTGAGGATGGAGGGGTGAAATTTGAGTGGATGAAAAAGGAATTAAGAAATAAATGGAGGAAAAAGCAAAAGGAGAAAGATCAGAATGTTAAAGCAGATGTAGAGAGAGAATGGAAAAAAGCTAGAAGAGAGAAGAAAGGACTAATGGACAGCAGACAACGGAGAGTTAGCAGAAGACATAAAGAAACCAGAAAAAAGTGGCTGGAGCAATTGTAACTGAAAAATAAAATGGCCAAACAACAAAAGGTAGAAAAATAATTTTATATTCTGAATTTATTAACTGGAATATGTCAGCTCTGGGAAATGTGCATTGCTAACGTCTTTGCCTTTTATTTAGTACAAGAGGAAATTAATTTATAGTTTTATTTCTCCAGTGTTGTTTTACATTCCAAGTTTGGCTTTTGGGGTTCCCAGTTTAATTATTGTCTTCCTATTTCTAAATTGTGATCCCTTGTTCTATGTTTGGTGACGGTCTATGTTTTGCATGTGTAACTTAGCTGAGGTATTCTGTTCATGTTGTTTCTATGTGACAGTGCCACTTGTTCTCTTTCCACAGTAGGAGATGTATTGGTATTCTCTGAGATGTATTGGTTTAATATTTGCAGTGTTGCCTTTTGATAGGTAGAGGACCCACTCATGAACACACCATGCCGTTCTTGATATTATTAAGACTCTATTCTGTTCTATGTAATTATCTCTTGTATATAGTTTACCCCGGTTCTCCAAGTTTGTACTCCTGTTCGATGTAAACCAAACAGCTTGTTGTTATGGTCTTTATGTTATAATGTAAACCGCGCTGATGCCGAATAGTGCGGTATATAAGAACTTGTAATAAATAAATAAATAAATAAATAGAGTTTGGTGCTTTATGAGTCCTGGTAGGGCTATTATGATATGGCGGGTTTGATGTGGGTTCTAAATGGGCAGTGTTTGTAGTACTTCCTAATGGGCCTGGCAATTGGCACTGGAGTATAGTAATGTAGAAATCTGGTAGTCTTTATCCATACATTCATTAAGAGGCATGTTTACTAAAAGTTAGTGCATGTTAACATTCTGCAAATATTTATGCACATGAGGCCCCACAATTAGTCTCCGCACATGTCCCTACACCACCCTTGGGTCTCCCCTGAGTACACTCCCACTGCCATCGCCTTCCCATTTTTACATGGAATTTCTATCCATAGAGATTCTATAGTGTGTTTTGTTTCCTGCAAAATGTTAATCCTATGCAACTCAGCACCCTCTCTAACATAGAGCGCAATCCCTCTACCAATTTCATCTACCCTATCAGTGCAATATAGTTTGTACCCAGGTAACACAATGTCCCATTGGTTGTCTTCCTTCCAGCAGGTCTCTGAGACGCCAATTACATCTAACCTTTCATTTAGTGCTATATGTTCTAATTATCCCATCTTATTTTTTAGATGTCTAGCATTTGCATACAGGCATTTTAGAGGTTGTATTTTATTCATACAGTATTAACAATTTGGTTATCAGTTGACAAGGGTAATTTGGAATCTTTCAGCTCTGTCTGCTCCGTATTTAAAGGCATCTGGGTTATTTTTATCTTTATTGGAACTTCCCTAGCTTCCCTTTTTTGTTAGTATGCTCCAAGGATACATCCTTACGAATCATGTGCTCTTGGGCAAATGTCAGCTTTTCCCTATTATCTAGTTTAAAACCTGCTCTATCTCCTTTTAAAGGTAAATGCCAGTAGCCTGGTTCCAACCCGGTTAAGGTGAAACCCATCCCTTCGGAAGAGCCCCTCCTTTCCCCAGAATGTTGCCCAGTTCCTAACAAATCCCAAACCCTCTTCCTTGCACCATTGTCTCATCCACATATTGAGACTCCGAAACTCTGCCTGCCTTTTGAGCCCTGTGTATGGAACGGGAAGCATTTCAGAGAATACTACCCTTGTAGTTCTGGATTTCAACTTCCTACCTAAAAGCCTAAGTTTGGCTTCTAGGACCTCCCTCCCACATTTTCCTATGTCATTTCTACCAACATGCACTAAGACAGCAAACCCCTCCAAAGCACTATTTAAAACCTTTTCTAGATGGTGCATAAGGTCCTCTACCTTCACACTGGGCAGGCATGTTACCAGACGATCCTCATGTCCACTAGCCACCTACTACTTACATGCCTAATGATTGAAATGCCAACTATAATGGCTGTCCTAACCCTTCATTCATAGGCACATGGCCCTGGAGGACAGATCCCAGCTACACTTCCTGCCACACCAAGGTGATGTTCTCCTTTCATGTGACCTCTCTTCTCCATGGCAACAAAGAGGCTGCCAGACTGGTGATGGGACTTCAGTACTACGTCCCTGTAAGTCTCATCTATATACCTCTCTGTCTTCCTTCCAAGTCTGCTACTCTAGCTTCCAGAGATTGGACTCCTTCCCTGAGAGCGAAGAGCTCCTTGTACCTAGTGCACATGTAAGACCCTCTAACCAACTAGGACAAAATCATACATGTGACACTCAATGCAAAAAACTGGATAGCCCCATCTTGCTGCTGGACTGCTGTCTGCATCTTAGTTTTAAGGATTGTTTAGATATTTAAGTTGTTTACTTACTTAAAAGTTGCTAGGGATACTTGTACCACTACAGCTATACCTAATAAAGCTAAGGGACTTTGTTCACCTCAAGATTAATTAATTTCAGTGCCTTAATTAATCCATTCCTGATGAGGAAAACCAGCTGAACCAGAAAGTGAATTTGACCATCTCTTTCTTTAATACGTTTAAGAGCCTATAAATCTAAGATTATGCATGGGGTGGGTAGGAGGGAAAGAAACATTTAGTAAAAGCTAGCTTGCTACAGTGCCCTGACCTTTGCTTCTAAGGTAATCTCTTAGCAATTTCCAGTGCCCTTGCTTTGATAGAGGAAGCCTTTCAAATTGCCCCTTTGATCTGTCAGTAAGAAAAATGACTCTTGTAGAGAGTTAGGCTCTGGCTGGCTTCCACAGTGATGTCAAGGGCTAGGGCCAGGAGTGAAGAACAGTAGGATGCAGCATGGCTGGTTCCTTAACCTTGGGAAAGGGGGCCTGGTGAGGCATGTGCTCCCTCCTGCAGCACCAAGGTCTCCTCAGCATGTGTAAGGGACTCGGGAGCTTTGGCTGCAGTACTGGTTAGAAGCATGGACTTTGTGCAAAGGGAGGAGATGTAGAAGCGGGACGTCAGAAGAGGCAGACTCCAGCTGAGCCCTTGTTGGCTGATGTGGCAGCTTGACTGTTCGGGTCAACTCCTCCTCAGGGGTTGATGACGTTTTTGGCTTTCTGTGTGGTTTACAGTTGGAGCCTCTTTCCACCCTGTAATAGGGCCTTCTCTGTGTACTTGGAGGCTCCCTAGCCTGAGGTTAAATTAACAGAGGGAAACCCTCACAGACCTTCAGGGAGGATCAGGAAACTAAGAAACTAGTGTAGTCCAGAGATCTGGGGCAAGTTGCGTTGGGCTGAAGGACAGCAATCTTGGGCCAGAGGGACTGGGGTTTCTAGTCCCATAGGAACTCTTTTTGGCCTTGGGCAAGCCACTTAACCCTCCATTGTCTCAGGTAAAAAAAATAAAAAACCCCTTAGATTGTGAGCCCTTCGGGGACAAGGGAAATATACACTGGACCTAAACGTACACCGCTTTAACCTGGTGAAAAGCAGTATATAAGCATTGCTAAATAAATCTGCCTTCTACCACAGCCTAATGTTATTCATAGAGTAGAGGCCAGGTGGCTGGTAATGTAAAAGTGCAGGTACGGCTTGACATGGTTGAGTGTCAAGATCTTCCTCGTCACATGTCTTTTCATGGACACTACTGGCTTCAACCCAGGCTGCTCTTCCTGTGATTCAGGATCTTCCTCCTCACATGTCTCCACATAGCTCTGCTGGCTTTCTCCAGAGCAGTTCCGCAGATTGGGCCAGGTGCTTACTTAGCTTCATCTGGAGGATGCCTGCACAGAGTTGAGTGCTGCAGGCTCTGGTTCTACCACTAAGCAACCCAGTTCAGCATAAACCTGCTTTGGATCTAGGCCAGAAAAGTATGCTATTCATATTTTATTTTCTATGGGGAGCACAGGTGTATGCTGCGTAGGGCATTTATCCCTGCCAACATGAAGGGAGCTGGTGTGGCAGTTTAATAGGAAGGCAGAAGAATAAAGTTCTTGCCTAGATGTGTGGCTGCAGTTGCCAGTGCTGAGCAGATAGTGCTTCAGGAGAAGGTCAGCGCTCATCACTGCTGGCTGCCTGAGACAAAGACCAGTATTCATTATTGCTCTGCCATATGAATACCAGCACATTGACAATAAGAGGAATAGTTACTAAGCTGTTTCACAAATAGTGTACTTTACCTCACCTTAGTTTACCAGAGGAGTCCCTAAACTGTGGTAACTCGGTGCTGCAGGTTAGTAACTCTCATGGTAAGTTAACAGTGTGGCCTGATATCAACCTTGCAAGCTGCGTTATTCTGCTCCCCTGGAGCATCGGGCCACTGAAATACTGCCTGATGCTCCTGGGGAGCTTCTGCTAAAGGGACTGCTGCATTCAGCACAAAGTGTGGTCCAGGGTTCCTTCTTCCGTCTGCCCCCTCCTAAACAAACACCCCACCCTACACACCCACAGACCACCTATCCTCGACAACAAATTCCAACCTCCCCAAAGAACCCTCACCCTGGGGCCCCAATCCTGACCTCCCTGAGCCTACCTCCATCAACTCTTGGTGGTCTAGATGTCAGCAGAAGTGATCCCCTATTGCTCTTGCTGGTGCTGATGTCGGATTCAAAATGACACCCACAACCCCCTAAAGTTAGTTTTGTGGTGCTACTGCTAAGGGTCAAGCTAAAGGTCATAGACACCATTTTGAACCTGGTACTGGTGTCAGCAGGAGCCACAGGGGATCATTCCTATTGGCCTCCCCTAGACCATCAGTTACTGATGGCCTAAATACATTAGGCAAAGTCTAGCACTCACCTCTCCTGGCTGCACTAGGTGAGGCCTAGCACACAATGATGCTACGTGTATTGGGTGAAAGCCAGAGTGCACCTCCTCTGGCTGTGCTGGGTAAAAGGCCAGCACTTATCACAGTTCTGAGTACAGGCCAATGCTCGGTACTGCTGGCTATTGAAGGTGAAGCATACAACTCAGTGCTTCTGAGTCATGGCAAGTGCTTATCACTGCTGAATGTGATAGGTAAAGGCCAGAGCACATGGGCCTTGTTTGTTTGTTTATTTATTCACATTTATAAACTGCTGCACCAAAAAATGCTGTACATAATTGCTGTACCACAAAAAGTGGTGTACATAATTCATAAAATAAACAATATAATAAATTAAAACCCCTAATCAAATCATAAATATTAACAATACAGTTGTAGTATTCCCTCTCATAATCACTCATAGAAGAGCTAAAACAATTTGTTCATCTTTGTCAAGGGCTTCTCGGAAAGAGTAAGTTTAAGACCACGTCGAAAGTCCCTGAGTTCCCCACTACATCATAACTCTAAAGACAAAGAATTCCACCATAAAGATGCCTGTATGAAAAAGGCCCGAAAGTGGAGTCCTGCTCTCCTCGAAATATGTGTACTGGCTACTACTAATAAGCTACTTATAGGGGATGGAAGGATACCCTATGAGGAAAGACTTAAAAGGTTAGGGCTGTTCAACTTGGAAAAGAGAAAGCTGATAGAAGTCTATAAATTAATGTAGTGGAACGGGTTAACGTAGATCAGTTGTTTACGCCATCAAAAATAGAACGACTAGAGGACACGCAATGAAGCTACAATGTAACCCATTTAAGACTAATAAGAGAAAATATTTTTTCACTCAACACGTAATGAAACTCTGGAATTCATTACCAGAGGATGTAGTAAAAGCTGTTAGTGTAGCTTGGTTTAAAATAGATTTGGACAAGTTCCTGGAGGAAAGATCCATAAACCATTATTAAAGAGGACCTGGGAAATCCATTGCTTACCCCAGGACGAGCATTGTGGAAGCTGTGGACTTTGGGTATCTGCCAGGTGCTTGTGACCTGGAATGGCCACTGTTGAAACAGGATATTGGGCTTGATGGACCTTGGTGTGATCCAGTATGGCATTTCTTGTGTTCTTATGTTCTTAATGAAACGACTATCTAGGTGTATAGAACTCCAAACGAGACTGCTGTTCCATACAGAGCTTTAGAAGGCAACAATAAAACTTTATATTATGCACGTTGTCAGACCGGCAGCCAAAGCAATTCTCACAGTGGCAATCCTGACAACAAAGTGTTGCAGTAATCTAGCCATGGAAGCACTAGACCTGTAGTCACTGCACGTAAGTTACATTCTGAGATATAAGGCCCCAAATGTCTAATACACCATTACATGGTGTATATTCAAAGTGCAGTATGTGTTTGTTCTTACAGCACCTTAACAGGCAAAGTTAAGGTGCAGTAAGTGCAAAGCCTGTTCTGTAAAAGCAACTGGGGCCCGCCCAGGGTCTGCCTTGCATTTAGCACACAGGACAGATACTTATCACATGGAACTGCATTCCTTGCCTCGGCAGTGGCCCTGATGTTTGTCTCCCTCCTCCGCCATGGCACAATTTAATTTTTTATTTAAAATGGCATTTATGTTCCACTTATAATTTAAACAGATTTCAGTAATACAAATTTTAAAAGTACTTCACTAATACAGTCAGTACCTAACTGTCACTGTGAGACTACTGCTAAGGGTGAAGGCTGCCATTTGGATGCCTCATCAATCAGGGTTGAAGCAGAGGGACGTCTGCCCCGAAGACCACTAGAGACCAGGGATGCCCTGGAATTGGCTCGAGAGAGGGGCGGACAGTTGGGGTTTGGGCATTGTGTGCAGAGGTCTATTTGGGAGGTGTCAGGGAGACTTTGACAGGGGATCTGAAGGGGGGGTTGCTGGAGGGAGCTGTGCTCGTGTGGGGAGTACTGAAGAGGGAGTGAGATTGGGAGGGAGAATTGTGCCTCAGAGAGTGGGATTGTGATTGGGGAGGTTATTGTACTCCATGAGGGTGGTTGGCACTACTGTGGCCGCCGCAAGTTCTTCCATTCTATGCCGGATAGCGACTGCACAACCAGATTGTTGGTAGTACAACTACATTTAATGCTATCTCTTGAGGCAGCATAAAGTGGCTGTTGTGACAGCTAGCTTGTGCAACATCCTGCACACTGGCTGCAATTGGCTGGCATATCCACTCTGCTCTGATTCCACCCTAATCCTGCCCCATTGCCATCAAAGCAATTAGTGGGAGATTTTTTCTGTTCTGCCTGCTTTTAGTGTACAATAGCAGTTACCGCAGGTCTGAGACACAGTGAGGTGGCTGCTTCAGGTGGCAAGTTTTAGAAGTGGTAAAAAATGCCCCAAAATAGTCAAGTGGCCGTTGCCTCACTTTGCCTTCTAAGGTAAAAAAAAAATTCAAATGGACCAGCTGCTGCTACTGCCGTCTCCGCTTCTCTTGGTCAGCAGTGGCAGAATCAATGCCCCCCGCCGCTGCCCTTCCCAAGCCCCAGATCTGAGGACACTGGGGCAGAGGCAGCGAGCTATTAACTATGAACATTTTTTTTAAAAAAAAGTGCAAAGTCTCTTCAGAACTCCGGCATTCTTGTAAGCTCTTGCTGGTTCCACCCCCCTCCTCTGACATGAAAAGCATCAGCAGAGGGAGCGGGACCCATCAGGCCCTTACAGGCATGCTGGAGTTGCAAGAGCTGGCCATGTGGTCTTTTGCTGCCATCATGTTTCTATGTTTCTATCAACTCTGAAAAAAAAAACCCCAGAAAGCAAAAGTGCCAGCTCTTGCAACTCTGCCATGCTTGTATGGCCCTGTGTGGGTCCCGCCCCCTCTGATGATGCTTTTTGCATCAGAGGTGGGCGGAACCAGCAGGGACATACAAACGCATGGCAGTCTTGAAAACCCTGTGCTTTTCTTTTCTTGTCGCTAATATTGAGAAGTGGACGGCAGATGCTAGACAATGGGGGGAAAGGCAGGAAGACAAATGCTGGCCAAAAGGGGATGGGGGCAAGAAGACAAATACTGGACAGGTGTGGGTGTGGGGTGGGGGGGAACAGGAAGACAAATGCTGGACAACAGTGGGGGCAGGAAGACAAAAGCTGGGCAGGTGGGGGGAAGCAGGAAGACAAATGCTGGGCAACAGGGGGAGAAGCGGAAAACACAGAAGGGGGGCGCCGACATCAGGAGGCTGCCATCGCTAGCCGTATGCTCCCCACTCACTCTTCAGGATACCCTGCAGAGTGCCGGTGGCCTAGTGGAGAGCCTTCCTGCAGGACACACTGCTCTTGCGGGCAGAAGGCTGTGAAAGGCCACAATCGCTACTCTCAACTTTCTGCCCACTGGCAGGCTGTCCACTAGGCTGCCAGGGCTCTGCAGATCATCCTGAATGGGGCGGGCAGCCAGCAATGGTGCCTTCCTGACATCAGCTACTGCGGGCAGGCTCTCTTTCTCTGTGCCACAGTCATGGCTTGCCAATTGTGATATATAGCTACTTGGAATAGAAGTACATATTTGCTTTTAGATTCACAGAGACCTTGTCTTCTGTCTAAGTCTCCTACTTAATTTTGCAGCAAAGGGCCGCTAAATCAGCATGTCGTGTATTCAATGCAATAACTGTGGTGCTTTCATTCTGAGAAGAATCATTTGGAACCTAAGAGCTTGCTCTATATACCTCAAGTTAGCTGCTATGCATAAAGAATTGAATCTACTAAGGGAAGAATTAGCTGCAATTAAACAAATCTCTTTTAGGGAACAAACTGAACAAAGTCCACCACTGCTTCCACAAAGAATCAAACAGCCCAGGAATAAATGGATCACAGTGGGCTCTGGAAGGTTGCGAGCAGTATTGCAGAGACACCCTATGTTGTTGTTGTTAAGTGTCATTGAGTCGGAGTCGACTCATGGCGACCCTCTGGATAGCTATCCTAAATTGTGTTCGGTCTTGAGTCAGGCGGCTCATTGTTGACAGACTGGTACCCGTAGCTGCTGTTATTGTATCAATCCATCTCATTGCTGGCCTTCCTCTTTTGCGCTGACCTATCTTGCCAAGCATGATGTCTTTCTCTAATGATCTCTCTCTTCGCATGATGTGTCCAAAGTATGAAAGTTGAAGTTTTGTCATCTGAGCTTCTAAAGAAAGCTTAGGTTTGATGTCCTCTAGTACTGACTGGTTTGTTCTTCGGGCAGTCCATGGTATACACAGTATTCGCCGCCAGCACCATAATTCAAAGGCATCAATTTTCTTCCTGTCTATCTTTTTCACTGTCCAGCTTTCACATCCATATGATGTTATTGAAAATGCCATGGCTTGAACAAGTCGAATCTTTGTATGGAGAGAGACATCTCTGCTCTTGAGGATCTTATCTAGGTCTTTCATAGCCATTCTGCCAAGAGCAATGCGTTGTCTGATTTCTTGACTGCTTGTTGCTTCTTTATTGATAGTTGATCCAAGTAGGATAAAGTTGTTCACGATTTCAATTTCTTCTCCTTCAACGATGAACCTGTTGATTATGCCAGTTGTCATGATCTTTGTCTTCTTTACATTAAGGTGCAGGCCCATTTTGAGACTATGTTCTTTGATTATGAGAAGCAAATGTTTCAGATTATCTTCTCTGATGATTTGTTCTGCATATAAATTAAACAGGTAGGGGGGAAGTATACAGCCTTGTCTTACACCTTTGCTTATTTTAAACCATTCTCTTTCTCCTTGTTCCGTTCGAGCTGTTGCTTCTTGATCAATGTACAGATTGTGCAAGATTACGATCAGGTGTTCTGGTATACCCATGCTTCTTTTATCATCACCATTTAATACATTGCTTAAGCAAATATAACATGCTAACAGGCAGTTAACTAACAAGAGAACAATCTTCACTGAGTCCATTGGGCAAGGAAGCAGCGGCCCTCTGTTCGCTGGGAAGAAGGGCCAGGACCCCCGGAGCTCCAGCCCAGCTTGCTCAACAAATTATACCTGCAGGAGACCCCATCGATCGGCAGGCCCTGGTCGCAGCTCCCAAGACCCGGCCCATTACTCCACCCCAAAGGATGCAAGCCGGGGAACGTGATCCGTATTTATCCAGCATGTCCTCAGAGCTCCGGGGTATTCAGCCCATCAGTCTGCTTTTGCAAGATAGCTTGTCAACCGAGTCCATTGCAAAAGTCCCGCGCCTCTTCAGGGGAAGAGAACACTCGGTTCCCCCCCTCGCTAAATACACGAAGAGTTGCTGGGTAGGCCAGAGTGAATCGAACGCCCCGGTCAATCAGCTTTCTGCACGTGTCCTGGAAGGCCTTACGTTGCAGGGACACTTCGGCAGAGTAGTCCTGGAAGATGAGGACCTTACACGCCGTCGATCCAGAGCGTTTCAGCTGCCGCGACGCCCGCAGCACTCCATCTTTCTGGGCAGCATTGAGGAAACGGGCGATGACAGCCCGGGGTCGCTGTTCTCCCGACCGGTAAGGTCCCAACCGATGCGCCCTTTCGATAACCACCTCTCCCATCTCTGCCGACAGGGGTAAATGGGCCGGTAACCACTGCTCCAGATGCCGCCTCAGATCCTTTTCTGGCACTGATTCCTCTATACCAATAAATCGCAGATTATTCATCCTGCTGCGATTTTCGAGGTCTTCTAATTTGTCATGATGTTTACGGAGGGCAGCCTCCAGGCTCTCAAGCCGGGCAACATCACTCCCTCGCTGATCTTCTAGGGAGCTGATGCGGCTTTCCGCCTGTTCCACCCGCCGATTGAAATCGGAGACTGCTTGAGCCACCTCTTGCATTTGAGTAGACAGTCCCCCGAGCCGATCCTCCAACGCCGATACCACGGCTTTAGACACCTCCACTACTAGCGCCGAGGCTTCCAATGAGCCGGGGGTCTCTTGCACGCTATCAGCCATTTTCGTCTCTCCGCCGCGTGCTCGGTCTCGGCGGGTGTTTCTCGTGGCCATACACCCTTCTGCCCAGGGGTAAAGATCCGTGGGAGGATCAGCGGATAGCCTCGCGGTCGCCCTTCTTTAAGATTAATTCAGATGCAGAATTTTGATGAAAAAGGTCGGCAGGGGGGAGAGCAGGCTCCGGAGCCGAGATACACACGTCCTCTCAGCTCACCATGCCACCGGAAGTCCTACCCATGCTTCTTAATGTGGCCCAGAGTTTCTCATGGTTTACACAGTTAAAAGCCTTGTTATAGTCGATAAAGCACAAATAGATATCCTTTTGGTATTCTTTAGTCTTTTCAAGGATCCATCTCACATCCGCAATGATGTCTCTCGTTCCTCGCCCTTTCCTGAACCCTGCTTGCACTTCAGGTAGTTCAGGTTCCAGATATGGTTGTAGTCTCTTTTGAATAATCTTCAGTAGAATCTTGCTGGCATGTGGGATCAGAGCGATTGTGCGATAATTTCCACAGTCAGTTGGATCATCTTTCTTTAGTATTGGTATAAACACAGATCTTTTCTAGGCAATTGGCCATGATGTTGTCTTCCATATTTCTTGGCAGAGCCTTGTAAGTACGGTAACAGCTGCATCAGATTGCTGTAATACTTCTATGGGAATGCTATCAATGCCTGGTGCTTTGTTCTTTGATAAGGCTTTCAGTGCTGCTTTAACTTCTTCTTTCATTACCAATGGTTCCCGATCATAAGGTACAGGTTGAAACGGCTGTTGGTTCACTTGATCTTTATCATATAAAAACTCTGTATATTCCTTCCACCTTTTCTTGATCTTCTCAGCATCATACAACATAGAACCTTGAGCATCTTGTAACATTCCAATTCAAGGCTGGAACTTTTTCTTTAACTCAAAGACATCAAGAGATATCCCTGCATAATACCTTCTGTATCTTGGATAATGAGGGGCCCTGATCCATGGAAACTGAAGTGCCCTTAAATGAGAGAGTCAATGCCCAATCTACTGATAATGCACCAAATATGAAGAAAAAAAATCACAAAACAGAAAACTACTACTATTTGGAGATTCCATCATCAGAGGCACCAACTTGGAAACACAGTTCAAAGGAGAGAAGATGGTCAAATGCCTCCCAGGCTCTTCAACCAGAAGGAATACAAATCAAATTGTTAATATGGTTATAGCAGAAAGTGGACACTCCAAAATTAAAATTGTTATCCACTTGGGTACAAATAACCTGGCTAGAAACAGTGCCTCTGCAGTTCAAAGGGACTTTCAGACTCTGGGAGAGAAACTCAAGCCCATTGCTAACACTATAGCATTCTCAGAAGTTCTACCTGTTCTTGGTAAGGGGGCAGAAAGGCTGCATCACATAAACAGCTTTAATACATGGCTCCGAAGCTGGTGCAAACAAGAAGGATTTAGATATATAGGCAACTGGGGAAACAAATGGATCAACAAGAGACTATACTGTGCTGATGGACTACATCTCTCCATTGCAGAGAAAAGGATCCTAAGTGAAAAATTCAGGCAGTATGTGGACAGGCATTTAAATTAGGGAAAGGGGGTGATGGATGGAGAAGGACAAGTTCAGGACGTCACTCTCAGCAAAAGCATAATAACATTGGAAAGAGCCACACTTTTAAGCCACACATCAATGACAAGTGGGAAGAGGCATCTAGAACAAAATCCATGCAAAAAACAGGCAAGCCAGTCAACAAATGCTGGAAAGCAATAAGCACAAATGCTCAAAACCTAGCCAACAAAGTTCCTGACCTGGAAGCCCTAATGGTGGAAATGGACTTGGACATTGTGGCCCTTACAGAAACATGGTTTAACGAGTCATATGAATGGGATATAGCCATAGCTGGCTATAATCTATTTGGAAGATATAGAGAGGGTAGAAAAGGAGGAGTAGCCCTATATGTCAAAAGCAATATTAAAGCAGCTGAAATGCAGGGGACATGGGGAAAAGAAGAAGCGCTCTAGATTGTGCTGGAAAGAGGAGACAGCAGTGCAATCCATACTGGTGTAGTCTACAAGCCTCCAACTAAAATTGAAGAAATAGATAGCAAATTGATTACTGATATTGCAAAGATAGCCACAAAGGAGGAAGTGATCATATTGGGTGACATTAATCTACCCATTGTGGACTGGAGTATTCCTTCTACACATCTGGAAAGAAGTAAAAAAATTGTGGATGGCTTCTAAGATGCATTACTTAGACAAATGGTGATGGAACTGACTAGAGAAAGCTTGATGCTGGATTTAGTGCTCACCAATGGAGACAGCGTGTCGAATATCTGGGTGGGTGCCCATGTGAGCAGTAGCGATCATCACACGGTGTGGTTTGAGATAAAATCCAAGGTGGAGTTCAATCACAGCAAGCTCAAAGTCCTAGACTTCAAAAACACTGACTTCAGTAAAATGACCAAGTACCTGAAGGAGGAGCTGGCAGGGTGGGAGAGGATAAGGGAAGTGGAATTGTAATGGGCTAAACTAAAGGAGGCAATAAAAGGGGCAACAGATATATATGTAAGGAAAGCAAATAAAAACAAGAGGAAAAGGAAACCTATTTGGTTCTCCAAAGAGGTGGCTGCACAAATAAAGGCAAAAAACACAGCTTTCATAAAATTCAGAAGCTTGCAAACAGAGGCACCCAGACAAGAATACAAGATCAAACTAAAAGATACAAAAAGAGAAATAATGCTAGCAGAATCAAAGGCAGAAGGAAAGATAGCTAAAGATGTGAAGTGTGGGCAACAAGAATTTTTTCAGATATATTATGGAGAGAAGGAAAATCAGAGGTGAAATTGCAGCACTCAAAAGTGCTGGGAACTCCTTTGAGTCCAACAAAGGAGATCTAGGAAAGTTCAGCAGGCGTAGATTATTCCTCCTCGCTTGATTATCCAGGAATTCCAGACGTCGTGTTATAATCAAACTGCTTTTAGCCTGGGAGTTGGTTCGCAAGTATCTTACTGAGATTCTTCTTATGCCTTCTGAAAATTTGCCTCCTATTGTCCGTGCCCAGTATGTCTCTATTTCTTCTTCAGAAGTGCTTGGTGGGAGAGTCCCAGTGGAGACTGGGGAGCCGCTTCAGATGGACCTCACAGGTTTTTTGGAGAGTTCATTAAATGTGGTAACAAGTAGGGCTACCTTACTTGTGTCCTTTGCTTTCGAATCAGATCGGAATTCTGTTTTGCGGTTGTATTTTCTTAAAATGAATGTTTCCCAATTTATGGGATCTAAGATATTGATATTTCCAGATTTGGCAAGGGATACCCAGAAGAGGAGAAGGGAGTTTCTGGCCTTGCGCCAGCGCTCTCTTGCCTTGGGGGCGCAGTTTAAATTGAAATATCCATGTAAATGTTTAATAGTTTACAACTCTAAGCAGTTTCTTTTCTTTGAACCTATGCAATTAAGATTGTTTCTTGAGGGTAAAGAGAGGGTTGGGATGGATCCTGCACCAGCTGCCACACTTAACAACTAAGCTCTGGATGTCCATTTAGGATATCCTTTGGCTATTACTTTATATAATTTATTTCTTTTTTCTGGGAACCTTATAGAGGGTGTTCGTTGTGGTCTATACCAAGTTTTATGATTTCTTTGATGTTATTTGCCTTTGGATGTATTGCCATATTCCCTGTATGCTTAGTTTATTCTTGGTATATATGATTAAAGTTAATAAAGATAAAAAAAAAAAAGTGCTGGGAACAGATTTGTGGAAAGTGACATTGAAAAAGCGAAAATGTAAACAAATACTTCTGCTCTGTTTTTACTAAAAAAAACATCCTTGACAATGGCCACCTGTGATTGACAAATATACAAATGGGAATGGAGTAGATACTACACCATTTACAGAGGATGATGTGTTAGAACTACACATGGCCAAGGCCATGGGATCGGATAGGATACATCCCAGGATACTGAAAGAGCTCAGAGAGGTTCTTGCAGGGCCATTAAAGGATGTTTTTAATAGATCCTTGGAGATAGGAGACGTTCCACAGGAGTGGAGAAGGGCTGATGTGGTACCACTTCACAAAAGTGGTAATAGGGAAGAAGTGACAAGCTACAGCCAGTAAGCCTTATGTCAGTGGCGGAAAAAGTAATGGAGGCGCTCCTGAAAGAGCGAATATTGGACTTTCTCTAAACCAACAGGTTGCATGATCCGAGGCAAAATGGTTTTACCAAAGGACAATCATGCCAAACAAATCTGATTGAGTTCTTTGACTGGATGACCAGAGAACAAGATCAAGGGCATGCGATAGATGTGATCTACCTAGATTTCAGCAAAGTCTTTGATACTGTTCCTCATAGGATGCTTATCAATAAACTCAACAGCTGGATCAGAATTGGCAGAATTGGCAGACTGACAGATGACAGAAGGTGATAGTAAACGGAACTCACTCGGATGAAAGGAAGGTGATTAGCAGTGTGCCCCAGGGTTCGGTCCTGGGACCAGTACTGTTCAATGTATTTGTGAATGATATTGCTGAAGGACTGCATGGAAAAGTCTCTGTCTTTGCAGATGACATGAAAATTTGCAGCAGAGTGGACTCCCCTGAGGGAGTGGATAACATGAGGAAAGAGCTACAAAAGCTGGAAGAATGGTCTAATGCTTGGCAGTTAAGATTTAATGTGAAGAAGTGCAGTGTCATGCACTTGGGAAGCATAAATCCAAGGGAATTGTATGCGATACAGGGTGAGAGATTGGTGTGCTTGGACCAGGAGAAGAATCTCAATGTGATTGTTTCTGAGGATCTCAAGGTGGCAAAACAGTGTGACAAGGTGGTGGCAAAAGCCAGGAGGATGCTGGGTTGCATACAGAGAGGAATTACCAGCAGAAAGGAAGAGGTACCAATGCCACTGTACAAGTTGTTGGTGAGGCCTCACTTGGAATATTGTGTTCAGTTTTGAAGACCATATCTTGCAAAGGATATAAAAAGACTGGAAACGGTTCAGAGGAAGGTGAACAAAATGATTTGGAGCCTGTGTCAGAAGACTTATGAAAAGAGACTTGAAGACCTAAGTATGCACACTCTGGAGAAGAGGAGGGATAGGGAGATATGATTCAGACCTTTAAATATTTAAAGAGTATTAATGAAAAACAAACCTCTTCCAAAGACGGGAAAGCTGTAAAACTAGAGGACATAGCAACATGAAGCTGCAAGGAAGTAAATTGAAAGGCAATGTCAGGAAATACTTTTTCACTGAAAGGGTGGTGGATGCTTGGAATGTCCTCCCGATGGAAGTGGTGGGGGCAAATACAGTGACAGAATTCAAAATGGCATGGGACAGACACAGTGGATCCCTTTATGGCAACAGGATAAAATCAAAATAAACACAACTCTCTCTTATATCTCAACAAATAGGGGTGACCTGCACGGAGCGGTTTAGGAGTACATCCCTAAACAAATGCATGGGAAGGGGTGACCTGCATGGAGTGGCAGGTGCACCTACTCCTACCGCCTTGCTGGGCAGACTAGATAGACCATACTGGTCTTTACCTGCTGTCATATACTATGTTACTATATGTTACTATGTGCCCTACCTCTCTGAGCTAGGATCACGGCTTGCACAGCCGCTGCCCGTCAGGCATGCTGCTTCCGCAGGCAGAATGATGTAGGAGGCAACGATCATGGCCCAGAGAAGCTGATGGTGGGAGCAGCATGTCCTGTGGATAGGGGCTGTGCAATGCCAATTCTGCCCTGCCTCACTGGCCTGGGATCATGACTTGCACAGCTCCTGCCTGTGGGACATGCTGCTCCATGGGCAGGCTCTGCCCCTTGTACATACAAGGAGTGGACATTGGGTGGGGGCATTGGGAAGGGGGGGGGGTGGACATGAGGTGGCATTGGGTGGTGGATGTGGTTGGGTACAAGGAGTCAGAAGGGAGATGCTGGGTGCAGTGGGTAGAATAGAGAGGCAGCGGGGGTAAGATTGAGGTGGGGGGCTAGGGAGATACTGGACATGGAAAGGGACATAGGGAGAAGCAAGGAAGGGAGATGGAGTTGTTCATTGTCCAGGGGGTTATAGGGAGACTATGGGAAAATGCTGGAATTGGGAAGGGGGGAACAGAGGGGAGATGCTGGACACAGGGTAATAAGGGGAGAAGGAAATGCAGGACATGGGGGTAATAGGGAGAGAGAGGGGAGAAGATAGATATGAGGTAAATAGGATGAGAAAGAGACGGAGAGATGCTGGACATGTAAGTAATAGGGAGGGGATGGGATGGGATGGAGATGGGGTAGATGCTGGTTGCAGGGGGGTAGGGAGAGAGCACACATGAAAGGAAAGAGAGAGCAGAGGTACTGGATGGAGGGAAAGAGAGATCCAGAGAGAGAGGGAGAGACACTGGATGGGTGATGAGAAATGTTAGAGAGAGTGAGCAAAAGACTGGGCAATAATGGACCAGGGAAGAAGAGCTGGGGAATGGAAGGACTGGGGAGAATATTGAAAAGCGGTAGGTAGATGGCATAAAAAAGAAGGAGATTGAGAAATGATTAGTAAGGAGCAGTGAAATCTGGGTGGACAGTGAGAGAGAAATACATGGAAGAAAGCTGAAAGTAAAAAAATCTATGTCCAAGATGGAAGGATGTGAAGAAAACAAAAGGAGAGAGAAGAAATGGCTGATGGACAAGAGATCATAGAAGGAGAGCTAAGAGAAGACAGAAGCAAGCAAAAACCTCAGATTGGGACCAGCATGGTAAAAGAATAAAATGGTCAGACAACAAAGGTAGAAAAAATGATTTATTTTTTGTTTAGTAATTGGACTTTGCACTATCTTTATATTTTACACAGTATGGGAAACTGCATCTCTTCTATTTCTCTGGTGTTGCTTTGTATGTAGAGTCTGGCTTCTTGGAGTTTTAGTTTAATTTTTATCTACATATTTTTATTTTTACTTCACTGTAGGTTGTAGTCATTTATTCTGTACTTGATGAAAGTCTGTTTTCTGTCTGTGTGACTGAGGTCAGTCGTTCTGTTAACAAGGTGTTTATATGTAGGGATCTGTACTGTAGTAATTTGACTTGTTCAGCTTTTCATATAGGTATGTGGATTTTCTAGCACTCGCTGCAGTATTTCTAGTGCTGCCTTTTTCTGGGTAGGCCCTTTGTTGAATGAGTTTTGGAAGTTCATGCTGGTATGGTATGATAGATTTGGCCTTGTAATCATGTAAACCTAAGAGTAATGGGTAAAAACATTCTTTTGTCTATATATGTCTGTTTTTAGTTTGTATTAATATATTCCCTACTTGGTGAAGATCTGTCTCTTTTTTGCATGTGTGACAGAGGTTATGTGTTCTGTTAGCATGGGGTTGCTATGTAGGGAGCTGTAATAATCTGACTTGTTCAGTTTTCTGAATAGGAATATGGATGTTCTAGGGCCCACTGCAATATTTATGGTGCTGCCCTTTTCTGGGTGTGCTCCATGTTGTGTGAGTTTCAGAAAATAGTGCTGTTATGGATAGTAGATTTGGGTCCTGTACTCTGGGTTCTTGGTGAAATCAACTGTAGGGTATTGGTTGGGGTACTGGAATATGTATTGTCTTTGAGATTTGCAGTTTTGCATTCTTTATGCTGCCAGACTGAAATTTTAAATATTTTTTCAGTTCAGATTCAAGGAGATTTCAAATTGTAAGGGAATGTCTCAGTTTAATTTTGTTTAATAGCCTGATAGCTTCACCGCTGCTGAGTTTCGGACTTTTCCAGCTCTACTACAATCCAATCCAGCATTTGAATTCATGACTACCAGGATTAGTTTATCTCATTTTATATCTTCCCTCTTCATCAATAATCTGGTCACAGCAAAATAAATCTGATGTGCAGATGCTTATAATGGCTTGATTTGGGGGAGGGCTGTGTAAGTGACTTTTCATTAATCAAATTTAATGTTTTATTAATATGTTTGTTTTACTGTAACACTGTTTTACTAAATTACATGTGTATGTTTGGAAGTCACCTAGGATTTTAGATGGATGGCATATACATTTTAACATAAGGTATAATAATTTATGCAAATGATGCTGCGATGAATCTCTGCACATGGCCCTGCTTGGGGATGTAGGTGGGGTGGGGGACACTGGGAGGTGGAGAAAAGCAGAAACGTCAGATTGGGACCAGCATGATTGGAGTATAAAATGGTCAGACAAGAAAGGTAGAAGAGAATTTTATTTTCAATTTAATGGACTTGGTGCTATCTTTATATTTTATAAAGTACAGGGAACTGCATCTCTTTATTTCTCTGGTGTTGCATTGTATGCAGAATCTGAATTTTTGAGTTTGCAGTTTTATTTTTACCTACATATGTTCATTTTTAGGTTATGGTCACTTATTCTGTACTTGGTTAGAGTCTGTGTTCTGAATGTGTGACCAAAGTCAGGTGTTCTGTTAGCATGGATTTGTACTTTAGTAATCTGAATTTTTTAGCTTTTAAAATAGGCGTTGGATGTTCCAGGGTCCGCTGCAGTATTTACAGTGATGTTTTTTTTTGGGTAGGCTCCTTATGTGAGTTTGGAGGTTGATGCTGGTGTGGTATGTTATGGTAGGTTGCTCTATAGATCCTCAGTGACTTTGTTGTAGGGTTTTGTATCAGTTCATAATATATCTAGTACTGGAGAATGTCTGTTGTTGTTAGTGAGATGATCAGAATCAGACTTTTTTGTTTTTTAGATATTGAGCTCTGAGGTGAATGTCCTAGTTCTGCTCTGTTCCCACTGTTGAGGGAGGGGGTTATGTGAATGAAAAATATATGTTCAAAAAGAAACAGCAAGAGCTATCAGCATGATCTGAGGCCAACAGTTACTGCAGGGAGCCTGAATGAGTCTGGGAAAAAGAAAGGATAGTTTAGTGAGGATTTTCCTTTATTTTTTTTAAAGCGAGTTAGCAGATTTTCCTCAACCACACTGGGTTCCAGGATAGTAGCGAGAGTGCAGCAAGTTGGAAGGAGCAATGTGAGAAGAAGCACATCACACTGAACTGAACTAAGCCAAGTGTACACCAACAGACATTGTGTGGGTTTTTTTTTTTTTTTTTTTTTTTAGGACAGAAGCAAGCAAGATTAAAAAACAGGAACATTTTGTATTTGTTAAGGGGTAGATTTTGCCCTGTGAAGAGCGAAGATGAATATCTGGTTTGGACGTTTATTCACCACTATTTGCAGGGACTGTATTCAGTACATAGAGCTCCCTGCACGTACATTGGCTTTGTGCGGGGAACTCTGGATGGGGGCAGGAGGTGGTGTGCCGGAGGAGGTGCGAGGGCAGGACAGAGGCGTAACTCTGACACGGACGTACAGGGCCAATTCCAGTCTCAGCCCTGTACGTCCAGGGGCTGAAGGTTAGAAGGGGAACTTATTCCATGTCCTCCCCGACTTTGCCAGCCAGATACGGAGAACACCCAAAGCAGGTGAGCGGCAGCATGGGTTTCCCCGTAGCCCGATCCCGGCCATGGCAGGCCCCTTTAGGGGTCGGGCAGCGGGGAAAAGCACTTTGTTAATCTAGGCAGCGGATCGAGGCTCCTGCATGGCGTCCTGGTGCCATGGCAATGGGATGCCACAGCACCGGGTTCTATTCAGGAGCATAGGGTGGCCTAAATGGGGTGGTTGCTAGTCGTTCAGCGGATTTGAATCGAGGCACATCCGGGCCATCCAAGTGCCCCAGTTCTACTCCCATGGGAATGCCTATCTTCTGTGGGTTCAGAATCGAGGCCAGCTCTGGGCCATCCAGATTTTGGATGTCCGGATGGCCCTGGTGCAGAATTGGCCTCAATATGTTTTATTTTTGCTACAAAGGACAGACATTTGAACACACAAACATACTTACCTGAGTTAAGCAGAAAGTATTTGAAGAAAGTGCAACTGTGAAACAAAAAGAGAAATAATATAATTGTTATACGCTGTTGTTTAAGAATAATTTGTTGTCAAGAATAAGCAATAGTTACTTTCATCTGATCAAAATAAAAATCTGTTTATTTAACTTGAAAATTTTCATTAAATTCTTAGTTGCATCACTGCATGCTAAACATTAAGGTTCAAAACCAAAATAGAGAAAAAATCTGTTCAAATCTGACGTGTATACATGTGATTAAATGTCGGAAGTATAGCCATGAAGCGAAATTCACCTCTTGAAGCTAATCTTCCATTTTACTCAAATTAAATTGAGCCCATTAAAGAGCTAACAATAAATAAGGTTGAACACTACAAAAAGTGCAACCAATGAAACTCTGTACAAAAATCTAGTCGTAATTTGCCAGAGGAAAAATATTAAGCCATTGAAAATCTATGCTGGAGCTCATAGCAGCCAAAATTCAGGACAGAACAAACTTAGCTGAATCCAGCAGAGTCCGGCAGTAGGCAGTAATTCTCAACAGCAGCTTTAAAGATTCATCCAGATAGACATATGATGATATTGCCAGTACAAAATTCGCGAAATAGCAGACACAGCACTGCGTTTCGGGCGGCCAACATTTACACGCCCTGCTTCAACGCTCAGCTCACTGCACCGACAAACTTCTGTCTTCATCAGTCAAAAAACGCCAGCGCATGCTCAGTAGCAATCTAAACCTGGCCACAGGATTTGTCATCTTAAATACCCAATCGCCAAGCAGACCCAGTCTTAAAATCATAGCGCTAAAAAACCTGTGAAAAGTTGTTAAAGCAAACTGGCCCATTCAAGTTCTTTGTTTAAGCCCGAAGGTTGAACAGTTGACCAACGGAAAATCCATTGCTGTTCCAGCAATTGTAGCTTGTATTCACGATCTCCACCTCGAGGATGGGAAGGCACATGATCCAACACTCGCCAGGAAAAGTCTTCAAATACATGATGGTGATCTAAGCAATGTTGAACTAACGGGGCCGTCAGTACTAAATTCTTTATCCTAGAAGCATGTTCATTCAAACGGGTCTTAATGGACCGAATGGTACGGCCAATGTACAAAAGTTGACAGGGGCAGATGAGCACATACACTACATAAGTAGTGGAACAGTTCGTAAGCCACTGAGAAATGGTTTTGGTTTTGGATTTTAAAGGTGTAGAGAACTTTAGTTAGGTTGATTTTTTAAACATTAAGGTTCAGCATTTTACTTCTCTTTGTGAAAGCAAACTGGTATCACCTATTGAACCCATTTTGATCTTACCCACTTGGCCGCTGACACAAACAAAGTGGGAGGGGTTCAAAACCAGGCTTGCTTACATTTGGTTCAGCTCGTGATGGGAGTTTTGAGAAAGCTCTCACCCCCCTGCTTCACAGAGGTGCACCATCTCATTCCTCGCCTCAAGCAGCAGATCACCTTGAGCTGCCACTGAGCACACTTTGGTATGCATTTATTTATTTAGCAACATTTACATACCGCTGTGTCTACTAGGAACAAGAACGTGAATTACTTTACATGGAACATGGTTGATAGCCGGTTAAACAATTTTAACAAAAGAATAATGTCTGAATTTTAACATGGCATCAAACAGGGGGTGGGGAGATTATTATATTTGGTGGAAGGCAAAATCGTGGGGAGCTGGGGTAGGAGACTACGTGACAGATCCGAAATGTTCCGGGAACAGGTGAGTGTTTAGTTTGCGGCGAAACTCTCCAAACTGCCCCATAGACAGTAAATGAGCTAGATGTATGCCTGCACCCATCACAGCTGGCTATTCTGGGTGAAGGACAGTCTGCCTTTCCCAAAACTACCAGGGTTAATGTAGATCACAATAAAATATTATGAAAACATTATTTTGTAAAAATTAACAAACAATAATACATAGGACAGCAATAAAGATTCAATTACAAATGTGCTAGGAGACGACGGCGGTGCTCATCACTGCTGACTGTGTGGGTGCAGACTGGCACTCACTGAGGTGGATTGCATTAGGTGCAGGTCGGCACTCAGCGATGCTTGCTGATATGGCTACGTGTAGGCTAGTCCTTATGCCCATGTTCCCTGTAAAATAGTTATCTCCAAGTTATAATGCCCTGTTCAATGTAATTTCAGTTTGTTCAATGTAAACCGCCTTGATATCATGAAAGGCGGTATATAAGAAATGTTAAATAAATAAATAAATGATGCGGATTGTACTAGCCTTCAGCCGGGCTATTGCTCTGGTTGGAAACCGTCACTCAGTGAGACTGACACCGCTGGAAGAAGTTGAAGGTACACTGATGAAGCCACACTGTGTAGTGACTGTCACTCATTAGCCTTAATGCGTAGTATGGAGCGATTTATTCTATAGAGATCTGTATAAAACAAAATATTTTGAAAGCTGTATCAAATTGGACAGTGGCTCCTAAAGCACAGCTGACCTCAGCAGAATAGTAATGACGGAGGGTAGTTTTAGGTGACTGAGCAATGGCAGACGAATCATTGTTTTGATAATGACCTAACCTTGCTCAACACAGTGTGTCAATATTTGCTTTGCTATGCATCCTTTTAATAAATATTAAAGCTGCACTTCTTTCAGCTTTGCTGTAAATCCAAATTGTTTCTATATTTTGAGATCTTTCAAACTGGGGCGAAGAGACAGTGTTAGGAGAGTCCATCAGTAGCATGGTGTCCTATTAGAGTTGAAGGTTTCAAGGATAATCCTTCAAACTTAGAGGATCTTTCTGCATGCACCCTGGCCTTCAGACCTGCAAGTCCCAAGTGTTTTCTGATCCCAGGCAGAGATTCATAGTCTGAGACAAACACACCCCTCTGCAATTGTGAATAATGTTTCTGTGCACTTTGCTTTCACAGAAGCTGGCTCTGAAGATATTGATATTCTTCCTAATGGACTGGCTTTCATAAGTGCTGTAAGTATTCCACTGTGGCCCTTATTCACTAAGCTGTGTAGACACAATAATTGGCAATAACTTGTGTTATTTTCTAACAACACTGATTGCTGCAAGATTTTTTACCGCGACACGTGTTAATACTGAGCTGTGAAGTCAGGGCCAGCCCGTCCATTGAGCAAGAATGATTTTTTGCACAGGGCCCCGCGTTTCAGGGGGCCCCGCGCAAAAAGCAATCTGCATCAGCCCAGGTAGATAAAAAAAAAACCAAACCGGCTGCTGCTGCCGCTGCCGCCATGGCAGCGGCAGAATCGAGCATCCCGTGGGGCCCCCCCTGCCCGGCAGAGCCCTCCCTGCAGCATCAGCTACCTCAGCGTCAGCTTTCAGAGCCACGAAGGGAGAGCTGCTCTGACCTCTCACGGCTCTATTAAGCCCGCTGGGGCTGATGGGAAATCCCATCAGCCCCGACAGGATTAACAGAGACGCGAGAAAGTTAAGCTCTCCTTCCGTGGCTCTGAAAAGCCTGCACTTTGGGAGCTGATGCTGCAGAGAAGGCTCTGCTGGGCAGGGATGGCCCTGCGGGACACTCGATTCTGCTGCTGCCACAGCGGCAGCGGCAGCAGCAGCCAGTTTTTTTTTAAAATCTACCTGGGCTGATGGGGGAGGGGGGTTAGGACTGGCAGTGGGCTATGGGGGGGCTAAGACTGGAAGTGGGTTGATGGGGGGGGATTAGGACTAATAATGGGCTATGGGGGGGCTAGGACTGGAAATGGGCTGATGGGGGGGGGGTTAGGACTGGTAATGGGCTATGGGGGTGCTAAGACTGGAAATGGGATGATGGGGGGTTAGAACTAGTAATGGGCTGTGGGGGGGGGGGGTTAGGACTAGTAATGGGCTGTGGGGGGTGCTAGGACTGGAAATGGGCTGATGGGGGGCTTAGGACTGCTAATGGGTTATGGGGGGCTTAGGACTGGTAATGGGCTGGGGGGCTAGGACTGGTAATGGGCTGTTGGGGGGCTAGGACAGGAAATGGGCTGAGTGGAAGGGGGGGCTTGAAGCGCAAATAGCTGATGGGGAGGGGGGCTTGGAATGGAAATGGGCTGTGAGGGGAGGGAGCTAGGACTGGAAATTGGCTGATGGGGGGTTAGGACTGGTAATAGGCTATGGGGGGGGCTAGGACTGGAAGTGGGATGATGGGGGGTTAGGACTAGAAGTGGGCTGATGGGGGGCTTAGGACTGGCAATGGGCTAGGGGGCTAGGACTGGTAATGGGCTATTGGGGGCGCTAGGACTGGAAATGGACTGAGTGGAAGGGGGGCTTGAAGAACAAATAGTTGATGGGGAGGGGGGCTTGGAATACAAATGGGCTGTGAGGGGAGGGAGCTAGGACTGGAAATTGGCTGATGGGGGGTTAGGACTGGTAATGGGCTATGGGGGGTTTAGGACTGGAAATGTGCTGATGGGGGGGGTTAGGACTGGTAATTGGCTATGGGGGTGCTAAGACTGGAAATGGGCTGAGTGGAAGCGGGGCTTGAACTGCAAATAGCTTATGGGGACAGGGGCATGAAATGGAAATGGGCTGAGTGGAAGGGGAGCTTGAACAGCAAATAGCTGATGGGGGCTTGGAATGGAAATGGGCTGAGTGGGGGGGGCTAGGACAGGAAATGGGCTGATGAAGGGGCTAGGATAGGACTGGAAATGGGCTGTTGGGGGTGCTAAGATTGGAAATGGGCTGTGATGGGGGCTTGGATTGAAATGTACTCATGGAGGGGCTAGAACTGGAAGTAGGCTCATGGGGGGCTTGGATTGGAAATGGACTGAGTGGAGGGATGCTAGGATTTGACATGGGCTGATGGTGGGGCTGGGAAAGGACTAGAAATGGGCTGATGGGGGCTGGGATTGGAAATGAACTGATGGAGGGACTCGGATAGGACTGGAAATGGATGGGGGAGCTAGGACTGGAAATGGGCTGATGGTGGGGTAGGATAGGATTGGAAATGGGCTTATGGGGGGCTAGGACTGGAAATGGGCTGATGCGGGGACTAGAAGGGAGCGGATGCTGGGTGGGGCTGGAACTAGAAGGGAGCTGATGTTGAGGGAGGATTAGAATGGGATGGAGCTGGGAGAGTGAAATGGAGAGGGAAAAATGTTTTGTGTGGGAGGGAAGACAAATCTACAATTGGTTGGATATTGGGAGAGTAAGTGGGGATTGAGGATGGAGGGGTAAAATTTGAGTGGATGAAATAGGAATGAGGAAAGAGCAAAAGGAGAAAGATTAGTATGTTAAAGCAGATGTAGATAGAGAATGGAAAAAAAACTAGAAGAGAGAAGAAATGACAAATGGACAGCAGACGATGGAGAGTTAGCAGAAGACAATAAGAAACCAGAAGAAAGTGGCTGGAGCAATTACAACTGAAAAAAAATGCACAAAGGTAGAAAAATATCTCTTTATTTTGAATTTATTAACTGGAATATGTCAGCTCTGGGAAATGTGCATCATTAACGTCTGCACTTTGTTTAGTAAAAAAGAAAATTAATTTATAGTTTTATTTCTACAGTGTTGTTGTACATTCCAAGTTTGGCTTTTGGGGTTCCCAGTTTAATTATTGTCTTCCTGTTTCGAAATTGTGATTCCTTGTTTGGTGATGGTCTATGTTCTGCATGTGTAACTGAGCTGAGGTATTCTGTTTATGTAATTCCTATTTGATATTGTCATTTGTTCTCTTTCCCCAGTAGGTCATGTATTGTTATTCTCTGAAATGTATTGGTTTAATATTTGCAGTGTTGCCTTTTGATAGGTAGGGTTTGGTGCTTTGTGAGTCCTGGTAGTGCTGTTAGGATACATTGGGTTTGCTATGGGTTCTAAATGGGCAGTGTTTGTAGTAGTTCCTAATGTGCCTGGCGGTTGGCACTGGATTATAGTAATGTAGAAATCTTTTAGTCTTTCTTTATCCATACACTCATTAAGATGCATGTTTACTAAAAGTTAGTGTATGGTAACATTATGCAAATATTTATGCAAATGAGGTCCCTTATGCAAATGAGGCCCCGCACCCCCCTTAGGCCGCCCCTGTGTGAAGTATGCAAATGCATTATTATGGCAAATACACTGTAAATATACCTTGCAGTAAACTTCAAAGCTACATCATTCACGAACACATGAACCGCTACTACTGGTGATATTCAGTAAGGAGTTAGTGATTGTTATCAAAATGCTGCCTCACCCCACACAATCCCTTTAAAAGAATAAAAACACCCCCCACCTGGATTACCCCACCACTCCCCGCCATTCAAAATTAGAAGATACAGCTCCTTCTTCCTCCCCCAGGCACCTACCCAAGTCTCCCTGGTGGGTAGTTGGAAGGCAGAAGTGATCCCTACTTGCCTCTGCTTCAGCTGTTGCCCCTGTACAAATGGCCAAAAATAAAAACATTCAAGCCCTCATACAACAAAAAGAGACAGTCCAATCGACCTCTTGCTGTGCTTGTCTCACTACTCGTAATATGTTGGTATGGACAAATGTCAGCATAAATAAGAACCAATGGTCTCAGACAGGAACGGCAAAATACTCCTGGATATTAATTTACCAGAGGGGTAATGCCTAATTGCATCAATGACCACTTTGTGAAGGTTCTTTTAAGAATGCAGAACTGTAAACATTCTTATTAATTAGTCAAACTTCTCTTAATGTTCTCTCAAAAAAGTAACAGAGATTGTGCTTATCTCTCAATAAAGAATGAGCAGTCCCAACGCCACCATCCCGGTACCCTCAATGCGTTTCGATTCTTCTTCAGGGGATTGGTTTTGCCAGACAATCTCTGTGGGAAGGGATAATAAACCTCTTTAGAATTAAATACCACAAACTGCTAAACATGTTAGAAGTTCTAATAAAATGAATAATCTCACCACTAGTTTGGATTCTAACCGATCTCAATGTTATGCGATCAACGCGTCTCGGAACTAATCAGTTTTTCTCAAAGAACGCCACGCATGCGAATTGAACTGACAGCCAGAAATTTTAAATCCCCCTTGATTACGTAATCATGACATCTATCCTTCCGTGTTAAAATTACTTAAACCTAGGCACCCCATTCCACCATTGTGTTGAGGCCTCCTGGGGCAACTGATTACAGTCGGTGAATCCACATTTGTTCCTGGATCAACAGGGTTTTGCCCTAGATTTACCCATCCTACCAGTCGCTACCCAATCGATGCCAAAGCATCATAGTTCTTCAAAAATATGGTGGTTTTGAATGCAGTGGGGTACAAGTGGAGTTTCTTGTGCTTTGCATTTGAGACGGCTTTTGTGTTTGTTTATACGGACACGTAGTGGTCAGACTGTTTTGCCCACATACAATAAGCCACAAGGGCATCGGATGTGAAAAACCACATGGTCAGATTCACAAGATGTAGAGTGTTTTAACTTGTATTCTTGGCCATGATAAGAAAAAGAATTTGTCTCCTCAGAGACAGGGCATATATTACAATGACCACAAATTGTATGTCCTGATGACTGAACACAATCAGCCTGTGGAAGAGATCTTAATTTTGCTGGACTCAGTTTCTCCTTTAAGTTAGGGTGTCGAGTCCAGACACATCGGATTTTTTTGTCTTGAAAACAAGGAAAAACTTTTAAAACATTCTGGTGCCGTTGAATTATGCGCTTAATTCTACCACTGAGTGGGGAAAATTTAGTGATGAAATTAATCGCAGTATCATTGGTGTCCTTAGTAATATTGCGAGGATGCAACAATAATGTTCTATTATTGTAAAGTGCTCGTCGGTAGGCTACCTTGATGATTCGTGGGGGATACCCTCTTTGTTGAAATTCTCGTATCAAATTTTTTGCTTGTTTTTTGTAGTCCTCCACAGTAGAACAATTTCTCCTGTAATGTATAAACTGTGACAGCAGCAAACTATCTTGAAGCTGTTTAGGATGTTTACTGTGGTAATGGAGCAGTGTGTTCCTATCAGTTGGTTTTTTGTGTACTGAGGTCACCCAACCATGTGGGCTTTTTTGGATGATCATGTCAAGAAACACAATATGTTGTTCATGAAAAGTATAAGTAAATTTAATGTGTGGATTTACTCCATTTAACCACACCAAAAATTCTTGTAGCGTTGTGACAAGCATCGTGACAAGCGTTGTACCTTCAGCCTGTACAAATGGCGGCAACTGACTTCTAACAAAGTCATCAACACATCAACACATCTCCCCTATTACCGGTATTGTTGCTGGGGTCAAGCCGCCAAATAAGGATCTTCTAATTCTGAATGAATTAGAGATGTAGAGAATGGTGGGGCGGTCCCAGGGCATTCTTTATTTTTAAAATGGATTGGGTGAGAGATGCTGCGGTAGCCAGTGGGAGAACATTTTTTATTTTTAAAGAATCAGGGATGTTAGGCCTGGGAGAGGGGGGGGGGGGCATCATTTTTAAAAATGAATCAGAGGTAGTGTCTATGTTTTTTACCTTCCAGAGATAGCTCTTCAAAAGACAGAGGATCTGATCTGGGACCTGCTATTTTTGCATAGCTGCAGTCAGGAACGCATTATATTACTCACTGCACCATTGCAAAGCCAAATTTACCATAAGATTTTCTAACCCACAGTGCTAGTAGTTTATTTGCACCAAAGTATCTGGAAGAAAGGCCTGGCAATCTACTTCCGGCGACACTGCCAAGAAAACCCAGGAGCTTCTGGGTCATCAGGAGTCAGGACTGACTCGAAGGCACACACTGCACCACTATGTCTGATGTTATTCCTAAGTGAGCCAGAAGAAAATGCAAGAGTCAAGTGTTATTTTACACAGGGCCAGACAAAGAGTTTCTGGTACCTTAGATAAACCTTCAGCCTTGCACCCCCAGTGGTGACTCAAGGCTGTACTTACCTTGTATATAAGAACATAAGAACATAAGATATGCCATACTGGGTCAGACCAAGGTCCATCAAGCCCAGTATTCTGTTTCCAACAGTGGCCAATCTAGGTCATATTGTCAGACGGCTGCCTAGGGTGAGAACTTACACAATCTTGACGATGCATATATTCATATGATTCTTGCAAGGTATTGTGGGTATTGTAGTTCATTCACTCCCAAACACAGCTGATGACAATAATTTGAGTTGTGAAACCAAGTGGTAAGATCAATAAAATACTTCTTTTATTGATGGGGTTTAATTCACCCAGCACATGTATGCTTGATAGCACTATAAATGAGGTTACTTGCTTGCAGTGTTTAAATGGATAACAAAAATCACAAAATAAACCAGAAAAACAACCTTCAGCTTGTCAGGCAATTAGCTAATGTTTTCTTAGCAAATAATTACCAAATACCAAGGCACAAAGAAAAGAATAAACTTTGCTGGTTAGGTTAACTTCTGCTTATTTTCCATGCAGATCTCAGCAGTGATTCTCCCTTGCTCACACACACAATCAGGTGCAGCTTTAATTACTATCAATTGACCAGCTGTAAGCCTTTAGCTGGCTGGCTGCTACTGTGTGAACCCAAATCCTGCTTTAAGAGCTGTTTGCAGTGGAAATAAAGAACAAAGTTAGGTTTCTTTGTGATGGCTGATGTGTTTGCTCATAGAAAACTAGCAATAGCATTTAGATAAAGAACAGTCCATGTAAATAGTTTCATCTGCTGTATTTCCCCCTGCATCAACAATCATAGGGTCAATATCATACATTGGCACAGATGAGTCTTTCATTAAGGCACTATCATGAGAATGCTTATTCCCTTGCTGCCATTCTCTATTATAGATAGGGTCTGGATCAGTGTTCATACCTGAGCCTCTCCTGCTATCATTATTCCTCTCTGTATAGCCTGGCCAATATGTAACCCAATTCTGATGTCCAGCCTTCCAATCTTGATCCCTGGACACTGGATCTCCTCTCACATACCTTCTGGCCTTGGTCTGAAAGTCCCTTCCACATGCAGTCTTCTCTCTTCCAGGTAGCCACTGGTGATTCCTATCTCTGCCAATCCATTCCTCTGGCTGAATCCAGTCCAATGGACTCTGCTGGCTTTTGAAATACCTCCCAGTATGAGTACTGCCTTGGAATCTCCCAGACCTTCCAAGGGCCTTTCTTCTCTTCCTTCCAGAGAGTTTCCTTCTCTCTCTATCTGCTTGGCTTGGCTTCTGTTTCTCCAGGTGATACTGGTGCTTGTAGCCGTTGCTGAAGCTCTCCCCTCTGTATCTCTTCCTGAAGCTGTTCTTGAAACTGTTGCTGAAACTGGGCTGGAGCTTGTAGTAACTGTTATCTGAAGAATAAGCTCTGTTCTTATTCTTTCCTAATGTGTGCTGCTCCCTAACACAGCGCAGCTGTGTTGAATCAGGCCCTGCCCTTTGAGATGAGTGCTTAGGGATTACCTCATAGCTCTCTTGATTGCACACACATTCTCTCACTTCAGCCCCTCTCATGGCTGCTGGAAACCTGGTGCATTCTGGGACTGGTAGTCTTTTATGTGAAAACTCTGTTTTCTTGCTTCTACCAGAACTGACAGGTTGCTTGTTCAGAGTCACATCATCTTTTCTATAGCTCCTACCTGAGCTATGATAAGCTTCCTTATCACAATATGTACCTAGCAGTTTCCCCAAGGGACACAGTTTCCACAATGCTTGTATTGGTTCAAGCATTGATATACTGGGTCCCTTCTTAATAATGGTTTATGGACCTTTCCTCCAGGAACTTGTCCAAACCTTTTTTAAACCCAGCTACACTAACAGCCTTTACTACATCCTCCGGTAACAAATTCCAGAGTTTGATTACACGTTGAGTGAAAAAATATTTTCTTTTATTAGTCTTAAATAGTTTACCCTGTAGCTTTATTGCATATCCCCTAGTCTTTCTATATTCTGATAACGTAAACAATCGATCTACGTTTACCTGTTCCACTCCGTTCATTAATTTATAGACTTCTATCATATCTCCCCTCAGCCGTCTCTTTTCCAGGTTAAAGAGCCCTAACCTTTTTAGCCTTTCTTCAGAGGAGTATCCTTCCAAACCCTTTACCATTTTGGTGGCTCTTCTCTGAACCTTTTCTAAAATCGCTATACCCTTTTTAAGATACGGCGACCAGAATTGCACACAATATTCAAGGTGCGGTCTCACCATGGAACGATTAAAGAGGCATTATAATATATTTTGTTTTATTTTCCATTCCTTTCCTTATCATACCTAGCATTCTATTTGCTCTCTTGGCCGCTGCTGCACACTGGGCCGAGGGTTTTAACATGATATCCACAATGACGCCTAAATCTTTTTCCTGGTGGTGGTTCCTAATGTGGAACCTTGCATCGTGTAACCATAGTTTGGGTTGTTCTTCCCTAGGTGCATAACCTTGCACTTCTCCAAATTAAATTTTATCTGCCATTTTCATGCCCAGTCATCCAATTTATCAAGATCCTCTTGCAATTTTCCACAATCCTCTTGGGTTTTAACCACTTTAAATAGTTTTGTGTCATCTGCAAATTTGATAACCTCACTCGTTATTCCACTTTCCAGGTCATTTATGAATATGTCAAAAAGCAGCGGACCCAGCACAGATCCCTGGGGTACACCACTATTCACCTTTCTCCATTGGGAAAATTGGCCATTTAGCCCTACCCTCTGCTTTCTATCTTTTAACCAGTTCCTGATCCACAATAGTACATTGCCTCCTATCCCATGACTCTTTAGTTTTGCCAAAAGTCTCTCATGAGGGACCTTGTCAAAGGCTTTCTGAAAGTCCAGATACACAATATCAACTGACTCACCTTTGTCCACCTGATTATTCACTCCTTCAAAAAAACATAACAGATTAGTAAGACAAGATCTTCCTTGTCTAAAGCCATGTTGGCTGTCTCCCTTTAGGCCATGACTATCTACATGCTGAGTAATTTTATTCTTTATGATGGTTTCTACCATTATTCCCGGTACTGATGTCAGGCTCACCGGTCTGTAGTTTCCCGGATCACCCCTGGAACCCTTTTTAAAAATTGGTGTTACATTGGCGATCCTCCAATCTTCAGGTATTAGAGATGATTTTAATGATAGTTCACAGATTACTAATAGCAGGTCTGCAATCTCGTATTTCAGTTCTTTCAACACCCTTGGATGTATACCATCCGGCCCAGGTGATTTGTGTCCATCATCTCCCCCTTCACTAACTATCCTGGTGTCCAGCATTTTCCCCTCCCTATCCTTCCCCATATGCAGCATCTCCTCTTCCTTATCCCCCCTTAGGTGTCCAGTGCCTTCCCCCCTCAATCCCCACCAAGTGTCAACATAGGTCATATGGTCTTTTTCTGCTGTTTAGTCTGCCCTTCCATATCAACTACAATAGTCCCCTTTTTTCCTTTAGTGATCTTCTGTTGTTATCCCATGCTTTCTTGAATTCAGATTCTGTCCTCATCTCTACTACCTCCACTGGGAGACTATTCCATGCATTTACCACTCATTCCACAAAGAAATATTTCCGTATATTACTGAGTCTATCCCCTTTCACCTTCATCCTATGCCCCCTCATAGCAGAGCTTGCTTTCAATTGAAAGAAACTCTCCTCTTGTGCATTTATGCCTTGGTGGTATTTAAACGTCCCTATCATATCTCCTCTATCCTGCCTTTCCTCTAACGTATACATATTAAGATCTTTAAGTCTGTCCTCATATGCTTTATAACAAAGACCACTAATCATTTCAGTGGCCACCCTTTGCACCGACTCCATCCTGTTTGTATCTTTTTGAAGGTCGCACCAGAGACTTACACAGAGGCACTGTTACCTCCTTTTTTCTGCTGGTGATTCCTCTCCCTATTCACCCAAGCATCATTCTGGCTTTCGCCATTGCCTTTTCTACCTGTTTAGCCACTTTAAGATCATCAGAAACAATCACGCCCAGGTCCCACTCTTCTTTCATGGACAGAAGTACCTCGCTCCCTACCACTTTTCTGCTCTATTGGATTTTTGCAGCCCAAATGCATGACCCTGCATTTTTTTAACATTAAATCTCAGCTGCCAAATTCTTGACCATTCTTCAAGCTTAGCTAGATCCCTTCTCATGTTATCTATTCCTTCTTGGGTGCCTACTTTATTCCAGATTTTGGTATCATCCGCAAAGAGGAAAACCTTACCCGACAGCCCTTTCACAATATCACTAACAAAGATATTAACAAAATTGGATCAAGGACAGATCCATGCGGCACAGACTGGTAACCTTCTTCTCCTCGCCTCCTGCTTCACCAATTTCTAACCCAGTCTCACTTGTTTTTTGCATTTGACAAAAAACAAGATAAGCAATCATCTTTTTCTAAAGCATGCAATACGGATATGCTGAAATTTTAACAAAATTTTTGAAACAGTGTTTAAAAAGGTTTTGGTAAAATTTATAAAATAATTACGGGTCATTGATGTGAAACTAGCACATGACTGGGGGAGATAAAGTACCCAGAACTATAGTGCTTTTGTTTTATCTGAGAGCTGTAGAAAAAAGCAAAAAAAAGTTGACAATATTGAAAGATTGAACTGTGAGGTTTATTTGAATGAATGATAATTTATAGAGTATTGAACGAAGATGACAATTTCAGTTCATGTGCCTGATTCATAAATCTTTATCTGATGTGAATATTTCTGATCTTGCTGATTTGTTATATATATATGAGCCATCTGACTCTTTTCATTTTAGCCAGACTAGTCGGTTAGTTGTTCCTGATGTAGCTCAAGCTGGAAAGTTAGTCCCATGTTTTTTCGATGTGTGGTCCTTTGACTTGTAATAATCTCCCTTTAGAATGTTGGTTGGAAAGGAATGTTTTAAATTTTCATAAGCTACTGTATCAAAATCCTTATTTGTTTTAATTTGCCTTTCCTCATTTAACAAGTGTATGGTGTTAATTTTTATAGTCTTGCTGTTGTAATCAGATATATGTCATTTTATAATTAATTTGAGATGATTGTGAATGTTAGGATATTCACCTAGCAGACTCACTATGGGAAAGGCAATATGCCTAATAAATAAAATGGTTTAATGATTTTTTGCTGTAGACCAAAGTAGAAAATATACAGCCTTTTACAACAGCCACTATAAAAATAGGCATTAATTGGAAAGACAGCTTTGTTCAAATGATAACTTAATTTTTTTATTGTGTAGGGTTTAAAGTATCCTGGAATGAAAAGCTTTGCCCCTGATAAACCAGCTGAAATACTTCTCTTAGACTTGAATGATGACAATCCAGTGCCTGTTCCATTGAGGATAAGTCATGGATTTGATGTGAATTTGTTTAACCCCCATGGAATCAGCACATACATAGACAAAAAAGGTAAGAGAGACTTAATGAGTTGTATTAAGAATTTTGTTATGTTGATTGTGGAGCTCACAGGCCATCATGTAAGAAAGAATAGGCTATAAGCAGGTTTAAGTACCAGTCAATGCCGACAGGAAAAGGTATCCCTATCCCCTATCCGAGATCCTAAATCTCTACCCTGCCTCACCATGCACACTCTCACATATGCCTACCTAACGCTACTGCTACTGCTACTAAGCACCCCATCTACCCAATCTACTCCCCCATCACACTTACCCCCCCGCCCTCCCCCACCCATACTTCACTCAGCACCACATAGACACACAACTTTCAAGAAGCCCCCTAAACGACCTCCCACTCACTTGCACCTCAACTCCAACATACTTGCATGTGCTCAACAGACACCCCTCACCTCCACTAGCATAGAACTCATCAATGCCAGATCTGTAAGGAATAAAACCAACACTATCCTAGACCACATTCAACACCACCAGACGGACATACTATGTATAACTGAGACCTGGCTAACAAACGCCGGCCCTGTAATACTAAACCAGCTGACACCCCCTGCCTACACAGCCTTCAACTGTCCCAGAACACAGAAAAGAGGGGGAGGAGTACTAATCCTCGCAAGAACCCACCTCAGATTCAACACTGCTGCAACTCTGAACACATAACATTGCAATACTATCACTATACAGAACAAGCACCTGGCCATTTGCCTCACCTACAGGGCCCCCAACGGCTCTCCAGATGACCTCGCCTCTACCCTGGAAACAATATGGGCAATAAACGCCCCCCACAAACCACTTCTTGTCCTAGGGGACTTGTCAGATGGCTGCCTGGGTGAGAATGTTCACAGTCTTGGCAAGTGCATATATCAATATGATTTGCAAGGGATTGTGGGCAATGCAGTCCATTCACACCAGACACAGCTGCTCACAATAATTAGTTGTGCTTGAGGGTAAAGCCAATAAGATATTTATTTATGGGGTTATTTCTCCCAACACAGATATGCTTGGTAGCACATAAAATAGGATACTTGCTTTCAGTGTTAAACTTGGAAAAACAAAATCAGGAAAACAACATTTGAACTTGTCAGACAATCAAAGCAAAAGAATTAAGACCTGGTTGGTAACAAACTGGTCTTTTCTGTAGGCTTTAGCTAATATTTTCTTAGCAGTGTATCAAACAACAAACAAAATCCACAAAGAAGGGAAAAACTGTTCTTTTCAGGTTAACTTCTTATATCTTCCCACCTAGATTCAGAAGTGATTCCCTCAGAGCTCACAAGCAATTAGGTAAGGCTCAATTGCTAGCAGTTACCCAGCTGAAACCCCTTAGCTGGCTTGCTTTCTACTGCGTGGCTAAAAATCCTACTCAGGAGCTTTTCTGAGTAGATTAAAGAACAAGTTTGTATTTCATTGTGATGGTTGCTGTACTTTGTAACAGAAAATTACCAAAGGAGTTTAGACAGAGAGCAATCCATGTAAACACATCCTTCATCTGCAATCTCTCCCCCTTCTTCAACAATCATGGGTTCAATATCATGGATTGGCACAGATGAATTTCTCAATGGAGCACTTTCAGGAGAATACTTGTTTCCCTGCTGTCTTTCAAGGTTATAGCTAGGGCATAGATCAGTGTTCATACCTGAGCTTCCATTGCTGTTAGAGTTCCTCTCTATATAGTCTGGCCAGTATGTAGTCCAGTTCTTATGTCCAGCCTTCCAATCCAGATCCCTGGACACTGGATCTCTCTTCACATACCTTCTGGCACGGGTCTTAGGGTCCCTTCCAAGTGCAGCCGTCTCCCTCACAGGTACCGTCTGGAGATTCCTAGCTCTGCAGCACCATTCCTCTGGCTTTCCCCAGTCCAATGGTGTATGCTGGCCCTTGGAATGCCTCCCAGTATACGTACTGCTCCGGACTCCTCTAGACCTCCCAAAGGCTTTTCTCTTCTTTCTTCCAAAGGGTTTCTTGCCCTCTCTGTCCGTCCAGTTTGGCTTCTGAAACTGAGGATGAGGATAATTCTCTGTAGAATAAACTCTACCTTTATTCTGCTTTGATGAGTGCTCCACCCTAGCACAGCGCAGCTGTGCTGAATCAGGCCCTGCCCTTTGAGATGCGTGCTTAGGGATTACCTCATAGCCCTCCTGATTGAACACACGTTTCCTCACTTCAGCTCCTCTAATGGCTGTTGGAAACTTGGTGCATTCTGGGACTGGTAGTCTTTTATAGGAAAATTCTGTTTTCTTATTTCTACCAGAACTGACAGGTTGCTTGTTCAGAGTCACTTCACCTTTTCGATAGCTCCTTCCTGAGCTATGATAAGCTTCCTTATCACAGACTTCAACCTCAAATCCATGCCAGACCGAGAAGCAGACTCATTCCTCAACGCCATGAAGGACCTCGACTACTCTCAACTAATTACTACACCTGCCCACACCAGCGGGGCTCCCCCACCAGCGGGGCTCCACACCTGACTTAGTCTTTGTCCCTAGCAGCACTCTACTCAGGAACGCAATAACCACCCCCCTGATCACTCCGATACCATGGTCAGACCACCATACCATACAATTCAAGGTGGCCCTTCCCAGCACCTCCACACTGCAAACTCAACAAGAGGCCACTAGGCCACCTTTCAACAAGGATCAATTCCTGCTCGAAATCCTTTCAGAACTAGAACATGATTTATCTAACCTGGACGCTGCCATAAATCACTGGAACCCCACTCTATCAGCAGCATCAGAGATTCCAGCTAACAACCGTAGACAGAGTATCAAACCAAGAAGACACTCTGCACCCTGGTATTCCGGATCAATACGAGAGGCCAAACGAGCCCTCTGAAAGTTTGAGCGAGTATGGAGAAAAAAACAAGACACAGACTTCCTGGTCGCTCTATCAAGAAAAACAGGAACAATACATCAAGCTAATCAACCAACATAAACAGGATCAACATACTAATCTTGTCCTCAAGGCAAAAAACAAGCCTCGTGAGCTCTTCAGTATAGTCCGTACACTTACAAAGGATCCAAGCAACACTGGAGTGATTAAAATCTCCCCAGAGTCCTTCGCACAACACCTGACTACCAAACACCCCCCCCCCATACTGAATAAGCACAAGATGTAAACCGCACACTGGCAACTACAATCCCCAAGATTACATGGAACGAATTTCACATACCCACAAAGAAAGAAATCACCCATACCATATATAGCCTCAACACCAGCACAGCACCTACATACGAATCCCTGCCCGGTCACATGGGTTAAGTCAGCAAATGAAGGTCTGGCGAGCCACATCCAGAAAATAACCCACGCTTCACGAACCCAGGGCTACATGCCCCCACCTCTCAAGCTCGCCACCATACGCCCTGTCTCCAAACTCACCGCCCCCTCTCCTACTGACCCATCAACCTATCGTCCAATTTCCAGCCTCCCCTTCCTAGCCAAGATCCTGGAGAAGACAGTATATCAACAACATCAAGACCACGTAGACACCCATGCACCTCTTGACTCCCACCAATACGGCTTCCGACCTCTTCACAACATTGAATACCTACTTACACTGCTCCTAGACAATCTCATCAAAGGACTAAACAACATCAAGATGGGCTTCCTCCTCATCTTTGTCAATATAGCTGTTGCCTTCGACACCGTATCCCACCCTGTCCTCTTCAAAAGACCAGAGGCCATTGGATTTTGTAACACCACCCTCAAATGGTTTGACTCATACCTCAACGGAAGACAGCAACAAGTCAAGATTGAAGCTATCGCTTCATCCATTTCCATTAAAACAAGGAGTACCTCAAGGATCCTCCTTATCCGCCCTACTCTTTAACCTCTATGTCCAACCCATCTTCGAGGTCATAGCGCAGCACGGCATCCAATACGCACTATATGCTGACGACATCATGATCTACACCCAAATTGACTTAGACAAATCTAACTATGCACCTATAACCAACTGCCTCCTTGATTTATCCCGATGGCTATCCAACAACAACCTCAAGATCAACTACAAGAAAACAGAAGCTCTGTTCGTCACACGCAACAACAACTTCTCTCCTCCTCAGCACATTGACCTTATCAACGAAGCCATTCCTGTCAAAGAGGAGATAAGGTACCTGGGAATAATTCTAGATAAGAACCTGAACTTCCACTCCCACATCACCAGAACTACAAAGAATGCATAGCACAATTTGGCAATCATTCGACGGCTAAAGCCCATACTAAGCCAAGACCATTTCAGGACAGTCTGTCAAGCAATAATAACACCCATACTGGATTACTGCAACTCCATTCTCCTTGGATTGCCTGCGTCAACTATTCACCCCCTACAGATGGTACAAAATACGGCTGCACATATCCTCACAGGCTCTGCAAGACACCTACACATCACATAAGAACATAAGACATGCCATACTGGGTCAGACCGAGGTCCATCAAGCCCAGTATCCTGTTTCCAACAGTGGCCAATCTAGGTCATACGTACCTAGCAATATCCCCAAAAGACACAGGTTCCACAATGCTTGTACTGGGTCAAGCATTGATATCCTGGGTCCCTTTTTAATAGTGGTTTATGGACCTTTCCTCCAGGAACTTTTTTAAACCCAGCTGTACTAACAGCCCTTACTACATCCTCCGGTAACAGATTCCAGAGTTTGATTACACGTTGAGTGAAAAAATATTTTCTCTTATTTGTCTTAAATAGTTTACCCTATAGCTTCATTACATGTCCCCTAGTCTTTCTATACTCTGATAGCGTAAACAATTGATCCACGTTTATCCTTTCCACTCCATTCATTAATTTATAGACCTCTATCATATCTCCCCTCAGCCGTCTCTTCTCCAGGCTAAAGAGCCCTAACCTTCTTAGCCTCTCTTCATAGGAGTAGCCTTCCATCCCCTTCACCAATTTGGTGGCTCTTCTCTGTACTTTTTCTAATAACGCTATGTCCTTTTTAAGATATGGTGCCCAGAATTGCACACAATATTCAAGGTGCGGTCGTACCATGGAGCGATACAGAGGCATTATAATATCCTTTGTTTTGTTCTCCATCCCTTTCCTTATGATACCTAGCATTCTATTTGCTTTCTTGGCCGCCGCTGCACACTGGGCGGAGGGTTTTAACATGTTATCCACGATGACTCCTAAATCTTTTTCCTGGGTGGTGGTTTCTAATGTGGAGCCTTGCATCGTGTAACTATAGTGTGGGTTGTTCTTTCCTAGGTGCATAACTTTGTACTTGTCCACATTAAATTTCATCTGCCATTTGGATGCCCAGTCTTCCAATTTATCCAGATCCTCCTGCAGTTTTTCACAATCCTCTTGGGTTTTAACAACTTTAAACAGTTTTGTGTCATCTGCAAATTTGATAACCTCACTAGTTATTCCCTTTTCCAAGTCATTTATGAATATGTCAAAAAGCAGCGGACCCAGTACAGATCCCTGGGGTACTCCACTATTCACCTTTTTCCATTGGGAATATTGGCCATTTAGCCCTACCATCTGCTTTCTATCTTTTAACCAGTTCCCGATCCACAATAGTACACTGCCTCCTATCCCATGACTTTTTAGCTTCGCCAAAAGTCTCTGATGGGGGACTTTGTCAAAAGCTTTCTGAAAGTCCAGAAACACTATATCAACCGACTCACCTTTGTCTACCTGTTTATGCACACCTTCAAAAAAACATATCAGATTAGTAAGACAAGATCTTCCTTGTCTAAAGCCATGTTGGCTGTCTCCCATTAGGCCATGACTATCTACATGCTGTGTAATTTTGTTTTTTATGATGGTTTCTACAATTTTCCATGGTACTGACGTCAGGCTCACCGGTCTGTAATTTCCTGGGTCACCCCTGGAACCCTTTTTAAAAATTGGTGTTACGTTGGCGACCCTCCAATCTTCAGGTATTACAGATGATTTTAATGAAAGTTCACAGATTACCAATAGCAGGTCTGCAATCTCATATTTCAGCTCTTTCAACACTCTGGGATGTATACCATCCGGTCCAGGTGATTTGCTACTATTCAGTTTATCAAATAGTTGTAATATATTTTATTTTATTTATTTTATTTAGACAATTTTGTATACCACCTTATCCTTCAATCAAAGCGGTCACAACACAATTGGGGGATACATTTAACACGCGGGGATATGAGACACATACACTAATACTTACAGGGAACATGGGCAATGGAGGGTTAAGTGGCTTGCCCAAGACCACAAGGAGAATCTGTGGGACTAGAAACCCCAGTCCTTCCGGCCCATGGTTGCTGTCCTCTAGTGGGATTTGAACCCCCGACCTTCCGGCCTGAAGTACCTTGCCCCAACCACTAGGCTACCCCTCCCTCTATATATATCTTCCCGGTGTAGCGATATTTCTCTCAATTCCTCTGCAGTATCACCTTTAAATACCACTTCAGTCTTGGGTAACATCCCTACATCTTCCTCAGTAAAGACCGAAGCAAAGAATTCATTCAGTCTCTCTGCTATAGCCTTGTTTCCTCTTACTGCCCCTTTTACCCCTCTATCATCTAATGGTCCAATTGACTCTCTCACAGGCCTTTTGCTACGAATGTACTTGAAAAAGTCTTTATTTCGTGTTTTTGCTTCCATAGCAAGTTTCTTCTCAAATTCCCGCTTTGCCTGCCTTATCAATGCTTTGCATTTAACTTGCCAGTGCTTGTGCTGTTTCCAGTTTTCATCATTTGGCTCTTTTTTCCATTTCCTGAAGGTTGCTTTTTTGGCAGCAACAGCCTCTCTGACCTCACCTTTAAACCATGCTGGCAGTTTTTTGGACTTTCTTCCACTTTTCTTAATGCGTGGAATACAGCTGGTCTGGGCTTCGAGGATAGTATTTTTAAATAACACCCAAGCTTGCTGTAAGTCTTTAATCTTTGGAACCGCTCCTTTTAGTTTTTTTCTAACTATATTCCTCATTCTATCATAGTCTCCCTTTTGAAAGTTAAAAGGTAGTACTGTGGATGCCTTTACTATCTGTCCTCCACTAATTAAATCAAACATGATCATACTATGATCACTATTGCCAAGTGGTCCCAGCACCCTTATTTCTTGCACCAGATCTGGCGTTCCACTAAGGACTAGGTCCAGTATGGCTTCCCCTCTGGTCGGTTCATGAACCAGCTGCTCCAAGAAGCAGTCATTTATTCCATCTAGAAACTTTATCTGTTTAGCTTGTCCTGCTGTGACACTGACCCAGTCGATACCGGGGTAATTGAAATCACCCATTATTACTACTCTGTTGTGACTTTTGTTAGCTTCCTTGATTTCTTTGAGCATTTCATCATCCATTTGTTCATTCTGGCCAGGTGGTCGATAGTATACTCCCACTGCCATCACCTTCCCCTTCATAAATGGAATTTCAATCCATAGAGATTCTACAGCAAATTTTGTTCCCTGCAAAACTTTAATCCTTTCTGACTCAATGCCCTCTCTAACATAGAGCGCAACCCCTCCACCAATTTGATCAGCTCTATCATTACGATATAGTTTGTATCCAGGTATCACAGTGTCCCACTGGTTATCCTCCTTCCACCATGTCTCTGAGAGTGCAATCATATCTAACCTCTCATTTAGTGCTATATATTCTAACTCTCCCATCTTATTGTTTAGACTTCTAGCATTGGCATACAAGCATTTTAGAGACTGTATTTTATTCATATTAATCTGGCTATTGGTAGGCAGGGGTAATTTGGAATCTTTATGCTCTGTCTGCTCCTTACTCAAGGGCATTTGGGCTACTATGCTCCCTTTTGGAACCTCACTGCTTTTGGTAGTATCCTTCAAGGATACCTTCGTCCGAACCATGCACTCCTGGGTGACTGTCGGCTTTCCCCTATTTTCTAGTTTAAAAGCTTCTCTATCTCTTTTTTAAAGGTTAATGCCAGCAGTCTGGTCCCATCCTGATTAAGGTGAAGCCCATCCCTTCGGAAGAGCCCCCCCTTTCCCCAGAATGTTCCCCAGTTCCTAACAAATCCAAAACCCTCATCCTTGCACCATTGTCTCATCCACGCATTGAGACTCCGGAGCTCTGCCTGTCTTTTGGGTCCTGCACGTGGAACAGGAAGCATTTCGGAGAACGCTATCCTGAAAGTTCTGGATTTCAACTTCCTACCTAAAAGCTTAAATTTAGCCTCCAGAACTTCCCTACCACATTTTCCTATGTCATTGGTACCAACATGTACCAAGACAGCAGACTCCTCCCCAGCACTATCTATGATACTATCTAGGCGGTGCGTGAGGTCTGCTACCTTCGCACCAGGCAGGCATGTTACCAGGCGATCCTCACGTCCACCAGCCACCCAGCTATCTACATTCCTAATGATTGAATCACCAACTATAACAGCTGTCCTGACCCTCCCCTCATGGGGACATGGCCCTGGAGAAACGTCCTCGGTGCGAGAGGGTTTTACATCACCTGGAGGACAGGTCCTAGTTACAGGATCACTTCCTGCCACACCAGGGTGATGCTCTCCTGTCACGTGACCTCTCTCCTCCATGGCAACAGGGATGCTGCCAGACTGGAGGTGGGACTTCAGGACTATATCCCTGTAGGTCTCGTCCATGTACTTCTCTGTCTTTCTTATGTCTTCCAGGTCTGCTACTCTAGCCTCTAGAGAACGGACTCGTTCCCTGAGAGCAAAGAGTTCTTTGCACTTAGTGCATACGTAAAACCTCTCACCAACTGGGAGAAAATCATACATGTGACACTCAATGCAAAAGACCGGAGAACCCCCATCTCGTTGCTGGACTTCTGTCTGCTTCTTAGTTTAAAGCTTGTGTTTAGGTCTTTTAAATTCTGTATATAATAAGGATTGGTGTAGATGCTTATACCAATAAAAGTGTATCTAATACCCCTAATACACCTTGTGTACCTGAAGCTTAAGTAATTAATCTCAGGTCCTCTGTGTATGACTGCTTTGGATAACGAGCTGCACCTGAGAGCAGCCCCTTTCCTCTAAGATGTGCAAGTACCTATAAAACTACAATTACCCCAGGGGTGGGTGGGTGCTGGGGAGGGAGGGAGGGAGATAAGTCCTATTAAAGAGGGCAGTTACAAGGTACCCTGTCCTGAACCCTCAGCAGGGGGGAGGGGGGTACCACACAAAGCCCAGTTAGTTGAGAGAGGCAAGGTAAGGTATAGCTGAGAAGGCTGAACTAGCACACCACTAAGACAAACAATAAATAATTAAATAAACAGACAAACAATAAATAATTAATAAACAGCTAGAACTCACAGCAAGGTGTCACAGGAGACAAATATCCACTTCTCTAGCAGAGCACTGTAAAAAGCACTGCTCTTCTCTGATCAGATAATTCTCTGATCACCCCTATCCTGAGCCAACTACACTGGCTACCTATCACGCTCAGAATTAAATTCAAAACAGCCCTCATTCTTTTCAAAATCCAGCGTAATCTGTCACCAAACACCCTCAAGGACTTGATCAAGACAAAAGCTGACATTAGGCCCAGATATAGACCAATGATGGACATCATCCAGACACCGGCCTCATACTGCAAATCAATGAACTCGACATCCAGGAGGGCACTGTCCCTTGCAGCACCCTCCCTTTGGAACTCACTCCCCCAGGACATCAGGACTACTACAGATGCGAAGGACTTCAAGACAAGACTGAAGACCTTCCTATTCGCTGATTACTATGGGACCATCACATAGTCTACTCTTCCTCCAGTAAAGCCCTTACACCAGCCTTCTCCTTTGCTGTATATAACTCTCTCATTTGTAAATAAGCACCCTTAACCCCCCTCTACCCCCTTCTACATTCCCCCCCTTCAAAGACCTTTCTCTGTAAATAGCTCCCTTATTTTCACCCTTGAAGGGTCCCTCTCCAGTGACCCCTTCTCTCCTCCCTCCAGTATTCCTATACATCTCTTTACAATCCAATGTTCACTGAAATTAAGTGTTATTTATACTGTTGTGTAGATATAAGACTACTTATTTTGTAAACCTCTCTGATTAAAGGATAGAGCGGTATGTAAAACCTGATAAATAAATAAATAAATAAATAATTCATATGAAACAAAGGGACATTTGAACACTTCATGATTCCAAAGTTTTCTTCTTCCGTATGACAGTTGCTGGCTGGCTATAAAATGCTCATTCCATCAATGGCAGGGCAGCTTTAAAAATACTCACTGCAGTGGCATACCTTACAGTGTGGGGACCCCCATAAATTCTGCCCAAGCAGATCCAGCAATTCAAGGGGCCCAGGCAAAAAGGGAGCCCCCGCACAGCGGCAGGAGCACAACAAACTTTATCACGTTTGCCACACTGCCCTGCTCTTGTAAGTCTGCCGCAGGCCCTGCAGCTGTTCCTTACTGAGCCAATAGTACAGAGTAATCTAGGCCTCGGGGTGCCTGCATGTCATTGTAGTTTGTTAAAAGGGGATTGGGGGTAGAAAGAGGTGATGAGACAGTAGCACTTCACTGTTCAAAGGCCTTATACCCGACTAAAGATGAGAAAGTCAATCTGTCTATTGAGTTCTTATCTGTTAGTTTCAAATTGTTTGATTGTCCTGATAAATGATTTCTAGTTTTGTGTTTGCTTAAAGTTTCCTTTAAGTACCCTGATCATAAGGTTCTTAAGGAAGTGGTCTACCTTTTGACAAATGTTCGCCTACTGAGTTGTCATTCTGTTTTTCTGTGTAATATGTCATTGTATATCTATAAAAATGGTTCCTGATCGTCCCTCCAGTCTGGTCCCGGAATCTCTGGGTTGTCAACCTCCTCTAGCAGCTTTGGAGACTGAGAAATTTCACTCCTGTGATGTCATCGGTATTTAAGGCTTGGCACCTCCTCCTCACACCAGTTTATCAATCTCCAAAGCAGCTAGAAGGGTGGTGAGCCCAGGGGTTTCAGGGCTCACTAGAGAAACGATTAAGTAGAGTGATAGGAATTTAAAAAAAAAGAAAAAGAAAAAAGAGAGAACAAAAAAGGAAAGCTAGTTTGGGATTTCTCTGCCTGCAGGGGTGGGGGATAAGCTGCTTTCCGTTGCCCTGAGGTCTTCTGCTCTCCTCCTTTCTTTCCTTTAGGGGGCAGTCAGAAGCCAGTGTTTTTTGTTTTTAGGGGGTTGGAGGAGAGAGGACTGGCACCCGGTTACCGTCCCGGTGAGAAGGGACAGGATCCGGAGGACTGCTGTGCTCAGCGTGTGCAGATGAATTGCCTGCCGGCGCTTAGAGCTAGTGTATGCAGTCGGAAGTGATTTCTCACTGTTTGAGCTCTGAATTGAGAGATCAGTTTTAAAAAATGATGCGGAGGTACTGATCAGAGCGGGAACAATTTATTTTATTTATTTATTTAACAGTATTTCTAAACCGCCTTATCTTAATAATCAAGGTGGTATCACAGCAAGCAATCAGGTAAAGTGTGTGTGTTGTACATGCAGTGAGGATGAAACTTGGTTGTGTGATGGCGGTGTTGGGTGCTTGATTTGTTTGAGCTATGTACAAGGTGGGCTATTTACAGTGGTGCTAAAAACACATTTTATATACATACAGTTGTTTAGGAGGATTGGAATGCTGTTATCCATTCTCTTAGGTTATGTGATGTGACCATAGTGCTCTATGAACAGCATGGTTTTCAGTTGTTTTCTGATGCAATGCCTTCAGTTAATCCGCAACAGGATCTTGAGGTAAGCAGCCTTTTTCGGCTGGAATCGGCGGCTTTACGGAGGCAGGCCAGAAGAATAGCATATCACCTGGACTGGAGAGTATACATCCAAGGGTGTTGAAAGAACTGAAATATGAAATTGAAGACCTGCTATTAGTAATCTCTGAATTATCATTAAAATCATCTGTAATACCTGAAGATTGTAGGATTGCCAATGTAACGCCAATTTTTAAAAAGGATTCCAGGGGTGATCCGGGAAACTACAGACCAGTGAGCTTGACGTCAGTACCGGGAAAATGGTAGAAACCATCATAAAGAAGAAAATTACTCAACATGTAGATAGTCATGGCTTAATGGGAGACAGCCAACATGGCTTTAGACAAGGAAGATGTTGTCTTACTAATCTGCTATGTTTTTTTGAAGGTGTGAATAAACAAAGGTGAGTCAGTTGATATATTGTATTTGGACTTTCAGAAAGCCTTTGACAAAGTCCCTCATTAGAGACTTTTGGCAAAACTAAAAAGTTATGGGTTAGGAGGCAGTGTACTATTATGGATAGGGGACATGCAATGAAGCTATAGAGTAACCTATTTAAAACTAATAAGAGAAAATATTTTTTCACTCAACATGTAATCAAACTCTGGAATTTGTTATCGGAGGATGTAGTAAAAGCTGTTAGTGTAGCTGGGTTTAAAAAAGGTTTCGACAAGTTCCAGGAGGATATCACTGCTTGACCCAATACTAGCATTGAGGAACCTGTCTTTTGGGGAGACTGCTAGGTTCTTATGACCTAGGTTGGGCACTGTTGGAAACAGGATACTGGGCTTGATGGACCTTGGTCTGACCCAGTATGGCATATCTTATGTTCTTAGCAATATAATGCATCCTTTGGGGAATTGCAAAGTTAGTTTAGGTTGCTTTGAGGTTGGTAAGGATCCATACTTAGCAGTTTAAGGAATGTTTTTAGAGAAGACCAATGCAAGAATAACTGAGGCAGTGATACTGCCAAGTAATGTGTGATGCAAGGTATGTGATGGTAAACATGTTAATATTTACTTGATCTTATAATACATAAGAGTGCATTGAGATTACTTTGCAGTGTTCTCGGCATGACCCTGGCATGTGGTCTAATTTGCATCAGCATTTATGTATCATCACTACTTATGTCTAGTTTGCATCAACAAAATACTGTCAGTGAGAACAGCAGCTTAGGAGACGCATGTTTTAACCGAGGAAGTGTGGCATCCACAGGTATATCGCAGAGATGGGCACAGTCGGAAATGTGCAACATTTCAGAATACAGTGATTGCGGGGACGTCCAAAACAATTTCAATATTTATCTATGTCCTGTAATATTAGTAGGGAACTTGTTTCTTTGCTTCTCTTTATGGTCCATGCCTGCACCCGTGGGTGGGCCTCGTGCTGGATACATGCCGGGTCGGCTGAACAGCATGTTATAAGTGCTGTGGTGGATAGATCTATGAGGTGATTCCAAAACCATAGGCGCATCTATTCCCACAGCTGTGGAATTCACTTCGGATTGTGCCTGTGTTCGATTTAAACATTTCCGCTGGAGCTAGCCAGCCCACATAGAATATGAAATTCATGAATCTGCATAACGTATATTCATTATGAAACACTCGACTACTCCTCAAGCTTTCTTAGATCACATTTTTTGCATTTCTTTCTGTCTACTCCTTCTGACCATTCTATCCCCAAGCTATAGACCTTAATGCCTTACTGATCAACTCTCTTTTAGCAACAAGATTCCTCCTCCAGCACCACATTGCTAGAAACAAAGGATAAAGACAAAAAAACCCAAAACACAACATCATATAGCTATAATATATATACGTATTTGTGTGTGTGTGTGTGTGTGTATATATATATATATATATATATATATATATATACACACATACGTATTGTGACAATGTGAGCTGTAGTGAGCAAATGGAAATAGAGGAAAATAGGGACTACACCTTTAAGATAGGAGAAAGGCAAGGTTCCCAGAGAGCTCAAACTACAAACAAACTAGAGAAGCATGCTTTAGCTGAGGCAGAGCCCTGCCCAAGCCCTAACGTAGGGTCAGGCTTGAGGTCTGATAACAAACACGTGTGCAGAGAGCAGGGTGTGGTGACTGGAAAGCACCTTTTTAAACCTGCGTCACTGAAGTCAAAGGAAGCTGGAGGATCTGAGAGATCTGGAGGAGCAAAAGAATCTGGAGGATCCGGAGGAGCTGAAAGAGCTGGTTCAGAGAGAGCTGAGAGGTCAGAGTGGACAGAAGGCTCAGGGAGAGCAGGAAGCTCGTGGCCAGGATCCTGTTCAGAGGGAGCACTGAAGCCAGAGGGTTCAAAGGAGAAACCTGGTTTAAGAAAGCCCAGAGAAGGGAGACATGGAAGGTTTTACTCCATGGGGAAATTTGGTTCCAGTAACAAAGAAAGCAACCCTTTTGTAAAAGGTGTGTCTGCTTCAGAGTCCAGCAGAAGCTTAGCTGAGGACGTTGCTAATGAACTGAGAAAGAGTGCAGAGCAGAGTGCTCCAGGAACCCGAGCTGCCAGAAGGTGGGTGAAAGCTATTACAAATGCTGATAACCAGAACCCAGCCAAGGGCAGTGAGACAGACCTGAAGCTAATTGAAAAGCTAAGGCAACTGTTGCAGGATAGAGGAGCTTATTCTCAAAGCACATCTAACCTTTCTCCAGGACAGCAGTTTGTAAGGGAATTCCAGAAGCTTCTTCCAAACAGTAAGCTTGAATCTGCTATTGAAAGTCCAGAGAGGGATAGACAACTTGCAATACAGGAAGATATGCAAGTAGATTTGTGTGTGCCAGAAACTGAGTGTGATGTAACACCAATGGATTGTTCTTATTGTAAGAAGGGAAGCTTTCACATGTGCTAGAAGAAAGACTGTGAAGGGAAGTCTTTGTATAACCTATTTCTCTTAGCTAGAAGAGAAATAAAAGCTTCCATTTGAAGTAAAGAACATTCTTGGAATCCTGAGTGTTAAATGTACAGTTTTGGATAAAGAGAAAATAACTGTACCTGATTTAAAATGAGGAAAGTAGCTGTGATTTGTTACTGCTGAAGAAGGGCTGTGAACAGCTACTGTGTGTAAAGATGGGTTTTACCAAGTTCTGATGTTCCAGACACTTTATGTTCCTGTTGAGTTTTTCTTTTGGAAAATAATCCTTTACTGCCTTGTGTTTTGAATTTTGATGCGAAAGGGGAACCCAAAACAAAAATAAATTTTCTGTTTTCCCTTAAACAAACCGAGTGGTTGCAACTACTTTGTCTGCAAGTAACTGTGAGAAACTACAACTCCCAGAATTCCCTGGTGAGAGAAAAAATCTAGTGTGACTCTTTACTTAAGGGCAAATGAGGCCACCCTTCTGCCTATTGGCCTGGCCAGCAGGAGGAGCGTGACAGTATATATATGTGTGTGTATATATAAAGAAAACATAAAATAAATTAAATAGGGGAAGGATGAACAGAAGATGAGTAGCTGTGCCACACCTGCTCACTGATGCAGGTCACAGGGAAGGACTCTGTTTCAGGACCACCCAACTATGAAGTAGAGCCTCATCAATTCAGTCAGATCAGGACATTATCCTTCTGCCTTTACCTTTCAGAATATCAATCCTCTCTACGCGCACACACAGCTGCAATCAGCTTTAAAAAAAAAATATTATTAGTAAATCAAATGGACAATAGGAATCAGATATAAGCTGTCCACCCCATAAGTCACTTCAGGAATCGCTCTTCCCATCCTCTTTTGCCACACTGTCAATTTCCCCACATTCAATGGGCAGAGTACCCAACTCTTCCCTTCTCAGGCCTACACTCACTGCCCTCCTTGTGGAACAGCAGTTGAGCCAGAGAGTGCTCCACAACTGCAACTAGCTTCAATCTACCTCGACTCAACTTCCTGAGTGCAAGGGTGAACTCTCAGTAATCCACTGGATGTATGAACATGAAAACTCCTCCATGCCCATGAAGTGATTTATAAGAATCAGTATATGCCAAGACAGTACATCCCTAGAGCTGAAGGAACTCTAGGTCTCATAGAGATTAATTAAAAATACAGAGCTACTATCATATTTATTTATTTAACAGGTTTTATATACCGCTTTATCATTTCAATCAAAGCGGTTTACATTGAAACTTAAACTTGGTAATATACATTAAACAGGGACATTAATAACTTGGATTTTTCTGAGGCAATGGAGGGTTAAGTGACTTGCCCAAGGCCACAAGGAGTGCTAGTGGGAATCAAACCCTGGTCTCTGGGTTCCCAGGCCAGTGCTCTTAACCATTAGGCTACTCCTCCGCATAGGCCTCCAGGGCTACTTAACTGCATCCTCGGATCCAAATATGCAAAAACGTTCTGAAAAATGAGAGTAAATGGCCAGAATCTGTCTCTATCATCAAACTTGGACAAGCATGCCGACAATAAGAAGGAATGAGTGAAGATCCACAAGCATACACAAGGAAAGCAGTAACAAAAGAAATAACTCTTCAAGGAATTAGATCAACAAACAAGGAAAAATAAATGGCAGATACACAAATACAGTGGGAAATACAGTGTTACTCCAGGAACCCTTTGTCAATCAAGAATGGATACATGAATGGTTAAGAATGGGTGAACTGAAACCAAAGGATGAGAAGTTGATAGTTGCAGCCCAGGACAGCGGCTTATGGAAGAGATGGTTTACAGCGAGCATTGAAAAAACTGGCAACATAGACATATATCGATTCCATGAGAAAGACCTGGAAATAGTGACTGACCCCATAACTGGCTGTGAAGTTCTGATGGCAGAAAGGTTCTATACAGAAAGACATAATAAAGTAGTGTGCCTCATCCATTGGAAACTCTGTAAACACTACGACATCACCGGGCCCAAAAAGCACTGGGATCATGAACCTAAGACAATTACAGAGAATGCAGAGGTCATGATCACCTGAGATACTCCCATTCTGACTGATAAAAATTTGGTTGCGAGGAAGTCAGATATAGTGGTTAAGGAGAAAAACACCCAAACAGCATTGATAATAGAGGTGTCATTTCTAACCGACTACTCTGTGAATCACGTGGAGAGGCAGAAGATACTGAAATATCAGGAAATGCAGTCAGAAACCAAGAAAATATGGCAGAAAGATACAGAAATATTTCCTATTGTGTTGGGTGCCAAAGACTTGATAAACAAGAATTTCCAAGCACATCTTGACAAGTTACCCATACATGTTACATCTTACAAATTCCAGCAGGAGGCTCTCTTTGGCATGATGCAAGTACCATACCGAGCCTTAGCAGTAAATTTGAAAGACTGGGATCATGCTCCTCATGCTCTGGCTTAGAAGTGAGGTTCATGGACTGTCATGGTATGCGCAAACCTAACCCATTTGGAGAAACTGCCCCAATCCAAATACTTGACCCTTGCACCCTCAGCTTGGGACTCACCTATCTGTGTGGCTGATTATATCCTGCTTGTTCATGGAGAAAGAGAGGTTGCTTACCGCACAATCACTTCCACCTCCCCATCTCGGGTGCAGCACTATCTTCACCTTTGCCTCACTTTAGCTCTATAATTGACTGGAGAGTGGGAGGGGCTGCTCTCACACAGGAGAGGTTACTCGCACATGCTTAGAAGGGTGTCCAAAGTCTTCTGAGTTCTGGGAGAGCAACATTTATACTGCTGTCCATGGAGAACCTCTCTTTCTACATTCTCTTAAATGTGCTACATTGTTGCTTCATTGGGTGTCTTGAAGGACTACCAAAAGGAACTGCTACTACTAGAAAGAAATCTGCACTTGTAAGTATTTACCTTCTGGGAAATTCTCTAAATTTTGGGTAAAAGGAATTTTTTGGGGGTTTAAGCTGATAAATCTGTGTATCAGAGAATCTAGTGTATTTGTTAAGTCAGTCAGAGCTTAGTACCGCCAGAGAGCTTTTATTTAAATTTAAACTTAGCCAGGGCTTACTACCACCAGAGAGCTTTTAATTTAAATCAAATCAGAGTTGAGCCTAGCATAGAAGGAATAATAGGGTAAATATTTGAGTAGAAAGAAAGAAATTGTTTCTAGAGACTTTTATAAAGAGGCCTTCAAGTTAGGAGCAAGAGACCTGTGAAATTGTTTTAAATAGGTATTAAAACCAAGTGATTGATAGATCAAAGGGCAATTTGAAAGGCTCCCTCTAACAAGCCAAGGGTAGTGTGAATCACTCAGGAAATTTTTAAGAGATTACCTTAGAAGCACAGGTCAGGCGCTGTGTAGCAAGCCCACCTACCCCAGGCATAATCTTAGCTTTATATGCTGTTAAACGTAATAAAGGGGACGAGGTAGTCAAATTCACTTTCAGGTTCAGCTAGTTATCCTCACCAGGAATACATTAATTAAGGTTATGAAATTAATTAATCTTGAGGTGAACAAAGTCTCTTAAACTTATTGGTCCCGATATTTTTCTGGGCAGGCTATGTGCCACGTTGGCACATAGCTCTGCCTGCTGACTATTAAATCTGGATATTCAATGCTGGGGTCACATGCGGCCCCCAGCATTGAATATCCGGGTGTTGCTGCACAACCCAGAAGCTGCCGAAGCTAACTTCAGTCTCTCTCCCTCACCAAGGGTGTTTATCAAGTGCGTTGCAATGCTAATGTCCCAGGTTATGATCACCTGGGATATTCCCATTTCGACGGATAATAAACTGAATGCCAGGAAACCTGACATAGTGGTAAAAGAGAATACCAGAATTGCACTGATAATCGAAGCTTCGGTACCGAGTGATTATTCTGTGAATTGAATGGAGAGGCAGAAGATCCTGAAGTACCAAGAAATGCAGTCAGAGACCAAGAAAATGTGGCAGAAAGATATGGAAATATTTTCCATTGTACTGGGAGCCACAGGTTTGATAAGGAAGAACTTCCAAGCACATCTTGACAAATTCCCCATGCACATTACATCTTAACGAACTCCAGCAGGAGGCTCTCTTTGGCACGATGCAAGTATTACGCCGAGCATTAGCAATAAATTTGAGAGAAGATCATACTCCACATATCCTGGCTTAGAAGTGAGATTCACGACTGCCATAGTATGCGCAAAACTAACCCATTTGCAGAAGCTTCCCCGAATAACACCAAACCCTACCTATCAAAAGGCAACACTGCAAATATCTTATGTTCTTATCTTATTTAACCAATACATCTCAAAGTATATCAATACATCTTCTACTGGGGAAAGAGAACAAGTGGCACTGTCACATAGAAACTACATAAACAGAATACCTCAGCTCGGTTACACATGCAGACCATAGACCATCACCAAACACAGAACCAAAGGATCACAATTTAGAAATATGAAGACAATAATTAAATTGGGAACCCCAAAAGCCAAACTTGGAATGTACAACAACAATGGAGAAATAAAGCTATAAATTAATTTCCTCTTGTACTAAACAAAACGTAAAATGTTAGCAATGCATATTTACCAGAGCTGACATACTCCAGTTAATAAATTCAAAATAAAATAGTTTTTTTCTACCTTTTGTTGTTTTGAGTATTTTATTTTTCAGTTGCAATTGCCCCAGTAGCTCTCTTCTGCTTTCTTCGTGTCTTCTGCTAACTCTCTATTGTCTGCTGTCCATTTGTCCTTTTTTCTCTCTTCTAGTTTTTTTGCACTCTCTGCATCTGCCTCTAACATACTGATCTTTCCCCTTTTGTTCTTTCCTCCATTTCTTTCCTTATTCCTTTTTCATCCACTCAAATTTTACCCTCGATCCTCAATCCGCACTTACTCTCCCACTACTCAGCCAATCATACATTTTTCTTCCCTCTCACACAAAATATCTGTTTCCATCTCTATCCTCACTCCCCCAACTTCTTTTCTTCTTTAGCTAGTCCCAGCCTCACCCCCTTTTGGTCCCTTCTAGTTCCAGTCCCTCCTAGCATCCACTTCTTCCAGTCCCATTCATCCACCCCCCCCCACATCAGTCCATTTCTTATCCTAGCCCCCCAGTATCAGTCCTCCAATCCCACACAGCATCCGCTCCCTTCTAGTCCCAGCCTCCCATCCTCCAACATCAGCCCATTACCAGTCCTCACCCCACCAGTATCAGTCCTTCTCCAGTCTCTTCCAGCATCAGTTTCCTTCCAGTCCCAATCTCCCATCCCCAGAATATTTCCAGTCCTAACCCCCAGTATCAGTCCTCCTCCAGTCCCTCCCAGCATCAGTTCCCTTCCAATCCCCCAGCATCAGCCCATTTCCAGTCCTAAATGCCAGTATCAGTTCCTTTCTAGTCCCAATCCCCAGCCCAAGCCCATTTCCAGTTCTAACTGACGTGTCTCCATTTAACCTCTTAGCATTCAGCACACCATGCAGGGATCCTTTTTATCACAGCCACGGGAGAAAAGACAAATGCTTCAGGGGGCCCCACCCCTGACCAGCTGTAGAGGGAGCCAGGGAGGTCAGCCGGGGCTTCAAGGCCTCCCTGGCTCCCTCTACAGCTGGTCAGGAGTGGGGCCCCCTGAGGTGCGGGGCCATGTGCAGGCAACATTCCTGCACAATAGATGGACCGGCTCTGACTAGAGGAGATCAAACATAAGTTTTCCTTAGAAACTCAAATGATAAGACTTCATCTTTCATACTTTGGACACATCATGCAAAGAGAAAGGTCATTAGAGAAAGAAATCATGCTAGACAAGGTTGAAGGTCAACGCAAAAGAGGAAGACTAGTAATGCGATGATTAGCAGCAGCTATGGATGCCACTCTATGAACAATTAGCGCCTGATTGAAGACCAAACACAGTTAGGACAACTAGCCATAGGATCGCCGTGAGTCAACATTGACTCAATGGCACTTAACAACAACAGCAAACATAAACACAAAAATATAGTTACATTCATTTTTGGATTGACAATAACAGCCCTCTCAATGAATATATGTTTAAGTCTGGAATTTTTTTGCCTATGTCTTAGTCATATTATATGAATAAGTAGGTTTGGGCTGAAAGTATTCTTAGTACAACTAACCATGTTACTGGCTAAACAATTAGAGCTCCCTCCTTGGAAATTCACATTTTCTATCTGCTATAAAGAAGGTTTGATAAGGCGAAAATTACTGCAATAATTAGGAAGAAGGATCACAAGCATCTGGCAATATAGTAACCCAGGACAAACAAGTACCATATTGGTCAACAGTAGGAAAATAACCCTTTATGCTGTAATTCTGCGTAAAGCTAATATTGTTGGTTTTGTTTCAGATGATACCGTGTATCTTTTTGTGGTGAATCATCCACAGTTCACGAGCACGATAGAGTTGTTTAAATTTGTGGAGGAAGAAAATGCTCTTGAGCACCTGAAAACTATCCGCCATGATCTGCTGCCAAGGTACTGTGCACAGACTAAACCCTTTCATAGTATGGCTTGTGGCACTGAAGGCTCCCTTAGGGAGCAAGATAGAAAGGGGTGGATAAGGAATTCCCCTTCATGGCGAGATCTTCCCTCTGCCCAGGGCAAAAAGGGGATGGGGCCCTTATTTACAGTCAGGGGAGTCTCCAGGTTGAGGGGAAGGAAGTACCAGGAACCCGCTGTAGGCAGTGCCGGCACACTCAGTCCATACATCCTCCCCCCTACCTGTTTAGCACCTTTCACACACCTAAACTCACAGAGCTGCACACGATTAGAAAAGTTGTAGTTATCAGTTTTAGACTACAATGTTTGTAGTAGTCAGCTACCTGCTATGTAACATATAACTATGTAAATAGTTTGATCTCTGTTCCATGTAATATGTTATGTTAACTGCAGACTGCCCCTGATCTCTGGAAGGGGCGGTATAGAAGAACCTAATAAATAAATAAAATAAATAAGGGCTTCTACTGTCACAGGCAGGAGCTCCGGCTGTGCTGCCTCTCTCCTCATACCACTCCTCTTCAGGCCAAGCCTAGCTGCACCACACCTATGCCTCCGATAATGTCTTCTCACCTCGGGGGGTGGGGGGGGGGGGCCAGGTGGCAGCACAGGCACAACCCTTCCCCTGATTTATTTATTAGCATTTTTTATATACCACCTTTCGATGTTATCAAGGTGGTTTACATTGAACACAACAATTTTACATGGAACAGCTAACATTATAACTGTATACATCACAAAGCTGAACTGAGTAACATTTCAACAACAACTATTTACATCTGTAGTATAGGCAACTCAGTTTAGGGTAGCATACGATAATATGGGAGGGGTGATTGGCAGAGGTTTGTGTGTTAAGACTGTGTGTCTAGTGGCATGTCGAAGTATTCTGTGAACAGGTGAGTTTTAATTTTTTTCAGAAGTCACAGGTGTCTGTAGTTGATCTTAATTGACGTGGGAGTGAGTTCCAGAGGGACAAGCTAAAGTATTTGAACATTCTTTGGAGTGTTGTTTGGGAGGTAATGGTCTTGATAGATGTCGTCAAAAGGGTGTTTTGATGTTGCTTCCTCCTTGATCGAGTCTCTGGCACAATCTGGATTAGCTGTTTTAAGCAATCAGCAGACTGGTTGTGCAAGGTTTTGAATGTCATCATTATTGATTTATATTTTATTCAGGATCATATGGGTGGCCAATGACGGGATTTTAAGACTGGAGTAATGTGCTCTTGCTTTTTTGATCCGGTGATTAGTCGGGCTGCAGTATTTTGTGCTATTTGCAAGGTTTGAGTTGTGCATTTGGGTAGTCCTTGAAGTAACAGGTTGCAATAATCTAGATGTGGAGTGATTATTGCATGACATATGGTGTGGACAGGGCCGGCCCATCCATTGAGCAAGAATGTTTTTTGCACAGGGTCCCGCGTTTCGGGGGGCCCCGCGCAAAGAACATTCTGCTTTTTTTTCAAAATTAAATAATAAAAAAAAAAAGCTGGCTGCTACTGCTGCCGCCGCGGCAGCGGCAGAATGGAGTGTCCCGCGGGGCCCCCTCTGCCCGGCTGAGTCCCTCCCTCTGCGACGGCTGAGCCCCTATGTGCCGGCTTTCAGATTCGCGAAGGGAAAGTGTCTCCCTCGCGTCTCTGTTAAGCCTGCAGGGGCAGATGGGAAATTTCCCATCAGCCCCTGCGGGATTAACAGCGACGCGAGGGAGACACTCTCCCTTCGCGAATCTGAAAGCCGGCACAGAGGGGCTCAGCCGTCGCAGAGGAGGGACTCAGCCGGGCAGAAGGGGCCCCGCGGGACACTTCATTCTGCTGCTGCCATGGCGGCAGCAGCGGTAGCAGCCAGCTTTTTTTTTTTTTTTTTAGTTTTCCTTGAGTCGATTGGGGGGGGGGGGTTAGAACTGGTAATGGGCTATGGAGGGGGTTAGGACTTGACTTGAGGTGGGCTGTGGGTTGATGGGGAGGGGTAGGATTGGTAATGGCTAGGACTGGAAATGGGCTGGGGGGTTAAGACTGGAGGTGGGCTGATGGGGTTAGGACTGGTAATGGGCTGTGGGCTGTTGGGGGGGTTAGGACTGGTAATGGGCTATGGGGGGCTAGGACAGGAAATGGGCTGATGAGGAGGGGTTGGACTTGAGGTGGGCTGTTGGGAGGTTAGGACTGGTAATGGGCTATGGGGGGCTAGGACTGGAAATGGGCTGATGGGGGGTTAACACTGGAGGTGGGCTGATGGGGTTAGGACTGGTAATGGGCTGTGGGCTGATGGGGGGTTAGGACTGGTAATGGGCTATGGGGGGGTTAGGACTGATAATGGGCTATGGGGGGGCTAGGACAGGAATGGGCTGATGGGGAGGGGTTAGGACTTGAGGTGGGCTGATGGAGTTAGGACTGGTAATGGGCTGTGGGCTGTGGGCTGTTTGAGGGGGGTATATTTATTTATTTATTTATTTAACAATTCTTCTATACCGCGCTATTAAAATCAGCGCGGTGTACATCGAACAAAGATACTACAATGTATACAAACAACATCGAGTTTTACAGAGAACAGGGAATTGAACATGGAAGAAAAACCGGGGAAACTATATACATATTATACTCAAACTATGTACAGTACTCTAATATAAAATGGTAGTGGGGGCTACCTATTGTCTGAGGTCTTGACGTGCAGGGGTGACTGGTGTCTGGCGGAACTTTGCTGGTTGGTGGTTGTGCTATTATCGCTTGAAGTTCCTGGGTAACATTTTGTGAACAGGTGGAATTTTAAGGCTTTTCTGAACATGATGAGGCTTTTTATTCCACGGATGTCATGGGGGAGTGCATTCCAGTTTAAAGGGGCGAATAAGGAGAAGGCTCTGTTGGAGGTAGCCTTTGTGCATGTGGTCATTAGCTTGGGCACTGCTAATGTGTTCAGTGCAGTGGACCTTCTGCTTCTATTTTCCAGGGTGCCATGGACTAGTTTGCTGATTGGCGTTGGGGGGCAGTTATTTAGGGCTTTGAAGGTGAGGACCAATGATTTGTATTGGAGTCTGGCATGTAGAGGTAGCCAGTGCAGATCCTTCATGATGGGTGTTATGTGATCGGATCTTGACGATCCGGAGAGAACTCTTGCGGCTGTATTCAAGGCTAAGCGGAGTGGGTTTAAGGTTGATTGTGGGAGGCCATGGAGGATGATGTTCGCGAAATCGACATGTGGAAGGACTAGTGCCTGGAAGGTTGTTCGGTAGTCTGTGAAGTCCAGCAGGTGTCGGAGGTGGCGTAGCATTCTGATCTTATGGTATATTGCCTTTGTAGTGTTTTTTATATGCGCTGTCATGTTCAAGTGCTGGTCCAGGGTGATACCGAGGTAGCGGATTGTGGATTTAGACTTCAGCTCTACGTCGTTGACGCGTAGTGATGAGGGAGGTGTGAATTTGTGGTTCCTTGTGACAAATAGGACATCTGTCTTGCCGTGATTGATGCGTAAGTTTTGTGATAGTAGCCAATGGGCTACTGCTTCGAAGCAGTTAATTATTGGGGAGAGCACTGGTTGGTCTATCAAAAACGGCATGTAGAGGAGGATGTCATCAGCGTAGGCAAGGCATTTTACATTGAAGGATCGGATTAAGTCACATATCGGCTGCATATAGATGTTGAACATCAGTGATGATAAGGACGATCCTTGGGGAACTCCTTGTGTTTGCAGAAATGGTTTGGAGGATGAGTGGCCAGTCCTGACTTGTTGCCACCTATTGGATAGGTAGGATTCGCACCATTTTAGAGCTGTATTTTGGATCCCCTTTTCCTTCAAGCGTTGTAGAAGTATGTCATGACTTACCGAATCAAAGGCAGCAGAGATGTCTAGGAAAATAAGGACAAAGCCTTGTTGGATGCTGTTGGTTCCTGTGATCAGATCGTTGAGCAGGGTTGTGAGGACTGTGTCTACCCCATGTGCTTCTCTGAATCCGTGTTGGGCTGGATCTAATGGTGCTTCGGTGTCGATATGTTGCTGGATTTGTTGTTGAGCGGCTTTTTCGATGATCTTGGCTAGCTGGGGGATGCTCGATATTGGCCTGAAGGATTCTACTTTAGATGGGTCTAGTTTGCTGTTTTTTAGTAAGGGCTTGATGGAGGTGTTTTTAAGGCTCTGCGGGAATGATCCTGTGGTAAAGGATTGGTTCAGTATTTTGGCCAGGATGTTGCTTATGTCATGGCGGAGCTCTTTGAACCAGTTGGCTGGGCAGGGGTCATTGGGTGCTGTGCTGGGGTTAACAGAGGCAATGATGTCAACAACCTCTTTATTGGATACTGTGGTGAAGTTGCATAGTGGGGTTGCTTGAAATGTTTTGTATGGTGTGGAGGGATTGTTAGTGTCTATGTTTCTATTGGTCTTGACCATCTTCGATTGTAAATAGTCTGCATAGTCCTGTGGTTGAGGCATTGGGAGGTGGACTGAGACCGGCTCTCCTGTTATGGACTTTACTATATTGAATAAGGTATGTGGTTTGTTGATGGAGCGTTTTAATATATCAGTGTGATAGAGTTTCCTTTTCTGCATTATCTTCGCACGGTGGATCAGCAGGTATGAGTTGTATGCAGTGTGTGCTTCAGTGGAGTGGGTTCGGCGCCACTGTCTCTCGAGTTTGCGTAGATGGTGTAGAGATGTTCGTAGGTCCATGGAGAACCAGGGTGCATGTTCTCGTCGTTTTGTGGTCTTTTTGGCGTAAGATGGACAAGACGCAGCTCTAAGGTTTTCGTCCCATTTAGATATGAGGTCATCCAAGCTGAGGGAAGTATTGGTCATGAGAGGTTGGAGGTTCTCTAGGACTTCGCTCTTGTTGAGTGGGCGGAAGCGGACTGCTGGCGTTTTGGCATTATTTGTATTTGATGTTGTTTGATTGTTACTGGGAGTGCTTATGGGTATGTGGAATCTAAGGAGATGGTGGTCGGACCAAGGCACTGGTGACACGGATAGTGCGAGGTCTTGGGATGATGAGGCGTTAGGAAGAGGTGCGAATATGAGATCCAGTTTGCCTCCCTTAGTGTGGGTGGCAGAGTCAACACATTGTTTGTAACCTAGATCCTCTAGGGCCTCAAGGAATGCTACTGAGTGGCTATCTTGGAGAGATGGGAGGTTAAAGTCGCCGACTAACCAATTTGGAGAATGTGGGGTGGAGGTGGTGGAGGTGGTGCATGCTAGCTCAATTATTGTTGATAGGTCGTCTGGTGATGGAGTGGGTGCCCGGTATATGAGGTTGATTGCGCATAGTTCACTTGATATGGTGAGAACGTCAAGGTGAGTTGAGCTGGAGGTGTTCCGCAACTTGAATTGAAGGTCGGCTTTAGCAAGGATGAGTGTCCCGCCTCCTTTCTGAGTAGCCCTGTGGCATGTAAATATGGAGAATCCTGGGGGTAGCATTTGATTCAAGAGGATGTTGTCGCAAGCGGACAACCATGTCTCGGTGATCATCAAGATGTCAAGATTGTGTAGTGGAATTAGGTCAATGGCTGCGGGCCATTTGGAGCGTACTGATCTGGCGTTTATCAAGGCACATTTTAGTAGGCGTTGCTGACGTTCTTTCTTGGTTTGTGTCTTTTTGAAGAGTTGGAGGGGTATGTTGATTAGGTGGGAGTGCGGTGAGTGGTTGGTTCTTGTTGAGGTATTGTGTGGAAGTTCAGGCCGTCTCCTTCCATGGAGTAGGATGGGAATGGAGTTGGAGCCCTGGTTGAACGCGTTTGAGAGGTTGGGGAGCCCAAGGATGAGGAGGGAGATGAATGCTATCAGGGGCTTGTACATTCTGGATTGGCAGCAGTATATGGTAGTAGTGAAGGGTGGTAATTAATGAGGGTGAAATTACTGGCAACAGTAGAGGAAACACAGTGAAAAGGGGAGAGTTACTGGCAACAGTAGTACGCTGATACAGTTGATTGGGGATAAATTACCTAGCAACAATGAAAAAAACAACTTTAGCACGGTGAAATTACTGGCAACAGTAGAGGAGGCACAGTGAAAAGGGGAGAGCTACTGGCAACAGTAGTACGTTGATACAGTTGATTGGGGATAACTTACCTAGCAACAATGAAAATAAAAACAACTTTAGCACGGTGAAATTACTGGCAACAGTAGAGGAGGCACAGTGAAAAGGGGAGAGTTACTGGCAACAGTAGTACGCTGATACAGTTGATTGGGGATGGATTACTTAGTAACTATGAAAAACAACTTTAGCACGGTGGGTGAGAGTTCTTATGATAGCTTTGGTGATACTTGCAGTTCAGAGTATAGTTCCGATTAGGATGAAATACTTGCTGTTTCGGAAGTTCTGAGATCTATCAGAGTGTCATCACCGAGGGGCCACGCCACAGGGCCTGTGGTTGGGTTCTCAGAGAGGTGGAGATATCCTTTCTTAGGGAGAGCTTGCAGCACGAGGATGGTTGTTCGCTGGTTATTCGTTTTTCGCCTATCGTGCCCCGCCTAAGGGCCACGCCAAAGGGCCCTCTTGCGAGGCCCTCAGGCGCGGGCGCGCCTGCCGGCGGCGCTTTTTAAATCGCGTGCTGAAACCTCCCACAACCCCGATTGGGTTGGAGTGCAGGGGCAGGAAAGCGCTGATTGCCCTGTGCTCAACCCCGATTGGGGAGCCTTTGCAGATGGTTGCTGGACTCGGAGAGGGCTGCTTCCTGCCGGCGGCGCTTTTTAAATCGCGCGCTGAAACCTCCCACAACCCCGATTGGGTTGGAGTGCAGGGGCAGGAAAGCGCTGATTGCCCTGTGCTCAACCCCGATTGGGGAGCCTTTGCAGATGGTTGCTGGACTCGGAGAGGGCTGCTTCCTGCCGGCGGCGCTTTTAAATCGCGCGCTGAAACCTCCCACAACCCCGATTGGGTTGGAGTGCAGGGGCAGGAAAGCGCTGATTGCCCTGTGCTCAACCCCGATTGGGGAGCCTTTGCAGATGGTTGCTGGACTCGGAGAGGGCTGCTTCCTGCCGGCGGCGCTTTTTAAATCGCGCGCTGAAACCTCCCACAACCCCGATTGGGTTGGAGTGCAGGGGCAGGAAAGCGCTGATTGCCCTGTGCTCAACCCCGATTGGGGAGCCTTTGCAGATGGTTGCTGGACTCGGGGTAGAACTGGTAATGGGCTATGGGGGGGTTAAGACTGGTAATGGGCTGTGGGCTGATGGGGGCTGTCTGGTAATGGGCTATGGGGGGTTAGGACTGATAATGGGCTATGGGGGGGCTAGGACAGGAAATGGGCTGATGGGGATGGGTTAGGACTTGAGGTGGGCTGATGGGGTTAGGACTGGTAATGGGCTGTGGGCTGATGGGGGGGGGGTTAGGACTGGCAATGGGCTATGGGGGGCTGACTGGAAATGGGCTGATGGGGTTAGGACTGGAAGTGGGCTGATGGGGGGTTAGGACTGGTAATGGGTTATAGGGGGACTTAAACTGAAAATGGGGTGATGGGGGGTAGGACTGGAAGTGGGTTGATAGGGGGGCTAGGACTGGTATTGGGTTGGAGGGTTACTAGGACTGGAAATGGGCTGATGGGGGGCTAGGACTAGAAATGGGCTAATGCAGGGACTAGAAGGGAATGGATGCTGGGTGAGGCTAGAACTAGAAGGGAGCTGATGTTGGGGGAGGATTAGAATGGGATGGGGCTGGGAGAGTAAAATAGAGAGGGGAAAAATATTTTGTGTGGGAGGGATGAAAAATCTACAATTGGCCGGGTATTGGGAGAGTAAGTGGGGATTGAGGATGGAGGGTTAAAATTTGAGTGGATGAAATAGGAATGAGGAAAGAGCAAAAGGAGAAAGATTAGTATGTTAAAGCAGATGTAGAGAGAGAATGGAAAAAAACTAGAAGAGAGAAGAAAGGACAAATGGACAGCAGACGATGGAGAGTTAGCAGAAGACACGAAGAAACCAGAAGAAAGTGGCTGGAGCAGTTGCAGCTGAAAAAAAATGCACAAAAGGTAGAAAAATATCTCTTTATTTTGAATGTATTAATTGGAATATGTCAGCTCTGGTAAATGTGCATCATTAACGTCTGCGCTTTGTTTAGTACAAGAGCCAATTAATGTATAGTTTTATTTCTACAGTGTTGTACATTCCAAGTTTGGCTTTTGGGATTCCCAGTTTAATTATTGTCGTCCTGTTTCTAAATTGTGATTCCTTGTTTGTTGATGGTCTATGTTCTGTTCATGTGTAACTGAGCTGAGGTATTCTGTTTATATAATTCCTATTTGACATTGCCACTTGTTCTCTTTCCCCAGTAGGTCTTGTATTGTTATTCTCTGAAATGTATTGGTTTAATATTTGCATGTTTCCTTTTGATAGGTAGGGTATGGTGCTTTGAGAGTCCTGGTAGTGCTGTTAGGATACGGCTGGTTTGCTATGGGTTCTAAATGGGTAGTGTTTGTAGTAGTTCCTAATGTGTCTGGCGGTTGGCACTGGATTATAGTAATGTAGAAATCTTTTAGTCTTTCTTTATCCATACACTCATTAAGAGGCATGTTTACTAAAAGTTAGTATATGGTAACATTATGCAAATATTTATGCAAACGAGGCCCCTTATGCAAATGAGGCCCCGCACCGAGTCTTCGCACATGGCCCCGCACCCCCCTTGGGCTGTCCCTGGGTGTGGAAGTGGTTATGGTCAAGTAGAGGCTGTAGTTTTGTAGGGTCCTCATTTTATAGTAGGCTGTAGATGTAATCTTCTTGATCTGTAGTTGAAAGTTAAGCCTAGATATTTCACTTCCTTCTTCACGGGGATTGGGCGATTTACTATTAGTAGATTATCTGGTGAAGTATAGGTGGTACCTCTCGTAATTGTGAGAACTTCTGATTTGCTATAGTTGATTGTGAAATTGTGATGTTCCAGCCAGAATTGTAACTGATGTCATGCAAGAAGCCATGGTAATCAGGCTTTCAGGTGTCAAATGAAGCATAAATCATCAGGTCATCTGGGTAAAGGTGGTAGTGTATATTCTGTTCATGTATAATTTTACAGACCAGTTGTACAGTACATATATGTTGAATAGAAGGGCAGATAGTGCAGAGCCCTGTGGGATTCCTTGGTGCAATTCAAAGGGTTTGGAAGTTCTGTTCTTGATCTTGATTTGAGACTGTCTAATGGATAAGTAAGATCGGAACCATGACAATGGAGTGCCACAGATTCCTATTGAATTTCCATCAGTGTATGGAATGGTTTATCGAGTCAAAGGCAGATATTATGTCTATGAAGATGAGTATGTATCCTCGTTTGAGGTTTTCAATTCCTTTAAGTACTGTGTTGGTTAGGGAGGTGAAAAGTGTTTTTACCCCATGATATTGTTGGAACCCATGTTTTTGTGGATCCAGTGGAGCAGATGAGTCAATGTGATCTTGTAATTGCCTTTGTACTGTTTTTTTTCTATTATCTCTGCTAGAAGAGATTTGCTGGATATAGGTTGGTATGAGGATGGTGAGTTGGGGTCAGGTGCATTGCTTTTTAAGTAAGGTCTTATAGAAGAGGTTTTTAGCAGGGGTGGCATGAGTCCTTATATTATAGAGAGATTTACTATTCTGCAGAATATAGGTGCTAGTTCTTGTATGGTCATCTTTATCCAGGAGGTCGGGCAAGGGTCGAGTGGAGATGTGGTTGTGTTAAGTGATTTCAGAAGTTTGCTGCAGTGCTCTTCAGTGATTGAGTAGAAGGAGGGCCAGTTGTTTGGGTAGGCTGAGTTTGTCCTAGGTGCATGGGCTTGGGTTGTTGCATAGTTTGTGCAGGTGAGTTTTTGTTCTGGAGATGAGATGTGAATACCTCTGGTGTTCTTGCGTCAATGACCTGGTTCTGTGGAGACCTAGTGAGAGATTTTACTATCTCAAACAGCTATCTTGGGTAGTTTAAGGATTTCATGATGATATTTGTGTGGTATTGTTTCTTGTGATTTAGAATGATCTCATTATATTCCCTCTGTTTTACCATGTATTCCTGGAGATGTATTTGATTTTTAATTCTTCGCCAGCGTCTTTCTAGCACGTGTTCTTAGCTTGCCTTATGTCCGATGAGTACCAAGGTGCCTTGTTTGATTTTTGTGATGTCTTTTTCTGGGGTGCAAGAGCAATTGATGTGATGGTGTCATTCCAATTTGTTATTAATGATGTATTTATTTATTTTATTTATTTACATTCTCTTATATACCGTGCTATTCTGCATCAGTGCGGTTTACATTGAACAAACTGAAATTACATTGAACAGGGCATTATAACTTGGAGATAACTATTTTACAGGGAACATGGGCTATGGAGATATAGTCTGTAGGGTTGATGTTGAGCTTGGGTAGTGTGAATTCAAGTATAGTTTCTTTGTCAAAGTCTCTGAAGTGATTCTGGTTAACTGTGTATTGTTGTCTGGCTGATGGGAGTTGTACTGGGAGTTCAAATGAAATTATGTGGTAATCAGACAGGGTACTGGGGTGGTAGGGGATGTGAGTTATGCTGGAGTGGAGGTTGGAGGGTACAAATACCAGTTCAGGTATGTTTCCCCCAGTGTGTGTTTGAGCTTCTATGATTTGGGTGAGATCTATTGAGTTTAAAGCATCAAAGAATGCTGAAGCTTATGCTGAAGGAGCTGAATTCAAGTTGAAGACGTCTAGCATAATTAGAGATTTTCCTTTATTGGAGTAAGTGCATGATAGCTCTATTATAGTTGAAAGGTCGTCCAGATCAGAGTTCGGGAATCTATATATCAGACATAGTGTCATTTGTTTGTTCTCCAGTATTATGGTATTTAGTGTCGGGGTTGATAGGGTACTTATGGGCGTAAGGTTTAGTCACTTGTTTTATAAAATGTGTGTTCCTCCACCCTTGCATTAAAGTCTGAGACAGTTGTGAATGTCCATAGTTGAGGAGGTAAACTGATTTATTAGGACATTGTCTGTGTCAGTCAGCCATGATTCAGTGATATAAATAATCTCAACTTTCTGATTTTGTGCATAACTCAATATGATGTGGATTTTATTACAGATGAAGCGCGCATTTATTAATGAGCATTTGATTATTTGAGCGTGCTCTACAGTTGTTTGGCGCACTTGTGTGAATTCTTTGTGTATATTGGGATAAGGCGATGTGGTCTCCTCTGTGGGTGAGGGTGCAATGATAGTGTTGCTAGTTGGAGTCTCAGTATAGAACTGGAATCAAGCTGTTCCATATTTGTGTGAATCTGGATGATTTTATTAGGATTATTAGGAGGATAAGAAGTGAGCTAGTATTGATCCACTTCATGTTTCGTGCGGTTGTGTCAATAGTACTTTAACGTTTAGGGTTGTGGTGAGTTATTATCTCCTGTTATCGATAGTTATAATTGAATTTCTTATATTTGAAATTGCCATCCAGTGGCATATAAGTATTTCTATGGTTATTATGTTGAACATTATGTTGAACCTTTTAAGTAGAATGCAATAATTATGTGGATTTAAAAGTGGTGGTTATCTGCTGCTGCTTCAGTGCTCTCGCAGGCAATGCGTTTTGGCACCCATGCATATCCTCATGGCCTGCTGCTCCTGCTCCCCTCCAACGGGAACATAAGAACATAAGAAATGCCATACTGGGCCAGACCAAGGTCCATCAAGCCTGGTATCCTGTTTCCAACAGTGGTCAATCCAGGTCACAAGTACCTGGCAGTTTTCCAAGAAGACACACAGGTTCCACAATGCTTGTATTGGGGCAAACAATGGATTTCCCGGGTCCTCTTTAATAATGATTTATGGACCTTTGCTCCAATAACTTGTCCAAACCTTTTTAATATAAGAACATAAGATATGCCATACTGGGTCAGACCAAGGTCCATCAAGCCCAGCATCCTGTTTCCAACAGTGGCCAATCTAGGTCATACGTGCCTAGCAGTTTCCTCAAAAGACACAGGTTCCGCAATGCTTGTACTGGGTCAAGCATTGATATCCTGGGTCCCTTCTTAATAATGGTTTATGGACCTTTCCTCCAGGAACTTGTCCAAACATTTTTTAAACCCAGCTACACTAACAGCCTTTACTACATACTCCGGTAACAAATTCCAGAGTTTGATTACACGTTAAGTGAAAAAATATTTTCTTTTATTAGTCTTAAATAGTTTACCCTGTAGCTTCATTGCATGTCCCCTAGTCTTTTCATATTCTGATAACGTAAACAATCGATCTACGTTTACCTGTTCCACTCCATTCATTAATATATAGACTTCTATCATATCTCCCCCTCAGCCGTCTCTTTTCCAGGTTAAAGAGCCCTAACCTTTTTAGCCTTTCTTCATAGGAGTATCCTTCCATCCCCTTTACCATTTTGGTGGCTCTTCTGTGAAACTTTTCTAATAACGCTATATCCTTTTTAAGATACGGCGACCAGAATTGCACACAATATTCAAGGTGCGGTCTCACCATGCAACGGTATAGAGGCATTATAATATCTTTTGGTTTATTTTCCATTCCTTTCCTTATGATACCTAGCATTCTATTTGCTCTCTTGGTTGCCGCTGCACACTGGGCCGAAGGTTTTAACATGTTATCCACAATGACGCCTAAATCTTTTTCCTGGGTGGTGGTTCCTAATGTGGAACCTTGCATTGTGTAACCATAGTTTGGGTTGTTCTTCCCTAGGTGCATAACTTTGCACTAGTCCACATTAAATTTCATCTGCCATTTTGATGCCCAGTCTTCCAGTTTATCAAGATCCTCTTGCAATTTTCCACAATCCTCTTGGGTTTTAACCCCTTTAAATAGTTTTGTGTCATCTGCAAATTTGATAACCTCACTCGTTATTCCACTTTCCAGGTCATTTATGAATATGTCAAAAAGCAGCGGACCTAGCACAGATCCCTGGGGTACACCACTATTCACCTTTCTCCATTGGGAAAATTGGCCATTTAGCCCTACCCTCTGCTTTCTATCTTTTAACCAGTTCCTGATCCACAGTATTACACTGCCTCCTATCCCATGACTCTTTCGTTTTGCCAAAAGTCTCTGATGAGGGACCTTGTCAAAGGCTTTCTGAAAGTCCAGATACACTATATCAACCGACTCACCTTTGTCCACCTGTTTATTCACTCCTTCAAAAAAACATAACAGATTAGTAAGACAAGATCTTCCTTGTCTAAAGCCATGTTGGCTGTCTCCCATTAGGCCATGACTATCTACATGCTGAGTAATTTTATTCTTTATGATGGTTTCTACCATTTTTCCTGGTACTGACGTGAGGCTCACCGGTCTGTTCTTTCCCGGATCACCCCTGGAACCCTTTTTAAAAATTGGTGTTACATTGGCAATCCTCCAATCTTCAGGTATTAGAGATGATTTTAATGATAGTTCACAGATTACTAATAGCAGGTCTGCAATCTCATATTTCAGTTCTTTGAACACCCTTGGATGTATACCATCCAGCCCAGGTGATTTGCTACTCTTCAGTTTATCTAATAGTTGTAATACATCTTCCCGATGTATCGATATTTCCTTCAATTCTTCCTCACCTTTAAATACCACTTAAGTCATGGGTAACATCCCTACATCTTCCTCAGTAAAGACCGAAGCAAAGAATTCATTCAGTCTCTCCGCTATCGCCTTGTCGCCTCTTAGTGCCCCTTTAACTCCTCTATCTTCTAATGGACCAACTGACTCTCTCACAGGTTTTTTGCTATGAATGTACTTGAAAAAATCTTTATTTCACGTTTTTGCTTCCGCAGCAAGCTTCCTCTCAAATTCTCCCTTTGCCTGCTTTATCAATGCCTTGCATTTGACCTGCCAGTGCTTCTGCTGTTTCCAGGTTTTGTCATTTGGCTCTTTTTTCCATTTCCTGAAAGATGCTTTTTTGGCAACAACAGCCTCTCTGACCTCCCCTTTAAACCATGCTGGCAGTTTTTTGGACTTCCTTCCACTTTTCTTAAAGCATGGAATACAGCAGGTCTGGGCTTCCAAGATAGTATTTTTCAACAACACCCAAGCTTGATGTAAGTTTTTAACCTTTGCAACTGCTTCTTTTAGTTTTTTCTTAACTATTTTCCTCATTTTATCATAGTCTCCCTTTCGAAAGTTAAAAGGTAGTACTGTGGATTTCCTTACTATCCCTCCTCCACTAATTAAATCAAACACGATCATGCTATGATCACTATTGCCAAGTGGCCCCAACACCCTTATCTCTTGCACTAGATCTGGTGTTCCACTAAGGACTAGGTCTAATATGGCTTCCCCTCTGGTTGGTTCATGAACCAGCTACTCCAAGAAGCAGTCATTTATATCATCTAGGAACTTTATCTCCCTAGCATGTCCTGCCGTGACACTGACCCAGTCGATACCGGGGTAATTGAAATCACCCATTATTATTACAGTGCTGTAACTTTTGTTAGCTTCCTTGATTTCTTTGAGCATTTCATCATCCATTTGTTCATTCTGGCCAGGCGGTTGATAGTATACCCCCACTGCCGTCGCCTTCCCCTTTTTACATGGAATTTCAATCCATCTACAGCAAATTTTGTTTCCTGCAAAACTTTAATCCTTTCAGACTCAATGCCCTCTATAACATAGAGCGCAACCCCTCCACCAATTTGATCAGCTCTATCATTACGATATAGTTTGTACCCAGATATCACAGTGTCTCACTGGTTGTCCTCCTTCCACCATGTCTCTGATATTCCAATCATATCTAACTTCTCATTTAGTGCTATATATTCTAACTCTCCCATCTTATTTTTTAGACTTCTAGCATTTGCATACAAGAATTTTAGAGACTGTATTTTATTCATATTAATTTGGCTATTGTTAGACATGGGTAATTTGGGATCTTTAAGCTCTGTCTCTCACTTGGTTTGCAACTTGTCGTGCTGTGAGGGATTGCGTGCATCAGTGATGCTGAGAGCTAAACTATCGGTAGTTTAACTACTGGCAGGTTCTCCCAAGATGGACAGGTCTCAGCTGAGGTGCCAAACGAAGACAAACCACCCATCAGTGATGCTGAGAGCTAAACTATCGGTAGTTTAACTACTGGCAGGGTCTCCCAAGATCGACAAACCAACCATCTGAGCAGCAGCAGAATGGGATAGTGTTGATGGCAGAGGATCACATTTCTGTGACAACGGCAACATCACCAAACTTAAACTGCGCGGAAGGATAGCCCGGCAATCTACTTCTGTATCTTGCCATGAAAACCCAATGGATAGTTACAACAAAACAAATTGTGCTATGGTGCTGGAAGATGAGACTCCCAGGTCGGAAGGCACTCAACTAGCTACTGGGGAAGAGCTGAAGACTTTTCAGAGTAAAGCCAGCATTTATGATGTGGTTGAATCAAAGCCCTCAGGAAGTCTGACTGCTGATGTAGCTGAGCATGAAATGAGAGTCAGAAGCTGTAAAGATGTCTTAAACATTGGAACATGGAACGTACGAAGCATGAACCAAGGGAAGTTGGAGGTGGTCAAGAATGAAATGGAACGTGTACAACTTGATCTGTTGGGTGACAGTGAACTGAAATGGACTGGCATCGGGCAGTTTGCATTAGATGATCACATGGTCTACTATGCTGGAAATGAAAGACAAAGAAGAAATGGTGTTGCATTTATAATAAAGAAGAAACTTGCAAGAACTGTAATGAAATACAATGCAGTCAGCGAATGCTTAATCTCTATTTGTCTACGAGGATTGCCTATCAACACAACTATAATTCAAGTATATGCCCCAACAACAGCTGCAGAAGAGAATGAAAATGAAGAGTTCTATGAACAAGTACAAGCTGAAATTGACAGAACATGCAAACAGGATATCCTGATAGTCATGGGTGACTGGAACGCAAAAGATGGCAACAAAGAAGAAGGCAAAGTAGTTGGAAAATATGGACTTGGCAACAGAAATGAAGCTGGAAAAAGATTGATAGAATTCTGCAAGACCAATGATCTATTCATCTCAAACACCTTCTTCCAGCAACTCAAGCGGCGACTGTACACATGGACTTCACCCAATGGATTGTATAAAAATCAAATTGACTAATCTGTGGAAGTCAACGATGGAAAAGCTCTGTAACATCAACAAAGGCAAATCCTGGAGCTGACTGTGGTACAGATCATCAACTACTAGTATGCAAACTCAAGCTAAAGTTGAAAAAGAGCAAACCACTCATGAATGCAGCAAAATATGACCTTGAGAATATACCACTGGAATTTAAAGACTGCCTGCAAAATCGATTTGCTGCTTTAGATACAAATGACAGAGCTCCGGAAGAGTTATGGAATGACATCAAGAAGGTTGTGCTGGAAGAAAGCGAGAAGTCTCTACAAAAGGTGAAAAAGCAAAAACGGCCAAAATGGATGACGGAAGAAACTCTGAAAACTGCCCAGAAACGCAGAGAAGCTAAAGCCAAAGGAGAAAGAAAGACAATCGCAGAACTCAACAGAGATTTTCAACGTGCAGCAAGACAGGACAAGGAAAAGTACTACAATGACACTTGCAAGGAAATAGAAGCAGAAACTATTAGAAGAAGAACAAGATCGGCTTTCCTAAAGCTGCGAGAGTTAAAGAAAAAGTTCCAGCCTCGAATTGGAATGTTACAAGATGCTCAAGGTTCTATGTTGAATGATGCTGAGAAGATCAAGAAAAGGTGGAAGGAATATACAGAGTTTTTATATGATAAAGATCAAGTGGACCAACAGCCGTTTCAACCTGTACCTTATGATCAGGAACCATTGGTGATGAAAGAAGAAGTTGAAGCAGCATTGAAAGCCTTATCAAAGAACAAAGCACCAGGCATTCATAGCATTCCCATAGAAGTATTGCAGTAATCTGATGCAGCTGTTACCATACTTACAAGGCTCTGCCAAGAAATATTGAAGACAACATCATGGCCAACTGACTGGAAAAGATCTGTGTTTATACCAATACTAAAGAAAGGTGATCCAACTGACTGTGGAAATTATCGCACAATCGCTCTGATCCCACATGCCAGCAAGATTCTACTGAAGATTATTCAAAAGAGACTACAGCCATACCTAGAACAAGAACTACCCTGAAGTGCAAGCAGGGTTCAGGAAAGGGAGAGGAACGAGAGACATCATTGCGGATGTGAGATGGATCCTTGAAGACTAAAGAATACCAAAAGGATATCTAGTTGTGCTTTATCCACTATAGCAAGGCTTTTGACTGTGTAAACCATGAGAAACTCTGGGCCACATTAAGAAGCATGGGTATACCAGAACACCTGATCGTTCTCTTGCGCAATCTGTACATTGATCAAGAAGCAACAGTTCGAACGGAACAAGGAGAAACAGAATGGTTTAAAATAAGCAAAGGTGTAAGACAAGGCTGCATACTTTCCCCCTACCTGTTTAATTTATATGCAGAACAAATCATCAGAGAAGCAGGACTGTATGAAGACAACAGAGGTGTGAAGATTGGTGGAAGACTCATCAACAACCTTTGCTATGCTGATGATACCACATTACTGGCTGAAAGTGAAGATGATCTGAAACATTTGCTTCTCACAATCAAAGAACATAGTCTCAAAATGGGCCTGCACCTTAATGTAAAGAAGACAAAGATCATGACAACTGGCATAATCAACAGGTTCATTGTTGAAGGAGAAGAAATTGAAATTGTGAACAACTTTAACCTACTTGGATCAACTATCAATAAAGAAGCAACAAGCAGTCAAGAAATCAGACGACACATTGCTCTTGGCAGAATGGCTATGAAAGACCTAGATAAGATTCTCAAGAGCAGAGATGTCTCTTTCCATACAAAGATTCGACTTGTTCAAGCCATGGTATTTTCAATAACATCATATGGATGTGAAAGCTGGACAGTGAAAAAGATAGACAGGAAGAAAATTGATGCCTTTGAATTATGGTGCTGACGGCGAATACTGTGTATACCATGGACTGCCCGAAGAACAAACCAGTCGGTACTAGAGGAGATCAAACCTAAGCTTTCTTTAGAAGCTCAGATGACAAGACTTCGACTTTCATACTATGTACCTTTCTGTCTTTCTTATGTTTTCCAAGTCTGCTACTCTAGCCTCTAGAGAACGGATTCGTTCCCTGAGAGCAAAGAGCTACACTAACAGTTTTTACTACATCCTCCGGTAACGAATTCCAGACTTTGATTGCCCCTGCTGTGTCTTCCTGGCTCCCCTTTCTGATTGTTGCTGGCTCTGTCAGATGAGATTTTGCCGGATCTCGCCGGCTGTTCCACCCATCTGTCTGTCTGCAGTGGCATTTTCATTGAGTCTCAGTGAGCAGTTAGTGCAGGTCTCATTGTGATAAGACTGCAGTCTGCCCTCACACATTTTTGGGAAGCCTTTTGGCTGGTGACAAGTAACTTGAGCCCAACGATAATCTTGTTAGACATATTGACTCTTTGTTGCAATTAATACAGTTATTCTTCAGACATTTGCAGGCCGTTTTGCAGAAAAAGCCTTTAACTGAGAAATATGTGGTCCTCTAAGTTATTATTGACACAACTCTTTCTAATGGGATATGTTTACTAAACTGCCGGTAGCGGACTCCGTATGATATCAGCTGCGGCTCCGATATTGCATGGAGTTTGCTATTGCGGTTTAGTAAACATACCCCTAAGATTTTTATTTCAGATATGTTTATAGATTTATAGATTGCACGAGATAAGGGAATACCTATTGTTTGTGCTCTCTGTTAATAGATTATTTCCTCTGCAAAGCAATTTTCTTTATCTGGTAGTTCAGTGTCACTTTAAGACTTTTACTTATTTGTAATTTTATTTTATTTTTAATCACTTACTAATTTGTTATCTCTCTCCTTTCTCCTAATTGTCCTTTGCCCTTACTGCCATTTCTTAGGTTGATTTGCATCTCCTTTCTTATCACATCACTTGCTGTTCCTTTTTCTAACTCTCCCTAACTTTCTTCCCTTATACCATCAATCTAACCTCCCCTCCCTCCTTTTCACTCTCTCTCCACCTTCCCCATTTCCTCCATCCTTTCCACCCTTTTCTCAGCTCTTGATCTTCACCTATCTCCAGGAACAAGCAGGAATGTAGTCTTCACATATGGGTATCGTCGGTACCGATGGAGCCTGCGCGGGAACGCTCCCCAGCGTCCAATTAGAAAGCTTTTGGGAGCATCCCACAGTGCCTGCATGCTGCCTTCCCGCCTTTCCCAACTGCCTCTCTCCATTTCTTCGTTTTCCGCGGAGCCAGCAGGTCGTTTTCCTGTCACCGCAGAAATTATCCCATCTTTTTCTTTATTTTTGTGGTAGCGTCTGCCTTCCCCGACGCTATACCGGTACCGCCGGTTCTTTCTTTCTTTCTTTCCTCTTAAAAAAAAAAAAAAAGAATTTCTAATCTTGTTCCAGTCTTTTTTCTTTGGGTGCCACGTGCCATTTTGGGCACTAGGCCCAACTTTTTCTTCAGGATGGAAAAACCTGCTTCGGGTTTTAAAAAGTGTTCCAAGTGTGGCGATACCATCTCTGTCACCGACACCCACGAGTGGTGCCTTAAATGTTTAGGTCCTGACCACTCCATCTCGGAGTGTGTTGCCTGTGGGATGATGTCAAAGAGGGGTCGGCAGAACCGAGCTGCTAAGCTTAGCACCCTTTTTCCCTCTGATGTAGCTTCCGTGACATCGATGTCTTCCAGGGCTTCGTCTTCCTCCCATGGATCTCAGGTAACTAAACATAAATCTATCCGATTCTCAAAGGGTAGATCTTCTTCCAAGCATCGAGATGCCTCTGGCGTTGCCCTTGAGAGACTTGTACTGGCAAAACTGCCCCGGCAGTAGGCTTCGGCTTCCAAAGCACTATCGGGGCTCCAGGATGTTCTCGAGGCCTCAACCTCGGCAGAACTACTGGTGCCATGCTCTGGGGTACCGGCTGTTTCGTCCGGTACCAATACCCAGCCATCGGCAGCGTCAATAGACCAGAGGTTTTTGGCTATTGAACGCAGTCTGGCGGCTCTCCTTGCATTCTCAGTGCCTTCGGGACCGCTTCAGACAGTTCAACCGGTATCGACACAGATTCCGGCACCAATACCAGTACCGGTACTGACAGCATCGACATCGGCGTCTGTGTTACCGATACTGAGTCATGCTATTTCCTCGGGTATCGATAGGCCGATACCGGATCCCCCTGGTACCGACTTTGATCGGTACCGGTATCGTGCTTTGCAAGAGCATCCGGACAGGAGATATTTCGAGTCCTCCAATGAGTCTGAGGATTCTGACAGCTCTGTTGGTACCGGAGTACTTCTTTCTGAGGAGCCTTCCTCTCCTAAATGAAGGATGTCTCCTCCAGAGGCATCCAGGAGGTGGCTAGAGGTCTTTCTATCACAGTGGCTCCTGAAACAGAGCCCAGAGCAAAGGAATTGGAGATTTTACAATATCCTAAAGCTCCCAAGGAGGCAGCTACTTTGCCTATTCATGAGATCTTGCATGATCTCATGCTAAGAATGTGGGAGACACCACTTACCACCTCTCCTCATTCTCGTAGGCTTGATACTATGTATCGAGTACCTCCTTGTCCTGGATTTCAAAAAACTCAGTTACCACACCACTCCATAGTAGTGGAATCAGCTATGAGGAGGATCAAGAGTTCAAAGAGACATGCATCTAATCCCCCAGGACGTGAATGTAGGTCTCTTGATGCCTTTGGGCGTCAAACTTTCCAGGCCTCTATGCTTTCTGCCAGGATTAGTTCCTACATTTTGTACATGGGAATGTTCCTTAAGGAAATTACAGGAGATCTAGAGTTTGAGCCCTCTCCTTCCTGATGACAAAAGGCAAGATTATCTTACACTTGTCAAACATGCCCAAGATGTTTCTAAATTTGTTAATCGAGCAGCTTTTGATTGTTTTGAGTGCATAAGCAGAACCTCTGGCATTGCTATAGGTGCTCGTAGGATTGCCCGGCTCCAGGCATCTGACTTAGAACTCTGGGTACAGGACAAACTTGGGAACATCCCTTGTACAGGCGAAAATCTCTTTGGCAAGAGAAAGCTAATGAGCTGGATGCTGATAACATCACTTTGGATAGACTATCCAAGGCTACAGCTGATCCTTTAAGGAGAAAATCCTACAAGAAACCATTCTTCTCTAAAACGAAGAGGTTTTACCCCTCCTATACCCAGCAGGGGCATTCTGTAGGTCAATCTGTCCGAAAGGGACAGCAGCCACCAAAACAAAGAAAAACAAAGTCTGTTAAGCCTCAACCGGCTCAACAGGCTCAGCCACCACAGGGGCTTTGACTTCCATCTAGAGAACTTGGCCTTCCTGGCCCTGAATGGGCCAGAGCCCTCCACCATTCCAGGAAGGTTGTGTCATTTTGCCCCCAGATGGGAGCAAATAACAACAGAAGAATGGACACTCTCCATTGTAAAAGAGGGGTACAAGCTTCATTTCCTCAGCATGTCCCCTCCTACAGTGGTAAGACAGTTCAATTCTTGGACTTCACTCGAAAATCAGTTGAGTCAAGAGGCCACTTTACTTCTTGCCCAAGGGGCAATAGAAGAAGTCCCCATTTCTCAACAGGGTACAGGGTTTTACTCCACCTATTTCCTTATTCCAAAGAAAACAGGGGGACACAGACCCATTTTAGACCTCAGAGAATTGAACAGATTCCTGTTCAAGGAAAAGTTCAAGATGATTTCCCTAGGAACTCTTCTACCATACCTTCAGAGTCAGGATTGGCTTTGTTCTCTAGATCTCAAGAATGCATACACCCATGTTCTCATCCATCCAACTCACCGAAGATTCCTTCGGTTTCTATTTCAGGGGAAGCATTACCAGTACAGAGTTCTTCCTTTTGGCCTGGCCTTAGCACCAAGGGTGTTTACGAAATGCATGGCTGTGGTGGCAGCATTTCTTCGCACTCTAGGAATATTCGTCTTCCTCTACTTGGACTACTGGCTCATTCGAGCCCCATCAGAGTCAGAGGCCAGAATTTCCCTATCTTGCACAATGTGTATCTTCCAGTATTTGGGCCTGGTCATAAACATCCCAAAATCCAACCTAACTCCCACTCAATCTCTAGAGTTTATAGGAGCTATGCTGGATACCAGGAGAGCAAGGGCCTATCTTCCACAGCCCCGCTGCCTTCTCATTGTGCAGTTAGCTTCCCAAGCAGTGTTAAAAACTCATCTCACTGCTCGGGAAATGTTACAACTGCTAGGCCACATGGCATCTACCGTGCATGTGGTTCCCTATGCTCGCCTCCACATGAGAGCAGCCCAATGGACTCTATCCACTCAGTGGACTCAAACATCAGGCTGCCTATCAGACAAAATTGTAAACACAAGTTGCCTTATTTTGTCCCTACAGTGGTGGCAGTCAACCCAAAACCTGTTGGTGGGATCCCCTTTCCAACAACCCCCACCCCAGGTCACCCTAACAACAGATGCCTCACAGGTGGGTTGGGGAGCTCACCTGCAAGATCTCTCTACCCAAGGCATCTGGACTCCACAGAAGACCCATCTGCACATCGATCTCTTGGAACTCAGAGCAATCTTCCTTGCTCTTCGAGTGTTCCACATCCAGCTAAGCTACAAGACAGTCCTCATTCAGACGGACAATCAAGTGGCTATGTTCTATCTGAACAAGCAGGGAGGAACAGGCTCTCTGTCACTTTGCAACGAAGCTTTGTGACTATGGGACCTCACCAGAGAGCATCAGATTCATTTCCTTGCGGTGTATCTGCCAGGTATTCAAAACTTCTGGGCAAACAGACTCAGTCGAGTTCTGCTTCCACACGAGTGGTCTCTTCATGCAGAACAGGTAGCAAATATTTTTCAAATTTGGGGAACTCCGGACATAGACCTCTTTGCAAGTCCGTTGAATGCCAAACTTACCCGGTTCTGTTCCAGAATTCCGGCTTAGGGTTCTCAGGCCAGGGATGCTTTCCTCCTCCATTGGGCCAGGACTTCCTGTATGCCTTACCACTCATTCCCCTAATTCCCAAAACCCTGTTCAATCTTCAGAGAGACAAAGGCCATATGATTCTCATAGTTCCATATTGGCCACGGCAGGTGTGGTACCCTCTGCTCCTACATCTCTCTCAAGCTCCATCTCTGGAGTTAGGATCTGCTCTAGATCTCCTGTCTCAGGAGGATGGGATGTTGTGTCATCCCCACCCCCACTCGCTGCATCTCAGGGCCTGGTTGCTGAGAGCATAGACCTTCAAGGTCTTAACCTGTCTCGACAAGTAAAAGATATCCTTTATGCTTCTTGGAAGCCTTCCACAAGAGGCTCTTATGCTTTCAAGTGGAAAAGGTTTTCCATATGGTGTTCGCAGAAGGGTCTTGACCCTCTGGCGATACCTCTGGAATCATTATTGGAGTATCTCCTTCATTTATCTAATGCAGGGCTTAAGACAAACTCAGTAAGAGTCCATTTAAGTGCTATTTCAGCTTCTTTCAAGCCTCTAAATGGACAACCTATTTCCTCTCATCCTCTCATAGCGAGATTTATGAGAGGCCTTCTTCTAACTAAGCCTCCCATTAGACCACCACCGGTGGCATGGGACCTAAATCTGGTTCTTGGGCAGCTTATGAAGCCGCCTTTTGAACCATTAGCTACTACCTCTTTGAAATTCCTTTCCTGGAAGGTCATCTTTCTTATTGCAATCACATCAGCACGTCGCATCAGTGAGTTGCAAGTGTTGGTGGCTGATCCCCCTTATACGAGGTTTCATCATGATAAGGTAGTCCTTAGGACTCATCCACATTTTATGCCAAAGGTGGTATCTCCTTTTCATTTAAACCAAGCAGTTTACCTGCCTGTAATTTTTCCAAGGCCTCATGCTTCAAGTGCGGAAAGGAATCTTCATACTTTGGACTGTAAAAGAGCACTTGCTTTTTACTTACAAAGGACACAACAACATAGAAAGTCCTCTCAACTCTTTGTTGCTTTTGATCCTTCTCATTTGGGACTTCCAGTCTCCAAGAGAACATTGTCCAATTGGATTGCACAGTGTATTTCTTTTACCTATCAGAGTAAGAACCTTTCTCTGGAAGGTCATGTCACAGCTCACAATATGAGAGCCATGGCAGCCTCAATGACTCATTTACCCTCTGTGTCTATTGACAACATCTGTCGAGCAGCTACTTGGGCCTCGGTTCATACCTTCACAGCCCATTACTGTTTAGACAAAGACTCCCACCGGGATGCCTTGTTTGATCAGGCTGTTCTACAACACCTGTTCCATACTTAATCTACTCCTACCCACCATTCCCGGTAGGATGCTCGAGATCCATGGGGGGAAGTGGAGCCCTTTCACAGGGACACACAACTTCTGGGGTCTCTCCCTGGCATCTGTAGCTAGGGAGTCCCCATATGTGAAGACTACATTCCTGCTTGTTCCTGGAGATAGCATAGTTACTCACCTGTAACAGGTGATCTCCGGGAACAACAGGAATTTAGTCTTCACAACCCACCCATCTCCCCTAGGAGTTGTATCTCTCTTCTCTTCTCTTTCCCTCTCTCTCTCTTTGTCTCAGCTTTAAAACTCAACTGGAGAGAGGCAGTTGGGAAAGGCAGGAAGGCAGCACGCAGGCGCTGTGGGATGCTCCCAAAAGCTTTCTAATTGGACGCTGGGGAGCGTTCCCATGCAGGCTCTGTCGGTACCGACGATACCCATATGTGAAGACTAAATTCCTGCTGTTCCTGGAGATCACCTGTTACAGGTGAGTAACTATGCTTTTCATTCCTATCATTCATTGCTCTCCTTCCTCTGTAAAATAACCGCATCCTCATTTCTGCTGTGCTGTCTCCTCTCTACCTCGCACTCTTCTTCTCCTTCTGTCATCCAGTGATATTAATCCCAACCCTGGCCCCCCTTCACTTTTCTCTCACTCTCTTATTAGTTCCTTTCTCTACCACCCCAATCTTATTCATATCCCTTTCCTTTCCCCCTCCTCTCTCCCTTTCTCTTGTGCCTTATGGAATGCTTATTCCATTTCTAATAAACTTCCCTTTATCTAAAATCTCTTTATCTCTCACTCTTTCCATCTTCTAGCTCTTACTGAGAACTGGCTCCTCCCTGATGGCACTGCTTCGGTCGCTGCCCTCTGTTACGGTGGCTGCCAGTTCTCTCACACTCCTCATGCCACTGGCCGAGGTGGTGATGTTCGGTTTCGGCTTTCTCCTTTTTGCAAATTTCAACCCTTCCTTCTACCTTTGTCTCCCTCCATTGAAGTCCACTCCATCCGTCTTTTTAATCTCTTTCCTTTCTGAATGGCTGTTGTTTATAGACCTCCTGACAAGTCCACTTCTACCTTTCTCACTGACTTTGACTCATGGCTTTCCTTATTTCTGGCTTCTTCTTCCTCCTCCCTTATTCTTGGTGACTTTAATATTCATGTTGATAACCCTTTCTAAGCTCCTTTCCCTTACATACTTGTTTAACCTCCAGCCTTGCTCTACCCTCCCACTCATTAGCATAGTCACTGCCTTGACCTTGTTTTTTTCTCTAAATGTTTACCTTCTAATTTCCCTACCTCAGTTCTTCCCTTATCTGATCACCACCTGTTAAGCTTCATTCTTCATCACTCCCCGCTTCAAACTCGCCCAGTGCCATCTTACCTTTTTAGGAATTTTCACGCTGTCGATCCATTGACTATCCACTACTGTCTCATCACTTCTTTCTTCCACTTTGTCTTCTGTTGATGAGGCTATAGTTTCTTATAATACTGCTGTCTCCTCTGCTCTGGACACCATTGCTCCGCCTATGCCACATCCTGTGAGTCACACAGCCCTGGCTGTCTTCAACTACCCACCACCAGTCCTTCTGTGCTTGCTCAGCCAAGTGCACTTGGCTCAAATCCCGTTCACTTTCTGACTTTCTTCACTTCAAATTCATGCTTACTTCCTTCCTTCCTTCCTTCCAGTCTGCCATTGCACTCGTCAAGCAAAACTATTTTGTCCACCTGACTAATTCTCTTGACTCTGACCCCCACCGTCTCTTCTCAACTCTCAATTCTCTTCTCAAGGTGCCTCCACCTCAGATCCCTCCTTCTGTTTCTGCCCAAACCCTAGCCGACTATTTCCATGACAGAGTCCATAGGATTACACTCCAATTCTCCTCTAGATCAGCTTCATCCCCTCTTCCCTCACTTCAATACCAACTTTTCCCCTCAATCTCTATCACTCTTTCATCCTTTTCTAAGATCTCTGAAGAGGAAACTTCTCTTCTGTTTTCCTCCTCTAAACTCACTACCTGTTCCTCTGATCCTATCCCCATCCATCTCTTTAATTCCATTTCCTCCTCTGTCATCCCCTTATCTCACATATTCTCAACCTATTGCTCTCAACTGCAACTTTCCCTGCAGCCTTCAAGCATGCTGTGCTCACACCTGTCCTCAAGAAACCTTCACGACCCAAACTGCCCTTCTAATTATTGACCCATCTCCCTTCTTCCCTTCATTTCCAAACTTTTTAAACGTGCAGTTCTCTGCCTCTGCCTTGAATTTCTCTCCTTACAAGCCCTCCTAGATCCACTTCAGTCTGATTTTCTTCCCTTTCATTCTACTGAAACAGCTCTTGCTAAAGTCTCCAGTGACTTGTTCCTGGCTAAGACTAAGGGCCTTTACTCAGTTCTCATTCTTCTTGACCTTTCTCTGCTTTTGACACTGTTGACCACCACCTTCTCCTCAACACATTGTCCTCTCTTGGTTTTAGGGGCTCTATGCTGACCTGGTTCTCTTATCTCTCCCATTGCTCTTTCAGTGTTTGTTCTGGTGGTGCCTCCTCTACTTCCATTCCTCTCTCAGTTGGTGTACCTCAAGGATCTGTTCTGGGCCCTCTCCTTTTCTCTCTCTATACCAGGTCCCTTGGTGCCCTTATATCTTTCCATGGCTTTCAGTATCATTTTTATGCTGATGACTCTCAAATCTATCTATCCATACCTGACATTTCTCTGATACTCCAAGCCCATATCTCTGCCTGCGTATTTGACATCGCTGCCTGGATGTCTCACCACCGTCTGAAATTGAACATGGCCAAAATAGAACCTCTTATTTTCCCACTAAACTCTCCTCCCCCTTCCTCCTTTCTCTATCTCTGTTGATAACACTCTTCTACTTCCTGTTTCCTGTCACTTCTTTCTCTATAACATTAACAAAATTTGCTCCTTCCTTTCTGAATACACTACTAAAACCCTTATCCACTCTTTAGTCACCTCCCATCTTGACTATTCAACCTCCTCTTTGCTGGTCTCCCTCACAGTCATCTCTCTCCTCTTCATTCTGTTCGGAACTAGGGTTGCCAACTTTTTCACCGAGAAAAGCCCGACACCTGTGGCTCGCCATGCTCCACCCATTCTCCGCCCCTAGTCCCACCCCTGCCCCGCCCTGCCCCAGTTCCACCCACAAAACTTACTGAGGATACGTGTAGGCTAACTTCCTTGGTCAGATAATAATTAAACTGGGAACCCCAAAAGCCAAACATGGAATGTACAACACTGGAGAAATAAAACTATAAAGTAATTTCCTCTTGCACTAAACAAAAACGCAAAGATGTTAGCAATACACACTTCCCAGACCAGACATATTCCAGTTAATAAATTCAAAATAAAAAGTATTTTTCTACCTTCTGTTTGGGCATTTTATTTTTCAGTTGCAATTGCTCCAGTCACTTTCTTCTGGTTTCTTCGTGTCTTCTGCGAGCTATCCATTTGTCCTATCTTCTCTTTTAGATGTTTTCCATTCTCTCTCTATTTCTGCTTTAACATACTGATTGTTTCCCTTTTGCTCTTTCCCCCAATTCTTTCCTTATTCCTTTATCATCCATTTAAATTTCACCCTTCCATTCTCAAGCCCCTCTTACTCTCCCAATACCCGGCCCATCATAGACTTTTCTTCCACACAAAATATCTTTTCCCCTTCCATTCTCATTCCCCATCCATTCTAGTCCTCCCCCAAAATCAGTTCCCTTATAGTTCTAGACCCACCCAGCATCCACTCCCTTCTAGTCCCATTCTCCCATGCCCCCACATCAGCCCATTTCCAGTCCTATTGTAGCCCCCATCAGCCCATTTCCAGTCCTATTCCAGCTCTTCATCAGCCCATTTCCAGTGCTAGCCCTCACATCACAGGCCATTTCCAGTCCTAGCCCCCCCCCCAATCACAGCCCATTTCCAGTCCAAGTCCCCCATCACAGCCTCTTTCTATCCCTAGCCCCCCCCCCCCATCACAGCCTATTTCCAGTCCTAGGCCCCCCCACCATCACAGCCCATTTGCAGTCCTAGCCCCCCTAATCACAGCCTATTTCCAGTCCAAGTTCCCCCTCCCTCCACCATAGCCCATTTCCAGTCCAGGTCCCCCCCCCATCACAACAACATTTCCAGTCCAAGTCCCCCCCCCCCATAGCCCTTTTCCAGTCCAAGTTCCCCTCCTCACAGCCCATTTCCAGTCCAGGTCCCCCCCCCCATCACAGCAACATTTCCAGTCCATGTCCCCACCCCATAGCCCTTTTCCAGTCCAGGTTCCCCCCTCATAGCCCATTTCCAGTCCAGGGCCCCCCCCCCCACCCATCACAGCAACATTTCCAGTCCAGGTCCCCCCCCATAGCCCTTTTCCAGTCCAAGTTCCCCCCCCATAGCCCTTTTCCAGTCCAGGTCTCCCCCCCCCAGCCCATTTGTAGTCCTAGCCCCCCCCATCACAGCCCTTGCAGTCCTTGGCCTCTCCCCCCCCCCGACCAGCACCGTGGCTGTCTGAGGGGCTTCAGAGGGAGCCGGAGAAGCCCGCGCGAGGCCCCGGCTCCCTCTGTACAACTGCCAGCGTGAAGATCCTTTTCCTTCACGCTGGCGGTTGTTTCTGTGAAGCTGCGAATGCTGGGAAAGGTTAAAGGGCATTGCCTTTAACCTTTCCCAGCAATCGCGGCTTCACAGAAACAGCCGCCAGCGTGAAGGAAAAGGATCTTCACGCTGGCAGTTGTACAGAGGGAGCCAGGGCCTCGCGCGGGCTTCCCCAGCTCCCTCTGAAGCCTTCCGGTGTGCGGGCTGTTTTTTTTTTAACTCCGTGGACGACTTCGGATCGGAAGAAAAGCCGGTTTTTTGCTCTGGCTGCTTACGATCTTGCGGCCAGAGCAAAAAAACTGTTTTTCAAGGGCCGGTTTTACCTCTGCGCCGGCAGCCGGCCTGGCCATGGAAAAACCGGCCAGGCCGGCTGAAAACCGGCCGGTTGGCAACCCTATTCAGAACTCTGCTGCGTGGCTAATCTTACACCAGCCTCGATAGACTCATATACTGTAACCCCTCTTCTCAAATCATTGGCTCCCCTTCCGTTTCCATATCCATTTCTAACTTCCCTTCTGACCTATAAATGCATTCATTTTACTGCCCCTCACTACCTATCCCTACACTCCTCCTTATGAACTCCGCTCTTCCTTTTGCCTGCTTCTCTCTTTGCCCTTTTCTTCCACTGCCAAATCTAGACTTCAGTCTTTTCAACTTGTTGCTCCTTATGCCTGGAACTGTACGTCAAGCCTCATCTCTCCCCCTTTTCAAAAGCATACTAAAAGCTCACCTCTTTGAGGCTGCTTTTGGATCCTAATCCCTTGTTCTCTTTGGATCCTAATCCCTTGTTTTCCTTCCCTGTTTGAACCCCTTGTTTCTCTTGTATTGTACTGTCTGTCTTGATTAGATTGTAAGCTCTAACGAGCAGGGACTGTCTTTTATATGTATCTTTACAGTACTGCGTATGCCTTGTAGCGCTATATAATAATAATTAGTAGTAGTAGTAGTAGTAGTTTAAAAGTCCTGAAGGTTCCCTTGCCAGCAGCTGGCCTCTCCCTGAAGGCTTCTGTGAAGAGATGGATGTGGAAGCTTCAGATGGATTGCCACTTAACTGCAGCAGAGGAGGAGATGGAGGTGGAATGAGTTGGGAGGCTGTGGACTTTAGTTTTGTCTTTCTTTTGGTTGTTTAAGGGCTGGTACAGGTGGGAGGCGTGACCAAGGTTTAGCACCTCCCTTCTTTTCTCTCCCCACAGTTTGGGCCATAGGGCCCAATTTAAAAGGGGGTTGAGAAAAGGAATAATTTTTCTTTTTACTTTTCGGATTGGACTTGAGAGAACACGTTATTGCTGTAGATGAATAATGCGTAAAAGCTACTAAACTGAACATTCCTTTTCCTTTTGATAAACTGGTGTTTATGCACAAACTTCTCTTTTCTTGTTCTAGCGTGAACGATCTTGTAGCCATGGGACCAGAAAGTTTTTACGCAACCAATGATCATTACTTCTCCAACTTCATCATGGCACAACTTGAATTTTTTCTTGGCCTGGGATGGGCAAATGTCATTTACTACAGCCCAAAGGAAGTGAAAGAAGTGGCGGCAGGGTTTTATGCTGCAAATGGAATTAATGTTTCCCCCGATAACAAGTATGCCACGTTTAAAACTCCTTATGGTATAACTTGGCTATTGTTAATGTTGTACTAGTTTGCTGCTCATTGAACTGAGTGTCAGTTGGGAACAGAAAGAAGGAACAAAGTGCTGTCTTATGGGCCTATAGTAAGAAGCAGGCGGGAGATAAAATATGCTTTCTCAGTCTATTTTCCAGCAGTTTCTTTGTTTTCTCCAAGTTCTAAAGCATGGGGAGAACATTTTCAAATGATTTATTTATATTTATTTGGATTTATCTCATGCCTTATGAGTAGTAACTCAAAGCGAGCTACATTCAGGTCTTTCCCTGTCCTCAAGGACTTACAATCAAAGCCTGAATTATGGAGGTTCCATTTTCTGCAGCAAGACCTATTTCCTAATGACGTGTGTTAATGGCATTATCATGCCCAGTGTAGTAGCACACTTTAGTAAATCTAGCCCTAAGTTTATATCCCTGGCAATGGAGGGTGAAGTGACTTATTCAAGGTCATGAGGAGATCAGTAGGATTTGATGCCTTCCCTGTTTCTCTGTCAACTGCTTTATTTATTTATTTTATTTAACAGGTCTTATATATCGCTTTATCATATACATTCAAAGCGGTTTACAATGAATAGAAATAGCAACAAGCTTTACATTGAACAGGGTTATTCAACTTGGAGGTTACATTGGGGTAGAACAAGCAATTGTCAGTTGCTAACTATATACAAGAACTCTAGCTGTGTTTCATGGTCCAGTTGCTGTTACTGTTAATCATCATCTTCCGGGGTAGCTTCAAAGTATTCCAGGAACAGATGGGGTTTTATTGCTTTCTAAAGTCCGTTAAGTCTTTGATCTCACGTGTTGATGTGGGGAGATCATTTCACAGCTTGGGTGCAAATAGGGAGAAGGCTCTGTTGCAGGTGGATTGGTTTGCTTTCCTGAAGTTTAGCAGGGTCTCTAGGATGTTGGTATTGGCTCCTCTCCTTGTTCTGATAGGTAGTGTTTTCTTGATCAGTGGTTGTAGAGTTTTAGGTGCAAGGTTGTTTAGTGTTTTAAAGATTATTATTATGTTTTTGTACTTGGTGCGTACAGTCATAGGGAGCCAGTGCAGTTGATGGAGCGTGGGTGTTTTGTGTTTGTATTTTGCTGTTCCGGTGATGATTCTGGCCGCAGTGTTTTGTACCAGTTGCAAGGGGAGGGTTGTTATCTCCAGGAACAAGCAGGAATGAGTCCTCACATATGGGTACGTCGGTACCGACGGAGCCTGCGCGGGAAAGCTCCCCAGCTTCCCAAAAGGAAAGCTTTTGGGGCTTCCCACAGCGCATGCGCGCTGCCTTCCCGCCTTCCTGACCAACTCTCCTCAGTTCTTCTTTTTCCGCGGAGCCAGCAGGTCGTGTTCCTGTCACCGCTGAAGAATTTCTTGTTTTTAAAAGTTGTTCTGACCGCGTATCTGCCTTCCCTGATTCCGAACCGGTACCGCCGGTCTTTACTTCTTTGTTTCTTTAAAAAAAATATATATATTTTTCTTTTTCCACACTTGGTGTATTTCTTTTTGTAAGGCTACCGGCCTTTACAAATTCTCCCTCATGGAGAAACCATCTTCTGGTTTTAAAAAATGCACCAAGTGCTCTGGTACTATTTCAGTCACAGACACCCATGAGTGGTGTCTTAAATGTTTGGGCCCTGACCATTCGGTTCCGGATTGTCCATCCTGCTCTCTGATGTCCAAACGGGGCTTACAGAACCGAGCAGCTAAATTTCATGTGCTGTTTTCTGCAGATAATCCAGCATCAGCATCATCCAGGTCTTCATCTCCGGATGGATCTCAGGTAACCAAACATTCCTCGGGCAAGTCTTCAAGGGGCAAATCTCCCTCAAAGCAGAGAGAGGGCCTTGGGTTCGACCCTGAAGACCCTGCCCCAGCCAAACAACCCTGGCGGGAAGCTCCGGCTTCCAAAGCTCCTCCTTTGGGGTTACAGGTTGACATCGATGGCACGGCCTCGACCGATCACCTGTTAGACTGCTCTGGGGTACCGGCTCAAACCGGTACCGATATCCAGGCAGTTGTGGCGTCAATGGGTACTACGGTACAATCCATGCAGCAGGCCATAATGGCTTTTATTAATGCTGCGACGCCCTCGGTACCGCAACCGTCGGTTCCGACCCTGGTTCCGGTACCACAACCGATACCGGTACCCAGAGCATCTACTTCCAGTAGAAGGCCGGTACCAGTTTTTGCTTCCCGCGATATTCTCGGTACCGACCCAGCTCCCGGTACGCCCGAGATCGATACCGGTCGGTACCCGTATCAATCTCTGGAAGCAAGTAGGCGATACTTCGAGTCTTCTGAGGATGCCGATACCTCAGATGATTCTGATGAAGCATCCCTTATTCTTCCTGAGGAGCCTTCTTCCCCAAAGAGAAGAATGTCTCCTCCAGAGGACTTGTCCTTTCAGGACTTCATCTTGGAAGTTGCCAAGGGACTTTCCATTACAGTATCCTCTGAAAAGGAACCTAGAGCTCAAAAATTAGACATTTTAGGATACTCTAAGGTTCCCAAAGAGGCAGTCACCTTACCCATTCATAATATTCTCCAAGAACATATGATGGATTTATGGGAGGCTCCTCTTACACTATCTCCACATTCTCGTCGGTTGGATACCATGTATCGGGTCCCTCCTCCTCCTGGTTTTCAAAAAACCCAGCTTCCTCACCATTCTATTGTGGTGAAGTCTGCTATGAAAAAGATTAAGAGTACCAAAAGGCACTCTTCTACCCCTCCAGGAAGAGAATGTAGAACTTTGGATGCTTTTGGCAGGAAAATCTTTCAGGCTAGTATGCTTATTGCCAGAATCAACTCCTACAGCCTCTTTATGGGCATGTTTCTAAAGGAGCTTGCTCTTAAAGTACAAGATTTTCTCCCCTTTATTCCAGAGGATAGAAAAGAGGAGTTCCTGCTTCTGCTAAAGCATATCCAAGATGTGTCAAAGTTCTCCAATAGGGCTGCCTTTGACTCTTTTGAGGGTGCTAGTAGAGCATCTGGCATAGCCATAGCTGCTCGTCGAATTGCTTGGCTCCAGGCCTCTGACCTGGAATCCTGGGTGCAAGATGGCCTAGGCAATTTACCTTGTACAGGTGAAAATCTCTTTGGCAAAGAGTGGCAAGTCAAAGCCATTCAAATGGATGCAGAGAATGCTGCTTTGGATAGACTCTCTAAGTCTACTTCACTCCCTGCCAAAAAGAAGTCTTTTAAGAAATCTTTCTACAAAAAGCCTAGATTTGGTTCCAATGCTGGCCAGTCATCCGCTCAAGTTCGCTTTGTTCCTAAGCGACAGCAGACTAAACAGGCCAGAACAAAGCCTGCAGGAGCTGCTACGCTTCAACAGTCCCAACCCCCTCAGGGTTTTTGACTTACTTCTAGAGAACATACCCTTTCTGGCTCTGCAGCAACCAGAGCCTCTCACCGTTCCAGGAAGGCTGACTCATTTTGCTCCCAGATGGGAACAGATTACATCAGAGCAGTGGACCCTCTCTATCATCAGAGAGGGATACAAACTGCATTTTTCCAGCTTTCCTATCTATCCCAGGGTGAGACATTTCATCTCTCCCCCATCTCTCCTACACCTGTTGGATCAGGAGGTGAATACCCTGCTTGCCCAAGGGGCAATAGAACAGGTTCCCCTCCTCCAACAGGGCTCAGGGTTCTACTCCCCCTATTTTCTGATACCAAAGAAAACAGGAGGACACAGACCCATCCTAGATCTGAGAGAATTAAACAAATTCCTGTGCAAGGAAAAATTCAAAATGCTCTCTCTGGGTATTCTCCTTCCTTACCTTCAGAGTCAGGACTGGCTTTGTTCTCTACACCTGAAGGATGCGTACACACATATACTCATCCACCCATCCCACAGAAAATTCCTTCGATTTCTGTTCCAGGGAAAACATTTCCAGTACAGAGTACTCCCCTTCGGTCTAGCCTCTGCTCCAAGAGTGTTCACAAAATGCATGTCAGTAGTGGCTGCATTTCTACGCACTCAGGGAATCTTTGTCTTCCCATACCTAGACGACTGGCTCATCCGAGCTCCATCTCAGTCTCAGGCTCAGACTTCCCTGGACCACACCATCTGCATTCTGCAGTATCTGGGACTTGTCATCAATCTGCCAAAGTCTCAACTCACCCCTACTCAATCCCTAGAATTCATAGGGGCCTGGTTAGATACCACCACAGCAAGGGCCTATCTTCCCCAGGCACGTTGCCACCGGCTAGTGCACCTGGCCTCTCAGATTCAGTCCAGAACTCACTTGACTGCCCGAGAGATGTTACAATTGCTAGGCCACATGGCCTCCACAGTTCATGTGGTGCCTTATGCTCGCCTGCATATGAGAGCAGCTCAATGGACTCTGTCCACTCAGTGGACCCAAGCATCAGGAGCTCTCTCCGACCAAATAGAAACCTCCAAACGTCTCTTTGGGTCTCTCCAGTGGTGGATGTCCATTCAAAACCTGTTGCTGGGGTCCCCCTTCCAACCGCTACCACCCCAGGCAACCCTCACTACAGATGCCTCCCAGACAGGCTGGGGAGCTCATCTTCAAGACCTCTCCACTCAAGGCCTTGGGTCTCCGCAGGAGACTGCCCTTCATATCAACCTTCTGGAGCTTCGAGCAATTTTTCTTGCTCTCAAGGTCTTTCATACCCTCCTCTACAACATGACAGTGCTTGTTCATACCGACAATCAAGTAGCCATGTTCTACGTAAACAAACAAGGAGGGACTGGCTCTCTGTCGCTTTGCAACGAAGCTCTCAGACTGTGGGCCTTCACCAGAGAGCATCAAATCCATCTCCTGGCAGTATATCTCCCAGGAATTCAAAACTCTTGGGCAGACAGACTCAGCCGAGTTCTGCTTCCACACGAGTGGTCCCTGCACATGGATCAGGTACTCAGAATCTTTCAGAAATGGGGAATCCCGGACATAGACCTCTTGCAAGTCCGTGGAATGCCAAACTTCCCTGGTTCTGTTCCAGAACTCCATGTCAGGGGGTTCAGGCCAGGGATGCCTTCCTCCTTCATTGGGGTCAGGGCCTCCTATATGCCTTTCCACCCATTCCTTTGATTCCCAAGACTCTGTTCAAACTGCAGAGGGATCACGGATCTATGATCCTCATAGCTCCACGCTGGCCACGCCAAGTGTGGTTCCCTCTACTTCTGCATCTCTCCCAGGGTCCCTCCCTAGACCTGGGAGCTGCTCCAGACCTTCTGTCTCAGGAGGAGGGGACTTTGTGGCACCCAAACCCCAAGTCCCTCCACCTCAGAGCATGGTTACTGAAGGCCTAGACCTTCAAGACTTAAAAGTCTCTCAACAAGTGAAAGACATCCTTCATGCTTCCAGAAAACCTTCCACAAGGCGTTCTTATGCTTTTAAATGGAAGAGATTTTCCATTTGGTGTGCTCAAAAGGATCTTGATCCTTTTGCTCTTCCTATCAATTCTCTATTGGAATATCTCCTGCATCTCTCCAATGCAGGCCTTAAAATGAATTCAGTAAGGATCCATTTGAGTGCTATTGCAGCATCCCTCAAGCCTCTCAATGGACAATCTATTTCCTCTCATCCTCTTATTTCAAGATTCATGAGAGGCCTAACTTTAACTAAACCTCCTATTAGGCCTTCTCCGGTGGCATGGGACTTAAACTTGGTTCTTGGTCAGCTTATGAAGCCACCTTTTGAACCCTTAGCCACTACCTCCTTGAAATTTCTTTCCTGGAAGGTTATTTTCCTCATTGCAGTCACTTCAGCTCGTCGCATCAGTGAGCTGCAAGCCTTAGTGGCGAATCCACCCTATACAAGGTTCCATCATGATAAGGTAGTCCTTAGGACAAATCCACACTTTATGCCTAAAGTGGTTTCACCTTTTCATCTTAATCAAGAAGTATACCTACCTGTCTTCTTTCCAGCTCCTCATGCATCCAATGCAGAGCGGAACCTTCATACTCTAGATTGTAAAAGAGCTCTTGCCTTTTACCTCCATAGGACTCAGCCACATCGAAAGTCTTCCCAACTTTTTGTTGCTTTCGATCCTTCTCATTTGGGACTTCCAGTCTCAAAACGAACACTTTCCAATTGGATTGCTCAGTGTATTTCGTTTACTTACCAGAGTAAAAACATTTCTCTGGAGGGCCATGTCACAGCTCACAATGTGAGAGCCATGGCCACCTCTATGGCTCATCTTCACTCTGTATCCATAGATCAGATCTGTCGAGCAGCCACCTGGGCCTCGGTTCATACCTTCACAGCCCATTACTGCTTGGATAAGGACTCCCGCCGGGATGCCTTATTTGGTCAGGCTGTCCTCAAACACCTGTTCCATTCTTAAACAACTCCTGCCCACCTTCCCTTAATGGATGCCTGAGATCCATCGGAAGATGAAATACCTACGGAGGGGATCTCCCAGGCATCTCAGCTAGGGAGTCCCCATATGTGAGGACTCATACCTGCTTGTTCCTGGAGATAGCACAGTTACTTACCTGTAACAGGTGATCTCTGGGAACAGCAGAAATAGTCCTCACAACCCACCCACCTCCCCTAGGAGTTGTATCTCTTTCTCTTCCTTTCCTCTCTCTATTGTCTCAGCTTTAAACTCGAACTGAGGAGAGTTGGTCAGGAAGGCGGGAAGGCAGCGCGCATGCGCTGTGGGAAGCCCCAAAAGCTTTCCTTTTGGGAAGCTGGGAAGCTTTCCCGCGCAGGCTCCGTCGGTACCGACGTACCCATATGTGAGGACTATTCCTGCTGTTCCCAGAGATCACCTGTTACAGGTAAGTAACTGTGCTTTATTTAGGAGCCCATGGTAAACTGTGTTGCAAAAATCTAATATAGCCATTATTATGGCTTGGCAGACAGTTTGGAAATCGTTGCTGGTGAGCAGTGGTTTGAGGTTATGTAGCATTCTGAGTTTGTGGTAGGCTGATCTGGTTGTTTTCTTGATGTGTGGCTGGAAGCCGAGTTGTTGGTCAAAGGTTACCCCGAGGTATCTGACTTCTCTTTTATTGCTTATAGTTAGGTCGAAGATTTTTGAGTCTGACGGTGAGAATATCGTACTCCTGGTAATGTGTATCAGTTCAGATTTTTTGTAGTTTAAGGAAAGGCTTTGACTGTTGAGCCATTCTGACATTGATTCCAAGCATGCTGTGAACTGTGAGTAGTCCAGGTGTTTGATGTTTATGGAGGTGAATATCATGATGTCACCGGGTATATTCTGTAATCAATGTTGAATTGTTTTATAATGCTACAAATCGGCTGTATGTAGATATTGAATAGTAGCGCCGAGAGAGCTGATCCTTGAGGGACTCCTTGGTGCTGGGTGAAGGGTTCGGACTGTCGAGTTTTGTTTCTTACTTGTTGTGTCTGGTGGGAGAGGTAGGAGAAGAACCAATCAAGGACTGTGCCACATGTTGCGGAGTCTTTATAGTAGAGTGTTGTGATTTACTGAGTCAAATGCAGCAGCGACGTTTATGAAACACAGTACAAAGCCTTGGTGTATATTGTCCATGCCCATTACAAGAGTGTCCAGGAGAGATGTAATAAGAGTTTCTACTCCGTGGTTTTGTTTGAAGCCGTATTGGTGGGGGTCCAGTGGGGCGTAGGCATCTATGTGGTCCTGTAGTTGGTGCTGTACACATTTTTCAATTATCTTAGTTATGAAGGTGAGGCTGGATATTGGTCGGTAGGAGTTTGGTTCATTCTTGTCAAGGTTGCTGTTCTTCAGGATCGGTCTGATGGATGCTTTCTTGAGTTGCTGGGGAAGGTATCCTTGAGTTATTGAAGATTCCACCATCTTTAATAACTAAGGCAACTCTTCCACTCCTGTTATTTCACCCAGGTATTTTTAGCCACATCACAGAGGGATGGAGCGAACAGTGCTCGGGAATTTCACTTTGCAATCCCCATATGTTCTTTATGGCAATAACCTGTTGCCACTGTAAAGCAGATGGAATGTCTGCAGATACGGAAGAACCTGCAGCACTGGAGGACTCCTGAATTTTCCAAAAGAACATAAGCATGGAGTTTCCCTTTGAAAATTCATTTGTACACTAATGTGGGTTTTAAAAATTGCTCCAGAAATTACAACCAGAAAGTTATATTTCAGTGATATGTAAATTTGCCTCTCAAGACACAAATTGGTCTAGATTTCAGGATATCCCTGGGATATGTTGACATAAATGGTAAGGAAAATTTTCAGATCTGGCAATTGCCATACTGTGTGATTTCATATTAAACCAGTCAGAAGAGGGCTATACCAGTGGCTGACTTCAAGATGATGAGGAACAGTGTTGAAGAGGCCCTGTAGGGTATTAAAAGTTGAAAGAAGGAACTTTGGTCAGTAATAAAAGGAACACTGAAAAACTACTGTGTGAGGAAGTTTAATAAAGTAAATGGAGAAAGATATTGCTATGGTTTTCTAAAGAGAGAGCAGAAAAGATAAAAGCGAGGAGGTTAATATTCAAAAACACAAAAAAGAAGCAACAGGTAGAATTATCAGGAAAAACTAAGGGAAGCCACGAGGGCAATTAAAAGCAGGAGAAAATTTGCTTAGTTGGTAAAAGGATAAGAGAAAAGCTTGTCTAGGTTTATAAGAGAAAGGCTAAAAACCAGGCGGGGAGAGTGCAATTTTTGAAGAGGAAGACCAACAACGGGTAGAAGAGTCAAATACATTCTTCCGCACACAGTTTTCAGAATGGGGACACTAATGGCCCTGAGACAGGAAACAGCACCAATAAATGTGAAATTTTAAAAGGATGACATAAAGAGCATACCCAAATGAGAGATGTTGAGCCCATGGGGATTTGATGAGATAAGCGACGTTACTTACCTGTAACAGGAGTTCTCTGTGGACAGCAGGATAAGTCAGCCACATTCGTGATGTCATCTGATGGCGCCAGGATGGAAGTACTCCCTCTCTCTCTAGCTCAGAAGGACTTTGCCCTTCTGAGCATGGGCCAACTTGGCCTACCCACCGTCCTGCCCCTAGACAGCCAGTACATCACTAGCCACTAGGAGGCGGGTGCCTGTTCGGAGGCCAAACCCCTTCCAGGGGAGGTGGGCAGGAACATGTGGCTGACTTATCCTGCTGTCCCCTGAGAACCATTGTTACAGTTAAGTAGCTTCGCTTTCTCCTAGGACAAGCAGGATGAGTCGGTCACATAGATTCTTCCCCAGCTGTACTATGCTGAGGTTGGAAGGGGAGGCCTCAGATGTTGAATGATGATGATGATGCCATGGACCAGAAGGCGTTTATTGGTTGAAAACGCCCCTGGACAAGGATGTGAGGGACATTATCACCATAGTGCAAGGAGGTAGTGCAGAGTAAGTTGTGCAATGTGCAAACAGTGCAACATATAAACAGTGCAAACAGTCAACAGCATGTGGAACAGTGCAAATAAAACAGTTCAAACAGTGCAACAGCATAGCATCCTGTGAAATAGTGCAACAAGAACAGCATCCTGTGATTATAGTGTATGAGGTGCAAGTTCTGGTGTAATGCCCAGGAGGGTTCTGCGTTGGGCTGGTTTAGGGAACCAGGTCTTCAGCTGGCTGGTTCAGGGAACTGGGTCTTCAGCTGCAGACAGGACTGCCCGGCCGAAGGATGTGTCCGCTTGTGCTGCAAGGTCAAGGCAATAGTGCTTCTAGAATGTGTGCAGTGAGGACCATGTAGTAGGTTTGCAGATGTTGGCCACCGGCACCAAGCACAAGTTGGTGATGGTGATGGCCAGTACCCTGAGCTGGTGGGCGTTCACCCATGGCGCGGCCTGAGCACCCGCTTGCTCCAAGCAGAAGACAATGCAGGCGGAGATCCATACCGAAAGCATCTGCTTGGTGACAGGGTCGCCTGGTTTGTTGTTGTCATACGACACGAAGAGTTGTGCCCCTTCTGCTGGAGGGTTGTCCGATACAGATAAATGCGTAGGGCTTTCATACAATCCAGGGTATGGAGCCTCTGCTCTTCTGTGGAGACATGTTCCTGGTGGAAACATAGGAGCTTGATGGTCTGGTTGACGTGGAAGACAGACACTAATTTGGGGACAAACTTAGGGTGTGTCCAGAGGGAGGCCCGGTCGTGGGAGATCAGTGTGTATGGTGGGTGAGCCACTAGGACCTGTAGTTCACTGATCTATCTGGCTGATGTTATCGCTATTAGAAAGAGCGTCTTCCATGAGAGGTATTTCATTTCCGCTGACTGAAGAGGTTTGAAGGGAGTAGGACTGTAGGACTTCCTCGTCGAGGGGTATCTGGTCACTAGTATCACCTGTTGTACTTCAAAAGGCAGATGAAGAGGCGAGAGCTCTACTCTTTCAATTTACTACATCTGCAGGTTGGGGTGGAGAGTGTTCCTGCCATCCTGGGTGATTAGGTCTGGCACTAGGAGAAGCTGCACGGGGGGTTCCAGGGCAAGGTGATGAAGGCACTGGAACTATGCCTGCCACTGCCAGTGGTGAGCAATGAGGATTGAATGTGCTCCATCCAAGATGATCTGCTGTATGGTCATCGAGATGAGTGGGGAAGGGGGAAAAGCGTGCACTAGTAACCACACCCCCATGACACGTTGAAGGCATCCATGGTGATACTGTGGGCGGATGGGTATTTGGAGCAGAACAGAGTGCACTTAGTGTTCTACTCCATGGTGAACAGGTCGATCGATGGTTGTGCCCACCACCTGAAAATGGAGGCCATTACCTGAGGATTGGGAGCCTATTCATGCGGGTTCAATTGGTGGCTCAGTCTGTCTGCCAGCTGGTTCTGTGAGCCCGGGAGGTAGGCAGGCCCTTATGAGGCAGTGCTTGTCCAGGGCCAGACTCCAGAGTTTGAGGACCTCCCTGCAGAGGGAGCAGGAGCCGATACCGCCTTGTTTGTTGATGTAAAACATGGTCACCTGGTTGTCCGTCTGGATCAGGACTGTCCTGCCAGAGATGAGGTACTGGAAAGCTCTGAGAGCATAACTTTTCACCCCGAGATTGAGCAGGTTGATGTGGAATGACTACTCTTTTGCTGTCCAGGCTCCTTGGGTGCAGTGGTGCAGGCAATGAGCTCCCCAGCCCACCGGTGAGGCATCGGTTGTGATGACGAGTTGGTATGTGAGCTGCTGGAGTGGCTTGCCATGTGCCAGGCCCTCCCTGTAGGTCCACCAGAGCTAGCGCAACGTCCAGAAGGATGGGCGTAGACAGGGGTTGCGAGTATTGACTCCAATGGGTGCGCAGGTGCCACTGCAAGTGGCACATGTGAAGCTTTGCTGTGGGTAGAACTTGTGCGGCCACCACTATGTGGCCCAGGAGGCATAGCAGATTCTGCACAGTGGTGCACTTGGCAGACGAAAGGCTCAGAGTCAGGATGATGTTGGTATCCCTTCAGTGCAGAGGAAGGAAAGCCCTGGCCAGGACTGTTTCGATATCCGCCTCGATGAACTCCAGCTGCTGGTAGGGGCTGAGATGCGATTTCTCTTAGTTGATGAGGAAGCCCAGAGACCCCAAAAAGCGAAGGGTCTGTTGGAGGGCTGTGCAGGCTTCGCGAGATGACGGGGCAGAGATTAGCCAGTCATCGAGATAAGGGAACACTCAAATATCCTGTTTGCTTAGGTGAGCGGCAGTCACTGCAACACACTTGGTAAACACCTTCAGTGCGGGAGAGAGGCCGAAGGGGAGAACCCTGTACTGGTAGTGGTTCCCCAGTGCTTGGAAGTGTAGGTACCTCTTGTGCTTCATGTGGATGGGAATGTGCATCCAGGCATCTTGCAAGTCCAATGAGGCCAGCCACTCACCAGGTTGTATGAGAGGCACAATGTATCCCAGGGAGTACATTCTGAATTTCTCCATGGTGATGAATTTGTTGAGGCGTCTGAGGTCGAGGATGGGATGCACCTCGCCTGATTTCTTGGGAACCAGGACATATCGGGAATAGAAGCCAGTGTTGATCTCGTTGGGAGGCACAAGTTCTATCGCTCTGGAGACCAGAAGGGAGAGAAGTACTGTCACCAAGGAGAGGGGTGAAGTTGACGGAGTCCCACTGAATGGCGGGCACTGTTGCGAGGGAGGCACAAAGAATCTGATGCGGTATCCCTCCTTGATTATCTGAAGGATCCATTTGTCCATTGTAACAGAATCCCATGTGGGTAGGAAGGCTGTCAGGCAGCTGCTCATGGAGGGTTCGGCTGCAGCATTCTTGTCAAAAAGACAGGTTAGCCTTCCCATTGCTGGGTTGCTTGGACTTCTGCTGTCTCCTTTCCTGCTGACGTGGTTTTGAGCGATAGGGGTTCTATTGTTTGTAAGAGTTATGACGCCTCGAAGAATAGGATTTCTGATGGTAAGAACCTTTGCAATTTGAGGAGGTTCACTCCAGGCCCTCTTCAGCGAGAGTCTGTAGAGTGGTGCAGTGGTCTTTCAGGCTATTTATAGTGCTAGTCATCTTGTCTACAAAGAGCGTATCGCCCAGGCAGGGGGCATCAGCGATGCAGTCATGGGTGTCTTCTCGCAGACCTAACGACCATAGCCAAGTGAATCTGCGGGCTGAAATGGTGGTTCCCACTGTGCGTCTCACTGCATCAAATGCATCGAAGGCTGCCCGAACTTGGTGTTTTGTACACTCCTCGAGTTCCATGAGGGATGCAGTGGCTGTCTGCACTTCTGTGCCGAGAGTGGAGATGGCGGCCTTAAGGTTCCCTATGAGAACATCCTGGTAAAGGGTATGCTGCAGCTGATGGGCAGCTATCCTTGTGCCCAGCATGGCACCTTTTCTCCACATTGTCGAGGAGCTTGTGATCCTGTCCTGGGGGGTTGTTTGCTTGGAACGGGTAGACTTGGCAAGCTTGAGGGCGACTCTACCATGATGGAGTGGTGGGGGAGCTGTGTTTTGTCAAACCCAGGGAGGGTTTACCGGGTACTTAGAGTCCAGCTTCTTGGAGGAGGCAGGTCTGGAAGTGGAGTGCTGCCATAGTTGAGTTAGATTGCCATGCAGCAGTGGGTGTATCGGGAGCAGTGCCACCATTCTGGGCATTTCAAGGAACTTGAGTGCTGCTTGCTTTTCTGCCCACTGATCTACGTTGGTTGTAGGTGCGATGGCAAGGGCAGTTGTGACCTTCCATAAAAATTTTGACCTGCAGGTAGGTCAAATCCTCAGGGGCAGCAGGTGTTGGGGGGTCCGCAGGAGTTCCCTCTGCTGCTGTCATCATGAGAGCATCGCTAGATGTCTGAGGCCCCTGGGCTGCTGCCTCCTCCCCTTTGCTGGGTATCCCCAAGGACTCAGAGATTGACAGATCAAGGGGCATAGAGAGGAGTCCCTAGATGATGATGGCGGGGTCTCAGGTGTAGAAGTCAGGGCGAGGTTGGTAGTGCCATGCAGGCTTCTGCTGCTGGAAGCCCTGGGTGTGGAAAACTGTGTAGTGGGGGAGCCCTGGGCAGTGCATATCGAGGCAACAGTAGCAGGTAGGGTTGCTGGTAGGGCTGCTGCTGACTAGTGTTGGAAAAGGTTGGATACAAATTGTAAGAATTCTGTAGGTCCTCCTGTGCATTGGAGAGGTCCCCCTGTTCCCGTGTGGTTTTGGGGAAAGCTTGTTCCCTGCTGTTCAATGGGTCCCTTTGGCAGGAGGCACTACTCTCGAGTCTCGGTGATGAGGAGAGGCTGCGGTAATGCTTGAGTTGTTTCCGGCAGTGAGCAGGGGTGAAGGAGCTGCTGCTGTTGCTGCTACTCCTGTCATAGCATTCCCTGCTTTTGTGATGTCTGCAGTGGTCCCTGTGATCTTCTCTGCAATGGCCTCTGCTACTCCTGCACTTGTGTCTGTAGTGGGGGCTGCGCTGACATTGGGGCTGCTCTTCGGAGCTGTAGGAGTTCCTTCAGCACTGGGGGCTGCTCCTGCTGCGATCTGCATGATGTTTTGTGCTGCCCATGCCAATTGGCGCCAAGGGGGCATGGCTTCCATTCCGTAGGCCAATAGGCACAGAGGAGGAGGGTCCCGAATCCTGCTGGCCAATCAGCATCAGGGAGAAGGCTTCTGGGAAGATGGTGGCCTGAAAAACATGGTTGGGGGCCGGAATAGGGCTGGGAGTCCTATCCATGATCTCCATGGCAGCGCTGGGGCCCAGAAGAGCATCAGAGAAAGCCAGAAGAGCAGCAGGGGAAGTGGTGGGCACCTCCGCGGGAGGCGGCAGAGCAGTGGGAGGCAACTTACTCACTGAGGCAAATCTAGCCATGTGGTTTTCAGCCTTGCCAGCCATGCATTTTTTAGCCATGCCAGCCATGCAGTTTTCAGCTCCACCAGCCATGCGTTTTTTAGCCACACAGTCAGGAAATGCAGGAGAGGACTGTTGAAGAAACTCATGTAGAGGGTGGCTGTGGGACTTCCTGACTCTGGGGGACATATGAGCACAGAGAGAACAGTTCTCCACCTGGTGATAATTACCGAGGGAACATAGGAGCGATCATGTAAGTCCGAAATGCTCATTTTGCGAACACACATGGGGCATTTCTTGAAGCCCGGTTTAGGCATGTTGTAATTCTTTTCTTGCTGAAATCTTGCTGATGTCTTTCTGTGAATAGATGTTGGATGAGAGAGAGAGAAAGGCAGAAGAATTGAAACTGGCTGATTAGGGGCAGGACGATGGGTAGGGCCAGTTGGGAGAGGGAATACTGTTGTCCCAGCGCTGTTGGATGACATCACCCACCAATGTGGCTGACTTATCCTGCTTGTCCTAGGAGAATATCTGAGGATACTGAAAGCTCAAAAATGTTCTTTGCCCCTTGTTAACTGTTCAGCCTATCCTTTAAAACAAGATGTTCAAAGGGATTGGAAGAGAACTAATATACTACCACTGCAAATGTGAGAACAAAGAAGCAGGAGACTATAGACCCTAATCTCTTCCCCATCCTTGGGACATACCCAACCAATCTGGTTTTCAGGATTTCTGCAATGAATACGTATGAGAGATTTTCATGCATCGCCTCCATTGTATGCATATCTATCTCGCGGGTATCTTGAAGACCATAATAACACTACTACAGAAAAAGCTGGTGCAGAGCCTTGAAACAAGTAAGAGACAGTCTCTGCTCATTAGAGCTTACAATGTAATACAAAGTTAAACATGGGCTAAAAAAGTTCAGTGCCGAAAGAAAAGTCAACTGAAAAAAGATGTTGCTCTTTTGAACATCCTGAACAAATGTACAGTTACTCTTTGTGAATTAACTATCATATGCTTATTGGACTGAATATCATATAGATTTGCAAAATGGCTTCTTCAGCATATACACTCCTGCACTATTTTAGAAAAGGCTCCACATTTGTCAGAGCCTTGTCTAATGTATCGCTGGAACTGTGTACGTCATGACCTGAACATCTCAAGTCTGATGCCCACCTCCCATCTAAAATCTTCCTTTATGAAATAAGCTAAAACTAGGCACCTTTCTGCCCTATTTACCTGGGAGCCCTGTTATAAAACTCCTCTTATTGGCACAGTTGATAATGAGGATTGCAGTTTGCCTCATCTCTGGAGTTGTAGCTACTGTAACTGCCCTGCGTTACCTGCTGTATCAGCAGAGAATGCGCAATAACGAGCTCCACGTTAACTATGAGGCACGATCCCTACACATTCCATGCCCTCAATGCAATTTTCCACATTAGTTGTTTCACCTGCCTATTAGCACGCATGCAGTTTTATTGTGGTGCCACGCTGTTATAATGCATGAAAGGGGGAGTAACCAAGATGGCGGATGTGTGCGCTGGGCGGTGAGCTGCTGCCTTGAGTTTCGTGAGCCTCTGGAGCTGCTACCGTAGGATGGGTTGGAGAAAGCAGAAGCAGACCGCCTTACCTCCGGGCAAGGAATTTTCGAGTCCTTTGGTTCAGCGAATGCTCGTAGAGTGTGGTTTCAAGCCCCGCGTCGGAGCAGTGTCTTTGGCTGGGGCATTGGGAGGAGTTTTGCCCCAGAGCGTTGTTTGATGTTCCTTTTGGGAGCGGTCACTTTTGCTGCATCCAGGAGATTTGTCCTCGGCAGATGATCTGTCCCCGGAGGTTGAGTGTACCGACCCTAGAACATTGAGGTGCGTCTGCTGAGTTGAAATTCCCCTCTGAAGAAACGGGCTGGGGTCAGAGGAGAGTGTTGGGGGTCCCAACGAAAGGCCCGGGCCTGGATTTCCAGTGACGAGGGAAGAGTTTCCTGTGGTTCCAGTCTTGGTGAGATCTGCGGCATGTTACATTGGAAACGCTATGGGAAGGACTGGCAACCTTGAATGTACTCTATGATAGACTTTGTGGGACGTTTAAGATGAAATATAATGTGGTTAGGGGGATGGGAGGAGATGTGGCCTCCCCCTCTTATTTGGGGTTGGGGGATCTTACAGGTCTCCTTGAGAGTTCAATGGAGATTGTAATGGAAAGAACTACCCTGCCTCCCGCATTTTTTTTGGTATTGGATATAGTTTTTATCCTTAGAATATATTTCAGTATTGCTAACGAAGTTTTCCTGGGCTCTAGAGTAAGCTTATTTCTTGAATTATTATGTATTACAGTTGAGAAGGAAGGAGTTTTTCGCTTGTTGCCATATTGGCACTTCCTTTCAGCTTAAATTTCCTCTTAAATGTTATGTGTATTTTTTTAAAATTTAAGTTGTATTTGTGTTTTTGAGCCCGAGTAGTTGTTAGCTGTCTTGGAGATTAGATAGATGAGTAATGTTGAGTTTGTTATACCTTCTCATACAGCTGACGTGTGAGTCTCCCTTCTGCTTATTTGGATATTTGTGTGTAATGGCTAGGTTATCCTTGGCATTATGTAATTTGATTATTTCCTAGTACTCCCCTATTTCTTTATTTTGGGGTCTGAAGTTTGATGGAAAATGAATTTGTGATAATTTTACTTTCTTCTAATGTATTTGATGTTTCCATTTCTCATTTCATTCATGATTTATTGTCTGGATGTAAAAAGTTAATAATTTTATAAAAAAATAAAAAAAATAATAATGCATGAAAGGTCACATTGAACAACTAATGCAGTTTAGTAAATAGGCCCCTTAGCATTTCATTAGCTTGACGGGTTTGTTTTTTTCCTTCAAAGGCAATGGCTGGCTGCAGTAAAGCACATTAAATTAGTGTTGGTGTTAGCTCAAACTGAGCTGAAACTGAGTTACATTCAGGTGCACAAGTTCTTCCCCTATCCAACAGGGCTTAGAGTCGGTTGTACTGAGGCAATGAACGGTGAAGTGACCTACCACAAGGAGTTGAAAGCAAAGTTGAAATCCGGCTTTCTTTCTTTCTTCTCTCATTTCTCCCTACTTCCCCCCCATGAACTCCGTTCTTCTACCCAGTTGCTTCTTGCTATGCCCTTCTCCTCTATTGCCAGATCCAGATTCCACTTGTTTCACCTTGCTGCACCTTACGCTTGGAATAAACTTCCTTTGTCTTCACACCAGGCATCTTCTTTGTCCCTCTTCAAACTTAAGTTAAAAACTCATCTTTTCGCCTGTGCCTTTGGCTCTTGATTTTGCTGTTCTTATTCTTCTCCTTTTCTTGCTTTGTCTTTTTTAGATTGTAAGTTCTTTTGAGCAGGGACTGTCTCTTGTATGTTTTCATTGTACAGCGCTGCGTGCGCCTGGTAGCGCTTTATAAATGCTTAGTAGTAGTAGTAGGCTTTATTGGTTCTTAGTTCACTATTCTAACTACATTGCTATCCAAAACACCAATTAATATCATGGAGGTATTCAATTTACCATATTCTGTATGGAACTAACACAAGTTTCTTTTTCAAGGTATATTTATATTGCTGACATCTTTGGTCATAATATTCATGTAATGAAAAAAAATCCTGACTGGTCTTTAACTCCTATTAAGGTAAGAATGAAATTATACTTAACTGTTTTAACTGGCATGCTTTCTGTTAACTCTATTACAGGCCCTCGTTTTTCTATTGTAAGATAATAAACCTCACTAGAGTGAGCACATCACGAGGTTATTGATAATTTGCTTGAAGAGATATTTGATGTCTCTTCAGCAGCCTTGAACTTTACAGAGCAGAGATTAATTTTTCTTACAGTGCAATGGGACTGTCAGATGCATCCAAAATACCTTATTTATTTATTTAACAGGTTTTCTATGCCATCTTTAGGCCAGAGAATGACAAACAAACTCAGTTTAGTTGCAGTTACATAGTTGATAAAAAAACAGGGGGATTGACATATTGCAGAGGACGGTGGTACAGGTTCTCTTGTAGGATGCTATGTGATGACATTGGTTTAGTTGCATGCTCTCACAGTCAGTTTTGCATGTATCTCAGCAGCAGGGTTTCTTTGGTCTGCCTAATTACTAGATATGGAGGCCAGTTTCATACTGCCCATACAGCCATGGCTACTTTTTATCTCCCAGCTTTTGCTTCAGTTTCTAAAGCAGACATGTATGCACATTTTCACTTCAAAAATTGCTTACAGAAAAAGTACCTGCAGATATTTTCATCTCCTCTTTCTACTGGTACATTTTCTGACAAAATCAACATTATGGACATTGTTTCAATCTCCACCCTATCCCTGCCCCTGAGAAAGCTTTCACTAAAGGCTTTGTGGAACTGCACATGTAGTTTTGCCTCATGCGAGTGACATTGTAGAGTGGTAGATAGAAAATTTTGCCGTTTCTGAATGATGCTAAGATCCGCAATAGAATGCACACGGCTGAAGGAGTAGATTACCTCTGGCGAGCCTGATGTCAGAGCTGGGCAAAATAGTGAAAATCGTTATTAAGAACAAAATTACTGGACACATAAACAGACATGGTTTAATGGGATTGAGTCAACAGGGATCTGCCAAGTAAAGTCTTGCCTCACCGATCTGCTCCATTTCTTTGAAGGCGTGAATAAGCATTTGGATAAAGGTGATCCAATTCATACCATGTAGACTTTCAAAAAGTGTTTGGAGAAATCCCACATCAGAGACTTCTGATGAAATTAAAATGTCATAGCATAGGAGGCAATGTCCTATTGTGGATTGGAAACTAGTTGCGAGGTGGAAACGTAGAGTAAGGTTAAATGGATCCTTACCCATGCTTTCTTAGTTGAGATGGAATAGAGGAAGGAAGGACTTGAAAATGTAAACTGAATTAGGTACTGATCAGACTAGACAAGAGGGATTATTGTAGGGGGAATAGTAATAATGCCATTAGCTTTGTAAAGACAATAACCAGTGATACACGTGGGAGCTAAAGAAGCTCAAATCCACCAATAGAGCTTGAAACCCCCTTTCAGTCTCCATTCTCAGATTCTCTAGATGGAAATGAAGGTCACCCAATAAAAGCAGACTTTCTCGAGGAGACTAAAATCTGCTATGCCCTCCAAAGAAGAGGGGGAGATGGAGGAAGATGACAGAGTAATAGGCAACTTAAAGAAGGAGTAGAGCAGAATTGATGAGAAGTGAATCTGAGAAGTGGGATTGAGTTATAGAGTTCTCTAACTTGACATTTGCTGGAAATGCACCACACAACTCCACTGTCACGTCGACATCTCACCACTTTGAGTGGGAGCAGTGATTTAGAAAGCTCCATATTGGGGGAAAAATAATCCAGCTTTCCCACAAATGTACATGGTGGCAGCTTTTTAACATCACTATTCCCACAATTCCCTCTCTCCGGCAGCACGTGTCACTCACCCACTGATCAACCCTTATGGAGTTGTTAAGAAGGGATCAAATAAAGAGGGGGTTATCGACAGGGATGTCAACAGCCTTTGCACATGTCTCTCCAAGGAGGCACTTACAACTTCCTCGGGGCAGGTTTAAACGCAGACATCTAGAATTTTTTATATTGATATGTATTCCCCTTGTAAAATGGGGGATAGACATTGATATGTTGGGCCTACCCAAACCACTGCCCTCCACGCCATCTTGAAATCTCGATGTGTTGTGGTTCATCATGGGCCCGATCCAGGAAGGCGAATAGTGGGGCTGTACATCCCAATGGGACGTCCAGTCTCGCTATCCACCCTTAACCTATTCTGCCTCCTTGTTCCACTACACGTACAGAGCTGCTGTGCATGCTGTGGGGGACAGGAAAGGTATGGGGGTGGAGCATGGGCAGGCCCAACCCCTGGATGTACAGGGCTGATTCCGGTGACAGCTCTGTACATTCAAAGAGCACCGGAGGGATGCTCTGCTTATTCCACCTCTGAGGTGGAATAAGCGCGGGGCTCCCCTCTGATTCTGCCTGGCAGCCCCCCCGGAGCCCATCAGATCCCCCTCACTGGAGCAACAGGCCACCAACGGGATGTCTCTACTGCCCGATCTGGGCCCTGGCAGCCCCCATCTGGGGTCGGGCAGTGGGGTGATGGGGATGGCACTGCGGTGGGCAGACCGAGCGGTGGGGAGGATATCTCTGTAGGTATGCAGGGGCACGATTGGCCGTCTCAGGGCCCATTACTGCACCCACAGGAATATCTGGCTCCCACGATGCAGAATCAGGTTCTAATAGGCCCGTCCTGCTTGGGGCACCCAGACGGCCTGGACATGCCCCTTCGGGGATCGGGATCCATGTGTAAAGAGCGGCTTTCTAAAATCACTATTTGCATGTATTGTATACATGTTTAGAAGCTGCAATTTATACATAAGGATGCTTCCAAAATAAGTCACAAAGTCTCCTATACTCTTATAAGAGGCAAAGTCCTATTATGGAATGGGAACTGGTTAAAGGATAGGAAACAGTAGCATTAAATGGTCAGTTTTCTCAGGAGAGGAAGCTCGTAGTGGAGTGCCAAAGGAATCCGTACTGGAACTGATGCTTTTTTTTTTTTTTTTGAATTTCAAAATATCTTTATTATGAAATAAACAGGAATTACAATCAAGTCCACATCAAGGAGAAAGCTAGTAAAAGGCATTGAATTGCAACAATCTTTTAAACATAATCTCAAAAAGCGGAATAAACAGGGCCCATGAATTATACTATAATAGCCCTATTATACTTGGAAAGGAAGACAAAACATTAACCAGATTCTTTAGTAAGCAAAAATACTTCCAACTGATCCGAATCCATGAATACATATTTAGTCCGCTCATAAATCAAAATACATTTACAAGGATATTTTAACAAGAAAGAGGCACCTATTGCCAAGGACCGAGATTTCAACAGAAGAAAAGCTTTCCTACGTTTCTGAGTAGGCCTACAAACATCAGGAAAAAGTTGAATTGGGCTACCACAAAAAGCCTGATCTTTCTTGTCAAAATACAATCGCATAATTAAATTTTTATCCATCAGAGATAAGAAAGAAGCAATTAAGGTAGCGCGCTGAGTAATCTCATCAATAGATGACTCCAGAAAAGCAGAAACATCGAAAGACTGAGACTAAGGGTTTACCTCCGTCCTTGACAATAGGAGAAGAGGCCTCCGTAGTAGGCGAAATAGGAACACAATAAACAGAAGAAAATTTATTACGTTAACATCATCAATTAATAGAACCTCCTTAAAATACTTTTGCAATAATATGATTGGTGAAAGATAATGAGTACAAGGAAAATTTAAAAAACGTAAATTTTTTGAATGAACAGCATTTTCCAGTGACTCTATTTGATGGTGCATAATAACATTATCATGTATAGAAGAAGACACTGCAGCCTGAGCTACAGTGACCTGACCCTCTAATTTATTCAAACACGATTTACATTTTATTAATGGATTCATCCTGAGCAGACATCTTCTGCACTACTTGCTTAGAAAACTGTGAAACGCGGGAAAGTGATACACCCAAAAAAACTTCAATGCGTGCAAGCACTTCCCACACATCCCGCAGTGAAACATCCGCCGGGGAAATAACCGTTGAAGTAGAAGCAGGGAAGTCCAGCAAAGACGGAAGAGAAGACATTTTATGAGTATCCACATCTAATAACAAAGATGGAAGTTCTAACTCAGCCAAAAGGGGCTCTCCCCCATGTTTCCCAACACTAGGGGACAGCACACCTGCTGTAACGTCTTCCTGACCGGGTAGGGCAGACCCTTGCGCATTTAATGAGAAGTCATAAACAGTATTCACAGAACCCAGGGAAACGTTCTGCTCCACAGAGGGCCTCTGTAGATGTTGATTCATAGAGCCCACAATTTTAATAGCCTTAGCACCAGAAGCAACAAACACCTTCTTCCTCCGTTTACCCATGGATTCTCCGGTACTCCTCACCACTCCTCAGTACTCTGAAGGGGCTTAAAAGGGGCGGGACAAGCCCCTTTGGGCACGGGACCACGGGTGCACGCCCGCGAGTTGCGTTCTGCGGTGGGCCGACGTTTTTATTCAGCCCAGGGAGGATGGGACTGCAGGCTCCTCCTCCTGCTGCGAGTACACGGGCCCCGGTAACCTCACCAGCTCTCCCAGCATCTCAGCGGTGGCCGGCGTTTTTATTCAGCCCAGGGAGGGAGGGACTTCAGGCTCTTCCTCCTGCCGCGAGCACACGGGCCCCGGTAACCTCACCAGCTCTCCCCGGAACTGATGCTTTTTAACAAATTTGTAAATGATCTGGAAAAGGGAGTGATGAGTGAGCTGATCAGATCTGCAGACATTGCAGACAACACTAAATTATACAATCTTTTTTAAACCTTGAATATTGTCTGCAATTCTGGTAGCCATATCTTAAAAAGAAATAGCAGAGTTAGAATAGGTACAGAGAAGAGCCACCAAAATGGTAAAGGGAATGGAAGCATAGGCATTGGAAAAGGGTGAGCCACATGGCTCCTGGCCACACCAAAAATCATGGCAGTACGCTTCCCGCGGGGATCCCATCCGCTGCAAACCAAAGAAAACCACGATCGCGGCAAAGACCCTTCCTGTCTACCCGTGGGAAATCAGATCCCTACAGGCAGAACAGAAAAGGTCTGTGGGGCAGGACTTGGAGAAGTTAGGGTAGAGGTTGGGGCGGCACTTCGGCCCCCCTAAGAAAATGTCCTTCTGTTGCCCTTGTATGGAAGGATACCCCCTACGAGGAAAGGTTAAAAAGGTTAGGGCTTTTTCATTCAGAAAAAGATGACTGAGGAGAGATATGATGCAAACAATGCAATGTGTGCCTTCAAGTTAGTCCTGACTCCTGGCGACCCAGAAGCTCCTGGGTTTTCTTGGCAGTGTCACCGGAAGTAGATTGCCAGGCCTTTCTTCTGAGGCAATGGAGGGTTAAGTGACTTGCCCAAGGCCACAAGGAGTGCTAGTGGGAATCGAACCCTGGTTGCTTGGTTACCAAGCCAGTGTTCTAACCACTAGGTTACTCCTCCAGTGGAATGGGTAAATATAGTTTGATGGTTTACTCCTTCAAAAGTAGAAAGACTAGGGGACGCACAATGAAGCTACAATGTAGCATGTTTAGGACTAATTGGAGAAGATATTTTTTCACTTATAATCAAACTCTAGAATTCATTAGCAGAGGATGTAGTAAAAGCTGTTAGTGTAGCTGGGTTTAAAAAAAAAATTTGGATAAGTTCCTGGAAGAAAAGTTCATAAACTATTATTAAAGATGACGAATCCATTGCTTACCTCTGGGATAAGCAGCATGGAATCTGTGTACCTTTTTGGAAATCTGACAGGTATTTTGTTATCTGAATTGGCTGCTGTTGGAAACAGGAAACTGGGCTTGATGGACCCTTGATCTGACCCAATATGGTATATCTTATGTTCTTATGATTGTGAGAAGTTGCAAAAGGACCTGGCAAGATTGGGCGACTGGGCATCCAAATGACAGATGGACTTTAGTATGGACAGGTGCAAAGTAATGCTTATAGGAAAAAATAATCCCAACTATCGGTAGAAGATACTAGGTTCCACATTACTGTAGGAGTCAGCACCCAAGAAAAGGATTTTGGAGTCATTGTGGAAAATCCACTTAAATTCTCAGCTTAGTGCACAGTGGTGGTTAAAATCATTCTACTTTAGGAGGCAGGAGCAATTTTGGCTCTTCATCCAAATTTTATTTCTTGGCATTCTGCTGTTCAAATAAAACAGCACAGAAGTATACAGTAAAACAATAAATAATAAATAGCTAAAATTTACAATAAAAAATAAAAATGTCAAAAATCATCTAAAAATATAATAAAGTCAATAGCCTAATGAATTGTCTTGATTTATTTAGGACATACATGTGTTTTTGAAACAGCAGGTGTAAATGTATACAGGTACTTTCATGGGATAATTTTCAAAGGAAGAATACAAGGCATGTCTATAAAGATCATTAGCTGTCATTGCAGTACTAACCTGGGGAAAGCACGCCACAGTGATAGGTAATGTGGGACAAATGCAGCTACCGTGGGCAATGTTCTGCAATAGCTGCATTTCACGCATTAGCAGCGCAAGTGGGCAGTGGGTGAGCGTGCCTGTAAAGTGCGGTTACTGTGGGCATTGACAACGCACAGTAGCTGCATGTTTTGCAGACATCGTGAATGCAACTAATGCCACCCCTACGGGTGGAGTTAGCTGCACGAGTGATGTTGTCTTGCCACAATCCCTGCATTTTCTCTGCGTTATCTGCTGGGGAAATGATGTGCATGCCCACAATAGATAATATGCAACTTTTGCGATTAATGCCTGGTGTTAGCTGCAAAAGCCTATCGCGCTTCAGTAGACGTACTCTTATTCGTATATATTCCTTTTAGAAACTGGAGTAACTTAAGTGCATATTAGGTTATTAGAGATGGAAAATAGCTATAAAATGGTGCAGCTGAATATGCACATAAAATTAAAGGTGCTGACATATAGGTATTTCTGGTGATGGGTTTGGACAGAACTGGAGCGAAATTGCAATGTACATTTTATACCATGTAAAATAACCACGTAAATGCACATAGCTGCACCTGCCTTGGAGCAAGTGTAAATTTGTGTTGGAAGAATTTATTCACTACTGTGGATTATTATAAGAGCCAATTTTACAAAGGTACATACAAGGGTTTCGTAAGAACCTAGGTTACCGCTATGAGATAGGAATGTTTCTGGAAATTTTTATAGACATCTTGCTTTAAAATGACCCTCTATGGGCCTGATTTATAACAGGCCATCTATGTCGGAAGTCAAAAAAAACCCCACATATTTTATAAAGGCACCAGAGTTACCTATCTGCCAGTATAAAGTTTGCAAACATCAGCCCCAATAATGCACAAATGTCAATTCACACATTTACACCTACTCCTAAACAGGTGCATAACTGTGTTTACACCTATGAGAGTAATCATATAACAAGGCACCAAGGATAAGAGGGTAAGAATGTACCCTTTTTTTCACCTGCTTTATAAAGATATAGGTACCTGCACAAATGGCACCAAGATTGAAGGTGCATATATTACGCTGGCTCAAAATTTTGCCTATGTGCCTCCTTTGTGTATATCTACTTGACAACCACACACCATCTTTCACCATACCTACTTCTAGGCATGACTTCATTTTATAAGAAGCCTTTTTCACATAGAAAAGGTTTATAAAATTACCCCCATGTGAGGCGCCCAGTTAAAGCGTGTTTCCATATGCCCTGCTAGACCAGTTCAGACAAGTGGGTTGTGTTCCTCTACAAGCATATTGGTGGAGCAAAAGAACCAATGAAAAGCCCAGGCTTCAATGACATCACTCCTGTGCCTCTATTCACCTCAGCCACTAGAGGTATTTTCAGTATTTTTTTGTTTCCAGCAGATAATGGATGGATTTTATTTTCTCTGAAGAGAATCTGAAGATTGAGAGAAAAAGATTGATTAAATGCTCATGAATGACCACCTTGAGGGTGACTCTCTCATTTGAGTGTGACATGGAAGGCTCCATTAGATTGCGGTCTTTGCGGTAGCCATAGGAGGAAGAAAAATTAGTTCAGCTCCACTTGCTTATCATGATGACAGCCTGTTGAGCAGCCACAAAATTGGAAGGATTTGGAAGAATCTGGAAGACTGCAGTAGACTCACAGAACCTCAACACCCCCTCCTCCTCTGTCCCCCATCCCCCCCCCCCCACTCTCTCTTGAAGATTGCAGAAGGCTTTCAGAGGAATTTGCCTGCCAGCCACCTTAAAAGCAGTGCTGAAAAACCAGTAAAACAGTTTCAGGGGAGTAGAGCTGAGCCCAGCATGGATTCTCTACCTGGGGCTCTCAGGGGGTGAATACCAAGATGAGTACTTTGTCATTGTCCTTGTTGGGGACTCCCAATTCTGTCTTCTTAGGATGTAATTTGGAGTGGATTGTTGGTGACCATTGGCACGGTGTGGGAGTTTCCCACCATTTTCTGCACTGATTAGTAGCATTTTCTCCTATTGTGCACCTGGCAGTCGCATGGTTTGTATGTGTGTTCCTACCCTATCAGCTGTAATCTGCACCTTCGTGCTGCTGCGGCCTTAGTGTATGCTGTTGTGTTACTTGCTTTAACTTTCTGTCTTCTTCCAGGAAATGTTCTTTGACCTATGGCAAGCGAGGTGCCTCTTCTCTGGATTCTTGACTGCTCTTCTTGCATGGCAGCTTCTAAATCACCCCTGGAGAGCCTGCTCCCCCTCTCTTAGCCAGGGGATGCATTAGTCCGGCCTTGCCTGCCTCAGAGCAGGAGGTGATGGATGGCACTATAGGTAAGGATATCTAGCTGTCTAGAGTATCCGGCAACCATGTGGTGAACTGTTCCTTGTCCTCTAGGGGGTCTGCGGTGGCTGTGCCCCCTGGCGTTAAGGGGATCATTTCCAAGAAGGGAGCTTCTGGACTCTGGATTGTCCTCCCTGGAATTCTTTTCTTTTTTGCAGCAGGCCTCGTCCTTCTGGTGTGAAAATTCAGATGCCACAGCTTCTAGATGCCACCGGGCACAGTCTCATGTGGGGCAGACTGAAAGTAGAAGCCCTGTTCGATTGCCTTTGGCTAAGCATCCCTGGCAAGGAGTGCACCCTAGAGATGGGGAACAGCTGGGAGCCATCTGAGATTTTGACTATGACTGGATTCAGATGGCTCAGTACTGGGCTCTGACGTGGATGATGGAGTATTTTTGCCTTCAAATGATTATGAAGAGGCTGGTGTGATCTGCCTATTCCGGAAGGAGGAGCTGGTGGCATTGATTGCCAGGATCTCATCCACCTTGGATTTGAAAGATGCTTCTGGCATGGAGCAGGGGCCAGAGGTGCATCCGTTCCTTCAAGGGGTGTGAAAATCCACTCTATCTTTCCATTCCCAGATGTGATCAAGGATATGATCCGGTCAGAGTGGATTCTCCATCTAAGAGATTAAGGGTGTGTAAGAAGATCTATGCTCTCCCAAAGAAGGAGTGTGTTGAATGGTTTGGTATTCCTAAGGTGGATGTGCAGGTTATGGTGGTTACCAGACAGATCACCACTCCTATGGAAGGCAGATTGGCCCTAAATGATTTTATGGACCAAAAGGTGAATTCATTGTTGAAGAGCCAGTTCACCGTGGCGGCTGCTATTCTGCAGCTGGTGGTATGTGCCTGCCTAATGTCTTGTGGATTCATTTTCTTCAGCCAGATAATTCTAATCCTCTTTTGGAAATGGCTATGGCCTTCCTTTCTGATACCATGTATGACCTGGTACATTTGGCGGCAGGGCATGGTGTCCTAATGATGGTGTCATGGCTTTGGATTTGGCTCTGGCACTGGGCAGCGGACTCATCTTCCAAAGCCCTGTTGGCCCAACTAGCTTTTAAGGGTAAGCTTCTTTCTGGAGTCAATTTAGAGAAGCTGGTGAAGGACCTGGGTGAGATGAAATCTTACCACCTTACGGAGGACAGGTCCAGAAGACCTGTGAAGCGGTCTGGTGCCCCTTTCTCGTCAGCCTTCGCCCATCCACCAAGAGCGCACTGGCCGGATCCAGGGCATCTTGGGACTTTTGTCATTACTGACCAGGAAAACCTTTCTTTCCCTTTGCTTCCAGGCTTCTGGTTTGTTCTCACTCCTTTCATGGCGCACGTGGGCCCAGAGACTCAGTCCCCTCCAAGGACTCTCCCGGGATACCCAGTGAAGGTTTGCGGGCCCATTCCTTCAGTTGGAGGCAAGCATTGCCTTTTCTTCCAGGATGGGCTCTGGTTACCAAGGATCACTGGGTGCTAGACATCATTCAGTTCGGCTATGTCCTGGAATGCAAAGAACCGATTCCGGATGCCTTTGTCATCTCAGTTTGTGGGTCTGCAATCAAAGTGCTGCTGTCCGGACCACCTTGAACTAGTTGCTACACCTAAAGGCAGTGGTGCCCATCCCCCCCAGACAAGTGGGACAAGGGCAGTTATTCCATGTATTTCATAGTGCTCAAAAAGGACTGTTCCTTCTGGCCTATTCTGGACCACAAGGGAGTCAACAAGCACTTGCACGTCCTGCGCTTCTGTATGGAAACCTTGCATTCCATGATTCAAGAAGTGTGCTGAGGGGAGTAATTGGCTTCTCTGGATCTGGATGAAGCGTATCTTCATATCCACCCTGTTCCCTACAATGTTAAGTATCACATATTTTTCTATTAAAATAGTTTAACCTTTCTCACATAGGTTTTATGTAAATTTTGACCCATTATCAAGGAGTAGCCTAGTGGTTAGAGCACTGGCTTGGTAACCAAGCAACCAGGGTTCAATTCCCACTAGCACTCCTTGTGGCCTTGGGCAAGTCACTTAATCCTCCATTACCTCAGAAGAAAGGCCTGGCAATCTACTTCCAGTGACACTGCCAAGAAAACCCAGGAGCTTCTGGGTCACCAGGAGTCAGGACTGACTCGAAGGCACACATTGCATTTTTGCATCAACCATGTTCCATGAAAGGTGGTTGTTCTCTGTACACCGCTGTGACTTGTAGAAGCAATGGTGTAGAAATGTTGCTAAATAAATAAATATCCCAGTCGGGGTGGATAAGCAAAGGTATCTGCATTTTGTTGTGCTTGGCTCTCACTATCAGTTTGCTGCCCTCCCTTTCAGACTATCCACCACCCTGAGGACATTCTCCAAGGTCATGGTAGTGGTGGCTGCAGCACTCCAGTGCCAAGGGATCTGAACATAAGAACATAAGATATGCCATACTGGGTCAGACCAAGGTCCATCAAGCCCAGTATCCTGTTTTCCCTGTTTTATGTAAACTCTGATTGCCTTTGCTGTCACTGAGTCATTTGTTATCTGTAAACCGCACTGATTGAAAAGAGCGCGGTATAAAAGAAATTTTAAATAAATAAATAAATATCCTGTTTCCAACAGTGGCCAATCTAGGTCATACGTACCTAGCAGTATCCCCAAGAGACACAGGTTCCACAGTGCTTGTATTGGATCAAGCATTGATATCCTGGGTCCCTTTTTAATAATGGTTTATGGACCTTTCCTCCAGGAACTTGTCCAAACCTTTTTTAAACCCAGCTACACAAACAGCCTTTACTACATCCTACGGTAACAAATTCCAGAGTTTGATTACACATTGAGTGAAAAAATATTTTCTCTTATTCGTCCTAAATAGTTTACCCTGTAGCTTCATTACATGTCCCCTAGTCTTTCTATATTCTGATAGCATAAACATCGATCTATGTTTACCCGTTCCACGCCATTCATTAATTTATAGACCTCTATCATATCTCCCCTCAGCAGTCTCTTTTCCAGGTTGAAGAGCCTTAACCTTTGTAACCTCCCTTCATAGGAGTAGCCTTCCATCCCCTTTACCATTTTGGTGGCTCTTCTCTGTATCTTTTCTAATAACGCTATATCCTTTTTAAGATGCGGCGACCAGAATTGCACACAATATTCAAGGTGCGGTCGTACCATGGAACAATACAGAAACATTATAATATCCTTTGTTTTGTTTTCCATTCCTTTCCTTATGATACCTAGCATTCTATTTGCTTTCTTGGCCGCCACTGCACACTGAGCAGAGGGTTTTAACATGTTATCCACGATGACTCCTAAATCTTTTTCCTGGGTGGTGGTTCCCAATGTGGAACCTTGCATTGTGTAACCATAGTGTGGGTTGTTCTTTCCTAGGTGCATAACTTTGCACGTGTCCATATTAAATTTCATCTGCCATTTCGATGCCCAGTCTTCCAATTTATCCAGATCCTCCTGCAGTTTTCGACAATCCTCTTGGGTTTTAACAACTTTAAACAGTTTTATGTCGTCTGCAAATTTGATAACCTCACTAGTTATTCCCTTTTCCAGGTCATATGAATATGTCAAAAAGTAGCAGACCCAGTACAGATCCCTGGGGTACTCTACCATTCACCTTTTTCCATTGGGAAAATTGGCCATTTAGCCCTACCCTCTGCTTTCTATCTTTTAACCAGTTCCTGATCCACAATAGTACACTGCCTCCTATCCCATGACTTTTTAGTTTTGACAAAAGTCTCTGATGAGGGACCTTGTCAAAGGCTTTCTGAAAGTCCAGATACACTATATCAACCGACTCACCTTTGTCTACCTGTTTATTCACACCTTCAAAAAAACATATCAGATTAGCAAGATTTTCCTTGTGTAAAGCCATGTTGGCTGTCTCCCATTAGGCCATGACTATTTACATGCTGTGTAATTTTGTTCTTTATCATGGTTTCTACCATTTTCCCCGGTACTGACGTCAGGCTCACCGGTCTGTAGTTTCCAGGATCAACCCTAGAGCCCTTTTTAAAAATTGGCGTTACATTGACGATCCTTCAATCTTCAGATATTAGAGATCATTTAATGAAAGTTCACAGATTACTAATAGCAGGTCTGCAATCTCATATTTCAGTTCTTTCAACACTCTTGGATGTATACCATCTGGTCCAGGTGATTTGCTACTCTTCAGTTTATCAAATAGTTGTAATACATCTTCCCGATGTAGAGATATTTCTCTCAATTCCTCTGCAGTATCACCTTTAAATACCACTTCAGTCTTGGGTAACATCCCTACATCTTCCTCAGTAAAGACCGAAGCAAAGAATTCATTCAGTCTTTGCGCTATAGCCTTGTCTCCTCTTACTGCCCCTTTTACCCCTCTATCATCTAACGGTTCAATTGACTCTCTCACAGGCCTTTTGCTACGAATGTACTTGAAAAAGTCTTTATTTCGTATTTTTGCTTCTGTAGCAAGTTCCTTCTCAAATTCTCGCTTTTCCTGATTTATCAATGCTTTGCATTTAACTTGCCAGTGCTTGTGCTGTTTCCAGTTTTCATCGTTTGGCTCTTTTTTCCATTTCTTGAAAGATGCTTTTTTTGGCAGCAAAAGCCTCTCTGACCTCACCTTTAAACCATGCTGGCAGTTTTTTGGACTTTCTTCCACTTTTCTTAAAGCGTGGAATACAGCTGTTCTGGGCTTCCAGGATAGTATTTTTAAACAGCACCCAAGCTTGATGTAAGTCTTTAACCTAACCGCTCCTTTTAGTTTTTTCTTAACTATATTCCTCATTTTATCATAGTCTACCTTTCGAAAGTTAAAGGTAGTACTGTGGATTTCTTTACTATCCCTCCTCCACTAATTAAATCAAACACGATCATGCTATGATCACTATTGCCAAGTGGCCCCAACACCCTTATTTCTTGCACCAGATCTAGTGTTCCACTAAGGACTAGGTGCATTATGGCTTCCCCTCTGGTCGGTTCATGAACCAACTGCTCCAAGAAGCAGTCATTTATTTCATCTAGAAACTTTATCTCCCTAGCATGTCCTGCCGTGACACTGACCCAGTCGATACCAGGGTAGTTGAAATCACCCATTATTATTACTGTGCTGTGACTTTTGTTAGCTTCCTCGATTTCTTTGAGCATTTCATCATCCATTTGTTCATTCTGGCCAGGCGGTCGATAGTACACCCCCACTGCCATCACCTTCCCCTTCATACATGGAATTTCAATCCATAGAGATTTTACAGCAAATTTTGTTTCCTGCAAAACTTTAATCCTTTCTGACTCAATGCCCTCTCTAACATAGAGTGCAATCCCTCCACCAATTTGATCAGTTCTATCATTACGATATAGTTTGTATCCAGATATCACAGTGTCCCATTGGTTATCCTCCTTCCACCATGTCTCTGAGATTGCAATCATATCTAACCCCTCATTTTAGTGCTATATATTCTAACTCTCCCACTTATTGTTTAGACTTCTAGTATTTGCATACAAGCATTTTAGAGACTGTATTTTATTAATATTAATCTGGCTATTGCTAGGCATGGGTAATTTGGAATCTTTACGCTCTGTCTGCACCATACCCAAGGCCATTAGGGCTAGTTTAGTCTTTTTTGAAACCTTACTGCTTTTGGTAATATCCTTCAAGGATACCTTCTTCCGAACCATGCACTCTTGGGCAACTGTCGGCTTTCCCCTATTTTCTAGTTTAAAAGCTTCTCTATCTCCTTTTTAAAGGTTAATGCCAGCAGTCTGGTTCCATCCTGGTTAAGGTGAAACCCATCCCTTCGGAAGAGCCCCTCCTTTCCCCAGAATGTTCCCCAGTTTATTTATTTTATTTTATTTAATTTTTTTTAAACTTTTGCATACCTCCAATTCCCAAGATCATTGGCGGTTTACATCGAACAATGCAAAAGTTCCTAATAAATCCAAAACCCTCATCCTTGCACCATCGTCTCATCCACGCTTTGAGACTCCGGAGCTCTGCCTGCCTTTTGGGTCCTGCACGTGGAACGGGAAGCATTTTGGAGAACGCTACCCTGGAAGTTCTGGATTTCAACTTCCTACCTAAAAGCTTAAATTTAGCCTCCAGAACCTCCCTACCACATTTTCCTATGTCATTGGTACCAACATGTACCAAGACAGCAGACTCCTCCCCAGCACTATCTAAGATCTTATCTAGGCGGCGCGTGAGGTCCACTACCTTTTCACCGGGCAGACATGTTACCAGGCGATCCTCACGTCCACCAGCCACCCAGCTATCTACATGCCTAATGATTGAATCACCAACTATAACAGCTGTCCTAACCCTTCCCTCATGGGCACATGGCCCTGGAGAAACGTCCTCAGTGCGAGAGGGTTTTACATCACCTGGAAGACAGGTCCTAGTTACAGGATCACGTCCTGCCACACCAGGGTGATGCTCTCCTGTCACGTGACCTCTCTCCTCCATGGCAACAGGGATGCTGCCAGACTGAAGGTGGGACTTCTGGACTATATCCCTGTAGGTCTCGTCCATGTACTTCTCTGTCTTTCTTATGTCTTCCAGGTCTGCTATTCTAGCCTCTAGAAAATGGACTTGTTCCCTGAGAGCAAAGAGCTCCTTGCACTTAGTGCATACGTAAGACCTCTCACCAACTGGGAGAAAATCATACATGTGACACTCAATGCAAAAGACTGGAAAGCCCCCATCTTGCTGCTGGACTGTTGTCTCTATCTTAGTTTAAAGCTCGTGTTTAGGTCTTTAAATTCTGTATTTACTAAGGGTTGGTGTGGATGCTTATACTAATAAAAGTGTATCTAATACCTCTAATATACCCTGTTCACCTGAAGCTTAATTAATCTCAGGTCCTCAATGTATGACTGATTTGGATAAAGAGCTGCACCTGAGAGCAGCCCCTTTCCTCTAAGACGTGTAAGTACCTATAAAGCTACAATTACCCCAGGGGTGGGTGGGTGTTGGGGAGGGAGGGAGGGAGGGAAATAAGACCTATTAAAAGAGGGCTGTTACAAGATACCCTGTCCTGTACCCTCAGCAGGGGGGGAGGGGGTTAGTCCCTCAGGTAGGCTAGAGCAGGAAAAAAAGTTTAAAATGCAGCATGTTCTGTTGGCAGAGCAGGGAGAGATATTTAATTTAAAGTAACAGTTAACCTGGCTACCACTCAAAGGCCAGTTAGTTGAGAGAGGCAGGGTAAGTTATACAGCTGAGAAAGCTGAAGTGCAAAACTAAAGGGAACAGGGAGGTGAAGTAGCACACCAATAAAGACAACAAATAAATAAATAAATAATAAATAGACAGCTGTGTCCATTCATATCTAAACCACTGGCTCATCCAGGCCCGTTCCCTTTCAGAAGCATCTCAAGTGGTATCCTGAGTGGTGTCCTATTTGAAAGTCTCGGCTGGGTGATCAATCGACAAATGAGCCAGTTGTTTCCTTCCCAGTCCCTGGAGTTTCTGGGAGCATGTTTCAACACTCAAGTGGGCAGGGTTTTCCTGCCAAAGGAGAACGTCAAAAGTCTGTTGGACTGCCTGGAGCTGTTCTGTGTGCAACAGGCTCCCAAAGTCTGGGATTATCTTCAGCTCTTTGGATAGAAGGTGACGACCATAGAAATGGTGCAATGGGCATGTGGTCACATGCAACCGCTGTAACCGTCCTTGCTGACTCACTGTCCGCAAGTTCTCAGAGGTTTGAGTGCAGACTCCCGCTCTTGTTGATGGTGAAGTCCAGCATGTGGTGGTGGCAGCAGCTTTGTCATCTGAGGAAGGGCATGCCTCTGGATGATTTCTCCTGGATCTTTCTGATGACAGATGCCAATCTTTCAGGTTGGGGAGCCCATTGCCAAGACCGTACAGCTCGGGACCATTGGAACCACAAGGTGTGGTCCTTCAGCTGCCTCAAGATGAGGGCATCAGGTTGACTATTCTGCATTTCCAGCCCCTAGTTGAGGGCCAGGCAGTTTGAGTGTGTTCAGACACCTCAATCGAGGTGGCTTATGTAAATTGGAAAGTTGGCATGAGGAGTGCCGGGGTAGTTTTGGAGATCGCTCTCTTGTTTGCCTGGGCAGAGAAGAACCTCCTAGCCTTGTCGGCTCAGCGTATTGCTGCGGTGGATATGTGGAAGTGGACTTGATCAGCTGGTGGTCTCTGGATTATAGAGAGTGGGAGTTGAGTCAGAAGGCATTTTAGTTGATTCTGTGCCACTGGGAATGCCCCAAAATGGATCTGATTGTGACCCGCTCTAATGCCAAAGTTTGCTGCTTCTTCAGTTGCTGCCCTGCCTTGGCCAAGTCACCGCCTGCTGTACATGTTTCCTCCATGGCCCCTGTTGGGGCATGTGATTCAGCGAATAGAACGCCACCTAGGCAGGATTGTCCTGGGGGCACCAGATTGGCTTATGAGAGTGTGGTTCAGAAACCTGATGTGGGTCCTGCAGATGCCTCCTCTTCAGTTCCTTCTCAGGCCTATTGCGGTAGGGACCGATTGTCCTGGAGGACCCAGTTCTCTTCTTGCTTATGACGGGGCTCGTGAAAGGATACGTCTAGTGCATAAGGGCTATTCTCTGGCAGTGGTCTCCACTCCGCTCAGAGTCTACCAGAGTTATGGAAGGTCTACCAATCTAGCCTTCGTGCGGGTCTGGTGCCTCTTTGAGCGATGGTGCAATACTCGGCAGTTGACTCCTCAGGTGGCCAAGGTGCCATCTCTCTTCGCTTTTCTACAGGATAGCCTGGAGAAGGGCCTTTCCCTTAGCTCCCTAAAAGTTCAGGTGGTAGCTTTGGCCTGTTTCTGAGGTCCAATGACTGAAAGTCTCTCTAGCTTTGCACATGGATATCGCGCACTTTCTGCAAGGAGTTTGGTATCTGCATCCTCCCCTATGGTCTGTGGTTCCTTCCTGGTATTTGTGTCTTGTGCTCAGGGCCCTTATGTTAGCACCCTTTGAGCCATTGAGGCATTTGACGCTCAAAAAGATTATCTTGTTTGCGATTCATTCCACAAGGCAGGTGTCAAGGCTGCAGGCTCTGTCTTGCAGAGATCCTTATCTGCCTTTTTCAAAGGAGTCTGTTTTCATTCAGCCTGTGCCTTCCTTCTTGCCTAAGATGATTTCTCCCTTTCATGTGAACCAGGTAGTCTGCCTTACCTCCTTCTCTAAGGAGCAGTGTCGGGGAAGGATAAGGATCTTCGCTTTGTGTATGTTTGGACGATGCTGCTCTGGTACTTGGATGTTACAAATTCTTTTTGTAAGTCTGACCATCTTTTTGTATTGTTGCTGGTCCATGCAAGGGTGCTGCAGCAGCTAAGTCGACTTTGGGGCACTAGATTAAGGAGGCCATTGCCTTGGCGTATCTGTTGCAGAACAGACTGCTTCTGGAGGGTTTGCACGTTCATTCTACCCGAACATAAGCATCCTCGTGGGCGGAGTAGAGCTCAGTAGCCCCTGGCAGACATTTGTCAGGTGGCAATGTGGGCATCACTTTCCACTTTTGTCAAGCATTACTGCTTAGATGTTCACACACAGGGGACATGGCCTTTGCTCAAGGGTTTTACGTGCTGCTGTGTCATCTTCCTGCCCAGTGGAGGTAAAGCTTTGGTACGTCCCATTCGTCTGTACTGGTCTAGCAGGACAATATGGAAGATGACATTTTACTTACCAGTTGATGTCCTTTCCTTGAGTCCTGCTAGACCAGTCCAAGGCCTGTCCCTGCAACTGTATTTGCTCTGTTCTTCTGCTGAGGTACCCTTGGGTCCGCTATGATTTTTATACTTGGCTCTGCAGGTTCATCATCTACTGACAGCCTTATGTTTATGTTTGTCTGTATATATTTCTCTACTGTTGATCACACATTGTTGCCTATGGTTCAGGTAGTGTGAGGCTTGCCATGTTTCTCCCATATGCTTTGGGACAAATACTAAAGGGACCTCTGGTGGCTGAGGAGAATAGAGGCATGGGAGTGATGTCACTGAAACCTGGGCTTTTCATTGGTTCTTTGTCTTCACCAATCTGCTGGTAGTGGAACACAGCCCACTTGTCTGGACTGATCAAGCAGGACTCAAAGAAAAGATATTAACTGGTAAATAAAATGTCACCTTTAATGCACACAAATTAAGGCTATTTTATATAAGACAAGCAGACTCCTACTTGTCTTTAAAAAATAGTAATGTATGTGGCAGAGAATATGGCTTAAGTTAAGATATGAACACTGCCACCAACCCTAGAGCTATGGTCGATGATCGTGCCGGCACTTTTCAAAGTACCCATAAAAATGATCATTGGAGCTTGGGTGGTGTGTTCTTGCTCACACCGCCAATGCTCTAACCAACCTCTGCCCAAGTGTACACCCACAGTGAAAGTACACGCCATCAAATTTATCCGTGTACTTTGACAATGATTGGTATTTTATAAGAGGTAAATTTACTTGCATATATGGCAACTTGAATATCAGCATTCACGTACATTCGTAATGCCCCTGGCATGCCTATGGGCAGCGTATATGTAAATATGTGCCATTTTGTGGCACGCATACTTATTATATGTGATTATGATGCAGGGCCACTTTATAAAATGCCTTTTCCACATGGAAAAAAGCTTTACATATGAAAAAAATATTTATAAAATTGCCCCCTAAGCAGATAATTTTATAAGGGAGTCTTACCTTAAGAACATAAGAACATAAGAAATGCCATACTGGGTTAGACCAAGGTCCATCAAGCCCAGTATCCTGTTTCCAATAGTGGCCAATCCACGTCACAAGTACCTGGCAGGTACCCAAAGTCCACAGATTTCACAATGCTTGTCCTGGGGTAAGCAGTGGATTTCCCGGGTCCTCTTTAATAATGGTCTATGGACCTTTCCTCCAGGAACTTGTCCAAATCTTTTTTTAAACCTAGCTACACTAACAGCTTTTACTATATCCTCCAGTAATGAATTCCAGAATTTGATTACATGTTGAGTGAAAAAAATATTTTCCCTTGTTAGTCTTAAATTGGTTACACTGTAGCTTCATTGCGTGTCCTCTAGTCTTTCTACTTTTTGATGGCGCAAACAACCAATCTACGTTAACCCGTTCCACTCCATTCATTAATTTATAGACTTCTATCATATCTCCCCTCAGCCGTCTCTTTTCCAAGTTGAAGAGCCCTAACCTTTTAAGCCTTTTAAGCCCTAACCTTTTAAGCCTTTCCTCATAGGGATATCCCTTTACCATTTTGGTGACTCTTCTCTGTACTTTTTCTAATTCCGCTATATCCTTTTATGATACGGCGACCAGAATTGTACATAATATTCAAGGTGCAGTCGAACCATGGAACGGTACAGAGGCATTATAGTATCCTTGGTTTTATTCTCCATTCTTTTCCTTATGATTCCTAGCATTGTATTTGCTTTCTTGGCTGCTGCTGCATACTGGGCAGAGAGTTTCAATGTATTAGCCACGATGATGCCTAAATCTTTTTCTTGGGTGGTAGTTTCCAAAGTGGTACCTTGCATAACTTTGCACTTGCCCACATTAAATTTCATCTGCCATTTGGATGCTCAGTCTTCTAATTTATCAATTTATCAAAGTCCTCTTGCAATTTTTCACAATCCTCTTGGATTTTAACAATTTTGAATAATTTTGTGTCATCTGCAAATTTGATCACCTCACTCATTATTCCCATTTCCAGGTCATTTATGAATATGTTAAAAAGCAGCGGGCTCAGCATAGATCCCTGGGGTACTCCAATATTTACTTTTCTCCACTGAAAAAATTGGCAGTTTAGCCCTACTTTCTGCCTTCTATCTTTTAACCAGTTTCTGATCCACAATACTACACTGCCATCATTCCCATGACTTTTTAATTTCGCTAAGAGTCTCTCATGAGGGACCTTGTCAAAGGCTTTCTGAAAATCCAGATACACTATATCAATTGGTTTACCTTTGTCTATCTGTTTATTCACACCTTCAAAAAAATATAACAGATTAGTAAGACAAGACTTTCCTTGGCTAAATCCATGTTTGCTTTCTCCCATTAAACCATGACTATATACATGATCAGTAATTTTATTCTTTATAATGGTTTCTACCATTTTGCCCAGTACTGATGTCAGACTTACAGGTCTGTAGTTTTTTGTTGGTGTTACATTGGTCATTCGCCAATCTTCAGGTACTACAGTTGATTTTAATGATAGCTATCATTAAAATCAACTATAGTTCACAGATTACTAATAGTAGGTCTGCAATCTCATATTTCAGTTCTTTCAATACCCTTGGATGTATACCATCCAGTCCAGGTGATTTGGTTCTCTGCAGTTTATCAAATAGTTGTAATACATCTTCCCAGTTTATAGCTATTTCTTTCAATTCTTCCGATACATCACCTTTTATACCATGTCACACATGGGTACACACAGCCCACTCCCTTATCATACCAAAAGCCATCCGGAAGACTAAGAAAACCACTAGCTCCAGAGCATTCTCATTCACTGCTCCTACACTCTGGAACAACCTCCCTATTGAACTTCGCACCATAAAAGACCTCATCCAATTCAGAAAAGAATTAAAGACTTACCTGTTCACTGAACATTTTGAAATCCCCTACTCCCCCAAAGCCAGCCCCACTACAAACGTGGAAACAATTACACAAACTCCCTTAATCCCAACACCATAACCACATGCCTGCCCACCCTCACACACGCCCCAAAGAAGACATAAAAGGAACTAAATTCCAGCACCTACACAAATACCCGCACTACACACCACACACTGTAAATATACATTTGTAAAAAAGTTTGATGTTTTGTTCTGCTTTAATACCCACTAAGTTAAATTTTATTGTTCAATGTAAATAGTTAGTTTCTATTGTTCTATGTAAAGAATGTATACAAATGTGTACAAGACTGTTAACCTGTTATATGTAAACCGCCCTTGATCTCTGGAAGGGGCGGTATAAAAGAAATAGTTAAATAAAATAAATAAATAAATAAATAAAAAAAAATAAAAATGGGTAAATTCTCTACATCATCTTCAGTAAAGACCAAAGCAAAGAATTCATTCAGTCTCTCCACTATGGCCTTGTCTTCACTTAGTGCCCCTTTTACTCCTCTATCATCCAATGACCCAACTGACTGTCTCACAGGTTTTTTGCTACAAATATACTTGAAAACGTTTTTAATATGCATTTTTGCTTCCACGGCAATCTTTTTTTCAAATTCTCTCTTTGCCTGCCATATCAATGCCTTGCATCTAACTTGGCAAAGCTTGTGTTGTTTCCCATTTTTGTCATTTGGCTCCTTTTTCCATTTCCTGAAAGATCCTTTTTTGGTTGGAACAGCCTCTCTGACCTCGCCTTTAAACCATGCTGGCAGTTTTTTGGCCTTCATTCTACTTTTCTTAAAGTGTGGAATGCATCTGTTCTGAGCTTCCAAGATATTATTTTTAAACAATGCCCATGCTTGATGTAAATCTTTAACCTTTGCTCCTTTTAGCCTTTTCTAACCATTTTCCTCATTTTATCATAGTCTCCCTTTTGAAAGTTAAATGGGAGTACTGTGGATTTCCTTGACGTCCTTCTTTCATTTATTAAATCAAATGTGATCATGCTATGATCACTATTGCCAAGTGGCCCCAACACCCTTATCTCTTACACCAGATCCTGCATGCCACTAAGGAATAGGTCCAAAATAGCTTCTCTTGTCGGTTTATGAACCAGCTGCTCCAAGAAGCAGTCATTTATTTCATCTAAAAACTTTATCTCCCTAGCATGTCTTGCTGTGACAGTGACTCAGTCACCCATTATTAGTGTGTTGTAACTTTTGTTAGCTTCCCTGATTTCTTTTAGCATTTCCTTATCCATCTGTTCATTCTGGCCAGGCGGTTGGTAGTAGACTCCCACTGCCATCTCCTTCCCCTTTTAACATGGAATTTCTATCCATAGAGATTCTAAAGCATATTTTGTTTTGTGCAAAACTTTAATCCTTTGTGACTCAATGCTCTCTCTAACATAGAGAGGCAACCCCTCCACCAATTTGATCTACTCTATCATTGCGATATAGTTTGTACCCAGCATCACAGTGTCCCATTGGTTGTCCTTCTTCCACCAGGTCTCTGAGATACCAATCATATCTAACCTCTCATTTAGAGCTATATATTCTAACTCTCCCATCTTATTTTTTAGACTTCTAGCATTTGCATGCAGGCATTTTAGAGGTTGTATTTCAATCATATTTATCTGGTTATCAGCTCATAGGGGTAATTTGGAATCTTTCAGCTCTGTGCTTAAGGGGATCTGGGTAATTTATCTTTATTAGAACCTCTCTTTGGATGTCCTAATGTTCCTGTTTTGTTAGTATCCTTCAAGGATACATTCTTCCGAATCATGCACTCTTAGGCGATTGTCGGCTTTCCCCTATTATCTAGTTTAAAAGTTTCAGCCCTGTTTTATAAAGGAAAGTAGGGGTCTAGTTGCCTTTATCCAATGTTAACATAAGTGGCAGAGATCACTCCTTAAGTTAAGGGGCAGACAAGTTACACCAGCCCTAGAGCTGCTGCAATGTCCGCACCTGTATTTGTGAAGTAGATGCATAAATTATAGTATATTAGAATGTATGCATGCATTTGAGCACTCCATCCAGTTGCACGATCACCAGCGAAGTACACACCATCAATCAGTGCATGTATTTTTACACTGGGTGAAAATTACTAAAATAGCCCCTTTTAGGCTAAAGTAGGCACCTTGTTGCAATGACTGGACTAGTGACTTGGGGGGGGGGGGGGGGGGAAGGAAAAAAAAATAAAAAGCCCTGGTTAGATGTGGATGAAGTGTCATGATGTTGGATCCTAGGCCCAATTTTGACTAGGCTAGAAGTCTAAAGGAGCTAAAGAACACTGCAGGCCACTTCCCCACTAAAAAGCAATTTATTTAGCACATGTACTAAGGGGCTTGTTTACAAAGCCGCGGTAGCGGTTTGCGATCGTAATCGGAGCCGCGGCCCCATTGATTTCAATGGGGCCGCGGCTGCGATCGCGATCGCGATCGCGAACCACTACCGCGGCTTTGTAAACAAGCCCCTAAGTAATAAATTTAACAGATGTTAAATGAAATTCCTGAAAGCTTCCCTCCTCAACCTTGTGGGTCATGGTTTGAAATGCAGCACAGCTTCAGCCTTGGTGATCCGCTAGACCCCAGTGATATTCAGTGGTCGTACAGAGACATTGGCCAGGCTGGAAACAATTTAAGAGACTTTATAGTCACCATGAAATATTGAAACAAAGCAATTCATCAATAATGTTTCAATTATTTCCTCTTTCATATTCAAAAGGTGTTTCAGCTGGGTCTACTCTTGGATAACTTATTTGTTGATCCTACCACGGGAGATGTTTGGTCTGGATGTCACCCTAATGTCTGGAAAATATTATTTTACGACCCTGACAATCTTCCTGGATCTGAGGTCAGTTTGTTGTTTTAGAAAAATATACATTTTCTTTCACAAGTAGATCCCACATTGTAAATAAAACTTGTCTCTAAGGAGCATGTTTACAAAAGGGCACTAATAGCACGGGGGCCCGCATTACAAATCCCACGCTAATTGGTCAGCACACAATAAATATGCAAACCAGGTGGGGGATGTCTGAATTTTTGTCCTTTGGAAATTTATGCCTGTTCATAATTTTTTGCATACCCCCGAATTTTGAAGATTGTTTGTCTTTAGAGATCTAAATGATCTGTCTTCATAATTTGCAGGGCGGATGCTCTTTCCTGTGTATTGTTCAATCCTATTCCATCTATATAGAACTCTATACTGCATGTTGGCAACTATACCTGGTATTTTTCTTCCCATTTCTAGTTTTTATACACACAAATAAACAGTGACATCTTCACATGTACAATAGTCTGTTCCTGTATAGGGGATCTGGATTTGATGAGGGATATTTATTGCTTTCACACTTAAAATATGATTTTATAGCCATGCAAGGCTCTGTGATTGAAAGTATTAAGCAAATTTAACATTGTGTGCTTATTACAATGTCCAAGGAAGTTTGTCAGATTGTTAATGTTTCCATTTACTTTATGGATGTAAACCACAATGACGTCACTGACCTCTCAAATAGATGTATAACAAATGATCATAAATAAACAATTTAATTGACTTTTAGACAAAATTAAGATGCACTTTTTAATTTTATTTTTGAAGAGATGTTGATGTTTAAAATATGTTGAAAATTCTTTCCCCTTTGCCACTCCAACACTTTGGAATAGCAAAATGGTGCCTGACCTATTATCACTTGAGGAATTTGGAGGCTTGCTCATAGATGTACTGTAACCACCGTAACCTTATTGCGAGTTAATGCACATGTTCATACAGGCCTCTTCATTAGATAACACGGAGATTACCTGTACCATTAATGCAGGTTATTGCACATTAGTGAATGGCAGCCGTGCCCGTAGTGACTCTAAACCAAAAAGGCGGACACACTTCTGAGTAGACCACTAATGAAAGAAAGTTAAATATTTCCAACAGCTGAAACAAAAGTGTGATCTCTTGAATAAGAACTTTTTAAAGTATTTGCAACTGCAAACAGGTTCAAGTTACAAAAGCAGGGAAAGTAACAGGCCTCCTAAGTTGTCACCATCAGAGGATGCAACTGTACAAAAGCCAAAATGGCAAAGGCCTTTTATAATAAAATGATGTATTCTGAAGATACATCATTACGAGGTATAAGGGGGTAAAATGGGAAAAGGATGGGGGTAATCCTATCGGATGATAACTGGGTTGCATATAGTTGAGTCTCCTAGATGTTAAGAGAGCCAGCGTAAGGATATGAGGTGCCCTAGATGAAACTCATTCCTGGCACCCCCCTGCTCCCACCCATATTGCCCCTCTCTGGGACTTGCAGCAGTAGCAATGACTTTAAACAGCCCTAGAAGGCTTACCAAAATCTCCAGCACTGCATGCTATTCCTGTTTCCACCCCCTCCAATGAAGACTTTCTTTTGCATGGGGGGTGGAAGCAGCAGGTCTTCGTCTTTTATGTTGATCTTCCTGATGTCTTTCTCTAATGATCTTTCTCTTTGTAAGATGTATCCAGAATATGAAAGTCAAAGTCTTTGTCATTTGAACTTCTAAAGAAAGGTTTGAGCTGCTTTAGTGCCAATTGATTTGTTCTTTGAGCAGTATTCTTCACCTGCACCATAATTTGAAGGCATCAGTTTTCTTCCTGCCTTTCTTCTTCACTATCCAACTTTTGCATCCATATGACTTTACTGAACATATAATAGTTAGGACATGTCAAATCTTTGTACAGAGATACCTGCCCTTGAAAGTCTTATCCAGATCCTTCATAGCTGTTCTGCTAAGAGCAATGCATCATCAGATTTTTTGACTGATTGTTGTGTCATTATGGATCCAAACAGGTTAAAGTTGTCAAATTCTTCTATTTCTTCTCCATCAAAGATAACAATTTTGATTTTTGCCTCTTGTCAGGATTTTTGTCTTCTTTATGTTAAGGTGCCTGCCTATTTTAAGAATAAGTTTCTTGAACTCGATAAGCAGATGACCATCTTCACTTTCAGTCAGTAGCATGGTATCATCAGCATAATGAAGGTTTTTGAGCCTTCTACAGTATTCACACCTTAGTTGTCTTTGTACAGTCCTGCTTCTCTGATTTGTTCTGCATATAAATTGAAGAGGTATGGGGAAAGCATGCAGCCTTGTCGTATACATTTGCCAATATTAAAGCATTCTGTTTCTCCTTTTTCCATTTGAACTGCTGCTCATTGATCAATTTAAAGGGTCTCTCCATTTCAACGTAAGGTACCAAAGTTCTATCAACTGAACAATGGCTGGGAAAAATCGTATTGCGAAAGCTGTTGCCCTGTTACAGCTTCTGCCTCTGTCCAGACAGAGATCTCAATGCCAGTTGAAGGACTGGTTCCATATGCAGGATGTCTACATGCTGAAGCTCTCAGGAAACAGGTAGAGGAGCTCAGAGAAAAGATGGCAAGGCTGAGGAGCTTTCAAGACAGTGAACAGTACATTGATGAGATGCTTCTTGAAACATCCATGCTCTCTAGCAGAGGTGAAGATGGGATCCTGCAGAAGGACAAAGGTTGGACATGAGTCACCAGGGCCCGCAGAATCACCAGTCCAACTTTTCAAGCCCTTGAACTGAGGAACCATTATGCAGCTCTGGAAGTGGAGGAGGTGGAGGCATCCCAGGAAAAGGAAAAACCAGAGCTTAAGCACCCCAAAGTTGCAGAATCAGTGACTACTAGGAAGCGAAGGGTAGTGGGGTACTGAGGCATCCATCTGCCAACCATACTTGATGTCCAGAGAGGTATGCTGTCTGCCAGGTGCCAAAATCCAAGATATTACAGGAGTTTGCTGAGACTTATCAAACATACTGACTATTACCCGATGTTGCTCATCCATGTCGGCACAACTGATACTGCCAGGTATCCCTCTGAGCATATCAAGAATGACTTCATGGCTTTGGGACAGAGGGTAAAGCAGATAGGGGCGCAGGTGGTATTCTTTTCAGTCCTCCCTGTTGAGGATAAAGGCCAAGGCAGAGAAACTTGCATCCTAAAGATAAATGCATGGCTGTGTGGATAGTGTCATTGAGAACATTTTGGTTTCCTGGAACATAGAATGATGTTCCAAGGGCTGCAGAGCAGAGATGGTGCCCATCTGTCCAGGAAGGATCAAGATGTCTTCAGTAGCAGATTGGCTAACCTGCTGAAGAGGACTTTAAACTAGATTCATTGGGGATGGCTGACGAAAGCCCACAGGTAAGTGAAACATTAAATTAATTTTATTTATTTATTTATTTTTATATACCGCGCTTTTTCAGATCAGTGCGGTTTACATATAACACTTGAACAATAAACTGGTTTACATGGAACAGGTTACATGGAACAGATTTACATAACATTGGCATTAAATACCTTTATAGAAATAATTAAAAGGGACAACATCTGGAAAGCAGTGTCTATAAATGCCTGTAGCATGGGAAATAAGATCCCAGATGTTGAGGCTTTAATGGGAGAGGCTGACTTGGATTTAGTGGCAGTTACAGAGACATGGTTCACGGATATGGTAGGAAGAAGGGGAGGAAGAGTGGCACTATATGTAAAAAATAATATTAAAGCTATGGAAATACAGAGCTTAAAAGGGAGAGAGGAGGCATTGTGGGTTAAACTAGAAAGAGGGAAAGAGAAATCCATTTGCATTGGTGTGATATACAGTCCTCCAGCACAGGGAGAAGATGTGAACAGAGAATTAATAGAAGACATACGTAACATTGCCAGGAAAGGGGGAGTGCTACTGACAGCAGATTTCAATATGCCGGATGTTGATTGGCGCATCCCTGCTGCAGTGTCATCTAGAAGCAAGGAGATCATGGATTCTTTACAGGAAGAACTATTCAGGCAACTGTTAACAGAACCCACACATGAAGGGGCCATACTGGACTTGATGCTTACCAATAGGGAAAGTGTTTCTGATGTTATAGTGGGAGATCATCTCACATCCAGTGATCACCAGATGGTGTGGTTCGGTATTAGTATTAGGGCTGATAAAAATCCATTCAAAAGCAAGGGTCTTAGACTGTAGGACAACTAACTTTGCCAAGATGGGCCAATACCTCAAGGAGTCGTTTGTGGGATGGGAGCAGCTGGGAGATGTAGAAAAACAGTGAGCAAAACTGAAAGAGGATATTTTAAGGGCAACCAACCTTTTTATTAGAATGGTAAAAAAGGTAAAAGGAAAAGGAGGCCACTATGGTTCTCAAAAGAGGTAGCTGAGAAGGTGAAGAAAAAAAGGGAGGCCTTCATGAAATACAAAAGATCACAGAGAGAGGAAGAAAGGCATCTATATTTGGAAAAACTTAGAGAGGCTTGAAAAGTAATCAAGAAAACAAAGATACAAAAGAGGAAATAGCCAATGCAATAAAATGGTGTGGGAATAAGACATTTTTCAGATATGTTAATGAAGAAGGGCAAAAGTGGTATTGTCAGACTCAAGGGTAAAGGGGAGGAATATGTAAAAGCTGATGAGGATAAAGCGGAGTTGCTTAACAAATATTTCTGTTCTGTGTTCACAGATGAAGGGCCGGGAGCAGGATCTCAGATGACACCTACAAACAGGAACAAAAGTGAGGGGCATCTTAAATGATTTTCAGAAGACTGTGTTTGTGAGGAACTAGCTAAAATAAAAGTGGACAATGCGATGGGACCAGATGAGATACATTCAAGAATGCTGAAGGAACCTGGGGATGTTCTAGCAGCTCTACTGATTGACCTTTTCAATTCCTCTTTGGAGTCGGGGGTAGTGCCAGAGCACTGGAGAGAGGCACATGTGGTCTCTGTATACAAAAGCTGAAATAAGGATGTGGTTGAAAACTTTAGGCCGGTTAGTTTAACCTTGGTGCTGAGTAAATTATTGGAAACCCTGCTGAAAGAGAAAATAGTGAGATTTGTGGAGTCCAATGTATTACCAGATCTGTGGCAGCATGTATTCACCAGGGGCAGGTCTTGTCAGACAAATCTGATTGATTTCTTTGACTGGATGAACAGGGAGTTGGACCAAGGGAGAGCTATAGATGTGGTGTATTTAGATTTCAGTGACTTATAAACAAACTGAGCACTCTAGGGATAGATCGTAAAGTTACTGCTTGGATTAGAAATTGGTTGAGTGGGAGGTGACAAAGGGTATAGGTAAATGGAGTTCACTCTGAGGAGAAGGAGATTACCTGTGGAGTGAGCAGGGATCTGTCCTTGGTCCGATTCTTTTTAACATCTTTGTTAGTGATATTGCGTAAGGGCTGTCAGGTAGGGCTTGCCTCTTTGCTGATGATACCAAAGTCTGCAACAGAGTAGACACCCAGGAAGGTGTAGATAACATGAGGAGGGGGGAGCTGTAACTGGTGAGAAGGGCTACCTACCTGGAGCTGTACACTGCAGGTGTTTGAACAGGCACTTAGTGAGCTCACTGCCTTCCTGCCGGAACATCCGCGCAGTGTTAGGCCCTGACATCATCTGGAGGGCCTTTAAACTACGGCCCGTATCATGGTAATGTGGTCACGGTCACGTCTGAAGGGGCGCGTCTAAAGGGGCATATTTGCCCCTTTGGCGCCCCTTCGGCGCACAGAGGAGCAGAGGAGCTAGGTTGCTGGAATGGCCAAGAGGAAAAAAAGGTCGCCAAATGTGAATATGGCAAACCCTTCTAATTCATAGAAACATAGAAACATGACGACAGAAAAAGACCACATGGCCTATCTAGTCTGTCCTTCCATATCAACAACTACAACAGTCCCCTTTTTACCTTTAGAGATCTTCTGTGTTTGTCCCATGCTTTTTTGAATTCAGTTACTGTCCTCATCTCTACCACCGCCACTGGGAGACTATTCCACGGATCCACCACTCTTTCCATAAAGAAATAATTCCGCATATCACTCCTGAATCTATCCCCCTTCACCCTTATCCCATGTCCCCTCGTAGCAGAACTTGCTTTCAATCGAAAGAGGCTCTCTCCCTGAACATTTATGCCACGGAGGTATTTAAACATCTCAATCATATCACCTCTATCCCGCCTCTCCTCTAAGATGTAAATATTAAGATCCCAAAGTCTGTCTTCATATGCTTTATAATGAAGACAGACTTCAGCTAAATAAATAAAATAATCATCTTAGTAGCCACCCTCTGCACCGACTCCATCCTGTTCACATCCTTTTGAAGGTGCGGTCTCCAGAATTGCACACCATACTCCAAATGAGGTCGCACCAAAGACTTATACAAAGGCACTATCACCTCCTTTTTTCTGCTAGCCATTCCTCTCCGAATGCACCCAAACATCCTTCTAGCTTTTGCCGTCACCTTTTCTACCTGTTTAGCTACTTTAAGATCATCAGACACAACCACGCCTATGTACCGCTCTTCTTTAGTGAACAAAAGTACTTCACCCCCTATACTATATTGCTCCCTTGGATTGCTGCAGCCCAAATGCATGACCTTACATTTTTTAACATTAAATCCCAGCTGCCAAATTCTAGACCATTTTTCAAGCTTAGCTAGATCCCTCCTCATGTTATCTACACCTTCCTGGGTGTCTACTCTATTGCAGATTTTGGTATCATCCACAAAGAGGCAAACCTTACCCAACAGCCCTTCCACTATATCACTAACCAAGATATTAAAAAGAATCGGACCAAGGACAGATCCCTGTGGCACACCACTGGTAACATCCTTCTCCTCAGAGTGAGCTCCATTTACCTGTACGCTTTCTCACCTCCCACCCAACCAATTTCTAACCCAAGCAGTAACTTTAGGGTCCATCCCTAGTGTGCTCAGTTTGTTTATAAGTCACCTGTGAGGAACAGTGTCAAAGGCTTTACTGAAATCCAAATACACCACATCTAGGGCTCTCCCTCGGTCCAACTCCCTGGTCACCCAGTCAAAGAAATCAATCAGATTTGTCTGACAAGACCTGCCTCTGGTGAATCCATGCTGCCTCGGATCCTGTAATCCGCTGGAAACCTCACTATTTTCTCTTTCAGCAGCGTTTCCAATAATTTACTCATCATCAAAGTTAAACTAACTGACTTGTAGTTTTCAATCACATCCTTACTTCCGCTTTTGTGTAAAGGCACCACATGAGCCTCTCTCCAGTCCTTTGGCACCGCTCCCGACTCCAACGAGGCATTGAAAAGGTCAGTCAGTGGAGCTGCTAGAATGTCCCCAAGTTCCCTCAGTATTCTAGGGTGTATCCCATCCGGTCCCATCGCTTTGTCTACTTTAAGTTGAGCTAGTTTCTCATGAACAGTCTTCTGAAAATTGTTCAAGATTGCTTCTGTTCCCGTTTGTGGGTGTTTTCTGAGGTTCTGCTCCTGGTTCTTCATCTGTGAACACAGAACACAAATATTTGTTAAGCAATTCCACTTTATCCTCATCAGCTTCTACATATTCCTCCCCTTCACCTTTGAGTCTGACAATACCACTTCTGCCCTTCCTCTTCTCACTAACATATCTGAAAAATGTCTTATCCCCACATTTTATTGCATTGGCTATTTCCTCCTCTTTTTGAATCTTTGCCTTCCTGACTACTTTGCTAGCTTCTCTAAGTTTTTCCAAATATAGATGCCTGTCTTCTTCTCTCTGTGATCTCTTGTATTTCATGAAGGCCTCCCTCTTTTTCTTCACTTTTTCAGCTACTTCTTTCAAAAGCCATAGAGGTCTCCTTTTCCTTTTCCCTTTTCCCTTTTCCATTTATTTACCATTTTAACAAAAAGTTTGGTTGCCCTTAAATATCCCCTTTCAGTTTTGCCCACTGTTTTTCTACATCCCGCAGCTGTTCCCATCCCACTAACGACTCCCTGAGGTATTGGCCCATCTTGGCAAAGTTAGTCTTCCTAAAGTCTAAGACCCTCACCTTCAAATGGATTCTAACAGTCCTAGTCCTAATACTGAACCACACCATCTGGTGATCACTGGATGCAAAATGATCTCCCACTACAACATCAGTAACGCTTTCACCATTGCTAAGCACCAAGTCCAGTATGGCCCCTTCACGTGTGGGGTCTATTACCAATTGCCTGAATAGTTCTCCCTATAGAGAATCCAGGATCTATTTACTTCTAGATGATACTGCAGCAGGAATGTGCCAATCAACATCTGGCATATTGAAATCCCCTATCAGTAGTACTTCCCCTTTCCTAGCAATGCTGTGTATGTCTTCAATTAACTCTCTGTCCACCTCTTCCTCTTGTGAGGGAGGTCTGTATATCACACCCATGCAAATAGATTTTTCTTTCCCTATTTCTAGTTTAACCCACAATGCCTCCTCTCTCCCTTTTAAGCTCTGTAAATCCAAAGCTTTAATATTAGTTTTTACATAAAGTGCCACTCCTCCTCCCCTTCTTCCTACCCTGTCCTTTCTGAATAAAGTATAACCAGGTATAGTTACATCCCAGTCATGTTTTTCTGTGAATCATGTTTCTGTAGCTTCCTCTAAATCCAAGTCAGCCACTCCCACGAAAGCTTCAACCTCAGGGATCTTATTTCCCATGCTACGGGCATTTATACACACTGCTTTCCATATGTTACCCCTGTTACCCATTTCCATAAAGGTATTTAATATATTACTTACCTGGGGACTTTCACTTACCTGGGGACTTTCTTCACCCATCCCCAACGAATCTAGTGTAAAGTCCTCTTCAGTAGATTAGCCAGTCTACTACCGAAGACGCGTTGACTTTTCTTGGACAGATGGATGCCATCTCTGCTCTGAAACCCTTGGAACAGCATCCCATGGTCTAGGAAACCAAAACCCTCTCGATGATACCATCCATGCAGCTGTGCATTCATCTCCAGGATGCGAGCCTCTCTGCCTTGGCCTTTATCCTCAACAGGGAAGATTGAAGAGAACACCACCTGTACACCTAACTACTTCACCCTCTGTCCCAGAGTCATGAAGTCACTTTTGATATGCTCCGCGGGATACCTGGCAGTATCATTTGTTCCAACATGGATTAGCAACATTAGGTAATAGTCAGTGAGCTTGATGAGTCTCAGCAAACTCTCCGTAACATCTTGGATTTTGGCACCAGGCAGACAGCATACCTCTCTGGACATCAAGTCTGGTCGGCAGATGGATGCCTCAGTACTCCTCAGAAGAGAGTCACCAACCACCACTACCCTTTGCTTCCTTGTGGTCGCTAATTCTGCAACTTTGGGGTACTTGAGCTCTGGTTCTTCCCTTTCCAGGGATGCTTTCACCTCCTCCACTTCCAGGGCTGCATAATGGTTCTTCAATTCAAGGGCTGGAGAAGTTGGATCAGTGAAATTCATCGGTCCAGTGGACAAACATTTTATATCTGGAGCTTTGGAAGGGCTTCCACAGCCCTCTGTTGGGCCCTTGGACTCCTCTGAGATCTCCTCTTCCACATCGAGGTTTCTTAACTCAGCCCCACATGCTAGCAATGGTGCATTGGATCTGGTGACTTTCTCCCCATTATTGGAGGTACAGTCATGGTCTCAGGTTATATTACCTTCAAAAGAACCCTCAGTGACTTCTTCTGATATCTCTGCTGTACCTTTGCCTCAGCTTATACAAGTCCCAGGGGCCCTGGTTAGTGTGCAAAATCTTTCCGTCTTGTTGGTGGATAAACAAGAAGTTTCTTTGTCTGATATATAGCAAGTTCTCTTGCGGATTGAAGCTTCTTTGACTACAGTGGTTACTCAGATTTCTGAGTTTTCTAAAGAAACTGTGTTAAAACTTTCTTAACATAACTCTCAGATTAAATTGTTAGAGGATCGATCTTTTCAAATGGATCAGTAGATGATTACCTTACAGAGTGCTACTACATCTTTTGTTAAAGATAGTTATACTCTCCATACCCAACAAGAATTACTTGAGAATAATCTTAGAGCTAAGAACCTTAGATGCCTTCATTTTCCTATTACTCATTTGTTATTACTGCAAATTTAGTTTCATAAATATTTGTCTGAAGTCTTGGGCTACCAAGAGGGGTCCAGACTTTCTATAAATAATTTGCATTATTTGCCAAGGCTATCTAGGGGAGAATAATGGGTTTTTGCAGGTGGTTAGCTTGAATGTATCTGATTTTATTGAATCTTCAAATGATGTGATTCCTACTAGGGCTACTCTTCTTGTATCTTTTAATTGAGATGGATAAGAATATGATTTTGCGTTTGTATTTTCAGAATATAGATGCTACTCTCTGTGGGGGTAAAATTAATATCTTCCCAGACGTGTCCAGGCAAACGCAGCTTAGACACGAGGCTTTTCTTACTTTAAAACCTCGTGTTCTGGCTCTTGGTGCCAATTTAAGAAAAAGGTTTCCTTGTAAATGCCTGGTCACATCTGGAGGGGGAGGGGGAGCTCTAGGTATGTCTTTACTGAAGTTTCTTATTTGGAAGTTTTTCTTAATAATCAAGGTTCATTATGATTATGTAGCAATCTATGGTTTGTTAGTATGCTTGCAAAAGGAGAGTTTATTATTGTGATTTTCGGGTAACTGTTCTTCTCCTTTGATATGTATTATTTAGTATTTATTTTTCTGATGATAGGGATGTACAACTATCTCTCCATGATGTAGACTGTTGAGATGATTTTTCTTCTGTTTTGCTTAATTGTATGATTTTTGTGTTTCTAAAATATCTCTTTCTGTGTGTTACCTATTGTAATTAATTGAAATTCCTTAATAAAAAAAAATAACATGAGGAGGGATCTAGCTAAGCTTGAAGAATGGTCTAGAATTTGGCAGTTGAGATTTAATGCTGAAGAATGTAGGGTCATGTATTTGGGTTGCAACAATCCAAGGGGTAAGGTACTTCTGTCCACGAAAGAAGAACGGAACCTAGGCGTGATTGTGTCTGTTGATCTTAAAGTAGTTAAACAGGTAGAAAAGGTGACAGGGAAAGCTAGAAGAATGCTTGGGTGCATAGGGAGAGGAATGGCCAGCAGAAGAAAGGAGGTGATAGTGCCTTTGTATAGATCTTGAAATGAGAGTCAGAAGCTGTAAAGATGTCTTGAAATGAGAGTCAGAAGCTGTAAAGATGTCTTACACATTGGAACATGGAACGTACGAAGCATGAACCAAGGGGAGTTGGAGGTGGTCAAGAATGAAATGGAACGTGTACAACTTGATCTGTTGGGTGTCAGCGAACTGAAATGGACTGGCATCGGGCACTTTGCATCAGATGATCACATGGTCTACTATGCTGGAAATGAAAGACAAAGAAGAAATGGTGTTGCATTTATAATAAAGAAGAAACTTGCAAGAACTGTAATGAAATACAATGCAGTCAGCGAACGCTTAATCTCTATTCGTCTACGAGGATTGCCTATCAACACAACTATAATTCAAGTATGTGCCTCAACAACAGCTGCAGAAGAGAATTAAATTGAAGAGTTCTATGAACAAGTACAAGCTGAAATTGACAGAACATGCAAACAGGATATCCTGATAGTCATGGGTGACTGGAACGCAAACGTTGGCAACAAAGAAGAAGGCAAAGTAGTTGGAAAATATGGACTTGGCAACAGAAATGAAGCTGGAGAAAGACTGATAGAATTCTGCAAGACCAATGATCTATTCATCTCAAACACCTTCTTCCAGCAACACAAGCGGTGACTGTACACATGGACTTCACCCAATGGATTGTATAAAAATCAAATTGACTACATCTGTGGAAGTCAACGATGGAAAAGCTCTGTAACATCAACAAAGACAAAACCTGGAGCTGACTGTGGTACAGATCATCAACTACTAGTATGCAAACTCAAGCTAAAGTTGAAAAAGAGCAAACAACTCATGAATGCAGCAAAATATGACCTTGAGAATATACCACTGGAATTTAAAGACTGCCTGCAAAATTGATTTGCTGCTTTAGATACAAATGACAGAGCTCCGGAAGAGTTATGGAATGACATCAAGAAGGCTGTTTTGGAAGAAAGCGAGAAGTCTCTACAAAAGGTGAAAAAGCAAAAACGGCCAAAATGGATGACAGAAGAAACTCTGAAAATTGCCCAGAAACACAGAGAAGCTAAAGCCAGAGGAGAAAGAAAGACAGTCACAGACCTCAACAGAGATTTCCAACGTGCAGCAAGACAGGACAAGGAAAAGTACTACAATGACATTTGCAAGGAAATAGAAGCAGAAACTATTAGAGGAAGAACAAGATCGGCTTTCCTAAAGCTACGTGAGTTAAAGAAAAAGTTCCAGCCTCGAATTGGAATGTTACAAGATGCTCAAGGTTCTATGTTGAATGATGCTGAGAAGATCAAGAACAGGTGGAAGGAATATACAGAGTTTTTATACGATAAAGATCAAGTGGACCAACAGCCATGTCAACCTGTACCTTATGATCGGGAACCATTGGTGATGAAAGAAGAAGTTGAAGCAGCATTGAAAGCCTTATCAAAGAACAAAGCACCAGGCATTGATAGCATTCCCATAGAAGTATTGCAGAAATCTGATGCAGCTGTTACCGTACTCACGAGGCTCTGCCAAGAAATATGGAAGACAACATCATGGCCAACTGACTGGAAAAGATCTGTGTTTATACCAATACTAAAGAAAGGTGATCCAACTGACTGTGGAAATTATCGCACAATCGCTCTGATCCCACATGCCAGCAAGATTATACTGAAGATTATTCAAAAGTGACTACAACCATACCTGGAACAAGAACTACCTGAAGTGCAAGCAGGGTTCAGGAAAGGGCGAGGAACGAGAGACATCATTGCGGATGTGAGATGGATCCTTGAAAAGACTAAAGAATACCAAAAGGATATCTATTTGTGCTTTATCGACTATAGCAAGGCTTTTGACTGTGTAAACCATGAGAAACTCTGGGCCACATTAAGAAGCATGGGTATACCAGAACACCTGATCGTTCTCTTGCGCAATCTGTACATTGATCAAGAAGCAACAGTTCGAACGGAACAAGGAGAAACAGAATGGTTTAAAATAAGCAAAGGTGTAAGACAAGGCTGCATACTTTCCCCCTACCTGTTTAATTTATATGCAGAACAAATCATCAGAGAAGCAGGATTGTATGAAGACAACAGAGATGTGAAGATTGGTGGAAGACTCATCAACAACCTTCGCTATGCTGATGATACCACATTATTGGCTGAAAGTGAAGATGATCTGAAACATTTGCTTCTCACAATCAAAGAACATAGTCTCAAAATGGGCCTGCACCTTAATGTAAAGAAGACAAAGATCATGACAACTGGCATAATCAACAGGTTCATCGTTGAAGGAGAAGAAATTGAAATTGTGAACAACTTTAACCTACTTGGATCAACTATCAATAAAGAAGCAACAAGCAGTCAAGAAATCAGACGATGCATTGCTCTTGGCAGAATGGCTATGAAAAACCTAGATAAGATTCTCAGGAGCAGAGATGTCTCTCTCCATACAAATATTCGACTTGTTCAAGCCATGGTATTTTCAATAACATCATATGGATGTGAAAGCTGGACAGTGAAAAAGACAGATAGGAAGAAAATTGATGCCTTTTAATTATGGTGCTGGCGGCGAATACTGTGTATACCATGGACTGCCCGAAGAACAAACCAGTCGGTACTAGAGGAGATCAAACCTAAGCTTTCTTTAGAAGCTCAGATGACAAGACTTCGACTTTCATACTTTGGACACATCATGCGAAGAGAGAGATCATTAGAGAAAGACATTATGCTTGGCAAGATAGAAGGTCAACTCAAAAGAGGAAGGCCAGCAATGAGATGGATCGATACAATAACAGCAGCTACGGGTACCAGTCTGTCAACAATGAGCTGCCTGACTGAAGACCGAACACAATTTAGGATAGCTATCCAGAGGGTCGCCATGAGTCGACTCCGACTCGACGGCACTTAACAACAACAACATAGGTCTTTGGTGTGACCTCACGGAGTATTGTGTGCAATTCTGGAGACCGCACCTTCAAAAGGATATAAACAGATTGGCCTCGGCACAGAAGGTGGTTACTAAAATGGTTAGTAGTCTTCATTATAAAGAATATGAGGACAGACTTAAGGACTTTAATATGTATTCTTAAGAGGAAAGGCAGGACAGAGGTGATATTACTGAGATATTTAAATACTTCCGTGGCATAAATGCACAGGAGGAGAGCCTCTTTCAATTGAAAGAAAGGTCTATATAAGGGGACATAGGATGAGGACAAAAGGGGATAGACTCAGAAGTAATATGCAGAAATATTTTTATACGGAAAGGGTGATCGATGCGTGGAATAATCTCCCAGTGGAGGTGGTAGAGATGAGGTCAGTATCTAAATTCAAAAAGGCATGGGACAAATACAGAAGCTCTCTAAAGGAAAAAAGGGGACTTTTGTAGTGGTTGATATATAAGGGCAGACTAGTTAGGCCATGTGGTCTTTTTCTGTCATCATGTTTCTATGTTTCTTGTGCATAGAACTATCAGATGTTCTGGTATGGTTATGTTATGGTTATGGCTATATTTTATTTGATATACTGCAGATCTGTAAACATAGGAAAAAGGGAGGAATGCCATTATATTGACAGGAAAGAAATAAACAAAAGCACTCAAACAAACTCCGCAGACACCCAGAGGCACATTCCATACTGTGCGCCCCGGCCTCTGTGCGTCCGGTCATAACCGGACATACAGAGGTATATGCGATTCTGATCCTGCGGGGCACTTCTAGCCCCTGCAGAATTGCATCTAGGCCTGAATGGAGCCACTGTGCCATGGTGTCTGGTTGTGCAATCCCTGTCCGCCGACCACTTTCCCCTTTCCCCACAGCCCAACCCCCAATCTGGCCTCCCATGGCTAGGATGGGACTGCAGGGAATCTCCTGCACCCCCTCAGCATTTTGATCCCAGCCGGGTCTCCCGTCCCCCAACATCTAGGGGGACTTATTCCACCTCCGAGGTGAAATAAGTCCTCTGTCCAGTCTGCCAGCCCCGGACATAAAGGGCTGACTTCAGAATTGGCCCTGGACTTACAGGGCCGCGGACTGCCCACTGGCACCCTAACTCGGCCTCCGCACCACCCTTTACTGCCCCCATCTAAGCATCCCCATACAAACTCCTTGTTCATATGCGGAGACTTAGTCGGGGACAGCAATGGGGCGAATAGCGGGGATAAATGTCCTGAATAGCGGGGATGGACCTCCTAACGGGACATCCAGCCCCGCTATTTGCGGGACAGAATAGACCCCATAGCAAAAAAATGATGGGATCAACTTTAGAGAGGAACTACATATCCAAAGGCTGCCAGCTCTAATCCTAATGTCACCTGTTACCCGGGAGACATAGTAATCCCAAATGCTACTTCATAAAGGTATGTCTTCAGTGTCTTTTTGAACAACTGAATGTTTAATTCTGAGCAAACATCACCAGAAAGCAAATTCAATATGGCTGGAGCTGTGGTAAAAAAAAGCTGATTTGCTCATCATCTCAAACTTAATTATACCCATGCTTCTTAATGTGGCCAAACATTTTTCATGATATATACAATCAAAGCTCCTGTTTTAGTCAATGAAATACTTGTAGATTTCCTTTTGGTGGTATTTTATCAAGGCTCCAACTCAGATTTGCGATTATTGACCTTTCCTGGTCTGATTGCTGATGTACCTGCACATGAAGTGAGAGTGAGAAGCTGCAATAATTTATTATTTATTTATTTTATTTATTTATAGTCTCTTCTATACCGCGCTATTCGGCATCAGCGCGGTTTACAGTGAACAAAGAATTTACACATTTATATATTGGGACATGGAAAATATGAAAATATGAAAAAAATGAACCAAGGGACGCTATAAATTGTCAGTAATGAAATAGAATGTGTACAACTTGATCTGTTGAGTAGCAGTGAACTGAAATGGGCATGCATTGGGCATGTTGAATCTAATGGTCGCATGCTATACTACATCATAAATGAAAGACAAAGAACAAATAGTGTTGCATTTATAATTAAGAAAACATGTGCAAGAACTATAATGAAATACAATGCAATCAGTGAATGCTTAATTTCTATTCATCTACAAGGTATGCCAACAACACAACTATTATTCAGGTATATGTACCAACAACAGATGCAGAAAAGGATTCAGTTGATCAGTTCTATGAACAAGTACAAGTTGAAATTCACAGAACCAGGCAACCAAGATATACTAATAGTCATGGATAACTGAAACACAAAAGTTTGGAATAAAGAAGAAAGCAAAATGGTTGGAAAATATGGGCTTGTCAACAAAAATGAAGGTAGAGAAAGACTACAGAATTCCGTAAGACCATCAATCTATTCATCTCAAACACCTTCTTCCAGCAATACAAGTGGCGACTGTACACATTGACTTCGCTCATTAGACTGTACAAAAATCAAATTGGCTAAAATCAATGATGGAAAATGATGGAAAAACTCAATAACATTAATAAGGACAAAACCTGGAGCTGACTGCTACTAGTATGCAAACTCAAGCTAAAGCTGAATGTAGCAAAGTATGACCCTGAAACCATACCATCAGAGCTTACCTATCCTTTTGACTGTTTCTGTCCTCTACTCTGTCCTATCTTACAAATGGCGTTCTTTTCACATTTCCTCAAATGATATATTATTGTAAACCGCTCTAATGCTTCTGCCCGTGAAATCTTTTCACTGCTTTGGATACAAATGACAGAACACCAGAAGTTATATTCATTCATTTATTTATTTTATTTGCAAAGTTTTTAAATACCTCCTCTTCCAAAGATCAAGGGCGGTATACAGTGAACTCAACAGTGTAGGGCTCATTCCATTCCAGACGTAGATCCTATCTGTATGTCCGGTCTGAGTTGGATGTACAGCCGCACAGGATCAGAATCATGATCAGTCATGTACGTGCAGGCCGGGACTGCGATTCAGTTTGGTCTGCACGTACATGACTAGCTCAACTAACTCAGTCAGGGCTTTTAAATGGAGCCATGTCTTTGCGGCTCCATTTAAAAGCTGCGATGCTGGCTGCCGAAAAAAACTGCTTATTCCCTGCAGCCCGACCCCTGATCTGGCCTCCTAAGGCCAGAGGCAGGCTGCAGGGAATGTCCTCCAGCCCCACCTGGCCAAACCGCACCCCGACATTTAAATATAAACATGTCCAGGGAAGTTATTCCACCTCGGAGGTGGAATAACTTCCCTGCACATGTTGCCGGTCCTGGACATACAGGGCCGACATTAGAATCAGCCCTGTACGTCCAGGGCTGGCGACTGCCAAGACTCCACCCCTGAGCTGCCCCTTCCCCTCCCCCCATCTAACTTCCCTGCACAACTGGTGGGGAAGTTAGATGCGGGCAGAGAAGGCATGAATAACAAGGATGGACATCCATTGGGACGTCCATCCCCGCTATTCGTGGCACAGAATAGGGCCCTATACATTAAACATTTTCATGGTATAAACAACTGGGGCTTAGTACTACTGGGTGTTTTGGGGAAACTGTTAGGTACTTGTGACCTAGATTAGCCACTGTTGGAAACAGGATACTGGACTTGGTGGACCTTGGTCTGACCCAGTATGGCATATCTTATGTTCTTATGTTCATATATATACATTTAACAACTATATACAAAGTTAGCTATTTATAGTGCAACAAATATTTGCATATTAGTAAAAATTGATGTTCATTGAGTGGGGGGGGGGGGATGTTGCAAGTGTTTATTTTGAATGAGAAGAGGGGTTATAGTGTTGCTGCCATAGTGTTCGATAAAGAGGTGTGCCTTAATTTGTTTTTCTAAAAGTTTGAAGGTCTTTGATGGCTCTAAGTTTGTCGGGGAGGGAATTCCATAGGTTAGGGGACACTAATGAAAATGCTCTATTGCTAGTGGTTTGTTTAGTTTTATGGTAGTCTGGTGGAATTTTAATTATGTTTATGTTTATTGCAACATTTGATATACCGCCCTTCAACATCAAGACCGTGCACAATTTACAAACAAATAAAGTAAGGCCAGAGCCTATGAAGAGGAAAGAAACTACAAATAAGATAGGAAAGAGAAACACAATCATTCAGGATAGAAACAGACGGCATAGAAATAAAGGGGTCAGAGAGGAGAGGGTAAGTCATAAGCGACAAATTTCAAGAATCAAAGTATGCATTCTCTTAACGTGATCATAATCCATTGATGTGGAAGGCTGTCCAGTTCATGTAGCAATTGTGCTCATGTGGCATTCTCATTTGTTTCTCATTTCAGTATTTGGAAGTATTAAAGTAGATAGGAATGAGGGGGAAATGCTGTTAATTAGCTTAAATGAGGTCAGTAGTAGTTTGAATTTTATTCTGCTGGCTACAGGGAGCAAGTGGAACATGTACATGATGGGTTAGATATGATCATTTGGGGGGGCTTTACAAATGATTCTGGCAGCAACATTTTATGCTATTTGAAGTTGGTTGATAGGTTTTCTTTGGTAGACAGTGAACTCAAATTGAAGAGAGAGATAACGAATTGATTATAGATATTGCCAAGATAGCAACAAAGGGGGAAGCAATCATATTGGGTGACTTTAATCTACCCGATGTGGATTGGATTACTCCTTTTGCAAATCTGGAAAGAAGCAAAAAGATTGTGGACGCTATCCAAGATGCGTTACTTAGATAAATGGTGATGGAACCAACCAGGGAAAGCTCAACGCTGGATTTGGTGCTCACAACAGTGATAGCATGTCAAATATCTGGGTGAGTGCCCCTGTGAGCAACAGTGATCATCACATGGTGTAGTTTGTGGTCTTGGGCAAGCTACTTAACCCTCCATAGCCCATGTTCCCTGTAAAATAGTTATCTCCAAGTTATAATGCCCTGTTCAATGTAATTTCAGTTTGTTCATTGTAAACCGCACTGATGCAGAATAGCGCGGTATATAAGAGAATGTAAATAAATAAATAAAAGCCAAGGTGCAGTCCAATCATAGCAAGCTCAAAGTCCTAAACTTCAAAAACACTGACTTCAACAAAATGGCCAAGTACCTAAAGGAGGAGCTGACAGGGTGGAAGGGGATAAGGGAAGTGGAATTGCAATGGGCTAAACTAAAAGAGGCAATAAAAGGGGCAACAGATAAATATGTAAGAAAAGTAAATAAAAACAAGAGGAGAAGGAAACCTATTTGGTTTTCCAAAGAAGTGCCTGCTCAAATAAGGGCAAAAAACACAGCTTTTGCAAAATTCAAAAGCTTGCAAACAGAAGAACACAGAAATGATTACAGGACCAAACTCAAGGAGAGAAAAAGTGAAATAAGGATAGCAAAATCAAAGGCAGAGGAAAAGATGGCTAAAGATGTTAAGTGCGGCGACAAAACTTTCTTCAGGTATATTTGGGAAAGGAAGAAGATCAGAGGTGGAATTGCAGGGCTCAGAAGTGCTGGGAACGGACTCGTGGAAAATGACATTGATAAAGCGAAAATGCTAAACAAATACTTCTGCTCTGTTTTTACTAAAGAAAATCCTGGAGAAGGACCACCTGTGACTCCAAAATATAAAAATGGGAATGAGGTAGATACCACATCATTCGGAGAGGATGAGGTGTTAGAACAACTTGCAAAACTGAAAGTGGACAAGGCCATGGGACCAGATGGGATACATCCCAGGATACTGAAAGAGCTGAGAGGTTCTTGCAGGGCCATTAAAGGATGTTTTCAACAGATCCTTGGAAACAGGAGAGGTTCCTTAGGACGGAGAATGGTTGACGTCGTACCTCTACACAAAAGTGGTGACAGGGAAGAAGTGTCAAACTACAGGCCCGTGAGCCTTACCTCGGTGGCGGGAAAGGTAATGGAGACGCGCCTGAAAGAGCGAATAGTGAGCTTTCTCAAAACCAGAGGGTTACAGGATCCGAGGCAACATGGTTTTACTGAGGGACGATCTTGCCAGACAAATCTGATTGAGTTCTTTCACTGGGTGACCAGAGAACTGGATCAAGGACACGCGATGGATGTCATCTACCTGGATTTCAGCAAAGCCTTTGATACTATCTCTCATAGGAAGCTTATCAATAAACTCAGCAATTTGGGGATGGGTCCCAAGGTGGTAAATTGGATCAGATATTGGTTGACTGACAGACGACAGAAGGTGATGGTAAATGGAGCTCACTCAGATGAAAGGAAGGTGATTAGCGGGGTGCCTCAGGGTTCAGTCCTGGGCCCGGCACTGTTCAAAATATTTGTGAGTGATATTGCTGAAGGACTGAATGGAAAAGTCTGTCTTTTTGCAGATGGCACTAAAATTTGCAACAGAGTGGACTCCCCCGAGGGAGTGCTGAACATGAGGAGGGATCTGCAAAAGCTGGAGGAATGGTCTGATGCTTGGCAATTGAGATTTAATGCGAAAACGTGCAGTGTCATGCACTTGGGTAGCAGAAATCCAAAGGAAGTGTACACAATAGGGGGCGAGAGGTTGTTGTGCACGGAGCAGGAGAAAGACCTCGGTGTGATTATTTCTGTAGATCTCAAGGTGGCAAAACAGTGCGACAAGGTGGTGGCAAAAGCCAGGAGGATGTTGGGCTGCATTCGAAGAGGAATTACCAGCAGAAAGGAAGGGGTACTAGTGCCACTGTATAAGTCTCTTGTGAGGCCTCACTTGGAATACTGTGTTCAGTTTTGGAGACCGTAACTTGCAAAGGATGTAAAAAGAATGGAAGCTGTTCAGAGGAAGGCGACTAAAATGATTTGGAGCCTGCGTCAGAAGCCTTATGAGGAGGGACTTGAAGACCTAAATATGTACACTTTGGAGGAGAGGAGGGATAGGGGAGATATGATTCAGACCTTTAAATACTTAAAGAGAAATAATGAACAAACAAACCTCTTCCAGAGACGGGGAAGCTGTAAATCTAGAGGGCATGACATGAAGCTGCAAGGTGGTAAATTGAAAGGCAATGTCAGGAAATACTTTTTTACTGAAAGGGTGGTGGATGCTTGGAATGCCCTCCCGATGGAGGTGGTGGGGGCAAACACAGTGACAAAATTCAATTCAATGTGGCCTGGGACAGACACAGTGGATCACTTTACAGCAACAAGATTAAATCAAAATAAACTGAACCATCTAATTTCTCAACAAATAGGGGTGTCCTACATCAAAATAAACGGAACCATCTAATTTCTCGACAAATGGGGTATCCTACATGGAGCAATGGGGGGAGGAGCGGTGGGTTCACCTCTAAACAAACAAACAGACAAAGATATGGGGAGGGGTGCACTTGCTCCGGGTGGGTGCACCATTAAGCAAAGACATGGGTAGGGGTGCATCTACTCCCTAAAAGACATGGGAAGGGGTGCACCTACTCCTGCTATATTGCTGGGCAGACCAGGGGTCTCAAACTCAAATTGCTTTGAGGGCCAAATGAGGACTTGTAGAGTAACCCGGGGGCCGCACAAGACGAAGGCCTCATTTGCATAAGGGCATCATTTGCATAAGGGCATCATTTGCATAAATATTTGCGTAATGTTACCATACACTAACTTTTAGTAAACATGCCTCTTAATGAGTGTATGGATAAAGAAAGACTAAAAGATTTCTACATTACTATAAACCAGTGCCAACCGCCAGGCACATTAGGAACTACTAGAAACACTGCTAATTTAGAACCCATAGCAAACCTGCCGTGTCCTAACAGCACTACCAGGACTCACAAAGCACCATACCCTAACTATCAAAAGGCAACACTGCAAATATTAAATCAACACATTTCAGAGAATAACAATACATGACCTACTCGGGAAAGAGAACAAGTGGCAATGTCAAATAGGAATTACATAAACAGAATACCTCAGCTCAGTTACACATGCAGAACATACACCATCACCAAACAAGGAATCACAATTTAGAAACAGGAAGACAATTAAACTGGGAACCCCAAAAGCCAAACTTAGAATGTACAACACTGTAGAAATAAAACTATAAATTGTTGTACCATATAAACCTGGAGCTCTTCTTTAGTGTTAATCCTTTAAGAATGTCTCATGACTTGGTTGCACCTTAGTGTTTCACACAAATATTTGTCAAAAGGAATGTTTGTGTTTATTTCTATTTGCTATACTGCCCTTCATAGTTTTCCAAATACTTATTTTTTTTTATATTTGGCTCCCACAAAGCAATTCTGCTCTTTTCTGAGTCACCTCACCCCACAGACATATATTCAGTGCTTGCCTTCTGTCTCCCCCGTTCCTCTGCTGTCTTCATGAGCCCCTTCATTCTCTCACACTCTCTCAAGGACTCATCACGGGACTGGACTGCCAGAGCAAAATCTTCTTCTTTTATCACCAGGGCAGACTGTGTCTCCTGCAACCTGAGAGTTATTTGATTATTTGTAGTCCTTAGCTCCTCTGCAGCAATTGCAACATCTGACTTTGTGGCTGTGGTGATCTCCAGGGCAGCACTCAATCTCTCCTTTTCATCCTGCGCCATCTCCTTCTCCTCAATCTCCTCATGCAACTTTTGACGTAATCGCATCATTTCCAGCTGCACCACTTTCAGCTCTTGTGCATGCTCCTCTTGCAACATATTCAGACGCTCCTCCAGCTGAGCTGAGTTTTTCGGGTTCAGTTCCTTCTCCGTATGCAGCCTGAAGATGCTCAGCTTCAGAGTCTGGATGCTGCTTTCCATGTGGCAGACACGGCTTACCAGAGCTTCACAGTTCTTCCACAGCATGTCATTCTCAGCCATGAAGTCCCATCTGATCTGGTAAGGGCTGATGGGGTGATGCACTTCTGAAGCAATGGGCTGGAGACTCTGACTGGCCACTCCCAGATTCCCCAAGTCTTGGATCAAGGACACTGCTTGCTCCTCTGCTACCCGAATTCTTTGTTGAAGGACACTGAAGGTCTCAGGTGCTGTGGCATGGACATTCATAGGGAGATCACAGGCCTGGCCATATTCATGCTGCTGAGTTATTCTTCTGCGCTGGGTGGGCGACGGACCTATCAAAGTCCAATTAAACCTACAAGAGGAAACCTTTCTGCCGGCTCCTGCTGTACTTGAATGCTACAAGCGGAAATCCAAATAAAGAAAAGCGGAGCCGCCGGAACGGAGGCGGAAGTGAAGTGCTTCATTACAGAAACGACGATAGCGCTGGTCTAGCGAGTGGCCACCGCCGCGCGCTTCTCCGTCTCCATGGAAACCCCGTTTTTGTTTCCTCTGCATCGCGGGCCGCACAAAGGTCTCTTGCGGGCCGCGTGTTTGAGACCCCTGGACTAGATGGACCACGCTGGTCTTTATCTGCCATCATTTACTATATTACTATGTTTACTAAGTATACTATTGCAGAAGTCAAGGTGTGGTGTGACTAGTGCTTGGACCTCTGATCTGAAGTCGTGTGGATTGAGTAAAGGTCTGAGATGTTGGAGTGTTAGTAGCTTGAAGAATATATTTTGGTGATTAGTTTTACATGGGATGCCAAATTAAGATTTTGGTCTAAAGTGACTCCTAGGTATTTGACTTCTTTCTTAATCAGTATGTCGCTTTCATGTGTTGAAAAATTTGGTGTGGGGGGGGGGGGGGGTGAAGTTTGTATTTCTTGTTGTGTAGAGGACTTCGGTTTTATTAAAGTTAATCTAGAGATTCATAGATGCTAGCCAATTTTGAGCTTCTTTGAGGCAAGAAGCAAAAAGGTGTTGGGGTTGCTAATATCTATAGGGACATATTTATTTATTTGACAATTCTTATATACCGTGCTATTTCTCATCAGTGCGGTTTACATTGAAACAATAAACACTTGGACGTACAAATAGTCCTACGTTTACAGAAAACAGGGATTTGAACTTGGATTAACTGGGGAAACTATATACATTTGAGTTTAGCTACATGTAATTAACAGGGTGGGCTTGTAATAAGGTTTTGCTGCCAAGTTTAGCTTACAGCATGTTTGTACTCTGTTGGTAAAGAGGAGATAGAGAGCTGTAATGTCATGTGGGGTAGGGTTAGGTTTTACTTTTATTGTGGAGGTGTTTCAATTGCCACATATGAGTGAGTGTGTGGGTGGGGGGAATCCCCGGGCTGAGTGAAGTGCATGAGGAACAGGTGATGTTTGATGGCTTTTCTAAACTGCATGAGGTCTTTGATTGCTCTTATGTTAGAAGGAAGCTTGTTCCAACATCTGGGGGCATAGCTTGTAAATGCCCTATTGATGGTTGATTGGTTAAGTTTTATAGATTCTCTTGGTATGACCAGGGTGTTTTCAGCAGGTGCTCTTCTGGATCTGTTATTGGGGGTCTGGATGAGTAGAAGAGCAATTGAGGAGGATGATATCTTATTGAGTGCTTTAAAGGTAATGAGGAGGGTTTTGTATAGGATTCTGCAGTTTATTGGGAGCCAATGAAGCTCTTTTAATATAGGTGAGATGTGGTCCTTCCTGGATGCTCCACATAGAACACAGGCTGCTGCATTCATGGCTAACTGCAGTGGGTTGAGTGTATTCTTTGGGAAACCATGCAGTATTATATTCGCGTAATCAAAGTGAGGTGTTACCAGGGCTTGGAAAACTGTTCAAAAGTCGTCTGTTTCCATCATGGGTCTCAGGTGGCAGAGGGTTTTTATTTTGAAGTAGATAGCTTTTACTGTTCGTTTGATGTGGTCTTTGAAGTCCAAGTGTTGGTCTAATATTACTCCTAGATAGCGTATGTTGGATTTGACCGGATCACATATAGCATGATATCATCGGCGTAAATATGATATCCTACTTTGACATTTTAAAATATATTGCATACCGGTTGGAGATATAAATTAAATAATAGTGCGGACAAGGCGTATCCTTGGGGGATTCCCTGTTCTTGTTTGAAGCTTGAAGATGTTTCTGTGCCTACTTGGACTTGAAGGGTGCGATCTTCTAGGTATGATTTGAACCATTGTACTGTTGTACCTGTGATTCCTATTTATTCAAGTCTTTTGATCAGTGAGCTATGATTGACATTGTCAAAAGTGGATGCAATGTCTAGGAAGACTAATATGAATGCATTTTTTGTGTTGTCCATACTGCATATGAGTTTGTCTATGAGTGTTATTAGGGGCATTTCGACTCCGTGGAATCCAAATTGGTGTTCATCTATGGGAGCATTATAGTCTATATGGTCCTGTAATTGCATCTGCACGACCTTCTCGATTATTTTGGAGACAAAAGGAATGCTCGCTATCGGTCTGTAGGAGCTGGGGTTATTCTTGTCTAAGGTTCTATTTTTTAGGATAGGGTGGATCATGGATTGTTTGAGTACATTTGGCATATGATTCTGTACTAGGGATTGGTTTATCATGGGTAGAATAACAGGAGCTAATTCAGTTTTAGTTGCCTTGATGCAGCTTACTGGGCATGGATCAAGTGCGGATGTGGTTGTGTTGATTATGGAGATAATGTTTAGAAGTTGTCTAAGATCAATTGTGTTGAAAGAACTCCAGATGAATTCAAGTGAAGGCATGGAGTCCTCAGCAGATTTGTTTTTTCAGCTTTTCTGCAAAGTGGTTTGCAAGGATTTGGGGTTTAATGGCACATGTGATAAGGAAGCTTATCATAGCTCAGGAAGGAGCTATAGAAAGATGATGGGACTCTGAACAAGCAACCTGTCAGTTCTGGTAGAAATAAGAAAACAGAATTTTCCCACAAAAGACTACCAGTCCCAGAATGCACCAGGTTTCCAACAGCCATTAGAGGAGCTGAAGTGGGGAAACGTGTGTTCAATCAGGAGGGCTATGAGGTAATCCCTAAGCACTCATCTCAAAGGGCAGGGCCTGATTCAGCACAGCTGCGCTGTATTAGGGAGGAGCACTCATCAAGGCAGAATAAGAATAGAGTTTGTTCTACAGATGACAAGCATCAGCTTCTCCATGACCATCTTCATGATCACCTTGGATATGCAGAGAAGGATCATCAGTTTCATCTGAAGAATCAGCAGAAGCAGAAGCCAAACCGGACGGATAGAGAAGGAAAGAAACCCTCTGGAAGGAAGAGGAGAAAAGCCTTTGAGAGGTCTAGAAGAGTCCAAGGCAGTACTTATACTGGGAGGTATTCCAAGGGCCAGCATAGACCATTGGACTGGGGAAAGCCAGAGGAATGGTGCTGCAGAACAAGGAATCACCAGAGGCTACCTGTGAGGGAGACGGCTGCACGTGGAAGGGACTCTAAGACCTATGCCAGAAGGTATGTGAAGAGAGATCCACTGTCTAGGGATCAGGACTGGAAGGCTGGACATAAGAACTGGACTACATACTGGCCAGGCTATATAGAGAGGAACTATAGCAACAATGGAAGCTCAGGTATGAACATTGATCTATGCCCTAGCTATAACCTTGGAAGACAGCAGGGAAATAAGTGTTCTCCTGAAAGTGTTCCATTGAAAGATTCATCTGTGCCAATTCATGATAGTGACCCTATGCTTGTTGATGAAGGGGAAATAATAGCAGATCAAGATATTGTTTATATGGACTGCTCTCTATCCAAACTCCGTTGGTAACTTTCTGTGATAAAGCACAGCAGCCATCACAAAGAAAATATAAATTTGTTCTTTATTCCACTAAGAAAAGCTCCTGAAGCAGGATTTGACTCACACAGTAGAAAACCAGCCACCTAAAGGGTTTCAGCTGGATAACTGATAGCAATTGAGCTGCACCTAATTGCTTGTGAGCTAGGAGAGAATTACTTCTGGATCTGTGTGGAAAGTAATCAGAAGTTAACCTTACAAGAACAGTTTATTTCTTTCTTTGTGGCTTTTCGTTTGTTAGAGATATGCTAAGAAAACATTAGCTAATTGCCTGACAAGTTTGAAGGTTGTTTTCCTGATTTTGAGTTTTTGACTTTGTTTTACCAAGTTAAACACTGCAAGCAAGTAACCTAATTTATGTGCTACCAAGCATATCTGTGCTGGGAGAAATAACCCCATAAATAAAGAAGTATCTTATTGGCTTTAACACTTGTGCACAACTAAATTATTGTCAGCAGCTGTGTCTGGTGTGAATGAACTACATTACCCACAATACCTTGCAAAAATCATATAAATATATGCATTGTCAAGACTGTGAAGATTCTCACCCAGGCAGCCGTCTGACACACAACAGTTTCTGTCTATGTTGGAGGTTTGGGTTAGGGATTTGAGTATATCAAAGAGCTCCCTTGGGCAATTGAGTGAATTGGTAAGTATTTTGGTGTGATAGTCTTCCTTTCTGGCAAGGGTTGCTTCTTTGTATTTTTGAAGGGTTGCCATGTAGGAAATTCTGTTTTCTAATGTTTGTGTTGCTCTCCATTTGTGTTCTCTCTTTAGGTTTCTAAGTTCTTTGGTGTACCAAATTTCTGAGGGTCTACGCCTTGGGTTTTCTTTAGTTTTGGTGCTGACTTCTGCCTTTGTTATTCTGGGGTTCCAGATATTTATAATTGCGTTTATGTTTGATGACAGGTTATTTAGGTGTGGAAGTGTGTTATTAAGGAAGGTGTCTTTGTTAAATTGATTGAATCGTCTTTTCTGGTTTACTTCATTGGTATGAAGTGGGTTGTGCTATATCATGGGAATAATAAATTCTATTATATAGTGGTCTGACCAAAGTATTTGTTTTGTCTTAGGGGGTATGAATAGAGGGTGGTTTGTGAAAGGTTTTGGTAAGAACACATGGTCCAGGATATTGTCTTTTGAGTTGTGTGGGGGTGTTTACTGTTTGTTGAAATCACATGTCATTCATAGAGTTATGGAACAGAGTGGACTAAGAGTTGTGGAGGGATGGAAAATTAAAGTCTCCTAGAAGGATGTGGAGTTTTCTTAGTGAATTTGTGCATGTGGACTCTAGGATAGATGTGAGGTTATTATGGTGGGTGGTGAGAGGTCTGTATACTAGGCAGATGGATAGATATTTATTTTCTATCATTATTATGTCCATGCCATGAATGTTGTTTCAGGTATTTAGAGTTGGGTTTAGCTCTTGCTTACTTAGAATGATTACCCCTCCTCTTCTTTTAGTGTCTCTTGGGCAGTTGAATAGGTGGTATCCTTTTATTTTTAGCTGGTTTAATAAGACCACATCTGTCTTTAATATACAGGTTTTGATGATGCATAGTAGATAGGGGTTTTTGTCCCTAATTAAGTCAAGTATGGCTGGGATTTTATTCCTAATAGATCTTACATTAATCGGTATGCATTTTATTGGAGTGGGTGATGTGGGTTGTTGTTGTATGGGGCTGTTTATGTGTGTATGTGCATTAGTCTTTTCTGGGTCTTATTTGGCCTTGAGTTGTGGGGTTTGCTCTGGGAGTTACTGTGTCTATGGTGAGAGATGTTGCGCCTGGGTCATATAATGGGGATGTAAAATTGTTGTGGTGTTTCTGTTTGTAGGGCAGAGCTGAGTGATGTGGTTGAGGCTGTAGCAAGAAGGAGGAGTGTGCAGATAAGCATTTGTATGGTATCCGTAGGAAGGGTCAGCAGGGTGATTTGAGACTTCCAAGCGTGTGTTATTACTAGGGCTATGTAACAAACTTTCCTATTATGGAATGGTTTGGTTAAGGCTACAAGTTGTAGACGTTGGAAAGTATGAATGTGTAGCTGAGAGGAAGCTGAAATAAAATTCACATCAACAGTATCATGAATAGGATGAGGTAAAAGTTTACATTAAAAATAACATGCGTAGGATAGTATTGTTGAGTGTTACATTGGTTTAAAGTTATGATTTTAGTTGATGTACTCACAGTGTTGGTACACATGAACAATTGGAAGCAGTTTGTGTGATTAGTCCGGTTATTTTAGAGTCCTAATGGCTGTGGAGCGTTGGGGGTATTTGATTCAATCTTGATCGTGGAGACCAACAGACCAGGACAGTTGTTCTGATATGCTGATCAGGTACCACAGTTATCATCTGTTTGGAGCTGTTTTGTTACAGACTTCTATGTTGGTATTTCCACGCCATGGTTCCACACCTAAGGGCCACGTCAAAGGGCCCACAGGAAAGGCCCTCAGGTGGGGTGCACCTGCAGTGCATTTGGTTTTAAAGGAGAGCTTCTGCCATCCGATGATGATGATTTAGGGGCGGAGCAGGACGATCACATGCAGCTGAAGAGTCCCGTGCAGATCGCTGTGCAGGATGGTATTAGGTAGAAAATCAGTCTCACCTCCCTCGTTGCTGGTTGCTTTCGTGTGGGTTGAGGGGCCAGCTGTAGGTGTTATCAGTGAGCACTGTTTCTTTCTCTCAGGGAGCTCAGATGGTGGACGCAACCCCGGTGTGCACAGAGCTATAGGATAACATCAAGAAAGCTGTGCTCGAAGAACATGAAAAGACTCTGAAAAGGTGAAAAAGGAAAAATTGCCAAAATGGATGACTGAAGAAACTCTGGGAATTGCTCAGACATGCAGAGTAGCTAAAATTAGAGGAGAAACAGAGAGAATCATGGAACTTAACAGAAATTCCCACTGTGCAGAAAGACAAGACAAGGAGACATGCATGCAAGTTCCTGTTCATCTTCTATGTGTCTCCTTACCATTCCCCTAGATATACCCTAATCCCCAGTTGTTGTTGTTGTTGTTGTCTGTCTTGACTAGACTGTAAATTCTTATGAGCAGGAACTGTCTCTTATATGTCTCTGTACAGTGCTGCGTATGCCTTGGAGCGCTATACAAATGATATGTAGTAGTAGTATTAGAGAGTAACATAAGGTCACATGCAGACTGTAGGCAGTGAGAACCTGGGCAATAGGACCACTGACACAGCAAGGACTGGGATGGGGCACACAGGGAGAGTGGGATTTGCACAATGGGGGGTGGGGTTGGGGGTGTCGGAATATATACAGGGGTCTTGGAGGGAGGGAGACAGGCACAGGATAGAGCGAAGGGACAGAAAAGGAAGCTCAAAAGACATCTATGTGGACACAGATGATAGTCAAGCCAATAATTCACAAGCCTAGCTCTTCCAATCATCAGTGCCACAGCAAAGACCCCTGCTTATTTGGGATTTATAACAGGCACACATTGGAATGTTTAAAATATCCACCCTGCATGTCTCCAGGCATTTCCGAAATATGTCATAGATATGCAGATGCAAATTCCTCCCACTCAATGCCCCAAAACATCCCCATTATGCATCCAGCAGAGATCGATGTGTCGGGTATGGAAATGTGCATCTTATGGCATGTTACGCGTGAGCACGGCTTCTGTTTTTCTGCTGCCGCATCCACATTTAAAACATGAATAGGGCTTCTAAAATAACCCCCTTTAACATCATGCTCAGGCTAGATTATATAAGGTAATTTGGATGGGCTCCCTAATAACTACAGTAAAATATTTGATGTAACGGAGAATACTTTTTTTCATGTAGTCTGGAGATCTTTATCTTTATTGGCATTTTTGATATACTGCTTGTTACAGAAGCAATAAAGCGGTTTACAGTAAAGAAAGAGGCTGCCAGAAACAAGAAAGGGACGCCAAAGTATGATAGGACAGGAGAGAAACACACAACATGAGAATCATGAGAGAGGGGAGAAATACCTGGGAAAGACGTAGGGAGGGAGAAAGATTACACAATAGGTGGCGGGCAGGAGGTCAAAAGCAAGGGAGAACAAGTGGGTCTTCAGCAAGGCTTTGAATTTGGAGAGCTAAAGATGGAGGGCAGAGGGGAGATGGTTCCAGAGTGAAGGTCCTAGGGAAAAGAATGCTGAGTTGCGAGTGGATTGTAGATGTGCCTGTGAAGTAGAGGGAAGGAATAACCTATTAACATGGAAAGAACAAGGGGTGCGGTGAGAGCTATGGAGATGGATGAGATCAGCAAGATACTGGAGGGAGCCAGTATAAATGTCTTTATGAATCATAATGAGTACCTTGTAGTGAATGTGAGACTGAATGGGGAGTTAATGTAAATTAATGAGTGTGGGTGTAATGTGATCATAGCGGGAAGTGAGAGTAATTAAACAGGCAGAGTGTTCTGAATGAGTTGAAAACAAGCGAGTTGATATTGAGGGAGACCAGCCAAAATGATGTTACAGTAGTCAAGTCAAGATATAGCAAGAGAGAGGACCAAGGTAGTGAGAGCAGGGATAGGCAGGAAGGGATGAATGGCTTGAATTTGGTGCAGGGCATAGAAAGATCGATGGATAAGAGTGGAAAAGTGCTTGTGAAAAGACATGGATGAGTCAAGGGTAATGCCAAGGTAACCAAGAATAGAGACCAGGAGAACAGAGGTGTCAGAAAGCAGAGATGCCATAGAAGGACAGGAGCCACTGAACGTGAAGCAAATGGCTGCAGACTTTGAGGGATTAAGATGCAAAAAGCTTGAAGATAGCCAACAGCAGTGAGAGATGAATTGAGGGGAGACAGATCAGGAACTGAAGGGTCAATGTGATGTAAGAGGATGATGTCATCATCGTATGTATATGATGAGATACCATGTTGTTGAAAGAACAGCAGTAGCAGAGCGAGAAAGATATTGAAAAGGAGGGGAGCCAGGACAGAACCATGAGAGGGAAACAGGGACAGAGTAGGAGGTGTTAGATAGAACCGAGAAGGACCTGGTGCACAGAAATGAGTGAAACCAATGTAAAACAGTCCTTTGAATGCCATTGTCATGAACATGGGAAAGGAGAGTGTGGTGGTCAACCAGGTCAAAAGCAGAGGAGAGGTCCAAGGAGACAACTAAGGAAATATTACCAGAGTCGTGAGAAGAGTGTATTTCATTAAGGAAGAACAGAAGAACGGTTTCAGTGCTATGGCCAGGATGGAAATCAGACAGGCATGGGTGAAAAGTGAGGGTAGTGGAGAGGTGAGAGGTAAGCTTATCAAACACCAGTTTTTCGAAAATCTTAGACAGGAAGGGAAGATATGATACAGGACACCAATGTGCCAGAATGGAGGGATTAAGGGAAGGTTTCTTGAGAAGAAGATGAATGAAGGCATGTTTCAAAGACAAAGGGAAGGTGCCAGAAGAAAGGCTAGTGTTGAACATCATGAGGACAGGGGGAAGGAGATCCAAAGCAGGTTCAGACAGCCAGCGAGAGGAGATGGGGTCTGAGTGAAAGGTAGTTCTGTGAGTCAGCTGAGTTTAGAGACTGAAAGGAAGACCAGCTGTGGGAGAGGGAGGGAGGGCAAGGAGACGACTGGAACTGATGGGGGATTAAGTGGAGCTGGGCAGACGGGGAACATGGAGCACAGTTACTGAATTTTGCCAGAGAAGAAAGTCACAAGTTGAGCTGGATCCGGAGGAAGGGGATATGAGATAACAGAGGGAGTGGTAGAAGGGGCTGAGAGGGAGCGTAGAACCGAATAGAGCTGGGATGTGTATAGTAGATGCAAAGTAAAATTGTACTGGAGTCCCGGTATGATGCCTGAATCTCTATTTGATGCCTCTAATTTTTATTGGGTTTTTCCACTGAAATGAATTGTTCCATTTTTTTTGGTGAGCTTTAGGCTATTTTTTTTTTAGCTTTGGCTCACTATCTGATTGCCCTAAAATGGAAGGAGATAACATTCCAATAGAGCAAGATGGGTTTTATGAATGTGTAACCAAAGTGTTCTCAGATTTATTGTGATTTTGGTAAAAAGCAAGATGCGAGAGAAAGAAGGATGTTAATGGATGTCATCATCTCTAAACCTGTATCTCCTTTCTCTTTATTTTTAGGTTGTCCGCGTGCAGAACATTCTGTCAGAGAATCCCATTGTGACCCGGGTTTATGTTAACAATGGCTCTGTGCTGCAGGGATCATCGGTAGCCTGTGTGCATGACAGGAAGCTTCTTGTGGGTACCGTGTTTCACAGAGCCCTCTACTGCGAGCTGGAGGACCTATAACCTTCTGTAGCATCACAATGCAGACTGCAGTATCCTGGCAATGTCTCCTTGCCAATCGTGCACTACACTACCATGCACCGTGCCACACTTCCCACAGAAATCATGACAAGCAGTATTGTCGTAAGACTCAAGGAAAACTTCAAAAAAGCAATTTCAGTGTGGATCTGTGTATTTGTATCTGTAAATATGGATTCTGAAGAATGTGAATGATAATGAAATAATGGTCCACAACATGGTCCATTGCTTTTAGGGGTAATGTGAGCGGTGTTTAGTTGCCTTTCACATTTCCCTCTTCATCCCAACCATTTGGAACAACCTCCCTGATTATTTACACACAATCCCAGACCTAATGGACGCCAGAGCCTCAGGAACCACCTATTCAAAAGAACATTTTGACAACGTACCCTGAAACCCCTCCCCCTCTTCCCCCTCCCAGATACCCATCTCCATGTCACCCTTCTGCTGAATTACAATTCCCCCTAAATCTAATGTATATTTAATTCAGTTCTCCTGTCCAAATTTAATCCCCCTTGTTCCATGTAACAATTAGAGTTCATTTATTTCTAAACCGCTTTGGTGTTGGGATAAAGCGGTATATTAAAACAGCGAAATAAATAAAGAAATCTGATTCCTCACTTAATCTGTAACGTGCATATTTTTACCATAGTTCCCTAAGCACCTATCCTGTAATGCACTAGAAATATGGCTTGGGCAGAAAGAACACAGTAACATAGTAAATGATGGCAGATAAAGACCAGCATGGTTTATCTAGTCTGCCCAGCACGATGGCAAGAGTAGGTGCACCTGCCGCTCTGTGCAGGCCACCCCTCCCCACATCCCTGTTTAGGGGTGAACCCACTACTCCATGCAGGACACCCCTATTTGTTGAGAAATTAGATGGTTCAGTTTATTTTGATTTTATCCTGTTGCTGTAAAGGGATCCACTGTGTCTGTCCCATGCCATCTTGAATTCTGTCACTGTATTTGCTCTCACCACTTCCGTCGGGAGGGCATTCCAAGCATCCACCACCCGTTCTGTGAAAAAGTATTTCCTGACATTGCCTTTCAATTCACCACCTTGCAGCTTCCTGTTATGCCCTCTAGTTTTACAGCTTCCCCGTCTTTGGAAGAGGTTTGTTTGTTCATTATTTCCCTTTAAGTATTTAAAGGTCTGAATCATATCTTCCCTGTCCCTCCTCTCCTTCAAACTATGAGTGGCTGCAAAAGTAATTGGAAAAACTACACAACAAGCCACAAATTTACCAACAGTTCTGGTACACATGGACATTTTGAGACATCACCAAAACTGATAAACAGGGTGGCCAGTAGGTTTTACCATCATGCCATTTATTTTCTGGCCTATAAATATCTTTTTGGTTTGCATATGACCTTAATGGTAGGTCTGGGTCATTATCCTTAGAAATCGTAATAAATCATAATGGTTTACTGTAAAGTGAATACCATTTAAGAAACCTTATGTTATGTGAGGCATATGCACGCTGCATAAGCAGAAGTGAGGACAAATAGTTTTGTTTACCGACAGGCTCAGCAGTATTGACAGAGGCTGGGTTAAAAACAGTGACCCATGGCCTGTAGCACTGTCATCGCAGACCACTGCTCCTTATTACCAGCATATGACCAAAAGGCAAGTGTCAGAGAAAGAGACAAGGAAAAGACATTTATACTTAAAAAAAACAAAACAAAACAAAAAGCTCTAAATGTGCAGCTGTTCCTGTTTTACAGTACATTAGCCACCTTTGCAATATAAATCGTACCCTTTCAGAGGCAAAGAAAAAACATTTTTTAATGCATATATGCTGTTAAAACTAACAAAATATTCTCATGAAAAGTGGAATTACTGCAGTAAAAGCACTTCCAACTTTTGCAGTTTCACATAACTGTAACATTATAGGAAGGAGGGACTGGACATTTCCTCTGTTACTTGATTTCTTCAGAAAAGACTTTCCCAGAGGCAGGCTGGATTTATCTCAGAGATGCCCTTAGGCAAAAGAGTTAGGGTGTGTTCCCCCCTCTAAAATTCAGAAAGTGAAAGGTGACCACGTCCAAAGATGGCCCAGTGCCATATCTCACCCACTGTCTCCCTCTCTTTCCCACCTCTGCCCCTTCTCTTTCTCTGATTTCTGCATCCCACTCCTAATTCTCCCCATTCTTGACCCACATCCCTTTCTCTATCCTGCTCCTTCTCCCAATCATGTTTCTCTTACTCTCCTTTGTGTGTCTCTCCTTTTCCTTTCCCCATTCTATGCTCCCCTCTCTTTCCCCCAGCCCTCCATCCATCTGCCCCTCTCTCTCTCTTTGTCTCTTCCATGACTGATTGTGTCCCTCACTCACCCTTTTCCTGCTCTGCCTTATATCCTCTTCTCTTCCCTTTGATCCCCAACTCCCCCTCCCCCATTTTCTTCGCTTTCCTCTGCATCCAGTTACCCCCTGGATCCACCTGTCTTGCTGCCCATCCCATCCCATCCCATCCCATCCCTGCATCTGCTCTTCTCTTCTCTCCTCATCCCACATCCCCCTCTTTCTCCCTCCTTCGGTTCATGGTTCACCCCTCCCTCCCCCTCCTTGAATCCCCATTTCTCATTCCCCCGCTGTCCTATGTGCCTCTCTTTCCCCTGTAATATATCCTCTCCCCCCCCCTCCCCCCATTCTTCCCTTCTCAATCTTTCTCTGGTTCATGTCCCTCTCCTTCTCTCTCCCCTCTTCTCTGTGTCCCCCTCTGCTTTAATTCCTTTTCCCACCATCTACCCATCTTCTCCCTCTCCTCATCCTCTGCCCTACACTCCTGTCCTCTTCTGCTGCGCATCTGCATCTCTCTTCATATCCCTGTCAAGAAGAAATACAGCCAGTAAGTATTTATACACAAAATAGCCAGAACCATCTTTACACAACTGTTTACAGATACTCATTTTTATGAGCTTTTAACAATATACAGTCAAACCTCGGTTTTCATGATTAATCCGTTCGAAAAAGTCTGACTAAAACCGAAACGTATGAAAACTGAAGCAATATTTCCCATAAGAAATAATGTAAATCCAATTAATCCGTTCCAGACACCCAAAAATATTCACAAAAAATACATTTTATAGAGAATAACTATATTTTTACATACAAAAAACAATGAGAAATAAATATAAATGACTAATGAAATGGATAAATGAACATTTAACATCACTGAAAGCAAGCTAAGTACAGTACTGTACAGTACAGTATGTTAACATCTGGCCTTAGCCACCCCGGACAAGCTGCTGTGCCCAGCTCTCTTCGGAATCACATTGAATTCAGTCCATTAAAATACCTTTACATTATCTGCCCAATGCTTCAGAATGGCAGAAAATCTTAATGATATAGCTTCAGACGTACCCTGCAAGAGAAAGAACTGCCTCCCACATTCATGCAACATCTCCTGCTTACGTTGACAGCTTTTCTTCCCTGCTACCGGGACAAAATCTCAGTCAAAAGACGTTGAAAACCGAAGCAATGCATGAAAACCGGGACAAAATCTCAGTCAGAAAAGACGTTGAAAACCGAAGCGTATGAAAACCGGGGCAAATGAAAACCGAGGTTTAACTGTATTTAAATTGTAATCTGGAATAGTCATAGTAGCCCAGATCAGTTCTTTCCTGATAACGTCAGCTTCAAAGTTTTCAATCTTTTCTACTTTTCTGGATCGCATGACAACCATTAGCTATATCATGGGTCCGTACTAGAAATGAAACATGTATGGAAAGTGATTTTATAAGGTGAGGCCTAGTTAAAGCATGTTTTAAGGCTCCTATGTTAAGTTTGTTTTATAAAAATAAGTAGGTACCTATTTGCCTTTATAAAATACTTAGGGTAAGTGGCCTAATGCATGTCTCCATTGTCGATATTTTTCAAGTATATATGTAAATGATAATATTTTGTATTCTATGCGCATACTTCCATGCTCTGCCCAAATTCCACCCATGGGCACACCCACTGGCAAAGTTCGTGTGTCTTGATGTCAAAGTGCGTACTTTTACACCACTCGAGATTTTATCAGAGGTCATTTACGTGCATATGTGACCACGTACGCACAGGAAAGACTTTAAAAAATTACTATTGTCCTTGGTTATTGTAATATACAGTGGATTTTATAAAATGACCTTCATAATGCACTCTTGCAGTCCCATTACAGGACCAATTTGGCATTAAGGCCAAGGCACCATTTTAGATTAGTTTGCAGTCCCTGCCCCTAGAGATCCTACAGCAATCTTGGCAACATAAGCGCTATCAGTGAATAATGGTGACCAGTGGATTAGGTTCAGGTGAAATAATATTTATTTATTTATTTATTTTCATTTCTTATATACCGCACTATTTGCGATCAGCGCGGTTTACATAAAACAAGAAGGTAACCGACAATGAACAAAAGTCAGGTCATTACATTGAACAGGAACAAGTAACTTGGAAAACAGGGTAAACTATATACATATCACAGAAACATGGGAAATTTCCCATCAGCCCCTGCGGGCTTAACAGAGACGCGAGGGAGACACTCTCCCTTCGCGAATCTGAAAGCCGGCACAGAGGGGCTCAGCCATCGCAGAAGGAGGGACTCAGCCGGACAGAGGGGGCCCCGCGGGACACCCCATTCTGCTGCTGCCGCCGCGGCAGCGGCAGCAGTAGCAGCCAGCTTTTAAAAAAAAAAAAAATTTTCCTTGAGCCGATGGGGGGGGGGGGGGGGGGGTAGGACTGGTAATAGGTTATGGAGGGGGTTAGGACTTGAGGTGGGCTGTGGGTTGATGGGGGGGCTAGGACTGGAAATGGGCTGGGGGGGTTAAGACTGGAGGTGGGCTGATGGGGTTAAGACTGGTAATGGGCTGTTGTTGGGGGGGGGGTAGGACTGATAATGGGCTGTGGGCTGTTGTGGGGGGGGTTAGGACTGATAATGGGCTGTGGGCTGTTGTGGGGGGGGGTTAGGACTGGCAATGGGCTATGGGGGGCTAGGCCTGGAAATGGGCTGATGGGGGGGTTAACACTGGAGGTGGGCTGATGGGGTTAGGACTGGTAATGGGCTGTGGGCTGATGGGGGGTTAGGACTGGTAATGGTCTATGGGGGGGTAGGACTGATAATGGGCTATGGGGGGCTAGGACAGGAAATGGGCTGATGGGGAAGGGTTAGGACTTGAGGCGGGCTGATGGGGTTAGGACTGGTAATGGGCTGTGGGGGGGGGGGGTTAGGACTGGCAATGGGCTATGGGGGGGGCTATGACAGGAAATGGGCTGATGGGGAAGGGTTAGGACTTGAGGTGGGCTGATGGGGTTAGGACTGGTAATGGGCTGTGTGGGGGGGGGTTAGGACTGGTAATGGGCTTTGGGCTGTTGGGGGAGTTAGAACTGGTAATGGGCTATGGGGGGGTTAAGACTGGTAATGGGCTGTGTGCTGATGGGGGCTGTCTGGTAATGGGCTATGGGGGGTTAGGACTGATAATGGGCTGTGCGGGGGGGGGGTTAGGACTGATAATGGGCTATGGGGGGGGGGGCTAGGACAGGAAATGGGCTGATGGGGTTAGGACTGGTAATGGGCTGTGGGCTGTTGGGGGGGTTAGAACTGGTAATGGGCTATGGGGGGTTAGGACTGATAATGGGCTATGGGGGGGCTAGGACAGGAAATGGGCTGATGGGGAGGGGTTAGGACTTGAGGTGGGCTGATGGGGTTAGGACTAGTAATGGGCTGTGGGCTGATGGGGGGGTTAGGACTGGCAATGGGCTATGGGGGGCTGACTGGAAATGGGCTGATGGGGTTAGGACTGGAAGTAGGCTGATGGGGGTTAGGACTGGTAATGGGTTATAGGGGGGGCTTAAACTGAAAATGGGGTGATGGGGGGTTAGGACTGGAAGTGGGTTGATGGGGGGCTAGGACTGGAAATGGGCTGATGGGGGGGCTGATGGACTAGGACTGGTATTGGGTTGGGGGGTTGCTAGGACTGGAAATGGGCTGATGGGGGGCTAGGACTGGAAATGGGCTGATGCAGGGACTAGAAGGGAATGGATGCTGGGTGAGGCTGGAACTAGAAGGGAGCTGATGTTGGGGGAGGATTAGAATGGGATGGGGCTGGGAGAGTAAAATAGAGAGGGGAAAAATATTTTGTGTGGGAGGGATGAAAAATCTACAATTGGCCGGGTATTGGGAGAGTAAGTGGGGATTGAGGATGGAGGGGTAAAATTTGAGTGGATGAAATAGGAATGAGGAAAGAGCAAAGGGAGAAAGATTAGTATGTTAAAGCAGATATAGAGAGAGAATGGAAAAAAACTAGGAGAGAAGAAAGGACAAATGGACAGCAGACGATGGACAGTTAGCAGAAGACACGAAGAAACCAGAAGAAAGTGGCTGGAGCAATTGCAGCTGAAAAAAAGGAACAAAAGGTAGAAAAATATCTCTTTATTTTGAATTTATTAATTGGAATATGTCAGCTCTGGGAATTGTGCATCATTAATGTCTGCGCTTTGTTTAGTACAAGAGAAAATTAATTTATAGTTTAATTTCTACAGTGTTGTTGTACATTCCAAGTTTGGCTTTTGGGGTTCCCAGTTTAATTATTGTCTTCCTATTTCTAAATTGTGATTCCTTGTTTGGTGATGGTCTATGTTCTGCATGTGTAATTGAGCTGAGGTATTCTGTTTATGTAATTCCTATTTGACATTGCCACTTGTTCTCTTTTTCCAGTAGGTCATGTATTGTTATTCTCTGAAACGTATTGGTTTAATATTTGCAGTGTATACTTTTGATTGGTAGAGTATGGTGCTTTGTGAGTCCTGGTAGTGCTGTTAGGATACGGCGGGTTTGCTATGGGTTCTAAATGGGCAGTGTTTGTAGTAGTTCCTAATGTGTCTGGCGGTTGGCACTGGATTATAGTAATGTAGAAATCTTTTAGTCTTTCTTTATCCATACACTCATTAAGAGGCATGTTTACTAAAAGTTAGTATATGGTAACATTATGCAAATATTTATGCAAATGAGGCATATTATGCAAATGAGGCCCCGCACCGAGTCTCCGCACATGGCCCCGCACCCCCCTTGGGCCGCCCCTGTTTGTGAAGTGGTCACAGAGCTTCTATGAATGTGCTCTTAATTATATATTGAATGTTTTTGAAATGTCAGTTGTGATTCATGTTTTTGAAAAGAATCATTTCATTTCATAGGAGGAGTAGCCTAGTGTTTTGAATCCTATTGAAACTCCTTGTGGCTTTGGGCAAGTCACATGAACTATCACCTCAGGTACAAACTTAGATTGTAAGTCCTCCGGGGACAGGGAAATGCCTACAATTAGGTATTGTAGGTAACTCACCCTAAACTACTACTGGAAAGGCATGAGCTACATATATATATATATATGAATATATATATACATATACAGGGTGGCCCAAAAAAAGTGAGAACATCTCGTAGCATATAAGTTATTCAAAAAGACAGATGTAAACGATTGACAAAATAAAAAAAGACAGCAACCGGAAATTGTTGAAATAAAGATGTTATATATCTAAAAAAGGTAAATAAGTAAACTATTTAAGCGTTTAATTTACAAGATGTTCTCACTTTTTTGGGCCACCCTGTATGTATGTATATATATATATATATATATATATATATATATATAAAATAAATAAAGTAAGTACATACGTATAAGAGTGAATGGGGAAATAGAGGAAGTAGGGATAAAATGAGGAAATGTTGTTGAAGGATGCTGTATCTTTAAGGAATTGTTGTTTCTTTTCTTATATTAAAGGACAGTAACGTTTTCTGGATTATTATTGTATGGGCCCTTTAAACGCCCACTGTACATTGGAGCATCACCTGGAACATAAACACAAACATGCTCCAAATTACAATGAAAACTAAGTTTTGTTTAAAACGTCACTGGCATCATCAAAGGGTGTATAAGAAAATCCGTCCTTTACTGCTGGTAATAGCACTGCTTCTGCATCTCAGTATGTCATGTCTGTCTGCTCATTTTGTATGGCAGCCTTGCATCAGATAGTATTTTTTCAATTTAACATTTTCTATATTTGAACTACCCTGATGCATGGCAGAGCTAATTCAAAGTTCATGGATATTTGATATAGCATCTGCAAATATTTACATTGCACAACCTCTGTTAAGGTTATATAATGACAATGCAAAGCAGTCAGTATGCTTTGATTTAAAGCATGAGTTGACACCAAATATCCTCCAATGCAGTCAAAATATCTACAAAGGTAGTGCTCTAAAAGCTGCAGGGCAGTGTTTCAGTCCTGAATGTGTGTGACTGAAAAGGTCAGGGTGATGGGATTTTCCTGCACCAACTCTGTTCCGTGGCCTGCTTTCTACAGTGATCCTACAACCTTGGACTTCTTAGCCGTTTCTTGCTGCACTGGAAATGTGTCTGGCAGTAGGATCCCAGAAGTTCTAATTAGAAAACGAAAGGCAATTACACAGGAGCATTGTTCTGACACGCAAAACGGAAAGTCCATGTTGCACGTTCCATTTAAACCTACACATTCAAGTCTGTTAATTTAACCCTTGTCTAAAAGGTACCCTTGTGTATGCAGATTGACTAGGCATAGTGGGAAGGTCAACCCTTGATACTGATCTGTAGCAATTTAAAGTGTGGGCTAGAATAGCAAGCACTGCAGCAGACAAGAGAATCAGAAGAAAGACATGAAGGGCCCGATGCTGAGATGGGCAGGCTATGTGCCACTAGGGCGCATAGCCCTGCCCGGCTACCCTTAAACAAATGGTTCCCAACCCAGTCCAAAGGGACCCTTAAACCAGTCAGGTTTAAAGGATATCCACAATGAATATGCATGAGATAGATATGCATGCACTGCTTCCATTGTATGCAGTTCTATCTCATGCATATTCATTGTAGGTACTCTGTGAACCTGACTGGCCTGGGGTACCCAGGACTGGGTTGGGAACCACTGCCTTAAACCCAGATATTCAATGCCGTGGCCGCATATGACCCTGGCATTGAATATCCAGGGATTGCTACACATGCTGGAAGCCGCAGTAGCTAACTGGGCAGCAGCGATATTGGGGAGTCAGCAAAAGTTCCAGCAAAAGTGTGTTTGCTGCCTCAGCTGAGGAACTTAATTGAAGCCAGTGATTGAAAAGGCTAGCAAGATGCAACATGCAGCTGTGAAATTCAAGGGCATGTTTACTAAAAGGGTGCATATGTAGCACATAAATGTGCCTCCAAATTAGCACAGAGGCCCACACTAATTATGGAGGGGGGTATATCTCTTCCCCTGCTAGTAGCATGATGCTAACATTCAGCACCGCACTAACCAACCTATGAGGTGGCTTTAAGTGTACCCATGCTAACAGCAACATTCGCAGTTAGTGAACACCAAAATACCCATGCTAATCATGATGTGCGATCAATGCCCATGCTAATCACAATGTGCCATCAATGCCAACGTTCTGCCCTGAATCTGCCCAGTTCCTGCCCGATCCCTCACTAACCAGTTAGCACAGGATTTTTTGTATGGAGTTCTGCAATGTTGCGTGGAGCCCTTATACAGTTGTGGTCGACATTATTGACACCCTTGCATTTTAGGTATGTTGTGAACAATATCTTGAGAAATAATTAGAAATATTCCAACTGTATCTCATCAGGCTTGGCTCCAGATATCTGACCTCGAGCAGTGGGTGCAGGAGAAGCTCCTTGATGTCCCATGCCTCAGGAAGCAGCTCTTCGGCATGCCCATGGAGAACAAGGCTGCTGAGATAGAGACCGAGTATGTGACTCAGACTCGACTCTGGAGGAAGACCTCTACTCTTCCAAGGAAGAAGCCTCCAGGAAAGAAGCCTCTTTTCCATAGGAAGGGCCAAACCTATCAAGGCTATCCTCCATACCCGGCCACCCAGACTCCTCAGCACGGTCACCAAGACAAGGGAGCAGGCCAAGACCCATGCAAGCCCAAGGGCCCCAAGTCCCAGACCACAGTCCCAGCACAGCTGGGTTGGGGTTTTGACACCGCCAGCATAGTCTCTCTCCCTCTGGAGGATCAGCTGCCAATGGGGGGGGGGGGGTGCCTGGTCCATTTTTCCCACAGGTGGGCTTCCATTACCAACGACTGGGCTTCCATTACCAACGACTCATGGGCACTTCAGGTAGTCAGGGAGGGTTACCTCCTCCACCTGGACCAGCTGCCTCCATTCTTCTTTCCTGGGGAGCCCGCTTGGTCTCCATTGCACCAGGCTCTACTAATGTAAGAAGTTACAGGTCTTCTCGGGGACAGGGCTGTGCAGCCCATATCACTCCAACTGAAAAGAAAGGGGTTTTACTCCAAGTACTTTCTGGTCCCAAAAAGAACAAGAGGCTTAAGGCCCATCCTGGACCTGAGAAGCCTGAACAAATTCCTGGTGCGGGAGAAGTTCAAGATGCTCTCCCTTGGAATATTGCTGCCCTACCTCAAGAAGAAAGATTGGTTATGCTCCTTGGACCTAAAGGATGCTTATACCCACATCCTTATCCATCCTAGTCACAGGCAGTACCTAAGATTCATGGTCTGGGGTAACCATTACCAGTACAGGGTACTTCCCTTCGCACTTGCCTCTGCACCAAGGGTCTTCACCAAATGCCTGGCAGTAGTGGCTGCATATCTTCATCTCCAAGGGGCCTTTGTCTTCCCTTACCTAGACGACTGGATCATAAAAGAAGATACAGTCTCAGAGACGCTGCAGGCCATGGGCCGCACCATCCAGGTCCTACAACATCTGGGATTCATGATAAATCACCCAAAATCCCATCACACCCCAATTCAAGACTTGTTCATAGGGGCTCACCTGGACATCCTCCAAGCCATGGCTTTCCCCCCCTTGGCAGGGGAAACCACCTCACGACCCTAATGACCAAAGTGCAATGCTACTACACCATGTCAGCGCGATCTATGCTTCGCCTCTTCAGCCACATGGCCCCCACAGTCCATATGGTCCCTAACATCCACCTCCACATGTGGGCAGCTCAGTAGTGTCTCCGCTCACAGTGGATCCAGGCCATGGGCAGGCTCCGGGACAGAGTCTCGGTGTCTCGTCAGCTGGCAGAGTCCCTCAGTTGATGGCAGGATCCACAAAACCTGCAGAAGTGCATGCCCTTCCAACTCCCAAGCCCCCAGAGGGTTCTCACAATGGATGCTTCCCTGCTGGGCTGGAGTGCCCATTGTGAGGAATTGTGCACCCAGGGCTCTCCTTCGAGGAAAGCCAGAAGCAGATCAACCTGCTACAACTCAGGGCCATCTTCCTTGCACTTAAGGCATTCCAGCACCACCTGCAACATCAGTCAGTGCATGTCCAGATGGACAATCAGGTCATGATGTTCTACCTGAACAAGCAAGGCGGCACAGGCTCCTACCACCTCTGCCAAGCTGCTCATACGTGACCAGGCAGGGTATGCTCCTCAGGACGGTATACCGCCCAGGCCAGGACAACGACCTGGCGGACAGGCTGAGCAGGGTCCTCTAACCACACGAGTGGCGCCTGGACCCCGGGGCATCACAGCGGCCCTTCAGGTTGTGGGGCATCCCAATCCTTGACCTCTTTGCCAGCCTGATCAACGCTCAGCTACTGCATTTCTGCTCCTCACAGCCATACCCGACCCGGGTAGCGGAAGATGCCTTCCTCATCTCATGGTCAAGGGGGGGGTCTGTTGTATGTATTCCCTCACACACCACTGATAACACGGACCTACTTCAAGGTCCAGTGAGACAAGGCTTCCTTGATTCTAGTGGCTCCAAGGTGGCCTAGGCAGCCTTGGTTTCCTCTACTGCTCTGTCTTTCAATGGAATCCCTGGTCCCTCTCAGGAGCTCATCAGGGCTTTTGACCCAGGAGGAGGGCTCGATCCTCCACCTCAACCTGGGATCCTTGTCCCTCACAAGCATGGCTGCTGAACAGGTCGCTTTAGCATCTCTTAACCTCCCCAAGGAGGTGGAGGAGGTCTCCTGGCCTTTCGCAAGGACTCCATGAGATGGACCTACGCCTTCAAGAGGTGCAGGTCTTCTTATGGTGCACAGAACAATGGGTGAACCCATTTTCATGCCTGGTGCATGTGGTGCTGCAGTACTTGCTCTACCTTTCACAGTCCAGACTTAAGTCCAATTCCATCAGGGTGCACCTGAGCGCACTCTCCGTGAACCATCACTCCATAGAGGGCAAGCCTCTTTCCGTGCAGCTCCTCATTACCCGATTCATGTGGGGCTTACAGCTCTTGAAGCCTCCCATCCGTCTGCCCCCGGCGGAATGGGATCTCAGTATGGTCTTGGCACAGTTTACCAAGCCGTCCTTCAAACCCTTGGCTACCTGTGACCTGAGATACCTGTCCTGGAAGGTAGCCTTCCTGGTGGCACTCAACTCTGCATGCAGAGTCAGTGAGTTCCAGGCTCTGGTGGCCGAGCCCACCCTACACCAGGTTTTACAAGAACAGGGTCATGCTCCGCACTCACCCAAAGTTTCTTCTGAAAGTGATGTCTGATTTCCACCTCAACCAGGAGGTAGTACTCCCTACCTTCTTTCCATGGCCCCACATTGACAAGGTGTCAGACGTTCTCCATACTCTGGACTACAAAAGGGCTCTGTCCTTCTTTCTACAGCAGACTCAGGGCCATCGCAAAGCCTCACAGCTTTTTGTCTCATACGACCCCAGTCGTTAGGAGGAGGCTGTCACCAAGCGTACTCTGTCCATCTGGGTATGGGACTGCATCACCTTCACCCACAGCCAGATTGGGCTGCCACTGGAGCACTGGGTCACGGTGCATAATGTCAGGGCTATGGCAACTTCAGTTGCGAGCCTTCACTCTGTTCCCATGGCAGACATCTGCCGGGCTGCCACCTGTTCCTCTATCCACACCTTTGCAGTTCATTACTGCCTGAAGAGGGAGCCCCAACAGGACAGTGCCTTCAGCCAGGCCATACTCCATAATTTGTTTGGGGTTTAGGCAACTCCTGCCCTCCGACCATTCTTGTTCAGGCTACCAGAGCTACGGTTCACCCTGGACTCTGGGGTCCTCAGATTCGCTTGCAGCTGCTCACAGCTGGGCCATAGGTTTTCTACAGGTCCTCGGTAGCCTGTAGCTATGGAGTCCTATATGTGAGGACTGACTTCCTGCTTGTTCCTGGAGAAAGCGCAGTTACTCACCTGTAACAGGTGTTCTCTGGGAACAAGCAGGAAGTCAGTCCTCACATATGGGTGACATCGGCACCGACAGAGCCCTCATGGAAGCATCCCCCCAGCTTTCAAAGAAAGCCTTTGGGAGATGCTGCCACACATGCATGGTCCCCTTCCCACCCAAGGGTGCCATCTTGCTCAGTCTCCATTTTTCCGCAGAGCCCTTCAGATGTCTGTTTGGCTTGTCTGCGGAAAAAGTAGATTTTTCTGCCTGAGTTTCATATTCACTCCTCCGGTATTGCACTGGTACTCTTCCCGCCATGAGAACTTGCTGTCTCGGCACCGAGTTCGGGTCCTTTAGTAGTTTTTTTCTCTTTGGTATCTTCATGACTTTTTTCCAACTGGCAGCTTGGCGGGTCTTCACCTCACTGGGGTACTTTTTCCCCCCATGACTACCAGTGATTTTAAAAAGTGTGATCGGTGTGCCAAAATTTTGTTTTTGACCGACACATACGACTGCTGCCTTCGCTGTCTTGGGCCGGACCATGACGCCACAGCATGTGGTCTCTGCAAAAAGATGTCCAGCGAGGCTCTCAAGAGCTTCCAGCAGCAGCATGATAAATCTTTCCCCGAGTCCCGGGTACCTCCGAAGGCCAGGGCCTCATCTGAAGCCATGGCATCTCGGGGTGGCTCTGCAGAACCCGAGCAGTGCCATGGTTCTTTGGAGAGGGGCTTTCCTTCGAGGGAACCCAAAAAGAAGAAGACGACCTTGAAGGCAGTGTTCTGGATAGATCCAAAAGGCCGGATACGTCCCCAACCAGGTCCCGCAGTCCAAGATGCTCGTCCGAGGGATCAGAGAGGGAGCGGCCTGCAAAGGTCCCTCGAAAGGACTCAACCTCAGACCAGCCTCATTTGCCAGACACCATAGTCATTGAGGATTCCCCTTCGGGGGAACCGGCATTGGGCCTGATTCCCTTGGTGCCCGTGCCGATGGTTGTGGAGCCTTTTTGCCTGGAGTCCAGAATGGCAGCCCTGGAACACAGTTTGTCTGCCTTCATGGACCATCAGCGGGTGCTTTTGTCCAGTACGACCAGTTTCTCCACCCCAACCACCGAGCCCTTAACATTGAAGACGTCTCTGGAGGCCGAGCCAATCCTCAAGACCCTTTGGCCTCGAATTGATCCTCGGCCGAGGTCTTGATCTGGTTCCCGCTCGATGGGGCTGCGATCATCCCCAGCCAGTACACCAGCCACGAGGCCTCTGAGGATCACAGGCCGGGGTCAGCTCCAGGGCCTGTGGACCATTCTTCCATTGAGTCCTCGACAGACTACTCTGAGTGGGAGACAGAGGACAAGTAGTCGCCCGTACCAGTCGCCATCATGACGTCCCCTCGGACTCTCCCACTTCTAAGCCCTGGAGGCGGTTTCCACTGGAGGACATGGCATTCCTTGACTTCATAGGGGACATGTCTAAGGCCCTAGCATTCCAGACGGAATTGGAGGAGGAGGAGGAGCTAGAAATCCTCGGGTGGAGGAGCCAGAAATCCTCCAGTATGAGGCCCCTCCGAGGGAATCGCTTACAGTGCCCATCCCTCCCACCCTGGAATAGCTAATGCTCCGTATGTGGGAGACACTGGCATTGGTGCTGATTGTGAGCAAGTGGCTCGACTCGATATTTTCAGTCTGCCGGAGCCCGGGCTTCCAGAAATCATAGCTGCCGCACAACTCCATGGTGGTGGAGTCGGCAATGTGTCGACTGAATAGTCAAAAGATGCACTCCTCGGTATCTCCCGGCAGGGAGGCATGCACCTTGGATGCCCTCAGCAGACAGTGTTACCAGGGCTCAATGCTCATCGGCTGCATCGAGGCCTACCAGCTGTACATGGGCATGCACCTGAGAGACGTGGCAGAGGAAATTGCTGAGTTCTCAGTTGGTCTGTCTGAGAAACCCCTGCAGCGGTTCAAGAACCTGGCCAAGGCCATCCATGAGTGCTCCAAGTTTATGTGTCGGGCAGCCTATGATGGCTTGGAGTCAGCGGCTTGAATAGCAGAGATGGATATTGGTGCCCGACATCAGGTTTTGCTACAGTCGTTCGATCTCAAGCAATGGGTTCAAATTGGTCGATGTCCCATGCCAAGGAGAGAACCTTTTTGGCAAGCCCATGACTGACAAGGCTGCAGAGCTGGAGACTGAGTTCATGATGAGGACCAGGCTCTCAAAAAAGTCCGCTGCCCCTCCGCGATGGAAGGGCTCAGGTAAAAAGCCCTTCTACCTGAGGAAAGGGGCTGTTTACAGAAACTACCCACCTTTTCCGGCCTCCTAGACTTCCCAGCAGGCCAAGGGACATGGGCATGGCCCTCGTAAGCAGAAGGCTTCCAAACCCCAGATACTGGCCTGGACCAGCCAGGGGGGAGGTTTTGACTCCTTGGGTATAGCCTCTCCACCCCAGGGAGGTCAGCAGCCCACAGGAGGACATCTGATCCACTATGCTGAAAGATGGCTAGCTATCATAACTGATTCCTGGGCACTTCAGGTGGTCAGGGAGGGCTACCTCCTCCTTCTGACTCAGAAACCTCTCCCTTCTGACTCAGAAACCTCCCCCTTATTGTCTGGGAGAGCCCCTCAGATCTCCCCTTCACCGGGACCTTTTTCTGAAGGAACTTGCAGGTCTTCGAGAACAAAGCAGTAGAACTTGTACCCCACCATTTCAAGGGCAAGGGGTTCTACTCTAGGTACTTCCTTGTGCCAAAAAGGACAGGAGACCTCAGGACCATCCTCAACCTGCACAACCTGAACAAGTTCCTGATGAGAGTGAAGTTCAAGATGCTCTCCCTTGGAACATTGCTGCCTTACCTCTGGCAGGGAGATTGACTATGCTCCTTGGATCTGAAGGATGCTTATACCCATATCCTCGTTCACCCCAACCACAGGCAGTACCTGCAGTTCATGGTAGGGGGGGCCACTACCAATACAGGGTTCTGCCTTTAGGCTTGGCCTCTGCCCCAAGGGTTTTCACAAAATGCCTGGCAGTCGTAGCCGCCTTCTTCCGCCTCCAGAGGGTCTTTGTCTTTCCCTACCTGGACGACTGACTCATAAAAGGGGGCATGGCCTCAGAGATGCAGCAGGCAACTGCAATCACCATCCAGATCCTGCAACACTTGGGGTTTGTGATAAACTACCCCAACTCCCACTTCCTCCCAAAACAGTGTCTGGAGTTCATCGGAGAGAGATTGGACATCCTCCAGGCAAAGGCCTTTCTGCCCGGAGATCGAGTCGACCATCTCAGGGCTCTGGCCCTGGTCCTGGAAATACAGCACCATCTCTCAGTACCTGCTTGGCTCCTCCTGCATCTACTCGGACACATGGCCTCTATGGTCCACGTTACCCCAGACACCCGCCTCCATATGAGGGCTGCATAGTGGTGCCTTCGGGACCAGTGGACACAGGCCATGGGCCGCTTCAGGGATAGAGTATCAGTGACACACCAGTTGGCGGACTCACTGACCTGGTGGCAGACTCCCCAATACCTCGAGGTGGGTGAAGCCCTTTTGAGCCCTGAGCCCCTCAAGGGTCCTCACCATAGACACCTCCCTGCTTGGCTGGGGAGCCCACTGTATGGAACTCCGCACCCAGGGCAGCAGGTTGCAGGATGAGAGCAACCAGAAGATCAACCTCCTGGAGCTACAGGCGATATTCTTAGCCCTCCAAGTATTTTGCCACTGCCTACATCACCAGCTGGTGCTGGTCCAGACGGACAACCAGGTGGCAATGTTCTATGTGAATAAACAGGGGTGGGCCAAGGGGTCTCCTGCCCTCTGCTGAGAGGCAGTGGATCTCTTCTCCTACGCAGTCCGGCAAGATATACTTCTGCGGGCAGTATACCTGCCAGGCCAGAGCCACTCACTGGCTGACAGATTGAGCAGGGTCCTCCAGCTGCATGAGTAGAAGCTGGACCCCAGTGTGGCCGACCGGCTCTTTCAGCTCTGAGGGGAGCTAGCCTGGATAACTACTAGTTGCCCCTCTTCTGCTCCTGGCAGGCCCACCCCTCCAGGGTGGCAGCGGACGTGTTTTCCACAGCTCGTGGTTGGAAGGCCTCAAGTATGTCTTCCTGCCCACACCACTAATTGCCAAGACATTGTTCAGGACCCTCCGTGACAAGGCCTCACTCATCCTGATGGCCCAGGCAACCATGGTTCCCGCTACTCCTCTGGGTATCGATGGAGACCCCTATCGATGGAGACTCTTCAAGGCTCCTGTTCCAGGAAGGGGGCTCTCTGCTGCATCCCAACATGGGGTCCCTGTTGCTGACAGTGTGGCTGCTGAAAGGGTGACCTAACCCCTTTCAACTTCTCGGGTGAGGTAGAGGAGATTCTGCTGGGTATGCCCTCAAATGGCACAGGTTTTCCTCTTGGTGTGCAGAGCAGTTCTCCTGCCCGGTGGGTCTGGTGCTGCAGTACCTTCTTCACCTTTCGCAATCTGGGCTTAAATTGAACTCTGTCAGGGTGCATCTCAGATGGCAAACCCCTCTCAGTCCAGCCGCTGGTGACTTGCTTCCTAAGGGGTCTGCTCTTATCAAAGCCCCTGGTTCACCCTCCGGTGACCGAGTGAGACCTCAATGTGGTATTGGGGCAGCTCACTCGCCTGCCCCTTGAGCCTTTGGCTACCTGCCACCTGCGATACCTCTCATGGAAAGTGGCATTCCTGGTCATGCTCACCTCCGCTCACAGGGTTAGTGAGTTTCAGGCCTTAGTGGTGGAGGTGCCATATATCAGGTTCTACAAGAACAGGGTGATACTCCACACACACCCCACATTTCTTCCAAAGGTGGTATTGTCCTTCCACCTCAACAAGGATGTTTTACTCCCCACCTTTTTCCCAAGACCTCCAGTAGGGTGGAGACGGTCCTTCACACCCTGGCTGTAAGAGGGCCTTGTCCTTCTACATCCAACGTACTCAGGGCCAGCACAGAGCTGCTCAGATTTTCATCTCATATGACCCCAGTAGACTTGAGGAGGCAGTGACCAAACATTCACTGTCTACCTGGGTGGCGGATTATATCGCCCTCACCTGTGAATGGGCGGGGCTCCCATTGGAAGGCCGAGTCATGGCGCACCGTGTCAGGGCCATGGCAGACACCATGTCAGGGCCATGGTGGACATATGCCAGACTGCCATGTGGTCTTCAGTCCATATCTTTACAGCCCATTACTGCCTGGAAAGGGAATCCCGATGAGACAGTGCCTTCGGCCAGGCTGTGCTCCATAATATTTTTGGGATTTAGGCAACCCCTACCCTTCTCTGACCCTTCTGTGTTCAGGCTAACGGAGTGCTGGCTTCCATCAGACATAGGGGTTATACTGTAATCTGTAGCTATGGACTCAATTGCTGCTGCTCATGGCTCCCCTTGAGGGCGACCATATTTTGCGCTATGGGTTTTCGGTAGCCTGTAGCTGGGGAGTCTCATGTGAGGACTGACTATCTGCTTGTTGCCGGAGAAAGCATAGTTACTCACCTGTAACAGGTATTCTCCAAGGACAGCAGATATCAGTCCACACAACCCTCCCTCCTTCCCTTGGAGTTGCTCCTTTACCATCTTCTATTTTTGCCAGGTTTTAGCAATGTCATCTGACTGAGCAAGATGGCATCCTTGAGCGGGAAGGGGACCACACATGCAGGGTAGCATCTTCCAAAGGCTATCTTTAGAAGCTGGGGGGATGCTTCAGCCAGGGCTCCGTCGGTGCTGACATCACCCATATGTGAGGATTGATTCCTGCTGTCCCCAGAGAACACCTGTTACAGGTGAGTAACTTCACTTTCTGCAGGGACAGTAGGACTCAGTCCTCACAAATCTCCCTCCTCCCCTTGGAGTTGCTATAATTTTTACCATCCTTTTTGTTGGCTCTAGCTATTTCATCTGACTGACCAAGATGGCACCCTCAATGGGAAGGGGACCACACATGCATGGTGGCATCTCCCAAAGGCTTTCTTTGAAAGCTGGGGAGATACCTCCGCGAGGGGTCTGTTGGCATCGACGTCAACCATATGTAAGAACATAAGATATGCCATACTGGGTCAGACCAAGGTCCTTCAAGTCCAGTATCCTTATTCCTGCTGTCTCTGGAGAGCACATGTTACAGGTGAATAACTACACTTTATCTACAGCGAATGAAGGAATAATATATCAAAACAGACAAAATTAAAAAGAGAACACCATACCAAACTACTAAATACTGCAATCAACCAGCCAAGAAAGCTTTTCTCCACTGTGAAACAGCTGAGAAAAATACCATCCACCAACAACCAAAAAATCAATATAATACACCAACAACTTTCCCAACACTACAAACAGCTACAGCCACATCCAAGTATCAGCACCCCACTCAATATGTTAGATAACCACATAACATATGGTGCTCTTTCAATCAAGTCAACAAAAGACAAATAGAGAACACCATAACAGCCCTGAACACAACTACCTCACCCCTGTATCCCTGCCCCACATCATGGATTAAGGCATCTAAAAAAGAACTCAGCGGAACAATCACCAAATTCACACAAATGATACTTCAACAAGGAATCATGGCCACAAACCTAAAATCCTCCTCCATTCCTCCTACGCTAAGAAAACCAACCCTGGACAAGTCAGATCTGGCATCATATAAACCCATTGCAAGCCTGCCCTTCGCAGCAAAGGTCATAGAGAAAACAGTACAACACCAACTACAAGAACACATTGAGAGACATGATATCCTGGATCCCTAGCAAAATGGCTTCCGACTGTGGCATTGAGTGGAAACCTTATTAACCACCTTAATAAACACTCTAACACAGGGAATGCAAAGGATCAATCAAGGCTTCCTGATAATCTTTCTAGACATTTCATCAACCTTCGACACAACATCTCCACACAATTGGAATACAGGGAACTATCCATAAATGGTTCACCTCATACCTCACTGACAGGTATCAACAGATAAGGATTGGAAACAATTCATCCACCCCATACAAGCAAACCCAAGGAGTCCCACAGGGATCCACCCTATCCACTATGCTCTTCAACATATATCTGCTGCCACTCTGCACAATCATAAGAGCACACAACCTAAACCTCCACGCCTATGCCGATGACATAATGATCTATGGACCCATCGACACACACCAACCCAAAATAACAGCACACCAAAAATGCTTTGCTGAAGTATCAACATGGCTAACAAACAACAACCTGCATATAAACTATAACAAGAGATACTACATTCAACCCCCCTCCCCCCATGATAACACTGAACAACATCACAATCAAAACCAAAACCAAGTTGAAATACCTAGGAGTCACTATTGACCAACACCTAGCCTTCAAAATGCACATAGACAAAACTACCCGAACAAGTTACTTCAAGGTGAAAACACTCCATCAACTTCGGCCACTCCTAGAACCAGATGACTTCTGGACTTACTCCAAGCTTCATTAATACCCCAAATGGATTACTGCAATGCCATCTTCCAAGGACTGCCACAATCCACACTCATACCTCTCTAGACAGCTTTCCACTCAACAGCAAGATTCCTACAAGCAGCAACAAGAAAAGAGCACAACACCTCAAAATTCAAACAGCTTCACTGGCTCCCCCTGCAGAGCCACATAACATACAAAACCATCATGCTAACTCACAAAGCAAGTCACTCAGACCCCCCTCCCCCCACACACCTATGATCACTCATTAAGTCCTCATAATCCCACAGAACTAGATGGATCTCAACCATGAATATCCTCAACATAATCCCACATCAGAACCAAATCAAACCAACAGGCATGCAAAAGGGCCTTCCAGCTCTATGTCCCTTCCATATGGAACAGACTGCTGGACCAGCTCAGGAACATCATGGACCTCAAGATATTCTGAAAACAATTAAAGACTCATCTATTTACTGAACATTTCAACACCAGTAACTAACCCCCCCCCCCCCCGAAGAACAATGCACATCTGCCTAATACTACTGTTGTATATAGTCAAACCTGTATATAGTTGAGTCAAAGCTCTTTGATTGCATGCTGTACATAGTTTGATACCAATACCAATGTTTCAATAAAGTTAAATTGCAGTTCCATATAAACTGCCTTGACCCAGTGAAAGACAGTATATAAATACAGATAAATAAATAAATTAAAATAAATAGCAGGATGTTACAGAAATCAAGATGAGACAGAGTTAAGGCTTGGAAAACTGTTCAAAAGTGGGTTTAGTCCAGGAGTGGTTTGAGGACTTTGACTGTTCTGATTTTCTGGTAAACGAGGCTTGTAGTGGAGTTTATGTGCTGAGACAGAGTAAGACCTTGGTCTAGTGTGACCCCAAGGTATCTTGCATTAAATTTAGTGTGGATCTTTTCTCCACCAATATCTTTGTAAGGTGGAGGTGAGAACAGCTCCGTCTTTTGGTAGTTTAAGTTCAGGTTATGTGTTTTAAGCCATTGTGAAGCGGCATGAAACAGTCTATCAGAGGGGTGTATACTGGAGCAAGGGTGGAGATAGGAATATACAACATAATATCATCTGCATATAAGTGATACAGGACATTATGAGATTGGATGATATTACAGATTGGTTGAATGAATAGGATAAACAGAAGTGCAGACAATGCAGATCCTTGAGGCACCTCTTGGTTTATGTTGGAAGTGGTGGCTATCCCATTTATACATACTTGTTGTCTCGAGGCGAGGTAAGAAGAGAGCCATTTGAGGATTGTACTGCATAGGCCAGTTGCTTGAAGTTGAATAGTAGAGCATTGTGGGGTACTGAGTCAAAGGCAGCTTTTACATCAAGGAAGTGATGGCAAATCCTTGATGGTGTTCCCAGTGCCCAGGATGAGCTAGTCCATGAGCATAGTGATGAGATATTCAACCCTGTGGTTAGTCCTAACGTGCTGTTGTTGGTCAAGAGGGGCATTTGTGTCGACATGGTCTTGCAGCTGCATCTGGACTGCTTTTTCAATTATCTTGGCTAGGAAGGGTAAGCTAGAGATGGACCTGTATGAGCTTGGAAGAGTTGGATCCAGTCTTGAGCTTTTAAGGATTGGATGTATGGATATATGTTTAAGTTGTTTTGGCAGGTAGCCTTGGGAAAGGGAGCTGTTTGTGATCAGTAGAATTATTGGGGCTAGCTCCATGGAGGTTGATTTGATCCATTGTACCGGGCATGGGTCAAGCTGGGAACTTGTTGTAATAAGGCCAGTAATAATATTTTTAAGCTGGCTTTCCAAAACTGTGGCTAAACTCAATCTAGAGGCAAGGCAAAGGGCTCTCATGTGAGTTAGGCGTGTAGAGGGTTCTTAGCTTGTGAGATAGTGGCCTGTAAGTGATTTGTGAATGCTTATGGCGAGAGGGAGTCAGGGTTGGTCCCTGTTGTAGGATTCTTCAGTGTTGCACTTACTATGTTGAAGAGTTCCCGCGGATGATTAAACTGATTTAGATATTAGTTTTGTGTGATATTCTTTTTCTGGTTCTGTTGACGGTATCCTGGTATTCTTGCATCATGCTCATGTATGCCTCACTGTCTGATGAGGATTTGGATTGTCGCCATTTTCTTTCAATCTTTTGAAGCTTATGCTTTAAGTACCTCAGATCTGTTGTGTAGCATGCAGTCTGATTGTGTCGTGTGATGGTACTAGGAGAGAGAGGGGCTAAAGCAGCATGAGATAGGTTGTTATGCCCATTCTTCACTAATGTGTCCAAGTCATTGCAGATCATGTTCAACTTAAGAAGGATAGTGTTAAAGAATGTTTCCTTGTTCAGGTTCTTGAATTGTTTTGGTGGGGGTGGGGGGTTGAGAGGTTGTGCTTGGTCATGGGATGTAGGTATGGTAAAGTTGAGGATCGTGTGGTCTGATCAGAGGACTCTATGTATGGTAAGTGGAGGAAGTTGGTAGGAAGGATCATGTTGCTTGTCAGAGAAGATGAGGTCCAGCTTCCCTCCTTTTTGATATGTGGGCTCTTCCACAATTTGGTGGTAATCAACTGGCTTTTGATCTTCCTGAGTAGCAGGGTGTGGACTGACCGTGCCTGGAGCACAGGGTAACATGGTACACGTGTTACCTCCTGTATGTGTGACTTCTGCTTCCCTGTTTTTGTTATGGCTTTTCCTATGTTTGTGATTGCATCATGTCTGTCCTTTTCATCTCTTTCCTCTTTGCTGTTAATTGCATTAGAGTTCTTTTCTATTTCTTATTTTATCTAATTTTTCTTCGCAAACCGCTTTGACTAACCATAAAAGACAGTATAGAAAGTGTAATAAATTATAAACCATAAACTACAATCTACATGAGACTCTGTACTGTTTTGCATGTGGTCTCCTCTGCTGATCTCAGCTGTTTCTGGAATGGGACAGAGGGTAACCGCAATGGTTGTTTATGGTGTAACATCAGTGTGATCTAAAGGCAAGAAGTACAAAGTACCCATGTTTCAATGGCATATTGATCTCATTTAAATATATTCTGAAGCATATGCCCTGGCTCCAGAGAAAACAATGGGAGGAAAGAGGGGGAGAAACAGGATACAAAAAAGCTCTTACTAGAATAAAAGATGCCTTTAGGAAGAAAGATGGAAAGCAAGATGATCTGCACTAATGGGAGGCTGGATGGCTGGCATGGAGTCAAAATCCAAATGACTCCCTGTCCTCGTCTGCACTCTGCCTCCTCCTTTGGTGACGACCAGCTGTCTTAGCCTCAGATATGTGACGCTGACTTCTCGGATGGCAAAGCACATCTTTTGCTTATTCTGAAGAAGCGCTGCTCTACTTTTCACATGCTAGGCTGGCCTCACAGCTCTAAAAGTCGAGCAATGCAAAGACGCTTCAGAAGAGAGAGCAATGTGACAAGGTGCCATGCTAGCAGATGCCTTTCACATGCAGTTTCACTGCCAAGAGTCATTATCTCTGGCCTACAGATGGTGACACCTTTTCCCCTACCCCTGGCTCTATGCTGCTGATACAAGGAGATATATGTTGCATTGGGTTAAATATATGCACTCCTTTACTCTTGTGTTACCAGCATAATACGAGTTGTTAAACTTGTAATGCTTTCTTTCTAAACGGAGCTGCCTGTGGCTGCCAGCCAGAAGCTGTAGAATTAACTGTGAAAGGCAGAAAATGTCACAGAATAAAACAAAAAAATCCTAAAAGACTCTTTGATCCTAGCCTACCATGTGACCTGCTGTGAACTATTTAGACTGTTATCTGCAGTCTTCTGGCGGTAAGGTTCGAGGCTGATAAACAGAACGCTTAGGCATATTTTTCAAACTCTGAACTGGATCTGAAGGAATACAGAGTAAGATTTTTGAATTCTGGTACCTTTTGCTGGAGGGAACAGAAGAGATGCAGGAAGATCACGAATGCTCTTAGCAAAGGGACAGAGAGGGAGCTGACCTATTTGATCATTCATTATGAACCCCCCTGCTCCCCCAGGGGTTTACGAAATGGAGGACCCGATATTCAGCGACAGCAGCTAGCACAACTACAGCAGCTAGCCATCACCCCTGAACCCTAGACCCAGATGTTCAGTGCTGGGGCAATAGCTGGCCACTGATATTGAATAAGCAAGGTCAGCTGGAGAGCCAGTAAGCTAACTGGACAGTGGTGATATTCAGCTGCTGCCCAGATAGCTTCAGCAATGAAAATTAGGCAAGCCTTTACTGCTCCTGACTTTTGCCATCAATGGTTAACCGGGAAGCAACTGAATATTGCCACTGACCGGTGATCCCCAGCTGCTGCCCACGTTCCACCCCAATGCTAGCCGGTTAGCACTGGGACACCTAGCAGAAGCACCCACAGCTGCTAACCGTGTTAATTGCTTTCAGTATCGGGCCCAGAACGATTTTAGTGAAACCCACCAGGGTTTTGAAAAAGGAAAGGAAAAAAAATTTATTTAACTGTCTGCCACAGAAGAAGTTCTCAAAACAGAGAATAGGGGCCAACAACTTCTGCAATGGAAAATGATACATTAGGTGAAAAGCAATGAGATAACCAAACAATGACCAGAGTTGCCAAGTTACCCAGTTCCAGGAGTGAGATTTTTTGCCAGTTCTGGTTTTAAATTTGCATTGCAGAACACTTTAATCCCTGATTTTACCGATTGGAATCAATACTGCAGATCCCAAAATATATCAGGATGAGATTACACAGGTACACTAAAAAAATTTTTTTTTAAAATGCCTCTAATGTTTCGATTGATTTTTACATTTTTTGGTGCGCTGAATCCAAATCTGGTAACCAATTTGCTCCATCACGTACAGATTTTTTGCTACATTGGGTTAGCAGTTTGAGGTGAACGTTTCAGATTGAGTGCGATCGAGATAAAAGTTTCTTGGATAAATTCTTTATACTAATTGTTTAGTAGTTATTCAAATAAGAATAAAGAAAATTGTAACAAGGCAGCACATAAGAATAGAGTAATGTCAACAAAACACACTGTGATGGTAGCAAAATTGTCTGCACTTAAAACAGCCACATACATGTGCACAAACATTGAGCATATAAGAGCGAGGTTAGACACAAAGAAAACAAAGAAATGTGCAAAAAATGTTGTACAGGTATGTATGTAAGAATAGAAACCGCAAACCGCACCATTGCAATACATGAAGACAAACACCCGATGGTGTGAAAATAAAATTCTAATAAATGAGATCCGACACTGTGGTAATAACTAGCAAATTTTTATTTCAAAGTTTAGTAAAAACACGATATTTGTCAACACAGTTTAGATTTTAAAGTCATTCTTGGGTCAATCAATCTCCTGGTGGGCCCGTTTCTTCTTCCCCCGAATGCTTCTCTTGGTGCGCTGCTTGGCGTATTTTTCATCTGGGGTTTCCCGCAGCAGCAACCAGCAGAAATCAGCCATCATAGTGGTGTTCCATCTTCCTTGGTACCTTCTCTCTGCGTCCTTGATGTCCTGGTGAAACCTTTCACCTTATTCTTCACTGTACGCCCCCAAGTTTTCGGGAAAGTAGTTCACATGGGAGTGCAAGAAATGGACTTTCAGGCTCATGTTACAGCCTTGTTCTTTGAAGGCATTGAGCATCCTGGCAACAATATCCTTATAGTTCTCATCCCGCCTGTTCCCCAAGAATTTGAGAACAACATCCTTGAAGGAATCCCAGGCTTCTTTTTCCTTCTCAGACATCGTTTCAGCGAATGCTCCATCTGAAATGAGTTTCCTTATATCAGGGCCAACAAACACTCCTTCCTTTAGCTTTGCTTCAGAAAGTCGGGGGAACTTTGAGCAAAGGTACTGAAAGCACTCACCATCTTTTGGAAGGGACTTGATGAATTGCTTAATGAGACCCAACTTAATGTGGAGAGGTGGTAATAGAATTTTATCACGAGGTACCAAGCTCTCATGAAGAACATTTTTCTCACCGGGTCTCAAATACTCCCGAATTGGCCAGTCTTTTTTCCCCCAGTGTAGGTCGCGGGCCCGGCTATCCCACAAGCAAAGGAAGCAGGGATATTTGATGAAACCGGATTGCTGCCCTAATAGCATGGATAGAATTTTAAAGTCTCCACAAATCATCCACTTATGCTCATCATAACAAATCTTCTGAAGAATCAGGGCCAAATTCTCGTATTTTTCTTGGAGAATAACAGAGTGAACAATAGGAACTGAAGCGAATGTGTTGCCATTATGAACAAGAACACCTTTTATGCTGTCTTTTGACGAATCAATGAACAGCCGCCATTCAGCAGGATCATACTTGAGTTTAAACTTTTCCATCACTCCGTATATATCGTTGCAAAATACCAAATCTTCCTCTTTGCTGAAATACTTCAAAAATTGTGTCTCGCGGTTGCGGTACCAATAAAAAGTTGTTCCTGGTGACAATAGATTTTTCTGTTTAAGCCGAGAACCTAGCAGTTGGGCAGCATCTTTTGGGAGTCCTAAATCCCGGACTAAATCATTCAATTCAGCTTGAGAGAAAAGTTCAGGTTTCGGATCTGGTTCAGTTTCAAACTCGGAAGTACTGGACTCATCGGGAAAAGCCATCTGATGAGTCTCATCATGATCAGAACCGTCCACACAAATATGATCCAAAGATTTTGGTGGTTCAGGCACAGGTACTTCGTTGCTATGAGGCATAGGCCTAATTGCTGAGGGAAGGTTGGGGTAACTTATTACGTTCTTATTTTTTAAGTTGTATCCCTTCACAATGCAAGAGCAAAAATAGCAGTCACTGCTGTGGTCTTTTTGTTCACGCCACATCATAGGTATTCCGAAACGAAATGCTTGTTTTTTACCTTTCATCCATAAGCGTAGATCTTCCTCACATGTCTTGCACACTTTGTGAGGAGCCCACGGTTTGTCTTGATCGCCTAACCTCAAACCGAAATAGGCGAAATATACTTTTTTAATAAATGCAGAAATGTTCCTCTGCTGCTTTTTCACGGTATATTCCCCACAAATAAAACAAAAACTGTCCGGAGAGTTGACGCAACCTCTGGCTCTGTGAGCCATCACAAATACACAGCACTGCAAACTACAACTGTAGTGAACCACTTCGGAATAAAGCTGGATTACGACTGAGCAAACAAAAGGTAATAATGAACTTGCAAGAAACTGAAATTTGACAGGAACGTTCATGTCGCAACCACCGTGTTTGAGCGAGCGAACGAGGAGAGGCGAACAGGAAAGAACATGCGCCAGCGCGAGTACTGGATTTAGCCCCCCCGCCTCCCAATTGTCCTGTTAATGTATAAAATGAATACAAAACACTCTAAAATATCATGAGGGAGTGTTTCTAGTTAGTTAACCATTACAACCTCTATTTTGGGCCAAGAAAATAAACTGCAGTCGGCTAAAAAGAAATTATGTGAACATTCCTTATATGGGTAAGAAATCTAATTTTGCAAGAAAACGTGACATGATGGAACATTTTGGCCATTTTTCCTGGATTCAGCACCCCAAAATCTATAGGAATCAGTTGCAAAACTGGAGGCAGTTTTTTGGTAGTGTACCTGTGTTATCAGAACTCCAGTACTGGTTTAAAACCTCACTCATGGAACTGGGTAGCTTGGCAACTCTGAATGACTGTAGAGTGAAGTAAACTATAGAAAGACAGGGCCATGCAAATTTGTTAGTTTACACTGTTGGGCAAAGATTGCATATCACTGCTATTTACACACACACAAATGATATTATCCCAAAATTGATTATGTGTTGGAAAATGCACTGTGGTTGTGAGAGGAATTCAGGATGGTGTCCACTGAGAAGCAGACTCTCACATCCTGACCTACAAGGTGGGGTGTAGGAATTCAGACCTACGGAGGGAGAGCTTGTATATTTCTATCGCTTTTCCTACCTGAATCTTATTGTCTCTGATTGAGAGGAGGAGGGCTTTCTCCAAGCCAGAGGAGTTGAGCTGCCATCCAGTAGGCTCAAAAGAGTGGAGATTGCTAAGAGCTTGAATCAAAGAGCTAAGTTCATTGAGCCTGGGCAAAGGAGGGATGTGGGGGAAGAGCTTGTTGGACTTTCCGAAGTGGAGGATCAGCAGCCTCTTCAGATGGAAGGAGGAGGTTTTAGAGGCAATAAGCCCAGCCGAGGAACAGTGACCCCTCCAGGCAAGAGGCAATATGGTAATGGAGACAGCAAGTCCATCAAAGTTATGGTGACCCCTCCAGGTGGGAGGTAGTATGGAAGCAGAAGTAGACAGCCCAACAGAGGCATGGCAGCCCCTTCAGGTGGAAGGAGGCACAGAGATGGAGGCGGTGAGCTCAGCAGAGGAGCAGCGACCCCTCCAGGCAGACAATGCTATGGCAGCTGAGATGGAAGTCAACAGAGCAGTTATGGCCCTTCAGATGGGAGGCAGTATGGCAGCAGAACCTGTGAGTCTAGTGGAGCAGTGGTAACCCCTCAGGAAGGAGGTAGTACAGTGGCAGAGGCAGGGAGGCCAGCAGTAGGCCTCTTTTTGGGAAAGGGAGACCAGGCAGCATTATCAGGCCAGGCAGAGCAGCTATCCCACGATCCACATCAGCCGCCAGTCTAATTGCAGTCCAGCACATGGATGAAACTTGTGGGAAGGAAGATATCTGATAACAGAATTTGACAAAAGTAAAGGTTCACATAGCTAACTGGTATTACCAGAGAGAGATTAGTATGTCTGGTTTATCTGAATGGTAAACTTATACTGGGTATGAATATACACAACAGTCTTTTACTGTTTATTGAACGGTTATGCCTCAGGGGATAACTAGCTGAATTTTAAGTACACTGTTAATGCTTTATAGTTATTGAGATTAATAAAACTTGCAAATATTACCAACCAGCCTTGTTCTCAGACACCTTTTTTTTGTTTCACGGGGCGAAAGAGGGAAATTCCACCCTCTGATACCCTTCTTTCATAGGAGGAGGCACCTGGCACCAAGCCTTCAGAGACCGATGGAGCCTATCTCAGGATGGGACTCCTATCAGGTCAGCCCAGGACCCAGGGACACCAACTAGGGGGTGTTACAATCAGATCAACAGTCCCAGTCAGACAGAGAGAGATTAAAACTATTTATCTGTATGTTGGGAGTAAACAGGAGAGCTCCAAGCAGTGATCTGAAAGCTGCAGCTGTAACAGATAGTGGGGAGTGGCATCAGTACCCCTTCTGTGGCACTAGTACTGAGAGAGAGAGAGAGAGAGAGAGAGACTGTAAACAGAGCTGAAACAGGAGACCTGAAAGCACACAGTACATTTAATTTGATTTAATTTAATTGATTTTCTTATATTCCACTTCAACCCTACTGAGAGTAAAGCACAGAGTAGATTATTTACTTATTTAGGTGTTTTATATATTACCAAATCTAAAGCAAAGGCAGTTTACAAAGAATTAACTTCAGCTGTACACAGAACATGATAAAGTGCAATGTAACAAAACTGTACTAATTCGAACATATAACAACATGGTTGGGAGAAAGTTAAAAGCAAATGATTTGGTTAACGGGTAGTATATGGGTTGAGGGTAGGTCAGAGGGGAGGGAGGGGGAGGACGGGTTTTGGGGGCAGGTCATAGAGAATCAGTCAGTCTTCATTGTTGAAGTGTTAGTGAAAAGGTGAGTTTTTAGTTTCTTCCTAAAGTCCATGAAATCAGTTATTGCACGTAAGTAGTCTGGTAGTGTGTTCCAAATGGTTGGGGCATAAAGGGAGAAGGCCCTGTTGGTCAGGTAATGGTGATCTTTGAGGTTATTGGAGGTACTAAAAACGTGTTTTGCTGATGGGGTCTTCTTATCCTGGTAGGGGGGGGGGGTTTAAAGATGGATTGTAGATATTCTGTCGAGAGCCCCTGAATGTCATTAATATTGCCTTATACCTTGCCCTTAGTTTGACAGGTAACCAGTGAAATTATTAGAGTGTGGGAGTTATGATCGGAGTGGGTGGAGTTGGTTAAGATGCAAACAGCAGTGTTCTGGACCAGCTGCAAGGGGTGGAGAGAGTGTTTCGGTAGGCCCTGTAAAAAGATGTTGCAGTAGTCGAAGTGAAGTAGGACTAGTGATTGGAAGATTGTTCGGTAGTCTTTGAAGTCAAGTAGTGCTCGTAGGTGCCAAACTGTTTTTACCTTGTGGAAGCAGCTATGGGTGCCACTCTATCAACAATTAGTCACCTGACTGAAGACCGAACATAGTTTAGGTCAACTATCCAGATGGTCACCATGAGTCAACACCGACTCAACAGCACTTAACAATGAGAACATATAGTGCTGGTAGCATTGTTGATGTGCTGTTGTAAGGTTCGGTGTTGGTCAATGGTAATGCCGAGATATCATACTTCTGATTTTGCTTTTAGGTGTGCTCCTGCTACTTTTAAGAATGGTGCTGGGCTGTAGTTGATAGATTAAGGGAAAGTTGGTAGATTAAGGGAAACATATAAAGAAAATTAAACTTCAGAATTCTTTGTTAATTAAGAGTGCTTGGAGGAGTGAGGTTTAGGAGTAGAAGCACACCTACACTGCAATATATTAAGTAACTAGTTTCAGAAAATTGCTATATATAACAGAGTGAAAAAGTTGCTACCTGTGAGAGGGCTTAGCTCAGCCCTAACATCTCAAAAGACACTACCATTTTTCACATATTTACTGAATGGTGCATCCAGTTATTCAGAATATTAAAGAATTATATTTCAGTCTTTCTTTTGTGTTGTCTATGCAATTGAAGTTTGCAGATCTGAAAGCCACCTAAATGCCGCTCACCAGGATGTTCTATGGCACTATTGCAGTTAGTGCTGTTGGGTATCTCTGGTTGCAGCTACTAAGTGTGCAAACACTAGCCGTATAGCATCAGAGCATTTTGGGTGCAGATTAGAGTTGGTACCCAAGGAGAACCGGCTAGTGGTGATATTCAGCTGCTAACTGGTTATTCAAAACTGGCTGGCCAAAACTTTAGCCACTATTACAATCCAGCCAGTGGCTAAATATTGCTGCTGACCGGTTTGCAAAAGCGCAATGTGGTCAACCTGGATATTCAAAGCCATTGTTGGGATATGACCTTAAGCATTGAACATCTGGGTTTCAATTTTCAGCAGCGACGGCAAGCCACTTTAGCAGCTACCGCCACTGAATATCCTCCCCCCATAAAATTATACAATTAGCATGATCAGATCTTAATTCTAAAATGGAAACTAACTAAGAGAAAGCATGTCCAAATGAATAGGCTTTTAGTTTCTTAGGGAAGCATGCCTTCAATTAATCATGTATCAAGAGGCTACTGATTCCACTCCTGTTGAGCTGAAAGGACAATAATTGATTTAGGACCCGTGTGCCACGAATCCTAGGAAACAAAGGACATCTGAGCTCTGTGAAGCTCCCATGGAAATGACAACATGAGAGTAATGATTAATTTTAATATCTTAAAAATTAACATCACCAGAAACAGAATTCTATATGAAATAGGGAAAAAATGAAGGTCATACAAATGGGGGAATATATGTTCACAAAAAGGCACCCTAAAGGAAGGCAAGCTGCAGCTTTCTGAAAGAATAGGCCTTTACGAGTGCTGTGATAAATGTATGACTTTGCTTGTTCAACATTCTTGCCATCACATAGATTGTGAGCCCTTTGGGGACCAGGGAATATATCCAGTACCTGTTTGCAGTAATTACATAATGTAAACTGCTTTGATTGAAGGATAAGGCGTTATAGAAAACTGGTTAAATAAATAAATAAATAAAAAATCAGAGTTGGTTTGTTCAGGAAAGTTCAGCTTTTTTAATCCTCATGTCCGTAATTACTTGTTGCCAATAACTCCTTTGGGAATCACGGAGCAAACTGAAGGAAAGCTGGAGCCTGGGTTGGAGGATTTATGGGCAATGTCTGACCCCCTTAAAATGAGAGATCTCTTCACCATGACACCATTTGGGCAGGTGAGCAAAGTGAGCCGGGAGAGGAGTGAATATGATATTTCTCCTGCAAGGTGATGAATATTCTCCTTTACTTGAGGTGCACTACACACAAAATACCATCCATAAAAGAAGAAAAGGAAGTGAAGTCACATCACACCAGTATTACAGTCATGGTATGAAAAGCAGATTGGGCCCTCAGCAGGACTCCCCATATTTCCCTCCATCTTGCTTTTCTCTCTTTCCCCTCTTTTTCCTTTCTCTCTTAAGTTTGTTTTACTAATACGTACTAGGACACACATAGAGTTGTCATTTAGAATAAGCAGTAGTTTTAATAGTCTGCTTCTAGAAATTTCAAGACGGGTATATTAGTGTTGAAAAAAATTCTGCTCTTACGCCTTAGGAAATAATTATGCTGTGAGAACATTCCTGATGCAGCTTTAGGCTTGCTAGTTTCTATAAAACACTGTATTGTTTATACATAGAAACATAGAGCCTGATACATTTAGCTAAAAAGCAAATGTTCTCAGCTCAGACCTCAATGTAAGATGCACCTCCATCCACCTCCTCCTTCCCCCTCTGAAGATAACAGGCTAGAGACATAGCTGACCTTCACAAACAAAGCCAATTATGTTCAAACTACCAATGAATAGTCCATAGTTAACCTTATCTTAAAGAGCCCCAGCTGTTCCTGAGAAGAAAGAACAAATCCCTTGCATAAACTTCTCTCCCACTACCACCTTCAGAGAAACTGCCTGTCAGCAATAGACTAAATTGTGACCATGGGAAAACTTTGGGATGTTGTCCCTCCCCTTTCACTCCTTTACTCCTTCTATATATTCCTGGCTTAGAAAAGGTATAAAAAGTTTGCACTTCCTCTAGGGCAGGGGTCTGCAACCTTTAAGACGTAAAGAGCCACTTGGACCCGTTTCCGAAGGGAAAAAAAAAACTGGGAGCCGCAAAACCATTGCGACATTTAAAACAAATCTAACACTGCATATATTGTTTCTTACCTTAATGCTATATACGACCCCCTACTTTTCCTGTTAAAATATAGGTGTTTGGCCTATACTCGCCATATAAGACTACCCCTCTTCCTTCACACACCAAAAAAAAAAACGCCAGAAAATATCACAACAACAAGTAACAATATTTGATTTCAAAATTATGATGATTTTGTAGTCAAATCACTAATATGAAATAAAATTATTTTTTCTACCTTTGTTGTCTGACCAATTTATTCTTTGATCATGCTGGTCCCGATCTGAGGCTTCTGCTTTCCTGTCTTCTCTTAGCTCTCTTTCTGTGGTCTATGGTCCATCTGCCATTTCTTATCTCTTCTTTCGTTTTCTTCACTTCTTTCCATCAGCCTATTTCCAGTCCCAGTAACCCTCCCCAATATCAGCCCCTTTCCAGTCCTCACTCCCAGTACCTTCCAGTGCTAATCCCCCCTCAACCCCATTACCAGTGCTAGCCTCCCCTAATCAGCCCAATACCAGTCCTACCCCCCCATCAGCTCATTACCAGTCCTAGCCTCCCCTAATCAGCTCATTTCCAGTGCTCGTCCCCTCAACCCCATTACCAGTGCTCCATCCCTCCATGTCAGCCCCCTCCCTCCATCCATATCAGCTCCCTCCCTCCATGTCAGCCCCCTCCATCCCTCCATGTCAGCCCCCCTCCCTCCATCCATATCAGCTCCCTCCCTCCATGTCAGCCCCCTCCCTCCATCCATCCATATCAGCTCCCTCCCTCCATGTCAGCCCCCCTACATCCATGTAAGCCCCCTCCATCCCTCCATGTCAGCCCCCCTCCCTCCATCCATCCATATCAGCTCCCTCCCTCCATATCTGCTCCCTCCCTCCATGTCAGCCCCCCTCCCTCCCTCCCTCCCTCCATCCATATCTGCTCCCTCCCTCCATGTCAGCCCCCCTCCCTCCATCCATCCATATCTGCTCCCTCCCTCCATGTCAGCCCCCCTCCCTCCATCCATATCAGCTCCCTCCCTCCATGTCAGCCCCCCTCCCTCCCTCCATCCATCCATCCATATCAGCTCCCTCCCACCATGTCAGCCCCGCTCCCTCCATCCATCCATATCTGCTCCCTCCCTCCATGTCAGCCCCCCTCCCTCCATCCATCCATATCTGCTCCCTCCCTCCATGTCAGCCCCCCTCCCTCCATCCATCCATATCTGCTCCCTCCCTCCATGTCAGCCCCCCTCCCTCCATCCATATCAGCTCCCTCCCTCCATGTCAGCCCCCCTCCCTCCATCCATCCATATCAGCCCCCTCCCTCCATGTCAGCCCCCCTCCCTCCATCCATCCATATCTGCTCCCTCCCTCCATGTCAGCCCCCTCCCTCCATCCATCCATATCTGCTCCCTCCCTCCATGTCAGCCCCCCTCCCTCCATCCATCCATATCTGCTCCCTCCCTCCATGTCAGCCCCCCTCCATCCATCCATATCTGCTCACTGCCTCCATGTCAGCCCCCTCCATCCATCCATCCATATCAGCTCCCTCCCTCCATGTCAGCCCCCTCCCTCCATCCATCCATATCTGCTCCCTCCCTGTCAGCTCCCTCCCTTCTTCTGCAGCCGCGGCTCTCTGCCTCTTAGGGAACCGCGGCTGTGCTTTTAAAATCATCTCGGAGCCCTTCCTGTCTTGACGGGCTCCGTGCAGCATTGTCCCGCCTCCAAAGGAAGTGGTAAACAACTTCCTTTAGAGGCGGGACAATGCTGCACGGAGCCCGTCAAGACAGGAAGGGCTCCGAGATGATTTTAAAAGCACAGCCACGGTTCCCTAAGAGGCAGGGAACCGCGGCTGCAGAAGAAGGGAGGGAGCCCATAACGCCATAAATACCGGGCGGGCAGTGTGCTCCGGAGCCGCGGCAAAGGTGAGAAAGAGCCGCATGCGGCTCCGGAGCCGCGGGTTGCCGACCCCTGCTCTAGGGGGAGGTCACTTGCTTGTATTCCATTGCAATGTGAACTCTGTTATAACAGAGAAAGAAATATAATAAAAAAACTTTACTTTTGCTAGGCAGATTGTTCTTTTTTATTGTTTGTCCTAGCTCGCAGTAGCAACGAACCTGTAAGGGTCCAATCGGGACATCTTACGTCAATGGCAGCTAAAATCCTTGCTAGTTATGGCTTGACACCACTCATAGTCAGAGCTGCCAACTCATGAAAATGTTTTACTGATTGACAGATCTTTACTGGCAAACATTTTTCAATTTCTATTTTGTTCACAGCTGAGCTTACTATGCTGTAATTAAAAACTTTAGTGGTAAGTTTACGAGCAAATTGAACATGTTTTATAATGTTTTATAGTGTTTTATACAATCAAGTAGGAACGTATGTCACTGTCCAGGAGTATCTGCGCATAAAGGTAGGCATAGGAGGGATATTCACTGGTAGCGGATACGCGCTGCTGTTTTATCTCAACTGGATATTCAGTGTCAGAACTTATCCAGCATTTGGAGCTGAATATCTGGTTTCACCAGTCAGCACCCTTACTATTTCAGCGGTGGCAACATTCTCCCACAGACTACCCTGGTTTTAACTGGGCATTTTTTACAGAGCCTGTAGCTATATTCAGTCACACTATCCGCATAGTGCTGCTGAATTCCAGGATCATCGCGTTTTAGCCAATCAGCAGGTTTAGTAGAAACGCAGAAAGATGACGACAAAAAAAGACCACATGGCTTATCTAGTCTGCCCTTGCACATCAAGCACTACAGCAGTCCCCTTTTTTCCTTTAGAAATCCTCTGTGTTTGTCTCATGCTTTTTTGAATTCAGATACTGTCCTCATCGCTACCACCTCCACTGGGAGACTTCCATGCATCTACCACTCTTTCCATAAAGAAATATTTCCGCATATTACTCCTGAGTCTATCCCCTTTCACCCTTATCCTATGTCCCCTCGTAGCAGAGCTTGCTTTCCATTGAAAGAGGCTCTCCTCCTGTGCATTTATGCCACAGAGGTATTTAAACATCTCTACCATATCATCTCTATCCCGTCTTTCTTCTAAAGTATACATATTAACATCCTTAAGTCTGTCCTCATATGCTTTTAACGAAGACCACTAATCATTTTAGTAGCCACCCTCTGTACCGACTCCAACATATTGACTACACACCTTTAACCACCTGCTTCAATGCAATCTCAGATTGGCTGCTCACACAAAATCTCCGAATCAATTTTAAGAAAACAGAAGTCCTGATTGTCACAAGGAATAAAGACTTCTCCCCTCCACCAACATTAAGAACAAGAGATGCTGACTTACCAGTCAAAACCATGATACGTTACCTAGGTGTCATACTGGACCAGCGGCTGGATTTCAAAGAACACATAAAAAGTACAGTAAAATCCATCTATCACAAGATCAGGACTCTACGACCCCTCAGACCCATGCTTGAACCAAATGACTTTCGCACAACCTTCCAGGCATTAGTCACCCCTCATTTCGACTATGCAAACATTGTGCTACATGGCCTCCCCAAGAGCACGCTGAACCCTCTACAGTTGGCCATGAATACAGCAGCCAGAGTTCTATATGGGGCTTCAAGGAGTCAACATATTACCCCCATCCTGTTTGAACTTCATTGGCTCCCAATAACATGTAGGATCTTATACAAAACCCTTCTCTTGACCTTCAAAGCGTTCCACCAAATCTCACCATCCTCACTTCTGACATCCTTCACCACTCTCGAAACACCAGATCTAGAAGATCTGTAACAGAAAACACACTAATGGTCCCAAAAGACCTAACAAAACTCACACAGATGACTACCATGAGAGCATTCTCATCCTTCGCCCCTAGATGTTGGAACATGCTACCTCCTAACATCAGATCACAGAAAGACCTGTCCCAATTCAGAAAATCTCTAAAAACACACCTCCTCCTTCAATACTTCTCCCAAGGCATTAGCTCCCCACCTCCCCCCCTTCCAACCCAAACCAATGACTATGGTTAGTCAAGTAAGGCCTCTAAACTCCATTGCTCGCCCCAGATTAAAATCTCACAATCCCTAACCTACGAAACTCAAAACGTATTCTAATTTGCTGTAAATAGTTGTGAATATTTGTTATTACCTTATCTTATCGTTATCCCCATTGTCCCGGTTTCACTCCCTGTTATCTGTAAACTTGACATATGTTTTATGCGTAAGTACAAGGTTGTTAAAGTGTAAACCGCGCTGATGATGAATAGCGCAGTATATAAAAACTGTTAAATAAATAAATGAATATTTATATCTTTTGAAAGTGTGGTCTCAGAATTGCACACAATACTCTAAATGATGTCACACCAAAGACTTATACAGAGGCACTATCACCTCCTTTCTTCTGCTGGCCATTCCTCTCCCTATGCACCCAAGCATCCTTCTAGCTTTCACCATCACCTTTTCTAACTGTTTAGCTACTTTAAGATCATCAGACACAATCATGCCTAGGTCCCACTCTTCTTTTGTGGACAGAAATACTTCACCCCTATACTATATTGCTCACTTGGATTGCTGTACATAGTGACTGGTGACTATGGTTGTTAATGAAGTTCAGTGGTTTTACATCTTTTGCTGAGCAGCGCGATGAGGTGCCGGGTGGTACATCCCCCTGAAGCAGCATCTGCGAAACACTAAAAGGGACGTCTGAAGTGGCGTTGGGGTTGATACTGGCACGCTTATCTTGGAGGGGTTGATATTGGCATGATTATCCTGGAAACCTGTTGTTGATACTGGAACGATTTCCTTGAAGATCTGGAGATCTGTTTGGAGATGGTGGATATGAACTGATGGGCTTTCTATAGTATCAGTGGTTTTGACAGATATATACATTTCTGTAAAATATTGTATATTAGTTGTTAAAGCGGTTACTGTTTTGAGGTTGTACACTATTATAGAATACTGTATACCTTTTGTTAAAGCAGCTACTGTTGTTAAATTCCATCAGTTACTATGTTTCCAGTATTATAGCACTATTGGCGGATGGATGGGCTGTTTACAGACCATTGATGTAATTTGCCTCGATTTGAAATGCTTATGCCATTTTTTTTTTTGGCTTTAAGTGTTCAATGGTGATCTGAGGTTTGTTCTGAGGTCTGTGCTCTCCGTTGTCATAGTACTAGAGATTAATTAGTGCAAATAACTTAATGCTACATTGTGGTTAATTAGTAGAGCTGTTCTTTTGTGTATTATGATGTATCAATATTAAGCTCTGATCTAGGTCTACATTTATCTGTAGTTCTCAATGTCATCCTTATGTCCGCTTTTGTGTAAAGGGACCACATGTGCCTTTCTCTAGTCCTCGGGCACCACTCCAGACTCCAAAGAAGCACTGAAAAGGTCAGACAGTAGAGCTGCTAGAATGTTCCCAAATTCCCTCAGTATTCTTGGATGTATCCCAACTATATCCATCATTTTGTCTACTTTTATTTTAACTAGTTCCTCACGAGCACTGTCTTCTGAAAATCGTTCAAGATCCCTGTTGCTTATGTTCCTATTTGTGGGTGTTTTCTGAGCTCCTGCTCTTGCCACTGAAACTCCATTCCCCGAAATGGTGCTTCCAAGTGCATATACTGGGCATATCTCATGAGATCATCATTGAGATATGCCCTGCAAGTATGTATGTGCAGTTGCAAGTGCCATCGCAGAGAGTGGAGTGGTAGGGAGTGATGAGACAACTTTCTATGCAAGCACAGCCACTTGCATGACATAGGGGACTGTTGGATGCAAGGGGTGAGTGAGATACTTGGGGGAGGGAGAAGGAAAGACAAGAGTCAGGCACTGATGAAGAGAGTGAGAGAGGCCAGGAGCAGATGTTGGTGGTGGAGCAAGGGTAGAGAAGAACAGATATGGGTATGGAAAAGGAGAGGCTTGGCAGTAAAGGGAAAGATGAGAGAATGTATGCTGGGGAAATAGAGAGGGGATCAGATGTCCAGCAAGAGGGAACAGCAAGGTGATTGGATAGTGGGAAGGAAGGCAGACACGGGAGAATGCTTGAGAAGGGGGATAAGGAGGGAGAAGAGCAGCTATAGAAGAAGATGAAAAACAGGAGGGTGGGTGCTGGGGATAAAATAATTTGATGATCAGGGACTCAGATTTAAGTGGCGACTGGGTGGTAGAAGAACACAGACTCAGGATTTAGTTGGGTATTGTATAGGTTGAGGGGATGGGGACTTGGCAATTGAGTGGGGGAAGAATGGAGACTGACCAGTTTTCCTGTCCCTGCCAATGAAAAACATTCCTACAGCATGATGTTGCCAGGACCGGCCCGTCCATTGAGCAAGAATGTTGTTTGCATAGGGCCCCTGCATTAAAAGACCGCTGCCCATCAGCCCAGGTAAATTAAAAAACAAACAAACAACTGGCTGCTGCTACACATTGAAGAACTATATACAGTCCTGGAAGTGGAGGAGATGAAAGCATCCCAATCAAGGGGAGAACCAGAGCGCAAGTACCCCAAAGTTGCAGAATCAGTGACCACAAGGAAACGAAAGATAGTGGTGGTTGGTGACTCCCTTCTGAGGCGTCCATTTGCCAACCAGACTTGATGTCCAGGGAAGTATGCTGTCTGCCAGGTGCCAGAATCCAAGATATTATTAAACCTAATGATTATTATCTGATGTTGCTCATCCATATTGGCACAAACGATTTAGCAGGGTATCCCTCCAAGCATATCAAGCAGGGCTTAATTTGTGCCAGAACCCAATGGAACGGTGTCGCAGCACTTCTTAAACCCAGAAAGTAATTGTGCATCCTCGGGAGCATTTTCATTTGCTCCCAAAGCTGTGCTGTACTAAAGCAACCCAGCCTGCAGAATTTGTAATAAAACTTTTAATGAAAATGCCACAGCCCAGTCTTCTTCAGTGCTGCACAGCCATGGGAGCAAATAACAATTCTGCCGCGGCTGTATTAAGCACTTCTCAGCTCAAGAAGTGCCAGAATGCCGCAGCCATATTAATGTTTAAAAGAGCTGCAGGAGCATTTTTGGTTTGCTCTTGTGGCTGTGATGAACTGAAGCAGCCTGACCCTTTTGAAGAGCTATTTGGTCGATGTGAATAGAGTAAGAACTGTAAGGAGGTTTGACATCAGTCAGTAAATCTGACAGTAAAAAAATGAACAAAAATCGCATACCCATAAAATGAATTTGATGTCAGTAAAAATGTTGACTTACAGGGTCTTTCTCTGTGGCTGTTAAACATAGAAACATGATGTCAGAAAAATACCATATGGCCTATCCAATCTGCCCTTCCATACCAAAAACTATAGTCCCCTTTTTTCCTTTAGAGATCTTCAATATTTGTCCCATGTTTTCTTGAATTCATATACTGTCCTCGTCGCTGCTACCTCCACTGGGAGACTATTCCAAACATCATCTTCTCTTTCTATAAAGAAATATTTTTGCATATTACTCCCAAGTCTATCCCCTTTCACCTTCATCCTATGTCCCCTCATAGCAGAGCTTGCTTTCAATAGAAAGAGGCTCTCCTCCTGTGCATTTATGCCACCGAGGTATTTAAACCTCTCAATCATATCACCTCTATCCTGTCTTTCCTCCAAAGTAAACAGATACAAAGACTGGCAGTGATTCAGGTAAAACCCCTTTTATTGATGACCCCTACGCGTTTCGGCCAAAGGCCTTCCTCAGGGGGTAACGTAAGAGGGCAAACCTCAAAAAGAATAACAAAAAATCAAAATCAATAAACATTAAAATCAAACATATCCATTAAAACATGTAAATAAATAATTAATATCACCAAATATTCAATAAATAAATACCTAAAATAATAAAAGTTACACATACAACGTGTGTCAACTACTCATGCATAAATAAATAATAATGCTAATACTGGTATGTTAAAAACAATTCATAATGCAAATTGTAAATAAAATTTAAATAACAATACATGTAAACAATAAATTGCTAATATAAGTTAAAAATATAAATAAGACCATAAAAATAAGATGAAACTAAAATAAAACAGAGATGAGGAGGATGTGCTGGGAAAAATGATGTATAAAATATCAAGAGGTGACGACATAAAATAGATGCCAATAACTTCAGACAAATCTTTCATATAAATGAAGACGTACACCACTGAAATGGAACATCATTCACAGAATTAAAATGTATGCATATAAATATAAATATAAAATAATAATATTATACTTTTATGATTCATAGAGAGACAACCACAAAAAAATTCTATACTACAAACATTTAAAAGGAAGGATGGACCTATGAAAATCATAGTACTCGCTGCTATAGATTATGTCAAACCTTGAAAAGGGGAGAAAAAGAGGGAGGAGCTCTGGACAGACGAACCATGGAGAAAATGAATAAAATGTCCTGGAGAATATTTTTTAAAAAATGTGTAACATCACAAATCTGAGGAATAAAATCACGCTGTAAGTTCCATATAGGAAATGTCTATCAACTGCGAAATAATACATATGTAGGTAAAAATATAGAGTTCATCTAACCAATGTGGCACGAAAGTGACAAAAATGCCGACAAAAAACAAACCAGTCAAACAGGCTGTTAAATACTGCATCAAAAATGCATCCACCAATTGTAGAAATCATAATAATTTCAGAAAAAACTTAATGCATAATTGTCAATCCACCAGGTACATAGTAAATAATTAAGGATACACCACTGTAAATCAGAGAAAGAATGTTGGTACTGTATCCAGTGTGTTACAAATGGAGCAGTCTCCAGTTTGGTATTCATATGATGTAGTAAAAGCTTTTAGTGTAGCTGGGTTTAAAAAAGGTTTGGACAAGTTCCTGGAGGAAAGGTCCATAAACCTTATTAAAGGGGACCCAGGATATCACTTCTTGACCCAGTACAAGCATTGTGGAACCTGTGTCTTTTGGGGAAACTGCTAGGTACTTATGACCTAGATTGGCCACTGTTGGAAACAGAATACTGGGCTTGATGGACCTTGGTCTGACCCAGTATGGCATATCTTATGTTCTTATGTTCCATTAGCTGTAAACATATCTTCTGAGTTGTCTGCCCCAAATAAATTAAAGAGCAGGGACAGGTGACTATGTAAATCACCCACCTCCATATCCCACATTGTGCAATGAGCTGAGCTTGCACACATGCTTAATGATGTCCTTCCGGGTTGCTTTCAAAAGGGGCAAGAAACTGGGTGAATTTCTCACCAACTTTGTTAGTAAGACAGGAAGAGATGATGAAGAACCTGTTGGTCACTATTCTTGCAATAATTGCAGTTGGTATTCTTCTGCTTTGATTGGCCCTTATTGAACCCATCCCAATGGAAAACGTTATTATTTACTATGTACCTGGCAGGATGGCAATTATGTGAAGCAATTGGCTATCTGTGAACATATGTGTATGTACCGGCTTGAAGCTATTGAATCGCAGGGCTTGAATTTGGCAGTTGATTGGTCTTGTTTGTTCTGATTCGCTGTCCTGACCATGTGATCATCACCATGCCATGCTATGTCTTGGAGAAATTTTTGAATGTTAGTGGAGCACTCAGCCGGCTGAAGTTTGGCTCTATACTAAGTGGACGTTCGAGTGATTTTTTGTTTGGCACCTTCCCCTGATGAAGATAAGTGAAATTGAATATTTCTTATCAAAACACAATATTGTGTCGGGTTTTTAGGTTAGTTAGTATTACTTTTGTGCACACATCCACACTTCAATGTTAAAGGTTTTTGATTAAAAAATGGGACCTATGATGAATATTGAGCTGACTAGCTTTCGCCCTTGAGGCTAACATACTAGAGGGTCTGATTGGACCTATGTAATCTCTACAATTGTTTGAGGTACTTTATGACTATGTTTATGATCCACATTATTGAGTTAGTTGATGTTATATATTAGGAAATTATTGTTTTGTGGATAAAACACCAGGACAAAGAAGAAATAGCTAATGGATTAAATGTTAGCTTGGCCTCAACAGACAGACTAGATCAAATTTTCATTCTGGTTCTTTTTTAATTCCTGTGATATGTTCTGCCTTTCACAGTTAATGCTACAGCTTCTGGCTGGCAGCCGCAGGCAACTCAGATTCAAAGGAAAGCATTCCAAATTTAAAAACTTGTATTATACTGGTAGCATAACAGTAAAGAAGTGCATATATTTAAACCAATGCAACATATATCTCCTTGTATCAGCAGCATAGAGCCAGGGGTAGGGGAAAAGGTGTCACCATCTGTAGGCCAGAGATAATGACCCTTGGCAGTGAAACTGCATGTGAAAGGCATCTGCTAGCATGGCACCTTGTCACATTGCTCTCTCTTCTGAAGCGGTTTTGCATTGCTCGACTTTTAGAGCTGTGAGGCCAGCCTAGCATGTGAAAAGTAGAGCAGTGCTTCTTCAGAATAAGCAAAAGATGTGCTTTGCCATCTGAGATGTCAGCGTCACATATCTGAGGCTAAGACAGCTGGTCGTCACCAAAGGAGGAGGCAGAGTGCAGACAAGGACAGGGAGTTGTTTGGATTTTTGACTCCATGCCAGCCAGCCAGCCAGCCTCCCATTAGTGCAGATCATCTTGCTTTGCATCTTTCTTCCTAAAGGCATCTTTCATTCTAGTAAGAGCTTTTTTGTATCTTGATTCTCCCCCTCCTTCCTCCATTGTTTTCTCTGGAACCGGGGCATATGCTTCAGAATATATTTAAACGAGGTCAATATGCCATTGAAACATGGCTACTTTATACTTCTTGCCTTTAGATCACACTGATGTTTATTTTTTATTTTATTTATTTAGACAGTTTTTGTATACCACCTTATCCTTCAATCAAAGTGGTCACAACACAATTGGGGGATACATTTAACACGCAGGGATATGAGACACACACACTAATACTTACAGGGAACATGGGCAGTGGAGGGTTAAGTGGCTTGCCCAAGACCACAAGGAGCATCTGGGGGACTAGAAACCCCAGTCCTTCCGGCCCAAGTTTGCTGTCCTCTAGTGGGATTTGAACCCCTGACCTTCCGGCCTGAAGTACCTTGCCCCAACCACTAGGCTACTCCTCCCCCTGTTACACCATAAACAACTCTTGTGCTTACCCTCCGCCCCATTCCAGATACAGCTGAGATCAGCAGGGAGACCACATGCTCAAAACAGTACAGAGTCTCATATATATTGTAATTTAGTTGAAAAAATTAAATAAAACTGGATTATAGTCTAAAGTCCTATGTAAAGAAAACCTTTTGGCCAATTTTGAAGATTATTGAAAATGTGATTGTTTGAGGCTATGTGAAATGATAATGTGGGTGGCTTTAAACAATTTTATGTTTATGTTGGGGTTGAGAAAGGAGGGATGATTTATAATTTATCTGCTTTATGTAATCTGCTCTGAACTATCTTATTGATTGTAAAGGTGGCATATAAAAACTGATATTAAATTAGCCTAGTGGTTCAGGCAGTAGCCAGGTAGCTAAAGAGGCCAGAGTTCAAATCTCACTAACACCCCTTGTGGCTTTGGGCAAGTCACTTAACCCTCTATAGTCTCAAGTACAAATGTAGGGGGTTATTTACTAAATGGCAGTAGCGGACTCCGTGCAATATCAGAGCTGCAGCCCCATTGATTAAAATTCAGGTTACCTCAGGCCGGAGGGCCAGGGGTTCAATTCCCGCATGGGGACAAGTAACCTCAGGCCGGAGGGACTGAGGTCTGTAGTCCCATGGCTGCTCCTTGTGGCCTTGGGCAAGCCACTTAACCCTCCATTGCCTCAGGTACACTTAGATTGTGAGCCCTTCGGGGACAAGGGAATAAAAAGTACCTGTTAGCATATACCTGTAAACCGCTCTGATGCGTAAGTAAAGGGCGGTATATCAAATGCCTAAACCATAAACCATAAACCATAGATAGAGACGTGTGGTGGTCTCAAAATTGCTTCAGCGAACGCCTTCTTCAGGGGGTATGCAGCTTACATAAATGAAACAAAATAAAATAACAATAAATAATCATAAAATAAAAATGCAGATGCATATGAAAACGATATGCAAATTATAAGTTAAGAACAATTAAAAAATACAAACTAAAACATGAAGGTATAATACATTGATGCTATAATTATAATGTGTTGCAGATAAAAATCCAAATAATAATGAACGTGAACATTAAACCCATCAAAACTAATCACAAAACGCAGGGCAGGCAAGAACAAAAACATAATGGGATGTTATGGTGAAACAATAATTAGACAAGAAACATTTAAAAAAAAAATTTAATTTTTTTTTTAAAATGGTGTGTGGCACCTGTATAAAATTATAAAGTTTGAACTATACTCACTTAGTCTCTATGTGATGCTTGTCTTATATATGTTAATCCTATATACTACTGATGCAACTAATGGAACAGATAAAGAAAAATCCTTGCTATGTCTGATATGATATGATTAACACAGATTTGCTGTCCATATTGTGATTGCTAAAAACAACAGAATGGTATTTTGTAATAGTGCCTGGGGTTTCTTATCATAATATTGTAGTGAAGCTCAATTTTGTATTATGTATGCGGGGATTTTTAAAAAATGTACTGGGCTATGATCATATGTCTAAGCCCTAAAGTCATAAACGCCTAATGTAACCTTTTCTGCCTTCAAATAAAAGAAAATTAAAAAATTAAAAAATTAAAAATTGTAATATGATTTAAGATAGTATGTCTTTCTTATTAATAAAAAAATAATGTCCATTGTTTTGGTATAGATCGTAGAAATAACCCAAAAACATGCAGTCATATAATAAAAGCATATCTAGTGCCCACTGAGAAAATGTGGCTCTGAACGTGGAATACAGGTAAAATTTAACGAAGGAAAAACAATACTGCTTAGACCTAAGGGTGAATCTAGAATTGATCTCCAGGAACAAGCAGGAATGTAGTCTTCACATATGGGGATTCCCCAGCTGAGAGATGCCAGGGCGATGACCCCAGCAAGCTGCGAACCCAAGGTGAGATGGGTAATGCTTCCTCCCATGGATCTCTGGCATCGAAACCCGGGACTGCGGGTAGGAGATAGCGTACAAACCCTAGCCACACATTTTGCAGAGAAACTAAAAAATAAGTCCTCCAACACTATCATGGCAACACATATAGACCCCAAAAAACCCCAATAAATGGGAAAGCTTTCACGTAGTCGATCAAAAGTACCTCCTCAAGGTCATAACAATGATTAACACCACAACCTCCCCCCTTGACTCATGTCCAGTATCATGGATCAAATCCACCAAAACTGCACTCGCCACAAGCATCCAAAACATAATCAATCACTCTCACAAGGCATCATGCCGGATGCCCTTAAACTCACCTCCATCCGTCCCATCCTAAAAAATAATACATTAGATCCAAAAGACCCAACCTTATACAGGCCCATAGCCAGTATACCGTTCATTGCTAAGGTAGTAGAAAAAAATCATCCAATTCCAACTACAAGACTACATTGACTTACACGCACCCCTAGACTCCCACCAATTCGGGTTCCACCCCTTCCACGGCATTGAAACCTTGCTAACAACATGATGGATAACCTCATTAGAGGAACAAACAACAAACAAGGTTTCATCCTCCTTTTCATAGATATAGCCTCCGCATTTGACAACATCAACCATAACACACTAATTGAAAGGCTAGCAAACATAGGAATAGGAGGCACTGTCCTTAAATCATTTATGTCATATATATCTCACCGATTGCTACGTGTCCAACTGGGCCAGAACACCTCAGAAACGTTCTCCCAAGGACAGGGAATTCCACAAGGTTCGGCCCTCTCGGCCCTCCTTTTTAATCTATACCTACAGCCCATCATGAAATATTTAAAAAATTCAAAATCAACCATTACATTTATGCCGATGACATCATGCTCGCTATCCCCATAAACACTAGCAACCCCTCATACCACAATCTATCTGAATGTATCAGAGAAACTGAATCCTGGCTAGAAAGCAACTACCTCAGCATTAACCTAAAAAAACCTGAAGCTATGTTCGTATCAAGAAAACATGATACAATCTATCCAAAAACCATCATAATCAACAACACTGCTATCCCAGTTAAACAAGAGGTAAAATACCTAGGGATAATATTAGATCACACACTCAGTATGCTCCCTCACATAAAGCAAACAGTAAAAACTGTATTCTATAAACTTAAGCTTGTACAGCACCTAAGACCCCTCCTCGACATCCATGATTTTAGGTCTGTAGTCAACTCATTAATTATAATTATAATTATCCCCCACTTCGACTACTGTAATAGTCTTTTGAATGGCCTACCACTTAAAAACACAAATATACTCCAAAGAGCCCAGAACATCTCTGCCATGGTGATAGCAAAAGCACGTCTAGTCGACCACATAACCCCCATTCTACATGAACTACACTGGCTCCCTATAAATAGCCGGATAAAATATAAAATATGCTTAACAACATTCAAACTCCTTAATGAAATCTCCCCCCCTCACACCTAACCACCCTCCTACAGTCCCCACCAGAATCCAGAACGCGCAGACAAAATGCAACCCACTCACTTGTCATATCCAAAACCATCTGCAGGACAAAAAAACCTACAAGCTCCAGAGCCTTTTCATTTGCTGCCCCTGCCCTCTGGAATGAGCTTCCACTTACCCTCCGCTTGACAAAAGACCTCCAACTATTCAGAAAAGGACTCAAAACACACCTCTTGACTGAACATTTTGAAAACCCAACTGAAATCCCTCACCTCCTACGAGCTACCTCTCAACAAACACCAACCTACTAACCTCCAGAACCTACAGCCTATTAACTCCCCCCTCCCTCACCCCTTACCTAAACAACCCCAGAGCATTCCCCACCCTTTCCAAAGAAAAAGCGAAGTTAAGAGGCCGACTCTCTGTATATATGCAAATACAAAGTTGACACAAGTTTGTTTGAACAATATGTTCCTTGTAAATAGTTAATACCACTGTTTCCATGTAAAAGTTGTTTAACTGTAAACTGCCCTTGACCTCTGGAAGGGGCGGTATAGAAGAAATATATATAAATAAATAAATAAATACTAAGTCTGAAAGAGATGCTGGAGCACAGCCTGGCCAAACGAGGCATCCCGATGGGAGTCCTTGTCTAAGCAATAGTGGGCTGTAAAAGTGTGTACCGAAGCCCAAGTGGCTGCTCTACAGATGTCATCAATGGACACAGAACGAAGATTAGCCATTGAGGCTGCCATTGCTCTCACATTGTGAGCTGTGACATGGCCTTCAAGAGAAAGTCCCTTACTCTCATATACAAAGGATATGCAATTTGCAATCCATCTAGAGAGAGTTCTTTTTGGAAACTGGAAGTCCCAAATGACTAGAATCAAAAGCAGCAAAAAGCTGAGAAGATTTTCTATGTCGCTTAGTTCTTTGAAGATAAAAAGCCAAGGCTCTTGTACAATCTAAAGTATGAAGGTTCCTTTCTGCATTAGAGGCATGAGGCCTAGGGAAGAATACAGGAAGGTAAACCGCTTGGTTTAAATGAAAAGGCGAAACCACCTTTGGCATAAAGTGGGGATGAGTCCTAAGAACTACCTTATCATGGTGAAATCTTGTATAAGGAGGATCCGCCACTAAGGCCTGTAACTCACTGATGCATCTTGCAAAAGTGAGGGCAACTAGGAAGATGACCTTCCATGAAAGAAATTTTAGGGCTGTAGTGGCTAAGGGCTCAAAGGGCGGTTTCATGAGCTGCCCGAGAACAAGATTTAGATCCCATGCCACTGGCGGTGGCTTAATGGGAGGTTTTGTTAAGAGTAGACCTCTCATAAATCTTGCTACGAGTGGACGAGAGGAAATAGGTTGTCCATCCAGAGGTTTGCAGAAAGCAGCAATGGCACTAAGATGGATCCTTACTAAATTGGTTTTAAGACCAAAATCTGATAAATGGAGGAGATACTCCAGAAGTGATTCCCCAGGCACTTTATGGGGGTTAAGTCCCCTTTGAGAACACCATACAGAGAATCTCTTCCACTTAAAAGCGTAGGATCGCCTTGTGGAAGGCTTCCTGGAAACCACAAGGATATCCTTTACCTGTTGAGACAGGTTGATATCCGGGAATCCTAGGCTTTCAGTAACCAGGCCCTGAGGTGCAGGGACTGGGGATTCAGGTGCAGTAGCATCCCGTTCTCCTGGGAAAGAAGATCTGGAGCACATCCCAACTCCAGAGGTGTGACTTGAGAGAGACGTAGAAGCAGAGGATACCATGTCTGCCGTGGCCAACATGGAGCTATGAGTATCATATGACCTCTGTCTCTCTGAAGCTTGAACAAAGTTTTGGGAATGAGGGGAATAGGTGGGAAGGCATAGAGGAAGTCCGACCCCAGTGGAGGAAGAAAGCATCCCTTGCCTGACAGTTTTGAGCCAGAATTCTGGAACAGAATCGGGGAAGTTTGGCATTCTGTGGACTTGCAAAGTGGTCTATATCTGGCGTTCCCCAGATTCGAAACACTCGAGCAAGCTGATCTGAGTGCAGAGACCATTCGTCTGGCAGCAGTATTCGACTGAGCTTATCTACCCAAATATTTTGAATGCCCGGAAGATATACCACTAGAAGGTGGATTTGAAGCTCTCTGGCGAGGGCCCACAGTCGCAAAGCTTCATTGCATAACGACAGAGAGCCTGTTCCGCCCTGCTTGTTCACATAGAACATGGCTACTTGATTGTCGATCTGGACCAGAACTGTCTTGTAGCTGAGATGGGCCTGATAAACTCAGACAGCATGGAAAATGGCTTTGAGTTCTAGGAGGTTTATGTGAAGACAAGCCTCCTGTGGGGTTCAGAGACCCTGAGTTGATAGATTGTGCAAGTGAGCCCCCCCCAACCCAACTTGGATGCATCTGTTGTTAGGGTGGTTTGGCATAGAGGCTGCTGGAAAGGAGAGCCCATGAGAAGGTTTTCCACTGACTGTCACCATTGCATGGACAAAATGAGACGTGTGGAGTTTCTGATTTTGTCCATTAGCCGACCCGAGGCCTGTGTCCACTGAGAGGATAGGGTCCACTGGGCTGCTTGCATATGAAGGTGAGCATAGGGAACCACATGGACAATGGATGCCATATGCCCCAGAAGCTGAAGCATCTCCCGAGCAGTCAGGAAGACTTTCATAGCTGTTTGGGAGGCCAGCTGTACTATACGAAGACAACGTGGCTGTGGCAGGAAAGCCCTTGACTGCCTTGTGTCTAGACGAGCCCCTATGAATTCTAGAGAAAGGGTGAGATGAGATTTTGGGAGGTTTATGACTAGTCCCAAATACTGGAGGATTCACATGGTGCGAGAAAAAGCGAAGCTGGCTTCTGGAGCTGTTGATGCTCGAATGAGCCAGTCGTCTAAGTAGGGGAGGACGGATATTCCTAGAGTTCTCAGGAATGCTGCTATTACTGCCATGCATTTTGTGAAGACTCTTGGGGCAGAAGTCAGACCGAAGGAAAGAACCCTGTATTGGAAGTGTCTTCCCTAGAAAAGGAATCGAAGGAATTTCCTGTGATCTGCATGGATGAGAATATGTGTATATGCATCCTTTAGATCTAGAGAACATAGCCAGTCCTGACTCTGAAGGTATGGCAGGAGTGTTCTGAGGGAGATCATCTTGAATTTTTCCCGGAACAGATAAGAACATAACATAAGAACATAAGATATGCCATACTGGGTCAGACCAAGGTCCATCAAGCCCAGTATCCTGTTTCCAACAGTGGCCAATCTAGGTCATACGTACCTAGCAGTTTCCCCAAAAGACACAGGTTCCGCAATGCTTGTACTGGGTCAAGCATTGATATCCTGGGTCCCTTCTTAATAATGGTTTATGGACCTCTCCTCCAGGAACTTGTCCAAACCTTTTTTAAACCCAGCTACACTAACAGCCTTTACTACATAAAGGATACTTGTTTAATTCTCTGAGGTCCAGGACAGGCCTGGGTCCCCCCGTTTTCTTTGGGATGAGAAAGTAGGGGGAGTAGAACCTCGTACCCTGTTGGGATATGGGTACCTCTTCTATTGCTCCCTGAGCAAGAAGTAATGCGATCTCCTGACCCAAGAGATTGGGGGCAGGGACCTGAGAATTGAACTGTCTTATGATTGTAGAAGGGGGCATGCTGTGAAAATGAAGTCTGTACTCCTCTCGTACAATGGACAGGGTCTAGTTTTTTGATGTTATTTGTTGCCATCTTCTGGCAAAATGGCATAGTCTGCCCGGGACGGTAAGGGGTCCCGGACCTTTCAGGGGCAGAAAGACTAAGTTCTCTAGGAAGGAGTCAAAGCCCCTGAGGAGGCTGAGTCTGCTGAGCCGGTTGAGCTCTAGGAACTTGTGGCTTCCTCTGCTGTCTCGTCTGTTGCTGCCCCTTTTGGGGAACATGAACTGGACAGTGGTCCTGATGGGTGTAAGATGGGTAAAACCTATTTTTCTTGTTGAAAAAAGGTTTTTTGACTGACTTTTTCTTTGCTGGGTTGGCTGTAGAATTTGATAGTCTGTTCAAGGTAGTATTTTCAGGTTCAATCTGATTAGCCTTGTCTTGCCAATCCTTGCCAAAGAGATTTTCTCCTGTGCAAGGAATATTTCCCAGTTTATCTTGCACCCATTGTTCTAAGTCTGATGCCTGAAGCCAGGCAATAGAACATGCACTGATGGAAATAGCAGAGGTTCTGCTAATGCATTCAAAGCAACCAAAGGTTGCACGGTTTACAAACTTAGAGACATCCTGGGCATGTTTGATCAGAGTAAGGAATTCCCCCCTTTTTTACTCAGGGAGAAGAGGGCTCATGAGCTCCAAGTCACCTACAACTTCTTTGAGGAACATTCCCATATAGAGAATGTAAGAGATAATCCTGGCTGCCAACATGGAGGATTGGAAACATCGACGCCCAAAGGCATTGAGCGTCTTCGATTCACAGCCCAGAGGATTGGAAGAATGTGTTTTAACACTCTTAATCCTATGCATCGCCGATTCTACTACCATTGAATTGTGTGGTAACTGAGTCTTTTGAAAGCCAGGACAACTTTGAACTTGGTACATGGTATCGAGTCATCGAGAGTATGGAGACACTGTTAAAGGAGTTTCCCACATTCTTAGCATAAAATCATGCAAGATTCTGTGAATGGGCAGGGTAGTTGCCTCTTTAGGAGCCTTAGGGTAATGAAGAATTTCTAATTCTTCTGCTCTGGGTTCCTTCTCTGGAGTCACCGTGATTGCAAGACCCCGAGCTAAATCACGTATAAAATCCTGGAAGGACATGTCTTCTGGAGAAGACATTCTGCATTGAGGAGAAGAAGATGGAGCCTCCAGAAGGATAGCTCTGGTACCGGCAGAGTCATCACAGTCATCGGAATCGGATGATTCGAAGTATCTCTGCGCCAGGTATTCCTGCAACGCATGGTACTGGTATCACTCGAAGTCGGTATCGGGGTGTCTTGGTACCGGTCCGTCGATACCTGAGATAGACTTAAGGCTCGGCATGGGGGGAAGCATACCCGCCAAGGCACTCGGTACCGGTGTCGGTACCGATACATGTGGAACCGTCTGTAGCGGTCTTAGCGGTACCGAAACTGCTAAGAGGGCTGCTAGACTGCGTTCGATAGCGAGGATTCTCCTGCCGATGCCTGGGTGTCGGTACCGGTGGAAGCGGCTATGACCCCAGAACATGGCACCAGTAGTTCTGCAGAGTTGGAAGCCTCTGGAACATTCCGGAGCCCCGTTAATGCTTTGGAGACCGAGGCCTCCTGCCGGGGCTGTTTTGCCTGTGAACTTTCCTCGAGGGCAACGGCAGTGGCATCTCGATACCTAGAAGGAGATCTACCCTTTGAGGACCGGACGGTCTTAGAAGACTTAGGTTTAGTTACCTGAGATCCATGGGAGGAAGATGAAGCCCTGGAAGACGTGGATGCAACTGACATCATATCTACGGAAAAAGGGTACCGATTTTTGCAGCTCTATTCTGCAGGCCCCTCTTGGTCATCTTTCTGCAGGAGAGACACTCCGATGGAGAATGGTCAGGACCTAAACACTTAAGACACCATTCATGGGTGTTGGTGACGGATATGGTACCACCACATTTAGAACATTTCTTGAAACCACTAGCTGGTTTCTCCATGTTTGAAGAAAAGTGGGCCTAGTACCCAAAATGGCACCTAGCACCGAGAGGGGAAAGGCCCCTGAAAGAAAAAATCTTTTAGAAAGCTAGGTTGTATTTTTTTTTGAAAAAGAAGAAAAGAGAACCGGCGGTACCGGTAGGCATTGAATGAAGGCAGACGCGACCACAAAAAAACAAAAGAATAAGGATACATTTTTCTGCGGTGACAGGGTATGCGTCCTGTCGGCTCCATGGAAAATGAAGAACTGAAGAGGGAGAATTGGAAAGGCGGGAAGGCAGCATGCAGGCACTGTGGGATGCTCCCAAAAGCTTTCCTATTGGACGCTGGGGAGCTTTCCCGCGCAGGCTCCATCGGTACCGACGATCCCCAAATGTGAAGACTACATTCCTGCTTGTTCCTGGAGATTACCACTCCTCCTCTCACTAACATATCTGAAAAATGTCTTATCCCCCCCATTATATTGCACTGGCTATTTCCTCCTCTTTTTCAATCTTTGCTTTTTTGACTACTTTGCCAGCCTGTCTAAAATTTTCCAAATATAGATGCCTGTCTTCCTCTATCTGTGATCTCTTATATTTCATGAAGACCTCCCTCTTTTTTTTCACCTTTTCAGCTACATCTTTTGAGAACCATAGCAGCCTCCTTTCACTTTTACCTTTATTTACCTTTCTAAGAAAAAGGTTTGTTGCCCTTAAAATAACACCTTTCAGATTTGCCCACTGTTTTCCTATAACCCCCAGCTGTTCCCATCCCAGTAACGACTCTTTGAGGTATTGTCCCATCTTGGCAAAGTTAGTTTTCCTAAAGTCTAAGACCCTCACTTTTGAATGGATTTCATCAGCCCTTGTCTTAATTAATACTAAACCACACCATCTGGTGATCACTGGATGCAAAATGATCTCACACTATTACATCAGAAACACTTTCACCTTTCGTAAGCACCAAGTCTAGTATGCCCCTTCACGTGTGCGTTCTGTTGCCAGTTGCTTGAATAGTTCTTCCTGTAAGGAATCCAGAATCTGCTTACTTCTACATGATACTGCAGCAGGGATGCGCCAATCAACATCTAGCATATTGAAATCCCCTATCAGTAGCACTTCCCCCATCCTGGCAATGTTGCGTATGTCTTATATTAAATCTCTGTCCACTTCTTCTCTCTGTGAGGGAGGTCTGTATATCACACCAATGCAAATGGATTTCTCTTTCCCTCTTTCTAGTTTAACCCACAGGGCCTCCTCTCTCCCTTTTAAGCCCTGTATTTCTTAATATTATTTTTTTCATATAGTGCCACTCCTCCTCCCCTTCTTTCTACCCTGTCCTTTCTGAATAAAGTATAGCCTGGTATAATTACATCCCAGTCATGATTGTCCATGGACCATGTCTCTGTTACCGCCACCAAATCCAAGTCAGCCTCTCCCATTAAAGCCTCAACATCTGGGATCTTATTTTCCAAGCTATAGGCATTTATACAGACTGCTTTCCATATGTTGCTCCTTTTACCCATTTCCATAAAAGTATTTATTTCACTTACCTGGGAGCTTGCTTCACCCATCCCCACGTTGACCTTTCTTGGACAGATGGATGCCATCTCTGCTCTGCAACCCTTGGAACAGCATCCCATGGTCCAGGAAACCAAAACGCTCTCAATGACACCATCCACGCAGCCATGCATTCATTTCCAGGATGCGAGCTTCTCTGCCTTGACCTTTACCCTCAACAGAGAGGATTGAAGAGAACACCGCATGCGCATCTGCACCTCTGTCCCAGAGTCATGAAGTCACTTTTGTTATGCTCAGAGGGATACCTGGCAGTGTCATTTTTGCCAACATGGATGAGCAATATCAGGTAATAGTCAGTGGGCTTCATCAGTCTTGGCAAACTCTCTGTAACATCTTGGATTTTGACACCTGGCAAACAGCATACCATATGCCAGTTAGTGCGGTGCCACATGTTACCATCATGCTATTTTAGCAGGGGAATAGAACCCCTCCTCCTCAAATTAGTGTGGGCCTTTGTGGTAATTTGGAGGCACATTCACACGCTACCAATGCTCCCTTTTAGTAAACATGCCCCCTGAATTTCACAGCTGCATTTTGTGTCTTGCTAGCCTTTTTCAATCACTGGCTTCAATTAAGTTTCCTCAGCTGGGATAGCAAATATATGTTTGCTAATTCCCAACAGGGTAACCTAAGCACTCAAGGATTTATGAAATTAGCTGAAGAGAGTCTGCTATTTTCTGATTCTTTTCACGATATTATATATACTACAAGATGCGAATCATCAGGAGACTGAAACCACTCCTCGCCCCAGATCACTTCCGTACCGTCTGTCAAGCACTGATAACCCCACTACTGGACTTCTGCAATCCGATATACCTTGGACTACCGAAACAAGCCCTCAAACCACTCCAACTGGCACAAAACACTGCAGCATGAATCATATCCGGAACTGCAAGACAAGAGCACATCACACCAACCCTAAAGGACTTACACTGGCTCCCAATCGGTGCACGCATCAGATACAAAACTATCATAAACCTATTTAAGATAAAACAGCACACATCAGCCAACAGCCTGCACACCCTCATACAACCAGACACCAGCACACGTCCTAGAAGAAAACAAACACACAACCGAGTCAGCACCCCAAGTGAATACAAACACACACGCAAGGACACAACAGACAGAGCACTCTCCATGGCTGCTCCAACAATATGGAACAAACTACCGGACGATTTGAGGGCAACTACAGACCTCAAAGACTAGAAAACAGCTGAAAACCATGCTGTTCATAGAACACTATGGACTGTCAGACGGCTGCCTAGGGTGAGAACTTACACAATCTTGACGATGCATATATTCATATGATTCTTGCAAGGTATTGTGGGTATTGTAGTTCATTCACTCCCAAACACAGCTGATGACAATAATTTGAGTTGTGAAACCAAGTGGTAAGATCAATAAAATACTTCTTTTATTGATGGGGTTTAATTCACCCAGCACATGTATGCTTGATAGCACTATAAATGAGGTTACTTGCTTGCAGTGTTTAAAATGGATAACAAAAAGTCACAAAGTAAACCAGAAAACAACCTTCAGCTTGTCAGGCAATTAGCTAATGTTTTCTTAGCAAATAATTACCAAATACAAAGGCACAAAGTAAAGAATAAACTTTGCTGGTTAGGTTAACTTCTGCTTATTTTCCACGCCGATCTCAGCAGTGATTCTCCCTTGCTCACACACAATCAGGGGCAGCCATAATTACTATCAATGGACCAGCTGAAAGCCTTTAGCTGGCTGGCTGCTACTGTGTGAGCCCAAATCCTGCTTTAAGAGCTGTTTGCAGTGGAAATAAAGAACAAAGTTAGGTTTCTTTGTGATGGCTGATGTGTTTGCTCATAGAAAACTAGCAATAGCATTTAGATAAAGAACAGTCCATGTAAATAGTTTCATCTGCTGTATTTCCCCCTGCATCAACAATCATAGGGTCAATATCATACATTGGCACAGATGAGTCTTTCATTAAGGCACTATCATGAGAATGCTTATTCCCTTGCTGCCATTCTCTATTATAGATAGGGTCTGGATCAGTGTTCATACCTGAGCCTCTCCTGCTATCATTATTCCTCTCTGTATAGCCTGGCCAATATGTAATCCAATTCTGATGTCCAGCCTTCCAATCTTGATCCCTGGACACTGGATCTTCTCTCACATACCTTCTGGCCTTGGTCTGAAAGTCCCTTCCACATGCAGTCTTCTCTCTTCCAGGTAGCCACTGGTGATTCCTATCTCTACCACTCCATTCCTCTGGCTGAATCCAGTCCAATGGACTCTGCTGGCTTTTGGAATACCTCCCAGTATGAGTACTGCCTTGGAATCTCCCAGACCTTCCAATGGCCTTTCTTCTCTTCCTTCCAGAGAGTTTCCTTCTCTCTCTATCTGCTTGGCTTGGCTTCTGTTTCTCCAGGTGATACTGGTGCTTGTAGCCGTTGCTGAAGCTCTCCCCTCTGTATCTCTTCCTGAAGCTGTTCTTGAAACTGTTATCTGAAGAATAAGCTCTATTCTTATCCTGTTCTAATGTGTGCTGCTCCCTAACACAGCGCAGCTGTCTTGAATCAGGCCCTGCCCTTTGAGATGAGTGCTTAGGGATTACCTCATAGCTCTCTTGATTGCACACACATTTCCTCTCTTCAGCCCCTCTCATGGCTGCTGGAAACCTGGTGCATTCTGGGACTGGTAGTCTTTTATGTGAAAACTCTGTTTTCTTGCTTCTACCAGAACTGACAGGTTGCTTGTTCAGAGTCACATCATCTTTTCTATAGCTCCTACCTGAGCTATGATAAGCTTCCTTATCACATACCCCCCTGCTTAAGTTATTACGGACTGGTTTTACTGGTGAAACTGCTTCTCTACAGTCCGTAATACCTACGAGAGTGTTATCTTCTTGAAGCTCACTTACTTCCTGACTGGGTTCAAGGTCATTATCTACAGGCCTCTCCCTCCAAGACTTAAGTACATTAATATGGTAGGTCTGCCTACGCCCTCTGGCATTTTCTACCATATAAGACACTGGGCTTACTTGTTTAACAACCTCCCATGGCCCTTTCCACTGTACCTCAAATTTTGGAGCAGTTCCTGCTACTTGAACCAAAACCTTTTCACCAATGCTTAATTGGCGGCTTTTGGCCTTTCTATCATACCACCCTTTCTGGCGAACTTGACTGTCCTGCAGGTTCCTCTCAGCAACCTGCGACGTCCTTTTCAAACGTGCTCTCAAGTCACGTAGAAACAGTGGCACCTCCTGACTTCCTGGTTCAGGATCAATCCATTGTTCCCTCAAAATATCCAACAAACCCCGGGGAGCCCTACCATACATCAACTCATACGGAGTTACACCTAGGGACACTTGAATTCTTTCCCTGCAGGCATATAAGGCAAAGGGTAATAACATATCCCATTCTTTTACCTCTCCTGCTAACCCCCTTCTCAACATTTGTTTGAGAGTTTGGTTGAATCTCTCCACCAAACCATTTGATTGTGGATGGTAGGCTGAGGTTTTCACGTGACGAATGCCAAAGGCGTCCCAGACCTGGGCCAAATATTTGGATACAAAATTGGACCCTCGGTCAGTCAACACCTCTCTTGGGAATCCCACTTCACAAAACAATTTTACTAGCTCTAAAGCTATTGTTTTTGCAGAAACGTTCCTCAATGGTATGGCCCAGGGAAACCTTGTTGCCTGATCTACCATAACTAGGATGTATTGGAAACCTCGGGGCGTTTTAACTAATGGGCCTACAATATCCATGGCAATGCGACCAATTGGGTCTGTGATGATTGGCATGGGGATCAATGGCACCACCGGTGGGTGAGCCGCTGTAACTCGCTGACACGCTGGACATGCAGCACAAAACTGGGCAGTTTCTTTGAAGATACCTGGCCAGTAAAAACGCACAAGTATTTGATCCAGCGTTCCTTGCATACCTTTATGACCTCCCACTGGATGATCATGTGCTAGCCTAAGTACTAGCCCTTTGAAAGTTGTGGGTACCACCAATTGTTTACGTATGGCACCATTTCTGGGGTCCTGACTCTCTCTATATAATATGTCATTATCTAGTCTGAATCTGGGCAACTCCTCCCTGACCTCCTGAGCATACTTAAAAGCTCGGGTGAGAGCTTGATCAGCTCGCTGCTCTTGTGGAAAGTTAGGAAACTTTGCCACCAACTCAGCTGGCACCCAGGGTAAACTTTGACCAGCTAACATCTCAGCCCTACCCTGTGCTCTGCAAAGTCTCTCACGCCTCTTTTGTGCTTTCAACTTTCTTACTTTACCAGATGATGGGGTTATTAAATCATCATGAGAGGGTAAATCTCCTAATAACTCTGCCTGCTCCCCCTCCTCCTTCTGCTGGCTCTCTAACTTAGCCTGCGAGCGGGTGGATACAAGGCCCCTCTTATTACCCATAGTTTGGCCTTCTGGAAGCTTAACCATCCTTTTAGCTAGGGACTGAGGACTTCCAAAGAAAGGCCCGGGAGCTATTTCCATTATTAAACCTTCTCCCTCCTTCTTTCCTAGCCCTTTCACTAGTTCCTGCTTAAATCTTGGCCAGTCCTTTCCTAGGACCAAATCAAAGGGTAGCCTAGGCACCACTGCTAATAGGACTTCCTCTTGTTCCCCTAGGCACTTAACCTTAAACCTATAGGTGGGATATGATGTTGCAGCACCATGAACGCATCTGATGTGAACTTGGCTTTCAGGGGTTCTAGGCACAAATCTTTCTTGGGCCTCTATCCTCTTCCAAAGCCTTTTTGACATCATACTCTGGTCTGCCCCAGAGTCTAATAATGCATTTGTGGTAATTCCTTGCACATCAACCATCAAAAGAAATCCTTCCTTGGGCTGTTTTAAATCCAGACCCATTAAACTAGTGTGTGTCTGGCATCTCTTCTCTAAATGTCCCAATTTTCCATACTTGAAACATTTCTTTCTATTCCACTGTGTCATCTGGTTTGATACAGTACATTCATTTTCAGAAACATTCTTAATTATTCTCTTTTCTAATACAGCACACTTAGCCTCAGCATCCATCTTTAGAGGGCCACCCATTCTATGGCAAGCCTGCGTGGCTTCCAAGAATCTCTCTGCTAGCATGGTTGCCTCTCCAAGATTTTGGCAATTTTGCTGTATAAGAAAAACATTCAAATCTTTAGGTACCCCAAGCATAAATTGTTCCAGCATTATAATATCTAATAACATTTCTACTGTCTTTTGCTCAGGCTCCAGCCATTTTACAGCTAAACTTCTGATTCTCTGACTCAGAGCCTTGGGTGTCTCACCCACTTTCAATGTAACAGCTCTAAACATTCGCCTATACTCTGAAATAGACAACCCTAGGCGATCTCTAATAGCTGCCTTTACATCCTTATAAATCAAAGCCTGGGCTGCTGGCATTGCTCTGTAAGCTGCTAGTGCCTCACCAGGTAATGAGGCTGCCAGCCTTACTGCCCACTGGGTCTCTGGCCATGCTAAAGCCTGTGCCACTCTTTCAAAAGACTCTAGAAAATCATCAACATTATCTTCTGGAGTTAATTTCCCAAAATTAAATGCCCCAATCCCTTGATTGAGTCCCACAGTGTTCACATGTGGTGTACCAGTACTAACTGCTGGTCTTGCATCTGTTCCACTTTGGCTCTGCAGCTGCACTAGAGCTTGCACCAGATCAAGCACTGGTTTCTGCTGTTCCATTAAGGCCTTCATAGCAGTGTCCTGGGCCTGCTGTGATAGCTCCTGCTGCTTGCTGAATTGGGCTGCCATCCACTGAGCCATCTCCGTCGGATCCATCTTGACCCCTGCAAGAAAAGAGAGAGAAAAAAAAAACCAAAGAGCAGCACCTTCCAACCAGGTGTGTTTTTTTTTTTTTCCAATTACCCCCTGTGCTTACACACATCCACCACTAGACATGCCCAGGTACATATTACCTTGTCTCCGTGATGAATCCAGCTTTGCACAGGGTCTTTTCCTCTGGGACAGCTTCCTGGAACAACCACTTTTCCTCCAAAGTGCAGACGAGGGAAAAAAATCTTCTTACAGCTTTAAACTTGACTTTTATTTGTAATCCACAACAAGTAAATCCTCTTGGTGCAAGAGCAATCCTGCCAACTACGCCATTTGTCAGACGGCTGCCTAGGGTGAGAACTTACACAATCTTGACGATGCATATATTCATATGATTCTTGCAAGGTATTGTGGGTATTGTAGTTCATTCACTCCCAAACACAGCTGATGACAATAATTTGAGTTGTGAAACCAAGTGGTAAGATCAATAAAATACTTCTTTTATTGATGGGGTTTAATTCACCCAGCACATGTATGCTTGATAGCACTATAAATGAGGTTACTTGCTTGCAGTGTTTAAAATGGATAACAAAAAGTCACAAAGTAAACCAGAAAACAACCTTCAGCTTGTCAGGCAATTAGCTAATGTTTTCTTAGCAAATAATTACCAAATACAAAGGCACAAAGTAAAGAATAAACTTTGCTGGTTAGGTTAACTTCTGCTTATTTTCCACGCCGATCTCAGCAGTGATTCTCCCTTGCTCACACACACAATCAGGGGCAGCCCTAATTACTATCAATGGACCAGCTGAAAGCCTTTAGCTGGCTGGCTGCTACTGTGTGAGCCCAAATCCTGCTTTAAGAGCTGTTTGCAGTGGAAATAAAGAACAAAGTTAGGTTTCTTTGTGATGGCTGATGTGTTTGCTCATAGAAAACTAGCAATAGCATTTAGATAAAGAACAGTCCATGTAAATAGTTTCATCTGCTGTATTTCCCCCTGCATCAACAATCATAGGGTCAATATCATACATTGGCACAGATGAGTCTTTCATTAAGGCACTATCATGAGAATGCTTATTCCCTTGCTGCCATTCTCTATTATAGATAGGGTCTGGATCAGTGTTCATACCTGAGCCTCTCCTGCTATCATTATTCCTCTCTGTATAGCCTGGCCAATATGTAATCCAATTCTGATGTCCAGCCTTCCAATCTTGATCCCTGGACACTGGATCTTCTCTCACATACCTTCTGGCCTTGGTCTGAAAGTCCCTTCCACATGCAGTCTTCTCTCTTCCAGGTAGCCACTGGTGATTCCTATCTCTGCCACTCCATTCCTCTGGCTGAATCCAGTCCAATGGACTCTGCTGGCTTTTGGAATACCTCCCAGTATGAGTACTGCCTTGGAATCTCCCAGACCTTCCAATGGCCTTTCTTCTCTTCCTTCCAGAGAGTTTCCTTCTCTCTCTATCTGCTTGGCTTGGCTTCTGTTTCTCCAGGTGATACTGGTGCTTGTAGCCGTTGCTGAAGCTCTCCCCTCTGTATCTCTTCCTGAAGCTGTTCTTGAAACTGTTATCTGAAGAATAAGCTCTATTCTTATCCTGTTCTAATGTGTGCTGCTCCCTAACACAGCGCAGCTGTCTTGAATCAGGCCCTGCCCTTTGAGATGAGTGCTTAGGGATTACCTCATAGCTCTCTTGATTGCACACACATTTCCTCTCTTCAGCCCCTCTCATGGCTGCTGGAAACCTGGTGCATTCTGGGACTGGTAGTCTTTTATGTGAAAACTCTGTTTTCTTGCTTCTACCAGAACTGACAGGTTGCTTGTTCAGAGTCACATCATCTTTTCTATAGCTCCTACCTGAGCTATGATAAGCTTCCTTATCACAGGACACATCACATAACCTCAGAGAATGCATAACAGTACATGATACCGCCTAAACAATGTATGTATGGAAAATGTTTTTAGCACCACTGTATATAGCCCACCTTGTACATAGCTCAAACCAATCTAGCACACAATACAACATACACTCAACTAAATTTCACCCTCACTGCATGTATAACACACTCACTTTACCAGATTGTTTGCTGTGATACCACCTTGATTATTAAGATAAGGCGGTTTAGAAATACTGTTAAATAAATAAATAAAATAAATATAAGAAGCGTTCTCTTTATCAGTCTCAAAGCTTATCATCTAAACAGAAGTAGACACTCTATACATGTGGAGGCCAATTACAATTGGGGGATATCTGGCCTGTCCGGACTTTCAGAATCTGGACGGGCCAGATTTGTACCTGTTTCTACACCCATGAGTGCTAGACGCTCACATGGGAGCAGTATCGGGGCACTTGGACAGGCCGGAAGGGCTGTGCCTACCCCAGCTAACCCTCCCCATGTTCTTGCTGGAGCCCCGGTGCCATGGGATGCCATGCAGGAGCCCTGATTCCTTACAACATACACTGAAGTCCTTTTCCTGCCGCTGACCCCCGGTGAGGCCTGCCAAGGTTGGGATTGGGCAGCGAGGCTCCTCCTGTGTCAGCTCACCTGTTCGAGGGGGGTCCTCCATTGCTGGCCACCAATGTCAGGGGGACTTATTCCACCTTCAAGGTGGAATATGTTCTCTGATCATCCTTTACTTGCCGGACATACAGGTCTGTGACCTTTGCCTCCACCTCCACCCCCATCCAGAGCTCCCTGCATATTGGCACTATATGTGCAGGGAGCTTTGGGAGCAGAATAGGCCCCTAGCAAATAGAAGGGAATGTATGTCCAAACTGGATGACATCCCTGCTATTCGCAGTTCTGGATGAGCCCCATACTGATTCTTCTTTGTTCAATAAACAGGAAAGCATAGTTACTCATCTGTAACAGGTGATCTCTGGGAACCGCAGGAATTTATTCTTCACATATGGGTATCATCAGTACCGACGGAGCCCGCCCTTGAACACTCCCCAGTGTCCAATAGGAAAGCTTTTGGGAGCATCCCATAGCGCATGTGTGCTGCCTTTCCGCCTCTGTACCTCTCTCACTTCAGTTGAGTTTATAGCTGAGACCAAAGGAGAGAAGTAGAGAAAGAGAGAGATAGAGACAACTCCTAGGGGAGGTGGGTGGGGAGAATTGTGAAGACTAATTTCCTGCTGTTCCCGGAGATCAACTGTTACAGGTGAGTAACTACGCTATCTCCAGGAACAAGCAGGAATGTAGTCTTCACATATGGGGACTCCCAAGCTGAAAGATGCCAAGGGGTAACCCCAGCAAGCTGCGAACCCAGGTGAGATGGTTCATGCTTCCTCCCACTTAGGCATCCAAACTGAGGATGGTGGGTAGGAGTTGTATTAAGTATGGAAGAGATGTTGGAGAACAGCCTGACCAAACAAGACATCCCGATGGGAGTCCTTGTCTAAGCAATAGTGGGCTGTGGAGGTGTGTACCGAAGCCCAAGTGGCTGCTTTGCAGATGTCATCAATAGAGACAGAACGAAGGTTAGCCGTTGAGGCTGCCATTGCTCTCACATTGTGAGCCGTGACATGGCCTTCGAGAGAAAGTCCCTTACTCTGATATGTATAGGAAATGCAATCTGCAATCCAATTTGACAGAGTTCTTTTAGAAACTGGAAGTTCCAAATGACTAGAGTCAAAAGCCACAAAAAGCTGAGAAGATTTTCTATGTGGCTTAGTTCTTTGGAGATAAAAGGCTAAGGCTCTTTTACAATCCAATGTGTGAAGATTCCTTTCCGCACTGGAGGCATGAGGCCTAGGGAAGAATATAGGAAGATAAACCGACTGGTTTAAATGAAAAGGCAAAACCACCTTTGGCAGAAAGTGAGGATGAGTCCTGAGGACTAGTTTATCATGGTGAAAGCTTGTATAAGGAGGGTCAGCTACTAACACCTGTAGTTCACTAATGCGTCTTGCAGAAATGATGGCAATCAGGAAAAAACTTTCCATGAAAGAAACTTTAGGTCTGAAGTAGCTAAAGGTTCAAAGGGCGGTTTCATAAGCTGACCAAGAACAAGATTTAGATCCCATGCCACCGGTGGTGGTTTAAAGGGAGGTTTTGTTAAAAGTAGGCCTCTCATAAATCTTGATATAAGTGGATAAGAAGAAATAGGTTGTCCATTGAAAGGTTTATGAAAAGCAGCAATAACACTAAGATGGACCCTGACTGAATTGGTCTTCAGACCAGAAGTTGATAATTGTAGAAAATACTCTAGTACAGGTACTAAAAGGGGGTTAAGTCCCTTTTGTGAACACCAGATAGAGAACCTTTTCCACTTAAAAGCGTAGGAACATCTTGTGGAAGGTTTTCTGGAAGCCAGGAGGATATCCTTTACTTGTTGAGAAAGATTAATATCCTGGAATTCTAGGTTTCAGTAACCAGGCCCTGAGATGTAGGGACTGGGGATTGGGATGCAGTAAGGATCCGTCCTCCTGCGACAGGAGATCTGGAGCATACCCCAACTCCAGAGGAATGGTTTGAGAGAGACGCAGAAGAGGATGCCACGTTTGCCGTGGCCAACATGGAGCTATGAGTATCATACGACCTCTGTCTCTCTGAAGTTTGAATAAAGTCTTGGGAATGAGGGGAATGGGTGGGAAGGCATAGAGGAAGTCCTGTCCCCAGTGGAGTAGGAAAGCATCTCTTGCCTGACAGTTTTGAGCCGGAATTCTGGAACAGAATCGGGGAAGTTTGGCATTCTGTGGACTTGCAAAGAGGTCTATATCTGGTGTTCCCCAGATTCGAAACACTCGAGCAAGCTGGTATGAGTGGAGGGACCACTCATGTGGCAGCAGTATTTGACTTAGTTTGTCTGCCCATAAGTTTTGAATGCCCAGAAGGTATACTGCAAACAGGTGAATTTGTTACTCTCTGGCGAGGGCCATTAGTTGCAAAGCTTCATTGCATAGCGACAGAGAGCCTGTTCCGCCTTGCTTGTTCACATAGAACATAGCTACCTGATTGTTGGTTTGGACCAGAACTGTTTTGTTGCTGAGATGGCTTTGAAAGACTTGAATAGCATTGAAAATGGCTCTCAGCTCTAGGAGGTTTATGTGAAGGAAAACCTCCTGTGGGGTCCAAAGACCCTGAGTGGAGAGATCATGCAAGTGGGACCCCCAGCCCATCTTGGATGCATCTGTTGTCAGGGTGGTTTGGCATAGAAGCTGCTGGAAAGGAGAGCCTACAAGGAGGTTTTCAAGGGATTGCCACCATTGTAGGGACAAAATCAGACGTGTGGTGATTCTGATTTTGTCTGTTAGTCGACCCGAGGCTTGTGACCACTGAGAGGAAAGGGTCCACTGGGCTGCTCGCATGTGGAAGTGAGCAAAGGGAACCACATGGACAGTGGATGCCATGTGTCCCAGCAGCGGAAGCATCTCCCGAGCAGTAAGGAATACCTTCATAGATGCTTGAGATGCCAGTTGTATTATACGTAAACAGCGTGGCTGTGGAAGGAAAGCCTTTGACTGCCGTGTGTCTAGACGAGCCCCTATGAACTCGAGAGATTGAGAGGGGGGTGAGATGAGATTTTGGGAGGTTTATGACTAGTCCCAAGTATTGAAGAATTCTCATTGCTTGAGAAAGAGCGAAGCTGGCCTCCGGAGCTGTCGATGCTCGAATGAGTCAATCGTCTTAAGTAAGGGAAGACAAATATTCCTAGAGTCCTCATAAATGTTGCTACCACTGCCATGCATTTTGTGAAGACTCTTGGAGCAGAGGCTAGTCCGAATGGAAGAACTCTGTGCTGGAAGTGTCTTCCTTGGACTAGGAATCGAAGGAACGTCCTGTGATCTGAGTGGATGAGAATATGCATATACGCATCTCTTAGATCTAGAGAACATAGCCAGTCCTGACTTTGGAGGTATGGTAAAAGTGTTCCGAGGGAGATCATTTTGAATTTTTCTCAGACCAAATATTTGTTTAATTCTCTGAGGTCTAATATAGGCCTGTGTCCCCCTGTGTTCTTTGGAATAAGAAAGTAGGGGGAGTAAAAGCCTGTCCTCTGTTGCGGAATGGGTACTTCTTCGATTGCTCCTTGAGCTAGAAGTGATGTGGCCTCCTGCCACAAGAGGTCGGTGGCAGGGGACTGAGAATTGAACTGCTTTACTATTGTAGGTGGGGCAAGTTAAGAAAATTAAGCTTGTACCCCAGTTGTACAATGGACAGAGTCCAATTTTCTGATGTTATTTGTTGTCATCTTTTGGCAAAATAGCATAGTCTTCCTGGAATGGTCAAGGGTTCTGGACCTTTTAGGGGCAGAATGACTAAGTTCTCTAGATAGAAGTCAAAGACCCTGAGGGGGCTGGGTCTGTTGAGCCAGTTGAGCTTTTTGAGCTTGAGGCTTTCTTTGTTGTCTGTTCTGTTGTTGCCCCTTCTGGGGAACATGAGGCGGACAGTGAGTTTGATGGGTGTAAGATTGGTAAGGCTTCTTTTTCTTACTGAAAAAGGTTTTTTTGAATATTTTCTTTTTTGCTGGGTTGGCTGTAGACTTTGACAATCTGTTTAAAATAGTATTGTCAGATTCAAGCTGATTAGCCTTGTCCTGCCAGCCCTTGCCAAAGAGATTTTCTCCTGTGCAAGGAATGTTTCCCAGCTTTTCTTGCACCCACTGTTCTAAGTCTGATGCTTGAAGCCAAGCAATACAACGTGCTCCTATGGATATAGCAAAGGTTCTGCTAATACATTCAAAGCAATCAAAGGTAGCACGGTTCATGAATTTAGAGACATTCTGGGCATGCTTGACCAGAATAAGGTAATCTGCTCTTTTTTTCCTCTGAAACACAAGGACTAAGGAGCTCTAAGGAGCCATATAAAGAATGTAGGAACTGATCCTGGCTCCTAGCATGGAGGATTGAAAGCATCAATGGCCAAAGGCATCGAGAGTCCTGGATTCACGGCCTGGAGGATTAGAAGAATGTGTTTTAGAACTCTTGATCCTTCGCATGGCTGATTCCACTACCATTGAATGGTGTGGTAACTGAGTTTTTTTGAAAACCAGGACAACTTGGCACTCGGTACATAGTGTCAAGGCGTCGGGAATGTGAAGATATTGTTAAAGGGGTTTCCCACATTCTCAACATTAGATCATGTAAGATCTTGTGAATGGGAAGCATCGCTGCTTCCTTGAGAGCCATAGGGTATTGTAGAATTCTTAATTCTTCCGCCCTAGGTTCTTTTTCTGGAATCACAGTGATTGCAAGACCCTTTGCTAAATCACGTATGAAATCCTGGAAGGACATATCCTCTGGAGGAGACATCCTGCGTTGAGGAGAAGGAACTGAATCTTCTAATAGATTCACTCTGGTAACGGTAGAATCGTCAGAGTCATTGGAATCGGAAGACTCAAGCACCCGGTGCTCTTGTAACGCATGGTATCGTTACCATTCGAAGCCGGTACCGAAATGTCTCGGTTCCTGATCCCCGATACCTGAGATCAGCATGGGGGGAAGCAATCCTGTCGAAACAGGTACTGTTGGTACCGGTACCAATGTCGGTACCGATACCTGTTGAACCATCAGTTGCGGTCTTAGCGGTACCGAAGCTGCTAAGAGGGCCGCTAGACTGCGTTCAATAGCGAGGATTCTGTGATCCGTCGCTCCTGCCGATGCTTGGGTGCCGATGGAAGCGGCTATGACCCCAGAACATGGCACCAGTAGTTCCGCAGAGGTGGAGGCCTCTGGAACATCCTGGAGCCCCGTTAATGCTTTGGAGCCCGAAGACTCCTGCCGGGGCTGTTTTGCCGGTGAAGTATCCTTGAGGGAAACGCCAGTAGCATCTCGATACTTTGAAGAAGATTTACCCTTCGAGGACCAGCTAGTCTTAGAAGACTTAATTTTGGTTACCTGAGATCCATGGGAGGAAGATGAAGCCCTGGAAGACGTTGATGCAACTGACATCGTGTCGGCAGCAAAAAGGGTACTGAGTTTTGCAGCTCTATTCTGCAGGCCCCTTTTGGTCATCCTCGTGCAGGAGAGACACTCCGTTGGACAATGTTCAGGACCCAAACATGTTAGACACCATGGTACCGGGGGGGCGGAGCCTGATGTCCAGCGGGTAGGACGCTTTGCGTTGAAGCTCCCGAGAGGCCTACTCAGAATCCTGACTTAATACCTATATAAATCTACTATTTCGCTCCGAGCTGACCGGGGCACCTCGGGGGGGATGGCGGCCCATAAACCAGCGCGCTTGGACTTCGGGTCTCCTTCTTCTTCTCACGGAAAACGCTCCAAAACAGAGGTGTCCTCCCCACAGAAGATGGTTCCATTTCGTGAAAACCCCGCAATGCACCTGGAGATTTTGGAGGAAATACGCGGCGTGAAGGAATTGGTGCAGTCCAATGGAGAAGCGCTTCGAGCCATGCGAGAAGACTTTGGAGTGCTCCAGGACCGACTTGAAGGTCTTTCATTACGGCAGGACAATATGGCGGGGGTCCTCGACTCGCACGAGGTGCGCTTGGGCAAACTGGACAAGGCTGAGCGCCAGATACAGAATCTTCAAAAGGAGTTGGAAGATAGCAATAATCGCGCCCGTCGCAACAATGTGAGGCTCCTCGGAATGCCGGAGGGGGTGGAAGCAGGAGACATAAGAGAATTCTTGCTCAAAACTCTTCCCTCCTTGTTGAAGATCACTTTTCACAGAGAACTGGAAATCGATCGAGCACACCGTGTTCCTGCCCGCATGGCGCTCAACCGCACGACCCCCCGGCCTATTATCTTTAGCTTGTTACGATATCAACAAGTGGAACAAATTTTACATGCTGCCCGAGCGAATCATCATTTGGAATTTGAAGGTCGTAAGGTCTCCTTCTTTCCTGATTTGGCGAAGCCTACCGTTGACCGCCGGAGGAAACTCCTTGCTCTTCGCCCTCGACTTCAACAGCTACAGGCTCGCTTTGGCCTGTTGTATCCAGCGAAGCTCCGAGTGACTCTCCACAACCAGACTAGGACGTTCGAGGATCCTGATCTACTATCAACATTTTTGGACTCCAAAGAAGCAGAGCAGATGCGCTAATCCCAAATCTTGGACTTTTATCTGCCGGCTCTGTCCGCCATTTTGAAGGGCCCGATGCGGCGGTCATAGCCCAGCACAGAAATAGCCTGGACTTTCTTTCTTTCTCTGTATGACTTTTGTCTTTGGTCTCCTATCCCTTCATGATGTGTGCCTCGGTCGGATTCGGAGCACGCACAGTCCTACAGGTTATGTGTTTTTTTTTCAATTTCGGCCTTCTCTGGGGCTTCTCCCCGCAGACACATGGTCGCCAGTAATTTTGGGGTTTTGCTTCTCCTCTACCGTACTGCGGTTTTCTTTGTTAATGTGGAGCGCTTCATTGTATTATATTAGCTTATTTCTTCTATGTCATGTGTACAGCCAGATACAGTCAGTTGGAGGGACACAGTGAAATTATGTGTGCTATCATGCTCAGAATTTCAACTTTTCTGAATGGCCTTATGTAAAATCTTATTATTCATTGTCAAAGACATTACTGGTCCACTCAAAGGAAAGAAAATCCTTAGCTAACTTAGCCACGAGCATGTTGATTAGGTGTTTCATCAGGAAACGCATTACACTCTACTGAAACACTGAAACTCAATGCTAGGCCTCACATGGTAGCTGCCTATTCTCCCACCGTTTCCAAATGGTACGGATAGCCATTCTGGTTAAGAAGTCTTTGCACGCTACTGTACCTGATATTAGCGCTTACATGGAGGGTAGATGGGCCCGTGTACACCTTGAGGTTGGAGATAGAGAATTCACGTGTATTAGTACTATGCCCCGAATGTGGACAACTCTGCTCACTATGCAAGTTTTTGCGTAGTTGGCCTCGGCCTCCGCCAATGCTCCATTAATACTTGGTGGCGATTTTACTCAAGTGTTCCCTCACAAATGGAACACTACTCAGGGTAATGGTTGCTGGACACGTCCTGTGGCCATTGGTTCTTACTTCATGTTATGCATGAATATCCCGCACTACCGTATAACTGGCGTCGGGTCCGGGGTCGTATTTAGTCTATATTGCACTCTCAGGAGTCCCTTTCTTGGAGGATAATGGGACTTCGCCCAGTTGCGGGGATCCCCTCTCTCCCAAAAATGGCTTATCTCCTTTTGAACTTTATGCTTGGCATTGCTATTTCCCTAATTACGTAATACTGGGAAATTAGTTCCCATCTGAGCCTCAATGAATGGTGAATCATGCCTGTCTCTACAGTAAATATGCACAAATACCTCGTCTGTTCGCTTCCTCCGTTCAGACTCCTTCTCATTGGTCTCAATGGAAGATGCTCAATGAATATGTACATTTTGCTAAATGCTCTCATCTGACTGTCTAACTTTGTATATATCTCTGTCTCATGATCATGCTGTATTGTGGATACTTTTTTGATCGTTTGATGTATAATCACTGTTAATTGGAAGCGCTCACATGCGGATACAAACGGGTAGAGAAGAAGCACCGGGGTGGGGGGTAATGGGTTTATTTTTCCTTATTGTATACTTGTTTTGTCTCTTTTGGTGTGTTGTTTCTTTTGTTTGTTGCAAAATGAAAATAAAAGTTTAAAAAAAAAAAAAGACACCATGGTACCGCCACATTTTGAGCATTTTTTGAAACCACTAGCTGGTTTGTCCATGCTTGAAGAAAAATGGGCCTAGTGCCCAAAATGGTGCCTAGCACCAGAAACAGGGAAAGATCCCTGAAGAAATACATGTTTTTTTGTTTGTTTTTTTAGGAAAGAAGAAGAAGAGAACTGGCGGTACCGGTAGGCGTCGAATGAAGGCAGATGCGACCACAGAAAACAAGAAATAAAAGTAAATTTTCTGCGGTGACAGGGTACACGTCCTGTCGGCTCCGTGGAAAATGAAGAACTGAAGTGAGAGAAGTACAGAGGCAGGAAGACAGCATGCATGCGCTGTGGGATGCTCCCAAAAGCTTTCCTATTGGACGCTGGGGAGGGTTTCTGCGCGGGGTCTGCCGGTACCGACGATACCCATACATGAAGACTACATTCCTGCTTGTTTCTGGAGATAACACCTTCCATCTTGGCATGGTAAAATGGAGTTAGGGGAGTTTACTTTATTCTGTACTCCAGGAAGACAATTGAAGTATGATAGGCATGTTCAGAAATTCTATTATTCTTAAAAGTTAAGAAGTAACTCTAGGATGTTAAAGATGCTCAGGTTTTAAAGAGCTAGCAAAACCGTCAAAAACCTAACAAACATTTTTTTAAAATTCACATCTGCCTATAAACTACAGGCCCGATATTCAGCGCTGGCAGCTAGCTGCTGGCATTGAATCCAAGATCCGGATATTCAATGTCAGGGCCATCTCTGGCCACTGGCATTGAATGTCTGGTTTGGCCGCAGAACCCAGACGCCAACCAGGCAGCATCGATATTCAGCAGCTGTGTTTAAAGTAAGACCGGCATTTGCTGCACTTTACTTTTAGCAGCGTGTCATTAACTGGGCGGCTCAATATTGCCGATGCTCCATTAAGCAATGGAGGCTGTCCTGGACTGCCCTGATGCTGACCGGTTAGCATCAGGGCATATAGCACTCGACTCTCAAGCCCTCACCCCTCATTACAACTCCATACCAATATTACACAGCCCCTGGAAGAGAAGCTATAACCACCATAGTCAACAGACAGTCCACCAACCAGGCCATACACCTTATCCCCACCTCATCTATTTTATTTATTTATTTTATTTAGCAAACATTTATATACCGCTACTTCCAGCGATCAGCAGCGGTGTGATTACATAAGGAGAACATAAGGAGGACTGTCAATCAGCACAGTAAAATTTGGGTGTGAACAGGTTGATCAAGAGGGTAGGCAAAACACACAAGGGGGATTGTTTAGTATATGGGTACTAATTACATATATACATATATACATTATACATAAATGAGCAGGTGTACATACATTATCTATATAGCCCTTCAGCAGTCCAAACCCCACCAACAAGAACACTATACCCCCCCCCCGAGACCTTAAGTGTGCCTTAATAAATGCACGCTCCATCCGACAGAAATGGCCAGCAGTTGTCGACATGTTAGACGCCCTCGACCTTGACGTCCTATGCATTACCGAGACCTGGCTGTCAGCCTCGGACACCGTCCTCCTTTACCAGTTTGTCCCACCCAACTTCTCTGTCCATTCATGTCACAGGAGTGATAAAAAAGGAGGAGGAACAACTATCCTGACCAAGACAGATCTACAATTTCATCTGATGTCCTCCAGTAGCACCCCACATCTTGACTCCATCACCATAGCCAATAAACATAGCAACATTAATCTGCTCTACCAGGCTCCTTCCCCCTCACCAGACGACCTAGCCACAATTATTGACCTCGCCTGCAACCCCCCAAATCCACGCACACCTAACTGGATATTAGGTGACTTCAACCTCCCTGCTCTCCAAGACACTCACAACAAAGCCTTCCTCGATGCCCTAGAAATGCTAGGATACACCCAATTAGTAAACACACCAACTCACATCAAGGGAAACATGCTTGACATGATTTTCGCACCATCAGCTTCTCTTAGCTCCACCTACGACCCTAAGATTACTATAAGCCCAGTACCCTGGTCTGACAATAGCTTAATGAACTTCTCAATGCCAGGATGCCCTGAGCCCACCATCCCCCAGTCCCCGGACAAATCTTATGCCTCAACACCTAAGTCATTCTGTCCATTTAACAAAGATGAAATCCTGAAAAAAGCACACCTTCTCCTTAACCCACCTGAACAGTGCCTCGATGATATGATTACAGCCTGGAACTCAAACCTAGATGCTAGAATTGACCTGCCCTCCATCACCAGAGAACCCCGCAGGAGAACAAAAGCACCATGGTACTCACCCGAGTTGAAGAAGTCCCTACAACTGCTCAGACGTCTCGAAAAGCGCTGGAGGCGCTCAAGATCAACTGAGAGTCATGAAGCCTACACCACTCACCTAGCTAAACATTGTGCAGCAGTCTCAACAAGCATGAAACGATACTACGCTGAAAGGCTGCACCAATCATTGAACAAGCCACACAATCTCTTTAGCATTGTCAGCTCACTAGCAAAAGAACCTTCCCCCAACCAACCTAACCATCCTGACCCCCAAGAATATGCCGAATACCTCCGAACCAAAGCCAGTCAGGTCAGCGTATCTTCCGGTACCTGTGCCCTGGATGACAAATCCGGGCTGCTCCCCTCCTCTACCTTAACCTCTGACTTAACCGTCGCCCAACAAATGCTCATGTCATTCACAACCCCATCCGCTAGAGAACTCCAAGACATAATCAACAGCATAAATACCACCACAGCACCGGATGATCCTTGCCCAGCACAATGGATAAAAACACTACGTGTTGAACTCAGCTCATTCCTTACCAATCTTATTAACACATCCTTCCTGACCGGAACCTTCCCCAACAGCCTGAATCAAACTTCAATCAGACCCCTGCTCAAAAACAACAGACTTGACCCTGCTAAACTGAACTCGTACAGACCAATATCAAGCATCCCGTTCCTAGCCAAAATTATGGAAAAAATAGTCCAACGACAACTAGACCACCACATTGAAAACTCACCCTGGACACCTGCCAACACGGGTTCCGCGAGTCACATGGGGTTGAAATCCTTTTAACCACGTTATTCAATATCCTAACTGTAGGTATTGACAACCTCAGACAAGCCTTTGCTCTCATTTTCCTAGACATCGCGGCTGCCTTCGACTCCGTCAGTCACGACCTACTTCTCTCCCGCCTTGCCGAGAAGGGAGTGCATGACACTGCGCTATTATGGTGTACATCATACCTAAATGAAAGATGGCAACATGTTCGCTCCGACCCCTCAAGATCAGATCCATTCCTGCAAGCGAAGGGTGTACCACAAGGGTCCTCACTTTCAGCACTTCTTTTTAATGTTTACATGCAACCCATCTGCGCCCTCATTAGATCCTTCCACATCAACTGTCTAATTTACGCTGATGACGTTCTAATGTACACAACAATATCAACTGAGCACCCAGATCTCTCCCGCCTGTCCTCATGCTTCGACGCGGTTACAGACTGGCTACACACCCAGAAACTCAAAATAAACTTTAAAAAAACCAGAAGTACTATTCGTCTGCAGAGACCAAGCATTCCCTCCACCATCATCCATAAAAGTACGTGATGCTGAACTCTTCACCAAACCTACGATATGATACCTCGGTATCATTCTCGATCAACACCTCAATATGAAGGAGCAGATATCTAACATGGTAAAGGCAGTATATCATAAAATCCGAACACTGCGCCACATTAGACAACTGCTAGACCCGGCTGACTTCAGAACAGTATTTCAAGCTCTAGTAATGCCCCATTTCGACCACATTAACTCCATACTGCACGGACTTCCGAAGAGCACCCTACATCCCTTGCAGTTGGCAATGAACGCTGCAGCAAGAACTCTACACGGAGCCTCCAGAAGAGAACATATTACCCCCATACTAAAACACCTACACTGGCTCCCCGTCCACTACAGGATTTCATTTAAGATTCTAACAATGACTTTCAAGGCATCTATAATTGCACGGCCACCTCCCTCTCTGACTTAGTCCAGATAACGCCCCCAACAGGATAAGGAGATCAGCTGCTATTAACACTCTCATCCTTCCCAAAGCAATCACTAAATGCTCCAAGACTACGAGCAACCATGCCTTTGCCTTCTACACACCCTCCTGCTGGAATGCTCTTCCACCTGACATCCGCGCCATCAACAACCTTCTCCAATTTAGGAAAGCGCTGAAACGTCACCTATTTACCCAGCACTTCTCCATCCCAAATGACAGCTCTCAGCCACCACCCCTCATGTCCAACTCTCACTGCACGAGCCCCCTGCCCACAACACCACTTTCTGAACCCACCTCTATTTAATTGTCAGAATGTCATTGCCGTATCAACTGTTCTTACTGACGAGATAGGTGTATAAACCTGCATACCTAATTGTAAATAGTTGTTACCTGTTATCCATGTTTTATTTACCCTGTTTATTGTAAGTGCATTGAACTGCCCTCTTTGCACAAATACGTTCCCTGTAAACCGCGCTGATAATAAATAGTGCGGTATAGAAAAACAATTAAATAAATAAATAAAAAGCGGCAGCAACCATAGATATTCAGGGGCACGGTCTGCAGGTATGCCTTGGAATATCCCCTCCTACATGTCTCTCTTCTGATTCTCTTGTCTGCTGCAGTGCTTGCCATTCTAGCCCACACTTTAAATTGCTACAGATCAGTATCAAGGGTTGACCTTCCCACTATGCTTAGTCAATTTGCATACACAAGGGTACCTTTTAGACAAGGGTTAAATTAACAGACTTGAATGTGTAGATTTAAATGGAACGTGCAACATGGACTTTCCCTTTTGTGTGTCAGAACAATGCTCCTGTGTTTCCTAATTAGAACTTCTGGGATCCTACTCCCAGACACATTTCTAGTGCAGCAAGAAACGGCTAAGAAGTCCAAGGTTGTAGGATACCTGTAGAAAGCAGGCCACTGAACAGAGTTTGTGCAGAAAAATCCCATCATCCTGACTTTTTCAGTCACACACATTCAGGACTGACGCACTGCCCTGCAGTTTTTAGAGCACTATCTTTGTAGATATTTTGACTGCATTGGAGGATATTTGATGCCAGCTCATGTTCTAAATCAAATCATACCATCTTCATGTCTTTGAGATTATATAAACTTAACAGAGATTGTGCAGTGTAAATATATTTGCTGATGTCTACATCGGACATATACATGAACATTGAATGGATTCTACCATACGTCGGGGTAGTTCAAGCAGAGAAAATTTTAGAGTAAACTGAAACAATACTATCTGATGTAAGACTATCATACAAAATGACCAAACAGTGAGGAAGGCCCATGACACCCTGGGATGCAGAAGCAGTACACTGAAATATGGGGCATGTTAGAGGCCAACAGGGTTGTGTTTATGTCCCTGGTGATGCTTCAGTCCACAGAAGGCCTTTAAAGGACCCATAGAGTAGTAATCCAGAAAATATTACTGTCCCTTTAATATATGAAAAGAAACACCAATTCCTTTTATTAAATGTCTTTAATTGATTGCTTAAAGATACAGCACCCTTAGACATTTCCTCAGTTTATCCCTTCTTCCTCTATTTCCCATTCACAGCTATGATTATGTACAAGTGATTAAGTACATAAACATAACAATAAAATATTTATTAAAGATGAAATGATTCTTTCCAAAAACATGAATCACAGCTGACATTTCAAAAAACATTCAACGTGTAATTAAGAGCACATTCATAGAGGTTCTCTGACCAGTTCACAAATTTGTGAATAAGTACTTAGAACACATTATGGATACTAACAGGAAATCCACAATCTCAGTAGTTTTCAGTTATGTTTAATAAGAAAAATCCTAAATGGAAAAGACCAATTTGTGAGCAAGGCAAAAGGGAAAATAATGGAATGGATTCTGTCTTGCAGTCAAATTATCAAGTGTATTGCAGACTGCCCAACATGCATAACAAGAAAACTTTGTGGGTGAAGTAGAACTTGTACATCCCAAACTGTGCAGCCTTTCTAAGATGCCGGTTCACTAGCCCTCTGTCTCCCTCCCCCTTCCTGTCTCCACCCATCTTTCTCTCTCTCTTCAGCCAGTCCTCTCCAGTCTCAGCCACTTTCTCCCCCCTCCCCCCAGCCAATCCCCCCAGCCCCTCTTTTTTTCTCTTTTCTGTGTCCTGTGGACCCCCTGTAAGGGTCTCATGGACACTTAGGGGTCCATAGACCATGGGTTAGAAACCATTGCTGTTATGTTTAGTGATGACTGAGCGTACTGTCTTAGTGCACTTAATATGTGTGATATTTAAGCTCAACCGTACCTTATTATGGATTGAGCTCCCGGAGGCCATATGTCATATGTTTCTGTGATATTATTTCACCTGAACCTAATCCACTGGTCACCATTATTCACTGACAGCGCTTATGTAGCCGTGATTGCTGTAGGATCTCTAGGGGCAGGGACTGCAAACTGATTTAAGATGGTGCCTTGGCCCTTGATGCCAAATTGGTCCTGTAATGGGACTGCAAGAGCACATTATCAAAGTCATTTTATAAAATCCACTGAACATTACAATAACCAAGGACAACGGTAATTTTTAAAAGTCATTCCTGTGCGTACGTGGTTTCATACACACATAAAATGACCTCTTATAAAATACCCAGTGGTTAAAAGTACACACTTTCGCATCAAGACATGTACTTTGCCAGTGGGAGTGCACATGGGTGTAATTTGGGCTGAGCATGGAAGTATGCACATAGAATACTAAATATTATCATTTGCATACATACTTGAAAAATATCGGCAATGTAGACATGCATTAGGCCAATTACCTGAAGTATTTTATAAAGGCAAATAGGTGCCTACTTATCTTTATAAAACAAACTTAACATAGGGGCCTTAAAACACGCTTTAACTAGGTCTCCCCTTATAAAATCACTTTCCATACATGTTTCATTTCCAGAAAGGCCCATGATATAGCCAATAGTAGTCATGCGATACAGCAAAATAGAAAAAATGGAAACTTTGCCACTGACCGTATCAGGAAAGAACTGATCTAGACTACTATGAAATACTGTTTTTGTCTGTTCCAGATTACAATTTAGATATATTGTTAAAAGCTCATAAAAATTAGTTTCTGTGAACAGTTGGGTAAAGATGGTTCTGGCTATTTTGTATATGAATACTAAGTGGCAGCATAACTTTCTGGACAAGCTGATCTGATCCTGGTTCCCACCCCCATATAGGGAGTATGAAGAGAGATGCAGATTTGGGGCAGGAGGAGGAAAGGGAGAGGATGGATAGATGGTGATAGAAGAAAGGGGAATTAAGGCAGAGGGGGAGAAAATGATGCACATTTACTGCAGTCATTCCACTTCCCATGGGAACAGTTTGCTAGTTTTAACAGCACTTACGCATTTTATTTTTTTCCCTTGCCTATAAAAGGATACAATTTATACTGCGAAGCTGGCTAATGTATTATAAAACAGAAACGGTTGCAGATTTGGGGCAAATTTGTTTTTTACTTTTATGTAAAAAGTCTTTTTCTTGTCTCTTTCTCCGACACTTGCCTTTTGGTCATATGCTGGTAATAGGGAGCAGTGGTCTGCGATGACAGTGCTACAGGCCCTGGGTCACTGTTTTTAACCCAGCCTCTGTCAATACTGCTGAGCCTGTCGGTAAACAAAACTATTTGTCCTCACTTCTGCTTATGCAGTAAGCACATGCCTCGTATAACATAAGGTTTCTTAAATGATATTCACTTTACAGTAAACCATTAGGATTCATTAAGATTTCTGAGGGTAATGACCCAGGCCTACCATTAAAATCATATGCAAACCAAAAAGACATTTTTTTTGCCAGAAAATAAGCAACATGATGGTAAAACCTAACAGCCAACCTGTTTATCAGCTCTGGTGATGTCTCAGAATGTCCATGTGTACCAGAACTGTTGGCAAATTTGTGGCTTGTTGTGCCATTTTTCCAGGTTGTTTTGCAGCCACTCGTATCGCTGGTAGGTGTCCTTTCTGCCCAAGTCATATTTCTAGTGCATTACAGGGTAAGTGCATGGGGAACTAGGTTAAAAACACATGTTACGGATAAAGTAGGGAGTCAGATAATGTGAAAAGCAACTAGACACGACTCACATTATCCCTAAAAGCACTGGATCACATGACCATTATCCCGTTACTATTCACATTATTCAAATTCTACATTTACAGATATAAACACACAGATCCACACTGAAATTGCTTTTTTGAAGTTTTCCTTGCACCTTATGACAATACCACTTGTCATGATTTCTGTGGGAAGTGTGGCACGGTGCATGGTAGTGTAGTGCACAGTTGGCAAGGAGACATTGCCGTCTGCATTGTGATGTTTCAGCAGATTAAAGGTCCTCCAGCTCGCAGTAGAGGGCTCTGTGAAACACGGTACCCACAAGAAGCTTCCTGTCATGCACACAGGCTACCGATGATCCCTGCAGCACAGAGCCATTGTTAACATAAACCCGGGTCACAATGGGATTCTCTGACAGAATGTTCTGCACGCGGACAACCTAAAAATAAAGAGAAAGGAGATACAGGTTTAGAGATGATGACATCCATTAACATCCTTCTTTCTCTCGCATCTTGCTTTTTACCAAAATCACAATAAATCTGAGAACACTTTGGTTACACTTAACCCATTCATAAACCCATCTTGCTCTTTTTGAATGCTCTGTCCTTCTATTTCAGGGCAATCGGTTAGTGAGCCAAAGCTAAAAAATAGCCTGAGGCTCACCAAAGAAATACTGGAAAGATTCATTTTATTGGCAAAACCCAATAAAAATCAGAGACATCAAATAGAGATTCTGGCATCATACCCGGACTCCACTACAATATTAATTTGCATCTACTACACACATCCCCTGACTACATGAAAAAAGTACTCTCCATAACATCACATGTTTTATTTGTAAGGGAGCCCATCCAAATTACCTTATACAATCTAGCCTGCAAATGTCGTTAAAGGGGGTTATTTTAGAAGCCCTATTCGTCTTTTAAACGCGGATGCCAAGGCAGAAAAACATAGAAGCCACGCCCACATGTAACTTGACATGAGATGCACATTTCTGCTCCTGGCGCATCGATCTCTGCATGTCTCTGCTGGGGCATAATGGGGGCATTTTGGGGTATGGAGTGGAGGCATTTGCATATGCATATCTACAACATATTTCAGAAATGCTCAGAGGCGTGCAAGGTGGAAAATTTCAATGTGCCAATCTGTACCTGCTATAAATCACAAATAAGCAGGTGACTTTGCTGTTTCTCGGGGCTGCCTGTGGTCCTGGTGATAAGAGGAGCTTGACTTGTGAGTTATTGACTTAACTATTGTCGGTGTCCACATAGGTGTCTTTTGAACTACCTTTTCTGTCCTTTCACTTTATTCTGCACTTGTCTAAAATCAACCAGCTCCCAAAGACCCCTGTATATTTCAACTCCCCGACACCACCCCAAGATGTACAAATCCCACATTCCCTGCACACCCCACCTCAGCTCTTGCTGTCAGTGGTCTTATTGCCCAGATGCTCACTGTCTATGGTCTGATTGTGCTCTGGTGTTGCCTGTTTAGGTGTGTATGTTTGAGTGCCTGGGGAAGGGTGTGTGTGTGTGTTTGTGTGAGAGGAGGTGCCTGTGCTATTCTATGGGTACTGGTGGTGGGAGATAGTAGCCATGGATGACCTTAACATATTGGTTTTGTTAGGCTTGCTGCATGAGAGCCACCGGAGATCAGAAGTTACCAGGAACAACCCAAATGAGGGGGCCTTCAGGTCCAGGACTCAATTCCTAAAACTGATAGATGAGCAGTACCTCAGCTGCTCCACTGCGCCATCACTCAGAAAGGCCAGCCCAAGCCTGTCATCCTTATGATCACCACTCCCTAGCTTTCCATCTGTGTTGACTGCCACTGCAGGGCTCAGCCAGCAGCTGTATCACAATGCATCTCTCAGTTCCTCAAGGCCTTCCTAACCCACATAGCTGTGCAGCAGATGAAGCAAACTACAATTCCATGAGATGGCTGAATTCCCATCAGAGCTGGGTGCACCCGATTGCACACATGTGGCTCTTAGGCCCCCATGAGGGAGAGAAGCCACCTACTGGAACAGAAGGGCATTCCACTCCCTTAACATGCAGGTTATGTGCAGTGCACTGGGGGAGATAACAGATGTATTTCCTAGATGTCCACGTTCCTGCCATGATGCCTACATCCTCACCCACTGCAGAATCTATGAGAGATTCAAGATTACTGGTGGATGGCTGCTAGATAAGTTTTGTACCCAGCCCGCTCCTCACCCAGATAAGCATAAGCATGGAGGCATCCCCATTCCCTGGGAGATGCAGATGCTGCCAGACAGAGTCTAGGCCTGCACTGTATACTAACCACATGAAGCACCCTGGCGCTATAAGCCAACATGTGTCTATTCATCCCCTTTCAATGCTATGACAGAGCCTACCCACTGAGAAGGTAGCTGCTGACCCCAGTGTAATGCCAAAGACACAGGCAGAGGAGCTCAACAGGGCCCATAGGAACATATGGGCAATCATTTAGAGAATCATCGGCCACCTCAAGAGCCATTTTGAAGATGAACTGCTTTACAGCCCTGCTAGGGTAGATGAGATCTTAATGCTCCACAATCTGGCACTGAGGCACCAACAACCCTTCCCAGAAAAATAGAACACTAATGCAGACCAAAGACCATGAGACTGATGCAAAAAACAATGCTTGGGGAGACTGGGCAACCATACCAACTGGGTGTAGCATCAGGAGATGACCTCATACACAGGCACTTTACTGTATGTGAAGATGGGTGTTTATTTACAGATGCAGATAATATTTACAGTAATGTGTCCATCCTTCACTATCCTGACCACTCCATGTCCCTCCAAGCCTGTACCCCGATTCTCACCAATCAGCAACAGCCCTGAGAAACCCCCTCCCCCTCCAACATAAGCCCTTGGAAATTCTGTCATTCCACAAGCAAGGGGTCAAAGTCAGTCCCCACAACAACTATCCATCCCCCCAGGAGCCAGACTTCTGCAGCCTCCAGAAATAACCCCCCTTCAAAAGACCCCATCAATCCCCAAAGGATTGTCATGGAAAGATAGGCCTACTTCTTCCCACATCCCTGCTCCCTGCCCCTCTGCTCCCTACCTCCTTGTCCCAACCACCTGACCCTGACCATGTTCATGTGTCACTGTGCTGGCTGTGGACTTGCTGGATTCTGAGTTGCTGTTGAAGACATCAGCCAGCACAGCAGACCATTGTGCAAATACGTATGAAGGGGTTCCCTTCTTCCATAGGGCATGGGTCCCAATATGTGAGAAGGGGTGGTAGCTGGGCAGTTGATGGCAGTAGGATGATAGAACTTGAGGTGGTAGTGGTAGGGTTGACTGACAATTTAGGCACCTTGCTCTTTGGGGCCTATACAGATAGGGATCATAGATGCTCCTGTGATGGTGGTGGCCAGAGTAGAAAAGGGGACCATGGCCTGTGTGACCATTTTACTGCGGCAGGGACCTATTCAGCTGGATGACAGAGCTGTCTCTCGTGGAGTTCAATATGCCTATTCAGCTGGATGACAGAGCTGTCTCTTGTGGAGTTCAATATGCCTTTCCTGGAGGATAAGGACCCATTTGAGCAGTTTCAGTTTCTCGGGGCAGTTTCTCCAAATGCGTTAGTTTTGCACATACCATGGCAGTCGTGAACCTCACTTCTAAGCCAGGGTATGTGAAATATGATCTTAATCTCTCAAATTTACTGCTAATGCTTGGCGTAATACTTGCATCGTGCCAAAGAGAGCCTCCTGCTGGAGTTCATAAGATATAACATGTATGGGTAGTTTGTCAAGATGTGCTTGGAAATTCGTTATCAGGCCTGTGGCTCCTAGTACAATGGGAAATATTTCTGTATCTTTCTGCCACATTTTCTTGGTCTCTAATTGCATTTCTTGATACTTCCAGATCTTCTCCCTCTCCATGTGATTCACAGAATAATCACTTGGTACTGACACTTCTATTATCGATGCTGTTCTGGTGTTCTTCTCCTTTACCACTATGTCAGGTTTCCTGGCATCCAGTTTCTTATCCGTCGGATGGGAATGTCCCACATGATCATAACCTATTCATTCCCCGTTATTCTCTTAGGGTCATGATCCCAGTGCTTTTCAGGGACAATGATGTTGTAGTATTTACAGAGTTTCCAGTGGAGGAGGCGTGCTACTTTGTTGTGCCTTTCTGTATAGAAATTTTCCGCCATCAGAACTTCACAGCCTGCTATTAGGTGAGTCACTGTCTCCAGCTCTTTCTTACAGAATTGGCATATGTCTGTTGTGCCAGTTTTTTCAATACTCGCAATAAGCCATCTCATCTGTAATCCACTGTCCTGGTCTTCAACTATCAATCTGTCATCCTTCGGTTTCAGTCTCTCTCCTCAACCATTCGTGTGTCTGTTCTTGATCAACAAAAGGTTCTTGGAGTAACACTGTATTTTCCACTGTATTTGTGCATTTTGCACTTGTTTTTCCTCGCCTGCTGATCTAATTCTTTGAAGAGTTTTTTTCTTGTTTTGCAAATTCTGTTACTTCTTTTCCCATGCATGCCTGTGGATTCTCACTCATGCCTTCTAATCGTTGGAATGCTTGTCCAAGTTTGATGATAGAGATAGATTCTGGACGTTTACTTTCATATTTCAGCACTTTTTTTGTGTTTGGATCTGATGATGCTATCAGACAGGTTTGGAGGCCTATGATAGTAGCTCTGTAGGTGTAGTCAATCTCTATAAGTCCTAGCCCTCCTTCAGCTCTAGGGATGTACAATCTTGGCATACACTGATTCTTGTAAATTACTTCATGAGTATGGTGGAGTTTTCTTGTTCACATATCCAGTTTTTCAAGCTCTTTATGAGAACAATCCACAATCCCAAAACTGTAGGAAAGTACAGGAATTGCTAGCTGATTGATGGCTTGTATCTTATTTTGTGATGTTAAAACACTTTTCAATAACAGTTTTAATCTCCTGTAATATTCTTTACTGATCTCTCTCCATAGTTTCTGCTCAAGTGCCATTCCTTCCTCTATTCCAAGATACTTATATATGCCTTCCTGTTCAAGTCCTTGATGTCACAGCCCTCAGTAAGGGAGATGTTTTCGGTTTTGCTCAATTTTCCTCTGAAAAAGGTTGCCTTAGCACATTTGTTAAGGCCAAAAATCATCCACATGAAGCTGCTCTGCTAATTGTTGGTCACTGGTACTGTAGAGTTTCAGATCATCTACAAACAGCAGATGGGAAGTTGCTTCTGGATTGGTACAGTCTTTAGAATTCAGGTTAAATCCATACTCCAAAGAGTTGATGAGAGCACTCATTGGATTAAGTGCCAAACAAAACAGGGAATCTCCCTGAAATATTGTGTGCTGAGTCTGGGGTTGCATATTTTGCTACAGAAATCATTTGGAGCAGTATAGAAGCTGCTGATACTGGCAGCAAACACTTGGTTGGTCTTGGCTGTCATCTGTGCCTGCATCCTCTGCAAATGTGTGGACATTATCAAAGGGAGAGGGAGGCATAAGCTGGAGATCAGCCCCCTCCATGACATCCCCCTCCTCCATCACCTGGTCAGTGGCATTGGTGACATCTTTGGTGTTCTGCTGCTCCTGGTCTCCGTATCCTGCACCTCTGCTCTAGCTAACCTGCCACTGTTATCCTGATATACTGCCTTAGCAAAGCAACAGTGCAGTTTACAAAATCTAAATCAAAACAAACATATAAAACAGGGCAGGACAACCTTAAAATCAACACAAAGAATGACAGGACAAGTTACAAATTTGCATTACATAAAATAAGAAATGACTGCACAAATGAAAATATTACACATTGTACACAGACAACAAAGCTAATGAAATCTTATTTCAAAGATTAATCCAAATAACTAGGCTTTTACTTTAGAATGATAAATAGAAAATGAGAATCCCACTCACAATTCTTTGGGAGGACTATTCCACATAACAGGTTCTACATAGCAAAACCCATTTGGAGAAACTGCTCCAATATGCATTTGGCCTGGTCTACTCAGAGTGAACTCTATTTATTTTATTTTATTTATTTATTTATATTTGTTATATACCGCACTATTATAATCAGTGTGGTTTACAGTTGAAACAAAAACATACTACAATGTAACAGGTCACATTGAGTTTACATAGAACAAGGGTAGTAAAACATGGAAGAAACTGGGAGAACTATATACAAATTATACAAAATATGAATAATCATATGAAGGACATATAAGGGTCTTTGAATAGAGGCATATGCTCATGGGTTAGTGAGAGGGGGTAGGGGAAAGTTGATTAGCCATTATCTGCGGGAGGCTGATCTATGGGACGGGCTGGGTAAGAAGGCAAGGTGATGGCGGCGTGCTTTACGGGATTGGAATCAGAGTAATGCTGTAGGAACAGGTGGTGTTTGAGGGCTTTTCTGAATAATGCTAGATTCGAGATGGCCCGGATTTCAGCAGGGAGGGCATTCCAGCAATAGGTGCGAAAATGGAGAAGGCTCTACTGGCTGTTGACTTTGTACATTTTATCAGCAACTTAGGGACTTCAAGTGTGTTCATCAACGTAGATCTCCTGACTCTATTGTCTGGTGTGCTGTGGAGAAGTTTACTGATGGGCGTGGGGGGCTGGTTCTTGAGGGCTTTGAATGTCAAGACTAAATAGAAACATGACGGCAGAAAAAGACCACATGGCCTATCTAGTCTGCTGTTCAATATCAACAACTACAACAGTCCCCTTTTCCCTTTAGAGATTCTCTGTGCTTGTCCCATGCTTTTTTGAATTTAGATATTGTCATCATCTCTACTACCTCCACTGGGAGACTATTCCATGCATCTACAATGCTTTCCATAAAGAAATATTTCCTCATATTACTTCTGAGTCTATCCCCTTTCACCCTCATCCCACTCATAGAAGACCTTGCTTTCAGTCGAAAGAGGCTCTCCTCCTGTGCATTTATGTCACAGAGGTATTTAAATGTCTCTATCATATCACCTCTATCCTGCCTTTCCTCTAAAGTATACATATTAAGATCCTTAAGTCTGTCCTCATATGCTTTATAACAAAGACCACTAACCATTTTAGTAGCCACTCTCTGTACCAACTCCAACCTGTTCATATCCTTTTGAAGGTGCGGTCTCCAGAATTGCACACAATACTCCAAATGAGGTCACACCAAAGACCGATACAGAGGCACTATCACCCCGTTTCCTCTGCTGGCCATTCCTCTCCTATGCACCCAAGCATCCTTCTTAGCTTTCACTGTCACCTTTTCTACCTGTTTAGCTACTTTAAGAGTATCAGTCACAATTATGCCTAGGTTCCGCTCTTCTTTTATGGACAGAAATACTTCACCCCCTATACTATATCGCTCCCCTTGGATTGCTGCAGCCCAAATGCATGACCTTGCATTTCTTAACATTAAATCTCAGCTGCCAAATTCTAGACCATTCTTCAAGCTTAGCTAGATCCCCCCTCATGTTATCTACACCTTCCTGGGTGTCTACTCTATTGCAGATTTTGGTATCATCCACAAAGAGGCAAACCTTACCCGACAGTCCTTCCGCGTTATCACTATCAAAGATGTTAAAAAGAATCGGACCAAGGACAGATCCCTGGGACACACCACTGGTAATCTCCTACTCCTCAGAGTGAGCTCCATTTACCTGTACCCTTTGTTGTCTCCCACTCAACCTGTTTCTAACCCAAGCAGTAACTTTAGAGTTAGAAATTGTGCGGAACAGTGTCAAAGACTTTACTGAAATCTAAATACACCACATCTAGGGTTCTCCCGCGGTCCAACACCCTGGTCACCCAGTCAAAGAAATCAACCAGATTTGTCTGACAAGACCTGCCTCTGGTGAATCCATGCTGCCTCAGATCCAGTAATCCGTTGGCCTCCAGAAACCTCACTATTTTCTCTTTCAGCAGCACTTCCAATAATTTACTCCCCACTGAAGATAAACTAATCGGCCTGTAGTTTTCAACCACATCCTTATTTCCGCTTTTGTGTAAAGGGGCATGTGCCTCTCTCCAGTCCTCTGGCACCACTCCCGACTCCAACGAGGCATTGAAAAGGTCAGTCAGTGGAGCTGCTAGAATGCCCCCAAGTTCCCTCAGTAATCTCGGATGTATCCCATCTGGTCCCATTGCTTTGTGTATGTTAAGTTTAGTTAGCCTCTCACAAACACAGTCTTCTGAAAATTGTTCAAGATGCCCTTTGCTTCTGTTCCCGTTTGTGGGCGTTTTCTGAGGTCTTGCTCCTGGTTCTTCATCCGTGAACACAGAATAGAAATATTTGTTAAGCAATTCTGCTTTATCCTCATCAGCTTCTACATATTCCTCTCCATCACCCTTGAGTCTGACAATACCATGTTTGCCCTTCCTCTTCTAACATATCTGAAAAATGTCTTAGCCCTCCATTTTATTGCATTGGCTATTTCCTCCTCTTTCTGAATCTTTGCTTTCCTGACTACTTTGCTAGCTTCTCTAAGTTTTTCCAAATATAGATGGCTGTCTTCCTCTCTCTGTGATTTCATGAAGGCCTCCCTCTTTTTCTTCACCTTTTCAGCTACTTCTTTCGAAAACCATAGTGGTCTCCTTTTCTTATCATCTTTATTTACCATTTTAACAAAAATGTTAATAGCCCTTAAAAAATCCCCTTTCAGTTTTGCCCACTGTTTTTCTACATCCTCCAGCTGTTCCCATCCCACTAACGACTCCCTGAGGTATATCCTCGCTTTTGAATGGATTTTATCAGCCCTAGTCTTAATACTGAACCACACCATCTGATGATCACTGGATGCAAAATGATCTCCCACTATAACAACAGAAACACTTTCACCATTGGTAAGCACCAAGTCCAGTATGGAACCTTCACGTGTGGGTTCTGTTACCAGTTGCCTGAATAGTTATCCCTGTAGAGAATCTAGGATCTCCTTATTTCTAGATGATACTGCAGCAGGAATGGCCAATCAACATCTGGCATATTGAAATCCCCTATCAGTAGCACTTCCCCTTTCCTGGCAATGCTGCGTTTGTCTTCAATTAACTCTCTGTCCACATCTTCTCCCTGTGAGGGAGGTCTGTATATCACGCCAATGCAAATAGATTTCTCTTTCCCTCTTTCTTGTTTAACCCACCATGCCTCCTCTCTCCCTTTTAACCCCTGTATTTCCATAGCTTTAATATTATTTTTTACAAATAGTGCTAGTCCCCCTCCCCCGTCCTTTCTGAATAAAGTATAACCTGGTATAGTTACATCCCAGTCATGGTTGCCCATGAACCATGTCTCTGTTACTGCCACTAAATCCAAGTGAGGCGCTCCCATTAAAGCCTCAACATCTGGGATCTTATTTCCCATTCTACGGGCATTTATAGACACTGCCTTCTAGAAGTTGCCTATTTTTACCTATTTCTATTAAAGTATTTAATGTTTCACTTACCTGGGGGCTTTCACTTATCTTGGGGCTTTCTTCGCCCATCCCGAATGAATCTAGTTTAAAGCCCTCTTCAGTAGGTTAGCCAGTCTGCTACTGAAGACATGTCAACCCTTCCTAGACATGTGGACGCCATCTCTGCTCTGCAACCCTTTGAACAGCATCCCATGATCCAGGAAACCAAAATCGATGACATCATCCACGCAGCCATGCATACATCTTCAGAATGCGAGCTTCTCTGCCTTAGCCTTTACCCTTAACAGGGAGGATTGAAGAGAACACCACCTGTGCCCCTATCTGCCTCGGAAGTTCAAATCCATTAATCTGAATGTACATTAGGGCTGATATGGAATGATATGCCTGAGTAAATAAGCAGGTTGTCTCATAAGCAAAATCTTAAAGGCAGTCATAAGAATTTTAAAATGGATCCTGAATTGAATTGGCAAGGAGGTCATATGATCAAATGTACGTGCTCCACACACCATTTTACAGTTGTGGTTAACATTATTGGTGCGCTTGCATTTTAGGTATGTTGTGTACAATATCTTGAGAAATAATTGGGAATATTCCAAATGTATGTCATCATAATGTTTGAATAGTATGTTCAAAAGGTATGCAAAAAAAAAAAAGAAGATGCCCATGCAATTAGATGTAATATTTTCTGATGAAAAAAACCAAAATATGACCTGGACAGAATTAATAGCACCCTTCACTAATCTTTAATTGCATGACCCTTGGCAGTGATGACAGCCTCTAAATGTTTCCTGTAGCCATCTACTGTATAAGTGTCTTACATCTGTCTGCTGGTAGTTTCTCCCACTCTTCAACTGTGACTTGCTCCAGCTCATGAATGTTTCCAGGATTCCTTTTACCAATGATAGATTTCAGCTCCTTCCAAAGGTTCTCAATTGGATTGAAATCAGGTCTCATTGCTGGCCAGTTTAAAACAGTCCATTTTTTCCTTTTTAACCATTCTTTTGTGCTTTTGGATGTATGTTTTGGGCCATTGTCCTGTTGGAGGACCCATGACCTTCAATCCAGACCTAGTTTTCTGAATTTAGATAGCACATTTTGCTCCAAAATAGCCTGGAAGTCCTCTGACTTCATGATTCCTTTAATAAGTTCCAAGCCGCCAGTTCCTGAGACAGTAAAACAGCCCCACAATGTTATGGAACCTCCATTATATTTAACTGTAGGAAGGATGTTTTTTTATAAGCTTCATTTTTTCACCTGTAAATGTATCGCTGGTCTGCATTTCCAAAGAGCTGAAGTTTGGTTTTATCTGTCCACAGAACATTTTCCCAGAAGGACTGTGGCACTCTCAAGGTGGGTTTGGGCAAGATCAGGTGTACATTTTTATTTAAACATTTTTTATACCACTTTATCATTTCAATCAAAGCAGTTTAATGTACATTACCAAGTTTAAGTTACATAGTAACATAGTAACATAGTAGTTGACGGCAGATAAAGACCAGCATGGTCCATCCAGTCTGCCCAGCAAGATGGCAAGAGTAGGTGCACCTGTCGCTCCGCGCAGGCCACCCCTCCCCATATCCTTGTTCAGGGGTAAACCCACCACTCCATGTAGGACACCCCTATTTGTTGAGACGTTATATGGTTCAGAAGTTAGATGGTACAGTTTATTTTGTTTTTATCCTATTTCTGTAAAGGGATCCTCTGTGTTTGTCCCATGCCTTTTTGAATTCCGTCACCGTGTTCGCCCCTACCACTTCCCTCGGGAGGGCATTCCAAGCATCCACCACCCTTTCAGTGAAAAAATATTTCCTGACATTGCCTTTCAATTTACCCCCTTGCAGTTTCATGTTATGCCCTCTAGTTTTACAGGTTCCCCGTCTTTGGAAGAGGTTTGTTTGTTCATCATTTCTCTTTAAGTATTTAAAGGTCTGAATCATATCTCCCCTGTCCCTCCTTTCCTCCAAAGTGTACATATTTAGGTCTTCAAGTCTCTTCTCATAAGGCTTCTGACGCAGGCTCCAAATCATTTTGGTCGCCTTCCTCTGAACAGTCTCCAGTCTTTTTACATCCTTTGCAAGATATGGTCTCCAAAACTGAACACAGTATTCCAAGTGAGGCCTCACCAGTGACCTATACAGTGGCATAAGTACCTCTTCTTTTCTGCTGGTAATCCCTCTTTGTATGCAACCCAACATCCTCCTGGCTTTTGCCACCGCCTTGTCGCACTGTTTTGCCACCTTGAGATCAGCAGAGATAATCACACCAAGGTCTTTTTCCTGAACTGTGCATACCAACCTTTCTCCCCCTATTGCGTACATTTCTCTTGGATTTCTGCTACCCAAGTGCATGACACTGCACTTTTTTGCATTAAATCGTAGTTGCCAAGCTTTAGACCAGTCTTCCAGCTTTTGTAGATCTTTCTTCATGTTAACCACTCCCTCGGGGGAGTCCACTCTGTTGCAAATTTTTGTGTCGTCTGCAAAAAGACAGACTTTTCCATTCAGTCCTTCAGCAATATCACTCACAAATACATTGAACAGTGCCGGGCCCAGGACCGAACCCTGGGGCACCCCGCTAATCACCTTCCTCTCATCCGAGTGAGCTCCATGTACAATCACCTTCTGTCGTCTGTCAGTCAACCAATTTCTAATCCAGTTTACCATCTTGGGACCCATCCCCAAGCTACTGAGTTTGTTGACAAGCCTCCTATGAGGAACAGTATCAAAGGCTTTGCTGAAATCCAGGTAGATGACAGCCATCGCATGCCCCTGATCTAGTTCCCTGGTCACGCAGTCAAAGAACTCGATCAGATTTGTTTGGCAAGATCGTCCTTTGGTAAAACCATGTTGCCTCGGGTCTTGCAAGCTGTTGGTTTTCAGAAAGTTCACTATTCGCTCTTTCAGGAGTGCCTCCATTACTTTTCCCGCCACCGAGGTAAGGCTCATGGGCCTGTAGTTTGACACTTCTTCCCTGTCACCACTTTTGTGTAGAGGTACAACATCAGCCATTCTCCAATCCTGAGGAACCTCTCCTGTTTCCAAGGATCTGTTGAAGACATCCTTTATCGGTCCTGCAAGAACCTCTCTGAGCTCTTTCAGTATCCTGGGATGTTTATAAGGGTGCCAATATAATCATGTCCTGGCAACATCCCATTTTTATACTATTTCTTGCTATTTCCTTTTTTAATTGGCCTTGCTTTATTTGATTCTTTTATGTGTCTAATATGTACGCATATATAGTCCAAAACCATTTCACTGTCCACTTATTTTTTTAGGAGATATGGGACCACAACTGTAATAGCAGTATTACAATATAAGGGACATTTATAATCTGGAAGTGACTTGCCCAAGGACACAAGGAGTGCTGGTGGGAATTGAGCCCTGGTCTCTTGGTGCCCAAACCAGTGCACTAAGCATTAAGGTACTCCTCCACTCCACTGTCTTTGAGCAGCAAGGTCCTCCTTGGCCTTTTCCCATGAAGTCCTTCTTTGTTTAGTGCATGGCATATGCTGTGGGTTGAAACCACCACTCCAGATTGCTCCAGGTCAGCCATAAGCTCTTTGGATGTTGTATGTGGTGCTTTTCTAACAATCCACACTAACCTTCAAAAACATCTTGGATTAGTTTTCTTCTTCCCACCACATTCTGGGCAATTCTTAACAGTTCAATGAGCAGAAAAACTTCTTAATAACATTGCAAACTGCAGACACAAGGTCTTTGGAGATGGCTTTGTACCCCTTTGAAGTTTGATGTTTGGTGATAATGGCTTTTCTGATGGTCTCAGGCAGTTCTCTTGTCTTCGCCATTGTGAAAATGGAACATGGAGTGAATGTGGTCATTTTAAACATTAGAGCCATCTTTCATGGGTTGATTTAAGTCATGTGAATAGTGACAATTGATCACATGTGCACCTAATTTTACTGCAGTGGGAATGTGGTTCTTCTGTTTAAATTAATTTGATTGTTTATAAGGGTGCCAATATAATCATGTCCTGGCAACATCCCATTTTTATACTATTTCCTGCTATTTCCTTTTTTAATTGGCCTTGCTTTATTTGATTCTTTTATGTGTCTAATATGTACGCATATATAGTCCAAAACCATTTCACTGTCCACTTATTTTTTTAGGAGATATGGGACCACAACTGTAGTAGCAGTATTCTGGATCAACTGTTGTCTCACCAAGCAGGCAGCATTTGCATAATCCAGCCGTGAAATCACAGTAGCATATACTACTGTAATAAAATCCTTCTGCTCCAAAAATGGACATAAGAATCTGATTTTATGTATATAATAAAATCATATTTGAGTTACTGAAGAAACATGCAACTGAAATGACAATTGTGCATCAAATGTTACCCTTAATATCTTAATTGTGTTCTTCTGTTCAATGGGTGAATCACCAAGCAAAGATGCTAATGAGAGTGCACTGTCTCTATGTGTGATCGATAAAGCTTCACATTTCCTTGGATTAATTATTAGTTTATATAGTACCAGCCAATCTATAATAGTTATCAGACAGATTCAAACTTGATAACTCAGGCTGATAAGGATACATAAAGTAAATGAGCAAGACATCACATGCAATACATACCAACCCCATACGCTTGGATTATAGTGAGCAACGGGGCCATGAATATGCAGTATTAAATAATACTGAAGCCTGTATAGACCCGTGAGGAACACCATACGTTAAAGACCTAATACTGGAAGATGAGGAATTCCATAGCACGGAATAAGAATACTCTGTTAGATAAGACTTAAACTACTCATAAGACTGGTCCCTACTACTTATTTCAAACAGAGGTTGAAAAAGTAATTTGTGATCAAAGGTGGTACTAAGCAGAGTGACCATCATCCAGGTGAGTAGCAATGTCCTTGGTCAAAGACAGAAGTGTTAGCTCCATGCTATGGTTCTTCCAAAACCTGGATTGCTTAAGATGCAGTATATTCATTTTATCAATGAAATTGTTCAGTTGTAGTAAAACTGCTTTTTTAATTACTTTAGACAAAAATGGTAGGTTTGAGACAGTGTGATAATTAGATACGTCAGTGCAGTCCAAGCTTTGTTTTTTCAATATAGGTCTAATGCTAGCCTCCTTCCATAAGAATGTAACTGTATCTTGCGAAAAACTCAAGTTCAGCATACTATAGATATAACCCACTCAAAACAGGCAGAATTCGCGATAGTATAGAGTCATGTGGGGCCAGCACCAAATTCAGTGGTGCCATTATATACTCATAATAGGATGGTAGTTTGGAAAGAGGGAGGCAATGAACATAGTGCCATGCTAGGCGACAGGGCTCAAAGAGATGGGGCAGAGTTGACAGCTGCTCATGCACCACCATAGCAGGAGGGCTTGGAAGTGGCATAGGTGTCCCTTGAATGCCTCTTTCAAATTTCCTCACAGTCCATGTGCGGTAGTGGGTTGCTGTGAGGTGTGGTGGACTGGCCACTGCAGTCACACTGTGTCGATCATGACCTCTGCATACACAGCATGCACAGGCAGTGAGAGTATCCGAGCAGCAGGCTGCCAGTGCAGCTGTCTAGCCAGGGGGTGCAGAGGCAATCACATTGCATGCCTGGCAAACATGTTTTGTGACTGGGACCTTGGTCTCCTCCCTCTGCATTTACTCCTATCAGGACATCATGCACATCTGTCTAAATGTGTGCCCCAGTAGGGTTCAGCTAGTAAGTGTTTCCAACCTCAAATAGTGCACCTAGGTAGAAAGGATGTAGTAAAATGAGACTGCAGAGCATGCAGGGAGGAGGAGGACAGGTGCTGGAAGATATGATAGATGGACTCCATTGCAAGGCAAGGTAATAGTCTGCCTGAAAACTCTCAAAGTGGGTTTTTGTTTTCCCTTTTAAAAGCAAAGTCTTAAAGGAGTTTTGGTGTTCTTTTTTAAAAACTAATTCTCACTTGGTTTTCAGCTTGTTGTGCTGTGAGGGCTTGTGTGCATAAGTGATGCTGAGGGCTAAGCTATCAGTAGCTTAACTACTTGCAGTATCTCCCAAGATGGACCGGTCTCAGCTGAGGTGCCAGACCAAGAAAAACTAACCATCTGGGCAGCAGCAGAATGACACAGAGTTAGTGGCCGTGGATCACATTTCTGTGACAACAGCAACAACACTAGAATTAAACTGAGCAGAAGAAAGGCCGGCAATCTACTTCCGTTTCTTGCCATGAAAACCCAATGGATAGTCACAACAAAACAAATTGTACCATGGTGCTGGAAGATGAGACCCCCAGGTTGGAAAGAACTCAACTCGCTACTGGGGAGTAGCTGAAGACTTTTCATAGTAAAGCCAGCATTATGATGTGACTGGATCAAAGCCCTCGGGACGTCTGACTGCTGATGTAGCTGCACATGAAATGAGAGTCAGAAGCTGCAAAGATGTCCTACATATTGGGACATGGATTGTTCAAAGCATGAACCAAGGGAAGTTGGAAGTGGTCAAGAATGAAATGGAATGTGTACAACTCGATCTGTTGGGTGTCAGTGAACTGAAATGAACTGGCATCGGACACTTTGCATCTGATGATCACATGGTCTACTATGCTGGAAATGAAAGACAAAGAAGAAATGGTGTTGCATTTATAATTAAGAAGAAACTTGCAAGAACTGCAATGAAATACAATGCAATCAGTGAACGTTTAATTTCTGTCTATGAGGAATGCCCATCAACACAATTATAATTAAAGTATATTCCCCAATAACAGCTGAAGAAGAGGATGAAGCCGATGAGTTCTACAAACAAGTACAAGCTAAAATTGACAGAACATGCAAACAGGATATCCTGATAGTCAATGGAACGCAAAGGTTGGCAACAAAGAAGGTGGCAAAGTAGTTGGAAAATATGGATATGGCAACAGAAATGAAGCTGGAGAAAGACTGATAGAATTCTGCAAGACCAATGATCTATTCATCTCAAACACCTTCTTCCAGCAACACAAACGGCGAATGTACACATGGACTTCATCCAATGGATTGTACAAAATTCAAATTGGCTACATCTGTGGAAATCAATGATGGAAAAGCTTTATAACATCAACAAAGATAAAACCTCGAGCTGACTGTGGTACAGATCACCAACTACTAGTGTGCAAACTCAAGCTAAAGTTGAAAAAGAGCAAGTCATTCAAATACAGCAAAATATGACCTTGAGAATATACCACCAAAATTTAAAGACTGCCTGCAAAATTGATTTACTGATTTAGATACAAATGACAAAGCTCCAGAAGAGTTATGGGATGACATCATGAAGGTTGTGTTGGAAGAAAGTGAGAAGCCTCTACAAAAGGTGAAAAAGAAAAACAGCCAAAATGGATGACCGAAGAAACTCTGAAAATTGCTCAGGAATGCAGAGAAGCTAACGTCAGAGGAGAGAGAGAGGCAATCACAGAACTCAACAGAGATTTCCAACTTACAGCAAGTCAAGACAAGGAGAAGTACTAAGATGACAAATGCAAGGCAATAGAAGCATAAACTATTAGAGGAAGAACAAGATCGGCTTTCTTAAAGCTAAGAAAGTTAAAGAAAAAAGTCCATCCTCCAATTGGAATGTTACAAGATGCTCAAGGATCCATGTTGAATGATGCTGAGAAGATCAAGAAAAGGTGGAGTCATTATACCATTAAGATCAAGTGGACCAACAGTCATTTCAATCTGTTCCTTATGATCAGGAGCCATTAGTGATGAAAGAGGAAGTAGAAGCAGCACTGAAGGCCTTATCAAATAACAAAGAAACAGGCATTGATGGCATTCCCATAGAAGTATTATAGCAATTGGATGAAGCTGTTACCATACTTACAAGGCCCTGCCAGGAAATTTGGAAGACAACATCATGGCCAACTGATTGGAAAAGATCTGTGTTTATACCAATACTAAAGAAAGGTGATCCAAATGACTGTGGAAATTATCGCACAATCGCTCTGATCCCACATGCCAGCAAGATTCTACTGAAGATTATACAGCAGAGGCTACAATCATACATGAAAACAGAACTGACTGAAGTGCAAGCAGGATTCAGAAAAGGGCGAGGAACGAGAGACATTATTGCAGATGTGAGATGGATCCTTGAAAAGACTAAAGGATACCAAAAGGATATCTATATGTGTTTTATTGACTACAGCAAGGCTTTTGACTGTGTAAATCATGAGAAACTCTGACCATATTAAGAAGCATGGGTATACCACAACACCTGATCACTCTTGCACAACCTTTACACTGATCAAGAAGCAACAGTTCAAATGGAACAAGGAGAAATGGAATGGTTTAAAATCAGCAAAGGTGTACGAAAAGGCTGCATACTTTCCCCTACCTGTTTAATTTATATGCAGAACAAATCATCAGAGAAGCAGGACTGTATGAAGACAATCGAGGTATAAGGACTCATCAACAACCTTCGCTATGCTGAAAATACTACATTACTGATTGAAAGTGAAGACGATCTGAAACATTTGCTTCTCAAGATCAAGGATCATAGTCTTAAAATGGGCCTGCACCTTAATGTAAAGAAGACAAAGATCCTGACAACTGGCAAAAGTAATAAGTTCATCATTGAGGAAGAAGAAATTGAAATAGTGGACAACTTTAACCTACTTGGATCAACTATCGATAAAGAAACAACAAGCAATCAAGAAATCCAACGACACATTGCTATGAAGGTACTAGACAAGATTCTCAAGAGCAGAGATGTCTCTCTCCATACAAAGATTCGACTCGTTCAAGCCATGGTATTTTAAATAATATCATATGGATGCAAAGGTTGGACAGTGAAAAAGATAGACAGGAAGAAAATTGATGCCTTTGAATTATGGTGCTGCTTGTAAGCCCCTGCTGGTTCCACCCCCTCTCTGATGTGAATAGCATCATCAGAGAGGACGGGATCCATCAGGCTTGTAAGGCCCTGATGGATCCCGCCGCCTCTGATGATGCTATTCGAGTTAGAGAGGGGTGGAACTGGCAGGGGTTTATAAGCCGACGGAGGCTTGAAACCCCCATGCTTTTCAAATTTCCTTTACATCTGGCCAAGTTGACAGCTCCCGACAGCTGCCCTATTGTCCTTGGATCTGGGGCAGTGGCAGGGGGGCAGAGGGGTTGATTCTGCCCCTGCCAAGAGGTGGCCATGGCAGCAGCTTGTCCAGGACAACAGGGGAGGGGAGGAGAGGGGAGGCAGGAGGACAAATTTTGGACAAGGGGGGGGGGGCGAAGAAGGAAGAGTAATGTTGGACATTGGGGTGGGGGAAGAAGGAAGACAAAAGTTGGACAGTGGGGGGGGGGGGGGGGAAGAAGGGAGACAAATGCTGAACAATGGAGGGTCAGGAAGACAAATGTTGGACAATGGGGGCAGGAAGAGAAATGCTGGACAATCGGGGGAGAAAGGAGACAAATAATGGAATGCTGGACACGGGGGGCAGGAGGATAAATGTTGGACAACAGGGGGGCAGGAAGACAAATATTGGACAATGGTGAGGGGGGATAAGGGAGATAAATGCTGAACATGGGGGGCAGGGGGACAACAGAGGGAGAGACAGAAGGACAAATGCTGGAAAACAGCAGGCGGTCAAGAGGATAAATGCTGGGCAACATGGGGGAGGTACAGGAGGGCAAATACTGGGTAACGGGGGAGGGACAGAAGGACAAATGCTGCAAAACAGCAGGGGGGCAAGAGGATAAATGCTGGACAATAGGGGGGGGGAGAGACAGGAGGGCAAATACTGGACAACAGGAGGGAGGGACAGGAGAGCAAATACTGGACAATGGAGAGGAGGGACAGGAGGAAAATGCTGGGCAAAGGGGGGCAGGAGGATAAATGCTGGACAACAGAGAGGAGAGACAGGAGGACAAATGCTGGAAAAACGAGAGGGGCAGGAGGATAAATGCTGGACAACAGGGGGTAAGGACAGGAGGACAAATACTGGACAACAGAGGATGGGAAAGCATGAAGATAAATGCTGCTTTAGTGATGGCGCTACCCAGTAAGTTGGGTAAGCGCGACAGGGGGACACGGATGTCAGGAGGATAGCGTCAGTAGCAACCTGCCCCCCACTCAGGATGATCTGTGAAGCACTGTCGGCCCAGTGGAGAGCCTGCCCGCAGGACACGCTGATCTATGGGCAGAAGACTGTGAGAGGCTGCCATCGCTTCTCACAGTCTTGTGTCCCAAGGGCAGGCTCTCTACTAGGCCGCCAGCACTCCGTAGGTCATCCTGAATGGGAAGTGAAGCTGGGCGGCCAGGGACAGTGCCTTCCTGATGTCTGCTCCTGTGGACAGGCTCTGTTTCTCTGGGCCGCAGTCATGGCTTGCACAGCCATTGCCCACAGGACATGCTGCTCCCACAGGCAGAAGGATGTTGGAGGCAGTGATCATGGCCCACAGAAGCAGAGCCTGCCCATGAGAGCAGCATGTCCTGTGGGCAGGGAGTGTGCAAGGCCAATTGTGCCCTGCCTCTCTGGGCTGGGATCACTGCTTGCACAGCCCCTGCCTTTGGGACATGCTGCCCAATGGGCAGGCTCTGCCCCTTGTACTTACATGGGGGAGGGCATTGAAGGGGGGAGTGGACATGAGGGGGCATTGGGAGGTGGACGTGGATGGGCACAGGGAGTCAGAAGGGAGATGCTGGGTGCAGGTGGGGGAATAGGTAGGCAGCAGGGATAAGATTGAGGTGGGAGGCTAGGGAGATAGAGATACTAGACATGGAAAGGGACATGGGAAAGAAAGGAGGAGAGATGGAGTGGTGATGTTGGTCAGGGTGTTATAGGGAGACTATGGGAAAATGCTGGACTTGGGAAGTGGGGAACAGAGGAGAGATGCTGGACATAGGGTAATAAAGGGAGAAGGAAATGCAGGACATGGGGTAATAGGGACAGAGATGGGAGAAGATGGATGTGGGATAAATAGGTTGAAAAAGAGACAGAGAGATGCTGGACATGGGAGTAATAGGAAGGGGATGGGGATGGGGTAGATGCTGGTTGCAGGGGGATAGAAAGGGAGAGGGCAGACATGTAAGGAAAGAGAGAGCAGAGGTACTGGATGGAGTGAAAGGGAGAGAGAGACACACATTTGATGGGATGGTGTGAGATGTTAGACATGGAGGGGAAGAGAGAGAGAGAGAGAGAGCGAGAGCAAAAGACTAAGGAATAATGGACCACAAAAAAAGAGCTAGGGAATGGAAGGACTAGGGTGAAGTTTGAAAAGCCGTAGGTAGATGGCATAAAAAAGAGGGAGATTGAGAACCAAATAGTACGGAATGAAATCTGGGTGGACAGAGAGAGAGAAATAAATGTAAGAAAGCTGAAAGGAAAAATATCACTATACAAGATGAAAGGAAGTGTAGAAAAGAAAAGGAGAGACAAGAAATGGCAGATGGACTAGAGACCATAGAAAGAGAGCTAAGAGAACACAGTAGAAAGGAGAAGCTTCAGACTGGGACCAGCAAGATCAGAGAATAAAATGGTCAGACAACAATGGTAGAAAAAAATAATTTATTTTCAATTTAGTGATTGAACTTTGCACAATATTTATATATGACAGTATGGAGAACTGCATCTATTTTATTTCTCTGGTGTTTCTCCTCTTGTGGAGTCCTGCTTCTTGAGGTTTTTATTTAATTTTTGTTTACATATTTTTATTTTTACTTAGATAGTGGTCACTTATTCTGTACTTCTTGAGGATCTGTGTTCTGAGAGTGTGATTGAGGACAGGCGTTCTGTTAACATGGTGTTTGTACATAGGGATCTGTACTGCAGTAATTTGAATTGCTCAGCACAATCTAATCCAGTCTTTAAATTCATGGCTACCAGGATTCGTTTTTAGCATTTTGTATCTTCCCTCCTCGTCAATAATCTGGTTATAGCAAATAACTCTGATGTGAAGATACTTATAATGGTTTGATTAGGGGGCTGTGTAAGTGGCTTTTCATTAATGAAACTTAATGTTTATTATTATGCTTGTTTTATTGTAATATCTGTTTTACTAAATTGCATGTGTATGTTTGGAAGCCACCTAGGATTTTAGATGGGTGGCAGGTACATTTTAAATAAAGTATACTAAATTTATGCCCCAATGAATCTCTGCACATGGCTCTGCATCATCCTCATGCTGCTCCTGGGAGGAAGCAGAGGAGGGGGGGGGCACTGGGAGGTAAAGGAAAGCAGAAACCTCAGATTGGGACCAGCATGATCAGAGAATAAAATGGTCAGACAACAAAGGTAGAAGAAAATTAAATTTTCAATTTAATGATTGGACTTGGTGCTATCTTTATATTTTATAAAGTACAGGTAAATGCTTGTCTTTCTATTTCTCTGGTGTTGCATTGAAAGCAGAAACTGACTTCTTGGGGTTGTAGTTTAATTTTTATCCACATATGTTTATTTTTAGGTTATGGTCACTTATTCTGCGCTTGGTGAGGGTCTGTGTTCTGAGTTCGTGGCCAAGGCCAGGAGGTCTGTTAATATGGAGTTTGTACATAGGGATCTGTACTGTAGTAATCTGAATTTTTCAGCTTTTCAAATAGGCGTCTGGATGTTCCAGGGCCCACTGTAGTATTTACAGTGCTACCTTTTTTGGTAGACTCCTTATGTGGGTTTTGAAAATTGGTGCTGGTATAATAGATTTGCTCTACGGATCTTCAGTACCTTTGTTGTAGGGTTTTGAATTAGTTCACAAAATGCCTGGTACTGGAAAATGTTTGCTATTGTTAGTGAGATGAACAGAATCAGATTTATTTTTTAGATATTGAGTTCTGTGGGTGAATGTCCTAGTTCTGTTCTGCTCCCTTTGTGAGGGAGAGGATTCCATGAATGCAAAATATATGTTCAAAAAGAAAAAGCAAGAAAAATAATGCTGTTTATAACAAAATAAAAATGAGTTATAATTTGATGTTATAAAGTGTGCTGTGGTTGTCGCTTTTTCTTTTAGTTCCTTGGTGTGTGAACATCTTGCATTTCCTGCACATTATCTAATCGGCTTTTTTGGTTTGGTTCAGTCCCTGACTAGAGTTTTCAGAGAACCTCCCCCCAGGGCGCCATCTCAACCATCGCCTCAGATTGACTTGAGCTGCCCCTGATTGCAGGGCTTAAAAGGAAGCGAGGAGGGCACTGTGGGTTAAACTAGAAAGAGGGAAAGGGAAGTCCATTCGCATTGGAATTATATACAGAACCCCCTTACAGGGAGTAGAAGTGGATAAAGATGTAATAGAAGACATACACAGTATTGCCATGAAAGGAGAAGTGCTACTTATAGGTAATTTCAATATGTCAGATGTGGCTTGGCTCTTCCCTACTGTGGTGTCATCTAGAAGTAAGGAGATCCCGGATTCTCTACAGGGAGAACCATTCAGGCAACTGGTAACAGAACCCACACACGATGGGACCATACTGGACTTAGTGATTACCAATGGGGATAGTATTTCTGATACTACAGTGAGACATCATTTCACATTCAGCGATCACCAGATGGTATGGTTCAGTATTAGGACTAGGGCTGATAAAATCCATTCAAAAGTGAGGGTCTTATACTTCAGGAAAACTAACTTAGCCAAGATGGGACAATACCTCAAAGAGTCATTAGTGGGATGGAAACAGCTGGGGGATATAGAAAAACAATGGGCAAAACTGAAAGGGGAGCTTTTAAGGGCAACCAACCTTTTTGTTAGAAAAGTAAATAAATGTAAAAGGAAAAGGAGGCCACTATTGTTCTCAAAAGAAGTAGCAGAAAAGGTGAAGAAAAAGAGGGAGGCCTTCAAAAAATACAAGAGATCATGGACAGAGAAAGTCAGGCATCTATATTTGGAAAAACTTAGAGAAGTTAGAAAAGTAGTCAGGAGAGCAAAGGTAAAAAAGAAGAAGAAATAGCCAATGAAATAAAATGCAGGGATAAGACATATTTCAGATATGATAGTGAGAGGAGGAAGGGCAAAAGTGATATTGTCAGACTCAAGGGTGCAGGGGAGGAATATGCCGAAACTGATGAGGATAACACAGGATTTTTATTTTATTTTTTATTTACATTCTCTTATATACCGCGCTATTCTGCATCAGTGCGGTTTACATTGAACAAACTGAAATTACATTGAACAGGGCATTATAACTTGGAGATAACTATTTTACAGGGAACATGGGCTATGGAGGGTTAAGTGGCTTGCCCAAGACCACAAGGAGCACCTGTGGGACTGGAAACCCCAGTCCTTCCGGCCCAAGGTTGCTGTCCTCTAGTGGGATTTGAACCCCTGACCTTCAGGCCTGACGTACCTTGCCCCAACCACTAGGCCACTCCTCCACTCTACTTGCTTAACAAATATTTCTGTTCTGTGTTCTCAAATAAAGGGCCAGGAGCCGGATCTCAGAAAACACCCACAATCAGGAACAGAAGTGACATGGATCTTGAACGATTTTCAGAAGACTGTGTTTGTGAGGAACTAGCTAAACTAAAAGTAGACAAAGCCATGGGTCCAGATGGGATACGTCCAAGAATACTAAGGGAACCTGGGCACATTCCAGCAGCTCCACTGCCTTTTCAATGCCTCTTTGGAATCAGGAAAGGTGCCAGAGGACTGGAGAAAGGCTCATGTGGTCCCTTTACACAAAAGTGGACGTAAAGATGACATTGAGAACTACAGGCTGGTTAGTCTAATTTCTGTGGTTAGTAAATTAGTGGAAAGGCTACTAAAGAGAGAATAGTGAGTTTCTGGAGTCCAATGGACTGCAGGATCCAAGACAGCATGGATTCAACTGAGGCAGGTCTTGTCAGACAAATCTGATTGATTTCTTTGATTGGGTGATCAGGGAGTTGGACCGAGAGAGAGCCCTAGATGTGGTGTATTTAGATTTCAGTAAAGCCTTTGACACTGTTCGCAAAGACAACTTATAAACAAACTGAGAACCCTAGGGATGGACCCTAAAGTTACTGATTGGATTAGAAATTGATTGAGTGGGAGGTGATAAAGGGTACAGGTAAATGGAGCTCACTCTGAGGAAAAGGATATTACCAGTGATGTGCCGCAGAGATCTGTCTTTGATATAATTCTTTTTAACATCTTGTTAGTGATATTGCAGAAGGGTGCCGGGTAAGGTTTTCTTGTTTGTAGATGATACTAAACTCTGCAATACAGTAGACACCCAGGAAGGAGTAGATAACATGAGGAGGGATCTAGCTAAGCTTGAAGAATGGTCAAGAATTTGGCAGCTGAAATTTAATGCTAAAAAATGCAGGGTTATGCTTTTGGGCTGCAAAATCCAAAGGAGCGGTACAGTGTAGGGAGTGAGGTACTTATGTCCACAAAAGAAGATCAGGATCTGGGCGTTATTGTGTCGGATGATCTTAAAGTAGCTAAAGAGGTAGAAAAGGCGACTGCAAAAACCAGAAGGATGCTTGGGTGTATAGGGAGAGGAATGGCCAGCAGAAAAAAGGAAGTGATAATGCCTCTGTATAAGTCTCTGGTGCGACCTCATTGGAGTATTGTGCGCAGTTCTGGAGACCACAGCTTCAAAAGGACATAAGCAGGTTGGAGTCGGTGCAGAGGGTGGCTACTAAAATGAAGCATATGAGGACAGACTTAAAGATCTTAATATATGTACTTTAGAAGAAAGGCAGGATAGGGGTAATATGATAGAGACATTTAAATACCTTTGCGGCATAAATGCATAGGAGGGTCTCTTTCAATGGAAGGCAAGCTCTGTTACGAGGGGACATAGCACGAGAGTGAAAGGGGATAGACTCAGGAGTAATATGCAGAAATATTTCTTTATGGAAAGGGTGATAGATGCATGGAATCCCAGTGGAGGTGGTGGACACGAGGACAGTGTCTGAATTCAAAAAAGCATGGGACAGAATGGTGAACATTTGAAACAAATGTCCCCTGGCACAGAATGGCGCACATTTGAAACAATCTCCAAAAAAAGAATTGAATCCAGCATATCAGGTATAAACACCACCACCTCCCCACTCGATCTCTGCCCAGTGGAATGGATTAAAAAGACAAAACAGGACTTAAGCTCTGCATTAGCAAACATAGTAAATGAATCGTTCAAACAAGGCTAAATGCTCAGCCTAAAGACATCCATCATCCGACCAACACTCAAGAAGCCTGATCTTGACCCCCTGATCCCACTTTATTCAGACCAATAGCAAGCCTACCATTCACCGCAAAGATCATTGAGAAGATAGTTCAGCAGCAACTGCAAGATCACCTAGCTAAAAAGAACACACTTGACCCACAGCAACACAGATTCCACCCTTCTCATGGGATTGAAACCCTCATGATCTCTCTACTAAACACCCTAATCAAAGGAATACAGGCCAAACAGGCTGGATACTCCTTGAGTTTGCTGGATATTACTGCAGCATTTGACAGTCTCTCACAACACCTTCCTAAGCAGGTTACAGGAGATTGGAACCATTGTAGTCCTTTGTCTGTATGCCAATCTTATCTAACCAACAGATATCAACTAATCCGAACCAGCACCGCAACCTCCTCACCTTTTCAACAAGCTCAAGGAATACCACAGGGCTTGGCACTCTCTGCCATGCTCTTTAATATCTACCTTCTACCCCTTTGTGCAATAATATGGTCCCACAATATCAACTACCACTTATGCATGGATGACATTATACTGTATAGACCCATCACAACCACGAATCCAACAAACACACATCTAATAGACTGTTTTCTTGGAGCCATCTGGATACATCATTGAAGCAATCTCACCATACACCTTAAAAAAACAGAAGCCTTATTTGTTACGAAAGATCAAACCTTCACCTCCCCCACCACACCTCACCCTGGGAGGAACACAAATAAGAGTTCAACCACACATAAAATACCCGAGAATCATCCTTGATCAAAAACTATCATTTAAGAAACAGATTGCAAAAACCGCAAGATCAATATTCTTCAAAGCAAAGTTGATACAACGCCTTAGACCACTCATAAACCCACAGGATTTCATAACAGTCATGAAAGCAATGACTCCCCTAAGGACTCCCAATCACCACCATCAACCAGCTATGGGCATCTCTCAACATAATGGCCAGAATCATCCAGAGAGTTAAGAAGCATGATCACATCACCCCGGTCCTGAGAGATCTCCACATTCTCCCACTGGAAGCGTGGATAAAATATAAAACATTGGTACTGATCCCTAAAGGGCTTCACTAACAACAACCATCTCATATGCAAACCCTGCTTCACTGGATGAACTCTGGAAGACCTACCCGATAAACAATACACTCACTGTGCCACATTATAGGACAAAGTTCAATCACCAAACCTGTAACCGAGCATTTGATTTGTATACCCTCTCGCTTTGGAATTCTCTTCCAACCAAAATCCGAAGCAACAAGGACCTCTCCTCATTTAGAAAACAGCTGAAAACCCATCTATTCTGGGAGCACCTAGGATCCGAACAGAACAGCACCCACTGAAGACCACTAAGTAGTCTGAGACTGAAGAGATAAACCAGAACTGTAAATAAGACAAAAAAACCCTGATGCACAGCAAATCAGGAATGTAAATATGTTGAACCCCCTGGTGATGGTATAACCCCCCCCCCTGTAAATATGAATAGAGCTGTTTAATGTATCCCCTCTTGTTTATCGTAAACCACTTTGACCCAGTAAAAAACGGTATATAAGCACGGCTAAATAAATAAATAAATAAAAAATAAATAAATGAGACAAACACAGAGGATCTCTAAATGCAAAAAGAGGACTATTGTAGTTGATGTGGACGGGCAGACTAGATAGGCCATGTGGTCTTTTTCTGCCATCATGTTTCTTTTTTCCCATGACTCATATACTCACTTTGCTCATGGGAGGCCCTCGATGTATACAGGTCTCCCAAACCCCCTCCATTGTCTCCTCATCCATGTCATCTGCATGGCAATAGACAACAACCCTATACTCTTGCTTCTCAAATTCAGTGAGAGTCTGTCCCATCGGGTCCTCTCTCCTGGGCCTCAGAACTTGTCTTCCTCTTGACCTCCCTCCATTTACATTTCAGCCCTCAGGCATACGGTTGCGGTGGTATATACCATTGAGTTTCTGGCAGATACTCAGCCAGAGCTTCTGTTTTTGGTAGGCACTAACATATACCCCCCCCCCCCCCCCCGTGGCCCAAGAGCACTCTCTTGTGCCTAATCACCTCCCACAGCAGGAGTTCAACCTCCCCTTGGTAGAAATCATCTTGCTTTGTGAGCACTATATGCTTAGGAGCCATGGCCAAGGCCAGCAACAACACTGACAGCCTTTGCAAGATGGAGCTGCATATGTGTATGTCACCGTTATACGCATGTGCAATAGTTTCTATATCCTTGCTTGCATCACCGTAGCACTTCTCCTTGTCTCTCTTACTGCATATTGGAAATTTCTGTTATGTTCCATGATTCTCTCTCTTTCTGCTTTGGCTTTAGTTTGTCTGCATTTTGGAGCAATTTTCAGAGTTTTTGCAATCATCCATTTTGGCCATTTTTGCTTTTTCATCTTTTGCAGAAATGTTTCGCATTCTTTGAACACAGCTTTCTTGATGTCATCCCATAAATATCCATAGCTCTTCTGGTGTTGTATCATTTGTATCCATAGCAGCGAAAAGATTTCATAGGTAGTCTTTAAATTCCAGTGGTATATTTTCAGGATCATACAGTACATACATTCATGAGTAGCTTGCTCATTTTCAACTTTAGCTTGAGTTTCCATACTAATAGCTGGTGATCTGTACCACAGTCAGCTCCAGGGTTTTGTCTTTGTTGATATTACTGAGCTTCAACAGGTGTAGTCAATGTATCTTTCTCTAGCTTCATTTTTGTTGTCAAGCCCATATTTTACAACCACTTTGCCATCTTCTTTGATCCAAACTTTTGTATTCCAGTTACCCATGACTATCAGGGTATCTTGTTTGCATGTTTCATGTCAATTTCAGCTTGTACTTCATAGAACCGATCAACTGAATCCTTTTTTGCATTAATTATTGGCACATATCCGAATAATAGTTGTGTTGATGTCATTTCTTGTAGATGACTAGATATTAAACATTCACTGACTGCATTGTATTTCATTACAGTTCATGCAAGTTTTTTCTTAAATATAAATGCAATACCATTTGGTTCTTGTCTTTTATTTACGGTGTAATATACCATGTTGACCATTAGATTCAAAGTGTCTGATGCCAGTCCATTTCGGTTTGCTGCTACTCAATAGAATGTATTTTGCACACTCTATTTCGTTATTGACCACCTCTAGTTTCCCTTGCTTAATTTTTCATCTGTTCCATGTCCCACTACGTAAGACATCTTTGCAGCTTCTGACTCTCACTTCATGTGCAGCTACATCAGCAGTCAGACCAGGAAAGGACAAGGAACAAGAGACAATTGCAAATGTGAGTTGGATCCTTGAAAACACAAATTAATACCAAAAGGATACCCACATGAGTTTCATTGAGTATAGCAATATCTTTGATTGCATATATCACTGAAAACTCTTGGCCAAATTAAGAAGCATGGGATACCAGAACACCTTGTGCACAACCTTTAAATTGATCATGAAGCAGCATTTGCTATATAGGTTCTGCAGCCTCTCCATCTGCCTCTGTACTCTCACCTCACCCTCCTGTACCACCATGCCCCTTTTCCCCCCTTGCCTTACTTCATATCTCCCTTATTCCAGGCCAATTCCCACAATCCCCACATCTCTAGCACCATCCCAACATCCACTACGTCCCCTTCCCACATATCGCCCTCCTGCTCCCTCGCCCTATTCTGCAGGTCTTCATATGGACTAGTTCTGGTGGCCCCTCAACAGTTCAGCCATACTTTTCCATCCCTGCTTCTAGAACATAATGTGATGACTCCTGCCTTTGCTTCTCAACAAGGGTGATGACCCCATCAACAGCAACCTTATCTTTCTCTTCTCCCTCTGACCCTGATGTGGCCACCACTCATGCTGGTGTGCCACTGCTCATGCTCCTGCCACTTTCTGCTTCTGTGGTGGTAGTATCCATGTCTGTTCAGAGTAGAGCTGTTTGCAGCACCAGTGTTGGTGGTGGTGGAGATGCTGCACCTGCCAGCAGGGGTCCTGGCATTGCTGGTGGCAGCTGTTGCTCAGTTGCTGGTGGAAGTGATAGGGCTGGCAGCTGAAGTTCCAGCAGTGATAGCACATGTTGCCCTGCTTATGGTGGTGGTGGAGCCACAGCTCCGGCTGGTGCTGCAGATATGAGGCAGAGAGGTCATGTTTAGTGCACTGCTGCATTCCTATGCCTCAAAGGCATGGTTACATAACAACTGGGTGCTTGCTAGTAGGGGTGTGCAGGCAAAACATTTTATTTTGTTTATATCGTTTACAGGTGTTTTTCATTGTGTTTCATTTCGGTGTTATAAAGAATCCATTCAGGACAACTCCTTCAATTAGGGGGTGGCTGTGGCATGCCTCTCTGATTGGGGGAACCAAGCTCTGCCTTGATTCTACCCCAAGCCCCCATAGCCTTCCTTTCCTGTTCTGCCCATGGGGATACCATCTCTTGCGGGCAGAAAGAAATGGCTACAATGCTGGTGGACTCTTTCTGTCCGCCAATGGGAGATTGGATCTCCAGGAACAAGCAGGAAGTCAGTCTTCACATATGGGTGACATCAGCACCAATGCGGCCAGGTGTGGGAACACTCCCCAGCATCCAATAGGAATGCTTTTGGGAGCATTCCTTCACGCATGCATGGATGCCTTCCCGCCTTCCCTCCTGGTCTACTCAGTCGTCTTCTTTCCATGGAGCCATTGGGACTTCGTCCCCGTCAGCCATGTCTAGAAACTTCACAGGTTTTTCACTAGTAACATCAAAAGTACTTAGGTTGCCTTCACATCAACCGACTCAACTCCCCGTCGATTCTGGTTCTCTGTTTTATTTTTATTTTACATAATTTTTTTTTTAATTTTCATTTTTTTCAAGCAAACTTTGTTTGAGGCCTGCAGCCTCATCGGGCACCACTGCCCAGTTTGGTTTTGTCTTCATATTATTCACTAATATGGAGAAGCCCTGAAGTGGTTTCAAAAAATGCTCCAAGTGTTTCAGCACAATTTCTATCACTGATGAGCATTCTTGGTGCCTAAAATGTTTAGGCCCAGAAAATGATGTTGATTCTTGTCTATCTTGTCACCACATGACTTCTAGAGGTAGAAAGAACCAGGACAAACAGAAGGCTAAGCTGTTTCCTACAGACAGCTCCTTTGGTGCACTCCTCAGGGGCATTGACTCCTTCAAAGTCTTCCTATGCATCCAAGTTTTCACCAGCACAGAAGAAGCATCGCTCAGAGTCATCAATGCTTAAGAAAAAGAAGATATTGGCCTCGGCATAGAGGTCCTTGACTTCCAGGTTGGCATCTGCTTTGGACACCGAGCATCGCACCGTCATTCATCACATTCCGATGCATACCATCCATCAAAGCAACCCAGGCAAGAGGTGTCACCCTCCAAAGCCACACAGGGGTTCAGAGATGCCCCAGAGGTCCAATCCTCGGTGGAGCCCCTGATACCGGCATCGGGAGTTGTGATCCACATAGCTAAGTTTGGAGTCACTCCTCCCCGATACTGTCATTGGATGACTGTGTCATCACCATCGAGCACAGCATCGCTAAACTCTTAGCTGCAGTAACGCCAATGGCATTGAATGTTCCACAGCTGGCACTGGTTCTGCTGATGCTGACAACAACCACAGAGCTTGGCATGCTTACACAGGCATCCCCTGCCTTGCATAGCTCCACAGAGTAGCCAATACTAAGGCCTTTGGCACCACTGTGTCTGATACCTTCTACATCAAAACAGCAAAGCTCTGAGCAGTGAAGGTATTGAACATCTCATTTTGACTTCCTTCCGGATTCTGATTCCGAAGAGGCCTCCAAGGTGAAATCCATCGATTCCGACACCCATAGGGAGGTACCGTCAGATCCATCACCACCTTATGAATGTCAACGTTCGCCATCCGAGGACATGTCTTTTCAGGATTCTATTAAGGACATGGCAGTAGCTCTTGATGTTTCAGTGGCTACAGAAATGGAACCAAAAGCTGAAGAGCTCAATATACTCCAATACCCCTTTGTGCCGATGGAAGCTGCTACTCTCCCGGTGCATAACATCTTAAAGAACCTAATGGCTCTATGTGGGAGGCCCCCATATCAACCCTTGCAGTGAGTAAAAGGATTGATACCCTTTATAGGGCTCCTCCCTCCCCAGGTTTCCAGAAGCCATTACCCCCCCCCCCCCCACCACTCCATGGTTGTGGAGTCTGCTATGAGGAGGATAAAAATCCAGAAAAATCACTCCTCAGTGCCTCCTGGGAGAGAGACCAGGACCCTGGATGCATTTGGAAGGAAGGCATCCCAAGCTTCCATGCTAGCCTCTAGAATAGACTCCTATATGCTCTATATGGGCATGTTTCTCAAGGATGTATCGAGAGATTTGTCATAATTTACCACCCTGCTGCCCCCTGACAAGCAGGCAGCTCATCAGATCTTAGTAACACATGCCCAGAATACATCAAAATTCTTAACAAGAGCAGCATTCAATGCATTTGAGGCCAATAGCAGATCTACTGCAGCCTGAATAAGGGCTAGGAGAACAGCATGGCTCCAAGCATCTGACCTGAAACAGCGGGTCCAAGACAAATTAATCAATATACCCTGTAATGGTGAGAGCATCTTTGGTCAGAGGTGGAGGGAAAAGGCCGGTGAGATAGAAAATGATGACCTCACCATTAAGAGGCTTTCAAGGAAGACAGCAGACTCTTCTAATAAGGAAACTACCACTAAGAAATCTTTATTCCCTAAGAAGATAAGGTTTTATCCTCCATATCATTTCTATTCTGGCTACTCTGCCCCACAACAGCAACAGAGACAGCAGGGCCAGAAACAGTTCAGAAAACCCAAGGTTACCAAACCACAGCCTGCAGCTACTACTCAACCTCCTGAATGTTTTTGACTGCTTCAAAAAGAGCATAGCCAATCCTCCCATAATCTCCCCTCTTCCTCCTATGATCCCAGGAAGATTAGTGCATTTTGCACACCATTGGATCAACATCACTTCCGAGCCCTGGACTTTATATCTAGTCAATCACGGCCTACAGCGGAAATTCCAGGATCTTCCTCCCATTCACTTTGTGGGACAACCCTCTTTGGAGCCCCTTCACTCCTCCTTACTTTAGCAGGAAATTCTCTCACTGTTGAGACAAGAGGCTATAGAGGAGCTTCCCCCATTTCAGCAGGGCCTGGGATTCTACTCTGATACTTCCTAATTCCAAAAAATACAGGTCACAGGCCTATATTAGATCTCCGAAATCTCAACAAATTTCTCTTGAAGGAGAAATTCAGGATGATTTCTCTAGGCACTTTCCTGCCATACCTCCAACAAAATGATTGGTTATGCTCTCTGGATCTCAAGGATGCTTATACACACATCCTGATCCATCCAAATTATGGAAAGTTTCTCAGGTTTGTTTTTCGGAACAACCATTACCAGTACCGAGTCCTTCCATTCGGACTGGCCTTGGCACCCAGGGTCTTCACAAAATGTTTTGCTGTTGTTGCAGCCAACCTTAGAACTTTGGGGATCTTTCTGTTCCCCTACTTAGACAACTGGCTGCTGAATTCCACTTCAGCAGTCACCTCCATCCTAAATCAAAACATTCATATCCTTCAGGAGTTAGGTTTCATAATAAATTATCCAAAATCACATCTCATGCCAACTCAGGACCTCAAGTTCATAGGAGCTCAATTAGACACAATAAGCAGCAGGGCATTTCTGCCAGAAGACAGATGCCTCCGTCTCATTGCTTTAGCCACACAGCTACCAAACCTTAGAGAACCACCCTATCTTGGCGCACCCCTTAGTAGCCAAATTTATGTTTGGTCTTCTCCTTACCAAGACACCTTTCCATCCACCTCCTGCACCATGGGATCTAAATGCTTTTCTTGCATAGCTCATGTGTAGTCCTTTTGAACCAATGGTTTCAGCTCCTTTAAAGTTTGTAACATGGAAGTTTCTTTTTCTCATAGCAGTCACTTCAGCTTGAAGAGTCAGTGAACTGCAAGCTTTGGTGAGCTATGCTCCCTATACCACTTTTCATCATGACAAGGTGGTCCTTCGCACACATCCTAAATTCTTGCCAAAGGTTGTCATTTTCTTCCACCTGAACTAATCTTTCGAAGGCCTCACACCTCCCCGGCTGAGGACAGACTTTATACCCTAGAGTGCAAAAGGGCTTTGGTGTTTTATCTAGACCATACTAAGGACTATCACCAATCCTCTCAGTTGTTTGTCTCTTTTGACCAAAGTCATCTAGGGACACCAGTATCCAAAAGAACACTTTCGAACTGGCTAGCAGATTGCATATCCTTCACTTATTCGCAGGCTGGACTGTCTCTTTCACATCATCTTTCTGTTCCCCTCATAATATCAGAGCCATGGCTACTATTGTAACTAATCTCCGGTGTGTCGCTATTTCAGAGATCTGCCAGGTGGCGTGATTCTTTTCTTGCTCGGTTGTCTTAGGCTAGGGAGTCCCATATGTGAAGACTGACTTCCTGCTTGTTCCTGGAGATAGCGTAGTTACTCACCTGTAACAGATGATCTCCAGGAACAACAGAAATCAGTTTTCACAATCCGCCCACCTCCCCATCAAGTTGTCCCCTTTTTTGTCATTCCTGGCATACAAAGATTTTTATTTCTCCACTATTCACCTGACTGAAGAGACTAGGAGGGAAGGTGGAAAGGCAGCCACGCATGCGTGGAGAAACGCTCCCAAAAGCATGCCTATTTGATACTGGGGAGTGTTCCTGCACTGTGCTCCGTCGGTAACATCATCACCCATATGTGAAGACTGACTTCCTGCTTGTTCTTGGAGATCTGATCTCCCACAGGCAGACAGAATTATGCAATTTTTGTTATATTTTCTTTCTGTATTATATTTTAACTTAAGTATTACTAAAAAAGAATATGCTTTGTTATTCTGACAAAGCTTGCAGAATTCTGCATAATTCAAATCTTTACACGCAAAATTTTGAATTTTGTGTGCAGAATTCCAGCAGGAGTAAATTATATACAGACAAGATGGGTAAAACAAAGACATAGGGATAAATACAATGGATAATTAGATTGAGGTTAGATTATGAATAAAATGAATAAGGTATGTGGGTCTTGTCTCAGTTTTAGGGTGTGCAGGAAGCTAGTCCTGAAGCAGTAAGAGTGAATGGGAAAGTCAGTCAGTCACCAGAGCCATTAAAGACTTGGGAGAAAGTGTTTTGAAAGTGCTTTTGATATGTAACAGGCAGAACCATCACCGTCTCTGTGCTTTGTAAAGAATCTGGAAGGCATGAGCCAGGTAGGAATGAAGCAACACCAGATGTGCAAGGTGCTTACCAATGGTGAAAGTGTTTCTGATGTTGTAGTGGGAGATCATTTTGCATCCAGTGATCACCAGATGGTGTGGTTCAGTATTAGGACTAGGGCTGTTAGAATCCATTCCAAGGTGAGGATCTTAGACTTTAGGAAGACTAACTTTGCGAAGATGGGCCAATACCTCAGGGAGTCGTTAGTGGGATGGGAACAGCTGGGGGATGTAGAAAAACAGTGGGCAAAACTGAAAGGGGGTATTTTAAGGGCAACCAACCTTTTTGTTAAAATGGTAAATAAAGGCAAAAGGAACAGGAGACCGCTATGGTTTTCGAAGGAAGTAGCTGAAAAAGTGAAGAAAAAGAGGGAGGCCTTCATGAAATACAAGAGATCACAGAGAGCAGAAGACAGGCATCTGTATTTGGAAAAACTTAGAGAAGCTAGCAAAGTAGTCAAGAAGGCAAAGATTCAAAAGGAGGAGGAAATAGCCAATGCAATAAAATGGGGGGATAAGACATTTTTCAGATATATTAGTGAGAAGAGGAAGAGCAAAAGTGGTATTGTCAGACTCAAGGGTGCAGGGGGGGAATATGTAGAAGCTGATAAGGATAAAGCGGAATTGCTTAACAAATATTTTTGTTCTGTGTTCACAGATGAAGAACCAGGAGCAGGACCTCAGAAAACACCCACAAATAAGAACAGAAGCGAGGGACATCTTGAACTATTTTCAGAAGACTGTGTTCGTGAGAAACTAGCTCAACTTAAAGTAGACAAAGCGATGGGACCGGATGGGATACACCCTAGAATACTGAGGGAACTTGGGGACGTTCTAGCAGCTCCACTGACTGACCTTTTCAATGCCTCGTTGGAGTTAGGAGTGGTGCCAAAGGACTGGAGAGAGGCTCATGTGGTGCCTTTACACAAAAGCGGAAGTAAGGATGTGGTTGAAAACTACAGGCCGGTTAGTTTAACTTCGGTGGTGAGTAAATTATTGGAAACGCTGCTGAAAGAGAAAATAGTGAGGTTTCTGGAGTCCAGCGGATTACAGGATCCGAGGCAGCATGGATTCACCAGAGGCAGGTCTTGTCAGACAAATCTGATTGATTTTTTTGACTGGGTGACCAGGGAGTTGGACCGAGGGAGAGCTCTAGATGTGGTGTATTTAGATTTCCGTAAAGCCTTTGACACTGTTCCTCACAGGCGACTTATAAACAAACTGAGCACCCTAGGGATGGACCCTAAAGTTACTGCATGGGTTAGAAATTGGTTGGGTGGGAGGCGACAAAGAGTACAAGTAAATGGAGCTCACTCTGAGGAGAAGGATGTTACCAGTGGTGTGCCCCAGGGATCTGTCCTTGGTCCGATTCTTTTTAACATCTTTGTTAGTGATATAGCGGAAGGGCTGTCGGGTAAGGTTTGCCTCTTTGCGGATGATACCAAAATCTGCAATAGAGTAGACACCCAGGAAGGGGTAGATAACATGAGGAGGGATCTAGCTAAGCTTGAAGAATGGTCTAGAATTTGGCAGCTGGGATTTAATGTTAAAAAATGTAAGGTCATGCATTTGGGCTGCAGCAATCCAAGGGAGCAATACAGTATAGGAGGTGAAGTACTTTTGTCCACTAAAGAAGAGCGGGACCTAGGCGTGGTTGTGTCTGATGATCTTAAAGTAGCTAAACAGGTGGAAAAGGCGACAGCAAAAGCTAGAAGGATGCTTGGGTGCATACGGAGAGGAATGGCTAGCAGAAAAAAGGAGGTGATAATGCCTCTGTATAAGTCTTTGGTGCGACCTCATTTGGAGTATGGTGTGCAATTCTGGAGACCGCACCTTCAAAAGGATGTGAACAGGATGGAGTCGGTGCAGAGGGTTGCTACCAAAATGATTAATGGGCTTCATTATAAAGCATATGAGGACAGACTTAAGGATCTTAATATGTACACCTTAGAGGAAAGGCGGGATAGAGGTGATATGATTGAGATGTTTAAATACCTCCGTGGCATAAATGTTTCGGGAGAGAGCCTCTTTCAATTGAAAGCAAGTTCTGCTACGAGGGGACATGGGATGAGGGTGAAGGGAGATAGATTCAGGAGTGATATGCGGAAATATTTCTTTACGGAAAGAGTAGTGGATCCGTGGAATAGTCTCCCAGTGGAGGTTGTAGAGATGAGGACAGTAACTGAATTCAAGAAAGCATGGGACCAACACAGAGGATCTCTAAAGGCAAAAAGTGGACTGTTGTAGTTGTTATGGAAGGACAGACTAGATAGGCCATGTGGTCTTTTTCTGTCGTCATATTTCTATGTTTCTATGTTTCTATGTTTCTAACTGCTCGCCAGCTGACCTGGTGCATAATTAAAAGGGAGGTTTGCAGAACTCTCTGCTGGCACCAGAAAGGAACACACCGGAGAGCAGAAAGTGGGTGAAGACTGATTAAAGAGTATTTCTGGGGCATGTCTTGCAGCTTCACTGTCGGATGAGATGCCCAAACGTAGCACACTTTCATGGCAGCAAGGTTTTTTGAACCTGATAAAACTGAATTTTGCACTGGAGTGTGATCACCCTCTCCCCAGCACAAGACAGCACAAGAACTGATTTTCTGCTTCCAGGCCACACCAGTTCTGGCCCTAGGGTAACTGTAGTTTGGATTGGTAGATTATAGCTGATTTTAAATTAATCAGTTTTAAATGTGGCTGGATGCTTATAGAGCACCATCGCTGCATACAAGTAGTTAATGAGAACAGTCTTCTAAACACGAGTGCTGCACATGCTACTCAGTCACCATTAGATGAAGATAAACACAAGAACGGGGATGGACTGTGGTGAGTAAATTAATGGAAATGCTGCTAAAACAGAGAAGAGTGAAGTTTCTGGAATCCAATGGATTGCAGGATACGAGGAAGCATGGTGGAATGCACATTCTGTCTCCAATAAACTTGCCTTCATTCATGGCCTCTTTATCTCTAGTACTCTGCGTCTCCTGGCTCTAACTGAAACTTGGCTTCTCCCTGAAGATTCTGTTTCAGTTGCTGCCCTCTGTCACGGAGGCTGCCTATTTTCCCATACACCTCGGCTCATTGGCTGTGGTGGCGGTGTTGGGTTTCTAGTCTCTCATTCCTGCTAATTTCAGCTCCTCCTCCTGCCTCCATCTAATTCCTTTGCTTCCTTTGAAGTCCATGCCATCCACCTATTTTCTCCACTACCTCTTCAGGTATAATAGCTGTCATTTATTGACCCGCCCTCCCCCCACCCAAAAAAAAGTATATCTCTACCTTTCTCAATGACTTTCACTTCTGGCTCTCCTCCTTTCTGGATGCATCTTCCCCTTGCCTTATTCTTGTGGATTTTAACATTCACGATGATGACCTCTCTGACCCTTATGTCTTAAAGCTCCTTTCCCTAAACTCCTCATTCAACCTCCAGTTGTGCTCTACTGCTCCTACTCACAAGCATGGCCACTGCCTTGAGCTCGTCTTCTCCTCCAACTGCTCACCCTCAAACTTCTTCATCTCAGTTCTGCCCTTATCTGACCATCACCTGCTAACCTTCCCCCATCTTGGTCTCACCCAATCTCCACCGACATGTTTAGGAATTTTCTCACTTTTAACCCCTCAGCTCTCTCCACTGCTGTCTTATCACCTCTTTCCTCCACTATATCATCTGAGTCTGTTGATGGGTCAGTATCCTCCTCTGCTCTGGAAGCACTTGCTCCTCCCATTCCATGCCCTGTGAGGCGTATTGTACCTCAACCCTGGCTGTCTTTGAGAACCCGCTACCTATGTTCCTGTGCCTGCTCAGCTGAGCACCTTTAGCTTAATTCACTATCCTTGCTGACTACCTACATTTCAAATTCGTACTAACCTCTTTCCCGCCAGCCATAGCACTTGCCAAGCAAGAGTACTATGTCCATCTAATTCTCTTGCCTCTGACCCTCACCACTCTTTGCTATGCTCAACTCTCTCCTCAAGGTCCCTCCTCCCCCAGTCCTTTCTTTATTGTCTGCCCAGACCTTGGCTGGACTATTGCTATGACAAAGTCCAGAAGATTAGCCTTGAATTTGCTACAAGGTCACCTCCACCTCATCTCCCCCTCTTCCATCACAAATCCTTCTCTCACCTTCGGTCACCCTTTCTTCCTTTTATGAAATCACTGAGGAAACTGCAAATCTTCTCTCATCCTCCAAACTAACTACCTACTTCTCTGATCCCATTCCCACCCATCTACTAAGCTCTATCTCTTACACTTCATCCCTACCATCTGTCATATCCTTAACCTATCGCTTTCCACTGCAGTTATTTCTGTGGCCTTCAAACATGCTGTGGTTACATCTCTCCTCAAAAAGCCTTCACTAGATCCTACCTTGTCCTTCCAGCTATTGGCCTCTCTCTCTTTCACCTCCTCTATGCTTCAAATCTATTTGAATGAATGGTTCACCACTGTTGTCTTCACCTTCTTTCCTCTCAAGCCCTTTCTCATCCTTCTTGACCTTTCTGGTGTATTTGACACTGTTGATCACCACCTTCTCCTCAATACCCTATCCTTACTTGGATTTAGGGGCTCTGTTCTGTCCTGGTTTTCTTCTTATCTCTCCCATTGCATTTTCAGTTTAGGTTATGGTGGATCCTCCTCTACTGCCACCCTGCTTTCATTTGGTGTACCTCAGGGCTCTGTCTTGAGACCTCTCCTTTTCTTTATCTATAATCAGGTCCTTGGTGCACTTATTTCCTCCCATGGTTTTCAGTACTATCTTTATGCTGACAACTCTCATATCTACCTTTCTGCATCTGAAATCTCTCCAGGAATCCAGGCTCAGATCTCTGCCTGCTTATCTGACATTGCTGCCTGGATGTCTCACTGCCATCTGAAACTGAACATGGCCTAAACTGAGATCCTTATCTTTCCCCATAAACCTACCCCCCCTTCCTCCCTTCTCTCTTTCTGTAGATAACACTACACTCCTCCCTGTTTCTTCAGCACACAAACTTGGGGTCATCTTTGACTCTACTCTTGTTCTTTGCACACATCCAACAGAAAGCTACAACCTGTTGCTTCTTTCTCTATAACATTGGCAAAATTTGTCCCATCCTTTTTACACACACCACTAAGACCCTCATCCATTCCCTAGTCATCTCCAGTCTTGTCTATAGTAACCTGCTCCTCGCTGGTCTCCCTCTGAATCATCTTTCTCCCCTTCAACCTGTTCAAAATTCAGCTGCACGGCTTATCTTCCACCAGCGTCACTATGCTCATGTAACCCCTCTTCTCAAGTTACTTCACTGGCTGTCTATCCATTTCCACATCCATTTCAAACTTCTCCTACTTACCTACAAGTGCATTCATTCTGCAGCTCTTCACTAACTTTCCTCCTTAGGAACTCTGCTCTTCTGGCAGATCTTTTTCATCTGTGCCCTTCTCTGCCACGGCCAACTCCAGACTTTGTTCATTCCACCGTGCTGCTCCATATGCCTAGAACAAATTACCTGAGTCAGTGCATCAGGCTCCTTCTCTGGCCCTATTCAAATCCAGGCTGAAGACCCACCTCTTTGAGGCTGCTTTTGGATACTGATGCTCCTCTTTCTCTTGTCCACTTCTTATGTGTATCTTGCCATACTCTAGTCCCCAGTTTTGTGATATCTTTTCATCTTGATTAGATAGTAAGCTATGATGAGCAGGGACTGTGTCTTACATATATATGTATGGTGCTGCACACACCTTGCAGTACTATACAAATGATTACTACTAGTAGTAGTAGTTAGTAGGAGTAGTAGACTGTCGGTCAATCTGATTAATTTCTTTGACTGGGTGACCAGAGAGTTGGACAGAGGGAGAGTGCTAGATGTGAAGCCTTTGACACTGTTCCAAACAAGTGACTTCTAAATAAACTCGAGTGCCCTAGGGATGGACCCTAAAGTGACCGACTAAGTTAGAAAACTGGTTAGGAGGTAACAAAGGGTACAGGTAAATGAAGCTCACTCTGAGGAGACGAATGTTACCAGTGATGTGCCAGAGGGATCTGTCCTTGGTCTGATTCTTGTTAGCATTTTTCTAAGTGATATTGTGGAATGGCTGTCAGGCAAAGTCTGCCTTTTTGCAGATCATACCAAAATATGCAATAGGGTAGACATCCAGGAAGGGTGTAGCTAACATGAGGAGGGATCTAATGAAGCTTGAAGAATGATCGATAATTTGTCAGCTGAGATTTGCATTTGGGTTGCAAAAATCCAAGGAAGTGGTACAGTATAGGGGATGAAGTGTTTCTGTCCATGAAATCTAAAGCCGCTTTTGTATCTTCATCCACTTAGTTTCCTATGTGTTTCCTTACCATTCCCCTAGATATATCCATGCCCTCAGCTGTTGTGTTGTCTGTCTTGACTAAATTGTAAGCTCTGATGAGCAGGGACTGTCTTTTACATGAGTCTGTACAGCGTTGCGTACACCTTGTAGCGCATACAAATGATCAGTAAGTAGTAGTAGAAAGAAGAGCGGCAAAAGCCAGAAGGATGCTTAGGTGGATAGGGGGAGGAATGACCAGCAGGAAGAAGAAGGTGATGGTGCCTCTGTATAAGTCTTTGGTGAGACCTTATTTGGAGTATTGTGTGCAATTCTAGAGACCACACCTTTGAAAGGATATAAACAAGATGGAGTCAGTGCAGAGGGTGACTACTAAAATGGTCAGTGGTCTTCAACATAAAGCATATGTGGACAGACTTAATACTTTGGAAGAAAGGTGGGAGAGGAGAGATATGATAACGACATTTAAATACCTGCATGGCATAAATGCACAGGAACATAAGAATATAAGATATGCCATACTGGGTCAGACCAAAGTCCATCAAGCCCAGTATCCTGTTTCCAACAGCAGCCAATCTAGGTCATAAGAACCTAGCAGTTTCCCTAAAGAAACAGGTTCCACAATGCCTGTATTGTGGCAAGCAGTGGATTTCCCAGGGTCCCCTTTAACAATGGTTTATGGACCTTTCCTCCAGGAACTTGCCCAAACCTTTTTTAAACCTGGCTACTACACTAACAGCTTTTACTACATCCTCTGGTAACAAATTCCAGAGTTTGATTACACGTTGAGTGAAAAAATATTTTCACTTATTAGTCTTAAATGGGTTACACTGTAGCTTCATTGCATTCCCCTAGTCTTTCTGTATTTTGATGGTGGAAACAATCGATCTATGTTTACCCGTTCCACTCCATTCATTAATTTATAGACCTCTATCATATCTCCCCTCAACTATCTCTTTTCCAGATTGAAGAGCCCTAAAGTTTTTAATCTCTCTTCATAGGAATATCCTTCCATCTCCTTTACTATTTTGGTGACTCTTCTCTATATCTTTTCTAAAAATGCTATATCATTTTTAAGATATGGCGACCAGAATTGCACACAATATTCAAGGTGCGGTTGCACCATGGAACGATACAGAGGCATTATAATATCCTTCGTTTTATTTTCCATTCCTTTCCTTATGATTCCTAGCATTCTATTTGCTTTCTTGACCGCCGCTGCACACTGGGTGGAGGGTTTCAACATATTATCCACGATGAAGCCTAAATCTTTTTCCTGGATAGTGGTTCCTAATGTGGAACCTTGCATCATGCTACCATAGTTTGGGTTGTTCTTTCCTAGATGCATAACTTTGCACTTGTTCACATTAAATTTCATCTGCCATTTGGATGCCCAGTCTTCCTATTTATCAAGGTCCTCTTGTAATTTTTCACAATACTCAAGGGTTTTAACAACTTTGAATAATTTTGTGTCATCTGCAAATTTGATAACCTCACTCGTTATTCCCATTTCCAGGTCAGATACGAATATGTTAAAAAGCAACGGACCCAGTACAGAACCCTGGGGTATTCCACTATTTACCTTTCTCCACTGGGAAAATTGGCAATTTAGCCCTACCCTTTGCTTTCTATCTTTTAAACAGTTCCTGAACCACAATAAAAAGTCATGGAATAGGAGGCAGTATATTATTTTTGCCAAGAATCTCTCATGAGGGACCTTGTCAAAGGCTTTCTGAAGAGAGCCTCTCTCAATTGAAATGAGGGGGCATAGTTTGAAGGTGAAAGTGGATAGATTCACGAGTTATCTGAGGAAATATTTCTTTGTGGAAAGAGTGGTTGATGCATGGAATAGTCTCTCAGTGTAGATAGTAGAGATGAGAACTGTATCTCAGTTCAAGAAAGTATGGGACAAAAACAAAGGATATCTATAGCAAAAAGGGACTGTAAAGCTTAGCAGACTGGATAGGCCGTATAGTCTATCTGCCATCATTTTTGCTATGTTTCTATGATTTCTCCATGACTGTACAGAGTATGTGTAGAGCAGTATTTACATTAGAAGTAAACAAATGTGAAGCAACGCTCCAAGATAACACAGCAGATCTTTTGAATAGCATGGTTAGCCTACTTTTCTTGTTTAGCCCAGATTTCTAGGGTACATCTTTTCTTGCAGACAGAATAAAAGGGATAGCAAGAGAAGGGAAGAGATTCATTGCCCTCAAATGACTCAGAAGGTTCATAAGTACATTACTCATACTTACGTCTCTAGGAAAAGGGAATACAGGACATAGCTTTAAGCTGATGCAAATCCTACCTGTCCAACAGATGGCAGCACATGAGAACCGGCACCACAACCTCAGAACCGTTCCTACAAAAACAGGGTGTGCCACAGGGGTCCTCGCTATCAGCACTGATGTTTAACATATACATGCAGCCCATCTGCCTCCTGATCCATTCATTTAACATTGCTTGCTTGGTGTACGCAGATGATGTCCTACTATACATGCCATTTGCAATCGACCAGCCAGACTTCTCCCCACTAACAAGTTGCTTCGACGCGGTTGCTGACTGGCTCCATACACAAAATCTCTGAATAAACCGCAACAAAACAGACGTCTTCTTTATCATGAGGAACCAAGGTTTCACCCCCCCCACACACCTTCCTTAAAGGTGAAGAACGCCGAGCTGATAGCCAAATCCACAATCCTTTACCTAGGCGTCACCTTGGCCCAACGGCTGGACATGAAAACCCACATAAGAAACACAGTCAAGACAATATACCATAAAATACGGACACTACGACCTCTACTGGACCCCGACGACTTTCCAACAATCTATCAAGCCCTAGTAATCCCACACTTCGATTACGCCAACGCAATCCTATATGGGCTCCCGCAAGCATCGCTGAACCCACTCCAGCTTGCAATGAATGCAGCCGCTAGAGTTCTATACGGAGTCTCAAGAATGGACCACATTACACCAATCCTAAAGAAACTTCACTGGTTACCGATCCATGGCAGACTATGTTACAAGATCCTAGTAATGACTTTCAAGGCCATAAACAAACAACCATCCACCTCCATCACCGAGCTAATCCACCTCACACCCCCGAACAGACTCAGAAGATCTACAGCTGCCAATACACTGATAATCCCAAAGGAAACAATGAAATGCACCCAGGCGACATCTAATAGGGCTTTCATGCTCTATGCACCCAGATGTTGGAATGCCCTCCCCACATCCATTCGAGCAATCACCGACCTGGCCCAATTTAGGAAGGCGCTGAAGCACCAACGATTCATGCGTCACTACCCATAGATCAGCCGCAAAAATCAACTTACAAACACTCACACCAATCACCACGATCCCCTCCAATAGCACACCCAGCACACGAGAGGGCAGCTAGACCCACCAGTGCAACTCCGAGTAGATTTCAGGTGTACAGTATATTTATTAGTGTAAATAATTTGTAGAAAGTTACCCCAGTTTTGTCCAAGTTATAGTTCCTGTTTATTGTAAATACAATGCAGTCCCAACTGCATTGTATAAGGTTCTGTTAAATGTACACCGCACTGATGTGAATAGTGCGGTATAGAAGAGACGTTAAATAAATAAATAAAAAATAAATATTTTGGAGTGAGAGTGAAGAGGGACTGGGGGAAATGACTTCAGCATGCTCTTTCATTTCCAAAATCTTTTAGAGCTCTAGACTTTATGCAAGTGAGGACGTGAAGACGAAAATTAGAACCTTACGTTCTAAGGAAGGCTGAGGGCACACAGTCACGTTCGGTCCTGGCACCTTCCCAGAAAAACACCAAGATCAGCCACTTTCAACCCTGTACCTCCCTCTCAAAATTAGCACTCCTCAGCATGCCACAAACAAATCTTCATACTCGTTCACTTCCTGATTTGAGCTAGAGAAGAAAAATAAGAATTTTATGGTAATAATAGGATTGATTCCAATAAGAAAGGAGGAAAATTATCCAGGGCACAAAAGCCTTACAATGAGGGAAGACTCCACTGCTAGGCATTAGATCTTGTTCAAGGGTGGGCGACTGAGGAGAGTCCTACGGAAAAGGAAAACAGAACTCAGGGAGCCTTCTGTTGTCTTTAGCTGCAGTAGCAGTATGCCACCATGGAGTCACTTGGTGTGGTAAGGAATCTTGTGGGCAGGCACCAGCAGTTACCTCAAATTACTTATTTGCCACCAGTAACTGATAATCCCCTCTTTCCTGGATGGCAGGCAGAGAAAATAGGAATGGAGTGGGGGTTTGTTTCCTCCCTACTAGCTCTCCTCCTCCCAGGCACTTCACTCTAATTCTACTTCCCAGGACAGACAGGAAGGTCTCTTCAGAATGGAAGGTAATGCATAAGAACACAAATACAGAATTATTATCTAGGGAATGAGACTGTCATCTCCTTGCCACTGTACCAATTCGGGAAACAATACTTCCGACTGTTTCATAGGCTTTGCCTACACTGAAACTTAATTCTTCCCAAAGAGCTGATAAGGCAATGAGAGAGGAGGTGAAGCACATGACTTAGACCTGGTTTTATCTCTCTTTTCAAAGCATGCTATAATTTAGATTCAGGTAACATTATTGGCATCCCAATGTACTGCTCATCAAGTGGATAATTTTAGAACTGGCCATAAAAAGGTATCCTTTCATCTATAACAATTTCTCTTCTAAAATTACCACCTACATAAGTATGTAGCAGAGGCACGGGTGTTGTTATATTTGGAGCAGAGGTACTGTAAATATACATGTGTATCTCTGCCGGGACTTACCCTAACCACTGCCCATCTCTGTCCCTCCTGGGAGCGCCCACTTAAAAACCATGTCAAATTAGGCTTTGGATTGCTAATGATGAATATTTTTCTATATGCATCCAAAACACTTCTTTACACATGTAAAAGAATGTTTCTAAAATTACACCCCAAGAGCTAACAAAAAGACATTTTTAAATATGAAATGTGATTGAGCAACATTACAAAGTCCCATTAATATTTCTACGCATCATTGTCGGCCCTCTATTGCTTTGCAGCTTGTCATGCTGTGAAGGCTTGTGTGCATCAGTGATGCTGAGGGCTAAGCTATCGGTAGTTTAATTACTGGCAGGGTCTCCCAAGATGGACAGGTTTCAGCTGAAGCGCCTGACCAAGACAAACCACCCATCTGGGCAGCAGCAGAACGGGACAGTGTTCGTGGCGGAGGATCACATTTCTGTGACAATGGCAACAACACTAAACTTAAACTGCGTGGAGGAAAGGTCAGGCTACCTCACTTCCCTACCTGCACACTGTTTATCTGCCTGCAGCTACATGTCCCTGTGTGTCCTGTGTCTTTGGGTGACTGACCATGCCAGGGCCATGTGACTCCTCTTCCAGGACCATCTTGCTGCAGCATGGGGAGGGCCTGTGCTGACATGGGGGGTAGAGGCAGAGTATAAGGATTTGTTCCTTCCAAAAATTGGACTGCCTAGTGGTCATACCTGTGTGCTTGTGTTCTTTCTGCAGAGTGCATGTGCATAGGTTCTGCAGGGGGGGGGGGGGAGAAAGGAAAGAGGCCATGTTGCTTCCATCCACATATAAAGGAAGTCTTCATTGGAGAGATGGAAACAGGAACAGCCCGCAACACCAAAGGTTTTGTTAAGTGCTGCAATGCTGTTTAAAGTCATTACCACTACTGCAGGTCCCAGAGAGAGGTTGCAAGGGTGGCAACGTGAGTGGGAGCAGGGGGTGACAGGAATAAGGTTCACCTAGGGCACCTCATATCCTAGTGCTGGCCCTGTTGATGTCAGAGTCAACTATATGCAACCCAGTTATTATCCAATACGATTACCCCGTCCATTACCCATTTTTTCCCTTATGCTTTGCAATGGCATATCTTCAGAATATAACATTTTATTATAAAAGGCCTTTGCCATTTTGGCTTTTAAATGTACAATTGTATCCTCAGATGGTGACAACTTAGCTTTGCCTGTAATTGTAATTTGCCTGCGACTGTTAGCTTTGCCTGTAATTGTAATTTGCAGCTGTTAACAATTGTAAATACTTTAAAAAGTTCCTATTAGAGAGATCACGCTCTTGTTTCAACTGTTGGAAAGGTTTAATCATTCTTTCATTATAGATCTACTCAGAATTATGTACACCTTTTTGTTTTAGAATCACTAAGGCTCCCATTCAATAATGTGCAGTAACCTGCATTAATGTTGATGCAGGTAACCTCTATGTTATCAAATGAAGAGGCCCATGTTAACATGTTCATTAATCCGCTATAAGGTTACTGTGGTTACAGTATATCTGTGAACAGGCCTTTAAATTCTTAAAGTGATAGCAGTTCAGGGACTAATTTGCTGTTCCAAAGTGGCAAAATTGAAGGCATTTTCATATACTTTAAACATCATCCCTTCTAAAATAAAATAAAAATATAGAAATGCATCTTAATTTTGTCTAACTGCCAATTAAATTATTTATTTATGATCATTTATTATGCCTCTGTTTGACAGGTCAGTGACATCATAGTAGTTTACGTCCATAAAGTAATTGGAAACATCAACAATTTGACAAACGTCCTTGGACATCACAATAAGCACACAATATTAAAATGTCTTTTTCTTGCTAATTTTACCATAAAAATATTTTTCATCACATAGCCTTGCATGGCTATAAAATCATATTTTAAGTGCGAAAACATATCCCGCATCAAATCCAGATCCCCTATGCAGGAACAAACTACTGCACATGTCAAGATGTCACTGTTTATTTGTGTGTATGAAAAACAAAAATGGGAAGATAAGTACCAGGTATAGTCTCTGATTCAACCTATAGAGGGCTATACAGATAGGGTAGGATTGAACAGTTCACAGGAAAGCGCATCTGCCCTGCAAATTATGAATCTAATTGATAAGAATCACTTCTGTCAGAACCTCATTGTTTCTACTTTCATTCATTTATATAAATTTTTTAAATTTTTAACACAATTTTTTTTGTCGGAGCTAAGCCGTAGGAAGGGCTGGGGAAATCCAGACCTCCGCCAGACTGCTAGCTTCTTTTATTTTTATTAATGGTTCTTCACCAAATCTAATCACTTATCTCAAACCCTTTGTTGACCACTCCAAAGATCGTCGCTCTTCTGAAACATATAACAGCACAACATGCATGTTTCGGGGGATTGTACCCTGTATCAAGTGCTTTCCAGATTTTATAAGTAAAGGCAACGAAAAAACCAAAAAACGCCGTCAGAGCAGCTAAGGTTAAATATTCTCTTTAACCTTAGCTGCTCTGACGGCGTTTTTTGGTTTTTTCGTTGCCTTTACTTATGAAATCTGGAAAGCACTTGATACAGGGTACAATCCCCCGAAACATGCATGTCGTGCTGTTATATGTTTCAGAAGAGTGACGATCTTTGGAGTGGTCAACAAAGGATTTGAGATAAGTGATTAGATTTGGTGAAGAACCATTAATAAAAATAAAAGAAGCTAGCAGTCTGGCGGAGGTCTGGATTTCCCCAGCCCTTCCTTCGGCTTAGCTCCGACAAAAAAATTGTGTTAAAAATTTAAAAAATTTATATAGATGAATGAAAGTAGAAACAATGAGGTTCTGACAGAAGTGATTCTTATCAATTAGATATCAAATTTGTTTCACTTGTAGGGTGAGTTCTGTTGGCTGCAAATTATGAAGACAGATCATTTAGATCTCTAAAGACAAACAATCTTCAAAATTATGAACAGGTATATATCTTCTAAGGAAAGAAAGTCAGACATCCCCCAACCTGTTCTGTATATTGTTTTTTTCAGCAAGACAACAAATTTTGTTGGACAAGTATTTCAAGATTTTCAGCTGCGTTTGCACTTCAAGTTTACTTTTAGTTCAGGTGCTTGTTTACTATGGGCGCATCAGTAGCACAATATTGTGCTGCCAAGTTAGTATAGAAGCCCGTGCTTGTTTTGGGGGGCATGTGCATCCAGCCCCCTGCCAATAGAGCAATGCTAATGCGCAGCACCACACACACCAGCACACAGGCACACTTAATGCCACCCATTGAGGTAGTGTTAAAGGCACTTGTGCTAATGGCAACATTCATGGTTAGCGAGCACACAAAATGCCCACACTAACCACAATACACCATCAACCCCCAGAGTCCACTCTGAACCTGCCCAGTCCCCACCCAATTGTGTGCCAACTAGTTAGCAAGGAATGTGTAGCATGGGCCCCTGTGCTATTAGCACCTTTTAGTAACGTCCCTTAGAGACAAGTTTCACTTACAATGTGGGACCTACATGTGAAAGAACATATATATATTTCTAAAATAACACACTGACCTCAGATCCAGGAAGATTGTCAGGGTCATAAAAAAATAATTTCCAGCCATTGGGATGACATCCAGACCAAATATCTCCATTCATAGGATCAACACATAAATTATCCAAGAGTAGGCCCAGCTGAAACACCTTTTGAATATGAAAGAGGAAATAACAGTATAACATTGTGATCAATTGCTTTATTTCAATATTTCATGGTGACTTTAGTCTCTCTTAAATTGTTTCCAGCCTGGCCAATGTCTCTGTATGACCATTCAGTATCAGTGGGATCTAGCGGATCACCAAGGCTGAAGCTGTGCTGCAGTTCAAACCTTGATCCACAATGTTGAGGAGGGAAGCTTTCAGGAATTTCATTTAAGATCTGATAAGGTTATTGCTTATCTCAGTGCACATGCTAAATAAAGTGTTTTTCAATGGGGAGGGGGGCAGCAGTTTTCTTTAGCTCCTTTGATTTCTAGCACAGTCAAAATTAGGCCTACACACATTATGATACTTCATCCACAACTAACCAGGGCTTTATATTTTATATTCCCTTCCCCCCCAAGTCATAAGTCCAGTCACTACAGTAACAGTCCCTGGTAGGCTATGCTATGTTTATAGACTCCAAATCTGCCCTCGCTCCTCCACCAGCTCACCCCCTCCTGCACATGAACAGAGCTCCCCACACAACTTGAATATACATACGGGGAGCTCTGTCCCCAGCAGCACGATCTGGGCAGCTTTAAAGCAGGTGTAAATGCCTGGACCTAGATTTGTCAAAAATGCATGTAAATTATAATATTTTATAATCTACAGTTGTGGTCAACATTATTGGCAAACTTGCAGTTCATCCCCTTAATGTTCAATATCACCTAAAAACAAAGTGGTCAGTGAAACGATTTTCTCCCAGTTGGTGAGAGGTCTTACGTGTGCACTAGGTGCAAGGAGCTCTTTGCTCTCAGGGAACGAGTCCGTTCTCTAGAAGCTAGAGTAGCAGACTTGGAAAACATAAGAAAGACAGAGAGGTACATAGACGAGACCTACAGGGATATAGTCCTGAAGTCCCACCTCCAGTCTGGCAGCATCCCTGTTGCCATGGAGGAGAGAGGTCACGTTGAGGCAGCCGGGAAGGTAGCCGTCCCCCCCAGCCATGCAGTTTTTACATAAGGATCAGCTTGTTAAACGGAGACACAGAGATCTCAGAAGGCACCTCCCCCCAAGTCAAAGCTGCTACAGTGAGACGAACCTAAGCACAATACCCTCTCCCCTAGATAACAGCAGACCAGAGAATACCAGTTTAGACAGGTCACTGAGAATGCTTTATGATAGCCCACCTAACCCCCCCACGGACCACTGATTGGTGGACAAAAGATACCTGAGGCGAATCAGAAAGTAAAATGAGCTTGAAAATATACTGTATATAAGACAATGCATGACGTGGAGAGGGATCTCAGATCTTTTGTTCAGGGTGGCCGGCTCTGTGTCTCTGAGGCTGTGTGCACACAATAAAAGATTCTGTTTGCATTCTAGTCTGTCTGACTCGTCTTCCTTCTGTGGGTGTGAGGGGGGTGAGCTTTTAAGCTGCATTTGAGCTATTTCATATTGGCGACCCAGATGGGACGAAATTGTTAAAATAAAAGCTCTTATCAGCCTCTCCCCTTGCACCCACGGTGGGAGGTCGTCTACTCATTGTAGCATCGGGCCTCGGCCGGTCAGGGACCGGCTCCCCGGGTGACGTTAACGGTCCTGGCGCCACCCGGCCCTTTGTCCGGAAGGATACCTTGACTTGTCTGGTTGGTTGGTCCCGGCAGGCTGATTATTCCGATTGAAAACCGGCTGGATAGACTGGCATCCAAACTTCTCTGATCGGAGGCCTGGTGAGTACTCTGCATTATTGCTTTGGGGATATTCGGTAACTGTAATCTGGAGCTCTGGAGCTCTGTAATCTGCTGCGGTCTGATCATCCGCACGGGCAGCCCGAGTAAGGGCTCTGGGATCTCTGCTGAAAACTGAAACCGCTGCCCGTTCAGTCTGTGCTCGGTAAGAGGGAGAGGGAGGAAGGGGGGTTTGTGCTGCAGCTGGAGAGAGAGCGAGCGAGAGAGAGCGTGTGTATTTGTAACAGCTGCTGCTAGAGTGAAAGTGAGAGTGTGGTGATGTTGTATGTAACGGCAGCTGCTGAAGCTTACTAGAGAGAGAGAGAGAGGGAGTGTATGAGTTGCTGAGACATCTCTGTTCCCCTTGTCGGTTTGGTTTTTTCTCTCCCCTTTTGTAGTCCTGTGTGTGTGTCCTGTGCTATTGGTCTCTGTCTGTTATCTGAATTTACACTGTACATTGCATTCCTTGCAGTGAGATTAGAGCATTTATACTGCATACTTTACTTATTTATTGTACTGGGATTAGAGCATGGGGACAGGGGAATCCAATGTGCAAACGCCCCTGCAGTGTATGCTTTGTAATTTCAAGGCTGGGTTTGGGGAAGATTATGGGGTACCTCTCACTGCCTCTCGCCTGTCTGTTCTTTGTGAGTGGGAGTGGCCAGCTTTAGTTAAGCTGTGGCCTCCCGGGGGGTCAACTGATCTGCCCACCGTGTTTTTAGTTCATCAAGTTGTAGCGAAAGAGCACCCAGACCAGTTCCCTTATATTGATTTATGGCTGGCTATATGCCAGCGCAGGCCAAAATGGCTCCATCGCTGCCACGAGGATCAGTGTAGGATAATGATAGCGGCCGATGGTCGCCGGAAGGGACGAACACCCACCCCCATCTACCAGGGGCGGGACTCCCCGGATATCCCTCCATGCCCCCTTCCTCTGTTGCGCCCCCTTGTCCCGTCCGCACTGCGACAGGATCCACCCGTAGTTGAAGAACCCCCTCCAGGGGTGGGTGGAGCCAGGTCTGAGGAAGATTCTGAGGATCCCAGTCCTTCCTTTCTTGATTCCTCCCCACATAGGGATACACCCCTTCAGACCCCTCTGACATCCTTGACCCCTCCCTCTCCTGATACCTCCAGTACTATCGTAGCATTCCCTGGTAGCACATTGGCTGAGCCTGAAACATCCACCCCGCTGGCCCACCGCCTGTGGTCGCGTGATCTCCAAATGCCACTACGCCAAGTACAGGGGCTTCCGTACCTTGATGCCGCTGGACAAGTAGCAGTGGGATCATCCAGCCTGATTTATGTCCCTTTCTCCACCACAGACCTGCTGAACTGGAAAACCCACTATGCCTCCTATACTGAAAAGCCCCAAGAACTGACAGATCTTATGACCAGTATTATGCAAACATACCAGCCTACCTGGTTGGACACTAGACAATTGCTTTCCACTTTATTCAGTACAGAAGAACGGGCACGCATTGTACGGGCCACCCTCGAGTGGCTGGAGGCGCATCCTGCCCATGAGGGAGTTATAAATCCACGGCAGCAGGCAGAGGTAGATTTCCCGAATGAAGACCCCTGCTGGGACCCGAATAACTCTGTTGGAGCACTGGCTCTCACTCGTTTCTGGACTGCGCTCCTTGAAGGCCTTAAGAAGGGGGGACAATGAGCTATGAATATTAGTAAAATCGCAGACGTTCTCCAGCTTCCTGATGAGAGTCCAGCGGCATTTTATGAGCGCCTGACTGACGCATACAGATTATACACCCCCTACGATCCAGCGGCTCCAGAGAATCTTCGTATGGTGAATACTGCCTTTGTGGCACAGGCACAAGGTGATATACGGCAGAAGCTGCAGAAAATGGAAGGGTTTGCGGGCATGAATGCAACACAACTGATGGAAGTAGCACAGAAGATATATGTAAATCGTGACCAGGAGCAGAAGCATGAATCGGATCGTCGGATGAAGAAGAAGGCGGACTTCCTAGCAGCCGCCCTAGCCGACCACCAGCGACCACCGGTTCCAGCCTGGGCCAGAGGAGGGAGCAGGGGACGAGGACGAGGCCGTGGACGCGGGGGGCCGAGGATTCCCCTGGGCCCCAATCAATGTGCCTACTGCAAAGAGGAGGGACATTGGAAAAATGAATGTCCAAATCATAACTCAAGACGGGGAGGATATCCATCCATGAGGGGCGCTAGAGCACCTGTACATACTACACGGGAGCAAGACCAGTATGATGATTTCCCGCCTCCACCGACACCAGCCATTGAAGGCCTTGCAGCTATGGAACATTATGACTCAGATGACTACTAGGCCAGACCGGGCTCCAAGTTTCTGTTGGGTCCCCAGGAGCCTATGGTCAAAATGAATTTAGGGGACTGAGAAATGCAATTCATGGTCGATACCGGAGCAACACACTCAGTGGTCACCCAACAAGTGGCCCCGATCTCCACCAAATCAGTCACAATTGTGGGAGCCACGGGAGAGAGGGCCCAGAGACCTTTCCTGCAAAACCGCACATGCCAGTTGGGGGGACAGACTATCACCCACCAGTTCCTGTATATGCCTGAATGTCCGATACCCTTGCTGGGTCGGGATGTTCTGGCAAAACTTCAAGCCCAAATCTCATTCGGGCCTGAGGGCCAGGCTGAGCTCGAAATACCCAGCCTGGGCCCAGCAGTTTTGGTACTGTCCGTCCCCCGAGAAGAAGAATGGCGGTTATATGAGGACAGGCCTAGATCTGATGTGGCCACCCTGGATAAGTGGGATGCAGTGCCCCCTGGAGTCTGGGCTGAAGGGAACCCCCTTGGAATGGCCATCAATATTCCTCCTGTAAGCATTGAAATGAAGCCAGGAGCCTCCCCTGTACATGTACGACAATACCCGCTGCCGCGGGCAGATGTGGAAGGGATTCATCATCATTTGATGTGGCTACTACAGTATGGTATCCTGCGGCCCTGCCAATCGGCATGGAACACGCCTTTGCTGCCTGTCCGAAAACCTGGAACCACCGACTACCGACCTGTTCAGGACCTCCGTCGTGTCAATGAAGCCACTGTGACCCTGCATCCAGTAGTACCAAACCCTTATATGCTGTTGGGCCTCATCCCGGCTGCTGCTTCTCTCTTCTCAGTACTGGACCTAAAGGATGCCTTTTTCTGTATACGCCTGGCTACTACAAGCCAGCATTTGTTTGCCTTTGAGAAAGAGGATCCTGCTACTGGCAGGAAGTCCCAAGTTACCTGGATTCGCTTACCACAGGGATTCAAGAACTCCCCGACCATTTTCAGCACAGCACTAGCCCAAGATCTTGCCAGTTTTCCCCCAGGGGAGCCTGGCAGACGAGTACTTCTACAGTACGTCGATGACCTACTAATTGCTGCCGACTCTGAAGCCGAATGTATACTGGCGACAACAGAGCTTCTCCAACTCCTGTACAATGCAGGCTACCGAGCTTCAAGGAAAAAGGCTCAGTTATGCCAGTCGGAAGTGAAGTATCTGGGATTCCATCTGTCAAAAGGAAAATGACTGTTGGGGAGTGAAAGGAAGGAAGCAGTGTGTCGGATCCCTGTGCCAACAACCCGCAAGCAAGTGCGTGCTTTTCTTGGGGCTGCAGGGTACTGTCATATCTGGATTCCCAACTTCGCAAAGATTGCGAAGCCACTCTATGAGTCTACAAAAGGCCCAGAAAGGAGCCCCCTTGAATGGGGTCGGGACCAACAGAAGGCCTTCGAGCATCTGAAAAGGGCACTGCTGTCATCACCAGCCCTAGGCCTTCCGGATGTTACTAAACCTTTCACCATCTATGTACATGAAGCAGCAAGAACAGCCTTGGGGGTCTTGACTCAACAGCTGGGGTCTTGGCCGCGGCCAGTCGCCTACCTGTCAAAACAGCTGGATCCAGTGGCCAAGGGATGGCCGCCCTGCCTGAGAGCAGTAGCAGCAACAGCCTTGAAGCATAAAGGAAGTCACTAGTTCACCAGTTCCCGGATGTTGAAATACCAGAGTATGTTATGGGGCAATCCCAGAGTGCAGATAACCACCAGCCAAGCCTTAAACCCTGCTACTTTCCTACCTGTCAGCCCGGGACCACCTGACCATGACTGCCTAGAAGTGATGGATACAATCTTCTCCAGTCGCCCTGATCTAACAGATGTACCGTTAAGCAATCCAGATGAGACCTACTTCGTAGATGCAAGCAGTCTAGTGTTGGAGGGCCACAGGTATGCGGGGTACGCGGTGGTGACGATGGAAGTGACTGTTGAGGCTCAGCCTTTGCCCCCCGGCACTTCTGCACAGAAGGCAGAACTCATTGCCCTGACCCGTGCCTTAATCCTTGAGACTAGCCTTCATGTGAATATATACACAGACTCCCGGTATGCCTTTGCCACTCTCCATGCCCATGGGACCCTATACAAGGAAAGGGGGTTAATTACTACAGCTGGCTCAGAAATAAAGAACGGCCCCCAAGTATTGGCCCTTTTAGAAGCAGTCTGGCGTCCTAAAGCAATAGCCGTTATGCACTGCCGAGGCCACCAGAGAGGGGACAGTGAAATAGCTAAGGGGAATAGACGGGCCGATGCAGAGGCCCGGCGGGTCGCAACCATACCCTTATCCCAGTCCTTCCCCGAGGGCACCCAGGACCTACAAGCCCCACTGTTTCCAGTCCCACTAAGCCAATGGTCTAAGAGATACACAACATGAGAACTAGATTTCTTCTGCCAGGAGGAGGGAGGGGTGTTACACACGGATGGCTGGATAAGGTTACCCAGAACAGGGACAGCTCCAGTGATAGTCATCCCAGACAGCCTTGACCCCAGCATTCCTATCCTCCTTCCATCAAGCCACTCATATGGGTAAGACAGCAATGGAAACTACCCTACGCCCATATTTCTTCATCTCCTACCTGTCCTCTTTAGTGGCCGCTGTTGTCAGACAATGCACAACATGTGCTAAAAATAACGCCCGTCAAGGTCCATGCCAACCCCCGGGGGTCCAATATTATGGGGTCACCCCTATGGGAAACATCCAGGTTGACTTTTCAGAAATGCCCCGAGCAAATGGGTACCGGTATGTGCTAGTGTTAGTCTGTACTTTCACGGGGTGGGTGGAGGCCTTTCCAGTCCGCACAGAAAAAGCCAGGGAGGTAACAAAGGTGTTGCTGCATGAGATCATTCCCCGCTTCGGGCTTCCCATAGTAGTGGGATCAGACAATGGACCTGCCTTCGTGGCCCAGGTAGTGCAACAAGTAGCTAAGGCCTTGCAGATCGACTGGAAGCTGCACACAGCTTACTGTCCGCAGAGCTCGGGGAAAGTAGAACGCATGAACCGTACCATAAAGAGCCAACTAGCCAAACTGTGTCAGGAAACTTCGTTAAAGTGGCCCCAATTGCTCCCTATAGCTCTGCTCCGCATGCGATCTGCCCCACGAAAGGGTATTGGTATCTCCCCCTTTGAAGCTGTATATGGTCGCCCTGCACCCCTCATACAGGGCATCCACGGAGATTTAATACAGATAGGTTCAGAAATAACCCGACAGGAAATGTTGGCTCTCAGTTCTGTTTTGCAGAAATTGCACCAGTGGATCCAGGAGCGGCTCCCCATCAACCTGACTGAAGCGCTCCATACATACCAGCCTGGTTCCCGAGTGTGGGTCAAGGAGTGGAAGAAGGATCCATTGACCCCACAGTGGCGAGGTCCGTATACCATTCTGCTGACCACCCCCACGGCGGTCAAGATGGCTGAAGTTGCTTCGTGGATCCATCATTCTCGCGTCAAGGCCGCTGCACCGGAAGTTGATCCAGCCTGGACCTCAGTCCCGATCCCAGATCAACCCCTGCATTTGAAATTGAAAAAGGATACCACCATCCAGTGAGGGGTTCTAACAGACTGCCAATGAGCTCCGGACAACCAGAGAGAATGAGAAAATGTGCCTTAGCTTTATTCCTACCCCTGATATTGACCCACTTCCTAACAGCTGCAGAGACTACTAACACAGCAGTATTACTTGCCCAAACGGCACTGAACATGACAGACTTTTGCATACGTAATTCTCCCAAAAACTGGGATTTTTCTGTCAACCTGTCTCATTGCTGTACCGTCTAGTTTATGTGAAATGCAGAACTTTACTATACTGGCTAATCTGGACTGTAAGCAACCCGGAATATATTTTCTACATTTTTATATCTTATTGGGGTTACCCGACCTATTTCTGCACATTTTAACCAGGTGCCTTTTTCCTTACAGGTGGTGTCCACCCTTAATGCTACTGACTGTTTCCTTTTTGTAAATGCCAAGAAAGGGGGGGGGGGGTCAATGTCTCGAATACTGTGTTATCATGCAACTCTGTAACTAAGGTATCCTATGCATATTCAGAAATGTATCTTCCCTTAGGTTGGTTTTTAATTTGTGGTGAGATAGCGTACACTTATGTCCCCGCCAATGCCACCGGAGGTCCATGTACATTTGGTAGGCTCACAACTGCAGCCTTCCTTCATACACCCCGTACCACCAGGGTCCACCCCCCCAGAAATCCCCGCTCTATCCCTATGCCCTCGACCTGCAACTCAAATGTAGAGCCCTACAGTGATGAGACAGCCATTGGACTGTCACTATCGATCCCTGGAACACCCGGTTTAGCCCTACACAACTCTTTGGAGATAAGCCGACTTGCTTGTTCTCTAGCCAAATCCCTTAATCTGACCTCGACGGTATTAGCTACCATGAATCACGAGCTGTCCGGCCTACGTACAGCAATCCTACAGAATAGAATGACCATAGACTTCCTACTTTTACGCCTCAAACATGGGTGTGAGGACTTTGAAGGTATGTGTTGTTTTAACCTCACTGATGAGAGCGTGTCCATTGAACGCTCTATCCAAGACCTACGTGACCTAGCAAAACATATCTTGGACCCATCCTTGGGATTGGGAACGGGTTGGTTCGTCAAATGGTTTGGTTGGTTAGGAGGCCTTAAAACCCTAGTTTTCGGGGTTATCCTCCTTCTCCTGATATGTGCCATCTTACCATGTTGTATCCCCATTCTGCACCGTTTCATCACCACTGCCCTCGACACCCTAGTTGAGCGCAAAACAGCTGCCACTGTCATGGCCCTATCCCAATGCACTCCTCTGCAGTTTGCCACCCGTGATGGTGCCCTCAACCGGTAGTTTGAGGTCGCACCTCAAAGAGGGGGGAGTGAGGCAGCCGGGAAGGTAGCTGCCCCTCCAGCACTGTTCCCTCTATGCTGTGCGCATGTGCGTGTGCACACACCTCGCCGAGCGAGCGCACATACTTTACAACAGAGCGCACAAAAATTACGGTTCTGATTATGATAGAAAACAACACAGACATCTTAAAATTTAAAAGTTGTGATTGTAATTACTAGAAATTTTCCGCTTCATTTAGTAATCGTCTATTTTAATTTAATTTGATTAAAAATCAATGTGTTGTACATACTGTATTCTGATGTGTAGTCAAATTTTAAAGTATATAACTTTGCGTGTCGTTATGTGGCGCACAAAAATTTAACCTTCCTTCAAAAGCTGCACAGCTGATATTTTATGCTCACACAGCCTACAGAAAATTAGAGGGAACATTGCCCCCCAGCCATGCAGTTTTTACATAAGGATCAGCTTGTTAAACGGAGACACAGAGATCTCAGCAGGCACCTCCCCCCAAGTCAAAGCTGCTACAGTGAGATGAACCTAAGCACAATACTCTCTCCCCTAGATAACAGCAGACCAGAGAATACCAGTTTGGACAGGTCACTGAGAATGCTTTATGATAGCCCACCTTACCCCCCCAGGGACCACTGATTGTACCCAAATGCTGGAACGCTCTACCCTCTGACATAAGGGCCATTACTGACCTACTCCAGTTCAGGAAGGCACTCAAATACCACCTCTTCCTTCAATACTACCCTACCAGCAATTGAACCAGAGGAAGTGACCCACTCATGAACACACCATGCCGTTCTTGATATTATTAAGACTCTATTCTTTTCTATGTAATTATCTCATGTATATAGTTTACCCCGGTTCTCCAAGTTTGTACTCCTGTTCGATGTAAACCAAACAGCTTGTTGTTATGGTCTTTATGTTATAATGTAAACCGCGCTGATGCCGAATAGTGCGGTATATAAGAACTTGTAATAAATAAATAAATAAATAATAAATAAAATACCTGAGGCGAATCAGAAAGTAGAATGAGCTTGAAAATATACTGTATATAAGACAATGCATGACGTGGAGAGGGATCTCAGATCTTTTGTTCAGGGTGGCCGGCTCTGTGTCTCTGAGGCTGTGTGCACACAATAAAAGATTCTGTTTGCATTCTAGTCTGTCTGACTCGTCTTCCTTCTGTGGGTGTGAGGGGGCGAGCTTTTAAGCTGCATTTCAGCTATTTCAACGTGACAGGAGAGCATCACCCTGGTGTGGCAGGAAGTGATCCTGTAACTAGGACCTGTCCTCCAGGTGATGTAAAACCCTCTCGCACCGAGGAAGTTTCTCCAGGGCCATGTGCCCATGAGGGAAGGGTTAGGACAGCCGTTATAGTTGGTGATTCGATCATTAGGCATGTAGATAGCTGGGTGGCTGGTGGACGTGAGGATCGCCTGGTAACATGCCTGCCTGGTGTGAAGGTAGCGGACCTCACGCACCACCTAGATAAGGTCTTAGATAGTGTTGTGGAGGAGTCTGCTGTCTTGGTACATGTCGGTACCAATGACATACGAAAATGTGGTAGGGAGGTTCTGGAGGCTAAATTTAGGCTTTTAGGTAGGAAGTTGAAACCCAGAACTTCCAGGGTAGCGTTTTCCGAAATGCTTCCCGTTCCACGCGCAGGAAACAAAAAACAGGCAGAGCTCCGGAGTTTCAATGCGTGGATGAGACAATGGTGCAGAGATGAGGGTTTTGGATTTGTTAGGAACTGGGGAACATTCTGGGGAAAGGAGGGGCTCTTCCAAAGGGATGGGCTTCACCTTAACCGGGATGGAACCAGGCTGCTGGCATTAATCTTTAAAAGGAGATAGAGCAGCTTTTAAACTAGATAATAGGGGAAAGTCGACAGTCGCCCAAGAGCGGATGGTTCAGAAGAATGTATCCTTGAAGGATACTACCAAAAGCAGAGAGGTTCCAAAAGAGTAAAGTAGCCCAAATGCCCTCGAGTATGGAGCAGACAGAGCTTAAAGATCCCAAATTACCCATGTCCACCAATAGCCAAATTAATATGAATAAAATACAGTCTCTAAAATACTTGTATGCAAATACTAGAAGTCTAAAAAATAAGATGGGAGAGTTAGAATATATAGCACTAAATGAGAGGTTAGATATGATTGGAATATCAGAGACATGGTGGAAGGAGGACAACCAGTGGGACACTGTGGTACCTGGGTACAAACTATATCATAATGATAGAGCTGATCAAATTGGTGGAGGGGTTGCGCTCTATGTTAGAGAGGGCATTGAGTCAGAAAGGATTAAAGTTCTGCAGGAAACAAAATTTTCTGTAGAATCTCTATGGATTGAAATTCCATGTAAAAAGGGGAAGACGATGGCAGTGGGGGGTTTACTATTGACCGCCTGGCCAGAATGAACAAATGGATGATGAAATGCTCGAAGAAATCAAGGAAGCTAACAAAAGTTACAGCGCAGTAATAATAATGGGTGATTTCAATTACCCTGGTATCAACTGTGTCAGTGTCAAGGCAGGACATGCTAGGGAGATAAAGTTCCTAGATGAAATTAATGACTGCTTCTTGGAGCAGCTGGTTCATGAACTGACCAGAGGGGAAGCCATATTAGACCTAGTCCTTAGTGGAACACCAGATCTAGTGCAAGAGATAAGGGTGTTGGGGCCACTTGGCAATAGTGATCATAGCAAGATCGCGTTTGATTTAATTAGTGGAGGAGGGATAGTAAGGAAATCCACAGTACTACTTTTTAACTTTCGAAAGGGAGACTATGTAAAAATGAGGAAAATAGTTAAGAAAAAACTAAAAGCAGCAGTTGCAAAGGTTAAAGACTTACATCAAGCTTGGGTGTTGTTGAAAAATACTATCTTGGGAGCCCAGACCAGCTGTATTCCACGCTTTAAGAAAAGTGGAAGGAAGTCCAAAAAAACTGCCAGCATGGTTTAAAGGTGAAGTCAGAGAGGCTGTTGTTGCCAAAAAAGCATCTTTCAGGAAATGGATAAAAGAGCCAAACGACGAAACCTGGAAACAGCACAAGCACTGGCAAGTCAAATGCAAGGCATTGATATAGCAGGCAAAGGGAGAATTTGAGAAGAAGCTTGCTGCGGAAGCAAAAACGCGAAATAAAGACTTTTTCAAGTACATTCGTAGCAAAAAACCTGTGAGAGAGTCAGTTGGTCCATCAGATGATAGAGGGGTGCAAGGGGCACTAAGAGGCGACAAGGCGATAGCGGAGAGACTGAATGAATTCTTTGCTTTGGTCTTTACTGAGGAAGATGTAGGGATGTTACCCATGACTGAAGTGGTATTTAAAGGTGCGGAAGAATTGAAGGAAATATCGATACATCGGGAAGATGTATGACAACTAATAGATAAACTGAAGAGTAGCAAATCACCTGGGCCGGATGGTATACATCCAAGGGTGTTGAAAGAACTGAAGATTGCAGACCTGTTATTAGTAATCTGTGAACTATCATTAAAATCATCTCTAATACCTGAAGATTGGAGGATCGCCAATGTAACACCAATTTTTAAAAAGGGTTCCAGGGGTGATCCGGGAAACTACAGACCGGTGAGCCTGACATCAGTACCGGGAAAAATGGTGGAAACCATCATAAAGAATAAAATTACTCAGCATGTAGATAGTCATGGCCTAATGGGAGACAGCCAACATGGCTTTAGACAGCGAAGATCTTGTCTTACTAATCTGTTATGTTTTTTTGAAGGTATGAATAAACAGGTGGACAAAGGTGAGTTGGTCGATACAGTGTATCTGGACTTTCAGAAAGCCTTGGACAAGGTCCCTCATCAGAGACCTTTGGCAAAACTAAAGAGTCATGGGATAGGAGGCAGTGTACTACTGTGGATCAGGAACTGGTTAAAAGATAGAAAGCAGAGGGTAGGGCTAAATGGCCAATTTTCCCAATGGAGAAAGGTGAATAGTGGTGTACCCCAGGGATCTGTGCTGTGTCCGCTGCTTTTTGACATATTCATAAATGACCTGGAAAGGGGAATAACGAGTGAGGTTATCAAATTTGCAGATGACACAAAACTATTTAAAGTTGTTAAAACCCAAGAGGATTGTGGAAAATTGCAAGAGGATCTTGATAAATTGGAAGACTGGGCATCAAAATGGCAGATGAAATTTAATGTGGACAAGTGCAAAGTTATGCACCTAGGGAAGAACAACCCAAACTATGGTTACACGATGCAAGGTTCCACATTAGGAACCACCACCCAGGAAAAAGCTTTAGGCATCATTGTGGATAACATGTTAAAACCCTTGGCCCAGTGTGCAGCGATGGCCAAGAGAGCAAATAGAATGCTAGGTATCATAAGGAAATGAATGGAAAATAAAACAAAAGATATTATAATGCCTCTATATCGTTCCATGGTGAGACCGCACCTTGAATATTGTGTGCAATTCTGGTCGCCGTATCTTAAAAAGGATATAGCGTTATTAGAAAAGGTTCAGAGAAGAGCCACCAAAATGATAAAGGGGATGGAAGGACACTCCTATGAAGAAAGGCTAAAAAGGTTAGGGCTCTTTAACCTGGAAAAGAGACGGCTGAGGGGAAATATGATAGAAGTCTATAAATTAATGAACGGAGTGGAACAGGGAAATGTAGATCGATTGTTTACGTTATCAGAATATAGAAAGACTAGGGGACATGCAATGAAGCTACAGGTAAACTATTTAAGACTAATAAAAGAAAATATTTTTTCACTCAACGTGTAATGAAACTCTGGAATTTGTTACCAGAGGTTTTAATAAAGGCTGTTAGTGTAGATGGATTTAAAAAAGTTCCTGGAGGAGAGGTCCATATACCATTATTAAGAAGGGACCCAGGATATCAATGCTTGACCCAGTACAAGCATTGTGGAACCTGTCTCTTTTGGGGAAACTGCTAGGTACGTATGACCTAGATTGGCCGCTGTTGGAAACAGGATACTGGGCTTGATGGACATTGGTCTGACCCAGTATGGCATATCTTAGGTTCTTATGGATTATATATGCACAAATATTTTGCACATAAAAGAATCAAATAAAACAAGACCAATTAAACAAGAAAATAGTATAAAAACTGGAACATTGCCAGGATATGATTATTGGTACCCCTATAAACAATTCATATCAGTTTGAACAGCATAACCACATTCCCACTGCAATAAAATTAGACGCAACTGTGATGAATTGTCAGTATTCAGTCTAATGCTTAAAATGGCTACATTCACTCCCTGTTCCATTGTCACAATGGTGAAGACAAGAGAGTTGCCTGAGACCATCAGAAAGGCTATTATCACCAAACATCAAACTTCAAAGGAGTACATGGCCATCTCCAAAAACCTTGAGATTCCTGTGTCTACCATTCACAGTGCTATTAAGAAGTTTTCTGCTCATGGAACTGTCATGAACCTCCCAGGATGTGGTGGGAAGAGGAAAATTAATTCAAGAATTCTTTGAAGGTTAGTACCACGTACAACATCCAAAGAGCTTAAGGCTGACCTGGAGCAATCTAAAGTGGTGATTTCAACCCACACCATATGCCGTGCACCAAACAAAGAAGGATTTCATGGGTGAAGGCCAAGGGGGACCGCACTGCTCAAAGACAGATATTATAAGGCATGCCTGATCTTTCCCCAAACCCACCTTGAGAACCCGCAATCCTTCTGGGAAAATGTTCTGTGCCAAACTTGAGCTCTTTGGCAATGCAGATGAGCAATATATTTATAGGTGAAGAAATGAAGCTTATAAGAAAAAAAACACCTTTCCTACAGTTATTTATGTATTTGCATTTATATACCACTTTTCCAGGGATCAAATGTGGTTTACATTGAACAAGAGTAATAAGTCAGTTAAATATGGTGGAGGTTTCATAATGTTGTGGGGCTGTTTTGCTGCCTCAGGAACTGGAGGCTATAGGGCTGGTGTCTGTGGCCTGTTCTGAACCACTGTAGTCTGCTCAGACCCCAAAAGCCTGAACCAAATAAGATGGCTCCCTGTTACAAGATGGATTTCTTTTCAGCTGTGTTCAAGCTTCAGACCTGCTGGTCAAACATTTGCTTTCCAAGTTTTATGTGCATATTCAGCAAAGCTATTATTCCCAGCCATGACTATGTGCAAGAGAACTTACAGCTGAGGCCATTCTCATCTAACAGGCTGTTTCACTGGTCCTGCACATTTGCTGCAATGTATGAATCTGCATACCATCATCTTCTGTTACTATGGACCTTTGTCTGGAAAATGACCACCTGACAACTGCTACCTGATTTATTGAAGATGTCTCATAGTATCTGAGACCAGCCAATCACTGTGCTATGACGAGAACTTACCTCAAGGAATCATACGATGGGCACTATTCTGGATGGACACACTTTTGACTCACTTTCTACTTTCTGCCACACTCTGCTATTTTGCAGTCTTCAGCCTTTTGCCATTGTCTGCACTTTATGTGTATTTCTCACCTGCCTATCTGTCTCCTCCTGAAATAACAGGCAATGTTCAAGGCCATTCCTTTACAGAGTAATACTCTCTCACAGATCTAAGGTTTGTGCTATCATGTGGCTTACCCAAACAGTTGCAGCCTCCATTGAACAGGTGCCACCCTCGGACTTCATGCTGTTCCAGAAGAAATTTGGATCCAGCCAAGCTACCTCCTGGTAAAGCTAAAGGTACATGGTCTTACATTTCCCCAGTGGGTGGTTTAGTCAGACAGATACCTAATTGTCTGTGCTTTCTAAGTGCAGAGAGAGTCTATGACTTTGGCTGATAATCAATGATTTATAATCTTTGCAAAATTGTAATCATAGGGCTGCATAACTTGCTACCTCATAATTCTAATTTATTCTGTATTTACTTTATTTTTCTATCAATAATAAAGTCTAATTTCTCTCTCTCTCTCTCTCTCTCTCTGTATATATATACACATATAGATATAGATATATATATACACATATAGATAGATAGATATAGATAGATATACATAGGATTGTCTCTCTCTCTCACATGGTTCATTTGCCAGCAGTCCCATAGAATCCTGGGCAAAAGGGAAATAGCAATTTTCTCTAGATCATTTGAGTAATATATATTTGCTACTTACAATCCCAACAAGGTCTGGAACATATTAAAGTAATCACGAAGTCAGAGAGCTACCAAGGTATTTTGGAGCAAAATGTGCTACCTAGTGTCAGAAAGCTAGGTCTGGGTCGAAGGTCATGGTCCTCCAACAGGACAATGACCCAAAACATACATCCAAAAGTACAAAAGAATGGTTAAAAAGGAAAAAATGGACTGACCAGCAATGAGTCCTGATCTCAGTCAAATAGAGAACCTTTCGAAAGAGCTGAAACATTCATGAGTTGAAACAAATCGCAGTTGAAGAGTGGGAGAGACTACCAGCAGACAGATGTATGAAACTCATAGAAATGTTTGGAGGTTGTCATCACTGCCAAGGGTTGTGCAACCAAATATTAGTGAAGGTGCCATTAATCCTGTCCAGGTCATATTTTGGTTGTTATTCAGAAATCACTACGTCTAATTTGCACAGACATTTTTTTGTTGAATACCTTTGAACATACTATTAAAATATGATGACATACAGTTGGGATATTTCCAGTTATTTCTCAAGACATTGTGCACAACATACCTAAAATGCAAGAGTGCCAATAATGTTGACCACAACTGTATGTGTGTACTTGTGCACTCTGCTCATGCTCCATCCAAACTCCATCCTTGTGCGTCCACTGTGAAAGTGCACACCATGCAAACGAGATGTGCACTTTTACGCTAGCTGGTATTCTGTAAGAGGTCATCTACAGGTGTAAGTGGCCACTTGCCCACATAAATGGCTAAAATACTAGATGTTAAGTACATACCTAACACCTAAATCTAGGCAGTTCTTCAAATAATTACTCTCATAATGTCAGCATAATACAAATGAGATATCTATATATGCAGCAGAGCAGATGTGCAGTTGGAACATATAGATGGATAAAATAGGCAATATGAAATTGTTGCAATAAATAAAAGTGGGTGGATACATTAAAGGAGAATTGTATATACAGTGGGACATGATATGTACAGCCATTCTCTGTTAGAGGCAAGTGGCAAGCCAGTCCTGATGCAGAATATGGCCAGTTAATTGCCACAGCTATTAAAGATTTGGGTGACAAGCCAAAATTGCACCTGCTTCCTAAAGTACAAGAATTTTAACTACTACTGTACACCGAACTGAGAATTTCAATGGATTTTCCACAATGACTCCAAAATCCTTTTCTTGAGTGCTAACTCTTAATGTAGGACCTAATATCTTCTATCTATATCTGGGATTATTTTTTTCCTATATGCACCATTTTGCACTTGTCCATATTAAATTCCATCTGTCATTTAGATGCCCAGTACCCCAGTCTTGTCAGGTCCTACTGAAACGCCTCACAATCATAAGTACATAAGACATGCCATGCTGGGTCAAATCAAAAGGTCCATCAAGCCCAGTTTCCTCTTTCCAATAGAGGCCAATCCAGGTCACAAGTACCTGTCAGGTTCCCGAAAAGGTACACAGAATCCATGCTGCTTATCCTAGGGGTAAGCAGTGTATTTCCCCAGTCCTCTTTAATAATGGTTTATGGACTTTCCACCAGGAACTTGTCCAAACATCTTATAAACCCAGCTACACCAACAGCTGTTACTACATCTTCCGGTAATGATTTCCAGAATTTCATTTTCTCATAAACGTGCTACATTGTGGCTTCATTGCCTGTTCCCTATTCTTCCTACTTTTTGATGAAGTAAACGTCCAATCTCTATTTATCCATTCCACTCCATTCATTATTTTATAGACTTTATCATATCTTCCCTCAGCCATATTTTTCCAAGTTGAAGAGCACTAACGTTTTAAGCCTTTCCTCATAGGAGTATCTTTCCATCCCCTTTATCAGCTCCTCACTCACCAAAATCACCAAATCTGTACTCCAACGAGGCAAAATGCCGCAATGCCTGAAGGTCTCCTCCATACGTCCCACTCTGAAGAAACCAGACCTAAATCCCTCTCACCCGGCCTCATACAGACCCATAGCCAGCCTTCTCTTTACTGCCTAAACTCATAGAAAAAACTATCCAACACCAACTGCAAGATTGTTTTGATAAGAACAACCTACTGAACCCACAACAACATAGATTCTGCCTTCAGCATGGAGTAGAAACATTACTGATCATCCTCATCAACACCCTAATAAAAAGAATACAAAACACTCATCAAGGCTTCCTGCTAATCTTCCTGGATATCTCCTCGGCCTTTGAAATGGTCAACCACAATATTCTACAGCGTCTTCGATCCACCGGCATCCAAAGTACAGTTCTCAATTGGTTCAAATCCTACTTAACCAAAAGGCACCAGCAGATAAAAATCGGCCCAAACACCTCTACCCCATACCACCAAACACAAGGAGTCTCCCAAGGATCTACCCTCTAGGCACTCCTATTCCACATCTACCTTTAACTCCTCTGCTCAATCATCCGGTTCCACAACCTCAACTTCCACATCTATGCTGATGACATTGTGCTATATGACACTTTCAACACAAAGCAACCCTCCTACTCTACCCATCAAGAGTGTTTTGCCAATGTATCCAACTGGCTGAAAAACAACAACCTTGCAATCAACTATAGGAAAACTGAAGCCCTATTTATAACAAAAGATGACACCTTCTTCCCCCTACTGAACTAACCCTGAACAACATACAAATGAAAGTCCAGACAGAAGTGAAATACCTTGGAATCACCCTTGATCAGCACCTCTCCTTCAAATCCCACATAGGCAGCATCCACAGATCAATATACTACAAAGCAAAAACTCTGCAATGCCTCCAGTCACTCCTTGAACTCTTAGACGTCCATTCTGCATTCCAAGCCATCATTCTCCTGCATCTCGATTACTGCACTGCTATATACCAGGGCCTCCCATAAGACACACTGCTTCCTCTATGGACCACTCTCCACATAACAGCATGCATCCTCCAGGGGGCAACAAGACAGGACCATACTACACCTATCCTCAAACAACTCCACTGGTTGTCACTGCCCAATCATATAAAATATAAAACCCTCCTCCTGAGTCGCAAAACCATCCACGCCGACCCCCGCCACTCGCCTCCACACTCTTCTTCAAACCCCACAACATAACCAATCAAGGCGAGCCTCTAGAAAGAACACCCTAGTCATTCCAAAGGCCAGAACTAAGTTCAACCAACAGGTCTGTGGATGAGCCTTTCAACTCTATACACCTTCAATCTGTAACACACTATCAGATCCACTGAGAAGCATCACCAACCTCAGCAGCTTCAGGAAGTGCCTAAAAACATACCTCTTCTCTAAACATTTCAGCACAATATATAACTCCCAGCAGAAACAATACTCTCCATATCTGATGCTCACTGTATATAACAAGATGCCCTAAAATTGTAAAATTGTAGATAGTTAATCAACTCTATGTATCTAATGCAATTATTTACCAAACGCATGTTGTACATAGTAAATTGTTACAATGTAGCTGTTATTTTATTTATTTATTTATACCGCGCTCTTTAGAATCAGTGTGGTTTACATGTATACTAACAGGTACTTTTTATTCCCTTGTCCCGGAAGGGCTCACAATCTAAGTGTACCTGAGGCAATGGAGGGTTAAGTGGCTTGCCCAAGGCCACAAGGAGTGGCCATGGGACTAGAGACCCCAGTCCCTCCGGCCTGAGTTTGCTTGTCCCCATGCGGGAATTGAACCCCTGGCCCTCCGTCCTGAGGTAACCTGTCCCTATTGTTTTTTGTTTCATGTACATCCTTTGACCCAGTGAAAGGCGCTATAAAAATCCAATAAATTATTTTGGTGGCCCTTCTCTATATCTTTTCTAGTTATGCTATATCCTTTCTAAGATATGGTGACCAGAACTGCACATAATACTCAAGGTTTAATAACTCTGAATAATTTAGCATTGTCTGCAATGTCTGCAAACTTGATCAGCTCACTCATCACTCCCTTCTCCAAATCATCAATAAATATGTTAAAAAGGACCAGTCCCAGTATAGATCCCTGTGGCACTCCACTATACACCTTTCTCCACTGAGAAAATGGACCATTTATTATTACTCTCTAAACATGTAGATCAACTATACATGCAAATAATGATTTTAGAAAGCCGATATTTATATACAGCGAGCCATAATACATCCAGATTTCAAGAGGGATGGAGTGTAGTGGTTTGGGTAGACCTATTATATTAATGGGTATTCCCCATTTAACAAGCAGAATACACATCGATATAAAAAAATTCTAAACGTCTGCGTTTAATCATTTTAATTTAATTTAATTTAATTTAATTAACAAGTTTTTATATACCGCATCTTCCAATGATCAGTTGCGGTTTACATTGAACAACAGTAAACAAGGCAATGCTGTTTTTACATATAACAATGAGAAGCTACAAAGATTCAACTCAAAACTTACAATTAACAGTTGTAACTATATACAATGGACAGGATTAATTATATACAAGGTATGTATAATTCAAGCATCGTTTTGTGTTTTTGGTACTTGTTCCAGATCAGGGATTGATAAGGTTGGCTGGTGAGGCTATCCTTTTTCTTGTTGAAACAGAAAATCATGTCCCAAGGAAGGTGAAAGTGCCTGTTTGAAGAGACAGTTGCAAAGAATGTGGACAGCCCCATTGATAATCCCCCTCCCTTATTTGATCCTCCTCCTAACAGTCCTATAAGGAATAATCAGAGATTGGGTGGGACATGCTGCTATAAGGAGGGGATTCAGGGATGCATGGTTATTTGGGAAGTGATTTTAAAAAGCTGCTTCCATGTACATCTGGAGGAAAGTTGGATGATTTTTTCCCCAATGTGGAGCTTTTTAAAATCACTGCTCCCACTTGATGTGATAAGACGTCAATGGGGCAGAGGAGTTGTATTGTGTATTTCCAGCAAATTTCAAGTTAAAGAACTCTCTAACTCAATCCCCCTTCTCAGATTCAGTTTTCATTCAATTCTGTTCTATTCCTTTTTTAAGTTGCCTATTAATCTGTCATCCTCCCTGTTGTCTTCTTTGGAGGACTCACACTTGTTGATAGCTGATTTTAGCCTCCTCTCAGGTAATCTACTTTTATTGGATAACCTTAATTTCCATCTAGAGAACCCGAGAATGGAGACTGAAAGGGCTTGTCAAGCTCTAATGGCGGATTTGATCTTCTGTCTTCTTTCTTTAGCTCCCATGCATATCACTGGTCATTATATTGATCCAATATTTTCTAAAGGTAATGACATCATACCCATACAATAACTCCTCTAGTCTAGCCTGATCAGTACCTAATTCAATTTAAATTTTCAAGTCCTTCCCTCCCTCTTTTCCTACTCAACTAAGCAAGTATGGGTAAGGGACTTCAAAGCACTTAACTGAGAGACTTATACTGATAAATTTACTTAATTTCTTTTGGTACTCTCTTCTGCCTTCCCAGATCATAAAACAGAAATTTGGATTTACAGATGCATTGGATCGAGTGGCCCCACTTAGGAAGAGATTATTTATTTATTTATTTAGCAGGGGTTTTTTTATATTGTCTTTATGCCAAGGCGGTTTAAATACAACAATAAGAAACTCAAGCGAGTTGTAAATACATAGAACTCATGGGGATGCAAACTTGAAGTTAACAAAATGAGGGTTTACTGATTTTAGCAATGCGTTAATGAAGACATGGTATGTGCAGCTATGTGATATCATTTGGCCGAAAGTGTTCAATGAAGAGATGTGTTTTTAAGAGTTTTTTCAGATCTTCTATAGACTCTGCAGATCTGATGGCTTCCGGTTGGGTGTTCCAAATTCTTGAAGCAAAAAGAGTGAAGGCTCTATTGCTTGTCTGCTGGATGCTTCTGGTCTTGAGGGGGGAGGGGAGGGGGGATGGGTATGACTAGAAGTTTCTGGTTTGCTAATCTTCTAGGCTTTGTTGAAGGTGTTCTTCTGATTAGGTGTTCGAGGCAGGGAGCTGAAGAGATATGGAGGACTTTATAGATGGTGATTGCAACTTTGTATTTTGTTCTTTGTATAATTGGTAACCAATGAAGGCTCTTGAGAGTCGGTGTGATGTACTGTTGTCTTGATGTTCCCATTAAGAGTTGAGCAGCAACGTTTTGCACTAATTGAAGTGGGTATAATGCTTGTTTTATAGTCTTTGGTATAGTATGTTGCCAAGAATATTCAAGTCCCACCATGATCATTTATGGTTTAATAGCTCTCTTAGGACTTTCATGTGTAAATTTCACAGAAGAGAAGTTTTGGAGAAAGGTTAGAACTGCAGAGACATATGCTGATAGCTTAAGACTACAGAGGGAATATAAGGCTATGATCAGGAGAACGAAGAGAATAATTTTCCAAGCAAATTCATGTAAATGAAAATTTCCTTCTCCAACTATTTAAAATCGTTTGTGAACTAACTCTACTGAAACCAGTGAATAACCTTGCAAGGGATTCCACCCCAGACCAATTCAGCCTTCTTCTGATTTCAAACGTTAACTCTACTTTAAACTCTTTTCCCCCCTTCTATTTTATCCCCAGCTGCTCAGTCTTTGAATGACTGTTTTCCTCTTCTAACCTGAGCCAGACATACAAAGGGGAGTGCGATTCTGATCCCACGGGGCACGTCTAGCATCGCGGGATCAGAATCGCAATCAGGTCTGTACATGCAGGTCGGGACTGCGATTCAGTCCCTGCCTGCACGTACAGGCACTGCCTGGATAGCTCAGTCATGCTTTTAAATGGAGCTGCAGAACTATGGCATCATGTTGCCATGGCAGCACGGCTCCATTTAAAAGCCGCAATGCCGGCTGCCAGAAAGTTAAAGTTTATTCCCTGCAGCCCAACCCCCGATCTGGCCTCCTAAGGCCAGGGTCGGGCTGCAGGGAATAAACCCTGGTCCCACCAACCCCTTCCGCACCCCAGGCCATGAAAAACAACATGTCCAGGGAAGTTATTTCAGTTCGGAGGTGGAAAAACCTCTCCGGCCATTTTGCCGGCCCTGGACGTACAGAGCCGGCGACTGCCCACTGCCTGCCTACTCTCCACCCCTGGCCTGCCTCTTCCCCAGCTCCAACTAACTTCCCCGCACAACCGCTGGCACGAATAGCGGGGATAGATGTCTTGTTGGGACGTCCATCGCCGCTATTCGTGTCTCAGAATAACCCCCTCTAGGTTTAGACCATTCCATAGTAGTAAGTCACTTCTCATTTCTTTGTATGATGAATTCTTGATGCATCTAAATGGTATTAGTATGTTTCTTTTATTGCAACTGGAACTTACTGCTGCATTCAACCTAGTCGATCACAATCTTCTACTATCCAGATTGGAAGATATTTGGGTTATACATACGTCTTTGAACTGGTTCAAATCTTACTTACTTACTTATCTCGGAAAAAATACAGGAAGATAAATTGATTGGTTTAAATGAAAAGGCAAAACCACCTTTGGCATAAAGTGTGGGTGAGTTCGAAGAACAACCTTATCATGATGAAATCTAGTATAAGGAGGATCAGCCACTAAAGCTTGCAATTCACTAATGCGATGGGCAGAGGTGATTGCAATCAGGAAGATGATCTTCCAAGTCAAGAACTTAAGGGCTGTAGTGGCTAAAGGTTCAAAAGGAGGCCTCATGAGCTGTCCAAGAACTAGATTTAGATCCCATGCTACTGGTGGTGGCTTGATGGGAGGTTTAGTTAATAAAAGGCCTCTCATAAATCTCGATAGGAGTGGATGAGAGGAAATTGATTGTCCATTTAGAGGCTTATAAGAAGCTGCAATAGCATTAAGATGAACTCTTACTGAATTGGTCTTTAAGCCAGAATTTGATAAGTGAAGGAGATACTCTAGTATCGAATCTAAGGGTATGACCAGGGGGTTTAATCCCTTCTTGGAGCACCATATAGTAAAACGTTTCCACTTGAAGGCATAAGATCTTCTTGTGGAAAGTTTCCTAGAAGCCTGAAGGATATCTTTTACCTGCTGAGACAGGTTGAAATCCTGGAGGTCTAAGCCTTCAACAACCAGGCCGTAAGGTGCAGGGACTGGGTATTCGGGTGCCATAGCATCCCGTTCTCCTGGGAAAGGAGATCTGGAGCATACCCTAACTCCAGAGGTGGTGCTTGAGAGAGATGCAGAAGCAGGGAATACCACCTTTGGCGTGGCCATCGTGGTGCTATGAGAATCATGCGACCCCTGTCTCTCTGAAGTTTGAAGAGTGTCTTGGAGATGAGGGGAATGGGTGGGAAGGCATAAAGGAAGTCTTGACCCCAGTGAAGAAGGAAGGCACAGTTGAGCGCCGGAATTCTGGAACAGAACCGGGGAAGTTTGGCATTCAGTGGACTTGCAAAGAGGTCTATGTCTGGAGTGCCCCAGAGATGAAATATCTTTTCCACCTGGTCTAGGTGGAGTGACCACTCGTGAGGTAACAGTAATCGACTGAGTTTGTCTGCCCAAAGGTTATGAATGCCTGGAAGATATACCACTAGAAGGTGAATTTGATGCTCTCTGGCGAGGGCCCATAATCATAAAGCTTCGTTGCATAATGACAGAGAGCCTGTCCTGCCCTGCTTGTTCACAAAGAACATGGCTACCTGATTGTCCGTCTGGACTAGGACTGTCTTGTGGAACACGTGAAGAGATAAATAAAATTGCTCTTAACTCCAGGAGGTTTATGTGTAAACCAATCTCCTGTGGAGTCCAGGTGCCCTGGGTAGAGAGATGATTCAGGTGTGCTCCCCAACCCACCTGTGATGCATCTGTTGTTAGGGTGGCCTGAAAGAGGGGTTGATGGAAAGGAGACCCTACTGTCAGATTTTCTAATGATTGCCACCATTGGAGGGACAAAATTAGTCGTTGAGAGATTGTTATTTTGTCCGACAAATGACATGTGGCCTATGACCACTGTGTGGAGAGGGTCCACTGGGCTGCTCGCAAGTGGAGGCGAGCACATGGGACTACATGGACTGTGGATGCCATGTGTCCCAGTAACTGCAGTAGCTCCCGAGCAGTGAGGGAGGATTTGCCTGCTGTTTGGGAAGCTAACTGCATTATACGAAGACACCGGGCTTGTGGAAGGAAAGCCCTTGCCTGTCTGGTATCCAGACAGGCTCCTATGAATTCTAGGCATTGGGAAGGAACTAGTTGAGATTTCAGGAAGTTTATTACCAATCCCAAGTATTGGAGGATTCGCATTGTACGAGACAGTGCAGTGCTGGCCTCTGTCACTGTGGAGGCTTGAATGAGCCAGTTGTCTAAGTAGGGGAAGACAAAGATCCCCAGGTTTCGTAGAAATGCAGCTACTACTGCCATGCATTTCGTGAATACCCTTGGTGGTGAAGCCAGACCAAAAGGAAGAACCCTGTACTGGAAATGTCCTCCCCTGAAAAGGAAACGTAAAAATTTCCTGTGATCTGGATGGATAAGAATGTGAGTGTATGCATCCTTTAAGTCTAGAGAGCAAAGTCAGTCCTGGCTTTGAAGGTATGGCAGAAGAGTTCCCAGAGAAATCATCTTGAATTTTTCTCGAAACAGATATTTGTTCAATTCTCTGAGATCTAGAATGGGTCTGTGTCCCCCTGTTTTCTTTGGGATAAGAAAATAGGGGGAGTAGAACCCTGCACCCTGTTGAAGAATGGTACTACCTCTATTGCCCCTTGGGCAAGAAGTGTGGAGACCTCGTGATCTAGCAGATTGTCTTCAGAGGTTTGTGAATTGAACTGTCTTAGAATTGTAGGAGGGAGTAAGCTGTGAAAATGAAGTTTGTACCCCTCCCCTACAATAGACAAAGTCCAATCTTCTGCTGTTATCTGATGCCATCTGTTGACAAAGTGGCATAACCTGCCGGGAATATTGGGGGGTTGAGGACCCCTCAGAGGCAGGAAGGCAAAGCTCTCTAGGAAGGAGTCAAAGCCCTTGAGGGGGCTGAACCTGGAGAGCTGGTTGGGCTCTCAGGCCTTTTGGTTTCTTTTGTTGTCTAGTTTGTCCCTTTTGGGCAACCTGACCTGGAGCTTGAGTCTGATGGGTATAGGAAGGATAAAACTTCCTCTTTTTGCTAAAAGAGGGGTTTTTTTTATAAGGCTTTCTTTTGGCTGGAGTGGCTGTAGACTTTGACAATCTATCTAAGGTAGAATTGTCAGCATCTAACTCATTAGCCTTCTCTTGCCAGTTCTTGCCGAAGAGATTCTCTCCCATGCAAGGAATGTTGCCTAACTTGTCCTGTACCCAAGTCTCCAAGTCTAATGCCTGTAGCCAGGCAATCCGTCGTGCGCCAAAGGCAATAGCAGAAGTTCTGCTGATGCATTCAAAGCAGTCAATGGCTGCACGATTGACAAACTTGGAGATATCCTGAGCATGCTTAAGCAGAGTAAGAAAGTCTTGTCTCTTATCATCCGGGAGAAATGGGCTCATAAGTTCCAAGTCTCCTGTGATTTCTTTGAGGAACATTCCCATATATAGGATATATGAGCTGATCCTAGCTGAAAGCATGGAAGCTTGAAAAGTTCTGCGTCCAAAAGCATCCAGTGTCCTACATTCACGACCTGGAGGATTGGATGCATGTCTTTTAGCACTTTTCATCCTACGCATGGCTGACTCCACTACCATTGAATGGTGTGGTAGCTGAGTTTTCTGAAATCCAGGACATGCTGGGACTCTATACATAGTATCAAGTCTCCTAGAGTGAGGAGAAGTAATCAGAGGTGTCTCCCACATTCTGAGCATCATGTTATGTAGAATTTCATGGATAGGCAGAGTAGCTGCCTCTTTAGGAGGATTTCCAATTCCTTTGCTCTGGGTTCCTCCTCAGGAGCTACTGTGATTGAAAGACCTTTAGCCATATCACGGATGAAATCCTGAAATGACATGTCCTTTGGAGGTGACATTCTGCATTGTGGAGAAGAGGGATCTTCTAAGAGAAACCCTCTAGTGCCAGCAGAATTGTCAGCGTCTTCGGAATCGGAGGACTCAAAGTATTCCTGACTCCGATCCTCCTGCAAAGCATGATCCCGGTACCTATCGAAGTCCTTACCGAGGTGACCCGGTACCACTTTATCCACTCCAGCCAGAGGTGGAATAGGAAGAGTTACCATCGGGGCCGGTACCGTTGGTACCGGCATCGTCGGTGTCGGTACCGGTGTCGGTACTGGCATCGGTGTCGATGTCGGCACCAGTGCCCTTGGGACCACCGGTACCGCAGCTGAGAGAAGAGCTGTGATACTGCGTTCAATAGCAAGAAATCTCAGGTTTATCGACGCTGCCGATGCCTGGGTGTCGGTACCGGTAAGAACGGCCGGAAACCCTGAGCATGGCACAGGTAGTTCTTGCAAGGTTGACGCCTCAAGAACATCCTGAAGCCCCATTGATGCTTTGGAAGCCGAAGCCTTCCGCCAGGGCTGTTTTGCTGGTGTGGTTCCCTCAAGGGCAATGCCGATGGCCTCTCGATGCTTAGCAGGAGTGCTACCCTTTGAGGACCAGCTTTTGTGTTTAGTTACCTGAGATCCATGGGAGGAAGAAGAGGCCCTTGACGATGTCGATGCAATGGATCTGGCATCTGAAGAAAAGAGGGTACCGAGCTTTGCGGCCCGGTTCTGTCTTCCTCTTTTAGTCATCCCCATGCAGGAGAGACATTCGGTTGGAGAATGATCAGGTCCTAAACATTTTAGACACCAATCATGGGTGTCAGTGACGGAAATGGTACCGCCACACTTAGTACATTTTTTAAAACCACTAGCTGGCTTTTCCATGATTTTGGAAAAAATGGGGCCTAATGCCCAAAATGGCGCCTAGCACCAAAACAAGAAATGTTTCTGAAAAGAAACAGTGAAAGTTTATGGGTTTTTTTAGGAAAAGAATAGAAAAGAACCGGCGGTACCGGTAGGTGTCGTGCGGTAGGCAAACGCGACCACAAAAAAGAATTTTAAAGACGGAATTTTCTGCGGTGACAGGGAATAGGTCCTGTTGGCTCCACGGAAAACGAAGAACTGGAGAGGGACAGTTGGAAAGGTGGGAAGGCAGCGCGCATGTGCTGAGGGATGCTCCCAAAAGCGTTCCTATTGGACGCTGGGGAGAGTTCCCTCGCAGGCTTCGTCGGTACCGACGATACCCATATGTGAGGACTACATTCCTGCTTGTTCCTGGAGATAGAAAAATAAAAGTGCAAGATGGGAACCTCCCACTACAGACGTCATTGTGATTGACATAACCAAAACTAACCGCTGAAAGGTAAAACAGCCTAAGGATGAAATATACGGGCAATGAATAAAGGCAAAACATTCAAGTTTAAAAATCTAAAAGTAGAGTGTGTAGGCAATATAATGAAAAACGGTGAGCATAATCATCAGCTTAACCAAGGCGGGATCACAGCACAATTTTTGCGCCTTCGAAGATTATGCACTGATTATGAGGAATTTAAAAACAAATCTTGTGACATGGCTGAGTGCTTCCACTCAAGAGGATATCCTATAGATTGTATTAATAAAGGGTTTAGTCGTGCCTGCTCTACTGTCAGACACAATTTACTTTTACCCAAAAATAAAACTTCAGACGATAAGTTTGTTTGCATTTTACGGTTCTCACACCTTACCTGGAAAATACAAAACATTTTGAAGACCCATTGGCATATTCTTCAAACACGTTCTTGTTTCCACAACCAACGTTTAACTATTGCTTATAATAGGGAACGCAATCTAGCTGATAAATTGGTTTCCTCTTATATGTCTCCAGTCTTAGGTCCCACCTCATTACAGAAGGGACAATTTAAATGCAACAAATGCTATGTCTGTAAACATGTCATTGTGTGGTATGATGTTTTTATACACCCAGACACTAATAGACATTATAAATTGTCTACCAGGACTAACTGTTTATTCACACACGTAGTGTATATTATTTGTCCTTGTTCTCTTCTATATGTTGGTAAAAGTATTTGTGCCATTAAGACACGTATTCAAGAACTTAAAAGTTGTATTAAAAGGAAAATTATGACTGCTCCTTTAGTGGAACACTGAAGTCAATTTCAACACAGCCCTGATGACCTAAAGTTTTTTTGTTATTAAGAAAGTTACTGCTTCCCATCGGGGTGGGGATCTTGAACGTCAATTAGTTCAAGAAGAACAGAGGTTTATTTTTCAACTTAATACAGTGGCTCCAGGTGGTTTAAATAAGGAGATAGAGTATCATGCTTTTTTTATAAGTCCCCTTTTTTAAGGATGTTGTGCTATAGTTTTTATTTGATGACCCATTCTGTTTTTTGTAATTTTACATTTGCACAGCTGTTTTAGGCTGCTACACTTTTTAGAGGTTGCTTGATGATGTTTGCAGTGGCAAAATTTCATTTTTGTGTTTTATTCTCTCTTTTGTATCTGTCTGGCAATTCCTGCCCTGGCAGCGGCTCCAGGTGGTTTAAAAAAGGAGATAGAGTATCATGCTTTTTTATAAGTCTCCTTTTTTCTCTTTCCTTTAAGGATGTTGTGATATATTTTTTATTTGTTGACCCATTCTGTTTTTTGTAATTTTACATTTGCACAGCTGTTTTAGGTTGCTACACTTTTTAGAGTTTGCTAGATGATGTTTGCAGTGGCAAAATTTCATTTTTGTGTTTTATTTTATGAACATAAGAACATAAGATATGCCATACTGGGTCAGACCAAGGTCCATCAAGCCCAGTATCCTGTTTCCAACAGTGGCCAATCTAGGTCATACATACCTAGCAGTTTCCCCAAAAGACACAGGTTCCACAATACTTGTACTGGGTCAAGCATTGATATCCTGGGTCCCTTCTTAATAATGGTTTATGGACCTTTCCTCCAGGAACTTGTCCAAACCTTTTTTAAACCCAGGAACGATATAGAGGCATTATAATATCTTTTGTTTTATTTTCCATTCCTTTCCTTATGATACCTAGCATTCTATTTGCTCTCTTGGCTGCCGCTGCACACTGGGCCGAGGGTTTTAGCATGTTATCCACAATGACGCCTAAATCTTTTTCCTGGGTGGTGGTTCCTAATGTGGAACCTTGCATCTTGCAACCATAGTTCATATTCTTACAGCGCTTTTGCTCATTTTTATTAATGTTTCCTTTTTACGATGTTGCCGATCGTTTCTATCACTAGGCTAGTCACTTTGATATCCTTCGCTTTCACTTTCAAACATTTCTATTTTGCGATGTTGCCGATCGTTTTTATTACTAGCCAGTCACTCGGATATCCTTCGCCTTCACTTTCAAAGACCTTTTTTAAGGATCTGTTACTTACAGACTATTTCATGTTGTATAAGTACAATAGTTCAGATTCTCACAGTGGTTTTGTTTATTTTTATCACGGTTTCATTTTTACGATGTTGCCGATCGTTTTTATTTTTATTATTAGTCAGTCACTCTGACATCTTCTGTTTTCATTTACAAAGGTCTCTTTCTAAGGATCTGTCACCAATATATTGTTTTATGTCTATTTTTTCCAATCATATTCTGTTTACAACATCTTTTATAGCAATACTATACATATTGCATTTATAGATGCTTAGGCAAACATCCACTTCTGGTTCCTTTTTTTCTCTCATGTTGACAAAGCTATACTGACATATCGTTAACTTTTATTGTAATGCTCCACATTTTTTGGTGATTATGTAAATGTTTTTAGCATGGTCTTATAGTCACATTATCTTTTATTTATCACTATTTTTGTGTATATGTTGTTTGTATGCTATTTATATGCTATTTGGCATCCACATTTTAAAAGTTTTATGTTCATTTAAAAGTATTGTGTTTATCTTTTTGACATTACTTTTAATGACTCTCTTATGATTATTTTATTTATCATAACATATCATTTGATGTTGTCACATTTTCTTGTGTTGTAGGTACTAGCTTATAGCTGCTTTTTCTATGTTCTCTATATTATTTATGAACTCTATTTCCTTCATGACATTACTTGTATATATGAGACATACAGCATGTCATATTTCTTTATTCATTTTTTACGTCCATTATATGGATCATTTTTATGAATGTTTAGTATGTTATACTTATTTTATTTATTTATTTACCATAGATTGGGAAGAGTGGTATGTTCCACCCTTTAGACGTTGCTTTATGTCTTCTTTGGTAATGTATTATTTTTTATGTATTATCATTTTTAATATGTTTTTAACTCTGATTGGTCCATATTATGGGCTATTACATTTCATTTTTTAATTTTATGTTTGTGTTTGTCCTTAGGCCCCTGAAGAAGGCCCCTGGCCGAAACATTTTAGTTGGGTCTGCTAATAAAGTCTTTTGGATACCCCTACTGTGTTTGGCCATGGTCCTTGGCTTTCGCTTCTTCTTACTAATTTATATGTATAACAAATCATCAGAGATGTAGGACTGTATGAAGACAACTGAGGAATCTAGATTAGTAGAAGACTCATCAACAAACTTCACTATGCTGATGACACCACAAAACTGGCTGAAAGTGAAGATGATCTGAAATATTTGTTTCTCAAGATCAAGGAATATAGTCTTAAAATGGGCCTGCACCTAAACGTAAAGAAGATGAAAATTCTGACAATTGGCAAAATGAATAAATTAATCGTTGATGGAGAAGAAATTGAAATAGTGGACAACTTCAATCTTCTTGGATCAATAATCAATAAAGAAACAAGCAGTCAAGAAATATGATGAGGCATTGCTCTTAGCAGAATGGCTGGGAAGGACCTCGACAAGATCTCAAGAGCAGAGATGTCTCTCTCTATACAAAGATCTGACTTATCCAAGCCGAGAGGGAGGAGTGGCTCAGTGGTTGGGACAGGTTACCTCAGGCCGGAAGGCCGGGGGTTCAATTCCTGCATGGGGACAAGCAACCTCAGGCTGGAGGGACTGGGGTCTCTAGTCCCATGGCCACTCCTTGTGGCCTTGGGCAAGCCACTTAACCCTCCATTGCCTCAGGTACACTTAGATTGTGAGCCCTTCGGGGACAAGGGAATAAAAAAGAAAAATAAGTACCTGTTAGTATACATGTAAACCGCACTGATTCTAAAGAGCGTGGTATAAAAAAAACAATGGTATTTTAATAACATCTTACGGTCAGTGGTCACCATGAGTCAACACAGACTCGAGAGCACTTAACAAGAAATTTTCAGTTTGGATGGCTGAAAACAGACATGTAGACATCCAAATCATGTAGACCTCCCCGGAGCCATTTTACAAAATGACTTTGGAAATGTCCCCAAAGCAGGGAGGCCTATCTTGTAGAAGGGCATGAGGGGGCATTTCAAAGGCCTTAGAAGTGTGTGCCTAGTTTCAGAAACAGCAGGAACATCTCTGTGCCTGTCGAAGACTAAAGAATACCAAAAGGATAGCTATATGTTTTTTATTGACTACAGCAAGGCTTTTGACTGTGCAAACCATGAGAAACTCTGGGCCACATTAAGAAGCATGGGTATACCAGAACGTCTAGCTCCCGCAGGTACAGAATCGGGTACACATTTGATCCCTCCCATGTTTGGACGGGCCGAAAGCCTAGAAGTGCCCCGCTTAGAATGGGGCTCAAAGTCTCCAAATCCTGAGATACATCCTATGCCATATGTCCATTCCAAAGCCTAAAGCAGCCCTGAGCAGAAGAAAAAAAAAACTTTGGCAATGGGGGGGAAGGCATTCTGAGGCATCAGATTTCTGGATTTCTTAAGAGCATCTGAAAAGTACTTATGTAAAACAGCTTGAGGTGAAAGTATAGATACCTTAAGGAAATTTACCAAATCAAGATTAAGTGCTTGAACTGCATTGTCCATACTTTCCAACTTACAAGCATTCAGTTACTTGTCCTGGAGTAAATTAGTTTGAACCTCACCAAGCTGAGTCACCAATTCTTCAAGTTATTTCACCCAAATATCGAACTTAGAGAACTCCACTTTTTTGGTCTGTATACAGACATGCATATCCAGGGTAAAGGTAGCCACTGCTAAAGTTGTCCGGTCTATGGTCACAAAAGCTTGCAACAAACTCTCCAAGGAAACGTTTGATGGCTTTACCAGTGGGGCCTTGCATTGAATACTGGCCACCGTGGTCTGCAAGTCAGCCCCCTCAATCATCCCAGAGGGGGAAGTCGGATATTCTACTGCACCAGCCCTGCTGACCGTTTCCGCCAAGAACAAATCAGGCGTTGTGCCGGGAATGCTTCTGGGTGATACCACCACACCAACAACTTCCCCAACAGCCGAGCTGTGGTCAGTCACTTGACAAGTTGTCAGTGGATCCACAGCTTCTCTGCAGCGATGGAAAAAGCCTTCCCCTGGGGCTCAAGAAGATGTCAGGGCCAAGGAAAGAGCCCTCTCCTGAAGGCTCCAACACAATAGCCACAGTCCCCGGGTACACCGGCAATTGAGGAGCTGGCAGCTCTGTAATCGTCGCTTTGCAAGCAGTAGGCTGAGAAGGCAAAGTAGGTATCTTTGCCACAATTTTAGTCTTATGCTTGCCCATTGACAAGGAAAAACAGGAACAAGGAAATAAACTGCTCACTCAGCGTTCTTCTCAGTCGCCATCGTGCTCCCCAAGTATAAGATCTTAATGATTTCTCATTGTGCTTTCTATTCGGGATTTTCTCCTCTATCTCCTTTGCTCATTCTATACTGTCCAACACATACTTTGAGATCATCTCAGACTAACTTATGAGGTAAGCACATAAGAAATGCCATACTGGATCAGACCAAAGGCCATCAAGCTCAGTATTCTGTCTTCTACAGTGGCCAATCCAGGTCACAAGTACCTGACAAATCTCAAAAACACCAGTTCCATGCTATTTATCCCTATGGATAAGTAGTGACTTTCTCTTGGACTACATTTTGGATTTTTCCTTCAGGAATTTGTACAAATCTTTTTTAAACCCAGCTACACTACTTGCTTTTACTACATCCACTGGCAATGAGTTCAATGACCAATTATATATCGAGAGAAAAATATTTTCTCTTATCCATTTTAAATATTCTGTAGCTTCATGGCATGTCCCCTAGTCCTTGTACTTTTTGATAACAGTAAAACAATCAATTTGGGTCTACCCATTTTACTCTATTCAGGATTTTACAGACCTCTATCATATCTCCCCTCAGAGGTCACTTCTCCAGGGAGTAGAGTCCTAACCCCCTTAGCGTTTCCTCGTAGGAGAGTGGTTCCATCCTTTTGTCTTTATGGCAAACCTTCTCTGTACCTAGACGCTGTTATATCTTTTTTGAGATGTGGAGACCAGAATGGCACACAAGTCATCATGGAGTGAGGCATTATGATATCTTTCCTTTTATGACTGCTGAATAGATTTCAATGAATTGTCTGCAATTAGATCCTTTTCTTGGGCAGAAAATCCTAATGTGGAACATATAACCCAAACTATAGATTTACAGTGCTTCTTCCATATATGCATCACTTTGCATTCGTCAACATTAAATTTCATCTTCCATTTGGATGCTCAGTCTCCCAGTCTCCCAAGGTCCTCTTGCAGTTTCTCACAATCCATCTTCAAAATTAATCACCTTGCTTGTTATTCCTAGTTCCAGATCATTTATAAATATTTTAAAAGGCATCAGTCCCAATACAGATTCCTGGCACATTCCACTATTTACCCTTCTCATTGGGAAAATGACCATTTATTCCTACTCTCCATTTTCTATCTCTCAACCAGTTTCCAATCCACAATAGGACATTGCCTCCTATGCTATGACATTTTAATTTCCTCAGGAGTCTCTGATGTGGGCTTTTGCCAAACACTTTTTGAAAGTCTACATGGTATGAATTGGATCACCTTATCCACATGCTTATTCACACCTTCAAAGAAATGGAGCAGATCGGTGAGGCAAGACTTTACTTGGCAGATCCCAGTTGACTCGATCCCATTAAACTACCGGTATGTCTGTTTATGTGTCCAGTAATTTTGTTCTTAATAACGATTTCCACTATTTTGCCCAGCACTGACATCAGGCTCGCCAGAGGTAATCTACTCCTTCAGCCGTGTGCATTCTATTGTGGATCTTAGCGTAATTCAGAAACGGCAAAAAAAGTTTTCTACCACTCCACACAATGCCACTCACATGAGCAGTTCCACAAAACCTTTAGCAAAGGCTTTCTCAGGGGTAGAGATAGGGTGGAGATTGCAACAATGTCCATAATTTCTTAATTTCAGAAAAACATGCATGTTGATTTAGTCAGAAAATGTACCTGTGGAAAGAGGAGATGAAAATATCTGCAGGTACTTTTTCTGTAAGCAATTTTTGAAGTGAAAATGTGCATGCACGTCTGCTTTAAAAACGGATGCAAAAACTGGCAGGTAAAAAGTAACCATGTTCTTTACAGTATATCTGGGCAGCATGAAGCTGGTCTCCAAATCTAGTAATTATAGGCAGACCAAAGAAACCCACTACTACTACTGAGCAATTGTATAGTGCTACAAGACGTACACAGTGCTGCACAGACATGTAAGAGACCGTCCCTGCTCATCAGAGCTTACAATCTAGTCAAGACAGACAACACAAGGGAAACACAAGGAGATCGGGTGAGTCAAGATCTGAAAGCAGCACTGAAGAGGTGAGTTTTCAGTCTGGATTTGAAAAGGGTCAGAGAAGGGCCTGATGTACAGACTCTGGTAGTTTGTTCCAGGCATAAGGCGCAGCAAGGTGAAAGCAGCGAAGTCTGGAGTTAGCAATAGAAGAGAAGGGCATAGATAGAATCAATTTGCCAGAAGAACGGAGTTCCCAAGGGGGGTTATAGAGATAGATAAGAGAGGAAAGGTAGTGAGGAGCTGCAGAATGAATGCACTTATAGGTCAGCAGGAGAAAGTTGAACTGGATGCGAAAACAGATAGGGAGCCAATGAAGTGATTTCAGAAGAGCGGTAATATGAGCATGCCGAGGCTGGCAGAAGGTTAGCCATGCAGCAGTGCTGAACAGAACCCTGCAGCAGACTTACAAACCAAACTGACTGTGAGCATGCAACTAAACCAATGTCATCACATAACATCCTACAAGAGAACTCTCCACCCTCCATAACATCCACCGTCCTCTGCAATATGTCAATCCTCCCCCCCCCCCCCCATTTTTTGTTAACTATGTAACTGCAACTCAATTGAATTTGTTTGTAGTTCTCTGTAAACCACTTTGGCCTAAAGCAGTATAGAAAACCTGTTAAATAAACAAACGGTATTTTGGAAGCATCTGACAGTTCCATTGCACTGTAAGAAAAAGTAAATCTCTGTTCTGTAAAGTTCAAGGCTGCTGCAGAGACATCAAATATCCCTTCAAGCAATTTATCAATAACCTTGTGAAGTGCTCACTCTAGTGAGGTTTATTATCTTGCAATAGAAAAACGAGGGCCTGTAATAGAGTTAACAGAAAGCATGTCAGTTAAAGCAGTTAAGAATAATTTCATTCTTACCTTAACAGGAGTTAAAGACCAGTCAGGAGTTTTTTTCATTACATGAATATTATGACCAAAGACGTCAGCAATATAAATATACCTTGAAAAAGAAACTTGTGTTAGTTCCATACAGAATAAAGTAAATGGAATACCTCTATGTTATTAATTGGTGTTTTGGATAGCAATGTAGTTAGAATGTAGCAGCAAAGCGCAGACAAACCAATGATACCAGGAGTCTGTTCAGAAGGTCCAAATCATTTATTTGTGCACAAGTCTCAAGCAAGGCAATTTCAAAATGGCTGAGCAAAGTTTTCAAGCATTACAACAACTTTTATAGACTTCTGTTCCATTCTAGGTATAGAAAAACATTTCATTGGTCCCGGTACGCTCCCGTACCTCCCGTAGCCCTTCTATTGGTCCCGGTACTGATAAGTTTCTCCAATTATGTTCCTTCTGTGGGCTTCGGTAGGCATGACACCTGCCTGCCCCCCTTCTAGTCCCAATTACAATGGTCAGTTCATCAACTTGTTACTTTCACACTTTCAAGGCTATGGGACCATTTGTGCGTGCAGAAGAGCAAGGTTCTGTAACTCATCTGTCAGCACTCCTCAATATTTCTCTGCAAATGTACTCTTTCTTATCAGTAACTTTAAAACACATCTTTTCTGTATTTTTCCATTTCTTAATTCTGCAATTCTGCTTATCTAAGCTAATTCAATATTTCTACTGAGTTCTTTCTTACAATAGCAGCATATTGGGGGATGTGCAATCCTATATGCCTCTCCACAGGCCTCATTTACAGGTCAAGCTAGCCATGCTGGCTTGCCTATGTCAGACACCGTGGGTCACAGGCCTGCACCTGCCACAAGAACAGTGAACTGAGAACCAATAAAGCTGGATTTCAACCCTGCTTTCAACTCCTTGTGGTAGGTCACTTCACCCTTCATTGCCTAAGTACAACTGACTCTAAGCTCAGTTGGATAGGGGAAGAACTTGTGCACCTTAATGTAACTCAAGTTTGAGCTCAGATCTAGAAGAAGTGAGTCATTAAATCGAAGAATCCAAATCTAACACCAACACTAATTTAATGCGCCTCCCAGCTTTACTGCAGCCAGCCGTTGTCTTTGAATGAAAACACAAACCCATCAAACTATTAAAATGCTAAGGGCCTATCTACTAAACTGTATTAGGTGTTCAATGTGACTTTTCATGAATTATAACAGCGTGGCACCACAATAAAGCGTAGTTACTCACCTGCAACAGGTGATCTCCGGGAACAGCAGGAATTTAGTCTTCACATATGGTATCGTCGGTACCAACGGAGCCTGTGCGGGAATGCTCCCCAGTGTCCAATAGGAAAGCTTTTGGGAGCATCCCACAGTGCCTGCGTGCTGCCTTCCCGCCTTTCCAACTGTCCCTCTCCAGTTGAGTTTATAGCTGAGACAAAAGAGAGAGGGAGAAAGAGAGAGAGAGAAATACAACTCCTAGGGGAGGTGGGCGGGTTGTGAAGACTAAATTCCTGCTGTTCCCGGAGATCACCTGTTACAGATGAGTAACTACGCTATCTCCAGGAACAAGCAGGAATGTAGTCTTCACATATGGGGACTCCCTAGCTGCAGATGCCAGGGAGATGGCCCCAGGAAGTTGTTAGGCCTTGTGAAAGAGCCATACTTCCCCCCATGGATCTCTGGCATCCTACCAGGGACGGTGGGGGTTGGAGTTGATTAAGTCTGAAAAAGGTGTTGAACAGCCTGGCCAAACAAGGCATCCCGGCGGGCAGGGCCGGCCCGTCCATTGAGCAAGAATGTTTTTTGCACAGGTCTCCGCGTTTCAGGGGGCCCCGCGCAAAGAACATTCTGCTTTTTTTAAAATTACATTTTAAAAAAAAAAAAAAATCTGTCTCTGGCTGCTGCTGCTGCCGCTGCCGCCGAGGCAGCGGCAGAATGAAGTGTCCCGCGGGGCCTCCTCTGCTCGTTGAGCCCCTCTGCAAGGGCTTTCAGATTCGCGAAGGGAGAGTGTCTCCCTCGCGTCTCTGTTAAGCCCGCAAGGGCTAATGGGAAATTTCCCATCAGCCCCTCGCGTCTAAAGGGGCAGATGGGAAATTTCCCATTAGCCCCTGCGGGCTTAACAGAGACGTGAGGGAGACACTCTCCCATCGCGAATCTGAAAGCCCTTGCAGAGGGGCTCAGCGAGCAGAGGAGGCCCCGCAGGACACTTCATTCTGCCGCTGCCGCGACGGCAGCAGCGGCAGCAGCCAGAGCCATCTTTCTTTTTTTTTAAAATTTTGCCATAAGCCGATGGGGGGGGTGGGGTTAGGACTGGTAATGGGTGGGGGGGGGGGGTTAAGACTGGCAATGGGCTGTGGGCTGATGGGGGCTGTCTGGAAATGGGGCGATGGGGGGTTAGGACTGGTAATGGGCTATGGGGGGGGGGCTAGGACAGGAAATGGGCTGATGGGGAGGGGTTAGGACTGGTAATGGGCTGTGGGCTGTTGGGGGGAGGTTAGGACTGGTAATGGGCTATGGGGGGGGGGGTGTTAAGACTGGTAATGGGCTGTGGGCTGATGGGGGCTGTCTGGAAATGGGGTGATGGGGGGTTAGGACTGGTAATGGGCTATGGGGGGGGCTAGGACAGGAAATGGGCTGATGGGGAAGGGTTAGGACTGGTAATGGGCTATGGGGGGTTAAGACTGGTAATGGGCTGTGGGCTGATGGGGGCTGTCTGGAAATGGGGCAATGGGGGGTTAGGACTGGTAATGGGCTATGGGGGGGGGTTAGGACAGATAATGGGCTATGGGGGGGATAGAACAGGAAATGGGCTGATGGGGAGGGATTAGGACTGGTAATGGGCTGTGGGCTGTTGGGGGGGGTTAGGACTGGTAATGGGCTATAGGGGGGTGTTAAGACTGGTAATGGGCTGTGGGCTGATGGGGGCTGTTTGGAAATGGGGTGATGGGGGTTTAGGACTGGTAATGGGCTACGGGGGGGGGGGGGTTAGGTCTGGTCATGGTCGATGGGGGGATTAGGACTGATTAGGGGAGATGGTGGGGCTAGGACAGGTATTGGTCTGTGGGGGTTAGGAGTGGTATTGGGCTGTGGGCTGTTGGGGGGGGGTTAGGTCTGGTAATGGGCTATGGGGGGGTTAAGACTGGTAATGGGCTGTGGGCTGATGGGGGCTGTCTGGAAATGAGGTGATGGGGGGTTAGGACTGCTAATGGGCTATGGGGGGGGGGGTTAGGACTGATAATGGGCTATGGGGGGCTAGGACAGGAAATGGGCTGATGGGGAGGGGTTAGGACTTGAGGAGGGCTGATGTGGTTAGGACTGGTAATGGGCTGTGGGCTGATGGGAGGGGGGTTTAGGACTAGCAATGAGCTATAGGGGGCTGACTGGAAATGGGCTGATGGGGTTAAGACTGGAAGTGGGCTGATGGGGGTTAGGACTGGTAATGGGTTATAGGGGGGGCTTAAACTGAAAATGGGGTGATGGGGGGGTTAGGACTGGAAGTGGGTTGATGGGGGGCTAGGACTGGTAATGGGTTGGGGGGTTGCTATGACTGGAAATGGGCTGAGTGGAAGGGGAGGCTTGAACTGCAAATAGCTGATGGGGAGGGAGCTTGGAATGGAAATGGGCTGTGAGGGAAGGGAGCTAGGACTGAAAATGGGCTGATGGAGCAGCTAGGATAGGACTGGAAATGGGCTGTTGGGGGGAGCTAAGATTGGAAATGGGCTGTGGTGGGGGCTTGAATTGAAATGGACTCATGGAGGGGCTAGACATAGGCTCATGGGGGGCTTGGACTGGAATTGGGCTGAGTGGAGGGGAGCTAGGATTTGACATGGGCTGATGGTGGGGCTAGGAAATGACTAGAAATGGGCTGATGGGGGCTAGGATTGGAAATGAGCTGATGAAGGGACTCAGACTGAAAATGGATGGGGGAGCTAGGACTGGAAATGGGTTGATGGGGGGCTAGGACTGGAAATGGGCTGATGCAGGGACTAGAAGGGAATGGATGCTGGGTGAGACTGGAACTAGAAGGGAGCTGATGTTGGGGGAGGATTAGAATGGGATGGGGCTGGGAAAGTAAAATGAAGAGGGGAAAAATATTTTGTGTGGGAGGGATGAAAAATCTACAATTGGCCGGGTATTGGGAGAGTAAGTGGGGATTGAGGATGGAGGGGTAAAATTTGTGTGGATGAAAAAAGGAATGAGGAAAGAGCAAATGGAGAAAGATTAGTATGTCAAAGCAGATGTAGAGAGAGAGAATGGAAAAAAAAACTAGAAGAGAGAAGAAAGAACAAATGGACAGCAGACGATGGACAGTTAGCAGAAAACATGAAGAAACCAGAAGAAAGTGGCTGGAGCAATTGCAACTGAAAAAAATGCACAAAAGGTAGAAAGATATCTCTTTATTTTGAATTTATTAGCTGGAATATGAAAGCTCTGGGAAATGTGCATCATTAACGTCTGCGCTTTGTTTGGTACAAGAGGAAATTAATTTATAGTTTTATTTCTACAGTGTTGTTGTACATTCCAAGTTTGGCTTTTGGGGTTCCCAGTTTAATTATTGCCTTCCTGTTTCTAAATTGTGATTCCTTGTTTGGTGATGGTCTATGTTCTGCATGTGTAACTGAGCTTAGGTATTCTATTTATGTAATTCCTATTTGACATTGCCACTTGTTCTCTTTCCCCAGTATTCTCTGAAATGTATTGGTTTAATATTTGCAGTGTTGCCTTTTGATAGGTAGGGTGTGGTGCTTTGTGAGTCCTGGTAATGCTGTCAGGATACGGCGGGTTTGCTATGGGTTCTAAATGGGCAGCGTTTGTAGTAGTTCCTAATGTGCCTGGCGGTTGGCACTGGATTATAGTAATGTAGAAATCTTTTAGTCTTTCTTTATCCATACACTCATTAAGAGACATGTTTACTAAAAGTTAGTGTATGGTAACATTATGCAAATATTTATGCAAATAAGGCCACTTATGCAAATGAGGCTCCGCACCGAGTCTCCGCACATGGCCCCGCACCCCCCTTGGGCCGCCCCTGCCGGCGGGAATCCTTGTCTAAGCAGTAGTGGGCTGTGAAGGTATGTACAGAAGCCCAAGTAGCTGCTCAACAGATGTCGTCAATAGACACAGAGTGAAGATGAGCCATTGAGGCTGCCATGGCTCTCACATTGTGAGCTGTGACATGGCCTTCAAGAGGAAGGTTCCTACTCTCATAGGCAAAGGATATGCAATGAGCAATCCAGTTAGATAGAGTTCTTTTGGAAACTGGAAGTCCCAAATGACTAGGATCAAAAGCAACAAAGAGTTGAGCAGATTTTCTATGTTGCTGTGTCCTTTGCAAGTAAAAGGCCAAAGCTCTTTTACAGTCCAAGGTATGAAGGTTCCTTTCTGCACTGGAGGCATGAGGCCTCGGAAAGAATACAGGAAGGTAAACAGCTTGGTTTAAATGGAAAGGCAAAACCACCTTTGACATAAAGTGTGGATAAGTCCTAAGAACTACCTTATCATGGTGGAACATTGTATAAGGAGGATCAGCCACTAACGCTTGCAATTCACTGATGCGACGTGCTGATGAGATTGCAATGAGGAAGATGACTTTCCAGGAAAGGAATTTCAGAGATGTAGTGGCTAATGGTTCAAAGGGCGGTTTCATGAGCTGCCCGAGCACCAGATTTAAGTCCCATGCCACCGGTGGTGGCTTAATGGGAGGCTTTGTTAAAAGAAGGCCTCTCATAAATCTTGCTTTGAGAGGATGAGAGGAAATAGGTTGTCCACTTAGAGGCTTCTAAGAAGCTGCAATAGCACTAAGATGGACTCTTACTGAATTTGTCTTGAGACCCGCATTTGACAAATGAAGGAGATACTCCAGTATTGATTCTAGAGGTATCGCAAGAGGGTTAAGACCCTTCTGTGAGCATTATATGGTAAACCTTTTCCACTTAAAGGCATACGAGCGTCTTGTGGAGGGTTTCCTAGAAGCATGAAGGATATCCTTTACCTGTTGGGAAAGGTTAAGATCCTGAAGTTCTAGGCTTTCAGCAACCAGGCCCTGAGATGCAGAGACTGGGGATTCGGATGCCAGAGCATCCCGTCCTCTTGGGAGAGAAGATCTGGAGCGGATCCTAACTCCAGAGGCGGAGCTTGAGAGAGATGTAGTTGCAGAGGGTACCACATTTGCCGTGGTCAACGTGGAGCTATGAGGATCATATGACCTCTCTCTCTCTGAAGCTTGACTATGGTTTTGGGGATGAGGGGAATGGGTGGGACGGCATATAGGAAGTCCTGACCCCAGTGGAGGAGGAAGGCGTCCCTTGCCTGACAACATGGAGCCGGAATCCTGGAACAGAGCCGGGGAAGTTTGGCATTCAGCGGACTTGCAAAGAGGTCTATGTCCGGGGTTCCCCAAATCTGAAATATTTGGGCAACCTGGTCTGGGTGGAGAGACCATTCGTGTGGAAGCCGAACTCGACTGAGTTTGTCTGCCCAAGAGTTTTGGATGCCTGGAAGATACACCGCAAGGAGATGAATCTGATGCTCTCTGGCGAGGGCCCATAGTCGCAAAGCTTTGTTGCATAGCGACAGAGAGCCTGTTCCGCCCTGCTTGTTCATATAGAACATAACTACCTGATTGTCCATTTGAACTAGGACTGTCTTGTAGTTGAGCTGGGCGTGAAATACTCGAAGAGCAAAGAAGATTGCTCTGAGCTCCAGGAGGTTGATGTGAAGACAAGCCTCCTGTGGAGTCCAGGTACCCTGGGTAGAGAGATCGTGCAGGTGGGCTCCCCATCCCACCTGTGATGCATCTGTTGTTAGGGTGGCTTGGGATAGAGGTTGCTGGAAAGAAGACCCCACCAGAAGGTTTCTGGGTGATTGCCACCAATGGAGGGACGAAATAAGATGATTTGAGTTTGTTATTTTGTCCGACAGGCAGCCTGAGGCCTGTGTCCACTGAGTGGATAAAGTCCACTGGGCTGCTCGCATATGGAGACGAGCATAAGGAAACACATGGATGCCATGTGGCCTAGCAATTGTAGCATTTCCTGAGCAGTGAGACAAGGTTTGAGCACTGCTTGGGAAGCTAGTTGTACTATGCGAAGACAGCGGATCTGAGGAAGGAAAGCCCTTGTCTCTCTGGTATCCAGATGAGCTCCTATGAACTCTAGAGACTGAGTGGGAGCAAGATTGGATTTTGGGAGGTTTATGACCAGTCCCAAATACTGAAGGATTCACATTGTGCGAAACAGAGCAGAGCATTCGAGCCCCTACTCATTCTGGAAGGGGCTCGAATGAACCAGTCGTCTAAGTAAGGGAAGACGAATATTCCCAGAGTGTGGAAAAATGCTGCTACCACAGCCATGCATTTTGTGAACACTCTTGGCGCAGAAGCCAGGCCGAAGGGAAGAACCTTGTATTGGTAGTGCTTTCCTTGAAAAAGGAATCGGAGGAATCTCCTGTGATTTTGGATGGATGAGAATATGAGTATATGCATCCTTGAGATCTAGAGAACAAAGCCAATCCTGACTTTGAAGGTATGGCAGCAGAGTTCCTAGAGAGACCATTTTGAACTTCTCTCGGAACAAATATTTGTTCAATTCTCTAAGGTCTAAAATGAGTCTGTGTCCCCCTGTTTTCTTTGAAATAAGGAAATAGGGGGAGTAGAACCCTGTACCCTGATGGGGAATGGGTATTTCCTTTATTGCTCCTTGAGGAAGGAGCATTGTGACTTCTTGACCTAAGAGACTGTTGAGAGAGGTCTGAGAATTGAACTGTCTTACAATTGTAGGAGGGGGGCATGCTGTCAAAATGAAGCTTGTACCCCTCTCGTACAATGGACAGAGTCCCATTTTCTGCTGTTATTTGGTACCATCTGTGGGCAAAATGACATAACCTGCCTGATGGTTGAGGGTTCTGGACCGTTCAGAGGCAGGAAGGCAAAGTTCTCTAGGGAGGAGTCAAAGCTCCTGAGGAGGCTGAGCTTGCTGAGGTGGCTGAGGTTTTTCAGCTTTTGGCTTCTTTTGTTGTCTAGGTTTTTGCTGTTGTCCCTTTTGGGCAGTCTGACCTGGACGGTGTCCCTGTTGGGTATAGGAAGGATAAAACTTCTTTTTCTTATTGAAAAATGGTTTTAGAGGATTTTTTCCTTGCAGGATCGGCTGTAGATTTGGACAATCTATCCAAGGTGATATTGTCAGCATCTATCTCATTAGCCTTCTCCTGCCAATTCTTGCCAAAGAGATATTCTCCTGTGCAAGGAATGTTTCCTAATTTATCCTGTACCCAAATTTCCAAGTCAGATGCCTGAAGCCAGGCTATCCGACATGCACCAATGGCAATAGCCGAGGTTCTGCTCATGCACTCAAAACAGTCAAAGGCTGCACGATTTACAAACTTAGAAACATCCTGAGCATGTTTGACATGTAAGATAGTCTTACTTTTGTCATCAGGAAGGAGGGGACTCATAAGCTCCAAGTCTCCTGTGGCCTCTTTAAGAAACATTCCCATATACAAGATATAGGAACTGATCCTAGCTGAGAGCATGGAAGCATCGATGCCCAAAGGCATCGAGAGTCCTACATTCATGACCTGGAGGATTGGATGCATGTCTCTTTGCACTTTTCATTCTTCTCATGGCTGATTCCACCACCATTGAATGGTGTGGTAATTGAGTTTTTTGAAAGCCAGAATAAGGTGGAACTCGATACATGGTATCAAGTCTTTGAGAATGAGGAGATGTAGTTAAAGGTGTTTCCCACATCCTTAGCATACGATCATGTAAAATCTCATGAATAGGCAGAGTAGCTGCCTCTTTGGGAGCCTTAGAATACTAGAGAATTTCCAATTCCTTTGCCCTAGGCTCTTTTTCAGGAGCTACTGTGATGGAAAGGCCTCGGGACACATCACGGATAAAGTCCTGAAAAGACATATCCTCTGGCGCAGACATTCTGTGTTGAGGAGAAGAGGAATCCTTGGGGAGAAGTATCGGCAGAGTCTTCGGAGTCTTCAGACTCAGAGGATTCAAAATACCTCTGATTCCGGTGATCGTGCAAAGCACGGCACTGGTATCGATCGAAGTCGGTATCGGGTTGTTCCGATATGATCTGTCGATGCCGGAGACATACGCATGACTCGGTATGGGTGGCATACCCGCCGATGCTAATCCAGTCGGTACCGGTTCCGGTATCGGTTGAGGTGTCTGAAGCGGTTTCAACGGTACCAAAGCCGTGAGAAGAACCGCTAGACTGCGTTCGATAGCAAGGAATCTCTGGTCTATTGACGCTGCCGATGCTTGGGTGTCGGTACCAGTAGAAGCGGCCAGAACCCCAGAGCATGGCGCCAGTAGTTCTGCCGAGGTTGAGGCCTCAAGAACATCCTGGAGCCCCATTAGTGCTTTGGAAGCCGAAGCCTCCCGCTGGGGCAGTTTTGCCGGTGAAAATTCCTCAAGGGCAATGCCAGGGGCATCTCGATACTTAGAAGGAGATCTACCCTTTGAGGATCGGCTAGATTTATGTTTAGTTAGCTGAGATTCATGGGAGGAAGATGAGGTCCTGGAGGACGTCGATGCAACAGATGCCACATCTGATGGAAAAAGGGTGCTAAGTTTAGCAGCTTGGTTCTCCCGACCCCTTTTTGGCATCATTCCACAGGAGTGGCACTCTGAAATAGAGTGGTCAGGACCTAAACATTTGAGACACCAATCATGGGTGTTGGTGACGGAAATAGAACCGCCATATTTAGAACATTTCTTAAAACCCGAAGTAGGTTTTTCCATTTTTAAGGAAAAAATTGGGCCTAGTGCCCAAAATGGCGCCTAGCACCAAGGAAAAAAAGTTTCTAAAGTAAAACACCTCAGAAACTATAATGTTGTCTTTTTTTTTTTTTTTAAAGAAAGAAGAAAAACCTGCGGTACCGGTATGGCGTCGAAGGAAGGCAGACGCGACCACAAAAGCAAAGATTAAAGACAAAGTTTTTCTGCGGTGACAGGGTATGTGACCTGTCGGCTCCGTGGAAAACAAAGAACTGGAGAGGGACAGTTGGAAAAGCGGGAAGGCAGCATGCAGGCGCTCTGGGATGCTTCCAAAAGCTTTCCTATTGAACGCTGGGGAGCGTTCTCGCGCAGGTTCTGTCGGTACCAATGATACCATATGTGAAGACTACATTCCTGCTTGTTCCTGGAGATAACTGCATGCACTGTATTAGCTGCTAGTGCGTGCTAATTGCCAGGGGAAACACGTGGCGCCCAATTCCCTAAGGGGCAGGTTCAGGCCATCAGGACAGCCCCGAGCAGGATGGGCCCATTTGGACCTGATTCTGCACCGCAGGAATCCGACATTCCCATGGGTGCAGGATTGGGGCCTGAGACGGCTCAGCGTGCCACAGCATACCCACGGGGACATCCTCCCTGCCTGCCTCTTGACTCCAGCAGCGCTAACCCTCTGTTTCCCCACCTCCCAAACCAAGGCTGGGCAGCCAGGACCAGGATTGGGTGGTAGGGACCTACCTGCCCCTGGCCCCAGCCTCTGGGAGGGTTCTGGTCCCAATTGCCCCAGTCCAAGCTCCGAAGTGGAATAAGCAGCACGTTTCCCCTGACCCGCAGGACGTACAGGTCCATGGCCTGAATCAACCTTTGTATGTACTGCTTCCTCGGCCTGCCCCCGCTCAGCCACACTCCACCCCCTCATGACCCCCACTGACTCTCCCCATACTGCTGCTCTATCTGTGCGGGGAGAGGCTGTGGGGGAATACGTGTAGGACGGCTTGCGGGGCTTTACGTTCTTTGAAGATTAAAACCCTACTTATCCAGTAGTGATTTTCGTTCTGTGTTACAGACTTTAGTCCTTTCACCTTTTGACTATTGTAATACTCTTTTTCTAGGCCTTTGTAAAGCTACTATGTCTCCTTTACAGTCAGCAGAAAATGCTGCTGCTCGTCTTTTAACTGGACACAAACATTCTGATGATATATTGCAACAATTATTTAATTTGCATTGGCTTCCTAGAATTGAACTCCTGACCTTCTGGCCTGAAGTACCTTGCCCCAACCACTAGGCCACTCCTCCACTCTTGTCTTACTAATCTGTTATGTTTTTTAGAAAGTGTGAATAAACAGGTGGACATAGGTGAGTCGGTTGATATAGTGTATCTGGACTTTCAGAAAGCCTTTGACAAGGTCCCTCATCAGAGACTTTTGGCAAAACTAAAGAGTCATGGGATAGGAGGCAGTGTACTACTGTGGATCAGGAACTGGTTAAAAGATAGAAAGCAGAGGGTTGGGCTAAATGGCCAATTTTCCCAAAGGAGAAAGGTGAATACTCTAGTGGTGTCCCCAGGGATCTGTGCTGGGTCCGCTGCTTTTTGACATATTCATAAATGACCTGGAAAGTGGAATAACAAGTGAGGTTATCAAATTTGCAGATGACACAAAACTATTTAAAGTTGTTAAAACCCAAGAGGATTGTGGAAAATTGCAAGAGGATCTTGATAAATTGGAAGACTGGGCATCAAAATGGCAGATGAAATTTAATGTGGACAAGTGCAAAGTTATGCACCTAGGGAAGAACAACCCAAACTATGGTTACACGATGCAAGGTTCCACATTAGGAACCACTACCCAGGAAAAAGATGTAGGCGTCATTGTGGAAAACATGTTAAAACCCTCGGCCCAGTGTGCAGCGGCAGCCAAGAGAGCAAATAGAATGCTAGGTATCATAAGGAAAGGAATGGAAAATAAAACAAAAGATATTATAATGCCTCTATATCGATCCATGGTGAGACCGCACCTTGAATATTGTGTGCAATTCTGGTCGCCGTATCTTAAAAAAGGATATAGTGTTATTAGAAAAGGTTCAGTGAAGAGCCACCAAAATGGTAAAGGGGATGGAAGGATACTCCTATGAAGAAAGGCTAAAAAGGTTAGGGCTCTTTAACCTGGAAAAGAGACGGCTGAGGGGAGATATGACAGAAGTCTATAAATTAATGAACTGAGTGGAACGGGTAAACGTAGATCGATTGTTTACGTTATCAGAATATAGCAAGACTAGGGGACATGCAATGAAGCTACAGGGTAAACTATTTAAGACTAATAAAAGAAAATATTTTTTCACTCAACGTGTAATCAAACTCTGGAATTTGTTACCGGAGGATGTAGTAAAGGCTGTTAGTGTAGCTGGGTTTAAAAAAAGGTTTGGACTAGTTCCTGGAGGAAAGGTCCATAAACCATTATTAAGAAGGGACCCACGATTTCAATGCTTGACCCAGTACAAGCATTGCGGAACCCGTGTCTTTTGGGGAAACTGCTAGGTACGTATGACCTAGATTGGCCACTGTTGGAAACAGGATGCTGGGCTTGATGGACCTTGGTCTGACCCAGTATGGCATATCTTATGTTCTTATGTACAATGGCTCCACATACAAGTTAAAATCAAATATAAAGCTATCATAATCACTTTTAAGACTAAATATAATCAGACGGCGGACTGTCTAATCTCACTTATATGGAAGACCCCGGAAACCAGATTAAGAAGACAACATCAAAACCTCCTCAGTATAAGGCAAACAGCTCCCAAGCAACAAGTCAAAGGACATTTTCTATTTATGGTCCATAACTATGGAATTCACTACCAACTACTCTAAGTTCCATAGAAGATATATCAGACTTCCAAAAAAAATCTAAAAACCTCACCTCTTCAAAGAATATATTGGATCAGATACTGACCTCCCCCACCCCGTCTCATCCCAATATTGTAGCCAAATGCCCGCTGAAATGTTAAGAGAGTCATTCTGAGGCACAAATAGCAGGGATGTACACCCTGCCTGGACATACATCCCTGCTATTCATCCCCCTTGCCATCCAGTGTAAGGCTCACTGTATGGGAAGCCTTAGATGGGAGGCAGAGAGAGTATGGTGCATGGGCAGGCCTTCACCCCTATGTACAGGGCCGATTCTGATGTCAGTCCTTTACGTCCTTCCATTGGCTTTCTAGACGGGGGACTTATTCCACCTCAGACTTCGGGGGACAGTGGATGCTGGCATCAGCAGGAAGGTGAGGGGGTGCGGTGGGTTCCCCCAGCCTGATCCTGGCTATGGTAGGTCAGATTGGGAATTGGGCTGAGGGGAAAGGGGGCTCTGTCCCGCACTGGCAGTCGCAGCTTCATTCAGAAGCTGCAGTGCCATGGTGATGGGACACCATGGCATCGCGACTCCATTCAAGAGCCTGACTGAGTTAGCTGGGGATCTGTAGGGCATGCGACCCTTCAGAATCGGATTCCAGACTGCATGCACAGGCCGGCAGAGATGATATTCTGAGGGGCGGGACAGAAGCGAGGGGCATCATGAACAATTTTCAGAAGACTGTGTTCATGAGAAACTAGCTAAACTTAAAGTAGACAAAGCGATAGGTCCAGATGGGATACACCCTAGAATACTGAGTGAACTTGGGGATGTTCTAGCAGCTCCACTGACTGACCTTTTCAATGCTTCACTGGAGTCGGCAATGGTGCCAAAGGACTGGAGAGAGGTACATGTGGTCCCTTTACACAAAAGTGGAAGTAAGGATGTGGTTGAAAACTAAAGGCCAGTTAGTTTAATTTCGGTGGTGAGTAAATTATTGGAAGCGCTGCTGAAAGAGAAAATAGTGAGATTTCTGGATTCCAGCAGATTACAGGATCTGAGGCAGCATGGATTCACCAGAGGCAGGTCTTGTCAGACAAATCTGATTGATTTCTTTGACTGGGTAACCAGGGAGTTGGACCGAGGGAGAGCCCTAAATGTGTTCTATTTGGATTTCAATAAAGCATTTGACACCGTTTCTCACAGGCGACTTATGAACAAACTGAGCACCCTAAGGATGGACCCTAAAGTTATTGATTGGGTTAGAAATTGGTTGAGTGGGAGGCGACAAAGGGTACAGATAAATGGAGCCCACTCTGAGGAGAAGGAGGTTACCAGTGGTGTGCCCCAGGGATCTGTCCTTGGTCCAATTCTTTTTAACATCTTTGCTAGTGATATAGCAGAAGGGCTGTCGGGTAAGGTTTGCCTCTTTGCGGATGATATCAAAATCTGCAATAGAGTAGACACCCAGGAAGGTGTAGATAACATGAGGAGGGATCTAGCTAAGCTTGAAAAATGGTCTGGAATTTGGCATCTGGGATTTAATGTTAAAAAATGCAAAGTCATGCATTTGAGCTGCAGCAATCCAAGGAAGCAATAGAGTATAGGTGGTGAAGTTCTTCTGTCCACTAAAGACAGGTGGGACCTAGGAGTGATTGTGTCTGATGATTGTAAAGTAGCTAAACAAGTAGAAAAGGTGACAGCAAAAGCTAGACAGATGCTTGGGTGCATAGGGAGAGGAATGGCCAGCAGAAGAAAGGAGGTGTATAAGTCTTTGGTGCGACCTCATTTGGAGTATTGTGTGCAATTCTGGAGACCACACCATCAAAAGGATATCAACAGGCTGGAGCCAGTAAAGAGGGTGGATACTAAAATGGTTAGTGGTCTTCATTATAAAGCATATGAGGACAGACTTAAGGATCTTAATATGTACACCTTAGAGGAAAGGCGGGATAGAGGTGATACGATTGAGATATTTAAATACCTCCGTGGCATAAATGCACAGGAGGAGAGTCTTTCGATTGAAAGTAAGCTCTGCTATGAGGGGACATGGGATGAGGGTGAAAGGGGATAGATTCAGGAGTGATATGCGGAAATATTTCTTTATGGAAAGAATGGTGGATCCGTGGAATAGTCTCCCAGTGGAGGTGGTAAAGATGAGGACAGTATCTGAATTCAAAGAAGCATGGGACGAACACAGAGTATCTCTAAAGGAAAAAAGGGGATTGTTGTAGTGGTTGATATGGAAGGACAGATTAGATAGGCCATGTGGTCTTTTTCTGTTGTCATGTTTCTATGTTTTTATTGTCACCAATTTTTATTTGTTGTTGATGGTTGGTGAGGTAGAATGGAAATCTTTTTAGTACCGTGCCTTGGATTCCAATTGATTGAAGACATAGGAGGAGCGTATTGTGGCTGATGGAGTCAAAGGCTGCAGATATATTGAGAAATATCAGGATGTAACTGTGGTGTGGATTCTGAATTCCTTCCATGAGTCTGTTCAGGAGGGCAGTTATGAGAGTTTCCACTCCATGGTGTGGCCAGAATCCATGTTGCTGTATGTCGATCAGGGCATGCTTGTCCAGGTGTTCTTGGAGCTGTTGTTTGATGACTTTTTTCGATTATTTTGGTGATGAAGAGTAGGCTTGCAATCAGTCTATAGGGGCTTGAATCTATGAAGTTGAGGCTGGGTTTCTTGAGTATTGGGCATATCAAGGAGATTTTCAGGCTGTTAGGCATGTATCTTTGGCATAGTGAAGTCTGGGTGATTTTGGTTAGGTTCAGATTTGGTAGCTTTAATCCAGCTCACCGAGCAGGTGTCTAGTGAGGATGTGGTTGTGTTGAAGGATGAGATGATGGTTTCTATGGTATCATTGCTGATGGTGGTGAATGATTTCCCAGTGGGGATGATAGTACTGGGGGATATAGGCTGTGCGATTTGAGAAGGAGGCTGTTTTTAGAGTGTTTTGTAGTGGTTAGCTAGTTGTTGGGGGTTGATGAGGGCATCTTTGGTGTCTTTGCTGGGGTTTCCTGTTAGCTCTTTTACTAGGTTGAATAGTTCTGTTGGTCAGCTGAGAGCACCCTGGATCAGTTTGGTGTGGTAATCCTGCTTGGAGAGGCTTGTTGCAGAGCGGTATTCTGTTAGCAGCACCATGTATTTATCTCGGCTGGAAGTTTTGTTTTTTGACATCTGCATTCAGTTTTGTGAATTTGGGTCTTGAGGTTCCTGAGGTTTGGGGTACACCAGAATGTTCTCAGTTGTTTGTTGCTTTTGTGTTGGTAATGGGCTTCTGCTGTTGCTGCCTTGGAGATGATTTGATTTCAGGTGGATATGGCATGGTCTGTTGTCTGCATCGGTGTCCATAAATCTGTATTGATACTAAATGTATTGATATGTACAAAGGGTTTTTTGTTCGCTGTTGAAATTTAAAATATTTGTTATGTTTATAGTAAATGGTTATTGATTTTCATTATAACCCGTTCATTGTATCAATTCAGTTCTATGTAAACCATTTTGACTTGTAGAAAAACGGTATATCAAAATTTCTTAAATAAATAATACAAATAAATATGGGGTGACACCTTGTTGAGGACCATGGGACTGGGTAGATGCAAGTTGGGGAGGAGGAGTTGATGTGGAGTGGGATTTTGTCGATGAAGAAGAGGTCTAGGGTGTTGCCTTTGCCATGCGTTGGCACTTTTATAATTTGGGTAAAGTCCATGGCTGTCATAGCTTCTGTGAAAGACACTGCTTGTTTAGGTGAGGCAGAGTGGAGGCTGGTGTCTCCTAGGAGGAGGAGGTCTTTGTTTGTTCTGGTGTTTTCCATGACTTTTTCAATTATGTTGGATAGATCACTGGTTGTGGTGGATGGAGATCTGTATGTGAGGCAGATTGTTAGTTGCTTATTTGTATCGGAGAGGAAGTCCAGTTCATCTGTGCTTTCCATTGATTGCTTGTGGAGGTATGTGTTTTGGCCAGGACGAGTATATCTCCTCCTCTTCAGTGAGATCTTGGGCAGTGGTAAAGGCTGTATTGGTAAAGGAGTGGAGGAGTAGCCTGAGACCAGAGTTTGAGTCCCACTAGCTTTCCTTGTGGCCTTCGCCAAGTCACCTGACCCTCCACGGCCTCAGAAAAATCCAAGTTATCAATGTCTCTGTTTAATGTACATTACCAAGCTTAAGTTACAATGTAAACCGCTTTGACTGAAATGAAAAAGCAGTATAAAAAACAGTTAAATAAATAAAAATAATAGTTGGGGGGTTTGATTTGGTTCATAAGCACCGTATCTGTTTCAGTGAGCCAGGTTTCTGTTATGCATACACAGTGGGTCTGATATTCGAAAAGCATTTATGTGATGTACAGCATTGTAAACCATGTAAATGCTGCTATCCAGGATATTCAACAGCACCAACACTGCTTAGTGCCACTGAATATCCCCTCTCTTCTCCCGTACACAGCCCGATGCTAACCGCTTAGCATTGGGGCATGTCGGGGGCATTCTGGGGAGAAGCAGAGGTGGCAACAATCAATAACCAGACAGCAGTGATATTGCATGCTGCCCAATTAGTGACCTGCATCTAAAAGATAGGCAAGGCAAAAGCTCACCTATCTTTAAGTGCGGGAGCTAATGGTCTTCATGCAATATCACTGCTGCAAAGTTACTGACCGCGACTGAGAGGCAGTGCGGCAACCCCGGATAGTCAATGCCGAAGCTGCATATGACCCTGGCATTGAATATCTGGGGTTAGAGGTTGGCAGAGAGGGCTATGTGCCGAAGGGCACATAGCCCTCCTAATTCAATATCAGGCCCAGTATGGCCCAGATTCCATAAGGCATAGTCTTGCCTGTATTCCACTTCTGTTCCCCGTTGCATGCACAGACCTACTGTGTGTGCTGTGGTGGATGGAGGCATGATGGGGGAGGCTCCCCTTTCCCTGGTTCCCATGACACCTTCTTGCTACCCTTTCTCCGTCCTTGGCTTGCCATAGATGGAAGCAGCATTTTCCCATGAGGTTTGGATGAGCATTTTGGCCTTGCACAAGAATGAACAGCTACTGCAGAAGTATTTCTTCATTGGAGATTCTTGGAAGTTGTACAAACAGCAACATAATAAATGTAGTTCTGAAAACCTCCTAACCCAGAAGGCAAAATCTATATCTTCCTGCTACTTAGTAAACTGCAAATCAATATCAGCGCTTCTTACCCACACTCCCAACAACAGACCTAAGAGATCACTGGCTGCCAATACGCTAATCATCCCAAAAATAACTACAAAATGGGCAAATTCAACCAATAATTGTGCATTTATGTCCTATGCTCCCAGGTCTTGGAACAATCTTCCACCCCACATTAGAGCAATCAGAGACCTCATGCAGTTCAGAAAAGCCCTCAAACACCACCTATTCCTTATGCACTATTCACAACAAAACACCCCCACACTTCCCTCCCCACTACCCAACCTCACAACTTGAACTACATAATCCACAAGGTTCAACTGACAGGTCATGTAATACAGTTTTCGCTAGATTACACCCTGCTGTAAATAATCGAATAACCCTAAGAACAACGGAACAATTAAAATGGTAATATGCATATTGTACAGTTTCCCCAGTTCATTCCATGTTGTTTTCCCCTGTTTTATGTAAACTCTGATTGCCTTCGCTGTCATTGAGTCATTTTGTTATCTGTAAACCGCACTGATGGAAAAGAGCGCGGTATAGAAGAAATGTTAAATAAATAAAATAAAATAAAAATCTGGGATCAACTCAATTTTAAATCTCTCTGGACTGACTAATTGCTTAAAGTGTAATTCATACTAGAATAAACTTCTGGTATACTGTATTTAAAAAAAAATTGTCATCTTATTAAAGGATTCAAACAAGTTTACCAGAACATGTAGTCTGGACAGAGCAGTACCAAGTCATAAGTGCCCTGTGCAGCTTGCAAACTTTGCACCCCTCCCCCCCCCCACCAATGACATCAGAATTTTGTCATTTGCTGCTATTCCCCCATGATCAACAGAGGCCTTTTGCCCCATCTTGCCATCTCCTCAGGTCCAGCCAATTTCCCTTGCGCTGCCTCCCTGGCCTGCCTTTGCCCCACTACTTCTTTTTCTGTTCCCTTGACAGCAGCGGCAGAAATCCAATTAAAAAAGTAGAGAGAAGCTTGCATGGCTTTCTATCTCCGGGCTTGCATGGCTGGTCTGATCCCTCCTTCCTCTGATGTATGCTCATATCAGAGGAGGGAGAGACCAGACTAGCCATGCAAGCATGGAGTTAGAAAGATCCATGCTTTTTTTTTAATCGGAGGTCCACCGCCAAGAGAACAGGAAAATTAGCAGTGGGGCAAGGGCAGGCAGGCAGTGTGGGGGTGAGCCAAGGCCAGCAGAAAAGTGGCCCTAAATGTATCTTTTTGCACCATGTGTAGCTGCACCCCTGGCACAGGCCTAGGTACAGTGCTGTTCTCTCTGGGGTCCTATAATCTCTTTCTTTCAAGCTCTGTACCAGCTTTTTCTGTAGTAGTGTTGTCATCATTTTGCCCAGTACTAAAAGGTCTATAGCAATGATTCTTAGTACAGTCCTCAGGACATACCCAACCAGTCCGGTCTTCAGGATGCCCATGATGAATATGCACAAGATAGATATGCATATAATGGAGAAGGTGCATGAAAACCTCTCATATATATTCATTGCAGAAACTCTGAAAACTAGATTGGTTGGGTTTATGCAATTTCTTGATACAACGCCCAGGCTGAAAGGCATCAGAGCCGTTTACAATCACTATAAGCAGCTACTGGATACATTCCCTTGTCCCCAAAGGGCTCAGAATCTACATGTGTACCTGAGGCAATGGAGGGTTAAGTGGCTTGCCCAAGTGTGTCTCAAGGATGGGGAAGAGACCCAGGGTCTACAGTCTCCTGCTTCCTTGTTCCCACTTTTGCAGTGGTAGTATATTAATTGTCGTCCATTCCCTTTGAACATCTTGTTTTTAAGGATACTACTACTACTACTGAGCATTTGAATAGCACTACAAGACATACATAGCGCTGCACAGATATGTAAGAGACAGACCGTGCTCATCAGACTTACAATCTAGTCAAGAAAGACACCACAAGGGAAACGCAAGGAGATCAGGTGAGTCAAAATCTGATAGGCTAAACAGTTAAAAGGGGCAAAGAACCTTATTGAGCTTTCAGTATCCTCGGATATATCTCATCGGATCCCAAGGGGCTCTTTATGTACATCCTACTTTATAATTTCACATCTATTGGTGCTGTTTCCTGCCTCTGGGTAATTAGTTTCACTTTGTCTTTGTCTTCAAAAATCGCTTTCTCCCTACTTGGTTTTTAGTCTTTCCCTTATAAACCTAGACTCTTTCCAAAATTTACATAGCACAGCCCAGAGTGAAAATGAGAATACTTCTGGAGAATTTACAGTTGTGACCAGTGTCGTGATGTGAATGTGGGTGCAAACGTCTGAAAGATCTATGAAGAGCAGTTGGCCACTGCCAGCATATAGTGCTTGCAAGAATAATTGGTAAAGCCTTGCTCTCTGGTACACATTCTTATTAAGACCTAGCAAGAGCAAACAGTGTCACATAGCTTTGGTTAATTTGCAGAATGATTGTCATCCTTTTTCTATATTTTCAAATGGACCATATGTTATTTATTTATTTATTTAGTAAACATTTGTATACCGCTGCTTCCTACGATCAGCAGCGGTTTACTCTACAGAATCGTAATGCTTTGTACAGCACATTGAGATCTTTCAGATTTACATTTTTTTTTTATGTATAAAGACTTTTTTTATGTATAAAGACTTTTTTTATGTATAAAGACTTTTTCCAAACAGCAAGATGACGTTCACCCATGAACCAGATGGGCCTAGGACTCTGAAGCGAAGTGAAGTAGAAGGCATTTCCCACTGGCAGATTTACTTTATCTAGTCATTTATTTATGTATTTATTTGTTTATTTATTTTGGACATGGACATGTTTTATAGCGATTCTTTACAGAATCAGAGGGGGACTTGATAGGGACTTGAAGGCCTTCTGAAAGAGTTAATATAAAGTTAAAAAATAGCTCTGAATATTTCTGTTAGTATAACAAGGGAGTATTTATAAATAAGAGACACTCATGGTTACATCTTACAAGACAGGGAGCTTTTGTTTTAATTAAGCTTGGGCAATATGTCTGTGCTTTGATCTATAGCAGCGATGGCGAACCTATGGCACGCGTGCCAGCTGTGGCACGCGAAGGCCTTGCAGCTGGCACGCGGGAAGGTCCGCAATCGAAAAAAAAACAACAAACCTGTCTGCTGCCGTTGTCGGGGCCGCCGCCGCGGCAGAATCGAGCGTGCCGCGGGGCCCCCCTGTACCTGGCAGATCCTGCCCTCCCCGTAGCAGCTCTCTCTTTGGAGCTACAGTCAGACGCGCCGGCTTGCAGAGCGCGAAGGGAAGAGTTTCCCTTTCGCGACTCTGTTAAGCCCGCGGGGGCTGATGGGAACTTCCCATCAGCCCCCGCGGGCTTAACAGAGCAGCGAGGGAACTCTTCCCTCGCACTCTGCAAGCCGGCGCGTCTGACTGCCGCTCCAAAAAGAGAGCTGCTACGGGGAGGGCAGGCTCTGCCGGGTGGGTACAGGGGGGCCCTGCGGCACGCTCGATTCTGCCGCGGCAGCCCCGACAACGGCAGCAGACAGGGTTGTTTTTTTTTTAAATTTTCCCTGGGCTGGGCTGGGCTGGGCTGGGGGGTGGGGGTTAGGAGTGGTGATGGGCTGGGCTGGGCTGGGCTGGGCTGGGGGGGGGGTTAGGAGTGGTGATGGGCTGGGCTGGGGGGGTTAGGAGTGGTGATGGGCTGGAGGGGGGTTAGGAGTGGTGATGGGCTGGGCTGGGCTGGGCTGGGGGGGGGTTAGGAGTGGTGATGGGCTGGGCTGGGCTGGGCTGGGGGGGTTAGGAGTGGTGATTGGCTGGGCTGGGCTGGGCTGGGGGGGGGGTTAGGAGTAGTGATGGGCTGGGCTGGGCTGGGCTGGGGGGTGTTAGGAGTAGTGATGGGCTGGGGTGGGGGGGGTTAGGAGTGGTGATGGGCACTGGGCTGGGGGGGTTAGGAGTGGTGATGGGCACTGGGCTGGCTGGGGGGGTTAGGAGTGGTGATGGGCGCGGGGCTGGGGGGGGGTAGGAGTGGTGATGGGCGCTGGGGGGTTAGGAGTGGTGCCTGGCGGGGCTGGGCGGGGGGGGGGTTAGGAGTAGTGATGGGCTGGGCTGGGCTGGGGGGTGTTAGGAGTAGTGATGGGCTGGGGTGGGGTGGGGGGTTATTAGGAGTAGTGATGGGCTGGGGTGGGGGGGTTAGGAGTGGTGATGGGCACTGGGCTGGGGGGTTAGGAGTGGTGATGGACACTGGGCTGGCTGGGGGGGGTTAGGAGTGGTGATGGGCACTGGGCTGGCTGGGGGGGTTAGGAGTGGTGATGGGCGCTGGGCTGGGGGGGTAGGAGTGGTGATGGGCGCTGGGGGGGTTAGGAGTGGTGATAGGCGCTGGGGGGGCTTAAACTAAAAATTGAGTGATGGGGGATTAGGACTGGGAGTGGGCTGATGGGGAGGTTCGGACTGGAAATGGGCTGGTGGGATTAGGACTGGGAGTGGGCTATGGGGGGCTAGGACTGGTAATGGGTTGGGGTGTTGCTAGGACTGGAAATGGGCTGAGTGGAAGGGGGCTTGAACTGCAAATAGCTGTTGGGGATGGGGCTTGGAATGGAAATGGGCTGAGGGGAAGTGGGGGGCTTGAACTGCAAATAGCTGATGGGGACGGAGCTTGGAATGGAAATGGGCTGAGGGGAAGTGGGGGGCTTGAAGAAGGGAATGGATGCTGGGTGAGACTGGAACTAGAAGGGAGCTGATGTTGGGGGAGGATTAGAATGGGATGGGGCTGGGAGAGTAAAATGGAGAGGGGAAAAATATTTTGTGTAGGAGGGATGAAAAATCTACAATTGGCCAGGTATTGGGAGAGTAATTGGGGATTGAGGATAGAGGGGTAAAATTTGTGTGGATGAAATAGGAATGAGGAAAGAGCAAAAGGAGAAAGATTAGTATGTTAAAGCAGATGTAGAGAGAGAGAGAATGGAAAAAAAACTAGAAGAGAGAAGAAAGGACAAATGGACAGCAGACGATGGAGAGTTAGCAGAAAACATGAAGAAACCAGAAGAAAATGGCTGGACCAATTGCAACTGAAAAAAAATGCACAAAAGGTAGAAAGATATCTCTTTATTTTGAATTTATTAACTGGAATATGTCAGCTCTGGGAAATGTGCATCATTAACATCTGCGCTTTGTTTGGTACAAGAGGAAATTCCTATTTGACGTTGCCACTTGTTCTCTTTCCCCAGTATTCACTGAAATGTATTGGTTTAATATTTGCAGTGTTGCCTTTTGATAGGTAGGGTATGGTGCTTTGTGAGTCCTGGTAATGCTGTCAGGATACGGCGGGTTTGCTATGGGTTCTAAATGGGCAGCGTTTGTAGTAGTTCCTAATGTGCCTGGCGGTTGGCACTGGATTATAGTAATGTAGAAATCTTTTAGTCTTTCTTTATCCATACACTCATTAAGAGACATGTTTACTAAAAGTTAGTGTATGGTAACATTATGCAAATATTTATGCAAATAAGACCACTTATGCAAATGACGTGCTGGCACTTTGAGGAAATTCTTTGGTTTTGTGCGGCAGTTTGGGCACTCGGGCTCAAAAAGGTTAGCCATCACTGATCTATAGTATGTAGATAAATAAAGCTTGATGTAGAAACAAAAGTGTACTATGTAGCAGTATTTTCTTAATAAAAGAAGGTGTGATGGCCTGGCTTGAGTAGGAATTATAAGAATCTGTACACCTGTGAATTCCTCACTTAAGCTTATGTCATACTGTTTTATACAGTATAACTCTTGAAGTCAAAGAGCTGAGGTTGTTTTGCTACCTGGTCAGGAGTAGCACAAGCAAAGAGATTCTTTCACCAAGTATTGCTTGCTCCAGCCCTCTCTCCATCACTATAAGATGTGGCTAAAAATACCTGGGGGAAATAACAGGATTGGAAGAGTTGCCTAGTTATCAAAGCAGTTGACAGAGAACCAGGGAAGGCAGGCATCAAATCCTACTGATCTCCTTGCAACCTTGAGTAAGTCACTTCACCCTCCATCCATTGCCAGGGATACCAACTTAGGGCTGGATTTATTAAAGTGTGCTACTACATTGGGCATGATAACAGGATATTAGAACACAGGTACTGCTGCAGAAAATGGAACCTGTTTGTTAGAGCACTTTAGTCAATTGAAGCTTTGATTGTAAGTCCTTGGGGACGGAGAAAGACCTACTGTATCTGAATGTAGTTTGCCTTGAGCTACTACTCATAAGGCATGAGATAATCGAGTATGTATTAGTTTAAGTTAAGATTGTTATTGGGTCAACTATTCTGTTCCTTGTTTATTGTAAACTGCCCAAGCAGTACACTTTGGTTCTCTGTAACCTGCCTTGATTATGTGATAAAACGGTATATAAAACAAATAAATAAAAAACAAATAATCCAAATAAATATAAATAAATCATTTGAAAATCTTCTCCCTATGCTTTAGAACTTGGAGAAAACAAAGAAACTGCTGGAGAATAGACTGAGAAAGCATATTTTATCTCCCGCCTGCTTCTTACTATAGGCCCATAAGACAGCACTTTGTTCTTTCTGTCTGTTCCCAACTGACATTCAATTCAATAAGCAGCAAACTAGTACAACATTAACAATAGCCAGGTTATACCATAAGGAGTTTTAAAAGTAGCATACTTGTTATCAGGGGAAACATTAATTCCATTTGCGAAATAAAACCCTGCCGCCACTTCTTTCACTTCCTTTGGGCTGTAGTAAACGACATTTGCCCATCCCAGGCCAAGAAACATTTCAAGTTGTGCCATGATGAAGTTGGAGAAGTAATGATCATTGGTTGCGTAAAAACTTTCTGGTCCCATGGCTACAAGATCGTTCACACTAGAACAAGAAAAGAGAAGAGAGGTTTGTGCGTATACACCAGTAATGGGAACAGATTTGCATAGACAAGGAGGAAGTTATCAACATAAAGATCATAATTCTCAGTTCCATTATCAATGGTATCTACACCATCAGCAGTCCTTCATCCCTCTACTCAGCAGTAGATAGCAAGCTTTCACAGTGCTGCATATCACTGCAGGAATCAAAACATATATTCCAAATTCCTTAATGAGTAGCTGGCAAAATGTGTGTAGACAGTTTGAAGGATAAAGCGTTCCTAAACATAACACAACACTTTTTAACAGACCAGAGCAACAGTGTCATGAAAGTGCTTTAATGTCAGGAACCCATTGTTAAATTACAACTAAGAAAATGGCAGAGGTTGGTGGCATGTTATAGACCAGATGTTTCCAACCTTTGTAGTTGTATGAGCTCATTTTTAGCCTCCAAAAAGCTCAGGGATCCACAGTTCATCCCCACCACTCCTCCTGGACCCCCTCCCGTACTGCATATCCCCACTAGCCCTATTTATCTGTCTCCATCAGTCTCTTTCTCTTCCTCTAGCAAGCTCCCACTATTCTGTCTTTTTCTCTCTCCCTCCCTCCACCAGCTTCCTCCAGTCTCTGCTTCTTCTCTCCAACCAATCCCCACCAGCCTCTCTCTCCTTCTCATTTCTGTATCCTGTGGAACTCCAGTTTTTGAGACAATAGTCCACTTCATCATCTGGAATAAATTGGTTCTAAGGTGCCCCGGCATTTTTGTCACAGCTACCCATCTGGAACTAATGCAGTATAATTGAAAGATGCAAGATGCCATAATTTGGTGGTCTATGCAATTTCATATCTGGATTTCAAGGGGAATTATGATTCTGATGTGCTCAAAGCTTCTTTTAATAAACTCCCTACATAAATATCATCATTTTGAAAGTGCTAGAAAAACGTTAATATAAAATACCTGGTCAGAACTGCACTGATAGCGTGGAGGACAATTCCATTCAGGCTGTGCAGCCTCTGTGCAGTCGATCAGAAGCAGGATGTACAGAGGTAGACCAGATTCTGATCCTGTGGGGGCTAGGTGTGCCCGTGGGATCAGAATCGGGTCTACGGCCTGGATGTGCAGGCCGGCTCCCGATTCTGTTCAGCCTGCATGTCCAGCCACATACCTGGCTACCTCAGCCAGGCTCCTGAATGGAGCCACAGTGTTATGGCATCCTGTTTCCTTGGCACCGTGTCTCCATTCAGGAGCCGTGATCCCCAGCCAATGACCACAGCCCCACCCCTAATCTGGTCTTCCAAGGCCTGGGTAGGGCTGCAGGGAACCCCCTGCGTCCCCTCACCTGCGTCCCCTGGTCCTGCACCATAATCCCCCTCCATCCAGAAGGACTTAGTCCACCTTTGAGGTGGAATAAGTCCCCCATCTAGATTTGAGGACCTGGACATACAGGGCTGACCTGTGAATTGGCTCTGTATGACGGGGGTCACAGCCCGCTCATGCCCCACCCTCGCTCTGCCTCTGGAGCTCCTCCTCACACCCCCATCTAGGCCCCTCCATAGAAACCCATTGTTTGTATGAGGAGGATATTGCTGGGGCTGGAAGGGGGACAAATACCAGGGAAGGACATCCCAAAGGGACGTCTATCCCCGCTATTCGCGGGACAGAATGACCCCCATAGTGTGCTACTTTAAAAAAATCATTATCTTCACTTTTTTAAATTCTTCTAAAAATGACTTTGAACAATAAATATTAGCACTACCCTTCATTATTGTATATTCACCGTGCTGAGCTGTGTGTCAACATGCTGCATTGCTTCATGTTGATGCCACAGATATAAAGTGCCATTATTTGATATAACTGAAAATTGTTCTCAGTGTAGATAAATGAGGCGAATGTCATTCATCCTAAGAGTTAGTATTCTTTAGCAGTGGTTCTCAACTCAGTCTTGGGAACACAGATAGTCTGTGGCGTTTTCAGGATTCTCATAATGAATATGAATGAGATAGATCTACATACAGTACATAGGATACAAATCTCGCTCATGCATGTTCATTACGGATATCCTGAAAAACAGACAGACTAAGCGTTGCCCCAAGGACTGGGTTTAGAACCATTGATCTATGAAACTGAAAACAATACCACATTGCACGTTAGAGAATTATAATAAGGCTGATCTGTATTAAGAGTCCACCACCAAAATATTAAAACCAGAGTTATGTAGTTGTATAATCCCTAGTAGACGCACTATAAGAAGCAGATTGCAATTAATTTTCTCTATCAGTACTGCATATTACTGCAGGATTATCTTCACTGCAGATGGCAGAATTACTTCAGAAGCCACAAACAGATCTTACACCTGTGCCCAAAAGCTCCAGTCAGCTTGTGTTAATGTTTTACCTACGTTTATAATGCACATGGCAGCTATACGATCAAGGGGTTTAGTCTGTGCACAGTACCTTGGCAGCAGATCATGGCGGATAGTTTTCAGGTGCTCAAGAGCATTTTCTTCCTCCACAAACTTAAACAACTCTATCGTGCTCGTGAACTGTGGATGATTCACCACAAAAAGATACACGCTATCATCTGAAACAAAACCAACAATATTAGCTTTATGCAGAATTACAGCATAAAGGGTTATTTTCCTACTGTTGACCAATATGGTATTTGTTTGCCCTGGGTTACCACATTGCCAGGTAAATATAATCATTCTGTGGGGTGCTCTTTTCATTTGCAAAATAATACAACCTGCAGATCTGCCAAAATTTATATTGCGAATACGCCATGGGAAAAACCTCACTCATTGGCCTTCAATCTCACTCATTAGAGATGTACATAAGAACATAAGAACATAAGAACATAAGATATGCCATACTGGGTCAGACCAAGGTCCATCAAGCCCAGTATTCTGTTTCCAACAGTGGCCAATCTAGGTCATATGTACCTAGCAGTTTCCCCAAGGGACACAGGTTCCACAATGCTTGTATTGGTTCAAGCATTGATATCCTGGGTCCCTTCTTAATAATGGTTTATGGACCTTTCCTCCAGGAACTTGTCCAAACCTTTTTTAAACCCAGCTACACTAACAGCCTTTACTACATCCTCCGGTAACAAATTCCAGAGTTTGATTACACGTTGAGTGAAAAAATATTTTCTTTTATTAGTCTTAAATAGTTTACCCTGTAGCTTCATTGCATGTCCCCTAGTCTTTCTATATTCTGATAAGGTAAACAATCGATCTACGTTTACCCGTTCCACTCCGTTCATTAATTTATAGACTTCTATCATATCTCCCCTCAGCGGTCTCTTTTCCAGGTTAAAGAGCCCTAACCTTTTTAGCCTTTCTTCATAGGAGTATCCTTCCATCCCCTTTACCATTTTGGTGGCTCTTCTCTGAACCTTTTCTAAAATCGCTATATCCTTTTTAAGATATGGCAACCAGAATTGCACACAATATTCAAGGTGCGGTCTCACCATGGAACGATATAGAGGCATTATAATATCTTTTGTTTTATTTTCCATTCCTTTCCTTATCATACCTAGCATTCTATTTGCTCTCTTGGCCAGTGCTGCACACTGGGCCGAGGGTTTTAACATGGTATCCACAATGACGACTAAATCTTTTTCCTGGGTGGTGGTTCCTAACGTGGAACCTTGCATCGTGTAACCATAGTTTGGGTTGTTCTTCCCTAGGTGCATAACCTTGCACTTGTCCACATTAAATTTCATCTGCCATTTTAATGCCCAGTCTTCCAATTTATCAAGATCCTCTTGCAATTTTCCACAATCCTCTTGGGTTTTAACAACTTTAAATAGTTTTGTGTCATCTGCAAATTTGATAACCTCACTCGTTATTCCACTTTCCAGGTCATTTATGAATATGTCACTTCTTTCTAATACCTAAAGTTTGGAGCAGGTGCTATAAATTATTTACAAAACCTTTTAGTGATCATGTAATAGTTTACAAAAGAAGTAGTGTAAAACATTTGTCCTCTAGAATGCTATAAACACCTTATACTGTATAGCACTGACTACATCCCAGATATTTATTTATTTTATTTTATTTTATATATTTAACAGGTTCTTTATACCGCTTTATCATTTTAGTCATAGCAGTTTACATTGTAACTTAAACTTGGTAATGTACATTAAACAGAGACATTGATAACGTGGATTCTGTTGAGGCAAAGGAAGACTAAGTGACTATGCCAAGTCACATGCATTAGGCATGAGACACACACATTTGGCTGCACTAACATATGCTTATCACCTGCTCTCACACATCTAGTGCCAGCTCACCTCCATGACTCCACTGCTGTCTCCCCCCGCTGGTGTGCACCTCTGTGCCATTATCTAACACCATCCCCCTGCCAGTGCCCATCTCCATCGCCACTGCCTGGACCCACCATTGCAAGCTCTGCTCTATTTTAGACATGTCCCTCAGGGCTCTGCCAGTCCTGCCCCTTAGAAACAGGAAGTTTACATCAGAAGGGGCGGGATTGGCAGAACCTTGAGTGAGGCACCTAGAATAACTTGCAGGCTCCACTCTATTTTTGATATATTGAGCTACCACAGGTCCCAGCAGCGGCAGCAGAAGTGAGCCCTGGCAGGGGGATGGGGCCAGATAGTGGCGCAGGTCCCAGCAGCGACGGTGGAGCCCTGGAGGTGGGCACCGGTGAGGGGTGGAAGCTAGACAGTGGATTGATGGGGGGAGGGAGGAGATGGTGAACATGAGAAACAGAGTGATCTGGGCTGGGGAGGAGGAAGAATAAGGATACAGTTAAGAGGCGATGTTGGACATTGGGGGAGGGGGTGGCTGAACAGAGAGGAAATAAGGAGGGGAGATGTTGGACATGATGAATAAGGGCATGTGACAAGAAGATGGTGGCACATGTGGCTGGAGGATTAGGGTCACAGAGGAGGCTACAGAGACACAGAGAGGGAATGGGAGTGGGGAATAGAGTGATGGGGCAGATGCAGGGGGAGTTGGGACATAGAAGGGAGTTGTTAGACATAGGAGGAGAAATAGGGACATGGGGAGATGAAGTAGGAATATAGAGAGAAGATGCTGAGCATAGGAGGGGGTTTAAGAACACAGGGGGGGGGCATGGGGTATGTAGGAAGACGGCTGGAAGATATCCACAGAACTGGGGAGAGAGAAGAGATATTGAATGAAAGACGGAGATAGTGAGAGGAGATGCTGGAAGGAGAGGGAGAGATTGAGATGGAATGCTGGAAGGAGAGGAAAAAGAGGAGATGCTGGGAGATGAGGGGAGACTAAGGAATAAGAGTGTGGGGAATGTGAGGGCCAGGGTAAGAGAAAGAGATGGACAAGTTGTATGGAGATGCAGTAAAAAGAAGATTGAAGACTGGAGTGTAAGAGAGTGAAATCTGAGTTGATAGAGACAGAAAAATAAATAGAAGAAAGCCGAAAGGAAAAGATCAATGTCAGAGATGGGATATATGGAGGAAATGAAGACAGTAAAAGAGAGAAGTGGGCAAATGGACTGGACACCCCTGAGAGAAAGCTAAAAGAAGACAGAGAAAAGGAAAAATCTAGAGATTGGGATCAACATGTTTAGAAAAATAAGATAAAAAAAAAATTCTACCTTTGTTGTTTAGCTAATTGAAGTTTGAACAACATTACATTAAGCAACCAATAAAAAAACAAGTCTTCTAACACATCATCCAAAGATACATTCAAAATCCTTAGTCCTGTTTAAATTCACCACATACTGAATAAGAACCAATCACGCCCAACAAACTCTCTCAAGCAATCACTTCTGACTCAAAACCATTGGTCAGAAGTCCCCTACTTCAACCAATCAGTCATACTATCAAAATAATATACACAATATACTACCAAAATAATGTTCATTCATAAAAATGCATATTTACTTCCACAATCTCTAAGAGCATGCAAAAAGTCAAATCTGGGTGCAAATACTACAAATGAATCCCCTGTCTAAGAGCTCCACTTCGTAGTATTTGCACTCAGATTTGACTTTTTGCATGCTCTTAGAGACTGCAGAAGTAAATATACATTTTTGGCTGATCCGATGCAACTGGCTGTAGCAGGGGACTGCTGTCCAATGGTTTTTGAGCCAGAGGTGTTTGGTTGAGAGAGTTTGTTGGGTGTGATTGGTTCTTATCCGGTATGTGGTGAGTTTAAATAGGGCTGAGGATTTTGGTGGTTTGCTAAAGGTGCTGTTATATGAATTGTACAGCACTTGTAAGGTGAGATATATAGCAATAAAAAGTGATTTTGTAGGTCAAATGTATTTTATTGGTTTATTGTTTTTACCAGCTTAGAGAATCACTGCTTTGAGGAAGCTGCAAGAGGCGGCGAAATCAATGGCCGTGGTCAGCCAGTGCTGGTAAAAGTTTGCCTGAGTTTGTACCGAGAGTCGAGTGGCACGGTGCATACATGTTGCTTTGGTGGGAGTGACCTCAAACAACTTTTAAGCTAAGTATTGGTATTATACAAGAATCAAGTATATCTCCCTGAGTGTTTGAGAAATGTTTTGCAATGTAGTCACTTCTCAATTCTGGGATTATAACCGTGATTTATAATCTCTTGGCTGCAAGACAAGGAGCGACGATGACTATAAATTAGCAGCAGGCATATTTGTACTGCCACGAAGTCCGCAAGTTGAGCTCCTGCAGTTTAATGAGTTTAAATAATAAACAAAAAATGTTTTAAAGATTTTTTTCTTACAAAGTATCTCATAGATAAAGCTGAATTAGAGGGTTCAATTTATTTCATATATTGCTATGTGACTATTGGTTCCCTGTGTTGGTGTATTTGTGGATTTGAGTTTAATTTTTGTCGACATAGTTCTGTCGTCAGTTTGTGGTAATATGTTCTGTACTTGATGAGGGTTTAGAAAGTGTAAGCAAGGCCAGGTATTCTGTTAGCAGTGAGCATCTGTGTAGGGATCTGTAGTAATGTGGCTTGTTTAATTTTTTCAAAAGGTGGTACTGATGTATTTACAGTGTTGCCCTTTTCTAGGTAGGTCTTCATTGGTGCTGTTATTGAATGGTAGATTTGTTCTACCAGACCAAGATTTGTTGGGTTTTGTCTTCATAATCTTGCTAGCATGTGGTATCAGAAGGATTGTGTGATAATTTTCAGTCATTCGGATCCCCCTTCTTCAATATTGGTATGAATGCAGATGTTCTTCAGTCAGTCAGCTTGATACAGGCTTCCAAGTTTCCTGGCAGAGCCTTGTAAGTACTGTAATAGCTGCATCTGTAATACTGTAATACTTCAGTGGGATTGCCATCAATGCCTGGTACTTTATTCTTTCATAATGTTTTCAATCCTTCAACTTCTTTGTTCATCACCAATGGTTCCTGATCATAAGGTAAAGGTTGAAATAGCTTTTGATCTGCATGATCTTTATAGTACTACTCTTTCTATTCTTTCCATATTTTATGATCTCCTCAGCATCATTCAGCATGGAGCCTGCACACAGCTAAGCTTCCACAGCTTCCAGAGCCTGCACACAGCTAAGCTTTCAGCATTGTATCTTTTGCCCGTCTTGTTGTTTGTTGTTGCTGCTGCTGCTGATATAAAATTTAGTTGTTGGTTTTACATTCACTTTTGAGAATATTCTGACTGCCTACATTCCTTGTGTAGCCCTTAAATCAGATATCTAAGTGTGCCCTCAGTTCATGTAAGACCTACTGGCCAAGGACACTTAGGTTCCCGCCCATCCTACCCCTCACGCCACCCACCCCAGGGCTGCATTGCCTATATAGCGGTCACATACATTGACATCTATCCTCTTAATTTGGTGTTACATCCATCTTCTCTTCTTCTCCTTCTAGGACCAAGCATGTCTTGTATTCAGTGCAATAATTGTGGTGCCTTCATTCTGAGAAGAATCATTTGGAATCTAAGAGCTTGCCCTATATGCCTCAAGTTAGCAGCCATGCATAAAGAATTGACTCTATTAAGGGAAGAAGTAGCCACAATGAAACGCACATCTTCTAGGATACAAACCAAACAAAGTCCACCACCGCTCCCACAAAGAATAAAACATCCCAGGAACAAATGGATCACAGTGGGCTCTGGTAGATTGCGACCTGTAATGCAGAAACACCCTGTACATCATGAGATATCACTGCATAATGCCTTCTCTGCTTTGGCTAATGAGGATGCTCATTCCACGGAAACTGAAGGGCCCTTAAATGAGACAGTTAATGCTCAATCTCCTCATAAAGCACCAAATATGAAGATAAACTCAAGGAACAGAAAACTTCTACAACTTGGTGATTCCATCATCAGAGGCACCAACTTGGGAACACAGTTCAAAGGAGAGAAGTTAGTCAAATGCCTCCCAGGCTCTTCAGCTAGCAGGAATACAAACCAAATTGTTTATGTACTTAGCGCTGAAAGTGAACACTCCAAAATTGATGTTGTCATCCACTTGGGTACAAATGACCTGGCTAGAAACAGTGCCACTACAGTTCAAAGGGACTTCCAGACTCTGGGAGAGAAACTGAAGCCCATTGTTAACACTGTAGCATTCTCAGAAGTTCTACCTGTTCTTGGTAAGGGGGCAGAAAAGCTACATCACATAAACAGCTTTAAAACATGGCTCCAGATCTGGTGCAAAGAAGGATTCAGATTTATAGGTGACTGGGGAAACAGATGGACCAACAAGAGACTATACTGTGCTGATGGACTACATCTCTCCATCACGGGGAAAAGAATCCTAAGTGAAAAATTCAGGCAGTATGTGGATATACATTTAAATTAGAAAAAAGGGGTGACAGATGGGGAAGGTCAAGTTCAGGACGTCACTCCCTGCAAAAGCAGAATAACATCAGAAACTGCCACACTTTTAAACCACACATCAAAAGAAAGTGCGAAGAAGTGAGCAGAACAAAATCAATGCAAAATACATGCAAGTCAGTTAAATGCTGGAAAGCAATGAGCACAAATGCTCGAAGCTTAGCCAACAAAATTCCGGACCTGGAAACCCTAATGGTGGAAATGGACTTGGACATTGTGGCCTTTACAGAAAGCACAGTTACTTACCTGTAACAGGTGATCTCTGGGAACAGCAGGAATAAGTCTTCACATATGGGTACGTTGGTAGAGACGGAGCCTGCGCGGGAACGCTCCCCAGCTTCCCAAAAAGGAAAGCTTTTGGGAGCATCCCACAGCGCCTGCGCGCTGCCTTCCCGCCTTTCCTAACCATCTCTCCTCAGTTCGAGTTTTAAAGCTGAGACAATAGAGAGAGAGAGGAAAGGAAAGATAGAAAAAGAAATACAACTCCTAGGGGAGGTGGGAGGGTTGTGAAGACTTATTCCTGCTGTTCCCAGAGATCACCTGTTACAGGTAAGTAACTGTGCTATCTCCAGGAACAAGCAGGAATGAGTCTTCACATATGGGGACTCCCTAGCTAAGATGCCTGGGAGATCCCCAAGGATATGAGACCCTGGGAAGGGGTCTACTTCCTCCTATGGATCTCAGGCATCCATCCAGGGAAGGAGGGTAGGAGTTGTTTAAGAATGGAACAGGTGTTTGAGGACAGCCTGACCAAACAAGGCATCCCGGCAGGAGTCCTTGTCCAAGCAGTAATGGGCTGTGAAGGTATGAACCGAGGCTCAGGTGGCTGCTCGACAGATCTGGTCGATGGACACAGAATTTAGATGAGCCATAGAGGTGGCCATGGCCCTCACATTATGAGCTGTGACGTGGCTCTCCAGAGAAAGGTTCTTACTCTGGTAGGCGAAATAGATACACTGAGCAATCCAATTGGACAGTTTTCTTTTAGAGACTGGAAGTCCCAAATGAGAAGGATCAAAAGCAACAAAAAGCTGGGAAGACTTTCTATGTTGCTGTGTCCTTTGTAAGTAAAAAGCAAGAGCTCTTTTACAATCCAGAGTATGAAGATTCTTCTCTGCATTGGATGCATGAGGAGCTGGAAAAAAGACAGGTAAATATACCTCTTGATTAAGATGAAAAAGTGAGACCACTTTAGGCATAAAGTGTGGATTTGTCCTAAGGACTACCTTATCATGATGGAACCTTGTATAAGGTGGATTAGCCACTAATGCCTGCAGTTCACTGATGCGGCGAGCTGAAGTGACTGCAATGAGGAAAATAACCTTCCAGGAAAGAAACTTCAAGGAGGTAGTGGCTAAGGGTTCAAAAGGTGGCTTCATAAGCTGACCAAGAACCAAATTTAAGTCCCATGCCACCGGAGGAGGCTTAATGGGAGGTTTAGTTAAAGTTAGGCCTCTCATGAATCTTGCAAATGAGAGGATGAGAGGAAATAGGTTGTCCATTGATGGGCTTAAGGGATGCTGCAATAGCACTCAAATGGACTCTTACTGAATTTGTTTTAAGGCCTGCATTGGAAAGATGCAGGAGATAGTCTAACAGAGAATTTAAAGGTAGTGCTAGAGGGTCAAGACCCTTTTCAGCACACCAAATGGAAAACCTTTTCCATTTAAAAGCATAAGAACGCCTGGTGGAAGGTTTTCTGGAAGCATGGAGGATATCCTTCACTTGTTGAGAAAGATTCCAGTCTTGAAGGTCTAGGCCTTCAGTAACCAAGCTCTGAGGTGTAGGGACTTGGGGTTTGGGTGCCACAAAGTCCCTTCTTCCTGGGACAGAAGGTCTGGAGCAGCTCCCAAGTCCAGGGAGGGGGCTTGGGAGAGATGTAGAAGTAGAGGGTACCACACTTGGCATGGCCAGCGTGGAGCTATGAGGATCATAGATCCTTGATCCCTCTGGAGTTTGAACAGAGTCTTGGGAATCAAGGGAATGGGTGGAAATGCATACAGGAAGCCCTGACCCCAATGAAGGAGGAAGGCATCCTTGGCCTGAACTCCCTGACACGGAATTCTGGAACAGAACCGGGGAAGTTTGGCATTCCACGGACTTGCAAAGAGGTCTATGTCCGGGGTTCCCCATTCTTGGAAGATTCTGAGTTCCTAATCCATGTGCAGGGACCATTCGTGTGGAAGCAGAACTTGACTGAGTCTGTCTGCCCAAGAGTTTTGGACTCCTGGGAGGTATACTGCCAGGAGATGGATTTGATGCTCTCTGGCGAAGGCCCACAATCTTAAAGCTTCGTTGCAAAGCGACAGAGAGCCAGTTCCTCCTTGTTTGTTTATGTAAAACATGGCTACTTGATTGTCCGTATGGATGAGGACTGTCTTGTAGTTGAGGAGGGTATGAAAGACCTTGAGAGCTAGAAAAACTGCTCAAAGCTCCAAGTGGTTGATATGGAGAGAGGTCTCCTGTGGGGACCAAGAGCCTTGAGTGGAGAGGTCCTGTAGATGGGCTCCTCAACCTGTTTGGGAGGCATCTGTTGTGAGGGTTGCTTGGGGCAACAACTGTTGGAAGGGGGACCCCAGCAACAAATTTTGAGTGGACATCCACCATTGGAGAGACCAAAAGAGACGTTTGGTGGTTGCTATTTGGTCTGAGAGAGCTCCTGAAGCTTGAGTCCACTGGGTGGACAAAGTCCATTGAGCTGCTCTCATGTGTAGGCGAGCATAGGGTACCACATGTACTGTGGAAGCCATGTGGCCTAGCAGTTGTAGCATCTCCCGGGCAGTTAAGTGGCTCTTTGATTGAATCTGGGAGGCTAACTGCACTAGACGTTGGCAACGGGCCTGAGGAAGGTAGGCCCTTGCAGTAGTGGTATCCAACCAGGCCCCTATTAATTCTAGGGACTGAGTAGGGGTGAGCTGAGACTTTGGGAGGTTTACCAGAAGTCCCAGATACTGCAGAATGCGCCTTGTGCGGTCCAGGGAAATCTGGGCCTCTGACTGAGATGGAGCTCGGATGAGCCAGTCGTCCAGATATGGGAAGACAAATATTCCCAGTGCGTAGAAATGCAGCAACTATTGCCATGCATTTGGTGAACACTCTTGGAGCAGAGGCCACACCGAAAGGAAGGACTCTGTATTGGTAATGTTTTCCTTGGAAAAGAAACCGTAGGAATCTTCTGTGAGAAGGATGGATGAGGACATGTGTGTACGCATCCTTGAGATCTAGAGAACAAAGCCAATCCTGACTTTGAAGGTATGCAAGGAGAGTGCCCAGAGAAAGCATCTTGAACTTCTCCTTGCATAGAAATTTGTTCAATTCTCTGAGATCTAAGATGGGTCTGTATCCCCCTGTCTTCTTTGGAATGAGAAAATAGGGGGAGTAGAACCCTGACCCTTGATGAAGAAGAGGAACTTCTTCTATTGCCCCTTGGGCAAGAAGGGTAGCTACCTCTTGACCTAGAAGGTCGAGAAGAGATGTGGGAGAATTGAAGTGTCTCACCATGGTGTGGGGAGGAAGGTCTGAGAAATGAAGTTTGTAGCCCTCTCTTATGATGGAGAGGGTCCACTGCTCTGATGTTATTTGCTCCCATCTGGGAGCAAAATGAGCCAACCTTCCTGGAATGGTGAGAGGCTCTGGCTGCTTTAGAGCCAGAAAGGCTAAGTTCTCTAGCATCAAGTCAAAAACCCTGAGGAGGTTGGGCCTGCTGAGTTGCAGCAGCCCCTGTAGGCTTAGGCCTGGCCTGTTTAGGTTGCTGATGCTTAGTGGTAAAGCGACCTGTAGAAGATTGTTGGCCAGAAGTAGAAGGAAATCTGCCCTTTTTAAAGAAAGACTTCTTAAAAGGCTTTTTCTTGGCAGCAATGGAGGTTGACTTTGAAAGTCTATCCAGAGCAGAGTTTTCTGCATCCATTTGAGTGGCTTTTATTTGCCATTCTTTGCCAAATAGGTTTTCACCTGTACAGGGAAGATTTCCTAAGCCATCTTGAACCCAGGGTTCTAAATCAGAAGCCTGGAGCCAAGCAATTCTGCGAGCAGCTATGGCAATGCCTGAGGCTCTGCTGGCACCTTCAAAGGAGTCAAAAGCTGCCCTGTTGGAAAACTTTGAAATGTCTTGGGTATGCTTAAGCCAAATAAGGAATTCCTCCCTTTTATCTTCTGGAAGAAAAGGGAGGAAAGTGTGCAATTTTTGTGCAACTTCTTTTAGAAACATACCCATGTAAAGGCTATATGAGTTGATTCTGGCAATAAGCATACTGGCTTGGAAGATTTTCCTACCAAAAGCATCCAAGGTCCTGCATTCTCTTCCTGGAGGAGCAGAAGAGTGTCTCTTTGTACTCTTTATCCTCTTCATAGCTGACTGCACCACAATGGAATGGTGAGGAAGCTGAGTTTTCTGAAATCCAGGACAAGGAGGGACACGATATATAGTGTCCAATCTGCGAGAATGAGGAGAGAGAGTGAGAGGAGTCTCCCATAGATCAATCATGTGTTCATAAAGGAGCCTTAGAATAGCCTAAAATATTCACATTTTTTGCTCTAGGCTCTGATTCAGAGGTTACTGAAATAGAAAGTCCTTTAGCTACTTCTCTTATGAAGTCTTGAAAGGACAAGTCCTCTGGAGGAGACATTCTTCTTTTTGGAGAAGAAGGCTCTTCAGGAAGGGCTATGGATACTTCAGGAGACTCGTCGGAGGTATAAGGATCATCAGAGGAATCAAAGTATCGCCTGTCAGGGTGCTCTTCCAACGCTCGATACGCGTATCGAGCAGTATCGACATCGGGCGTCCCCGGTACCGGATCGGTACCGATACACAGCCCTGGACAAGGAACCGCAGCAGCCGGTATCCTGGTCGATGTCGATGCAATCAGTACCGGTATCGGCGCTGGTGCCGGTACCGGAGCCGATACCGACAACGGAGTTTGTTTCGGTACCAGCGGCGTCGCAGCTTGAATGAAGGCCGTAATAGCCCGCTGCATAGACAGAACATTGTGATCCATCGACGCCGTGAATGCCTGGAATTCGGTACCGGGAGATTGTGCCGGTACCCCAGAGCATTCTAACAGGTGATCGGTCAAGGCCGTGCCATCGATGTCAACCTGTAACCCCATAGGAGGAGCTTTGGAAGCCGGAGCTTCCCGCCGGGGTTGTTTTGCTGGTGCAGGATCCTCGAGGGCAAGCCCGGAGGCATCTCGATACTTAGAGGGAGATCTACCCTTTGAGGACCTGCTAGGTTTATGTTTGGTTACCTGAGATCCATCAGGAGAAGAAGACCTGGAAGATGTCGATGCTACCGACGCTGCATCAGCGGGAAACAGCACATGGAGCTTAGCTGCTCGGTTCTGTAAACCCCGTTTAGACATTAGAGAGCAGGACGGACAATCTGGAATGGAGTGTTCAGGACCCAAACATTTAAGACACCATTCATGGGTATCTGTAACAGAAATAGTACCGCTACACTTGGTGCATTTTTTGAACCCGGAGGCTGGTTTTTCCATGAGGGAAATTTTCTTGTAGGCCCTGAGGCCGAAGAGGAAAAATACACTAAGTGAAGAAAAATAGATTTTTTTTTTTTGAAAGAAAGAGAAAAAGACCGGCGGTACCGTCCCAGGGTCGGGGAAGGCAGACACGCGACCAAAGAAATAAAATAAAATAAGAACTTCTTCAGCGGTGACAGGGTTCGACCTGCTGGCTCCGCGGCAAAGAAGAACTGAGGAGAGATGGTTAGGAAAGGCGGGAAGGCAGCGCGCAGGCACTGTGGGATGCTCCCAAAAGCTTTCCTTTTTGGGAAGCTGGGGAGCATTCCCGCGCAGGCTCCGTCAGTACCGACGTACCCATATGTGAAGACTCATTCCTGCTTGTTCCTGGAGATACATGGTTTAATGAATCGCATGATTGGGATAGAGCCATAACTGGCTATAATCTATTCAGAAGAGACAGAGAAAATGGAAAAGGAGGAGGAGTAGCCTTGTATGTCAAAAGCAATATTAAAGCTACTGAAATGCAGGGGGCATGGGGAAAAAAAGAAGCACTCTGGACTGTGCTGGAAAGAGGAAATGGCACTGTCATCCATACTGCTGTAGTCTACAGACCTCCGACTCAAATTGAAGAGATAAATAATGAACTGATTATAGATATTGCCAAGATAGCCACAAAGGGGGAAGTGATCATATTGGGTGACTTTAATCTACCCGATGTGGATTGGATTACTCCTTCTGCAAATCTGGAAAGAAGCAAAAAATTGTGGATGCTTTCGAAGATGCGGTACTTAGACAAATGGTGATGAAACCAACCAAGGAAAGCTCAATGCTGGATTTAGTGCTCACCAATGGTGATAGCGTGTCGAATGTCTGGGTGGGTGCCCCTGTGAGAAGCAGCGATCATCACATGGTGTGGTTTGAGATAAAAGCCAAGGTGCAGTCCAATCATAGCGAGCTCAAAGTCCTAAACTTCAAAAACAGTGACTTCAGTAAAATGGCCAAGTACCTAAGGGAGGAGTTGGCAGGGTGGGAGGGGATAAGGGAAGTGGAATTGCAATGGGCTAAACTAAAGGTGGCAATAAAAGGGGCAACAGATAAATATGTAAGAAAAGTAAATAAAAACAAGAGGAGAAGGAAACCTATTTGGTTTTCCAAAGAAGTGGCTGCTCAAATAAAGGCAAAAACCACAGCTTTCACAAAATTCAAAAGCTTGCAAACAGAGGAACACAGAAATGAATACAGGATCAAACTAAAGAGACAAAAAGAGAAATAAGGAAAGCAAAATCAAAGGCAGAGGAAAAGATAGTTAAAGGTGTGAAGTGTGGCAACAAAACTTTCTTCAGGTATATTAGGGAAAGGAAAAAGATCAGATGTGGAATTGCAGGACTCAAAAGTGCTGGGAACAGACTTGTGGAAAGTGACATTGAAAAAGCGAAATTGCTAAACGAATACATCTGCTCTATTTTTACTAAAGAAAATCCTGGAGGAGGTCCACCTGTGACTCCCAAATATAAAAATGGGAATGAGGTAGATACCACACCATTCACAGAAGATGATGTGTTAGAACAACTTGTAAAACTGAAAGTGGACAAGGCCTTGGGACCAGATGGGATACATCCCAGGATACTGAAAGAGCTCAGAGAGGTTCTTGCAGGGCCGTTAAAGGATGTTTTCAATAGATCATTGGAAACAGGAGAGGTTCCTCAGGACTGGAGAATGGCTGATGTGGTACCTCTACACAAAAGAGGTGACAGGGAAGAAGTGACAATACTACAGGCCTGTGAGCCTTACCTCGGTGGTGGGAAAAGTAATGGAGGCGCTCCTGAAAGAGCGAATAGTGGACTTTCTCAAAACCAATAGGTTGCACGATCCGAGGCAACATGGTTTTAACGGAAGACGATATTGCCAAACAAATCTGATTGAGTTCTTTGACTGGGTGACCAGAGAACTAGATCAGGGGCATGCGATGGATGTCATCTACCTGGATTTCAGCAAAGCCTTTGATACTGTTCCTCGTAGGAGACTTATCAATAAACTCAGTAGTTTGGGGATGGGTCCCAAGGTGGTAAACTGGATCAGAAATTGGTTGACTGACAGACGACAGAAAGTAATGGTAAATGGAGCTCACTCGGATGAAAAGAAGGTGATTAGTGGGGTGCCCCAGGGTTCAGTCCTGGGCCCGGCACTGTTCAATGTATTTGTGAGTGATATTGCTGAAGGACTGAATGGAAAAGTCTGTCTTTTTGCAGATGACACAAAAATTTGCAACCGAGTGGACTCCCCCGAGGGAGTGGTTAACATGAGGAAAGATCTACAAAAGCTGGAAGAATGGTCTAATGCTTGGCAATTAAGATTTACTGCGAAGAAGTGCAGTGGCATGCACTTGGATAGCAGAAATCCAAGGGAAATGTACGCGATAGGGGGCGAGAGGTTGGTGTGCACGGATCAGGAGAAAGACCTTGGTGTGATTATTTCTGAAGATCTGAAGGTGGCAAAACAGTGCAACAAGGCGGTGGCAAAAGCCAGGATGATGTTGGACTGCATACAAAGAGGAATTACCAGCAGAAAGGAAGCGGTACTTATGCCACTATACAAGTCACTGGTGAGGCCTCACTTAGAAACATAGAAACATGATGACAGAAAAAGACCACATGGCCTATCTAGTCTGTCCTTTCATATCAACAACTACAACAGTCCACTTTTTACCTTTAGAGATCCTCTGTGTTGGTCCCATGCTTTTTTGAATTCAGTTACTGTCCTCATCTCTACCACCTCCACTGGGAGACTATTCCATGGATCCACTACTCTTTCCGTAAAGAAATATTTCCGCATATCACTCCTGAATCTATCTCCCTTAACCCTCATCCCATGTCCCCTCGTAGCAGAACTTGCTTTCAATTGAAAGAGGCTCTCTCCCTGAACATTTATGCCACGGAGGTATTTAAACATCTCAATCATATCACTTCTATCCTGCCTTTCCTCTAAGGTGTACATATTAAGATCCTTAAGTCTGTCCTCATATGCTTTATAATGAAGCCCACTAATCATTTTAGTAGCCACCCTCTGCACCGACTCCATCCTGTTCACATCCTTTTGAAGGTGCGGTCTCCAGAATTGCACACTATACTCCAAATAAGGTCGCACCAAAGACTTATACAGAGGCATTATCACCTCCTTTTTTCTGCTAGCCATTCCTCTCCGTATGCACCCAAGCATCCTTCTAGCTTTTGCCGTCGCCTTTTCTACCTGTTTAGCTACTTTAAGATCATCAGACACAACCACGCCTAGGTCCCGCTCTTCTTTAGTGGACAAAAGTACTTCACCTCCTATACTGTATTGCTCCCTTGGATTGCTGCAGCCCAAATGCATGACCTTACATTTTTTAACATTAAATCCCAGCTGCCAAATTCTAGACAATTCTTCAAGCTTAGCTAGATCCCTCCTCATGTTATCTACCCCTTCCTGGGTGTCTACTCTATTGCAGATTTTGGTATCATCCACAAAGAGGCAAACCTTACCCGACAGTCCTTCCGCTATATCACTAACAAAGATGTTAAAAAGAATCGGACCAAGGACAGATCCCTGGGGCACACCACTGGTAACATCCTTCTCCTCAGAGTGAGCTCCATTTACTTGTACTCTTTGTCGCCTCCCACCCAACCAATTTCTAACCCAAGCAGTAGCTTTAGGGTCCATCACTAGGGTGCTCAGTTTGTTTATAAGTCACCTGTGAGGAACAGTGTCAAAGGCTTTACTGAAATCTAAATACACCACATCTAGAGCTCTCCCTCAGTCCAACTCCCTGGTCACCCAGTCAAAGAAATCAATCAGATTTGTCTGACAAGACCTGCCTCTGGTGAATCCATGCTGCCTCGGATCCTGTAATCCGCTGGACTCCAGAAACCTCACTATTTTCTCTTTCAGCAGCGTTTCCAATAATTTACTCACCACCGAAGTTAAACTAACCGGCCTGTAGTTTTCAACCACATCCTTACTTCCGCTTTTGTGTAAAGGCACCACATGAGCCTCTCTCCTGTCCTTTGGCACCACTCCCGACTCCAACGAGGCATTGAAAAGGTCAGTCAGTGGAGTTGCTAGAACGTCCCCAAGTTCCCTCAGTATTCTAGGGTGTATCCCATCCGGTCCCATCGCTTTGTCTACTTTAAGTTGAGCTAGTTTTTCACAAACACAGTCTTCTGAAAATTGTTCAAGATGTCCCTCGCTTCTGTTCCTATTTGTGGGTGTTTTCTGAGGTCCTGCTTCTGGTTCTTCATCTGTGAACACAGAACAAAAATATTTGTTAAGCAATTCCGCTTTATCCTTATCAGCTTCTACATATTCCCCCCCCCCCCCCCCCGCACCCTTGAGTCTGACAATACCACTTTTGCCCTTCCTCTTCTCACTAATATATCTGAAAAATGTCTTATCCCCCCATTTTATTGCTTTGGCTATTTCCTCCTCCTTTTGAATCTTTGCCTTCTTGACTACTTTGCTAGCTTCTCTAAGTTTTTCCAAATACAGATGCCTGTCTTCCTCTCTCTGTGATCTCTTGTATTTCATGAAGGCCTCCCTCTTTTTCTTCACGTTTTCAGCTACTTCCTTCGAAAACCATAGCGGTCTCCTTTTCCTTTTGCCTTTATTTACCATTTTAACAAAAAGGTTGGTTGCCCTTAAAATACCCCCTTTCAGTTTTGCCCACTGTTCTTCTACATCCCCCAGCTGTTCCCATCCCACTAACGACTACCTGAGGTATTGGCCCATCTTCGCAAAGTTAGTCTTCCTAAAGTCTAAGATCCTCACCTTGGAATGGATTCTAACAGCCCTAGTCCTAATACTGAACCACACCATCTGGTGATCACTGGATGCAAAATGATCTCCCACTACAACATCAGAAACACTTTCACCATTGGTAAGCACCAAGTCCAGTATGGCCCCTTCACATGTGGGGTCTGTTACCAATTGCCTGAATAGTTCTCCCTGTAGAGAATCCAGGATCTCCTTACTTCTAGATGATACTGCAGCAGGAATGTGCCAATCAACATCTGGCATATTGAAATCTCCTATCAGTAGCACTTCCCCTTTCCTAGCAATGCTGCGTATGTCTTCAATTAACTCTCTGTCCACCTCTTCCTCTCGTGAGGGAGGTCTGTATATCACACCAATGCAAATAGATTTCTCTTTCCCTCTTTCTAGTTTAACCCACAATGCCTCCTCTCTCCTTTTTAAGCTCTGTTATTCCAAAGCTTTAATAGTAGTTTTTACATATAGTGCCACTCCTCCTCCCCTTCTTCCTACCCTGTCCTTTCTGAATAAAGTATAGCCAGGTATAGTTACATCCCAATCATGGTTTTCTGTGAACCATGTTTCTGTAACTGCCACTAAATCCAAGTCAGCCACTCCCACCAAAGCTTCAACATCAGGGATCTTATTTCCCATGCTACGGGCATTTATACACACTGCTTTCCATATGTTACCCCTGTTACCCATTTCCATAAATGTATTTAATGTATCACCTACCTGGGGGCTTTCACTTACCTGGGGGCTTTCTTCACCCATCCCCAACGAATCTAGTTTAAAGCCCTCTTCAGTAGATTAGCCAGTCTACTACCGAAGATGCGTTGACCTTTCTTGGACAGATGGATGCCATCTCTGCTCTGCAACCCTTGGAACAGCATCCCATGGTCTAGGAAACCAAAACGCTCTCGACACCATCCACGCAGCCATGCATTTATCTCCAGGATGCGAGCCTCTCTGCCTTGGCCTTTACCCTCAACAGGGAGGATTGAAGAGAACACCACCTGTGCACCTAACTGCTTCACCCTCTGTCCCAGAGCCATGAAGTCACTTTTGATATGTTCCGAGGTATACCTGGCAGTATCATTTGTTCCAACATGGATTAGCAACATTGGGTAATAGTCAGTGGGCTTGATGAGTCTCGGCAAACTCTCCGTCTCACTTGGAATACTGTGTTCAGTTTTGGAGGCCATATCTTGCAAACGATGTAAAAAGAATGGAAACTGTTCAGAGGAAGGCGACCAAAATGATTTGGAGCCTGCCTCAGAAGCCTTATGAGAAGAGACTTGAAGACCTAAATATGTACACTTTGGAGGAAAGGAGGGACAGGGGAGATATGATTCAGACCTTTAAATACTTAAAGAGAAATGATGAACAAACAAACCTCTTCCAAAGATGGGGAAGCTGTAAAACTAGAGGGCATAACATGAAGCTGCAAGGTGGTAAATTGAAAGGCAATGTCAGGAAATACTTTTTCACTGAAAGGGTGGTGGATGCTTCGAATGCCCTCCCGATGGAAGTGGTGGGACAAACACAGTGATGGAATTCAGAATGGCATGAGACAGACACAGTGGATCCCTTTACAGCAACAGGATAAAATCAAAATAAACTGAACCATCTAATTTCTCAGCAAATAGGTGTGTCCTACATGGAGCGGTGGGTTCACCCCTAAAGAAAGACATGGGGAGGGGTGGCCTGCACAGAGCGGCAGGTGCACCTACTCTTGCCATCTTGCTGGGAAGACTAGATGGACCATACTGGTCTTTATCTGCCATCATTTACTATGTTACTATGTTTCATGTAATCCGCTCTGATGACCCCAAAGGGTAGTATGTCAAATTTTAATAAGCTATAAAACATACTTTATAAAATAGGAACATAAGAACATATCAACTTAATCTGCGAGCACCTAGACCAGCCCTATGCCTGTGGCCAGATTTCTTAAAAACTCATGTAAATTATATTTTTTTTTTTTTAAACTTTTATTTTCATTTTGCAACAAACAAAGAAACAACACACCAAAGGAGACAAAACAAGTATACAATAAGGAAAAGTAAACCCAATTACCCCCCACCCCCATGCTTCTTCTCTAGCCGATTATGTCAGCATGTGAGCGCTTCCAATTAACAGTGATTATACATCAAAACGATCAAGAAAGTATCTACGATACAGCATGATCATGGGACAAAGATACATACAAATTTAGACAGTCAGATGAGAGCATTTAGCAGAATGTACATAGTCATTGAGCATCTTCCATTTAGACCAATGATGAGGAGTCTAAACGAGGGAAGCAAACATACGAGTTATTTGGTCATATTTACTGTAGAGACAGACATGATTCCACCATTCATTGGGGCTCAGATGGGAGCTATTTTTCCAGTATTACTTAATTAGGGATATAGCAATGCCAAGCATAAAGTCCAAAAGGAGGCAGGCCGTTCTTGGAAGAGAGGGGATCCCCGCAGCTGGGCGAAGTCCCACTATCCTCCAAGAGAGGGGCTCTTGAAAGTGCAAAATAGACCGGATACGACCCCAGACCCGACGCCAGTAATACTGTAGTGCGGGATATTCATTCATAACATGAGGTAGTGAACCAATGGCCGCATGGCATGTCCAACAACTATTGCCCTGAGTAGTGTTCCATTTGTCTAAGCTGTCAGGAGTGTAAAAACACCGGTGGGCTAGAAGGAAGAGTGTCTGAGTGAGTGAGGCGGATCGGGAAACCCGTGTCACTCTACTCCAGACAAGGCTCCATTGCTCCGAGGTCAAAGTCACATGCAATTCTCTCTCCCATGCTTTCTGCGCTATAGGGGTATCTCTAGTTAGAGCATTACATAAGGTTTTGTAAAAAATTGGATGCTACACCCGGTGAACTACCGATAGATCGGAAGTCTCCGATCAACCTTGTGTAGGGGATGCCGATGGCGAGAGTACCCCAGCACTCCGAAGGCAATGCTGAAGTTACACCGACTGAAAGTAGTGTTTCGCTGAGAGACCAAATTCAATTTGCGATTCAGTAAAAGTTTTCCAGCGACCATCATGGAACAACTGGCAAGGAATCCAAATGCCCCTAGTGTACTAGGGGCTCCACGCCATCGACTATTTGTATTCGAAATCGAGTATTGTACCAAAGCGGGAGCCTGTCGAACGGACAGATTCGGGAGGCTAAAGATTGCATAAGAGTATTAAAGGCACCTAAAGTGTCTAAAAGCATTGGTGGATAGTGGGAGTCTGATGGGAGAGTCATACCAGGGAGAAAAGTAAGAGGAATCGGTTTACATGGTCCTCTTCTGTATCTAGCCACACAGGTCTACTCGGTACTGGATCTTCCAGCCAACGAGCGCCTTGTTTAAGAAGAAAAGATTAATGGAACACTTGATTAAAATCACCACCAAGTATTAATGGAGCATTGGCAGAGGCCTATGCCAACTGCGCAATACTTGCATAGTAAGCAGGATTGTCCACATTCGGGGCATAAATGCAAATACACGTGGATTCACTATCTCCAACCTCAAGGTGTACACGGGCCCATCTACCCTCCATGTCAACGCTAGTATCAATTACAGTAGCATACGAAGACTTCTTAACCAGAATGGTTACCCTGTACCGTTAGGAAACGGCGGGAGAATAGGCAGCCACCACGTAAGGCTTAGCATTGAGTTTCAGTGTGTCAGCAGAGTTTAGATGCGTTTCCGGAGGACACACTAAATCAGCATGCTCATGGCTAAGATAGCTAAGGATTTTCTTTCTTTTGAGTGGACTATTTATGCCTTTTACATTGAGTGATAAAATTTTACATAAGGCCATTCAGAAAAGGTAAATGTCTGAGCATGATAGCGCACATAATTTCACAATGTCCCTCATATTGACTGTATCTGGCTGTATACATGACATAGAAATAAACTAATATAATACAATGAAGCGCCCCACATTAACAAAGAACACCGCAGTACGGTAGAGGAGAAGCAAAACCCCAGAAATTACTGGCGACCATGTGTCTGCGGGGAGAAGCCCCAGAGAAGGCCGAAATTAAAAAACATAACCTGTAGGACTGTGCGTGCTCCGAATCCGACCGAGGCACACATCATGGAGGGATAGGAGACCAGAGAACAAAAGTCATATAGAGAAAGAAAGAAAGTCCAGGTAGCCTCTGTGCTTGGTTATGACCGCCGCATCGGGCCCTTCAAAATGGCGGACAGAGCCGGCAGATAAAAGTCCAAGTTTTTGGATTAGCGCATCTGCTCTGCTTCTTTGGATTCTAAAAATGTTGATAGTAGATCAGGATCTTCGAATGTCCTGGTTTGGTTGTGGAGAGTTACTCGGAGCTTCGCTGGGTATAACAGGCCAAAGCGAGCCTGTAGCTGTTGAAGTCGAGGGCGAAAAGCAAGAAGTTTCTTCCGACGGTCAACGGTAGGTTTTGCCAAATCAGGGAAGAAGGAGACTTTGCGACCTTCAAATTCCAAATGATGATTCGCCCGGGCAGCATTTAAAATTTGTTCCACTTGTTGATATCGTAGCAAGCGAAAGATAATAGGCCGGGGGGTCGTTCGGTTGAGCGCCATGTGGGTAGGAACACGGTGTGCACGATCGATTTCCAGTTCTCTATGAAAAGTGATCTTCAGCAAGGAGGGAAGAGTTTTGAGCAGAAATTCTCTTATATCTCCTGCTTCCACCCCCTCCGGTATTCCGAGGAGCCTCACATTGTTGCGACGGGCTCGATTATTGCTATCTTCTAACTCCTTTTGAAGATTCTGTATCTGGCGCTCAGCCATGTCCAGTTTACCCAAGCGCACCACGTGCGAGTCGAGGATCCCCGCCATGTTGTCCTGCCGTAATGAGAGACTTTCAAGTCGGTCCTGAAGTACTCCAAAGTCCTCTCGCATGGCTCGAAGCGCTTCTCCATTGGACTGCACCAATTCCTTCACGCCGCGTATTTCCTCTAAAATCTCCAGGTGCATTTCAGGGTTTACACGAAATGGAACCATCTTCTGTGGGGAGGACACCTCTGTTTTGTAGCGTTTTCCGTGAGAAGAAGAAGGAGACCCGAAGTCCAAGCGCGCTGGTTTATGGGCCGCCATCCCCCCCGAGGTACCCCGGTCAGCTCGGAGCGAAATAGTAAGTTTGTATAGGTATTAAGTCAGGATTCTAAGTAGGCCTCTCGGGAGCTTCAGCGCGAAGCGTCTCACCCGCTGGACATCAGGCTCCGCCCCCCAAATTATATTATTTTAAATTTATACACGTAATATGATGCTCCATTCACACTCTGCCCAAACTCTGCCTCTGTTCGCACCCAAAATGAAAGCACAGGCAGCTGACCTAATCAATGCACATACTTTCAAACCAGCGACTGTCACGTACACATATAAATACCCATGTGTATATATCTAAAATGCGTAAATCTAGGCACGAATTATAAAATTACCCTCTAAGTGGTAATTTTATAACTCTCCAGGAAGGCTCCTATTTTGAGGCTATTTTATAAAGACACATAGGTACCCGTGCCTATGCACAGTCAGGCTGGCTATGCTATATGATCTTGTCTATTGTCATTTTCTCTGTTTCTATATTTTAATTTCTTTCTAAATTCTAGGGGTGAAGTGGCCAAATTCACACTTTTATTGAAGGCTCAAACATTTACATCTGCTTGCATATTTTATAAACAATGTGCAGAGATTGCAGCTCTGCCTGTGCTCTGCTCAAATTCTATCCCTGAACATGCCTACACATGAGATGCATATGTAAAGGTGTGCACTTTCTTGGTACTGCGCATACTTACATATGTAACACCTGGGATCATTTATGCATGAAAAATCCTTTATCTGGTGTGCATCAGGGATGCTGAGAGCTAAGCTATCGACAGCTTAACTACTGGCAGGGTCTCCCAAGATGGACAGGTCTCAGCTGAGATGCCAGAACAAGACAAATCACCCATCTGGGCAGTAGCAGAAAGGGATGGTGTTGGTGGCAGAGGATCACATTTCTGTGACAACGGCAACAACACTAGAATTACCTACGCTGAAGAAAGGACTGGCAATGTAATTCATTATCTTGCCACGAAAACCCAGTGGATAGCCACATCAAAACAAATTGCACTATAGTGCTGAAAGATGAGACCCCCAGGTTCGAAGGCAGTCAACTGTCTACTGGGGAGCTGCTGAAGACATTTCAGAGTAAAGTCAGCATTTATGATGTGATTAGATCAAAGCCCTCGGGATGTCTGACTGCTGATGTAGCTGCGCATGAACTGAGACTCATAAACTGCAAAGATGTCTTACATATTGGGGCATGGAATGTACGAAGCATGAACCAAGGGAAGTTTAAGGTGGTCAAGAATGTAATGGAACGTGTACAACTCGATCTGTTGGGTGTCAGTGAACTAAAATGGACTGGCATCGGGCACTTTGCATCTGATGATCACATGGTCTACTATTCTGAAAGTGAAAGACAAAGGAAGAAATAGTTTTGCATTTACAATTAAGAAGAAACTTGCAAGAACTGTAATGAAATACAATTCAGTCAGTGAACGCTTAATTTCTCTTAATCTATGAGGAATGCCCATCAACACAACCATAATCCAGGTATATGCCCCAACAACAACTGTAGAAGAGAATGAAGATGATGAGTTCTATGAACAAGTATAAGCTAAAATTGCCAGAAAACGCAAACAGGATATCCTGATAGTCATGTGTGACTGGAACACAAAAATTGGCAACAAAGAAGAAGGCAACATGGTTAGAAAATATGGACTTGGCAACAGAAATGAACCTAGAGAAAGACTGACAGAATTCTGCAAGACCAATGAACTATTCTTCTCAAACACCTTCTTCCAGCAACACAAGTGACTACTGTACACATGGACTCCACCCAATGGATTGTACAAAAATCAATTGACTACATCTGTGAAAATGAATGATAGAAAAGCTCTATAGCATCAACAAGGATAAAACCTGGAGCTGACTGTGGTACAGATCACCAGCTGCTAGTATGCAAACTCAAGCTAAAGTTGAAAAAGAGGAAGTCACTCATGAATGTAGCAAAATATGACCTTGCGAATATACCACCAGAATTTAAAGACTGCCTGCAAAATGGATTTGCTGCTTTAGATATATTGACAGAGTTCCAGAAGATTTATGGAATGACATCAAGAAGGGTGTGTTGGAAGAAAGTGAGAAGTCTCTACAAAAGGTGAAAAAGCAAAAACAGCCAAAATGAATGACCGAAGAAACTCTTGAAAATTGCCCAGAAATGCAGAGAAGCTAAAACAAGAGGAGAAAGTGAGGCAATCGCAAAACTCAACAGAGATTTCCAATGTGCAGCAAGACAAGACAAGGAGAAGTACTACATTAACGCATGCAAGGAAATACAATCAGAAACTATTAGAGGAAGAACAAGATCAGCTTTCCTAAAGCTACAAGAGTTAAAGAAAAAATTCCAGCCTCAAAATGGAATGCTAGAAGATGCTCAAGGATCCATGTTGAGAAGATCAAGAAAAGGTGGAAAGAATATAAAGAGTCATCATACCATGAAGATCAAGTGGATCAACAGCTGTTTCAACGTGTACCTTATGATCAGGAACATTGGTGATGAAAGAAGAAGTTGAAGCAGTATTGAAAGCCTTATCAAAGAGCAAAGCACCGGACATTGATGGTATTCCCATTGAAGTATTACAGCAATCGCATGTTACTGTACTTACAAGGCTCCGATAGGAAATTTGGAAGACATCATCATGGCCAACTGAATAGAAAACTAATGAAAGGTGATCCAACTGACTGGAACTTATTGCACAATTGCTCTGATCCCACATGCCAGTAAGAGTCTACTAAAGACTGTTCAGCAGAGACTACAACCATACCTGGAACGAGAAGTGCAAGCAGGGTTCAGGAAAGGGCAAGGAAGTCGAGACACCATTGCAGATGTGAGATGGATCCTTGAAAAGACAAAAGAACGCCAAAATGATTTTTTTATTGACTACAGCAAGGCTTTTGAATGTGTAAATCATGAGAAACTGTGGTCCATTTTAATAATCATGGGTATACCAGAATACCTGATAATCCTCTTGCACAACCTTTACATTGATCAAGAAACACCAGTTTGAATGGAACAAGGAGAAACAGAATGGTTTAACATCAGCAAAGGTGTACGACAAGGCTGCATTCTTTCCTCCATCTGTTTAGTTTGTATGCAGAACAAATCAGCAGAGAAGAATGTATGAAGATAAACAAGGTATGAAGATTGGCAGAAGACTCAACAACCTTCGCTATGCTGATGATACCACGTTACTGGCTGAAAGTGAAGACGATCTGAAACATTTGCTTCTCAAGATCAAGGAACATAGTCTTCAAATGGGCCGGCATCTTAATGTAAGGAAGAAAACAATCCTGACAACTGGCAAAAACAATAAGTTCATCATTGATGGAGAAGAAATTGAAATAGTTGACAACTTTATCCTACTTGGATGAACTATCAATAAAGAAATGACAAGCAGTCAAGAAATCTGACGATGCATTCCTCTTGGCAGAATGGCTATGAAGGACCTAGACAAGATTCTCAAAAGCAGAGATGTCTCTCTCCATACAAAGATTCAACTTCTTCAAACCATGGTATTTTCAATAATGCCATATGGATGCGAAAATTGGACAGTGAAAAAGATAGACAGGAAGAATAGCCTTTGAATTATGGTGCTGGCAACAAATACTATGTATACCATGGACTGCCTGAAGAAAAAACTAGTCATTACTAGAGGAGATCAAACCTAAGCTTTCCTTAGAAGCTCAGATGACAAGACTTTGACTTTCATACTTTGGACACATCATGTGAACAGAGAGATCATTAGAGAAAGACATCACGCTTGGTAAGGTAGAAGGTCAACACAATTGAGGAAGGCCAGCAATGAGATGGATCGATACAATAACAGCAGCTATGGATGCCACTCTATCAACAATGAGCCGCCTGACTGAAGACCGAACACAGTTTAGGACAACTATCCAGGGCCGTCCCATCCATTGAGCAAGAATGTTTTTTGCACAGGGCCCCACGTTTCAGAGGGCCCCGCGCAAAAAACATCTTGCTTCAGCCCAACTAGGTTAAAAAAACCACAAACCAGCTGCTGCTGCCGCCGTGGCAGCGGCAGAATCGAGCATCCCGCGGGGCCCCCCTGCCCTGCAGAGTCCTCCATGCGGCCTCAGCGTCGGCTGTCAGAGCCGCGCGAAGAGAGAGAGCTTCTCCTCTTGCGGCTCTGTTAATCCCACCGTGGGGCTCATTTGCATAAATATTTGCATAATGTTACCATACACTAACTTTTAGTAAACATGCCTCTTAATGAGTGTATGGATAAAGAAAGACTAAAAGATTTCTACATTACTATAATCCAGTGCCAACCGCCAGGCATAATAGGAACTACTACAAACACTGCCCATTTAGAACCCATAGCAAACCCACCGTATCATAAAAGCACTACCAGGACTCAAAGCACCAGACCCTACCTATCAAAAGGCAACACTGCAAATATTAAACCAATACATTTCAGAGAATAATAATACATGACCTACTGGGGAAAGAGAACAAGTGGCTATGTCAAATAGGAATTATATAAACAGAATACCTCAGCTCAGTTACACATGCAGAACATAGACCATCACCAAACAAGGAATCACAATTTAGAAACAGGAAGACAATAATTAAACTGGGAACCCCAAAAGCCAAACTTGGAATGTACAGCACCACTGTAGAAATAAAACTATAAATTAATTTCCTCTTGTACTAAATAAAGCGGAGACGTTAATGATGCACATTTCCCAGAGCTGACATATTCCAGTTAATAAATTCAAAATAAAGAGATATCTTTGTACCTTTTGTGCATTCTTTTTCAGTTGCAATTGCTCCAGCCACTTTCTTCTGGTTTCTTTGCATCTTCTGCTAACTCTCCATCATCTGCTGTCCATTTGTCCTTTCTTTGCTCTTCTAGTTTTTTTCCATTCTCTCTCTACATCTGCTTTAACATACTAATCTTTCTCCTTTTACTCTTTCCTCATTCATATTTCATCCACTCAAATTTTACCCCTCCATCCTCAATCCCCACTTACTCTCCCAATACCCGGCCAATTGAAGATTTTTCTTCCCTCCCACACAAAATATTTTCCCCTCTCCATTTCACTCTCCCAGCCCCATCCCATTCTAATCCTCCCCCAACATCATCTCCCTTCTAGTTCCAGCCCCACCCAGCATCCGATCAGCTTCTAGTCCCCGCATCAGCCCATTTACAGTCCGAGCCCCCCATCAGCCCATTTCCAGTCCTATCCTAGCCCCACCATCAGCCCATTTCCAGTCCTATCCCCCCATCTATTTCCAGTCCTATCGAAGTCCCTCCATCAGCTCATTTCCAATCCCAGCCCCCCCATCAGCCAATTTCCAGTCCTATCCAAGTCCCTCCATCAGTCCATTTCCAATCTCAGCACCCCCCAATAGCCCATTTCCAATCCTTTCCTAGCCCCACCAGCAGCCCATGTCAAATCCTAGCTCCCCTCCACTCAGCCCATTTCCAATCCAAGCCCCAATGAGCCTACTTCCAGTTCTAGCCCCTCCATAAGTTCATTTCATTCCAAGCCCCCACCACAGCCCATTTCCAATCTTAGCACCCCCAACAGCCCATTTCCAGTCCTATCCTAGCACCTCCATCAACCCATTTCCTGTCCTAGCGCCCCCCCCACTCAGCCCATTTCCAGTCCTAGATCCCTCCCCTCACAGCCCATTTCCAATCTCAGCACCCCCCCAACAGCCCATTTCCAGTCCTATCCTAGCACCTCCATCAGCCCATTTCCTGTCCTAGCTCCCCCCACTCAGCCCATTTCCATTACAAGCCCCCTCCCCATCAGCTATTTGCAGTTCAAGCCATCCTTCCACTCAGCCCATTCCATTCCAAGCCCCCATCCCCATCAGCTATTTGCAGTTCAAGTCCCCCCTTCCACTCAGTCCATTACCAGTCCTAGCCCCCCCATAGCCCATTACCGGTCCTAACCCCCATCACCCCATTTTCAGTCTTAGCCCGTCCATAGCCCATTACCAGTCCTAAACCCCCATCAGCCCATTTCCAGTCCTAGCTCCCTCCCCTCACAGTCCATTTCCAATCTCAACACCCCCCAATAGCCCATTTCCAGTCCTATCCTAGCACCTCCATCAGCCCATTTCCAGTCCTAGACCCCATCAACCCATTTCCAGTCTTAGCCCCCCCACAGCCCATTACCAGTCCTAACTCCCCCATCAGCCCATTTCCAGTCCTAGCCCCCCATAGCCCATTACCAGTACTAACCCCCCATCAGCCCATTTCCAGTCCTAGCCCCCCCATAGCCCATTACCAGTACTAACCCCCCATCAGCCCATTTCCAGTCCTAGCCCCCCCACAGCCCATTACCAGTCCTAACCCCCCCATCAGCCCACCTACAGTCCTAACCCCCCCATCAGCTCATTTCCAGTCCTAGCCCCCCCATAGCCCATTACCAGTCCTAACCCCCCATCAGCCCTTTTCCAGTCCTAGACCCCCCCCCAGCCCATTACCAGTCTTAACCCCCCTCCCCATTATCAGCCCAGGGAAACTTTAAAAGAAAAAACGAACTTGCTGCTGCTGCTGCCACCCTGGCAGTGGCAGATTCAAATGTCTCCCGTGGGGCCCCCGCCCGCCCAACAGAGCCCTCCCTCAATCACTCTCCTCGGCATGGCTTTCAGAGCTGCAAAGGGAGGGTTTCCCTCTGGCGGTTCTGTTAAGCCGGCCGGGGCTGATGGGAAACAGGAAATGCCTGTTCCCATCAGCCCCAGCGGGCTTAACAGAGCCGCGCGAGAGGGAAAGAGTCCCCTTCGCAACTCTGAAAGCCACGCCAAGGAGAGTGATTAAGGGAGGGCTCTGCCGGACAGGAGGGAGGGCTCTGTGGGGCAGTCGGGGGCCCTGCGGGAGACACTTGATTCTGCCGCTGCCAGAGCGGCAGCGGCAGCAGCAGCAGCAACAGCAAGTTAGTTTTTTCTTTTAAAGTTTTCCTGGGCTGATGGGCATTATGTTGTTTGCATTGGGCCCCCTGAAATGCAGGGCTCTGTGCAAACGGATGGGCCGGCCCTGGTGTCAGGCGGTCTGCCTTGGAGAGACAAACAAAAGACACAGCCGTCCTTCAGCCATGTATTTTGCCAAATGCTTTCTGACTTAAAATCAAAGAGCTACTCTAAATCCACAGAGATGTTTGATGCCCCATCTCAACAAGGAGGAAACTGCCTACAAAATTTATTCCCTGGGGACAAAGCAGAAAATATACAATAAAAGTATATTTACTGCTGCCCGATTGTTTCATGTTGAGATTCCATTCTTGAAACTCTTTCTGAATTTTGTGATGAGTTCTTTTACAGCCAGTGGTGGCAAAAGTGGCCTCTTATATTTACCCAAACCTTTTAGGCATGCCACTGTGTGGAAGCAGACTCCACAGTGATAAGGGAGGCAAAAACATACTCAGCAGCGAAAGTTAGGTCAGCCTTTGCTATAGCTGACTTTTACCACATAGCTATAACTGAGTAGCGGCTCAGTACCACCACTGCCTGGTTAAGGCCAGGGTGCACCCCCATAGCACCCCGGAATGCCCCAATGCCAACCGGCTAGCATTGGGGTGGGCAGCAGTAGCATTCGTGGATATTCAGTGGCACTAACCATGTTATATTGGGCCCGAAGTTCATAAATGGCAATTTGCACATTTTCTGAACGTGCGTGCTCAGTCAGTCAGCACTGAAATAAAGTGAACATTTCACTTTTCATTGGGTTTTCCAGTCGTATGAAAAACAATACCCATGCTTAGTACTCAGCTAGTTGTTCTTTAAGAAGTAGCGCAACTCCGATAGTTAACAAGCATGTGCAATCTTTGTTCCGAAGTGGAGAGTTTGAAAAATTGATTCCTTGAAGCGTACGGGATACATTTGACTAGTTTGCATGGTGTGTATTCTCTCTCTTTTTCCCTTATGTCAACATTAAACTCTGGTGAACATTGAGTAAAGACAGGTAGGTCAGCTTCTCACATTTTGCAAGATTAAGTCAGCCAACACCTAACAAAAGCAAACTTTCATGCAAAATCAACAAAGATTCTGTGCAGAAATCACATGACAAATAGTAAGTGGAAAACCACAGCACTTTGTTTTTCTTAGAGTTATCAGATGAGTCTAGGTCATTAAATGACATGCTGAGCTAGTCCTGCCGACACTTTCCAATGACAGTGTAAACCAGCTGTAACCCTAGAACCTATGCAGCACGATTCACAATGACAGATTTCAGCTTGTCTCATCCCTAGGTGCTGTCAGGGTAATACTGCCAGACGGCAGAATGAATCTCCTACGCCTTCCCTACCATATACCACCAATTCCAGTCTTTCCCTCTCTTTGGCATACCTCTAATTCTAGTTGTCCCCTTCCCCCAATTCCTCTATCCTCCTCCTCCATCTCACTTAGCTCAAATTATATTCTCTCCTCCATCCCTACCAGGGGTATCTCCAGTTCCGTTCTCTCCCTATTCCCTGCCTGGCATATCTCCAAATCCATTCTCCCCAACCCATCATACCATCATTTTATTTTCTTCATCCATTCCTTTACACACTTCTAATTCCAGTCTTTCCCTCCCCTGATAAAAAACTCTGATGTCCCTGAACTGGAGTAACGTTTCAGAACTGCCAGGGAAGTGATAAACTGTGCCAAAATTTAGTGCATTGTTTAACCTCTGAAGCAATTACAAATTGAACCATTTGCATGCCCGCTGTACTACTCTTTAGCATGGTGGTTTTATTTCTGATTTTTTCCATGTTAAAACTCTTACAAAATCAGGAGTAAGGTTAGTTTGGGAAAATCCAGGGCTCGATTTAAGATTGCAGCACCCAAAGGAAAGAGCAGATTGCAGAGATCAGGGGGAAGGGGGAAGGGGAGCGTCAGAGATCCCAAAGACTGAAGAGGCAGAAGAGGAAGAGAGGAAGGCCACTGGATCACATTACCACCTGTCATCTACATGGCCCTAAAGAAAGCAAGAGCGGACTACTCTTTGGCCTGTGCTTTTGGTGCCATCAAAATTTGGTGCCCTAGGCAATTGCCTATGCCTAAATCTGGGTCTGGGACTGGGAAATCAAAAGGAAACTGCAGCTTATTACACTGGACCCTCAGTCTTTGCGCTCATTGTCTCCTGTTCATGGAGCAGCCAGATCCCTGATGCTCATACCAGTGGAAGAATGGCAACTAGACATCAAGAGGGCAATTTTATAAAGGGGGCACTTAATTAAAGAGCTTTGTAAGGTGGCAGTGCAGTGTGTGCCTTTGAGTCAGTCCTGACTCCTGGCGACCCAGAAGCTCCTGGGTTTTCTTGGCAGTGTCACCGGAAGTAGATTGGGAAACACAAAAAGGAGCGCCTGCTCTTGTAGTAAGTAGATTGCCAGGCCTTTCTTCTGAGGCAATGGAGGGTTAAGTGACTTGCTCAAGGCCACAAGGAGTGCTAGTGGGAATTGAACCCTGGTTGCTTGGTTACCAAGCCAGTGTTCTGACCACTAGGCTACTCCTCCACTCCTTGTAAGGTGGAAGGGTAGTCTAATAGTTGGCTTGGTAACCAAAATAACAGGGTTGGATTCCCACTAACACCCCTTGTAGCCTTGGACAAGTCACTAAACCCTCCTTTGCCTTAGAAGAAAAGCCTGGCAGTCTATTTCTGGTCACACTGCCAAGAAAACTGAGGAGCTGACTCAAAGGCACACTTTGCATTACATTAAGCCTATTTTATAAAGACAAGTAGATGTCTACTTGTCTTTATCAAATACTACTATAAGTGACCTAACATGTGCCTATATTGCAGGCACAGATATTTATACCATTTATATCGTGCTATATTTTTCACATATGCACTTAAATTATAGTATTTTATAATCTACACACATAGTTGCATGCTTCATTCAAGCTCCGCTCAGGGGAGGCGCAAGGTAATCTGCTGCCTGAGGCGAAGGATGAGATGGCGCGTGCCCCCCCCCCTCTTCCGTAGAGGGGGCAGGGCTTTTTCAGAACTCCAGTCAGGGACTGAATCAAACCAAAAAGCCGATTAAATTGTATGGAGGAAATGCAAGATGTTTGCACACCAAGGAACTAAAAAAGAGAGCGAGAATCACAGCACAATTTATAAAACTAAATTATAACATTTTTATTTTGTTGTTATAAGCCGCGTTATGGTACTTGCTTTTTCTTTTTGAACATATTTTTTGCATCCACAGAACCGCCTTCAACAGTAGGTGCAGAGCAGAATCAGGACATTCACCCACAGAACTCAATATCTTAAAAAAAAATCTGATTCTGATCCATCTCACTAACAGCAACAAACATTCTCCAAGTACCAGGCACATTGTGAACTAATACACAACCCTTCAATAAAGTCACTGTCTATACAGCAAATCTACTATACCATCCCATACCATATCATATCATATCAGTACCAACTTCCAAAACTCACATAAGGAGCCCATCCAAAAAGAGCATCGCTGTAAATACGACAGTAGCCCTGGAATATCCAAACACCTATTTGAAAAGCTGAACAATTCAGATTACTACAGTTCAGATCCCTGCATACAAACTCCATGTTAACAGAACACCCGGTCTTGGTCGCACACTCATAACACAAACCCTCACCAAGTACAGAATAAATGACCATAACCTAAACAAACATGTAGATAAAAATTAAACTGCAAACCCAAGAAGCCAGATTCTGCATACAGTGCAATACCAGAGAAATAGAAAGAGATGCATTTCCCTGAACTGTATACAATATAAAGATAGCAGCAAGTCAGATAATTACATTGAAAATAAAATTCTCTTTGAACTTTGTTGTCTGACCATTTTATTCTCTGATCATATAGGTCTCACTCTGAGGTTTCTGCTTTTCTCTATCTCCCAGTGATACAGGGCCATGTGTGGAGACTCTGTGGCATTGTGTGCTTACATTTTAGTATACTTTATTTTTAAATGTGTATGCCACCCATCTAAAATCCTAGGTGGCTTCCAAACATACACATGCAATTTACTAAAACAGTTGTTAGCAATAAAATAAACATAATAATAAAACATTAAATTTGATAAATGAAAAGCAACTTATACAGTCCCCCCCCCCAATTAAACCATTATAAGCATCTGCACATCAGATTTATTTTGCTATGACCAGATTATTGATGAGGAGGGAAGATAAAAAAAGAAAAACTAATCCTGGTAGCCATGAATTCAAAGGCTAGATTGGATTGTGCTAGAGCTGGAAAGTCCGCAACTCAGCAGTGATGAAGCTATCAGGATACTATACACAATTCAACTGAGAGATTCCCTTAAAAATGTAACATTTCCTTGAATATGAACTGACAAAATATTTTAAATTTCAGTCTGGAAGCATAAAGAATGCAAAACGTCAAAGCTCAAAGACAATCCATATTCCGGTAACTCCCCAACCAAACACCCTACAGTTGACTAAGACTAATAAGAGAAAATTATTTTTTCATAGCAATCAGGATTAGTTTTGCTCTTTTTATATCTTCCCTCCTTATCAATCTGGTCATAGCAAAATAAATCTGATGTGCAAACTCTGGCAAAAAAAAGGCACCTCTGAAGGCGAGGTGGTCCTTCCAACAGAACTACGAGACTTCCTTCTGTGCAATATCATCTGCCGAGCTCAAATCCGAAGGGCCTTCCCTGAGGTCCACTACCTGTCCCAGAGGTGATACAATGGCCCACCAAAATCTGGCTCTCTACCAACACCAGTGACAAATTGTCTGATGCTGCCCCCCCCCTCCCAGCCCCACAAACCTGCTCTGCCTTGCTGAGATACAAAAAATAACAACCCATGCCCAAAAACAGCTCTCTCTAGCAGCTGCGGCAACACCTGGCTGTGCTGAAGTGACTTCTCCGACTGCTGCTAAACTGGCTGCGATTTGGTGCAGCTCTACTCTGCCGTTTTTGCTGTGTTGGGGTCGGCGGCAGCAGCAAACATCAGAGGGGGCAGGACTGGTTGGGCTGCTCACATGAGCGGAATGAGGCACGGGCCTGCACTTTTTTTGGTTGGTTGTCTTTTTTTTTTTAAATTTGAATTCCCAGCTTCGGCGGCTTGCTTCTGCTGCTGCCAACCTCAACACAGCAATAGCGGCAGGGCAGTGCTGCGCCACATCACTGATCTTCTGGGATTTGGGGGGGATGGTTTGGCAGTGTGAGGCAGCTGGCTCTAGTGTGATTTGGGGCATTTTTTTGCCGCCTCTAAAAATTTGCCACCTGAGGCGGCTGCCTCAACCTGCCTCATTATAGAACCACCCAAACTTCTCCCCAACTCTAAACATGTGCACGCCCACTGGCAACGTACTTTCCTAAATGACAAAGCATGAACTTTTATGCCAGTCGTCATTTTTGAAGAGGCTATTTACATGCATTTATGGCTACATGTCTTTGTATAATTGTCTCCCAAAGATCCATCAGGGGAGGGCGAACATAAGATTGGAGGTGCATACAGGGAAAAGAGTGAAAGTCTGCAAAATGGATGGTCAGGAAAGCTGCCCTAGGCATAGGGCTATTGGCCTGTGCATAAATCCAGGCCTGGTGGTTGAATCTGAGTTGAAAAGAAGATGCATAGCCTATTTGTTCTCACAACTTAAAAACAAGAGGGGGGAAAAGTGAATCAAAACTGGATAGATTTTTGCTCCAATCATCTAGTACAAGGGTAGACAATCTTGTTTTCAATGTCGCCTTACCATGGACTGTGGAGGATGGAAGGAGGAGTATCGGCTGGTAGCATTGCGTCAATGAGTCAGAAGGAGGAATAGAATGAGCAAGTGATTATGTGATAAGAATGGCTCTCTCTACTTTCTAGATTCTACACAGCTGACCACATTTTATTGTTACAGTCAAAATATGGCAAACTCAAATTCAACATACTCTCATGGCAAATGTTCCACTTATGGCGATGGGCAACAGGATTGCCCACATTGGATCTAGTGTTTCACTGCACAGTAGAAAAAGTATTGTTTCAAAAACTTTCAAACAAAACAAAAATATAAGGATTTTCTTAACAAGAGCAGAGCCAGTTGAGGAATGCAGACCAAGCACTGTAAAACAATGCATTTATCTTTAGCTGCCAGTGTCAGATGCAATGTACAAAAGCATCACATGACAAATTTAATTTAATAATTTAATTTCATATGAGCATTTTTATTCCACTTTAATCCTGCAGTTCAAGGCGGATTCAAAAAATATATAGAAAAACCCCATAACACAGAAGTAACTATCTTGACAAAAGATACATAAATACAAGGTTCCAAAAAAATTAATCAAAAATGGGATCACCAGTTAAAAAGTATTATTTAACAGCATGGGTCAGCAATCCTCCAACTAAACAAATAAACAATTATCTAGATGTAATAATTCATCATAATATTCTCAGGATGGCAAACTAAAATTAAGCAAATAATTCTGAAACAACCTAGGGGTATGTCCATTAAGTTGGGCTAATGGTTAACCAGGGATAGCTGCAACTAAGGGGGATGTTTACTAAACAGCGATAACATTGCAGCAGCGCAGTTAGCACGTGATACATAACATTATCGCACTATAGCGTCTCCGGCGGCGTTAAGGCACACAGAGGGTGGAGTAAGGCTCCCCAGAGGGCGGAAAGAAGGGGTCAATGGGCAGAGAGTGGGCGGGGAGAGGCTCCATGCACACTACCGCTATGAAATGAAGGTCTGAAAATTAGCATCAGTGAAAACCTCGCGTTAGAGGCACATTTGCAGGAGAGAGAAACCAGTTCAGTCAGCAATGTACAGCAAAGGCAGGGAGACCCAGAAAAGTGATAGTATTGATACATGTGCAGCAACAGCATAGTGCCCAAGTACGAAAGGGCACTACGGTGAGGCTGCAAATGGGGTACAAGAGGCTGCAGGTGAGACATGCAGTGGGGCAGCTGGGGCACAGAGTGGACTAGGCAGATGCCTAGGTGTCACATAGGAACCCGGAAACTGCAAATCAGCAAGCCAGCAACTGGCTAAGGTCAAACATGCCCACGAGTGTGTGTCCCACAGTGTCCTAGGGGACAGTACCCAGCAGGTACCCCAAAGGGCACATAACATTGACAGGCAGTGCTGGGGGGAAGCGCGGATGTCTATGTAGGCACCCCTACCCCAGATCCCACACCATAGGCAGCCACCTCCCGGCACACTGGATGGCCTGGGACTGCGCACCACCAGCCCACCAGCATAAGAGCATGTCAGCATGATGGGGGAGGGGTGCTGGTGGTAGAGGGGGCAGTGGCAGATGCCCACAGCAGACCATGGCCAAGCCCTGTTTAGGTGGGTGGCATGCAGTGCAACAGACAAGGGCTGTCTGAAGAACAGTAATGGTATCCCCAGCGAATGACCTGCCTCTGTGGCAACAGTTTGGTGCAGTACACACAGCCAGTGTGTTCAGGGGCAGAAAGTCACAGGTTCAAGTCCCAGCTGTGGCCCCTGCAGACCATGTCCCTATATTTTACCCTACAGCGCACATACACCATAAACATGTGCAGTCCCTAGAGCAGAGGTTTCCAACTGCAGTCCTGGAGGGCCAAAGACCATTCAGGATATCATGCTGTCCCTAATAAATATGCATGAGATGCATTGGTATGCAGTTCCCCCGTTGTATGCAAATGTATCTCATGCATATTCCTTAGGGACAGCCTGAAAATCTGAATCTTGTGTGGCCCACCTGGACCGGAGTTGGGAACCTCTGCCCTAGAGCATCGGCCAACAAGGGCACAAACACCCACACCCACAGGCTCCACTATCCAAAGCCTCATGGAGAGTCAGGCTGTTGGGCCCTGCGTGGAGCAGCAGCTATCAATACTAGCACCTGCATTCATTAGCAATGCCTGCACTGTGCCCAGGACTGGTGTGGCGGTCAGGGCTGCCAACCACCTCTATCTTTGTACAATGCTGAAATAGGTGTGGGAGTGTGTGTATGTCTATCCAGTGTTTTGTGGCTGCCTACACCTTACTGAGCCCCCAATGCTTGCACTATCTCCAGTGTTAGCCTGCCAATGTGCATAATGAGGAGCAAGGTATTATGGGTATGGCCCAGACACGGCAGTCTGGGCAGGATGCATCTGCACAGGACAAAGAGCAATGGCTGGGACATTGTAGTGCCCAACCACCAGCTGCACGGACAAGGTGGCCACAACATGTCATGCTGGGAGGTCACTCTCACCCTGACTGAGCAGTGACCATGGGATGGCTAGGTTCCCACATAGTGCTATACAGTGTTTCTCTCAAGTGATATCTATGAGTCTCTGTTTCTAGGGCCCAATCACTGACATACTTGCTTGGTGTGTGGGAGCTTACATCTCTATAGCCTCTAACACAGTGCTCGTATCCTTAAGGGAAACAAACAAACAAATAACAATTTTTTGTCAGAATGCACACCCTGAGGACAAATGTAAATTCCCCTCTCGCAGTGTGAATATTTCTTTTTTATTTATTCTTTTAGGGACGTATCCCTAACTTAAAATTACTGAGAGTATTTTTTAACTTCCAATACCAATCAAGTAATAAGGAATTACTTAGCTGCAGTAAAATGGTAGTTGACCAGCCAAGGATTAATGCAGGAAGTTTGGAAGCTGTCCACATAACTTCTCAACAGCCAAAGCCTTCTTTTCATTTGAAACAGCAAACTTCACCGGTAAACACCGAAACTTCCAGAGCACTGACAACTTCACAAGAGAATAAAATCTCACAACAACTTCTCCAATAAACTCCGAAAACTCCCAGAATAATGGCAACTTCATGTAGAGAATAAAATCTCCCAACAGAACCCAATGTTGCGTTTCAGGTCATAGTAATTTCTGACCCTTCTTCAAACTGTGTTGCTAACGCAGTGCTGGCATGGACTTAAGGCTAACGCGCGTTAACGAGCCAAGGCACACGCTATCACACGATAGAGATTCATTGCTACCTTGCCGCCGGAACGTCCACTACCTTATATGGCATTCTTCACATTAATGCTGCAACTAGCGCCGGTAACATTAAGACGGTTTAGTAAACATCCCCCTAAGTCTTAGTAAACATGCCCGCAGGTTTTTAAAGCTCGAGGAAATTACAAATAGAAAGCTAAATTACATGATTCCAGGGGCAAAGAATTCCACATTATAGAGCTATAGCCAGTTATTGGTTTGTTTCTCGAATCCAGCAGGTGGAAAAAAATTTGCCGATGGTAAAGCCAATCTGATTTCCCTCCCTGATCGAAGTGTGCAGCTATGTACAAACAGTAAAATAATAGAGCAGAAATAGTCCAGTGCCAAACCCTATAAAATGTATAGATAAATAAAGGAAGCTTAAAAAAATGGTCCCCTTACAGGAGCCAATGTAGTCTGATCTATAGTAGCCCTCTCACACCCGCATCCTCCATCACAGTAATTTTTGTCTTTTCTTTTGGGTCGAGCACACTTATGTTTTGCAGACATTTGTTATTTTTAATCAGCAAATAATTTCTCAAACATTTTATAGATAAGAAGGGGAATTTTCATAAACCGTGATGAACTGGAAGTTTTGTGAGTAGTTTGTACTTGTGGGACGCCTCACAGAGTTTCCCTTTAAGCACGCAATCAGTACGCACTACGCAGGATTTGCCTGCACATGCTTACAACTTGCATGAGAGCCAGTGGAAAGTATGAACGTGAAACTACGCATAGAGACTTTCACACCCGGACCTAACTCTGTTCCCTTTTAATGCAGGGAACAAGCATGCAACATTGCACACTGCTTCACAGCACCAGCATTTTTCCTCACATATGGGGGGGCACAACTTTTAAAAACACAGTCTTGCAGCACTAGACATTCTTCTTCCCATTAAAAATGCTTTGATCATTACCTCTGGTATATATTAATTAAATTTAAATACATTTCACTAGACTAGCTCCCCCGTTGTATGAGAGGCTGAGGATATTATAGGTAATCCACCCTTACTCTAATCCTTAAGATTTTGAAATGCCTACTCTGTTTCTACTATGGCCATGCCACCCTGAATGTGCCTGATCTTATCTGACCTTGGAAGCTAAGCGGGTTGGATTTGGTTAGTCCTTGAATGGGAAACCGACTTGGAATACCAGGTGCTGTAGGCTTACTGCATGGAAGAAAGCCCTGAAAATCAACTTTGGTCGCCAGGAGTTGATATAGACTCAACAGCATTTAACAAGAATAATCAGTTTCTGGAAGGGGTGTGCATTCATTGTGGTTTATTCAGTTCAACTGGGCACCTAAAAATATATTGTTTAACTTTTTATTTCTAAATATTTAAACAAATAACATACACCATAAATAATAGCAACAGTAAAGTAAAATATCACAGAAAACTCAAAGAAAAGGAAACATTGCATAAAATATTAAAAAAAGAGAAAGTCTACTATCCCACAATTAAAGAAGAAGTCACCGTGGATAATACGTTGAAACCCTCCGCCTAGTGTGCAGTGGCAGCTAAGCAAGCAAATAGAATGCTAGGAATCATAAAGAAAGGAATGGAGAATAAAACCAAGAATATTATCATTCCTCTGGATTATTCCATGGTACGACCGCACCTTGAATATTGTGTGCAATTCTGGTCACCGTATCTTAAAACGGATATAGCGTTATTAGAAAAGGTACAAAGAAGAGCCACCAAAATGATAAAGGGGATGGAAGGATACCTCTATGAGGAAAGGCTTAAAAGGTTAGAGCTTTTCAACTTGGAAAAAAGATGGCTGAGGGGAGATATGATAGAGGTCCATAAATTAATGAATGTTTGATGGGTAAACGTAGATCAGCTGTTTACACCATTAAAAAGTAGAAGGATTAGAGGACACACAAAGAAGCTATTATATAACCCTTTTAAGATTAATAAGAAAAAATATTTTTTTCACTCAATGCATAATCAAACTCTGGAATTTGTTACTTGAGGATGTAGTAAAAGTTGTTAGTGTAGCTGCGTTTAAAAAAGGTCCATAAACTGTTATTAAAGAGGGCCTGAGAAATCCACTGCTTACCCCAGGACAAGCATTGTCGAACCTGAGTGTCTTTTTGGGAACCTGCCAAGTACTTGTGACTTGGTTAGCCACTGCTGCAAACAGGATACTGGGCTTGATGGACCTTAGTCTGACCCAGTATGGCATTTCTTATGTTTTTATGCAAGACAAGACCAAAGATAAAGGAAATAAAATCATAGGAAATAGACAAATTTGCAGTGCAGTTAAATCAACTTAAACCAATCAACACTCCTCCGTCACCTCTGTGAAGTGGCATGATCTGAGCTGCAGATAGTAAGATTTTATTTGAAATAAACTGTATAAGGTGATTGGGTTCAAAGAAGGTATAATTAACTCCTTGCGATGTAACCAAGCATTTATATGGGTATCACAGAAAGAAAATACTCCAAGCAGTTGAACCATAGACCTTAATAAGAAAAATCATTTCAAAACATCAGTAAATATTCTGATACATCATCCCATAAACAATTCCTCTAATCTTAACAAATAGCCTTACCAGCAAGTCATGATCCGGTTCCAAAGCAACTACTATTAATAAGGCAGCTGTCATCATTTGTTCCATCCACAGAATCAAAGGAAAGCTGCAAACCAGAGGCAGAAACCAATGTTTCTTCTTTCTTGGCAAGAAGCAAATAGAAAATTCTAGAGACTGGGAGTAATGATTCTTGCGGAATCTTCAAAACTGACCTGGCATTACTCTTAAACACTTCAAGTAGAGATTTAGTAGCACTCGGGGAATTTTTAAAAGCTGGCGATTCCTCTGTCTAACAGAGTTCTTCAAAGCTTCAAAGGGCACCTAAAAAATTTGTGTGCATGTGTACACCTATGAATTAACATGCATACGATCAATTAGCATGTTCAAAAATTAGCGCACATAAACGATGGGTAATTAAGATGGATATGAATCAAAAACACAAAAGAAATCCACAAAAATTGCTAAAACTTAATTTTAAACTAACAATAATCAATTTTTTTATTGCCCTGCATATCCTTAGTTTATGGAGATCTTATTTTCCATAATAAACATTTAGGTCTGAAATAAAAGGGGGGGGGGGGTGGAAGAAAGTGATTAGGAGGCCTATTTAATAAAATAAGTTAAAATAGCTCAAATCTGACATTGGAAATCTACCCCTCCCTCAAAGCTTACCATATCATTCCTGGGGAGTATTGGGAACACACTGTTAAGGGGCAGGTGGTGCCGTTTTCGAACAGTGGAGCCACTGAGCCTTCACCCCCACCCCCCTTTCCTAATTAAGCCCTAAGAGATGTTAATGTAAGCTTCATTGGAACTCTTTTGCATGGAGGAGCAGAGTTTCAGGGACCCTTCATTTTATTCATAAGATATGACTCAGGTAAGACTGGGCTGGCTTAGGAGTAGGTTGCTTTCTAGGGCAGATGGGTCTGGGGCTTTGACAGCACTCTGCTTTTCAGTTTGGCTCCTGGGGGGAGGGCTCCATAATGCAAGCCTTCTCAACATAGGGGGTGGAGTTTTATCTTGATTTAAATTGCTGGACCCTTTAACAAAGGCCTATGCAGCATTGGCTCATACATTAGGAAGCAAATGCTCCTGGAAGAATTTTAGCTATATCTCTACAGGTGTAGTTAACTTCTGAGAAGCAATGTGGCTTAGTACCATTAGTGAAAGCGGCATTATTGCCTACACATACTAATGAACTGCTTGCATGCATTTGCATATGAAAGCTCATTTTTAATACAATTTTTTCTGGGGGGCTTTTCTGTTAAAAGCTGTATTAACATTTGCACTGGTGCAAATTAATGTGTGATAATCACCTAATAATGTGTGTTAATGTAGCTTTACGAAAAGGGACCAAATGAGACAAAATTAGGGTGATTAACAAGGTTTTTGTCAGTATGAACCACAGATCTTGAAAACTTGCTTATGGCATCAGTGAGGACACCATACAAGAGCAACTAATTATATCCCCTCTCCACATCCTCCAGAGTGGAGGAGTAGCCTAGTGGGGAGTGGAGGAATAGCCTAGTGGTTAGAACACTGGCTTGGTAACCAAACAACCAGGGTTCGATTTCCACTAGCACTCCTTGTGGCCTTGGGCAAGTCACTTAACCCTCCATTGCCTCAGAAGAAAGGCCTGGCAATCTACCTCCAGTGACACTGCCAAGAAAACCCAGAAGCTTCTGGGTCACCAGGAGTCAGGAATGACTCAAAGGCACACATTGCATTTTGCCACATCCTCCTACCCCCCACAAGCTGTGCAGTATTTTATTCTTCATGACAATATTCTTGCAGGTAACTTTCTTAAGTCGTGAAGGACTACAAATGGGGACTGCTACGTTTGGAGAGAGATCTGCAATAGTGAGTATGTACTTCTGGGATTTTTTTCTGAAGGACATTTTTTCTGAAAGGAATTCTTTGGATTAGAACTGATTAATCTGTGAACCCAGTGTGTTTGTTAAATCAGTTAGGGCCTAGTAGCAGCAGTTTAAGTTTAAATGTAAAACACAGAAGAGAGCTTTCTGGTTACATTTAGAACCCAGCAGAGAGCTTGTAGTTTAAATTTAATACTCACTCAGGGCCTAGTAGCAGCAAAGAGCTTTAATTTAAATCAAATCTGAATATAACTTAGCATAAAAGACAAAACAGGGACAGTATTCTTTGAGTACTAAATAACTTCTTCTAGAGACCGTTATAGAGAATCCTTCTACCTAGGGGGCAAGAGACCCGTGAAACTTTTTAAATAGGTGTTAAAGCCAGGTGGCAGGTCAAAAGGCCATTTTGAAAGACTCCTTCTATCCAAGCAAGGACTGTTAATCACCCAGAAAGTTGGTCACAGCTTACCTCAGCAGCACAGGACAGGGTACTGTGTAACGGCCCTCTTTTAATAAGTCTTATTTCCCTCCCTCCCTCCCCACCCCTAGGATAATTGTAGCTTTATAGGTACTTACACATCTTAAAGGAAAGGAGCTTCTCTCAGGTACAGCTCTTTATCCAAATCAGTCATACATTAAGGACCAGGGATTAATTAAGCTTCAGGTGAACAAGGTATATTAAACATATTAGGTACACTTTTATTAGTATAAGTATCCATAGCAACACTTAGTAAGTAAAGAACTTACAGACCTAAACACAAGTTTAAAACTAAGATGCAGACAGCAGTCCAGCAGCGAGATGGGGGCTTTCCAGTCTTTTGCATTGAGTGTCACATATATGATTTTCTCCCAATTGGTGAGAGGTCTTACGTGTGCACTAGGTGCAAGGAGCTCTTTGCTCTCAGGGAACGAGTCTGTTCTCTAGAAGCTAGAGTAGCAGACTTGGAAGACATAAGAAAAACAGAGAGGTACATAGACGAGACCTACAGGGATATGGTCCTGAAGTCCCACCTCCACTCTGGCAGCATCCCTGTTGCCATAAGAACATAAGAACATAAGATATGCCATACTGGGTCAGACCAAGGTCCATCAAGCCCAGCATTCTGTTTCCAACAGTGGCCAATCTAGGTCATACGTACCTAGCAGTTTCCCCAAGGGACACAGGTTCCACAATGCTTGTACTGGTTCAAGCATTGATATCCTGGGTCCCTTCTTAATAATGGTTTATGGACCTTTCCTCCAGGAACTTGTCCAAACCTTTTTTAAACCCAGCTACACTAACAGCCTTTACTACATCCTCCGGTAACAAATTCCAGAGTTTGATTACACGTTGAGTGAAAAAATATTTTCTTTTATTAGTCTTAAATAGTTTACCCTGTAGCTTCATTGCATGTCCCCTAGTCTTTCCATATTCTGATAAGGTAAACAATCGATCTACGTTTACCCGTTCCACTCCGTTCATTAATTTATAGACTTCTATCATATCTCCCCTCAGCCGTCTCTTCTCCAGGCTAAAGAGCCCCAACCTTTTTAGCCTTTCTTCATAGGAGTAGCCTTCCATCCCCTTTACCATTTTGGTGGCTCTTCTCTGAACCTTTTCTAAAATCGCTATGGAGGAGAGAGGTCATGTGACAGGAGAGCATCAGCCTGGTGTGGCAGGAAGTGATCCTGTAACTAGGACCTGTCCTCCAGGTGATGTAAAACCCTCTCGTACCGAGGATGTTTCTCCAGAGCCATGTGCCCATGAGGGAAGGGTTAGGACAGCCGTTATAGTTGGTGATTTGATCATTAGGCATGTAGATAATTGGGTGGCTGGTGGACGTGAAGATCGCCTAGTAACATGCCTGCCTCGTGCGAAGGTAGCGTACCTCACGCGCCAGCTAGATAAGGTCTTAGATAGTGCTGGGGAAGAGTCTGCTGTCTTGGTACATGTCGGTACCAATGACATAGGAAAATGTGGTAGGGATGCTCTGGAGGCTAAATTTGGACTTTTAGGTAGGAAGTTGAAATCCAGAACTTTCAGGGTAGCTTTCTCCAAAATGCTTCCCGTTCCACGCACAGGAACCAAAAGTCAGGCAAAGCTCCGGAGTCTCAATGCGTGGATGAGACGATGGTGCAAGGATGAGGATTTTCGATTTGTTAGGAACTCGGGAACATTCTGGGGAAAGGAGGGGCTCTTCTGAAGGGATGGGCTTCACCTTAACCAGGATGGAACCAGGCTGCTGGCATTAACCTTTAAAAAGGAGACAGAGCAGCTTTTAAACTAGATAATAGGGGAAAGTCGACAGTCACCCAAGAGCGCATGGTTCGGAACAATGTATCCTTGACGGATACTACCAAAAGCAGAGAGGTTCCAAGAAAGAGTAAAGTAGCCCAAATGCCCTTGAGTATGGAGAAGATAGAGCTTAAAGTTTCCAAATTACCCATACCTACCAATAGCCAGATTAATATGAATAAAATACAGTCTATAAAATGCTTGTATACAAATGCTAGAAGTCTAAAAAATAAGATGGGAGAGTTAGAATATATAGCACTAAATGAGAGGTTAGATATGATTGGACTCTCAGAGATATGGTGGAAGGAGGACAACCAGTGGGACACTGTGATACCTGGGTACAAACTATATCGTAATGATAGAGCTGATCAAATTGGTGGAGGGGTTGCACTCTGTTAGAGAGGGCGTTGAGTCAGAAAGGATTAAAGTTTTGCAGGAAACAAAATTTGCTGTAGAATCTCTATAGATTGAAATTCCATGTAAAAAGGGGAAGACGATGGCAGTGGGGGTGTACTATCGACCGCCTGGCCAGAATGAACAAATGGATGATGAAATGCTTAAAGATATCAAGGAAGCTAGCAAAAGTTACAGCACAGTACTAATAATGGGTGATTTCAATTACCCCAGTATCGACTGTGTCAGTGTCACAGCAGGACATGCTAGGGAGATAAAGTTCCTAGACAAAATAAATGACTGCTTCTTGGAGCAGCTGGTTCATGAACCGACCAGAGGGGAAGTCATATTGGACCTAGTCCTTAGTGGAACACCAGATCTGGTGCAAGAGATAAGGGTGTTGGGGCCACTTGGCAACAGTGATCATGGCATGATCATGTTTGATTTAATTAGTGGAGGAGGGATGGCATTACCTTTTAACTTTTGAAAGGGAGACCATGATAAAATGAGGAAAATAGTTAAGAAAAGACTAAAAGGAGCAGTTGCAAAGGTTAAAGACTTCCATCAAGCTTGAGTGTTTAAAAGATACTATCTTGGAAGCCCAGACCAGCTGTATTCCATGCTTTAAGAAAAGTGGAAGGAAGTCCAAAAAACTGCCAGCATGGTTTAAAGGTGAGGTCAGAGAGGCTGTAATTTCCAAAAAAGCATCTTTCAGGAAATGGAAAAAAGAGCCAAATGATGAAAACTGGAAACGGCACAAGCACTGGCAAGGTAAATGCAAGGAATTGATAAGGCAGTCAAAGGGAGAATTTGAGAAGAAGCTTGCTGCGGAAGCAAAAACATATAATAAAGACTTTTTCAAGTACATTCGTAGCAAAAAACCTGTGAGAGAGTCAGTTAGTCCATTAGATGATAGAGGGGTTAAAGGGGCACTAAGAGGCGACAAGGCGATAGCGGAGAGACTGAATTAATTCTTTGCTTCGGTCTTTACTAAGGAAGATGTAGGAATGCAACCCATGACTAAAGTAGTATTTAAAGGTGTGGAAGAATTGAAGGAAAAATCGATACATCGGGAAGATGTATTACAACTATTTGATAAACTGAAGAGTAGCAAATCACCTGGACCGGATGGTATACATCCAAGGTTGATGAAAGAACTGAAATATAAGCTTTAAGACATGCTATTAGTAATCTGTGAACTATCATTAAAATCATCTGTAATATATGAAGATTGGAGGATAGCCAACGTAGTGCCAATTTTTAAAAAGGGTTCCGGGGTGATCCAGGAAACTACAGACCGGTGAGCCTGACGTCAGTACCGAGAAAAATGGTAGAAACCATCATAAAGAACAAAATTGCTGAACATGTAGATAGTCATGCTTAATGGGAGACAGCCAACATGGCTTTAGACAAAGAAGATCTTGTCTTACTAATCTGTTATGTTTTTTTGAAGATGTGAATAAACAGGTAGACAAAGGTGAGTCGGTTGATATAGTGTATTTGGACTTTCAGAAAGCCTTTGACAAGATCCCTCATCAGAGACTTTTGGCAAAAATAAGAGTCATGGAATAGGAAGCAGTGTACTATTATGGATCAGGAACTGGTTAAAAGATAGAAAGCAGAGGGTAGGGCTAAATGGCCAATTTTCCCAATGGAGAAAGGTGAATAGTGGTGTACCCCAGGGATCTGTGCTGGGTCTGCTGCTTTTTGACATATTCATAAATGACCTGGAAAAGGGAATAACAAGTGAGGTTATCACATTTGCAGATGACACAAAACTATTTAAAGTTGTTAAAACCCATGAGGATTGTGGAAAATTGCAAGAGGATCTTGATAAATTGGAAGACTGGGCATCAAAATGGCAGATGAAATTTAATGTGCACAAATGCAAAGTTATGCACCTAGGGAAGAACAACCCAAACTATGGTTAAGAACATAAGAACATAAGATATGCCATACTGGGTCAGACCAAGGTCCATCAAGCCCAGTATTCTGTTTCCAACAGTGGCCAATCTAGGTCATACGTACCTAGCAGTTTCCCCAAGGGACACAGGTTCCACAATGCTTGTATTGGTTCAAGCAGTGATATCCTGGGTCCCTTCTTAATAATGGTTTATGGACCTTTCCTCCAGGAACTTGTCCAAACCTTTTTTAAACCCAGCTACACTAACAGCCTTTACTACATCCTCCGGTAACAAATTCCAGAGTTTGATTACACGTTGAGTGAAAAAATATTTTCTTTTATTAGTCTTAAATAGTTTACCCTATAGCTTCATTGCATGTCCCCTAGTCTTTCTGTATTCTGATAAGGTAAACAATCGATCTACGTTTACCCGTTCCACTCCGTTCATTAATTTATAGACTTCTATCATATCTCCCCTCAGCCGTCTCTTTTCCAGGTTAAAGAGCCCCAACCTTTTTAGCCTTTCTTCATAGGAGTAGCCTTCCATCCCCTTTACCATTTTGGTGGCTCTTCTCTGAACCTTTTCTAAAATCGCTATATCCTTTTTAAGATACGGCGACCAGAATTGCACACAATATTCAAGGTGCGGTCTCACCATGGAATGATATAGAGGCATTATAATATCTTTTGTTTTATTTTCCATTCCTTTCCTTATCATACCTAGCATTCTATTTGCTCTCTTGGCCGCCGCTGCACACTGGGCCGAGGGTTTTAACATGGTATCCACAATGACGCCTAAATCTTTTTCCTGGGTGGTGGTTCCTAATGTGGAACCTTGCATCGTGTAACCATAGTTTGGGTTGTTCTTCCCTAGGTGCATAAACTTGCACTTCTCCACATTAAATTTCATCTGCCATTTTGATGCCCAGTCTTCCAATTTATCAAGATCCTCTTGCAATTTTCCACAATCCTCCTGGGTTTTAACAACTTTAAATAGTTTTGTGTCATCTGCAAATTTGATAACCTCACTCGTTATTCCACTTTCCAGGTCATTATGAATATGTCAAAAAGCAGCGGACCCAGCACAGATCCCTGGGGTACACCACTATTCACCTTTCTCCATTGGGAAAATTGGCCATTTAGCCCTACCCTCTGCTTTCTATCTTTTAACCAGTTCCTGATCCACAATAGTACACGGCCTCCTATCCCATGACTCTTTAGTTTTGCCAAAAGTCTCTCATGAGGGACCTTGTCAAAGGCTTTCTGAAAGTCCAGATACACAATATCAACCGACTCACCTTTGCATGATGCAAAGTTCCACATTAAGAACCACCACCCAGGAAAAAGATTTAGGCGTCATTATGGATAACATGTTAAACCATCGGCCCAGTGTGCAACGGCGGCCAAGAGAGTAAATAGAATGCTAGGTATCATAAGCAAAGGCATGGAAAATAAAACAAAAGATATTATAATGCTTCTATATCGTTCCATGGTGAGACCGCACCTTGAATATTGTGTGCAATTCTGGTCACCATATCTTAAAAAGGATATAGCGTTATTAGAAAAAGTTCAGAGAAGAGCCACCAAAATGGTAAAGGGGATGGAAGGATACTCCTATGAAGAGAGGCTACAAAGGTTAGGGCTCTTCAAGTGTATAAATTAATGAACAGAGTAGAATGGGTAAACGTAGTTCGATTGTTTACGTTATCAGAATATAGAAAGGCTAGGGGACATGCAATGAAGCTACAGGGTAAATTATTTAAGACTAACAAAAGAAAATATTTTTTCAATCAACGTGTAATCAAACTCTGGAATTTGTTACCGGAGGATGTATTAAAGGCTGTTAGTGTAGCTGGGTTTAAAAAAGGTTTGGACGAGTTCCCAGAGGAAAGGTCCATAAACCATTATTAAGAAGGGACCCACGATATCAATGCTTGACCCAGTACAAGCATTGTGGAACCTGTGTCTTTTGGGGAAACTGCTATGTATGTATGACCTAGATTGGCCACTGTTGGAAACAGGATACTGGGCTTGATGGACCTTGGTCTGACCCAGTATGGCATATCTTAAGTTCTTATGTTGCAGCAGGAGCAGCTGCTTCTTACCCCGGAGGATTTTATTAGTTTTTCAATTTCCCTGGGTGGGGTGGGGTGATGTGGGGAGGGGGGGCTAGGACTGGAACTGGGCTGATGTGGGGAGTTAGAACTGGAAATGGGCTCATGGGGGGTTATGACTGGAAATGGGCTGATGGGGGGGGGTTATGACTGGAAATGGACTGATGGGGGTTTAGGACAGGAAATGGGGCTGATCGGGAGGGGGCTAGGACTGGTAATGGGCTATCGGGGGAGGTCTAGGACTGGAAATGGACTGATGGGGGGCTATGACTGGTAATAGTCTTTTGGGGGAGGGCTAGAACTGGAAATGGACTGATGGGGGGTTAGAAGTGGAAATGGGCTGATGGGGGGGGGGTTAGGACTGGAAATAGGCTGATGTGGGGGGGGGTTAGGACTTGAAATGGACTGATGGGGGTTTAGAACTGGAAATCGACTGATCAGGAGGGGGGCTAGGACTGGTATTTGGCTATCAGGGGGAGGGGGGGTTAGAACTGGAAATGGGCTGATGGGGGGGTTAGGACTGGAAATGGGCTAATCAGGAGGGGGGCTTGGACTGGTAATGGGCTATCAGGGGAGGGCTAGGACTGGAAATGGACTTATTGGAGGGTTACGACTGGTAATGGGCCGATGGGGGGCTAGCACTGGAAATGAGTTAGGACTGGTAATGGGCTGATTGGGGGGCTAGGACTGGAGTGGGTTGATAAAGGGGATAAGACTAGAAATGGGCTGGGACAGGAAATGGGCTAATAGGGGAGGGGAGGAGAGTGGTGCTGGCCCTGGAAGAAAGCTAGGGGCTAGGGTACAAATGGGCTGATGCGGGGGAAGGTAGAATAGGACTGGAAGGGAGTGGATACTGAGAGGATCTGCCAGGGGAAGGAGGGGGCAGGAAGAGAGATGACACGGAGGAAGGAAGGGGCTGGAAAGGAGCTGACATCTGGGATGTACTGAAGGGGGACTGGAAGGGAGCTGACACTTGGGGATGGAAGTGGTAGATGGCTGGGTAATGGGGAGGAGGCTGGAAGGGAGCTGACATGTGAATGGCACTGGAAGGGAGATGGACAGAGGGTAGGGCGGCTGGAAGGGAGCTGACTGGGGTGTGACACTGAGTGGACCTGAGCTGATACCTGGAATGGTATTTGGACTAGAAGGGGCTGGACAGTGGGGAAGGAGGGGGACTGGAAGGGAATGGGCACCAGTGGCAGTCGTGGGAATGCAAGGCGGTTGACATTGGAAGGTACTGGGAGGGGAGGACTGGAAAGGGGGCTGATACTGGGGAGGGTTACTGTAACTGGAAATGGGCTGAAGGAAGGAAGTGAAGAAAACAAAAGAAGAGATAAGAAATGGCAGATGGACCATGGACCATAGACCACGGAAAGAGAGCTAAGAGAAGACAGGAAAGCAGAAGCCTCAGATCGGGACCAGTATGATCAGAGAATAAAATGGTCAGACAACAAATGTAGAAAAAATAATTTTATTTAATTTTAGTGATTGGATTTTGTGCTATTTTTATATTTTACACAGTATTGGGGAACTACATCTCTTATTTATCTGATGTTGCACTGCATGTGGACTCTGGCTTCTTGGTGTTTCAGTTTAAATTCTGTCTACATATTTTTATTTTTACTTTAGATTGTGGTTACTTATTCTGTACTTGGTGAGGGTCGATGTGCTTGTGTGACTGAGGTCAGGTGTTCTGTTAACATGGAGTTTATATATATAAAGATCTACACTATACTGTAGTAATTTGACTTGTTCAGCTTTTCAAATAGGTGTATTGATGTTCCAGGGCCCAATGTAGTATTTACAGAGACGCGTTTTTTGGATGGGCTCCTTATGTGAGTTTTGGAAGTTTGTGCTGATATGGTATGATATGGTAGGTTTGCTCTTTGCTGCAGGGTTTTTTTCTTAGTTCACAATATACCTGGTACTGGAGATTAGTGGTTGTTGTTGTTAGTGAGATGATCAGAGTCAGATTTTTTTGTTTAATATTGAGTTCTGTGGGTGAATGCCCTGGTTCTGCTCTGCACCTACTGTGGATGCAAAATATATGTTGAAAAAGAAAAAGTGAGAACCATAACGCAGTTTATAACAAAATAAAAATGAGTTATAATTTAGTTTTATAAACTGTGCTGTTGGTTCTTGCTTTTAGTTCCTTGGTGTGCAAACAGGACCGTACCTAGCCCTGTGCAAGCAGTGCAGCCGCACAGGGCGCAAAAGGCTTGGGAGGCACATTTCGGCTGTCTGCTGTTGCCCTGCCGCTGCTGGCAGGACAATAGCAGGCAGCCAAAATGTGCCCCCAAGCCTTTTCGCAGCACTTTAAGCAGGTCTGGTCCCTCCCTCCTCCGACGCGATGTCAGAGCAGGGAGGGACAGATCTGCTCAAAGTGCCGGCGCCTTTCAGATCAGGCACAGGCCCCCCTCCTCCTCCCCATACCTCCGTCCAGCGCTGCCTACCCTTTCCCTGCTGCCACCGGTGCCACCGTGAAAAAAACAAACAGAGGGCGGCAGCAGCAGGGAAAGAGCAGGCAGTGCTGGACGGAGGTATGGGGGGAGAGGGGCATGCACCTGACCTGCAAGTTGCACAGGGCACAATTGCAGCTCGATACGGCCCTGTGTGCAAACATATTGCATTTCCTCCATATAATCTAATCGGCTTTTTGGTTTGGTTCAGTCTCTGAGTGGATTTCTGAAAAGCCCCGCCCCCTCTAAGGTGTGTGTGTGGGGGGGGGGGGCACCATCTCATTCTTTGCCTCAGGCAGCAGATTGCCTTGAGCCGCCCCTGACTGAGAGGGTTAACTCAGAGGGATCCTGGTGCCAGAGGTATTCTGCTCAACGGAGTTGATGACACAGAAGTGAGAGACCCGAGTGGTACCAGGAATGTCGGCGACAAGCAGGGCAGCCTTTTACTTGTGTCAGAGGAGCAAAGTGGTCTAATGCAGAACGAAGGTTCATGTCCCAGAGGGAAGTCTGGGTATCAATAGGGAGATTATGAAAATCAGAAGGAAAGATGGAATCCACTGAGGGAAAAGAGGAGAGAGTCGCATCAGGGATGTGACGCCGCAAAATAGAGGCATGTTAGTGGCAATTGAGATGGGATGTTGACACTAAAAAAGGACTAGGAAATGATCCATCCATGGCAAGGGAATAGGAGGGTTGACCAGAATAGCAGTGGAAGAGGAGGAGGAAGTGCACATAAGACCCAGAATATGGCCTGCCATATGAGTTGGGTACAAAACATGTTGGCAAAGAGAAAGATCTGAAAGTAAAGACAGAAAGTGGTGATCATGGGGTCTAGTGGGATTGCAAATATGGAAATTGAAAACGCTGATGATAAGAACATCAGGGAAGGCAGTTGGGATCACAATGAGAGTGGTTTGTAAAGACTCCCCCAGATCAGCTGACATGAAAGGATGAACACAGAGTGGTGAAATTAAAAGGCGGGTGAAAATGAGCCAAAAGGGCCTTTAAATAATAGAAGGAGGAGAAGGGAAATCAGTGATGATCAGTCTGTCATTAAATAACAAGGCAAACCCCCCCACCCAATCAGGAGAAGCGAGATGTAGAAAGTAAGGTATAACCAGCAGGGAGACAGCGATAGAGGAAGGGTTCCTCTCCATTCCCTTACCCATGTCTCTGTTAAGAACAGTAGGTCAAAGGAGAATTCCCCAAAGAGGTTAAAAAGCAACACAGATTTTGAGCGAATTGAGCAACAGTTCACCAAAGCACACAAAAGGGTGGAGAAGAAGGAGAATGGTGGGCAGAGACCGGCAGAGCTTGATAAGCATGTAGAAAGGGGGCAAGGAATGAGCGGGGGGGGGGGGGGGCTGCAGAGAGAGTCCTTACTCCATGTGCGTTGCCGATGAACTCAAACCTCAGGGATAAGAGAGGACATAGAGAGCATATTCATTAGACACACCAGAGCTGAGAAAGATTTCAGCCTCAGGCCTCCCAGGATAACCAACGTAGAGCAGAGGAAGTTCTGATAGAGTAGGCGAATGCAGGTGATATTTATTTTATTTTATTTATTTATTTAGTTGCTTTTCTATACCGCACTGTTTATTATCAGCGCGGTTTACAGGAAACGTATTTGTGCAAAGAGGGCAGCTCAATGCACTTACAATAAACAGGGTAAATAAACATGGATAACAGGTTAACAGGTAACAACTATTTACAATTTAGTATGCAGGCTTGGAAGGCACCAGAGTCGCATCAAGGAGTGTACCCAAGGAGCAGGACCTTGGGCGTACTCCTTGGCAAAGTACAATAAAACCCATAAAACATGCATCACTTGAGGATTTCTTTTTGACCAAATACATTTTATTTATCATAATATTACTTTTTTTGGACTAATAAGTGTGCTCCTTTTATCCTTGTAGCATTTTATCCTTACTGCATAATTTATTTCAAAGCTCTTGTTCTTGAGTCTGTCTTTAGCTGTCTGTGCTCCCTTCATGTTGTATGGCCCTCTGTCCGTGCTCAGTACAGTAGCATCCAATGCTTAGGATAACTCATTTCACCTTTCCAAGAACCTTTTCCACCCACAGCATTCTCTTGCTTTTTGCCCTTCCAAAGCAATCAAACCAGTCTTCACTAGGTTATGGCACGATGTCATTTGCATGCACTAGGGATTTTCCCTTTTATTTTACAACTGTCCCTACTCAATTTACCAACCTCAGTGACTGTCTGAACAGGGGATCACACACCATAGCTCCCTTCAGAACCCACCTAGTATAGGTCCGATTGCTAGGTGGTGACCCTGACTGCTCTCTGATACTTGTGTTTGAGAGCAGAAGCATGGCCTGGAATTGAACCAGAGCAGATGCACCTCAGAGCACAGCACAGCACTTACCACTTAGCCAATTTGAACCTCTTACTGCTTCCCTTTCCCAGCTTCTACTGCTTAGAGGCAGACTGAGAAATGCTTGCTATTTTAGTTCATTGTTTATTCATATATTTACTTAGTTTACTTATATGTCATTTAATCTTATACAAACTCAAGGCAGAGTACAATAAAACCCATAAAACACGAATCAAACATAAATAGGTGTTAGAAGGAGACTATTTTCTAGCAGCATCCCGTTTCCTCTGAGCCTCATTCCTGAGATGATGCCAGTCTAGCAATGAATGGACAGGCTCAGAGTTATGCAAGAGCTGTTTGCTTCATTATGTGTACTTAGCTCGTGCTTTTCTGGTGAATTACATTCAGGTACTTCTCTGTCCTTGGAGGACTTACAATCTAAGGGGCTCTTTTATTAAAGTGCCCTCGATTTTTGTACTTTCCACATGTTTAGTGTTAAAATTAACATGCGTTAAATGCAATGCCTCCATGACAACTGTCGGGGTGAGGCCAGCACATTCCCAGCAGGGTACAATTACCGCAGGTGCACCTAACTCCACCTACTGAGGTGGCCTTAGGTCCTAAACACCAAATACAGAAAACAAATATGAGAAAGAAAACACCATCTTAATGATCCTGTCAGCTTTAAGTGCCTACTGAATTATCTAAAAAAATATTCAGTTTGGTACTGCTGCTGCTTTAAAGATGTGTTTCGCTATAAAGGTTCAAGAAGTGTATTTACTAAGGAACAGCAACTCTGACAAACATTAGCATTGTCCCTTTCTTCTTTGGTAAGGCATCATATCGTCCACGCCCTTGGTGCTTCACTGTCCCTTCTCCATCACACATGCACTTGCAGGGCTGCATTTATCAGCTACTGCTCATGAAACCACAGACATCTCCAACTCAGAGGCCTGCAGAGTTCTTCAATCACAACCGTAAGTAACATCGTCACGAGCTGGGCAGTGTGTGGGCACTTTAGAGCCACTGGGACTGTCTTCTATACGTTGGCTGAGCTGCCAAAAGGTCCCGTAGAGAATGTGACTGCCATCTATACCCTTGTAGTACCAATACTATATATACTATGGTCTCCACTTTTCGTTACCTTGGTGTACACTTTGATTCTGATCTATCCTTCCACACACACATATCACATATCACCAAATCATCTTTTTTCTTCCTGCGTCAACTTCGCTCTATTCGTCCCTTCTTCTCCTCTTCTGCTCTTACCACTCTAGTGCTTTCCCTTGTCATGTCCCGCGTTGATTTTTCAAACTCACTCTTCATTGGTCTCCCCAAATCCCAATTAAACCGCCTGCAACGTGTTCAAAATACTGCAGCACGCCTCCTTACACACACTTCCCTCCGTGATCATATCACACCCCAGTTATTTCATCTTCACTGGCTTCCTATCCCCTTCCGTTCCACCTTTAAATTATTAACCTTGGTCCATAAAGCTATTCATGACAGCACCCCCCAGTACTTATCTGATCTCCTCTTCTTCCATTCTCCCAGATACACCCCTCGTTCTTTTCACCTCAATCGTCTCACACTCCCGTCCCCCTCCCGTGCTCACTTACAATCCACCCGCTCCTCTGCTTTCTTCTTTGCTGGTCCCGCCCTCTGGAATTCTCTCCCCTCTACCCTCCGTTTAGAGCCCCAACACAAAGTCTTCAAGCAAAACCTCAAGACTCACCTATTTTCCCTGGCATTTAATCTCCCCTCTCCTTTTGTGTGACTCTACTATTTTCTTAACCCCCTCCCTGATGTTCCCTCATGTTGCCATGTCCCGTCCTGCCTTCTTGGTCCTTCTCTACTATCCCTTTTTTTTTAATATTGTACATTTCTTTTCCTTTCGTTGGCCTTGGCCTTCTTTTATTACTTAGCTTTTAATTGTACACCGCCTTGGTTATTGAGAAAGGCGGTTTTTATCAAATAAATAAACATAAACATAAACATAAACATGCTCACCATTTTATATTCCGTAAATACAATCATGTCCACACTCATCATTTCAAGCAGATGTGTGTACCAAACTCACAAACTATATACAAATTATCTGTTATCTCAATGACAGGATTTGCAATCCTACGTCTCAGTTATATCTGCATATGCCAATAAGAACTACATATAGAAGGTATTTATGTTGGGCATAGTAAAATGTTTCATGTTTAAATACTAAAGCAACTGAAATGCAGAGGATGAGGGGAAAGAAGAATATGCCGCAGATGGTGCTTCCTCCTACATTAGAGCGATCTACAGACCTTTTACACTGGAAGAGCTGGATAGAAATCAAATCGACAGAATGCAAGGAGGGGGTTGTTACTGGTGGTTGTTGTTATGAAGGTTTAGAGTCAATAGCAGGGAATAAGATTTGAACTGTTTATAATTACATATGTCACAGGACTAATGGACTTATTTGTCTGTATTATGTATCTTGAATTTGTAGGCCACTGTGAATTTTATGATACAATGGGTTAAAAATATTTTTTAATAAATAAAGGATAATGAGGTATCTTGAATCCAGCAGGATGCAGGACTCTAGGTTGCATGGGTTTACATGTCTGAAAAATTTCTTTGGGTGACTAGGGAATTAAATTAGGATAGTGGTTCCCAGCTTGTAGTCTGCAAACCCAATTGGGGGGGGGGGGGGTCTATGAGAACATTACAGGTGGTAAAGGACACAGAAAAGAGAAAAGAGAGTCTGGTGTGGATTAGCTGGGGGGGGGGGGGAGAGAGAAAGAGACAGACTGGAGGGAACTGGCTCGGGGGAGGAAAAGAAAAAGAGAATGAGACTGGTGGGAACTGGATAAGAGAGAGAGACTGGTAGAAATGGGAAGGGGAAGGGAGATAAAGGGGGCTAATGGGGACAAGCTTGGAGCTAAGGAGAGGGGATCCAGTAAGCATGGTGAGAATGACTGGGATTCTCTAAATGTTTTGGAGGTTATTAAGGTCTCTACCCAACCCAAATGGTTAGGAACCTCTGGATTAGAGGCATCCACTGGATATGATGTAATTGCATTCTAGCAGCTTTTGGTACTCTCCCACATACTGTAGAAGCTTCATAAATAAATAGAGCAGCATGGGAGTGGGTCCCAAGTTGCTGTACTGGATTAGAAACAGGTTGAGTAATCACAACAAGATCTGTAACAGAGTGGACACCCCTGGAGAAGCAGACAGAAAGGTATGCAATAGATGCGATCTAAGAAAGCTTGAGGAGAAGTCAAGTGTTTCATAATGAATTTACGAAGTATAAATTCATGAGTTTCAGAAAGAGAACTCCAAAGGAACAAAGTACATACTTGGGAGGGGTAGAGGAGGTTGGAGGGTGGGATGATGACATTTATTAATCAGAAAACTTCATCTAGAATATTGCCTTCAATTCTGGAGGTCATATCTCTGGAAATATGTAGAAAGCATGGATATGGTCCACAGAAAAGCTACTAAGATGGTACTTGATCTATATCAAAAGCTCTATGAAATTAAATTTATGGCCCTAAATACATTTATCTTAACGAGGAGAAGAGGATTTAGCTGTATGGCAAAGTGGTCCCAAGTTGAAAAATGTCCGAAAACAACTTTCTAGATTCCACAAGCAGTTATCTGAGTGCTTACTATAGAAGTGACATATAAATATAGAATATGACTGCAGATGAAGCCAATAAAGCCATCTAGTCTGCCTGATTTTACTCTTGGTGCAGTGTCAAAACCCGTTACTCTATTGCTTCTCCTCACTTAGGGCTCCATCAATACTTCATTGAGCCCTAGACAAACATCCATGTATGGGCCCTTACCACAGATCACCATTTACTTCTTTTCTCAACAGCATCCTATGGAGTTGTATTCACTCTCTATCCATTTCCCTGGAATCTTCATTCACGGTCTTTCCCCCACACCACACATCTCCAGAAGTAGTGTGGGATAAATCGCAGGCCTAGCTCTGGATGTGAGGGCAATAGGAGGCAGTGCCATACCTAGGCCAGTGCCAGCAGTGCAGCCACACAGGGTGTAAAAACGTAGGGGCGCATTTGGACTGGGCCTGCAAGTACAAACATGCCCCCATCAGAAGCAAGGATTGGAATGGACGATTGCACAGGAGCTGGCCTGAGCCATATGGTTTGTGGAGCAGGAGAGCTGCCCAAAGTCTGTGTTAGGAAAGCTGTACTGCAGCTTGCAGCTGTACTCGGGGGGGGGGGGGGGGGGGGGAGAGAGGGGAAGAATCAGCGCAGTGTGCCATGCCACAATGTGTGAGTGCACCTCACCTCACTTCACTTCATCTTGGGGTATGCCAGATGGAGCCTCATACCTAATGGACCCCTAGGCCCCACCGGTCAAAAAAATCTGCAGAGCCAGGGCAGAAGCTTATGCCTCGAACAGCTCCCCACAACTCTACCTACAATTCACACATGCTAATATTGAGCCCTGGGGCCATAATGAGACAGGTAATGCAATGAGTTTTGATTTTATTGATTTATTTATTTTAACAATTTTTCTATACCGCCTTATCATTTAATCAAGGAGTTTTTTCATTGAAACTTTAACAGTTACAAAGAACTTGCATGTAATAACAATAAAACATAAACAAGAGCAGAAAATTTTCTAAGAACCAGTGAGCGGAGTGAACGGGTGATGCTAGAAGCACAACTTATATACATTGTGATATGTAAACAGTTGCTTATGAGGTGTAAGAATGAGATCAATGGTTAACTGGGGAGTTGGGAATGTTCATTGAAGTGTTCAATGAAGAGGAGCATCTTGAGTTGTTTCCGGAAATCCTTTAAGTCTGTGGTTGACCTTAACTTTTCCAGGAGAGAGTTCCAAATATTGGGAGCAGCAAGTGAACATGCCCTCTTATTGGTAGATTTTTTGGCCTTTGTAAATAGATTGGGGGTTGGTATGGTGTTTTTGGTGTTGCTTTTCTCAGCTCTGTTGCTGGGTTTGATACCGATAAGGTCCTATAAAATTTCTGCTGAAATGTTGCTTTGGATTTTAAAGATCATATTTGTATTTAGCACATGAGGGGATTGGTAACCAGTGAAGTTTGTACAAGAGGGGAGCTATGTATTCATGTTGTGATGCTCCAATGATGGTGCGGGCAGCAGTGTTTTGCGCTAATTGAAGGGGTCGAATGGTCTGTTTGGGTAATCCTTGGAAAAGGATATTACAGTAGTCCAATGCTGGTGTTATGATGGCCTGACATACTGTATGGAAATATTGTTGGCTGAGGATGGGTTTTGAAAAAATTGTTCAGAGACAGCTTCAAGACCACATCGACCTACATGCCCCTCTGGATCCCCACCAACACGGATTTTGCCCAGATCACAGTGATTATGGACACAGAAAAGTAGATGGATGGAGTATATAGGCAAATCTCAAATAATTATAATACAAAAACTATACAGGACAATACAAAACAATGGGAAAAAGGTCATCAGCACGTCTCCAAAGCATAAGAACATAAGATTTGCTGTACTGGGTCATACGCCTGTCCAGACCTGCTTAAAAGTAAAGTAACAAAGGAGGGGCGGGACCCAGAAGAGTTTAAGCACATGGACTGCACTCAGAGGACCATGCTGTCCACAGCTGCTTTAGTCTATGCTTAAGTGAGCCTGGGCAGAGCTAGGCTGACGGCAGCAGAGGGAGGAGCAAGCTGGGTTTTGAGAACGATTTTTAAATGGGAGTCACCAGACTCAAACCCAACAGCCATTTCACCTCTTGCTTCTTCTTGGGCCACCTCTGAAGGTTTGTGTGTTGCCTCTTTCTTTGGGACTTTTAACTGTGGGACTGCTGCAGCACTGGCCCCTCTTCTCCCCCTCCCTCTGAGACCACAGTCACTACAAATGTCAGGGGTCTGCAAAAATTGACAGCGCTTGCTAACTGCACGCCTTCAAATCTTGATAACATTTTAAGTATTAAAAGAGGCAAAGTGGCTAATCTGGTCATTCTTGTTTCTTAAAAAAATATTCTCTTTATGATGAAGAAGTACCAAGTTTAACAGGCTGGGTCTGGAGTGCCCCCAGGGTAGTCTGGTTTCCGGGATGTCCGGAATAGATATACATGCAGTGCACACTCAAAAGAAGCGGAGAGCCAATGGCAGTAGATCCAACTTTAGTAATGGAATCACTCCAACGTGTTTTGGCCTGTGCCTTCTTCAGGGTATAGCCTCATATAAAAACAACAGTAATTACACTTAGTAAAACATCAATAAATAATGTAAAGCATAAAAATCATATGAACAGAATAAAAAAATATAAATATAATAAATAGGATCAAAAGATAAATAAAAGAACATCAAGTATTAAAAGCACATAATGCGAACATAAAATCATAAGTAGAACCTCTAAAGTGCATTTTTTATATTGGCTGTGATAAACATACTCTGTAATTGAATTACTAAAATGAAAAAGTGCATATAGATGTTTCGTGCATACTTGTTTGTGATGTCCTGGGGGTGGGGGGGAGACAGACTGGCCAGGGAGTGCTTCGGGGCCAATTTGTGATACTCTGCCATGGAAGATTCTGACTTTTGCCCCTGGAGTTTTATGTGAGCCATTCACTCTAATGACAAGACTGTTTTTTCTCTCTTCAAAATGATTTGATGCGTCAAAGTTGCCAGTTGCTGTTTGGTGGATCATATAGAAGGGAGCTAACTTTTCTTTTATTTGACATGAAGGCACATTTTAGAAAGGCCGTTTAGATGTAATCTAGGATGTCCAAGTCAAAATGTCAGAAATTCCATGGGAGAGGCAGCAGAGATGATAGGCAGGTACATGTGCCTATCGAAAATCAATCTGTCTCCACCCTAAAAGATAAACATCTCCAGCAAGAGAAAAAGAACAGGGATGTGTGGAATAATGGGTTAGATAGGTGCAGGGTCTCCACCGATTTAAAAAACCTGCACTTGTCAGATATGGATGGAGGCGAGTCCAGGAACACAGACATGGCTGCAACACTATTTCAGAACATGCACATATATCTCTCGTCACATACACATCCCGGGCCTGAAGTTTTGCAAACAGAGATATACAGTAGTGCAGCAGCTAGTAAAAGGCCCCTCTGTTTACTGGCATGCTTTTTTGGAAATAGCAAAAAAATTATTGATGGAATGATAGGGCATTCTCCTCTGTACAGTTAGGTTGACGAAAATATCACTTTTCAGATGGTTCTTCATTCCAAGGTGCAGATATAGACAAAGATGTGTCAGCCAAAGGGCTAAAATGTGTGGCACCATTCTAAAATCAAGTGCACACATCTCTTTTTCAGAACTCCCTGGACACACCTCATACCACTGTGTGACATAAATTTCATAGCCTCAAAATTTTCACATTTTTGATGCATTCTAAAATGGCTTGAGGTGCATCAGTGATTGCCCTTTCAGAAGTGCCATTTTCAGATGTGCAAATCACAAACAGAGCTTCAAAATGACCCCCTAGTGTCCTGGTCTTTTTCAACTATTATAAAAATCTTCAAAGGTTTCGTAGCTATTTCTATTTTATTTTGCTCAAGTCTAACAAGGGAAGCAAAGTTCAAACCTCCAGGTACCTTACGCTCACATTCAGGTAGAGAAGTTATTTCTCTGCCCCCATAGGGCTTACACTAAGGGATATGTTAAGAAAGGTTCATGCGCGTTGAGTGCTGCAATAGCCCATAGAAACGAATGAGCAGTAGCAACACTTAACCCACATTTACTTTAATTAACGCATGTTAATGTTTAATAAACATGCCCCTTAGTTTGTACCTGAGGCAGCTGACAGCTTGGTATAATATCTGCAGTCCTGAGACTTCATGCTGTTAAGGTATAGCAGCTTTTCAGCACAATCCATATCTGATGAAAGTAAACAACTAGAAATGTCAGATGAAATTTTCATAGAAAGCCCAATGATAGCAGAATCTTTATTTGGATTAGAAATACACTTAAACATTATATTTAGATGATAAATAAATGATAAATAATATTCTTTGGCAATAGGTAGCGGGCTACATCTTAAATCGCCACTGTTTCTTTCAAATAACAATGAAACATGTCTCTAGGAGAAATGGTAGATTTGTTTGGAAAATTTGGCAAGCATATATTACAAAGTTTAACCAAATTTTTTAGACTTTCCAATTGAAATGACCCTCAATGTGACTATCTGGCTTTAATTAAAGTGGTAGCAGCCAAATGCTTTAAGGATGATGACCACTGCTGTTGAATATCAACCACCCTTCCTCCATGTGTCTAGCAGGGAGGGAGTCTGAATACCTTGAATGCACATCAAGAAAAAAACCTCACTCACTGGCCTTCCATCTCACTTATAGGTGTGCTACCTTTCACTCTTTGGGATGGGGCCCACCTTTGGCAAGTATGCATTCAAAATAAAATGTTCACATTCATGTTTCTTTATGAACGTAGTGTATATGATCCAGTGCAGGAAATGTGAAGGAGGATGCACACTGAGTAAACAAACCAAACATTAAGGATACATATCCACTTTTATATATTACACAGAAAAGCAGAATAACTCAGTAGGCGAACATCTGTCAAAAGGTAGATCACTTCCTTAAGAACCTTATGAGCAGGGTACTTAAAGGAAACTTTAAGCAAACACAAAACTAGAAATCATTTATCAGGACAATCAATCAAACAATTTGAAACTAAAAGAAAAGAACTCAGTAGACACATTGACTTTCCTATCTAAGTCAGGTATAAGGCCTTACTGTATTACTGTCTCATCACCTCTTTCTACCCCAATCCTCTTTCAACAAACTGTAATGACATGCAGGCAGCCCGAGGCCTAGATTATGCTGTATTATTTAACCCCCATGTAACTGTGCCATTTCTTTACTGACTTGATAAAGCAAGGACAAGCTAGTGACAGACGCATTAAGTTAGTTCAACAAAACAGTGTCACCTACAACTTCTTTGTTAACCCTTATTTCCCTATAAACACAAGTGGGAGAAATTCCATTAGTACATCTGACGCTATTTCTTCAAACCGCAGTTTATCTGAATATTTGATTTAACCAGGTGGTTAAAAATAAAGAAAGAGCGGATACCTTGTGCTTGTGCTCTTAAGGGAACAGCATGAAAAGTCCTGGTATGGCTCAAATAGAATAGGAAAAAGGTGATTTGCAAAAATAAAAAAAAAAGAGAATAAAGTGCCTGACATTCATCTGGGCAGCGCTAAGTGCCGCAGTCGCTTAGCCCTGCCCACAGACCTCTTAACCCCAGATATTCACTTCCGTGGCGACTGAAGTGAATATCCGGGTTTGGCCGCACTGTCCAGTAGCCGCCGAGGCTAACCGTGCAGCATCAGTATTGGATGCTGCACAGTTAGCGTCGGTGCTGCATGGTTAGAGCCGGTCCCCATCTCTGCTCTGCTCTGGAACGCCCCAGCATGCGCTGCTGCTACCCGGCTAGCATCGGGGCACATAGAGGACTTAGGGATATTTACGGCACTACTCGTGCATGTGCCATCAAATATCTGGTTAGCAGGCATTTACACAGTTCACTGGCTGTTAACCATAGAAATGCCCTTTGAATATTGGGCCCAAAGCTTTTGTTGTTACAAATGGGGAACTTTGTGATGACATCCGCAAGAGAGAGAGAGTCTTTCTGCAGAGGGTCTGGAAGCTTGGTGTTGTGATGCTGAAAAGTCGGTTGGTGAGTGAATGCTGGAGAGACTGGAAGTACATGAGGATGACTGGTGTCAGGGACCCTGATTGAGTGTTTTTTTGGGAGAGTTTGATGAAGTGTTTGAGAGAATAAGTATATAAGTGTGAGGAAAGGCTGTTACAGGAGTAATAACAAGAGCCTATAGAATTTTAGGGGGTGTTTTAGATGGAAAAGAGGAAAATACTTAACTTTTACTAAAATCCTAATAGGGAGTGATATAAGGAGAGAGGATCAAACAGGAAGGAATACATTCTAAGTGCTGATTGCTGGCATCATTATTTTGTTTTTCTTTTAGGGGGTAAGGGGCCGTCTGAGTGGTTGCTGAGTGTGTGATGGTGTAAGATAATGGAGAGAAGGTGTGGGTGCTGTGCTAGAGTATTCAGGGTAGGAAGGGAACATTTTTCAGCAAGCTTGCTAAATACTTTCTCATTTGTATTAGTAAATTTTTTAATGAACTAGTTAGGTTGTTTTGGGGGGTTGAGAGAGAGACAGGTTTAGTTTAACTTAGGTTGAGCCATCCTTGTGAGAAGATACAGCATCCTGAAACGTCAGAAGACAACTGACAGCTCACCAACCCAAAGATCCAGGCCCCAATGGAAGAAAGCGGATAAGTAGAGACCCTTACTCAGAATATTTATATTTGAGCGCAAACATTCAAAGTAACTTTCCATAAAGGGTTACACTCTGATTGGATTTCAAAGACCATGCACACTCATGAGAAGAAGAAAAGTAAATTGTAATCATTTATCTAAGAAAAAGAAAGAAGCAACCTTGTTTCCAATTTGGTTAATTTTTATTTACATACATTTATCTTGTTAATCTTTATTAAAGTTAAGAATAGAAAAAAATGACATATTTCTTATGAATTTATGCGAATGGAGAAATAGATTTTTTGTTTAACTAATCAAATTAGAGTGGAGGAGTAGCCTAGTGGTTAGAACACTGGCTTGGTAACCAAGCAACCAGGGTTCAATTCCCACTAGCACTCCTTGTGGCCTTGGGCAAGTTACTTAACCCTCCATTGCCTCAGAAGAAAGGCCTGGCAATCTACTTCCGGTGACGCTGCCAAGAAAACCCAGGAGCTTCTGGGTCGCCAGGAGTCAGGACTGACTCGAAGGCACACATTGCATTGCAATCAAATTACTCCTTAGCTTCTATCCTTTTAGTTTTATTTTGTTTCCTATGTGCTCTTCATGGGTAGTCCAGTCCAGACTTAATGTTTTTGTACCCCCATCACATCCGAAGTGGGTTAGATAGTAGAAACATCCTGGCTATCGTGAGATACTCCTACACCAGGGGAAGCCTATGCTATCTTGCCCGGGTTGGGGTGGGCATGGTTTACAAATGGTGTCACGGGACAGGATTAGGTAGTAGGAGTAGTTAAACTGGGTTTACTGGGTATACTGGTAATTTATAGTGCCCATTGACATTGGGAGAAATTTTGCAAATTTTAGTTTGAACAAATACCCTGACAATAATAAAAAAAATATTTGGAGTGTGTGCATGACTTATTTTGGGATTGGTGAAGGGGATAGAATTGCCATTTTGTTAAAGGTTCTAGGGGTGGAATTGACATTCGGAGCCCAGGATTCCAAAATTGGAGTGTTGGATTTCAGGTGACCAAAATTTCTTAAATGGCTTAAATATAGTCCCTAGAGTGTGGTGCTTTCTGTTGCTATGGTGCCCCCCACCATAGCAACACTCCTTTGGGGCTCTGGAGCTCATATCCCAAGGACATGAATCCTCTCGCCCACCTTAATTGGATGTACCAAGTGATGGAAAAATATCTGCATTGGTTGAAAATATAAAGAAGAAAAAAGAAGAAAGTGTGTCATCTGACAAAGATTTGGGCTCAAGTAAAGTCCATGACCTGGTTGGAGCTGGAGAACATTCTGTCACAAGAAAAGGAAGAAGCATGCCAATTTGAACAAATTCAACCACAGTACTGGGCCTACTGGACAGAAACTAACAAACAACTAAATGATCTTCATGGAGTGTTTGAGGAACAGTAAGATGAGAAGGAGAGAATTTGAGTGGAGAGGCTTTATCAAAGACTTATACATTGTGGAAGTATGCCTAGTGAAGATGATGACTTACTGAGCTCTCTCGAAGAATACTGGAGAGAAGTTGAAAAAGTGGAGAACAAAAATGGTCAAGATGATCTCAGAGAAAGTAATAATGGAGAGAAGATTATCTCTTTTGAAATTATCCAAGAGTGGACCTTTCCAGCGGGTGAAGTTTGTGTATCAATGCGAGAGGATGTTCCGATTAGAAATGCTGGTCTAATACCAGAAACCCCACTTCAAGAAAAAAAGGTGAAAAATAGTGGGGGGTTTTGGGATAGTTTGTTGAATATGGCTGCTCCATAGATGGTCCCTGGTACTATCTTGGGGTTTAGCAATGTAAGAGCAGTTTTGTTGCTGCCCATAAAATTTGGTTGCTAGGCAGAGAAACTGGCCGTTGGAGCTAGTGAAGAAAGAAGAGGGGTTGTGTATGAAGAGTGTGGAGTGTGAGAAGTGGAGTTTTAGGTTTAAAAGTTGGTATTTATAGAGAGAAAGAGTAAAAGAGATTTGACTTGTGATAAGTGAAAATTGGAGAGAAAGAAGGTGGCTGACACTTCCTTGGGAGTCCCACTGAGCACTGAAGAGAAGTACAGGCTTGTATATGGCAGAGCTGATGCTGCTTTTGACAAGCACTCTGATAGCTGCATTGATCAAATTTCCCTCTTTGACAGGAATCTGGAAATAAGGGTCTAAAAAAGAGAGGATCCAAGTTGAGGCTCAGCTAAAATTTCAATTATTACCTGGGTAAATAGTTGAATAAGAAACTGGTTTTAAAACCAGATATAAAATCAACTGGTGATTGCTGGCAAGTAGAGCTGACAGCCTTGAATTTCAGGGAAAACTGGTCTGGCTTTTGTTAAAGAGCTATGGAAGGAAAACTCTGAACCGCCTATATACTAGAAGCATTTGAATGGAATTCTAAACAAAAATTCCTGAAAGAGGAGTTTAATTCCTGAGTCTGAAGAGCTGTGCTGAGCTGTGCACAGGGTGCATAGAATGTGGGTATCTGTGAGAGTCTGATGAGTTGCTAGGACTGAGACTCAAAACTGAACTGGGTGATCTGAAGTTCAGATTTCTGGAGCACAGTTTATTTCCTATTTTGACTTTTTAAGAGTAATAAAATACAAATTCCTGAAAAAGGATTTTCCTGAAATATGGAAGAAAAAGGGATGTGACTGGTTGAGTTTGTTTGAGTGAGTGTGGAATTTAGTTAGGGATTCCCAATTATCTTTTATTTTTGATTAGCTTAAGGACAATGACTAAAGTCTCAGTCTGAACTTTAATAAAAATAAATAGACTGCAGACTCGGCTTCAACACCAGGACAGGTTTTTCTTTTTTGAGTTTTTTTTAGGCAGGCATAGGGTGCTGGACATCCCAGGACCAGAGAAGTTTCTGAAGTCAGAATGGAAGAAGAGGCAACATTGCTGGACTGCTGGACGAGTGACCGGGCCCCGTCGCAAGAAAGATCTGGGAAGAGGAATCAGCGCACTCATACTCTGAGAGACATATAAACAATTATAAGCTCATATTGAGCTAATTTAAGTAAAATAAACACCGAATACTCAGAGTAAGAAGGGAACGTACTTGTTAAATGGTGACTGCTTACAGTTCATGCACAAAGGGAGAATACATTTATTAATGGGAAAGTAATGGGAATAGGAGTGAGAAATAAAAACAAAGAATGTTTGGGCATTATCTCACTTGCCTGTAATTGTTGAAAGAGAATCGTTTCAAGAGGAAGAATCTGTGATTCATTTTAAAGTGGAATGAAAAATGTGCAATAGTGTAAAAACACTTTATTCCTGAGTTTTAACTAGCTGTGGAAATTGTTGGCATGCTCCATTTTTAGTACTTATTTAAAGTGTAGTTACTCACCTGTAACAAGTGATCTCCGGGAACAGCAGGAATTTAGTCTTCACATATGGGTATCGTCGGTACCAATGGAGCCTGCGTGGGAACGCTCCCCAGCGTCCAATAGGAACGCTTTTGGTAGCATCCCTCAGCACATGCCCGCCTTTCCAACTGTCCCTCTTCAGTTAAGTTTGTAGCTGAGTGAAAGGATAGAGGAAGAGAGGAAAGAGACAAAGAGATAGAGAGAACTCCTAGGGGAGGTGGGTGGGTTGTGAAGACTAAATTCCTGCTGTTCCCGGAGATCACCTGTTACAGGTGAGTAACTATGCTATCTCCAGGAACAAGCAGGAATGTAGTCTTCATATATGGTGATTCCCTAGCTGAAGATGCCAGGGAGATAGCCCCAGGAAGGTGCCACCCTAGAAGGTGGGAATCCTTCCTCCCATGGATCTCTGGCATTCCACCAGGGTTTGTTGGGTAGGAGTTGATTTAGGTCTGAAAGAGATTTTGAAGAACAGCTTGGCCAAAGAAGGCATCCTGACGGGAGGCTTTATCCAGGCAGTAGTGGGCTGTGAAGGTGTGTACCGAAGCCCATGTGGCTGCTCGACAAATGTCATCGATAGACACAGAGTGGAGATTAGCCATAGAAGCTGCCATGGCTCTCACGTTATGAGCTGTGACATGGTCCTGAAGAGGAAGACCCTTACTCTTATAAGCAAAGGATATGCATTGGGCAATCCATTTAGATAAAGTTCTTTTGGAGACTGGAAGTCCCAAATGACTAGGGTCAAAAGCTATAAAAAAGTTGCGAGGACTTTCTATGTTGCTGTGTTCTTTGTATGTAAAAGGCTAAGGCCCTTTAACAATCCAAAGTATGAAGGTTTCTTTCTGCATTAGAGGTGTGAGGCCTCGGAAAAAATACAGGAAGATAAATTGATTGATTTAAATGAAAAGGCGAAACCACCTTTGGCATAAAGTGTGGATGAGTTCTAAGAACAACCTTATCATGATGAAACCTAGTATAAGGAGGATCAGCTACTAAAGCTTGCAATTCACTAATGCGACGTGCAGAGGTGATTGCAATTAGGAAGATGACCTTCCAGGTCAAAAACTTAAGGGCTGTAGTGGCCAAAGGTTCAAAAGGCAGTTTCATGAACTGCCCGAGAACTAGATTTAGATCCCATGCCACCGGTGGTGGCTTGATGAGAGGTTTGGTTAATAGAAGGCCTCTCATAAATCTTGATATGAGTGGATGAGAGGAAATTGGTTGTCCATTCAGAGGTTTATAAGAAGCTGCAATTGCACTATGATGGACTCTTACCGAATTGGTCTTTAGACCAGAATTCAATAAGTGAAGGAGATAATCTAGTATTGATTCTAAGGGTATGACAAGGGGGTTTAATCCCTTCTTGGAGCACCATATAGTAAAATGTTTTCACTTGAAGGCATAAGATCTTCTTGTGGAAAGTTTCCTAGAAGCCTGAAGGATATCTTTTATCTGTTCGGACAGGTTGAGATCCTGAAGGTCTAAGCTTTCAGTAACCAGGCCATGAGGTGCAGGGACTGGGGATTTGGGTGCCATAGTGTCCTGTTCTCCTGGGAAAGGAGATCTGGAGCATGCCCTAACTCCAGAGGTGCTGCTTGAGAGAGATGCAGAAGCAGGGGATACCACATTTGGCGTGGCCATCGTGGTGCTATGAAGATCATGCGACCCCTGTGTCTCTGAAACTTGAAGAGTATTTTGGGGAAGAGGGGAATGGGTGGGAAGACACAAAGAAAGTCCTGACCTCAGTGAAGGAGGAAGGCATCCCTTGCCTGACAAATGTGACCCGGAATCCTGGAACAGAACCAGGGAAGTTTGGCATTCAATGGACTTGCAAAGAGGTCTATGCCTGGAGTGCCCCAGAGATGAAATATCTTTGCCATCTGATCTAGGTGGAGGGACCACTCGTGAGGCAGCAGTACTCGACTGAGTTTGTCTGCCCAAACGTTTTGAATGCCTGGAAGATATACCACTAGAAGGTGAATTTGATACTCTCTGGCGAGGGCTCACAGTCACAAAGCTTCATTGCATAATGACAGAGCGCCTGTTCCTCCCTGCTTGTTCACATAGAACATGGCTACTTGATTGTCCGTCTGGACTAGGACTGTCTTGTAGCTGAGCTAGGTGTGGAACACTCGAAGAGCTAAATAGATTGCTCTTAATTCCAGGAGGTTTATGTGTAAACCGGCCTCCTGTGGAGTCCAGGTTCCCTAGGTAGAGAGATGGTTCAGGTGTGCTCCCCAACCCACCTGTGATGCATCTGTTGTTAGGGTGGCCTGAAAAAAGGGTTGATGAAAAGGAGACCCCACTGTCAGGTTTTCTAGTGACTGCCACCATTGGAGGGACAAAATTAGTCGTTGAGAGTTTATTATTTTGTCTGACAAATGACCTGTGGCCTGTGTCCACTGTGTGGATAGGGTCCACTGAGCTGCTCTCATGTGAAGGCGAGCATATGGGACTACATGAACTGTGGATGCCATACATCCTAGTAACTGTAGTAGCTCTCGAGCAGTGAGGGAGGATTTGCCTGCTGCTTGAGAAGCTAGTATTTATTTTATTTTATTTAACAGTATTTCTAAACCGCCTTATCTTAATAATCAAGGTGGTATCACAGCAAGCAATCAGGTAAAGTGGGTGTGTTATACATGCAGTGAGGGTGAGCCTTAGTTGTGTGTGGGCTGTGTTGTGTGCTAGATTTGTTTGAGCTATGTACAAAGTGGGCTATTTACAGTGGTGCTAAAAACACATTTTATATACATACAGTGTTAGGAGGTATGGCATTAGTAGCATTATGCGAAGACACTGGGCCTGTGGAAGGAAAGCCTTTGCCTGTCTGGTATCTAGGCAGGCTCCTATGAATTCCAAAAACTTCAAAAACACTCAATAGAAACAAAAATAGGTAATGTCCCACAAGGCTTCTAATTCACAAAAATGCACGTCTTTACACAATGATAGGAAAAGGTCTCAGTATTCAACGGACTAGTGTGTATCATGACAAGAAGTCTTAAACATCCTATGCCCAGTTCACATCAACGACCTTGTCCCATTAGCACATGAATAAAGGCAAACCGCTCAAGAAACATACTCAACTTAGAAAACAGCAAGTTTCTTCTGGCGGTTGAGTGTTTTTGAAGTTTTTGAGTTTTAGCACTCTGTTACTGACCTATTTGGATCCTATGAATTCCAGGCATTGGGAAGGAACAAGTTGGGATTTTGGGAAGTTTATTACCAATCCCAAGTATTGGAGAATTCGCATTGTACGGGACAGTGCAGTGCTGGCCTCTGCGACTGTAGGGGCTCGAATGAGCCAGTCGTCTAAGTAAGGGAAGACAAATATCCCCAGGGTTCATAGACATGCTGCTACTACTGCCATGCATTTCGTGAATACCCTTGGTGCTGAAGCCAGACCAAAGGGATGAACCCTGTACTGGAAATGTCTTCCCCTGAAAAGGAATCGTAAGAATTTCCTGTGATCTGGATGGATGAGAATCTGAGTGTATGCATCCTTTAAGTCTAGAGAGCAAAGCCAATCCTGGCTTTGAAGGTATGGCAGAAGAGTTCCTAGAGAAATCATTTTGAACTTCTCTCGAAACAGGTATTTGTTCAATTCTCTGAGGTCCAAAATGAGTCTGTGTCCCCCTGTTTTCTTTGGAATAAGAAAATAGGGGGAGTAGAGCCCTGCACCCCGTTGAAGAATGGGCACTTCCTCTATTGCCCCTTGGGCAAGAAGTGTCGAGACCTCGTAATCTAACAGATTGTCTGCGGAGGTTTGATAATTGAATTGCTTTAGAATTGTAGGAGGGGGCATGCTGTGAAAATGAAGCTTGTACCCTTCTCCTACAATGGACAAAGTCCAATCTTCTGCTGTTATCTGATGCCATCTGTTGGCAAAGTGGCATAACCTGCCCGGGATATTGGGGGGTTGGGGACCCTTCAGAGGCAGGAAGGCAAAGCTCTCTAGGAAGGAGTCAAAGCCCTTGAGGGGGCTGAACCTGGACAGCTGGATAGGCTCTCGGGCCTTTTGGCTTCTTTTGCTGTCTAGTTTGCCCTTTGGGCAACCTGACCCTGAGTCTGACTCTGCTGGGTATAGGAAAGATAAAATTTCCTCTTTTTGCTGAAAGAGGTTTTTTTTATAAGGCTTCTTTTTGGCTGGAGTGGCTGTAGATTTTGACAATCTATCTAGAGTAGTACTGTCAGCATCTAACTCATTAGCCTTTTCCTGCCAGTTTTTGCTGAAGAGATTCTCCCCCATGCAAGGAATGTTGCCTAATTTGTCCTGTACCCAAGTCTCCAAGTCTGATGCCTGCAGCCAGGCAATCCGTCGTGCACCAATGGCAATTCGATTTACAAACTTGGAGACATTTATTTATTTATTTATTTATTTATACATCTTTTCTATACCGCCACTTCCAGAGATCAGTGGCGGTTTACAGGTAACATAAACTTTAATAATAGAGTACTATTATTTTACATAGAACAGATTTAGAACAATGAACATTCAACTATTAATTGTAAACTTGTATATACCAGGAGATAGTAAGAGAGGTAGGAACATTTGAACTGGGTAAGAATTAGATAATATCTTGAGCATGCTTAACTAGAGCATGCTTAACTAGAGCAAGAAAATCTTGTCTCTTGTCATCTGGGAGAAATGGACTCATAAGTTCCAAGTCTCCTGTGACTTCCTTGAGGAACATTCCCATATATAGAATATATGAACTGATCCTAGCTGAAAGCATGGAAGCTTGAAAAGTGCGGCACCCAAAAGCATCCAGAGTCCTGCATTCACGACCTGGAGGATTGGGTGCATGCTTCTTTGCACTTTTCATCCTACGCATGGCTGACTCCACTATCATTGAATGGTGTGGCAGCTGAGTTTTCTGAAATCTAGAACATGGCGGAACTCGATACATAGTATCAAGTCTCCTAGAGTGAGGAGAAGTAGTCAGAGGTGTTTCCCACATTCTGAGCATCACGTTATACAGAATTTTATGGATAGGCAGAGTGGCTGCCTCCTTAGGAACTTTAGGATATTGGAGAATTTCCAATTCCTTTGCTCTGGGTTCCTCTTCAGGAGCTACTGTGATTGAAAGACCTTTGGCCATATCACGGATGAAATCCTGAAAAGACATGTCCTCTGGAGGTGACATTCTGCGTTGGGGAGAAGAGGGATCTTCTGGGAGAAACCCTCTAGTACCAGCAGAATTGTCAGAGTCTTCGGAATCAGAGGAATCGAAGCATTCCTGACCCCGATGCTTCTGCAAAGCACCGTCCCACTACCAATCGAAGTCGGTACTGAGCTGACCCGATACCGATCTGTCAATTACAGCCAGAGATGGCATGGGAAGAGTTCCCACCGGGGCCGGTACCGTCGGTACCGGTATCGTCGGTGTCTGTACCGGTGTCGGTACTGGCATCGGTGTCGATATCGGTGCCGGAGCCGCAGCTGAAAAGAAGAGCTGCGATGCTGCGCTCGATAGCGAGAAACCTCTGGTCTATTGACGCTGCTGATGCCTGGGTGTCGGTACCGGTAAGAACGGCCGGAACCCCTGAGCATGGCACAGGTAGTTCTTGTGAGGTTGAGGCCTCAAGAACATCCTGAAGCCCCATCGATGCTTTGGAAGTTTTGCTGGTGTGGTTCCTCAAGGGCAATGCCAATGGCCTCTCGATGCTTAGCAGGAGAGCTAGCCTTTGAGGACCAGCTTTTATGTTTAGTTACCTGAGATCCATGGGAGGAAGAAGAGGCCCTTGACGATGTCGATGCAATGGATCTGGCATCCGAAGAAAAGAGGGTATCGAGCTTTGCAGCCCGGTTCTGTCTTCCTTTTTTAGTCATCCCCATACAGGAGAGACATTCAGTTGGAGAATGTTCAGGTACTAAACATTTAAGACACCAACCATGGGTGTCAGTGACGGAGATGATACCGCCACACTTAGTACATTTTTACAACGTGTAATCAAACTCTGGAATCTGTTACCGGAGGATGTAGTAAGGGCTGTTAGTATAGCTGGGTTTAAAAAAGGTTTGGACAAGTTCCTGGAGGAAAGGTCCATAAACCACTATTAAAAAGGGACCCAGGATATCAATGCTTGACCCAGTACAAGCATTGTGGAACCTGTGTCTTTTGGGGATATTGCTAGGTACGTATGACCTAGATTGGCCACTGTTGGAAACAGGATACTGGGCTTGATGGACCTCAGTCTGACCCAGTATGGCATGTCTTATGTTCTTATGTTCTTTTAAAACCACTAGTTGGCTTTTCCATGTTTTAGGAATATGGGGCCTACCGCCCAAAATGGCGCCTAGCACCAAAGAGAAAAGTTTCTGAAGAGAAACAGTCTAAAGTCTGTTATTATTATTTTTTTTTTTTTTGAAAAGAAAAGAAAAGAACTGGCAGTACCGGTAAGCGTCGTGCGGTAGGCAAACACGACCACAAGAAAAGAAATTTAAAGATGGAATTTTCTGTGGTGACAGGGAATAGATCCTGTCGGCTCCACGGAAAACAAAGAACTAAAGAGGGACAGTTGGAAAGGTGGGAAGGCAGCACGCATGTGCTGAGGGATGCTCCCAAAAGCGTTCCTATTGGACGCTGGGGAGCATTCCCACGCAGGCTCCGTCGGTACCGACGATACCCATATGTGAAGACTACATTCCTGCTTATTCCTGGAGATCTATTCCTTCTAGAGTTTAATAAATATTACTAAAAATCCCATCTATGAAAGTAAATGTATTTATTTCATACTGAAGTCCACCGCTCAACCACCCCTAAAATTGTAACATCACTTGGGAAGTGGCTTATCAAAATTAGATTTATTTTCCTCTTATGTTTCTCTTCACCTCATGGTGGAGGAAGATAAGACGAGGTTAGTGTATTCTGTAAACCTCCATCTGAGTGAGTATCGGACTCTGAACAACCACTTGGCCAATTTGACTACACTTATATCTCATCAGTGTTACTGTAGAAGTCTAACTATATCTCTCCTCGGGGGGGTGGGGGGCGGGCTACACGATTATAGTTAATGGAATAAATTTAACCAGACATTCCGTGGGTGAATACTGGACCCATTATATGGAGTAGATTTCATTATTAGATTTTGGTCAGTTTCCTGTATGGTTTACCAGATTTTTCGTCTTGTTTGGGTGATTTTTTAATTTTCTTTTCATTTTGGAAGACAATGTCATCAATAGTTTGCACTATTGCTCACTAGTGCACTACTGACATGCAAAAAACCCCAGATTTTTTTTTTGTTAAAAATGACATGAAACAACTTCACATTCTGCTTCAAATGAATGCAGATCCCTATATGGAACTGAAATGCAAAACTGCAATGGACTCTCTCTTATCTTCTGTACAGCTTAATTTACTATAAGGAAACGGACAGAGTAGTTACTCACCTGTAACAGGTGATCTTCAGGAGCAGCAGGAATCAGTTCTCACATATGGGTGTCATCGACGCCGATGAAGCCCCAGCGGAGCATTTCCCCAGCTTTCCATGAAAGCCTTTGGGAATGCAGGCACGCATGCGCAGTTCCCTTCCCGCCTAAAGGTGCCATCTTACCTCAGTCAAATGACATAGCTAAGAACAGCACACAAAAAATGAAAAAAATATAAACTATGTACAACTGCAACTCCAAGGGGAGGAGGGAGGGTTGTGAGGACTGATTCCTGCTGCTCCTGGAGAACACCTGTTACAGGTGAGTAACTACTCTTTCTCCAGGACCAAGCAGGAAGTCAGCCCTCACATTTGGGTGACTCCCTAGCTCTGGGCTACCAGGAACCCAGGCTGAACAAGAGAACTCCCTCTAGTCCCAGCATCAAAGAAAGGCTTTTCACTGACACAACCTCCACCGGTAGCCCAACAGAGGGCAGGAGGGCAGGAGTTGCCTAAACCTCAAAGAGATGCCGGAGTACTGCCTGGCCAAAAGCACTGTCCCTACGGGACTCCCTCTCCAGACAGTAATGGGCCGCAAAAGTCTGGCTTGAAGACCAAGTTGCAGCCCTGCAGATGTCTACCAACAGTACAGAGCGGAGATGAGCCACTGAGGCAGCCATTGCCCTGACAAGGTGGGCCGTGACCCAACCCTGCAAAGGAAGGTCAGTCGCCTTGTAAGCCCAGGTGATACAGTCAGCCACCCAGGTGGGCAAGGTACTCTTGGACACAGCTACCCCCAAATTATTAGGGTCAAAAGAAATGAAGAGCTGAGTAGCCCTTCTGTGCCCTTGCGTATGGTCAAGATAGAAGGATAAGGCCCTCCTACAGTCCAGGGTATGCAGAACTGCTTCAGCCTGGCTTGCATGAGGCCTAGGGAAGAATGTTGGAAGAACCACCTCCTGGTTGAGGTGGAAAGAGGAGACAACCTTTGGGAGGAACTTTGGATGAGTCCTGAGGACTACCCTGTTCCTATAAATTTTGGTGTAAGGCCTATCACAGACCAGGGCCTGAAGCTCACTCACTCGCCTAGCCGAGGTAAGGGCTATCAGGAAGAGTGTCTTCCAGGAGAGGAAGCGTAGTGGACAAGTAGCCATCGGCTCAAAAGGTGGGCGAGTCAGTTGCTGCAAGACCACATTCAACTCCCACTCAGGGGCAAGACGACGTATTGGAGGCTTGAGCAAGAGCAAGCCTCTGAGAAACCGGGACACCAAAGGGTGAACCGACAGAGAGTGTCCTTCCACCAGTGAGTGGTGAGCTGCTAGAGCTGAGAGGTGGACCCGAACAGAATTGGACATAAGACCTTGATTGGATAAGTGCAGTAAGTACTGAAGCACTACTGGTACAGTACAGGAGAAAGGATCCTCTGTACGTAACTGACACCACACGGAAAACCTTTTCCATTTAAGAGCATAGGTTTTCCTAGTGGACTGTTTCCTAGAGGCTAGGACAACCTCCTCAACCTCCTGAGGTAGGCCCCAGGGAGCCAAAACTACCCTTGCAGCCTCCAGGCCATCAAATGTAAAGCTTTGAGATTGGGGTGCAGAAGGGTACCTTGATCCTGAGAGAGAAGGTCGGACTGCAACCCCAGAGGCAGAGGGGGATCCACTGCCAATTGAAGCAGAAGTGGAAACCAGGGCTGTGTGGGCCACCTGGGAGCCACCAGCAGGACTGAGGCCTTATCCTGAAGTATCTTGAACAGAGTTCGGGCCACCAAAGGCGTGGGAGGAAACGCATACAGGAGGCCCTGAGACCAGGGAATCAGAAAAGCATCTGGTGCTACCCGCAGAGGATGCGGTTGCCTGGAGCAGACGTTTGGCAGCTGTTTGTTCAGAGGACTGGCAAAGAGGTCTATGGATGGAAGTCCCCACTTCATGAAAATCTTTTGAACTACCAAAGGATGGAAATTTTGTTTATTAACACATGCAACAGAAAAACAAACAAAAAGCAAATACAATCACCCCAACCAAGTCCCACACCCCCCCAAAACCCCCACCCCCCCGACATAGCACAACACAAGTATCACAAAACCCCCCCGTGACCCACCTCCCCAAACCCACCACCAACCCCAGCAATCAACACACGTGCCCCTCCTCCCAACAACAACCCCCACAAAGTCCTTGACAATGTCCATGTCCCCTCCCTCCCTTCAGTCCAATGTCCATACCCGACCCAACCTCCCCCTGCAAGAACACCCCAGCGCAGACCACACATTGTCCGTCTTGGAATCCCTGAACCCCTGCCCCGCACAACACTCCCCACCAGTCCAAATGTTCATTCTGTCAGACTCTCAGACTCCCTCCCCCCAACCATCCAAAAACAGAGCCCCCTATCCCCATCCCTCCCCCTTCAGGAGGAGCAGCAGCTTCCCCCTCCCTCCAACCCGATCCCTGCCTCCTCCCCATCCATCCCATAGAAACAAACACCTCAAAAACAAACCTCCCCCCCCCCCCAAACAAAAAGAAAACATAAGGGCCCCTTGAGCCCATCCCCAACACAGTCCCACCAAAACAAATCATAACTAATCATACAAATCAAAAGCTAAATACAAAAGCAAAACATAACCCTTGTGCTGCCCTGCAATCCAGACAACGGAGCGGGATGCCCAGGACACAAAAAGAACAAACATAAACACTAATAACAAAAATTGGGACGGCCACCCCTCTAAGGAGAAAGGGAAAGCGGACAACCGGTCAAACCCCTCATGGAGCACCAGCTCACCCCCCCCCTCCCCTCCCGGGAGAAAAACACCCCAAAATCATACCGAGAAGTAAACCCCAGGGAAGGGAAACCAACCCCTCCTATCACACCCCTCCCCCCAGGGATACAAAACAAACCTCAAAGTCCTACAGGGACGAGAACCCCAGGGAACCCCTCCCCCTCACGGGGGGCGAAGGGTGAGGTGACGCCACAGACGCTCCCAACGATGAGCCTCCACCACCCGCCTTTCACGTTGCGCCATGCTGGACACTTCCTCCAGAATGTCCCGCACCACCTCTTCGAGGGGCAGGACCAACCCCCGGGTCGAGACATGACAGCGCGCTTGCCACAGGTGGTAGCGCACTACGGCCGTGACGAGGTAGAGGGTCCCGGAGTCCTGCCTTAGAGGAAAGGACCAGGCCCCGTACACCCACTCCGCATACGTGAGGAGAGAAAGGTTGCGCAGGTGAAGAGCAGCGGACACCAACCGGCAGGCCTCCACGTTGAAGGGGCACTGCCGGAGGAAATGATCCATGGTCTCCGTCTGCCCTTCACACCGGCCCTCGGACAGACCCGCTCGGCCTGTGACCTGTACTTGAGGTTGTCCTTCACGTACAAACGCCCGTGGAAAGACAACCAGGCCACATCCCGAACCTTCTTCGGTAGCCGAGGGGAGTTCAACAGCCGAAGGCCCCGCTGCATCACATCCGCCGGACAGTCCCGCAGGGCCCACCGTGGTTGATAGTGAGAGGTGAGAACCATCCGGTATAATCCTTTCCGCCCCAAGGACTGGGCGAGCGGGTTGGTCACCCCCCACCGCCGAATGAGCCCCACCATCGCAAATACGTATGATGGGGCCTGTTCCCCTCTCCGGCGCACACGTGGGACCGAGGACGCCCCCTCCCACTGCTCCCAGAAGCGGGAGAACCATTCCCGGTAGGAGGCCACCCACCAAACCCCACCCCCTTCCCTCATCCTACCTAAGTGAAACGCCATAGACAAGACTGACAGGAAAACAAGGGGGTGCAACATACCCAAACCGCCCTCTGCCCGATCCAGGCAAACGATGTTGCGCTGGACGGGGTTCAGGCGGTTACCCCACAGGAAACAGAAAAAGACGGCACAGACAGACGCCTGACGGGACGACGGAAGGACGAAGACCGTGGCCACGTGCAGAAAGAGAGGAAGCAGAAACGTCCCGAGGAGTTTGATCTTCTCCTCGTACGTACACCTCCACCCCCTCCACCGCAGCACCCTACACCGTGCAGTCTCAAGACAACGGTCCCAATTGGTCTCCGCACAGTCCTCCGACCCGAAGACGAGGCCCAAAACGCGGACCTCCCCCACGGGAGGAGGAAAGGGGGCGCAGGAAGGCGGGGAGGCCTCCGAGGGGCCCAACCACAGCATCTGGCACTTGCTGTGGTTGACAACAGAGTGGGCTACCTCCGAGTACTCCTCCACGGCCTCCCACAGGGCCTCCACCCCTTCAGTGCCGTCCACGTAAACTGAGATGTCGTCAGCGTAGGCAACGACGGACACCGGGGGCGCACCAGGCGCCTCCAGGCCCCGTAACCCACCTGAGGACAATCTCCGGAGGAAGGGGTCGAGGGAGAAGACATACAGCAGGGGGCTCAAAGGGCACCCCTGCCGCACCCCCGAGGCGACACCAAACGGCCGTCCGAGCCACCCGTTAATAAACGGGAAGCTCACCCCCCCTCGGTACAGCGCCTGCACGACGAAGAGGAAACCTGCGGGGAGGCCGAAGTGCTGGAGCACCACCCACAGGTACCGGTGACTGACTCGATCGAAGGCTTTGGACTGATCGAAGGAGACCAACCAGTGGTCCCGTTGGAGCGACCGGCCTCTCTCCACCACCTCCCGGACTGTGGCGACAGCGTCCAGAACCCCTCTCCCCCGAACGGAACAATACTGGGAAGGGGACAGCAAAACGCCCGACACCTCCACCAGTCGGTTGGCCAAACACTTGGCCAGGATCTTCCGGTCCGCGTTCAGAAGAGAGAGCGGCCACCAAAAGTCCAAGGAGCTATCGTCCTTCCCCTTGGAGAGCAGCAGCAGGACAGATTCGCGAAATGACCGCGGGAGAAACCCCGTGTCCATGATCTCCTGAAACAGAGAGGTCAGGAAGGGGGCCAGCTGGGCGATGAAAGTGCGATAGAACTCCACAGGGAGCCCATCGCGCCCAGGCACCTTCCCCAACGGCATGGCACGAATCGCCCTCTCCACCTCCACCTGCTGAATCGGAGCAGCGAGTGCAGCAACCTGTGCCTGAACCACAGCCGAATACACCGGAGGAAGGCCCAAGTACTCTCGGATATGGGTGAGGTCCACGGGGCGATCCCCAAACAGGTCCGAGAAGTATTCCCCCACCATCCGCAAAAGGTCCTCCTGGGAGGTATGAATGGTACCGTCCTCGCCCCGCAGGGCCATGACCTCCCGACGCCGAACCCTCTCCTTGCAAGTCAAGAAAGGGTCTGGAGTGCCGACCCCACCAGCTGCCCCCTCAAAGCAGAGGGAGGCATGGCGATCATAAAGCAGGCCACGGAGCTGGACGCGTACCTCTTCCACCTCCTCCCGCGCTGCCCCTCGGGATACCAAACGATCCAGCGACCTCCGGAGGACAGTGTAGGTGAGGTAGCGGGATCGAGCCATGGAGGTACCCCGGGAACGGAAGAGTTGGAGGGCACACGCCTTCACCTCGTCCCACCAGGCGCCACGGGAAGGAAAAACACCCAGCAGGGTTTCCTGGTCTGCGAGAAAGGCCAAAAACTCCTGGACCACCTCTGATGTTGCCAACAACTGCACATTCAGTCTCCACAGGCCAGGACCCCTGCTGAGCTCCTCGTGGTTAGCCAGGAAGGACACGGAGAGGGACGCAGTGGTCCGAAAAGTCAACCGCCTGCAACTGCGGAGGGGAACACTCTACCCGGGCACTCACATATATCCGATCGATACGACTCCTGCAGGTCCCATGATAGTAGGTGAACCCCGGCGACCGTGGAAAGGCCCGGTGGAAAACATCCACCAGGTCAGCCGTCCGGGTCATCTCGGCCAAAAAGAGGCCCTCGTAACTGGGTGGGTGACGATCCCCCCCTCGGTCCTGCAAAAAGGTGGTGGTGTTGAAATCCCCGGCGAGGACCACCAAACGGGAGGTGTGTAAGTAGGGGCGGATGACCCCAAACAGGGTCTTCCGCGCCAACTTAGACTGGGGGCCGTAGACCACCACGAAACGAAACCGATGAGGCCCGCAGTAGCCGTCTAAGAGCAAACACCGGCCCTGCTCCAGTTCCCACATGTACTGCACCTGAAATCGGTTAGACGTGAACAAAACCGCCACTCCTGCGTAGGGCTGTGCCGCAAGCGACCAGTATGAAGGGCCCCACCTCCACTCCCGCTTTACCCGATGAAGACTAGCGAGCGAGGTGAGCCTGGTCTCCTGCAAGAAAATGACATCCAGCCCACTCGTGGAAAGAAAATCATAGGCCGTAGCCCGCGCCTGGTCTGAGAAAATGCTGGCCACGTTGATGGTGGCGCACGAGAACGCAGGAGTGCACGCCATGCCTAGTTCGTGTGCAGTGACCCTTTCCTCCTCTTCTCACCATACCCGGGATCCCCGGAATCCCGCTTGCAGGACAAGCCCGTGAGCTGGAGCAACTCCTCATGGTCCACGTCGACCACCTCGAGGATCTCTTCCCCCTCCTGCTCGACCCTGTCACCCCACGAGGTGCTGGTGCCCCTGAGACCACCAGGCAAAGCTGTCGCAGGGGCTAACCCAGTTCCCATGGGGCGAGGGGGCACGGACAGGTCAGGGGTCGGAGGAATGATCTCCTCCGTGGGGTCCACCACCGGTGCCTCCCCCCCCCTCCCTGGACAAAGACTGCGACAACGTACCAGTGCCCACCCCCGCGGGGGAGGCCGGGATGGCCGGGTCAGCAGGGGGCTCCTGCGAAGGCCCATCACCCAACTGCGGGGGCAAAGACCCGTCCTCCCTCACCCGTCAGGCGCCAGTATCCCCCTTGTTTGGAGGACCCTGACCGCGGCGCGCCTTCGTTATTTTGGAAGGCCGCCGCTGAGGAAGAGGGGCCGCCCCCGCCGCTAACCGCTCCGAGCGCCGCACAGGAAGCCCTGCCTCCACAGGCAAGCCCTCATCCGCCTCAGCCGCATCAGCAGCCAAAAAGATGAAACGGTTGATGTCCAACATGGGCTCTGCATCCAGCAACGGGGATGTCTCCCGTTTCTTCCTTTTGGACTTGCCACCCTTGGGAGGGACCGTAGTCCATTCCTCAGGTGGCACCACCCGCAACCCACTATCCTGTCGTGATACATTAACCTCCACCACATCAACCCTCTCCTCCTTCCTACCCGAATCCCCTCCCACTGGTGGCTCCCTCGGCTCGATGGACTCCTCCACCCTAGGGCCCTCGGACTCCTCCTGAGGGAGAGGGGCTTCCATGACCTCCTCCCGCACAGGAGCCCGAGGTGGAGTGATGGCATCCCCCCCCGGTCCATTGTGTGATGCGGAGGGGCAGCGGGCAAAGGGGTGGCCCAACTCCCCGCAAAGGTTACACCGAATAAGCAAACACCCGGCCGAGGCGTGACCCCGTCCACCACAACGGGTGCAGACCTGCTCTGGACAGTTCATGCTCAAATGGCGGAATGAGCCACAGCGGTGACACTCGCGGGGTTGCCCGGGGTAATAGCACAAGATGCGATCCCGACCGAGGAAACCGGCCGAGGGCACGTGCTGCACCACGTTTCCCACCTCACGCAAACGGATCCTGCCCTTCCACGACCCGTCCCACACCCCTAGGGGCCCAGCGCCCTTAACCAGGGGTGCGAGGAGCACCGCATGGCGCGACAACCAAAACTGGATGTCCTGCCCTGGGAGCGACTCATTCCGGGATAGGATGGTCACAGGTACTGTCCCTTGGCGAGAGATAGGCACAACACGAAAGTCGGCCCACCCTCCCTGCCGCCTCTGCTGCTGGTATCGGTCCCAGAAAATCTCCAGCCCCCGTCTCAGCATGAAACTAACATCATATTCAATGGTGTTGTTCATGTGGATGAAGGCATAGAGATCTCCCGGGAGAAACCCCAGCCCAAGGACCATCCTCAAGACCTGTTCCCTGGCTGGAGGGGGCCCCTCCCCAGCCCACCGGATCTGCGCCACGTTGCGCCGTCTGACCTCACCCCCTACCCCTCGGAAACCTCCCCCACCTCCTCCCCCTCCTACAGGACCATTCCCCTGGGAACCCCCCCTCCCCCCAGCCCCACCCGATGTCCCCGGAGTGGTACCCGACCCCTTCAGAGCCTCCGCAAAGGTACGGGGGGAGGGGAGCCGACCCCCCAGCTCCCATCCCCTGCCCTCCTTGGTCTTCTCCTGCATCCACCTGCGGGGGATCCCGCTCCTGGACCGCAGGATCCGCAACCTCCTCACATGGGGCGACCTGAGGACTGGGCAAGGTCAGCTCCGCCAACACAGAGTCAGGGATGCTATCCCTTCCGGATCCCTGGGTACCACCGAGAACCCCCGGATCACCCCCTGCCGCCACCTCCAGCTGCCGAAAGGCAGCAAAGGCCCCGGGAGGGCCCGTCGGGGTCTCCAAAGCTAATTGCAGGGCATCACGAACCTGGTTCTCGGTGACACCCAGGGGACCGGAAAGACCCCCCAAACCTCCGTCCCGCGTTCCCGACCCAGCGCAAGGCTCCGGGGTCTCGGCCACCACTACCGGGGACGGACCCCGCTCCCCTCCATTCCCGGGATCCAGGGGGACCACCTCCACCCCTGACCCCACTGAGGACAAACCCTTCCCCCGAGCAGGGCCAGCCACTACCTCCTTCCCCACTATATGACCAGTCAGCCGCTCCCCCCTTCCCTCCGCCAAACCCTCTCCTGACCCACCTTCCGCCACCCCCTGTACAGCTACAAGACAACAAGGCAGGACCTACCCGAGACAGCAGGGCAGATCCCCCACCCAGAACATCCCCCAAACCTTCATCCCCCTGCCCCCTGTCCCTCCCAGGTCCTACCTTATCGTCGGAGCCAGACGTGGCACAGGGGTCCTGAACCATGCGGCCGGCAGCCAAGGCTCCAGCAGGAAGGGCAGGCGCCCCCCCCGCGAGCCAGGCCCCCTTTAGCCACACTAGCTGGAAATGCAGGCGCCTGCTCATCCCGCTCCACTGACGTAGAAAACTGGAAATCCTTCTTTCCCTTCTTCCCTTGGCTCCCCCCAGGGGCTGCAGCAAAGGAAAAGCAGCCCCCACCCTGCTCCTTCCCCTTCCCGGTACCCTTCCGGCTCCAAACCGCCACTGCAGGGTACACAGGGCGGCCGTCATCCAGCCGTTTGGAAGCCGGAAGGGCAGCCGCCCAAGAGGGGCCCTGACCCCCACCCTTTCCCCCACCAAAGTCCGGTACCGAAGCCCAATCCACTGCTGCAGTCCAGGAAGACCGATCCGCACCGGAAACAGCTGCTGCCGACCTCCGGAGACGAGAAGGCGAACCCAGAGAAGCAACAGCTGTTCCCCGAATGACAGGCTGCTGTATCGTTGACCGGCAAGGCAGGACAGACTCTTCCTGAGAGCTCCGGTGATACCGTGTCTTCAGGGCAGCAGCAGACCCGTCGCCATCTTCACACTTCCGGGCTACCCCGGAAGTGACAGAGGTGTGCGGAGGGCGGCCATCCTGCAGCTGTGCACTGCCCCGGGTAATCCCTACGACGTCCTCCTCCTGCAGGGGAAGCCCTTCAGCGTCAAGAACGCTGGCACGGGAACTTCGGCGGCCATCTTGAAAATGTCGATCAGCTACCCCGGACCCAAGAATCGTCGGAGGAGGCACAGGGACAATCCCAGGATCTTGCTGCGTACTACTCCGTCCCTCCTCCATCCCTTCTCCCCGATACACAGGAGGAACACTGAACACTGAGTCCCGCGAAGCTCGGCTGGTCATCGCCCCTCCCCCAAGCTTCCCGGGGGCATCGATCAACAGGGAGCAACCTGGGGGAACACTCGAACCCTTCACCATATCCACAGAGGCTACATCCGGTGATCCAGACACCATATTCGCCAGCAGGTAAGGAGTTCCGGGGTCAGGAATATGTACCACAGATTCCAAATCTGATACTCCTGTATCTTCTGTACCTGGCATAGGCAAGGGCAAGGGGGGACAGCAGAACCATCGGGAACCCACCGGCCGCCCCCCCCCCCCCCCTGGGGGCCCCCCCCGGACTGCGGCTTCACCAATATTCCACCTATCATAGTTGGCATAAATCTCCGCGAGGGACCCACAACCCTGTTGTTTGAGGTAAACGATGTCCCGGTACTTGCCCTTCAAGGCCCGCTTCACCCCCTTTCTATAGGTGGAATAGGCCACCCATTCCTCCCCGGGAATGAGGGCCTGCAGGCTCTCCAGGTGGGAGAGCTGGGCTTGCATCTGGGCCGCCTCCTCCTGGAGACCCCGAAGTCGCCGTACTGCCGCCACGATTGCATCTGGGGCCCGAACTGGCTGCTGGAAGGAAGGCAAGCCCGACCCACCGTCCTCATCCTCACTGGAGGAGGTAGAGGCCTCCTCCAGGACCCGAGGCGGATGGGGGAACCCACCTCCTCCAGCACTATACTTTTCAGCTCTCCAGGGTCTCCCCAGGGCCTCTCCCTTCTGCCACCCAGCCTCCACACCCTGCCTGGGGAGGAGACAGGAGCCTCCTCCCTGGGGTAGCGGGCCCAAACCTCCATACCTGTGGGTCCCTCCTCCCTGACCAGGCACAGTCCTACCTGGGGGGTCCCCCACCCGGGGCACCGGTTGTTCCATACTGCTTGTTTCCCCCATCCAGGGTCAGTGAAGGAGGCCCACCAGGCTTGGCAGGCCTCTGGGCCTGGGCCTCTCCTGCTGGAGGTGGCCCAGGGCCCGACATCCAGCCACAGGTAGGAAGCAGGACCTCCTCCCTAGCAGGAGCTCTTCAGAACAGGTCTCCTCACCACGACAGCTAAACAGGAAGTGGGAGGAGCTGCCACTCGTGGGGTTGCAGAATCCTGCTCAACCTGTCCGCCAGGTAGTTCTCCTGGCCAGGTAGATATACTGCTTTGAGGAGCATGTTGTGTCTGAGAGCAAACAAGCAAAGGTCCTGTGCCTCCTGACAGAGGAGCCTGGACCCAGTTCCGCCCTGCTTGTTCACATAGAACATGGCTACCTGGTTGTCTGTTTGAACTAGGACAGACTGATGAGCCAGGGTCTGAGAAAAAGCCTTGAGGGCTAACCGAATAGCTCTGAGTTCCAGGAGATTGATTTGCTTTGCAGATTCCCAGGGAGACCACAGGCCCTGGGTGCAGTTGCCTAGACAATGAGCCCCCCAGCCTTGCAGGGAGGCATCCGTGGTCAAGACCACTGTGAACGCAGGACTCTGAAAAGGTACTCCTTTCAACAGATTGGGTGGGTGTAGCCACCAACTGAGGGAGTGCAGCAAGTGTTTGGACACTTTTATCCTGTCTTTGAGGTTGCCTGTGGCCTGTGACCACTGAGTCCGCAGGCACCACTGTGCAGGCCTCATATGGAGCCTGGCATTGGGGGTCACATGTACTGTCGAAGCCATGTGGCCAAGAAGCCTCAGGCAGAGTCTGGCGGAGACCAGTGACCTGCTGAGAAACTGGTTTGCTAAGGTTATCAGTCTTTGGGCTCTGTCTTCTGGCAAGAATGCCTTTGCCAGCAGAGAGTCCAACCTTGCTCCTATGAACTCCAAGTTCTGGGAGGGGAGCAAAGTGGACTTTGCGAAGTTTATTACAAAGCCAAAGCCTTGAAGAAGGGCAATAGTTCTGAGGGTGACTTGCCTGGCCACCTGGCATGTCTGACCCCTGATGAGCCAGTCGTCCAGATAGGGGAAGACAAAGATTCCCTGATTTCTCAGGTAGGCCGCCACCACTGCCAGGCATTTGGTAAAGACCCTGGGAGCGGAGGTAAGGCCAAAAGGCAGTACTCTGTACTGATAATGATTTCCTCCCACAATGAACCTGAGGTACTTTCTGTGGTCTGGATGAATGAGGATGTGGGTATACGCATCCTTTAGATCTAAGGAGAATAGCCAATCTCCCTGCTGGAGGTAGGGCAGAAGGGTTCCAAGAGTAAGCATCTTGAACTTTTTCTTCTCCAGGAACTTGTTGAGGTTTCGGAGGTCCAGAATAGATCGAAGACCACCGGTTCTTTTGGGTACCAGGAAATACCTGGAGTAGAACCCTCGACCGTGTAAGTGGGGAGGCACAGGCTCCACTGCCCTGTCCACCAACAGACCTTGTAGCTCCTGAAGGAGAAGATCTGTGTGCAGGGGAGGCCTTGGAGGCTCCCCTGGAAAGTATGGAGGAGGCAGTTGTTGGAAGTGTAGTGCATAGCCCTTCTGGACTATGCTTAACACCCAACTGTCTCCAGTGATGAGTGGCCACTGGTGGGCAAACAGAGTGAGGCGACCTCCTGTGCAGGGTTGGGAGAGCAGGGACGGAGAGGCTATGCTTAAGGAGTCAAAACCCCCCACCCTGCTGAGTGGGAGCAGGGGCCGGAGGCTTGGGGGTCCTCTGCTTACGGGGTTCTCTGCTTACGGGGTCCATTACCCTGCCCCTTGGCCTGCTGACCCTGAGGGGCAGCTTGGGCAGCCTGATATTGTGGGTACTGTTTGTAGGCAGTGCCCTTCCTCGGGTAAAAGGGCTTTTTACCCGAGCCCTTCTTTTTGTGAGAAGGGGCAGAGGTCTTTCTAGACAGCCTTGTCCTTGTAAAGTGCTCGGTCTCGAGCTGTGCGACCTTCTCGGCCATGGGCTTGCCAAAAAGGTTCTCACCTCGGCAAGGGACATCGACCAATTTGCCCTGAACCCATGGCTCGAGGTCCGATGACTGCAGCCATGCCTGGCATCGAGCCACGATGCCGGCTGCCGCAACACGGGCCGAAGCCTCGAAGTCATCGTAGGCGGCGCGGGACATAAACTTGGAGCAGTCCCGAATCCCCGAGGACAAGGACTTGAATCTCTGCAAGGGCTCCCTGGAGAGACCAGCAGAGAACCCGGCCAACTCCTTGGCCAGGTCTCGCAAGTACATGCCCATGTACAGCTGATAAGACTGGACACGGCAAGCAAGCATCGAGCCCTGGAAGCACTTTCTACCAACGCAATCGAGGTTCCGGGCCTCTGACTCTTCAGGCGATGCATGGCCGATTCCACAACCATGGAATGGTGTGATAGCTGCGCCTTCTGAAAGCCAGGGCTCTTTCGGAGTCGAAAGATCGAATCGACCCGCTTGCTTATAACCGGCGCTGAGGCCGGTGCCTCCCACATGCGGAAGAGGAGCCGTTCCAGCATCGGAGGAACCGTGACAGTAAAGGCCCCCTTCAGAGGAGAGTCATACTGCAAGGCCTTGAGCTCCTCGGCTCGAGGCTCTTCCTCGGGGTCTGCCGGGATAGCCAACGCGGTGGCCATATCCCGGACAAACTCCGAGAACCGGGTATCCTCCAGAGGGGATCTACTCTGGGGTTCAGACTGCGGTGAGTCCGAGGGGACGCACCGAGTCTTGAATGTGTCGGGGGACTCCTCATCCTCCGTCTCCCAGGCAGACTCGTCCGACGAGGAGTCAGGATCCGACCCCGTGGGGCCCGGGAGCACCCGCCCCGACGCCCTCGGCACCGGCGTCGATGCCCTCGGTCCCAAACGGGAGGTCGAGGGAGACCGCAACCGAGGTCAACCTCGAGCCATCATGGTCTCGAGTATCGGCTCGGTCTCCGGGGTCGACTTCAATGTCGATGTCCCAGTGGTCGGGGCAGATGCGCCAGACAGGCTGGCCATCAGTGCCCGCTGCTGCTCCATGAAGGCAGACAGTCTGCACTCCAAGGCTGTCATCCTGAGATTCAGCTCGGGAGACGCAGCAGCCACCGACTCGGGCCCCGGCGGCGCCGGGCCCGACGTCGGCTCTCTGGGAGGAGAGTCCTCGAGGACTACAGGGCTTACGTGTCCAGCAGACTCCGGCTCCACACGAGGAACTTTGGCAGGCTTCTCTTGTTCCACGGGCCCGGGGCGACGGTCGGGGGTCTTAGACCTGGCCCTCGAGGAGCCAGGCACCTCTTTCGATGATGCCCTCACGGGCCGCTTCTTCCTCTTGCGTTCCCGGTCGGGGGACCCCCTGTCCGAGGAGCCAAGACGGCGCTCGGGATCCGAATCCCGAGATGTCGAGGCCTCAGACGAGGTCCGGGCCCGGCCGGAGGCTGAGTCAGAAAAAAGCCTTTCTTTCTGCTGCTGGCGACTTCGCAGTGCCTTGGAAGACATCTTCCCACATGGTCCACACGTCTTAGGGTCGTGATCAGGACCGAGGCACTGAAGGCAGCAGTCGTGTGTGTCAGTGAGAGACATCAACTTCTTACACCGATCACACTTTTTAAAACCGCTGGAAGCCATCGGGGAAAAAAGAGTCCCCGCGAGGTCAAAGGACCGGCCTTCCAGGGAAAAAGCAAAAAAGGGCGCGAACGCCAGCCACAAAGGGCAAAAACCAAAAAAGAAGAAACGGGCTCGATACCGCTGTACCGAACCCGGTGGGAGGGGAACCGGCGTCGAACCGGGAAGAAAAAATAGTGAGAATCGCCGAAAAAATCAAACTTTTATCCGGGATGACAGGACACATGTCCGGTGGGCTTCTCAGAGAAAGAGAGACTGAGGTAAGATGGCACCTTTAGGTGGGAAGGGAACTGCGCATGCGTGCCTGCATTCCCAAAGGCTTTCATGGAAAGCTGGGGAAATGATCCGCTGGGGCTTCATCGGCGTCGATGACACCCATATGTGAGGACTGACTTCCTGTTTGGTCCTGGAGAACTTATAATATCTATGCCTTTGCCTACTAATGAGTCTGTAAGCTGTTATGTAAAAAAGTCTTGAGGGAAAGTCACTGCTTATCCCAGGAGTAAGCAGTATGCAATCTTGAAAAAGCCAGGAGGATCATTGCATGCATAGAGAGAAGAATAGCCAGCAGGAAGGAGGTGATAGTGCCTCTGTATAAGTCTTTGGTGACACCTTATTTGGAGTATTGTGGACAATTCTGCAGCCCACACCTTCAAAAGGATGTAAACATGATGGAGTCGGTGCAGAGAGTGGCTACCAAAATAATCAATGGGCTTCATCATAAAGCATATGGAGACAGATTTAAATATCTCAATATGCATACTTTGGAAGAAAGGCGGGAGAGAGGAGATATGATAGAGATGTTTAAAAAACTATGGCATAAATGCACAGGACAAAAGCCTCTTTCAATTGAAAGTGAGCTTTGCAATGAGGGGGCATAGGATAAAAGTTAAAGGGGATAGACTCAGGAGTAACATGCGGAAATATTTCTTTATGGAAGGAGTGGTAGATGCCTGGAATAGTCTCCCAGTGGAGGTAGTAAAGACGAGAACTATATCTGAATTCAAGAAAGCATTGGAGAAACACAGAAGATCTGTAAAGGAAAAAAAAGAGACTGTAGTAGTTGGCAATGAAGAGCAGACTGAATAGGCCATATGATCTTTATCTGCCATCATGTTTCTATGTTTGATACTTTTTAGGAATCTGCCAGGTACTTATCTGACCTGAATTGGTCACTGATAGAAATAGGATACTGGGCTTGATGGACCCTTGGTCTCATTTAGTATGACAATTCTTTTGTTTTTTATTTTAATAACTTCTAAACCATTCATCCAAATTTTTGCTGCAGACAGCAGAGTAACCAGTGACCCCACTCAGTTCACGCTTCCCTCAAAGATCCCTTCATTTTTTTTCCTATGGGAAATAGGTCAGTTGGAATCTCAAGTACATCAGAGTATACTGTGATGTCACTGAGTATTTTTAAAGCTGCCCTACCATTGGTTGAATCAGCATTTTTAAAGCTTGCCAGCAACAGTTTCTTTATGTGCCATCAAGTCAGTGCTGACACCTGGCAATACAGCAATCTCCAGAAACAAGCAGGAATGTAGTCTTCACATATGGGTAATGTCGGTACCGACGGAGCCCGTGCGGGAATGCTCCCCAGCATCCAATAGGAAAGCTTTTGGGAGCATCCCACTGCGCCTGCGTAGCTGTCTTCCTGACTTTCCAGCTCTCCCTCCTCAATTCTTCGTTTTCCACGGAGCCGACAAGAAGCAATTCCTGTCACTGCAGAAAATTTGTTTTTTCTTATTTTTTGTGGTTGCGTCTACCTTCCCATCGACACTGGTACCGACCCCGTCGGTGCTTTCTTTCTTTCTTTCTAAAAAAAAAAAAAAGAAAAAGAAAAAGAAAAAAAATCTTCAGTGAGGAAAGAAAACTTTCTTCCTTCAGGTACATCAGGGCCATGTTAGGTTTAGGCCTTTCCTTTTTGTCACAAACAAAATGGAAAAACCAGCCAGTGGTTTTAAGAAGTGTTCCAAATGTGGCAGTACAATTTTGGCCACGAACACCCATGATTGGTGTCTAAAGTGCTTAGGACCGGATCACCAACCGCCTGAATGTCCTCTCTGTACGAAGATGACAAAGAGAGGGCTACAGAACTGAGCTGCAAAACTGGGCACCCTCTTTGCCACCGATGCAATGTCTGTAGCATCAACATCATCGAGAGCTTCATCTTCCTCTCAAGGATCTCAGGTATCAAAACCTAAGTCTTCATCGAAGACTGGCAGGCCCTCCAAGGGAAGATCTCCTTCTAAGCATCGAGATGCCTTGGGCGTTGCCCTGGAGGGGGACACACCAGCCAAACAACCCCGGCAGGAGGCCCTTGCCTCCAAAGCCTTAGTGGGGCCCCAGGATGCTCCCGAGGTCTCCACCTCCGGAGAGCTCCTGGAGCCATGCTCAGGGATCGTGGCCTGCAACTCCGGTAACAATACCCAAGCATCGGCAACCTCCATGGATCAACGTATCCTGGTTATTGAGCGGAGCTTAGCAGCCTTACTGGCGGCCTCCATTCTGGTAAAGCCTTTACAGTTGATTCCTCAGATATTGGTAATGACTACGGTACCAAAGGAGCCTACATCAACATTTTTACTGCTTATCATGCTGCTGCCCATGCCGATCCTCAAATCAGTTTCCAGTACCGAGATTCCGGCACCACAACCTTCAACTGCCGGCTTCGAGCGGTATCGAGTATGTGCAGAGCGCGAACACCCTGCCCGTCGATACTTTGAATCTTCTGATAACGATTTGTCAGACGACGAACCCGACGGTACCCGGGAAATGAGAACTCTCCCGGAAGACCCATCTCAGTCCTCACAACGTCGCATGTCCCCTCTGAAGGACACATCTTTCCAAGACTTTATTCGCTATATTGCTCGGGGTCTGTCCATAACGGTGACTGTGGAGACAGAACCTAGAGCTGAAGAACTTGAAATCCTTCAATACCCTGCAGTCCCAAAGGAAGCCGCTACACTCCCTATTCATCGAATATTTCACGACCTTAAGCTTCGTATATGGGAAACACCCCTAACCATCTCTCCACATACTCGACGACTTGATACAATGTACCAGGTACCACAGTCCCAACTTACAGAAGATGGTAATTGCATCTTCTGGAAGTCCCAACTTCCAGAAGATGCAATTACCATACCATTCCATAGTGGTGGAATCGGCAATGCGTCAAATAAAAAGTGCTAAGACACATTTCTCGAACCCTCCAGGCAGGGAATCGAAAAGCCTTGATGCTTTTGGTCGTCGATGTTTTCAGGCCTCCATGTTATTGGCCAGAATCGGTTCCTACATACTCTATATGGGTATGTTCCTTAGGGAGGTGGCTAAGGATTTGGAGTTGATGGCTTCTCTTCTCCCTGATGACAAGAGAGCTGATTATCTCACCCTTGTAAAGCATGCCTAAAATGTTTCAAAATTTGTTAACAGGGCAACTTTCAACTGTTTTGAATGCATCAGCAGAACTTCAGCTATATGCATTGGTGCACGCAGGATTGCTTGGCTCCAAGCACCTGATCTTGAACAATGGGTTCAGGATAAGCTGGGTAATATACCTTGCCCTGGTGAAAACCATTTTGTCAAGGATTGGCTAGACAAAGCTTCTCAGCTAGAATCTGAGAAAAAACACTCTTAATAGACTATCTAGATCTACTGCCAACCCAGCTAAGAAAAAGGCAGCAAAGAAACCTTTTTTCAATAAGAAAAAGTAGTACTACCCTTTTTACACCCCTGCAGTGCACTGTCCAATCTATGCTCCCCAGAAACGGCAGCAGCCACCAAAACAATAGAGGAAGGCTCAGACTCCCAGGTCACAGCCACCTCAGCAGACCCAACATCCTCAGGGTCTTTGACTCCTTTTTGGAGAACATAGCCATTCTGCCTCTGGAGATTCCAGATCCCATCCACATTCCTGGCAGACTTGTCACTTTGCCCACAAGTGGCATCTTGTAACATCAAAGTAGTGGACTCTCTCCATAATACAGGAGGGGTACAAGCTTCATCTACAAAGTTCCCCCCCCCCCTCCAAGAGAGTTCTGTTCTCAACCTCCTCTCACCACTCTGTTGTTGCAAGAGGTCATCTCCCTTCTCTCATAGGGTGCAATAGAGGAGGTGCCACTTTCCCAGCAGGTTCTGGGCTTCTATTACCCATACTTCCTCATTCCAAAGAAGAAAGAAGGATACCGGCCCATTCTGGACCTCAGAGAACTGAACAAGTATCTACTTTGGAAGAAATTCAAGATGATCTCCCTAGGTACTCTTCTCCCCTATCTCCAGAGTCAGGATTGGCTCTGTTCTCTAGGTCTAAAGGATGCATATACTCACATTCTTATTCACGCACAGCACAGAAGGTTCCTGCGTTTTCTGTTCCAAGGGAGACATTATCAATAGAGTCCTGCCTTTTGGCCTCGCCTCTGCCCCAAGAGTCTTTACAAAGTGCATGGCAGTGGTAGCTGCATTCCTAAGGACTCGAGGGATATTTGTCTTCCCTTATTTGAGCAGGCACATCTCTAGAGGCGAATCTTTCCCTCTCGTGCACCATGCAGGTGCTGCAACACTTGGGATTTGTAATAAACCTTCCAAAGTCCCAATTCATTCCCGCTCAAACTCTAGAGTTCATAGGGGCTCTCCTAGACACTCAACAATCAAGGGCTTTTCTGCCTCAAGTCCGCTGTGCTCGACTCATTCAGCTTGCATCTCAAGCATGCCTCAAGAACTTTCTCATGGCTCAAGAAATGCTGCAACTTCTGGGTCATATGGCATCAACAGTTTTCGAAGGAAGTAGCTGAAAAAGTGAAGAAAAAGAGGGAGGCCTTCATGAAATACAAGAGATCACAGAGAGAGGAAGACAGGCATCTGTATTTGGAAAAACTTAGAGAAGCTAGCAAAGTAGTCAAGAAGGCAAAGATTCAAAAGGAGGAGGAAATAGCCAATGCAATAAAATGGGGGGATAAGACATTTTTCAGATATATTAGTGAGAAGAGGAAGGGCAAAAGTGGTATTGTCAGACTCAAGGGTGCAGGGGGGGGGAATATGTAGAAGCTGATAAGGATAAAGCGGAATTGCTTAACAAATATTTTTGTTCTGTGTTCACAGATGAAGAACCAGGAGCAGGACCTCAGAAAACACCCACAAATAAGAACAGAAGCAAGGGACATCTTGAACAATTTTCAGAAGACTGTGTTCGTGAGAAACTAGCTCAACTTAAAGTAGACAAAGCGATGGGACCGGATGGGATACACCCTAGAATACTGAGGGAACTTGGGGACGTTCTAGCACCTCCACTGACTGACCTTTTCAATGCCTCGTTGGAGTCGGGAGTGGTGCCAAAGGACTGGAGAGAGGCTCATGTGGTGCCTTTACACAAAAGCGGAAGTAAGGATGTGGTTGAAAACTACAGGCCGGTTAGTTTAACTTCAGTGGTGAGTAAATTATTGGAAACGCTGCTGAAGAGAAAACAGTGAGGTTTCTGGAGTCCGGCGGATTACAGGATCCGAGGCAGCATGGATTCACCAGAGGCAGGTCTTGTCAGACAAATCTGATCGATTTCTTTGACTGGGTGACCAGGGAGTTGGACCGAGGGAGAGCTCTAGATGTGGTGTATTTAGATTTCAGTAAAGCCTTTGACACTGTTCCTCACAGGCGACTTATAAACAAACTGAGCAACCTAGGGATGGACCCTAAAGTTACTGCTTGGGTTAGAAATTGGTTGGGTGGGAGGCGACAAAGAGTACAAGTAAATGGAGCTCACTCTGAGGAGAAGGATGTTACCAGTGGTGTGCCCCAGGGATCTGTCCTTGGTCCGATTCTTTTTAACATCTTTGTTAGTGATATAGCGGAAGGGCTGTCGGGTAAGGTTTGCCTCTTTGCGGATGATACCAAAATCTGTAATAGAGTAGACACCCAGGAAGGTGTAGATAACATGAGGAGGGATCTAGCTAAGCTTGAAGAATGGTCTAGAATTTGGCAGCTGGGATTTAATGTTAAAAAATGTAAGGTCATGCATTTGGGCTGCAGCAATCCAAGGGAGCAATACAGTATAGGAGGTGAAGTACTTTTGTCCACTAAAGAAGAGCGGGACCTAGGCGTGGTTGTGTCTGATGATCTTAAAGTAGCTAAACAGGTAGAAAAGGCGACGGCAAAAGCTAGAAGGATGCTTGGGTGCATACGGAGAGGAATGGCTAGCAGAAAAAAGGAGGTGATAATACCTCTGTATAAGTCTTTGGTGCGACCTCATTTGGAGTATGGTGTGCAATTCTGGAGACCGCACCTTCAAAAGGATGTGAACAGGATGGAGTCGGTGCAGAGGGTTGCTACTAAAATGATTAATGGGCTTCATTATAAAGCATATGAGGACAGACTTAAGGATCTTAATATGTACACCTTAGAGGAAAGGCGGGATAGAGGTGATATGATTGAGATGTTTAAATACCTCCGTGGCATAAATGTTCAGGGAGAGAGCCTCTTTCAATTGAAAGCAAGTTCTGCTACGAGGGGACATGGGATAAGGGTGAAGGGAGATAGATTCAGGAGTGATATGCGGAAATATTTCTTTACGGAAAGAGTAGTGGATCCGTGGAATAGTCTCCCAGTGGAGGTGGTAGAGATGAGGACAGTAACTGAATTCAAAAAAGCATGGGACCAACACAGAGGATCTCTAAAGGTAGAAAGTGGACTGTTGTAGTTGTTGTTATGGAAGGACAGACTAGATGGGCCTTGTGGTCTTTTTCTGTCATCATGTTTCTATGTTTCTATGTTTCTAACAGTATATGTTGTTCCATATGCTCGTCTACATATGCATGCAGCTCAATGGACCCTGGCTTCCCAGAGGTCTCAAGCATTGGGTCACCTGGGAGACAAAATAATGGTCTCTATACACCTAATCTCATCTCTCCAGTGGTGGCAATCCCCAGAAAACCTGCTAGTGGGGTCACCTTTTCGGATGCCTCCACATCAATGTACCTTGATGATGGATGTGTCCAAATTGGGCTGGGGAGCTCATCTGGACAATCTCTCCACTCAGGGACTTTGGTCTTATCAGGAGTCGCAACTCCACATAAATCTGCTTGAACTCAGAGCCATCCACATCTCAAGGTGTTCCAGGACCATCTTCACTTCCGTACAGTTCTAGTCCAGATGGACAATCAAGTAGCAATGTTCTACTTGAACAAGTAGGGCGGAACAGGCTCTTGGACCCTTTGCAACAAAGTCCTGCATCTGTGGCCCTTTGCCATACAACATTAAATTCACCTACTTGCAGTGTATCTTCCAGGCAAACAGAATCGCTTGGAAGACCAACTCAGTCGAGTCCTGCTACCCCACGAGTGGTCTCTCCATGCGAACAAGATCTCTCACATTTTTCAGATCTGGGGAACCCCAGACATAGACCTGTTCACAAGTCCTCAGAATGCCAAACTTCCCTGCTTCTGCTCCAGGACGCCTTCTCAGAACAACCAGCGGGTAGATGCCTTTCACCTTCTCTGGGGTCAAGGCTTCCTATATGCCTTCCCTCCCATTCCCCTCATTCCCAAAACTCTTTTCAAACTCCAGAGAGACAGGGGCTATATGATTCTTATAGCCCTATATTGGCCATAACTGTCATGGTATCCTCTCCTTCTACATCTGTCTCAAGCTCAGTCAGTAGATTTGGGGTATGCTCCAGATCTCCTCTCACAGGAGTACGGGACACTGCTGCATCCCAATCCGCAGTCCCTACATCTTACAGCATGGCTACTGAAGGCATAGCCCTCTAGGACATCAACCTCTCTCAACAGTAAAAGCTATTCTTTTAGCTTGTAGGAAACCTTCCACCAGGCGCTTCTACTCCTTCAAGTGGTGTAGATTCTCTCTCTGGTGTTTGATCTTAACCCCTTCTCAGCTCCGGTGGATGCATTACTTGAATATCTTCTCCACCTCTCTTCTTCTGGACTCAAAACCAATTTGGTAAGAGTACACTTAAGTGCAATTGCGGCATCTCAAATGCCCTTATTCAGGGGTTCTCAACCCAGTCCTGGGGACCCACCTAGCCAGTCAGGTTTTCAGGATAACCACAATGCATATGCATGGGAGAGAATTGCATATAATGGAGGCAGTGTATGCAAATCTCTCTCATACATATTCATTGTGGTTATCCTGAAAACCCGACTGGCTAGGTGGGTCCCGAGGACTGGGTTGAAAACCCCTGCCTTAGATGTTCAGCCCATCTCTTCTCAGCCGCTTGCAGCACGCTTCATGAGGGGGTCTTCTAATAACTAAGCCTCTAATTAGGCCACCCCCAGTGGCATGGGATCTCAATGCTGTTTTAGAACAGCTTCTCAAGCCACCCTTTGAACCTCTAGCCCAGAGGTTCCCAACTCCAGTCCTGGAGGGCCAAACACCATTCAGGTTTTCAGGCTGTCCCTAATGAATATGCATGAAATACATTTGAACACAATGTGGGCAGTGCATGCAAATGCATCTCATGCATATTTATTAGGGACAGCCTGAAAACCTGAATGGTGTTTGGCCCTCCAGGACTGGAGTTGGGAACCTCTGCTCTAGCCACTACTTCTCTGAAGTTTCTCACCTGAAAGGTCACCTAATTGCCCTCACTTCAGCAAGACGCATTAGTGAGCTTCAGGCTTTGGTGGCTGACCCTCCTTATACACGATTCCACCATGATAAGATGGTCCTTAGGACTCATCCACACTTTATGCCCTAGATGGTCTTGCCCTTCCATTTAAACCAGTCGGTTTACCTCCCTGTCTTTTTTCCTAGACCTCATTCCTCTAGGGCAGAAGCAACCCTTCACACTCTAGATTGCAAATGTGCTTTGACTTTTTATCTCCAGAGAACTCAAGAGAACAGAAAAGCTTCCCAACTTTTCATTGCCTTTGACTCAAGTCACCTGGGATTGCCAGTATCCAAACAAACTCTATCCAGATGGATAGCAGATTGCATCTCCTTTGCTTACGAAAGTGCAGGTCTCTCTTTCGAGGGTCATGTCACTATACATAATGTTCAGGCCATGGCTGCCTCTATGGCAAATCTACGCTCTGTAGCAATTGATGAGATATGCAAATTAGCAACCTGGTCCTCTGTCCATACTTTTGCTGCTCACTATTGCTTAGACAAGGACTCCCGCTGGGATGCCTTGTTTGGCCAAGCTGTTCTCCAGCATCTCTTTCAGACTTAGATCAACTCCTATCCTCCATCCCGGGTTTCGATACAAGACATCCTTGGAGGATGTATGACCTACTACTCATGCCTGTGATCCACAGCTCATTCTAAGGCCATCTCTCTGGCATCTCCGAGCTAGGGAGTCCCATATTTGAAGACTACATTCCTGTTTGTTCCTGGAGATAGCATAGTTACTCACCTGTAACAGGTGATCTCCGTGAACAGCAGAAATTTAGTCTTCACAACCCACTCTCCTCCCCTAGGAGTTGTACTTTTTTCTCTACTTCTCCTTCTCTCCTTTTATCTCAACTACAAACTCAACTGAGGAGGGAGAGCTGGAGTGGCCTAGTGGTTGGGGCAAGGTACTTCAAGCCGGAAGGTCGGGGGCTCAAATCCCACTAGAGGACAGCAACCTTGGGCCGGAAGGACTGGGGTTTCTAGTCCCACAGGTACTCCTTGTGGTCTTGGGCAAGCCACTTAACCCTCCATAGCCCATGTTCCCTGTAAAATAGTTATCTCCAAGTTATAATGCCCTGTTCAATGTAATTTCAGTTTGTTCAATGTAAACCACACTGATGCAGAATAGCACGGTATATAAGAGAATGTAAATAAATAAATAAACTGAGGAGGGAGAGCTGGAAAGGTGGGAAGGCAGCTACGCAGGCGTAGTGGGATGCTCCCAAAAGCTTTCTTATTGGACGCTGGGGAGCATTCCCGCGCGGGCTCTGTCGGTACCGACATTACCCATATGTGAAGACTAAATTCTTGCTGTTCCCAGAGATCACTTGTTACAAGTGAGTAACTATGCTTTGTCTGCATTTTCTTGGCAAGGTATAAACAGAAGTAGATTGTCAGGCCTTTTCTTCTGAGGCAATGGAAGGTAAAGAGACTTGCCCAAGGTCAGATGGCATACCAGTGGGAGTCAAACCCAGATCTATTGGGTATTAGGCTGTTGCTCTAACCACTAAGCTACTCCTTCACTCTAGCAGCTGTTATAACCATATGCAAATCTATGTTCCAAAGAAGGAAACTAGGAACCATGAAATGTTCAAATGTCCCTTTGTTTCATATAAATACATTTAATTGATACTTAAACCTGCTTATAGCCTATTCTTTCTTACATGATGGCCTGTTAGCTGCACACTCAATAGAGCAAAGTTCTTAACACAACTCAATAAGTTTCCCTTACCTTTTTGGTCTATGTATGTGCTGATTCCATGGGGGTTAAATGAATTCACATCAAATCCATGACTTATTCTCAATGGAACAGGCACTGGATTTTCATCATTTAAGTCTAAGAGAAGTATTTCACCAGGTTCATCTGGAGCAAAGCTTTTCAGTCCAGGATACCTTAAACCCTACACAAGTAAAAGAAAACAAAGTTATCATTTGAACAAAGTTGTCCTTCCAGTTAATGCCTATTTTTATGGTGACTATTGTAGAATGCTGTGTATTTTCAATTTTGGCCAACAGCATAACATTAAACCATTTTATTCATTAGGGGCCCGATTCTGATAGGTGAATAGTGGGGACCGAATGCTGCCTCAAGTGCTTAACAGATGCACAGAGCCGCTGTGTGGGGAGCGCTGAATGGGGGTGGGAGGGGGCAGAAAGTGGGTGGAGCAGGGGTGGGCCACGGCACTCGGGTGTATAGGGTTGATTCAGGTCATGGGCCTGTACGTCCACAGGCAGCAAGGGAGACATGGGGCTTATACCACCTCGAAAGTGGTATAAGCCTCGGGTGCAGCAGCGAGTGGGCCACGTAGCCCCACCACACAGCCAGTGGAGAGGCAGGTGAATCCCTGCCACCTGATCCCGGCCTCAGCTGCTCTCGCCAAGGGTCAGACGGTGGGGAAATGACATATTCACTGCAGTGGGCTTTCAGGGCTCCTGCTGGATGCCCTGGTGCCATGGCGATGGACTGCAACAGCACCGGCACACCAGCAAGAGCATTGGGCAGGCTGGAAAGGATGCCAGTTGGATGTCTCGCACTGAGGAATAGGGAAACACTGGGCCGTCTCTGTGGCCGATTCTGCATCCGTGGGAACATCTGGCTCCCGCAGTGACAGAATCAGGTCCACCTTGGAGCCGTTCATTTTTCGGCTGTCCATACAGCGCAGACGTGCCCCTTACTGAATCAGGATCTAAACGCATTGCCTGCCATAGTGAGTCTGCTAGGTGAATAACCTATCAACATACACAATCATCTTGAAATTAATTATAAAATGACATATCAGTTTACAAAAGCAAGACCATAAAAATTATTATACACTTGTTAGATGGAGAAAAGCAAATTGAAAGAAATAAGCTTTCAATAGCATACAAAACTTAAAAAAAAATATTTTCCAACCAACATTCTAAAGGGAGATTATTACAAGTCAAAGGACCACACACTGAAAAACATGAGACCTAGTAACTAACTTTCCAGCTTGAGCTGTATCAGGAACAACTAACCGACTAGTCTGGCTAGAAGAAAAAGAGTCAGATGGCTCATATACATATATATATATATGAGGTATATAACAAATCAGCAAGATCAGACATATTCAGATCAGATAAAGATTTATAAATCAGGCACATGAACTGAAATTGTCATCTTCATTCAATAGGCAGCCAGTAAAGTTCAAACAATTTTTCACAGATATGGTCTGTTTTCTGTAAGCTAAACATCACTCAATCTGTACCATGTAAAATCAGGGCTGGCCCTGCCCCAAGGCAGACTAGACATCCACCTAGGATGGTACTGATGTGGCAGTAATCACCAGCCTGGTCTAAAGCAGAGTGAGAGCGGTCAGTGCGGGCCTGTGAGCAGAGGAGCGCTCAAGACCTGCCACATCCTGCCTCCTAGAAATGGAGATGCAGAAGGGACAGGGCGTAGCAGGACCTGAACATTGGCCTGGTGGAGGGTGGCAGAGGTGGCAGCAGTGCAAGTCCAAGGGCAGTGCTGACATGGGTAGGCGCTAGGGTTGCCAACCGGCCGGTTTTCAGCCGGCCTGGCCGGTTTTTCCATGGCCAGGCCGGCTGCCGGCGCAGAGGTAAAACCGGCCCTTGAAAAGCCGGTTTTTTGCTCTGGCCGCAAGATCGGAAGCAGCCAGAGAAAAAAACCGGTTTTTCTTCCAATCCGAAGAAGTCCGCGGAGTTAAAAAAAAAACAGCCCGCACACCGGAAGGCTTCAGAGGGAGCCGGGGAAGCCCGCGCAAGGCCTCGGCTCCCTCTGTACAACTGCCAGCGTGAAGATCCTTTTCCTTCACGCTGGCGGCTGTTTCTGTGAAGCCGCGATTGCAGCCCCTCAGACAGCCGCGGTGCTGGTCGGGGGGGGGGGGGAGAGGCCAAGGACTGCAAGGGCTGTGAAGGGGGGGGGGCTACGACAACAAAAGGGCGGGGGGGAGACCTGGAATGGAAAAGGGCTATGGGGGGGGGGGGGAACTTGGACTGGAAAAGGGCTATGGGGGGGGGACTTGGACTGTAAATGTTGCTGTGATGGGTGGGGGGGGGGGACCTGGACTGGAAATGGGCTATGAGGGGGGGGAACTTGGACTGGAAATGGGCTATGGTGGAGGGAGGGGGAACTTGGACTGGAAATAGGCTGTGATTAGGGGGGCTAGGACTGCAAATGGGCTGTGATGGGGGGGGGGCTAGGGCAAGAAAGAGGCTGTGATGGGGGACTTGGACTGGAAATGGGCTGTGATTGGGGGGGGGGCTAGGACTGGAAATGGCCTGTGATGTGAGGGCTAGCACTGGAAATGGGCTGATGAAGAGCTGGAATAGGACTGGAAATGGGCTGATGGGGGCTACAATAGGACTGGAAATGGGCTGATGTGGGGCATGGGAGAATGGGACTAGAAGGGAGTGGATGCTGGGTGGGTCTAGAACTATAAGGGAACTGATTTTGGGGGAGGACTAGAATGGATGGGGAATGAGAATGGAAGGGGAAAAGATATTTTGTGTGGAAGAAAAGTCTATGATGGGCCGGGTATTGGGAGAGTAAGAGGGGCTTGAGAATGGAAGGGTGAAATTTAAATGGATGATAAAGGAATAAGGAAAGAATTGGGGGAAAGAGCAAAAGGGAAACAATCAGTATGTTAAAGCAGAAATAGAGAGAGAATGGAAAACATCTAAAAGAGAAGAAAGGACAAATGGATAGCTCGCAGAAGACACGAAGAAACCAGAAGAAAGTGACTGGAGCAATTGCAACTGAAAAATAAAATGCCCAAACAGAAGGTAGAAAAAATACTTTTTATTTTGAATTTATTAACTGGAATATGTCTGATCTGGGAAGTGTGTATTGCTAACATCTTTGCGTTTTTGTTTAGTGCAAGAGGAAATTACTTTATAGTTTTATTTCTCCAGTGTTGTACATTTCATGTTTGGCTTTTGGGGTTCCCAGTTTAATTATTATCTGACCAAGGAAGTTAGCCTACACGTATCCTCGGTAATTTTTGTGGGTGGGGCTGGGGGCGGGGTGGGGTGGGGCAGGGATGGGACTAGGGGCGGAGAATGGGTGGAGCATGGCGAGCCATAGGTGTCGGGTTTTTCTTGGTGAAAAAGTTGGCAACCCTAGTAGGCGCAGAAGAGAAAGATGCTCGATACTGGGGAGGGGGGGAGGGGAGTAATAATGGATAATTGGTGGTCGTTTCAGAAGGGAAGGTGCTGGACCGGGGGGGGGGGCGGGGAGAAGAAAGGGGGAGATGGTGGACCTGAGGATAATCAGTGAAGATGAAGATGCTGGACACAAGGATGGTTAGTGAAAGGGTGATGCTGGACAAAAGGGAGGTAGGGCCTTGAGCCATCCCTGAGACTGATACAAAGCTGAAGGTTCATCTAAGGTGTCATAAACTCTTTATCTGGCCCTATGTAAAATAACTTGACTGTTGCGTTTGCTTCTGGATCACTTAATAATAACATTGAATGTATTTTAGTGCAAATAAACTACTAGCACCATGGGTTAGTGAATCTTATGGTAAATTTGGCTTTGAATTGGTGCAGTGAGTAATATCATGCGTTCCTGACTGCAGCAATGCAAAAACAGCAGGTCCCATATCAGGTCCTCTATCTTTTGAAGAGCTATCTCTGGCAGGTAAAAAAATACACACTACTTCCGATTCATTTTTTTTTAAATGGCCCCCCCCCCCCCCCCCCGCAGCCTAACATCCCTGATTCTGTTAAAAATAAAAAGTGTTCTCCCACTGGCTACTGCAGCATCTCTCACCCAATCCATTTTAAAAATAAAGAATACCCTGGGACCGCCCCACCATTCTCTACATCTCTAATTTATTCAGAATTAGAAGATCCTTATTTGACGGCTTGACCCCAGCAACACTACCGGTAGGGGAGATGTGTTGATGACTCTGTTAGAAGTCAGTTGTCACCATTTGTACAGGGGCAACAGCTGATGCAGGGGCAAGTAGGAATCACGTCTACCTTCCAACTACCCACCAGGGAGACTTGGGTAGGTGCCTGGGGGAGGAAGAAGGAGCTGTATCTTCTAATTTTGAATGGCGGGGAGTGGTGGGGCAATCCAGGTGGAGAGTGTTTTTATTCTTTTAAAGGGATTGTGTGGGGTGGGGCAGCATTTTGATAACAATCACTAACTCCTTACTGAATATCACCAATAGTAGCAGTTTGTGTGTTTGTGGACCAGTGTTCCCAGGGGAAATTAACACCCCTTGAGGTGTCGCTAACTTTCAATGAATAATATCATGCGTATGATCATGCGTATAAGATGTAGATAGACCCTGCCTAAAAAAAGGTACTAGTGTAAATACAATGTAGATAGTTTCCCCAGTTAATTCCAAGTTGATCTCCCTGTTTATTGTAAATACAACTCAGAGTGCCTGTGTTGTATAGTTGATGTTAAATGTAAACCGCACTGATCTAAAATAGCGCGGTATAGAAGAACTGTTAAATAAATAAATAAAAATAAATAAATAAATAATGTAGCTTTGAAGTTTACTGCAAGGTGTAATATTCATTTCCATAATAATGCATTTGCATACTTCACAACTCAGCATTAACATGTGTCGCGGTAAAGAATCTTGCAGCAATCTGTGTTAGCAAATAACACAAGTTATTGCCAATTATTGTGTCTACACAGCTTAGTGAATAAGTGCCACAGTGGAATACTTACAGCACTTATGAAAGCCAGTCCATTAGGAAGAATATCAATATCTTCAGAGCCAGCTTCTGTGAAAGCAAAGTGCACAGAAACATTATTCACAATTGCAGAGGGCTGTGTTTGTCTCAGACTATGAATCTCTGACTGGGATCAGAAAACACTTGGGACTTGCAGGTCTGAAGGCCAGGGTGCACGCAGAAAGATCCTCTAAGTTTGAAGGATTATCCTTGAAACCTTCAACTCTAATAGGACACCATGCTACTGATGGACTCTCCTAACACTATCTCTTCGCCCCAGTTTGAAAGATCTCAAAATACAGAAACAAATTTGGGCTTATAACAAAGCTGAAAGAAGTGTAGCTTCAGTATTTATTAAAAAGGTTGCATAACAAAGCAAACATTGACAACTTCTACACCCTGTTTCCTTAGCCTACAACCTTGGGGGTCGTCTTTGACTCCTCCCTCTCCTTTTCCACACACATCCTACTGATAGCAAAACTCTATCATTTCTTTCTCTACAGCATCAGCAAAATTCGCCCCTTCCTTTCTGAACACACTGCTAAGACACTTATTCACTCTTTAGTCAATTCCAGTCTTGACTATTACAACCTCCTCCTTGCAGGTCTCCCTCTGAATCATCTCTCTCCCCTTTAATCTGTTCAACACTCAGCTGCGCAGCTAATCTTCCACCAGCCCCATTATGCTCATATAACTCCTCTTTTCAAGACACTTTATTGGCTCCCTTTCCGTTTCAGTATCCAATTCAAACTTCTCCTTCTGACCTATAAATGCATTCATTCTACTCTCTTCACTGTCTTTCTTTTCTCATCTCTCCCTACACCCCTCCTCGGGAACTCTGCTCCTCTGGTGGATCGCTTCTCTAAGTCCCCTTTACTTCTAGTGCCAACTCCTGACTCTGATCCTTTCGCCTTGCTGCTCCTTATTCCTGTAACAAACTACCTGAATCTGTGCATCAGGCTTCAATTCTGCTCCTTTCAAATCCATGCTAAATGTTCACCTCTTTGAGGCTGCTTTTGGATCTTGATCCGCTTAGTCTCCTACGTGTCTCCTTACCTTTCCCTATTTGCATCCTTTTCCTCAGTTGTTACTTGTCTGTCTTAACTAGATTGTAAGCTCTGATGAGCAGGGACCATCTTTTATATGTATCTGTACACTGCTGCATATGCCTTGTAGCGCTATATAAACATTCAATAGTAGTGGTAGTAGTAGTAGTTGTGCAACTTGTCCCGGACCATATGAGTAAAATTAGGTCATTATCAAAAAAATCATTGGTCTGCCAATTCCCAGTCACCTGAAACCACCTTCATCACTACTATTCTGCTGAGGTCAACTGTGCTTCAGATACCACTGTCCAATTTGATAAAGCTTTGAAAATATTTCATGTTATACAGATCACTATAGAATAAGTTGACATTTTACTTACCAGATAATGTCCTTTCCTTGAGTCCTGCTAGACCAGTCCAGACAAGTGGGTTGTGTTCCCCTACCAGCAGATTGGTGGAGACAAAGAACTATGAAAAGCCCAGGTTTTAATGATATCACTCCCATGCCCTCTATCCACCTTAGCCATAAGAGGACTCTTTAGTATCCATCCCAAAGCATATGGGAGAGCATCTTGGTCCTGATCTGAGGCTTCTGCTTTCCTGTCTTCTCTTAGCTCTCTTTCTGTGGTCTATGGTCCATGGTCCATCTGCCATTTCTTATCTTTTGTTTTCTTCACTTCCTTCCATCAGCCCATTTCCAGTTCCAGTAACTCTCCCCAGTATCAGCCCCCTTTTCAGTCCTCCCCTCCAAGTACTTTCCAATGTCAATTGCCTTGCATTCCCATGACTGTCACTGGTGCCCATTCCCTTCCAGTCCTCCTCCTTCCCCACTGTTCAGCCCCTTCTAGTCCAAATACCATCCCAGGTATCAGCTCACGTCCACTCTCAGTGCCACCTCCCCCGTCAGCTCCCTTCCAGGCACCCTACCTTCTGTCCATCCCCCTTCCAGTGCCATTGGCATGTCAGCTCCCTTCCAGCCTCCTCCCCATTACCCAGCCCCCTACAACTCCCATCCCCAAGTGTCAGCTCCCTTCTAATCCCCCTTCAGTACATCCCAGCCCCCTTCAGTACATCCCAGCTGTCAGCTCCTTTCCAGCCCCCTCCTTCCCCCGTGTCAGCTCCCTTCCTGCCCCCTCCTTCCACTGGCAGACCCTCTCAGTATCCGCTCTCTTCCAGTCCTATTCTCCCATCCCCCTGCATCAGCCCATTTGTAGCCCTAGCCCATAGTTTTCTTCCAGGGCCAGCAGCACTCTCCTCCCCTCCCTCATTAGCCCATTTACAGTCCCAGCCTATTTCCAGTCCTATCCCCCTTATCAGCCCACTCCAGTCCTAGCCCCCTAATCAGCCCATTTCCAGGCGTAACCCCACCAATCAGCCCATTACCAGTCCTAGCCCCCCCCCGATCAGCCTATTTCCATTCTTAACCCCCTAATCAGCCCATTTCCAGTCCTAGCCCCATCCCGATCAGCACATTTCCAGTTCTAACCACCCCCCATCAGCCCAGTTCCAGTTCTAACCCCTCCGTCAGCCCGTTTCCAGTCCTAGCCCATCCCGATAAGCACATTTCCAGTTCTAACCACCCCCCCATCAGCCCATTTCCAGGTCTAACCCTTCCATCAGCCCATTTCCAGTCCTAACACTCTCATCAATCTATTACAGTGCTACCCCCCCCCCCCATTGCAGCCCAGCCTGACTTTCAAAGGGAAATTTAAAATAAAAAAAACATAAAAAAAAACATCGAGCCGGAGCTGCTGCCACTGTGGCAGCAGCAGAATGAAGTGCCCCACGGTCCCAGCGCCTCCTCAGCAGAGCTCTCCATTCAGCGCCGGCCTGCTTTTCAGAGCCATGAAGGGAGAGTTTCCCTTTCTCGTGGCACTGTTATTTGAGTCCACCGGCGCTGATGGTAAGTTTCCTTCCTGTTTCCCATCAGCACTGGCAGGCTCAAATAACAAAGCCGTGAGAAAGGGAAATTCTCCCTTCGCGGCTCTGAAAAGCAGGCTGGCGGTCAGAGCTTTGCCGGCGAGGCGCGGGGCACTTCATTCTGCTGCTTCTGCGGCAGCGGCTCAATGTTTGCTTGCTTGTTTGTTTTTGAAGGCCCAGTGAGGCGGTCTTTTTGGGGGGCAATTTTTGCCGCCCCCAAAAAGTTGCCGCCTGAGGCCACCGCCTCACTCAGCCTCATTATAGAGCCGCCCCTGCTTGCCTGGTCTGTGAGTTTTGGTGAGCAACCTTCTCTTTTCAGGTTTGTAGTGGTGCCATATTCTTTCTATTTTGTTATAATGGATTCAATGGTGCTCCGTTGGATATTCAGAATTTGGGATTTTCTTTTTATAATGCAACCCTGATCCACTGTTTGGAGTGCTCCATGGTCTTCATGTTGCTTGCTTAGTGATGTTGCAGAGTCAGGGTATATTTATAAAGGCATCATGTGACAGATCATGTGACACTGATTGCACACAGGTGGACCCTAATCAACTAATTATGTGACTTCTGATGTTAATTGGTTGGACCAGATCTTATTTAGGGATTTCATAGCAAAAGGTATGAATACATATACACTCACAACTTTTCAGTTTTTACTTTTTTTTTATATACATACAAGGTATTTTATTGTCATTTCACTTAACCAATTTGGACTATATTGTTAGGTCCATTACCTAACATCCAAATGAACCTCCATTTTCATTCCAGTTTGTACGTTATGCAACAAAACAGTAAATCATATCGGACCCTAGGGTACCGCCGCAGAAGAACAAAGCAAACATATTTCCAGAGAGTGGGCCCTGGACTGATCTAGCAGCACTAAAGGAAAGGACATTATCTGGTAAGTAAAATGTCCCCTTCCATATTGTCCTGCTAAACTAGTCCAGACAAGTGAGCTGTACCAAAGCTACGCCTCCAATGGGTGGGAAGAAGACACAGCAGCTTGTAAAATCTTTGACCAAAGGTCATGTTTGCATGAGCATGGACATCCAAGCAGTAATGCTTGACAAAAGTGGAAAGTGATGCCCATGCTGCCGCCTGATAAATGTCTGCAGGAGGCGTTACAGAGCTCCGTTCCGCCCATGAGGATGTTTGCGCTCAGACAGAATGGGTGCACAAACCCTCCGGAACCAGCCAATTCTGCAACAGATACGCCGAGGCACCTTTTACCTTTGCGCAGCCAGCAAACAGCACAAAAAGATGGTCTGACTTACAAAAAGAATTTGTATCCTTCAAGTACCGGAATAGTACCCTCCGGATATCCACAAGGTATAGTTCTTTATCCTTACCCCGACAGTGCTCTTTAGAAAAGGAGGGCAGGTAGACAACCTGGTTCGCATGGCTGAATGAAAATAGCCTCCTCAAAAAAATATAGGTAAAGATCATGGCAAGACAGAGGCTGCACCTTGGAAATCCACCTTGCGGAACAAATCACAACCAAGAAGATCATCTTGAGCATCAAATCCTTCAGCGCAGCATTCTCTAACAGCTCAAAGGTTTCAAATATCAGAGCCTTGAGCACCAGACACAGATCCCAGGAAGGGACCACAGACCAGAGGGGAAGACACAGGTGCCATACCCCCTGAAGAAACATGGGAGTGTAAAGCTAGAGACTTAAAATAGTAACATAGTATATGACAGCAGATAAAGACCAGTATGGTCCATCTACTCTGCCCAGTAAGGTGGCTAGAGTGGCTGTAACTGTAACACCATGCAGGTCATCTCCCCTCTATTTAAGTTTGCTTTGATTTCATCCTCTTGCTATAAAGGGATCCACTGTGTCTGTGCCATGCAATTTTGCATTCCCTCACTGTATTTGCCTCCACCACTTCCATTGGAATGGAATTACAGGCATCCACTCCCCTTTCAGTGAAAAAGTATTTCGTGATGTTGCTTTTAAGCTTCCTCTTTGAAAAAGGTTTGTTTGTTAATAATACCCTTTAAGTCTTTAAAGATCTGCATCATATCTCCCTTGTCCCGCCTCTCCTCCAGGTTATTCATATTTAGGCCTTCAAGTCTCTTCGCATAAGTCTTCTGGTGCAGGCTCCAAATTATTCTGATCGCCTTCCTCTGAAGCATTTCAAGTCTTTTTATATCCTTTGTGAGATAAGAATATAAGAAAATAAGGTATACCCTACTGGGTCAGACCAAGGTCCATCAAGCCCAGTATCCTATTTGCAACAGTGGTCAATCTAGGTCACAAGCACCTAGGTGTTTCCCCAAAAGACACAGGTTCCACAATACTTGTATTGGGACAAGCAGTGGATTTCCCAGGTCCCCTTTAATAATGGTTTATGGACCTTTCCTCCAGGAACCTGTCCAAACCTTTTTTAAACCCAGCTACACTAAAAGCTTTTACAACATCCTCCATTAACAAATTCCAGAGTTTGATTACACGTTGAGTGAAAAAATATTTTCTCTTATTAGTCTTAAATAGCTTACATTGTAGCTTCATTGCATGTCCCCTAGTCTTTCTATATTTTGATGGTATAAAATCATCTACATTTATCCGTTCCACTCCATTCATTAATTTATAGACCTCTATCATATCTACCCTCAGCCGTCTCTTTTCTAGGTTGAAGAGCCGTAACCTTTTTTAGCCTCTCCTCATAGGGGTATCCTTCCATCCCCTTTATCATTTTGGTGGCTCTTCTCTGTACCTTTTCGAATAACGCTATATACTTTTAAAAGATACAGCGTCCAGAATAGCACACGATATTCAAGGTGCGGTTGAACCATGGAATGATACAGAGGCATTATAATATCCTTTGTTTTATTCTCTAATCCTTTCCTTATTATTCCTAGCATTCTATTTGCTTTGTTGGCCGCCGCTGCACACTGGGCGGAGGGTTTCAATATGCTATTCATGACGACACCTAAATCTTTTTCCTGGGTGGTGGTTCCTAATATGCAACCTTGCATCATGTAACCATACTTTGGGTTGTTCTTTCTAGGTGCTAGACTTTGCACTTGTCCATATTATATTTCATCTGCCATTCGAAAATCCACTCTTCCAATTTATCAAGATCCTCTTGCAATTTTTCACAATCCTCTTGGGTTTTAACAACTTTGAATAATTTTGTGTCGTCTGCAAATTTGATTATCCCACTTGTTATTCCCATTTCCAGGTCATTTATGAATATGTTAAAAAGCAGCGGACCCAGCACAGATCCCTGGGGTACTCCACTATTCACCTGTCTCCATTGGGAAAATTGGCCATTTAACCCTACCCTCTGTTTTTTTATCTTTTAATCAGTTCCTGATCCACAATAGTACACTGCCTCCTATCCCATGACTTTTTAATTTCACCAAAGGGTATGTTTACAAAGAAGCAGTAGCGGCCTCCGATATTGCACGGAGTCCCTACCGCTGCTTTGTAAACATACCTCCAAGAGTCTCTCATGAGGGACTTTGTCAAAGACTTTCTGAAAATCCAGATACACTATATCAACCAACTCACCTTTGTCTACCTGTTTATTCACACCATCAAAAAATCATAACTGATTAGTAAGACAAGACCTTCCTTGGCTAAAGCCATGTTGGCTGTCTCCCATTAAGCCATGACTATCTACATGTTCAGTAATTTTGTTCTTTAGAATGGTTTCTACCGTTTTTCCTGGTACTGATGTCAGGCTCACTGATCTGTAGTTTCCCAGATCACCCCTGGAACTCTTTTTAAAAATTGGTGTTACATTGGCCATCCTCCAGTCTTCAAGTATTACAGATGACTTCAATGATCACTCACAGATTAGTAATAGTAGATCTGCAATCTCTTATTTCAGTTCTTTCAACACCTTTGGAGGTATATCAATAGTCCAGGTGATTTGCTACTCATCAGTTTATCAAATAGTTATAATACATCTTCCCGGTATATCAATATTTCTTTCCATTCTTCTGCAGCATCACCTTTAAATACCATTTCAGTCATGTGTAATATCCCTACATCTTCCTCAGTAAAGACCAAAGCGCAGAATTCATTCAGTCTCTCCGCTATGGCCTTGTCCTCTCTTAGTGCCCCTTTTACCCCTCTATCATCTAATGGTCCAACTGATTCTCTCACTGAGTTTTTGCAATGAATGTAATTGAAAAAGTCTTTATTATGCATTTTTCTTCTACAGCAAGCAGCTTCTCAAATTCTCTCTTTGACTGCCTTATCAATGGCTTGCATCTAACTTACCAGCGCTTATGCTGTTTCCAGTTTTCGCCATTTTCCATTTTCTTTTTCGGCAACATCCGCCTCTCTGAAATCATGCTGGCAGTTTGTTGGACTTCCTTCCACTTTTCTTAAAACGTGAAATACAGCTGGTCTGGGCTTCCAAGATAGTATTTTTAAACATCCAAGCTTGATGTAAATCTTTAACCTTTGCAAGCACTCCTTTTAGTTTTTTCTTAACTATTTTCCTCATTTTATCATAGTCTCCCTTTTGAAAGTTAAAAGGTAGTACTGTGGATTTCTTTTCAGTCCTTCCTCCATTTATTAAATCAAATGCGATCATGCTATGATCACTATTGCCAAGTATCCCCCAACACCCTTATCTCTTGCATCAGATCTTGTGTTCTACTAGGTCCAAAATGGCTTCCCCTCTTGTTGGTTCATGAACCAGCAATTCAAGAAGCAGTCGTTTATTTCATCTAGAAACTTTATGTTCCTAGCATGTCCTGCCATGACACTGACCCAGTCAATACCTGGGTAACTGAAATCACTCATTATTATTATTACTGTGCTCAAGGGCGGCTCAAGGCAATCTGCTGCCTGAGGTGAAGAATAAGATGGCGCCGAGGGGGGGGGGGGGATCTTTCTCAAAACTTCAATCAGGGACTGAACCAAACCAAAAAGCCGATTAGATTATATGGAGGAAATTCAAGATGTTTGTTATGGAGGAACTACAAAAAGCGAGAACCACAGCACAGTTTATAAAAGTAAATTATAGCTCATTTTTATTTTGTTATTATAAACCGCATTATGGTTCTTTCTTTTTGAACATATTTTGCATCCACAGAACCACCTTCAACAGTGGGTGCAGAGCAGAACCAGGACATTCACCCACAGAACTCAATATCTTAAAAAAGAAAACTCTGATTCTGATCATCTCACTAACAAACATTCTCCAGTACCAGGCATATTGTGAACTAATACAAAACCCTACAACAAAATCATTGAGTATCTATAGAGCAAATCTACAATACCATACCATATCAGCACCAACTTCCAAACTCATATAAGGAGCCCATCCAAAAAAAGCATCACTGTAAATACCACTTTCCCAAAATTATACTTTACTGCATAGTGAGGTGAGAAAAAGAACTCTCACACACAGGCATCTGCATTGTCAGCAGAAACAAACATATTAGCTCATCATAAGTAGCATGAGTGCAACTAATGCCACTTCAGTGGGTGACCTTATTTGCATCGGCAGCTGTTTTGCCATGCTGAAATGTGGTAACTGCAGGGGGATGTAACTGCCTCCCTGCAGTTAGCCTATGGCCCTGCGTAATCAAACTCTGGAATTAGTTACCAGAGGATACAGTTAAAACTGCTAGTGTAGCTGGGTTTAAGAAAGGTTTGGAGAAGTTCCTGGAGGAAAGGTCCATAAACTATTAAAGAGGACCTGGGAAATCCACTGCTTGCCCCGGGACAAGTATTATGGAACCTGTGTGTCTTTTTGGGAACCTGCCAGGTACTTGTGACCTGGATTGCCCACTGTTGGCTTGATGGACCTTAGTCTGACCCAGTATGGCATTTTTTATGTTCATATGTTACTAGTGTAGAGCCTAGGAAACATGCTGCTAAATATGCCAAACAAGGGGGGCTCAACAGCATTCATGCAGCATCTCCCACTTCCACAAAAACAAGAGTGACTTGGCACCCCAACACAGCACTTCCCACCCTCTGAAAAACAAGAGGGGCTTTGTGATCCCAACACAATACCACCCACTCCAACAGAAACACCAAGAAGAACTTAGCAAACCCACCATAACTCCTGAAACTGTGCACTGGACCAGCATGGTGTTAATGTAACTATATATTCCATAAAAAACAAAGGAAATGCAAGACGCTCACACACAAAGGAGCTAAAAGAAAAAGTGAGAACCACATCACAGTTTATAAAACCAAATTATAGCTCATTTTATTCTGTTATAAACTGTTATGGTTCTCACTTTTTCTTTTTGAATATATATTCTGAATCTATAGAAACCTCTCCCCCGACAATGGGTGCAGAGCAGAAATAGGATATTCACCAACAGAACTAAATATATTTAAAAAAAAATCTCATTCTGGTTATCTAACTAACAAACATTCTCCAGTACCAGGCATACTTGGAACTAATATAAAACCCTATATAAGTCACCTAAGATTCTCAAGGCCCAATCTACCATACCATACCAGCATAAACTTCCAAAACTCATACAAGGGACCTACCCAGAAAAAAGCAGCACTATAAATACTGAAGCAGGCCCTAGAATATCTATACACCTATTTGAAAAGCTGAACAAGTCAAATTACTATAGTACAGTATAAATCCCTATGTACAAACACTATGTTAACAGAACACCTGGCCTAAGTCACACACTCACCAAGTACAGAATAAGTGACTACAACCTAAAGTAAAAATAAAAATATGAAGTCAAAAATTAAACTGAAACCCCAAGAAGTCAGACTCCGCATGTAGGTCAACATCAGATAAATAAGAGATGCAGTACCCCATATTGTGTAAAATATAAAGATAGCACAAAGTCCAATCACTAAAATGAAAATAAAATTATTTTTTCTACCTTTGTTGTCTGACCATTTTATTCTCTGATCATGCTGGTCCCAATCTGAGGCTTCTGCTTTCCCATCTTCTCTTAGCTCTCTTTCTATGATTTATGGTCCATCTGCCATTTCTCATTTCTTCTTTTGTTTTCTTCACTTCCTTCCATCAGCCTATTTCCAGTCCCAGAAACCCTCCCCAGTATCAGCCCTACTTCCAGTCCTCCCCTCCCAGTACCTTTCAGTGTCAACCACCTTGCGTTCTCAGGACTGCCTCTGGTGTCCAATCCCTTCCAGTCCCCCTCCTTCACCACTGTCCAGCCCCTTCTAGTCCAAATACCACCACAAGTATCAGCTCACTTCCACTCCCAGTGCTACCCGCTCCCCCCATCAGCTCCCTTCCAGTCCCTCTACCCTCTGCCCATCCCCCTTCCAGTGCCATCCTCACATGTCAGTCCCTTCCAGCCCCAATTCCCCCTCCCTTTCAGCCTCCTCCCCATTACCCAGCCACCTAACAGTCCCATCCCCAAGTGTCAGCTCCCTTCCAGTCCCCCTCCTTCCCCCTTGTCAGCTCCCTTCCTGCTCCCACCTACCCCCTCATGTCAGCTCCTTTCCTGCCCCCTCCTTCCCCTGGCAGACCCTCTCAGCATCCGCTCCCTTCCAGTCCCATTCTCCCATCTGCCCGCATCAGCCCATTAATTGCCCTAGCCCCTAGTTTTCTTCCAGGGCCAGCAGTTCTCTCCTTACCTCCCCCATCAGCCCATTTCCAGCCCCAGCCTATTTCCAGTCCTATCCCCCTTATCAGCCCACTCCAATCCTAGCCCCCTATTAGTCCATTTCCAGTCCTAGTCCCCCCAATCAGCCCATTACAGTTCTAGCTCATTTCCAGTGCTAGCCCTCCATCAGCCTATTTCCAGTGCTAAACACCCCCCCCCCCCAGTACAGCTCATTACCATCCCTGCTCATCCCATTTCCAGTCCATGCCCCTCCCCCCCCCCCCCAGGAAGAGACCTGAAATTACCTGATGGCACCCCGGTTCACCTTTGCAGGGCCGCGAGAAGAACAGTGTTTCCCTTCTTTTCCACGGCTCTGTTAAAGTTGAGTCTGCCGGTGCCGAGGATACATGAGGCATTTCTGGTCTCGGAGAGAGAGGGTTTTACATCACCTGGAGGACAGGTCCTAGCTACAGGATCACTTCCTGCCACACCAGGGTGATGCTCTCCTGTCGCGTGATCTCTCTCCTACATGGCAACAGGGATGCTGCCAGACTGGAGGCGGGACTTCAGTACTATATCCCTGTAGGTCTCTCCGTCTTCCTTATGTCCTCCAAGTCTACTACTCTAGCCTCCAGAGATCAAAGTCATTCCCTGAGTGCAAAGAGCTCCTTGTACCTAGTGTACACGCAAGACCCCTCACCAACTGAGAAAAAATCATACATGTGACACTCATTGCAAAAGACTGCAAAGCCCTCATCTTGCTGCTAAATTGCTGTCTCCATCTTAGTTTTGCTTAGGTTTGCTGAGGATACTTATACCAAGAAAACTATACCTAATACATTTAATTGAGTTTGTTCACCTCAAGATTAATTAATCTCAGGCCATTAATGTATGCCTGATGAAGATAAACAGCGTCACCCGAGAGTGAATATGGGCACCTCCTTCCCTTTAAAAGTTTAGGCACCTATAAAGCTACAATTATTCAAGGGGTGGGTGGGATTCAGGGAGGGAGGGAGGGAGGAAGGGGAAAAAGACATTAAAATTTGGCTGCTACACAGTTTCCTGTCCTGTGCTTCTAAGGTAAAGTTTTACCAATTTCCTGGGTGATTCACACAGCCCTTGGTTTGATAGATCAAAAGGGCAATTTAAAAGGCCCCTTCTATCACTCTCCTTTAACACTTATTTAAGGCAACTTCACAAATATTTTGCCTCCTAATTGAAGGGCTCTTTGTAAAGGTCAGTAGAAACAAGTTTATTTTTCTTTCTGCTCAGACACTATTCTACTTGTATGCTGTTTTGATGTAAGTAAAAAAAATAGAAACAAATTTATTTCAAAATCTTTTTACTCTTATTTTAATGTTCTATGCTAAGCTATACTCTGCTTTGATTTTAATACAAAGCTCTCTGGTGGTACTAAGACCTGATTGACAGCAAAAACACTGAATTTTAAAATACACAGATTTATCAGCTTTAACCCCAAGTAGTCCCTTTTACCCCAAGATTTAGAGTTTAATCCAGAAGATTATACTCAAGTATAGATCTTCTTCCAGTTGTAGCAGTCCCTTTTGGTAGTCCTTCAAGATATGGTCTCCAAAACTGAACACAATACTCCAAGTGAGGCCTCACCAATGACTTCTACAGCCACTGGACCTCTGAAACAGGCCAAAGCTGCCACCTGAATCTTCAGGGAGCTAAGAGAGAGGCCCTTCTTCAGACTGTCCTGCAGAAAGGCCAACAGAAATGGCATCTTGGCTACCTCAGGAGCCAGCTGCTGTGCGCTACACCACTGCTCATAGAGTCACCAGACCCGTACATCTGCCAGGTTGGTAGGCTGCCTCCAGGCTCCAAGAAGAGTGGAAACCACCGCCAGAGTGTAGCCCTTATGAGCTAGCCATTTGCTTTCAAGAGCCAAGTCATAAGCGAAAAAGGAATAGGGTCTTCCAGGATGATCGGTCCCTGACTCAACAGGCCTCGAGATGGAGGCAAATGAAAACGTGATGCTTGCAGGAGCCACATTAGAGCTCCGAACCATGCTTTCCTCAGCCAATCTGGTGCCACCAGAATAATCCTTCCTGGGTGGTGATCTATATGCTGAATCACACACTCCACCAAGGACCACAGAGGAAAAACATACAGCAGACCTTGACTTGACCAAGGCTGAGCCAGGGCATCAACACCCTCGGACCACATCTCTGTGCAGCAACTAAAGAAGTGGCACATTTTGGCATTGGATCTGATGGCAACCTGCTCCATCTCAGGGCAATCTCCAGCAGCACGGAATCAACTGAAATGCCTCCTAACTCAACTCCCACTCTCCTGGATCTAGAGAGTGCTGGCTGAGAAAGTGCACTGCCACATTGTCCACCCCAGCAATGTGCTGAGCTGAGAAAGTTAGGAGGTTCTTTTCCACCCAGGAAAACAGGAGAGCCATCTCCAGGACTAACCTGGCATTCCTCATGCCACCTTGCTGATTGACATAAGCCACTGCCGTGCTGTTGCCTGAAAACACTCAAACCGCCTAGCCCTCAATCAGGGGCCAGAAACCCAGAAGGGCTAACCTGATGGCCCTTGCCTCAAGGTGGTTGATGGACCACACCACTTCCCTGAGGTTCCAGTGACCTTGGGCCATCCAGTCTTGGCAATGGGCTCCCCAGCCCAAGAGATTAGCATTTGTTACCAGAAGAATCCAAGAGAAATCATCCAGGGGCACACCTTTCCTCAGATGACAGGACTGGCCTTTGCCATCATTGGGAGTGGGCACCTGAGCTCAAACTCCTAAGAATTCAGGAATCACTGAATCAGCAACTACCTTTGTAATGACTGTACGTGAGCATGTGCCCATGGCACCATCTCAATAGTCATTGCCATCAATCCGAGGAACTGAATATAATCCTGGACTCTGGGAGCCTGCTGCAAACAGAACAGTGCCAAGCAAACCAACAGCCTCTTGACTTTCTCTTCTGGCAGGAAGACTGGCCACTTGCATATCAAAACACATTCCCAGGAACTCCAGGGACTGGGAAGGCAATAATTGGCTCGTTCCTGACTGATCATCCAGCCAATTTCACTGTACAACACCAGGCCCTGTTACCTTTGTTGGTTAATTGTAAACTGCATTGAATAGTGTCACACACCAACGTCCCCAGAGGCCGAAAGGCTTGGGTATTTCAGTGGGGCAGTATTCTAATGGCTGTAGAATATTCTTGGAAGGCTTTTGAAAGGCCTTCTGGGACCTGTAGTTTCTAAACACCAGCCAAAGAAGTGTAGTTGTAGACCAAGTGTAAGGTTATATACAGGCTTTATGCCCCGTCTGGGCTAGGATTCATAACATTGGAAACAAAAGGAATACAGACCATTCGTCTGGTAACAAAATTAAAGAAGTATTCAAACAAAAGTTGGCTTACTTCAGCATTGGCAACAAAACAGAAGGGAAAAAGAAAACAGTCCTTTCACCTTGCAAACACTTTGCTTCCTGTTTTCTTTTGTAAACAGTTCTTACTGCTCTCTACCGAAGAGCGGATATGCAATCAGCCACAGTGTATGCACAATTCATATCACTACCCTCTAAAGATTCTTCATATGGCTCAAACTGCATTTCTTCACAATTAGAATAAACTTCTCCTGGAATCAAACTCCCATTGTACTTGCAACGTTCTTGCCGGTGAGTCAGAGCATTCCCCTCCTCCACTAAACTAGAGGGCAGTGGGTGATTACCATATTCAATGTAATCAGGCTCCTGAGAGCTACACAGTTCTTGGTAAGTGCAAGGTCTTTCTGGGTATCTTAAACCTCTTCTACTATGGTTAATACGCCTACCTTCTGGCACTCCCACTTCCTGGTCTCTCAGCTGAGCAAAGCTCTGTTTGTAAAAACACTTTCCCCGGTTTTTCTCTGCTGACTTCCTTCCAGGTATAAAACTTTCATCAGGGTAAAAACTATCCCCTGCTGAATACCTGGTGCTGGGTAATTTGTATCTCCTGGACTTGGACACTGGACTGCCACCTCTGCTTACTTCATAGCAAGGTTCTTGGGGAAATTGGTCGGCTGTGCACTGCTCCTCAAAAGAGACTCCCTCAAAATCACCAGCCTCGTATGCCCCTGGCAATCTCTCTGTCTCCGTCCTTGCAGTCCTACTGGTTCTGCTTTCACTCCTTGCAGGTCTCCCAGCTCCTTCCTCTCGCGTCTCTCTCCTCTCCCCTCTACCCTCAGGTAAGTGACTTTTAAATGAGTTTGTCCTGGTGTTAGTTTGGGCTCCACCCCTACGCAGCTGCCCCTCCTTTCCTAATGAGTTTTGAGCTAAGCTTGGGTTTGGGCGTTCCCTTACACCTCGTGACTCTGTTTGTATCCGTTGCTTATGGCAACCTTTTTCCACGTGTGAGCCTGAGCTGTCAGTTTCAGCTATGTTCTGCTCAGAGTTCCCTAGTTCCATGGGTTCTGACAGCGCTACCTTATGACAATAGTAGAAAGGGTATAAAAGTAAGTTTAAATAAAGAAAACAAATAAATGCTTTCCGAAAAGGACAACTCAGGTCACAACGCAAGACATCTTTGAAAGAGAATGGGCTCGGATAAGCCAGTCATCCAGATATGGGGGCATACTAATCCCTTGGCACCATAGCGCCACAGCTATCACCACTATTACCTAGGAGAACATCCGTGCAGCAATGGAGAGTCTGAATGGGAGAGCGGCGAACTGAAAGCAAGAGCCAAGCCTGGCAAACTGCAGATACTTTTGCTGATCCTCCCAGACTGGGATATGAAAATATGCCTCAGCCAAAGCCACAAATGTCAGGAACTCTCCTCGGCACACCACTTGAATCATGGATCATAAGGTTTCCATCTGGAAGCGCAAGACATGTAAGTGCTCATTGACATCTTGGAGGTCCTGAATGGGCCGGAAGGATTTGTCCTTTTTCGGCACCATGAAATAGATGGAATACCTGTCCTTACCCCGATTGTCCAGTGGAATGGGCACCACTGCCTTCAGGAGCAGCAACTTGTCCAAGGTGGCCTGCACAGTGGCCCTTTGATCACAGACCCAGAAGAGAGAAGATGATGAAGGCATCCAGGATCGGCTCTTTCCATTCCAGGACATAGCCATACTGAATGGTGTCTAGCACTCAGTGGATCCTTGGTAACCCAGGCCCATTCCTGAAAGAAGAGTGAAGCCTGCCCTAAACGAAGGGACTAGGGAATGGGTCCCCCAAACATTCACTGTGTAGCCCAGGAGGTCCTCTGGAAAGGACCAAGTCCCTGGGACCACAGGTTCTGCGAAAGGATCGAGAACGAGCCCAAGGTCCAGAAATAGAAGGCAAGAAGGGCTTTCCAGGCCAGTAGTGATGGGAGTCCCAAGACCCCCGGGAGTCTGACCAGTGTGCCAGCAGTGAGCATACAGAGACTAATGGGAAAGGGGCTCCTGCCCTCTGGAAAGTGCTCATGTCCTTCACCAGCTTCTCCAAATCAGCTCCAATAGATGCTTCCCTTTATTTTATTTTTTTTATTTAAATTTTTCGAAATTTACAAAAACAAATCAAGAATACATCTTGAATGGAAATAGAGATGGATACCAGGAAACAGTCGATAGAGCAATTAAGCAACAATATGTACATCCTAGCACAATTGTCCCCAAAAAGGAAATACTACTAATGATCCACCTCCCTCTAGCCCTCAAAATAAGGGGATACAATAATACGATAATTAAAACAATCCATTATACAGAGAAGAAATAGGATGAGCTAAACAGTGAGATATATAATTCACTCAAACGGGACAGAGTATCTAACCCCCCCCCCCCTTCAGAAACCCGAGCATTAATGAAACATATCAATTGGGAGGGTTCAAAAAATATATAAGAATTAGATTGGTATTCAATCAAACATTTACATGGAAACTTCAGGAAAAATAACCCCAACAATAGAAATTCGCGTCTCCTCCTCTGGATCTCTCTAGATAAATCCGGAAACATCTGAACAGCCAGACCCTTAAACAAAATATGTCGTTTTTTAAAGAAGAGTTTCATTAACCACTCCTTATCTGATATTAATGCTAAAGTAATCAATAAAGTAGACAATGTAATCTTTTCCTCTTGGGAAGACTCCAAAATATCAGTAACATTTAATACATCCATATGAGGTAAACCACTAACACTTCCCTGCCCCAATTCTTTTTTACCAGAAGGCAAATAATAAACTTTAACTAATGGGGGATGGGATTCAGGGGGAATACCTAAAATTTCAATTAAATAATTACGTAACATATCTCTTGCTGATATTAATGACACTCTAGGGAAATTAACTAAACAAATATTAGGCATACGCACAGCATGTTCCAACATTTCCAATTTAGAAATAATAGGTAAAGAAACTTTCTTTAAAGATTCAACTTCGTTTTCAAGGGCCAAAACTTTAGCCTGGTTCTGAGAGTCACCATTCTGTAAAGCAGCAACTTTGGTCATAACTTCCTTCACATCCTCAGTATTAGTAGAAACCTGCCAAGGCAGCCATTCGCGGAACCAACTCTTCACGGAGCTTCATAATAGTGGCCCAGATTGCCTCCAATGTCACCACCTCCGGGGTATCCATAGATGCAGGCAAGGAAAACTCCACCGGAGGAGTCGGGACACCAGCGCCCGGCATCAAGGAAGAGGGGGCATACAAACTCGATGCCGAAACAGCGCCTGCCTCTGCCATCCCAATCGAAGCCGCAGCCCTCTGCTGCAGTTCACCAGAAGTCTCGGAGCCCAGGTCACACTCCACTCCCATGCTCCGTCCGTTAGCGGAGTCCATCGGCTCACCGCTCCCGTGCTGACTTCCTGGACTGACGCTGGTTTGTCGAGGCACCTTCGAGGCTCGAGTTGAGCCAGGGGATAAAAGATCTATACCAGAAGCAGAGGATGAGGACTCCTCCTCCAAACGTCACCTAGCCTGGTCACTCTCCCCCGCAACCCACTGCTGTGGCACCGTCAAAAAATATGAGTCAAGAGGTCCAACCACCTCCGCAGGTAATGGCGTTGAAGCTAGAGGGACAGTAGGCTGTTTCGCCCTTCTAGCTTTCCGCTTCCTTCCCATACACAAAACGCCATGCTACTCAGCTCATCACCAGAAACGCCATCTTGGATCCCCCTAGTTTTCAGATGCTTCCCTTTAAAGGCCAGTTGGGTCAATCAGGCTTTAGAAGATGCATCCACCACCCAGTGTCAGAGCCAAATCCAAAGCTGTGTCACTGTTGACAGGGCACTGTCCATGGCTGCTAGATATACCAGTCATACATGGCATCAGAAAGGGAGGAATGACCTAGTGGTTAGGACACAATACCTCAGGCCAGAGGGCCGGAGGTTCAAGTCCCACCTGGGGATAGCAATCTCAGGCCAGAGGGACTGGGGTTTCTAGTCCCATAGGCACTCCTTGCCTCAGGAACACATAGATTGTGAGCCCTTTGGGGACAAGGGAATGTATCCAGTACCTGTTTGTAGTGATTACATAATGTAAACCGCTTTGATTGAAGGATAAGGCAGTATAGAAAACTGGTTAAGACCATAGCAGACTCCAAAAGAGGGGTAGTATCATCTGGCAGAAGAGACTGGAGCAGGATTTAGGACATCATACCTGCATATACCACCAATAAGAATAGCAGTCACCACTGGCAAACTGATTCTTCAACAACAAATCCACCTTCCTACAGTTTTCAATACAAGCTGCTTATGATCATTCATAAAATCCTCTACTCTGGCATCCCTTTATACCTCTTTCCCTTTTTGGTACCATATGCTCCTCTTCGAGTCTTTAGGTCTGCACATCAGAATAGGTTACATCTACCTTCTCCCATGCAGGCTTGGTTAGAAAGGACACAGCAATCCGCTTTTTTCTTTTTAGGCCCAGCTTTATGGAATTCTTTGCCATCCAATCTTTGGTTAGAACCATATTCGCAAAATTTAAGGCTTCTTTGAAGACACTTATTTTCCACTGCCTTCAATATTCCTACTGCCAGTTAATCTCTTTTGGCTTCTCTTATTTCTTCTAACTCTCTCTTTTCTAATACTTTCCTATTAGTTTTATGGCATTCCTTTCTCCTTTCAAATACATTTTTTATTGTACACTGCTTTGATGTTGCTGAAAGGCGGTATATTAAATTCTTAATAAACCAAAAACCTTTCAGTCCAGAGAATCCTTTAAGGCGGTTTCTGCCTTCCATAGGAATGGTGATCCATCTGTTAACTGCCATGACGTGCTCCTCTACCTTGGGAATATCAAACCACACAATGCCCTCCTTCTCCAGGAGAGCGTACATCATCTTAAACACTCTTAGTCCCTTAGGTGGTGAGTCGGGTGAATTCCACTCCAACTGGATCATATCCTTGATCACCTCCGGGAACAGGAAGACAGTAGTGGATTTCTGCACCCCTTTCAGGAGCGGATGCACCTTCAGCTCCTGCTCCATGCCCGGAGCATCTGCCAAGTTCAAGATAGATGAGACCCTGGCAGTCAATGCTGCCATTTCCTCCTTCTGAAACAGGCAGAAAACATAGGACTCTTCACAATACTCCAAAGGCGAGAGTACGTCTTCATCCACATCAGAGCCCAGAACTGAGACATCTGAAACCAAGTCACAGTCCAAATCTTGGACAGATTTAAGCTGAACCCCATCTCCAGGAGACACCCTTCACTGGAGACCCTTAGGCATTGGCTACCGCACAGGGCTTTAACTCAGCCTGCCCCTCATGAGACTTCACTTGGAGACACCCTGAGATCGCAGAGTCAGAATTTCCATGCCAGAATGTCCAAGCTGCTTGTAAAAAGGAAAAGAAAGGAGACAGGGAGGACAATCTGGAATCCAGAAGTTCTCCACTCAGAAATGATTCCCCAGCACCAGGGGACATAGCCACTGCACATCCCCTAGAGGACAGGGAGCGGAACACAGCACAGTTGCTGGAACCTCCGACCGGCTGGTTATCCTTACCCACAGCACCATCTGCCAGCTCCTGCCCTAAGAGAGAAGGTGAGAAAGCCCCAAGCCCCCCCCCCCCCCCGAGATGTCTCAAGCTGCCATGCAAGAAGAGCAGAGTCCAAAAGCCAGAGATGAAACACCTTACTTGCCACAGGCCAAATAATGTTTCCTGGAAGGAGACAGAGAGTTAAGGCAAGTATCACAACAGTGCATGCTAAGGCTGCAGTGGCCCAGAAGTGCATATTAGCGGTGCTATTACAGCAATGAATGTTACAGGCACTAGGGTAGGAACACATGTTAGAACCACTTGGCCATAAAGAACGCATGGACCACGTGACTTCCAAGTGCACAATAGTGAAAATGCTACTAACGTGTGCAGAAAATGGCAGTAAATCCCCACACTGCACCAACAGTTGCCACCAGTCCACCCTGAATTGTGTCCCAGACAGACGGAATCAGGAGCCCCCAACAAGGACTATGACAAGATCAAGCCTTGGTACTCACCCCTGAGAGGACCAGGCAGAGAATCCATGCTGGACATAACTCTACTCTCCTAAAACTGTTTCTCGGGCTTTGCAGGCACTGCATTTAAAGTGGCTTGCAGGCAGATTCTTCTGAAAGCCTTCTGCAATCTTTGGGAGAGAGCAGGGAGCACAAAGGATGAGGGAAGGGGCATTGAGGTTCTGTAAGGCTGCTGAATTCTCCCAATCCTTTCAATTTTCTGGCTGCTCAACAGGCTTTTATGATAAAGAGCATGGCGTTGAAGCAATGCTCCCTCCCTCCAATGGTTACCAAAAAGACTGTAGTCTAGTGGAACCTCCCACATTGTGCTCAAGTGAGAGTCACCCTCAAGGTGGTTGTTCACAGGGCCGCCCCATCCATTGAGCAAGAATGTTGTTTGCAAAGGGTCCCGCATTTCAGGGGGCCCCACGCAAACAACATTCTGCCCATCAGCCCAAGAAAACTTTAAAAGAAAAAACAAACCTGCTGCTGCCGCTAATCAAGTGTCTCCCGCAGGGCCCCCACCCGCCCAATAGAGCCTTCCCTCCTGTCCGGCAGAGCCCTCCCTCGATCACTCTCCTCGGCATGGCTTTCAGAGCCGCAAAGGGGACTCTTTCCCTCTCGCGGCTCGGTTAAGCCCGCTGGGGCTGATGGGAACAGGCATTTCCTGTTTCCCATCAGCCCGGGCCGGCTTAACAGAACCGCGAGAGGGAAACTCTCCCTTCGTGGCTCTGAAAGCTACGCCGAGGAGAGTGATCAAGGGAGGGCTCTGCCGGACAGGAGGGAAGGCTCTATTGGGCGGGCGGGGGTCCCGCGGGAGACACTTGATTCTGCCGCTGCCACGGCGGCGGCGGCAGCGGCAGCAGTAAGTTTGTTTTTTTCTTTTAAAGTTTCCCTGGGCTGTTGGGGGAGGGGGATTAGGACTGGTATTGGGCTAAGGGGGGGGGGGCTAGGACTGGAAATGGGCTGATGGGGGGGGTTAGGACTGGTAATGGGCTATGGGGGGGTTAGGACTGGCAATGGGCTGTAGGGGAGGCCAAGACTGGAAATGGGCTGATGGGGGGGTTAGGTTTGGAGGTGGGCTGATGGGGGGGTTAGGACTAGTATAGGCTATGGGGGGGGGGGCTAGGACTGGAAATGGGCTGATGGGAGGGTTAGCACTGGTAATGGGCTATGGGGGGGCTAAGACTGGAAATGGGCTGAATGGAAGGGGGACTTGAACTGCAAATAGCTGATGGGGAGGGGGCTTGGAATGGAAATGGGCTGCGTGGAAGGGGGCTTGAACTGCAAAAAGCTGATGGTGAGGGGGGCTTGGAATGGAAATGGGCTGTGAGGGGAGGGGAGCTAGGACTGGAAATGGGCTGAGTGGGAGGGGAGCTAGGAGAGGAAATGGGCTGATGGAGCTGCTATGATAGGACTGGAAATGGGCTGTTAGGGGGTGCTAAGATTGGAGGGCTGTGGTGGGGGCTTGGAATGAAATGGATCATGGAGGGGCTAGAACTGGAAGTAGGCTCATTGGGGGTTGGATTGGAAATGGGCTGAGTGGAGGGGAGCTAGGATTTGACATGGGCTGATGGTGGGGCTGGGAAAGGACTAGAAATCGGCTGATAGGGGGCTGGAATTGGAAATGAGCTGATGTAGGGACTCGGATAGGACTGGAAATGGATGGGGGAGCTAGGACTGGAAATGGGCTGATGGTGGGGCTAGGATAGGATTGGAAATGGGCTGATGAGGGGACTAGAAGGGAGTGGATGCTGGGTGGGGCTGGAACTAGAAGGGAGCTGATGTTGGGGGAGTATTAGAATGGGATGGAGCTGGGAGAGTGAAATGGAGAGGGGAGAAATATTTTGTGTGGGAGGGTAGAAAAATCTACAATTGGCCGGGTATTGGGAGAGTAAGTGGGGATTGATGATGTTGGGGGAGGATTAGAATGGGATGGGGCTGGGAGAGTGAAATGGAGAGGGGAAAATATTTTGTGTGGGAGTAAAGAAAAATCTTCAATTGGCAGGGTATTGGGAAAGTAAGTGAGAATGGAGGGGTAAAATTTGAGTGGATGAAATAGGAATGAGGAAAGAGCAAAAGGAGAGAGATTAGTATGTTAAAGCAGATGTAGAGAGAGAATAGAAAAAAAACTAGAAGAGAGAAGAAAGGACAAATGGACAGCAGATGATGGAGAGTTAGCAGAAGGCACGAAGAAACCAGAAGAAAATGGCTGGAGCAATTGCAACTGAAAAAAAAATGCACAAAAGGTAGAAAAATATCTCTTTATTTTGAATTAACTGGACTATGTCAGCTCTGGGAAATGTGAATCATTAACATCCGTGCTTTATTTAGTACAAAAGGAAATTAATTTATAGTTTTATTTCTACAGTGTTGTTGTACATTCCAAGTTTGGCTTTTGGGGTTCCCAGTTTAATTATTGTCTTCCTGTTTCTAAATTGTGATTCCTTGTTTGGTGATGGTCTATGATCTGCATGTGTAACTGAGCTGAGGTATTCTGTTTATGTAATTCTTATTTGACATTGCCACTTGTTCTCTTTCCCCAGTAGGTCATGTATTGTTATTCTCTGAAATGTATTGGTTTAATATTTGCAGTGTTGCCTTTTGATAGGTAGGGTATGGTGCTTTATGAGTCATGGTAGTGCTGTTATGATATGGTGGGTTTGCTTTTGGTTCTAAATGGGCAGTGTTTGTAGTAGTTTCTAATGTGCCTGGCGGTTGGCACTGGATTGTAGTAATGTAGAAATCTCTTAGTCTTTCTTTATCCATACACTCATTAAGAGGCATGTTTACTAAAAGTTAGTGTATGGTAACATTATGCAAATATTTATGCAAATGAGGCCTCTTATGCAAATGAGGCCCCGCACCGAGTCTCCACACATGGCCCCGCACCCCCCTTGGGCCGCCCCTGGTTGTTCATGAGCGTTTAAATCAATCTTTTCCTCTCAAATCATTCAGATTTTCTCTAGAGTGGAGAAAAATCCATCTACCATCTGCTAGAGACAAAGAAATACTGAAGAGATCTCTGGTGGCTGAGGTGGATAGAGGTATGGGAGTGATGTCATTGAAAAATGGGTTTTTCATTGGTTCTTTGTCTCCACCAATCTGCTTATACAGGAACACAACCCACTTGTCTGAACTGGTCCAGCAGGACAATATGGAAATTATATTGAGAAAGTGCAAAGGTTATTTTAATGTGCCATTTATGCTAATCTCATCTGACAACTATGGCCTCGCACTTTGAGAAAACAAGAATTAGGAGCCAGTATTCAAGAGTTCACAGAGTTACAAAGTGCACACAAGCATTGAACACACATAGTTCTTAATTCATTTGCAACGAAAAACAACTCGGGTAGTTTCTTTTTGAAAATTCACTAGTGCAACACGTGCGCATGCAAAGAATGTACGTACATTGAGCTTGCTATGCATATAGGCACTAGAAGCTTTCCACCAACCACTTCCTTGCAGAGATATTCTTTAGAGAGGAACCCACACTAGGTCTTCCCCATATTGGCACCTGTACAGCTTGATGCAGCCCCTCACTTCTGTGAAGTTAGATTCTTCTCCTGAAACAAATTGCAGATGAGTTTTTGCTGATTTTTCTTTACATAATCTCTCTGCAGAATCTTCACAAGTCTGGCAGTCCTTCCTCTCTCACTCCATACAAAATGTTCATTTTTAAAATACTTGAGGAACATCTTTCACTGAAACTAAAGAATAAGGAACTAACCCCCAATTCGCTCAATTGTCTTCTTGGTTCCTCCACTTCAAGACTCTGGACCCTAAAAAAAAATTCTTGGAGGTCCACAAGGCCAGTACAAGCGTATTCAACATCCAAAGTGAACCTACAACTGTCCACTTCCCTCATTTAACCTCCAAGCCCAACCCCCTCCCTCCTGAGATTTTAATAATTATGCTCAGCAATCAAGGTCACACTAAAAGCACCCCTCTAAAACAATTCTGTTAAAAAAAATATATAACTGGGCATTATCTTTTAAATATTTAACTATTTCCTTTACCTGCATAATGGTGGTAGTTCTTAAAGAACTTGAGAGTCTAAAACAGTGTTTTATGCACTCAAGTAGGCTCTTATAAAATTACTCAGGGATATAAGTGTGTGCAAAGTAGGCACACAAACAGTACCTACTTTTATGTGATTTACATTTAGCCATTCCCAGGGCTGAAGAATGCTTGTTTTCTATGTGAATATTTTATGAAATATGTGCATATGGGTCTTTATTACTGGCACATACGTTCACACAATCACAGCTGTCTCTGAACAGGTTTAAATGAATACTCCTAATTTCACTGGGTAATTTTATAAAGGTTCAAAAGTGCATGTTACTTTTATAAAACAGGAAAACATAATTGTGTCTTCATGCCTGATAACTGTCATTCCTTGAGTCCTGCAAGACTAATGCAGACTATTGATATATTTCCTTCCCACCAGCAGATTGAAACAGAGACAAACTGCTTTGCCTCTGTAAATAGCCTGGTGAAATCAGGAAAACAATCAGTATTCTTGTGTCATAGCTAGGGAACCATTTACACTTATTCTCCCAGGTGATGCCTTCCATCAGGCAGGGGAAACAAATGTTTTCCTACTGATTATTAATACGCCACGATAATTTCATCTGCATCACTTTAGCTCTCTACTATCTGTTACTTTCTGGTGTCATTGCCTTCTGGGGTGGTGTCCTGGAAGAACAATCATCAGGTAAGCATAACTGACCAGTCCAGCCTAGTGGGATGTAACAAAGCTTCTCCCTAAGCCAGTGGGAGAAGGCAATAGCTATCCTATTTAATACTGTGCCAAGTACCCTCATCACTGCTGTCTGTCAGCTCAGGCCACAATTTTTCTCCCAGATACTACAAAGAGTGAGTGGACACTACTGATATGTTCTCATAAGATGCCTTTTCAGATATCTAAGCATCAGTGTCACTGCTTGACAGTCTCCTGTCGCAAGATGACCATTGGTAATTTAGACTCAACCACTATCTACCCTAGACTACAAAGTGAGTCCTCAGATTGGGAGAAGCAAGAACTAGCATGACAGTGCCAGGGCTTCAGGTTATTAACCCATGAACCTGCCGAACCCCCATTCCCTGCCATGCAGCTCTCTCTTCTCTTTCCACCATACACTAAAGCAATCCTATTTTCCCCCTCACTGTCCCCTCTCCCTGCTTGTCATTCACCCTAACTCTCTGTCCTCCTACATTCCCCCTAGCTCCACCCGCTGCAGAGGCCCCACTATCCTCCCAGCTCCTGTGGGCACTGAATATACACAGGTTTCTTTGTCAGGCCCTTACATGGCCTCCTCCATCCCCTTATGTTCATCTCATGCGTGCTCAGCTTCAGCTCTGTGTTTCCTTTTTCAAGACCCTCAAACATTTGCCAACCATATACAAGAAAAATTCCATTCAACGGGCCCAGCCACAAAGCACAACACCCCCCCCCCCGAAAACTTGGGGCACATTCAGTACCCCATCAAAAGAGCAGCTATCCCAAGTCATCACAAGCACAGCTCCTACAGACCCCTGCCCTGTGACATGGATCAAGGCCACCAAATCAAACTTCATCAACAACATACACAACATGGTACACAGCTCCCTAACACAAGGGCTCATGCCAAAGCAACTAAAGCTCGCCACAATAAGACCTATCCTGAAGAAATCCACACTTGACAAGAACAACCCAGCGGCATACAGACCTATATCCAGCATACCTCTACTAGCAAAAATAATAGAAAAAACAGTACAGCAACAACTGCAAGAGCACATCGACGACCACGCTCCACTGGATGACAACCAACACGGTTTTCGCCCCAACCACGGGGTGGAAACACTTCTGATATACCTCTTCGACAGCATTCTCCGCCTCATAGACAACACCAAGAAAGGAATCATAATGATCTTCATAGACATCTCATCAGCATTCGACACAGTGGATCACAAAACGCTACTAAACAGACTTCAGAACATTGGGCTACATGGTCCCACCCTGAAATGGTTCCAATCATACCTCACCAACAGACAGATACAAGTCAAGGTAGGCCAGAACACCTCCCATCCCATAAAAGTAATGCAAGGAGTACCACAAGGATCAGCATTATCGTCACTCCTATTCAACATCTACATCCAGCCAATATGTGACATCATGAAAGAACACAACATACAATACACAATCTATGCAGATGACATCATTATATACACCCCTATATCAGTTGACAATCCGGACTACTCCAAAATAACAAACTGTCTCATACAAATGACAAGCTGGTTTCAAAATAACAACCTCTCTATGAACTACAACAAAACCGAGGCACTAATAACGCAAAACTCTAAATTTGTTTCTCCAACAGATATCAAGATAAAGGACACAACCATACCTATAAAAACAGAAGTGAAGTACCTCGGAGTGACCCTGGACAAGGAGCTGAACATCCAATCACACATAAGCAAAACCACCAAAAGCGCATACCACAGAATGAGACTCATCAGACCACTGAAACTCCTCCTTGCCCCTGAGCACTTCCGCACAGTCTGCCAGGCTCTAATAACCCCACTACTAGACTTCTGCAATCCAATCTACCTGGGACTAACAAAACAAACACTCAAACCGCTGCAACTAGTACAAAACACAGCAGCCCGCATAATAACTGGCACTGCAAGACAAGAACACATCACACCCATACTGAAAGAACTACACTGGCTCCCAATCAACTCACGCATCAAATACAAAACCATCATAAACATATTCAAGATCAAACAGCACTCCTCAGCCACCAGCCTACACACACTCATAAAACCTGACACAAGCACACGACCAAGAAGAAGAGGCACCTCCAACCGAGTGAACACCCCAAAAGAATTCACCAAGACACACAAGGACACCACAGACTGAGCACTCTCGCTGGCCGCACCAACTATCTGGAACTCCCTCCCAGACGAGCTGAGACTAACGACTGACGTCAAAGACTTTCGCAAGCAGCTGAAGACAACTCTATTTCTTGAACACTATGGACACGTCACATAATTTACTAATCAAGCTAGAACAATGGACATACCCACACCCTGACCATTGTATATAGAATGTATAATAGCTCAACCTGTATAATAGCGCACATTATAGTAAGATCAACCAAATCAAAGACACACCTCCTCAAACACACTACACACACCACTGCATGAGAACACATGAACACATTTGATTGTTTGCTGTGGAGACCGCCTTGATTGAAGGAGAAGGCGGTATAGAAATAATGTTAAATAAAATAAATAAAATAAATAAATATATGTGAGCAAGCACAATGGAAAGTTACATGCCTAAATTGAAAAAAATGACATGTATAAACAGAAAATGATCGAGACATAAGATATTCCAGAGTATACTTACTGTTAAGGAGGCCTAAAAACTAGAGGCTGGCAATGATTAAACATTTTAATTGCAATTGACCTGGCCTCTCTCTTTTTTCCTACCTTCCCTCTCCCCCTCCTGTGGGTCCAGCATCTCACCCTCTCTCTTTCCTTCCATCCCCATTGTTCTGCATCTCCTCTCTTAACCCGCCCTCCCCCCCCCACCACATACACTTCACAGTTCAGTATCTCTTCCTCCCTCCCCTACAGTCCTTTCACTTGCCTTTTCCTTTAGCACATGCCCCCCCCCCTCCCTCCCCTTGTCAGCAGCAGCAGCATGATTTACCAGTGTTGCATCTCATTGAACCAGGAGCCTTCCCACTGCTGCATTCTCTCCACTCAAAATTCAACTTCCTGTTTCCAGCAGGGGTGGGATGCAGCAAGGTAAAGTGACCAACTATCCCGTATTATACAGGACAATCTTGTATTTTAAGGATTTGTCCCTGGAATCATATTATTTCAGTCGGGATGCCTAAATGTTCTCTATTTTATTTATTTATTTTTATTTATTTACATTCTCTTATATACCGCGCTATTTTCCATCAGTGCGGTTTACATGGAACATTTTACATACACATTTCAAGCGACTTGATTTGTGTTTACAATTAACAGGAATAGGAACTTGGAAAGAAACAATTTTAAAACACGTGTCCTACTCCTACACTCCACATTTGTACCAGCGGACTTCTCCACTCCAGCTGAAATTTTGAGACAATTTCCATCAGAGACACAGAAATATATACATATGTAAGCACGCTGTTGTACTTCAGTCACTCACACATGCACTCATCCACCCCTCTCCCACCCCCCAAAATCAGGTACACACATGCACACTAGCACTTTTCAGACAGACAGATTCCGTTTCTGTCTACTGGGGCTGTGTTGCTTCTGAACTCCTCTACTTCAATGCCCCCAGTTCTTGCTTTTGCTACCAGTTCTTTTTCTCAGCCTGCAATAGTCTCCTCACACTTTACCCCATTCCTCTTATATTTCTACCTTTTCTCAACAACCCCACTCACCCATTCCAAGAAACCCACTTATTCCATTGACTTTCTCCCAGACCCTGTGCAGAAAATCAGCCTACTCTTCCTGTGACTAATGCAGCCTTTCCAATGACTGGAATTTACCACTTACTCTGCACAGTGAGGGGGGGGGGGGAGCACTGGCGAGCTGTAGAGCTAAACTCTAAAAAATACTCAGACAATTTAGACATCATTCTGACAGCTACTTTACAAAGTTGTAGCATCCTAAACTAATTTAGATGGATGGTAATCCTAATCTCCTCAGCACATCTGAAAAATCTGGCTCTGCTTCCTCCCCGGGGCCCAGGCAATCATCAGTCAGGCAAAGTCAGCCAATAGGCTGCAGCAAACACAGTCAGCCAATAGGGAGCAAGGGGAGGTGGAAGCAGTAGCTAGGATACAGAAACCTTCCTTTCTCCCTTGTCCTGCAGCTCTGGAGTATGGTTTCTTTTTTTTGCTACAGATATAGAGACCTACAGGAGAAAATATTGGGGGTTCTCAAGCACCCACAGCTGGTGCCTATGATCCTGGGACCAACATCAGTATCAAGGGAGGAGTGGTCTAGTGGTTAGGACAAGGTACTTCAGGCCAGAGGGCCAGGGGTTCAAGTCCCACCTGGGGACAGCAATCTCAGGCCAGAGGGACTGGGATTTCTAGTCCTATAGGCACTCCTTGTGGTCTTGGGCAAGCCACTTAACCCTCCACTGCCCATGTTCCCTGTAAGTATTAGTGTATGTGTCTCATATCCCCTCATGTTAAATGTATCCCCCAATTGACCACTTTGAGCCAGTGAAAAGCGGGATATAAATACAGCTAAATAAATAAATAAATGGTCAGTGTCCACTGATTTTGTTGTTTCTGTCGTCTGTGTAGGCTCTTAACCTGGCTGTGTGTTTCCATGTCATCTTTAGACTTTATTTTCATTTTAAATGCCGAAAAGAATGTGTGTTTTTAATGACCAATTACAAAATGAATATCCATTTATTAAGAAACACTCTGGTGATAGCATGGTGCTTTGTAACAAATGCTAGTCTTCCTTTTCAATCGCATATGCAGGAAAGGGTGACATTGTTCAGTATTTAAGGACTGACAAACATAAGACAGCAGATGTAAATGCTTCAAGTAGAACTGTGACTTCTCTTTGTAAAAGTCAAACTTTTGATGAGAAAACTCAGTTATTGGCTACAGATAAGAGTACATGGGCTTATCACTGTGTTATCCATAACCATTCTTTTTGGTTGTCAGATTGTTCTTCAAAGTTGTTGAAAAAATGTTTTGATGAAAAATACTCTTGGGCGTGAACCAAACCATTTATGCAAAATGGAAGCAATTGTCTGCAATGTTTTAAAACCTGACTCTATTGTTTCCCTCAAGAGAGACCTTTCTGAGACAAGTTTTTAAACATTTTTTTGTGATTGCTCACACCATGGAAGCATTAAAGTGTGCCCTATTTTAGTAAGGGACTTTCTTAATGAGAAAAGGGTTCAGGTAAAAGTTCTTGGTGTCAATGAAGTTAAAGGCGAAACCTCAGGCATTCTTTCCAAGTGCATTCCTGATACAGTTGAGTTCAATGGGCTAAGATCCAAAGTTTTGGCATTGTGTGTTGACAATACCAATTGCAATTTTGGTGGGGCCACTAGAAGAGGTAGTAACAATATTTTTTCCAAGCTGCAAGATGATTTAGGAAGTAATTTAATTGGTGCAAACTGTGCAGCTCACATTACTCACAATCATATCAGTACTGCTGCCGAATGCCTGCCATTTGTCATTGAAGTTATTCTTGACAAAATAGTCAGACATTTTCACATCTATACAAGAGAATTGAAGAACTTAAAGAAATGTGTGACTTGGTTGAGAGTGAGTATCAAAAGCTCCCCTTTGAAACAGAAACACTAGGTTGCTGGCTTTACTACCAGCCATAGAGAGGTTAATTAAAATGTTCCAACCAGTGAAATCATATTTTCTGAGCCAGGAAAAATGCCCAGGTATCATCAAAATCTTTTTGAGAATGAATCAGCAGAAGTTTGGCCGTACTTTCTGCACAATCAGGTAGTGATTTTCCAAAATGTGACTTTAAAAATTGAGTCTCAAAAAATCTCAATGATAGAAATGACTGGAGCAATCAGTGACCTTAGAAACAAGTTAGTAACTGGGAAGAATGAAGTGTTTTTGCCTCTTACAATCAGAAAGAAGATAAAAGATCTTGAAGGAGAAGGCAACATTAATGAAGCAGATTTCAAGCAATCTGTGTCATCTTTCTACACCATTTGCATTAATTACTTGGATCAGTGGACCACTCACTTCCAGGAGATTGGGAAACTGGGCTCTCCTTCAGAAACAACTGGAGTGGTGTGAACTAGAGTTGTATTTAGAATAAGTGTTGTCCTAGAAGACCCAGCCTAGCGCCAGTAATAAATGATACTGAACTGTTTGATGTGTTCTCTTGTCTTAGGTCATTTGTTGCTGAAGAAAAAGTTCAAGAATGCAAAAAAACCAGACACCACGGCTGACAAAAAATGGAAGGTGGTGTTTGGACACCTCAAAAGTAATGAGGTATCATATAAAAATTTATGCAAACTGGTTGGATTTTTTTTTTTTATGTAGGCCAGGTTCCAATGCTCCAACTGAAAGGTGCTTTTCAATCATGGACAAAGTGTGGTCTACAGAAAAAAGCCCAACTCCATGTAGAGACTCAAAATATCTGATGACTGTAAAGTACAATTTTCAGTTGAGCTGCCCAGAATTTTTTAAATTATCTTAGTGGAAACGTTGCTATTTTGAAGAAAATTCACTCTAGAGAAGTACAACAAGTAGGCCTGATTGGGATATTTGTAAGTAAAGTTATAAACCTAGCCTACTGATTAAAATTTTGGGTTAAAATTAAAATTGTAATTATAAACATCTTTTTTTTATTTTCCTCAACTTTGAAGCCCCCGGCTTGATTAAGTGTCCCCTATTTGAACTTAGAAAAGATGGTCAGTTTAAGCTAAGGCAAGGCTCCAGGACCTGATGAAAGCAGCATTTGTAAATCACTGCCTCTGCTGAGGAGCACTAAAAGTAAAGGCAAGTAAGAGAACCATTGGAGGGGGGGGGGGGGGGGTTAGGGAGGGAGAGGAAAAGATTCTAGAGTGTGGGATAGGAGGCTGGCAAGAGACGCAGCAGCGGTGGTGTGGGCCATAATTTGGGGACCCTCTACCTTAACATAGTTACATTTTTTATCTCATTAAAGTATTTAATGCATTAAAGCAAACTGTAGATTTACTTTCTAATGAATTAGCTTGCTTCAAGACAAACAAGATAGAAATGCAAAACACAAGGGACCCTTTTCTAATAATAACTTGGCCATAGACGTTAGTGTCTATATATACCAAAGAGTCTATGCCACATCATATCTATGACAGATATTCCTAGTTCATCCAGGAACATGCTCAATAAGCCCCGCACCAGTAACTCGCATGTGGCCATGTTAGCAGTGTGGGGCTTCAGGCTAACTGCAATGGGGGTTTACTTTAGCGTGGTGAACCTGCTGCGGGTGCAATTAATGTCACTCACTAAAGTGGCGTTAGTTGCATCCATGCTGTCTGCGTTGAGAGCAGGTAGCGCAGGCCAGGAATGTCCACACTTGCAGTGCCATGCCAGGATTGCCCTGTTCTGCCCAGTCGCCACCATGATATATGCTACCAGGGCAGTGCAGTGCATGGTGCCCTGGGCTACTTTTTAGCACAGCATCGAAATCACACGCTAAACCCATACTACTCTGGTAATTCAGAATGGAAGAGATCAGTATGACATGTATAGTCCCTCAATGATAAACAAAAGGGCAGTTCTCCAAGCATTTCATTTTCCTTTATAACCCAAGTACTTGGCAGTGGTGAATATGCAAAACCTGGATAAAGGCAGAGTAAACTGGAGTCAACAAAGTTAGCATTTATCACCTTTAGCCACATGTCCCTGATACACAGATTGATTAACTCATAGCATAATGTTCCTTGATTCTTAGAACTGAAGTAAGAATTAAAGCCTGACTGTTGGCTGTTCCATTGTCACCATTATCTGTGAGGAAAGAATGCTCAGCATTTTAGCCCCAGAGCAAATCCTTCTTTATATGCTGCACCCACAACTCAGTTCACATAAACAATGACCCTTGTCTGCTAGCTGACAGACTAGCACCAATTACAGCTCATACCTGATAGGAGTGTGCAGGCAAAATAATTTTGTTTTCTTTAATTACCTCTGTCATTTTTGTTTACTTTTTTTTTCATTTTGTTTTGAGGCACCCATGGATATTCAGTGGTACTAATGCGGTTATTGCCGCTGAATATCCGCTGAGCGGCATTTACATGGTTTGCAGGTCTGTAAATGCCTTTGAATTTTGGGCCCATATAGTTCCCATGTTATTGCCTGACCCTAAATTCTCACATTCTATTGGCTCTCCCAAATGCAAACCGTGCACCAACCAGCTTCTCTCATACATACCAATTCCTTCAAGCAGGTGGCAGTTGGGCAGCTCAATTGGATCCAGTTCCCGGGAAGCTTGCAGTCGCTCTCTGATGAAGCAAATTGCAACACTTCAAGTCAATTTATTTCTAGATAATATCACAAATCAAAATGTGCACTGCTCGTCTCATGTCTTAATCCATTGTCTAGGTTTTACTTTTACATGTTTATGTACCAGTCATATACAGTAGCCGTTTACACAGATTCAGAGGCATTCCAATAATGTAGATCATTCAGATTTCCTGGGCTAAGTGCTGATAGAATCAGCTCAAGAAAAATGCATCAAACATTCATTCTACATCCCTTAAACCTCATCATAGTTTTATGTCTGTCTGTCTGTGATGTTTGTGTATGTTGGGGAATGTGAGAATTCATGTGGTACGTGTGTATGTGTGGATATGTGCATGTGTGTTAGGTTGGGGGCTGTGATGTTTATGGTTTATTGGTTTCTTAATATACCACTTTCTGAGTAAGGCAGTGAAGCAGTTTACAATAAAAAATAAAATCAATAAAAGAAAAGAACTGCAATTGGTATAGGAAAGAAGAAATAGGTAAAGAAACAGATGAGAGTGCAAGTGCTTTCACACAAGTCAGGGCTTCATAATGCCCCCAGTTCATCCCCAAAAGCTAGTTTAAATAGGTGGTTCTTAAGACCTGCCTTAAATGCCTTATATGAGGGCTTGGTACATATGTCTGGAGACAAAGAGCCCAATTCCGTAGTGTACATACAGGAACTCTGTGCGCCCGGTCGGAACCGGATGCACAGAGAGCGTCACGATTCTGATCCCGTGTGGCAAGTCTAGCCCCAAGGGATCAGAATCGTGAACAGGCCTGTACGTGCAGGCCCAGACCCCGATTCCATTCGGCTTGCATGTACAGGCCTTCCCTGACTACCTCAGTCAGGGCTTTTAAATGGAGCCATGGCTCCATGTAAAAGCCACGATCCCTGGCCTTTGGCCTCCAAATTGCTTTCCCCGCAGCCCGACACCCCAATCTTGCCTCCCAGGGCCAGGGTTGGGCTGCAGGGAATGCCCTTCCCAGCCCCGGGCCCGCTGATCCTGATGAATCAGGGAAGTTATTCCATTTCGGAGGTAGAATAACTTCCCCGTTCGAGTCACCAGCCCCAAACGTACAGGGCCAACATTAGAATCTGACCTGTATGTCCGTGGTTGGTGACTGCCTACTGCCCGCCCTAACGCTGCCACCGATCCTCCCCTTTCCCGCCCCCATCTAACTTCCCTGTACAAAGTGTTCCATAGAGTAGGGGGCACAGAAAAGAATGCTTAGTGCCTTGTGCTCTTTAGTCTTGCCCTGGAGACCAGGGAGGGGGATGTTCAAGCGGTTATCATGGAGAGATCAGAGAGCTCTGGCAGGAGTCTGAAGAGAAATTACAGGTTTGGGTGTTAGTGTAAGAATTTTGAATTGAATGCGATAGAAAATCAGAAGAGTATCATTGGAGCAGTAGGGGGTGACATGATGAAATTTTGACACATAACATAGTGCGGAAGAATTGAAGGAAATAGCGATACATCGGGAAGATGTATTACAACTATTAGATAAACTGAAGAGTAGCAAATCACCTGGGCCGGATGGTATACATCCAAGGGTGTTGAAAGAACTGAAATATGAGATTGCAGACCTGCTATTAGTAACCTGTGAACTATCATTAAAATCATCTCTAATACCTGAAGATTGGAGGATCGCCAATGTAACACCAATTTTTAAAAAGGGTTCCAGAGGTGATCCAGGAAACTACAGACTGGTGAGCCTCACGTCAGTACCGGGAAAAATGGTAGAAACCATCATAAAGAATAAAATTACTCAGCATGTAGATAGTCATGGCCGAATGGGAGACAGCCAACATGGCTTTAGACAAGGAAGATCTTGTCTTACTAATCTATTATGTTTTTTTGAAAGTGTGAATAAACAGGTGGACAAAGGTGAGTCGGTTGATATAGTGTATCTGGACTTTCAGAAAGCCTTTGACAAGGTCCCTCATCAGAGACTTTTGGCAAAACTAAAGAGTCATGGGATAGGAGGCAGTGTACTACTGTGGATCAAGAACTGGTTAAAAGATAGAAAGCAGAGGGTTGGGCTAAATGGCCAATTTTCCCAATGGAGAAAGGTGAATAGTGGTGTATCCCAGGGATCTGTGCTGGGTCCGCTGCTTTTTGACATATCCATAAATGACCTGGAAAGTGGAATAACGAGTGAGGTTATCAAATTTGCAGATGACACAAAACTATTTAAAGTTGTTAAAACCCAAGAGGATTGTGGAAAATTTCAAGAGGATCTTGATAAATTGGAAGACTGGGCATCAAAATGGCAGATGAAATTTAATGTGGACAAGTGCAAAGTTATGCACCTAGGGAAGAACAACCCAAACTATGGTTACACAATGCAAGGTTCCACATTAGGAACCACCACCCAGGAAAAAGATTTAGGCGTCATTGTGGATAACATGTTAAAACCCTCGGCCCAGTGTGCAGCGGCAGCCAAGAGAGCAAATAGAATGCTAGGTATCATAAGGAAAGGAATGGAAAATAAAACAAAAGATATTATAATGCCTCTATACCGTTCCATGGTGAGACCGCACCTTGAATATTGTGTGTAATTCTGGTCGCCGTATCTTAAAAAGGATATAGCGTTATTAGAAAAGGTTCAGAGAAGAGCCACCAAATGGTTAAGGGGATAGAAGGATACTCCTATGAAGAAAGGCTAAAAAGGTTAGGGCTCTTTAACCTGGAAAAGAGACGGCTGAGGGGAGATATGATAGAAGTCTATAAATTAATGAACGGAGTGGAACGGGTAAACGTAGATCGATTGTTTACCTTATCAGAATATAGAAAGACTAGGGGACATGCAATGAAGCTACAGGGTAAACTATTTAAGACTAATAAAAGAAAATATTTTTTCACTCAACGTGTAATCAAACTCTGGAATTTGTTACCTGAGGATGTAGTAAAGGCTGTTAGTGTAGCTGGGTTTAAAAAAGGTTTGGACAAGTTCCCGGAGGAAAGGTCCATAAACCATTATTAAGAAGGGACCCAGGATATCAATGCTTGACCCAGTACAAGCATTGCGGAACCTGTGTCTTTTGGGGAAACAGCTAGGTACGTATGACCTAGATTGACCACTGTTGGAAACAGGATACTGGGCTTGATGGACCTTGGTCTGACCAGTATGGCATATCTTATGTTCTAATGCAAATTGCATCTTTTTGGATTGATTGAAGGAATTTCATTCAGACTGAATCAGACCAGAGTAAATAGAATTACAATAATCAATACATGGCTAAGGGCAAGAGTATGCTGGATAGCAGAATCCAGGAACTGGCGAATAATCTGAAATTGGCATAGCACTAGGAAGGAAGTCTTAACAAATGAGCTGACCTGTTTTGCCAATGAAAGGTCCGTATTTAGATAACGTCCAAGATATTTAAAGTAGGGGTGCATTTGAACTGAATGACCATCCAAGATAAAAGCAAGGGCAGGAGCTGTTTCTCCTCCAGTAAGCCAGGTAGCAGATGTTTTGCCAGTATTTACAGTAGCTTTAGGTGGTTGTCTCACAGCCAGCTAGTAATCTTATCCAAACAGTTATTTAGGTCAGCAAGGTCTGGGAATTAAGAGTCTGTATAAAAACTAGTAGTACATCATCTGTGTAAAAGTAAGTATTTATTGATGCATCTTGAATCAAAAGAGGCAGGGACTTAGAAAAATATTAAATAGAAGTGGGGCCAACAATGAGCCCTGTGGCACACCACAAGTCAGAGGAAATGATTTTGAGGTATCTGAACCTGTTGGCACAGAATATGAGCATTCAGATATGGAGGAGGAAAACCAAGCAAGAATAGTATCACAAAGACCAATTGAGGCCAAGCAAGAAACTAGAATAGAATGATTGACTAAATCAAAGGCTGCTAATAGGTCTAATGAGACAGCTAATGCAATTTTGTCATTATCAATGGCATTGTGGACCTCACTCACAAGGGACATGAGTACTGTTTCGGTGCTGTGGTCTGGCCAAAAGCCAACTTTCTGAGGCTTAAGAGTGTTAGTTTTTTTCAACATGGTTCCAAAGCTGCATAAAGACGAGTTTCTCTGTGAGTTTTGAAGTGTAGGGAAGATTAGAAATGGGTCTACAGCTGGCTGGATCAGTAGTAGGGAGTGATCTGTGCTTGAGGAGCATAAAATAGCATGTTTCCAAGACGAAGGTACTTTTCTGGAAGATAAGCTATTATTCATAATAATGATTAAGAGAATAGGTTGGAGACCCAGTAATGGCTTCCCAATCCAATGGATGTGAATGGAATCTAAACAGCATATAGGGGTATGTTTACTAAACCGCGTTAGTGTCAACCGCGGTAGCTTCCACGGTAATGGTACAGATGCCCAAATAAAGGAGTGGGCGGTGCATCGAACGACAAGCAGTGCCAGATAACGCACGTAACAAGGCGCCGTCAGATAACGCGCGTTGCAAGGCGCCATATAGGGCACAGCACAAGGCACCTTAACCAGAGGCGCCTCACAAGGCACGTTGGCATGCGCACTACAAGGTGCCCAACCGAAGGCGCCATGCAGTCACCCCTGAAGGCCAAGCATAAGGCACCGTAGGTTAAGGCACCTGAAAAGCAGGACATGGGGTAGCAGCCTGCACATGAACGCTGGGTTCCACAAAGCTGACAGACGCAGATAGACGGACAGAAGGATGGTTGGCAATTGTGATGAGGGTAATATGTGCTGGCAGCACATATCAGCAGAGATATGACTGTTACAGGGATGACAGGTACCGGTGTAGGAAAGGCATAAAAGGAGGAGAACAAAGAGGGAGTGAACCCATGACCACTAGGCTGAAAAGCACTGCACAAACCAATAGGCCACACCACCACTGTGAGGTCCACAGCAATGGCTGCATACAAGAACACTGCAGGGCACCACACAAAACACCTGCTGTGTGCCAGGACAGGACAACCCAGACAGTCACCATGATGCAAAGCACATGTACAACAGGCGTCCACAGCTCATATCACAGTCTGTAAGTGGGACGGGAGCCACATAGAAACACATGCACACATACCATGAGATGTAATGCAGTGTAAACAGCATGCAAAAGAGCATGGGAGCGATAGACGAAGGGTGTCAGGGGCCGGCTGAAGGGACAGCTAAGTGGATGGCCCATGGACCAGCGCAACATAATGAAAAAGGAGCATGTGAGAATCCAACCTGCACAGTGATGTGGCACAGACCAGCCAACAACAGCAGTACCAATCCAACAAGCAGACTGGTCACATGGACACTACAAACAAAATAGCCATATGTAACACACAATATGCGACAGATAGGCTGCAGAGAGGGCACACTGTGGTGCACAGCACAGAGATGGAAGGGTGTGTGGAGAGGTGATGAGGCTGTAGCCATCGCATGGGCAGGTTAGCAGAACACAGGAAACGAAAAGGAACAGAACATGTGGGAATCAAACCGGCAACCTACAGACTGCCAATGGGTGTCTGTGACCACTATCCCAAAGAACCCCCACAAGCACAATGCAAACAAGTTACCACAAAAAGCACACACTGGATCACAGCAGACATCGTGTCCCTCACCCTGATGCACCATCTGCCTTGGATAAACTCACGGGGTCTGTGTGCCAGGCACCCTTGCAAACACACATCCAATCCATGCTGAGAGCCCACCTACCCGCTGCTGCCTGTGGACTCTAACTACCCTGATCCCCCTCCACCATTGCTTCTCCTACCCCTGCTCCCATATTCCTTCACCTATCCTAACTAGAATGTAAGCTGTGGTGAGTAGGGTGTCTGCTCGACATGTCTGCGCAGCGCTGTGTACAAGGGGCAGTGACAGACATAAGTACTGAGTTATCTCTGTAAGTAACCAGTTGTCTATCCCTCCTTACCCATCAAATGAAGCAGTGGCCAATGGAGGGCCACGTGGCGTGCCCAAGGCCACAAGGAATGGCAATAAGACTAGAAACCCCAGTCCCAAAGTTGCTGTCCCCAGGTGGGATGTGAACCCACGGCCCCCTGGTCTGAGGTACCGTGTCCTAACCAACAGGCCATGTCTCTCACTGTGCAGGTGCAGTAGGTGTGGTAGTAATGAAAGTAGTGAGATTAAACTGTGATGTGACTATACCCATACACGGTAAACAGTAACAATACCTGTACACCGACACCCTCCCCCACAACCGGATGGTGTACCCCAAAGGTTCTGGTGTGGATACCCCCTGCCCCCTCCATACACAGTCCCCCAGTGTGGCCAACAGCACCTATGGCTGGCTGTACCAGCTAGTACTGATGGCTCACAGAGCCACATATGCACACCTGAACCCTCCCCGGCTAACCAAACACTGATCCACGCCTGTTGTGATGACATCACTGCCTGAATGTCTTACCATGGCCTGAAAGTGAACATGGCCATGACCATACCTCCCATCCATCATTGTAACACCTCCCTGCCCCCCCCTTGTTGTCGGTGTCTGTGGATAACTCTGTACCTCCCCCAGTGTCCCCAGGCCGCAATCTGGGCCCATCCCTGACCCTTAACCCCCGTCCACGTCACACAGCCATCTGATAGCTAACATCTGCCCCCCTTCCTCCACAACAGCAGTGATACCCGCCCCATCCACCCTGAACACACCACCAATATGGCCATGCACTGCCCAATCGCATCCCATTAGTATCTCAGTAGTCTGCCCCCTGCATCCAACCGTGTGCCAGGCCAGTCATGGCCACACCACCCCTTTGTCAGGTCACATCAAAGCCTCCCTAACCTTTACCATACCCATGTCAACTCCCCCCCCCCCCAGAGACTCTATGGCTACTCACCACCCCTCGTCTTCCATCTCCCTGTACAAACACCCCTGAAAACATTGGGCCCAAGCAGACACCCACCACCTGTGCAGTACACCCCTACTGGCAGCCCCACACTCTGCCCCTTTCTCTGTGATTCCACATATGCCGTGAGCAAACCTACGCTGTCCATACAGCAGGCACCATCTCCAAACACCCACAGATCCTGGATAAAACCACACATCCTCGCTGCAGCCATAGAAGCATGATCCCCCTGACACACCCCCACTGTCCCTAGTGGTATCCCTCCCACCCCATCTGTGTCCGTGCTGACTAGATAGTAATCACTGATGCACAGAACATGTCACCCACCTGTCTGCACTGTGCCGCATTCGCCATGTAGCACTATGCAAATGCTCAGTAGTGGTAGAAGTACATGTCTGCACCATCACGGCCACAGCACCAGAACACACAGCTGATAGGTGGCATGTATCAGGCAGCCACACAAGGCTGACAACACACACACAAAGCAAGAAGGTCCGAAGGGAAGATACAAAGATGTAATGTGATGCAGCCACACAGTGAAGAGCATCCGCAGTGCACAGGCAAATGCACAAACATGCCAATTATGTCATGTCCCAATGGCGCAGCACCACTCATCAGATGTGTAGACCTGATGTGTGGGTGTCAGTAGGTCATACAGCAGTGTAGATGTCCCTAGAACAGCAGGTGATGTGCTGATAAAGGCCAGACGTCAGGTAGTCATGTAAAAAAACACATTTAATGCACACATGGCATCAACAACAGTGACACAATGCAACATGAGGAGACGGTATCAGGACGAGAGTCACATGTGGGCAAACAGCAAAGAAGATGGGATCCCACTAGCATACAGAGGTAGCACTATGTGGAAGTCACACCGCAATGGGTGCCGTGGAAACAGGAGCAGTCACAATATGGCAATGTACAGGGACTGCACAAATGGAGCCTAGAAATGGACACACCCTTCGCCACAGTGCAAAGGTACTGGCGCAATGTGAGTGGAGCAATGTCATGTCAGAAAGAGGACTGTGCACACATGCAAAGATTAGCCAGCAAATCAATGTACATTGCCACATCTGTCCAATAAACACACACAATAACATGTACGTAGAGCTACAAAGAGACGCCCCCAATGGTGCATGTACCGACACAAATCCCACCCCATCACATGCAACAGTGTAAGAGATGAGTCCGGCACATGCGCATGCACCATGTATGTTTAAACACCACAGAGTGCTGCCCCATATCCACTGTAACACCCCCTGCGATGGTCAAACAGAAATCACAGATGGTGGCATGCATCACAGTGTTCTGGAGGAAAATAGTGTGTCATGTACAAGTGGATGTTAGCCACACAAATAAGCAGGACCTACAGAATGTATCTCCTGTGCCACATACGTGGCTGCATGTACCTGTGTAGCCAAATATTGTTGCAATGCAAGCCCCACACATTGCCCACACACAGCTACACAATGTCAGATGAATGTACAACATACAGCGCGCATGTGAGTTCCTTCTGTAAATGTATGGACAGGTGTCCACAGTGCAAATGCCACCTGTGACTCCACAAGTCCGGCTATGACCATGCCAGATTACATGGCCATGCAAAGTCACAAGTGACGTCTCAATGTTCCACAACAATGCAAAGGTGATGTTTCTCTGCTGCGATCAATGCAACACCCAGACAGAGCACGGCAGCAACGGTATGTCGTTCCCACTGGTGATGCCCAAAGTAGTAGGCCATCAATGATGTCCAACATAGGCATGTGTCCGACTTGCATAGGTCCATCTCCCACTGGCATCATCACCCAGGGACCGTTGCATGGAGGTGTCCTGTCCAACCACATTTGGGCGATGGGGACTCCAGATGCAGCGTAGTATATGTGCGTGTGTGTTGGCTGCACCTTGTGTTAAAATGAGTAGAGAAAAGGTAAAGGTATGCCACACCCACCATCATGTCACAATGCAGACAGTGACAGCACATTATAGCACTCAAATATCACCTGTTCCTCAAGTACTACCCAGTCAGCAATGAAGCCTAGATAACCCCACCAAAGAAAGTAACCACATGTTACCTCTAGAGCTTTGTCATCACGCCTACTTGTAGATATTTTATGTAAATAGTTCACCCATGTTATCCAAGTTTGTACACCTGTTCTCTGTAAAACCGAACAGCCTGTTGTTCTGGTCCTTTTGTTTAAATGTAAACCGTGCTGATGTCGAAGAGTGCGGTATATAAGAAATTGTAATAAATAAATAAATAAATAAAATAAAAAATGCCAAGATATTAAAACATGACATGGCCACAACACACAGCACAGTGCATGTTGACCACAGCAGGAGATGCCACTGCAGACCAGGTTACCATCTCGGCATGGTCATGTCAATGCCCATGTCACACAGGCATCCCAGAGGTCCACAGCATGTCCAGCAGTGGTGGTGCACAGAGATCCCACAGAAAGGCACGATGATACAAACAGCCCAAATGAAACATCTACACGTGGATGTTAGTCACAGAAGATCTAAGGTGCAACCTACCTTAATTGTACATCAGGTGTCTGATGGGGACTGTCAGAGCCAAGCAAAGGGCACAAGGGGCCACAGTAGAAGCTGCGGATGTCAATGAACTGCGTCCATCACCACGTCATCATGGTCAGCTGTCAGTGGCGCATGTCCAAAGGAATGGTGAGTTGCACGTAACCGAAATGTTGATGTGTAGTGTCCTGTCAGCAAACATGAGACACATCAGGGAACAATACATGATGCATGCGCACAATGTACAGAAGGGCAAAAGCAGAAGGTCACAGAGAGATGGGTGAACACCACTGCACAGGTGGCCCTGCACCAGACAATGGCAGAGGGAAGCAGAAGGTACCGTCACCTAGACACACCCCAAAGACAAGAGACATACACCGTGAGACAAGGTGAGCATGCCGCAAGTAGCATACGGCACGTCTGTGCACAATCAGGGACTAGTAGAGACAATCATCACAGTCCATGCAGGGATACACTGATGTTGTGTAATACCACAATGGCACGGAAGGCTGTATGTGCTATCCACCAACCCCACACCCTTTGACTGGAGACACACACAGCCCGGTAACATGTGCCTGAGGTACATTGTGTAAACACCCAAAATGTGCACAGGCCAATGGCCATATGCGTGTCAACCGGAACATATGGGGGATGGAGCCACAGGCCAAACACGTGTACAACAACAGAGGTGCAGTGGAGAGGGAAACACAGATATGTGTAAAGCTGTACTGCCACCACAGAACACTTACCTGTATGTCCACCCACCCCAGTCACCTGCAGGTCATAATGACGTACACACAGTTCCCACATGCACCACAGCACCGGGCAGGGTCAGCAGCCTATCCTGGGGAGTCAAAAACACAAGTGACATATATATATATGTCATGATAGTGCCGTGAAACACACAAGTCAGCACAAACATGGAGACACATGCACATCACCACATATGCAGAACTTACAGGAGAACAGCTCCTCGATCAGATGTTGCCTGGCTGCCATCCCCTCATGTGTGTCACCACGGCCACATGCAGGAGGGCACACAGTATCCTAAGAACATAAGAACATAAGAAATGCCATACTGGGTCAGACCGAGGTCCATCAAGCCCAGTATCCTGTTTCCAACAGTGGCCAATCTAGGTCATACGTACCTAGCAGTTTCCCCAAAAGACACAGGTTCTGCAGTGCTTGTACTAGGCCAAGCATTGATATCCTGGGTCCCTTTTTAATAGTGGTTTATGGACCTTTCCTCCAGGAACTTGTCCAAACCTTTTTTAAACCCAGCTATACTAACAGCCCTTACTACATCCTCCGGTAACAGATTCCAGAGTTTGATTACACGTTGAGAGAAGAAATATTTTCTCCTATTTGTCTTAAATAGTTTACCCTGTAGCTTCATTACATGCCCCCTAGTCCTTCTATATTCTGATAGCGTAAACAATTTATCCACGTTTATCCGTTCCACTCCATTCATTAATTTATACACCTCTATCATATCTCCCCTCAGCCGCCTCTTTTCTAGGTTAAAGAGCCCTAACCTTTTTAGCCTCTCTTCATAGGAGTAGCCTTCCATCCCCTTCACCAATTTGGTGGCTCTTCTCTGTACTTTTTCTAATAACTCTATGTCCTTTTTAAGATACGGTGACCAGAATTGCATCCTCCTCCAGATCCTCATTAATTTTGACTGGGACATTGTGCCTGAGAGCAATGTTGTGCAGGATGCAACAGGCTAGAATGATATGTGCCACTGTCATGGGTCCGTACTGTAAGGCACCACCGGTCCTATCCAGACACCTGAAGCGACTCTTCAGAACGCCAAAGGTGCGCTCAATGACTGAGCAGCTGGAGGCATGGGCCTCATTGTACCTCATCTCTGCACCAGGCCGTGGGAGATGCACAGGGGTCAGCAACCAGGCACGACAGCCATATCCTGCATCACCTGCAGAAAGAAATGTGGTACAGTCAATCGGGAGATGATGGACACACAAATGCACAGAAGTAACAACGTTAAACTGGACAGCAGATAAACAGGGACACAAACATACAACATCATAGAATGGCACACGATGGCACTGCACCAGCATCAGAAGCTGGGAGACCCAGAACCCCAGGGAAGGCTAATTAGGGCAAAACACACATCAACTGATTCTAGGCAAAACACACTGCCAAAAACTTGTGCCCAAATGGCAGCAGTGGCAGGTGTGAAGGCATCTGGCCAACAGTGGCAAAGCATACTGGAAGGGGCAGAGATGCCTATGTGTGCAATTATGTGACGCCCATGATACAGTGCACACATAGCAGAAGTGATTGGAACACATACCCGAGGGTCAAGGTCGGAATAGCAGTAGAGACAAGATAATGTGAGCAGATATACAGCATACATGTGTGATATCAAGTGCGACCACAGCTCCACCCACGTGTTGTCACACACATGAACAATGGAGAAAAGGCCCCATACACACTGTACAGCATGAGGATGGGTCTGTGCGCATAACTCCCCCCCCCTTCTGGACATCACACATTCACACACGTTGGATATGGGGTCCACGAGGGCCATGAGGGACACATCACAAAGGCATACACATGTACATCTGCATGTGTGGTCCGTCTGAGGCCATGTGTGGGAGCCATGGTCAAACCAGAGGTGTCGCACCCAGCCATAGAAGGGATACCCCATATGTGCTCAGAGTGTCCATGTACATAAGACCTGTGCAACTTAACAGCAGTAGCAGATACCAGTCTCAATGGCATGTGTGCCGAGACACCCAGATGAGCAATGAAACACCCATGGTATACATAGAGACGTTTAGCAGCACACAGAGGTATGTGACCACGTTCCCGGTGACAGGGTGTGCCGTTGTACAAAGCCCCATAACAAGGTAGCACCCCACAAACACAATGCAAGGAAAGGCATGCAGAAGACACAGGTGACAATGGGACCCCAGATACCATACACAGTACATGCATGTGAGATATGGTAAATACCCACCCAGCAGGACACAGTCCCTATATTGTCCGGCCTCAAATTGGCCGAACAGTGCCGAGTGCTGCAGGATATAGGAGTCATGGGCTGACCCTGGGAATGGTGGAACCACATTCAGAATATGCATATTTGCATCACAAACAACCTGCACATTCAAGGAATGGAAGTGTTTGCAATTGCGGAACACAACCTCCCTGTCACGTTGCGGGACCAGGGCAACATGTGTGCAATCAATAGCTCCAATCACGTGTGGTATCCCTGCAATCTGCTGGAATGCCTGGCCCAGGGCCCCCCAATGTTGCCTACTGTTAGGCATCGCAATGTAATTCCCAACCCGGCTGACCATGGCCCGCAGTACCTGGTGAGACAGCGTGAGAATATTGGCCTGCTCATCCCGCCCACTGCAGCCACTGAGGATTGGAAACAGCCAGAGGCAAAGAAATGTAGGGCAGCCAGGAGCTTGGCCAAACCCGGTATGGCATGTGACCGGGCAGTCCAGGGCTCGAGGTCAGGTCGTAGATCCTCATAGAGCTCCCTAATAGCCCCTGTTTCCAGACGGTAGAGGGAGATGAACTGGTCCTCACGTATGTCCTGGAGAATGGGCCTGGGCCTGTAGAGGCATGGCAGGCGTGGCCGTGCCTCAGCATGCCTATGGCGCCGTGCTGGTCTCACCTCCACCTGTGGATCCTCCACAGCTGCAGATCTGAGTTGCAGCGGGACTGCACTCATGCCCAGTGCCACAGCCCCAGGGACACCATCTCTCCCTTCAGGCAACTGCAGTTCCACCAGCGCCACCACCGCACAACCGAGCATTCACGATCTGAGCCATAATAGACATGGGATGGAGCACAGGTAGATGTTAAATAGGGTGTGGGGTGCGGAAAATCAGAGAAAACCCTACACACTTGGTGATGCTGGGACATACACCATCAACATCATGAGACAACGCCCTGCACGTTCAGAAACGTAATGCCGTAGCGTGTGCAGGAACATGCGTTCCCAAAAACGCATGTTCCTGATTGGGCACGATGAATGAGGGTAGGAGAAGCATGTGGCATGTTCCTGCGCCCGAGCAGGGTGCAAACGTATGGCATTCTGCCTTACGTGCCCCACCCAGACACCTAGGAGAGAGAAGAGTGCAAGGCGTGTTCTCATGTGCGTTGACGTCACAGACACACATACATCCGACGCAGAGTAGCACGTGGGGACACGTAGCATGACCTACCTACGCACGTCAGAACGCGTCTGAACACCCAAAGCAATGATAACCAGCAGAGTGTGCGTGCATGCAGCATGAACCATGCCAGAGGATAAATGGCGTGTGTATGGAGCAGTGCACACCAACAGCAGCGACAAGGACAGATCTGAGGACGGAGAGCATAGGATAGTGCACAGCGTGCCTAGCAATGCGTGCGTGAGGAAATGTCAGATGTGAGTGGAGGAGTGGCCTAGTGGTTGGGGCAAAGAACTTCAGGCTGGAAGGTCGGGGGTTCAAATCCCACTAGAGGACAGCAACCTTGGGCCGGAAGGACTGGGGTTTCTAGTCCCACAGGTTCTCCTTGTGGTCTTGGGCAAGCCACTTAACCCTCCATAGCCCATGTTCCCTGTAAAATAGTTATCTCCAAGTTATAATGCACTGTTCAATGTAATTTCAGTTTATTCAATGTAAACCACACTGATGCAGAATAGCACGGTAAATAAGAGAATGTAAATAAATAAATAAATAAATAAAGTAAGGCGCGTACGTACGTGCAGGTCAGGAGAGGCACCCGTATGGGGCGGATGGCATGCGCTAAGGTAACGCGCGCTACTGCGCATCTGCGTAACACCAAAGCAGAACGTGTATAGGACCACACCCAAGGCACATAACTTGGCCCATCATGCCCAGAACGGCAAGGGCTATGGTACACAGAACCTACCACAGCATGGAGGACAAGGCAGGAGGCAGCCATGAGGCAGGAGGGGAGCGCAGGGAACAGCCACCAGCGGCCCACCCCACCGAAGAGCTGTAGAGTGAGAGGGCAGGCCCATCCGGGGCCATATACCACCCCCCAGAACAGCCTGGAGGTGCGTCAGGACAGAAGCACCGCAGGACACCGGTGGCCGAGGAAGCCAGGAGGAGGGCGGTCTGCTTCACCCAGGAGGAGAATGACCTCCTCCTGGCCAGCATCCTCGAGAGGTTTGAGGTGCTCTTCAGCTGGATGAGTGCAACCACCACCATTGCCATGCGCATAAGGGCATGGGCCGAGGTATAGGCGGAGGTAGCAGCAGCAGGAGGCCCGCATCGAGACATCGAGAGTCTCTGCAAGCGGTATTGTGATATAAAGTGGAACATCCATGCCCAACTCACTCTGGAGAGGCATAATGCACAGGGCACTGGAAGGGGACCAGCATAGGGGACCACCTTGACCAGCGCCTAGCGGACCAACTTGGGCCCATGTATATACATTGCCTGCCCCCTGCACTGGACACAGAGCACCCACTTAAGATGGAGAGAGGTGTTCCAATGACAGACCATAAACAAGTGAGTGCAGGGATGGGCGCGGGGGGGGGGGGGTGGGACATGCCAGTGGTCCCACAAAGACGCATGACACCAGCCAATCCCATGCAACATATGGCATAACCCACACCAGATGCACCATCTCCACACTGCCCATGGACCACAGCCCCCTTGTCGCCATGCACTGCGTAGGCCACCACACGCATACCCCCACACATGCAGAGGGACGGAACCTGGCCCAATGGGGATCACCATTCCCCCTCCCTGCTATATCCCCAGCACCACACCATGTGGCCCTGACAAAACACCAGCCAACATGCATTGCCACCCCTGGGAACCTGCCAATCCCAGAAGGGCCCTGCCATGGAACATGGCCAGGTCCAGGGATCCCACACCCCCACCCATGGGCTGGCAGCCCTCGGAACCTCTGAAAGGGGCATGGACAGCATGCCACCATCTGCCATGCATCGCCCTGTGCCAGCAATAGACCTATGAGGTGCACAGACCGCCACTGCACACATGGGCATACGTAGTGCACCAAGAGACCATACAAACAGGGTGGGCTGAGCAGGCCACAAACAGAGCCATGGGGCCCAACCCCCGGGGACAGCATAGCAGTGGGGGGTGCAGCGACAGGTACACACACAGAGATAGCATGGTATAGGGTGTGGGGCCACTGGGGACAGTACAGAGCCATACACCCAACTGAGAACATGGACACAAGGATGTACCCGGCAGTTGCCAGCCAGCGGATGGTGGGCGGAGGGGTTCCAACATTGGACAGACCAGCCAATGGTGAAGGTACTGGTACAGGGTAGGAAGGGGGGTCCGGCCTGGCATGCGGGAGGGGAGGGGGTGCTGGGGCCGACACCATCACCCCAGCCAGAGGAACGGGGTGTGTGGGTGAATGCAGGGACCCAAGGACATAGTGCATAACCATGTGTGGCCCCATCAGGGGGCCAGCATGTGTCTGGCAGTGCACGCTGGGTCTGGCCAGCAGAGATGGGGGGGAACATGTCTGGGAGCTGGGGCAGGAGGAGCAGGGCGTGCAGAACACATGGTACTGGAAAGTGGGTGGGTCATGGGGCAGATGGGGGCCATGGAAGCGCAACAGGCACATTGTGTGATGATACCCCCCTCCAGGGAGCGAAAGCGGTCCATGGGGGGCAGATGCCAGGGGCAACAGCCCCCGCTGAGAGAAGGTTCAAGGGGGCGGGGGCGGCCAGAGAGGTTCTGGAGCCACGGAAGCAGGGCATGGCTGCCATAGATCAAGGGGAGGGCACCGACACAGGGGCGGTGAGTGGGGCGGCACAGGTGCAGCTGTCGGTGCAGGGGCCAGTATGAGGTGGACATGGTGACATTGAGAAGGGGGTGGCACAGCGCAGTGGAGGGGTGCAGGGGGGGTTCAGGCCCGTGGTAGCAGTGGTGGGTGACAATGTGTTGTGGGGCACAGTTCAGGGATGGTGAGGACAGCAGGGCCACATGGGCAGATACGCGGGAGTGACGGAGGTGCACTGCACCTGTGCATGCCATAGGCGCTGGGTGCAGGGTAACAGGTGGCGATGGGGTGGCACGGGGTGGGTGACTGCGTGAGCAGGGGGGAATGGCCTTGGTAGTGGATGCAAGACACAGGAGGCACCACTATACAAGGGGTGGTGCTGGTGGGGGGCATACGGGCCCCAACACAGACCCGTGAGGCTGATACCCACACATGCGCTTGCTACGCTCGGCCACCCACAGCCCGCCGCCGGTCGCACCACCACAGGCCCACCCCACACAGGCCCATGCAACCATGCATGCATATCCCCACCATCACAGGGCACACCTGTCCCCAGCTGCACTGGCACAGCACCCTGGCCCCACCCCACCAGCCACGCCTGGCAATGTGGGGTGCCCCCAGTCACATGCAGTCACTGGTGGCTTGCCACAGGCACCTGGGACATGGACATGGGATGGTAACACACACATCCCTGCACAGGTGACATCCATGGCCACACGTATGCAGCCTGGGTACCTGCACACTGACTAGGGTGACTTGCACCCTACACGTCACATAGATACAGGGTGACAGGGGCAGGCAGGCAGCCACGCCCCACCTGAGCTGTGTAACCTGTTCCCCCACAGGTGACATACATGCCATTGCGGAGGTGGAAGAGGGGGCGGAGCACACAGACCCCAGGCCATGGCCCCTTGATGATGCTGGGCCAGAGCCGGTGCCATCAGGAGAGACAACTGTGAGACACGTGGAGGTGGGGGGGTCCAGCAACACCCCTGGAGGGCAATGGCGGGCCAAGCCAGGGGCCAGCCGAAGACAGCGTGCCACCTGCTGCTACAGCCACTGGGGAGGCGGTGCCTGATGCCCCTCAGCAGGCCACATGGGATGCGCACTCCACCCTGGCAGAGGTAATAGGGGAGATGCGGGCATACTCCGAGGCAGCAAATGGTGATGCAGAGGGTGAGTGACCAACCGTGGTCATATGATGTTGCCTGTGTACAGGTGGTAGGTGAAACCATGTCTCACGGCGCACAATTTGTCTCCCTCACAGGTGTATGGCATGTACTGCATGGGGGCCTACATGAACAGCGGTGGCAGCGGCACGAGGCGCGCCGCATGTGGCACACAGTGGAGAGGATCCTTGGCGAGAGGCGGGGCCTGGCCACATCAGTGTGGGCCATAGCTGCCAGTGCTGAGCTCTTGGTGGCTGGCCGGGGGACCCCCTTGGGACAACAATGGCCACCAGCATCAGCAGCAGCACCAGCCGTGGCACCTGCACCATGGGGGGTGGGAGGGGCCGCCCAAGGCAAGCCGAGCACATGTCAAATAAATGGCTGCATATGCGGCATTGTCTGATGTCACGTGTCATGTGTTTGTTGTGGGAGCCCCATGTATGCCCTGCCCTACCCGTGGCCAGCCCGGGGACCAACCCCATGCCACCCCCGTGGCCAGCCTGTGTCCCACCCTAGCTGGGGTTACCATGGGTTGTGCCAGCAGTCATGCCACCCCCACCTACCCACCCACCCCCAACAGCCCTGCCGCCCCCCACCCCGCCAGTATCTGTAGCACCACCCGCACCCCCTATCCCTCTGCCCCCTCCTCACCACCTGTACCCACCTGTACCCACTTAGGGCACATTGGAGTGGCGCCAGATACGTCTCCGTGCAGTGCTGTCCACATCTCATTGGTTGGACATCGTACCCTGTATGTCTGTTGTCATGTCCATGCTGTCTGTCATGTCCACCTCTGGCAGCACACTGGTAGCACACTGCTGGTGTCCCGTAACCTGTCCTGTCCTGTTCAGTGTGATATGTGCCATGGAGGTGCCCCCCCTTGCAGGCCCCTCCCCTGGGACACGTAAACACTACTGCTGTACGTAGGCAGACGCATGCTGCACGGCCTGCCCACATCACCCCGTCCCATAGGGCCTGCCATGGTCCACAGGCATTTGATGGGTGCACTATGTATCCCCCATAGTTATCCACATGGCACACTGCCCCTGCAACATGCCCCACCCCATGGCCCAGGTAAATCCCCACCCCCCTCCCCATACACGCTTGTGCAGCCACACTGGTGCAGATTAGGCCCCACCCCCCCAGGCCCCTTGTGAGCCGCCCATCCCTTGGCAACCTTCATCCATGGTCCTGGTCTCTGGGCCCCCCCCCGGCCAACTGCCCCACTCACCCCTGTGTCCACCATCCCTCGTCTATGTGCATTTTGGGGTAACTGCTATGTACGTATGACCTAGATTGGCCACTGTTGGAAACAGGATCCTGGGCTTGATGGACCTTGGTCTGACACAGTATGTCATTTCTTATGTTCTTATGTTCATTGCAGTGTATGCCCTGTTCCATACCTGTCGCCACTGCTGGCTGTACCCTTGCACGTCCCACCACTACTGCTCCATGCCGTCCCTGTCCTGTGTGTGATGGTATCCGTCTGTGGTGCTACATCATGCGCTTCCCATGCCCATCCCCCACCCTTGCCATGGGTACAGTACCATGTATAGGACCGTTGTCATGCACACAGACACACATGTAGATGCTCACACCTATCATTCACACATCACTGACATGTAGCAATAAGGGACATCTGACCATCGTGAGTTTGTCAAACATATGTACATTGTTTATTTGGGGTGGGGACATAGCTGTGGGACACTGCGTGGGAGGGGCCCTAACACCCCAGGCCGGCACAGGGCAGGGGTGGCATGGGTGGTGCCCACACTTACACCCCCTGGGGTCCCCCATCTCTGGGTGGCTGCCGTGTGTGTGCCTGCTGCGCATCTGTCATTGAGCCTGCACAGCCGGTCAGCCACCATGGCCATGGTCCCCAGCACCTGCCCCAGGATGTGGGCGTGCTGCTGCTGGGCATGTGCCTGGGCACGCACAGCTGCAGCCAGGCGTAGGCCGCACATGCACCCGCACAGACACACATCTCCCCTTGTCTATGTGGCTGCATGTATGGCACGCCTGTCTGTGGCTATGTGGGGCAGGCCCATGGCCAGACAGGGGACATTGCTGGCACTGTGGGGCAGATGGCTTGGGCTCCCGGTGCCCTGTGATGGCCTGTGCTGCTCTGCACTGTCCACACCCTCACCCCCCACCCCCTCCCCATCTCCCGCCGCACCCTCCCCCTCCCAGGCCCCCTGCCTTCCCTACCACCTCCCCCTCCCCAGCCTCCACCCGCACCACCCCCCCTTACCCCTTCCTCCACCTCTGCCCCGCACCTACGCCCCCTCCTCCCCCTCCCCAGGCTCCCAGCTGCCCTCCCCCTCCACCCTGCTCCCCTTCCCTCCTCCTCTTCTTTGCTTCCGGCGTCCCCCTCTTCCTCAGACTCCCTGCCATCAGCCGCCACCATGGCCTCTGGGGCATCTTCGGCTGGTACTGCCTGCCCAGCTACAGCATCCAGCCCTGCTGGGCCTTGTCTGCATGTGCGTCTGCTGTGGGGGAGAGGTATGTAAATTACTGCCATAGTCACACATCTGGCACATCATTCACACGTGTCCTGTGGCCTCACAGGCCATTGACCCACAGGGACGTGCCACATCACCCACCATCATGGTGGGCCAGCTGTTCCTGCTGCACCCGCGCCACAAAGTGGGGGTACCTTGCTTGCAGCTCACGGACCTTCTTGCACAGGTCCTCAACCTGTAGAGGAAGCAATGTGTGGGGACATTAGTGGACAGATATCCATCACCAGCCAGGGATGCACCACATAGATACCTGTGTGCAGCAGGTGGCTGCACCTATTGTGTGCCATGTGTTGACCCCTGGCCGTTGTCCCTGCCACGCACATGTGCGTGTTGCAGCTGTGCATGTCCAGGTTGGCCCCTACGTGCCCTGTGTGCCGTCCCCCTGACACCCATTGCCGCACAGGCGGGCTATCCATGTTTGGGCCTACGACACTGACCATATGTGCCCTTGCCGTGCTGTTGGTCATGGGAGCCATGCATGGGTGGCTGCATGGTGTTGGCATACATGCACAGTGTGCTGGGGGGGGACCATGCGCCACATCCCGTACATATGTACCACTATGTCACCATGTCTGCGGGACCCATCAGCCTGTCTCTGACACTTGTCCAACATAAGCACAGACTGCATAGCCATGTGCCACTGTACGTACTGGTGTGGGCGATGGTCATGTGTCTCACCAGTGACCCTTGCACACAGCAACAGTTGCACCCAGTTGTGCCCTGGGGATGTACCGCTATGCGCCCTGCAGGCCCCAGACACAACATGGCGATATGAGTGGCCTGCACACATCAGCCAGTGCAGCTACCATAACACCAGGAGGGATAGTAGACCTCTGTAGTGAGGCCTGCAGCATCCTGTGGCTATAGCAGACCTGTGCAACTTAACCAGGAGCAGGTACCATAACACCAGGATGAATAGTGGGCCTGCAGCATCCTGGGGATAAGGCACATCTGTGACACTGCCACAGGGACAAATACCATAGCATTAGGATGGATAAGATATCTCTGTAATGGATTCTGCAGCCCCCTGGGGACAGGGCGGATCTGTTGGCATCGAGGGGGAGGCCTACACTGATCCCATTTGGACACACTGCCACCTGTTTTTCCCTTGCTGTGCGTGTCTGATGTGTGTGTTGATTACCAGGTTTCTTTTTTACATCCTAGGTTTGGGTGCCTGTCCCCATGCACTTACCTCATGTGGGTAGTCTGAGCCTCTATTGTATCACCTGGTGAGGCACACCCAGGCCCTCCTAACGTGGCTTAAGTCCTGCCTACAGGAGGAGCCAGGAAAGAGGCGCTCCTGGCGGAGGCATATTAATTCTGACAGCAGATACAGGTCTGCATGGCTGAATGCAGGCTTTCTAGACCTGGCAGCCATCTTGTCTGCTGTATGTGATCAGACCTCATATGACGCAGTAAAAACACACCTGCGCAGTGTGCGCTTCTCACCACACGTACCCACATGCGTATCCTCCCTTTGTGGCATGCGTTGGTCTGTTTTGTCTGTCTATTTGTTTATGTTAGAAGTATCCTTTTCTATATCCGAGTACAGTTAGTCTTTCTGTTTCTGACACGCCCTGTCCCCATCTTTTTCCCATTCTGGTATCCCCTTCTGGGATTTGAAATCACAAGACATTGTAGTCTGACATATTGCCTAACCAACGCGCTACACATACCACATTATATTGGTCTGACGGGCCATCCTCTTGTGGGCATTGGGGCCTGACATTACAGAATGTCAGGCTTTCAGCCGTCTGACCCTCAGGCGCGTGTTGGGATAACGATGATTACGGTGCTTTGGTGCGTGCCTTATGCATCGCTATGCTAGGGATGCGTCCTGGGGCTCCCCAGCCCTAATAGCACGTTGTACATTGCCCAGTGCCGCGCCTCAGAACATGGCGCGTTCATGGGTTTGTTCTATGGTATATTGAACGAGGGCGCCTTGGTGGGCGTGTTACTGGGCGCCATATTGTACGGTGCCGTGTAAAATGCTCATCATGTGCCATGTGCGACACCTTCTGTGGCACCATCTTGGGGTCCCTTGGCAGCGCAACATACTGGGCACACCTGGACATGTAATCCTCATAGGCTCCCTGGGATATTTCGCCATAGTTCACAGTGGCATAACAATGTAACGTTGCCCTCGGTTACTTTGCCCTGCAGCCTGCAAGGTGCCTCAGGTTGGCATGCATTACGTATGACCAGGGATGCCGATGTCACCCTAACACTGGACTGGCCACGGTTTGCTGCCACTGCACAGGTGCTTGCAGGTGAGGGCTTGTGGCTCCTGGATGTGCCATATCTGCAGCCAGACCATCTGCCTGCCAGCACTGGTGACATACATGTTGTGGGCAACTTTACCCCAGCACTGGGTGTGGGCAATGTAACATACTGGGAGGTCAGTAGGTGACAGATGGTGGGCATACGTGACCCCCAGGGGCGTATGGGGTGCCAGGATGGTTACGATGAGGGGTGGACAGAGGTGTGGTTGTACCATACAGCTTGGGTACAGGTGAGGCAGGCAACATAGAGGCACAATGCAGGACAGGTGCACAGTGCATGATCTGTGGTGGCAGCCTGCACAGGCAGTCTGGACTCTACTGAGCTGACAGACGCGGATAGCCGGACCAGAGGACTGTCGCCCACTGTAGCGAATCTCTTATGGGCTGGCAGCACATATCTGCAAAAAGATGAGTGTTAGAGGCATGCAGGGTTTCTGAGTTGGGCACGCATGGGAGGAGGAACAATAGGGGATCGAATTCATGGATACAGTTTCGAAGGTCATTGTACAAACCAGTGGGCTATACCTCTATGGCCTGCTGTACAGCAGTGTCTGGGTACAGAGGGACTGCAGGTCACCACATGAACCATCTGCTCTGTGTGCCAGGTTAGGGTAAACGCACCAGCACCCATGATTCATTGCACATGAGGAACAGTGGTCTACAGCAGATCACCAAATGGGGTCTGCAACTCTCTGTTACCTCAGCCTGGTAATATGGACTGCCGTGCAAGATACTGGCACAGAGTAGCTATGGACCCTGCCATTGTGCAGGGTCTGTATTCACCCTGAGGGTAAGGGTGGCTGCCCAACACTAGGTCCACAGTACATCTGGTGCTACATATAGGTCCTACTGCACATCCCCATCACTGGCAGTGTGTGGCAGGTGTCCCAGGCAGTGCGCCAAAGACACCTCTGTACCCATCTGTGTTACACAGTTGCAGATGTCCCCTAGGAGCGGTGAACACTCAGATCAGTGTGTACTCAGTGTTAAGGTCTGGCCTCCATAGCCACCTGTTAGCAGATCAGAGGGGTGTCCAGCGTCTTATGGGGGTTCTGTACCATGGCCCCCTACTGCTTGGAATACTATACACTATGTGCCCCCAAAGCCCCATAACACCCATCTTGTAGGTGGGGGTGTGGAAGGACAGGTGCCTGAGACCACGGGACTGGCTGTAGGACCAGCAAGCCCGTTCCTGATGGCTGGGAATATCCCTCTGGGGCTAGTATGCATGAGCCATATCCTGTAACTGGAGCATTGTCAGAACAGCGTTAATGCTGTGTGAATCCTTACTTGCCACATGCCACAGTCTGCCATGCATCATCAGACAACACTGTTTGACTGTAGCAGCATACATAGTGTTCTCAGCATACACAGTGTTCTCACCATGCACAGACTAACTGAGGACATGCCAAAGGCCAGTCCGTGGTACATGGTCAATAACACACACACACACACACACACACACACACCAGGTATGTCAGTGATTGGGCCCCAGAACTGGGAGTCACACAGGTATCACTGGAGACAGATAGTATCAAGGACTATGTGGGAACCTGGACATGCCATGGTCACTGTTAAGTCAGGGTGAGACTGCCCTCCCAGCACTACATGATGTAGCTACCCTGTCCATGCAGGTGGGGTTCGGAAACTAATGTGTAACAGCTATTGCAATACTCCCTGTGCAGATGCAGCCTGCCCAAATCGCCCTATCTGGCCCATACCCACACTACCTTGCTCCTTATTATGCACATTTGCAGGCTGATGCTGGTAACAGTTGGACAATGTGGGTCGGGGGGGGGGAGGGGGGAGGTTGACAGCCACAAAACTATGGATAGACATATACACACACGCTCCTACTGCAGCACTGTGCAATGATAGGGGTGTTTGGCAACCCCAGCTGCCACACTGCCAACATTTCTGTACTGAGTAGGAGATAACAGAGGTGCTGTGATGTTACCTGCAACTCCATTCTGGAGCCTGCAGCCTGCCTGTACAGCATTATTTGTACGGTGGAGGCTGTGTAAGTGGGTGTTTCTACCCATGTTGGCCGCTGCTTTGGAGATTGCACGGTTTGACGTTGTATATGCTTCGTAGGGTAAAATGTTGGAATGTGTTCTGCAGGTTCCAGCAGCTGGGACCTGTACCTGTGATCTTCTGCTCCTGGACACACTGCCTGTGTGTACTGCACCATGGTGTTGCCATGGAGGCCCAGCAGTCCCTGGAACTTCCTTTACCTCTCTTCAGCCAGACATTTCCTGTTTTTCCATTATATCTGCGTGGTAGGGCAAAAGTTTGTGATGTGTTCTGCAGGGTCTGTGGCTGGGACCTGAACCTGTGACCCTCTGCTTGGAGTCACACTGGCTGTGTGTACTACACCACAGTGGGGCCACAGATGCACAGTCCTCCCTAGGCCATACCTTTACATCTCCTTTGAAAGGCTTTTTCTGTTGCACTGCACACCACGTACTGGTACAGGGCATGGCCTGGATCCACTGCAGACAGGTGCCACTGCCCCCTCCGGCACAGACCCCCCCCCCCATGCTGTGCTAACTTAACCATATGCTGTTGGTGCTTGTTGTGTGCCGTCCCAGGCCATCCACTGTTCAGGTAGGCAGGTACCTACCGTGCAGCGTCTGGGGTGGGATGGCATACATGGACATCCCCACCCCCACCCCCCATCAGCACCTAACAACATTCTGTACCTTCACCATGGTGGTGGGATGGATGTGGGGGTATCCTGTCTCTGCCCTGGCAACTATTGGCTAATGTGGACAAGTTATTTGTATCTTGTGTTTGGCCTTTGTCAGATGCTGTCTTTCACACTTCCAGTTTCTATGTTCCTATGTGCCACCTCGGGGCCCGCCTAGTCAACCCTGTGCCCCAGCTGCCCCCGCTACATGTCCCGCCTGCAGCCCCCTATGCCCCATTTGCACCATCGCCATAGTGGCCTTTCATACATGGGCACTATGCTGTTGCTGGAAATGGAGCACTACTATCACATTTCTTGGGTTTCCTGCCTATGCTGTACATTGCTGACACTTAAATTGTTTCTCTCGCCAGCAAATGTGCATCTAACAGCAGGTTTTCATTCACGTTAGGATTCAGCCCTTCAATTCAGCGCGTTAGTTTGAAGGGAGCCTCTCCCCGCCCATTGACTCCTTCTCTCCGTCCTCTCTCCACCCTCCGCGGTGTTTTCCGCGGCTGGGTACGTTAACGATCGTTATTTAACAATAACGCGTGTTACCGTTAGCTAACAAGCGTTAACGTAACCTAACGAGCGTTAACATAACCTAACACGCAGTATGTAACGTTACCACAGTTTAGTAAACACATCCCATAGTCTTTCTCATGGAGATAGTCTTAGACAGTGATGTAGGGGTAGCTAGATTAAAAGAGGACCAAGTTTGGCCATGGAAGCGGGAGTTTGCCGCCAGATGATTGAAGGTAGCAGATAAAATAGAGAAGTCAGTCATGGGAACAATGATAAACACAAAAACAGGATACAAAGAAAAGAGAGAGAAACAATCAGCAATTATGGATCCTCAAAGTTGGCCTCAAACATAAGAGCCTCCTGTTTTCCCAATTACATTCATGGCTTTTACCCACGTTGAAAGTTTTCATTAAAAAACGAAGGGCCCGATATTCGAAGGCCTTTGCACAGGTAACTTCCTTAGTTATCCATGTAAAGTCCTTAACTGGGATTTTTGAAGGGCACCTACACGGGTAGTGCCCTTCGAATATCCTGGCTAAGTCCCTAACATGCCCTGATTCTATCCGCACAGCATCGGGGCATGTTAGGGGCATTCCAGGGGTGGAGGAAGGGTCTACATAGGTAGCAGCGATTTTTGTTGCTACCCGCATAGCCCTCTGCGCCTTAAAGATAGGTGAAGAAAAACGCTGCTACCCATGTAGCTTCTGCGGCTGACAGGGTATCCGGGCTAACCCAGATATTCACTTCCACTGGCGGCCAGGTTAGGGGGGTGTCGGTGGGCAGGCTATGCGCCACTGCAGCGCATAGCCTACCCAACTCAATATTAGGCCCAACGTTTTTATTATGCGTTTTTGCTTCCATGGCAAACTTGTTTCCAAATTCTCTCTTTGCCTTCCTTACCAATGCCTTGCATCTAACTTGGCAATGCTTATGTTGTTTCACTTTCTCAGTAGATGCCGAAGGCATACCTGAGAAGCGCTTATTGAGCTTTCAGCTACTGGTTCTTGTTACAATGTCCTGACTGCCATTGGAATATATATGCAATTGAATCTTGGTTGGCTGACAGCCGAAACCTGGCCAAGTCGGGTCTATACCTTTGAAGGTTTTACAAAATAAAAGGTTTGTTTTTAAGAGGTGTGGCCATGCCCTCCCTGCGTTGTTCTGGTGACTCTTGTGATTTCTGCGGAGGGTTGTTGCTCTTCTTCTTTCCTTGGTGTTCAGTGCTTATGTTGTTTCCCATTTTTGTCAATTGGATCCTTTTTCCATTTCCTGAAAGATGCTATTTTGGCTGCAACAGCCTCTCTGACCTCACTTTTAAACTATGCTGGTAGTTTTTTGGCCTTCCTTCCACTTTTCTTAAAATGTGGAATACATGTGTTCTGGGCTTCCAAGATAGTATTTTTAAACAATACCGATGCTTTATGCAAATCTTTAGCCTTTGCAGCTGCTCCTTTTAGTCTTTTGTTAACTGTTTTCCCCATTTTATCATAGTCTCCCTTTTGAAATGTAAAATGGAAGAACTGTGAATTTCCTTGCAGTCATTCTTTCCTTTATTAAATCAAATGTGATCATGCTAAGTGGCCCCAACACCACATCTCTTGCATCAGATCCTGCATGCCACTAAGGACTAGGTCCAAAATAGCTTCACTTCTTGTCCAAGAAGCAGTCATTTATTTTAATCTAGAAAAACCTTCTCTCCCTTACATGATCTGCTGTAACACTGACCCAGTCGATACCTGAGAAATTGAAATCACCCATTATTAGTATGTTGTAACTTTTGTTAGCTTCCCCGATTTCTTTCAGAATTTCATTATCCATCTGTTCATCCTCGCCAGGCGGTTGGTAGTACACTCCCACTGCCATTGCCTTTCCTTTTAAGATGGAATTTCCATCCATAGAGATTCTACAGCGTATTTGGTTTCCTACAAAACTTTAATCCTATGTGATTCAATGCCCTCTGTAACATAGAGTAGATCAAATTGTGGAGGGGTTCCGCTCTATCAATGTGATATAGTTTGTACTTAGGTATCACAGTGTCCCACTGGCTGTCCTCCTTCCACCAGGTCTCTGAGATACCAATTATATCTAACCTCTCATTTAGTGCTCTATATTCTAACTCTCCCATCTTATTTTTTAGACGTCTAGCATTTGCATACAGGTATTTTAGAGGTTGAATTTCAATCATATTATTCTGATCATCAGTTGATAGGGGTAATTTGGAATGTTTCTGCTCTGTACTTAAGGGCATCTGGGTAACTTATCTTTATTGGAACCTCTCTGTTTGGATGTCCTATCTTCCCTGTTTTGTTAGTATCCTTCAAGGAGGATTGGAAAGCGACTAGCAACTCTGGGGTCTCTCTCTTTCTATTACTACTACTATTGATAATTTGTATAGCACTACAAGGCATACACAGTGCTGCACAGGCACATGTAAAAGACAGTCCCTGCTTAACAGAGCTTACAATCTAGTTAAGATGGACAACGGAGTCTTTCGAAATGGTGTATGTGATGTCTGAGTATAGAAAGGCCAGGGTGGTACCAGGGTAAATGTGTCCAACAAAGGGTTTCCAAGCTACCAGGGAGGCTAAGGAATCCAGCAATGCTGCAAGTTTTTGGTTCCAAGAGTCAACCTGATCTTCTAGAGAAAAAGACTCAAAGGAGTTGGGGAAGACTGAGTTAGCCACTGGAAAAGATGCTAGCATTGCAGGGGTTATGTACCTCTTGAGTGAGGTAGAAGGGTTTGTATTTATTGTCGTCGGTGCAACATAGAGCAATTGAAAAGAAACAAGAAAGTGCTCTGACCATGGAACTTGTAGCAATGCAAAATTTGTTGTACGAATAGAAGACTTTTACTCAATAAAGACAAGACCTAAAGACCTGCCTGGTGAGTAGGGAAAGTAACATGCTGGAGAAGATCTAGATCCACTGGGCATGCAGTGAAATACCTATCCCTAGGTCTAAAGGGGGGGAGGTGTCAAAGTGAATATTGAAGTCCCCAAGAAGCAGAAGGTTGGGAAGAAAGACTAACGTCTCTGTAAGGGATTGGTAAAACAGATCCCAGACAGCAGTGCCTAACGAAGGAGGACAGTAATAGAGTAAGAGGTGGAATGGGATAGGAGCAGTGAATTTAATTAGTAGTAATTCCGAGTAGCAAAGATAGTTAGGTGCAAGTGGTAGAAGAGAAAAAGAATGTCTGTAGATCAGTGCTAAACTACCATCCGATTGAGTAATGTGTGGTATAGAAATACCCATGAAGCCAGGTGGCAGACAGAAAAGAAAATAGGAATCCTCTCCCTCTCAAAGCCAGGTCTCCATGAGGTACAGGATGCCCAAGGAATAAGACAACAGAATGTCATGAAGCAGAGGAATCTTTGACTTGAACAAGCGACAGTTAAGGAGGTCTATTTGAAGTCCCTGATGTAAGGAGGGAGGAGTCTGTGGAGAAGGGGAAAGAGAGGTAGGGGAATTGTTGCTTATGGAAATTTGGCAATAGGTCAGATATCATACCTTGGGCTGGTAGAATGGATTCTGAATTGTAATATCCAGTCGATGGCTATAGAACACAGGAATAGAAGTCATAATTTTGGCAGCAGTGTCAGTCTGAAGCAGAACAACAGTAACCAAAAAATAGGAAAGGAAGCAAGGGGAAATGATTGAAATGAGTAGTAGAGCAAATTCAACGTAGTGGGCATTTCATGTCGCCCAAGGTGTCACCCCAAGGAGCTCACCCAAGGAGTACGTTATGCTCCTTGGGCGGGCTCATTCGGCACACACCCATAAACACGTGCCACCACAGGGCAAAACACCACCAGTATCCTGAATTTAAATGTTCTGAACTGCAACTTCCTCTGCCATGTCAGGTTACATGACCCACATCTAAGGCTGATTGGGGCTTCTGTGTGCTTTAGTCAACAACAAAACACAGAGATCCTAATACCTGCAAAAAAGACAGTACATTCATGCACAGCACACGCAAATACAGTAACAGCATGTCTATGGCTGTGGCATGTAGGTGTCTCTCTCCCTTGTACTTTCCTTTATCATACTGCACCCACTACCTGTCCCTCCCACCTTCTTTTTTGCACTCTCTCTTTCCCTACAATCCACCAATGCACTTTTGCTCCTCTCCTTCCCTTGTTCCACAAGCTTACACTCTCTCCCAGGCTGCTGGCATTAACCTTTAAAAAGGAGATAGGGGAAGACTGACTGTCACCCAAGAGCACATGGACAGTCGACACAAGAACACAAGATTGAAGCTAGGGCATATCGACAGAGAGATTCCAATAAAGACAAAAGTAACCCAAATGCCCTTAAGTGCAGAGCAGACAGAACTAAAGATTCCAAATTACCCCTGCCTACCGGTATCCAGATTAATATAAATAAAATACAGCCTCTAAAATGTGATCCTGAGTACAAATTATATAGCAATGATAGAGTAGATCAAATTAGTGGAGGGGTTGCACTCTGTGTTAGAGAGGGCATTGAGTCACACAGGATTAAAGTTATGTAGGAAACAAAATACATTGTAGAATCTCTATGGATTGAAATTCCATGTGGGGAAGGCGATGGCAGTGGTGGTGTACTATCGACCGCCTGGCCAGAATGAACAATAGATGATGGAATGGTTAAAGAAATCCGGGAAGCTAACAATATTTATAGCACAGTAATAATAATGGGTGATTTCAATTACTCCGGTATCGACTGGGACAGTATCATGGCAGGACATGCTAAGGGGATAAAGTTTCTAGATGATATAAATGACTGCTTCTTGGAGCAGCTGGTTCATGAACCGACAAGATAAGAAGCTATCTTGGACCTAGTCCTTAGTGGAACACAAGATCTGGTGCAAGAGATAAGGGTGTTGGGGCCACTTTGCAACAGTGATCATAGTATGATCGCATTTGATTTAATAAATGGAGGAAGGACGGCAAGGAAATCCACAGAAAATAAGTAAGAAAAAAACTAAAAGGAGCAGCTGCAAAGGTTAAAGATTTACATCAAGCATGGGTGTTGTTTAAAAATACTATCTTGGAAGCCCAGGCCAGCTGTATTCCATGCTTTAAGAAAAGTGGAAGGAAGTCCAAAAAACTGCCAGCATGGTTTAAAGGTGAGGTCAGAGAGGTTGTTGTAGCCAAAAAAGCATTTTTCAGAAAATGGAAAAAGGAGTCAAATGATGAAAACTGGAAACAAAATAAGAACTGGCAGGTTAGATCAAGGCATTGACAAGGCAGGCAAAGAGAGAATTTGAGAAGAAGCTTGCTGTGGAAGCATGAACATATAATAAAGATGTTTTCATGTACATTGGTAGCAAAAAACCTATGAGCGAGTCAGTTGGACCAAGGGGCACTAAGAGGTGACAAGGCCATAATGGAGAGATTGAATGAATTCTTTGTTTCAGTCTTTACGGAAGAAAAATGTAGGGAAGTTACCCATGACTGAAATGGTATTTAAAGCTGATGCAGAAGAAGAAATAAAAGAAATAATCGATCAACCGGGAAGATGTATTACAACTATTTGATAAACTGAAGAGTAGCAAATCACCTGGACTGTATGGTATACATCCAAGGGTTTTGAAAGAACTGAAATATGAGATTTCAGACCTACTATTACTAATCTGCGAACTATCATTAAAATCATCAGTAATTCCTGAAGAATAGAGGGTGGCCAATGTAAAGCCAATTTTTAAAAAGGGTTCCGGGGTGATCCGGGAAACTACAGACCGGGGAGTTTGATGTCAATACCAGGAAAAATGGTAGAAACCATTATTAAGAACATAATTTCTGAACATGTAGATAGTCATGGTTTAATGGGAGACAGCCAACATGGCTTTAGCCTGGCAAGATATTGTGTTACTAATCTGTTTTATTTTTTTTGAATGTGTAAATAAAAACAGGTAGACAAAGGTGGGTCAGTTGATATAGTGTATCCAGATTTTCAGAAAGCATTTGACAAGGTCCCTCATGAGAAAATTTTGGAAAAATTAAAAAGTTATGGGATAGGAGGCAGTGTAATATTGTGGATCAGGAACTGGTTAAAAAATAGAAAGCAGAGGGTAGAGCTAAATGGCCAATTTTCACAATGAAGAAAGGTGAATAGTGGAGTACCCCAGGGATATGTGCTGTGTCTGCTGCTTGTTAACATTTTCATAAATGACCTGGAAATGGGAATAAGAACATAAGATATGCCATACTGGGTCAGACCAAGGTCCATCCTGTTTCCAACAGTGGCCAATCTAGGTTATATGTGCCTGCCTGTCATGTGACCTCTCTCCTCCATGGCAACAGGGATGCTGCCAGACTGGAGGTGGGACTTCAAGACAATATCCCTGTAGGTCTCATCTATGTACCTCTCTGTCTTTCTTATGTCTTCCAAGTCTGCTACTTTAGCCTCTAGTGAATGGACTCATTCCCTGAGAGCGAAGAGCTCCTTGCACCTAGTGCACACTTAAGACATCTCACCAACTGGGAGAAAATCATACATGTGACACTCAATGCAAAAGACTGGAAAGCCCCCATCTTGCTGCTGGACTGCTGTCTGCATCTTTTTTTTAAGCTTGTGTTTAGATCTTTAAGTTCTTTACTTACTAAGGGTTGCTGTGGTACTTATACTAATAAAAGTGTACCTAATATGTTCAATATACCTTGTTCAGCTGAAGCTTAATTAATCTCAGGTCCTTAGTGTATGACTAATTTGGATAATGAGCTGCACCTGAGAGCACCTCCTTTCCTTTAAGATGTGTAAGTACCTATAAAGTTATGATTATCCCAGGGGTGGGTGGGTGTTAGGGGGGGAGGGAAATAAGACTATTAAAAGAGGGCTGCTACACAGTACCCTGTCCTGTGTTTCTAAGGTAAGCTGTGACCAACTTCCTGGGTGATTAACAGTCCTTGCTTGGATAGGAGGAGTCTTTCAAAATTGCCTTTTGACTTGCCACCTGGCTTTAACACCTATTTAAAAAGTTTCACAGGTCTCTTGCCCGCTAGGTAGAAGGCCTCTTTGTAAAGGTCTCTAGAAGATTTTATTTGTTGCTCAAAGAATACTGACCCTGTTTTGCCTTTTATGCTAAGCTATATTCTGATTTGATTTAAATTAAAGCTCTTTGCTGCTACTAGGCTCTGACTTAGTATGACATTTAAACTAGAAGCTCTCTGCTGGGTTCTAAATTTAACCAGAAAGCGCTCTTCTGTGTTTTAAATTTAAACTAAAAGCACTTTGCTGCTACTAGGCCCTGAGTGAGTATTAAATTTAAACTACAAGCTCGCTGCTGGGTTCTAAATCTAACCAGAAAGCTCTCTTCTGTGTTTTAAATTTAAACTGCTGCTACTAGGCCCTGACTGATTTAACAAATACACTGGGTTCACAGATTAATCAGCTTTAATCCAAAGAATTCTCTTCAGAAAAATTCCCAGAAGTATATACTCACAATTGCAGATCTCTCTCCAGAAGTAGCAGTCCTCTTTTCTAGTCCTTCAAGACTGAGTGAGGTGATCAAATTTACAGATGACACAAAATTATTCAAAGTTGTTAAAACCCAAGAGGTTTGTGAAAAATTGGAAACTAGAGGACCTTCATAAATTGGAAACTAGAGGACCTTCATAAATTGGAAACTAAATGTTCAAACAGCGGATGAAATTTAATGTGGACAAGTGCAAAGTTATGCACCTAGGAAAGAACAACTCAAACTATGGTTACATGATGCAAGGTTCCACATTAGGAACAACCACCTAGAAAAAACGATTTAGATGTCATTGTGGATGACACGTTGAAACCCTCTGCCCAGTGTGCAGTGATGGTCAAGAAAGCAAATAGAATGCTAGGAATCATAAGGAAAGGAATGGAGAATAAAACAAAGGATATTATGGACCTTACAATGCTTCTGTATCGTTCCATGGTTCGACTGCACCTTGAATATTGTTTGCAATGTTAGTTGCCTTATTTTAAAAAGGATATAGAGGAATTAGAAAAGGTACAGAGAAGAGCCACCAAATAGTTAAGGGGATGGAAGGATATCCCTATGAAGAGAGGCTAAAAAGGTTGGGGCTCTTCAACCTGGAAAAGAGACAGCTGAGGGGAGATATGATAGAGTATATAAATTATTGAATGGAGAAGAACTGGTAAACGTAGATCGATTGTTTATGCCATCAAAATGCAGAAAGACTAGGGGACATGCAATGCAGCTAGGGTGTAACCCATATAAGGCTAGTAAGAGAAAATATTTTTTTCACCCAATGCATAATCAAACTCTGGAATTCATTACCGGAGGATGTAGTAAAAGCTGTCAGTGTAGCTGGGTTTGAAAAAGGTTTGGATAAGTTCCTGGAGGAAAGGTCCATAAACCATTATTAAAGGGGTCCCAGGAAATTCACTGATTGTCCCAATACAAGCAGTGTGGAACCTGTGTCCTTTGGGAAAACTGCTAGGTAGATGTGATCTAGATTGGCCACTGTTGCAAACAGGATACTGGGCTTGATGGACCTTGGTCTGAACCAGTATGGCATATCTTAAGTTCCTCTTCCCTACCACTAGCCTTTCATTCATTCCCTCCCTTGTCCCCCCCCCCCCCCATTCTACACACTTATCAATTTCTCTTCTGCCTCTTCCCTTAAGTTCCATACCCGTTGTTTCCTCCTAACACTGCCCTTTCCTTTTCTCCAAACCCTTCCCCTTCCCTTATACTCTGTCCCTTTTTTCTTAACCTTGCCCTTTCCCTTATGCTCTGCCCCTCTTTTTCTTATTGCCACCCTATACCCTCTCCTTTGCTTATGCTCTGCCAGAGACTCCTGCAGGCATTTCAGTGCTGCTCCTGCTATTTTCAGACTGGCGGGATCCAGTGTGTCAATGTGCTTTAGGTTGGTTTCATGCTTGCGAGAACTGGGGACTGCTGCTTGCACTTTAGTGCCTCTCCTGTTCTCTTCCTGCCAATGGGACCAGGACTCCTGCCAGTGCTTCTAAAAGGCAGGGTGAAGCTGTATGCATCCATTAGTTTGCACACACAGAAACAGATGAGTTTGGAGAGACAGACAGACAGATGCATTGGCCCTCCCAAAAGGCTCCATTACTTACTAAACACATACTTAAAAGGGTTGGGGGGGGGGAGGGGGGAGATGCGATGTGTTTGCAAATAAGCAGAGTAGAGGAGTAGCCTAGTGATTACAGCAGTGGGCTAGAATGAGGGAAATCAGTGCTCAGATCCCACTGATACTGCTTGTGGCCTTGGGCAAGTCACTTAATTCTCCATTGTCTTAGGTACAAATTTAGAGGGTAAGCCCTCTGGGGAGAGAAAAAACAACTGTCCCCGACTGTAACTTGCCTATTACTGGAAAGACATTGAGCCAAGGGTACCAGACCCAGTAATATGGATGCAAGCTTATCTTTATATTGTCCTATTTGCCTGTTGTGATGTAGTCAGAGCTCCCTTTCTCTTACACCAAGAGCCCAAGTTTTTTTCTCAGTTGCTCCAAATGGTGTTTTACTTTTGTTGTTCCAGGAACAGTGTGTGAATGGTTGTGATTTCTGTGCTTGCGGTCAGTTTTCATTTATTTTCTTTTGTTGGTTAGTCTATTATGTTGTTTCCTGTATAGATATTAGGTTCTGTATTGATTATATTGTTCTGAATATTGTGGTATTGACTTATTTGCCTAATGCATTGCATTTTATGTCTGTGTGTTTTGTAAATTGCCTTGATTTGATTTGCAATCAAGAAGGGCAATTTATCCATTCTAAATAGTGTGTTTTTTTTTAAATTAAATTACCGAATGCCTATGTTTGGCTAGAAGCTGTATAAAATGAGGATATGTGATATTATACTTACAAAGTGTTTTGATTATACATGTGCTCAGCTTCAAGCATGCTTATTGAAGCAGAATTGGCTGTTGAGATTTTTTTAAGCATTAAAAACGAGAAAAACATTCATACTGGAAATAAATAAGTCACCATTTCTACACTGCCATATAAATATAAATTCAATTTAAAGTTTTACTGAGGGACAAATATGTTTGGACTGTTTTGAAAACTGCATGCATTTAGATCTGTGAAGGTCTCTCAAGATCCCATTTTGCTTCATTTAATTCTGCACTGAAGTGTATGCCTGGTGAAAAATAGCATAATTATAACATCTATGTTACACAGAAGAATCTAATTCCCAGAATACAGCATTCTAGTGTCATAGGACTGCATACTCTCAAGGTTGTTGGCAAGAGGTGGGCAAGAATGGCGCCTGCTCGGAGTGCCACGCTGGGGAGATGCCACACATCCCTTTTGATTCGGTCTGCAAGTCTACGAGCATGTGAGCCTGAAAGAATTGAAAAATGGATTACCCTTTTCCCAATTTATAAGGTACCAACGAAATTGTTCCGATGATCAGGATTTTAAAAAGCAGTCTAAAAAAAGCATCAGATAATTTTAGGGATAGAGGGTATCCTCAAACGATAATACAGCGAGCATATCATAGAGCACTTTATAATAATAGAGCGCTACTATTAGAATCTAAAAAAGAGAAAAATGAAAGTAGGGAAAACATAAATTTAATTACAAAATATTCTCCATTAAGTTTTAGAATTCAACGCATATTGGCTAAACATGCAAATGTATTGAGTAAGATAAAAAAAAATCAGATGTGTATGGCAACGAAACAAAAATCTAAAGGAGCTTTTGAGTCCAGCAATATTGTGGTCGCCTATAAATGTAACTTCAGAAGAAGAAAAAGGGCATAGAAGATGGGGCACATGTGCGATATGTGAAATTACTAGTGAGCTTACTAGTTTCACTCATAATGGAACAACTTATCGATTAAAAGAAAAAAACAACTTGTGATACTACTTTTGTAGTGTATATAGCTCTATGCCCATGTGATTTAATTTATATAGGAAAAACCAACCCGGCCGTTTAAAAAATGAATGGGGGAACACAAAATTCGTTTAAAATGTAAAATCAAGGAAGCACCATTGGTCCAGCATTGTCTTGAAAAAGAACATAAGTTTGAAAACCTTACGTGCTTTTACATAGATAGGGTGTCGTTGGGTAGAGCAGGAAGATCACAAGAACAGACACCGATTATACAGGAACAAAGATGGATTTTCATTTTGCAATTGTTAACCCCAAAAGGATTAAATATGCAAATTGACTGGGCAGCTTGTATATAGGACAATGAAATGGATAAAAACTCTTTAATTAAAAAATTCTTTAAAAAAATGCTTTGATTAAATATGTCTTTTTTAATTCAATGGGACTAATGGGGCAGTTAATAAGATCATAAAACTTATAAAACAGATAAAAGGCAGTAAATCTGAAGAGAAGGATTGTCATTTTTCAATAGACACCCTTATGAGTAAATCAGCTTAAGGTGGATTGTCATTGATAGCGTTTAGATAATTGAATAACTAGTCTTAATGGTTTTGTGAATGGGTAGTGTTCTTTGAGACATTGTTGAGGAAGGAGTATTTAGGGTGCATGTTGGTAGTGGTATGCATGTGTGGCGTTTTTTGGCAAGGAAGACTGATAGAAGGCTGTATGCCTTACTAATTTTAACGATTCTGCAGACGTTATTGTAAGTGGAGATACATATTTTTATTAAAATTGGAATAATGAATAAAATAGGGCTATGATAGAGTATAAGAATATTGGTTTTAGTAGTAGAGGTTCTTTTTTGTATTTATAGAGTATTGTGCCATGAAAATCTTGCAGAAACCCCTGAAGAAACTAGGAAGACTGAAACGCAGTAGAGGCGCTGGAAAGAGGCGTTGGGAATTAAAGATAAGCATTTTTTATGTGTAATAGTGTTTGAGAAGGTCATTGATGCAAATAGGCACTATAGAAAGACATGAACGAAGTCTAACAATGAGTGCCGATAAGTCTGAGACTTCTCACACTTTGGTATAAACGACCATGAGAAAAGAATAGATTGAGAAACAAATACTACAGAATTTTAAAGGATCTATAAGCCTTTAAGATTATATATATAGTGAATAAACAATCTCATTTGAAAGAAAAAAAAAGAGGGCACCAAAAACAGTCGCCCAGGACACCATTTTGCTCAGTATTTCTTTTATGTTAGGCTCAGTTTTTAAAATTGATACTGTAAGTGGAAGAAGTCCTCCATCCTCAAAGTTATAAGTTGAGGGAAGGTGGAAAGCTTTCATAAATACATTTAAACTACTGCATATATTTTTGGCTCTACAATAATGAGTATTCTAACTGGACCTTTTTTCACGATTGTGGCATTAATGCTCCATGTATGTGTGTCTTATGAGAGATGCACCAGTAATCACCTTCCCATGGCGCTCATCAATCCCCTGAAGAAAAACATTTTTCATCATAGGCGTAGTTTGCCTGCTTTTTTTTACGTGGGCAAGGGGATAGGGAGCTCAGATTAGTGGCAGGAGAGGGTTAATTTTCTCTCCTCCCCTCCGATGGGCATTAACTTTCTCTTCCATCACCATTTTCTCTAGATTTTTCTATTCTATTGGAGCTTATAAAATCAGCAAAAGACAGATGACATTTCTTCCATTTTCACTTTTTCCTCGTTTCCCTTTATCCCTTTATTCTATTTTCCTCTTCCTACTTCTGCTGTCACATATCCCTTGCTCCTCACCTGCCCACACACATTCTTCCTCCCACCTCTCCATAATTCCCTCATCTCTTCCTCCACCCCTTCCTCCTTGCTTGTCCACCCCATCCTCTCACTCCTTCCTTCACTTCTGCCCCTTCCCACTCATCTCTCCTTCCCATCCTTCACTGGGCTCTTCTTCCTCAACCCTTTTCTCTCTCCTTAACCCCTTCCTCACCATCCCTCTCTTCTTGTTTTTTCCATCTCTTCCCTCCACCTTCTCAACCTCCTTTCTTTCCCTGCCCCATCTCTTTCCATACCCCTCCTCACACCCTGACTCATGCCCCTCCCTTCCCAGCACACACACCCTCTCTTTCCTTTCTGTTCCTCTTCCTGGCACTTACATCACACCCTCTCCCCTTCTCCAGACATTCTCTCCCGCCCCCTCTTTTCCTCCCGTCCTCTGCACACTCTCTCTGTCCACTGCCAGAGATTCTGTGAAGCAATATGAAACCCTGCATATGGACCCTCAGAAGCAGGACTGGCGCAAGGAGATGAGGAATCCTAGGCAAATCTCATTCTTTGCACCCCCCAGCTGGACCCATTGCCGCAGCTACTATCCTTCTCTGGGACCTACGGCAGCAGCAATGGCCTGAAACAGTCCTGCAGCACTTTATCTTAAAACTCCAGCACCACGGAGCTGTCTCCTTCCGCCTCACCAATACCAACTTCCTTTTGTATGGGGGCAGAAGCTGCTTTTGCCCACATGCAAACAGGAAATGAGCAGTGGGTGTTGGTGGGGCAGAAGCTGCTTTTGCCCACATGCAAACAGGAAATGAGCAGTGGGTGTTGGTGGGGCAGAAGCAAACAATCCCACAGCGCCAAAGTTTTAAGATAAGCACTGCAGGTCTGTTTTAAGGCCATTGCCGCCTCTGTAGGTCCTGGTAAGGGCCAGCAGCAGGAGCAATGGATGCCCCCAGAGGGCAGTGCTCTCAGCAACTGCCTAGTCTGCCTACTGGCAGAGCCGATCCTGCTCTGAAGCTGACATTACTATTGGTGGCGTATGGCGACATTTACAGTAGGGGATTCAATAAATGTGTTACATATTAGCACAATGTGTAACCTTAACCAAAGTTAATGACTCCTCTGGTTTGGGCTGAACTGGTGGTACTGCTTCGCAAAGGAAGCACGAACATGTCCTTACTACTTGAAACAGAACTACTTAAGAATGTCATGTCTTGGTCTCTTTCTGAGAATCACTTGCAACATTTGCTGAAAATATGTACCCATATCCCTCCGGCAGCTATGGGTGCCACTCTGTCAACAATCAGCCACCTGACTGAAGACCGAATGCAGTTTAAGACAACTATCCAGAGAGTCGCTATGAATCGACACAGACTCAACGGCACTTAACAATATCTCTTTCCAATCCTTTTTTCCTCCTGCACATTGTGATCAACAGCTTCCTCCTCTCTTTCTGCCACTCTTTGTGCTTTCTCACACATTTTTCTCCCATTCCTTCACCCCATACTCCTTTTTTCCTTCTAGCAGGCAAGCATCACCGAATGACAGCCTTAGTCTTCGGCATGCTTTGCTGAATGCTAGCTTTAACCCAGCAGGACAAGCATTGACAAATGTCAGCCTTAGCTTAGCTGGACAAAGTCTTGAGGAATGCCAGCCTTAGTCGAGGAGAACAACCATCGCTGCATACTGTCCTTGGCCTAGAAGGACAAACATGCATGGTGGCCTTAGTCTAACCTGGCCAGTGCTGAAGAGTTGTTGCCTCAGCATTGCCTTGGAAGAAAGGTCTGGCAATCTACTTCTGGTCACACCTTGCTAAGAAAACCCAGGAGCCAGCAGTGACTCAATGGCATGCACATATGCTGGCTTCTCCATAGCACTGACTGCCCTGAAGGATGATGGTCTTTATTTGGTGCAGACAGCATTGATGAGTGCTGGCCTTCACCTGGCACAAACAGCATGATGAGTTCTGGTTTTTATTATTTATTTAGCAGGACTTCTATACCGCTTTTCACCATGTCAAAGCCGGTTACATAGAAAAATTGTATTTAAAAAGGTTACATGGAACGATTAACTTTCTGCATGTACACAAGTCTAGGACTGATAGCCTTGATGAGTGCTGACCTTCATCCAATACATGAATTATGGGTGATGTCCAGCACTTACCAAATGAAGGCAACCTTCTTATGCACTGGTCTTCTCTAGCTCAGTCCACATTAATGATCACCTAATAAAGCCAGTATTGATGAGTACGTGCATTTACCTAGCGCAACAATCCCTGGTGCCATCCCCGAGGTTATCATTATCTCCAGAAACCACCAGGAATGCAATATTCATATATGGGTGAATGTCACCAACAGAGCCCGTGCAGAAACGCTCCTCAGCATCCAATAGCAAAGCCTTTGGGAGCACTTCACTGTGCCTGCATGCCTGCCTTCCCAACTCATCTCCTCAGTGCTTCAATTTCTGTGAAGCCAGAAGGATGCATCGTCCTGTCACCGCAAAAAAACTTCTCTTTTTTGAGGAATAACGTGCTTCTGCATTTCCATCAATGCCGGTTCCGTCAAATCCAACACTGCTCCCAATAAGTTTTTCATTTTTAAATATTCTGTTTTCTTTTCTATAGATTTTCATCGTGGTTTTCACTGCTAAACTAGGCATCTAGGCCTCCATAGCCTTACCTTCCATCTCGAAGATAACTTTTTAAGGCATGGAAAAAACAGTCAGTGGATTTAAAAAATTACACTTGGAAGCATTGTCACCCAAAGGCATCAAGTATGCATGTTGGCCTCCAGAATCAACTTTTACATGCTGTACCATCTCAGCCACTGATAAAAAATAACTGGTGTCTAAAATGTTTGGGTACTGATCATCAGCCCAATTCTTGTCCTTTGTGCCAACAAATGACAGAGAGGCCTCAAGAATTGAGCCAGATGATTTGGATTGTTGTCTGCCTTGGACTCAGTTTCAATGGCTTCCACTTCATTGAGGACATCGACTTCCTCTCATTGGAATTTGAAGAAACCTGAGACCAAACACAAAAGTAAGTCAAAGTCTCTGGCCATTCTAAAATCCTTGGCATCAGCGTCAAAAACTGATACCGAGGCCAGAGAAAAAAGTCACAGCATAAGCATCGCGACTCTCCTAGTGGAGCTTCCGATGCCGACTGGCCAGCCAAACAGTCCTGGCGGGAGGATCTGTCCTCCAAAGCACAAGTGGGGCTCTGGGACACTCCCGAGGCATTGACCTCCAGAGAGCTACCGGTTCCATGTTCTGGGATGGTGGCCCAGAGCCTCGTATGTGATTCCACTCTCGAGAAGAGAGTTTGGCAGCATTCTTGGTACCCTCGATACTGATAACATTGAGAGCTGCAGGAGTGCAGGCTTCGGCACCAAGCCTACATCCATGCATATCAGGCCCGATGCCGGCCCTTGAACTGACATCGTCGGAACCCCCGAGGTCAATATCATCATTTGAACCAATTGATACCCCAGTACTCAACAGATTCAAACCGCCATTTCTCTCAGTTCCGATACCTCTGAGTATTGATATAGGTATTGACCAACGACTTCCATGAAGCATCGAGGTCAAACCCAAGACCACCAATACTTTGATTTCTTACCAGACTCTGATTCCAGTTCTTCAGCACCTGAAGGGGTGTCACTGTATTCCAGAGAACTTCCAGACATCCCTTCGGACTCTTCACCACCTCAGGAATGGTGTTGGTCCCCACCAGAGGATATATCCTCTCAGAATTTCATGTGACATGGCAGCAGGGCTTACCATCACAGTAGACTCAGAAAACTGAGGGCAGAGGAACTGGAGACACTCCACTACCCTCCCATACCCAAGGACGTGGCTACATTACCGGTGCATCATATCCTGCAGGATCTTATGCTCTGAATGTGGGAGGCCCCTCTCATTGTTCCGCCTATCAGCAAGAGTCTTGATACTATGTACAGTGTACCAGAGTAACCAGACTTCCAAAAACTTCAGCTACCTCACCACTCAATGGTGGTGGAATCAGCAGTGCACCAAATAAAGAGCTCTAAGAACCATTCATCCATGCCACCTGGCAGAGACTCGAGGACACTTGATGCCTTTGGGTGACAATGCTTCCAAGTATGCATGTTGGCCTCCAGAATCAACTTTTACATGCTGCATATGGGCATGTTTCTGAAAGATATCACCAGGGATCTGGAAATTTCAGCCCCTGCTTCCTGAGAATAAGCAATGTGCATTCCAGACACTCATCAAGCAGGGCCAAAATACTAAGTTTCTTACCAGGGCCTCTTTTGATGCCTTTGAATCAACAAGCAGAGCTTCATCAGTCTGCATTGGGCCTCGCAGAATGGCCTGGTTGCAGGCATCAGATCTCGAGCAATCGATCCAGGATAAACTGGCCAATATCCCACGTACCTGGGAAAACCTTTAAAGCAAAGATTGGAGGGAAATGCAGAGGAGATTGAAACAGATGATCTCACCCTAAAATGCCTTTCCAGGAAAAAAAGCTGACCCATCCAAGAAAAAGACTCTTCCCAATAAATCTTTCCATTCTAAAAAGAAGAGAGATACTATCTTTCTTATCCACCTTCTGCTGCCTATCAACCTCAGCAGAGGGAGCATGGCCCGCACCAAGCCAAAAAGCCCAAGGCTCCTAAACCTCAACCAGCTGCACAGTTACCACCTGTACCTGGTTTTTGACTCCTTCCTAGAGAGCATTGCCAATCTGTCCTTGGAGGGCCTCCAGCCCCTCCACGTAGCAGGTAGCCTTTGTTGCTATGCTCACAGGTGGCATCTCATAACATCAGATCAGTGAACATGCCAGATTGTCCAAAGGGGTTATCAACTTCACTTCAAAACCTTACCCTATCCCAGCTTCACAGGAATATCCCATGCTCTTAAAAGAAGAGGTGACCACCCTCTTGTCCCAGGGTGCCAAAGAAAGAGTTCCTCCTCCTCAAGAAAGGCTAGATTTCTACTCTCCATATTTTCTCATTCCAAAGAAAGCAGGAGGATTCAGGCCTATTTTGGATCTCAAAGACCTAAACAAGTTCATGATTTGAGAGAAATTCAATATGATTTCCCTAGGAACTCTTCTACCATACCTCCACAATAGGCTATGTTCTCTAGATCTAAAAGAGGCATGTACACATTTACTGATCCATGCCTTGCACAGACAGTATATGTGCTTCATGTTTCAAGGAAACCATTATCAATACCGGCTTCTCCCCTTCTGTCTAGCCTCTGCCCCAAGGGTCTTCACAAAATGCATGGTAGTCATCACTGCCTACCTATGCACCTTGGGGATATTAGTCTTTTCTTATTTAGATGATTGGCTGATCAGGGGAGACTCCCCTCAAGAGGTAAGACTCTCCCTTCAACACACCATCACGGCACTCCAACACCTGAGCTTTGTCATAAACTTCCTAAAGTCTCATCTCACTCCATCCCAATGACTGGAGTTCATTGGAGCACTCAGATGCTCAACAGGCCTAAGCTTTCCTGTCTGCCTCATTAATCTAGATAAAGGTACAGAAGCAAAGCCAAGTAACAGCTCAAGAGATGCTACAACTAGTAGGACACAAGGCCTCCACAGTCCATGTCATCCCCTATGCTCAATTACACATGCAACAAGCTCAGTGGACTCTGTCTTCTCAATGAACGCAAGCAAAGGGGCTTCTCAGAGACAAGGTCCACATCCTTCTCAACTGATCAAGTCCCTTCAGGTGTGGTGTTCCCCACAAAACTGGGTCAGCTTTTCAGATGGCTCCACCTCAATGCACCCTGACAATGGATGCTTCCAAGTTGGATTGGGGAGGGGGAGGGCACATCTGAATGACCTGACCACACAGGGGCTGTGGACACCACAGGAATCTACCCTGAAGATCAACCTGCTAGAACTATGGGCACCGACAAATGCTCTTAGGGTTTTTCAACCCCAACTTTCGGGGCAATCTGTTCTAGTCAGGACAGAGAACCAAGTTGCCATCTTCTACGTCAACAAACAGGGGTGAATGGGATCCTGTCCCCTCTGCGATGAAACAATTTGCCTATGGCCCTTTGACATCTCACCACAATCACCTCAGAGCGGTGTATCTCCCAGGTGAACTCAATATCCTAGGAGACAGAAGCCATATCCTTCGTCCACACAAATGGACCTTGCATTGGGAGATAGCTGCATGGATCTTCCAAACATAGGGAACCCCACTCATAGATCTTTTTGCCACTCTGCAAAAAACACAGCTTCGACTCTTCTGCTCCAGAGTTCCGTTGCTCCACCAATAGGCCTCAGATGCCTGCCCCCAATGGAGAAGGAATGGACTGCTCTATACATTCCCTCCCATCCCCTTAATATTCAAGTTTCTGTTCAAGCTACAGGCCGACAAGAGCTCAATGATTCTCATAGACCCCTTCTGGCCCCGTCAACCGTGGTTTCCTCTGCTTCTTCACCTTAAGAACATAAGATATGTCATAAGGTCCATCAAGCCCAGTATCCTGTTTCCAACAGTGGCCAATCTAGGTCACAGGTACCTAGTAGTTTCCCCAAAGGACACAGGTTCCACAATGCTTGTATTGGGGCAAACTGTGGATTTCTTGAGTCCTCTTTAATAATGGTTTATGGACCTTTCCTTCAGGAACTTGTCCAAATCTTTTTTAAGCCCATCTACACTAACAGCTTTTACTACATCTTCTGGTAACAAATTCCAGAGTTTGATTACGCGTTGAGTGAAAAAAATATTTTCTCTCTTATTAGTTTTAAATAGATTACACTGTAGCTTCATTGCATGTCCCCTAGTCTTTCTATATTTTGATGGTGTAAACAATCTATCTATGCTTACTCGTTCCACTCCATTCATTAATTTAATTTATAGACCTCTATCATATGTCCCCTCAGCCATCTCTTTTCCAGGTTGAAGAGCCCTAACCTTTTTAGATTCTCCTTATAGGGGTATCCTTCCATCCTTTTTACCATTTTGGCTCTTCTCTATACCTTTTCTAATAACACTATATCCTTTTTAAGAAACGGCCACCAGAATCGCATACAATATTCAAGGTGTGGTTGCACCATGGGACGATACAGAGGCATTATAATATCCTTTGTTTTATTCTCCATTCCTTTCCTTATGTTGCCTAGCATTCTATTTGCCTTCTTGGCCATTGCTACATACTGTGCAGAGGGTTTCAACATGTTATCCACGATGACATCTAAATCTTTTTCCTGGGTGGTGGTTCCTAATATATGCAGACTCAGCCACTCAACCTGGGATGTGCACCCAACCTCTTCTCTCAGGACCACAAGACACTCCATCCCAATCTCCACTTCCTACACATGAATGCATGGTGCTGAAGGGCTAGTGCTCATCGATCCTCGATCTATCACAGGCAGTCAAGAAGGTCCTTCTTGCATCTCTTAAGGATTCCACCTGGCAATCTCATGCTTTCAAATAGTATAAGTTTGTCTACTGATGTTCCCCAATGGACACCGACCTCTTTTCTTGCCCAGTGGAGTCACTTCTACAATATCTCCTCCATTTGTCCTTGACAGGTGTTAAGACTAATTCGGTGCAGCCTTTCACATACCAGTGGATGGACAGCCTATCTCCTCATACCCATTAGTAGCACGCTTCATGTGGGGTCTCCTGCTGTCTAAGCCATACATTAAGCTGCCTCTGGTGACCTGGGATCTGAATGTGGTTCTGGCGCAACTTCTAAAACCACCTTTCGAACCCTTAGCCACTACTTCACTGAAGTTTCTATCTTGGAAGCTCATCTTCCTTATTTTCCTTCACTTCAGTTTGCCATATCAGTGAGCTGCAAGCTCTAGTGGTGGATCCCCCCTATACTCTGTTCCACCATGACAAGGTGGATCTACGTATCCATCTACACTTTCTCCTGAAAGTTGTTTCCTCTTTCCATCTAAACCAGTTGGTAATCCTCCTGATTTTCTTCCCTAGACCATATGTGTTTTGGGCTGAAGCAGCACTACACACTTTATACTGCAAGCGAGCACTGGCCTACTACTTGGATAGAACTAAAGATCACAGAAGATCTTCTCAATTATTCATTTCCTTTCATCCCAGTTACCTGGGTCTACTGGTGATGAAACATACTCTATCCAGATGGATAGCAGACTGCATTTCATTTGCTTATACACAAGCAGGACTCTCTTTGGAGAGCCATGTCACTGTTCAAAATGTGTGGGCAATGGTAACCTTTGTAGCCAATCTCCATTCAGTATCCATTGAGGAGATCTGCCAGGCAGCTACCTGGTCCTCCATTCATACTTTTGCTGCACACTACTGTCTAGATAGAGACTCCCATTGGGATGCTGTCTTTGGCCAAGCTGTACTCCTGCTCTCTTAGGAACTTAAACTCAACTCCTACCCTCTGTCCTGGACTTCTACTAGAAACCAAACTATCGATGGGGGAGTATTAACCTCCTGGAATCGAGTCCAATGGCCCACAACTCTTCCAGACTCTTTGGCTACAAGTTTTTAACCTCAGGGATCGCACTGCTCTTCCCCCCCCCCCCCCCACCAGTCTGGTACATGGGAGCTAGTGAGTCCTATATGTAAGAAAGCGTAGTTACTCTCCTATAACAGCTGATTTCTGGGAACAGCAGAAACCAGTCTTCACAACCCACCCTTCTCCCTAGGAGTTATAGGGTTCTCAACTACAAACACAACTGAGGAGAGGAGTTGGGAAAGCGGGAAGGCAGGCTCGCAGGCTCGCAGGCACAGTGAAATGCTCCCAAAGGCTTTCCTATTGGATGCTGGGGAGCATTCCTACACGGGCTCTGTTGGTGACGTTCACCCATATGTGAAGACTTGATTCCTGCTGCTCCCGGAGATCACCTATTACAGGTGAGTAACTATGCTTTCTGACCACAGATCCTCATATAATTTTCCTTGCCATTATCCAGGCAATGATTTCTATGGTGGATTCCTTCTCACCAGATCTCAATATCTTTAAGCTGTGCTGCTGAGGAAGGGGTGCTTAGATTTATAACATTACTCCTTACTATGGGGCTTTTATATAAAAGTGGCACCAGGTCACTCCCCACATCTGTGTTACTATTTTTTTTATCTTTCTTTCTTCTGTATAGCAGAGGTCTCTTCTTGCTTTTTGTGCACAGGTCATGAGATCTAGGGACTTCCCCTTTAATGTAGGCAAGTCACTTAACTTGGATTTTCCTGAGACAATAGAGGGTTATCAATGTCTCTGTTTAATGTACATTATCAAGTATAAGTTACAATGTAAACCACTTTGACTAAAATGATAAAGCAGTATAAAAAAAACGGTTAAATAAATACATAAATAAACTTCAGCAAGAAAGTCTATAGAATCTGGGAACTGTAGTCATGAGAGCTGTATGGCGCTCACTCAACACCTGGTTCCAGTTAGGATAAGGTTACCAAATGTGTCTGATTTTTGCAGATTGTTCCCGAAATTACATAGAAGTCCCCAATTGATCCTGCTCAATAAAGCAATTGTCCCCAGTTGAAGGCACATATGCTTTCCCTCATCTCTCCCTGCATATGCAGGGACAGGTAGCAGCGCTTTGGTGCCAAATATCCAGCGCCGCCAAGCCATCCGGCCCTCCTGGGAGCACCTCCAGCCCAGTCGGGGCTGTGGGAGGGGGAGGAGCAGCGGACCAACTTAAAAGTAAGCCGCCGCCGGCGGGAAAATCCTTTTGGGCACCATCTTCCCCTGATCGGGGATCGCAGCGCCGCCAAGCCATCCGGCCCTCCTGGGAGCACCTCCAGCCCAGTCGGGGCTGTGGGAGGGGGAGGAGCAGCGGACCAGCTTAAAAGTAAGCCGCCGCCGGCGGGAAAATCCTTTTGGGCACCATCTTCCCCTGATCGGGGATCGCAGCGCCGCCAAGCCATCCGGCCCTCCTGGGAGCACCTCCAGCCCAGTCGGGGCTGTGGGAGGGGGAGGAGCAGCGGACCAGCTTAAAAGTAAGCCGCCGCCGGCGGGAAAATCCTTTTGGGCACCATCTTCCCCTGATCGGGGATCGCAGCGCCGCCAAGCCATCCGGCCCTCATGGGAGCACCTCCAGCCCAGTCGGGGCTGTGGGAGGGGGAGGAGCAGCGGACCAGCTTAAAAGTAAGCCGCCGCCAGGCGGGCCCGCGCCTTGTCGGGCCCGCGCCTGAGGGCCTCGCCAGAGGGCCCTTTGACGTGGCCCTTAGACGGGAGCCCGTAGGATGAGAGCCCTTCAAATCTCAGCAAGACAGCATCCAGACCTCCAAGTCTCACGGTCCCCCCCCCATCGACAGAGATTGATTGAATAAACTCCGATCCAGTGTCTTCAAACAAATCACACCGACTTCTTCAGAGGTGATCAACTGCTACCTCAACCGGGAACCATACAACTGACCAGCTGGAGCTCCCCATCGGTCGAGCTCGCTTCAACGTCAGTCAACCAGACCATCCATCTAGAACTGCAAGTACACCACCACTAAATGAACTAATGAAATAATATTAACTGTAACTATCAGCACACTTACTATTACTGTTGTCAGTAATCTCCACACATATCCTACTGTCAGAAAAGCATACACTGTTGCCGGGAACTATCTTAACATAGCCTGAAATATAGATTGATTCCTACCAATATCTTACAACAAATAAGAACTAGAAATTATATTAACCAGAAATAATTAGCCATTGTACTGTTACCAGTAATAACTTTTATTTGTACTGTTGCTATTAATGATTAATCACCTTACTGTCACCAGTAATAATTAATGAATATCCAGCTGAATCAGCAATAAGCAGCCACTGTACTGTTGTCAGTAATAGCTAGCCACTATACTGTTATCAGTAATAACTAGCCTTAGTACTGCTGATATTAATGACCAATGATTAATGATTGATCACCAACTGAATTTAAGCTATCATACTGTTGCCTGTAACATAATACACACTATACTGTTGTCAGTAACCACCCAGTTCCCCGGGAACCGCTATTAACAGATATATACCTGCTGAAGAAGCCAAGTAACAACTGAATTACTTGCTAATGATATAATTCTCTCACTGTCAAACTCATAACTTTAACCAGCGGTTGTTGCCCCCTGTATCTCAAAAATCTCATAATACTTTATTACTGCCATAAACTATATATTTTAGTACTAGCTTGCACCTATTACCCACAGTACACTTTTTCCGACCCTTTATCCTCACCTGCATAACTAACTATGGATCTAAAAAGATTTCTTACACTCACCTTAAACATTCTAATGCTCATATTAGGGCTTCTACTCTCTCACACCCCTCCCATTTACTCTTTAACTCCAACCACAAACATTCTCAAGCCAGCACACATTCCTATCATTCCATACAAACCCAGACACAACACTCAAAAATATATTATCGGTGACCCCTCTATAAACAGACCACGCACAAACCAACACATTCGTGTTCAAAGGCTAATCCAATTGAACACTTCACCAATAAATAACCCCATACAAAACACTACACATTCAACACAATTAAATTGCATACTTATCAACGCCAGGTCAATTAGGAATAAAATCCCTATCATAATCGATCTTATTATAGATAAAAATCCTCACCTACTCTGCATAACTGAAACCTGGCTAAATGAATCTGACTCAGTTCTCCTTAACCAACTAGGAGTACATGGTTATACCATACTCAACAATAACAGAGACAGAAAAAGAGGTGGCGGAGTTCTTATAATAGCAAAAACTCATCTCAATCTTTCGCCTACCTTACTAGATAAACATGATGATATTGATATCCTCAGAATTGAAAGTCACACCATGGCCATCTGCCTTATCTACAGACCCCCCACACCTGACACACATAGCCTAGACATAATACTTGAAGTTGCATGTAACTCTTCACTGAGAAAGCCCTCTGTTATCTTAGGAGATCTTAACCTTGCCTCATTACCAGATAGCCATGCCCTATCCTTCCTTGAAGCAATGGAGGAAATGGAATTTAAACAAATAATGACCCTCCCCACTCACTGCAAAGGTAACACCCTTGATTTAATATTCATACCATCACACTTCACACTCTCATCGACTCCTACTCTGCCCACCACAACTCAGGTACCATGGTCAGATCATTTCATGATACATTTCTCTCTCCCTTTACAACCCACCAACTCTACTCAAGGTAACACCAAATTCACAGAACAAAGATTTCGCCAGTTTAACAAGGAAAGTTTTCTGGAATCTATTTCCCCAAAATTAGACAACACCGCAAACAATCTTAACGAATTTGTTTCTACCTGGAACTCTATTATTGAGGCAGAAGCTAAATATTCAACCTCCAATAAAAGAAAATCTAGATCTAAATTGACTGAGAAATGGTACACCTCTGAGCTTGCTACACTAAAGAAAAACCTTCGGAAATTGGAGACTAAGTGGAGGAAGAAAAAAACCACTGAACTCAGAGTTCAATACTTCACAAGCCTTAAAACCTACAAGGAAGCCATTAACAACACAAAAAGGCTATTCCACACTAAAACATTAGCCAAGGCCATCAATCGTCCCAGAGAACTTTTTGAGATTATTAAATCTCTAACTAAGGTTCCCGATAACACCTCTAACAAAACACCAATAGATCCACAACTCCTTGCAAACCATTTTGCTAATAAGCTTAAACTAAGCGCCCGTCCAAGCATTATCTTGACCTCTCCCACACCAAATTCCATCACGGAGTGGAGCTCATTCCATACAATCTCCAACAAACAACTGATAGAGATTATATCAAACCTCAATACCACCACGTCATTACTTGATCCTTGCCCGGTGTCTTGGATTAAAACAACAAAATCTGAACTAGCCCCATACATTTTGAAGCTGGTAAACCAATCTCTACTTCAAGGCTTCATGCCAGATGATCTGAAATACTCGTCGATTCGCCCTTTACTAAAAAATAAAACCCTTAACAGTTCTGACCCTTCCTCATACCGCCCCATTGCCAGCATACCTTTCTTGGCCAAAATTATTGAAAAGGTAGCTCAGACACAACTTCAGGATCATATTGATACCAACTTCCCTTTAGATGAGTACCAGTATGGTTTTCGCTCATATCACGGAGTAGAAACCCTACTCATATCCCTTCTTGATTCACTTATCCGAGGTATGGATAATATAAAACAGACCTTCTTGCTCATCTTCCTTGACATTTCCTCAGCCTTTGACAGCGTTGATCATAATACGCTCTTATCTAGACTATCCCAACTAGGTTTAAAAGATACCACTCTTAACTGGTTTAAGTCCTACATTTCTAATCGCTTCCAATATGTCCATTTAGACCATTCCCCCTCACTACCATTCCCCCAAGAACGTGGTATCCCACAAGGATCCTCACTCTCTGCATTACTTTTTAACCTTTATATACAACCTATCTGTACAATCTTTCAACGCCACAATCTAAAATATTTTATCTATGCAGACGACATCATGCTGTTCGCCCCGTTAGACATAGCTAACCTTAATTTCAACAAAATCGCCACCTGCCTCTTTGAAGCTGAAAAATGGCTCCACTCAATCCATATGGATATCAATTTCAAAAAGACCGAAGCACTCTTCGTAACCAGAAGTACCACCTTCACCCCTCCAACTTCCATCAACCTTATGAACATTACTCTCCCAGTCAAGTCTGAAATTAAATACCTTGGAGTTACACTAGACAAAACCCTAAGCATGACCAACCACATAAAACAGACTGCCAAAACTATATTTTTCAAACTGAGAACCATACAGCAACTCAGACCCCTCATCGACATCAACGATTTCAGAACAGTTGTCCAGGCTCTCATTATGCCACATTTAGACTTCTGCAATGGCATACTCCAAGGAACATCCAAAAAGAATTTACACATCCTTCAAAGAGCTCAGAATGTCACTGCTCGAATCATTATGAAAGCTAAAATATTCGATCACATCTCTCCTATCCTATACGCTCTCCACTGGCTTCCTATCTATAGTAGGATTCAATATAAAACACTTGTCACCACTTTTAAACTCATTAATGACCTAGCCCCATCACAGTTGGCCACTCTACTCCAAACCCCACAAGAAAACAGAATCAGAAGAAAAACTAACCTCAACATGCTATTAATTCCCATTGCAGTGACAAAATCAAAACAAATAACCACCAACACTGCTTTTTCATATTATGCTCCCAGCCAATGGAATAAACTGCCACTAAACCTCAGAGAGATTAAAGATCTTACAACTTTCAGGAAGGAACTTAAAACCTACCTATTTAGTCAACACTATAGCAACATACAACCTGAAATCAAATTTACTACACAAAAACATGCAACAAACCAAACACAAGTCTACCCAACCTAATTCCATTTTCATATCCACCCAAGTTAGTCCACTCCCAACACTGTACTTATGATCGCAAATAACTATTATAATCTCTTGCTAACCATGTAAAGCTACTTTTTGGTTCTTTCTAACATAGTTTTATGTTTCCTTTTATATTAATAACCCACACATTGTTTTCCATGTAACCTAGTTCTTATGTAATCTAGTTTTATGTTCACCTAATGTTTAATGTAATGCAATATTGCACTGTTATGTTCACCTAATGTTTAATGTAATGCAATATTGCACTGTTATTGCTATATTGTTGTTTTAAGTTCCTTGTAAACCGCCCCTGATCTCTGGAAGAGGCGGTATAGAAAAGCACACAAATAAATATCCACATGCTGTAGCCTGCCTGTCAAGTCTCTGTGCAAAGACTGAAAGAAAAGGTGAAAGGAATAGGACCCTGCTTCAACCCTAGCCTAGTTTGGAGCTCACAGACACAGCTACTCTTCTGAACTCTGGTGAGGAGAAGGACAGTGTATGCCCCCCCCCCTCCGCCTGGTCCTCTCTGGCCCCAGCTGAACTGTCCTAACCTTGTCACCAACTGTCCCATGTGCAGAGCAAGCAAGCAAGCTGCCGCACTCTGAGAACACAGTCTCGGCCAAACCAAAAGACAGCTTACCGGGAAGCAGCTTTCCCTACATCTCCTGGCACACACCACACTGGAAGAGGGGATACCGAGGACCAGGATCATGTAAAACAAACCCCTACCCAATGACATCCTAACAGGTCCCATTGCACTGCATCAGTCCAACTCGCCTGACCCAACCCGACGACACAGAGCTGAGCCTGCTTTGACAGTGCAGAAACTGATTTTGTCAGGATGCCTACCGCGGCACAAGAATTTTGGTCACAGCAATAAGGAATGTAAGACTGCTGCAGATAATATTAAAAGTAGCCTGGCAGGAGGGGGAGGGGGTGGGTAGTCATTCAACGCTGTCTCTTTTGTGGTTTTCTTTGTGCGAAGCAAAGGAGATGGTGGGGGAGAGCAAAAGCAGGGAAAGCAGGCGGGTAAAGAATTACATTTCTTTCTTTCTTGATATTTAGCTCATGTCTTTCTAGTAATAAATCAAGGTGAGTTACATTCAGGCACAGTAGAGTTATTTCCCTGGCCCCAGAGGGCTTATAGCAGTGGTTCCCAACCCAGTCCTCGGGGAACCCCAGGCCAGTCAGGTTTTCAGAGTACCTATAATGAATATGCATGAGATGCAGTTCATGCATTGTTTCCACTGTATGCAGATCTATCTCATGCATATTCATTGTGGGTACTCTGAAAACTTGACTGGCCTGGGGTTCCTCGAGGACCGACGTTGGGAACCTCTGGCTTACAGTATAATTTAACGAGGGGATGCAAAAAGACTAGAGTGCCCCTTGCATGCAGATAACACAACTTATACGCACAAGTTTCACCACACCAAATGCAGAAAAGAGACGGATGCGCATGTAAACAGCAAAAGTATATGCACATAGCAACGCCAACTGTTTTTCAATAATATGCAAATGAGCTACACATATTCAAATGATATGCTAATAAGCTCTGTGCCTAATGCAGAGAAATGCACAGCGGATTAGCTAGCCAGCAGCAGCGCCAATATCTCTACGTCGGGTCTGAGGTGACTTAAACATCTTGCATGTGTAGGGATAGACTGCTTCAGGGTATGTATCAATATACAGTTACCTACGACATGAAACTTTTCTGCATGTATCTTTCAGCGTATAAGCGGAAGTTTGGCATTCAAGAACAAATGTCTTTTGCTTTTTATGCTTGTGTGTTCAGTCTCTTTGTTGTGATTTCATAAAAAAATGTTTTTGGGCGAAATAGTGTTGATTATTATGGGCTGTGTGCCAAAAGAATCTGCACATCCTGTGCGCAGAAATGTGAGCATTAGACATTTACACGCATGCACACACAGTCACTTGTAGCATGTCTGTTGTATGCATGTGTTGGCTCCCCTCCTTTCAACTTTACGCTGAAGTTTTGTGCACAGCTCATTTGCATACACGCCCTTTGCTGCATTCCGGCGCTTAAGTCTCATGCTATCAGTGCACTACAAAAACATGTACAAAGCTAATAACATGTGACTTCACGCCGGCTTTCTGCATTGACCTGTTAATCTTCCACTGCCTCAGGTACAAACTAAGTGACTTGCCCAAGGCCACAAGGAGTACCAATAGGATTTGAACCTTGGTCTTTCTGGTTCCTAAACACTAGGCAGCAACATATACAGTGGAACTCACAAATATATCTTACCTAAACTTCACTATCATACATAAATATATCTTAAATTACTCTGTATAATAACTTCATATATTGCTTGTTACCAATACTGGGGGATTCAAACCGTGGACTTTATTGGTTCAGGAAACCTGTAACCTATGCAGGAAAGGGACGATGATGAGGTTTACCTCACGGTGGTGTTACAGGTTTCCTGAACCAATAAAGTCCACGGTTTGAATCCCCCAGTATTGGTAACAAGCAATATATGAAGTTATTATACAGAATAATTTAAGATATATTTATGTGTGATAGTAAAGTTTAGGTAGGATATTATTTGTGAGTCTCACTGTATATGTTATTGAATATTATTTGTGGCACTCAGTATTGGATTTATTTATTTGGACCCTAAACACTAGGCTACATAATTACATAAGAAATGCCATGCCGGCTCAGACCAAGGTCCATTTTACAACCGTGCCAATCAAGGTCACAATTACATGCCAGGTTCCCAAAAGGCTACTCCTTCACTCCACACCATTACAGTACCATAACATAAAAAAACATGGTGAGACAGAAAAAAAGTGTTCCAATTAGTCCTTTATAGTACAAGGAAAGTAAATTGTCAAGTAGATTAGGGTGTACCAACCATCTCTGATATCTGAAATGTGGCTCCTAATGTTCTTCATTGCAGGAGTCACCGACATGAATGCATGGATGAATAGCAAAGAAGACGACTCTGGGAGAGAGTAGGCGAAAATGAGGTGCATATAAAAAAAAGGGAAGACTGAAAGGCTTGCTAAACAAAAGGTAAGGGACCCAGAGTGAAGGAAACAGAGAAAAAGATAAGCATATGAAGATTTGGAAGAAGTTCAAGCAACTGAAATGAGACTACTCCAAAATGAAATATTAGGGGGCCTGATGTTCCTCTCCAAAGGGATCTAAATATTAACTTGGGGGGGGGGGAGGGGGAGAGAAGGAAAGCACTGAAAATTCAGGCCAGTTAGGTGAATTCTCCCTGATATTTTTGATACTGGGTTTACATAGATGTTTTTGATTTCCATGTTTTTGAATCACATTGTGTAAGTATTGCTGGCCTTTGTCTCTCTTTTGCTTTATCTTTAAAGTCATATAGTATGACCTGGTTGTTATCAATGGCTACTGATAAACAGTCTTCCCAAAGTACTCTGTGTACAACAAAAAATGATAGAAAAACTGTCTTGGAACCAAGAGACCAGGGTTTGATTCCCACTAGAACTCCTAGTGGCCTTGGGCAAGTCACTTAACCCTCCATTGCTCAGAAAAATCCAAGTTCCACTCAGGTGAGACGGAAAGCCTTTTTGGAGCTCCGTCCAAAGGTGGTGGCTCTAGGGGCTAAATATTTTCTGAAATTTCCGTGCAATTGTCATGTGTTGTATCAAGGGAAGTCTTATATATTTGGGGAAGTTGAGCACTTGTTAGGTTTTTTGAAGGGGAAGTCTTAGGGATTTCTTTTATATTTTTATATTATCCTATTACTTAAGGTTTCCTTGAGGACTTAAACTGGGCTGTTTGCAAGTTTATGATATTTACTTTGTTAATTAGCACCTCCTAGATGTGTTTTTTTATATATATAGTTTAGTGATGTGATTTGTATAATACTATGAGAATGCCTGTATTTGGTTTTCTCTTGTTTTTCCTGATTTGTTTGTTTTTACTTCTTGTAATATGTAAATGATAAAAAGTAAATTAAAAAAAAAAAAGAAAAATCCAAGTTATCAATATCCCTGTTTAATGTACATTACCAAGTTTAAGTTACAATGTAAACCGCTTTGATTGAAATGATAAAGCGGTATAAAAAAGCCCTGTTAAATAAATAAATTATAGTAAACATTCTCCTACCTGTTCAATCCCTTTTCAACAACGTCAATACTACGTAAGAGCAAGGTAAAACTCCTCCAACAAGAGCACCAATTGCAAGAAAAAAGCCTTCTACATTGATCACTCTCACGCAGTCAACGTTTTTTTTTTTTAATACATCTTATCATTTTAATTGACAGGAACAGAGAACATCATGACAGGGAATAACCATGAATCCCATCCAGTCTGCTTAACTCACGTCCTTTCGCAGTGCCATAAACCAGATTAATAAGATCTGCATTTTAATTGAAAATGTGATAACATCATGTCTAACTCTTTCAACGTTCAGACTACGATAATGAATGTTATACCTGCCTTGAACTAAAATGCCTTGGATTCTCATCCTCAAGATTTTCCAGATTTGGCGAAGACACCCAGGGAACATAAGTGCTAATGGAAGTGATGCTAAAGGCACAGCGGAAGTCATACATCCCTCTGAGTAAAGATGGCCTTTCATGGCATAGGGAGCACATGTCATCAACTTTAATAAAGAACCCAAGGCTCTTAAGCATAAGGATGTCAATTCTGGTGCTACAGCTGAATACAGATGCAGGCTGTAAAATCGGTCCTACCAAAATTACCTCCAATGACAGAATCAAATTATGTTTAGAAGATCCTTCTGCCCCATTTGATTATACGTATACATCCAGCCATTGACTCAAATGTACAGCACAGAGGACAGTAGAACTATACAAATAATATTTTTTGAAAAGCAAAATGGAATACACAAGATCCAAAATATATATTTTAAATAGCACTGGCAAGAATATAACATAAATTAACACAAAGGTATAATAAATCTGCACCTTTCATTTTAACATGGAAGAACAGAAGAGAGACTAATTCTAAGTCACATAGCCCTAATAAAGGAGGGAAGGGCCTTTTTTCAGTGGTAGTTCAAAGTGAGCTACATTCAGGTAAGATAGATATTATCTGAGACAATGGTGGGAGTATCAGTGGGACTTGAAACCTAGTTTTTGTAGTTCCTAATCTATTGCTCTAACTATTAAGCTACTTCTCCATTAAGTCAGCAGTACTCCCTTTTGGGTACTCCCCCACAGTCACAAACATGAGACAAGAAAAAAAATAATCCTTTCTCCTTCAACCCCTGGTTTCTAAAATCAAGAACTGCCAGTTTTAAACTATTAGCAAATAGCATTTTATTTTCCATTTGCAAAGCAATGCTGCACTGAAATCCTTCTAAATTTATAGTCCGGATACACTGTCTGAAAAATCTCATTCTTTGGAATGTTTCAGCCTTGGCATCTCTGATTCCTGGATCCGTTTAGGCCATTGAAATTTTAACTATGTGCAGGGTTGTTGAGCCTGATCAGTTTTGCACTGTTTCATGCTTTAAACTAAACTGAGAGATATGCAAGGCAGCTATACAAAGATGGATGCACTCTTTACAGAGAGTCGTTTGCAAAGAAGGATCCACTTTAAAGCGTAGCTAAGAAAATATGAAGCTCTGAATATAACTGAAAGATCACAGAACAAGTCAGGCCTGTGGCAGCACAAATGGGCAGACTAGATGAATCAAGGGTCCTTTTCTGTGAATATTTTCCATGTGGCACATATAGGTTTATGCAGCCCCCAAAAAGAGAGAGAAAAGTGAAACAATATACACTTGATGCACTTGGAGGATCCCAGAAGCAGCAGATATTAAATACTTTCTTTTGTAAGCTTTCATTAATCTGATCTCATCCAGTACCATCCAGCTACCGTGCTCAGGCTCTATAGCGCGCACCTTTCCTCCGGCGACAAGAGAGCACAGGTGTGCACAGCTACTCATTTAAACGTGGCTTGCACTGAGTAAACACAGGACAGCTTCTTGGAGGGTTTTCCTTTGAACTGCTTTTCTGTACCTAAACTGAATTCTCAATCATATCCCGTCCCTCCCCAGTGTATTTCATGCCTGCTGCCATGATGGCCGAAGTTAATTTCAAGCCATAAGGCAAAACCCTTTGGTTTAGCTTTTAAATGGCACAGCAATGTTCCTCAGTATCATGCTAGCTGAGGGTTTGGGCTGTGTATATATCGGTGAGGCTGCCATCACAGTGGTTACAGAACTAAAGCTGTACAACAATTTGTGATGGAGGGGAAGGGGAGTGTTGTTACAACACTTTAGAACTGTTGTACTCCAGAGTTAATCTAAGGAAGGAAGCACAGTCTGCAGTCTTCAGACAAAAAAAAGTCTCAAAGCTTGTTAGAGTGCAAAAGACATTAAAGGCAATAAATGGAAGCTGAAGGCATATCTGTTTTGGTTTTAAGCTAGAACACACGGCGCTAGAATCCATGTTTTAGACACAAACAGTAAGACTTATGGTAAAAAAGACAGATGTTGCCACTTGCTAAAACTTACCTAAAACGTATAATCCTTTCCCCTAAAAAGGCCAGAAGGATTCCAACCAGAGTTAAAGTGAACAATTTTCCCATGTCTGCTCTCCTTGAGTAGAGAAAGTGCTCGTAATCCTCTTTGCAGGAGCTGCAAGGTATGGAACAACAAAGTCTCTCACATAGGGCTGAACTCTAAGGGCGGAGACTATCCCTAGCTCCAGAAAAGGTTGAGCCTCCACAGGGTAAGCTCAGCCTACTCCTTTTCACAGAAACGCTTAGCTCCGCTCTTCTCTTGCCTTCATCGTCCAGGACTGTGGAAGTCTAAGAGGCAAAACAGTAGATTTGGGCTGCAACTTAAATCTCCTGCATGAGAAGCAATGAAAGCACTTTATCTGCCCTGGAAAAATGCTGGGAGCACGGAAACATGTTTGGAGGCATTCAGATTTAAAAGCTGAAGCACAAAGGAGCAACTCTTAGTGCAATATGCTCTGAAACCTTAATGTCTGGTGGCTTGCTAATCGGATAGATTGATTGTTTATTTCCTTACGTTGAGTCAGAGGATGGGATGCGCAGAGGGGTGGCTCCTGGCCAATGACAGGCAGTGTTTGCAAATCACTGCCACTGCTGGTGACGTTCTGGATATGGAAACAGATGGGAGACCCCGGAGGGAGGAAAACCAAGTTACTTACCTGTAACGTGAGTTCTCCAGGGACAGCAGGATAAGTCAGCCACAAGTGGCGACGTCATCCGACGGCGCCATAGACGGAAGTACTCTCATTAGCCCAGAAGGCTTTAGCCCTCTGGGCATGACCACTAGCCCCACCTCCAGATCCGCCCCTAGCTGGCCAGGTTTTCCAAGCTGACGCGAGATTCAGGCTAGGAGGCGGATAGTGAGAGACAGGAGGTCCCTGCCGGGGAGGAGGGTGGGAAGGTGTGGCTGACTTATCCTGCTGTCCCTGGAGAACTCACGTTACAAGTAAGTAACTCGGTTTTCTCCCAGGACAAGCAGGATGAGTCAGCCACAAGTGGTGTCTCCCCAGCTACACATGCAGAGGCGGGGAAGGTCTGAAGATAACAGAAACACGCATGACCGTGAGGTGCAAGTAGGTTTAATGAATGAGCGCACCTTAGTGTGGGCATAGTTCAAGCAAAACAACACTTAACAAGATGTGCAATTCAACATAAGGTGCTCTTAGCAAGCGTAGTGCAGTAACAGCAAACGAATAACAAGGCACGAATAGTGCAGTAACAGCAAACAACTAATAAGGGGTACCCGAATCAGGGCGCCCACAGGTAACACAGTGCAAAAAAAACAATATGGTGCCTACAGGCAATAAGGTGCGATGACATCAATCAACAGGCAATAAGGCACCATGACATCAATCAACAGGCAATAAGGTGATCGCAAATAATGATCGCAAATAACTATTATAATCTCTTGCTAACCATGTAAAGCTACTTTTTGGTTCTTTGTAACATAGTTTTATGTTTCCTTTTATGTTAATAACCCACACATTGTTTTCCATGTAACCTAGTTCTTATGTAATCTAGTTTTATGTTCACCTAATGTTTAATGTAATGCAATATTGCACTGTTTTGCTATATTGTTGTTTTAAGTTCCTTGTAAACCGCCCCTGATCTCTGGAAGAGGCGGTATAGAAAAGCACACAAATAAAATAAATAAAATAAATAAGGTGCAATGACATCAAGCTATAGTGCAATGGCAATAAGGTGCAAATCAATAATGACAGCAGTCAATAGAGCATGTCAATACGGTGCAATATCAGCAGAAGTCACGAGTTCCTGTCCTGGCATGGGGATGAGGCAGCCGATAGCACTGCTAGCCCGAATGCGGAGCCACCGTGATCAGCTCTGTCGAGGCAGTAGTGCCTCTGGAAGGTCTTTATAGAGGACCACGTTGCGGTTTGCAGATGTCAGGTATAGGAATGGAATGTAGGTTGGCGATGGTGGCGGCCAACGCCCGCAGGTGATGAGCTGTGACACCTGTGGTGGGGCTCGCTCCAGCGCGTGAAAGGCAGAAGGAGATGCAGGCGGAAATCCAGCCGGAAAGCGTGCGCTTGGACACTGGTAGGCCAGGCTTGTTAGGGTCGTATGAGACGAAAAGCTGAGACCCTTTATGTAGTGAGGAAGTTCTGTTGAGGTAACACCGTAGGGCCCTGACACAGTCCAGTGTGTGCAGGCGTTGTTGATCCGGACTGGAGTGTGGTTCGGGAAGGTAGCAGGGCAGCTCAATGGTTTGATTGATGTGGAAGGCGGACACCACCTTGGGAACAAACTTGGGATGTGTCCGAAGGCAGGCGCGGTCGAGGTGAAGGATGGTGTAAGGTGGATAAGCCACGAGAGCATGCATTTCACTGATCCGCCTGGCTGAAGTGATAGCGACGAGGAACAGTGTTTTCCAGGAGGCAAACTTCAGATCTGCCGATTGTAGTGGCTCGAAAGGTTCCTCCGTGAGCTGATTGAGGACTATATTAAGATCCCATGCGGGCACGGGTTCTCTGAGTGGAGGGTGTAGATTGGATAATCCTTTCATAAAGCTAGCCACGATGGGCATCGTCGCTATCGAAGTGTCCCCAATGCGGTGATGGAAGGCCGCAATGGCGGACAAGTGGACTTTGATGGACTGAGTTTTAAGGCCGAGCGATGAGAGCGATGCAAGGTATTGGAGGAGCTGCGGCACCGGACATGAAGAGGGGTGAAGATGCCGGGCCGCGCACCAGATGCAGAAGCGCCGCCACTTGAGGCTGTATGATTTTCTGGTGGAAGGGCGCCGAGCCGCCAGTATGATCTGCTGGACCTCGGTCGTCAGGCCGAAGGGGGCCAGAGCTAGCCTTTCAGCTTCCAGGCCGACAGTGATAGCATCCGCAGGTTGGGGTGGAGCATCGTGCCGTCGTCTTGCGAGAGCAGGTCTGGCCGCAGGGGGAGGTGGATGGGAGGTTCCACTGCTAGGCGGTGCAGGTATGGGAACCATATTTGCCTGGGCCAGTATGAAGCCACCAAGATGACTAGGGTCCAGTCCCTGATGATCCGTTGGACTGTCCATGCGATGAGCGGAGTTGGAGGAAACGCGTAGGCTAAGGGCCATTGGTCCCAGACCACATCAAAGGCGTCCGCCGCTAGTCTGTGCGGGGACGGTCTCTTGGAACAAAACAGGCCGCATTTGGCATTCTCCTGGGAGGCAAAGAGATCGATCTGAGGGAGCGTCCATTCGTGAGGGCTTAGTTGCCTGCTGAGGCGATCTGCTAGGTCATTCTCCTCTCCCGGTAGGTAGCAGGCCTGAAGACTGCATTGGAGCGAGAGGGCTAGATGCCAGGTGAGGAGGGCTTCTCTGCACAGAGGCCGCGAGCCCGTGCCTCCCTGTTTGTTTATGTAAAACATGGTGACCTGGTTGTCGGTCTGTATCTTGATTGCTTTTCCCGCGACCAGATCCCGGAAGGCCAGGAGGGCAAGGCGGACAGCTCTGAGCTCGAGGACGTTGATGTGGAGGCTCCTCTCGGCGGTTGACCATGAGCCTTGTGTGTGTGTGCCCGCGCAATGGGCCCCCCATCCTTGAGCTGAAGCATCTGTGGTCACGGTGATCTATGGGGTCATGGCCTGTAGGCGCTTGCCCTGAGATAGGTTGGTGGAGTGTGTCCACCAGCGGATCGCCTTGGTCGCCCAGGGGTCCCTGGGGATCAGGGAGGACAAGGGATGTGTGTGTTGGCACCAATGAGTGCGGAGGTGCCACTGGAGAACACGCATCCGTAGTCTCACGAGAGGAAGGACGGCGGCTGCCATGTGTCCCAGAAGGCGTAGGATTATTCGAGCGGTGGTGCGCGTGGAGTTGAGGACTTGTAGAGCGAGTGCGATGATGGCCTGTATCCTGCTCTGTGGAAGGAAGGCCTTGGATTGTGTGGTGTCTATTCGAGCACCGATGAACTCCAGTCACTGTGTGGGAGAAAGATGAGACTTCGGGAGGTTGACAAGGAATCCCAACGAGGAGAGTAGAGAGGTGGCTTTCCTGACAGCCACCCGCAGTTCCGCAGGAGAGGGTGCTGAGAACAGTCAATCGTCCAGGTAGGGGAAGACACATACCCCCTGTCTGCGGAGGTAGGTGGCGGCCACTGCTACACACTTGGTAAACACTCTTGGAGCAGGTGACAGTCCGAAGGGTAGCACTCTGTATTGGTAGTGCTTCTCCGCTACCCTGAATCGCAGGAATTTTCTGTGATGAGGGTGCATGGGAATGTGAGTGTACGTGTCCTGAAGGTCCAGAGAGGCTAGCCACGCCATAGGTTGAATGAGGGGCAGGATGGTGGACAGGGAGTGCATCCTGAACCTCTCATTGGCTATGCACTTGTTGAGCTTCCGTAGATCGAGGATGGGTCGCACACCCCCTGACCTTTTGGGAACGAGGAAGTATCTGGAGTAAAACCCCTTGCTGGTCTCGGTGGGGGGGAACAGGCTCGATGGCCTTGGAGGCAAGCAATGCCTGGATCTCTGTATTCATGGCCTCTAGATGCTGGGATGGAAGGGTGCTCGCCGAAGGCGGACGCGTCGGTGGCTTCGAGGAGACATTTATGCGGTAGCCCTGTTTTATGATGGAGAGGACCCATTGATCTGTCGTTATCTGCTCCCAGGAGTGGAGGAAAGCAGATAAGCGGCCCCCGGTCGGAAGGTGCTGGCAGGGTGGTGAATCAAAAGCTAGGATTGTTTTTGGCAGGCGCAGAGGGGGCTTTCTTTGATGTGCGCTCTCGTTGACACGGCTTCTGCCTATAAGGAGCTTGGTAATGCTGCTGTTTGTAGTGTGGCTGCTGCTGACACCTGTGGTAAGAGTTGTAGCGCTTAGGACCAGTTGGCCCGTGGAAGGCTCCCTTGCAGTAATATTTTGAGCACTCGGAGCCCTCCTCCAGTGTTTTGAGCGTGGTACAGCGCTCGCGCATGTCGTTCACCGTCTCCTTGACTTTGTCGCCAAAAAGTGAGTTGCCTGTGCATGGTGCGTCAGCGAGCTTGTCGTGAGAGTCAATCTGCTGGCCTGAGGCCCTGAGCCAAGCAAGACGGCGTGCAGAGATGGCAGTTCCGGCCACCCTGGAGGCTGTCTCGAAGGCGTCGTGGGCAGCTCGACCCTGATGTTTGGTGCATTCCTTGAGATCCGCGATGGCAGACATGAGTGCAGGTGGAAGTTCTGTGCCCTTGGAGGATGCTCTTATGTTGGCCACCAACGTGTCCTGGTAGATGGCGTGTTGAAATAGATGTGCCGATATCCTGGCGTTCAGCATGGAGCCTTGATAAATCCGCTTTGCAACATCATCCAGAGGTTTGTTGTCCTTCCCCGGAGGCGCGTTGGTAGTGGGGCGCGAGGATTTAGACCGTTTGAGGGCGGATTCAGCCACTATGAACTGGTGGGGCAGCTGCTGCTTGTCAAATCCCGGGATGGGTTGGACAACATACTTAGAGTCCAATTTACGAGGGCATGAGTGGTTGGACGCAGGCGTCTGCCATATTCTTGCAATGATCTCGCGAAGTAGCTGGTGAACAGGTAAAGCCGAAATGGCCTTAGGGGAGTCCACGAACTTGAGCGCACTTTGAACTTCATCACGCTGATCCGTAGCGTTAGCCGAAGTAATTGATAGAGCTGCCAGGACCTTCCGAACAAATTTTGCGTAGGTCAAGTCCTCAGGAGGATCGGGTGGCCCTGAGGGGTTGTCCTGGTCTGCATGAGGAGTGGTCCCTGATTGCGATGGGTCATCAGGGCAATCTTGATCCTGAGACTGCACCAGGCTGGCTGAGGCAGCCGGTGTGGATTCCTGCTCCCGCGGCAGTGGGACCTGCTGCTGGTTAGTTGAGTCCAAGGCCATGGTGTCTAGGTGCGCGGTAGTTTCAGCCGGGAGGGCCAGGGGCTGCACCTGGTGGGAGGACAGGTTGGAGAGCGCTGACGTCCACTGCTGTAGCATTTCCTTAAGGAGCAGCAGGGTGTCCGGGGCTCCTTGTGAAGGTAGAGCCGTGAGAGCCTGTGGTCACTTGGCCTCTTCGTGGCAGACTGACCACACAGGGGATGCGGGGAGGTAGAGGTCAGAGTCCTCTGAGCTGCTGCTGTAAGCGTCGTAGACAGAGTTGCTGCGGGAAGACCGAGCGGATGAGGGGGTGTGTTGGCCTGCACTCCCGCTAGAGTGGGAGCTTTGGGAGTGCGGAGAACTGCGGCTGCTGTGCCTGTGTCTCTTGTCAGGCCGTCTACCCCCATGGCAGCGTGTTGACGCCGGACTGAGGCTACAATCCCTGTGTCATCTGCAGCTTCTGTGCTGAGATCTGTGCCTGTGTCGGCTCTCTGATGAGGCACGTCTGCGCCGGCTGCTGTGCTGATGATTGTTTCTTTTGCTGCGGGCGTCCTTGTGCTGGCTCCGTGAGCGGCTCCGTCTCCCTGAGTGGCTCCGATGATCTGGGGAGTGCCTGCGCCGTTTGTGGTTTCTGCGCTGACGGCTTCCCTGCCGGCTCGCATGCCTCTGTTGCTGAAGGCAGTCCGTGCTGATCGGCTCTGCTCCGAGCTGTTCGTGGAGGCTGCGCCGAGAGGGGGCTGGCCCAGGAGGGGCGGAAGCAGTCATTGAGGAGGCAGGAAGTAGCAGATGAGGAGAAGCAGAGGCTACCGCTGGCAAGATGGATACCTCCATAAGAACACACGTGTCTGGGGGGGTTCAGGGCATCGCGGCGGGGAATGGAGGCTGAGAGAGGCGTGTCCCCGGCCGTAGCGATAACGGCAGCATCGGAAGAAGTAGGATCAACAGGAGTACTCACAGCAGCAGCGGGAGCCAGAAAATCTCGAAGAGCATGCCGGCGTGACTTGAGAGCCCGGGGGGACATGCGACCGCAGGCAGAGCAGTCCTCAACAGCGTGATTGCTACCCAGGCATCGGAGGCAGAGATGATGTGAGTCTGAGTTGGCCATTTTTCTGGAACAGGCTGGGCATTTTTTGAATCCAGGTTTCTTCATGTTGTATAAGGTAGGAGAGTAAAATAAAAAACGTCTTACTGGCAAGGCAGAAGACAAAGACTGGACAGCTAGGGGCGGATCTGGAGGTGGGGCTAGTGGTCATGCCCAGAGGGCTAAAGCCTTCTGGGCTAATGAGAGTACTTCCGTCTATGGCGCCGTCGGATGACGTCACCACTTGTGGCTGACTCATCCTGCTTGTCCTGGGAGAAAAGAGAGGTGCTGCACTGCGGGGGTTGGTGAGGGTGGGGAGAGAGGCAGTTTTGGTAACGCGAGTCTTTTTAAGTTTGGCCTTAGTTGTAGTGGAGGGGTTGAATAAAACAGGTCCGCAGTTTGTTTTTTGCTTGTGGGTCATAGTTAGGGAACTCCTGCCTTACTTGGCAACAGTCATTCTTGAACTGATATCAGTGAGATATGCCGTCTGTCCGATAGGCAGAGACGGAAAATCTTTGCCCTCTCTCTACATATGCAGGTGCAGTCTGAAGGCTACTTAGTATATGACTGCTACGGCTTCCTTTTCCTACATCTTAGAAAGTGAATATTAAGACGATAGTTAATTTACTTTATGACACTATGGGGTATGTTTACTAAATCGCGTTAGTGCAGTTCGCGTTAGGATCCGCGTTAATAAGACAAACCCCCAAATAAGAAGATGGGCGGGACAGCGGAAGACCCAACGCGCGTTACAGAACTAACGAGCGATACATGGCGCGTTAGCGGGTCACCGCGCGTTAAGCATAAGAAGCCACTCAGACATACATAATCAATACAGAGCTGTAGCACAATGGTTACTGCAGTGACTGCTGAAACAGGCGTAATGGGTTTGAGTCCCCAGGGTGCCAGATGCAGAAGGCTAGCTGATGCAGCATCCTGTACATGATACAGTGAGGGAGGGGGCATGTATTTGTTTTCTTTTTGGAGGGGTGCTAGCAAACACACCCACACATTATATAGTGAGTGAGGGGGCAGGTATATGTTAATTTGCCTTTTGGGCTGCAAGCAAACACACCCACACATTATCTAGTGAGTGAGGGGGCATGTATATGTCATGTATGTGTTGTAGGGTTGCTAGCAAACACACACACGCATTATATAGTGAGTGAAGGGGGCATGTATATGTTCTCTTTCCTTTTGGGGTGCAAGCAAACACACCCACACATTATATAGTGAGTGTGGGGGCATGTATATGTCCTGTATGTGTTGTAGGGTTGCTAGCATACATACCTGACCCATACAGAGCTGTAGCACAATGGTTACGTTATTGACCGCTGGTACAGGCAGCATGGGTTCGAGTACCCAGTGTGTCTAACACAGACGGCTGTTCCAGGCATTAGCCTGTACATTACAGAGGAAATGAGGCTTGTTTTTCAGTACATTGGGTATGGGTGCCTAGCCGCGTGCGTTGGTACATGGGTAGCGCCGTGCGTAGCTGCGTGGGTACGTGTGGTTTTACCAGTATGGGCATTTTATATATTACAGACTCTGTAGGGTGTCTTGCACCTATACATTATGTTATCAGATGTACGTGTGATGGGCCATGGTCTATCAGCGCCTGTGAGCTAGTGCTGCGGTTTCACAGGGTGGGAATGTGCCAGTCACCCCCATGATGCACTGCACATGCAAATCAGCTGCCCACACATACACACCATGGGGAATGCACCCCCACAGCAACTCGGCCTAGTAGGGGGAACTGACCATGTGCACCCCCACAGCACCTCGGCCTGATAGGGGGTACTGACCGTGTGTTGTACTGGCACAGAGTGGCTACACACTGTCACATTGTGCGGGTACTGTGCTCACCCTGACGGTGCAGTGAGCCGTCCAGCACTAGGTCTACATCACCGTCCATGGCTGAAAGAGTGTTACTGTGTGAGATAGGTAGTTTCTGCAGGACCACCTTGGACATCTCTGTCTGTTTCAGGCAGGTGTAGCCCCATGCACCACCACCCCCCTCCCCCAGGGCGGCAAACAGGGTCACCTATCAAAAGATCCACATTCTACCTCCCTGCAAAGGTGGCAGTAGAGGGGAACATTAACCCTAGTCCTGCTGAGGAGCAGACACCCCACAGGGCAGTCAATGCAGCTCTGTACACAGCCATAACACAATAGCAAACAGACATTAGGCCTGGATATGGTATGCTGCTCCCCACCACTATCTGATATTCCCCTGGTGCAAGCCACTCCATCACATCACCTACCAGCTGCAAACAGGCTGCTAGTGCCCAGTGGAGCTGCCTGCACCCAGAACTGGGATGCCAGCATACACAGCAAGCAGATACATCGGTGACTGGGCCCCAAAAGGAAACCCATATTTATCACATGAGAGAAATACTAGATAGCACCATGGGAGTGCCTAGCCATGCTGTGGTCACTGCACAGTCAGGGTGAGAGTGAGCTCTCAGCAGGATATACTGAGGTCACCCTGTCTGGGTAGGTGGTGGCCAGCCACTACAATGTGCCTGTCACTGCCCTATACCCTGTGCAGATGCACCCTGGACAGGCCACCCTGTCCGGCCTATACCCATGGTACCTTGCTCCTCATTATGCACATTGGCAGCCCAATACCGGCAACATTGCTGGCAGCGTGGACTGTGGAAGGTGTTTGCAGCCACCACACACTGGATAGACAGACAGCCACCCCCACACCTATGCCAGCATTGTGCTACTATAGAGGTGGCCAGCAGCCATAGCCACCACACCAGTACTGGGCATAGTACACGCATGGATATGGTACACAAGGCTTTTGGGGGGTCACTCACAAGGGTGGTGAACACTGTCAGAGTCCAGACCTGCAGCAAACACCGCAGACATCAGAATGATTGTTATGGTGGAGCTCAATGAGCGAACTGTGCTTGCCGTAGGGATTGGTATCTGCCAGTTATCATGGGGAACGTTTGATAGCTCTGTACCATATACCCAGGTGTAGGGTGGCATTGCTATGGTATGCAACTGCTAGTATTGGGGGATACAGGCAGGGCCCAATGTCTTGCCTCTCCAGGGGGCATTGGCCAATTAGGGCCTATGGGTGGGTGGGTGGCCCTGTTGGCTGCTGCTTTACAGCATAGTTCCCCAACTCCAGTCCTGCTGTTCCACACACTGTTCGGGTTTTCATGCTGTCCCTCATAAATATGCACGAGCTACATCTGCGTACCATGGGGGCGGTGCATAGATATGCAGCACAGGCATCTTTATTAGGGGCAGCATGAGGACGGAATGGTGTGGGGCCCTCCCGGACTGCATTTGCGGGACTCAGCTTTAGGTAATGTGCCTGTTTCTGGTGTCTGTGTTTGGTGTGGTAATATATAGGCCATGCGTATGTTCTCTGCACTAAAGGAGTGTCTTTACTATCACTGTTTAGTGGTGGGTAAAACTATGGGGACTGGGTTGGCAGGAGCCCCAGCTGGGATTTGAACCTGTGACCCTCTGGTCTTACAGGCACTGGCTGTGTCTGTTGCACCACACTGTGGCCACAGAGACAGTGTAGTCCCTGGAGTTAGTTAAACCGGCCTGACGAGTCAGGAACCCTGCTCTGCAACAGGTTTACTGTGGCCTCATTTACCTTGTATGCAGACAAAGGTGCACATAAACCTCAGAAAAGACCTCACAAAAGGGGCACACACCCATAACCAAGCTGGGCAACAATGATATCATTGAGAAACATTACACCACACGCCCAGGACAGCTCCATTACAATGTAATGCTCTTTGAAATGGTCTGCGGAGCGTAGACCCTTCCACACATCATTTCCTTTTATTTTGGTGCTTTCCAGGAAGTGTTGTTCCTTGTTGCCCATTGCTATCACTGTGGCCCAGCTGAATTCTGCTTTTTAAAATGTTTCTTGTGGTCATTTTTAACGTTTTATGTGCAATTTTGTTCTGTGCACATGTATCACACTGCTCACGTTTTGTGGGTTTCCCCGGTTTTTCTGTACATTGCTGACGGAAATGGTTTCTCTTCCCTTTAAATGCCTTTAACGACAGGTTTTCATTCGCGTTGGAATTGAGCTCTGAAATACAGCGCGTTAGTATGAGGGGAGCCTCTCCCCGCCCACTCTCCGCCCATTGACCCCTTCTCTCCGCCCACTCTCCACCTTCTGCGCTGTTTTAAACGCGCCGCGGAGCTTTACGATCGTTAACTACGGTTAACGCGCGTAGTATGACGTTAACGGTCGTTAGCGCATCGGTACGCGCGTTATACGGCACTTACGGTCGTTAACGTCGTATAACGCGCGTTAGTGACGTTTAACGCACTTTAGTAAACATCCCCCTATATGTACATTTCAGTGCATATGTTTATATTTACATATATTCTTAAAAATGCACAATTACCTTATGCTAGTGAGCAGGAGATCAAGTGCAATCCACATTTTTGTGTCTACCACACTAGTACAGGAACCTGGACTGGTCCAGCAGGATTTATAGTGGCAATGACTTTAAAACATCATGGCAGCACTTACCAAAGGCTTCCAGTGCTGTTTCGTGTTTCCGCCATCTCTGATGCAGACTTCCTGTTTGCATGGGGGTGGAAGTAGCAGGACTTCCTTCCTTCCCCTTTCCCTTTTTACACTCTCTCCCTACCCTCCCTGCCCTCAACACTCTGGCAGTTCTCTTCCTCTTGTCTCCATTTCCTTCTTTGTTCTCTAATTTTGCCCCATCCCTTATGCTCCACCCTTCATCCCTCCATTCTTCCCCCTCCTTCACTTATGCTCTACCTCTTTCAGGGCCAGCCCGAGGGTTTCTGCTGCCCTAGGCAGAAACTCTAGCTTCACTGCCCCCTCCCCAGCTGCCACTGCTACCCTCCCCCCCCCCCAGCTGCCACCGATTCTGTCTTGGGAGGGAGAGGCGGCAGAGGCAGTATTTCAAAAGCGGCAGCATAAAGCCGCTGCTTTTGGAAATACTGCCGCTGCCCACCTTTTCCCCAAATGCAATTGGCAGCAGCTGGGGGGAAGGGGACAGCGCAGCTGCCCACATGTGCTGCTGCTGCTGCCCACCCGGGTCAGCTGCCCTAGGTGGCTGCCTAGCTTGCCTAGTGGACGGGCCGGCCCTGACTCCTTCACTCCTCCACTTTCCTTTCCGCCTCTTCAACATTACCCATTCCAGTGTACATTCCAAGTTTGGCTTTTGGGGTTCCCAGTTTAGTAATTGTCTTTCTATTTCTAAATTATGATCCCTTGTTCTTTGTTTGGTGACGGTCTATGTTCTGCATGTGTAACCGGGATGAGGTATTCTATTTATGTAGTTTCTGTTTGACAGTGCCACTTGCTCTCTTTCCCCAGTAGGAGATGTATTGGTATTCTCCAAGATGTATTTGTTTAATATTTGCAGTGTTGCCTTTTGATAGGTAGGGTTTGGTGCTTTGTGAGTCCTGGTAGTGCTGTTATGATATGGTGGGTTTGCTATGGGTTCTAAATGGGCAGAGTTTATAGTACTTCCTAATGTGCCTGGCGGTTGGCACTGCAGTTAGTAATGTAGAAATCTGGTAGTCTTAAAGAGGCATGTTTACTAAAGGTTAGTGCATGTTAATATTAGGGTTGCCAAATGGCCGGTTTTCAGCCGGCCTGGCCGGTTTTTCCATGGCCAGGCCAGCTGCCGGCGCAGAGGTAAAACCTGCCCTTGAAAAGCCGTTTTTTTGCTCTGGCCGCAAGATAGGGAGCGGCCAAAGCAAAAAAACGGCTTTTCTCCCAACCCGAAGTGAAAAAAAACCTTCCCCGGGGCGGCCCACACACCGGAGGGCTTCAGAGGGAGCCGAGGAAGCCCGCATGAGGCCCCGGCTCCCTCTGTACAGCCACCAGCGTGAAGAGCCTTTTCCTTCACGCTGGCGGCTGTTTCTGTAAAGCCGTGAATGCTGGGAAAGGTTAAAGGCAATGGGTGGAGAATGGGTGGAGCATGGCGAGCCACAGGTGTCGGGTTTTTCTCGGTGAAAAAGTTGGTAACCCTAGTTAATATTATGCAAATGAGGCCCTGCACCGAGTCTCTGCACATGACCCCGCACCACCCTTGGGACGCCCCTGATCCTTACACTCTCCTTTCCATAACCCCTTCAGTAGACTCTTTCCCTCCCCTTTTCCTTTTACACCTCTCTGTACCCACCCCTCCCTTTCTAGCCCTTCCCTTCCCCTGCCCCTTCTTTGAAACTTGCCAGGGACACCCACTGGCTCGGCAGTGCCATTCTCTGATCTCTGTTCACAACAGGTGGGACCCAGGAAATCCTGCTGGATCAGCAGCACTGCCCTTTGCTCTCTCCTTACAACAGTCAGGACCCGGCGCATTCTGCCATCTTGACAGCACCCCCTCTCTGTTCTCTTCACAGCCGGTGGCATCCAGGGCCTCCCACCAGCTCTGCAGTGCTGCTCCTCTCTCTTGGCAGCTGATGAGACCCGGGGACCCCCGCCGGCTTTGCAGCACTCACTCTCTCTCAGGACCCAGGGACTGCCACCAGCGCTGCACTTTTCATGATGCTCAGAAGCTGTATGTATCTGTTTCTTTGTGCATATGCAAACAAAGATGCATACACACAGACAGATGACTAGAGCCTCCACAGTAGGTGCTGTTGTTTGGGCGGAATGTGCCTAATAAATACCCAACTTCTTGAAACTACACTGCACCATTCTAAGCCTGCAGTTTATGAAGGCTCCTATTGAAATCCTAATGCAACTTGGGGCGCCAGGAGAAGCCCTGACTGTACAATGAACTTTACCCCAAACTGTGCAGCCATTTGCTCAAGTGGTTACCTCACACCAAAGTTCACTCTTTCCCAGGTTATCATTTAAAAATTTGAGTTGTAATTTGCCCATTATAAATCAGGAGAAATATCCCAAGAAACAACAGGGGAATTGGGTAATTCAATCAGTAGTACACTTTAGGTGAAACTCAGTGTGGTGTTACAGTCAAAACAATTTCTATATCATGAGCATCAGGCGTTAAACTCTATAATCAAGATGTCCACCAGTTATTTAAAAAGGCTAATTGCAGCCAGCAACAAATGTAAGCATGACTACTGTTACTACCACTAATCATTCGTATAGCACTACAAGGCATACGCAGTGCTGTCCAAAAAGATGTAAGACACCGTCTGTGCTCATCGGAGCTTACGATCTAATCAAGACAAAACACAGGGAACCCGATCCCATAAGGGGCACGCCTGGGATGTCTAGACGGCCAAGCACTGGATGGGCCAGTCTGCACCTGATTCTGCAGGACTGGGCACCAAGAAGACCCGACATGCCCCTGCATCGGCCGCGGGGGACGTCCAAACTGCAACAAGGCCAGGCCTCTCCATGCTCCCGCTAGTGTGCTGGTGCCGTGGCATCCCTCACAATGGCATCTGAATGTCCAGCAGCAGCGCCAACGGCCCCACTCCCCACCAGACCCTGTTGCCTCCCCTCCCTGCTGACTCCAACTCCCTTGGCTATGCCTCTGTGTATATCATTTTCTCACCTTTGCTTTCAGTTTATTGGCTTTCCATTCCCTTTCTTTTAATTTAATTTTATTGTACACCACTCTGCCCCTCTGAAGGGTGGTATAGTAAATTTTGATAAACCATTAACTGCTGACTTGAAGGCACATATTGCATTGCAAGGAAGTGTAAATGAAAAGGTTCCTTCAAGTTTATGGGGCAATATAATAGTAGTTCTTTGTGCATGTTCCCTTGGCCTAATCACAACTTATTTCCTCATCAGACCTTTCACTGGTCCAAAAGCATATTCCCAAAATAATTTGCCAAAATTCTGATAACTTCACAAGTGCCCAACCACAGTAGTTCTTCTAGACAGCCAGACAAAGCTGGTTAGGCTTCTGTGGGGAGGGGCTTTCTTCGTAAGGCTTAAATAAATTCAAATTCAGCCTCGAGTTGTCTCTAGGGAAGTTTAGATAAGCTAGGAGAAATCCCCTTCTGACTTTTTCAGTCCAGTTCAAATGAGCACAAATAAATCCTTCCAGTTCAGGTTTCTTAATTTGCACACAACCAGAAGTATGTAATCTGCCCAGAAGAGCAAGTTCTTTTCGATACAACTGGCACAAATCAACGTCAGCTCTGTCAGCACATTCACTTCTTCTCACACTTCTTCTGTTTTTATCCCAGGTTAAAGTTTGAGCTCAGCTTAAAATATTTTAGCTTCTCAAAGAGTTCAGGGTTATATTAGAAAGAAACCCTGTTCGTGCAATCATTTTTATCTGACACCTTCGCACACAGCAAAGAGAAGTCTTTCCTCACTCTGATTTTCCCCAGAAAACTCTCGTGAAAGCAGCTTTTGGCTTTTCTTACAATGAGCCTTTTATTAGCTAGACTTACGGTTCCAGTTTTTTCTCTAATCTCTCACTTTCTCACTTTCATTTTACAGCATGTCAGCATCGAGCAGTCCGAGGAGGCGGAAGCGAACAGCCCCGTGGCACCAGAGTATAAAGTGAAGCTCTGCAGGCTTGTTTGCAGCCATTGCTGATGCTGCAGGTCCCGAGAGGGCGACAGTGACGGCAATGGATGCCCCTGAGAGCCAGCGCTCTAGGCAACCGTCTAATTCACCTAATGTTAGTGACAGCCCTGAATAGTCCCTGCAGACTTCCCAAACCAAGCTTTGAAAGCCATCTTAAAACTTCCTTTACTCAGCAGAATCACTTGAGAAATTTTTCCAAGCAATATCCAAAAACAAACCTTTCCCACGTCCACACATGGAAAACGCATCAGACATCAACTGTGTGCTCATGCGGACTTCCTTTGCTTGAACCCAGTATCCTTCCTCAGCACACTTGCAAGAAACCTCGTGCCTAGAGTTGCTCAACCCCCTCCCCTTACAGAACAGCTTCTGTACATAAGAACAGAAGAAATGCCATACTGGGTCAGACCAAGGTCCATCAAGCCCAGTGTCCTTTTTCCAGCAGTGACCAATCCAGGTCACAAGTACCTGGTATTTTCCCAAAAGGTACACCGATTCCATGGTGGTTATTTCAGGAGTAAACAATGGATTTCCCGGGTCCTCTTTAATAATGGTTTATGGACCTTTCCTCCAGGGACTTGTCCAAACCTTTTTTAAACCCAGCTATACTAACAGTTTTTACTACATCCTCTGGTAACGAATTCCAGAGTTTGATTATACATTCAGTGAAAAAATATGTTCTCTTATTACTTTTAAATAGGTTACTCTGTAACTTCACTGCATGTCCCCTAGTCTTTCTACTTTTTGATGAAGTAAACAACTGATCTATGTTTACCCATTCTACTCCATTCATTAATTTATAGACCTCTATCATATCTCCCCTCAGCCGTCTCTTTCTCTGTACATGCTCAGTGGCTGTAATTTCTTGCTAGCAGCCCTGAAGCCCCCATAGTGCCAGCATTTAAAAAAAACAAACAGTATTTCTTTACTATAGGTTACACTGATGGAGTACAAAGTTGTTAAATTGGTTTTCCACCTCAGTCAGATCAACCAGAAAAAGCTGACCCAGTCCTGGTTTTTCCCCATTGCATACGAGGAGAGAAGAACTATATTTCCAGGCATACACTGGGGTAAAATCAGGACCATATTAAATGGTCCTGGATGATGGGGCAGCCCTAGGGGTGGTGCAGGGATGAGAGGTGCCCTTAGTGAGCTTTCCATCCTGCCACCCCTGCAGTTGCTGCTGCCACCCTCATTGCTGCCGCGGCGCCCTCTCCAGTGATGCGGTGCTTCTCTAATGCACTGGCGATGCATCACAGTTCCTGGCTTGTAGGAGCTGCCACTTCCATGCCGCTCCAACGTAGACTTCAGGTTTATACAAACGGAAGTGGCTGCACTTAGAAGCTGGGAACCGCAACATGCTGCTGGCGGGTTTAGATAAGCGCTGTGTCACAGTTTCAAACACATTGCTACCACTGCAGGCGTCTGAGAGTGAGAGCAGCGGGGGCAACGGGGTGCCCTGGGACACTGGTGCTCTAGGCGATCACCTAGTTTGCCTAATGATAGGGTTACCCAGGACTGGCACTATATTGAAACAAACTCTCTGTCACGGAACGCTGGTCTTCCTTCGCTCAGCTCAGACAAGTTCACATGCATGGAGAGATTTTTAATTCCAGGATTCAATGTCATTCAATTCATTCTGCTGAGATTTACAAATTAAATCCAATCATATAAACAAGCACAGAGGCTTCCCTGAACTCTAGGTATTTTGCCAGGTTACTCCAAATGACTATTCTTGAATCTGCTGGATTCCTCAGGGTACCTGATTTCGACTTGTAACTCTCCTATTTTCTGAAACCTATCAGTAATCGTAGTTGAACACTCTGGTCCATTCAGGGACATTTCTATGATTAGGCAACGTGAGATGGCCACTTCAGATGGGACATTTTTAGGGATGGTGGCAGTAAATATCCCTCAAAATGCTTTCAGCCAGATAGTGGAGGTACACATTCAGCAGTGTCCTGGCATCACTCCGCCACAGCTGGATGCCGAGGTATACCAGGGCTTCCAGTTTGTCTACCAGCAGCAGCAGCCAGCGTGAGGAGAAGGGAAGCCTGTTGCCTCAGGGAGGTACAGCTAGTGTCTCTGCCTCACTGCTGCTCGTAAATGGATTTTAAGGGGGATGAGTTGATATCTTGCTGTGAGTGACTAGCAGGAAGGGGATCGGCCATGGGGACCCAAAGCATGTGCCGCGCTTCTGATCCTCTGTTTGAAAGAAGAAACACCCGAGTAGGAGGAGGAAGGGGCTGTGAGGACCTGCAGCACTGCGCATACACTGAGTCCATGAAGCCTGTGCTGCTGGCTGTGGGAAGAAAACAAGGAAAGGGGATGGGGTAGAGGGAGAGGTGGAGGGAGAGGTGGGGAGAGATATACGACAAGGATGGAAGGAGACTAGGAGAGATGTAACCTGTCTCCAGAGGAAACACAATTCTACTTTCTCCTTTTAAAATAAAATTTTCAAGTAAAACTACTAGTGGCCTAGTTTACCTCAAATTGTATACCTTGTAGAGAGTGGTTCACAGAAAATAAAACCTCTCTACGTTCCACTGGACTACTGTTCCCTGAGGAGGAAGAGAACTACAGATGGAAAAACATATAAACTTATTTTTCTAAAAGGATGATACAACTGTTTGGATTTTACTTAATTCCCATGAGATGATGAGAATTAGGTGGTATCAAGAAAGGATGTACTTACCACAAATTGATACACAAGAATTGTGGTTAAATTTTGTATTAAAATGCACAAAACAATTTGTTCTCATTTACTTAAAAAAACAAATGAGATTGTGCTAGCAATCCAAAATTTCACTTAACAACATTTATTTAGTTATTTATTTGTTTTTATATACCGCACTATTAAAGATCAGTGCGGTTTACATGAGACACAAGAATGTGTGTTACAAATAACACTTACAGATAACATAGTGATTACCACATAATTACTAGATAACATAGTGTTTATGTGGTTTACATGGTTTACATCTAACAAAGTTTACATCTGGGGTAAAACTGGTGACCTATTTACATTACATAGTTACATATTTACATTTACAGGAGCATATTCGCAGTCTATTTACATACATTGCAGGAGCATTTTCGCAGTGCTGGGTTATCTGCTGATCCACACATTTCACTGCTGGCACACATTGCTGGCACATATTTAAAGTAGTGTGCCGTCGGCTGTTCCCGTTTGTGTGGCTAGTCTAGGGTGGGTGGTTGTACGTTAGTTGGAAGAGAAGGTCTTCAATGCCTTCCTAAAAGTTGTAAGATCCAGGATAGCACGTATCGTTGAGGGTAGGGCATTCCATTGGGCTGGCACAAATAGGAAAAAGGCGCGGTTCTTGGTTGACTGGGTACAGGTCCTTACTGTTGAAGGGGTCATGAGGGAATTTATCATACACGTTCTCCTGGTCCTGATCTCCGGCGTTCTTTGTATCATAGAAACATAGAAACATGATGACAGAAAAAGACCACATGGCCTATCTAGTCTGTCCTTCCATAACAACAACTACAACAGTCCACTTTTTACCTTTAGAGATCCTCTGTGTTGGTCCCATGCTTTTTTGAATTCAGTTACTGTTCTCATCTCTACCACCTCCACTGGGAGACTATTCCATGGATCCACTACTCTTTCTGTAAAGAAATATTTCCGCATATCACTCCTGAATCTATCTCCCTTCACCCTCATCCCATGTCCCCTCGTAGCAGAACTTGCTTTCAATTGAAAGAGGCTCTCTCCCTCCCTATCAGTTCTGAGAGCGAAGTTGCCGACATTGTGTGCAGGGCCTTAAAAGTGAGTAGCATTGCTTTGTAGATCAGGCGACTTGCTATGGGGAGCCCATGAAGCTGAATTAGAATGGGAGTGATGTGGTCGGATCTGGATGCAGATAGGATTGTGCGGGCAGCTGTGTTCATGGCGAGATGTAGTGGCTGGAGGGTATGTTTCGGCATACCATGAAGGATGATCTTGGAATAGTCTAGATGAGGGAGGACGAGAGCTTGAGCCACCGAGCGGAAGTCCGAGGTTTCGAGGAGAGGACGTAGGTGCCGGAGGGTTCTTATGGTAGACTGTTTTGGAGATATTTTGAGTGTGGGTCTCCCATGACAGGCATTGGTTGATTGTTACTCCCAGATAGCGGACCTCTTGCTTGGTTGTGAGGTCAAAATCTTTCACTTTGAGGGAGGGCGGTGGTGTGAATGTGGGGTCTTTGGATATGAATAAGACCTCAGTATTATTGGTGTTGACCTTCAGGTTGCGTGTCATGAGCCAGTCTGAGACTGTGTTGAAGCATTCAACTATGGTCAAGTAGTCTGGATTGTCAGTGATGAATGGAGTGTACAGTAACACATTCTCAGCGTGGATGTGGTACAGTATGTTGAATGATTGGATGATGTCACAGATTGGCTGTATATAGATGTTAAAGAGTAGGGATAAGAGGGAAGATCCTTGGGGGACTCCTTGTGTTTGTTGGAAGGGTCTGGATGCCTGGTTGTCTATTCGGACTTGTTGTCGATCAGATAGGTAGGATTTGAACCAGTCTAAGGCTAGGCTTCTTTACCATTCATTTTTGATTTCACAGATATTTTGAAACAAAACCAACTTCTGTTAAACCAGATCCTTTTTTTCTGTATATATAGTGTATCTAGAATAGTTATCAGCTTTGGATTCTTTCTGATATGTCTCTTCTTTTTCAGGCAGTTACACTTTCACTGGAAGCAAAGCTGAGTATTTTATGGGTGTTTCAGTTCTGTCTTCGTTTAATTTGTTTTCTAGACTTCTCTTTAAAGAAATTTATCTCACGGTTTGAAACCTCAAAAAAACAAGCTGTCACAAAATAGTTCTGTCTACAAGGTCACAATTCCCAGTTACAGGAATGCAACAATATTTGAGCTCAAATGTAAATTCTAGTGTGTTATTTTGTCCGTTTTGTATGTAGTACTACTTATCTTCAGATGTTTCTCTTTCTTTGGGGCCCCAAGTCTTCCTCAGGTTTTTCTGGACTCTGGATCACTTCTTTCTTGAATACAGATATTCCGTTCCTAATACTTACCCTAGAACAATTCTGCAAAGAAACTAATTAATAGTCTAGCATATGTTCCCTATCTTTCACTTAAAGAGAAGCTATCAAAAATTAAAATTGCAAGCTTATTAATTTCTAAAAAAAACCCAACTTCTTCCTCTAAATTTACCCTTTCCATTGAGTTACTTTCACCCTTCAGTCAGCTACATTTAACAGGTAGCCTTCGATAACAAATACACACACATAAAAAAAACTTTTAATTAAATTAAAGCTCTAGTACCAGATTCAAAATCTCAAGCCTTGGTAACACAACCAAAGCCAACATACTTCCTCTATTTGAATTCTCTGGATTCTCCTCTATCAAAAGTCACCAGTCACCAGTCAGAACACACCAATTCCTGTTTAAAAATTCCTTTTCTAGAAATTGGCTAAATGAACCTTACACATAAGGTTCTAAAAGAATGGTTAGGGGTTGGTTTTTTTTAAGCTCAGTTATTTGATGTTAAATTCCACTCTTTAAGATAAAAAATGGAAAATGAAACTCTGCTTTTCAAAAACAGGTTTTTAGTTAAGTAATTAAATCTTCCTATGTCTTTAATAAGAAACCTGAGCTGTCACAATCACATCTTTCCTCTTAGTCTCCCAGTCCAAACAGTTCACACAAATCTGTTTCAGGGAAACAAGGGAAAATCTATTTTTCAGAGTTTACAGCTTTCCCTCGCTAATCAAAAAATAACCTTTTTAAAGGAAACTGAATCTCTTTCAGTTTCTTTTAATAGGGAAAGAATAGTCTCAACTGAACCTACAGCTCAACTAAAAAAAAAAAATTCAAATCCACACAAAATAAATTAAACCCCTCTCTTTCTCATCCGAGCCAACTCAAACTGTCACAGTCTCTCCCCCATTCACTTTCCAAGAGGCCTCTTGTACCTAGAGTTGCCAACCGACCAGTTTTAGGCCGGCCTGGCTGGTTTTGCAAGGTGCAGGCCAGCAGCCAGCATGACAGTAAACAGGCCAACAATAGGCCAGTTTTCTGCCAACCCTTTATTGGTTGTTCTCTCCACTCTCTTAAAATTAAAAAAAAAAAGATCTTTAAAACAATTCCAACTGCTGTCGCTGCTTCTGTCGGATCTGCGGCAACAGTTGCGGCATTGCCTCCCCTCCACTGTCACTGCTTCCATCGCTGCCACCGACTCAGATGCGGTGAGAAGCAACGGCCACATCAGGCAAGCTTGCAAAAAAGCCCACAAACTCCAAAAGCAAAAGTACCAGGTCATTGTGACTCTGGCGCATTTAGAAAGCCCTGCTGGTCCCGCTCCTTCTGACACATGCTCGCGTCAGAAGGATGTGGGAATAGCAGGGCCTACCAAGAACAATGGAGTTGAGAAAACCCTGCGATTTCTTTTGTGTGTTTTCCACCTCTGACACAGAGGAGAGAGGTGGCCGCAGTAAGCTGGGGGGTATGGGAAACAGATAGGGAGAGCAGATGATGGATTTCAACAGGGAGGTGAGCATGGAGGACAGATTTTCAACCTGGGTTGGGGTGAGGGACAGGTGCCGACCATGAGGTGAGGGAGGGCAGAGGGTAGATGGTAGCAATGGGGTGGGGGTGGTAGACAGATAGGGGATATGGGAGGGGAGTAGAAAGCTGATTCTTGGCGGCGGGGAGGAGGAGAGTGTGGAGGTGGAGGATAGATGCTGGATATGGGTGGGGAGCATAGAGGGGATAGAGTGTAGATGCTTGATATGGGATGAAGGTGGGGACAGATCCTAGCCAGGGGGTAGGGGGATGGATGGAGGAGGTGAAGGACAGATAGGCATGGGATGGGGTAGAGAGCAGATCCTGGACATGTGTTGGAGGGCATAGAGGGATAGAGAGCAGATGTTGGGCATGGGGTGAATATAGGGGAGAAAGGGGGGATGGAGAACAGATGCTGGGCATGGAGGGGAGATAGGCAAGATGCTGGACATGAGGATGAAAAGAGAGGAGAGATTCTGGGCACAGAGGAAGGGAAAGAAAGAGGAATATATTGGACATGGGGAGAGGAATAGGGAGAGAAGGGGAATGGTGGACAATGGTGGAAGGGGTGAGAAAACTAAGATGAGTGTTAGGGAAATCAGAATCCTATATATATATGTCCTTTGTAATAATAATGCTTAGTTTAAGTGCATATACAAGAGGCCTGCACAAGAGAAATTAGAATCTTATAGAAATCAGAATCCTATGTGTGTACCCTTTGTACATTCTGGTGGGTTGGCATCTTGTCAAAAATGTATTAGCTAAATTGAGTTGCTTAGGATTGGCTGTTGTATGCAAGCAGCAATCCACGAAGGGGGGAACCTCCGAAACCTTAAAAAACTTTGTAAAGAAATTAAACTGTCTTGCCTTTGACTCTGTTCAACAAACAAACAACCAAACAAATTGCCCTAAGGGAGTAGACTGAACTTTTTCTCCCTCTGAACTGTTATATGGAAGACTGCTTACCTTTTATACTCCTGAGCCTCACATTTGATCTCTTGTATTTCCTAGCAGCAGAGGCAACTCTCTTCCCTCCATAGGTATGCTCAGCAGGTCCAGTCCTTTCTGCTGGATGACTCAGCTCTTTTCTTTCCATCCGGAGACTGGATTTTGGTAAAGACATACCACCAGCACATAGTACAAGCTCCTTTTACAGTATGGGACCGTTCCAAGTTCTTCTGATAACATCGATTACAGTGACGGTGGCGGCTAAAAGATCCTGAAGCCATTGCCCTCGCTGGAAACATTCTCCATATACAGATCAGGCTTCAGGACCAGGATGAGAAGTAGCTGACGCCGGGGCAGCCAAGGCCCTAGCAACTGGAGAGGAGAGGAGAAGACTCCTGAAGAAAGGCAGCTTTCGGCCTAGAGGTACCGAACCAACATATCCCTTCAAGGTTGGTGACAGGTCAGAGCACCTCATAAGCACGGTACCTTAGACCCGCTCTACGGACCTCCAAACTACAGTGATCGCTATCACATGGTCAGCCATCCTGTGTGACTCCTCCCCTTTGTGGATCCATGCATCAAGAATCAAGCGTGTATCGTCTCCACTGACATCTTCGGTTCCAGCCTCCTGACCATCACGCACAAGACTGTGTTGACTTCTCCTACCACTCATGTGGTGCCTCCTTCAGTCCATTTCGGGAACTGTTAATACGGCAATACTACTTGCCCAGACTGCCTTACTTTTTTGTGTGCGCAGCTCGCTACAAATTGAAGCTTTTCTCTCAACATGTTTCATTACTGTACCTTCTAATCTGTGTGAAATGCAGAAGTTTACTGTACTTGACAATTTAAACTGCACCCAGCCCCATGTTTCTTTTTCTACCTTTTTGTATAACATTGGTGTTATTCGCCTCTCTTTGGGATATGACTAGGTCCCTTGCTCATTGTAAACTGTCTCTAGTTTAATGCTATGGATTGTTTTATTGTTTCTGCTTTTAGCCTGTCTAATACTGCTCTATACTGTTCTTCAACTACAGGGAAGTTTCTCATGATTACTTTCTGATGTATTTTTCTTTGGGGTGGTCTCAAAGGGCTGCTTATTGCCCTATTGAGCGGTTTTATAATTCTTGTTCTTTTTTGTTGTATTTTCATTTGTTCTTGGCTGTTGTTGAAAGGCCCTATAAAGCTCTACCACTTTTTTGTATTTCTATACTTCTGCTTTTATGGTGGCTGATGTACCTGAGCTGCCGCATACAGATGTTCCATTAATAATGTCTGTTTAGTTATTTTGTAGTAGATTGTTAGGCTGTTCTTATAGTGGGCCTATGCAGGCCCAAAGGGGGGATTGTTAGGGGAATCAGAATCCTATATATATATGTCCTTTGTAATAATAATGCTTAGTTTAAGTGCATATACAAGAGGCCTGCACAAGAGAAATTAGAATCTTATAGAAATCAGAATCCTATGTGTGTGCCCTTTGTACATTCTGGTGGGTTGGAAAAAGGAATGTGCTGTGTAAGCTAAACTGATTGTTCTACTCAAGGATGACTTGTTTTTGCATTAGTTACTGATAAACTATAGTGGGCCCCCAGAAGATGGGTGGATGACGTATGACTATGTCTCTGATAATGTATAAAAGTACTGACAATCCCTCCACCCTTTGGAATAAACTTGCATACTGTCCTTCTGTGTGGTCTGTGTGTTTATTCCCCTGGATTCCAGCCAGCCGGAGCAGCACACCGCAGATGAGGGTTTGGGATTTCCTGGCCTGGAGTGACCAACAATAAGCAGACCCATTACAATGAGGTGCTGGATGATGGAAGGAGAGAGGGAAGAGACACTGATAGGGGAGGAGGGAAGGGGGAAAGATGCTGGACATGGGGAGAAGAAAAGAGAAAGGGAAGAGTTAGTTAAAGACTGGGGAATAAGGAGATGGGAAAGGAGAGAGAGAAAGATGGGGAAGGAGAGGGCTGTGTTAACCCTTTCCAGGCCGAGCCCAAAACTCTTGGGATCCAAAATTCTGACTAAATATTCCCATCAAATGGTATATAATACATGACCATAGCAGAAGGAAAATCACTATTAGAACATATTGAATAAGACGGGTACAATTTTCCTGAAATATGCAAAAATTAACCCGGCTGCAGAATGTGGATTAAAATTTTAAAGTAGGCCTTCAAAGGGTTAAGTGATAAAAAGTGGTAGATGCAGTGACAAGAGAGGAAATTGAGGACTGGATGGTAAGAAGGAAGAGTAAAATCTGAGTTGATAGAAAAATAAATGGAAGAAAGCTGAAAGGAAAAGATAAATCCCAGAGATGTAACAAAATGAAAAAGACAGAAAGGAAGAGAAGTGGCAGATGGTCTGGAGACCCCAGAAAACGAGTTACGAAGACAGGAGAACAGAAACAAGTGATTGAGATCAACATAATTACAGCATAAAATTGCCAGTCAACAAAGGTAGAAAAATGAATTTTATTTTCTATTTTGTAACTGGAAAATGTTGTATTTGGAAAATACATCTGCCAGGAGTTAGGATTGGTGTCGGATATTCGACTTTCATACTTTGGACACATCATGCGAAGAGAGAGATCATTAGAGAAAGACATCATGCTTGGCAAGATAAAAGGTCAACGCAAAAAAGGAAGGCCAGCAATGAGATGGATCGATACAATAACAGCAGCTACGGGTACCAGTCTGTCAACAATGAGCCGCCTGACTGAAGACCGAACACAATTTAGGATAGCTATCCAGAGGGTCGCCATGAGTCGACTCCGACTCGACGGCACTTAACAACAACAACATGGCTGGGGCCTAGCCCAAGGCAAAAATCTGAGACAGGACCCTAAAGCCCACTAGCAAACTGTGACTTCTTTCATGTCAGACAGGTCTGAGGCCCTCTCTGGACTGGAGGCTCAGGGCAATTGCCCTGGTTGCCTCCTTCCTAATGCCAATCCTGACATCTGCTGTCTTTTGTACAATACAGGGGGAAATGCATGCAGCGTCTAGCTTTCTGAGGTTTCATTTTTGTCCACATATTTCTATTTTCACTTTGTGATCTTGTTCAGCTTTCCTAATAGGTTTATTGATTTTTAGGGCCCATTGCAATATTTACAGTGCTACCTTTCTCTAGGTAGAGTCCTTATGTGAATTTTGCAAGTTATGGCATGGTATATTTGCTCTTGGTCCTGAATGATTTTTTTGTATAAATTCCAGGGCCGGCCTAACCATCAGGCAACTTAGGTGATCGCTTCTGGAGGTTGGCAGAGAGTAGGGCATTCAAAGCTAAACAATAAATTCTGACAGCTAGGAGGGGTATACGGATTATGATTTGCTTAGGCTGTCAAGGGAGCTGACATGCAAATGGCACTAGAAGGGGGATGGACAGAGGGTAGGACGACTGGAAGGGGGATGACTTGGGAGGGGAGGGGTGGCACTGAGAGTGGATGTGAGCTGATACCTGTGATGGTATTTGGACTAGAAGGGGCTAGACAGTGAGGAAAGAGGGGGACTGAAAGGGAATGGACACCAGTTGCAGTCGTGGGAATGCAAGGCAGTTGACATTGGAAGGTACTGGGAGGGGAGGACTGGAAAGGGGGCTGATACTGGGGAGGGTTACTGGAACTGGAAATGGACTGATGGAAGGAAGTGAAGAAAACAAAAGAAGAGATATGAAATGGCAGATGGACCATAGACCATAGAAAGAGAGCTAAGAGAAGACAGGAAAGCAGAAGCCTTATATTGGGACCAGCATGATCAGAGAATAAAATGGTCAGACAACAAAGGTAGAAAAAATAATTTTATTTAATTTTAGTGATTGGACTTTGTGCTATTTTTATATTTTACAGAGTATTGGGGAACTGCATCTCTTTTTTATCTGATGTTGCACTGCATGTGGACTCTGGCTTCTTGGGGTTTCAATTTAAATTTTGTCTACATATTTTTATTTTATTTTAGATTGTGGTTACTATTCTGTACTTGGTGAGGGTTGATGTTGTGAGTGTGTGACTGAGGTCAGGTGTTCTGTTAACATGGAGTTTGTACATAAAGATCTAAACTGTACTGTAGTAATTTGACTTGTTCAGCTTTTCAAATAGGTGAATGGATGTTCCAGGGCCCACTGTAGTATTTACAGTGATGCTTTTTTTTGGATGGGCTCTTTATGTGAGTTTTGGAAGTTTGTGCTGATATGGTATGGTATGGCATGGTAGGTTTGCTCTTTGTTGTAGGGTTTTGTATTAGTTCACAATATGCCTGGTACTGGAGAATAGTGGTTGTTTTTGTTGTTAGTGAGATGATCATAATCAGATTTTTTTTTTTAATATTGAGTTCTGTGGGTGAATGTCCTGGTTCCGCTCTGAACCTACTGTGGATGCAAAATATATGTTGAAAAAGAAAAAGCAAGAGCCATAACGTAGTTCATAACAACAAAATAAAAATGAGTTATAATTTAGTTTTATAAACTGTGCTGTTGGTTCTTGCTGTCTTTTAGTTCCTTGGTGGGCAAACGGAACCGTAACTAGCCCTGTGCAAGCAGTGCAGCCGCACAGGATGCAGAGGCTTGGGGGGCACATTTCAGCTGTCTGCTGTTGCCCTGCTGCCGCTGGCAGGGAAATATCAGGCAACCAAAATATGCCCCCAAACCTTTTCACAGCACTTTAAGCAGGTCTGGTCCCTCCCTCCTCCGACGCAGTGTCAGAGTAGGGAGGGACAAATCTGCTTAAAGTGCTGGTGCCTTTCATATTGGGCGCATGCACCCCTCCTCCTCCCCATACCTCCGTCCAGCGCTGCCTGCTCTTTCCCTGCTGCCCCCCCCCCCCGCCATGAAAAAAACAGAGGGCAGCAGCAGCAGGGAAAGAGCAGGCAGCACTGGACGGAGGTATGAGGGGAGAGGGGGGCGTGCGCCCGAGTTGCAAGTTGCACAGGGTGTGATTGCAGCTCGATACGGCCCTGTGTGCAAACATCTTGCATTTCCTCCTTATAATCAAACTGGCTTTTTGGTTTGGTTCAGTCTCTGATTGGATTTCTGAAAAAGCTCTGCCCCCTCTAGGGTGGGGGGGGGGGGTGCCATTTCATGCTTTGCCTCAGGTAGCAGATTGCCTTGAGCTGACAGGGACATTGATAACTTGGATTTTTCTGAGGCAATGGAGGGTTAAGTGTCTTGCCCAGGGCCACAAAGGGTGCAAGTGGGAATTGAACCCTGGTCTCTGGGTTCCTAAGCCATTAGGCTACTCCTCCACTCCATTTAAAAATAAGCTTTCTCTTATGAAACAAAGACAAAGAAGAAAGATAAAAGGTAAGTAATATTAATGAGGGTACGCTTGACTCAGTGGCTCCCCTCCCCCCCCCAAAAAAAACCCACAACCCCCCAACCTTTTTCTTTCCTCCACTTCCACAAACCACACAACACTCATCGTGGGTATCAACTGGTCGCAGCTTTATTAACATTCCAGCATTATTCCAACTCATATTCCAACATAACCGCATAACCATCTATCCGGCGGAGCCATACCTCACCAGCCATGCAATTAGCAAGTTGACATCCAGCTCCGCCTCCCCCGCGGACAGACCAACGGCTAGTTTAAGTACCCACCCTTCTCCGGCCTCACCATATGATTAGCAAAGGCCAACCAGGGTTGTCCGGGTCGGGGGCACCCTGCCCCCGCCCTAAGCATTACCTACGGCTCTGGACCCCGGAAACCTCCGGGATCCCGCCTAACCCCTCCCCCCCCCACTGCAACACCCCGTAATCCCCCAGACCGTCTAACAAAAGGGAGGGAGGGCGGGATGCCGCCAGCTCTCTCCTCCACTGCCTCGCGCTGAATTCTGGATCCGCGGCCCTCACTCAGCACTCCCCCCCGGCACCCTCCTTCATCTTGATTGGCTCCCTGTGCCCTCAATCACCCGGTGGGAGCCAATCAATTTGAAGGATGCCATCCACTCCTGCCTCGCTCTTCCCTTTGCGCCCACGGGTCGCCACACCGCCGCTCCCCCATTACTACAGGCCAACGGGGACTGCACTCCGCAGCCTTAATCTTTTTTTAAATTTTTATCAGGTATGCTTTTAAAATGTGTCTCACCCTTATTCTTTTTATGTTAGACCAAAAAGCTGTCTACAGATTCCAATCAACAGCCAGTTCTTTACAGGAAGCTAAAAGATAAACAAAATAATAAGTATTCTGGTTTTGCCCACTACTAGTTTTTAAGATCATTGTAAAAGAAAAAAAAAGTTTTATTAGCCCCCAATATTTTCTTTTTAGACTGAGAAAATGTCAGAAAATTAGAGTCAGCCACCATGAATCTGAGAGAGAAGTCTAACAGGAAAAGATCATACAGCGAAAGTTTTTCGGACAGTAAATCTGCGCACACCAGTACAAAATACGGAGTGCGTGGTGAATGACTTGTATTCAATAACAGTGTTTCAGAGGACAGAATAAATAATCTTTCATTAGACCCCTCTGAAAATCAGAACCAGTTAACTATGTTCAGTTTGTGAAAAGGTGGGATCATAAATTTGACAAGTTTAATGGTGTAATTTATTCAGAAGAATTTTGGTTTATTAATTTAGACAGAGTAACTTCATTACCTGAGGCTCAAAACGCTATTTGAGAAGGCATCTAACATATTCTGGATGAGGTTAGCAGCAGAGTTTCACCTGGTGATTATGTACAGGTGCATCTACATTCATCTCTTTTTCACAACTCCTTGTGTTCTGGAAAGTTAAACCCAGAAGCACTGGATACTAATGATTTCTTAGACACACAGAGAAATCCAGATTTCTGAGTTATCCCATGTTGTACTTGTCATAAGAAATCAGGATGACGGGGCCAGTAGAGTCTTAAAGATTATACCATTTAGCCAAATCATTCATAAAAAAGGATGTATTTGATAGACTTGAATAACAGATAATAACCTGTATTTTGCAGGTAGCCTCACTGCGCTCATGTCTCTGGTAAAACTGACAGATGCCGAGTTATTAGAAGGTGCTAAAAAAATTACATAATGAGTTGAGGCAGTCAGTACATAAAAAAGTCATGCTCGATGATGTAGCAATATTTGAACAGCATTTAAAGATAAACATACACATTGTGCTTTACACAAACTCATGGGGTTGTTTTAAAACATCAGACCATGTTCCCTAAAACTGTTTTCTTGTTGCTACACGATGACCATTTCTATGGTATAACCGATGTCAAAAAATTCTACAGGGAGTGTAACTTCTGTAGTTTTTGCCAGAAACCATACAGTCATGATCATAATTGCACATTATGGTGTTGTCTTTGACACCATTTGTGAACAATGCTGGCATACAGCAGAGATGCCCTAAATGCAAACTGTGTTATTCTCAAGAGTGTTTAGATAGACACACCCAGTTGGCACTGAAAAAAGAAGTAGCATGTTTATCTAAGACACTGTGCCAGAAATATGACTCTTAAATTCACCAAAAACCTGGAATAGTTCAGACAGAATCTCAGACGATTAGAAAGAAAATGGAAAAGGTCACAAGACAATACCATCAATATTCTGCTTCAGAACAATCATAAAGAATATAACAGCCAATGCAATACAGCTCATAAGGAATACATCACAAGCATACTCACAAAATCACTGAACCGTCCTAGAGAGCTTTTCGCAATTGTGTCCCAAATGACTGGGGAACCCAACTCAGCCGACTCAGCAAACCGGACAATACAAGTTAATTCCCAAAGCCATGGCTGACTTCTTCTACAACAAACAGAGCACAAACATGGCACAACAGCATGTTCAAATGCAACAACAGAACAGCAACCTAAATTATCACCCCTGAAACAAAATCAACCCAATAACCAAGAGAGATCTTCTTGATATCATCAAAAATTTAAATACCACTGCATCACCCCTGGACCCATGCCCGGTGGCCTGTCTAAAAATCCTGCACAATCAGTTTGCTCAGACCATCCTAAGGATAGTACACACCTCCTTCATGCAAGGACACCTACCTCCTGCACTTAAGCAAGCCTCAATACGCCCCATTCTATAAAAGGCCTCTCATCAGATTTAACAAGCCCCAGCTCATATCGACTGATTGCCAGCATCCCATTTCTGGCCAAAATAATAGAAAAAGTCATACAGCGGCAACTTCAAGATTATATTGACCTACACGCCCCACTAGATCCACAACAGCATGGCTTCTGCCCTCACCATGTCAATGAAACATTATTGACTGACCTCTTCAACAGACTCATCCTTGGCTTAGACAAACCACAACAAGGATTCGTGCTCATCTTCCTTAATATTAGTGCTGCATTTGATTCAGTAGCATATCACACCATGTTAAATAGACTCACCAGCATTGCATTAACAAATGACACATTAAAATGGTTTACATCTTACCTACAGGACAGAACAATGCAAGTAAAGGTCGATACCACAGAGTCAAAACCTTTTAATCTAACACAAGACATCCCTCAAGGTTCAGCCCTCTCTGGATTATTATTCAATTTATACATTCAGTTGATCTATAATCTACTAAGAAGATGGAACATGTATTTTCATCTCTTTGCAGATGTCATCTTGTTTTACATGCCATTCAATACCACCAAACTGGACTTTACGATCATATCTGATGTCCTCACTGCAGTAACAAACTTCCTTGCAGACATAAACCTCACAGTCAACAAAAACAAAACAGAAGCCTTACTCATATTCAGAGACCAAGAATTCAAGCCGCCAAAAAAGATTATAACACAAGCATTGGAAATAGCTATAAAGAAAGAAATCAAGTACCTAGGCATAACCATCGACAGCAACCTCATCATGTGCGCACACATTAAAAACACAACAAGAGTAGCCTTCTGAAAGTTGAAGCTCCTCAAGCCCCTTTGATATCTGTTACAGTACAATGATTTCAGATCCGTAGTGCAAGCCATTATCACACTGCACCTGGACTATGGAAACATTATATCTATCAAGGTTTACCCAAGTATTATATCCACTCAACTAGTGCAAAATACTGCTGCCAGAATACTAACAGTCAGTGCTACCTGACAACACATAACACCAATCCTAAAAAGTCTACACTGGCTTCCAACCTCCCAAAAGGCAAAACACAAAGACATCACCACAACATTCAAAATCCTCCACAACCTCTCGGCTCCCCGTCTCTCTAATCAGCTCACAATAGCATCCTCTACGAGACCAAGAAGAGCTTCCAGCCAAAATCTCCTGACCATCCCACCACTCAAGATTAAGACCACCCAACAGACAAGCAACAGGGCATTCTCTTTGTATGCCCCCACAATTTGGAACTCCATGCCTAAAGCAATCAGAACTGCACAATCAACCAAAGATCTAAAAAAACTACTGAAAACACACCTCTTCAAGGAACATTATGGACCAGATGACAATACCTAACTATAGGCACTACACACTATCTTGAACACATAACCTTAGCCTCCCTCCTCATTTAGCCTCCTATACAAAATGTTCTCCCCCTACCCAATCTGCTGTCCTACAATATCTATTCCCCCTACCCTCTATTTTGTTGTTGTTAACGCCTTTTGTTCTCCAAGTTACTTCTCCCTGTTCATTGTAAAACAATTCCACCAAGATTGTTATACAGTATTGTTCGATGTAAACCGCTTTGGACAAAAGTGGTATAGAAAAACTGTTAAATAAATAAAATAAATAAATTATGTGGACAAGAAACATAAGTGCAAGGGTAGGGATTTTAAACTATACAGTGAACCCTTAAACAGAGACAGTGACCACTTATGTTTTATGACCCCTATTGGTAAACCTGAAACATCTGAAAAGTATATTTTTTAGGACTGTGACTGTATGCAAGAAACAGGCTGGTATGTCCCTAATTACATATATGCGATGGAAACTGGGAATTCAAAGGCCTTGAATGTATTTCTGCCTTTATACAGATTTTTTGTGATAAAAATTTAAGTGCTATACCTTCATAGCTCATAATTCCAAAGGTTATGTCTGATATTTTGTTCTTAAACAACTGTTAAAGGAAAAGATGAGTACAGGTCTGCTGGTTCAAGGTGGTAAACCTTTACAAATTACCATTGAACCTTTGACTATTTCTTTTATAGACTCTGAATTTCCTGCTTATGAAACTTAGCAAACTTTCACAAGCCATGGGTTTTACAGGCTGTGAGGGGTATTTTCCACATTTGTTTAATACTCGGGAAAATCTAAAATATTTGGGCCCTATGCCAGATGTTGAGTATTATGGTGTTGGAAACATGCTGCCTGAAGAAAAAGAGGAATTTTTACAATGGTACAAGGACAATTAGCATAAAACTTTTAATTTGCAAAAAGAGTTGGCTTATTACTGCTAACAGGATGTATCTATTTTGCAACAGGCCTGTGTTCTCTAATGAGCAGAAATCATGAAAATGACAGAGAAAGAAGTGGCTGTAGAGCAGGATGGTGGATCAACAAGTCTAGCAAATTTTTTAGACCCTTTCCAGTTGCATCTGTATGTATGGCTATGTTCAGATTCATGTTTTTAGAACCCAAGACTGTGGCACTCATCTCACCAGATAACTATCACAGGCAAACAAAGACATATTCATCCCCCTCTATTTAATGGCTGATGTATATAGAGGCCAAAGAAAATATACAGATCACACATGCTCTGAAAGGGGGTGAAAAAAAGGTGGGTTCTTATTTTCTTGATCGTTACGCAGTGATTGAAGGGCTAGAAACAGCTTTTGAATTTAATAGTTGTTTTTATCATAGCTGTCCGAGTTGTTATAATGATAAAGACCAGAATCCTGTAAACAGTGACGACCTTTGGTTTTCTTTATTACAAAACACAGCTAAAGGCTGCATTCCTGGAAAGCCTGGAGTTCAAGGTCATAAGTCTATGGGAGCACGAGTGGAAGCGGATGGTAAAAGAAAATGACAGGGGCTGTGCAGATTTCCTGGCTGGCTCAGCATTACCACAACCTCTGATTCCATGAGATGCCCTTGTTGGGGTAGAACAAATGCCGTTTGTCTGTACTACATAACAAAACCTGGGGAAAAATACACTACAATGATTTTGCTAGTCATTCTTATTTATTTATTTTTGTCAATAAGACAAAGGAATATCCAATAGACCATCCACAAATTATTTATGACAAATTTGGTCCTCCCACAAAAAAAAAGCAAAAGTATACCCTCCTCAAAAGCTCTTTTTCCAGGTATTACCTGTACGGTTGGGCGGTAAGCTTATGTTTCCTCTGTGCCATCCACGGATGAGGAGAGAGCTTTTGTGGGGACTTGCAAAAGGGTATGTAGCTGTTGAAATCTATGAAATCTGGCATTTTGAGCAAAAATCTGATAGTCTCTTTTTTGAATACATCAAAATGCACCTCCGTCAAACACAAGAGACTTCTGGCTACCCCCGGTGGTGCAGTAATACTGAAAAACAAAATTTGTACATAGCTGATTTCTACAGAAAAGAGGGAATGTGTTTGCGTGCAGACCAGATTAGTGTAAACTCCGCTAAGCATCAAATAGCAAAACTTTTCTTAAATTCTCTGTGGAGTAAATTTGGTCAAAGAACAAACCTGCCTACCACAAGCATTGTGTGCAATAAAAGACTACCCATTAAAAAAAAGCTGTTAGTGAGACAATCGGGTGATTTTATTGGCCCCCTGTTAAGTTTTGCATTACCATTAATAACGGGTCTTCTAACAAACCGCTAATGCGGCACGCTGAAAAATGTACCTATTCCCTAGTCAACAACTCGAGCACTTGAGAAACCCTCCAGATCACGAAGAAAATATTAGAACTGCAACCATTCATAGGTTAGATGAAGACATGAAAAGCATCCTTCAGAGCGCTGGTATGTCTGAACATGAAAAGGCTAAATGTTACTCAGAAGTGTTACAGCACTATCTCATGCTTAACAGACAAAGGGATATGGAAAAAAAAATTAAACTTGTATCTACAGGCACAAGATGGTATATTGATAGACACATCTCTGGAAAATACTATACTTACAGACCCTGTAATGCAAGAAGTGTTAAACAGCATCAACATGCACTATAGGAAAAATGCTGAGGTGCTGCTTCATAAACAGTTAAAAAAACAAGGATGTAGCATCCTGGAAAGAAATGGAATATTTCTATACTGGGGAAAACCTGTCAAATGGTTCTAACCTGCTCAACCTCATTCACGGGACTATGCAGCCCAAGCTCTTTCACGATGAAGAATACCCAAAGGCTAGAAGGAGTTCATGCAAACCCTAGCTGAATTAAATATGCCCTCCACGGTAATGGGTAATGTAGCCAACAGAGTTGTGCTACCACGCCTCATGGAAAATCCCTCTCTGAAGGTACTGAAAAGTACATGAAGCCTTCGAAGACCAAAGAACCCCTTCCTCATGAAAAATGTTAATTATCTCAGAGCTACCGGTGGTTAAGTACATAAAAAATATATTTTCAATAACATTCTTAAAAACAAAATAAAAGACTGTACACATTGTTTTCTTTTCAAAAACTCCTTAGAGGGTTACTTTTTATTTAGAAACAGCATAATGTTCATGGTAGGAAACACACTCCTGTCCTTCTAATTATCGACCCATCTCTCTCCTCCCCTTCATTTCTAAACTACTTGAACGTGCGGTTCACTACCGCTGCCTTGACTTCCTCTCTTCTCATGCCCTCCTGGATCCCTTACAGTCTGGCTTTCGTCCTTTACAGTCTACTGAAACGGCTCTTGTCAAAGTCTCCAGTGACTTGTTCCTGGCAAAATCCAAGGGCCTGTACTCTGTCCTCATCCTCCTTGATCTCTCTGCTGCTTTTGACGCCGTTGACCACAACCTTCTCCTCAATACCCTGTCCTCACTTGGCTTTAAGGGCTCTGTACTATTCTGGTTCTCCACCTATCTCTCCCATCGCTCCTTCAGTGTGTGTTCTGGTGGCTCCTCCTCCTCCGCTACCCCGCTCTCAGTCAGTGTACTCCAAGGATCTGTCTTGGGTCTGCTCCTTTTCTCTCTCTCTATACCCTGTCCCTTGGTGCGCTTATCTCTTCCCATGGCTTTCAGTACCATCTGTATGCTGATGACTCCCAGATCTACCTCTCTACACCTGAACTCTCTCCGGCAACTCAGACCCGGATCTCTGCCTGCCTTTCCGACATTGCTGCCTGGATGTCCCACCGCCGTTTGAAATTGAACATGGCCAAGACTGAATTTCTTATCTTTCCCACTAAAATAGATTTAGATTTAGATTTATTAAAACTTGTTATACCGCTCAATACCGTAGGTGTCTGAGCGGTTTACAATAAATAAAATCAGGCATGTTAATTAAAACAAGCACTTGGCTGCGGAAAAAGAAAAGAACGCCATCAATTATAAGAAAAGTAGAGGAGGAAAGGAAAGAGGAGATAAGAACAGAATGTAAAATTAAACAGAAACAAAAATACACGTGTACTAACAATCTCCTCTCCTCTTCCTCCTTTCTCAGTCTCCGTGGATATCTCTGTACTCCTTCCTGTTTCCTCGACCCGCAATCTGGGGGTTGTCTTTGACTCCTCCCTCTCTTTCTCCACACATATCCATCTCAGCTAAGACCTGCTGCTTCTTTCTCTATAACATTAGCAAAATAGCCCTTTCCTTTCTGAACACACTACAAAAATGCTTATCCACTCCTTAATCACCTCCCGTCTTGACTACTGTAACCTACTCCTTGCTGGTCTCCCTTTGAGTCATCTCTCTCCCCTTCAATCTGTTCAACACTCCGCTGCACGGCTAATATTCCGCCAGCCTCGTCATACCCATATTACTCCTCTTCTCAAGTCACTTCGCTGGCTCCCTATCCATGTCCACTTCCAATTCAAACTTCTCCTGCTGGCCTATAAATGTATTCACTTTGCAGCTCCTCAGTACCTTTCTTCTCTTATCTCTCCTTACAACCCCTCCCGGGAGCTCCGCTCTTCTAGCCAACTGCTTCTATCTGTGCCCTCCTCTACTACTGCCAACTCCAGACTTCGCTCCTTTCACCTTGCTGCACCTTACGCCTGGAACAAACTACTTGTGTCTGTACGTCAGGCACCTTCTCTAACCCTCTTCAAATCCAGGTTGAAGGCTCACCTCTTCACTGCTGCCTTTAGATCTTGACTCCCCCTGTTTTACCCCTGTTTACGCCTTCTATGTTTTGTCTTGATTAGATTGTAAGCTCTGATGAGCAGGGACTGTCAGCGCAGTGTACGACTGGTAGCGCTATAAAAATGCTCAGTAGTAGTAGTAATAGTAGTAATAGTAGTTATGAAACGGATTTCTAAAAGATTTACATAAAATGTGTTTTCTTTGTTTGTTGCTTTTTACAAAATTTAACACCATATCATCATTTGCATTAAATATTCAGAATACATTTCTAAAATATTTTCAAAAGGTAACCCTTTACAGCGGTTATACTAGAAAAACACACAATGATATCCACAAGCTGTGGGCATTGGGTGCTGTAATTGCCTGTTGTGGTATAAAACAGCTTTACAATGCTTGTTGAAAAAGCTCATAATGCTGGTAGGAAAGAATAGGCTATTTAGGGGTTGTCCATAGGAATCAAAAAATTCCCCTGTACCATTTCCACCCACATAGAGGGCTAACAAGTGTTCTCCAGGTAGGTTGTGAGTGTGTGTATTTACCACCAAACACACGGACTTCCTTGATATTTGTACATCAGTCGATGGACAGCACATCTAAAGGAATATGCAACACAGGGTCCTTCTTTAAAATATGAAAGATCTATATTGGTGTTCATTTTCACGAATGGTCAAAAAGAACATTCTTTCTATGATTAATTTCTATCACATTGTCAGAAACCCCATAAACAATCATGTTAACTTTGTGGGGTAATGGTCTAGCAAAACGTTATTTCAGCCTCAGGTTACCAGTTTTAATCAACGAGTAGGCTGCGTACTCCTAATCAGGTGAAAGGAGAAAGGCCAGAAAAGCATAACTTTTGTAAAACTCTTGATGGTCAATCAGCAATACACTGTCTTTCGGATATTTGCCAGTTGCTTGCCCAGTTGCATATATTCCCTCACACAAATTCCATTTTCAAAGTCAGGTTTATTTATTTATTTATTTATTTACTTACATTCTCTTATATACCGCGCTATTCTGCATCAGTGCGGTTTACATTGAACAAACTGAAATTACAATGAACAGGGCATTATAACTTGGAGATAACTATTTTACAGGGAACATGGGCTATGGAGGGTTAAGTGGCTTGCCCAAGACCACAAGGAGCACCTGTGGGACTAGAAACCCCAGTCCTTCCGGCCCAAGGTTGCTGTCCTCTAGTGGGATTTGAACCCCCGACCTTCCGGCCTGAAGTACCTTGCCCCAACCACTAGGTTAAAGAGGTTTCCCAGGTACTTGTTCACCATCCATATACAGAGCGGCAAAATTAATATCATAACGTTCAGGAGTGGCCCAAGGAGAGTGTGGGGCCATGTGCAAAGGCTCATTGCAGAGTCTCATTTGCATAAATCCTCATTTGCATAAATTTTTGCATAATGTTAATGTGTGCTAACTTTTAGTAAACATGCCTCTTAATGAGTGTCTGGATAAAGAAAGATTTCTACATTACTATACTCCAGTTCCAATCACCAGGCACATTAAGAAGTACTATAAACACTGCCCATTTAGAATCCATACAAAAAGATGCGGGTCCACTTTATAGAGTAATCTAAATATACCACACACTAGAAAAATATTACTCCAAAATCAACAAACTAACTCAGAACAATGGGAGGGTTTTAGATTCAAAAGATATATTCAACGCTCGGAAATGGTCTCAGACTAGTCGGCTGCCATACTATGGATATTGAATTCTCAGAATATCCAACGGCGCCTGTTGGCATCAATGACTCTTTTCCGGCTTGACTTTTCAGATAATGTCAATACCCTCTCCCAACGGTGCTTTACATAAAAAAATAAATCACTGTTGTATTATATATTGCACACTTAGCTTTAAGCTTCTCATGAAGAAAATTTTTTTTTCTAAAACATATCAGAAAAAATGATGTCTTCTTCCTCCCAACGCCTCACATACAACGTCGTTACTGCGTTTCTCCCAACTTCATGAGGTTCTTCAGGGGATCTGACTCTAGACAGCCAAGTGTTTAACTACAAAAGAAACCACCATTAAAAAGTGTAAAGCTCCCACCTTAAATGCTTCGTTAGATCAGATTTAATAATGATAAAACTTCAAGTTCAATCGAAACCTTAAAATAAAATCATACCCAAACTTGACTGAAGCGATGCACAGTTTTTTAAGTCCAGTTACTTCTTCACTTCTTGACTGGAACACATCTTTTCAGTGTTCCAAAAAATGCCGCGCATGGGCAATCATACCCTACTGACTCCTCTTATAGTCCCTCCCACTATTCCAGAAAAAAGTTCTGCAGTCACCACTAACTACTACCCATTTAACAAGTCCCCCATTCAATTTCTACATTTAGCCCATTCGGTATTAAGGTCTGTAGTAGAAAAATCCAACGTTGTTCTCTGAACAGGAGGGTTTGTGCTAATGATTTCCCACTCATCGGGATTTTCACTTGTTCCACACAAAAACAATGCAGTGTTTCAAAACTGTGCTGAAATTCCTGACAATGGGGGACCAGTGGTGCTGTCATCACCCTATGCTTTAGGAGACTTTTATGTTCTAATATACGAGTTTTAAAAGATCTGATCGTCTTCCCAATATAGAGAAGATCACATGGGCATACTATCGCATAAATTACATTCTGAGAACCACAGGTCGTCCGACCACGCAAAACATATTCTTTTTGATGATATGTAAATTTTTGTAGTTCTCTAGTAATGGCACAGATGGAACATTGACCACATTTATAATGGCCACAGATCTCCTCCTCACTTGATGCTATGGTTATGGGTCGTAAAACTGTAGGACTCAACTTCTCCTTCAAGTTTTTGTTTCTACGCCAGACACATCGAATAGATTTGTTTCTCAAACCCGGAACTGCATTCAGAACATTAATATGCTTAGAGACAATCTTTTTGATCTTGAAACTTAATGGAGAGTATTGCGTAATGAAATTAACTACATCGAGGTCGGTTTCTTTTCTTGTTTTGGTTGATCCCAGTAATGCTGATCTGTCATTAAATAGCGCTCGATGGTAAGCTCTTGTCACAACCTTGGTGGGATACCCTCTAGCTTTAAAATTAGTAGCTAAAACTTTAGCTTTTATCTTATAATCCTGAACTTCAGAACAGTTTCTGTGATATCGCAGGAACTGTGAAAAGGGTAAACCCTCTTTCAGTCGGAGCGGATGTGCACTATGATAGTGAAGCAAGGTATTCCTATCGATAGATTTTCGATATATGGAGGTCTGCCATTTGGAATCTGCCTTACTTATCTGTACATCCAAAAAAATCATATTGGTTCTATGTATTGTATGTGTAAAGTGAATATGATCATCCTGAGCATTTAACCATTCTAAAAACAGAAATAAACCCTCCATTGGGCCCGACCACAACACGAAAATGTCATCAATGAAACGGAGCCAAAGTTAGACTCTAAACTGAGAGGAAAACACTATTCGATCCTCAAAATAGCCCATGAAAAGGTTAGCAATAGATGGGGCAAACGTCGCCCCCATTGCCACCCCTGATGTTTGTTGAAAAATATCCTCTTCGAACTTAAAATAATTCCGAAAGATAGTCAGTTCCGTCAAATCAGATAGAAACTGGATCTGGGAATCTGACAGATCCCCTCTACTCTGTAATGCTCGAACTACTGTCTCTACTGCTTGTGTTTGAGGGATGCTAGTGTATAAAGCTACAACATCTAGAGTGACCAATATGATATCCGGGTCTATGGCCCATTGAGGGCAACCCTCTAAAATCTGTAAAAAATGGGACGTGTCCCTAATATACGAAGGTATATCTATTAAAAGGGGGCGTAGAAAAGAATCAATAAAAATGGAGAGTGGCTCTAATAAAGACCCTTTGGTGGAAACGATCGGTCTACCTGGTGGCTGCGTAAGATCTTTATGAATTTTAGGGACAAGATAAAAACACGCTATCACAGGGTATGCTGTATTGAGAAATAGATGTTCTTTATAGGAAATAAGTTTATCATTCAGGGCCTGGGTGGTAATTCGCAAAATCTCTTGCTTAAGCTCTGTTGTGGGATCAACTTCTAAACGTGAATAGGTTGCAGCATCTGAGAGTTGTCGCCTGGCTTCCAGGACGTATTGTTCTCTACTGAGGACCACTATTGCCCCAACCTTATCCGCCCGTTTGATGACAATATCGGGTCTATCCATCAGATCCCGTAAAGCTTTGTTCTCCCTTATTGAAAACGTATTGAAGGACAATTTCTGAGTTCGTTCTAAAGATTCTATATCCTTCAGTATCAATTCTCGAAAAATGGTTAGCGCTGGGAGAAGTGGCCCTGGTGGAGTCCAAGTCGATTTAAATGGGAGTGGAACACGACGATTAGAAATCTCACTGGAATCTGATATTATAGGCCCCCTCGACTCTACAGTAGACCTATCCTGGGTTGCAAAAAACATCTGGAAGGTACTGGGAGGGGAAGCTGTAAAGGGGGCTGATACTGGGGAGGATTACTTGGACTGGAAAAAGGCTGATGGAAGAAAATGAATAAAGCAAAAGGAGAGACAAGCAATGGCAGATGGATTATAGACCATAGAAAGAGAGCTAAGAGAAGACAGAGGAAAAGAGAAACCTCAGATCGGGACCAGCATGATCAAAAATCATCAGACAACAAAGGTAGAAAAAATAAAATTATTTTCAATTTAGTGATTAGACTTTGTGCTATCTTTGTATTTTATGCAGTATGGGGAACTGCATCTCTTATCTGGTGTGGCACTGCATGCAGAGTCTGGCTTTTTGGGGTTTCAGTTTAATTTTTATCTACATATTTTTATTTTTACTTTAGGTTGTGGTCACTTATTCCATCCTTGGTATGGGTCTGTGCTCTGAGTGTGTGATCAAGGCCAGGTGTTCTGTTAACATGGTGTTTGTATGTAGGAATCTGTACTGTAGTAATTTGACTTGTTCAGCTTTTCAAATAGGTGTATGGATGTTTTGGGGCCCATTGCAGTGGGCCGCTATTTGTGCCTTCTCCGGTCGTGTCTAGCGGAAGTTAGACAGTGACAGGGAAGGGGTGGCTCAGGGGTGGACTCTTGGCGGGCGGTGGTTGGTTGCCAGCCCTGAACATATAGGGTCAATTCTAATGTTGGCCCTGTACGTCCAGGGCCGGTGACTTGTACGGGGAAGTTATTCCACCTCCGAGGTGGAATAACGTTCCTGGACCTTTTTCTTTGGTAGCCCGGAGCTTGGCTTGGGCGGGGGGGGGGGGGGACCTGAAAGCATTCCCTGCAGCCCGACTCTGGCCTTAGGAGGCTGGATCTGGGGTCGGGCTGTGGGGAATAAAGCCCTTGAAGTCCGGCGGCTGACTTCACGGCTCTTCAATGGTGCCATGGCGCCGAGGCTCCATTGAAGAGCCTTCACTGAGCTAGCCAGGTACAGTCCTGTAGGTGCAGGCTGAGCTGAATTGCAGTCCCTGCCTGCACATCCAGCGCGGCTAGACGTGACCCGTGGGATCAGAATTGCGATCCCCTCTACATCCGGTTCAGATCAGATGTACAGAGGGGATCTATGTCCGGGACTGAATAAGCCTGAGTATGTATAGTGCTGCTTTTTTCTGGGTAGGCCCCTTATTGTATGAGTTTTGGAATTGTATGCTGGTATGGTATGGTAGATTTGGCCTTGTGTGACTTTTGCAGTGTTTATATTAGTTCACAATATGCCTAGCACTGGAGAATGTTTATGTTGTTGCTAGTGAGATGACCAGAATCAGATTTTTTTTTTTGACTATCACAGCCTGTTTGTATGATGCTAAGTATTTACTGCTAAGTATTTTTATTTTGGCTATGCATTTGCTCTTTTGCTGCAATTTTCTCACAAAACACGATTTAAAGGAGAAATACTAGTATTGTTTAAAAAGAGTTCACAAAGCGGTTTTAGGAAAAAAGAGGGTAGGGTGCAGTCAGCATTAATAATAATGAAGGAGGGGGTGCTGATTTATAGGTTGCAGGGGGGTGCTAGAAACCCTAGCACCGGCCCTGCTACCAGAACTCACAAAAAAACAAATCCTACCTATCAAAAGGCAACACTGCAAATACCAATACATCTCCTACTGGGGAAAGAGAACAAGTGGCATTGTCAAATAGAAACTACATGAACAGAATGGAGTGGAGGAGTGGAGGAGTAGCCTAGTGGTTGGGTCAAGGTACTTCAGGCCAGAAGGTCAGGGGTTCAAATCCCACTAGAGGACAGCAACCTTGGGCGGAAGGACTGGGTTTCTAGTCCCACAGGTGCTCCTTGTGGTCTTGGGCAAGCCACTTAACCCTCCATAGCCCACATTCCCTGTAAAATAGTTCTCTGTGTGCTGTGCTTTCCTGTCTAATCAATGTGTTTATACCTCAAAAATTTCCTGTCATGATTTGACAATTTCCAATCTGTAATAAAAAACCACTGCTGATTGCTGGAAGTAGCAGTATACAAATGTATACTAAATAAATAAATACCTCAGCTCAGTTACACATGCAGAACATAGACTGTCACCAAACAAAGAACAAGGGATCACAATTTAGAAATATGAAGACAATAATTAAAGTGGGAATCCCGAAAGCCAAAAACTTGGAATACCCAGCAATACTGGAGAAATAAAACTATAAATTAATTTCCTCTTGTACTGAACAAAACACAAAGACATTAGCAATGCATATTTCTCAGAGCTAACATATTCCAGTTTATAAATTTAAAATAAAAAAGATATTTTTCTACCTTTTGTTGTTTGGGCATTTGATTTTTCAGTTGCAATTGCTCCAGTCACTTTCTTCTGGTTTCTTTGCGTTTTCTGCTAACTCTCCATTGTCTCTGTCCATTTGTCCTTTCTTCTCTCTTCTAATTTTTTTTCCATTCCCTTTCGACATCTGCTTTAACATACTGATCTTTCCCCTTTTGCTCTTTCCTCCATTTCTTTCTTTATTCCTTTTTCATCCACTCATATTTCACCCTTCCATCCTCAATTCCTCTTACTCTCCCAATACCCAGCCAATCATAGCTTTTTCTTTCCTCCCAAACAAAATAACTTTTCCCCTTTCTATCCTCATTTCCCTAGGGTAATATCCAGCTGGCTAAAAATAGATGCAATCGAGTAATTCACCAGCATTAGTTTGGCTGCTGTATCGATGTTTGAACCATCTTCTTCCATAATTTTACAAGTCAGGTGCTACTATTTAAATCAATGTAGTCTTCACTATGACCTGCGATATAGAAGTTCAAATGGGCTGTTTCCAACAAGGCCAATAATGGCAGAATTTTGACATAAATGCTTTTTTCGATAATGCTTTGGGTTGGGACTAATTGAAACAAGTCCAGTTCTGATTTAACACACTCTTCAGAGCCATGGTGTACAAAAGCCATGGTGCTTTTTAGAATATATCTTGCTTCCTAGAGTGGGTGCTTCTCTTCTTAGACCTGTGATTAAGCTTCTGGCTTTGGAGGCCCTTGCAGTAACTCCCGAGGCTTGAACATAAGAACATAAGATATGCCATACTGGGTCAGACCAAGGTCCATCAAGCCCAGTATCCTGTTTCCAACAGTGGCCAATCTAGGTCACACGTACATAGCAGTTTCCGCAAAAGACACAAGTTCCACAGTGCTTGTATTGGGTCAAGCATTGATATCCTGGGTCCCTTCTTAATAATGTTTTATGGACCTTTCCTCCAGGAACTTGTACAAACCTTTATTAAACCCAGCTACACTAACAGCCTTTACTACATCCTCCGGTAACAAATTCCAGAGTTTGATTACACGTTGAGTGAAAAAATATTTTCTTTTATTAGTCTTAAATAGTTTACCCTGTAGCTTCATTGCATGTCCCCTAGTCTTTCTATATTCTGATAACGTAAACAATCGATCTACGTTTACCCGTTCCACTCCGTTCATTAATTTATAGACTTGGTTCTCTCTTTTAACAGCTCTTCTAATCCTGATCCTACCTGCTCTGTAGAATGGTTCATTTTATTTAGAACCGACATTGTGACAGGACTTGGCGATATTTTTTTGTGGCACCTTTTATGTGTGGCTTAATAAGTTCATAGCCTCTTCTCAAAAGCAGAATAGCTTTTCTAAAGATGCTATGAAATACACCACCGACATTAGCACTAGCACTGTACATGATTAGGGCTCCATGATATCCTGAAAGTTCATAACCGGCTTGATTGTATAATAATGCTTGTATGCTTTGGGGTCTCCGCAGTTTTTAGCCACCAACTTTTTAAAAACAACAGCCTTCCGGGGGCCAGATGAAGCTTAAGGATCACCTTCCTGTAACAAAATGAGACGTATCTGTTCTGATCAGTATTTGTTTCAAATGTGATGGAGTTGATGTGCTGTTTGTTCATGTGGATATAGTGCGGCTTATCATAAGTGAGGGTGATAAACTCATCCCTAAAGCCCTTAGTTGGAACAAAGCGCAGCAATGGCACAAAATGGTCACCTACTAACTGATGCTCTACAATATCTGTGTACAGGTAGAGGGTATTAAAACCACCTGTAATATCCGCTGGAAAATGGGAACGCTGTGTATTAATGTTAGCTTCTACCCCCAAAATGGTTGCCAAATCACCTTCTTCAGAAATAACAGCCTTATCTTCTGATTTTATTCAGATTCTTCGTGTGTTGGAGTCATAAATGATTTGTGGTAATGCAGGTTTATAGACGCTGCTAATGTCCTGATTCATGGATTCCACTAAACTCTGCATGGTCGCATAATGTCCTCTCCTAATTGTAATGTGGTGTTGTACATTTCGACTCTGGAGGTGACAACATACTTTTGGTCTTCCTTAATATTCTCCCAAGTATTGGGATATTGTATTTCTACTAGCCCTACTTCCCATGGTCCTTGTGAAGTATGAGGCTTTTCACACTAAAGGGCATATTCATTATGGCTGTCATTCATGTACTACTCGGTTTTGGAGTAGGACTGAGGTAGCTACTGAGAGGAAGAAGATTGTGATGCATGGAAATAAGCAGTATGAATAAGGTGAAAAGCAGTTGCATGTAGAGGAGCATGCATCCATAACAAAAAGCAAGAAGCATGCCAATGTGGACAAATGCACTGGAGTCAGGGCCGGCCCGTCCATTGAGCAAGAAATTTTTTTGCACAGGGCCCTGCGTTTCAGGGGCCCCGCGCAAAGAACATTCTGCTTTTTTTTAAAATTACATAAAAAAAAAAAAAGCTGGCTCTGGCTGCTGCCGCTGCCGCCGCAGCAGCGGCAGAATGGAGTGTCCCGCGGGGCCTCCTCTGCTCGCTGAGCCCCTCTGCAAGGGCTTTCAGATTCGCGAAGGGAGAGTGTCTCCCTCGCGTCTCTGTTAAGCCCGCAGGGGCTAATGGAAAATTTCCCATCAACCCCTCGCGTCTAAAGGGGCAGATGGGAAATTTCCCATTAGCCACTGCGGGCTTAACAGAGACGCAAGGGAGACACTCTCCCTTCGCGAATCTGACAGCCCTTGCAGAGGGGCTCAGCGAGCAGAGGGGGCCCCGCGGGACACTCCATTCTGCCACGGCAGCCGCGGCAGCAGCCAGAGCCAGCTTTTTTTTTTTTTAAAATTTTTCCATAAGCCGATGTGGGGGGGGGGGGGCGGTTAGGACTGGTAATGGGCGGGGGGGGGGGTTAAGACTGGCAATGGGCTGTGGGCTGATGGGGGCTGTCTGGAAATGGGGCAATGGGGGGTTAGGACTGGGAATGGACTATGGGGGGTTTAGGACTGTGAGAGGGCTATGGGGGGGTTAGGACAGGAAATGGGCTGATGGGGAGGGGTTAGGACTGGTAATGGGCTGTGGGCTGTTGGGGGGGTTAGGACTGGTAATGGGCTATAGGGGGGGGTGTTAAGACTGGTAATGGGCTGTGGGCTGATGGGGGCTGTCTGTAAATGGGGTGATGGGGAGTTAGGACTGGTAATGGGCTATGGGGGGGTTAGGACTGGTAATGGGCTATGGGGGGGCTAGGACAGGAAATGGGCTGATGGGGAGGGGTTAGGACTGGTAATGGGCTGTGGGCTGTTGGGGGGGGGGGTTAGGACTGGGAATGGGCTAAGGGGGGTTAAGACTGGTAATGGGCTGTGGGCTGATGGGGGCTGTCTGGAAATGAGGTGATGGGGGGGTTAGGACTGCTAATGGGCTATGGGGGGCTAGGACAGGAAATGGGCTGATGGGGAGGGGTTAGGACTTGAGGTGGGCTGATGTGGTTAGGACTGGTAATGGGCTGTGGGCTGATGGGGGGGTTTAGGACTGGCAATGAGCTATGGGGGGCTGACTGGAAATGGGCTGATGGGGTTAAGACTGGGAGTGGGCTGATGGGGGGTTAGGACTGGTAATGGGTTATAGGGGGGTTTAAACTGAAAATGGGGTGATGGGGGGTTAGGACTGGAAGTGGGTTGATGGGGGGCTAGGACTGGTAATGGGTTGGGGGTTGCTATGACTGGAAATGGGCTGAGTGGAAGGGGAGGCTTGAACTGCAAATAGCTGATGGGGAGGGAGCTTGGAATGGAAATGGGCTGTGAGGGAAGGGAGCTAGGACTGAAAATGGGCTGATGGAGCAGCTAGGATAGGACTGGAAATGGGCTGTTGGGGGGAGCTAAGATTGGAAAGGGGCTGTGGTGGGGGCTTGAATTGAAATGGACTCATGGAGGGGCTAGAACTGGAAGTAGGCTCATTGGGGGCTTGGACTGGAATTGGGCTGAGTGGAGGGGAGCTAGGATTTGACATGGGCTGATGGTGGGGCTAGGAAATGACTAGAAATGGGCTGATGGGGGCTAGGATTGGAAATGAGCTGATGAAGGGACTCAGACTGAAAATGGATGGGGGAGCTAGGACTGGAAATGGGTTGATGGGTGGCTAGGACTGGAAATGGGCTGATGCAGGGACTAGAAGGGAATGGATGCTGGGTGAGACTGGAACTAGAAGGGAGCTGATGTTGGGGGAGGATTAGAATGGGATGGGGCTGGGAGAGTAAAATGGAGAGGGGAAAAATATTTTGTGTGGGAGGGATGAAAGATCTACAATTGGCCGGGTATTGGGAGAGTAAGTGGGGATTGAGGATGGAGGGGTAAAATTTGTGTGGATGAAATAGGAATGAGGAAAGAGAAAATGGAGAAAGATTAGTATGTCAAAGCAGATGTAGAGAGAGAGAATGGGAAAATAAACTAGAAGAGAGAAGAAAGAACAAATGGACAGCAGACGATGGACAGTTAGCAGAAAACATGAAGAAACCAGAAGAAAGTGTCTGGAGCAATTGCAACTGAAATAAATGCACAAAAGGTAGAAAGATATCTCTTTATTTTTAATTTATTAACTGGAATATGAAAGCTCTGGGAAATGTGCTTTTATAGTTTTATTTCTACAGTGTTGTTGTACATTCCAAGTTTGGCTTTTGGGGTTCCCAGTTTAATTATTGCCTTCCTGTTTCTAAATTGTGATTCCTTGTTTGGTGATGGTCTATGTTCTGCATGTGTAACTGAGCTGAGGTATTCTATTTATGTAATTCCTATTTGACATTGCCACTTGTTCTCTTTCCCCAGTATTCTCTGAAATGTATTGGTTTAATATTTGCAGTGTTGCCTTTTGATAGGTAGGGTATGGTGCTTTGTGAGTCCTGGTAATGCTGTCAGGATACGGCGGGTTTGCTATGGGTTCTAAATGGGCAGCGTTTGTAGTAGTTCCTAATGTGCCTGGTGGTTGGCACTGGATTATAGTAATGTAGAAATCTTTTAGTCTTTCTTTATCCATACACTCATTAAGAGACATGTTTACTAAAAGTTAGTGTATGGTAACATTATGCAAATATTTATACAAATAAGGCCACTTATGCAAATGAGGCCCCGCACCGAGTCTCCGCACATGGCCCCGCACCCCCCTTGGGCTGCTCCTGACTGGAGTGCAAAGTATCTGGTCACTAAATACAGCTTGGGAACACTGATCACATACTCATACAACTGTGGAGCACGAGCGAAAGAAGGACTTCAGCCTAGTGTTCAGACAGAAAAGTAGGTTGACATCAACACTAGTGTCTGCTGAAGCACAAGGAGCATCAGGAAAGGCAGTGATGGAACAATACCCCCCATGAAAATTGCTTGTGTGGTGTTAGGGCCCTAATATTACAAAAGACTATGGCCAACTATTTTGATGGACTGTTGCTGCTTAGTATTATTGTTAGTCAAGTGGTCATGTAGCTGGAGTATTGGAAATGTCATATGCTCCTTCTCCTCCTCCCCCTCCAAAAAAATGTACAGTGCAACATGAATATTTTCCAATAGATGCTAGCCTAGTTGCCTGATCACAAGGAGCCTGTGCTGGGAGGTGTGGAGCCTCTTCCCTGACTAAGATAGCTTCACAACCTGAAATCACTCATTCCACCAACTACCGAGAGTAGGTGGAAATTTGCCAAACAACACTGGCTGTATCTCTACCTTCCCCCAGCTCAACAGTATGTGAGAAAAGAAATGTATGGAAGTCCACCAAAGCTATCCATGCCACTGTCCTTCCAAGGACAGGAGACCACCTTGGTACCTGAGTTTGGCTGTGATCCACTACCAATGAGGGCCAATTTTAGTTTATTTTTTTTAGTGCCATCAAGTCAGTGTTGACTCATAGTGACCCAGCTACCTCTGGGGTTTCTTGTCAATGTATCACTGGAAGTAGATTGCCAGCCTTTTCTTCCAAGGCAATGAAGGATAAAGTGACTTGCCCAAAGTCACCAAGGAGTGCCAGTGGGAATTGAGCTTTTGATCTTCTGGGTACTAGGCAGTTGCTCTAACCACTAGGCTACTCCTCCACTCCAATGTGCCTTTCACTTTTGCTTCAAAGGGTCTACTAGTACTCTAGCTATCTATCAGAAAAGATGGGGTAAAGGCAGATTGAAAGCAGAAGTAACTTCCCCAGACCCCCTGATTGCTAGCATAGACCATAGCCTTGTAACCACTACTGCTACTATTAATCATTTTTATAGCGCTACAAGGTGTATGCAGTGCTGTGCAGAAAGATATAGAAGACGGTCCCTGCTCATCAGAGCTGTGAAGATCTATTCTGCTGCTGCTGCTGCTGCTAGGATGTATCTTGATGAGAAAAGTTATTCCAGAAGTTCTGAGGCTAGTGTCATCAGTATGGGACCAAATATGAGTGAGGTCCTGCTTATATCACCCGGGGAACTGACAGCACCATCTCTACAGAAATGAGAGAAGTGGAAGCGAGCAGTTCCCCTGTCAAGCATCTCTGGCTAATAGCCAACATTACCTTACCCACCAAGACTACACATATCTATGATCAAGAGCCTTGGACTGAGCCTGGTCAGCCAGATTGGTTGGATTTAGCCTGTCTCATCATGCTGAGCAAGTAGTGCCGACAAAGATACAGGGAATTTGTGAGAAACACTACTCCAGTGTTGTAGATCATGAAGAAGGTGGAGGTTTTAAGCAACCAGTGGGTCCAGGAAGCAGTAATATAAAAATTCAAAACAGACCAAACTCATAAGGATGTTACAGAGGACAATAAAATATTTAAAACAGCAGTTGACACACCGTGCACCAACTGGAATTCTGTCTGAAGTGTCCACAGTGTTGTCTATACCACTGCCACTGGATGTCAGAAGCATGTGTTCAGGAAATGACTATTGCTTGAGGGAACTGATGTCAGGAAACTCCATCCTGGGCACCATGAGAGTAATTTATAAAGGAATTGATTCTGCCTGCACCTATCGCACCTATTTCATAAAGCAAAGTATGCCTGTACTCTGCTTTATAAAATAGGAACATAAGTGTTGGGATACTGCACCAAATCTAGGAGCGAGCACTTACATCAACCCAAGACTTGGTTTAAAAGTCTGCACCTGGATTTCTAAGCATGCCCAAAATAGAGGCCCATCTGCATGCTTAAGACATTGAAAAGACATGACTTGCACAGGTTGATGATGCATGACTTAGGGGCTTGTTTACAAAGCCGCGGTAGCGGTTTGCGATCGTAATCGCAGCCGCGGCCCCATTGATTTCAATGGGGCCGCGGCTGCGATCGCGATCGCGAACCACTACCGCGGCTTTGTAAACAAGCCCCTTAGTTCCTTAGTTCTTATGTTACCTATGTAGCCTGTTACCTTGTTCTATGTAAACAGTTGTACAATACTGTCAGTTACGTTCCATGTAAACCGTCCTGAATCGTAGAAAGACGGTATATAAAAACTGTTAAATAAATAAATAAATAATTCCTTATAAATGTACCTCCTATGGGGTCATTTTATAACAGGTTGCTTAGGTGGAGAGTTATGTGGTGTTCTTTCAAAAAATTTCAAAAATGAAAAAAATTACAAAAAAGTGATTGTGGATGTCTTCCTGAGCTGGGATCCTCACTGTGGAGCAAATGCAGTCTTGATCAAATGGTTTAGGTGTTGGTTGGGCCCTATTCACATGGACCACTCAGGCAGGGTTTCACAAAGGTAAAAAAGAAGATGCTAAATAGAGTTTCCTTTTATGAGTTTTCAAAGTTAGGCAGTAGGTGCTGCAGCAGTGGAAGAAACCTGAGGAGGGAAGGAACTTGAGGACATTGAGGGAGATAGTCAAGAAGACATAAACTAAATGTGCACCAACATGGTTTTCAAATGTATCTAGGCTAGTGGTACAGACAATTGGGGAAGCAAACCTTTTTTTTTAAAGAGGCACCTTAGGGAGCTACCTTTGGAGAGAGTTGGAGGAGCGTGTGCCCTGCCGAGGGCTAGAGGAGTGCTGTGACTGCTCTGTCCCTCTGCCGTGTTGCCGGACCATCAGGCACTCCGGGGACAGCCTGCTGCTCGAGGGGGCTTGGAGCTCTTTAAATTCCCCCGGTGTTATTTCTGCCGCGGAGCTACCTTTGGAGAGAGTTGGAGGAGCGTGTGCCCTGCCGAAGGCTAGAGGAGTGCTGTGACTGCTCTGTCCCTCTGCCGTGTTGCCGGACCATCAGGCACTCCGGGGACAGCCTGCTGCTCGAAGGGGCCTTTCTGTTTTCTTTGTATAAATTGCAGACAGTTTCTCTCCGCGACCGTGGGGCGTTTTATAAGGGGCGTGTCTAAAGGGGCAGGTCCTGCCCCTTAGACGCCCCTTCGATGTTGTCTCGACGCTATCTGACGGAGTGGGAGGTCAACACGCAGTTGCAGTTTGGTGAGGGGGTTTTAGCTTTCCTTTTTGCTTGTTTTGTTTTTTGTGGTTGTTTTGCTGTTTGGTCATGGGTAAGCGGAAGGCTAAACCACAAAGCAAGATCCAATCGGCTGATCCTGGTACCTTGAAACCGGCCGGCCCATTGGATAAACATTTTGCCCCCCTCCCCCTCGCACAGTCCTCACTTGAGGGGGCATCTCTGAGCCCTGGGGGGAGATCTCCCCCTCCCTGTCCTGTTGCTGATGCTGTGTCTAATGTGGGGGTTTCCTCAGAAGTTGTAGAGAGAGATAAGATTGTTGTTAAAATGCCTATTCCTCTTCAGACAGCAGTGCTGGATACTGCTTTTGAGCTTCCAGCCCTCCCTTGTGAATCTGAAGTTACTTTAAAAGATTTGTGGGGGGCTTTGAAGTGCATAGACTCTAAAGCAGTGATGGCTAACCTTTTTGAGCCCGAGTGCCCAAACTGCCGCACAAAACCAAAGAATTTCCTCAAAGTGCCAGCACGTCATTTGCATAAGTGGTCTTATTTGCATAAATATTTGCATAATGTTACCATACACTAACTTTTAGTAAACATGTCTCTTAATGAGTGTATGGATAAAGAAAGACTAAAAGATTTCTACATTACTATAATCCAGTGCCAACCGCCAGGCACATTAGGAACTACTACAAACGCTGCCCATTTAGAACCCATAGCAAACCCGCCGTATCCTGACAGCATTACCAGGACTCACAAAGCACCATACCCTACCTATCAAAAGGCAACACTGCAAATATTAAACCAATACATTTCAGAGAATACTGGGGAAAGAGAACAAGTGGCAACGTCAAATAGGAATTTCCTCTTGTACCAAACAAAGCGCAGATGTTAATGATGCACATTTCCCAGAGCTGACATATTCCAGTTAATAAATTCAAAATAAAGAGATATCTTTCTACCTTTTGTGCATTTTTTTTTCAGTTGCAATTGGTCCAGCCACCTTCTTCTGGTTTCTTCATGTTTTCTGCTAACTCTCCATCGTCTGCTGTCCATTTGTCCTTTCTTCTCTCTTCTAGTTTTTTTTCCATTCTCTCTCTCTCTCTACATCTGCTTTAACATACTAATCTTTCTCCTTTTGCTCTTTCCTCATTCCTATTTCATCCACACAAATTTTACCCCTCCATCCTCAATCCCCAATTACTCTCCCAATACCTGGCCAATTGTAGATTTTTCATCCCTCCTACACAAAATATTTTTCCCCTCTCCATTTTACTCTCCCAGCCCCATCCCATTCTAATCCTCCCCCAACATCAGCTCCCTTCTAGTTCCAGTCTCACCCAGCATCCATTCCCTTCTAGTCCCTGCATCAGCCCATTTCCAGTCCAAGTCCCTTCATCAGCTCATTTTCAATCCTAGCCCCCCCATCAGCCCATTTCTACTCATTTCCTAGCCCCACCATCAGCCCATGTCAAATCATAGCTCCCCTCCACTCAGCCCAATTCCAGTCCAAGCCCCCCCATGAGCCTACTTCCAGTTCTAGCCCCTCCATGAGTCCATTTCAATTCAAGCCCCCACCACAGCCCATTTCCAATCTTAGCTCCCCCCAACAGCCCATTTCCAGTCCTATCCTAGCTTTTCCATCAGCCCATTTTCAGTCCTAGCTCCCTTCCCTCACAGCCCATTTCCATTCCAAGCCCCCTCCCCATCAGCTATTTGCAGTTCAAGCCTCCCCTTCCACTCAGCCCATTTCCAGTCCTAGCAACACCCCAACCCATTACCAGTCCTAGCCCCCCGTCAATCAACTTCCAGTCCTAACCCCCATCACCCCATTTTCAGTTTAAGCCCCCCCTATAACCCTTTACCAGTCCTAACCCCCCATCAGCCCATTTCCAGTCAGCCCCCCATAGCCCATTGCCAGTCCTAAACCCCCCCATCAGCCCACAGCCCATTACCAGTCCTAACCACATCAGCCCACCTCAAGTCCTAACCCCTCCCCATCAGCCCATTTCCTGTCCTAGCCCCCCCCATAACCCATTATCAGTCCTACACCCCCATCAGCCACTACCAGTCTTAACCCCCCCATAGCCCATTACCAGTCCTAACCTCCCCCATCAGCCCACTACCAGTATTAACCCCCCCCATAGCCCATTACCAGTCCTAACCCCCCCCATCACCCCATTTCCAGACAGCCCTCATCAGCTCATAGCCCATTGCCAGCCCTCATCAGCCCACAGCCCATTGCTAGTCTTAACTCCCCCCCATAGCCCACTGCGTCTTAACCCCCCTCCCCAGCCCACTGCCAGTCTTAACCCCCCCTCCCTAGCCCATTGCCAGTCTCAACCCCCCTCCCTCCCTCCCTCCCTAGCCCATTGCCAGTCTCAACCCCCCTCCCCCCCTCCCTAGCCCATTGCCAGTCTTAACCTCCCTCCCTCCCTAGCCCATTGCCAGTCTTAACCTCCCTCCCTCCCTCCCTAGCCCATTTCCAGTCTCAACCCCCTCCCTCCCTCCCTAGCCCATTGCCAGTCTCAACCCCCCTCCCTCCCTAGCCCATTGCCAGTCTCAACCCCCTCCCTCCCTCCCTCCCTAGCCCATTGCCAGTCTCAACCCCCCTCCCTCCCTCCCTAGCCCATTGCCAGTCTTAACCTCCCTCCCTCCCTAGCCCATTGCCAGTCTTAACCCCCCTCCCTCCCTCCCTCCCTAGCCCATTGCCAGTCTTAACCCCCCTCTCTCCCTCCCTAGCCCATTGCCAGTCTTAACCCCCCGCCCTCGGCTCATGGCAATAAAAAAAAAAAAAAGCTGCCCGCTGCCGCCGCGGCGGCATGGAGTGTCCCGCGGGGCTCCCTCTGCCCGGCGGGACTCTCCCGGCGCTGCTCAGCCCCTCTCTGCCGGCTTGCAGAGACGCGAAGGGAGAGAGAGAGTCTCCCTTGCGTCTCTCTTAAGCCCGCAGGGGCAGATGGGAAATTTCCCATCTGCTCCTGCGGGCTTAACAGAGACGCGAGGGAGACTCTCCCTTCGCGTCTCTGCAAGCCGGCAGAGAGGGGCTGAGCAGCGCCGGGAGAGTCCCGCCGGGCAGAGGGAGCCCCGCGGGACACTCCATGCCGCCGCGGCGGCAGCGGGCAGCTTTTTTTTTTTTTTAATGTGCGACCTTCCCGCGTGCCAGCTGCAAGGCCTTCGCGTGCCACAGCTGGCACGCGTGCCATAGGTTCGCCATCGCTGCTCTAAAGTGTCTACAGTTATTACTTTGTTTATTCGTCTTTCACAGGAAGCTGCAGTAGCAGTGCAGCAACTTGATGAGAAAATGTCTTTAATGGATAAAGTAGTTGTTAAGTTGGAATCTCAGGTGCATTCGTTACAAGCTACAAATGTGATGGGAATCAAGGATTCTTTGTTTTTCCATTCAAAGATTGAATCGCTTGAGAATTCCATACGAATATATAATTTAAGATTTTTGAATTTTCCTTGCACCCCTCTTTTAGCACCAAAAATTCTTTTTGATAAATATGTTAAAGAAATACTTACTATATCTGATGTTTTTGATGTGTCACAGATATATTATATTCCCTCCGACACTAAAAGGATTAACCCTATAGACGGTGAACTGGATGAAATTATTCCTAATGTTATGAATCTCACTAATTTTCTGGACGATTCCTCAGACACAATCAATACCCGGTCCACTTTGCTGGTCACCCTATCATCAGTCTCGGTTAAACAACGTATTTTAAAGGCTTTCTTTAAGGTGAAGGCAGCTTTATTTTGTGGACAAAAAATTAATATCTTTCCAGATGTGTCTTGTAGCACTCAGATGCGCCGCCGACAGTTTCTATCTTTAAAGTCGCGTGTTTTAGCTCTGGGTGCTACATTTTCCTAAAATTTCCTTGTAAGTGCCTGATCTTCTATGAGGGCGCTTCTTTTGTTTTTTTTGAGGTTTCACATTTGGAAAGATTTTTGCTCGACAAGTAGGGTTCAATTGGGTCTCATATTGTGGTTGTTTCCTCCTAATATGTGGTCAATTGACTTGGTTCCTTTATTTTGTATTTTTGTTATTTTATCAATGGTTAGCTCCCGTGATGTGGACTGTAACATCTGCTGTATTACATTTTACTTTGTTTATTTTGTATTGACTATCTTCTTTAATGTGTATAACATCAGTAATCTGTCTTATTCTGATTTGGTTATTGTATATGACTAAAAGACTTTAAATTAAAAAAAAAAAAGAGGCACCTTAATTTGGAAAGTGGAGAAAGCACGCACAGGGGCACAGAAGTACAAAGGGGGAAACACATCGAGTGTATATAGTTTATAGTTAATTGTATTTGATATATCCCTCTTTGCTAACAGGCAGAGTAGTTTATATGCTTTTTAAAAAAATTCAATAAGAGCAAGAAAATAACTCCATAATTTGATTAGAAAGCACCTAAGTTAAATAATAGAGGTCAGTAGGAAGACAGGGGACAGTACATAGGGTATTATATGCAATTTGTCAGAGTAGGGCCTCACCCTCACTTCAAATGCATTTGTGAATAGATGAGTTTTAAGCAAGGTTCTAAACTTCTTTCAACTGACTTCTAACTGGACAGGGGGTGGAAGACTATTCCAGAGTGTGCGGGCAACAGAGAAGAATGCAGATTTCTGAGCTGATTCTAGTTTGGCTCTAACAGGGGATGATATAACCAAAAGGGTTCCATCTGTAAGGAGCGTAAACAGCAGGAGGGGGCATATAGTGATATGAGATCTGAGACGTAGGTGGGGATTTCATTATGGATGCTCTCAAAAGTTACAGTAGGAATTTTATAATGGATACGGGATAGGACCAGCAGCCAATAGTGCTCAATAACAAGTGGAGTTATATGGTCATACCTCTTGGCGTATGCAAGGACCTGTAAAGATGTGTTCTGTATTGATTGTATACTTACCTGTTTCCGAGAAAGGGGTTACAAAGTCTAAAGTACTTGTAGGAAAAAGAGAAAAAGATGCAAAGTATCAATGCTCCTTGAATATAGAAAGTTTGAGAAACAAATTCATTTCTTGGAATTTGTAATGTTAATAAGATACATACCTGATTGCTTGCATTGTCATTGGAAAGCTGTAAAGCCACAAGAATAAAAATTGTTTTATAGAAGAACACATTTACTATATTGTTTGCTAATATTTGGAATTAAGAACTTTCACTATTCAATGTTGCACAAAGCATATCAAGAGAATAAGAATAAAATAATTTACACTTTCAACAACTTTAATTTGCTTTATTGAACATCATTTTTTAATAAGAACTATTTTCCTATTCTCAGAGGCCCGACAATGATCTGGCTTTTGGGGGGGATTGACAGCGATCAGGGCATAGAACTCGTGAGAGCTCTGTGCACCCAATTGTTATCTGACTGCCCCATTGATTTAACACAGAGGCCCGCAATACCTGCATCGGCAGGCACCATGGGACTGCCTGCACTATCTGCCAATGCAGGTATTGTGGGTCTCTGCAGTAAATCCAAAAGCTATGCGATATCTGCAGGGGGAAGGTTGGGAACACCTCCTCCACATACCACAGAAGTTTTGGCCTTACCCACAGCCCTTTTCCAGCTATCGCTCTGTGATAGTTGCAAAAGGCTACTGCCTCTAAGTTTCTTTTCCAGAATGCTCAAGGCAGAAAACAATTAACTACAATAAAACAGCAATAATCTTGAAAATCATGAGAACATAGGTGGTTCAATGAGTGCAGAGAAGAACTAGGATGCTTCACTTTGCAACACAATATATGAAAAAAAGATATTCAAGTTCTGGTGTAATGTCAGTAACAGCAACACAAGTTCCATCCATTGTCAGACACTCCGGGGTCATTACGAGCTGCAAATAGCGGGATGGACACCCCATTGGGACGTCCATTCCCGCAATTTGGCCCCCTCTACATCCCCAGCTAACCTCCCTGTACGAACAAGGTGTTTGTACAGGGAGGCTAGACTGGGGCAGGAAAGGGGTGGTGCGGAAGCGGAGTTAGGGCAGGCAGTGGGTGGTCTGCAGCACCTGACGTACAGGGCCGATACAGATGTCAGCCCTCTACGTCCAGAGCTAGCAGACGGAACAGGGAACTTATTCCACCTCTGAGGTGGAATCAGTTCTTATAGACGGCAGGGGATGGCAGGCCTGGGCAGCAGGAAAGGTAGGAGGGGGTGCAGGAGATTCCCCGCAGCCTGACCCTGGCCTTGGGAGGCCAGATCGAGGGTCAGGCTGCGGGGAATGAAAATAGTCATCGGCGGCCAATGCAACTGGACACCATGGCACTGCAGCTCCATTCAGGAGCCTTGTTTGAGTTAGCCGGGTTGAGACCTGTACGTGCAGGCCAACTGGAATTGGGCCTCATCTTGTACGTACAGGAAGAGTTATGATTCTGATCCCATGGGGCTAGATGTGCCCCGTGGGATCAGAATTATGTCTGCCCCTGTGCATCCAGTTCTGATCGAGTGCACAGGGGCCTGGGCATCCCGATCAGAATGAGGCCCTCTGTGAACTAACACAAATCCCTACAAGAAAGTTGCTCAGAACTTAACCACATTATAAACATTAATTCCCAAGATTCAAAGGCAACAACCTCACCTAAGAAAAAGCAGCCTTTTAAAATTATACCAGGCCTAGATCAACATTATACCTCCTATTGGAGAACTAGAACTTGCTGGGCAGCCACAGATCCCCACACAGAGATTACATACCAGCAAGATACCTCACATGCAGAACACATAGATTGTCACCCACTAAAGAATAAGGGGAAGCACACATAAAAAACTGAAAGGGAAAGCCCAAGAAATGAGACTCTCAGCAGTGAGACACTGGAAAAAGATAAATGGAAATGCATTTTGCCCTGTATTGACCAAAACATGGGAATAAGCAATGCACGTTCCCAAAACTGATATATTCCAGTTATTAAAACCTCAAATAAAATGTTTGTTGTGTACTTTTGATATATTTATTTTTCTAATGATTGTAGTCTCTTTTTCCATGTTTCCTTGTTGATCTTTTCCTATGTCCTTTTCCATTCTTTTCCCCATGTTCTTTCCTTCCTCCCCTCTCTTTGAAAACGATCTTTCATTTTTTTCTTAATTTTTTATTTTTATTTCTTACCTGTCTAGCAGCTTTCTATCTCCTACTCTGAGTTCCCCTTTTTCCCCTTCTGATCTTTCACTACTACCCTAGTCTTCAGTTCTCCCTATTTTTTATCCTTCTTAAGTCTCCAATTTCCACTCACTGTACTCATCGCCTCCCCAGCTCTCATCTGCCTTCTTCTGTCTCTAATTTCCTCATAAGCTCCAGCTCCTTCCATGTCATTCATCCCATCACTGGCATATAGCTTATTTCTTCTCTCTCTTACCTCCAACCCAGTCTCTCATTCCCCCTTTTCACTGGCTCCAAAGTGATGCACATAGGAAAGATTAACCCAAATTGTAGCTACACAATGTTAGGATCCACCACCCTGGAAAGGGATATAGATGTCATTGTGGACTATACGTTGAAGTCTTCTACTGTGTGTGATGGCAGTAAAAAAAAAAAAGCAAAGATAGAATTTATTAGGAAAGGAATAATAAATAAAATTAAGACTATTATAATATCTCTGTAGTATTCCATGGTGCAGATGCACCTTGAATAATAACTGCAGTTCTGGTCTCTCCAGTTCAAAAAAATAGAACATAATTAGAGAAGGTCCAGAGAAGGGTGACCAGAACAATAACGTGTTGGAATGATTCTCTCGTGAGCAAAGACTAAAGAGGTCTTCAGCTTGGAGAAGGGATGACTGAGGGGAGATATGATAGACGTCTACAAAATCCTGAGTGGGATGGAATGGGTAAACTGAATTGATTGATTGTTTACTCTAAAAAAAAAGCAAACTATGGGGCATGCCATGAAGTTATAAAGCAGTACATTTAAAACCAATAGATTAAAATATTTTTTCACTCACCACATAGTTAGACTTTGGAACTCATTGCTGGAGGATGTGGTCAGGGCTGGTGCAAGGACTAGAGGCACCCTAGGTGGTCTCCATCCTGCCACACCTCCCCCCTCCCTGCTACCCCCATTGCCACTGCTACCACCCCTCCCTGCTCCTGCCTTACTATACCCACATGTCGCTAACCAGGCAGTGACTTAATATTGTTGCTGCCTGGTTAGCAACGAGTTCCATCTCCGCTCTGCCCCGGAACCCACATGACATACCCCGATGCTAACCACATGTGACCTAATCCACTGGCACTTCGTGCAGTCTTCGGCAAATCACTTAATCCTTCACTGCCTCAAGTACAACTTCGGTTGTAAACCCTCTGGGGGCAGGGAAATACTTACTGTACCTGACTGTAACTTGCCCTGAACTGCTACTGGAAAGCCATGAGTTAATACTAATACAAATAATACCTGGATTATCTACTGTTGGAAGCAAAATACTGGGCTCCTGCCTCCTTAAGCTCATATCACTGGGGGGACTCTTTGCTAGCCCCCAACTCCTGCACTCTATGCCATCCCCACCCCCATGCATATGATTCAAACTTCAAAGGGGTTTCCCAGCCCTTCTAAGGATGGATTACATATAAATTCGGCCTTGCCTATACTCCTGCTTACATAAGAAGCATTTCCTGGATCATGAGCATCAATCAAATATTACTAAAAAATATTCCAGATGTTTCATTTCTTGGTTCATGTTGTAATATAAATCACTTTGAACCTATGATAAGGCGATATAAAAATCAGTTAAATAAATACAATAAATACAATTTGCTGCAAGTTCACACTCAATTGCATTTAGGAGATCATTTACTAATGGTTAGCACAGGGTGGCCAACTCAGGGCCTAGTGCACCACGATCCAGTCTGGTTTTCAGGATGTCCCTAATGAATATTCACAAGGTATATTTGCATCCACTGCCTCCCATTGTATGCAAATATACCTCATGAATATTCATTAGGGGCACCCTGAAAACCAGGCTGGATCGTGGTGCACCATGACCAGAGTTAGCATAAAATGGGCCCAATGTCAGATAATGTACAATAACAGCATTAGCCTGCATTATCCCTCCCTGGAGGCCAATTCTGCACTGGGCACATCTGGGCCATCCGGACATCCAGCAAATGAATGGGGCCAATATGTACCTGATTCTGCAACTGCGGGAGCTATACATTCCAGCGGTTTCAGAATCAGGGCACTTGGATAGCTGAGCGTGCCCCCTACTCCACTCCTGTAGACGCCCTGTGCGCTGCTCGGCCAGCCTTCTCAGCACTCCTGCTGGTGTGCCGGTGCCTTGTCGTCCCATCACCATGGCACCAGCACATCCAGCAGGAGCACCCAAAGCCCAGCTGTACATAACAACCATTTACCCACTGCTCGACCCTCGGCGGTGGTAGCCAGGTCCGGGATCAGGTGGCAGGACACCTACCACAGTGGCAATTTGACATCTGGGGGGCTGCATGGCCTGATTTCCCCCACGCCTGGAGGAGAGAACAGGACAGAATTGGGAGCAGCAGTTGAGTAGGGGGTTGCATGTCCAACCTAGATGTACAACCCCACTATTTGGGCTCTGATTAGTGATTGTACGATTTCCTTGGATATGTGAATGAAGGAAATGCATATGCCTGGGTTAACTCCTATACTTCAAATGACATTCTCATTACAGGAGAAGCCAGGATCAAATCAAGTCCCTCCACCCTCTGTTGCCTCTGGTATAAACTTAAGGCTTGATTTACTAACCTGGATTAATGCATTAAAGCACGTCATTGTACTGTAATGTGCATCACTGCTATTTGACACGTTATTAGTAAATAGGCACCACTGCGAATAATGGGGGTCTCTGTTAAATAATATGGATTAACTAGCAACAACACACGTTAAAGTACAATCCCACAGGGCAGCCCTTAGATTGTAAAACCTCTGGGGACAAGGAAGTAGAACAGCTGAATGTAGCTCTCCTTGATCTACCCTTGATGTGTAAGCTAAAGCCAAGTAAATAAATCAGCATTCCTTTCTATTTGTTGACTCTCGTAAATAAGATGATCCACCAACTAGTGTCGTAATACATTTAACAGCTCCTGAAATCTCTGCATTCACAGTAGGAGAATTTATCCATGCATTACTATCACCCTATGCAACAGCATGAACGTATTTATTTGATACCACTTTAGTCAAAGCAGTTTACAATGTAACATAAACTTGGAAATGTACATTAAACAGGGACATTGATAACTTGTATTTTTCTGAGGCAATGGAGGGTTAAGTGACTTGCCCAAGGCCACAAGGAGTGCTAGTGGAGCTTGAAACCTGGCTCCTTGGTGCTCAAGCCAGTGCGCTAACCACTAGGCTACTCCTCTACTGTACTGATCAAGAATGCCATCTTATCTAAGAGTCCGTGTTCGTTGTACAAAAGACCTTCTGACTCAAAGAAGAATGAGAGTGCGTCCAAGGCTGTTTGTGTGAAGACAAAATAGAATTATTCTTACAATTTCAGCTTCGTCCTGCTCCAAAGCAAGTGTGGCCTCCCCTTTAATAACAAGTCAACATCTTCTTGGTTATGCAGCCCTAGTGTTTTAGAAGTAGAGTCTCCTTTATCCAAAGGGATTTCTGCTCCCTCAAAGAGTATTCTGAATAACTGATCTCTGTGTTCCTTATCTGGCCGCTGTTAAATACACAGTGTGCTGCTGGCTCTTCAAGCTTGTCTGGTTGTCTGGATGTATTGGGATGCTTTGGTTGCTACTGCTCTTTGCCAACTCCCTTCAGAAGCCGCTGCCCCAGGCGATCGTCTAGTATGGCCTAATGGTTGGGCAGCTCTGTATTGATTTATAATCACTGTTTTATTTCATGAATTCATTTAGGTCTTCTATTTATAACGTACTGTATACAACAAGAAAAAACAAATAAAAGCCATATAGAAGCAAATCCTTCAGTACAATATTTACACAGTAAATAAAAATGCTGCTCCTAGGAGTTGAGGAGGAAGGCTTAGCAATGTCAGTACTGTGCCTGCACTCCGCCCTCGCCAAACATATATTCTGGAGTTTATGAAGAAACTGCAGGGCTTTCTTTCAGGGGGTATGCGGTGGTACTGAGTGCCAGAACCCTTTCCATTGCCTGTTAAAATTGACACATGATCCCCAAGTATTAATGAAGAAGCACGACTTCTTAACACTTCAGACTCACACTCCGAAACTGCGCCCCATGAGAGAAGCGGCAGCTTTGGACGTTTCCCACAGGCCCATGGTGGAAAGTGCGGGTGCATCCTACAGTCAGCACCTGCAAAATGTGGGCGACACAGACTACAGAGACTGAGGTCTCCAGACAATCAACAAAAAAACAAACAAATCGTATTTAGTTTTGGTTTAGTGATTTGAATATGCCAGCTTTTGGAAACTGAATATGCAGCATCTCTGATGCCTTGCACAGTACAAGAGGAATTGCATTTCTCTTTCCATTGTTCAGGTATTGCACAGAGTCCAGCTTCTTAGGGTTTCCGGTTTACCTTTTGTCTGCACATTGTGATTTTTACCATCTGACCATTTATTAGACACATTTTGTAAAAAGCTGGCTGACAAAAGTTCTGTCTGTCTGTCTATGCATCCATTGCACATGCACAAGTACATGCAAGCAAATGCGTATGGCTCCCCCGCCACTAGAACAGCAGGATGAAGGGTGGGCAGCAGTCCCAGTCCCACTAGCATGAAGAGCAGGGCTGTGTCCAGAAATCACCAGAGGAGTCCCTGGGTCCTGCCAGCGTGAAGAGGGGGCTGCAGTCAGAAAGCACTGGTGGAAATCTCCTGGTCCCACCAGCGTGAAGAGCAGGTCTTCAGCCTGGCTGTCTGATTGCTGGTAAGGGGCAGAGCATGAAGAAAAGGGGTGAGGATAGAGGAGGAAGGCAGGGAAAGCATGAGGGAATGGGCGGGGTTAGAGAAGAGAGAGGGAGAAGAGTAGTGCAGCATTGGGGTGGTGCGGAATTAGAGGAGGATTTGAGGCTTTTGAGAGTGGAAATGAGGGAGTGAAAGGCAGGGAAGGGTGAGAGTGCAAAGTTTGTTGGAAAGGGGGGAGAAGAACGAACAGCTGGATCAAGGGAAGGACAGAGAGTGTGGGAGAGAGGGCACATACTGCCCAACACCCCATAATACACACAGATACATGAATGCACCCCCATGGCACACATGTACCCTCTCTTTTGTCATACTCCATGATACATATACACTGCACGTACCCCCCCAAAACCCCCATGATGCAGGCACACACACACATACACCCAGATACCTAACATCTCCCATGAAACGCATACATGCACGCACACCCCAACCCCCCCCCCCCCTCGTGACATACACCCCTCACATGCCTAATTCTGCGAAATGCTCCATTGGGTCACACTGCAAGCATACACTTTTCAACTTGCTCTGTATTTGGTTAGGCTGTTTTCATATCTGCAAATGTGATCAAGGCGAGGTACTTTGTGAGCATATGGTTTCTGCGTAGGTATTTGTAGTAGTCCAGCTTGTTCTTTATTCCCCACAAAAGGTGTGCTCTAAGGACTTGTATAATATTTGCAGTGCTGTCTTTTCATAGACTCTGTGGCCGGTTGTATTGCCATTGCCAGAGCAGATTCCTCTGTGATCACCCCACCCCTTAAGGATGGACCTGCATGTGAGTACTGGCATCTTTTTTGCTAGAAAAAAAACACTGAATATTTGCATTGCTTTCTTTAGGTAAACACTGTGGCTGGTTGCAAGGACATGGCTATAATAGGGGCAGAGTCACAGGATGGCCCACATAGGAGTACTGGCAACACTTTTTCTTGGGAAAAAAAAAGCATCGAGAAATTGGTTGTGGTGGATTTTCTCTTGAGAAATACCAACTGATTGAGCAGGTACTGTGCAGAGTTGGCACTACCCAGTAAACTGGCTATATGCTGCAGGAGGGCGCCAATGGCAGGGGGCACTGTCTCTAGCCACCCGCCCCTCTCACTGATTCGGTGCTTGAGAGAGCCGCGGGAACACATCTCTGCTTCCAAGGTTATGCTATTCTTATAAGCTGCCGGATTGCGGCATTTTCAGCTGTAATGAGCATTTCCGGTTTCTTGTAAGAAACAGGAAATGCTTATTACCACCTTTAGGAACACCATGGTCCAGCAGTTTATAAGATAGCAAAGCTGTGGGAGCAGTATTTATAGTGCTGCTTTTTTTGTCTACATATTTTTATTTTTACTTTAGGTTGTATTCAGTGAGGGTCTGTGTTCTGAGTGTGTGACCAAGGCCAGGTGTTCTATCAACATGGAGTTTGTATGTAGGGATCTATACTGTAGTAATTTGACTTGTTCAGCTTTTCAAATAGATGTATGGATGTTCTAGGGCTTATTGCAGTATTTAATATTATAGTGCTCCTTTTTTCTGGGTAAGCCCATTGATGTATGAGTTTTGGAAGATTATGCTGATATGGTATGGTAAATTTGGCCTTGTAGATCTTTGGTAACTTTTGTAGGGTTTTATATTAATTCACAATATGCCTGGTACTGGAGAATGTTTATGATGTTCTTAGTGAGATGTCCAGAATCAGAGTTTTTTTGGACTATCACAGCCTGTTTGTATGATGCTAAGTATTTACTGCTAAGTAGTTATTTTTATTCTGGCTATGCATTTGCCCTTTCACTGCAATTTTCTTACAATGTTGGATTTGAAGGATCCATTTACAGCAACAGGATAAAATCAAAATAAACTTAACTATCTAATTTCTCAACAAACAGGAGTGTCCTACACGGAACAGTGGGTTCACCCCTAAACAAAGACATGGGGAGGGGTGACCTGCATGAAGCGGCAGGTGCACCTACTCTTGCCATCTTACTGGGCAGACTAGATGAATCATACTGGTCTTTATCTGCCGTCATTTACTATGTTACTATGTTATGTTAAATGCTAGCATCATGTGAAAAGAGTTAACAAAGGAGTTTTGAGAAAAAGGAGGGTGGGATGTAGCCAACATTAATAATAATGAGGGAGGTGGCGCCGATTTATAGATTGCAGGGAGGCACCAGAAACCCTATCACTGGCCCTGGTACAGTGAGATAAAATTTGTCAAATTTGAAAATAAAAAAGTACATTGGATGCAAACTCCTGATTACAAATTTTAAAATTGCCAGAGGCTGGCTGGCTAGCAGGAGAGTTAAAACTTAGTAGAAGTGTCAATATTTGTGTCCAGAAGTTGTTGTCAGAGCCCAGAGTCAGTATTTGTGTAGCTGCAGTTTTAAAAAGTACTACAACAGTGGTAACCACACAGGATTGACAAATGGCCAGTATTCAGCTGACCTGGCCAGTTTTTATCTAAGCAGACATAATTTGAAGCCAGCAACAGAAAGGCTGTTCTTGAGTTGTCTCACCTGCTACTTACTGGTTGTCTGTTAAAGTAAATAAAGCAGAAGGCTACGGTAGAACCATAGCAGCCCAGATTATGGAGGAGACAAGACCCAAGGTACCTTATGCAGTTCCTTCCCAGGTGCTGCCTGTCCTATGGAGAGAGAATGAGGAGTGGCCGTAGAGACAGCTTCCTGCTGCAAACAGCCCCATGAAACTTGCAGGAGCATTGCACAAATCAAATGGCATTCTTGTTCATTCGACTAAACCAAATGGTGTGGTCACAGCAGTTTTACACATATCTCTTGGTTCTTTTGCCATTTGAAATACGCTGAAGTTAAATCTAAAGATGAAAACCTGGAAACCTGACCCAGTGCATACAGCGTTTCATCAATTCTGGGTAACGGGAAAGCATCTTTAATTGTAACACTGTTCAATTTCCTATAGTCACAGCAGAACCTCAATGATCTATCTTTCTTTTTGATGACAACAGCAGGAGATGCCCAGGGACTATTACTTCTTTTCAAAATCCCCTGATTCACAAGTTCATATACCTGTTGTTTGAATTCTTCAGATAAATGTGGAGATACTCTATTATATGGCTGCTTCATAGGTTCTGCTGTACCAGTATTGATTTCATTGTTCACCAGGGTAGTATAACCAATATCATTATTATTCACTGAAAGCACATTCTTGTGCTTATGCAAAAGTTGTGACAATTTTGAGGCTTGTTCCGGGCCCAGGTTTCCCCAGTCTAATTGTACAGGGGGTAAATCTTCCAGTCTGCATCCTTCTTTAGAGGTAACCACATTTTATTCCACTTTTAGTACTGCACCATTAGCATATGCCGCTTCCATTTTCAAGTTCACAGAACTTACTATTTGTTCTGGCTTAAAAATTTCAGCTACTCTTATTCTTGGTGGAAGGACAACTTCTGTTTCACCATAATTCAATACTCTCGCCAGTACTCTTCCATCATCAGAATTTGTCAATACATTAGCTACCAGAAAGTTTACCAGGTAAATTTATCTCCAGAGTAGCTGTTATCATTAAATTACAAGTTTGCAGGCCACAAACATTGTGACATCGATGTAGTATTGTCTCTAAGAAAGGAGGGATCATATGCCTTTCATTTCCGGTAGTTTTTACATAACCCAACCTTCCTATGGACTCATGTTCATCATAAGTTTTCTTCTGTTGTATATCCCCCCGGATTCTTGTTATGTTGGTTTTCTGGAACCACCAGACAATTCATTCAGGCTTTTGAACAGGCCTTCCAAATACTGGGGCACATTAATTCCAACAATTCCTGGGATGTTTTCTTCCATCTGCCAAGGTCTACTCAGATTATCTTTTACTACAAATATACATCTTTCTGGGATAGTCTGTGTCAGACATTGTACATTCACCTCAATGCATCACAGTACAGGAAATTCGGTCCCATTGGCAACAGTAAGTTTAATCCAACTGCAATCCTTTAATAGCTTTGGATGATCAAAATGTTTGTAATAATAACTTGTTACAATAGTAGAAACGTCCAATCCTGTATCAACAATATATTTCGTAGGAATGCTCCGAATCAGCAGAGTCAAAATGGGACTTCGTCCATTTGCTTTTTGTCTATTCCAAATATCTTCAGACACTTATTCTGCAGCCTGTGTTTGGACTTGCAGCTTGATTTCTTTCTCTCTTACTACAGGGGTGGTGGAATTGGTACTAGTACTCAGATATTCTGAACTTGGACCAGACTTCAGACTAGCATCAGGTCTAGATTGACTCTGATTCCCATTAGACCCAGAAGCTTTTCTTTTGATCCTGTAATATCAAGTGATATGACCCTGCTCATTGGAATTATAACAAACCAAAGTTCTTTGGTGGCTCCTGAGAGATGGCGGCCTAGGGCGATCTCCTTTACCTAAGTTTCGTGCTGTATCTAAATCTTCTGATCTTTCCCACCTTAGGAGTTTTTCTTCTTCAGGAGTTTTTCAGTTTTTCTCTATTTTAGACAAAGTTCTCACAATATCAGACATGCCTGGCACTACTGATTCTGTTCCAGCTGGTGTATTTCGAATGGGCACTTCATTTCTATTTCCTTGCAATATTCTGACTGGAGGAGCATCATCTTGTTTATACGGCATTTGTTCTTCTTCGGCCCAATTACTCGCTACCTACATCAAATCTTGCAATATCCACCTAGGGTTTTCTTCCTTCCTCCTTGTCATCTCTCTCCGTAGAGTATCATCCTTGAGGCCAAGCAGAAACTGAGTGCACCACTAATTCTGGATCTGTCTCTAGACAATATTACTGACATTTTTTCTTGATGTTTATATGCATAAGTGCAGATAGTTTCCCAGTCCCTCTGTTTTCTGTCATAGAATTCTTTTATCCTTATGCCTATGGGCACTTTGTCACCAATTCAACAGTTCAAATATCAACAGTTCAAATGTCAACAGTTCAGATATCTTATCAATAGATGTACATCTCCTGGGAGCCTGATATTTCATGGTTTATTTTGCTTGACCTCTAAGATGATCTTTTACGGTTTCCACCTGGTCTTCATCTGGAATTCTGAATATTTTCAAAGCAGTCTGTATGGATTTTCCTCTTGGAATTACCACAGTATTTATGACAGGTATAGGTAGTTGAGAGGAACTTCTTGATGCATTTTCTATCTCTATTCTTAACTTATCAATTTGGTTTTGCATATCCTCCATTTTGTTCATTTCTTATGAAAATTTCTCCAAATGGTTCATAAGCAGGGGACTTTCGTAACAAAATAAGGCTTAAATGATCATATCACACACTTTATCTTTATTTACCACAAGTAATCACTTTAAACACAAACATTCAAAAATTTTCAAACTTCAAAATTTTGGGTGCAAATTCCACCACCACACTAAAATCAGGGTAAAAAGGCAAAATCCTGCTGACTATGCCAAAAATTCCTGTAACCCCCTACTCAGAATGATGTCATCAGACCCTTAGTAGAGTACTGGCAATGTTTTGAAGTAGTCTGCACCAAGTGTTTACCTTAGGATCTGGTATTCATCTGAGAGGTAGCATACAGAATTTCACTAACCACGTCTCTTCCCGCTTTCTCCAGCAGAGGAGAAGATGGGAGCCTATAGAATGACGAAGGTTGGACACAAGTCACCAGGGCCTGCAGAATCACCAATCCAACTTCTCCAGCCTTTGAATTGAAGAACCATTATGCAGCCCTGGAAGTGGAGGAGGTGAAAGCATCCCTGGAAAGGGAAGAACCAGAGCTTGAGTGCCCCAAAGTTGCAGAATCAGTGACCACAAGGAAGTGAAGGGCAGTGGTGGTTGGTGACTCTCTTCTGAGGGGTATTGAAGCGTCCATCTGCTGACAAGACTTGATATCCAGAGAGGTATGCTGTCTGCCAGATGCCAAAATCTGAGATGTTACAGAGAGTTTGCCGAGACTCATCAAGCCCACTGACTATTACTCAATGTTGCTAATCCATGTCAGCACAAATGATACTGCCAGGTATACCTCTGAGCATATCAAAAGTGACTCCATGGCTCTCGGAGAGAGGGTGAAGCAGATAGGGATGCAAGTGGTTTTCTCTTCAATCCTCCCTATTGAGGGTAAAGGCCAAGGCAGAGAAGCTCGCATCCTGGAAATGAATGCATGGCTGCATGGATGATGTCATTGAGAGCGTTTTGGTTTTCTGAACCATGGGATGCTGTTCCAAGGATTGCAGAGAAGAGATGGCGTCCATCTGTCCAAGAAGGGTTGACATGTCTTTAGTAGTAGACTGGCCAATCTACTGAAGAGGGCTTTAAACTAGATTTGTTGGGGATGGGTGAAGAAAGCCTCCAGATAAGTGATAGCCCGGGGTAAGCGAAACATTAAATGCCTTTATGGAAATGGGTAAAAGGAGCAACACATGGAAAGCGGTGTGTATAAATGCCCATAGCATGGGAAATAAGATCCCAGATTTTGAAGCTTTAATGGGAGAGGCTGTCTTGGATTTAGTGGCAGTTACAGAAACATGGTTCACAGAAAACCATGACTGGGATGTACCTATACCAGGCTATACTTTATTCAGAAAAGATAGGGTAGGAAGAAGGGGAGGAGGAGTGGCACTATATGTAAAAAACAATATTAAAGCTTTGGAACTACAGAGCTTAAAAGGGAGAGAGGAGGCACTGTGGGTTAAACTAGAAAGAGGGAAAGAGAAATCTATTTGCATTGGCGTGATATACAGACTTCCCTCACAGGAGGAAGAAGTGGACGGAGAGTTAATTGAAGACATACGCAGCATTGCCAGGAAAGGGGAAGTGCTACTGATAGGGTATTTCAATATTTTCCAGATGTTGATTGGCACATTCCTGCTGCATTATCATCTAGAAGTAAAGAGATCCTGGATTCTCTACAGAGAGAACTATTCAGGCAACTGGTAACAGAACCCACACGTGAAGGGGCCATACTGGATTTGGTACTTACCAATGGTGAAAGTGTTTCTGATGTTATAGTGGGAGATCATTTTGCATCCGGTGAGCACCAGATGGGGTGGTTCAGTATTCCCTGTTAAAATCTATTCAAAAGCAAGGGCTGTTAAAATCCATTCAAAAGTGAGGGTCTTAGACTTTAGAAAGACTAACTTTGCCAAGATGGGCCAATACTTCAGGGAGTCGTTAGTGGGATGGGAACAGCTGGGGGATGTAGAAAAACAGTGGACAAAACTGAAAGGGGATATTTTAAGGGCAACCAACCTTTTTGTTAAAATGCTAAATGAAGGTAAAAGGAAAAGGAGACCACTATGGTTTTCGAAAGAAGTAGCTGAAAAGGTGAAAAAAAAGAGGGAGGAAATACAAGATATCACAGAGAGAGGAAGACAGGCATCTATATTTGGAAAAACTTAGAGACGCTAGCAAAGTTGCAATCTTCTTTTAAAGTGAAATATCTTCTTTATCAATCAGGTGAGTAAAGCTATTTAAACACTTTCTCTTTTTTTTTTCTATTTCAAATGTACTTCTCACTGTGATCTTGTTTTCTTTCCACAGTAACCATCTTTTAACAGGTAAGTTGACCATTAACACTAGAAGCCCCAAAGTGTGTCAATTGACGCAAATGCATCTTCGAAGTTGTATACCAGTGCCACTGCTAGAACCATGTCAGTCATGTTCCATGACTTTGTTAGCAAGGTCAAGATGTTCAAATATGTGCATCGAAAATTAATGACAGATGCACCACCTAGCGGGAAAATGAATTTATACCTAGAAGCCCCAAAGTACATCAATTTACGCACTCAATTGTCTTGGATGCGTCAATTGATGTACTTTGTGGCTTCTACTGTAGGTATAAATTCATGTTCACACTAGGTGGCACATCTCAATCACTGTCTACAGTTTTACTCCAACATTACAAACAATAAACACACGATAACGTCATGTAATGACATCACATACTGCACGTATTTAACAAATAAGTAACTTCACATTAATTCACATCTGCATTTCATGCTGAACGCAGTCGTCATGATAATGCGTCAATTGACGCACTGTGGGGTTTCTAGGTAAAATTCCTTTTGGGGCTTCTAGTGTTAAATCAGAGTATTTTGGGTTATTATTTCATAGTTCACTGTAATGAGCTCATTAACTTTCATGTGCCTTTACAGGTTTTGGTACACAAATGACTCGCATTTCCTCGCCACTCTCTTGCATCGGGTCCCAATGCAGATTCAGTAGCTCGAGATTCTTCAGGTTCTGATCCAGTTCTTCTATTCTTTTGGTCCAGCGAAACTCCTCAGTCATAATTCAGGTTCCATACCTACTCCCTATCTTTACAAACTTAAAATAAAGAAAAGCCCTAACTACAGTTGTGGTAATTACAGCCTGCTTGCCATTAGAAATTCAGACTGTTTTTACTTTTTTTTACTGTCCCTAATCTATCTAAAATAAAGAATAATTAGAACTCCCTATCTTTTCCATTCATGCCCTCATACAAACTCACTCATACACAGGCCAGATCTCTCATACAATTCTTACTTTCAGGATAAAATTCCTCCTTTAACATTTTCTTTTCAGGAAATTATAAATTGTTAATAGCAATTAGGTAAAACCACAAGCTTTAAATCCAAAGCTTCTGTGCATCCATCAGCAGCTGTAGCCTGTCAGCTCTTCAACATTCTGTACTACAAGCCTCAGCACAGACAGAAAACTGACAGGATTTTAAATTCTTTATGGTTTCTTTTCTTTAGTTGTATTTTATATGGGCTTAATTTATCTTTCTCAGCACTGTATATGCACAACTAACTTAAACAGCTCAGTCACCATAAGTACTGAGGATTTCTATTTAACTCCAAACCTTGGTAATCAGTTTTTCAAACCTGTTTCATTATTTAGATACTTAAATAAAATGTCAAGATTTGTCACCAAGGGATATCATAAGTCCACATCTTTTTCTTATCAGGGTTTACCAGTTATTTCCACAGGATCTCCCTTTAAAAACTACAGATACCTGTTTAAATTCCACTTGAACTTCAGAATCCAAAGGACAAGTCAAAATATTAACACAGTTTTCCAGAATCAGCCTCTGATACTCATAATCAAATCTCTGTTTCATCAAGCTAAAATGATGCTTCCTTAAGACTTTACAGACCGTTTTCACCACTATTTTCCCTTTAGGATTTCACCTTAGATACAGCTAATGACACTCCAATCAGTTTTACCATAAACAACTGCCCTTAAACCTCAAATTAATCTCGCACACACAGCACACTGCCCATCTTCCAAGGCCCCCTTGCCTTAAATTAAAGTTGGGCCTTTGCGGCCACCATAGAGGAGCTCCTGATCCATCCACTTCTCAATCAGGCCTTCACAGCCTAGCCATGCACCTCCAGACCCCTCCCTTCCTTGACATTGGGGTTAGCCGTGACCTCCGCGTTCCTGCCCAATGCCAGGAAAAGCAGCCTCTGGTCCCTACTCCAACATTGGGGACAGTCATGGCCCTCTCTCCATGTAACTGGGAGCAGCTGTGAAGACCGCGGCTGTCCCCAATCAATCAGACAGGCCCTCAGTGAAACTGGGGCAAGCCACAAACAACACAGCTGCACCCAATTGCAGCAGAGTCTTCCTCTAGCCCTCTAGAACCAGCAAACCGTCCTCGATGACAGCCGTGGGTATGCGGCTCATCGCAGGTCCATCCCAGCAGCTTCATCCGGCCTCCCTTTAAATTAAAAAAAAAAAACTAGCTGCCAGCAGGGGAAAAAACAACATCATGGCAGCCATCAGCTGCCTCAGGGATGGCCCGTGATCCACCGAATCACCATCAGGCTGTCAGGGACAACCATGGACCCCCCAGTCAAGTATTCTTTTTTATTTTATTTTTAACTTTCTGCATACGGTGAAATGGCTCCTTTGGCTCTATGTGTTGGCACCTGCACACGTACTCCTGCACATCCATATATGAAGTTTAGTAAAGTCGCCACATTTATTTATTTATTTATTTATTTAACTGTATTTATATCCCGCTTTTCACCGGGTCAAAGCGGTGGAACATATAACAGGGGGGGGGGGATCAAATGTGGGGGGGGGGCCATCACCGGGGGCTCAATATTGATGATTTTGGGATGAACATAGAGACTGACAAGATAGCATAGTTACTGGTTTGGAGTTCTTGGAGAGGAATAGGGGGGGTTCCTATTCAGAGATGTTCTTGGAATAGGATGGTTTTTAGTTGTTTTTTGAATGACGGGAGATCACCGTTGTTCCTGGCAGAGTCATTGGCAGAGTCATTTGGCAGAGTCATTTCCAAATTACCACTGGAACAGTGTACATCCTGACCTCGATTCCATTCTCTACATGCTATCTAAAATTTGCCTTTCATACATGTACAATGTGATGATGGCTATTGATTGTACACGAGTCAGCCTGGTTCATCCTAGGGCTCAGGAGATATTATCACAATCACTATCAGAGTCTGAACATGCAGATACGAACACCTTGTACTCGTTGGTGATGGATATGATGGCCAAGTTTTCCAAGTCCTGCCATGATGCCCATATAGTAAGATACAGTCCCCCCTTCATGATCCTTCGGACAATGTTCTGCTGAGTAGTTGTCCGAGTGAATGAGTATTTGTGTGTAGTGCTGTGAGGGAAGTGTGAAGTGAATGCTGTCAATTATGCTGTGTCCTTATTGTTCGTATTTGTAGGTGATATTGGATATCCCCTCTACCCCTGGCTGTTAACTTCATTCCTATAGCCATCTGCTAGCTCTAAAAAAAATATATTAGTACCAATGATCTATCATGACACTTATTAGCCAATATTTGCCTCTTGGAGATGCACTTCCCCTCTTTGGGCCACAAGAAAAGCTTTCTATGCTAATTCCCAACAAAGTATGCAAAACATTTGTAGCATGCTGCATGTGCTACAATATGTGTATCCCATATCTGCCAGAAGAACCTGTGGAGGGTAAGGTAGTGGATTCACAAGGAACAGGAGAAGTCACGCCTTCACGCATAGGAGACACATCAGAGAAAGATCCGATCATTGATCAATACTTCTTTTCTCAAGTCACCAGTGGCTGAGCTTCCTTTCGGGATCCTGACCTCTCCTGCAGGACAAGGCACAACAAAGACACCACTCCTCTTTGAACTTACAATTAACACTCATGATTTGCCTATCCCTAGAATAAATAATTGCAGCAACCTCCCATGTGGGAGATGTAGCAAAGATGGTGTCATCCTTTATCCAGCTCCACCTACTATAACTCTTCTATGGGGACATGCCTCTTAATAGGTACTTGAAGAAGGCCCAGCATAACAGGATCCAAAAACCTCATAAGGCCTCTTTGGAGATTTTTGTGTGAGAGTTTTACAGAAATGGATTCAGTTCTTGTACCAGGTGCCACTCAGGTGCCAGAAACAGTCTTTCAAGAGCTAGAGGAGACTCTACCATCCAAGTACTTACATCAAGACAAGTCTCATGATCAGGAAAGAGAGGGTCTGAAGCAGAGTAGCACATCACCTATGGAATGCAAGAGATTGGTTTTAGATGCAGTGAGTTCTAGCTGTTTATTTAATTATTTATTGTTTGTCTTATTGGTGTGCTGCTTCAGCTTTCTCAGTTGTATAACTTACCTTGCCTCTCTCAACTAACTGGGCTTTGTGTGGTACCCCCCTCCCCCCCTGCTGAGGGTTCAGGACAGGGTACCTTGTAACTGCCCTCTTTAATATGACTTATTTCCCTCCCTCCCTCCCCAGCACCCACCCACCCCTGGGGTAATTGTAGCTTTATAGGTACCTACACATCTTGAAGTAAAGGGGCTCCTCTCAGGTGCAGCTCTTTATCCAAATCAGTCATACACTGAGGACCTGAGATTAATTAAGCTTCAGGTGAACAAGGTGTATTGGGGGTGTTAGATACACTTTTATTAGTATAAGCATCTACACCAGTCCTTATTATATACAGAATTTAAAAGACCTAAACACAAGCTTTAAACTAAGATGCAGACAAGATGCAGCAGCGAGATGGGGGCTTTCCGGTCTTTTGCATTGAGTGTCACATGCATGATTTTCTCCCAGTTTTCTCCCAGTGCAAGGAGCTCTTTGCTCTCAGGGAACAAGTCCGTTCTCTAGAGGCTAGAGTAGCAGACCTGGAAGACATAAGAAAGACAGAGAAGTACATGGACGAGACCTACAGGGATATAGACCTAAAGTCCCACCTCCAGTCTGGCAGCATCCCTGTTGCCATGGAGGAGAGAAGTCACGTGACAGGAGAGCATCACCCTGGTGTGGCAGGAAGTGATCCTGTAACTAGGACCTGTCCTCCAGGTGATGTAAAACCCTCTCGCACCGAGGACGTTTCTCCAGGGCCATGTCCCCATGAGAGGAGATTCAGGACAGCTGTCATAGTTGGTGATTCAATCATTAGGAATGTAGATAGCTGGGTGGCTGGTGGACGTGAGGATCGCCTGGTAACATGTCTGCCTGGTGCGAAGGTAGCGGACCTCACGCACCGCCGAGATAGGATCATAGATAGTGCTTGGGAGGAGTCTGCTGTCTTGGTACATGTTGGTACCAATGACATAGGAAAATGTGGTAGGGAAGTTCTGGAGGCTAAATTTAAGCTTTTAGGTAGGAAGTTGAAATCCAGAACTTCCAGGATAGCGTTCTCCGAAATGCTTCCTGTTCCATGTGCAGGACCCAAAAGACAGGCAGAGATCAGGAGTCTCAATGCGTGGATGAGACAATGGTGCAAGGATGAGGGTTTTGGATTTGTTAGGAACTGGGGGACATTCTGGGGAAAGGAGGGGCTCTTCCGAAGGGATGGGCTTCACCTTAATCAGGATGGAACCAGACTGCTGGCATTAACCTTTAAAAAGGAGATAGAGAAGCTTTTAAACTAGAAAATAGGGGAAAGCCGACAGTCGCCGAGGAGCGCATGGTTTAGACGAAGGTATCCTTGAAGGATACTACCAAATGCAGTGAGGTTCCAAAAAGAGTATAGTAACCCAAATGCCCTTGAGTAAGGTGCAGACAGAGCGTAAAGATTCCAAATTACCCATGCCTACCAATAGCCAGATTAATATTAATAAAATACAGTCTCTAAAATGCTTGTATGCAAATGCTAGAAGTCTAAACAATAAGATGGGAGAGTTAGAATATATAGAACTAAATGAGAAGTTAGATATGATTGCAATCTCAGAGACATGGTGGAAGGAGGATAACCAGTGGGACACTGTGATACCTGGATACAAACTATATCGTAATGATAGAACTGATCAAATTGGTGGAGGGGTTGCGCTCTATGTTAGAGAGGGCATTGAGTCAGAAAGGATTGAGGTTTTGCAGGGAATAACATTTGTTGTAGAATCTCTATGGATTGAAATTCCATGTATGAAGGGGAAGGTGATAGCAGTGGGAGTGTACTATCGACCGCCTGGCCAGAATGAACAAATGGATGATGAAATGCTCAAAGAAATCAAGGAAGCTAACAAAAGTCACAGCAGAGTAGTAATAATGGGTGATTTCAATTACCCTGGTATCGACTGGGTCAGTGTTACGGCAGGACAAGCTAAGGAGATAAAGTTTCTAGATGAAATAAATGACTGCTTCTTGGAGCAGCTGGTTCATGAACCGACCAGAGGGGAAGCCATACTGGACCTAGTCCTTAGTGGAACGCCAGATCTGGTGCAAGAAATAAGGGTGTTGGGACCACTTGGCAATAGTGATCATAGCATGATCATGTTTGATTTAATTAGTGGAGGAGGGATAGTAAAGAAATCCACAGTACTACCTTTTAACTTTCAAAAGGGAGACTATGATAAAATGAGGAATATAGTTAAGAAAAAACTAAAAGCAGCGGTTGCAAAGGTTAAAGACTTACAGCAAGTTTGGGTGTTATTTAAAAATACTATCCTCGAAGCCCAGACCAGCTGTATTCCACGCATTAAGAAAAGTGGAAGAAAGTCCAAAAAACTGCCAGCATGGTTTAAAGGTGAGGTCAGAGAGGTTGTTGCTGCCAAAAAAGCATCCTTCAGGAAATGGAAAAAAGAGTCAAATGAAGAAAACTGGAAACAGCACAAGCACTGGCAAGTTAAATGCAAAGCATTGATAAGGCACGCAAAGCGAGAATTTGAGAAGGAACTTGCTACGGAAGCAAAAACACGAAATAAAGACTTTTTCAAGTACATTCGTAGCAAAAGGCCTGTGAGAGAGTCCGTTGGGCCATTAGATGATAGAGGGGTAAAAGGGGCAGTAAGAAGAGACAAGGCTATAGCAGAGAGACTGAATGAATTCTTTGCTTCGGTCTTTACTGAGGAAGATGTAGGGATGTTACCCAAGACTAAAGTGGTATTTAAAGGTGATACTGCAGAGGAATTGAGAGAAATATCGCTACAACGGGACAATATATTACAACTATTTGATAAACTTATATTTGAGCGACTGGTCACAACAAGTCAGGGTAGGATCCACTACATCCGATCCATTCATACTCAAACAAGGAGTCCCCCAAGGTTCATCCCTTTCATCCCTCATGTTTAATATATATATGCAACCCATCTGCGATTTAATCCGCTCTTTCAATATTCAGTGTTTAGCATATGCAGATGACATCCTGATGTACTCATCTTTCAAGCTTGACCAACCGGACTTCTCAACAATCACAAAATGCTTCAATGCTGTTTCTGAATGGCTCCTCTCCCAAAACCTGCGCATTAATCACAGCAAGACCGATGTCCGTTTTGTCACTCGCAATCAGAATTTCATACCACCGCCATCCTTGCGAGTCAATAACTACGACCTCACAGTCAAACCTACCATCCGGTACTTGGGCATCATTCTCGACCAAAAGCTGGACATGGCACCGCATATCAAAAACATGACTAAATCTATCTACCACAAGATACGGTCATTACGCCACCTTCGATCATTACTGGATCCCTCCGATTTCCGCTCAATCTTCCAAGCTCTGGTAACCCCCCACCTTGACTTTGCTAACATTATCCTCCTTGGGCTCCCACAAGCAACATTGAACCCGCTTAAGTTAGCCATGAACTCTGCAGCTCGAATACTGACCGGAACATCTAGATCGGAGCACATAACTCCAGTACTAATGAGCCTACACTGGCTGCCTCTACACGCCAGAATCTTATACAAAGCCCTCGTTCTAACTTTCAAGGCCTCAAGAAATCAGCCCCCCACCCCGCTTACCAAGCTCATCCAGCCCATTCCACCAAACAGAAACAGACGTTCGTCATGTATGAACAAACTAAAAGTGCCTAAAACAATCACAAAATGCTCAAAGACAACAGCCAATAGAGCCTTCTCTCTATTTGCACCAGGAGCATGGAACTCCCTCCCCCCGGAAATCCGTTCCATTACCAATATCATTTCGTTCAGAAAGGCTATTAAACAACATCTGTTCTTAAAATACTATTCCAATCTCATCCCCCCCCCCAGCCAATCCCAAAATAATACACGTCCTCACCAAAACCCACGATTAACACAACCCCAACTAGAAAATTCGATAGCCTGACACTCCTCCTGTTACCTGTCCATTCCCCATACCACAACCCCTAAACATGCCATCCGTATGATGTTGTAATCTTCTTCTTTACATAACACTGTACATAGTTTTTCCCCATGTTATCCAAGTTTGTATCCCTTGTTCATTGTAAACCCAATGTAAATTGTTACATTGTTGTATGTTTTTGTTCCAATGTAAACCGCACTGATTTTAATAGCGCGGTATATAAGAAACGCAAATAAATAAATAAAATAAATAAACTGAATAGTAGCAAATCACCTGGACCGGATGGTATACATCCAAGAGTGTTGAAAGAACTGAAATATGAGATTGCGGACCTGCTATTGGTAATCTGTGAACTTTCATTAAAATCATCTGTAATACCTGAAGATTGGAGGGTCGCCAACGTAACACCAATCTTTAAAAAGGGTTCTAGGGGTGACCCGGAAAATTACAGACCGGTGAGTCTGACGTCAGTACCGGGGAAAATGGTAGAAACCATCATAAAGAACAAAATTACACAGCATGTAGATAGTCATGGCCTAATGGGAATATGTAAAAAAGCCTCCGCAGTGTACCTCGAAAGTAGATTATAACCTTGTAAGACTTAATACTGTTGCAGTAATTAAACGATATTATCAAATATGTATACAAAACACTTTAACTGGTAGCACAAGGTCTCAGCATATATGGGCAGCCATTAGATTATCATTTTATCATCTAGTGGACTCACAGCCCTTTTAACATCAACGACCTTTATAATAATGACTGCTACCAATTTTTTAGTGACTTGAAAAATAATTTAGAACTGTAGTAATGCTTTAAAGAAACAAGTGCTTAGCTTAGCTTTGAAGAAAAACTTCAGCTTAAAATTTCCCAACGCTGACAGACGCGCCAAAAAGTGCGTTTCACCTTCCCAGGTTTCATCAGGGGAATCTTGTAGAGCACTAAAAAATACATAAAACAAGTTCATTAGTTACCAACTTTCATATTCAACGGTAAAGCAAACACTGAAGATATACGATGTATAGCACCTTAGATGTTAAAGATCCAGTTTCTCACACAAACACTCTCTCTTTGATAATTGTAAGATGCCGCGCATGCGGAATGGCATTTATAAACCCCATTCAGGATTCCCGGCTGATGTAACTAAACAGCCATCTTCTTAAAGACACACCTCCCACTCAACCCGAGCATTAAGCCCAGCTGGAGTTACAGACTGTAACTTATGAATCCAGCGCTGTTCATTGAATAGCAATGTCTGCTCCATGGTCTTGCCACTATATGCGGTAGTGATGCGCTGGATGCAAAAACATCGTAAATCAGAAAAACTATGGTGATATTCAAGACAATGGTCAACCATGGGTGCTTCTTTTCGCTGGCACTTAAGTCTACTTTTGTGTTCTAACATACGAGTTTTAAAAGCCCGACTGGTTTTCCCGATGTATAGCAGGGCACACGGGCAGCGAATCGCATATACCACATGTGTAGAGGTACAGGAAGTCATGCTGCGTAGATGATATGATCTCCCATGATAACTGAATTCCGATAGCTCCTCTGTGATTCCACAAATTATACAGGATCCACACTTCTTGTGACCTACTTCCAAGCATCTTTCTGGTGATGTCGCTGGTCTCAAAATCGCCGGGCTTAGAAGTTCCTTAAAATTCTTCTGTCTTGTCCAAACACAGCGGACAGAATGCTGTTCAAGTCCCGGAATGCTGTGAAGAACATTACTGTGTCGCTTGAGACTACGCTTTATAAAATTACTATAAGGGGAAAAAGACGTGATAAAATTAACCTGCCGCTCATCCTCCCCGAAATTACAGTTGGAAACCGGACGGAGTAGCCAATCGCGATTAGTATACATTGCTCTTTTATACGCTTCCTTGATAATTTTAGCAGGATAACTCCATCGTTGAAACTGACATTTAAGTTCCACAGAGCGTTTCTTAAACTCCTGGAGATCTGAACAGTTACGACAACCCACACTATGGTTACACAATGCAAGGTTCCACATTGGGAACCACCACCCAGGAAAAAGATTTAGGAGTCATCGTGGATAACATGTTAAAACCCTCTGCCCAGTGTGCAGCGGCAGCCAAGAAAGCAAATAGAATGCTAGGTATCATAAAGAAAGGGATGGAAAATAAAACAAAGGATATTATAATGCCTCTGTATCGTTCCATGGTACGACCGCACCTTGAATATTGTGTGCAGTTCTGGTCACCGTATCTTAAAAAGGACATAGCATTATTAGAAAAAGTACAGAGAAGAGCCACCAAAATGGTGAAGGGGATGGAAGGCTACTCCTATGAAGAGAGGCTACAAAGGTTGGGGCTCTTCAACCTGGAAAAGAGACGGCTGAGGGGAGATATGATAGAGGTCTATAAATTAATGAATGGAGTGGAGCAGGTAAACGTGGATCAATTGTTTACGCTATCAGAATAGAGAAAGACTAGGGGACATGCAATGAAGCTACAGGGTAAACTATTTAAGACAAATAAGAGAAAATATTTTTTCACTCAACGTGTAATCAAACTCTGGAATTTGTTACCGGAGGATGTAGTAAGGGCTATTAGTGTAGCTGGGTTTAAAAAAGGTTTGGACAAGTTCCTGGAGGAAAGGTCCATAAACCATTATTAAGAAGGGACCCAGGATATCAATGCTTGACCCAGTACAAGCACTGTGAAACCTGTTTCTTTTGGGGAAACTGCTAGGTACGTATGACCTTGATTGGCCACTGTTGGAAACAGGATACTGGGCTTGATGGACCCTGGTCTGACCCAGTATGGCATATCTTATGTTCTTATGTTCTTATGATGAAGGCCAGATAACAGCGGAACCTCGGTGGGTGCTAGAAAACTAGCTGTAATCCACAAAGCTTGTGATTTGGGCACATTAAACTTCAGACAATGATGGTTGAACCAATTAGCGACCGCTGCTAGAGAACTGTTTAGAGGGGAGAGATCTGGTTGAACAGGGTTCAGGGAGGAAACAAGCTTTTAGCTTGATTTTTATTGTGAAATAATTAAAAAAACTAAACATTTCCTATGTTCATGTTTCTTAAAATCTAAAATGTTATATACAATACTGCGATTTCTTATATTAGTCCAATCTCCGATAGTTGCTAAAATTCTTGAGGGGGGGATATTCAGCAGTGGCGGCTAGCGCTTTTAAAGCACATAGCTGTCGCTGCTGAAAACAGTACTGACCTCCAATATTCAATGCCGGGGCCATATCCGGCTACCGGCATTGAATATCTGGGCACCGCATAGCACAGAATCTAACAAGGCAACGGTGATATTGAGACACTGCCTGGTTAGCTGCCATGGGTAAAGAAAGGCCAGCTTTTGCCGCACCTATGTTTATCTGCAGGTTGCTAACCTGGCAGGGACTGAATATCGCTGCTGCCCGGTTAGCAATGGGTGCTGCCTCCGCTTCTCCCCAGAACTCCCTGATGCTAACCGCGAAGCATTGGGGCACGTAGCAGCATCACCCACAGATATCCAGTGGTACTAACTGTGTTAGTGCCACTAAATATCCTGCTAATCAGCATTTACACGGATTGCACGTCTGCAAACTGTGTAAATGCTTTTGCATATTCCCCCCACCCTTTTTCTTTTCCAATGTGCCCATCACATTGTAACACAGATGCCCTTGCATCATTGGGCATTTGTGTGTTACAATGTGATGACGTATTTGTAAGCTTGACTATCATTACAGTCTGGTATGTTATTTTTATGGTTCCTTTTTTTAAACATCTTATGTTTGTGTGTGTATATATATATTGTAACACCTATAGTCCCAGCAGGGCTGTGGTATAGGCAGTTAGCCAAGCTATTGAGGCACCTGACCTTGTATTGGAAAGGAGTGTAGTCGTGGATCCAAGTGGTCAAGGTTCAAAAGGATTTTATTTCCCCTCCCGGGGTTTATGGATTTTCAAAAACATCAACAACAGAAGTAAAACTTAGGATACAAAACTGGATGAACTTAAAGGTAGCAAACTTGCTTTCAAATGTAACAGAAACTGAATAATTATAGCAGGCAGCTGATAATCTCTTCTTAACCTTTTGTACCAGTTTACAACAAAGAAGGATTCTCATCAGCTATCATTAGAGAGCATTCCATTTCTTCCAAGCCTGGATTCAAATAGCTATCCTCTGTTATCATTGGCTCAATATCATTGTCCTGTGAACAAACAGCCTGCGTATATCTTTGCTCTATATCTTCTCCTGGGTTTCTCAAATAGTCATAGTCAGTACAAGGCAAGTAATTACCATTTACTTTATAATGGCAAGGCAGAGAAACACACTTCCTGGAATGACGTTTCCCTCTGTTAGCTGCTGGCTCTCGGCTACTCCCATTTACTGGTAGCTCACAGCACTGCTCTTTGTAATAAACAGGTTTCTCTCTTATCACTCTGTGCCTTGGTTTATCTGGTATATAATTGTCTGTCTCATCCATGCAAACATTTTCAATAGCCCAGTTTCCCTCAACGTTCTGAGAACCGCTTCTTACAAGCCTGCTTCTCAAACACACATGGCTTTTTCACTGTCTCACGTCTCTCCCATTCAAGTAGGTGTTGAGGAATTCCTCTCTGTATCAGAGGTGGATATTTCTTTTGACTAACCTGCCAAGTGGAACCTTTTCTAGTTCCTGGGGTAGAACTCTTTTGTAGCTTTCTGACTGGAACTGCAGGGGGTTCAAACTCCGTCTCTGAGAAGTCTGAGCTTGCTTCAGAATCACTCAGCACTTCTCCCTCATGGCAGCTTCTGACGTTACAACACCCTCTGTAACTTCCTCTGAAGTCTCCCGTGTAACTTCCTTTGGAGTTTCCTGTTCCACTGGTCCTATCAGGTCTCTGAGTTCTCTGGGTCCTCTCTGAACTCCTCGTCCTCTCTGCACTCCGGGTCCTCCCTGAGATATCAGCTGTTTTCTCTACACATTTTTTATAATGCCTTAGGGGCGTGTCTTCCCTCACGTGGAAGTTGTTCTCTCCCTCTAATGAGAGGTGTTTCCTAACTAGGCACGGCTGCAGATCCTGTGCCTGCCTGGGTTGCTTATGGCAACAGAAATGCTTCTGATCTGCCTGCCTGTCAGAACCTAGCCTGTTTGCATCAGGTTTTTGTCTATTTAAAGCAAGGGACAGATCTGCTGTGTTACATATCCCCCTCCTTAAGTTATGACACGCTGCTGACGTCCTCGTCGGACAGCGTGTAATTTCATGAGATCTAACACAGTGGTCCTCCACATACACCACGCGTACATTCGCTGACCTCTCATGCCAAGGTTTCAGCAAATTTACATGATAAGTTTGGCGGCGCCCTCTCTCATTTTCTACACTGTATGAAACCGGGCCTACCTGAGCCACTACTGTGCCCGGGCCTCTCCACCTGGCCTCAAACTTATGGCCAGCATCTGCCACCAAAATTAAAACTTTATCGCCTACAGATAATTTTCGTGTCTTGGTCCTACGATCGTAATATTTTTTCTGTCGGCGCTGACTAGCCTGCAAGTTATTCATAGACACCCTGGACGTTCGTTTTAAACGATTCCGGAGGTCCTTTAAAAAGTGGGGTACTCCTACCTCTGTTTCTTCGGGTGCAACCCATTGCTCCCTGAGAATATCTAAAGTACCTCTTGGGGCCCTCCCAAACATCAATTCGTAAGGAGACGCTCCCAACGATGCCTGCGTGCGTTCCCTACACGCATAGAGGACGAACGGTAGGACATTATCCCATTCGCTCATATTGCCATTTAAGCTCCTTCTTAGCATTTGTTTTAGGGACTGATTAAGCCTTTCCACCAACCCATTGGACTGGGGGTGATACGCTGAGGTGCGTATATGGTGTATCCCGAAGGCATCCCAAAGCATTGCTAAATGCTTGGATGTGAAATTGGTCCCCTGATCGGTTAGTATTTCCTGGGGGAACCCAATCTCACAGAAGAGCTTTATAAGCTCTATTGCTATGGTTCTTGCGGAAATATTCCGTAGTGGTATGGCCCATGGGAACCTTGTCGCATGGTCTATAATCACTAGGATATAGGAAAAACCTCTGGGAGTCCTCACTAAGGGGCCCACAATATCCATAGCTAACCGTCTTACCGGAGTTGCAATGGTGGGAGGTGATATCAAAGGCACTGGCTTAGGCTTCGCCGCCGTGACTCTTTGACAGGCCGGGCATGACTCGCAATATTTAGTTGTTTCTTTAAACACACCCGGCCAGTAGAAACGAGCCAACACTTGATCCAATGTCCCTTGGACACCTTTATGACTGCCCGTAGGGTGGTCGTGGGCCAGTTTCATCACTAACGCCTTAAAGGTAGTTGGCACCACCAATTGTTTTCGTACAATACCTGTCTTGGGGCTTGCACTTTCCCGGTATAATAGTTCTCCCTCCATGAAGAACCTAGGTAGAATTGTTCTAGCCTCACGAGCGTACTCAAACGCTCTTTTTAGCGCCGGGTCATTCTTTTGCTCGGCCGGAAAGGACGGGAATTTCCTTACCAGCTCGGCTGGTACCCAAGGCAATTCCTCTCCTTCTTCTAGGCCTGCTCTCCCTTGTGACCTGCACCTCCTTTCCTGGCGCCTTTCTGGTTTCCCTTTCCCAATTTTTTCTGGGGGGTTAACTAAACCCTCATCGCAAGGAAGTATATCTTGCAATAACCTATCTGGGTCCAATTCTCGCTCGGGGGATGGGTCCCTATCCTCGAGCCTTTCTTGTGGCTCAGACACTGTACTTGTCCCTGCACTTGCACCCTTACTCTGAGATCGGGTGGAAACTAAACCTATTTTACCGTCAAGCCTTTCCTTGAGGGCTTGCTGGAAAAGAGGCCACCCTTTCCCTAATACCACCTCTCTCGGGAGGTAGGGAACTACCACTATGGGCACCACCTGACTAACACCTAGTGCCTCCATTCGCACATCATACAGGGCATAATAAGATGATTCTCCATTCATACACTTCAATTTTACATTCGGGGGTAGCTGACATACAACAAGGGGGTTACTTGCTATCATAGCTTGCCACATAGCACCAGAAACCATATTCTGATCCGCTCCTGTATCTAGGAGTGCGGTAGCCTTTACCCCTTCCATCAAAACATCTACCACCAACTCTCCTTCAGTGTGTTTCTCTCCTCCAGCTATCAGGACAACATATTCTTTACAATCTCTTTGCCTGTGCCCTTTTTCCCCACATTGAAAACATTTTAGCATCTCATACTTCATCACATTTCTCCTAGGTACATCCTGGTTATAAGCTCTTCCTGTCCCTGACATTCTTTCTCTACCTGTGACCTTCAACAGGTGACCTTGAGAAGCTCCAGCTATTTCTGCTTCAAAATAGCAGTCTGTTAGCTCCACTGCTTCTCCAGTAGATTTGCACCTTTGCAATAATAGGAAGGCTTTTACATCTGGTGGCACAGCCTCAAAATATTGCTCCAAAATTACAGCGTCTACCAGAGACTCTATCGTGGCTGTTTGAGGAGCAAGCCATTTTGATGCTAGGCCTGTTAATCTCTGCATCAGGGCCTTAGGTGTCTCTTTAGGTAGGATTTTAGCCTCCCTAAAAAGACGGCGGTAATGGGTATGGGTTAACCCAAGCCTATCCCTAACTGCTAATTTTAGTTCATGATATTGGGACGCAAGATCAGCGGGCATCGCCTTATATGCTGCTAAAGCCTCTCCCCTTAGAGACATGGCGAATCTTACAGCCCACTGGTCTGGCAGCCATTTCGCTGCTACAGCTATCCTTTCGAAAGCCTCTGCATAATCATCAAAGTTATCAGAGTGTTCTAAAGGTCCTAATGTCAATGCATTGCAGTTCTGTACTCCTACCACAGGGGTCATTGAAACATTGTCCTCCTCTGTGGAGCGCAGCTTCTTCACCAGAGTGGCAATCAGGTCCAGCAGGGGTTGCTGCTGTGCCGCTACTGCCGTCATAGTCCTCGCCTGTGCTTGCCGCATCAGCTCGCCTTGGGCCTGCCATTGGGCCTCCATCCAACTGCGTATCTCCTCAGGATCCATTGCAGCGTCTGTATACCTGCAAGAAAAGAAAACAAGGCCCACCAAGTGCGGAACAATTTTTCTGTCCCCTCTCTACTACTTGGCTAGGTTTATCTTTTCCTCCCTCTTTTTTTTTTTTTCCTCCCCTTTTCTCACCAATCCTCGCCACCCGTGCCCAGTCACTTATACCTGAACACGGTGCAGGATCTCACTTTGAGAAAAGGTCTTTGGCTCCCTCCGGTCAGCTCAGGATGTAGAAATCCACTCCGTGCCACTTCAGTACAGATTTTCCTTTTTTTTTTTTTTTTTTCAAATCAGCTGTATCCACTCAAGAAGCTTTGTAGTGTTCTGTGCTGTAGTTTTTTTTTTTTTTTTCAAAAATCCTGCCAACTACGCCATTTTCTTGTAACACCTATAGTCCCAGCAGGGCTGTGGTATAGGCAGTTAGCCAAGCTATTGAGGCACCTGACCTTGTATTGGAAAGGAGTGTAGTCGTGGATCCAAGTGGTCAAGGTTCAAAAGGATTTTATTTCCCCTCCCGGGGTTTATGGATTTTCAAAAACATCAACAACAGAAGTAAAACTTAGGATACAAAACTGGATGAACTTAAAGGTAGCAAACTTGCTTTCAAATGTAACAGAAACTGAATAATTATAGCAGGCAGCTGATAATCTCTTCTTAACCTTTTGTACCAGTTTACAACAAAGAAGGATTCTCATCAGCTATCATTAGAGAGCATTCCATTTCTTCCAAGCCTGGATTCAAATAGCTATCCTCTGTTATCATTGGCTCAATATCATTGTCCTGTGAACAAACAGCCTGCGTATATCTTTGCTCTATATCTTCTCCTGGGTTTCTCAAATAGTCATAGTCAGTACAAGGCAAGTAATTACCATTTACTTTATAATGGCAAGGCAGAGAAACACACTTCCTGGAATGACGTTTCCCTCTGTTAGCTGCTGGCTCTCGGCTACTCCCATTTACTGGTAGCTCACAGCACTGCTCTTTGTAATAAACAGGTTTCTCTCTTATCACTCTGTGCCTTGGTTTATCTGGTATATAATTGTCTGTCTCATCCATGCAAACATTTTCAATAGCCCAGTTTCCCTCAACGTTCTGAGACCGCTTCTTACAAGCCTGCTTCTCAAACACACATGGCTTTTTCACTGTCTCACGTCTCTCCCATTCAAGTAGGTGTTGAGGAATTCCTCTCTGTATCAGAGGTGGATATTTCTTTTGACTAACCTGCCAAGTGGAACCTTTTCTAGTTCCTGGGGTAGAACTCTTTTGTAGCTTTCTGACTGGAACTGCAGGGGGTTCAAACTCCATCTCTGAGAAGTCTGAGCTTGCTTCAGAATCACTCAGCACTTCTCCCTCATGGCAGCTTCTGACGTTACAACACCCTCTGTAACTTCCTCTGAAGTCTCCCGTGTAACTTCCTTTGGAGTTTCCTGTTCCACTGGTCCTATCAGGTCTCTGAGTTCTCTGGGTCCTCTCTGAACTCCTCGTCCTCTCTGCACTCCGGGTCCTCCCTGAGATATCAGCTGTTTTCTCTACACATTTTTTATAATGCCTTAGGGGCGTGTCTTCCCTCACGTGGAAGTTGTTCTCTCCCTCTAATGAGAGGTGTTTCCTAACTAGGCACGGCTGCAGATCCTGTGCCTGCCTGGGTTGCTTATGGCAACAGAAATGCTTCTGATCTGCCTGCCTGTCAGAACCTAGCCTGTTTGCATCAGGTTTTTGTCTATTTAAAGCAAGGGACAGATCTGCTGTGTTACAATATATATATATATATATATATATATATATATATATATATGTTTTTGTGTTTGTGATGTTGTGATATGTTGCTCTTTAAGACCCCTGATGAAGGCTTTGAGCTGAAACTTTGCCAAATTAGATTTTAATAAATGAAACTATGAACCATTATTGATCTTGTCATTATTCCATCTGTCTCTACTCCTTTTCTCATCCACTGCTAAAAATCTGCATCCATGGTTTACTTGTTATTTTACAACTTTTTATTGAGAACGATGCTGCTGTACAGAACTGTACATATGTGCTCGTACTACATATCATGATACAAGAATTAGAACAATTATTAGACAAAGTTCTTCCTCATATGGCAAGACTTCAATAAACATCACTTTCTGTTTAACAAGAGGAAAATTCTGGAGTCCCTGCTCCTGATCTGTGAGTATAATAATATGCTATAATGAAAGGGGTGCCAAAGTGTCTGTCACTGATAGGAAGAGTTCCTATTCTGTATTGTGGAGGGAACTACAAAAGATCCTGGTAATCTGGGTTGGGGGGATTTTTGCCAGTGTTGACTGAGTGAGTTTTACAAACGCATGGGGACAAGGCTATAGCAAGGCATCCTCTTGGCATGACCAGCTATATCATGAGAAAGAGAACAGATTTCCCAGGTCAGCTAGGACTAAGGTGGAACGGTGGAACTGAGAACAGACTTGGGAAGATCTGAGGAAACATGGAGCCCAGAAGGAGCTGGGAAGTAAAACTGCAACAAACATGCTAGAGGACCCAATTCAGATTTGCCTGAGAGCTGCTTACAGTACAGACTTGTGCTATACCTGAGGAGGTGTATAGGACCTAGAGGGTATCCCGTCAAACCACCTTGGACGTTCCAGCTTGACTTATGAGGAACTGGACTAAGATGCATAACAAGCAGCTAGGAAGAAAGAACTTGGTAACTGATGTATTCTTTTACTTTTGAGAGCTCTGTGTTTCTTGGGCCTTAGCCCCAGGGTGCAGTGGAGCACTGGGAGTGAATTTGGGAATTGATACAAAAAGGAACAGAGAACAAGACATAGCAAATAGAGAGTAGAAAGCAAATAGAATGCTAGGAATCATAAGGAAAGGAATGGAGAATAAAACAAACGTTATAACGCTTCTGCATCGTTCCATGGAGCGACCGCACCTCGTATATTGTGTGCAATTCTGATCATCATATCTTAACAAGGATACAGCTGAAATTGAAAAGATACAGAGGAGACTGACCAAAATGATAAAGTAAATGGAAGGATGCTCTTATGAGGAAAGTCTTAAAAGGTTAGAGCTTTTCAGCTTGGAAAAGAGACATCTGAGGAGAGAACTGTTAAAGGTCTATAAAATAATGAGTGGAATGGAATGGGTAAATGTAGATCAGTTGTTTACCGCTTTCAAAATGTAGAAAGACTAGGGGATATGCAATGAAACTACAATGTAACACATTGATAACTAATTGGAGAAAATATTTTTGCATTCAATGCATAATAAAACTCTGGAATTCGTTCCTGGAGGAAAGCTGTTAGTGTAACTGAGTTTAAAAGCGGTTTGAACATGTTCCTGGAGGAAAGGTCCATTACCCATTATCAAAGAAGCCCGGGGAAATCCACTACTTACCCCTGGGATAAGCAGCATAGAATATTTCTACCTTTAGGGAACCTGACAGGTTCTTGTGACCTATTGGAAACAAGATACTGGGCTTGATGGACCTTTGGTCTGACCCAGAATGGAATATCTTATGTTCTAATGTTCAGGACACTTATCTGAAATACTCTTAAGGATTTTGAGATGTTATGTTTTCTAAAGGGAAAACTGAGGAGCTGAGGTGCCCACCCATGGACCCACAAAAGAAGGGGCAGAAAGTTGTTCTTCTAAAGGAAGATAAGGGTGTGTGGAGTCAGAGATCAAGTCAGTGGAGTGACTGATTCAGAATCTAAGATGTAGCTTATTCAGCTATAACAGAGGAATAAGACAGATACCTACAATGGTGACAGTCTATTTGAAAAGGGACTGGGATAATTCAATTACTACTACTACTACCTATCATTTCTATACCACTCTTAGGCATCAGCAGAACTGTCCATATGCATGTAAGACAGGGGCAGCTCAAGGCAATCTGCTACATGAAGCAAAGAATGAAATGGCGCCCCCCCCCCCCCACCTTAGAGGGGGGCAGGGCTTTTTCAGAACTCCAATCAGAGACTGAACCAAACCAAAAAGCTGATTAGATTATATGGAGGAAATGCAAGATGTTTGCACACAGGGCTGTAACGAGCTGCAATCGCTCCCTGTGCGTCTTGCAGCTTGGGTGCATGCCCCCCCTCTCCCCCCATACCTCCGTCCAGCACTGCCTGCTCTTTCCCTGCTGCTGCCGCCCTCTGTTTTTTTCATAGCAGCTCCGGCATCAGGGAAAGAGCAGGCAGCGCTGGATGGAGGTATGGGGAGGAGGAGGGGGGCATGCGCCCAATCTGAAAGGCACCAGCACTTTAAGCAGATCTGTCCCTCCCTATTCTGACACTGCGTCGGAGGAGGGAGGGACAAGACCTGCTTAAAGTGCTGCAAAAAGGCTTGGGGAGGGCATTTCGGCTGCCTGCTATTGTCCTGCCAGTGGCGGCAAGGCATCAGCAGACAGCCGAAATGCACCCCCCAGCCTTTGTGTCCTGTGCGACTGCACCGCTTGCACAGGTCTAGGCACGGTCCTGTTTGCACACCAAGGAACTAAAAGAGAGCAAGAACCAACAGCACAGTTTATAAAACTAAATTATAACTCATTTTTATGTTGCTGTTATAAACTGCATTATGGTTCTTGCTTTTTCTTTTTCAATATATATTTTGTATCCACAGTAGGTGCAGAGCAGAACCAGGACATTCACCCACAGAACTCAATATTTAAAAAAAAATCTGATTCTGATCATCTCACTAACAACAACCACCACTATTCTCCAGTAGCAGGCATATTGTGAACTAATACAAAATGCTAGAACAAAGAGGAAACCTACCATACCATATCATATCAGCACAAACTTCCAAAACTCATATAAGGAGCCCATGCAAAAAAACATCACTGTAAATACTACATTGGGCCCTGGAACATCCATACACCTATTTGAAAAGCTGAACAAGTCAAATTACTACAGTACAGTATAGATCTTTATGTAAAAATTCCATGTTAACAGAACACCTGACCTCATTCACACACTCACAACATCGACCCTCACCAAGTACAGAATAAGTAACCACAATCTACAGTAAAGTAAAAATAAAAATATGCAGACAAAATTTAAATTGAAACCCCAAGAAGCCATGGTCCAAATGCAGTGCAACACCAGATAAATAAGAGATGCAATTCCCCAATACTGTGTAAAATATAAAAATAGCAGAAAGTCCAATCACTAAAATTACATTTTTTCTACCTTTGTTGTCTGACCATTTTATTCTCTAATCATGCTGGTCCCGATCTGAGGCTTCTGCTTTCCTGTCTTCTCTTAGCTCTCTTTCTGTGATCTATGGTCCATGGTCCATTTGTCTTTTCTTATCTCTTCTTTTGTTTTCTTCACTTCCTTCCATCAGCCCATTTCCAGTTTCAGTAACCCTCCCCAGTATCAGCCCCCTTTCCAGTCCTCCCCTCCCAGTACCTTCCAATGTCAACTGCCTTGCATTCCAAAGACTTCCACTGGTGTCCATTCCCTTCCAGTTCCCCTCCTTCCCCGCTGTCCAGCCCCTTCTAGTCCAAATACCATCCCAGATATCAGCTCATGTCCACTCTGTGCCACCCCACCAGTCAACTCCCTTCCAGTCACCCTACCCACTGTCTATCCCCCTTCCAGTGCCATTTGCATGTCAGCTCCCTTCCAGCCTCCTCCCCATTACCCAGCCACCTACCACTCCCATCCCCAAGTGTCAGCTCCCTTCCAGTCCCCCTTCAGTACATCCCAGGGTCAGCTCCTTTCCAGCATCCTCCTTCCCCCATGTCAGCTTCATTCCTGCCCCCTCCTTCCCCTGGAAGACCCTCTCAGTATCCACTCCCTTCCAGTCCTATTCTCCCATCCCCCTGCATCAACCCATTTGTAGCCCTAGCCCATAGTTTTCTCCCAGGGCCAACAGCAATCTCCTCCCCTAATCAGCCCATTTCTAGGCCTAACACCACCAATCAGCCCATTTCCAGTTCTATCCCCCTCATCAGCCCATTTCCAGTCCTAGCCACTCCCGATAGCCCAGTACCAGTACCAGTCCTAGTCCCCCCTCCCAATCAGCCCACTTCAAGTTCTAACCCACCATCAACCCCTTTCCAGTTCCAGTTCTAAACCCCCCATTGCCCATTACCAGTCCTAACCCCCCCATCAGCCAACTTCCAGCCTAACCCCCCCATCAGCCCATTTCCAATCCTAGCCCCCCATAGCCCTCTCAGTATCCACTCCCTTCCAGTCCTATTCTCCCATCCCCCTGCATCAGCCCATTTGTAGCCCTAGCCCCTAGTTTTCTTCCAGGGCCTGCAGCACTCTCCTCCCCTCCCCCATTAGCCCATTTCCAGTCCCAGCCCATTTCCAGTCCTATCCCCCTTATCAGCCCACTCTAGTCCTAGACCCCTTTACCCATTACCACTACTAGATCATTTCCAGTCCTAACCCCCCCATCAGCCCATTACCACTCCTAGATCATTTCCAGTGCTAGCCCCCCCATCTGCCCATTACCAGTCCTAACCCCCCAAAAAGTCCATTTCCAGTCCTAGCCCCCCAATCAGCCCATTTCCTGTCCTAGCCCCCCTAATCAGCCCATATGTAGGTCTAACCCGAGCAATAAACCCATTACCAGTCCTAGCCCCCCCTCCCAATCAGCCGATTTCCAGTTCTAACCCCCATCCCGATCAGCATATTTCCATTCTTAACCCCCCATCAGCCCATTTACAGTTCTATCTCCCTCATTAGCCCATTTCCAGTCCTAGCCACCCCCGATAGCCCAGTACCAGTCCTAGTCCCCCCCCCATAGCCCATTACCAGTCCTAACCCCCTCATCAACCCATTTCCATTCCTAGCCCCCTATAGCCCTTTACCAGTCCTAACCCCCCAACAGTCCAGTTCCAGTCCTAGCCCCCCCCCCCCAGCCCAGGGTAATTAAAAAAAAAAAACTGGCTGCAGAAGCTGCTGCCGCTGCTGCCGCAGTAGCAACAGAATGAAATGCCCCACGGCCGCAACCCCCCCTCCCCACGTCCCCGGCAGATCCCTCCTTGTATTATTTCCCTCAGCACCGGCTTTGCAGAGCTGCAATGGGAGAGTTTCCCTTTCTCGTGGTTCTGTTAGTTGAGCCTGCTGGCACTGATGGGAAACAGGAAATGCCTGTTTCCCCATCAGCGCCAGGGGCTCAGCTTTAACAGAGCCGCGAGAAAGGGAAACTCCCTTCACGGCTCTGAAAAGCCGGCGCTGAGGGAAATAATACAAGGAGGGCTCTGCCGGGGAGGTGGGGGGGGGGCCGTGGCCATGGGGCACTTCATTCTGCTGCTGCTGTGGCGGCAGCAGCTCCTCTGATCGGGTTTTTTTTTTTTGAAGGCCGAGTGAGGCGGTCTTTTTGGGGGCAGTTTTTGCTAGCCCCAAAAGGTTGCCGCCTGAGGCCACTGCCTCACTCGGCCTCATTATAGAGCCGCCCCTGATGTAAGAGACAGTACTTCCTTAACAGAGCTTACAATCTATTCAAGACAAACTGAGCAAATACAGTAAGGAATTTCATTAGAAGGAATAATTAAAAACACACTTGGGTAATAAACTGATGAACTACAGCTATAGCCTGTGCTTTGGGATCCTTTTTATAGCACATAACCATGCTCTTGCAAGCTTAAAAATATTTATTTGCATGTTGTAGGGATATCGTTTACGCTTGTGTCTTGCTGCATGCATATAAAGTACTTGTGATATTGAAGTATAGCATGCTCTGCCCAGGCTGTAAATGCAGCCTGAATATCTCTTTCCAGTTTTGCCTTTTAAATTATCTTTGCCTGCTGACTTTATATATGCCGTATGGTTTTTGTTTTTGGGGAGGAGCAGCAAATAAAGGGTTATTTGGGTTTTTTTCTTTTTTTTCAGAAAAACAGGCATCACTTATTGGACTTCGTATTTGGAATGAAGCAGAAGACAAGATCTGGCAATCTACTTCTGGTCATACCTTGCTAAGAAAACCCAGGGGCTGCTGGGTCACCAGGAGTCAGCATTGACTTAATGGCACTTAGAAAAAAAAACAATTTTGGTTTTGCTTTCCTGTCAGGCAGTGACAGGGGCAGTTCCCCCTCCTCCCTCCCTCATCCTCCAGGACCCATCACTTTATACAAAGGTAGGTGGCCCCCGCTGAATAGCCCAAAATCCCATTCATAGACAGCAGGCTACACTCACTGTTCAACATTTAGGTTCTGGAACTTCACGAACGCATGCCAAACACCCCAACTGTACAGTATCGTGACCCTCTCCTCTCTGGTTTACTTCTCTCAGTTTCTCTTTTCCCATTGAGGTTATGTTTCCATTTTTCATGTTTCTTGCAGTTGTTTCTCGCAGTTGTTGGAATTTAATGCCAAAATGTCAGCATTATGTGAATACTGCAGCCTATTACCCCCTCCCCTCCATTCCAAGTGGGGCAGATCAGACCAGCATTGCACCAAAGAATGGTGCCATAAAGCCAAAAAGACCCACCAATGTCTAAAAAGGTATCCCTAACAGTCCCAGTCAGTAGTAAAACAGAAACGGGAAACCAGAGTTGGAAGTACCAAAAATAATATTTTGTCAGTTTGCAACGAGCGCTTCGTCGGATATGGGAGCTTTGGCACGATCATTTGAAAAGAGTTCCATCATCACCCCCATTTTTGCTCCACCATGGAGGTCGAAATGAGCGGTGCATTCCTGATGCAAATCTGTGTTATCTTCTGACCAGATAAGTTCTTTTTAAATCCTTTTTATGCCTTTGCTATTTATAGAATAAAATGGAGAACTTGTGGTAAAGGGACAAAAATATTATTTTTAGTAGTTCCAGCTCTGGTTTCCCATTTCTATTTTACCAAAGAGTGGTGCCAGCATGAACATCCAGCAGGTTCACTTGCTTGCTCATCGTTTTAATTGATTTACCCCTTTCTTGTACCTTTTTCAGTTTGTTTTTAGTCCCTAACACTAATTCACATTGTTATGACTAATGAGCACAAAGACTTCATTACAAAATGACTGGAAAAGGGCCATCAGGAGCTCATGGAGAGTGTACTGTGGCTAATTATATCATTCTTGTGTCAAGAGCTTATGTGTGCAGATTCTTCCATCACTTTTATTATTTACCGATGAAGCAGCAGCCAAATGTGAGCAGCCCTGACTTTTACTTCCATCGGGCAGAGCGTGCTGTGCTCCAATTTGACAATTACTATATACAGCATGCATGCAGCAATTCAAGAGTGTAAAAGATATCCTGAAACATGCAAAGAAATGCATTTAAGTTTGCAAGGCTCACAAAGCATAGGCTATAGCTACTGTTCATCAGAACTAACAGCCACAGCCTAGCACTGCAAAGTTTGGATGCTTGTGTATAAATAGAACAAGTCAACAAGCATGACTTGGTGATACGATTACCTAGCAGTTCACGGCAGTCCCAGAATCTCTGTGGTCCTATCATGCTGTGCCAGCAGCTCGTTGGAGCTTCCCATTAGACACAGACAGAAGGTGACAACACCGGTGGAGGGAGGGGAGAGAGATTCAGGATGGAGGAGAGCAGGCACTCTTCGCGAACTGCTGCTGAAATATTGATGAAAGAAGCCTGTCTTCAAGCTTTGAAATCAAATGACTTTAAAACACTACAAGAGCTTCTGGATGAGAAAAAAATAGACATAGACACGGTATTTGAGGTGGAAGACAAGAACCTGGTCTTGGCATCTTACAGAAAAGGTAGCTATTTAACTTTTTGGTGTCAGTTTTTTAGTTCATGAGTAAGATGTGATATTGTGTTTATGATTACATCTTCCCTGTATTAGTGTATGTGTCCCATATCCCCTTGTGTTAAAAAATGTATCTCCCAATTGTGTTGTGACCACTTTGATTGGTATACAAAACTGTCTAAATCAATCAATCAATCAATCTTAAGAAGCACTGCTAATGCATGCGTGTGGAGCGACAGAAAGACTCTAAAGGAGAGGCAGACATTAATAACAGAGGAAAAGGCAAATAAGCAGAGTGGTTCGTTGCGTTCTACTTTTATACCGCCCCTCCCTTTCACAGAAGTCTGATACCCAAACAATTCACAAAAATGCAATAAGCAAAAGACATCAAACTAATGTTACAACTGTAGGTCCTTCATTACTTTAAGGTTAAACCCGTGTCCTGAGAGGTGAATTGATCATTCCTGCTAGCAGTGCACGTGCCTTCAAGGCCAATCCATTTTTGTCTGTCCCAGGCAAGAGGCAGTCTCCATCTCTTTCGGCAGCCACCGCACAGCTCCATTCAAGTCTCTCAGAGCTACTGCTGCAGCTCCCGCTTCTTTTCTCCCAGTTCCCCGTCCTCTTTAGTCTTGACTTCTCCTTCCTTACTGACCACATGTTGCTTCTTATTGGGCTGGTATTCAAAAGAGGTTGTACCAATGCTGTGCGCTGCCCGCCGTCAAGGGTTGCACTGGATCGGGTTTTCAGGATAGTCACAATGGAGGTGCAGATATCAGTCATACATATTCTGAAAGCCTGACCCGTTTTGTGGCTCTCGAGGACTGAGAGTAAATACCACCAGCAGCCAGTGAGGGTGGAATGTCACTATCTGTGTATTTTCAAAACGTATATGGTTAGCACTGGGCCAAATATCTGACTGAATGACTTGACAGTATCTGCATAAAAAGAGTTCAGATTGGGGCAGGGCAAGGAGTAGGAAAAAATGATCCTTTTAGCCGCCTAATGCATAGGGGTAAATATTCAGTGGCATTTCTCCAGTCTGAATACCCTTACAGACTGCCTCGGCACTATCTAGGAGCAGAGCAGGGGGGAGTGGCGAATTATCCAGGGAGCAGTGATACGCACTGCTGCTATCCAGATAACTATCAGCAGAACTTCGGAGCACGATGCTGGTGCAAGCTCTCCGGATAGTGCTACCGAATATTGCTGCTATCTAGAGAGCGCCAACACTGCCCACCCGACGCAGATACTCCGCATTACCACTCTTCCAGCACCAGCCCTGGCAGTTCAAAAGACGCTGACCATCATGGCTAAAGACTTACTCCATAGCTGAAATGTTGAATTAATACCTGCTAAATAGCAAGCCCGAACAAAAAGGCTAGTGCAGACATAGTGACCACGTTAACTGTACAGATTAGGCCAGTGTTTTAACTTCATCTGGTTGCTGCCCCGGCTGAAAATTGGCTTCTATGTTTTTCAGCCCATCTTTTGCATCGTCTTCAAATCTTGCCTTCCAGCTTGCCTTCCTCCCTGTGTGCTTACATCTTTTTCCCTTCTTTACTCTTGACCGTCCTGTCTTATTTGCCCCACATCTTCCTCATCAATGTTGGGGGCTGCGCTGTAGCATCAGCATTTTCTTTCCCCACATTAGCGGTAAATTTGAGAGACTGAGATCCTGCTCCACATATCCTGGGTTTTGGAGAGAGGTTCATTAATGTATGTTGCGGATTGCACACCATTAACCCACTTGGAGACATGTCCCCCAAGAGAATCCATAACTTCCATGCAAAACCTTTTCAGCATCCAGAGGGAGGAGTGGCCTAGTGGTTGGGGCAAGGTACCAAAGGTCAGTGGTTCAAATCCCACTAGAGGACAGCAACCTTGGGCCAGAAGGACTGGGGCTTCTAGTCCCACAGGTGCTCCTTGTGGTCTTGGGCAAGCCACTTAACCCTCCATAGCCCATGTTCCCTGTAAGTATTAGTGTATGTGTCTCATATCCCCTCATGTTAAATGTATCCCCCAATTGTGTTGTGACCACTTTGATTGAAGGATAACATGGTATACAAAACTGTCTAAATAAATATCTACTGCCTGCCTCTTTCAGTGTTTTGCTTTCCATGCTGCATCCTCCTTATTCCAAAATGCAGGCTATAAAATTCAAGCCCTCCTCATTTGTTCTTACAGTCCTAGCCTGTCTCTTCTTCCTGCTACCATACTTTTCTGTCATACCAACACCCCCCCCCCCACCCACCCATTGTATTTCCTCACATACTATAGATGTGTATCTTTAGAAATGGCTCCACAGTTAACAGAGCTGTTCCTAAAACACTGTCAAAATTGAGAATGTTCTGACTTCAATATCTCAATTCTGCTCACCATGTTCTATCTAAAATGTACCTTTAGATCAATTAAAGGAGGTTTCTTGACCCATGAATGAAAAGGTGCGGCCTTAGAAGTTTGTAAAAGATTGTAAAAGAATCTCATAGAAGGCTGCTTTTCTGAAGTCTTTCCCCCCCTAAACTAGAAGTTAAGGTTTACTAATGAAGATCTTAGGTGAAAGTTTTCATTTGTTATATAGATTTTAGGATATCCACAATGAATATGCACATATGTATAGTTTGCCTGCTTACACTGGGAAGGGGTGGGGGGGGGGTCAAAGGGTAAGGAGGAATTCAGCATTATTACTCACAGCAATTGTGAGGGCTATGAACATGCATGACAGATTTACATACAATGGAGGCAGTGCGTGTTTATGTTTGTTTTTTTAAATTTAATATACCGCCCTTCAAAAGAATAGCAGAGCAGTTTACAATAAAATGTATTTTAAAAGAGAGAAAGGAACTCCATAAAACTATAGGAAACAGGAACACAAACATGGTGGGGGGGGGGGCAGGGAGGAGCCGGTGTCATCAGCAAGGGACCTGGCATATCATTATGTGGGGATGTTATAGGAGGCATGAAACAAAAAAGTTTTAAGTTGGGATTTGAAGGTGGGTTAGGAAGGTTTCAGTCTGAGTTTGGAGGGGAGGGTATTCCAGAGGTATGGGTCGAGGAAGTAGAAAGCAGAGTGTTGGGTAGATTCGTATCTGGCCTGGGAAGAGGAGGGGAGGTATAGGCAGTTGGAGTGGAGTGAATGGAGAGAGAGATGTGGGGCATAATGGATGATGGAAGAGGTGAAGTAAGAAGGAATACCTGTGTGGAGAATTTTGTGAACCAGAGTACGAATCTTGAACCAGATCCTGTACTGTATAGGGAGCCAGTGAAAACATATCAGAAGGTGGTAACATGATCATAGCGAGTGGTGTGAGCAAGAAGGTGGACAACAGGGTTCTTAGTAAGCTGAAGTCTGTGAAGCTGATATTGGGGAAGACCTGCATAAATCACATTACAGTAGTCAAAATGGGTGATTACAAGGGAGAGAATCAGGCTAGTTAAGGCCAAGGAATATAAGAGAGGCTGAATGGCTCTGATTTGGCGAAGTGAGTAGAGCGGCTTACGAATGAGAGAGGTGATGTGATAGTGGAAAGTCAGAGCTGAGTCCACAATGATGCCAAGGTAATGGAGGAAGGATACCAGAGGAATGGCAATGCCAAGAAAAAGGGGTGCAACAGTAGGTAGGGAGATGTGTCCAGTTAGCCAGATAGGTCAGGTTTTACTAGGATTGGGTAGAAGCTGATTTTTGTGGATCCGAACAGTGATGCAAGCCATGACACTCCCACATCTCGACTACTGCAACATAATCTACCATGGCCTTCCAGCAACTCAGACCAACCCCCTCTGAACTGCATTGAACACCACGGCAAGAATCATCCAGAGCGCAAAGAAAACCAACCATATCACCCCAATTCTGAGAGAACTACACATTCTCCCCCTTGAAGCACGGACAAAATACAAAGCCATCCTACTCACCCACAAAGCTATCCATCAAACACAGGACACACAGCTTCGCACTCTACTGGCTCGTCCAGCTCACGGCAGATCTACTAGACAAGCCACCAGCGTTTCCCTCACCGTCTCTCACAAAAGAACCAAATGCTCGCAACGGACATGCAATCGAGCCTTTGAACTATATGCTCCAACCTTATGGAACTCTCTACCAAGCTACCTTAGAAACAATGCCGACCTACTATCCTTCAGGAAACAGCTCAAAACCATCCTCTTCCAAGAATACCTCAACTCAGACCCCACCGAAAAACCCACAAACCCCTGATCTCAAAACAATGCACCCCCAACCGAAAGCCTCCTCTTCCCGTTCATGTCCAATGCCTGCCCATGTCTTACGTCTGTCCAATGTCTGTCCCATGACCTAAGTCTGTCCCAAGACAAAATCATCAATGTTTCCTCCCCGGTGATGGCCCTACCCCTGTATTTAATACCCCCCCCCTCCCTATGTTACACCGCTTTGACCCGGTGAAAAGCGGTATATAAATACAGCTAAATAAATAAATAAAATAAATAAATATATCAGAAGAGGGGAAAGCTGTTGAGGCCTGGGGAGGATGTTTGTGAATCCAGATAAACATGGGGTTGGAGAGGGAAGGAGATGGGTTGCGGAGCGCAGTGAACATGGTTGGAGGGAGAAAAAAATGCAAAAATGGTCTGTCCAAGGGAATAGAAGTCTGTGAAGGGAGAAAAGGGGGGGGGGGAGGGGGACCATTGCATGGGTAGGTGACCTGATGTAGGATGTGTCCAGAGGCATGGGTGGGGAAATGAAAGAGCAGTACAAAATTAAGATCATAAAGGTGGGAGAGGAAATGTTTGCCATGTGCCCTATGGGGAGTGTCAAAGTGGATATTAAAGTAACCTAAGACGTAAAGACGGGGATAGTGGACAGAAACCTCTCCGAGGATCAAAAGAAGAGAATCCCATAAGGCGGAGTTAAGGGTAGGGGCAAAAAAGAAGCAAGAAATGGATAGAGGGAAAGGATTGTAGACAGACTAGAAGAACCTCAGGATAATGGAGAGAAAGGGAGGACAATTCAGAAAAAGTTATGGAGGAACAGTAGAGGAGGGGGCATAGAGAGGACAGAGAAGCCTCCAGGAAGATAGCTATTAAGTACTGGTTCATCAGCAGTCTTGAGCCAGGTCTTGGTGAGGAAGAAGAAATCCAGGGAGTGTTGAGATCAGCAACAAGGGAGGTTTTACCATCGGTAAACCTGCAGTTTAGAAGGGCTGCTTTACAGATAAACAGGGAGGGGGGAGGACAGGACTGATTGAGGGAATGCTGCCAAGGGATGTGAGCAGGCCGAGAGGGCTGGTGACCCCAATGGGCCAGAATAAAAGCCATGGTGTACTGGTGGTTATTTAAAAAAGCATGAGGAAAACGGTGAAAAGAAAGCACAACTTACCTGCTGCCTGGGTCCAGTGTCGAGTGCTATAAGTAGGAAAGTAGGGCAAAGACAAAGGATCCTTTCTGCCGCTCGAGTCACCTTGAGGAGCTCGCCCAAGGAGCAGGACCTTGCATATTCATGCATATTCATTGCGGATATCCTGAAACCTGGCTGGGTGTGTCCCGATGACAGGCTTGAGAACACTGAGTTTGAATGAAGTCTTTTAAAACTAACTAAACAAAATGGCTAAATTTACCTGCCTCTATTTCAGTAAGCCATTAACTTTAGCAGATCAAATTCTGGGTGGGTTCAGGGTGGGATTAGGGCAGTGAGGGGAAAGTTAAGTGGTTAGCGCAGATTTTCAGTGTTAGTCATCTAACTTGATCAGCCAAATCTGGGTACTGCAGGAGCAGGCCTAAACCTAACCAGTCACCCTTCTCTCCTGTCCAAAAAAAACCAACAAATGTGCCCAGCACTACAATCCACCCTTTCTAATCCCCTTGGGACATTCTGGGATATGTTTACTAATGGGTAGGCCATTAGTGCATGTTTGGGCCATGAGACTAGAGCAGAGGTCCACACTAACTGGCACATAGATGCACTTACTGCTACCCTTTGAAGTTGCTAATGGCAACATTTGTGGTTAGCATGCACCCAAAACACCTGCACTAACCGTGATGCCTCAACACTCATATTCTGCTCCTAACCCACCCAGTTCCTGCCCAATCATACACCCTTTGTCATTTTGTCTGTCTCTATGTCCCGACTACATTTCTCCCCTCTGCTGCCTATTAGCATATTTCATTGTACAGTGCTGGCATGGTGAGTATTCTATTTATGTTATAGGGTTATTCTACCATGTTGCCTTATTTTATTTTATTTTTTTTATTTATCAAATTTACAATCAAATACTTATAAAGCAAGCATACAAGAAACTCTAGTACCGATTAACATAACAAACAAAAGGGCATAATTCCAAAGAAAAGACAGCCACTATCTCACAGCCCAGTTAATGGGGATAATATCAAGAAATCATCATACATAAGCAAAAAAGAAAAAAGCCACACGGCTCAAAAATTAAACACAGCCTATATTTTTATATCCTCCAAACCTTATCCATACTTAATTCTCTTGTCCCTCTCTACTGTCTAGAAAGACCTCCAGTTGTGGGGAATCCATAAATACATACTGAGATCCCTGCAACGTGATTAAACACTTACAGGGATACCTAAGAAAAAAAGTAGCCCACAAGGGCCAACACCCTAGGCTTCAAGGCCAAGAAGGCCCATCTCCTAAGTTGCGTAGCCCTTGAGACATCCGGAAATAAATGTACTTTGGTGCCACAAAACATTGCTACCTTATTTTTAAAGTAACTTTTAAATACAGCAATTCTATCTTGTTCAGAAACAAAAGTTACAACGAGAGTAGCTCGAGACGTTATAGTAATCTGTGGGTCCTCTAGGAATTTAGTCAAGTCAAGGTCAGAACGGCCCTGAAGTGAATCAAACCCACCGGGGGACCCACTAGTAACTCTCCATCCAGATAAATAGTAAAGTTTAGAGATAGGAAGGGAATCGGCAGAAGCCAAAACCAAAGCCTCCCTAAAATACTTTCATAGCAAGATCTATGGCGCCAGTAAATGACCCACAGGAAAATTTAAAAAGCGAATATTTCTAACCTGAAACATATTTTCATATAATTCCATTTTATGATGCATAAGTAAACTATATGTTGCCTTTTATGGTGCATCGTGTTTACTGTGCTGACAGTCTAATTATCCTATCTATGTTATATGATTATAGAACATAAAATCTGCCATACTGGGCCAGAACAAAGGTGCATCAAGCCCAACATCATGTTCCCAACAGTGCCCAATCCTGGTCACATGTACCTGCCATATTTCAAAAGTAGTCAGATTCCAGACTATTTATCCCAAAGATAAGCAGTGGTTTTCCCCAGGTCTAGCTTGATAATGCTTTACGGACCTTTTGTCCAGAAATTTGTCCAAACTTTTAAAAACCAAGCTATGCTGTTTTTACCATATCCTTAGGCAACAAGTTCCAAAGCTTAATTATGTAGTGAGAGAAAAAATATTTTCTCCTATTTGTTTTAAATGTATTACTTTCCAACTTCACGATGCGTACCCCTAATGTTTGTACTTTCTGAAAGACTAAACAACCAATTTGCATTTAGCTGTTCTACTCCACTCAGGATTTTATAGAGCTCTATCATGTTTCCTTTCAGCTTTCTGTTCTGAAGAGCCCTAACCTCGTTAACCTTTCCTCATAGCAAAGTTGTTCCATTCCCTTTATCATTTTGGTTGCCCCTCTATATACCTTTATCTTTTCCGCTATATCATTTTTGAGATTAAGCAAGCAGACCTGTACACAGTACTCAAGATGCAGTTGAACCATGGAGCAATACATAGTTAATGCAATATGGTGTTTGTATTACCAAAATCACAAAGAAATTATTTAAATTCCCATCTTCATTATAAAATGCAAACTTCCCTGTTTCAAACTTACCTTTCCTTTCCTTTCAAAAATCTTGAACGACTTGTTTTTAACCAACTATCAACACATCTCACCCAGACTAACTTCTTACATCCTCCCCAATCCGGTTTCAGAGCAGGCCACAGTACTGATCCCAATGTTTTTTCTGTTCTGAATGAGGTACAGACAGCATTGGATAAGGGTGATGTTACGCTGGCTGTCTCCTTGGATCTGTCATCTGCATTTGATCTCATGGATCATTCCCTTCTGCTTACTAGACTCTCTCTGGCGGACTTGAGTGATTCTGTACTTCATTGGTTCCACTTTTATTTCTTCCAGGTCGTTTCATGTCTCTTATCAGGGCTCTGATTCTGTACACCATACTCTGCACTGTGGTGTCTGTCAGGGAGCTGTTCTTGCCTCTCTCCTTTTTAATGGTTTTCTGTCACCTCTCGCTACCCTCATTTAGCAGCAGCAGGATCTCTCTCTGACTTTTACGTGGACGACATCCTGCTGCTGTTCCGTATGAATGCTGCTTCTCCTGATCTTTCCATTGTTAATGCCTGTTTGGCAGCTTTTGCATCCTGGCTTCATATCAATCATTTGAAACTGAACCCCACAAAAACTTCTGCATTATGGCTCTCTGGTCCTTTCTCTCCACCTTCTGTCAGCCCCTCTCTTAATAGGCTACGCATTTCAACTGTCACCCACTTTATATATCTTGGTATTATCTTAGATTCAGTTCTTTCCTTTCAGTTCCATATTAGTGCCGTAGTGAAACAATGCTTCTACATTTTACAACAGATCTGTGCCTTTCGTTCTTTTATCTCTCCATCATCTATCACGACACTTCTGCTTACTGCATCATCATCTATCTCAGTCTTCCTCATTCTCAAACTAGACGTCTCCAGTCAGTGCAGAATACGGCCATACGATTACTTCATCATGCCCTCAGATTTGATCATGTCGCCCCACTTCTCTTACAATCACATTGGCTTTGACTGTCTCACCATTCTCAATACAAGCTGCTTCCAGTTATTCATAAAGTTCTTCATTCCGGTATCCTGTCATATCTTTCCTCCTTCTTAGTTGCATAGGCACCTTTTCGAGTCTTTGGGTCCATGCATGCGAACCGGCTATACCTACCTTCCCCTGCGCAGGCCCAGTTAGAACATACCCAACATTCTGCCTTTTTCTTCTTGGGCCTATAATTATGGAATTCCTTGTCATCTGATCTTAGACTGGAACCCTTATACTCAAAATTTAAGATCTCCTTGAAAACATATCTGTTTTCCATTGCCTTTGACCTCCGTACTGTTCCTTAATGTTCTAAACGTCCTACTGTCTCAGATAGTTTATACAGGCTCTCGGGACTCTGACTCCTTGTGTCTTGACCCTCGTTTCCTCTCTTCCTTGTTATCTTTCCCTACTTTTCCTTCTCTTATGGTATCCTGTCAAATTTTTATGGCATTCTTTTCTTTTTCCAAATGCTGGTTTTATTGTCAACATGGGGCCCGATATTCAAAGTGAGTAATTGAGTTAGCAGATCTATTAACAATGTTACTCCTTTTATCTGGGATATTTCAGCGGCAGTAACACTTTTAGTGCCACTGAATAGCCACGGGTGCCACCGCTGCATGTCCTGCTGCTAACTGCTTATCAATGGAGTGTTCTGGGGGCTGCACCTGGCCATAACCGGGCAGTAGTAATATCAGGCTGCTGTCGATTGTGGCTATGCAGCAAACGTAAGGTGCAGCAAAGGTTGGCTCTGCTTTCTATGTGGAAGCTAACCGGGCAGCAGCTCAATATTGCCGATACCCGGTTAGCTTCTTGCCAATCTGAGCAACCTAGATATTTGATGCCTAGGCCAGATATGACCCCAGCACTGAATATCTAGGTTTAAAATTCAGCAGTGGTGGCTACCCACATTAGATCGGCTAGCCACCACCACTGAATACTGGACCCATTAGGCCTGATTCCATTGCAGACATAGAAGCCCTCTGTGCGCCCAGCTGGAACCAAACGCACAGAGGGAGTTGAGATTCTAATCCCGTGGAGCATGTCTAGCCCCGCAGGTTCAGAATCACGAACAGGCCTGTACGTGCAGTCCAGGACTGCAATTCAGCCCGGCCTGCACATACAGGCCTTGCCCGACTAACTCAGTCAGGGTTTTAAATGGAGCCACAGTGCCATGGCGTCTGGTTGCCATGACACCGTGGCTCCATTTAAAAGCCACGATCCCCGGCCACAGGCCTCCAAATTGCTTTCCCCGCATCCTGACCCCAGATCTGGCCTCCCAGGGCCAGGGTCGGGCTGCGGGGAATGCCCTCTGCCCCCTGCTGCCCCTTCTTAGCTCCAGTCCTGCCAATTCTGCCTCATCAGGGAAGTTATTCCACCTCGGAGGTGGAATATCTTTATCTTTATTTAAAATTTATTATACCGCCTAAACCAATTAGGCATGCAGCGGTTTACAATAAAATCAAAATGGAACTACTGAGAAAGAAACAGAAAGGAACGCCATTCATGTAGAGTAAAGAGCAGTAGAGAGATAGACCAACAAAGTATATTAAAAATAAAAGAGACAAAAGACAGACGGACAGTTAGGTAGTCACAGAAGGAGGGGGAAAAGGAAGGTCAAAAGCTGTGCAGAAAAGATAGGTCTTAAGACAAGCTTTGAAAGTGGAAAAAGAGGATTCCAACCGTAACGAAAGTGGCAGTGAGTTCCAAAGACCGGGACCAAGGAAAAAGAAAGCAGAAGAACGCGTGGAATAACTTGCCCATTCAAGTCGCCGCCCCGGACATACAGGGCCGACATTAGAATCAGCCCTGTATGTCCAGGGCCAGCGATCGCCCACTGCCCGCCCTGACACCGCCCCCGATCTACCCCTTTCCTGCCCCGTCTACCTTCCCTATACAACACGCGGGGAAGGTAGTCGGATCCAGGAAAGGGCACGAATAGCGGGGATGGATGTCCATCACCGCTATTCATTGCTCAGAATGACCCCCATTGTTTTTATATAAATATGGTTTGCTGAATAGTGCTCTCTACTTGCCATTAATGCTATTGACATTTGGGTGAATATATAAGAAAACAAATGATCATTATAAAACATATTTTTGTTTCAGCATGTATCTTTGTTGTATAATTTTATGTAGTGAAGTGGTGTGGATAATTTACCAAGGTAAAATGCTGTCTATGTTTACCCTTTTCTTTGAATATATACCATTCAAGGTATTTTCATAAGGAGCTGTGCAAGCTACTTGTGTTTCCAAATGTTCATGCAGGTCCTATTTTATAAAATTAAGCATGTGTGCACTTTATAAAATATGGCGGATGAATATGCCAGACCCTAGGAACAGCCATTTACACCTGCTCTAGATGTCTGTGTGATGTCTAGATCAGTGCACTGATGTACACAACTTATAGTATTCTATGACTTGCATGCATCAGAAGAGGCCATATTTACGCTCCACTCAAGCAGTGCCCCTGTGCATGGCCCATCGGAAGTTACGCATGAGTGTAACTTTCACACATGCATAATTGCCACTGAGCACAAAGCAATTGACCTCGTGCTAGCAGCAATGTGCTTTCCATACTCACATTTCACCCATTCCTGGCCCCTTTGCGCCATGGCCAGTTACCATGTGCTTTAGCATACAGTCGCTGACATGCTCCCACGTTCCCGGCAGCCAGTTGCCATACATTAAAATGCACGTTAACCATTTACCGGGCTTTAATAAAAGGGCCCCATGTTTCAGGAATTGCTGAGAGGAAATTATAGGGTGCCTTGCAGAAAGCAAAGGCTAGTGGTGGTGAATGGGCATGTTAAACAGTTCCAGTGCTAATAGGAGTATGAAAGTAATTAGATGTGTTATATGGTTATTCCTGCAGCATAATGGGCTTTCAGTATATCCAATGCATGTTCTTGATATTTCACTACTATACTGCTAGCATGTTGCTAATCATTCACTTCTCCGAAGCATAATATCTTTTTAGTATTATTAACTCTTAAAAGGATGTTCATATATGGTTTCTAGAATTATTATTTCTTAAAATATAGGAATTGGGAGCTCTGAAAACAGTGGAGAGCGAGCACAGAATCACATACACCCAAAGAGAAAATGGAAAATATAAACAAACATGCTTACCTTTCACTTCCCTATGGTACATCTTCATCAAGGAAAACTACGAATGATGGATTCTATGTAGTCATGATTCTTCAAATAGAACACAATATTTCAGGTGGATGTTGAGGATAATTTGGGTAATGTTGAGGGTAATTTTACAAACTTCCATGTAGGTAAAATGCATTTTTACGCATGTATTTGATGCATATTTTATAAAGTCAAGTACATTTACACTTTACAAAATAGGAGTGTTAGTAGCAGAGAATGTGGGTCAAATCTAGGTATGAACACTTCAGCAGCCCTATGGCTGGTGTAAATGTTCGCTTGTATCTAATGTGTCTATGCACGAATTTTAGTAAATCGATGTGGACTTGTGCTCTCTATCCATGCTCCACCCAAGCTCTGCCCATGTGCTCACCCAGAAAGTATGTACCAATGGCCCTATGCAAGTACTTATCAAATTGCACTTGGCTAAAGATGAAAATCAAGGACTATGTATATGCATGTCACTCACTGAACATGCATGATTTACACACGTAGATCGAGCAGAGCTACTGTGGCTCCTTGTAAACTTAACCTACTAATGTCCAGCTTTGCTGCCACATGAGGTACGGACCAAGGGTATATTTGGAGAACAGCATGCTGATTATATTGGTGTGATTTGATATGTTTATGTTTATTAGGTCATTTGATAAACTGCCTTTCAAAGGCAGAACAGTTTACAATCAAAAATCCGAAGTAAAGATCAGAAAGGAACTCCAATTTCCAAAGATAAAAAGAGAAATAGAAAGCAGAAGTAAAAGTGAGGGGTGAACAGGGGTGAAGGGGATGAACAATAGAAACCGTGATGCCCAGAAGCTCTGTAGGTCAGGGTTAAGAGTCTGCAAATGCCAAGGAAACGGATGCGTCTTCAGGGCTGCTCTAAATTTCTCTATGAGAAGGCTCAGTTCGCAGGAGGGCCGGCAGGTCATTCCAAAGGATAGGGGTCTCTGAAACAGAATGCTGAGTTCCTGGTGGTTTCTGGTCTATAATGTTATACAGTACTGATGGAAAAGAGAGGAGGTTTTCATGGGTAGAACAAAGGGAATGACTGGGAATATAGGACGTGACCAATGATAAGTAGGAATACCTGAAAAAGTGCTTTATGGGTCAAACCAAGACCTTGAACTGTATCAGCTGGAAAACCAATGGTGTTGAATTAAGAGAAGTCACATGATATGCACTGTTCTGAGCTGTCTGTAGACATTTCAGCTCAACTCATGGAATAGCTGCATAAATAGTGATACAATAATTGAAACAAAAAAATAACAAGTGCATGAATTAGTGTGTTGGGATGCCATATCAAGGAAAGAACATACAGTCCAATAGGACACGTGGCCTGAAATTTTGATTTGACATCCGCAGCCTTTTGTTTCTCAAGCATTCTGAATCAATAATGACACCTAAATATTTAAATGTTTCCGGGAGATTAATGGGGGAGCAGGTCAGCAGTGGGGAGAAGATAGAACAAGTTGTTATAGTTTTATTGGGGTTTAGCTTAAGAAGGTTCTCCTGTAACCGGGTGGTCACTTTATCAAAGCAGTATTTTAAAGAGGTCAAATCTGGGGCATATAAGTTATCAAATGAGTATCGTCTGTGTAATAGGAGGCACCGATGCCTAGATCTTAAGCTAGGGTAGTTAATGGACTCATAAACATATTGAAGAGAAGGGAGGGCCAGGACCAAATGTTGGGGAACCCCACAGGATGGTATATGGTAGGTGGATTATATTAGAACCAGCAATTACAGTAAAAGAGTAGTGAGATAAGAAAGATGAGAAACAGTGCAGAACAGTACCACACAAACCAATTTCATAAAACCAGTAAAGAAGTAAATAATGAGCAACTAGATGAAAAGCAGCTGAGAGACTGAGAGAAATAATCCGGGCAGCTTTGCTTTTGCTACGATCAAGGTAACTGAATTTCACTGAAAAGTACTTTGAGAATTGTTTTATTGCTATATCTTGCTTGAAATCCAGATTGCCCAGGCTGTAGAGTACCTATCTTCTCAGTGAAATTGCATAATTGTAAGAAAATGATTTTGTCTGTAAGTTGGAAATGTATAGGATAATGGATACTGGATAATAATGTGGAGGAGTGGCCTAGTGGTTGGGGCAAGGCACTTTAGGCCAGAAGGTCAGGGGTTCAAATCCCACTAGAGGACAGCAACCTTGGGCTGGAAGGACTGGGGTTTCTAGTCCCACAGGTGCTTCTTGTGGTCTTGGGCAAGCCACTTAACCCTCCATAGCCCATGTTCCCTGTAAAATAGTTATCTCCAAGTTATAATGCCCTGTTCAATGTAATTTCAGTTTGTTCAATGTAAACTGCACTAATGCAGAATAGCATGGTATATAAGAGAATGTAAATATAAATAAATGTCTTGGAATAGAGGGGTCAAAATTAGATTTCTTAAGAACTGAGCACACAAGGGCCTGCTTCCAGGAGTTCGGAACAAAGCCAAAGGATAAACTGCGGTTGATGATCAGAAAGGCAGTGGGGAATAGGCCAATGTTCAAGGGCCTTCTCCCCAACCCAATGGAAAAAGTTTCAAAACATAGGTTGTTTTCCAAGCTGAGGCAAACACTTTTTAGACAAAGAAACGTTTGTGGCCGATTTGAAGGTATACCAAAGATAAGATAATGAGTCAGTCGACAAAAGCTCAGAATCAGTTGACACCTTAGAGAACTGTCAAGTTGTAGTAATATGATAGACCTGATCCTGCAGTCTGGCCACCTGTTACTTTTATGAGAAACGGTGTTCCCCTGCTTGAGTACCAATGAACGAGTAACATATTTTGACTCCAATGCTACAATGATTGATTGATCATTGTACTTACTTTATGTACTGGTTCTACATAATACCTGTGGATGAATTTATTTACTTAACAGGTTTTTTTATACCGCTTTATCATTTTAGTCAAAGCAACTTACATTGTAACTTAAACTTGGTAATGTACATTTAACAGGGACATTGATAACTTGGATTTTTTTAAGGCAATGGAGTGTTAAGTGACTTGCCCAAGGCCACAAGGAGTGCTAGTGGGAATTGAACCGGGATGGTTTGGTTCAACCATTAGGCTACTCCTCCACTCCAAATTGCCATCACATCTGAAATGCCATTGAAGAGGTTTAAGTACACTGCCAATGTATAACTCCAAATGTGAATTTTTATCGTCTGATTAACTTTCCCACCAACTACAATTATAGAGTAATTGATAGTTTTGATAAACTGGACTTGATACAAATGAATGTGATTAACAATTTTTCTAGAATTACATGGGATTATGAAAACAAAAATCAGCCTAACGTAATACTGTGAATTAAATCAGTAATATGACTTTAAACTAAACATGAACATGGGAGGTGAAATGCAAGTTAATTTTTTTCAATTCTGTGTTTACAGGTTACTGGTTACCTAGTTATAAGCTAAAATGCTCCTGGGCAACTGGATTGCATATAGCAGTTATGCTCGGACATGTGGAGTGTCTGATGGTTTTGCTAGATCATCAAGCTACCATTAACTGTAGGCCTAATGGGAAGACTCCACTGCATGTGGCCTGTGAAGTGGCAAATGTTGAGTGCCTCAACATCCTTCTCAACCATGGAGCTAAACTCAACTGCTTTACTTTGAGTGGTCACACGCCCTTGCACCTTTGTACAACAGAGGAGTCAGTGCCTTGTGCTAAAGAACTGGTTTGGAGAGGTAAGTCAAATGAAAACAGCTTGTGGAAGACAGCCAAGGTTGTAATGCATGCATACAAATGAAAAAAAGCAATCCCGGAGCCAAAGATTTAGATAGACAGATAGATAGAATACTTCCTGAAAGATTTGCAGGTATAAGGATTGTTGGCTCAGGTCCATGAACAGCTACTATTGCAGACAGATTACCTTTAGCTGGTGCGACTGCTTTGCTCTGTCTCTGTAAAGGACAGCAATTCTGAAGTCTGCTCATAAACTTTCTATCAGAAGCACCTTTGGCCCAGTCTGCCTTGATACAGAGTCTGCTTTCACAATTGCATGATTCCCTTCACACAGCATATAACTCACTTCACCATATTCCAATCTTTTTGGCTTGGCACTGAGACCTTTCTGCTATGATCTCTGTTGCTGTTGCAATATCAGGTGTTGCAATGGCAGCAATATAATGATGTTTTCCATTTGCCTTTTTGTATTGCCTGTATCTGGAACCAGTTTGCTTTGTGATTTTGATCTTTCCGGCAGCTAAGTTCAGAATGTCTTTAGTAGCAAGGTTACCACATAGGACACCGAGCAGAGATTCAGGAGCAAACAATTTCTCCCTCCTCTCCCCCAAAAGACAAGGTCCTAGCATGCTGATTGTCATTCTAGAGGTAGGATTAATTACAGAGCTCAAGGCAGAAATTCAGAAGCAAAGAGATCAGAAGGTGTTGCATGCTGCTTGAGCAAGGATTTTGAGCAGAGATCATCTGGCTATAGCCTATATCCGAAAATAATTCAAAAAGAACAGAAACTTAGCAAGTCTAAACGTTTTAACTTGGGGGTTGAAGATGTGGGAATACCCTTTCAGTACTGGGGAGAGGAGAAAACAAAATCAGGGCTTACATATGTGTAAGCAGGTCTCCCACACAGTAAAGCTGAGAGGGATCCTGGAGGCTGCACAGAACTCAGGTTTGTAGGTGGCTGTGGCCAAACCTTACACTCTTTTCCTTCACCCTCTTCCTTAGCATACAGCACATAAACTCCTCTCTTGTTCCAGCAAGGGTAAGCAACCAGATCTGGCAAAAAAAAAGACAGAACTGTAGGAATCTGTACATAACTAGTAACTACCCAGGCGAACAAAAATGTACAAAAGAAGGCCAATAAAAATATCAAACATACAGTCCACAGAAACCAAGTCAGATGATGGTAAAAAGTATCAAACTTCTCACAGAGCGGGAGGGGGTGAAAATCAAATCACTCTGTGGTCTAGAGAGACGGGGAGCAAAAAGTGGCTGGGTTTTGTCCACTCTCCCAAAGTTTTGCTGCCTAGATTCAGGTCTAGTACGCCTATGTGTAAATGCAGGGCCTGGAATATATGCAGAGTCAAAGAGACAACACGGGAATGGCCAGGGCCGGTGTCAGCAGGATCAGCTAATAGGTTTATTGGCAGAAAATAAGACAAACTGACATACACAAGCCAAAACACCAGTACTATTACATGGGACATAGAAACAGAAAACAGTCCTTCGTAGGAGGTATGATAGAGTGCAGCAGTTTATAGACAGACAGAAATATCACAAATATGAATGCATCAGCCACATTGCAAAACGTCCAACATGCAACGTGAAAGACCAAACAAAAAATGCAACTATTACTTGCGAATGCTATAAGGAAAAGCAAGTAAAAACTCAGTCAAAATACCAGAAGAGACACAACCTATTAAGTTTGAGTTGGGCACTGAGGCTGAACGTAACATACTGTAATACCTAAAGACGTGAACACTCAGCTTCCACATGGCGTACGGCTAACAATAGTCAGTGCTTTTCTGGTAACATACAGAGGTGCAAAAATTCACCATAAAGGAGAAATGAGGCTGAAAGTCAGACACAAAATCATGGAACAACCATGGAGCTAGTTCTATGTCACAAACACAGAAGGAGTAGCTCTGGCATAGGTGTGTCATACAAGATCTACCTGGGAAAGTTAAAGTGCCTAAAACCAAGTCACTGTGGATGTGTTTATTTATATTTTGCTCACACCTTTCCAATAGTAGTTCAAAATGAGTTACTTTCAGGTACAGATGGTATTTCCCTATCCCTGGAGGGCTTACACTGTAAGTACTATGCACCAAAGAAAAACTTCTCACACATAGGACTATTTTTGAAAGGCCAGGAGAATTTCCAGTCGTACGGTATATCACATACTCACACTGATCTAAATGCCACTCTAGTGATTTATTTCCACATGCAGTTATGGATGAAGTGAAAGAGGCGCTGCACAGTACCAGCTAGTAGGGTTATCAAGGTCACAAACTCAGCAGCTTGGGTGAATAGTTATTTGATCCCAGAGGAAAACACTGGGGACATTTGAATTGGGACATCTAGTTAAGGCTGTTCACAGACATAGAGGATAATTTTAGAAGGTGAGAGAACAAATTGTTTCTTAGATCAGAGGGTTATAAATGTTTGTAAAATAAATAAATAAGGCTTTCTACGTATAAAACCTGATGTTATGCATAGAGAGCACATTATGAAATATTTATCCCCATGGGTACATATAAAATTATACATATGGGAGGGGAAACCAAGATGGTGCCACAATTGGACGTGTTTTAGACGCTCTCCTAATTGGATTTGTTAGCTTCATTTTTTTTGCTGTAATGGCTCCTAAGAGGTAGGGGAAGAATCTGCAAAAACAACAGAAGCAGATGGTGGTCTCTGTTCCAATCGACTAGCATGTGGTTTCTGCCGTGTCTACTATAGTGGCTGCGAGTCCAGAAAAAGAGCATCTATCGGAGGAGCTGGGTGTTTCTCTCAGCTCTGGCAGCCCGGCCCCTCCTCTGTAGCCTGCCCTGAAGCGAATGCTGTCTCCTGGGGCTGCTGTCCCCCTGCAGAAGGCTGGACTGCCTCCAATGGTGGTACAAGCAGAGGGAACTTCGCATCAGGAGACGGGGGATGAAGCAGGAGAAGGAGTGTGATCCAGCCCCTTAAATTTAGCTCTTGGCACAGATGCGATGGTTCCAGAAGTTGGTATTTCTTTGAATTCAGCTGGAGTACCACTTCCCAAGTCATTGCCAGCGTTGGCCTTAGTACGTACGGGTGTACCAACTGGGAAGAAGATCATCTTGGTTGATATTTGGGAAGCTTTGCAGGGGATTGAAGCTGCTGTGAATACTAATGTTTCTCAAGTCTCTGACTTTTCACTACAAGTAGGGCCAGCCCATCCACTAGGCAAACTAGGCAGTTGCCTAGGGCAGCAGGCTCCAGTGGACAGCAATGGCCCTCTCTCTTCCCAACAAAATGATAGTTCATCATTGCCTGGCCAGCCTTGCTGCTCTCCCTTCCCAGCATCCATATTCTCACCTCGGGGAGCGGTGGTACAGCAACACCTCCACTGCATCAGGCTTTAAAGTGCCCATGCTAGCGTGCCCCACTTCAATACAACTTCCCGCCACTCCTCCCCCCTCCAACAGAAAGTTGCAACAGAGGAGGGCAGGAACGGCAGGCCATGAGTGCCCTAGTGCAGGCACTTTAAAACCCAACACAGCGGAAGCATCACCATGTTGGCCCCCTTTCCCCAGTGAGAAGGTGGATGCCGGAGGAGGTGGGGCATGGCATCGCTGCAATCTTCAGGGGGCATGGAAGGTCTGCCTAAGGTGGGCAGGAACCCTCGAGCCAGCTCTAATTACAAGTGGTGGCCAAATTGGCTGAATATTTATTTATTTATTTACATTTATATGCTGCTTAGTCACATAGTTCAAAGCAGAACATCAAACATAGATAATAAAATAACATAAATGAACACAATGCACAGCATCATACAAGTCAACAAGGAACAGACTCAAAAGCCTGTTGAAACAAAAAAGTCTTCAGCCCCTTACGGAAAGACAACAGGTCAATGCAACAGTGCAAGGAGTCAGGTAGATCATTCCATAACCAAGGTACAGAAACTGAGAAGGCACGGGACCCCGTAACAGTTAAACTGCTGGCAAACAATGGTGGCAGAACAAGGGTATCCCTAAGACGTTTTTTGTGAGCACTACTTTTGGTTTAGCTCAGCTCCTTGTATGAAACGTGGGCAGCAGCAGTCTATACCTAAAGTTTGAAATCCCCCTGAAGAAACTCAATTCATTTGAGTGAAACGCATTGAATGGCGCTATGTTAGCTGGCGTTGGGGTATCTTTAAGCTAAGTACTGATTTTCAAGCTATTTTTTAGCACTGTGTTGAATATTTTTGACAGGAGCTTTGGAACCTTTTAACCATATACAAAAAAATTCTTGAGATAAATCATTGGCTAAGGGACAGTCATTGATGCTATGACGGCATTTCAAGACACTTTTGTGCCTTTGTTTTAAAGCCGCTGGTCTGAGACATCCCTAAGCTTGCTACATAAATATAAAGTGTCCGCTCCTTTTTTAAGAATCTTCATTCTGATATGTTGTTAATGGAGTAATTTTTTGTATTTTGTATCCCTAAGACCTTGGCAAACCGGACAACCAGAAGAATGCCAAAACAGAAAGCCTGTGAGACAAGCTGCTGACAAAGCCAGCCTAATTTTTATCACAAAACACAGAATGTTACAAACAACCCACTGCTGAATGGGCAGCCAGTGCAGGAATCACAAATATGAATCCAGTTTGACTGACATGGAGAGATGGTCTAGAGCAATAGAGTCCCAAGTGACTACAGTCCAGAATGCTGTAGGGAGTTTTGTTAAGGATAGTCTGGCACTCTATTATAAGATGGGGGGGGGGGGGGGGGGCGGCTGAAAATTTAAGTAGATCAAGAAATATTAGACTTTTAAACTTCCTAAAGTTAAGACTACTTTCTGTTTCTGAACTGTGGTATATGTATCTTAAGGACATGTTAAAAATTTCATTCCCAGAAGAGATACGTGTGGTCCAAATGTTTTAGTTACCATCAAGGAAGAAATGAGAATCTGAGGAGGAGGGTGGAATGGACTTGTTGGTATTAGCAGATAGCTTGGACCTTTCTGCATTTTTAGAGTCCTTTATGCATAATATAACAATTCGGTCTACACTAGCAGTGTCTGTTGGGTCAGATACTGACAAGCCTAAGTTGTTTAAATCTTATTTCAGTTTCATGAAATTTCTTTTTGTGGCCAAAAGTTTCAAATGTTCTCTGATGTCGCTAGGGCTACCAAGGCCAGGAGGAAAGCTTTCCTCCAGTTAAAATCTAAGGTGTTTGCAGTTGGAGGGTCTTTTTAATTATTTATTGTAAAAAACAAAAATCACACAAAAAAAAGGGAACGAAAAATGTACTCGAATCCGACAAAAAATTGGACCTAAAATGCTATTTTCAATACAATATCAAATAAAATCTTGAAAAAAATAGAGAGCTCAATGTGTGGTCTTATCAGTGATATAGATACCTACCTGCCACAGCTAATTACGTCCTCATCACCCTCTGTTGGTGTATACAGAGTAAAGTGCTATTCCCTGAACTCACTAAATGCAGTAACGCCACTATAGTATATCACCCATACTGGCTATAAATGTACAAGCAATGATGTAACAATTAGGTGGCATCAATAAACCGGAGGAAGGAAAGTTAGCAATCAGCTTCAGAACACTGTGTCAGCTCCACCCTCCAGTCCAAAGAACAGGGCTCAACAAAGATTATAACAGATTCAATCTTGACCACGGCCATTGGTTTCGCGGCTTCATCAGAATGAGCAGTCACTGTTCTCCAAAAATAAAACACTGCATAAGATACTGTAATCCATAAAGCAAAAAGCACAAGATATATGTGAGACATTACCCCTATTCAGAAGATACTCCACGTCCACAGCACCTGATTAAACTCCACTCACACACACCTTTAAATCTCCCCCAAAAAGTTCTCATTGGATAATATTGCGCAATGGGAGCTCGATAGTAAAAAAACACTCCATCCAATCCTTGTAGGTCTAAAAAACAAGACTGCATTTTCTAATCAAAACACAGTACTAAGCTATTGGTTAATGCCACCCAATGAGTGGCTTGGTAGTGAATTTACAACCAATCTGCAGAATCCCTCAAAGATTTTCCATAACCCAATGAGGAGATAGATAGTAAAAAATCTACATCTAATCCTGAAAGGTCTACGAACTGGAAACACTCCCAACTTCCAAGCAAAACACAGTAATGAGCTATTGGTTGATGCCACCCTATGGGAGGCCTATTAGAGAAGTTACAACCAATCCGCAGGTTCCCCACAATATAGTGAAAACAACCCACTATCATGCTCAAATCCCCATGACTCCCAAAAAGATATAACTCTGAAAACAACAAAAAAGAACCCATTAATAAAACCTTTGCCATTCAATGGGCCCGTTTACGCCCCCCAGAATAATAAAAGTATTCCACTGGAATAGCAGTGACTGCTCCTGTTGAGCTAAACATTGAGATAGATCCCCACTTCCCACTAACATAATCTGGTCCACCACAAAGCAGCATAAATCACTCACATCATGCCGAGCAGCAATCCAATGTTCTACTAAGGGAACTGTAATAATGCCCTTATGTATTGCTGACAAATGCTCAATTGCACGAGTTTTAAACCTGTGGGACATTTGTCCCTCATATATCTTCTGGCATGAGCAAACAGACCACCCCCTCACTCTCTCAGGTCCTATCATGACATAACATATATGGATGTTATAAAGAGGGATAGATAAATTGCGCCAGCTCTAGGGTACATTTTTAAACCACACATTTGCCACACCATGCATGGTGACCCACATCCCAAACATGAACATTTATATTACGGGTGTGAACCAACATATCCCGCAAGTTGCAGCCCCATCAATAGGCAAATTTTAACCCCTCTTGAAAAACCAGTTGCACACACAAAACATCCCAGTGTTTTCAGATGATGTTTTTCATTTGAAATACCTGAGAGGAGTAAGGTAAAACAAACCTGATCTCAATAAGGAGGGTCTTTAGATCCCTCCACTAAAAGATCCCTATTCGCGGCGTGGTTTATCCTAAGATGGCCGTGTGAGGTGTTGCTCCAGTAAATGCTATGCCAACGAGGAAGGGAAAGACAAGGGCTTACCCCATGGAGCCCTTATCACCTGTGTCTGGTCCCATGGATAGGTTTGTTTTACTTTCCGACCCTGAAAGACAGGAGATTCACCAGCCGCCAGAGGTTTCTGTTCTCCTGCCTGACCTGGAAGTGACTCTGTCTTCCAATTTATGGTCTCCACTTCCAACCTTCCCTACTCCTGTTCCTGTGCCGCTGGTTGGCATTCCTGTGGGGTCAGATGTTGGTGCCCAGGTTGGGCCTGCAGGGGGAGTGCCGGCAGTGTGCATTGGAGCAGATTTCGTGGCGTCTACAGTTTCTTCGGTAAAGGGGGTGTTGGAAGTGGCCCCAAACCCACCTGGAGGGGAGAATGGAGTGCATGGTTTATCAGTGCTACCCCTAGCTGCGCATGAAATGAGAGTCAGAAGCTATAAAGATGTCTTACACATTGGAACATGGAACGTACGAAGCATGAACCAAGGGAAGTTGGAGGTGGTCAAGAATGAAATGGAACTTGATCTGTTGGGTGTCAGTGAACTGAAATGGACTGGCATCGGGCACTTTGCATCAGATGATCACATGGTCTACTATGCTGGAAATGAAAGACAAAGAAGAAATGGTGTTGCATTTATAATAAAGAAGAAACTTGCAAAAACTGTAATGAAATATAATGCAGTCAGCGAACGCTTAATCTCTATTTGCCTACAAGGAATGCTTATCAACACAACTATAATTCAAGTATATGCCCCAACAACAGCTGCAGAAGAGAATGAAATAGAAGAGTTCTATGAACAAGTACAAGCTGAAACTGACAGAACATGCAAACAGGTTATCCTGATAGTCATGGGTGACTGGAACGCAAACGTTGGCAACAAAGAAGAAGACAAAGTAGTTGGAAAATATGGACTTGGCAACAGAAATGAAGCTGGAGAAAGACTGATAGAATTCTGCAAGACCAACGATCTATTCATCTCAAACACCTTCTTCCAGCAACACAAGCGGCGACTGTACACATGGACTTTGCCCAATGGATTGTATAAAAATCAAATTGACTACATCTGTGGATGTCAATGATGGAAAAGCTGTATAACATCAACAAAGACAAAACCTGGAGCTGACTGTGGTACGGATCATCAACTACTAGTATGCAAACTCAAGCTAAAGTTGAAAAAGAGCAAACCACTAGCAAAATATGACCTTGAGAATATACCACTGGAATTTAAAGACTGCCTGCAAAATCAATTTGCTGCTTTAGATACAAATGACAGAGCTCCAGAAGAGTTACGGAATGACATCAAGAAGGTTGTGTTGGAAGAAAGCGAGAAGTCTCTACAAAAGGTGAAAAAGAAAAAACGGCCAAAATGGATGACGGAAGAAACTCTGAAAATTGCCCAGAAACACAGAGAAGCTAAAGCCAGAGGAGAAAGAAAGACAATCACAGAACTCAACAGAGATTTCCAACGTGCAGCAAGACAGGACAAGGAAAAGTACTACAAAGAAGCATGCAAGGAAATAGAAGCAGAAACTATTAGAGGAAGAGCAAGATCGGCTTTCCTAAAGCTACGAGAGTTAAAGAAAAAGTTCCAGCCTCGAATTGGAATGTTACAAGATGCTCAAGGTTCTATGTTGAATGATGCTGAGAAGATCAAGAAAAGATGGAAGGAATATACAGAGTTTTTTTATGATAAAGATCAAGTGGACCAACAGCCGTTTCAACCTGTACCTTATGATCGGGAACCATTGGTGATGAAAGAAGAAGTTGAAGCAGCATTGAAAGCCTTATCAAAGAACAAAGCACCAGGCATTGATAGCATTCCCATAGAAGTACTGCAGCAATCTGATGCAGCTGTTACCTTACTTACAAGGCTCTGCCAAGAAATATGGAAGACAACATCATGGCCAACTGATTGGAAAAGATCTGTGTTTATACCAATACTAAAGAAAGGTGATTCAACTGACTGTGGAAATTATCGTACAATTGCTCTGATCCCACATGCCAGCAAGATTCTACTGAAGATTATTCAAAAGAGACTACAACCATACCTGGAACAAGAACTACCTGAAGTGCAAGCAGGGTTCAGGAAAGGGCGAGGAACAAGAGACATCATTGCAGATGTGAGATGGATCCTTGAAAAGACTAAAGAATACCAAAAGGATATCTATTTGTGCTTTATCAACTATAGCAAAGCTTTTTACTGTGTAAACCATGAGAAACGCTGGGCCACATTAAGAAGCATGGGTATACCAGAACACCTGATCGTTCTCTTGCGCAATCTGTACAATGATCATGAAGCAACAGTTCGAACGGAACAAGGAGAAACAGAATGGTTTAAAATAAGCAAAGGTGTAAGACAAGGCTGCATACTTTCCCCCTACCTGTTTAATTTATATGCAGAACAAATCATCAGAGAAGCAGGATTGTATGAAGACAACAGAGGTGTGAAGATTGGTGGAAGACTCATCAACAACCTTTGAAATCGTGAACAACTTTAACCTACTTGGATCAACTATCAATAAAGAAGCAACAAGCAGTCAAGATATCAGACGACGCATTGCTCTTGGCAGAATGGCTATGAAAGACCTAGATAAGATTCTCAAGAGCAGAGATGTCTCTCCCCATACAAAGATTAGACTTCTTCAAGCCATGGTATTTTCAATAACTTCGTATGGATGTGAAAGCTGGACAGTGAAAAAGATAGATAGGAAGAAAATTGATGTCTTTGAATTATGGTGCTGGCGGCAAATACTGTGTATTCCATGGACTGCCCGAAGAACAAACCAATCGGTACTAGAGGAGATCAAACCTAAGCTTTCTTTAGAAGCTCAGATGACAAGACTTCGACTTTCATACTTTGGACACATCATGCGAAGAGAGAGATCATTAGAGAAAGACATCATGCTTGGCAAGATAGAAGGTCAGCGCAAAAGAGGAAGGCCAGCAATGAGATGGATCGATACAATAACAGCAGCTACGGGTACCAGTCTGTCAACAATGAGCTGCCTGACTGAAGACCGAACACAATTTAGGATAGCTATCCAGAGGGTCGCCATGAGTCGACTCCGACTTGACGGCACTTAACAACAACAACAACCCCAGCAGTTGCAATTCAACCATTTTCCTTGTCACATCCAAAGAACATAACTTTGGAGTACATTTGGGAGGCTATTTCTGCTCTCTCGGAAACAGTTGCAAGACAGGCTACAGGAATCTCTGTTCAGGTTGGTATGGTTAATATGAAATTGGACAGCTATATGACTATAACTGATGCTGTTCAATGTAAAGTTGAAGAAAATGAAAGGATGTTGATTAAAGACAATGTATTGCTTCAAGCTAAGGTGGAAGCTTTGGAAAATTCTACCTGAGCTATCGATCTGCGCATATTGAATTTTCCTCCGATAAAAGGAGCTGCTCCTATAGAGTTATTTAAGCAATACTTAGGACAGAATTTGGCTGTTTCAGCTGAATTAATGCCACCTATTGTGAAGGCTTACTGTTTACCATCTGGTAGAAGATCTGACGATCCATCTGACGGGATTCAAAAAATTGATGTTTTGAATGTCTCAGACTTATTAGAGTCTTCTGAGTCATCTGATATCAAGACTTCCATTTTGTTAGTTATGTTTGCCCTCGTATATGATAAGAGACTGACTTTTACGTTTGTTCTATACTAAGCTGTCCCAATTGTTCTATGGGAAAAATCTTTTTTCCAGATGTTGCTAGGAAACCCAGAAATGGTGGAAACAGTTTTTGCCTAGTGAAGCCTGGTGTTTTGAGTCTAGGTGCCACTTTTCATGTTCGGTTTCCTTGCAAATGTCTAATGTTATGTAATTCTCAAAATTTATTTTCTTCTCTCCATCTCATCTCTCTTCATTTATTAATGCTAGACTGCCTGTAACTTCATCTCCAGCCGAGGAGGTTGATTAGGGGATTGTAACTGCATTATTAAATTATGCGTTGGTCCCTCCACAGTCCTCTGTTTTCTGTATGTCTATTCTGGATGATGAATGGATGGGGTCTCTGATTCCTGCTCTGTTATTTTTCAATAATTCATGCTCCCAGTGGGGGCTAGAGGCATTATGTTATGAGCTGTTTCCTTTTTTATTTTTCTTATTATGTATTGCTGACATGTATGCCTTTTCTGAACAAGATTTACTTTCTTGGTACGATACCTGTAAAATTTCTAAATACAAATTTAAAAAAAAGATCCCTATATGTATAATGAGCCCTAGTAAAGGACCTCGTAAGTACCTTCTCTGGATATTTCTTTTGAGAAAACCGATCCCGCATTATATTGGCCTGACTAAAAAAATCCTCATCTGTGGGGCACAACCACTTAAGGCATAAAAATTGACTGTTAGGTATGTGTTCATGTAAATAGCAAGGGTGAAAATTCTCAAAATTAAGTAAACTATTGCGTTCTGTAGATTTACAGCATATTGTGGTATGCAAAACATTAGCTCTATTAATAATTACAATGTCCAAAAAATGTACCCTATCATGTGAATATCCCGGGGTAAACTGGAAATTCTCATCAACCTCATTCAACCATTGTAAAAAATGCTGTAAACACTCCTCCATGTCCTGCCAAATAAAGAGAATATCATCTATAAACTGTGTCCACAACAGAACATCTGACCAATATGTGGACTGATAAACATGATTTTCCTCGAATGCCCTCAGAAAAAGCATGCCACAGAGGGGGTATGCCACAGAGGGCGCTCGCTTATGTCCATGTGACATCTCCTTCTGAAACATCCAAGGATATATATGTTCTCTCAAATTTTACTAACAAGCCACTCATTGGGTGGTATCAACCAATGACTTATTACTGCAATTTGATTGGAAGTTAGGCGTGTTTACTTTTTTTTAGACATATCAGGATTGGATGGAGTTTTTTCGCTATTAAACTCCTCATTGGGTAATGTTCACCTATAGGAACTCTTTGAGGGATCCTGTGGATTGGTTGTAAATTCACTACCAAGCCACTCATTGGGTGCACTAACCAATAGCTTAGTACTGAGTTTGAATGGAAATTGTCAGTGTTTGTTTTTTGACCTACAAGGGCTGGATGGAGGTTTTTTTTACTATCAAACTCCTCATTTGGCAATATTATCCAATGGGAACTCTTTGGGGGAAATTTAGAGGTGTGTGTGGTAGAATTTAATCGGGCACTGTGGAAGTGGAGTATCTTCTGAATAAGGGTAACGTCTCACATATATCTTGTGCTTTTTCATTTATGGATTACAGTATCTTATGCAGTATTTTATTTTTGGAAAACAGTGACTGCTCATTCTGATGAAACCACGATACTGGCGAAACCAACGGCCATGGTCAAGATTAAATCTGTTATAATCTTTGTTGAGCCGTGTTCTTTGGACAGGGGTATGGAAATGACACAGCGTTATGAAGCTAAGCGATTGCCAGTTTTGCTCCCTCCGGTGTATTGTTGCCACCTAATTGTTACATCGTTGTTTGTACATTTATATCCAGTATGAATGATATACTGCAATGTCATTACTGCATTCGGTGAGTTCAGTAAAACAGTGGATAGCTCCTTTACTCTGTATACACCAATAGAGGGTGATGATGACATAATTAGTTGTGGCAGGTAGATGTTTATTTCACTGAAAGACCACACATTGAGCTCACTGGTATTTTCAAGATTCTATTTGATATTGTATTGAAAATAGCATTTTCGGTCCAATTTTTTGTCGATTTATTTTAAAACATTTGTATATCACCATATGCTGCAGCATTCAGTTAATTAAGATTCCCTTGTAAGTGCCTAGTAAGGCATTGTGGTGACTCTTTTTTTACCCTTCTCAGCTAGAAGCTTTTCTTATGTTACCTTATAATTGGTTTTCTTTGCTTTGACCATGCTGGATAAGTTTGGGGTTAGAAGGAATTTTGTGGCAAGTAAATTAGGTTGACTTTTGTATGTTTTATAATTTTTCCTTTTATCTTTGGTATTCCCCCTTGATTTGCTTTCATGTAATGGACTATTGTGCATTGTGCGATATGTTTCTGATTTGCCTTTATTTCTTATATAACCATTGTAACCAATGACACTTTTCTTTAAATTTTGAGAATTATAAAAATTTGAAAGTGCATGAATAAAAAATTATGAATATGGAGTGATCTTATTATGCTTCTAAATGTGCATACAGTAGTTATTCCCAGGGGTGCAGTTGAAGGACATACATGCATTTACTTGTGCCTGCTCCACTTCCATATATTATATAAAGCTGTATGCATACAGTAAGGGAAATTATACCTTTACTTTCCATTTCTAAAATCACCGAGGGGATATTCAAAGCCATTTAGACAGGTTGGAGACCTGCAAACTCCTAAATGTTGTTCAACCGTATATTCAGTGACACTAACATGCTTAGTACCGCTGAATATCATCAGGTGCTGCCACTGAATACCCAGATGCTAGCCACATAATATTGGGCCATTCTGGGGACAGAGTGAAGGCGGCACCTGGGAATAACTAGCTAGCGGCAATATTCATCTACTAGCCAGTTATCCCAAAGTGGCAAAAGTTAGGCATCTGAAAGGCTCACCCAATCTTTGCCACGTTAGCTGACCAGCAGCTGAATATTGCCACTGCCTGGTTAGCTGTGGCGCTATCCAGCCAACCCAGATATTCAATGCCGATGGCCAGATATGGCTCCAGCATGGAATATCCGGGTTCAAGGTTCAGTGGTGATGGCTAGCCACTTTATAAGCACTAGCCGTTGCTGCTGAATATCCCCACAACTGCGTTTTAAACACGTAGAGAGTAATTTTATAAAGTGTACCTAGATTAAAGCATGTTCTAACATGTGTTAATCATGCCTATTTTATAAAGTCAAGTAACAGTATACTTTACTTTATAAATCAGAGGCAAAAGTAGTGGGATATATGTGTCAAATCTAGGTGCAAGCCCTTACACCAGCCCTAGGGTGTATTCCTAGGTCTGGTGTAAATGCCCATGCGTAGATTTTCAAAGACGCACATAAATTGCAGTGTTTTATAATTTATGCACTCACTTTGTGCTCTGCCCATGTTCTGCCCATCTTCATGCCCACAGTGAAAGTACGCACCATCGGCCTTATGCAGACACTTTGGGATCCATTCTACTATTCATCCCCCTTGCTGTCCCTGACTACCCTTCCCATATGAACAAGAAGTTTGTATGGGGAGGCTTAGATGGGGGAAGGAAGGGGTGGTGCAGAGACAGAGATAGGGCGGGCAGTGGGCAGTCCGCGGCCCTGGACATACAGGGCCGATTCTGACATCAGCCCTGTACATCCGGGGCCGGCAGACTGAACAAGAGACAGGAGGCCTGGCCGGGACCAAAAGGTGAGGTGGGTGCAGGAGATTCCCTGCAGCCCTACCCTGACTGTGGGAGGCCAGATCGGGGGTCAGGTTGCAGGGAAAGGTGAAAGCGGTCAGCGGCTGGGGATCGCGGCTCCTGAATGGAGCCATGGTGCCATGGCAACTGGACACCATGCACCATGGCTCCATTCAGGAGCCTTGACTGAGTTAGTCAGGCAGGGGCCTGTACGTGCAAGCCGATGGGAATTGGGTCCCGGCCTGCACATATAGGCCTAGACACGATTCTGATTCCGCGGGGCTAGATGTGCCCCGCAGGATCAGAATCGCATCTGCCTCTGTGCATCTGATTCCGATCGGGCACACAGGGGCCTGGACGTTCTGTATAGAATGACCCCTTTTTAGAATAGTGACTGGCTATAGTATGCATGCGGAGGAGTAGCCTAGTGGTTAGAGCATTGGCTTGCTGACCAAGATTCAATTCCCACTAGCACACCCTCTGGCCCTGGGCAAGTCACTTGGTCCTCCATTGCCTTGGAAAAAAGGCCTGGCAATCTACTTCTACTCACACTGCCAAGAAAACCTAGCAGCTGCTAGGTTGCCAGGAGTCAGCATGGACTCAAAAGGCCCACATTGCCTAGTATGCATGAAGCTGCACGCACAATCCTGAGTGCTGCTAAACATGAGCACATTACACCCATCCTAAAACAGCTCCACTGGCTGCCCCTCCCTAGCAGAATTAAATATAAGACATTACACCTAACGCACAAAGTACTACACTCACACCCATCCACTCTCCTCCAATCCCTCCTTTAGAAATTCATACAAACAGACCAAGAAGACCTGCTACAAGCAACAAGCTCAAAAATACCACGATCTAAAACAAAGTTTAATCAACAAACTTGCCGAAAAGCATTTGAACTCTCCGCGCCATCCCTTTGGAGCTCCTTGCTTGACACAATAAGGATCACTGACCTTCCCTCCTTCCACACACTTGAAAACCCACTTATTCTCCGACCACTTTGGACCCACCACCTAACCCACTCTCTGACATGACTTCAATGAGACGATCAAATATAACAGAACCTAAACCTGTACATAGTTAAAGCAGATAACAGCTAGCTGTGGCACACAATATATAGTTAATGAGTTAATTGTTATGGAAACCTGTTATCTGTTAACTAAGATGCTTATTCCTTTCTATATACTAAGATGTTTACCCGTTCCATGTAACAAATGTTTTGTTTGATGTAAACCGCTTTGACCCAATGAAAAGCGGTATATAAGCCTAGTTAAATAAATAAATATATAAAATTGATGAATGCAAGTCAATGAAAGTAGATGGTGCATACTTTTTATGCAGCCCCTTATAAAATTACTCCCATTGAGGGTAATTTTATAAGGGGCTGTTCACTTTTACTTATGAAAGTAGGTGCCTAAAAAGGGTATTTAGTCCTTTACATGTGTAAATGGCCTCTAATAAAATACTGTAGCACCTAGAGTAAGAACATAGCAAATGCCATACTGGGTCGGACCAAGACTCCATCAAGCCCAGTATCCTGTTTCTGACAGTGGCCAATCCAGGTCACAAGTATCTGGCAGGTTCCCAAAAGGTAGACAGATTTCTTGCTAATTATCCAGGGGCAAAGCAGTGGATTTCCCTGGTCCCCTTTAATAATGGTTTAGGGACTTTTCCTCCAGGAACTTGTCCAAACCTCTTTTAAAACCAGCTACACTAACAGCTTTCACTACATCCTCCGAATTTCAGAGTTTGCTTACGTGTTTAGTGAAAAAATATTTTCTCTGATTGGTCTTAAAGGTGAGTGGAATACTAGCCTAGTGGTTAGGGCAGCAACCTGGGACCAGAAAGCCCAGCATTCAAATCCCACTGACTCTCCTTGTGGCCTTGAGCAAGTCACTTAACCCTCCATTGCCTCAGGTATACCCTTGGATTGTAAGCCCAACAGGGAGATATCTGATTGTAACTCATCCTGATCTACTACTGGAAAGGTGTGAGCTAAATACATAAATGTGTTGATTATAAATTACTATAATTGATGTGCCTTCTTTTCTTTATAAAATAGGCACATTCTGACTGCCTTAAACTAGATATCTTGTTATAAAATTGCCTTCATTGCAGCTATATCCGCTTACGTGCCTGGTTCTAAAATCACCCTTATCATTTCTAGATTCCAGCGCTGGCAGATTTTTAAAGCAGAAAATACACTCTTTACCATTCTAGATGAAAAAGATGGGTAGTGTGCAAATCAAAGCGAATGAAGAGTTTGCAGACCTTTCTACATTCAGTGCCCCACCAGGAAGGTATTGATTTCACAGACTCCCTTTTGGTATAAGATCAGTGGGTAGTAGTTATGGTTATCAAGGCTTCAACCCTGACAATTAGCCAACCACTCACAGACTTACAGATAGCAGAAAATTTTGCAAACGGTCAAAATGCAAGCTGTCTATAAGGAGGCTCTTGTAAGACTGGCAAACTGGGCATTTCAATGTCAAATGAAATTTGACTATCAACCTCCTCAAGAAGGGGTACCAGCTTTTCAGTAATTAGGCCTCTTATAGCAATTAAAAGTACTTTCCCTGCTTATTTGTTTGCAGAACTGGGGACATACTGGGGCCTATATATCAACTTAAGATAATATTTTGCAATTGCATTTACAATGGCAAGATATAATGCACGTTAACTGCAAAATCTCTGTGTCCGCTCTCAAAGTCATGCCCAACAATTTGCTATTCAGTTATCAAAGAGAAAATGTTTTTACTGTGCGTTAAGTGAATAGAAGATAGCACAATGCAGTGACATTATCTGCATTGCATTAACAGTTGGTGGCTACCTCCATATTAACTGTAAGGTCCATTCCTCACCATTCCCTGCCCCATCTGTGTTCGGCAGAGCAGACATTAGCATGTGATAACTGCTAAAGTGTATTGAAGGGCGGTACATCAATTTTTAATAAACCATAATAAACTATAAATAAATATTAACTTTTAGCATTCAAACTACCATGTTAGCAGCTAAAGCAGATTAGTAAGCAGGCTCCATTGTATGCCCCTACAAGATAACCAAGATTTAGTCAGAATTTCCAGGTTGTGGTTTTATTATTAGTTGACGTACCTAGGCTGCCCAGAATATACAAGGGACAGATCTTCATCTGGGAAGACACCATTGTGGAATCAGTTATCTTCAGAGTTCTGTTTAGAATCAACTAAATGATTTGTAGGAAAAAGAATTAAGACTTGACTCTGTGAAATAGAGTTCTGGTAGGGAATGCCTGTGTCCGTGGGTTAGGCGTTAAGGCTTATTCTTGAGAGCCTGCTTTGGATATGACAGCCCTACTGTCATACTGGTAATGAACCATGCACTCAGGCAGCAAGTTTTGGCATGGCAACAAGTACCCTCCAAAATACCTCTGAGCATAAAAGGGCAGTGGGTAGTGCTGCCAGCAGCAGTTAGCAAGGAAAGAAGGGCAGCCCCCATCCCACTACCTGCGGTTCATAGATGGAGTCTGGAGGGACAAGCCGGTGGACTGCATTGCTTTATTTTGGGTCATGTTGATACAGAACATGTACAGTACTGCTGATCCTCATAGCCCCCTCCTCTGTCTACCGGCACTTCTGGTTTCAAAATGGACATGGATCAGTAGAGAGAGGAGGGGCCAGGGAAACCAGCACTACTGAGTGTATGGTGACATCCATTCCTTCTTTTCTTTTATTGCAGGTGTTTCCTTTTCTCCTCTTGTCCATTTCATTCCTCCTCCCTTCCTTTGGCTGCCGTCTCTTAGTGGGGGAGGGAAAACTGGGCTAAATCCCCATGGCCTGAGTTGCTGGTAAGGGGGTAGGAGTAGGATGGAAAAGCTGAAGGGGAGGATGGCAAGAAACAGAAGAGGATAGAATGTGGCAGTACCATGTAAGATAAGAAAGCATTAGAGGAGGAAGGTAAAGTAGGAAAGAGAGAGGTGGGGAGGGTGAAAGTAGGAGGGAAAGAAATGTGGAGGAAGATTGAAGAAGGGTCCAAAGAAATGAGAAGTGAGGGCATAAAGGGGAAGAAGGAGGAAGATGAAGGATAAGCAGAAGAGAGGCGAAAGATGAAGAAAGAGAAGAGATGGGTGAATGAGGGTGGAGAAGAAGATAATTGAAGGAGATAGGAATAGAAGGAGAGTAGTATGTGAGAGGTGGAGAGGAGTTGGTGTGAGAAGGAGGTGTGAGCTAAATCCAGTTCCCTTCCCTATCTGTGTTTATTTTTATTTATTTATTTAGACAGTTTTGTATACTGCCTTATCCTTCAATCAAAGCGGTCACAACACAATTGGGGGATACATTTAACACGCGGGGATATGAGACACATACACTAATACTTACAGGGAACATGGGCAATGGAGGGTTAAGTGGCTTGCCCAAGACCACAAGGAGCATCTGTGGGACTAGAAACCCCAGTCCTTCCGGCCCAAGGTTGCTGTCCTCTAGTGGGATTTGAACCCCTGACCTTCCGGCCTGAAGTACCGTGCCCCAACCACTAGGCTACTCCTCCCTGTTGGCTTTGTGTGTTTTTGTGACTGGGAAAGGAAAGGGAGGGAAAGTTTGAAAGTAGCAATTCCATAAGTACAATGTTTTAGGTATCAAAGTTTCTATGTTGCAATTGCTGGGACCTCCTCTCTCATACCTAGGAGAGACAGGGGCAGGAGATCCCACATCCGCAACTGCATATGGAGTCCACGAAATACCCGCTCAAAGTTCCGTTTATACAACTCCTTGGGATCCCGGGGCAGCAAGATACCCAGATATATAAAGAAATCATCCACCCATTTCAGTGGGAAGGTGGTCCTGCACCTATGTCGAAGAAGTCCCGACACATCCAATGCCTCTGATTTATCTATATTGATACGTAGCCCGGCAAAGCGTCCAAAGCAGGCAAACTCCTCCAATAAGCAAGGCAACGACTGTTGCGGAGATAGCAAGTTCACCAACATATCATCCGCAAAAGCTGCCATCTTGAAACCACCCGCCCCAATCCGCACCTCCCAGATGTCTCTGGATGCCTCTGTCCGTCGAACCAACGGGTCCAAAGTCAATACAAACAACAGAGGTGAGAGGGGGCAGCCCTACCGCGTGCCCCGCTCTAAGGAAAACTTCTCTGAAACACTCCATTACACATCACCCCCGCCGTAGGGTTCAAATACAAAACCTCGACCATTTTACAAAAGGAGGGCCCACGACCATACCGTGGCAACAGGCCTTTCATGTCCTGCCAGTTCACCTGGTCAAAAGATTTCTCCGTGTCAAAACTGATCAGCAACGACTGCAACCCTCTATCGCGTACCCACTCCAGCGACACCACAATTTTCCGTAGGTTCTGGACCGCATAGCGCCCCTTCACAAAGCCCACTTGGGACTCATGCACCAGATCCCCAATCACTGATGCCAGTCGGTCTGCTAAGATCTTAGACATCACTTTCATATCAAAGTTTAACAGTGAGATTTGGTCTATAAGAGGCTGCTGGGGTATGATTCTTCTCTGGCTTAGGTATTAACACAATATTAACACAATATGCGCATGGTTGTCTCCCCATGTAAACTCCCCCTTTTCCGCTTGTCGGTGGAACATCGCCACCAAGGATGGAGTCACCAATGGTTCCAGCACCTTAAACCATTCTGCTCCAAACCTGTCCGGACCCGGCGTCTTAGAACACCTGGCTCTCTGAATAACATTTTGCACCTCCTGTGCTGTAATTGGCTCTTCAAGCTGGGCCAGCCATTCAACCCCCAACTGAGGGAGCTGTATGTCCCTCAGATAGTCCTCCATCTGGGTCCGGGATCCCTTGACTTCCGTGTACAGTTTTTGATAAAAGGATCGGAACATCTGCACAATCTGGGGGTTCTCCTTATGCAGTTTACCTTGTGCATCCCTCAGGGCTGCCACCGATCTACTGCCCCTGCTGCCTTGCAGGCACTGGGCCAGGAGTCTCCCCAGTTTATCCCCAAAGCGATATAGCTGGTAGCGATAATACATAGCCAATTTTTTAGCTTGCCTATGTAATAGCTCATTCAGGGCCACTTGCGCTTCCCAGAGCCTCTTTCTGTTCACCGCAGTGGGGCAATTCGCCCATCTCCGGCACTCCTGGACCGTATGTCTCTCCATCTGAACAATCTGCTCCGATAATAACCTCCTCTTCTGTGACGCGTAGCCTATAATGTCACCTCTTAGAACCACTTTGGCCGTCTCCCAAAACAACTCTGGGTCCTCCTGATGTTGCTCATTGTGTACCATGAACTCTTGCCACCTCTGCTTAATAAAGACATGAAAATCGGTATCCCGGTAGAGATCCAATGGAAACTTCCACACCCCAGTCCTCGCACCCCCGTCATACCATTCTAACTCCACCCAAATCATCGCATGATCCGAAATTTCCAGGGGTCCAATCTGTGCATCAGTCGTTCCAGCGAAGAGCCCCTGTGAAATCAATATGTAATCAATACGCACACTAGTGCCGTGTGCCCTAGACTGATGAGTATAATCCTTGTCCGATGGATGTAGCAGGCGCCAAGGGTCCACGGCACCCAATCATTTCTGAAGGCCCCGCAATACACTTGCCGTTAGGGCCCGTGCCTGATCTCCTCGTCCCCACGATGTATCGAGGTCCACATCCAACACTCCATTGAAGTCCCCTCCTAAGATCAAAGGGACCTCCGGCAGCTGCTCCACCCGAGAGGCCAACCACGCATACATCTCCCGGTCCAAAGAGTTAGGGCTATACAAATTACCCAACACGATTGACTTCCCTTCTAACAGACCATGCAACAAGATAAACCTGCCCTCCAGGTCAGTGTGTGAGTGTATCAGCGTAAATCTCACTCGTTTATGGATCAAAATGACCACTCCACCTTTTCTCCCCTTGGCCAGGGCCCCCATCCCTGTCCTACCCAATCTCTGTGCAGTTTAAGGTGTTCCTCTGCCGTCTGGTGGGTTTCCTGCAGCATAGCAATATCACATTTCTGCCTTGCTAACGCTTGCAGCACTTTATATCTCTTTATTGGGCTACCCACTCCACAGACATTCCAAGATACAATCTTCAGGGTGGTTTATCCCTGTTTTTCTCATATCTTAACATTTTCAATCTTTTACCCAAGGGGGCCCCCCAGCCTGAGTCCCCCCCTACTGTCCCCCTATCCCCCTCCGCTCGGCTCATCCATCCACTGAGGCTACAAACCCCCCTCCCCTCTATTCTTCCCTTAATCCTCGTACTACCCCTCCCCCCTCTAGCCCCTCCTCCCCCTCTTGACCCCCCCTTAATCCCATGTCCTCATTCTCCACCACTCCAATCCCACCTCTCCTACCTGGTCACGATCAATGTGAACAGATCCACCCTTCCCCGCCCCCGCTTGGCCCTCCCCACACACCCCCCCCTCTCTGCTTTTCCCCTCACTTCCCTACCCCATACCATCCCCCTCACTCGCCCCTCCCTCTCGTCCACCCAATATCTTGGCCAAATCCCACATAACCACCCACCTCTCAGAGAGAAAAGAACACATACAACAATACAAACCAACCCCACACCAAAAACAGTAAATAGGCTAATATACAAGAAATTGGGGATGTCCAGGCACGTTTATCTTCCCCTTCAGGCATCCAACCTCCCCGCCCCCCAGGGGTATAGCCCTTTCCATCCGCACTCCTTTAAGATAGTGTCCCCTGGCGGGGTCATAACGCCAGTCCAGGCTTTGGACATCCGTTCATAGCCCTGGCAGAACGCCCAAGAGTGTCTCTTCCATAAGTGGGTTAGTCTCTCACTTCTACACCAGTACTTCCTCCTCTGGAAAATCACTCATGATGCCCCAATCTGCTCCTCGGTCTTCAGGCTCTCCACATATTTGGTCGCCTCCCCCGCCGATTCAAATAGCCGGTGCACGCCATTCCGGGTAACATGCAATCTGGCTGGGTATTGCACTGTAAACCGGATGTTGGCCTCTATTAGTGCTTGACAAATGGGTGCATATGCTCTCCGGCGTTGGCTCAGGGCCACAGAGTAGTCCTGTGCCACTCTTATTTTCATATTGTCCTGCTCAATAGTACCTTGTTTTCGCGCCGCTCTCAGGATGATTTCCTTTTGTGGGAACTGCAGGAATTTAGCTAGGACCACCCTGGGCCTGCGGTCTTTCGCATTCTTCGGTCCCACTCTATGGGCCCTCTCGATCATAACCTTGCCAGTCTCTCCCTCTCCCTCCAGCAATGAGGCAGACAGGGTTTCCACAAACTGCTTCAAGTCTCTATCCAGAACAGAGTCCGATATGCCCAAAAACCGCAAGTTGTTCCTTCTGGAGCGATTTTCAAGGTCCTCTAATTTTGCCTCCTGTGCCTTTAATGCGGCCTGCACACACCCCAGCTCCCAGGCTAGATTTTCCACTGCTTCTTCAGTTTGCCCGATGCGTGTCTCCGCCTCCTGAACGCGAGTGCCTAGGGAGCTCAGGGAACTCTGCAGGACATCCATTTTGATGTGCAATGCTTCAAACTGCGTTGACAGCGCCTCTGCTACTGCCGTGGATATCTCCTTGATGGATGCCGGAGAAGCCGCGGAAGGGTGGGCAGGGGATGAGTCCGCCATCTTCTGTTGCCCCGCGGTCCGGTCCTTCTCCCTTCTGCCCAATTTCGCCGCCGCTGCCATTCTCCCTTCTCCAGATCACGTCTCTGCCTTCTGCCAACACTCGGATGATATTTGCAGCAATTGGAAACAGCTCAATTTCACCGGCATTGAGAGGGGATCTGGAGCTCAGGCGATCAGCATCCACCCAAGCTCACCACATCACATGACCTCCCTGCAGTCTCCTTATTAACTTTCAGACCCTTGTGCTCATTACACTCTACCATCCTGATCACCCCAGAATGACCCTGTAAATCTACATAATTGAGCATCATTCATTTAAATATCAACCTTTCGCTGGGGTTTACTAAGCAGCAATAGCGGCGAATGTGCGAAATGTGTGCCGTGACCCCGTTTTATTGAATGGGGCCGCGGCACACATTTTGCACAGTCACTGCTATCGCCGCTTAGTAAACATACCCATTTGTTTTGCATATACTGGAGATATACATGAGGGCAATTTCCAAAAACACTTACCCAGATAAATTGGCTGTTTGCAAACTAGCCAGATCCTGTGAGTAAACATGCATAATAATGGTCCTTTGAGTTTGTGGATTTGTTAGGACCCCTTGTTTTTCTTTGACTGCAAGTGCTTTTTGCCCAGATGATGCTGCTCGAGGCAACCCCCAGTCTGCCTAATGTATAAGCTGACTCCAAATCTTAAGAATGTTTTAAATGCTTTAATAGGATCTATATGTTTATGTTTATATTTATTTTATACTTTTTATACTACTCTTTGCAAGCATCAAGGCAGTTTAACATTTGCTAGATAAAATACATTAAAAGGATAAGACATATAAGTAAAATAAAATACATATAAAAAAAGACTCAGATCAGAAAAATGAGAGAGGACTAATACATTGCTTTTCTCTCTCTCCTCTCTCCTGTTATTTCACCTTTCTGGTTATTGCAGTGTAACAGTTAGGTAGCAGTCATGCGCCAAGATCATGCCACAGCCCGAACTGAGGAAACACTAGCAGTCCTAAAAGGCCAAGGAGAAGTGATAGGTTTTAAGAGCAGTTTTAAATTTGGAAAGTGAAGTTTCAAGGCGGATATATTGCAGCAAGCTTTTCCAGAGGTGAAAGTAAAAAGCAGCATGATGGATAGATTCAAGTCTGGCCTAGGTGGGCTTAGACAGAACAAGAAAGTCCTCAGTCTGGGGTCTGAGTGCATGTGATGGTACGTATTGAAAAGGAATATGATTCACGTATTGAGGATAACCAGAACACAAAGTCTTCAATGTCAATAACAAAATCTTAAATTTGACTCTATAGGCGAGAGGTAGCCATAATCTGTCATGAGTAGGGGTGTGACATGATCATGATAGCTAGGAAATGAAACAAACTTAATTGCAGTATTTTCAACCAGTAGTAAACGCTTCAGGTTTCACTGTGGAATCCCATTATACAATGAATTACAGTAATCTAGTCTTTCTATCAAAAGAGTGGAACTAGTGCCAACAAAGCTTCCCTACCGAAGAATGGTCTGATGGATCTTATTTAACTAATGAATGATAAAATGCTTTGATAACTGCATGAATTTGGTGATTACTCTACATGTCTTGCTTTATAAAATAGGCTTGAAAAAGTGAAGTAAATACCATCTAAGCATCCCCTGCAATGGTGGGGGGGGGCCCACTTAGCCTTCCCAGACCTACCACAACCTCCCGACTCTGAGCAAAACTGGCAGGCAGCACTGCGATCCTGCCTGCCAGTTTTATTAACAGTTGCAAAAAAGGGCCCTCGCATCTGGTGAAGAACCTACCAACCTTCCTCCCCCTTCACCCCCCCCCCCCCACCAATTATCACTTCTAGGACACAGACAAGATAAAAGCTAACCTGGTTCTGCCAGACCTCAACAAGCCCAGCGTTCTTAGAAACATAGAAAAATGACGACAGAAAAAGACCACATGGCCTATCTAGTCTGTCCTTCCATATCAACAACTACAACAGTCCCCTTTTTACCTTTAGAGATCCTCTGTGGTTGTCCCATGCTTTTTTGAATTCAGATACTGTCCTCATCTCTACCACCTCCACTGGGAGACTATTCCATGGATCCACCACTCTTTCCGTAAAGAAATATTTTCACATATCACTCCTGAATCTATCCCCCTTCACCCTCATCCCATGTCCCCTCGTAGCAGAACTTGCTTTCAATTGAAAGAGGCTCTCCGCCTGTGCATTTATGCCACGGAGGTATTTAAACATCTCAATCATATCACCTCTATCCTGCCTTTCCTCTAAGGTGTACATATTAAGATCCTTAATTCTGTCCTCATATGCTTTATAATGAAGACCGCTAACCATTTTAGTAGCCACCCTCTGTACTGATTCCATCCTGTTTATATCTTTTTGAAGGTGCGGTCTCCAGAATTGCACACTATACTCCAAATGAGGTCACACCAAAGACTTATCCAGAGGCACTATCACCTCCTTTTTTCTGCTAGCCATTCCTCTCCGTATGCCCCCAAGCATCCTTCTAGCTTTTGCTGTTGCCTTTTCTACCTGTTTAGCCACTTTAAAGTCATCAGACACAACCACGCCTAGGTCCCGCTCTTCTTTAGTGGACAAAAGTACTTCACCCCCTATACTATATTGCTCCCTTGGATTGCTGCAGCCCAAATGCATGACCTTACATTTTTTAACATTAAATCCCAGCTGCCAAATTCTAGACCATTCTTCAAGCTTAGCTAGATCCCTCCTCGTGTTATCTACACCTTCCTGGGTGTCTACTCTACTGCAGATTTTGGTATCATCCACAAAGAGGCAAACCTTACCCGACAGCCCTTCCGCTATATCACTAACAAAGATGTTAAAAAGAATCAGACCAAGGACAGATTCCTGGGGCACACCATTGGAAACTTCCTTCACCTCACAGTGAGCTCCATTTACTTGTACTCTTTGTCGCCTCCCACAGAACCAATCTCTAACCCAAGAAGTAACTTTAGGGTCCATCCCTAGGGTGCTCAGTTTGTTTATAAGTCGCCTGTGAGGAACGGTGTCAAAGGCTTTACTGAAATCTAATTACACCACATACTGAAATCGAAATACACTTCTTGTACCAGCCCAGCTTTGAAGTTGCCAGGGGCTTAAGCTCCAATGCCGCCTGAAAAAAAACTTTTAAAATAGAGCACTGAAGTCACAGTCGCCGCCCCTGTCCCCCCAATCCTGCAGTCAATGTTAAAAAACAAATAGAAGGAAAGCACAAGGCTGTTTAGCCCAGATGCACCGTTAATGGCTGTGTTGATCCCATCCCCTCTGACATATACTTCCTATAGCTGAGGGTCTGACCAGCACAGCCATCAGCAGTGCACCTTGGCTAAATGGCCCCGCACATTTCTTCCATTTTTGTACTGCTGCTGCTGGTCCCGGGAAGTCAGTGGTAGCGGTAGGGAGGGTGAGCAACAAGAGATGCAGGATTGGAGAGAGAGAAGGCGTTGGTGGTTTGAGTGAACACAGGAGGGGGAGTAGGGGATATGTTGGATGGGAGAGACTAGAGGGGAAAGAAAGAGGATATGCTGAATGGGGGGGGGGGGGGGAAGACAGAGAATGTAGTAGTTTAAAGGTAGACACATGAGGGGGAGTAGGTTGACACAGAAGGGAAGCGCCGATTCAGGGGTGGGACATGGAAGGCTATGGACACAAAGGGTGATGCAGGGGGTGGAGTGAGGATTAGGGAAATAGAGAGGATATTCTGGACCAATGAGATGTTGGACAGATGGGGTGGGGGATGGCTAAGACAGAAAGAGAGAGGAATGCTGCCTAGACGGATGGGGCAGAAAGAGAGAGGAGATGCTGGCTGACTGACTGGACAAATGAAGCTGAGAGACAGGAGATGCCAGATGGATTGGGGATCTGAGGAAGAGAGTGGATGTGCTGGATGGAAGAGGAGATTGAAAGAGAGGAGAAGATGCTCGATGGAAGAGGAAGAGGAAGGAGAGTTAGTGAAAGATTGGTGAATAAGAAGGGGAATGGGAGGGTCAGGGTGAAGGAAAGAGATGTAAGACTTGATGCAAATGCGATAAAAAAAAGGGAGACTAAAAACTGGATAGTAAGAAGGAATGAAAGCTGAGTAGACATGCAGAAAAATAAGTGGATGTAGGGGAGAAAGTGAAAACAAGATGAGAGAGAAAAATTAAGTAGAGGAAAGCAGACTCCAGAGACTGGGACCAACACTATTAGAAGAAGAAAATGGCAAGACAACAGAGATAGAAAAGTGGATTTTATTTTAAATTTAGTGATCGGAGCATGTCAGTTTTTGAAATTTACATCTGCTATTTTTATATTCTGTGCTATACGGGGGGAATGGATTACTTTTTTCTTCCTCAGGTGTTGCACTGCATGCAGGGCCTGGCCTTTCTGGGTTTCAGTTTTTCATCTACATATTTCTATTTTTAGTTTGTGGTTATTTTTTTCTCTTCTTGGTGAGGATCTATTTATGTTCTGCATGTGGGAGACACCAGGTTTTCTCTTAGCGCTGAATGCCTGTGTAGGATTGGTCAGTAGTAATCTGGCTTGCTTCATTTTTCTCTTAGGTGTATTGATGGTCTAATGCCCACTGCAGTGTTTATAATGCTGCATTTTCCTAGGTAGGGATGTTATTGTGTGACTCCTGATAAGTGAGGGCTGTTATGGTATGGCAATGATAGAATTGCTCTGTAGGTCCTGAGTGACTTTTGTAGGGTTTTTGTATTACGTCACAATATGCCTAGCACTGGAGAGGGTTTGCGATAAGCTTATTCAGACGATACATTCCAAACATATTTGATAACTCAACAAAAAATACAAAAGGCCAACAGATCTGATGCCTACTGGTCATTTGGCAACCTATAAAAAGAACTGACAGGCAAATCATTTTATGGTTTCCGGTAACCACAGGATTTTTGTTACAGTGCTGCTGAGCACCACTGTTTACGTAAGTGGTTATTCCATGACCTGAATAGGATGTTTGGTGGACAGGAAAAGATGGTGCAAGTGTTGGGTTCTGAGAGGTGGACTGAGAGGATTGATGCTGGACCACTGGGTGGGGGAGGACAACAAGTAGAGTGTAGAGATAGAAGGCTGCTAGTTATTTGCTGAGGGAGAGAGGACGTAGACATTGGAAATGAATGAGAGAAGCATCCTGACTGCAGGGGTGGAGGGATGGACGAGGAGATGGTGAGATACTGGTCCATGGAGAGTCTGTAGCTGTGGGAGAGAGATGCAAACCATAGTGTGACCATGTGAGAGAGGTCATTGAGAGTTGTGCCGAGATGAGGGAGAGGAGGAGGGTGCGTAAAAAGAATGAGACGGGGTCGTGGAGAGTGGGTTGGAGAGAAGAAGAAGCTAGGGAAGGTGTGAACTAGGGAAAATTAGATGAGTTATAGTTGGCAGACGTAAATGACAAATAGTTGTGAGGTCATGAGGTGATAGAGGTGTAGAAGAAGGGTGACATTAGAATGGATAGAGATGGTGTAGAGAATGACTTGGGGTGAAACTGCTAAGAGGGAAAGATCAATATGTCTGACCCAGATATAGAGAAGGAATGTGCAATGGTAGTGGCAGTGAGGAGAAAGAGCAAAGGGATAGCTGACCCTAGAAGGAGTGTTCGATGATGACAGAGGGAAGCAGAAGAGAGAATGTGGCCATTGCACATCTCAAAACAAATGCCACACAACAGGAATCAATCCCAGTATTTGTGTGGGGATGACAGCACTTGCAGATATATGCTTTGGGAAATGTGCATTGCTGAGGTATTTGTCTCCTGTTCAGAACTAGCCAACATGCATTGTCATTTGTATTTCACCTGTGTTGCTATGAATGCAAGGTTTGGCTTCTAACTTGTGGTCCCAGATCTTTTTTTGGTGTGAGTCTCTCTGGGTTTTATCTGTGTGATTGAGTTGTGATATTCTTTGCACAGTGTTTCTATGTAGAGCTCAAACTGAGTCCCACTTGACCTGTTGTCCCAATATGAGAGGTCCTGTAATTGTGTTCCATAAACTGTATAGAGTGTGCAGCCTTTTCACAGATTGTTTGGTGCTCTGTAAGTCTTGGTAGTGTCATGTTATTGTTACAACAGGTTTGCTATGGGCTCTGAGTGGTCTTTTTTGCTGTGCGTTATGCACATGTTGGCCCTGGATGGAAGTCATGCAGCAAACTGGTGAGAAGCAATGTAAGCCTTTGAGTCAGTGCTCACTCCTGGCAAACCAGCAGCTCCTGGGTTTTATGGGCACTGTGACCAGATGCGGATGCAAGACCTTTATTCAGAGGGATAAGTGACTTGCCCAAAGGGCACAAGGAGTGCTGGGGGGGCATCAAACTGAAGTTTCTTGATTATCAATCCACTGCTCTGAGCACTCTGTTACTCTCCCACTCTGCAGCCTTTCATTAACCCCACTGCACAGGTCAATGAAGTACACCTTTGATGTTATTGTTGGGACAAATATGAGACAAGCACTGGGCACCTTCTAGCAATGGCATACCAAGGGCAAGGCAGTGGGTGCAGTTGGCCCCAGTGTTGACAGTATGGGCCCACATAGGGGTGTCCCACACTCTGCAAACCCACTTTCAGTTGTTTGCTGGCTTGTTGCATTGCCTCCACTCCAGGCCCTCGCAACAGCCACACCAAGGGACTTTGGCCTGGGAGGGAACGGTGGACCTGCAATGAAGGCCACACTGCAAGACAGCAAACAACTGAGAGTATGTTAGCCGAGCATGCACATGGGGGCAGGTGCATGGGTGTCTGCTCCAGGTGTCACATCAGCTAGGCACACTACTGCCATATACACTTATAAAATCATATGAGGCATCTGTCATTTTTGCCACGCCAGAGTCCATGCTCACATGGCTACCTTGTAGGCAATTATCATCATATTGGGACCAAAGTGAGACAAGTGAAGGGCTCCATGGTAATACACTCATATGGGGGGGGGGAGGGGGAGTGGCACATGACTCCTACAGACCCAGCTGCCACCCCACCTCCCCCTCTTCTAACACCTCCCCTTCCTCAGTCTGTGACACAGGGGTGATAGGCAAGTGTCCCTCCGGCTGCTGTGTGGTGTCCAGATACTCACCTTCAGATGGATTCCGCACCTCTGTGAGGGTCACATACAGCAGCAGCAGCCCTGCTTGCACCCACAGACTTGGGGTTCACAGGACAGTGTCTTCAACATATGCATTGTTATGGATGCAGGGTCTACGTTCCTGGATGATGTGCATGTGGCTAGGGGCTGCATGTGTGTGTGTGTGTGGTTGGCAAGGCTGCCAGCACCATACTGTTTGTCACAACTGGCTTGCAGATTGTCCTCTCAACAGCCATGCACATGGCCCAGCATTTGACAGGTGCCTCCTAATAGTGTCATCCACAGACAACATTATTTAGCTCGCATGTCAGCAGCACTTGTAGGTCACACCTGCATCCACTGAGTGGATGGTTTTGGTACTACAGTGCATCCTGTGGCCATGGCACACAATATCACACATGTATCAGAGGCATCAGGTGCCTGTTATAGGGCAGTCCTTGCCCAGTGCAGTGTTTGGTGCAGTGCTCCTCAGAGACACTGAATGATGACAGCAGTGGAAAGCAGCAACTTCTGTAGAAACATTTCTCTTTATTAAACTGTATACATGGCTTTTTTATTTTACTAATGGCTTATTTAAAGTGCTTTATCATTTTTTTCAAAATGATTTATTTTTTAACAGAACCTTGGTAATGTACAGGGAACAGGGGCATGGATACCCTACATTGCCTCAGAATAATCCAAATTAACGTGACTTGCCCAAGGCCACATGGAGTGCTAGTGCTCGTGGCCTGGTGGCTCTGCATGGCTTACTGCCCTTCCTGCCCTCCAGCTGAAGGACCTGGAGGGGAGGTTTGTAGCTGGGAGAGGCAACGCGCCTCCCCTCTCAGGCCCTCAAGGTGCATAACCAGGAGGTCCAGTGGCTCTGCTGCACCATGCACTCAATTGAGTCAAGGTGTAGCAGGTCTCATTGGCTTCAATGGACGCTGGTGCTTCCTGATGATGCACCACAGTTGGATGGGAGGTGGGAAGCGGCAGCTGTTCCCCTAGCCCAGTCCCTACTTCCTCCCCCTCTACCCTCCCATCTCCCAGCTTGGTCCCAGCTGCCTCCTCCCCCTCCCCCTTCCCCTTCCCATCCCCCAGTCATGCCTTCTCCAGCACCTCTCCTTCTTCGAGCAGCTACTCCTCCTTCAGCGCCACCACCATCTCCAGCAGCTCCCCCTCCTGCTGTCATGTGCTCTTTTGTCAATGTGAGGATCACCTCCTGTATCTCCCCCACCTCCTCTGAAGGGGAGGGGCTAGACAGCAAAATTGGGCTGCTGCTACTGCTGCTGTGGTTTGGCATTTTGGTGCTCCCTCCTGTTCCAGCCCATCCTGCTGCTGGTGCTGCTCATAGGGCTCTGTCCGCTGGGCTCCCCAACAGCTCCTTGTCACCTGCATGGCTGCTGCAGTTGGCTGCCTGGCTGTTCTGTAGCTGGCAGCTCCTTGAGAATATTTTCTGGAGCTGGAGGTGGGGAATCATTTTCTGGCACTGCTGTATATGGGAGACAAAGATTTTCACATTAGCTATTGCAACTGGTATGTGTGAATGCTATTTGGCAGGTCAACATCCCAGTATGGGCGAACTGGCTGGTTCTTTCCATATATATGCATGATCAGTATCAGATACATATGAATCGACTGGCATTTGTGTCATCTTGGCTCGCACCTTTTGTGTTTCCAACTGTGTCCTGCCTTTACATTGGCAACCTATGGGGTTCACATGACTGAGAGGTTATTGTAGGATTGCTTGATGAGATTGGACCCATTTTGTGTAGGTCCTCGGGGTATGTGATAAATCTTGGACCCATGGCAGCTGGCTTGAGGGACTGACAGGTTCCCATGGATACATGTGGGTGGGCGGCCCAACCTGTTTTCTATTTGCTCTGCTGACTATCTTCCATTTTGTGTCCTTGTACATTCAAGACATGTCTAGTCTATAGCTGACTGGTGTTGGACAACAGGACCTTTCCCATGTTTCATCTCTTTGCTCTAGCAGTGGGGATATGCTCCTATGATGTGCACTTGGCATGTGCTAGTGCATGTTGATGTAGTGTCTGGACATTCTTGCTGGGTAGGCATTTGAGAATGTCAAACCCAACAAAGCTGGCTGCTCTCGGTAGGTCATTGGTTAGTTTGCTATCCCATGAATTCAGGGACTATCTCAGCCAGGGGGATCAGACTGTGGTCACCGGTGAACTTTTTTGTTGATTTGTGGGCTCTACTTTTCCCATGTACGAGCACCTACAGGCAGCAATAAGGTGGGTGTTATTTACCTACGCATGCGGCGATTATTACAATGTCTTGGGCATCTGGGTTTTTTAACAAATAGGTACATGCACTGTTTCTGACAAATACTTTATTGAAACATTTGTGGATTGGGTTATTACAGGGATATGTGTTTATCCTTTGCAGGCATCCATTTTACGTATATTATTCACCTTCACTAGGTATGTTTTGTTTTTTAGATTTTAAAAATACTTTCTGATTTGTCATGGCTCTAAGTGGGACTCAACCCCTGATCTCCTGGGTTTTAGGGCATTGGTTAAACCTCTAGGCAACTCCACCACTCTGAATGAGAACTTTCTATCTTATGTGGAGGACGCTGTATCCTTAACTGTTCCTTCAGGGGTTTATCGGACAGTGAATACCACATCTGTTGCACCTCCTTCCCTGATAACATTGATATGTATATGTTGACTGGCAGCTACTCCAACCAGCAGATTGCCTTAGGGTGTTAGAGGTTCATGGTGCGAGATGGCATTATACAGCAGACTCAGCAAACTATTTAATTCCACAGTTACTTGTTAATGTACAAGTGTGTGTGATACATCTGCATGTGATATAATTAGAATAGTATTGAAATATGATCTTATTTGATTCTAGCTAGACACACTAAGGCTGATTCTGTACTGGCCGTCCAACTCATGTACGGCCGATCAGAATTGGGGCATACAGAGGTAGACCCGATTCTGATCCCATGGGCTAGACGTGCCCACGGGATCAGAATTGGGTCTGCGGCTTGGATGTGCAGGCCGGGCCTCGATTCTGATCGGCCGCATGCCCAGCCACATACCGGGCTAACTCAGCCAGGCCGCTGAATGGAGCCACAGTGCCATGGCGTTCCATCCGTTCAGGGGCCACGCTCTCTGGCCACAATCAACATGCCTCTTTCCCTGCAACTCAACCCCCAATCTAGCCTGCCATGGCCAGGGTAGGGCTGTAGGGATCCCCCTGTGCCTCCTCACCTCTTTGCCACCCCTTGGATCCTGCATCCCCCGTCTAAGCGACCAACCCCGGACATATAGGGCCAACCTCAGCATCAGCCCTGTACATCCGAGGTCAGTCACCACCCACCTTTGCTCCTCCCACAGCCCTCCCCCTTCCACCCATGAACAGAGTTCCCCATACAAACCAGCAATACGTGCAGGCAGCTCTGTTGCAGGCAGGGTGATCTGGGCATTTAGTGGGTCTGGACGCCCAGATCGGATGTCCAGACCCATTAAATGTGGTTCAGAATAACCCCCACTGTATTTGTGGCCAGTATAATCATGTCTTGCAACTACAGCTCATTTCATTAGATGATAGCAGTTCATGGTGCTATGTGTTGGTGGAGTGTCAGGCACTGTGACTAGTATCCACCCGCAACTCCATTTTGTAGTTCCTTGGCCTATCATCATGGACTGCACTACCCTCTGACCTCCACCTCAAATCCCCCCACAGTTAGCATTAGTGTTACTACACATATCCTTAGCCCTCCTAACCCTTCTCTCCTCTGACTCTGCCCTCCCTTGCTCAGACTGCAATTTTTTTCCTATCAAGCTATGGCATTCCTGTTTCGTTTTTTCTTCTCCCACTTTTGCTTTTAATTGTATACTGCCCTGGTGGAACTAGTGAAGGGCAGTATAGTAAATGTTATAAGCTTTGACTTATGACTATTGAGACCATGCTGATCTCTTCACATGGGCTGGGGGCCTGTGGAGCTCTTTGATAGGGTACTTGTACATCATGGGCTAGATGTGGCAGCTCAGTGGCTCAGTTTGCAGGGGTGGCTGGGTTCCCATGACTAGACATGCTGTGAACTGTGCAGTACTCCTGCAGATCACACATATGACCCTCACAGGGGCCAGACTTGCAGATCATCTGCATGATAATGGAGTTAAATGCCATGTTTGGTATTGCACATTTTGTTAGCGTCTCTGTATTTTGGTTACATATCCATTCATATGTGTGACCATTGTGATCTTCATTCCAATGGGGCTACATCTTAGATACCATAGGCAGACCTGGTAATTGCTACTTCCTGCCTCTACTTGGTCACAGTGAAGTGTTGGCATCTGTTTGTTAGGAACCAGATGTGAAGGGATCATCACTGCCCTCATATGAGCTTCCTTCTCCTCACATCCCCACAGTGCTGTTGACACAGCCCCTTGCATCGAGGACTTTGTCAACAGTACTGTGTGTCCCCTGGACCCTCCCTGTGTGTGCTTTGAACCTGTGACCTTCCTCCCAGCATCTGTCTTTCTCCCTCCCCTCCATTGCCCCCTTGAGCATATTTCTCCCCTGTATGTCTCAAGTAGTGCAGTAACACACCTGTGCAGAGGCCGACTGACCTACATGGACAATGTTGGCGATTGCCTAGGGCGGATGCTTCTTGGGGGTGGCACTGGTGGGGCATTCAAGTGAACTAGTATACTGTGAGCACTAGAGGAGGTTGGACAATTTGCAGTTTGCCTTGGTAACCTCCACCTTGGACCAGCTCTGGGGCCAACCTTGCTCCTGTGACCTCTCATCTCATAAGAACATAAGATATGCCATACTGGGTCAGACCAAGGTCCATCAAGCCCAGTATCCTGTTTCCAACAGTAGCCAATCCAGATCACAAGTACTTAGCAGTTTCCCCAAAAGACATAGGTTCCACAATGCTTGTATTGGGGCAAGCAGTGGATTTCCCAGGTCCCCTTTAATAATGGTTTATAGAGATCTGTAATACGAGGTTCCAAGATGGCGGAGGAGCAGGGACACTGTTCGTAGGTGTGGATTGACTGGGTGGCAGACGCGGTCTCGATGGGGAAGAAGAGGAAGCAGGTGACACCGAAGCCCCCAGTAGACTCAACACCCCGTGGAGAAGTAGCGCAGGCCTCCATTGTACCTTTCTGCACCGTTCGTTTGGCGTTGATGGCTTCAGCAGATCCGCCTGGTGGCGCGACGGATCTGAGCAGTGACGGTGTGGAGTTGAGCCCCGTCCAGCTGTTGCCGCCGCAACCCGGTAGAAGTCGGGAGGAGGAGATCGGAGCTGAAGTGTCTCCGGGTCGGGAGGTCAGCTCCGCGGGTGGGGGCGCCTCTTCTCGACTGAATGTGAGTCCTGGTGAGCGTCCTGGTGGTGTCGAGGAGGTACATTCTGCCCAGGAGGGCTCAGGAGGAGCTCGGAGGAAGACTGGCTCGACGGAGGTTGTGGAGCCCCAGGTAATTTGTGGCTTAAAGAAACCAGCTAAAGTAACTTTGGACAGCTTATGGGAAGCTATTTCTTCCCTCCAGAGCTCCCTTGCTCCAGTTGTGGGAGTTTTGTCTCAAGAGTTTCCGTTGGTGAAAGAGAGGTGTACTGCGGTGGAAACGAAGTGCGAGGCCCAGGCTGCAAAAATTGCCCAGCTGGAGTCTAGTGTCTTGGACTTACAAGTTATGGGTGAGACTATTGCCAAGGACCGTTTAATTTCTTTGAGGCGTTTTGAATATATGGACAACTCATTGAGGAGGAATAATCTTCGCTTCTTGAATTTCCCCAGATCCCCTCTGTTGGATCCTTTAGTTTTGGTTCGCAGATATTTTACGGAAGTATTATTGATGCCTCAGGACAATTTACCTCCTATTGTGAAAGCTCAATATGTTGTAATTTCTTCTGGGTCTAGTGGTGAGGGGACTGGGGTCCCGGCTGGGGACGGTCCGATGGGTTTATCTGATTTTTTAGAGAGTTCCCTAGAGGTGGTGACAAGCAGGGCAACTATGGTAGTAGGCTTTGCATTTGAATCCGACCGCAATGCTGTCCTTAGACTTTATTTCCGCAGGATTTCTTCTTCTCAGTTTTTGGGCTCTAAAATACTTATATTTCCTGATTTATCTCGGGACACCCAGAAGAGGCGTAAGGAGTTTCTGGCTTTGCGCCAGAGAGCCGTCGCCATGGGTGCTCAATTTAAATTGCGGTATCCTTGTAAATGTGATGTATTATTTCAGTCTAAACATTTCCTTTTTTTTTGAGCCCAAACAACTTATTGATTTTCTTCAGGCGAGGGAGGGCGGGGGGGCAGGGTAGCTCTTGTACTGGCAGCCATTATTGTGATCTATGCTCATATGATAGGGGGGGGGTTCCCTCTTTTTCCTTTGCTTAAATTTCTTAAGTTTGGAACCGTATTGAGGTTTTTTCTGTATGGGGTCTAACTAAATGGGGTGAATGTGTTTTTTGGGATTATTTGTGGTTTGCTTTTGTATTTGGTAATTTCCCCTTTTTCCTTTGTTATCTTTCAATTGTTGTATTGAAAACTCAATTAAATAAAAAAAAAAAATAATAATAATGGTTTATAGACCTTTCCTTCAGGAACTTGTCAGTGGCTCCCTACCATTTTCTGCATCCTGTTAATAATTCTCCTACTGAACAACAAGTGTATTCATTCTGCTACTCATCACTGCCTTTACTCTCTCATCTCAGTGTACACCCTTCCTTGGGGGCTCCATGCTTGGGGCAAACCCATTCTCTGCCACTGCCACCTCAAGACTTCATTCACTCTACCTTGCTGCTCCATATGCCTAGGACACACTACCTTTGTCTGTGCATCAGGCTCCTTCTCTGGCCTACAGACCCATCTCTTCACAGCTACTCTTGTATGCCGATGCTCCTCTTTCATGTGCACTACTTGTATGTCTCTAGCCCCCAGTTTTGCAATGTTGTTGGTCATGATTAGATTGTCAGCTCAGCTGAGAAGGAACTGTGTCTGACATCCATGTGTACAGCACTGCATATGTCTTGTAGCACAATACAAATCATTGCTGGTAGTAGAAGTGGTAGTAGTCCTCTGGGGAGCGTGAGTAGCTGCCTCTCAACTGGCCTTAGCCTCAGCATTGACACTCACCTTGCTCCTGCTGCATCTGCTGACGTATGCGCTGCCGCAGTCTGGGCTGGGTGCATCTGATGGTCCAGAACCATACCTGGTAGGTCTTTGGATCCCACATTATATGGAAGTATCTGTGGAAAGAAGAAAGACATGCATATAAGAACATGAAATGCCATACTGGTTCAGGCCAAGGTGCAGCAAGCCCAGTATCCTGTTCCAACAGTGGCCAATCCAGGTCACAAGTACATGGCAGGTTCCCATTCATGTCACAGGGTGGGCAGTGGATTTCTCGGGTTCTCTTTAATAATGGTTTATAGACCATTTCTCCATGTACTTGTCCAAACCTTTTTTCAACCCAACTACACTGACAGCTTTTACTACATCATCTGGTAACAGATTCCAGCATTGGATTACACATTGGCTGCAAATATTTTTTTCTCTTGTTAGTCTTAAATGGGTTAAAGTGTAGCTTCATTGCGTGTCCCCCAGTCTTTCTACTTTGTGATGGTATTAGCAACTAGGGTGGAAGGGTAGCCTAGCGCCCAGGAGATCAGGGTTTGATTCCCACAACTGCTCCTTGTGACATTGGGCAAATCATTTTACTTGTCATTGCCTCAAAAGACAGAGCCTGGCAATATACTTCCTGTCACACCTTTCCAATAAAACACAGAGACTGCTGGGTCACCAGGAGTCAACATTGACTTGAAGAGAATTTACAAATAAAAACACTGATCTGTTCTACTCCATTCATTGTAATTTATAGACCTCTATCATATCTCCCCTCAGCTGTCTCTTTTCCAAGTTGTGGAATCCTTAAACTTTTGAGCCTTTCCTCATATGGGTAACGTTTCATCCCCTATACCACTGTGTTGACTCTTCTTTGTACCTTTTTAAATTCCACTATATTCTTTTTAAGATATGGCTGCCAGAATTGCACAAACTACAGAGACATAATAGCATGGAGGGGTAGCCTAATGGCTAGCACACTGCCTTGATAACCACAAGAACAGGGTTTAATTCCGCCTGGCACTCCTTGTGCCCTTGGGCAAGTCACTTAACCCTCCATTGCATCAGAAGAAGGTTAATGTATGATCCAAGATATCAATGTCTCTGTTTAATGTACATTACTAAGTTTAAGTTACAATGTAAACCACTGTGCCTAAATGATGATGCGATATTAATGCCCTGCTAAATCTATTCTTTAATTCCATTTGATATACTGCCCATACAAAAGCATCTATTGTATGAAGATTAGATGTAAATAGTTCCATGAAGATTAGATGTAAATAGTTTCCCAAGTTATCCAAGTTTTCGTACCTGTTCATTGTAAACACAGTTCCGTAAATGCAATGTGTATGTTTTGTGTTCCATGTAAACCGCACTGATGTTGAATAGCGTGGTATAAAAGAAATATAAAATAAATAAATAAATAAAATCTAGGCGGTTTATAATGACAAAAATGAGCTGCAAATATAGGGGGGGGGGGGTGAAAAGAATGTCATTGGTTTACAGGTCAGAGGACCGAGAGTTAGACCAGAAGAATAGAGAAAGGGAATGATGGGCATGTAAAAGAGAGGGGGGACCAGGGGACTAACACTGAGAGGGGCTGTGGTTGAAGGGCAACTGGAAAAAGTGGGTTTTCAGCACTGCTTTGAACTTTTGAAATGATGGTTTTAAACGGAGTGCAGTGGGTAGGGAGTTCCAGAGTGTGGGGCCAAGGTAAAAGAAGGCAGAATTATGGGTGAGGGCAAGGTGGGCCCATCAGGGGGGTGGGAGGTAGAGGCAGTCAGAATAGAGCGAAGCAGGCGGCAGGTGGCATGAAATGAATAAGATCAGCCAAGTATTGTGGGGTAGATGTATGGAGAACTTTATGGGCAAGAATGAGGAACTTAGTGGATTTTGTATTTGAGCGGGAGCCAATGGAGACAGATAAGGAGAGGGGTAACATGGTCTGAGTGAGTGGCATGAGTAATAATTCTGATGGCTGTATTCTGAAGGAGCTGTAGTCATTGTAACTGATAAAGGGGAAGACTGGCCGGAGCAATATTACAAAGTTGAGCCTAGAGATTACGAGGGATAAGAGGAGTGTAGTCAGAGAAGGAAGGGATAGAAAAGGCCGAATTGTGCAAACTTGGTGCAGTGAGTAGAAGCATCAATGGACAAGAGACAAGAGATGTTCATGGAAAGTAAGAAGTGAGTCAAGGATGACGCCCAGATAACAGCCGACCGAAACACGTGTCGGGTTGACCTCGTAGGCTTCAATAAAGATCTCTTTCCATGGTTGGTCTCTTGTCCTGCTTCCACTGTGCCAACTGGTCAGAGAAGGTCAGGGAAGACCAAAGGTAAACCAGATGGCAGCGGATTTGGAAGGGTTAAGATGGAGGTAGTTGGCAGAGAGCCAAGAAGAGACATGGAAGAGGCAGGAGTTCTGTGGGGCAAGGATGGGGGTGCTGGGGCTGGTATGGTAAAGAATGATTATGTCATTGGCGTAGTAGTATGCCGACATAACATATTGTTGGATAATAAGGGTGAGGAGGCCAGAAAAATGTTTAAAAGGACAGGAGATAGAACTGAACCCTGGTGGACACCGCCAGAGAGAGGAGTGGTACTAGAGAAGGAAGGGTCAGAATGGACAGAGAAGGATTGAATGGTGAGGAAAGAAAAGAACCAGTGCAAGACAGTTCCCCAAATTCCAGAGATGTGGAGGTGGGAGAGGAGGATGAAGTGGTCTACCAGGTCAAAATCTGAGGAAAGGTTGAGTGAGATAGCAAGGAAAAGATCACTGTGATTGTGTGCAACATGGACTTCACTGAGAAAAGAAAGGAGGGCCGTTTCCATGCTGTGACCAAGCCTAAACCAAGACTGGTGGGGGTGAAGGGCATGGGTAGAGTTGAGGTGTGCAGAGAGCTGAATAAAAACCAATTTTTCAAGAATCTTTGAGAGAAAAGAAAGATTCGAGATGGGACACTACTGTGCAAAAGTAGAGGGATCTAGAGTGGGCTTCTTGAGAATTGGACAAATAATGGCGTGCTTCCAGGGGGATGGGAAAATGCCAGAGATGAGACTAGAATTAAACATATCAACAACATATGGCAGCAGGGCAAGAATTGGATCAGACAGCCAGTTAGAGGAATGGGATCCAAGGAACAGGTATTCTTGTGGGAGGAGGAGAGGGCCTTGGACAATTCTGCAGAGGAGATTGGTTGGAAGGTGGACCAAGTGTGGGAGAGGGAACAGACTGAGGAGGGGGTGAACTAGGAATGGATGGAGCAGGAAGGGGCCTCAGGGAGAGAGGAGGAGGGCAGGCAGGGAATGTGGAATGTAGCTGGAGAACCTTGTCAGAAAAGTGGGTGGCCAGTAGACCTGGGTTAGGGGAGACAGAGGAAGCAACCAGGGATGGGAAAGTTTGGGAGGGGGTGGAAAGTGTGCAAAGAATAGAGTAGAGCTGCCGGGAGGAGTTTGAAGATGACAGGATAAGATTAGAATGATAGGATTGCTTGGCCAGAAGCAATGAAGACCAGTAGTGTTGATGACCGCGGTGGAAGGAGAGTAGAGTGTCAGATGAAGGATGTTTGTACCAGCAATGTTCAGCATGGCAGAACTGCATGCAGAGAAGGCAGAGGCCTGGGTCATACCAGGGGGAATGAGAACGCATGCAGGTAGATAGAGTGGGATGGAGATGAGCAAGACAATCAAGTGCAGCAGTGAGAACAGAGTCCAAATCTGAACCTGGGTATCAGATGGAAGCGAAGAGAAGTCAGAAGGGAAGAAGGTATTTGAGGGGTGAATCACTGAAGCGTGGAAGGTGTGATGTGTCGTTTACGGTGGGGAGGCCCAGAGGTGGAGAGGAATTTGGGGGAAGGGGCAAAGTGGGAGATTTCAGAGAGAAAAGTATACAAAGATGGCCGGACCAGGAGAGAGAAAAGGAAGAGAGGGCAGAGGGTGCAAATGGAGAGTTGGTGGAGGAAACGATCAAGTCAAGTGTGTGGCCAGCAGCAGAAGTGGGGCAGTGAACATATTGGTGGAGGGAAAGGTCATTTAATAAGTTGAGGAACGCCTGGTCTCTAGGCCTGAACAGGGAGTCCAGGTGAGTGTTGAAATCTCCAAGAATAATGAGGTGGAAATAGGAAAAAGATTCCTCAGAGACCATCTGAAGCAGGCAGTCCCAAAGGTCAGGGCTGAGGGAGGAAGGGACATAGAGAAGAAGGAAGTGGAGGGCTGGGGTTTAATTAAGACAGATCAGGCGGGGGGGGGGGGGGACTCTGCGTAACACAGGGCTGGAGAGTGAGTCTCACTAATAGGGAGACTAGAGCAGTGAAGTATGGCTATGCCTCTCCCGCTCTGGACTGACCAGGAAGTGTAAAATGTGGAAAAGTACAGAGGAAGGCAATAGTGGAGCAGGGGATCCTCGCCCTCGCATAACTAAGTTTCAGTCAGAAATAAAACATCAAGGGAGCGCTGTACAAAGAGATCTTGGACAAAAAAGGCCTTGGAACACAGAGACCTGCAATTTAGGAGGGCCAAGCTGAGGAGAAGAAGGGAGGGAGCAGACAGAGGTCAGGGGGGGGGGATCTAGAGGGGGAGGAGAAATGGCAAGGCAGTAGATTATCTGAGACACGAGAGCGGTGACCTGGAGGAGGGGAAGAGGACAGATGGCTCCAGACCCAATGCACTGAGATGACAGTCATTGCACAGAGGAAGAGAAAACAAAAGAGGAAGGACCTCAGAGGTCATGGAAACTCTTTAGACTTTGGAGACTTACAAGAGGATGCGTGCTAGGAGACAGGAATGGAAGGACCCAAAGCAGGGAGGACAGTGTGGAGTCGTCGCTTCCAGAGTCATCCCAAGGATCTCGCCCAATGAGCACGCCCTGCTCCCTGGGAGTGCTCCAGCAGCGCATGCCGCCATGGCACAGAACACTGCAGATGGCTCCAATTTAAATGCTGGTATACCTTGCAGTGGCCATGTCACTTCTGGGTAGGCAGGAGGGAGGCTATGATGGACAGAGGGTATGCCAGCCATACCTGAAAGGCTATATAAATAATCACATCCATGGTTATATTCTCCATTCCTTTCCTTATGATGCCTAGCATTCTACTTGCTCTCTTGGCCACCACAACACACCACAATTTACATATTAGGCACAATGACACCTATATCTTTTTCTGGGTTGGTGCTTCCTAATGTGAAATCTTACATCCTGTAACTCACATTTGGGCTGTTCACTGGTGCTGCTGTCCTTGGTATGCGCCCTTCTGTTGCTGCTCCACATGCATGCATGTGTACTTTGGGCTGTGCAGTGGTACCTGTTGCGCATAACACATCCTTCCCATTTCATTGTGCTTGCCTGTTTCAGTCTCTCCTTGTGTGCTGCCATCTTCTAGCTGCATTGTCACTTACCCCTCCATTGCCTCAAGTATGAACTTAGATTGCAAGCCCTCCTGGGACAAGAAAATATCTGCTTTACCTGAATGTATCTCACTTCAGAGAAAGGCATAAGCTAAATATATGTTTTGCATAGGATGGAAATAGACACCTATCCAGTTTAAAGAGGTGATTATTTAGAAATAGTTCTTTCATGCAGCTTTGTAATTGTCTTCCATAAATCTCATTCCCAACAGGTGCAAATGTGAACTTACAAACAAATAATGAAATCGAAGAGACACCTCTGCACACGGCCGCACGCATGGGCCTACCCGAGCTGGTAGCACTTTACATTAGCCATGGAGCGGTGGTGGACAGTCTCAATGCCCACATGGAAACCCCATTGGCTTGTGCATCTTACTGGGCCCTAAACCTAAAAGACCAAAAGTACAGCACTGCCCATCACATTACCTGCAGGATGCTGTTAGATTACAAAGCGGAAGTTAACTCTCGAGATGAGGATTTTAAATCACCGCTCCACAAGGCTGCTTGGAACTGTGATCATGTACTATTGCACATGATGCTGGAGGAAGGAGCTGAAGCCAATATTATGGATGTCAATGGCTGTGCCCCTATACAATATGTTATTAAAGTGACGTCTGTGCGTCCTGCCGCCCAACCAGAGCTCTGCTACCAGCTACTATTAAATTATGGAGCTGCCCGGATATATCCTCCCCAGTTTCATAAGGTAATATATTTCTACTATTTTGACTCCAGACAAGCAATTACTAATAGATAGTCCAAAGAATTTATTTATATAAAAGTACATTTTAGAAAGATCATATAGATGCCCCTGGGACATCCAGGTCAAAGCATCCCAAATACCGTGGAAGTGGTGGCTGTGAAGGCAGGCGCTTGTATGTTGATGTTAAGTACCGTCAAGTTGGTGTCAACTCATGGCGACCCTCTGGATAGTTGTCCTAAATTGTGCTTGTTCTTCAGTCAGGCAGCTCATTGTTGATAGAGTGATACCCATAGCTGCTGGTATTGTTTCGATCCATCTCATTGCTGGCCTTCCTGTTTTGTGTTGACCTTCTACCTTGCCAAGCATGATGATCGCTCTCTTCCCATGATGTGTCCAAAGTATGAAAGTCAAAGTCTTGTCATCACAGCTTCTAAAAAAGCTTAGGTTTGATCTCTTCTAGTAATGACTGGTTTGTTCTTTGGACAGTCCATGTTATAGACAGTATTCGTCGTCTGCACCATAATTCAAAGGCATCGATTTTCATCCTGTCTATCTTTTTCATTATCCAACTTTCACATCCATCTAACGTTACTGAAAATACCATGGCTTGAACAAGTCAAATCTTTGTATGGAGAGAGACATCTCTGTTCTTGAGAATCTTATCTAGGTCCTATATAGCCATTCTGCCAAGAACAATGCATCTTTGGATTTCTTGACTGCTTGCCATTTCTTTATTGATAGTTGATCCAAGTAGGTTAAAGTTGTCAACTATTTCAATTTCTTCTCCATTAAAATGAACATTGATTTTGCCAGTTGTCAGGATCTATGTCTTCTTTACATTAAAGTGCAGGCCTATTTTAGGACTATGGGCCTGATTTTTGAAGGCATCTACATGGGTAACTGCCCTAGTTACCCATGTAAATGCCTTAACTGGGATTTTCCAAAGGCACCTACACGGGTAGCGCCTCTGAAAAATCCCAGTTAAGTCCCTAACGTGACCAGATTCTATACGGTTAGCATTGGGATATATTGGAGCTGTTCCGGGGTGGAGCAGGAGCGGAGGAAAGGGCTAAGTGGATAGCAGTGATTTTCAATGCTACCTAGTTAGCTCTCAGCACCTTAAAAACAGGCAAGGTTTTTCCTCACCTATCTTTGAGGTGCTGGGGCTAACCAGGTAACATAAAAAATCACTGCTACTCACTGGCTGCCAGGATGTCCAACCAAACCCGGATTTTCATTTCCTTCTCCGCGGAAGTGAAGATCTGGGTTAAGGGGGCCAGCGGGCAGACTATGCACTGACATGGTGCATAGCCTGCCTAAATGAAAATCCTTGATCTTGAGAAGCAAATGTTTCAGATCGTCTTCACTTTCAGCCAGTAATGTGATATCATCAGCATAGCAAAGATTGTTGATGAGTCTTCCACCAATCTTCACACCTCGGTTCTCTTCATATAGTTCTGCTTCTCTGATGATTTGTTCTGCATATAAATTAAACAGGTAACAGGAAAGTATGTAGCCTTGTCATACACCTTTGCTGATTATAAACCATTCTGTTTCTCCTTGTTCCATTCGAACTGTTGTTTCTTGATCAATGTAAAAGTTGTGTAAGAGAACTATCAGGTTTTCTGGTATACCCATGCTTCTTAATGTGGCCCAGAGTTTCTCATAGTTTACACAGTCAAAAGCCTTGCTGTAGTCAATAAAACACATATAGATATCTTTTTGGTATTCTTCCGTCTTTTCAAGGATCCATCTCACATCTGCAATGATGTCTCTCGTTCCTCGCCCTTTTCTGAACCCTGCTTGCACTTCAGGCAGTTCTCGTTTCACGTATGGCTGTAGCCTCTACTGAATAATTTTCAGTAGAATCCTGCTGGCATGTGGGATCAGAGCGATTGTGCAATAATTTCCACAGTCAGTAGGATCACCTTTCTTTAGTGTTGGTATAAACACAGATCTTTTCCAGTCAGTTGGCCATGATATTGTCTTCCCAATTTCCTGGCAGATCCTTGTAAGTATGGTAACAGCTGCATGTGATTGCTGTAATACTTCAAGGGAAATTTATTTATGTAGCAGCTTTTTTATATTGCTATATCTACCAGTCATAGAGGTTTACATGAAACAATAAAACAAGCAACTTTACATTGAACATGGGAAACAATAGATAACTCAACTGGGTACAAAATAACTGTCAACATTAATAACTATTTACATAAGGCTGAGCTGGTGCATTGTGCTTTGTTCTTTGATAAGACTTTCAATGCTGCTTCGACTTCTTCTTTCATCAGCAATGGTTCCTGATCATAAGGTACAAGTTGAATCAATTGTTGGTCCACTTGATCTTTATAGTATAATGACTCTGTATATTCTTTCCACCTTTTCTTGATCTTCTCAGCAATATTCAACATGGATCCTTGAGCATCTTGTAGCAATCCAATTCGAGGCTGAAATTTTTTCTTTAACTCTCATACCTTTAGGAAAGCCAATCTTGTTCTTCCTCTAATAGTTTCTGAACCTATTTCCTTGCATGCGTCATTGTAGTACTTCTCTTTGTCTTGTCTTGCTGCACATTGGAAATCTTTGTTGAGTTCTGAGATTACCTCTATTTCTCCTCCGACTTTAGCTTCTCTGAGTTTCTTCGGCCATCCATTTTGGCAGTTTTTGTTTTTTTACCTTTTGTAGAGACTTCTCACTTTCTTCCAACATAACCTTCTTGATGTTATCCCATAACTCTTCTGGTGCTCTGCCATTTTTATCTAAAGCAGCAAATCAATTTTGCAGGTAGTCTTTAAGTTCCGGTGGTATATTCTCAAGGTCATATTTTGCTCCAAGCATGAGTGACTTGCTCTTTTTCAAATTTAGCTTGAGTTTGCATACTAGTAGTTGGTGATCTGTACCACAGTCAGCTCCAGGTTTTGTCTTTGTCAATGTTATGAGGCATTTCCATCGGTAACCTCCACAGATGTAGTCAATTCATTTTTGTACAGTCCATTGGGTGAAGACCATGTGTACAGTCGCCACTTGTGTGGCTGGAAGAAGGTGTTTGAGATGAATAGATTGTTGGCCTTGCAGAATTCTATGTCTTTCCAGCTTCATTTCTATTGCCAAGTCCATATTTTCCACTTTGCCTTCTTCTTTGTTGCCAGCCTTTGCATTCCAGTCTTGTATGTGCCTTCTAAAATCACTCTGTATCTGCTCCTGAAAGATACACATTTGCACTAACATTGACAGACTCATGCATGTTGATCAGCTGGCCACGTGCAAGTTTTGGCTCGATTTTAAAATCAGGTACGTGCCAAATATGTATGGCAGTGGCCACAGCAACACCGATGTCCACAAGACAAAATTTTAGGACAGAGTCATCTATCTCAGCCTACCATTTTGTAAGCAGATACTTGCAGTCGCGTGTCACCCACAAGAGAAGCATTGCCATTGATCTGAATGTTTCTTTATGACTGGGAAAACCATTTTAATGCCTTCTTTGGTACTCCTCACGATGTTTGGATGCTGAAATGAGCACGTTTCTGCTGCCTATTCGTGCCCTGGAGCAGATGCAGACATGGATAGTGCCACCTATGGGCAGAGACATATAGGCATTTTCTGAAATCTCACACGTGAACCTTCTCAGGGCTTCCCAGTACATGCCCCCATGCGACATGGACATGATTGCGCCGGGCACGTGTAACTTTGGAGGTTTCTAAAATGTCTCCTTGGATGTTTTTGTGATTCCCACATCTGATTAGCTGATTTCAAACATGGAAATCATGCACTGAGCTTCTAAAATGACCACCATATTCAACATTCCCCTAAATTTGCAAAACAACCGTGCAAGCACAGAGAGAAAAACACAAAGATGAAACAGCCAATGATCGAAACAATACTAAAAAATAAAAAAGTGATAATAGCAAGTGAAATTTAAAATCTTGTTGTGGGTTTTTTAGAGCATTGAGGGGTGAGGTTCCTCAGTATTTGAAGTAGTTTTCCAGGTTAACATGCCTCTTCATGCTTTGTGTTTGATCTGCAGTGGCCTAGTTGGAAATCCCCACAGCAAAAATGTTTCATCTCTCACTCACACAAGCGCAATATCTATTGCTGGGCCAGGTTTGTCAAACTGCCTGCCAGTTGTTAATACTTGGGTTTTTGAAAAGTTTACAAACAGTTTTGAGCAGGCCTTCAGGCCTATTTATATGGAAATCTGGTGAATTTCAGTTGACTGTGGATGTTTCTATGTGGCATATGTCCATTGTTTTGGATATAAGGAAGTTTACTAATTTGCATTCCACTGGTGTGCATTTGTGCTGCCAAATTAGTGTGGAGGCCCTCAATAATATTTGAGGGTATGTGTATCTGTCTCCTTGCTGATAGTTCAATGCACACTGGTATACTTAACCTCACCCACTGAGGCATTTTTCAGTACACATTTGCTAATGGCAACATGCTCCTAAAATGCCCATGCTAAGCACAATGCGCCGTCATCACCTACATTCCACGTTGAACCTGTGTAGTCCCCGCCCAATTACATGCTAACTGGTTAGTGTTGGATTTTTAGCCTGGGGTCCCGTGCTTTTAGCACAGTGCCCTTAGCACGCAGCAAACCCATGCTAATGGTTAGTGCAGTTTAGTAAACATGCCCCATAGTATTATTTTGTGCAGAGATTATTTTCTCTGTTTTATGTACACCGAGAATTGTATTGGATGGGCAGCTTATTGTAAATAAATAGAATAAACATGAATTGACCATCGGAAAGTCTTTCAACACACGTTACAAGGGACTCAAATAACTAATCATCACTAGGCCAGAAAACGTTTCCCAATTACACAAAAAATATCATTGGCAATATGGAGAGTACTGGGGATGGTGGAGATTCAACTTCTCTACACCCTACTTTCCCAATGCTGATCCATGCCTGGAGCAGGTCTAAACTTGGATGAGATTGCAGGCATCCCTGACATTTCTACACTCGAGCAGGGACATCAAAGTCCATCATTCTGCCCTGGACATGCTTCCACCACATCCCCTGTCTACGTGGACTTCCCTGCACCAGGGATGTCTTTAGATAGCATTTGTAAAATCAATACGGAGACATATTCATGATTTGGACATCAGCATGCACATTTTTGAACATCCAAATTGTGAATAAGGCTTCTAGAATGACTGCCATGGGTCCTGGAGAAACACTTTGCATTTCCCACTGAATCTGTGCATTTGCCACTTGTTTTTCCTTGTTTGCTGGTCTAATTCTTTGACGAGTTATTTTTTCTCTTATTTTACATATTCTTTTGCCTCCTTTCCTATACATACTGGCGAATTCTCAATATTCCTGCTACTCATCGGAATGCTTGGCCTATATGGTAATTTGTTTGTGTTTGTTTTTTGTAACCTGCCAAGAGCAAACAAGGAGATGACAATATTTGCAAAATGAATAAATTCGTGTGTATCCTGAATTCCAGCTGAAGGTATCACGTGATAACTGGGGTTCAACCTCTGTAGCCTCCCAAGATCTGCCCTGCTGACTAAATGAAATCAGGTCTGGGAATCAAATCCAGTGTCCTGCATGATGGTACACAGCTCTGCCACTAGGACAAAGGACTGGTACATACTATTGATTTTTATTTCTGCACTAGGTAGGGTTGAAGTCTGGATGATTGGCACTGTAGCTCACAAACTTGTGCTAATGTATTGGTGTCAAAATTTACTGTTCACCTCAAACTGTTCTATCAGTCTCATGATATATTGTAGCTTTTGTCAGCATAATGTAATATTAGCAATCAGTCACATAATATCAAATGAACTCTCCCTAGAAGTGAAAGCGTAGTTACTCACCTGTAACAAGTGTTCTCCGGGGACAGCAGGAATCAGTCCTCACATATGGGTGACAACGACGCCGACAGAGCCCGCGCGGAGCAAATCCCCTGCAACTCCAAGGGGAGGAGGGAGGGTTGTGAGATCTGATTCCTGCTGTCCCCGGAGAACACCTGTTACAGATGAGTAATTACGCTTTCTCCAGGAACAAGCAGGAAGTCATTCCTCACATATGTGACTCCCCAGCTGCAGGCTACCATTAACCTACAGTCCAAAAAAAGACTCCCTCATCGAGAGCTGCAAGCAGCCACAATGAAATCCGTATCATGGAGAAACAGGTCCTCTGCATCCAAAGGAATTAGCACTTCGGTAACCTGAACACAGAAGGGTCAGAGGGAAGGAGTTGCCTAGACCTCAAAAAGGTTACGGAGTACAGCCTGGCCGAAGGCACTGTCTCGTCGGGACTACCTATCCAGGCAGTAATGGGCTGCGAAGGTATGAACTGAAGATCAGGTGGTGGCCCAGTAGATGTCTGCCAGAGGAACGGAGCGCAGATGAGCCACTGATGCTGCCATGGCCCTGACCTTGTGAGCCGTGACATGGCCCTCCAATGGAAGCTTTGCTTCCTCATAAGCCTGGACAATACAGTCCATCACCCACGTGGACAGCATATCCTTGGTTACCGCCTCCCCCAGCCTACTGGGGTTGTAAGAGATGAAAAGCTGAGAGGCTTTCTGGTGGCCTTGAGTATGTTGAATGTAGAAGGACAAGGCCCTCTTACAGTCCAGGGTATGGAGGACCACCTCAGCCTGACCGGCGTGCGGTCTGGGAAAGAAGGTAGGGAGGACCAACTCCTGGTTGAGGTGGAATGAGGACACCACCTTCGAAAGGGACTTGGGGTGTGTGCGAAGCACCACCCTATTCTTATAGAACCTGGTATAAGGCCTGTCCACCATGAGGGCCTGATGCTCACTCACCCTTCGGGCAGAAGTGAATGCGACAAGGAAAACCACCTTCCAGGAGAGATAGTGGAGGTGACACATAGCCATCAGTTTGAAAGGCGGCAGGGTGAGCCGCCCTGGCACCACATTGAGATCCAATTCGGTCACCGGAGGGCGGACCGGGGGCTTAGACATGAGTAGGCTCTTAAGGAACTGGGACACCATTGGGTGAGCTGAGAGGGGCTTCCCATCTACCTGGTGGTGGTTCGCCGCTAGGTCACTGAGATGCACCTTGACGGAGTTGGACTTGAGCCCTGTGTTGGAGAGGTGGAGAAGGTATTGCAACACCATAACCACCGGGCAAAAAAAGGGGTCGATACCCCATACTGCACACCAAAGTACAAACCTGTGCCACTTAAAGGCGTAAGCCCGTCTGGTAGACGTTCTGCGTGAAGCCAGCAGAACATCCTCCATGTCCTTCGGAAGTAGAATGGGAGCTAGTGACACCCTTTCAGCAGTCATACCATCAGCAAAAGGGAGCTGGGGTTGGGGTGCAGGAGAGAGCCCCCCCTCCTGGAAAAGGAGCTGCGGAGCTGTCCCCAGGGGGATGGGGGTCTCCACCACTAGCTGCAGGAGGAGTGGGAACCACAGTTGCCGAGGCCACCATGGGGCTATCAGAATAACTGAAACTCTGTCGCAAAGAATCTTAAACAGGGTCTTGGTGATCAGAGGTGTCAGAGGGAATGCATACAGAAGACCCACCGACCAAGAAATTAGAAAAGTATCGGCGGCCACCCTGGCAGGGTTTGGTTGCCTGGAACAGAAGCAGGGTAACTGGTGATTGTCCAGGTTGGCAAACAGGTCCATCACCGGTTCCCCCCGGATCTGGAACAGCTCGCAGGCCACTTCTGGGTCCAGCTGCCACTCATGCAGCTGAAGCAGCCTTCTGAGTCTGTCAGCCAGCTAGTTGTCTTGTCCCGGCAGGTACACTTCCCTGAAGAGAATGCCCTGTAGGACTGCGAAAGAGCACCAGGCCAGGGCTTCCTGACAGAGGGCATTGGACCCAATGCTCCCCTGTTTGTTCACATAAAACATGGCGAACTGGTTGTCCATCTGGACCAGGATGGACCTGTGGCCCAGGGACCGCTGGAACGCCTTTAGGGCAAGATGGATTGCACGCAGTTCCAACAGGTTGATCTGTTGAACACTCTCGTCTGGGGACCAAACACCCTGGGTGCAGTACCCCTGGCAGTGGGCTCCCCAGCCCAGCAGGGAGGCATCCATGATGAGGACCCTCAAGTGGTGAGGGGCCTGGAAGAGCATCCCCGCTTCCAAGTGACAGAGCGAGAGCCACCAGGTCAGGGACTGCGCCAGGTGCCTGGTCACATAGACTCTGTCCTGGAGGTACCCCATGGCCTGGGACCACTGGTCCCTGAGGCACCACTGTGCAATTTGCATATGGAGGTGGGCATCTGGCGTGACATGGACCGTGGAGGCCATGTGCCCAAGGAGGCACAAAAGGTGTCTTGCTGGCACTGAGAGATGGCGCTGTATGTCCTTGGCTAGCGCCATGAGCCTAACTGCCCTGTCTGCAGGTAGGAAGGCCCTCGACTGAAGGGTATTGATTCTTGCCCCAATAAATTCCAGCTCTTGAGCCGGACGAAGGCTGGACTTGGGATAGTTGATAATGAAACCCAAATGCTGGAGGATCTGGATGGTGCGTGCCCTGGCCTGCTGCACCTCGGGGGCCTGCTGCCAGTCGTCAAGATAGGGTAAGACAAAGATCCCCTGAAGTCTGAGAAAGGCGGCGACCAGCGCTAGGCACTTTGTGAATACCCTGGGGGCCAAGGCCAGGCCGAAGGGAAGCACCCTGTATTGAAAATGGTGGCCCCCCCACCGCAAAGCATAGGTATTGCCTGTGGTTTGGGTAGATTAGGATGCGTGTATAGGCATCCTTTAAATCTAAGGAGCATAGTCTGTCTCCCTGGCGGAGGTAAGGCAGCAATGTTCCAAGGGAGAGCATCTTGAACTTCTCCCTCACCAGGAATTTGTTGAGGTTGCGAAGGTCAAGGATGGGCCTTAGGCCCCCTGTCCTCTTTGGCATGAGGAAGCACCTGGAGTAGAACCCCTTGCCCTTGAGATGATGGGGCACTAGTTCCACCGCTCGGTCCTCGAGAATACCTGCCAACTCCTTCAAAAGAAAATCCTGGAGAAGGGGAGGCCAGAAGGACTCTCTGGGTAAAAAGTGCGGAGGTACTTCGGCTAGGTGGAGGAGGTAACCCTCCTTGATCACCTGTAATGCCCATGAATAGGTGGTGATAGCTCCCTACCTGTGGGCATACAGGGTGAGCCGACCTCCTGTGGGCTGCCAAGCTACAGATGGGAGAGGGGCCATGCTGCAGGAGTCAAAAGCTCCCTCCAGGCTGGGCCGGAGCCAGAGCCTGGGGTTTGGGAGCCTTCTGCTTATGCGGGCCATGTCCCTGTCCCTTGGACTGCTGCACCTGCTGGGAGCCAGGGAGGCCTGGTAAGGAGGGTAGTTTTTGTAAGCAGTGGCCTTCCTAGGGTAAAAGGGCTTTTTACCCAAGCCCTTCTTTCAGGAATGGGCAGAGGTCTTCTTAGAGAGCCTAGTCCACATCATGAACTCAGACTCCAGTTCGGCAGCCTTGTCGGTTATGGGTTTGTCCCCATGGGACATTGACCAACTTGTCTTGCACCCATTGTTCAAGGTCCGACAACTGCAGCCAGGCTTGGCAGCGTGCAACGATACCTGCCACGGCTACCCTGGCTGCCAACTCAAACCAGTCATAGGCCGCCCAAGACATGAACTTGGAGCATTCACTGATGGCTTTGGATATTTATTTATTTATTTATTTAGACAGATTTGTATACCACCTTATCCTTCAATCAAAGTGGTCACATCACAATTGGAGGGTTACATTTAACATGAGGATACTTAACAACAGGCCCCTGAAGCACTGCAAAGGCTCCTCGGAGAGACCAGCCGAGAACCTGGTGATCTCCTTCACCAGGTCTCTCAAGTACATACCCATGTAGAGCTGGTAGGCCTGGATCTGACAATTCAGCATCGTGCCCTGGTAACATTTCCTGTCGAGGGCATCCAAGATGCAGGCCTCCCTGCCAGGTGGCACCAAGGAATGCGTCTTCTGACTTTTCAGTCAATGCATGGCTGACTCCACCACCATGGAGTTGTGCGGCACCAAGGACTTCGGCGGACCCGATATATTGAGTCGAGCCGCTTGCTGATCACCGGTGTTGATGCCGGCATCTCCCACATGCGAAGCATAAGGCATTCCAGGATAGGAGGAATGGGTACCATAAGGGTTTCCCAAGGGGGAGACTCATATTGGAGGATTTCGAGTTCGTCTGCTCGAGGGTCCTCCTTGAACTCCGTCGGGAAAGCCAAAACCTTGGACATATCCCAAACAAAGTCCCAAAGCCCCATGTCCTCTGGTGGGGACCTTCTCCGAGGCTCCGATACTAGGGAATTGGATGGGACATCTCAGTGACGGCGGGTGTCTAGTGACTCCTCGTCCTTGGACTCCCGGCACCATCTACCCCGGTGCTCGCTGGCTCGCCAGTAACGACCTCGGTCCCGATGAACAGGAGGCTGAGTGTGACCTCGGCCGAGGATCTACTCAGGCCTGCAGGGCGTCGAGGATCGGGCTCTGCATCCTTGGTCGAGTTCAACATCGAACACCTGGTGGTCGGGGCGGAGGAACCGGGTGTGCCAGATACCAATGCCCACTGCTGCATCAGGAAGGCAGTGATCCTGCGCTCCAATTCTGCCATCGTGGACATCAGTTCCGGAGGCTCCGCAGCCCTCGGCTTAGGCACTGACGCGCTTGGGCCAGAAACCGGTTCTCCCGAAGGGTAGTCCTCGACTAGGATAGGATGTACTTGCCAGGGCCAGTCTGCAACCGGGTCCTTTTGGAGAACCTTGGCTTGGCGCTCCTTCTCTGATGCCTCGGGCAGGCGCTCGGGGCTCTGCTACCAGCCCTGCAAGGGACCTGGCCGTTTCCAAGCCATCCAGAGATGCTGCCGTCAAGGATTTCTTCCTTCTTTTTGGTTCTCTTGAGGAAGACCCCCTCTCCGAGGCCTGCTCCTCCAGATGTGTGGAGGCTTCAGACAAGGTCCTGGCTCTCAGAAGCATGGGGGAATCAGGAAAAAAAATTTCATGCTGCTGCTAGCAGCTTTTCAAGGCCTTCAAAGACATCTTTATGCAGAGGCCACAGACTGCCAGGTCGTGGTCCAGGCCGAGGCACTGGAGGCAGCAGTCATGCGTATCAGTGAGGGACATAATCTTCCTGCACCAATCGCACTTTTTAATCCCACTGAAAGCCATGGGGGGAAAAGAACCCCAGCAAGGTCGAAGACCCTTTGGGCTGCCAGCGAGGAAAAAAGGGGCGTGAAGACGCCCAAAGAGAGAAATCAAAAATAGAAAAGGGGGCTGGCCCGATACCGAGGTACCGAGGTTAGGCGGGAAAGGTACTGGTGCAAGACCGGAAAAAACAGCCAAAAGGCAGAGAAAAAAGAAAAGAAAAATCAACTTTTTCCAGGACAGGTACAGACTGTCTGATAGGCTCTGCAGAAAAAAGGAGACTGAGCAAGATGGCTCCTTTGAGCGGGAAGGGAACCACGCATGCGTGGTAGCAACTCCCAAAAGCTTTCTTTGAAAGCTGGGGATTTGCTCCGCATGGGCTCCATTGGCGTCAGCGTCACCCATATGTGAGGACTGACTTCCTGCTTGTTCCCGGAGAAAACAAGAATTACAGTGGAGGAACGATAATAGAGCTCCTGTATACCAGGGACACTGTTTTGCAGGTGCAGTGAATCCAGGGTTCATTAGAATGCATAGGTTCAGCTTCAAGATGGAATGTGGGTGATGACGGCGCATTGTGGTTAGCAATTACCAAAATGGAGCATGAAAGCAGCCCATTGACTGGGGGAAATGTCATTAGTCTGTGGTGCTTGATAAATGACTTTGAATATTACAATTTCATGTCCTCTGTAGTAGTACTAATTGCAAGCCTCAGATATCAGCTTACCTAAAAACATGGGCACACTACAAGCCATATCACTCTTACCTCACCTTTATTACCTAATAACTGGCACAACTCCACTCTGTTAGTGGAAGAAAAACAAGCCACAGCTTTAGTGCTCATAACCACAAATTACAACCTTTGATGTGTGGCATTACAACGTTTGCACTTTAGAGAAGGACAACTTTCTGCATTAGACAACAATCTTTAACATTACAATAGCCTGATATGTGCAAATCCATTCGTCAGCATTGGGGCATATAGCAACGGTATCCATGTAAATGCCTTTGAATATCCCCCATTGTTGCTTGGCTATGCTGACTTATCTGCTTGCTTTTCTGAAAGATGCCTTATCGCCATACTCTGACCTGCTGTGGTGTATATTCCAAATCCACAAACTGATATTTTGCATACGGGCCCATACTGAGGGGAAGAATTCCTCCTGTGAGTATCCACAGGGTCTGCCCAAGGGTTTCTGCCGCTCCAGGCAGTAATCCCAGGCATGCTGCCTCCACCCCCACCTGGCACCACCCTACCCATACTGCCACCCTGACTGCTGCTGATTCTGTCTTGGGAGAGGAGGTGGGTGGCGGCAGCAGCGGCCGCTTTGTGCTGCCGCTTTGTTGGCTCTGGCAGGCCATGTGTTTCAGCACAGATGGCGTGCCGCTTCTGACCCCCCCTCCAACAGCAAGATATGTTGGAGGGGAATCAGAAGCTGTAGGTCATGTGTGCCAAAGCACATGGTCTGCCACAGGCAACAAAGTGGTGGCACAAAGCCACCCACCTGGGTCAGCCATCCTAGGCAGCCGCCTAGCTTGCCTAGTGGATGGGCCGGCCCTGAGGATCCAGAAGCCCCCCAGGAGTTAGGAGTACAGGGCATGAGGTAAGGAGTGTCATTCTATCCTTCTCAGATCTTCTAGTCCTTCTAGCCCTCCTTTCAATGCCCTTTCTCCCCTTCCTGTATCCTTCCCCAACTTACAGTAGCCTCATCTCACCTGGTGCTAGATCAAGCACAAAGGATCCCAAAGATTCGCACCCCAGAGCTGCTGAATCTTAGTTGGTGTCCCACAATGATCTCTGAGCAGCACTACTCAGAGAAAGCCAACACATGTAAATAGGCATGCATTCACAGGACCTGAACCCATTATTTGCAGGGGCTTCCTGTTACTATGAATACCTGTTTAGGGCATGGACTACAGCTAGGTCCAAGGCCCCAAGGCTATCTTTCATTACAATTGCTCAAATATTGCTGCAGTTTACTGGGCCAGCAACTTTAGTTTAGGAACTTTGGGTTGAGGACCTCCAGGCTTCTTTGGGCCACTCTACACTGTGTGGGCAGCATGGGCAGAATTTATAGTATGGATGACCACTATTCTCTACAGTAGAGGCCTATCCTAAAACTTGCTCTGTTTCCATTCACTTTTCACTCCCAGGACGATCTTTAACAGAGCCAGTACATCCTCACTTATACTGTATCCTGCTCTGACAATGGCCCTCCACTTTCTAATCATCTTTTATCCCCTTTTTCTCTGTTGCAGTGGGTGAATTAGCTGATAAAAAAAAATCTTCCTTAGTTACTTAGCCTTCCTCTCCTCCATTGCTTTATAACGCTTTCTCTGCCCATTTCCTGCTTTCTCTGCCTCACCTACCTCCACCTTCAGCCTAACCACTCCTATCTTCTGCCTTTGCCTGCCCTGCCCTTCTCTTCCCTTGCCTTCAATTTACGTCAAGCTAGGATATGCATGTTTGGCTGCTTGTCAAAAGTTTCAATATGATTGTGAAATGGCTCCTGCTTTTTCCTTGAACCTTTCCAAAACTGCTCCACTGTATCTGGCCAAGCAGAGAAAAGGTCTGTTTTTTTCTGACTATTTAGTTAATTTGAAGGAAATGAACAGAAAATGCTCTCATTTGTTGTGTCCCGCCATTAGTTTTAACATGAATGTACGTCCCTAGGACAGCTGCAGTAGAAAAGATAAAGAGAAGGGTAACCAAAATGATAAAAGGGATGAAATAGATCCCTTTCTTTGCCATTTAAGTCTTCACCTCTTTGCCCTATGCCGTCCTTAGTGATCGTATTAATTTCCCCCCTTTGGTCCAACATGGTGACCCTCCTACTTCCTACTTCTTCAGCCACACCTTCCTCTGGCTGCTACTTCTGTTGCTCCCCCTCTGCACACTCTCCGCCTGGTATCAGTGGCACGTCTACTCTGCCCTGCATGCTGTAGAATACTTTCAGAATTCTAAAATGTGCTGCACCCATGCTGAACACTTCTATGATTTGTTTCATGGTTGACAACAGTCACTCTAGTCTAGAGGAACAGTATAAACTGATTTCCAGCCTCTAATCTGCACATTTTGGATACACTGGCAGGCTGTACCAGCATTACATTGTGAGCTCTGATGAGCAGGGATTGTGCCTCACATCTATATATACAGGGCTGCGTACACCTTGTAGCGCTATACAAATTATCAGTAGTAGAAGCATTATATTTACACAACACAAAGCAGCTCAAGATTAATTGCTGTGCGCTGTCATGTGTGAGATCCGGATTTGATTTCCAACCCTGCCTTCTATTCCTCATGTGTGTGTGCATGTTGTATGATGTGTCTGTACCTGTTGCCTTTGTGGATGTTACAAAAGCAACAGGCACAGACACATCATACAAAAGCAGCCAGTGGCCTGACTCAGAATGTACACAGATCAGGTTAAGGAGAGGCAAAAGGTTTTTGGCTTCTGACCGAGGACTTTTATTGCAATGGATGGGCTAAAATAGGAGCAAATCCTGTGTTAAGTTGCAACTTAAAGTACATGGTGCTCTAGCACCAGTAATTTATTTCACAGAAGGAGGTACAGAGCAATTTACAAATTTTTAAACTCAGGTACATTGGGTAGTTCTCTTTCCCTTGGAGGACTTACAGTATAAATCTGTACCTGAAGCAATGGAGAGTTAACTGATTTGCTGAAGATCTCCAGCAGCAGCAGTGGGCTTTGAACTGTGCTTCCCCCGTTTTCAGCTCGTTGCTCTATTAGGCTATTCCTACACCAGTAAAGACTAGCACTGATTGAACCAGAAATCCAAAGAAGCAAGATAAGACAGCCAGGTCAAAAACTGAAGGGTGTGCTATATTGATAGTACCGAAAAGGTATTAACTTTCTAGTCTTTTACCAGTTCGATTTGTTCTAGGAAATTGTCAAATGGGACATGGCCTCAAATTGCTATTGAAAAGTACTTTAGATATACGGCTCCACCTGCAAGCTCGGCGGATTTATTTGAGTACACTAATTCTAGTTAGTTTCTACTTTTTAACAGCAATCATGTAAATTAACCATAGCTTGCAGGTAATTAAGTGAACTTTCACTCATGAGAGGTGCTAAGGCTTACTTTCTTGGTGAGTGGCCTGGAATGTAGTTCTGCCACTTCAGACTCCAGAGCAGCACCGTGTTCCACTTCAGCCCCTCCCTTCCAGGTAGCCTCAGGGAAAAGGAGGGGATACTGGAATAGAGTAGAGAGCAGTCATTCTACTCTAATCCAACCCCTCTTCTCCTGTTTCCCCCCTCCCCTTGCCCTCCAGGCTTCACAGTTCCACTTCCCTTCTTGAGCCCTGGACATGTGATATGATAATCACATGCTTGTGCAAGAAGTCAGATAAAGCTAAAGATTTGCATGCAACATCAACTTATTCTAGGACACTGCACACCCAGAGACTTCTTTGTACTGTAATTTGTCTATGTGATCTTTCAAACGATTTTCACGCAAAAAGTGGCAGTTGTCCTCCAATCCTGTGTAGTTACTCTTTCATGATCCTATATTTGTCAACTAAGCAACCTGCTAAATTTCTCTCAGGCATTTCTAAATTAGTATAATACATTAAGGGAGTTATTTCTGAAGTCTTATTCGCTTAATCGGGCATATACACATGTGAAACGCATCCACGTGTAAATTGCCATTTTAGAAAGCATCTAATTTACACATGGCTGCCATTCATTTTAAAATAGCCTGGGGGCATGTTGGGAGTGTGGCAGGGGTGTGGCCTGGAAAGGCAAAAATCTACACTTATAATCCCCATTTCATATAGGAAATACATGTGGAATCCCAAAATTGTCCACATCGGAATGTACATCTGTTCCCTGACATGAATAGGTATTAGCAAAGTGCTGATTTTAGCGATCCCTTTAATGGAGACATGAACAGGGATATCTCCCGTAACCCCCCATTGGTTATTTCCTCCTTCAAATTGAAAAGAGGTCAAGATGGAGTCCCCTGTAGTTCTTTAAGGTTTGCAAAATGGCTCAGCTGTACATGCAAAGTGCCGGCACTTACACGTGTAGAATGTGAAATTCTGGCACTTACATGTGTACGTTTATGGGGTATCCCTCTCAATTTTTCCACATGTATATTTGTGAAATGGCTCCAGGGCCAGCTTGACCCACTGTGTAAACTGTGCACTTGCATGGTGCAGAAGACCCGAGAGGGCAGCACAGTCAGTACAGTGAGCCAATCAGACATAGCTGTGAGAATTGGGTGAAAGACACTTGGCAGAACAATTGAGTGAATGACAATTGGATAAAAGAAAATTGGGTGCATGCGACAATCGGATGAAAGACAGTTGGGTGAATGTGACAAATGGGTGAACAACAATTTGCAGAATTTTTATATTGGTCAAAAATGTTTTAATCCATGAACGTTGCGGACATGAACAATGGCCCTCACTGTCTATTGCGGTTACAGTTCTGTAACATTCAACAATATGTAAAAACCCATTGAAAATGATAAATTGTGAGTAATTCCATGTAAATATGGCAACAAATCAGTTTCACTGTAACCTAACACAAAAGCTTTAATTCTCCGATCAAGGTCTACATATTTTTTCTTTCGTGGTTCTTCATTCCCAGCTGTTAGCTATTCAATGTGTAGGGAAAAATAAGCTTGTTCACTTTTTAAGCTAGAAATCAGTCACCAAACAGAAGGGTGAATGCAAGATACAGACGTATGAAAGCATCTGTGCCATGCTTCGACAACATGGTTGGATTGTGGTAAGTCAAGGATAATACGATTATAATTATTCCAATGTGTTATTGGAAATAAACATTCATGGCCCGATTTCTAAGAATTCTGGCAATATATGCATCTTCAAAATAATCTATAACTGAAGTTACTTCTTCAGGAAAATGGCCAATCAGTTCATCAAAGCTGTTTTGGACTTCTTCAGTTGGGATAAATGATAGAGCAGGTGGCATTCAGATTTTCAATGCAAACTCAGCATCATTTGCATAACATTCCTGCAGTCCGGCTTCCAGCAAACACATGTAAATGTTCTGTGACATGTGAAACAGGCATCCATGAGTACTCACATCGGGATACACATGCTCAAAGGCATTGATTACTGATACTTCAAAATCACAAAAAAAATATCTTGGATGCAGATTAGGCTGTATGTCAGACAACTGGCGTTGTGGAGGAGTAGCCTAGTGGTTGGGGCAAGGTACTTCAGGCCGGAAGGTCAGGGGTTCAAATCCCACTAGAGGACAGCAACCTTGGACCGGAAGGACTGGGGTTTCTAGTCCCAAAGGTGCTCCTTGTGGTCTTGGGCAAGCCACTTAACCCTCCATAGCCCATGTTCCCTGTAAAATAGTTCTCTGTGTGCTGTGCTTTCCTGTCTAATCAATGTGTTTATACCTCAAAAATTTCCTGTCATGATTTGTCAATTTCCAATCTGTAAATCAAAAAAACCGCTGCTGATCGCTGGAAGTAGCGGTATACAAATGTATACTAAATAAATAAATAAAATATTGGACATAGGGTTCTTGTCGTTTATTTGGAAGTAATGCATAAATGAGGGGAATGCACTGGCCCTTGTTGTAAGCATTCATGGTATACAGCTGATAAAACAATTTTGGCGAAACTTTAAACATTCCATCTGCAAACCAATTGGGCCACTGCTGCAAAATGTGCAAAGTTTGATCAGTGGAAAATATTAAAATTCAGTCATCCCTTGGATCAGAATCATAAGCTAAAAACTTCTCTTCCAGGAACATTTTTCCCTACTTACATAGCTCTCTCTAACCAACTTCTATAAATCTCCTTGTAAATAGTTCCTATCCATAAGCCTCCTCAAGGAGAAAGTTACTTGTTAATCATTTATACCGTGTTATGTTTTGTTTCTATGTATACAGTTGTAAAATACTGTCTCTTACGTTCTCTGTAAACCGTCTTGAATTGTAGAAAGACGGTATATAAAAACTGTTAAATAAATAAATAAATAAATCTTAGGAAGGGACCCTGGCCAGCCCCCTTCCCTCACTGCCACTGAAGCCAGATCTGGAGGAAGAGGACGATAGAACCAGCAGCTGTAGTGATACAGGGGGCTGAAAAATGCAGACACCCAGGGAAATACCACAGCTACAGCTGCCTGCCTCCCCCCAAGATCTATCAGAAGCAGGCAGTGATAGAGTTCTGGCAGTGGTAGTGGTTTGGGGGGATAGTGTGTCCATCAATGTGAGCCTCTGCCCCACCCATCTGGACCTGGTGCCCTAAGCATCTGCCAAAGCTGCATGGTGGAACAGTCAGTACTGCACACCACCTCCACCGACAGCATGCTGGCATGGCAGCATGGTGTGGGGGTGTCAGCAGCTTGTGCAGCACACCAGCCTGCAGCAGACAAGACCCATGTCATGGTCCTGTGTGCCGATCGCATCACAACATGCACCCAGGTCTGCCTAATTGATAACATGTCAGCCCTAGGGACGGGTGAATCCATATGGCAGCTCTGTGGCTCAACACACAAAGCCATTGTGTTTATGGGTGGGTCATGTATTACATGACCCTATGGATAAACTTTATCCTACAGTGCTGGTACAGCACCAGCATTTGCAATTCCAAATGAATTGGCCAGCAAGGGTACAGACACCCATCAGCCGCACAGACAGACTCCACTATCCACAACTGCATGTAAAATCAGCCTGATAGCACCGGCACAGTGAGTAGGCATTAATGACAGAGGATGCTACTAGAGCCTGCACAATGAGCTCAAGTTAACAATGCTTGAGCTGATACGTAGACCAAAGTGGCAGGCAGGAATGCCAACCATCCCCACTTTTGCACAGCACGGCAATATGAGTGTGTGTGTGTGTGTATATGTCTCCCCAGAGTTCTATGGCCTTCTGCACTGCACTGTGCCTCACATTACCTAGGCTGATCCCAGCATTAGTCTGCAAATGTGCATGATGAGGTACAGAGGGTTGTGGATATGGCCATAAATAGTGGTTTGCCCAAAGTACATCTGCACCAGAGGTAAGGTGAATGGCTGAAACTTTATAGTGCCTGTCTGCCAAATGCATGGCCTGGGTGGCCACAGCAGTTCATGCTGTGAGGACACTCTCACTCTGACTGGGCTGTGACCATGGCACGGCTATGTATCCACATAGTGCTTATATAGTGTGCTACTCCAGTGATGTGGGTGTACTCCCTTTTCTGGGAGACCAATCACTGTGCCATATGCTGGGCTTTCATGCAGTTTGTCCCAAAACAGGGTGTACATGCTCACCCTGTACACATACAGTGTGTGCTAACCAGCAGACTGGCCTGATTTGGTATATGCATGCCTGAAACAGCTCTGTGGTGGGCAGCAGGTACAGTCTAACTGTGCTTGCTGTGGTGGATTGGTAGCTCCAGATGGTTGGGACAGGAACCCTGCTCACTGTGGTCATAGCAGGACCAGAATGATGGTGACAGCAGCCCCATGCAGGCCTAGTCAACCCCTACTGTAGTTGGTGTTCATGGCACCTGCTGCAGCAACACTGGGCACTGACATGCACTATTCTAGGAGAGTCCCTGTTCAGCAGGGCAGAATACAGAGTCTAGATGTGACAGCCACCTATAGCATGCTGCAATTCTGCAGTAAACAAGGTGACTATCATAACGCACTACTGGCAATAGCTGTCACACACTGGTAGTGATATGGATCTGCAGCACGGTCGACTGAGACCATCTCTAGGAGTTCAAATTCTGGGGACCAGGGGCCGGGCACCCATCCTCACCTTCACCCTCAGGATGACTGCAGAAACTGCTCAGTAGCATGGTTTATAGCTGTTCTATGCTTGAATCACACACCGTCAGTACATCTAACTGAGTAGAGATGATGGATCAGTGCATTTGGTGATCAGCTGCAGACAGGTGTTTTGCATGTGCACTGCATCATGAGTACTGGAGGAGTTAAGCTATACCGGCACACACAGCAGATATTTTAGGTAGTGACCTGCAGTCTCTGTGTATCTAATCATTGCTGTGCAGGGAGGTGTAGCCTACTGATTAGTACAAGCTCTCTATAAGCAGGGGACAGGGGTTTCATTCCTACTTGTTCTTTTTGTGAATGTGTGCTGCTCAGATCATTTTCATGGCTGTAACAGTCAGGGCTTTGCTGTGAATGGCAGACACACAGCCTTATAATTTGTTATTTGTTCTAACCACAATTTGGGCCAGCTAACAGACTATTCGCCATCATGCTCTTCTGAGAGCATGGCTTTATTGGCTGTGCTACAGCACATTGCAGGGGGCCATGCATGTTCACCCTGCAGATATCTGGCAACTGCTTGGAGGTGTGGTGTAATGGTCATGGCACAGGCTTGGGATGCAGGATACCAGAGTTCAATGCCTAACAGCTCTCTTTTTTTTTTGTGACACTTTGGAAGGCTTTACTGTGCAGTTTAATGTATGTAACACCCTTCATGGATTTCCCATACCTCCGTCTGACCTTGGGCAAGTCACCTAACCCTCAGATGACTGCAGGTTCTTACAGTCCCTGTTTTTTTATCAGACGTTACAACTTTTTTGGTACAAAGTATCCCAACGTGACTGCACTGATTCAGCAGTATACTAAAAGGCAGTTACATGCATACAGCTGTAACCTGCTTGTGCAACATGAACCATCTTTGCCATAAAGATTGTGACTGTGTAGCTTTGGCTCCATCACATCTGTGCAGTACATACACACACATGCTATCCCTCAGATAGCCACCTGCAGGTATCACCTCATGTCCGTACATGCCCCATTTGCCCAGTTTGGATGACACCTGCCCAGCTGTCATCTGCACATTTGCCTGGGGTGTTGTATGGTGGCTATATGGCTGGGACAGATGTGAGACCCAGATGTCTGGTATCAGGCCTTCCACATGGCAGTGGTGCACATTTTCACACACAGTACAAATACATTGGGGATGGCACATCAATGCCGCCAGCCCATACCACCCTCTCCTCTGCCGCCATCCTCCTTTGTCGGCTATGTGCAGTCATGTCTTCTTGTGCAGGTTGCTACACTATGGCCTACACTGGTACTCTTTTCCATATTTCAGCTCTTCATGCATGCCTCTCCTGTGCCTGATCTGCACGTCACTACTCCTACTCTATCTTCCTCTCGCTGCACACATCCTGCCACTGCTGACTCCACTGGGGGACACGTCTTCCCCATCCCATGCCACACCCTGACATTGCACTGTTTTACAGCTGTACCTGTGCATTGGTACAGCTGCCTTCCACATACTCATCCAATTTACTGACTGCCACATAGGATGCCCATGGATGTGGCTGATCCATCAGCTCCCACCTGTCCTTCCATGCATCACCTTTACATTGACTTTCCTTGGTGCTCCTTTATCCGGTGTTAGGGTTACAGCCATTTTCGGATATTAAGATGCATGCTTGACTCCTTAACACCCGATGTCCTCTTAACACTCTTTAAATGGCCCATAGCGCCCTTTACGCTGGAATGCCTCCTACCTGCCCAGCGCCCTTTATGCATGTAACACCACTTATCGCTGCCGTTAACACCTGTTACCTTAATGCCTTTTAGTAAACATACCCCTAGGAGTCTAGTAGGACACAGCCCCATGCAAGATCAGCAAGATCCCCAGCAGAAATTCTTTATTGAAAAGAAATTCTTGTTTTTTGTTATTTTTTTATGCCAAGTGATAGATAGAACTGGATGATAAACTTTAAACCTATAGTTCTTGTGCATACCCCTTCAATTTCTTGACCATTGTTTTGATACTGAAAATTTTTGCCTTTATGAAGAAAGCTTAAATTTTACCTGAGTGCTGGTCGCCTGTGACTTAACTTCATCAATGCCTTGCAGCACTTCTTTTCTTGTCACTTCGGGACCATGAGAGTGATGAGATCGTAATTTTACAATATCACTAGACTGAATATTGATGGATGAATGCAGTTGGGCTTTACAGAATTTCTTCTTTTCACATTGCTAATATGTAATAACACCATCTTTTTTGCGGACATATGCAGAGCCCTGGTATAATAGGTTACACTTGTTCCTTTCTGTATAGCAAAATTCGGCCATTGGGTAAAAAACACAGAACCAAATAGTGAGAATGCCCTGGAAACAATCATTGTATTCCCCAAACCAGCCTGTCACCATCATATGCATCATCGTCATTCATCCAATCATTTTTTTTTAGAATTGGCAATGGCATTATTAGTTGCTGATATACATTTGTTTCCATAAATAACTGATAAAAACAGAGAAATCTCTGTGAATGAAGTTATTCCTTGCTTCCATTGTTGTCGGATTGCTCTCTGCCTTTCCATGCACGTGCGAGTGACAGGGTTGCTCATAGGCGCTGGAAAGGGAGGGGGGGGGGCTTCAGGTGTCTTGGCCCCACCAAAAATCTGCTCTGAGATCAGGGCTTCCCCTACTTTGGTCCGCAGGGATCCGATCTCCCGTGGGCAGAATTAGGGGAAGACCAGCAAACAGCAGTCTGCCTCTTCAGCTAAATAAATAAGTGAATGCACACGCCCTGATAAATGCTCGTTTTCTATCCCAGCACTTTCACACTATCACCTTTTATATTCGGATACCCTGTGGGCTGCCATCATTGAAAAGACTCTTTCTCTCTGCCTGAAAGGATCATGGGCAGACAGGAAGGATCCTTACAATGATCACAGTCCTCAGGCAGCCGTCTACCAGTTTGGATCCTGTCTGCAAACAGAAAGGGTCTCTGCCTGCAGGGCGGGATATGGACGGAGTTAGGGCGGGACTTGGGTAGAGTTAAGGACAGGGCCTGTGCTCCTCTGAAGTGAAAGCCCTTCTGTCACCCTTGGGGTCTGCCCGTGAGACAGAGCATGGGTGGAGTTAGGGCGGGGCTTGTGCCCTCCAAAGTGAAAGCCCTTCCGTCGCCACTGGGGTTGCTGTGTTCAATCAATTGCCGCATTCACCCAATTGACACATTCACCCAATTGTTGTTCACCCAATTATTGCATTCACCCAATTGTGACCTTTTGCCTCATTCACTCAATTGTCATTCACCCAATTGTCGCATTCACCCAATTGTCTGGATCGCAGTGGCACAGTCAGATGGCCCTGACAGCAGGTAGTGGGTGTCAGTCAAACAGTACAAATCAGTGTGGTGGTTTGAAGCCCCATGCTAATTTTTAAGGGCCTTTAGCTAAGTGGTCAGTGGCACTTCCTGTACTGCAATCAGCTCTCTCAATGGTGGAGCTGCGCGAGGCAGGAAGTTCATGCTGATCTCACTGTTTAAGAGATCAGTGTGAATTTCCTATCCTGCACGGCACTACCATTCAAGGAGCCAATTGCAAGAACGGGCTCAGCTGTGGTGGGGCTGGACTCTGGAGGAGCACAATTGGTAAGATGGATGCCAGGCGAAGGGGGAATGAGAGAGAGAAAAACAGACTGAGGCAAGGCTGTGGGAGAGAGAGAGAGAGACTAGGGGAGGGCTAGTCAGGATTGGGGTTATCAGAGAGAGATATTGGGTGAAGCCTGATGGGGCCTTAAGGAAAAGAGAAACAGACTTGGGGGAAGGCTGAGGGGAGAGGGTATGAGAGAGAAAGAAACAGGTTGAGAGATTATGAATGAGAGAGAGAGAGAGAAAGAGAAACAAATGGGAGGTAACCTGTGAGGGGGATTATGAGAGAAAGAGAGAGAAAAAGAGAGAAACAGGTTGGAGGAAGTATGTGAGGGAGTCATATGAGAGAGAGACAAACAGTCAGATAGACTGGAGAAAGCCTGTGATGGAGATCATATGAGAGGGAGAGAGAGATACACACATATACACATGCAGCCCCTGACACTCTGCATGACAGACAGACACAGAGACACACACACATACACACACATGAATGCAGTCCTGATATGCCCCTTCACACACACACACACACACACACACACACACACACACACACACACGTATGCATGAAGCCCTTGACACTCCCTATGACACACATACTTGCATGCAGTTCTCAACACTCCCTATCACACACACACACGCTCATACCCACATGCATGAAGCCGGGTCACTCCCCCTAACACATGCACACATATACAGTATGGAGATGCTGAGCTATGAGGGAATCACAGGAAGAAGGAAATGCTGAGCTCTGAGAGGTGGACTGTGAGCGGCACATGCTGCACTCTAAGTGGTGGACAGAGAGGGCTCTGAGGAGTGGACAAAGAGGACTCTGAGGAGTGGACAGCTGGTGAAATCTGAGTGGACAGAGAGGTAATAAAGAAAGACATGGAGGAAGGAGCTAAAAGGGATCAATATATCAGAAAAAGATAGAGAGAGGGAACAGAAGAAAACAGGAAGAGTAAGGAGAAATTACAAATGGGCAGCAGACACTGGAAAGAGGGTTAAGAGAAGACAGAGGAGCAGAAGAGAGACAGGAGCCATTGTGACTGAAAAAATAAAATGCCCAGACCACAGCAGTAGAACATTTATTAACTAGAATATGTTAGCTTTGGGAAACGTCCATTGCTGATGTCTGTGTTTTTGTTCAGTACCAGAGGAACTATGCTTCTAATTTTATTTCTCCAGTCTTGCCATAAATGCAGAGTGTGACGTCTTGGGGTTTCCAGTTCAATTATTGTCAACTATTTCTAATTTGTGGTCCTTTACTTTGTATTTGGTGAAGGTCTGTCTGTGATTTGTATGCATGACTGAGGTACAGCATTCTGTTACCATGCGGTTTCTGTATTGAGATCTCTAGCTATTTCACTTTTTCTGTTTTCCCACTAACAAAGGTATTAGTGTTCTCTAAGATTGGTTTAGGATTTGTAGTGCTGCCATTTCTTAGGTAGGATAGGTATAATGTGAGTCCTGGAAATGTTATGTTATGGCAGGTTTGCTATGGACTCCGACCGATCTTTTTTGCAGGGTTTCCTAGTACTTCCTCAATTATTTGGTATTTGGTGCTGGAGGGAAGTCATGTAGACATCTGGTAGCCTCTCTCTCTAACCTCACTGCACATGTAAATGATGTTCAGACACTCATACATTTATTATGTGTTATTGCTTGGACAAAAATGACAGGGGCATGTGGCATCTTATAGAGTGACCAATTTATCGAGGCATGAGCCTTAATAAACTGGTTAGCCTATAAGTGCCTATTCGCCAGCGAGGAGGCTAAGTACCTGGGCCACATGGTCGGGAGGGGAGTAGTAAGGCCCCTAGCTTGTAAAATTGAAAGCGTGAGGGATTTTCCCCGGCCAGGAACGAAAAAACAAGTACGTAGTTTCCTCGGTTTAGTAGGATACTACAGGAGGTTCATACCTCGATTTGCCGAAGAGAGCATCCTGTTTACTGAGATGCTTCGAAAAAACGCGCCGAATACCGTAAGGTGGACCCCAGAGGCTGAAGAAGCCTTTACTGTCCTTAAGGACAAACTTTGTAAGGCTCCGGTACTACGGGGAATTGATTTTAGTCTACCCTTCGTGGTACAGACGGATGCGTCAGAGACAGGGTTGGGGGCAGTGATGTCCCAGATGTTCGAAGGGGTAGAACACCCGGTGACTTATCTAAGTTGCAAGCTCTCAAAAGCGGAGAGGAATTACTCCACAATTGAGAGGGAGTGCCACGCAATAAAGTGGGCCGTCGAGGCCTTACGCTTTTATTTGACAGGCAGGAAATTCCTCTTAGTCACTGACCATGCCCCTTTAAAGTGGTTGAATCAAATGCGAAATAGCAATGCCCGGTTAACCCGGTGGCATCTAGCGCTGCAGTCTTTCGACTTCATGGTACAGCACAGGGCTGGGAAACTACACGGGAATGCAGACGCGCTATCGCGAATTACGAGCTGTCAGAAAAATTCCGCAGCCCGTAATATTTTAAGGGGGGGATCTGTCATGGGGTAGAGCAGAATCTGCCTATGGAAATAGGAAAAACAGAGCTGAGCAGGTCTAAAAGTGACAGCTCAGAGCACATGGATCAGGGTTGCTATGAGCAACCAGCAAAAACAAAAGCACCAGGTGTAGGAGCACGCCCTAGTAGGGGATTACATCATAGCATATTAGCTGATGAGAGGCAGCTGAGGGCAGGGCAGGCTCACCGGAACACTAGGAGTGACGCAGATAAAACTCACTCAGAGTTTGTCAGTAGGAGTGCTAACCAGGAGCTTAGGAGAGCTAACCAGGAGCTTAGGAAGAGAGCTGTTTTGGAAACTAAAGGAAAAACTTCACACGGAGGTTCAAGCAGTGTTCCACAGGAGATAGCTGAGAGAATACCAGAGGCTGGTTACAGGGTGCTGGGCAGCACTGAACAAGAACCAGGTGGTTGGTACCACGGAGGTATTCAAACAGGCAGACGGAAGGAACCTGTGAGAGGAAGTCTCCCTGAGAACAGGTACCGGGAGGGCAGTAACTATTATCAAAGGGATACTTACCTGCCCAACGAGAAGCATACTGTAAAAGGGAGTAGAAGGCTTGCCTGGGGAAAAAGCCACGATAAGTTTCCGTGCTCAGAAAGCTCCGAGGGAACCGAGCCAAAGGATAGGCTAATTCCTTGTAATAGAGGGAACTTTGAAAGGGAGAATTTCCCATACACACAGCTAGGAGTGTGGCTCTCTGGAGGAAAACTCCACTATATACGGTAACCTTCCAATTCACCCTGATAGAGAGGGGGAGAGAAGCCTTTGGAAAGGAGAGGAGGGTTTTTGCAACAATGATGTGAGTTACAAGCATTCTGAAGATAGCCACGGGGAAAACTATGAGGACATGGAATGTGACTTTTGTGGGGAAAGTCCTGAGGAGTTCCAAATGGAGTGTGCACTAATGTTCTCAGATAACATTTCCTCTCTATGCTGATTTGTTTAAAACAGAAATCCGTTGAGGGAAACGGATTGTGAAGAACTCACTTGTGTAAAGTACAAGGACTGTCTTACCTTTTTGGATTGGCTGAAGATAAGCACTTTTTGTTACCAGTAGTTCATTTTCAATTGTACCAGAAAAATATGGTTTATTTCTTTTGATCTTTATGTGCAAAAGTTCACCCGGAAGGGAAATAAAATACCTCTTTTGAAAAGCCTGGCTACTCGTTCACAACTACCTTTTGATTAGCTAGTGGGACTACAGATCCCAGGGGGCATTGTAAAGTCCCGGCTACATTAAGAAGAGGCCCCACTGAAGCTCCCTAGGCTTCTGCCTATAAGAGTGAGTAGGTGGGTGACAGATGTCATCTATAAAGTGCCACCTACCGAAAATTTTTATCATGTTAGAACAAAAGAGAGGCTTGTAAAGGGCTCCATTGGAATCCATTGCATTTCCGTATTTGTATTATAGAAACAGTTCCTCCTTTAGCAGGGCCGTTTCTTAAATACTGCACAACTGTAAACATGGTGACCTCAATATCTCAATTCTGATCCCTACATCCTATCTAAAAAATGCCTTCACTTGTTATGATAATACAGAGAGAACATTGATAATAATGAAGAAAGATGTCAGACTGACCAATTGGAATATTTTTTTTATTTATTGATGTATTAACTGCTGTATAAAAGAATTGCTGAAAGCAGTATACCTTTTGTTTTTATACTGACATGTAATATAATGTCAGACTGGATTATTATGGGAATATATTTATTTTATTATTTATTTATTTTATTTAACATCTTTTAAATACCGCACTATTTTTTATCAGTGCGGTTTACATTCAACAAAGTTACTCAATTCAGTCGAAACTGTTTTGCGCTTACATTGTAACAGGGGATAAAACTTGGAGTTAATACAGGGTAACTATATACATATTGACATAGAACATGAGATTAAAACTTGGCTGTACTTGTCACGAAATACTAATGGGAGTGCTGCTATTACTTCAGACCCCACTTGTATATGAAGTATATGTGGCCATTTGTGAGGGTTGGGGGGGGTGTTGAACGGTGGCGGGGTAGATGCTTGTGAGAAGTGTAGAAGGAAGATGTGGTGCTTGATTGCTTTCTGGAATTGAGTGAGGTCTTTAATCGATCTTATTTCAGGAGGGAGATCATTCCAGCACTTTGAGGCGTAGAAGGCGAAGGCTCTTTTCCTGGTTGTTTGGGTGCACTTTATGGACTCCTTGGGGATGATCAATGTGTTGTCTGTTACTGTCCTCCTCGTTCTGTTGTTAGGTGTAGGGGTGAGGAGGTCCCTGAGTGTCGTAGGGGATAGGTTGTTGTTGATCTTGAAGGTAATGAGTAGAACTTTATATGTTATTCTGCAGGTTATCGGTAGCCAGTGGAGCTCTTTAAGTATCGGAGTGATGTGGTCCATTCTGGTTAGGCCACAGAGAACGCGGGCGGCAGCGTTCATCGCAAGTTGAAGTGAGTTGAGGGTGTTCTTGGGGAGACCATGCAGGATTATGTTTGCATAGTCAAAGTGTGGTAGTATCAGGGCCTGATATATGGTTCGGAAATCGTCAGGGGGGTAGCATGGGTCTAAGGTGCCTTAGTGTTCTGATTTTATTGTATATGGTCTTGGTTGTGTTTCTTATGTGCTCCTTGAAGTCCAGCTGCTGGTCCAGCGTAACCCCTAGGTAACATATGGAGGGTTTACTTGGAAGATCCGCATCTCTTACTTTCAGAGTGGTTGGAGGGGAGAACATTTTATTCCTTGAAATGAACAGGACTTCGGTTTTCTTGAAATTTATGTGCAGATTCTGGGTTAGTAGCCAGTCTGTGATTGAATTGAAGCAGTTGACAAGGTTGGTGAGGTCTGGGTGTTTGACTTTGAAAGGTGTAAACAGCAGGACATCATCTGCGTAAATCAGACTTGAGATATTGTAGGAGCGGATGATTTTGCATATCGGCTGCATATAAATGTTGAATAGCAGCGCAGATAGAGAGGAGCCTTGTGGAACTCCTTGTTGTTGGTGGAAAGGTGTGGATGTATTGGACCCAACGCGGACATGTTGCCAACGATCCAATATAATATAAAAACATAAGATAACGCATGCTGAGTCAGTCCAAGTTCCATCAAATGCAGAATCCTCTCTCTGACCGTGGCCAGTCCAGGCTACTGGTACCCAGCAAATCCCAAAACGTAGATAAATGCTACATAGCACATTTACATTGATAATAACTTTTTCCAGTCTACCTGACTAATACTTGCTTTGAACTTGTTCTCCAGAAACTTGCCCAAACCTCTTTTGAACCCTGCTTTGTTAGTTACCTTGCCCATAGTTCATGGTTTATTAAAAATTTGTTATACTGCACTTATAGTAAAATCAGGGCAGTGGGACCATGCCCTCGAGATTAATTGTGTGCTGCATGAAAAAATACTTTCATAGAATTATTTGAAAGTTTAAACAAATCATCACCTATTTAACAGTTCTACCTTACTCATGCTTTTCTAAACTTCTATAATATCCCTCTTAGCTGTCTCTTTTTCAAGCCCAAGTGCCCTAACCTGTCTGGCCTCTCTTCAGAAGGAAGGTATTCCAAACCCTTTATCATTTTTGTTGCCTTTCTTTGAACCTTGTCTAGTTCTACCGTATCCTTTTTGACATGGGTGACCAGAACTGCACACAACATTCAAGGTATACTCTCACCATGCACCTGCAGAGGCATATTTTTCGTTTTGTTCTCCATTCCTTTTCAAATAATCTTTAACACCGGAATGGACATTTCAACATACTATCTACAACAACTCCAAGATCTTTTATTGTTTAGGTGGTGACTCCTAACACGGAACCCAGCATTTTTCAGTTCTCCACGTTAAATTCCATCTATTATTTAGATGTTCAATCTCCCAGTCTCAAAAGATCCTTCTACAATTCCTCACACACCTCTGCTTTTTCAATGACTGAATAATTTTGTGTTGCTTCACTCATTGCTCTGTTTTCTGGATCATTTATGAATATGTTAAACAGCACAAGTCATGGTACAGATCCTTAGGGCACTCCACTACGGACCATGTCCCATTTTGAAAACTGACCATTTAATCCTACTCTCTGGATTCTGTCCTTTAACTAGTTAGTCCATGATAGGACACCACCTCCTATCCCATGACTTTTTAATTTCCTGAGACGTTTCTCATGAGGGACTTTGTTAAATGCCTTCTGAAAATACAAATACACTATGGGGGTAATTTTAGAAACCCTATTTGTGCTTTGCATGTTCAAAAATGGGCATAGAGATTTCCAGGGCACAGAGTTCTCCAGAGCCATTTTAGAAACCAACTCTAGGAATGTCCCCAGCATGAGGATGTCCAAGTCTGAATGGAGGTGTGGTTGAGGCATTCCCAGGAAACTGGACATCCCTGCCTGATTTTAGAAACATGCATTGCATGATCACATAACATGGTTTTACCAGGGGAAGATCATGCCAAACAAATTTGAGTAAGTTCTTTAACTGGGTGACCAGAGAACTAGATCAAGGGCATGTGATGGATGTAAAATACCTAGATTTCAGCAAAGTCTTTGATACTGTTCCTCATAGGAGGATTATCAATAAACTGACCACCTGGGGATAGGTCCCAAAGTAGTGAATTGGATCAGAAATTGGCTGACTGACAGATGATAGAAGGTGATGGTAAACGGAACTCACTCAGAAGAAAGAAAGGTGGGTAGTGGCATGCCCCATGAATCAGTCCTGGGACAGATATTGTTCAATGTACTTGTGAGTGAAGTTGCAGAAGGACTGAATGGAAAAGTCTGCCATTTTGTAGATCACATGAAAATTTGCAACAGAATGGACACTTCTGAGGGAGTGGACAACATGAGGAAAGATCTAAAAACACTGGAAGAATGGTCTAATGTTTGGCAGTTAAGATTTAATGCAATTTAGTTATGTTCTATGATGGGCGGTATACAAGGGGGGCTTGTAACGAAACAGAAAGCTACGGGCACAGTTTAGTTATGGTGGACCGAATGATCTCTGTGCTGTTTTGTTTTGGAAAAGTGCTTGTTTTGCCTAAAAAACATTGAGAGGGTATAGAAAAGAAGGTACTCCATCATCCCCAGTACTCGGCACAACGTCAACAATAGCAGCAGTGGGGTTTTAACTCTGTCTGCTCTTTTCTTAGCCCGGGTTCTGAAAGACGTTCATATTGGGCATGCCTATGATTGTGAAATCATGTCTACACCTGGATGTGCCTGCACGTTTTCAGACGTTGTGGCTTAGATGTCCCAGATTGCACTTAGACATCCCTTCTAAAATTCCCCTCTATATGAACCAAATCACCTTCAACCACATTTGTTTATATCTTCAGAAAAATCTAATAAATTAGTAAGGCAAAACTTACCTTTGCAAAATTCAAGCAGACTCATTTTCATAAAGCCATGTCTATCTATATGGCCAGTGTTTTTTAGAAAAGCTTCAAGTTTGCCTGAACCTGATATCAAGCTCGCCCGTCTATAGTTTCCTGGATCACTAATGGAGCTTTTTATAAAAACTGCTATTAGATTGATCATTCTGGCTATTTTAAACAATATGTTACAGATTCAGAACAACAAGTTAACAATTTCATATCTGAGTTGTTTCAGAAGCTGATTTATTACTCCTTAGTTTGCTCTTTTGTTGTTAAGTGCCGTCCAGTCGGTGTCGACTCATGGCAACCCTCTGGATAGTTGTCCTAAATTGTATTCGGTCTTCAGTCAGGCAGCTCATTGTTGACAGACTGGTACCCGTAGCTGCTGTTATTATATCAATCCATCTCATTGATGGCCTTCCTCTTTTGCACTGACCTTCTATCTTGCCAAGCATGATGTCTTTCTCTAATGATCTCTCTCTTCACATGATGTGACCAAAGTATGAAAGTCAAAGTCTTGTCATCTGAGCTTCTAAAGGAAGCTTAGGTTTGATATCCTCTAGTACTGACTGGTTTGTTCTTCGGGCAGTCCATGATATACGCAGTATTCGCCGCCAGCACAATAATTCAAAGGCATCAATTTTCTTCCTCTCTATCTTGTTCACTGTTCAACTTTCTCATACATATGATGTTATTGAAAATACCATGGTTTCAACGAGTCAAATCTTTGTATGGAGAGAGACATCTCTGCACTTGAGAATCTTGTCTAGGTCTTTCATAGCCATTCTGTCAACAGCATTTCTTGAGTGCTTGCTGCTTCTTTATTGATAGTTGATCCAAGTAGATTAAAGTTGTTCACAATTTCAATTTCTTCTCCTTCAACGATGAACTTGTTGATTATGCCAGTTGTTATGATCTTTGTCTTCTTTACATTAAGGTGCAGGCCCATTTTAAGACTATGTTCCTTGATCATGAGAAGCAAATATTTCAGATCATCTTCACTTTCAGCCAGTAATGTGGTATCATCAGCATAGTGAAGGTTGTTGAGTCTTCCACCAATCTTCACACCTCTGTTGTCTTACAATCCTGCTTCTCTGATGATTTGCTTTGCATATAAATTAAACAGGTAGGGGGAAAGTATGCAGCCTTGTCTTATACCTTTGCTTATTTTAAGCCATTCTGTTTCTCCTTGTTCCATTCAAACTGTTGCTCCTTGATCAATGTACAGATTTTGCAAGAGAACGATCAGGTGTTCTGGTATACCCATGCTTCTTAATATGGCCCAGAGTTTCTCATGGTTTACACAGTCAAAAGCCTTGCTATAGTCGATAAAGCACAAATAGATATCCTTTTGGCATTCTTTAGTCTTTTCAAGGATCCATCTCACATCTGCGATGATGTCTCTCATTCTTCGCCCATTCCTGAACCCCACTTGCACTTCATGTAGTTCTTGTTCCAGGTATGGTTGTAGTCTCTGTTGAATAATCTTCAGTAGAATATTGTTGGCATGTGGGATCAGAGCGATTGTGCGATAATTTCCACAGTCAGTTGGATCACCTTTCTTTAGTATTGGTATAAACAGATCTTTTCCAGTCAGTTGGCCATGATGTTGTCTTCCAAATTTCTTGGCAGAGCCTTTTAAGTATGGTAACAGCTGCATCAGATTGCTGTAATACTTCAATGGGAATGCCATCAATGCTGCTTCGATGTCGTCTTTCATCACTAATGGTTCAGGATCATAAGGTACAGGTTCAAATGGCTGTTGGTCAACTTGATCTTTATCATATAAAAACTCTGTATATTCTTTCCACCTTTTCTTGATCTTCTCAGCATCATTCAACAAAGAAACCTTGAGCATCTTGTAACATTACAATTTGAGGCTGGAATTTTTTCTTTAACTCTCGTAGCTTTAAGAAAGCCGATTTTCTTCTTCCTCTAATAATTTCTGCTTCTATTTCCTTGCATGTGTCATTGTAGTACTTTTCCTTGTCTTGTCTTGCTGCACGTTGGAAATCTCTGTTGAGTTCTGCGATTATCTTTCTTTCTCCTCTGGCTTTAGCTTCTCTGTGTTTCTGGGCAATTTTCAGAGTTTCCTCCGTCATCCATTTTGGTTGTTTTTGCTTTTACATCTTTTGTAGAGACTTCTCGCTTTCTTCCAACACAAACTTCTTGATGTCATTCCATAACTTTTCTGGAGCTCTGTCATTTGTATCTAAAGCAGCAAATCGATTTTGTAGGCAGTCTTTAAATTCCAGTGGTATATTCTCAAGGTCATATTTTGCTGCATTCTATTACGCCTTCTAAATTTACAGTAATTTGCTTTAGCTGCTCCTACTCACTACCATCAAATACCTCTGGTGTGAGAATGACCCCAACTTTCTTCTCACTAAAGACTATGGCAAAGAAGTTATTTAGGGACTCTTTTTCTAAAAGTTGCACTTACTGTGTAATCAGCTTGAAACTAACATGCAGGAAGTACAACCATTGTGTGCTTGCTGGTGGTGGTGTGTCCAGTAAGTCCCTGGCAGTTAGTGCATTAATGCAGTGCACCCAATGCTACCTACCCATAGAAGGGTCGCTATATTCACTTGTGCTAGTTGCCCTATTGTTGCTGAGGGTGTACCAGTTGCCCTCACGCTAGCAGCAATGTGCCGTCAATGCCCACACTCTGCCCCCAGCCCTCCCACTTTCCTCGCTAGTGCATGATGGCCACTTGGCATGTGTTCCAGGGTGCAGTAGTTGGCATTCTCATATATTAGCGTTCTCTCTGCCAGTTATCGCGCATTGAATATGCATTAACTGGCTAGAATACTTTGGTAAAAGGGCACCTTAGCTTTTTTACTATTAACCTTTCCTGAGCACTCCTTTTACCCCTGGCAGTCCAATTGGCACCCTCATGGGCTTTTTGCTTCAAATGTACTCTACAGCAAGTTTATGTGCAAATTTTCTTTCGGCCTACCCTATTACTCTTTTACATCTAACTTGCCAGTCCTTTATGCATATCCTTATTTTCCTTTTATAATTTGAAAGATGCCCTTTTGCCTTTTAATCGCCTCTTTTACCTTACCATTAAATCACACTAGCCATCATTTGGTCTTCCTTTGACATTTTTTTAATTCATGGAATATATTTTATCTGCTTCCAAAATGCTTCCATGCCTTATGGAAACATTTGACCTTGGCAATTCCACCTTTTTTTCTAAATAATTTCCTCATTTTATTAATGTCTCCCATTTTATTAAATTAAATGGTACAGCAGCAGTTTTACATAGTGTCCTCCGTCCTGTGATTTATGAGAAATTTTATTGCATTATTGCCAAGTGGCCCTACCAGGTCCTCTCCTATCACTTCCTCAGTGTCGGTTATTGTGCCACTCCATTCCATCTTTCAAGTTACTGGCTTCCACTTGACCCAAAATCTGAGGCTCCTTCTCAGTAGCAAGGTATAAAAGAACTTCATCCTCAGACCACCTACAGCTCGGTAGAAGCCTGACACAGTGTCAGGTTGGCCGAGCGTTCTCATTACTTCAATTACACAGCATCTTCAGAAAGTTATACTACAGTAGCCATACATATTGGTACAAGTTTCCCCATTATATTCCTCTCAGGTCACTACACTCATTTCCTCCTACCTCAGTCAGCTTTTACTCACACTGCAGTACTCAACTAGTTTCAGCAGTAAGTTTTCGTCATTTTTGCTATTCCCCCACTTCACCAGGAATGGAACCGTACTTCTCTTGCTGTTTTTGCAATAGCATATTACAGAAGGGGATATGCATTTGTTTGTTTGTATTTGGCTTATTAGTGCACCTTAAAACATTTATTGTATGCAAAATTGATTTAACATTCATTTACTCATAAATTCACATGCATTAAGTTGATTTATGTGCATCAAGCATTTTAACAGGAGCAAAAAATTTTTATTGAAATGAATGAGTGAAATTAACAACTCCACAAAGACAACATCTCGAAGTTTCCGACCCTTCGACAAAGAACTCATACTTGCACAAACTAACCCTCTCTACGATGACACCACACTCAACCTGGAAAACCTGATTGCATCATGAAACAACAACTTCAGCTCTATTGCACAAAAACCACATGATAGCAAGACCTCAAGAAACAGAAAACATGCACCATGGTTCTCTCCGGATCTGCGGACCTCCCTTTTATACCTTCAAAAACTTGAGAAACGATGGCGCCGATCTCGCTCCACAGATGACCAGACAGCCTACAACACACAACTCTCGGCCCACAGAAAAGCAGTCCTGACAAAAATGAAGCAATTCCACACAGATACACTCAAAAGATCCCTAAACAAACCACGGGATCTTTTCAACCTAGTCAAATCCCTATCGAAGGAACCATCACCATGTCCTCCTGAGGAGATCCACCCACAAGCCTTCGCGGACCATCTACAATCAAAACTATTACAAACAAACAAAATCGCTGCCTTCAAGCCTCAAGACACCACCTGCATAAACTATCTCTCAATGTTCTCAACACCACCCAAGAAACATGTGGAAGATACCATTGCAGCCATCAACACTACCACTGCTCATACTGACCCTTGTCCAGTTTACTGGATAAAGAATATACGCAGTGATATCAGTCCATTAATCACAAGAATGATAAGACTCTCGTTCACAACTGGATCCTTCCCCTCAGCACTCAAACAAACTTCAATTAGACCTCTCCTAAAAAACCCCAAGCTTGACCCTAGTAAAGTGGAATCATACAGACCCATAGCTAGCATACCATTTCTAGCTAAGATATTTGAAAAGGAAGCACAACGACAAATACAAGACCATATCGACACTGCATCCCCACTAGACCCCCATCAACATGGCTTCAGGGAGTTCCATGGCGTGGAAACCCTTCTTATCTCCCTTCTCAATAATATCATCACATGTATTGACAACATCCACCAAGGTTGTGTACTTATTTTCATAGACATAGCTGCAGCCTTCGACTCGGTACACCACGGCTTGCTCATAGAACGCCTAAAAGAAAAAGGCATTAATGGCCTCGCCCTTGATTGGTGCAGATCATACCTTGAAGGAAGGTGGCAGCAAGTAAGATCAAGATCAACAAAATCAGAGCCCTTCCACCAAGATCAGGGCGTTCCACAAGGCTCATCATTATCATCTCTCATGTTTAACATTTACGTACAACCTGTCTGTAACATCATCAGATCCTTCAATGTCCAATGTCAGATATATGCAGATGACATCCTTCTCTACATGCTATTCTCCACAAAGCAAATGGACCTTTCACCTATCATTGAATGTTTTAATGCAGTATCAGAATGGTTTCTATCTCAAAACCTCCGTATTCAACATAAGAACTCTTCATCACAAAAAATCCAAATTTTACTCCACCACCTCATATAAAAGTGAGAGAAGCTGAACTCCAAACAAAGTCAACAATTTGATACTTAGGAGTCACACTAGTTGAATACTTGGACATGAAGCTACACATATCCTACATTGTCAGAGCCGTATATTTTAAGATCCGGACACTCAAACACCTCCAATCCTTACTGGACCCAAGTGACTTCCGGACTGTATACCAAGCTCTTATCCTACCCCACTTTGATTTTGCCAATGCCATTCTCCAAGGCCTCTCACAGTCTACTTTGAATCCCCTACAACTAGCCATGAACGCCGCTGCTAGAGTACTATCTGGAACATCGAGATTTGACCACATCACGCCCATCTTAATTCAGCTCCACTGGCTCCCAACACATGGAAGAATACTATTCAAGACTCTGATGCTTACTTTTAAAGCCATCAACGGCATAACCGCTTCATCACTAGTTAATCTAATTCAGCCTACTCCACCTAACAGATCCAGAAGATCCACATCAGCAAACACTCTAACTATCCCAAGTGCATCAATAAAATGCACACTAACAATGTCAAACAGGGCTTTCAGTTTTTATGCTCCCAAGCATTGGAACACATTACCACCAGAAATCCGAGCCATTACCGATCTCACACAATTCAGGAAGGCACTAAAACATTACTTATTTATTCAACATTACCAGATCAACCATATTCCACCATAGCCACACCTTATCCTCTAGAAACCACTGTATATTAGTCCCCATTTTTATTATCTTTCCGTAGGTGCATAACCCACTATGCAACGCTTACTGTTACATATGTAAATAGTTGACGTGCATGTTTCCCTAAGTTATCCAAGTTGTATTTCCCTGTTCTCTGTAAAACTGATGTTTGTTCATTATGGTTTATTGTTCCATGTAAACCGCGCTGATACTAAATAGTGCGGTATATAAGAAATTAAAATAAATAAATAAAAATACATTCAAAAGTTGGGGGAAAGGCCAGATAACCAAGAACAAACTAGTAATTTTTGCTTTGTGCACATTCTTTTTGCCACCTCTCTCGTCTTTCACCCAAAACCTCAGTATCCTGCTACAGGGGAATCACATGTTACCCAAAACTGAAGTATGGAGAATGTAACATTCTTGCTTTAGTATTAAGAATCAAATTCATTAGCTCAGTTTCAACTACAGAGCTACATACTGTACATTTATTGTAGATGTCCTGAAAATGTATCTGGCTGTGGGATCATTAGGACAGGTTTAGGAACCACTGCTCTAGAATGACTTGTAAAATCAATCAGGTATTGTCCTCCAAAAGATACAACAATCAGAGATCCAGAGGCCATGTTCTTGTGTAAACATTGAAAAGTAGACAGAGACGGAATAGAAGAGAGGACAATGATTGTCAATACTGTGCAACCAGGTCATGCCGAATGAAGTGGGAATGGAATTTAGTTGGTTAGACAGCTAGGTAGAGTTGAATATTGAGTCAATGAAGTCAATAATAGAAGAATAAGTGTTGCAAAAGGGAGGCATAAGAAGTATCTATATCTTTATTTCAGTTTTTCACATACCGCCTTTAGGAGAATGAGCAAAGCAGCTTACAAATTAACAGCATAACACAGAGCTAAAGAGACAAGAACAATATAACAATGAATAGGAAGGAGATTCAGGTAAAGATGCAGGTTCCAGGCCTGTTTGGACATAGCCCAGTCTGCAGAAAGCTGCGTAAAAGAAATAGATGTTCAAGCTAGCGTGAAAGTAACAAGAAAGCACGATTTCTCGGATTCAACTATCTGGATACTGAAGTCAATAAGAATATTAGTGGGAGCAGAGATGAATGACCTGGTGACAAGATTAATGAGAACTTAGAAGATGAATGAAAAATGATAGTCAAAGGATACAGGGGAAACAGAGACAGCAGGAGTTTATGAGGGAAAAGTTTAACCAAAGACAGCTGGATAATAACAGTGGAGATAACTTCTGATGACTTCAGCATCCTTGTCATGAGACACAGGCAGCCGCTGGAACCTAGACAGAGATGGGGCCCTGGACAGAAGGGTAGACACAGTAGCAGTAGACTCGGGTCTTGATGCCAAAACCCAGCACTAAAGTTCTAGCACAGGGTTTCCTAATGGAAGTTTAGCATAGAGGTTTTGTTCAGCCATGCTGTAAGCAAACAGCATGCAAATAAGCTACACGCAGAAAGTTTGCACTAAACAGGGAAAGCAAGTCAGTCACATATGCACGGGTGTCTGCATTAGCAACACCTATATTCTGCGCACAAAAAAAAAAAACAGTTGGCACTTCTGCGCATGTGCTAAATTGCTATCTAGTGCATAAACAATAATATCATTCTGAGCAAACGCTGTGTTTATGTGCCAGAGAGCAACCGAATACATACGTATGCATAAGATTGTTCCAGCAAACCTCCCCTGCCAGTGTTTTTCAGTGCTGCCTTCGGCAAAGCCAGAAACAATTTCTGGGAGCTCTGTATTGAAGAAACAGGCAAATTCTTCACCAGCACTTATCGCAGACCTGTACTACCTCCTGAAATCTCGCGCTAAAATCCCAGTGTCGATCTGACTTCTGGTCTTCTACACTGCATAGCTAATTGCTTCGTTACCATCCATTTAAATGGATAGAACTGTAGAGTGCATTCTGAGCTCACACAAGCACAGACCATTCTGCAGCAGTGCAGCGCTATTGCCTGCATTAATGACAGCACACTTTGCTGCATCAAGCTGTCAGTGGAAAGCTGAAGACAAGAGGCAAGTGGAGACACAGAGGGTGACGTTCAGGAGGGAAGATTGGCTCTTTTTGAGTTCACATTACTGGAGAAAAACTGTTTGGTGCATCTTCCTAGCCCCTTTCCCCTTGTTCTTAGGGGTGTACAGCCAAAAAGTGTTTGGTTTATATTCATTTAAAATGAATGTTTCCTGATTTTTGTGATTTTCTTCATGTTTGTTTCACCTTTTAGGTTTTTTAGGCATGCATTTTATGCATTCAGGGACTTTTTAAAGCACACAACCTATTGTATATATGTTAATGTGTAGGTATACTCGATCACAAGTGATTTTTGCACACTTTAAATGTATAGGTGTCCAGACAAACTGAATGCTCACTCACAAATGCACACCCCTTCTTACTCTTGCTTCCTCAGCTCCTTCCCCTCTTTGATATCTCACTCCTCCTCTCCCTGCTTCTCTCTTTCCTCCCCTCATGATCCTTTTCTGCTTTCTGTCTCCCTCCAATTTCTGTTTTAAACATAGTCCTTTACCATGTCTCCTCCCATGGGCTATTGGCTCCCCTTCTCTTGTACTGAGAACCAATAGTCATCAGGAATAGGAGAAAGCAGTGGTACCAGAGAAAAAAGCATTTCCTTCCTGTCTTACCCCCATGCCTGCTTCAACTCCACTTCAGGGCCTCAATCACAGTACTTTTCATGGAATTGCAGTAGGGTTGCCAACTGGCCGGTTTTCAGCCGGCCTGGCTGATTTTTCCATGGCCAGGCCGGCTGCCGGCGCAGATGCAAACCCGGCCCTTGAATAGCCGGTTTTCTGCTCTGGCCGCAAGATCGGGAGCGGCCAGAGCAAAAGACCGGCTTTTCATCCGACCCAATACCCGAAGTAAAAAAAAAAAAAACATCCAGGGCCGGCCCACACACCGGAGGGCTTCAGAGGGAGCCGGGGAAGCCCGCGCGAGGCCCCGGCTCCCTCTGTACAGCCGCCAGCGTGAAGAGCCTTTTCCTTCACGCTGCCGGCTGTTTCTGTGAAGCCGCGATTGGTGGGAAAGGTTAAAGGCAATGCCCTTTAACCTTTCCCAGCATTCGCGGCTTCTCAGAAACAGCCGCCAGCGTGAAGGAAAAGGCTCTTCACGCTGGCGGCTGTACAGAGGGAGCCGGGGCCTCGCGCTGGCTTCCCCGGCTCCCTCTAAAGCCCCTCAGACAGCCGCGGTGCTGGTCGGGGTGGGGGGGAGGCCAAGGACTGCATGGGCTGTGATGGGGGGGGGGCTAGGACTACAAATGGGCTGTGATGGGGGGGGACCTGGACTGGAAAAGGGCTGGGGGGGGGGAACTTGGACTGCAAATGGGTTGTGATGGGGGGGAGACCTGGACCGGAAAAGGGCTATGGGGGGGGGGGGCGACTTGGACTGGAAATAGACTGTGATGGGGGGGACCTGGATTGTAAAAGGGTTATGGGGGGGGGACATGGACTGGAAATGGGCTGTGATGGGGGGGACCTGGATTGTAAAAGGGTTATGGGGGGGGGGACATGGACTGGAAATGGGCTGTGATGGGGGGGGGGACCTGGACTGTAAAAGGGTTATGGGGGGGGGACATGGACTGGAAATGGGTTGTGATGGGGGTGGAGGGGAACTGGACATGAAAAGGGCTATGGGGGGGGGGACTTGGACTGGAAATGGGCTATGGTGGAGGGAGGGGAACTTGGATTGGAAATAGGCTGTGATTAGGGGGGTAGGACTGCAAATGGGCTGTGATTAGGGGGCTAGGACTGCAAATGGGCTGTGATGGTGCGGGGGGACTCGGACTGCAAATGGGCTGTGATGGTGGGGGGCCTAGGACTGGAAATAGGCTGTGATGGGGGACTTGGACTGAAAATGGGCTGTGATGGGGGGGACGACCAGGACTGGAAAAGGGCTATGGGGGGGGGGGGGACTTGGACTGGAAATGGGTTGTGGTGGGGGGGGGGCCTGGACCGGAAAAGGGCTAGGGGGGGGGACTTGGACTGGAAATGGGCTGTGATGGGGGGGACCTGGACTCTAAAAGGGCTATGGGGGGGGGAACATGGACTGGAAATGGGTTGTGATGGGGGTGGAGGGGACCTGGACTGGAAAAGGGCTATGGGGGGGGGGGGACTTGGACTGGAAATGGGCTATGGTGGAGGGAGGGGGAACTTGGACTGGAAATAGGCTGTGATTAGGGGGGTAGGACTGCAAATGGGCTGTGATTAGGGGGGCTAGGACTGCAAATGGGCTGTGATGGTGCGGGGGGGACTCAGACTGCAAATGGGCTGTGATGGTGGGGGGCCTAGGACTGGAAATAGGCTGTGATGGGGGACTTGGACTGAAAATGGGCTGTGATGGGGGGGACCAGGACTGGAAAAGGGCTATGGGGGGGGGGGGACTGGGACTGGAAATGGGTTGTGATGGGGGGCCTGGACCGGAAAAGGGCTAGGGGGGGGACTTGGACTGGAAATGGGCTGTGATGGGGGGGACCTGGACTGTAAAAGGGCTATGGGGGGGGAACATGGACTGGAAATGGGTTGTGATGGGGGTGGAGGGGACCTGGACTGGAAAAGGGCTATGGGGGGGGGGGAACTTGGACTGGAAATGGGCTGTGGTGGAGGGAGGGGGAACTTGGACTGGAAATAGGCTGTGATTAGTTGGGCTAGGACTGCAAATGGGCTGTGATGGTGGGGGGGCTAGGACTGCAAATGGGCTGTGATGGTGCGGGGGGACTCGGACTGCAAATGGGCTGTGATTGGGGGGGGCTAGGACTGGAAATGGCCTGTGATGTGAGGGCTAGCACTGGAAATGGGCTGATGAAGAGCTGGAATAGGACTGGAAATGGGCTGATGTGGGGCATGGGAGAATGGGACTAGAAGGGAGTGGATGCTGGGTGGGTCTAGAACTATAAGGGAACTGATTTTGGGGAGGACTAGAATGGATGGGGAATGAGAATGGAGAGGGGAAAAAATATTTTGTGTGGAAGAAAAGTCTATGATGGGCCGGGTATTGGGAGAGTAAGAGGGGCTTGAGAATGGAAGGGTGAAATTTAAACGGATGATAAAGGAATAAAGAAAGAATTGGGGGAAAGAGCAAAAAGGAAACAATCAGTATGTTAAAGCAGAAATAGAGAGAGAATGGAAAACATCTAAAAGAGAAGAAAGGACAAATGGATAGCTCGCAGAAGACACGAAGAAACCAGAAGAAAGTGACTGGAGCAATTGCAACTGAAAAATAAAACGCTCAAACAGAAGGTAGAAAAATACTTTTTATTTTGAATTTATTAACTGGAATATGTCTGGTCTGGGAAGTGTGTATTGCTAACATCTTTGCGTTTTTGTTTAGTGCAAGAGGAAATTACTTTATAGTTTTATTTCTCCAGTGTTGTACATTTCATGTTTGGATTTTGGGGTTCCCAGTTTAATTATTATCTGATCAAGGAAGTTAGCCTACACGTATCCTCTGTAATTTTTGTGGGTGGGGCTGGGGCGGGGCAGGGGTGGGACTAGGGGCGGAGAATGGGTGGAGCATGGCGAGCCACAGGTGTCGGGTTTTTCTCGGTAAAAAAGTTGGCAACCCTAAATTGCAGAGCCCTATGAGAACATAAGCGCGCTCCTGGAGCTGGGTCAAACTCAGAGAGATCCCAGGGGTGACTACTTTAGGGCTTTGCAAAAATTGAAAATGTTAAGATGATATGCACTAATGGGTCTTAGCTCCTATCCTTGAGGATCCAAAATAGGTCTGGTTTTCAGGGAAGAACAGTATGCAAGCTTAGCTGTTTATTAGACTTAATATGCGCAAATATATAGCATGAATATTCATAGTAGGCATGTTGAAAACCAGAACTCTTGGAGGTCCCCGAAGGCCAAAGCTAAGAACATACACCTGGCTGGATCCCCTTCAAGACTGGATCTTTTCTATAGAGACCCTTGGATACTTTATGATTGGTCTTCTTTAGATAGGCAGACTATCAATGAGTGCTTATGGGGCTTTCACCTTAATTTGGGAATATATAAGTGGTGATCCCTTAGAGCTTTAGTATAGTTAAATGAGAATTGTAGCAAACCATTAGAAATGATACACTGCTTCCCTCCTGCTAGGTGTTAGAAGCATGTCACGCCTACCCAAAAGCGGTGGAAGTTATTGCTAATGCATATGAACATGTCAAGTCAACATCAAAGTGGACAGCGGCAATACCTGATGATGTATTAAAGGTAACAAACCTATTTCTTATCTTTTAAAATTCCTTAATCCTTTGTCATTCGCACACCATACACAAAACCAAAAACTCAGATGAGAGATGCTGATGTGTTAAGAGATATCATCACTAATGTTTTCAGATGTTAGTGTGAGACTGCCAGGACCTCATTTATGAATCATGTATCATATAGCCTGAGCCAAATACTATTATTCAATACCACCTGTCTTGATGTTTGATTATGTAAGGTGGGATATGAAGTCTGTATAACTAAATCAATAAAAATCTGGTTTGTGAATCAGGCATCTCATTATCTAGGCTTCAGTCATTGCAAAATGCAAGTCTAACAGTTTTCAGTGACTGTCCATTACAGGAATCTGTGTTAGATTCTTTTGAGACTAAAATTGTTGTTTAATAAAGTCATGCAATAGTAGTGCATTTGTAAAAGAACTCCAGTTACAGAAGTATGGGGAAGAGGAGAGGAAGGGATGGAGGAAATAAGCTGAGGGGTGACGGAAGTAAGGAGAAGAACATATTTCTGTCTAACAGACTTTTGATATTATGTACTAAATACCATGCTAAAACCATCCTTTCTTATTTTACTGTTTTTTCATGCATGTGGTAACAGTAAACTTTAATACCTAATATACTAAAATAATCAAATGTGGAGTGCACCTGAGCATTAAAGGGAGTTTGGCCTATAGAATGCACATACCTAACATACTATATTTGTATACATTCTCCTCTTTCTAATCAGCCCAAAGTGAGCAGGCTGGTTAACCTATTGTCTTGTTTGAATTCGACCAGACAGACAAGACTGAAGCCTTCCCTTCCCTTCTGATCATTCTACCACTGGCATAAGGCTAAGCCCTGATGAAACCCTTCACACCCTCCAAGGTTGGCTGACAGGGGGAGAATCCCTTATTTGCTGCTGAATTGGCCTTCTGTTTCTGAATGGCACTGACACATTCAACTTTGAACCACATATGCAAAGTGGGGAGAGTGGGGTAGGGAGGACGGAGTTGAAGGTTGTAGAATTAAGTCTATTTTTTTTTATATTTATCATTTTACAATAAATCCAAGCATATAAAACACCCATTGAAACAATAAGAAAACCATAAAGAGGAAAGCAGTGAAACCTGCCCAATTCGCCCCCCAACTCCAGCCCACAATAAACAGGGGAGACAAGTGAAAATCCTACAAAATAAAATAGGTGAAGACAGGGGTGGCCCAAGGGGGGTGCGGGGCCATGTGCGGAGACTCGGTGCGGGGCCTCATTTGCATAAGGGAACTCATTTGCATAAATATTTGCATAATGTTACCTTACACTAACTTTTAGTAAACATGCCTCTTAATGAGTGTATGGATAAAGAAAGACTAAAAGATTTCTACATTACTATAATCCAGGCACATTAGGAACTACTACAAACACTGCCCATTTAGAACCCATAGCAAACCCGCCGTATCCTAACAGCACTACCAGGACTCACAAAGCACCAGACCCTACCTATCAAAAGGCAACACTGCAAATATTAAACCAATACATTTCAGAGAATAACAATGCATGACCTACTGGGGAAAGAGAACAAGGGCAATGTCAAATAGGAATTACATAAACAGAATACCTCAGCTCAGTTACACATGCAGAACATAGACCATCACCAAACAAGGAATCACAATTTAGAAACAGGAAGACAATAATTAAACTGGGAACCCCAAAAGCCCAACAACACTGTAGAAATAAAACTATAAATTAATTTCCTCTTGTACTAAACAAAGCACAGACATTAATGATGCACATTTCCCAGAGCTGGCATATTTCAGTTAATAAATTCAATAAAGAGATATTTTTCTACCTTTTCTGCATTTTTTTTCAGTTGCAATTGCTCCAGCCACTTTCTTCTGGTTTCTTTGTGTCTTCTGCTAACTCTCCATCGTCTGTTGTCCATATGTCTTTTCTTCACGCTTCTAGTTTTTTTCCATTCTTTCTCTACATCTGCTTTAACATACTAATCTTTCTCCTTTTGCTCTTTCCTCATTCCTATTTCATCCACTCAAATTTTACCCCTCCATCCTCAATCCCCACTTACTCTCCCAATATCCGGCCAATTGTAGATTTGTCTTCCCTCCCACACAAAATATTTTTCACTCTCCCAGCTCTATCCCATTCTAATCCTCCCCCAACATCAGCTCCCTTCTAGTTCCAGCCCCACCCAGCATCCGCTCCCTTCTAGTCCACGCATCAGCCCATTTCCAGTCCTAGCCCCCCATAAGCCCATTTCTAGTCCTATCCTAGCCCCACCATCAGCCCATTTCCAGTCCTAGCTCCCCCATCCGAGTCCCTCCATCTGCTCATTTCCAATCCCAGTCCCCCATCAGCCCATTTCTACTCCTTTCCTAGCCCCACCATCAGCCCATGTCAAATCCTAGCTCCCCTCCATTCAGCCCATTTCCAATCCAAGCCCCCCATGAGCCTACTTCCAGTTCTAACCCCTCCATGAGTCCATTTCAATCCAAGCCCCCCCCCCAACAGCCCTTTTCCAGTCCTATCCTAGCCCTCCATCAGCCCATTTCCTGTCCTAGCCCCCCTCACTCAGCCCATTCCCAGTCCTAGCCCCCCATAGCCCATTACCAGTCCTAAGCCCCCCCATCACCCCATTTTGTCTTAGCCCCCCCATAGCCCATTACCAGTCCTAATCCCCATCAGCCCATTTCCAGTCGTAGCCTCCCCACAGCCCATTCCAGTCCTAACCCACCCATTAGCCCATTTCCAGTCCTAGCCCCCCCCCATAGCCCATTACCAGTCCTAACCCCCCTATCAGCCCATTTCCATTCTTAGCAAGCCCATAGCCCATTACCAGTCCTAACCCCCCATCAGCTTATTTCCAGTCTTAGCCTCCCATAGCCCATTACCAGTCATAACTCCCCTCCCCCCATCAGCCCACTTCTAGTATTATTCCCCCCCCCCGTAGCCCATTAGTAGTCCTAACCCCCCATAGCCCATTACCAGTCTTAACCCCCTCCCCCATCAGCCCACTTCCAGTATTATTCCCCCCCATAGCCCATTAGTAGTCCTCACCCCCATAGCCCATTACCAGTCCTAACCTCCTCCCCCCATCAGCCCACTTCCAGTCTTAGTCCCCCCCATAGCTCATTAGTAGTCCTAACCCCCCATAGCCCATTACCAGTCCTAACCCCCTTCCCCCATCAGCCCACTTCCAATCTTAGTCCCCCCCCCATAGCTCATTAGTAGTCCTAACCCCCCATAGCCCATTACCAGTCCTAACCCCCTCCCCCATCAGCCCACTTGCAGTCTTAGTCCCCCCCATCGCCCATTACCAGTCCTAACCCCCTCCCCCCATCAGCCCACTTCCAGTCTTAGTCCCCCCCACAGCTAATTAGTAGTCCTAACCCCCCCATAGCCCATTATCAGTCCTAATCCCCTCCCCCCCATAAGCCCACTTCCAGTCTTAGTCGCCCCGTAGCTCATTAGTAGTCCTCCCCCCCCCCCCCCCCCGCCCAGATAGATTAAAAAAAATACTGGCTGCTGCTGCTGCCGCCGTGGCAGCGGCAGAATCAAACGTCAATGCTGCGGGGCCCCGACTGCCCGGCAGAACCTCCCTCGAGCATCAGCTCCCGAGTCCCTCCCAAAGCGCAGGCTTTCAGAGCCGCGAGAGTTTCCCTTCTTCTCGCGGCTCTGTTAATCTCGCCGGGGCTGATGGGATTTTTTAGACGACGATTTGGAACGCAAAGGGAAATCCAAAAAACAACCGGAACAGCAGGGACAAATAAAACAGCGGGAGCATTACAACACCCGGAAGAAATGAATTTTACCTCAATGGGAGACAACACTGAGGATCTATTAATTAACATTTCCGGAAGGGAACTGTCGCTGGATTCCACTAGAGTCTTGAACAGAGGATTATCCTTTGTTCCGTTTACAAAATTTGACTCTTTTCAATTCAGATTAGATTTTGAGCACCTGATGCGTAAGTTGAGCCTGAAAAATTATTTTGGATCTTTGGAATCTAAACTTAGCTTGTCGTCCATAGAGGAAGAGCAGCAATGTGTACCTCTACCTTTGAAATCCACCTGGTCCCCCCCTGGCCCAATTCATCCGGCCTTAGATGTTTTTAAGCAACTGGTGTTGTCAGATATAAAACAGTTGGAAAAGAGCCATAAGTTACAAAATACAGCTTTGTCTCGGGAGGAAAAGTGTGCCCTAGTTGAACTACAGAGTAGGCCCGATATAGTTATAAAATGGGCGGACAAAGGAGGAGCAGTAGTGGTACTCTCTAGGGAGGCCTATATTAATGGAGCATTAACTCAGTTACAAGACCAAACAGTGTATGTTACATTAGAGAAGGATCCAAAAGAGATTTTACAACAAAAAATCTGGGCTTTGACACAGTCAGCTTTGCAAGATGCGTTAATTACACGAAAAGAATTCAATTATTTGAATGTAGTAGCTCCAACTACAGCCAAATTTTATATTGTACCTAAAGTCCATAAAAGTTTATCCGACCCAACGGGTCGACCAATAGTATCCACCAGGGGGAGTATTCTTGAACCGCTATCGACTTACGTTGATTCTTATTTACGTCCTTTGCTGTCAACCATCCCATCATATATCAAAGACACAACTCATTTTTTGAATATTCTAAGGGAGGTAGATGAATGGTCACAAAGTCCTGACATTTTATTAGTGACATTAGATGTGGTGTCGCTGTACACCCATATTCCACAAGAGGCAGCATTACAAGTGATAGATTTAGTACTCCGTCAACGTGGGGATATATCTGAGTCTAAATTCACTTTTATAATGGATCTGGCCCATTTGGCAATCCAGCGCAATTATTTTCTTTTTCAGGGGGAAATATATCAACAAATAGCTGGTGTGGCTATGGGTGCCACATGTGCCCCATCAGTCGCCAATTTTTATATGAGCATCTTTGAGAGACAATGGGTTATCCCTTCGAGGTATACCCCCCACATGTTGGTGTGGAGGAGGTATATAGATGATATATTTTTGATGTGGAGGGGTACCAAAGAATCTTTATGTCAGTTTTTGGAATGGATAAATCATCGGGATGTTAATATAACCTTTACCCATTCTTTCCATAGAGAGATACTAACATATTTAGATGTGGAGATTAGGAGAAGTCCTTATGGATGGCTGATTTCAGTCTTTAAGAAGGACGTTGATAAAAACACATTTTTACATTTTCGTAATTTACATCCGTGAAGACTTAAAGAAAGCCTTCCTTATTCACAGTTCCTATGTTTTCGTAGGAACTGTTCTGATGTACATGATTTCAAGCTACGGTCAAAATCGTTGTTCCTCGATTTCCTCGCTCGGGGATATCCACGGCATATAGTTAGGAAAGCATACACACGAGCGCTGTATAATCATAGAGCCCCGCTTCTGGAGATGCGTTCGTCTGAACTAAGAGAGCATGACTCCTCTCATGTAAATTTAATCACGAGATATTCCCTATTAAGTTCAGCACTGCAACAAATTATTAAGAAACATTCTAACATTCTCTCAGCGGTTCCCGGTTTAAACAATAAAGTCATCAGATGTGTGTGGACTCGAGACCGCAATTTGAAAGAAATTTTAAGTCCAGCAGTGTTGAAGCCGTTAGGGAATGACCAACTAATGACTTCAGATAGGGGTCATTTTAAATGTGGCACTTGTGATATATGTGCAATTACCATAGAATCCTCTCATTTTGAGTATAATGGCCATAAGAGAAACTTAAGATTCTTTACCACTTGCGATTCCACTAATGTGGTTTATGCCATATTTTGCCCATGTGGACTGGTTTATATCGGGAAGATGACACATTCTTTTCGAACTCGCATTAGGGAGCACAAAAGCCGTTTAAAATGTGGAGTGACAGAGGCCCCTATGGTTTTACATTGCTTACAAAAACATCATCATTATGAACAACTTCGAATTTTTTGTATAGATCAGGTCATGACGGGAGAAAGAGGAATGTCTTTAGATAAGACATTAATCAGACGTGAACAACGTTGGATATACACTTTTGACACAGTAATTCCCAAAGGCTTAAACGCTTCAATAGAATGGGCGAATTGTGTTTAATATGGATATTTGCTATTGAACCATGTCATCACAACACACTTTAGTTTTTAGTAAATAACTAGAAGGGGTCTTCTTAGGTATAAGATCAATGGGGATGATGTGTTCACATCGGATTGGTGTTTGGGATTCTGTAAGTCTTTTTAAGATGGGAGGTTTCCCCTAGTTCGCATGCGCGGCGTTCTAGGATTAACCGGCAAGCATGAAGATTATCACCGGTGGAATGTGGGCAGCTAACCAATTTTTTGGAGGTATCTTTTGAGTATATCCATATGGGTTTGAATATGTTCAGTTTTTATTATTATAAAGATGGGATAGGGTGGAAAATTTATAGTCATATATTATCCTTTTGATTTAGTATAAAAGAAGTATGAAATTTGGACGTAATAGATCGAGTGATCCCCTGATGAAATCAGTCCGGTGAAACGCATGACTGATACCTGGAATGGGCGTCGGGATCCATAACAGTCCAAACAGTGGGTTACCTCAGGTCAATGAGATAAGTGAAGTTTGCATTATCCTTTATTCTTCATTGAATTTTGAATAACACAACCTGAGTAATATAACCACACTGATCCTTTGAGGTCGTTGATGCAAACAGGCAATCTGCTTGAAAACGGATGGAAGTCTTTGTGGCAGAGCCGAATGAGTCTGAGACCGCTTTGATCTAAAATATCACTTTCAATTGAGCTTTTTGGATTGTATATAAAAGAATAATAGTCTCATTTTTATGAATTAGTATATGAACGATTCTTTTGTTAATCTTACTGGATTATGTTGGGGGGCAAGAGGGGAAGACACTGCATGGGGTATGGGGAGAGGGGGATGATGGACCCTATGGGGATTGAGGGCAGAAGGCAAGGACAAGAAAAGAGGGAAGATGCTAGACTATGTTGGGGGGAGGAGAGAGATGCTAGATGGGGAGATGAGAGAGCAAAGGAGCTATGCTGAACCACATAGGGGTGGGGCAGGGGAGGAGAGGAAAAATGCTGGACTATGGTGAGGCAAAGGGAAGAGAGAGGGGAAATGCTGGAAATGGGAGAGGAGGGAATACAGAAAGAGAAGGGAAATGCTAGATTGGAGGGCAGGGAGAGAGACAAAAAGGCTGATGTTGGTAGAAAGTAGGGGGAGAAGGCGGTACCATGCTAGAAGAATAGTCTGCTGCTTGGGCCTTGGAGCTGAAGCAGAGGCTAGGGATGGGTGAAGTTGGTGCTGGCACTCGGGATTGATTTGAGAGAAGGGACTGAGGATTGACACACCAACTGGGGTTGAGAGATGCAGGCAGACAGATTCTGCTTGGTGGCAGTAAAAAGAGGCCGATGCTGGGGAAGTAACAGTGAAGAGAAGGATAGAAACAAGGGGAGGTCAAGGTAAAGGCATATGTAATGGAAGGTAATGATGATGGAGGAGCAGAGGGATGGATGCTGGGGGCAAGAAGGCGGAAAGACAGACTAAATGAATACTGGAAAAGTAGGTGGGCAGACGCCGGTTAAAGGGATATGAGGAAGAGGCAGAGGCAATGAATGCTGGGGAAAGGAGAGAAGAAAAGGAATGAAAAGGGTGAGATTCAAAAGAAAGGGGACAGGTCATTGGAGATAAGAGAAGGTGGAAAGGGGAAGTAAAAGGGGGAAAGGAGTCTGAATAAGGGGTAAAACATAAGAAAAGGACTGGAGGTGGAGAAGGGATGAGTGACAGGAAAGGAAATTGGGTTGGTAAGAGGATAAGAGGGGATAAAAAGGGGGACTAGAGAGTGGCTGAAAGATGGGAATAGGAGGCTGGCAAATGAATGAGAGATACACGTAGAAATAGGACTAGAGAGGTAAGTGGAGGAAATAGAGAGATGGAGAACTGGAGGGGGAAGATGGCGAAATAAAATCCAGCTATAGATAAATGAAAAATGGACATATGATCTGGAAAAGTATTTAAGAGAAAACGAGAGGAAATAGTAAAAGGAGACCAGGAATTCCCAACTGGAAAAATAAAATGATCAGATAAAGGTACTTGTTTTAGAGAATGCGATATATCAGCTGTGAAAATATGCATTTCTTTTATTTTGTTCTGTACAGGAATACATGCATTTCTCTTTCTTTCTTCAGTATTCTACTGCTCACAGAGTCTGGGTTCTTGGGTTTTCTATTATATTTTTGTCTGCATATTTGTTTCTAATTTGTAGTTTCTTATTCTTTACTAGGCGATGGGTTATGTTTATATGTGGAGCCAAGGTGAGGGAGTCTAATAATATGTGGATACTATATAGGAATCCATAGCCTCTTGGCTTATTATCTTTTCCCAACTGGAGGTGTACTGATGTTCTAGAATATTTGCAGCATATTTGCTAGGAGGGAGAAGGGAAAGAGAAAGAGAAGGAAAGAATGCCAGGAGGAGGAGAAGCAAGATGGAGAAAGGGTATCCCAGGAGGGTTCTGAGGGTGTGAGAGAGAATGGCTCTCAAAACATTAGCGTGTTTACTAACTATCCGCTGTATTCGTGAACTAAACGGAGAGTATTTTGTGATCAAGTTCACACATTCTCTCTCCCCATTAAAACTCCTCTGATTACGTGGATTTAAGAGGAGGACTCTGTTATTATACAGAGCCCGATGATAAGCCAGCCATAGTGATTTGGCCACTGGGCCTGCTGATACAGATGGGGAGGAGGATACCACATCAGAGGATGGCGAAGGCCAGGTCCCACTGTCACCAGAGCAGCCAGAAGGGGACATGCGCAGGAAGCACCTATGGCGCCGCAAATCTGTGCTGCTGGTACAGTGCACCCAGCACCTGCTCGCCCACAATGAGAGACATTCACACACGTGCACCTGTAGCTGGAGCTTCTTCACCAGGGTATCTTGCTCCAGAAGCAGCAGCTGGCCCTCCATTGGCCACCTTGGAGCAAATATTGTGGCCCTTGTCAGCCAGCTGGGCAAGTCACAGGGTGCTCCTGACCCCATCCCACCCCTGAGCTACCATCGGCTGCCATCAGGCCTGTCTTGCCACCTCTGCCACTGTCCACTGCTGCTTTGGCACCTGCCCATGATCCTGTGCCTGCAGCCATGTTTTCCACCAGCAAGGTGGCCATGTGCACCACTGCGTGGGTGGCATCAGCTGGGAGGTGCATTTCTGGGGGGCAGTCCAACATCCTGGGTCCCATGCCTCGGGGTACAGAGATACCTATAGTATTCCCCCCCTTTCCACAGGGCTCAGGGGGCACAGTGGGGACACCAACAGCACCAGCTCATCCTCAGGGGACCCATCTCCCTCTCTTCCAGAGACTATCCCAGCACTGGGGGCCAGCAGGGGGGCGAGCAAGGGTACATGGGGGACAGTGCTAGTCCTGGCCCCTTGTCCCAATGGTGTGGTCAGGGTGTGTTTTCACTGGGTTTCTGTGGGTGGGTTTGTGGGGAGGTGGGTGGGGATGCTGTGTCATGGGCTGTGGTGGTTCACAAGGGCATGTGGTGTGGGCAGTATTTTGCTGGGAGTGTCACATGGGTGGGGGGTCACCTTCAGGGTGGAATAGTTTGTGCAGGCCTCTGTAGGTGCTGTATGCTCTGTATATTTGTATCTCTGCATCTCAATACACACTTTGTTCATCATCTGCCTGTCTCCATGTCTCCTTTGGCAGCATTCCCCAGGGACATGCTCATTTGTCTGTTGCCATGTACCTGCACCTTGCTGGTCTTATTTTAGCTATCTCATAGAAACATAGAAAAAGACCACATGGCCTATCTAGTCTGTCCTTCCATAACAACAACTACAACAGTCCACTTTTTACCTTTAGAGATCCTCTGTGTTGGTCCCATGCTTTTTTGAATTCAGTTACTGTCCTCATCTCTACCACCTCCACTGGGAGACTATTCCATGGATCCACTACTCTTTCCGTAAAGAAATATTTCCGCATATCACTCCTGAATCTATCTCCCTTCACCCTCATCCCATGTCCCCTTGTAGCAGAACTTGCTTTCAATTGAAAGAGGCTCTCTCCCTGAACATTTATGCCACGGAGGTATTTAAACATCTCAATCATATCACCTCTATCCCGCCTTTCCTCTAAGGTGTACATATTAAGATCCTTAAGTCTGTCCTCATATGCTTTATAATGAAGCCCACTAATCATTTTAGTAGCCACCCTCTGCACCGACTCCATCCTGTTCACATCCTTTTGAAGGTGCAGTCTCCAGAATTGCACACCATACTCCAAATGAGGTCGCACCAAAGACTTATACAGAGGTATTATCACCTCCTTTTTTCTGCTAGACATTCCTCTCCGTATGCACCCAAGCATCCTTCTAGCTTTTGCCATTGCCTTTTCTACCTGTTTAGCTACTTTAAGATCATCAGACACAACCACGCCTAGGTCCCGCTCTTCGTTAGTGGACAAAAGTACTTCACCTCCTATACTGTATTGCTCCCTTGGATTGCTGCAGCCCAAATGCATGACCTTACATTTTTTAACATTAAATCCCAGCTGCCAAATTCTAGACCATTCTTCAAGCTTAGCTAGATCCCTCCTCATGTTATCTACACCTTCCTGGGTGTCTACTCTATTGCAGATTTCGGTATCATCTGCAAAGAGGCAAACCTTACCCGACAGCCCTTCCGCTATATCACTAACAAAGATGTTAAAAAGAATCGGACCAAGGACAGATCCCTGGGGCACACCACTGGTAACATCCTTCTCCTCAGAGTGAGCTCCATTTACTTGTAATCTTTGTCGCCTCCCACCCAACCAATTTCAAACCCAAGCAGTAACTTTAGAGTCCATCCCTAGGGTGCTCAGTTTGTTTATAAGTCGCCTGTGAGGAACAGTGTCAAAGGCTTTATGAAATCTAAATACACCACATCTAGAGCTCTCCCTCGGTCCAACTCCCTGGTCACCCAGTCAAAGAAATCAATCAGATTTGTCTGACAAGATCTGCCTCTGGTGAATACATGCTGCCTCAGATCCTGTAATCCGCTGGACTCCAGAAACCTCACTATTTTCTCTTTCAGCAGCGTTTCCAATAATTTACTCGCCACTGAAGTTAAACTAACCGGCCTGTAGTTTTCAACCACATCCTTACTTCCGCTTTTGTGTAAAGGCACCACATGAGCCTCTCTCCAGTCCTTTGGCACCACTCCCGACTCCAATGAGGCATTGAAAAGGTCAGTCAGTGGAGTTGCTAGAACATCCCCAAGTTCCCTCAGTATTCTAGACTGTATCCCATCCGGTCCCATCGCTTTGTCTACTTTAAGTTGAGCTAGTTTCTCACGAACACAGTCTTCTGAAAATTGTTCAAGATGTCCCTTGCTTCTGTTCCTATTTGTGGGTGTTTTCTGAGGTCCTGCTCCTGGTTCTTCATCTGTGAACACAGAACAAAAATATTTGTTAAGCAATTCCGTTTTATCCTTATCAGCTTCTACATATTCCCCCCCTGCACCCTTGAGTCTGACAATACCACTTTTGCCCTACCTCTTCTCACTAATATATCTGAAGAATGTCTTATCCCCCCATTTTATTGCATTGGCTATTTCCTCCTCCTTTTGAATCTTTGCCTTCTTGACTACTTTGCTAGCTTCTCTAAGTTTTTCCAAATACAGATGCCTGTCTTCCGCTCTCTCTGTGATCTCTTGTATTTCATGAAGGCCTCCCTCTTTTTCTTCACTTTTTCAGCTACTTCCTTCGAAAACCATAGCGGTCTCCTTTTCCTTTTGCCTTTATTTACCATTTTAACAAAAAGGTTGGTTGCCCTTAAAATACCCCCTTTCAGTTTTGCCCACTGTTTTTCTACATCCCCCAGCTGTTCCCATCTCACTAACGACTCCCTGAGGTATTAGCCCATCTTCGCAAAGTTAGTCTTCCTAAAGTCTAAGATCCTCACCTTGGAATGGATTCTAACAGCCCTAGTCCTAATACTGAACCACACCATCTGGTGATCACTGGATGCAAAATGATCTCCCACTACAACATCAGAAACACTTTCACCATTGGTAAGCACCAAGTCCAGTATGGCCCCTTCACGTGTGGGGTCTGTTACCAATTGCCTGAATAGTTCTCCCTGTAGAGAATCCAGGATCTCCTTACTTCTAGATGATACTGCAGCAGGAATGTGCCAATCAACATCTGGCATATTGAAATCTCCTATCAGTAGCACTTCCCCTTTCCTAGCAATGCTGCGTATGTCTTCAATTAACTCTCTGTCCACCTCTTCCTCTTGTGAGGGAGGTCTGTATATCACACCAATGCAAATAGATTTCTCTTTCCCTCTTTCTAGTTTAACCCACAATGCCTCCTCTCTCCCTTTTAAGCTCTGTAATTCCAAAGCTTTAATAGTAGTTTTTACATATAGTGCCACTCCTCCTCCCCTTCTTCCTACCCTGTCCTTTCTGAATAAAGTATAGCCAGGTATAGTTACATCCCAGTCATGGTTTTCTGTGAACCATGTTTCTGTAACTGCCACTAAATCCAAGTCATCCACTCCCACCAAAGCTTCAACTTCAGGGATCTTATTTCCCATGCTACGGGCATTAATACACACTGCTTTCCATATGTTACCCCTGTTACCCATTTCCATAAATGTATTTAATGTATCACCTACCTGGGGGCTTTCACTTACCTGGGGGCTTTCTTCACCCATCCCCAACGAATCTAGTTTATTTCAAATCATTTTTATTAGGTTTTTCAAAATATTTCAGGACCAGCCAGTACAGAGAATGAAAAAGTACAAAAGCTCAGTTATCAGAACAGCCGCTGAACAATCAATTCTAGAACACTCAGTGCTACAGGAAAGTAAGTAAGTGCATTTGTACAGCCAGCATAGAAAACAAACACAGTAACAAGAACATTAACACCATCTGAACAAACCAATGAATTCTCCCCAAGGAACTAACTAATGGGGTTACCTAAGGAACCAACCCACATATTACACACAGTATGCTCGAAGCAGTGCAGACTCCCCAAAAAAGCAAAGTGGACATACATATTGGAAAAGGAAGAGAGTCACCAAAAAAAAAAAGAGAGAGCTAAGGGACACTGTGTCAGTCCACAAAAATAACTACAAGACTGCGTTGTCGAATACATACTACCCAAGGAGCACCCCATCTCTTAACCCCCCCCATACCCTATTCCCCTCCCCCCCCCCCGTCCTACCCCCCCCCCCCTAGCACGGGCAAGGTGTCAATAGCTCGGCAGTGATAATAATGCACTGGTCCTCTCCCATCCATCCATCACCAGAGGCAGTCTCAAATCTCCCGGGGCAGTACTATTCCCATGTAGTGCAGATTCCATCATCAATGAGGCACGTAGGGAGAAGTCGGCCAACCTAGACATTCAGAACTAAAGCCCGTTCCTTAGGGGACAGGTGAAAGATCATAGGGGACCACAATGCCATGAACGCATCCCAACTTTTACCTCCTCTTTGCTTCGCCGTCGTTTTTTCCAGGCGTAGCAAATCGAACATAGCAGATTCCCAAAGTACAAGACCCGGAGGGGTGTTCTCAATCCAGCGGCGCAATAGGGACTTCTTTACTACCAAAAAAACGCGCTCCAACAGCGCCCGATCCCCAGCCGTCAGCCCATCAGCGCACAACCCCCAACTATGGAAAAGACAGATCTCTCTGTGAGCCACAAATGTTATGCCCAACCAACCCGCAAGCCTCCGACAGACCTGCATCCAGAGATCCTGAACCAACCGGCATGCCCAAAATTTGTGCAGGAGGGTGCCGGATTCAGAGCCACACCAGCCACAAAGAGCCGAGTCCTTGAGCCCCACCTGTGAAACCCATTTATCACTGGTGTATGCTCGCCACAGAAATTTATATTGAAGCTCCTGCAAATACACCCACTCCGGCCCTTTCACAATCCCGAGAAAAGCCGCCTGGAGTAATTCCGTCGTCAAGTCATCCACTCCATCCCGTTGCCACCACGCGGTCAACTCCGTGAGGAACACGTCCCCCCTACTTGGCCGAATGAGCGTCCTACAGGCCTCATCTCCCCGTTCATTTTCAAATAATCTCTCCAGTACTAAGCGGGGGGTATCCTTCGCTCCCCCATCATGTCGAGTCAGGATCTGGCCCCACAAATAATGCCGCACTTGCAAATACCCATAGAAATCTTGTTTCGGAAGAGAGTATCGCCGCTGCAAATTCTGAAAGCTATCTATAGTCTGACCATCCGCCATATAGAGGTCTCCCACACAGACCACCCCCTTCTTCAGCCAACCCTGAAACACATTCGGTCTAGAGAAGCCAGGAGCAAAATCTGGGTTGCCCACCAGGGGAAGCAATGCCGAGCCTCTCCAATTCCACCTGAAGCGCTGACAGAGTACTTGCCATGCGGAGCGCAGGGCGCCCATATAACTCCCCCCACCCCTTTCCGAATGTTCGATGCTAGCTTGCCCATCTGCACAACATAGAGGCGATGATAAGGGTCGAAGGCTTCATCAAGGGGCACGCAGCCCCCAGTTCCTCCCAATAGGGCTCCCACATGAAAAGCTAAATAACGAAGATTGTAATTTCGTAATGAGGGCATTTCCAAGCCTCCTTCTTCCCTCCTGCTCATCAGTGCCTGCAAGGAAATTCGAGATCGCTTACCCTTCCACAAAAACCCCCGCAAACCCATTTCAAAACGCTTCCAGTCCGCATTTGAAATCCACAGCGGTAACATACGGAGGACATACAACCATCGGGGAAATTCTACCATTACATAGAGAGCAATTCTCCCCCGAAGAGACAAGGGCAGACATTGCCACCCCTGGAGGGTTTGTAGGCTGCGAGTTAAGAGGCCAGGAATATTCGCTTGATATAGAGAGTCTGGTCGGTCCGGCAATTGTATCCCAAGATACTTAATAGCCCCATTTGCCCAGACTAATGGGAATTCCCCCTCCCATTTTGGCTTCACCTTGCCCCCCATGTCCAATACGACAGATTTCAGTGCGTTAATTTTTAAACCCGAGAAACTGCCATATTCCCTTATCAGCTGGAGTAAGCGCTGTAGGGAGGCAGGCAAGTCAGTTAAGCAAAGTAGCATGTCGTCAGCAAAAGCGCTGATTTTTAATTCCTCCCCACCCATCCGAATGCCCGCTATCCCCCCATCCTGCTGAATGGCCTGGAGTAAAGACTCCAACGCAAGGACAAACAACAGGGGCGACAGCGGACATCCCTGGCGCGTGCCTCTCTCCAGAGTGAAAGGCTCCGAGAAAATCCCATTAACTCCCACCCTAGCTGAGGGTTGTTCATAAAGCGCTCTAACCCAGTGCACAAAATTTCCGTGTAAGCCGAAACCCGTCAAGACATCCCAAAGATACGCCCAGGCAACCCTATCGAATGCCTTTTCTGCATCCAGACTCACCAATAGTAAAGCTTAGTCTTTCCTTAAGCAGTGCTCCATGCCTAACAACAGTTTGGTAATATTACGGGATGCCTCCCTGCCCTGCACAAAGCCCACCTATCGCTCATCGATTAGCCTTGGCAGGATCGGATTAAGCCGGTCCGCCAAAATTGACGCCAAGATTTTCATATCGCAGTTAATAAGAGATATGGGTCTGTAGGAGGCCGGGTCCACCGTATCTTTGCCCGGTTTCGGAATGACCATAATATCGGCACAGCGCATATCTCTAGGGAAAATCCCCGCGGTACGGGCATCGTCATACATCACCACCATGGTCGGGGCCAACCGCGACGCCAGCATTTTATAATATTCAATACTGAACCCATCTGGGCCGGGGGCTCGATGCGGTTTACCCCTTTTAATGCCCTGGAGAATCTCCCGTACCATCAGCGGTGCATTCAGCACCTGCAGCTCGTCCACCGTCACTTGTGGGAGTGATAAGGCGGCCAAGAAATTGGCTCCCTTCGAGTAGTCTCTCTCCTCTTCACTATACACCTGGGCATAAAACGCTCTAAAAATCTCAGCTATTCGGGCCGGCTGATGATGTAAGGCGCCTGACTCTCCCCGAAGGACGGGAATAAAGCGGGCCCCCCGAGGATCCCGAACAAGTAGGGCTAGTAAGGTACCCGAACGATTTCCATACCGATAAAGGCGATGCCGATAGTAGTACATTGACAAGCGCGCCCTGCTTCCGAGTAAATTGTTTAATGCCGCCTGCGAGTGTAAGTATTCCCACTGCAAAGCCTTATCTCCCCCTTTACCCAGCCGACGTTGGAGATCTTGTAGATTACGTTCCAATACAAGCAAACTTCAATCCATATGTCGGCGTCGCGCCACGACATAGGAGATAATTGCACCCCTTATCACCGCTTTACTGGCTTCCCAGAATAAGATTGATGAACACTGGGGAGTGTCATTAAAGCGAACATACTCATCCCACTGTTTTTCAAGATATTGCCGAAAGGCCTCGTCCTCCCAAAGATAGGCGGGGAACCGCCACCCCATCCTCGAAGGTCCTTGAAAATCCCAAAGAATCCAGATCAACCCATGGTCTGAAACCACGATAGGGTCTATGCCCGCTTGTAATACCCGGGGCAGCCCTCCTTCGTTGACCAAGATGTAATCTATACGAGACCACGTGTGATGCGCACGCGACTGGTGTGTATATTCGCGTGCCCCTGGATTGAGAACTCTCCACACATCTATGAGATCTCCCATTCTACACAGGTACCCAACCCCCTTTCGTGTCCAGGAGCCCATGTTAGTCTGTTGGGATTTATCCAGACCCGGATCGTGCGGGCAATTAAAATCTCCCGCAACAATCAATTTATTCTTTCCAGGGTTGGCTACTAACCTCAATATCTTTTTGAAGAAATCATGGTCATAAGCATTCGGGGCATAAAGGTTCATGAACCACACGGATTCATTATACAGCTTAGTGCGCATTAAGATGTAACGGCCCTGAGGATCAGCCTCTACATTGCTCACGTCACAGGGCACACCCTTTTTTATTAAAATCACAACTCCCGCTTTTTTTGTGCCTGAAGCCGCCCCGTAAGCAGCCGCCACCCAATCTCTAGCAAGCTTGCGATGTTCCAAGGCACTTAAATGAGTCTCTTGCAACATGGCGATATGGACACCCTTTCTCTTTAATGTCTGCAAAATTTTAGTGCGTTTAATTGGAGAGCCTATCCCTCCCACATTCCACGAAACTATCTTAACCTGAGGCATGGCACCAAAGCACATCAGAAAACAGCAGCTGATACAACTGTGTGCGCCTCCAAGGGTGCCCAACCTCACCCCCAGAGTTCAAGCGGAGTACCATCCCCATGCGAGACCTCCTAACAAACAAACCTGTATCCCAGACCACCCTCCAGACATTCCAAAATACCGTGCTATCCCACCTGCGAGAACCCCCCCTATCCTTTCCGCATCCCCGCTCCCCCCCGCCCCACTCTCCCGCCCAGTCTGCGCCCCCCTCTCCCCACCCACTCCACCCCCCATTCAACACTCCCCCTCACATACACAAACTTCATTTGCAAAGAGAACCACAGATCCCCCATCATACAACTCACACAGTCTTCCTACCTCACGCATTCCCCCCCCCAACAAGAAAACCTCAATCAAACCCCCACACAAACCAACATGCATACAAATATACAAAATAGCAATAATATCAAAAACAATAGCACACCCTCTCCCTCCCTGCACCCCCCCCCCCCATATCTCAACATCCCTTCGGTCCTGTGGCCTTGAGGCAAGGCCCTCCCAAAGGGAGACAGATCACTGTTCATAGCGCCTCCGGGCCACCCACAAACGGGCGTTGGCACCAAATGATTGAAAAATATCCTTGGGCACCGCACATGGATCCCAAAAGCTGAGCAAGCTCAAAGCCTGCAACCAATAGTCACGCAGGTTTGAAGCACTGCAAGCCTGCAGGAATGTGCACCCCCGGGCATGGTCTCCTTCGGGCCCTTCAGGGCTCTGTGTCCCCAGAGGCTCCTCGTTTGGCTGCAGTCGGCGACAGAGGCGGGTTCATTTTCGCCAGAAACTTGCGGGCTTCCTCCAGCTTCTCGAAGGAATGAGCGGCGCCCATGTGGAAAACCTTCAAAATCGCCGGGTATAGAAGGGCAAACCGAATACCCTTTTGCACTAGCGTGGTGCATATAGGAGAGAAGTCTTTGCGTTTGGCAGCGAGTGAGGCAGAATAGTCCTGGAACAGGAGCACAGCTACATTGTCAAGCTTCAGCTCTCGTCGCTTACGGTAGGCCTGCAGCAGAGCAGTTTTGTGTTGGAAGTTCAAAAGTCGCGCCAACACTGGCCGCGGCCTGCCTCTACCTTCTATCCGCTGCCCCAACCGATGAGCCCTTTCCACCTTTATTTGACCCATCAGGTCCGGAAGGCCAAGCTCCTTCGGCAGCCATTCCTCAAAGAGCTGAATGAGTTGGGTGTCTGCCCAAGTTTCGGGTACCCCCACCAATCTCAAATTGTTCCGTCGGGCACGATTTTCGAGGTCATCCACTTTCTGAAGCAATGCCTCGATCTGCTTTTGCTGCACAACGGTGCTCCGTTCTAAAGCCAGCTCGCCCTCCTCTAGCACAGTCACCCTTTGTTCCACTTCGTCCACGCGCCTCGTGAGGTCTGTAAAAGTTTCTCCCATCTCTTCCAGTTTTTTTAGCACGTTATCAAATTTGGGGTCAAGTAATTTTACCACTTCGAGCGCTACCTCCTCCGGGCTAGATTCTCCACTCTCTGTACCCGGAGATCCCGGCATACTGCCAGAGCGGGCCGCGGCCGCCATTTTAGATTCCCTCGTGCTCGAAGGCTTCTCCTTCTTTGATGCCACTCTCATAGCCTTCCCAATATAAGTTAGTCCGCCAGAAAAAGCACAGCACTCGAGCTTTGCAGCTAGTACACCAAGTCCAGTAGGCAATGCCCCTCTAGCAGTTATAAGTGCCGGTTAAAGAGCAGGTTTCTTCGGGCAGCCCGGGAGCACGACGAGGAATGCTCTTCACCCGCTCATGCACTCACGTGATCTCTCCCCAACGAATCTAGTTTAAAGCCCTCTTCAGTAGATTAGCCAGTAGATTAGCCAGTCTACTACCGAAGATGCGGTGACCTTTCTTGGACAGATGGATGCCATCTCTGCTCTGCAACCCTTGGAACAGCATCCCATGGTCTAGGAAACCAAAACACTGTCGATGACACCATCCATGCAGCCATGCATTCAGCCATGCATTCATCTCCGGCCCTTATTCCATGTTTCTGTTGGTCTAATTTCCATGTCTAGCCTCTGGCTGGTGCACATACTTGGCCATGCACAGAATACAACTTGGACATCGATGCTGTTGGGCACACCCCTGGCAAACCCCTTTTCTAAACATCCAGGGTTCCACATCCATCTGGCCTGTGCATCTGCATCATTCCCAGTTTTTAACATCGACATCATGTGGACATCTACGCACCTTATTCGTAGTTCAGAACAGACCCCATTGTGAATATGTTGACATTTTCAGCCCACTGTGTTGCAGCTGCTAAAAAAGCAAATACAATGTATGGGGTTATTCGAAAAGAGATGGAGAACACAATTGAGAATATTATTATGCCTCTGTATAGATCCCTGGTGCCTTCAGTATTATATACAGTCCTGGTCACACCATCTTTAAAAGGATATAGTGGAACTAAAAAAAGAAATCTGCCTGTTCTTTACCTCAATAAAGCAAAAAGGTCACTTTCGGAGTGAAAACCTATATCAGAAATCAGAAAAACCACTCCATACAAAACAAAAAACTATGGTAAATTTATAGAGCCAAAAATACCCAAAATGGGAGAGGAGGTCTCAGAATTATTGGGCATAACACTGGCATACATGGAAAACCTATATGCCACCACCCTAACACATCAACGACCAATCCTACTCCACTCACGAGTAAGCAAAATGTATACAATGCAGTCACATCAAGTGTAACCAGCATTAATTCAGGTGCCACAACCCACCTGGAAACCTCCCCCAGGATCTGCAGAAAATGAGTTGTATCTTTAATGTAAGAGGGAATATCTATCAGCAAGGGTTGCAAAACGTAATCAACAAACATGGATAATGGTTTGAGAACAGTCCCCCTAGTGGAGACGATAGGTCTACCCGGGGGGGGGGGGGGGTATACAAGCATCCCTCAGGAGGTAGCTTTTGAGGTGGTCGAGGCGGCCTTGTGCCGCCGGGGTGACCTGTCTAATGGTATGATCACTTTTGTAATGGGCTTAGCTAAGCTAGCCCGGTTTCAAAAATATTTCATATTTGAGGGAGTTTTATACCATCAAATTTCAGAGGTGGCCATGTTTGCCCCGTCTATAGCCAATCTTTTCATGGGGCTATATGAGGAGAAATGGTTGTTGGCCTCACCCTATGTGTTGTGATAAGGAAGCTTGTAGTGAGCCTATGGAAATAGGAGAAACTGATGTTTTTGCTTTTAAGAAAAGTGACATCCCTGCAGTGCACAGGTTTCAGCCTTGGCATAAAGAAAGCAAGCAGAGAGAAACCAAACCTAGGCTGCCACACCCAAGCTCTGCTGACGTAGTTGCAGGCTTGGAAGATAATTGCAAGCACCTGTCCAGAGAGAGAGCGGCACTGCCCGGGAAGCAGGGATATAAACCTTGGCTAGAGAGAAAGAGAGGAGAGCCCGGAAGGGGAAAGCCTGGGAAAGGAGAGCCCGGAGGGGGAGAGCCCGGGAGAGGAGAGCCAGGAGGAGGAGAGCACAGGAAGAGAGAGACCGGAGGGAGAGAGCACGGAAGGAGAGAGCAGAGAAGGCTCCAAACCCCCGTTCCTGATCAGAAGGTTCAGAGAGTTCAGAGGTGGGAGCCCAAGACTCAGCACAGGAGTCAAAGGAGCCAAGTCTGGAACAGGGAGCCGTGGCAGAGCTCCAGGAAGGAACTCAGGGAAGTGAACCAGGGACTGTTTCCCAGAAGCTGGAGCGAGACTGGTGAACACAGCCAGGGAGAGTTGACCACAGCTTCAGGTACAATTTATCCTTACCAGGTGGAGCTGTGCTCAAGAGAGACACAGGGATCCTCAGAGAGAATAGACCCTGAGACATATGTTAAAAGCTCAGAGCAGGGCACTGCATTACCGGAGCCGGAGGAAATGCAGGTTGAGCCTATTGAGCAGGATTTATTGCCTCCAGAAGTACTCATGGTCTGTGCTCTATGTCAAGCTGTTAGCATTGAGTCCCTTTGCTAAAGAATAGCTGAAAAGATAAAATCTCCTGAAAAGAAGAGTAATGAAACCTAGCCTGAACTGAAGGTAGGAACTTGCTCTTTTTAAGGGGAAGATACCCGTTGCCTGTACATTAGAATGCTTAATGAAGACAAAGGTAAAAAGAAGAGATTTTTACTTTGTTGAATGAAGAAGCTGTGTTTTCTTTATCCGTTATATTGATAAGCAGCTGCATATAATTAATGACTGTGAAGCTCATGCAGCCTAAGTTGTAAATAACCTTAAGCGAATGAATGGAGAAGTATCCTGTTACAGTCTACATGGACTTTGTTTGCGTTTGGGGAATAAATTTTGTCATTTGCCTTTACTTTCGGTTTCATGACTACACTTCATCTTAGAAGGCCAAAACTACAACTCCCAGCATGCTTCACTGGAGAAAAATAGTTTATTCAACCTTTTATAAGAGAAGTTAATTGCAACCCTACCCCTCTAAGCCTTAGGCAGAGGGCTGGGGCGTGACAGTGTCTTATATGAAACTTTGATGTAGGTATATTAATGATGTTTTTTTGATCTGGCAAGGGTCTGTAGGATCTTTAGTAAGTTTTTTTAGTTGGTTGAACAGTCTGGACCCCTATATTAGGTTTACTTATACTTACCATAAAGAGGAGATAGTGATTTTGGATGTTCGGATACGGAGAGGGATTAACGGTTGGGTGACTTCTATGCATCGAAAAGCGACTGATGGGAATACTTTCCTTCATTATTCTAGTGCACACCCAGTGCATTTACGGGATGGGTTACCTTTTTCCCAGTTTATCAGGTTCCGTAGGAATTGATCTGATGTTTCAGACGTTAAAGGGAAGTCTAGATCTTTGATGTCTTATTTTAGGGAGAGAAGTTATCCTGTCAAAGTAATTAATCAAGCTTATCCTTGGGCTCTGTATAATAACACAGGTACACTAAAAAAATTTTTTTTTAAACTGCCTCTAATGTTTCGATTGATTTTTACGTTTTTTGGTGCGCTGAATCCAAATCTGGTAACCAATTTGCTCCATGACGTACAGATTTTTTGCTACATTGGGTTAGCAGTTTGAGGTGAACGTTTCAGATTGAGTGCGATTGAGATAAAAGTTTCTTGGATGAATTCTTTATACTAATTGTTTAGTAGTTATTCAAATAAGAATAAAGAAAATTGTAACAAGGCAGCACATAAGAATAGAGTAATGTCAACAAAACACACTGTGATGGTAGCAAAATTGTCTGCACTTAAAACAGCCACATACATGTGCACAAACATTGAGCATATAAGAGCGAGGTTAGACACAAAGCAAAGCAAAGAAATGTGCAAAAAATGTTGTACAGGTATGTATGTAAGAATAGAAAACGCAAACCGCACCATTGCAATACATGAAGACAAACCCCCGATGGTGTGAAAATAAAATTCTAATAAATGAGATCCGACACTGTGGCAATAACTAGCAAATTTTTATTTCAAAGTTTAGTAAAAACACGATATTTGTCAACACAGTTTAGATTTTAAAGTCATTCTTGGGTCAATCAATCTCCTGGTGGGCCCGTTCTTCTTCCCCCGAATGCTTCTCTTGGTGCGCTGCTTGGCGTATTTTTCATCTGGGGTTTCCCGCAGCAGCAACCAGCAGAAATCAGCCATCATAGTGGTGTTCCATCTTCCTTGGTACCTTCTCTCTGCGTCCTTGATGTCCTGGTGAAACCTTTCACCTTGTTCTTCACTGTACGCCCCCAAGTTTTCGGGAAAGTAGTTCACATGGGAGTGCAAGAAATGGACTTTCAGGCTCATGTTACAGCCTTGTTCTTTGAAGGCATTGAGCATCCTGGCAACAATATCCTTATAGTTCTCATCCCGCCTGTTCCCCAAGAATTTGAGAACAACATCCTTGAAGGAATCCCAGGCTTCTTTTTCCTTCTCAGACATCGTTTCAGCGAATGCTCCATCTGAAATGAGTTTCCTTATATCAGGGCCAACAAACACTCCTTCCTTTAGCTTTGCTTCAGAAAGTCGGGGGAACTTTGAGCAAAGGTACCCAAAGCACTCACCATCTTTTGGAAGGGACTTGATGAATTGCTTAATGAGACCCAACTTAATGTGGAGAGGTGGTAATAGAATTTTATCACGAGGTACCAAGCTCTCATGAAGAACATTTTTCTCACCAGGTCTCAAATACTCCCGAATTGGCCAGTCTTTTTTTCCCCCAGTGTAGGTCGCGGGCCCGGCTATCCCTCAAGCAAAGGAAGCAGGGATATTTGGTGAAACCGGATTGCTGCCCTAATAGCATGGATAGAATTTTAAAGTCTCCACAAATCATCCACTTATGCTCATCATAACGAATCTTCTGAAGAATCAGGGCCAAATTCTCGTATTTTTCTTGGAGAATAACAGAGTGAGCAATAGGAACTGAAGCGAATGTGTTGCCATTATGAAGAAGAACACCTTTTATGCTGTTTTTTGACGAATCAATGAACAGCCGCCATTCAGCAGGATCATACTTGAGTTTAAACTTTTCCATCACTCCGTATATATCGTTGCAAAATACCAAATCTTCCTCTTTGCTGAAATACTTCAAAAATTGTGTCTCGCGGTTGCGGTACCAATAAAAAGTTGTTCCTGGTGACAATAGATTTTTCTGTTTAAGCCGAGAACCTAGCAGTTGGGCAGCATCTTTTGGGAGTCCTAAATCCCGGACTAAATCATTCAATTCAGCTTGAGAGAAAAGTTCAGGTTTCGGATCTGGTTAAGTTTCAAACTCGGAAGTACTGGACTCATCGGGAAAAGCCATCTGATGAGTCTCATCATGATCAGAACCGTCCACACAAATATGATCCAAAGATTTTGGTGGTTCAGGCACAGGTACTTCGTTGCTATGAGGCATAGTCCTAATTGCTGAGGGAAGGTTGGGGTAACTTATTACGTTCTTATTTTTTAAGTTGTATCCCTTCACAATGCAAGAGCAAAAATAGCAGTCACTGCTGTGGTCTCTTTGTTCACGCCACATCATAGGTATTCCGAAACGAAATGCTTGTTTTTTACCTTTCATCCATAAGCGTAGATCTTCCTCACATGTCTTGCACACTTTGTGAGGAGCCCACGGTTTGTCTTGATCGTCTAACTTCAAACCGAAATAGGCGAAATATACTTTTTTAATAAATGCAGAAATGTTCCTCTGCCACTTTTTCACGGTATATTCCCCACAAATAAAACCAAAACTGTCCGGAGAGTTGACGCAACCTCTGGCTCTGTGAGCCATCACAAATACACAGCACTGCAAACTACAACTGTAGTGAACCACTTCGGAATAAAGCTGGATTACGACTGAGCAAACAAAAGGTAATAATGAACTTGCAAGAAACTGAAATTTGACAGGAACGTTCATGTCGCAACCACCGTGTTTGAGCGAGCGCGAACGAGGCGAGGCGAACAGGAAAGAACATGCACCAGCGCGAGCACTGGATTTAGCCCCCCGCCTCCCAATTGTCCTGTTAATGTATAAAATGAATACAAAACACTCTAAAATATCATGAGGGAGTGTTTCTAGTTAGTTAACCATTACAACCTCTATTTTGGGCCAAGAAAATAAACTGCAGTCGGCTAAAAAGAAATTATGTGAACATTCCTTATATGGGTAAGAAATCTAATTTTGCAAGAAAACGTGACGTGATGGAACATTTTGGCTATTTTTCCTGGATTCAGCACCCCAAAATCTATAGGAATCAGTTGCAAAACTGGAGGCAGTTTTTTGGTAGTGTACCTGTGTAATAGAGCCCTCCTCTTAAGTCCACGTAATCAGAGGAGTTTTGATGGGGAGAGAGAATGTGTGAACTTGATCACAAAATACTCTCCGTTTAGTTTATTTTTATTTTATTTTATTTATTTAACATTTCTTATATACCGCCTTTCATGATATCAAGGCGGTTTACATTGAACAAACTGAAATTACATTTAACAGGGCATTATAACTTGGAGATAACTATTTTACAGGGAACATGGGCAATGGAGGGTTAAGTGGCTTGCCCAAGACCACAAGGAGCACCTGTGGGACTAGAAACCCCAGTCCTTCCGGCCCAAGGTTGCTGTCCTCTAGTGGGATTTGAACCCCCGACCTTCCGGCCTGAGGTAACTTGCCCCAACTACTAGGCCACGCCTCCACTCCGAATTCACGAATACAGCAGATTGTTAGTAAACACGCTAATGTTTTGAGAGCCATTCCTGGGCTGACCGGAAAAGGCACTAGATGTGTGTGGTTGTGTAATCAGAATTTGAAGGAAAAGTTAAGTCCTGCCTGCCTGCGCCCTTTGAGTCCTCACACGGTTGATAAAGTTGGGCACAGCAAGTGTGGTAGCTGTTCGGTTTGTTCCGTATCATGTGATATGGTAACTTTTACATACCACGGGAAAATCTTGAACTTAGAAAACAGACTTCCTGTGGCTCTTCTTATGTAGTGTATGGAATTCTCTGTCCATGTGGTTTGCTCTATGTGGGCAAGACCACGAGATCTTTTTGGACGAGGCTATGTGAGCACAGAAGCAGGCTGAATCGCAAGGTTCAGGAAGCCCCAATTGTGCAACACCGTCTTAAGGAGGCACATGTTTTTAGTGATCTACGGTGCTTTTGTATTGATCCAGTGTTAGCAGGGAGTAATGGACAAAAAAGGGAGCAGGCATTGATAGTTTGTGAACAGCGGTGGATCTTTCGTCAATGGGCGGTGATCCCCGGTGGTCTGAATTTACAGATAGATTGGGGTGCATGTGTGTGAGGAAAAGGTGATCTGTGGGGCTTTTTCAGTTAATTTGATTACGTCATTTGATTAGGTCATGTTTTAGAGCATTTAAGGGGCGGTTTTCAATGTGAATCCACATGCGCGGCGTTTTATGAGATGACTAGCCATAGTGAAGGAAGGCAGGGTGTGTATGTATTTATGTGCAGGCGCTTCCGTGGGGTAGGTGGAGCTTTTTTCTGTAACAGTTGGTGGAACTATGGGAATGATAAAGGGTGAATTACAGGTTGTTTTAATTTTCTTTTGACAGTGATTAATTCCTTCACCTGAAGAAGCATTGTAGCGCAACGCTTAATGGGTGCCGGAGGGAGGCATTGGGGCATAGTATTATTAATATTTATATAGATTTCATCAGCCTTCGACACAGTCTCCCATCACATGTTATTGAAGCGCCTAATGGAGATTGGCCTTCAAGATACTACTATTAAATGGTTTCAGTCATACCTAGAAGACAGACGGCAGGGAGTAAATTCTAGGAACCTCACTTTAGCACCCTTCAAAACTATGCAGGGAGCTCCCCAAGGCTCATCACTATCAGCTCTTCTCTTCAACATCTTTATTCATCCTATTTGCAATATATTTAACAAATACAAGATACAATATGCAATATATGCTAATGACATCATGGCATATACCCCTATTTAACTGGACTCACCAGACTATACCACTATATCTACCTGCATTCAAGAAATCACAACCTGGCTAAACAACAACAACTTAAACATCAAAATAAAAAAATCTGAAGCAATCATAACGAGAAACACCACGTTCATTCATTCTACCTCTTTCAACGTATCCAATACACCGATTACAATAAAAGATGAAGTCAGATACCTTGGAGTGATTCTAGACAAGCAACTCACCCTCAAACCACATATAAAGAAGATATCCAAAACAACCTACTTCCAACTTGCAACGCTCCATAGACTAAAACCGCTCCTCAACAAAGAACACTTCCGCACAGTATGCCAGGCCATCATTACACCTGTACTGGATTACTGTAATATACTATACCAAGGGCTACCCAAACAAACCACCCGTCAACTACAAATAATACAGAACACTGCTGCCCGCATCATTACTAGCGCATCAAGCCAAGACCATATAACTCCAATACTACATGACATGCACTGGCTACCGATATCATCATGTGCAAAATAGAAATCAGCACTAACCATATTCAAAATTAAAAATAATATATCAGCAGAAATACTACATGAACTTATCGGAAACACAACAAGCAAAAGACCAGACAGAAATAGCACCAAACACAATATACCAACACCCAATCTATTTACAAGAACCAACAAATTTTCATCCATGAGAGCCTTCTCTCTTGCTGCCCCTGCGATCTGGAATGTCCTCCCAGATAAACTAAAATCAACAACAGATATAAAAGAATTCAGGAAACTACTAAAAACCACCATATTCATTGAACATAGTAACATAGTAAATGATGGCAGATAAAGACCAGTATCTTCCATCTAGTCTGCCCAGTATGATGGCAAGAGTAGTTGCACCTGCCCTCCGTGCAGGCCACCCCTCCCCCCTTTGTTTAGGGGTGAACCTACCACTCCATGTAGGACACCCTTATTTGTTGAGGATTTAGATGGTTCCGTTTATTTTGATTTTATCCTGTTGCTGTAAAGGGATCCACTGTGTCTGTCCCAAGCCATTTTGAATTCCGTCACCGTGTTTTCCCCCACCCCTTCCATCGGGAGGGCGTTCCAAGCATCCACCACCCTTTCAGTGAAAAAGTATTTCCTGATATTGCCTTTCAATTTACCACCTTGCAGCTTCCTGTTATGCCCTCTAGTTTTACAGCTTCCCCGTCTTTGGAAGAGGTTTGTTTGTTCATTATTTCCCTTTAAGTATTTAAAGGTCTGAATCATATCTCCCCTGTCCCTCCTCTCCTCCAAGGTGTACATGTTTAGGTCTTCAAGTCTCTTCTCATAAGGCTTCTGACGCAGGCTCCAAATTATTTTCGTTGCCTTCCTCTGAACAGATTCCAGTCTTTTTACATCCTTTGCAAGATATGGTCTCCAAAACTGGACACAGTATTCCAAGTGAGGCCTCACCAGTGACTTTATTTATTTATTTACATTCTCTTATATACTGCGCTATTCTGCATCAGTGCGGTTTACATTGAACAAACTGAAATTACATTGAACAGGGCATTATAACTTGGAGATAACTATTTTACAGGGAACATGGGCTATGGATGGTTAAGTGGCTTGCCCAAGACCACAAGGAGCACCTGTGGGACTAGAAACCCCAGTCCTTCTGGCCCAAGGTTGCTGTCCTCTAGTGGGATTTGAACCCCCGACCTTCCGGCCTGAAGTACCTTGCCCCAACCACTAGCCCACTCCTCGACTCCTCCATACAATGGCATAAGTACCTCTTCCTTTCTGCTGGTAATTCCTCTTTGTATGCAGCCCAACATCCTCCTGGCTTTTGCCACCACCCTGTCACACTGTTTTGCCACCTTGAGATCTTCAGAAATAATCACACCAAGGTCTTTCTCCTGATCCGTGCACACCAACCTCTCGTCCCCTATCGCATACATTTCCCTTGGATTTCTGCTACCCAAGTGCATGAATCTGCACTTCTTTGCATTAAATCTTAATTGCCAAGCATTAGACCATTCTTCCACCTTTTGTAGATCTTTCCTCATGTTAACCACTCCCTCGGTGGAGTCCACTCTGTTGCAAATTTTTGTGTCATCTGCAAAAAGACAGACTTTTCCATTCAGTCCTTCAGCAATATCGCTCACAAATACATTGAACCATGCCGGGCACAGGACCAATCCCTGGGGCACCCCACTAATCACCTTCCCTTCATCTGAGTGAGCTCCATTTACCATCACCTTCTGTCGTCTGTCAGTCAACCAATTTGTGATCCAATTTACCATCTTGGGATCCGTCCCCAAGCTACTAAGTTTATTGATAAGTCTCCTATGAGGAACAGTATCAAAGGCTTTGCTGAAATCCAGGTAGATGACATCCATCGCATGCCCCTGATCCAGTTCCCTGGTCACCCAGTCGAAGAACTCAATCAGATTTGTTTGGCAAGATCATCCTTCAGTAAAACCATGTTGCCTCGGGTCTTGCATCCTGTTGGTTTTGAGAAAGTTCACTATTCGCTCTTTCAGAAGCGCCCCATTACTTTTCCCGCCACCGAGGTAAGGCTCACAGGCCTGTAGTTTGATACTTCTTCCCTGTCACCACTTTTGTGTAGAGGTACGACATCAGCCATTCTCCAGTCCTGAGGAACCTCTTCTGCTTCCAAGGATCTGTTGAAAACATCCTTTAATGTCCCTGCAAGAACCTCTCTGAGCTCTTTCAGTATCCTGGGATGTATCCCATCTGGTCCCATGGCCTTGTCCACTTTCAGTTTTGCAAGTTGTTCTAACACTTCATCTTCTGTGAATGGTGAGGTATCTACTTCATTCCCATTTTTATATTTGGGAGTCACACAGGAGGTCCTTCTCCAGGACTTTCTTTAGTAAAAACAGAGCAGAAGTATTCGTTTAGCAATTTTGCTTTTTCAAAGTCACTTTCCAAGAGTCCGTTTGCAGCACTCCTGAGTCCTGCAATTCCACCTCTGATTTTCTTCCTTTCCCAAATATACCTGAAGAAAGTTTTGTCTCCACACTTCACATTTTTAGCCATCTTTTCCTCTGCCTTTGATTTTTCTATCCTTATTTCTCTTTTTGTCTCTGAGTTTGATCCTGTATTCATTTCTGTGTTCCTCTGTTTGTGAGCTTTTGAATTTTGTGAAAGCTGTAGTTTTTGCCTTTGAGCAGCCACTTCTTTGGAAAACCAAACAGGTTTTCTTCTCCTCCTGTTTTTGTTTACTTTTCTTACATATTTATCTGTTGCCCCTTTTATTGCCACCTTTAGTTTTGCCCATTGCAATTCCACTTCCCTTATCTCCTTCTACCCTGTCAGCTCCTCCTTTAGGTACTCGGCCATTTTATTGAAGTCGGTGTTTTTGAAGTTTAGGACTTTGAGCTTGCTATGATTGGACTGCACATTGGCTTTTATCTCAGACCACAAGTTAAATGTTAACTCACCTTAATAGCTAACTCTCTAAAAGAGTAATTTTATAAGGCATGCCTAGGTTAACATGTGTTTTTATGCGTGTCAATCATATCTATATTTTACTTTATGAAATAAGGGCATTAGTAGTGGGAATTGGTGGTCAAACCTAGGCATGAGCACTTACAACAGCCCTGCAGAACATGCATCAATTATAATATTTTATAAGTTACTACCATAAATTTGTGCTCTGCCCGTGTGTACACCCATAGTGAAAATATGCTCCATCGTGTAAAGGCATAGGTGATTGACATGAGTTGATGGCGCAGAACTTATGCAGCATCTTATAAAATTACTTCTCATTTGTTCTTGGGTTTATATATATGAAGAATTCATTTGGGGTCTAATTCCGATCCTTGTTTAGTGAGTCTGGACGTCCGATGCGCTAAATGCCCGGATTGTGCTGCCGGGGACAGAGCTCCCTGCATGTATAGCATACTTATGTGGGGAGCTCTGTTCTTGGATGAGAGGGGGTGGGCTGGGGGAGGAGCAACGGTGGGCAGTGGGTGGTGCCTGATCCCGGACATACAGGGCCGATCCTCTATGTCCGGGTCCTGCAATGTAGACAGGGGACTTATTCCACCACGGAGGTGGAATAAGTCCCTCTGGACAGTGGGGAATGGTGGCACAGGACCCTGAGGTGAGGAAGTGCAGGGGTTCCCCGCAGCCTAACGCTGGCCTTGGAAGGACCAATCAGGAGTTGGGCTGTGGGGAAACATATGTTCTTCCATTGGCCAGTGATCGTGGCTCCTGAATGGAGCCGCAGTGGCATGGCAACAGCGGTGGCATGCAACCACTGCTCCATTCAGGAGCCTGGCTGGGCAACCTTGGGATCTGCTGGACATACGGCCTGACAGAATCGGGACCCAGCCTGCACGTTCAGGCTGATAGACCCGATTCTGATCTCGTAGTCATGTCTAGCCCCCACAGGATCATAATCGAGTGCTACCGCGTCACACCCAGATTCTGCCAGGCCATACAGGGGTAGGACGTGCAGAATAGAATTGGCCTCTTGTTGATCTGATAGAGAAACAGGTGTGATGTGGAGTAGTGTTAGCAAGGCCAGCCCCAGGGCCGGTGCAAGGTATTAGGTACCCTAGACACACCATCAGCCTTACACTCCTCCACTCTTAAGATTTTGATAACCAAGCACAACTATCATGAACACCCCAACACCACCCCTCCCACAATGATCTTGTAAAAATGCATAATTGGCCATCATACTTTGGCCATAAACCATTATTAAGAAGGGACCCAGGATATCAATGCTTGACCTAGTACAAGTATTGCAGAATCTGTGTCTTCTGGGGAAACTGCTAGGTACATATGACCTAGATTGGCCACTGTTGGAAACAGGATACTGGGCTTGATGGACCTTGGTCTGACCCAGTATGGCATATCTTATGTTCTTATGTAAATAAACTTTGCTTTGTTTGCATTTGTGCCTGCTCTCTTTGCAGGTAAAATAATGTAGTGATGTTTCTGTGAGTTTGTTGTCTGTCAGGTGTGTGCATTCTTGACTCATTTGGGCACCTAAAAATTAAGTGTACATGCAAATTGCTTGCACATGTGTATATCTATGAATTAACATGTGCACAATTTGTATGCACAAAAAAACCCTATCACATGCATAGTAGGCACTTACAGTAATTAGGAAAAAAAATCAAAAAACATTTTGGTTCATTTTAATTTAAAATGAATTTATTTGGTCTGCACATACCTAGCAACTGCATGCTGATTAGACTGGTATCCTGTTAATATACTGCCCTCCAGCAGTGGGAAAAGGAAGCTGCAGTGGCATAAATTCTATCCAAGCAGTCCACGCAATGCGGGGGCATACAGAAGGGGTAAGGCAGCATGACAAACTTACTTTAACAAGTTTCCAAACTGCTTGTAAGTTTGCAGCAGGCCCAATGGATGTTACCTACCAGGCCAAAGTCTCACGATAACAGCCACAACTGCAAGACTTCTGCCTGGCAGGTAAGAGTCACCGGGCCTGCTGCAAACTTACTAGAGCAGAGGCAGCATGGAAACATGATAAAGTAAGTTTTCCGAGGCTTAACTGTAGTGGTTTGAGCTCGCTCCTACATCTATGCCCAAGAGGAAGGGGAAGGCAAAGGCTTTCCAGCTAAGCCTCAGCCTCCATATCAGGTCTGATGGACAAATTTGTTGATCTCTCTGAGACGGCAAAAAGAGAGATTAGGGCAGGTGCTAGGGAGAGGAGGAAGGACTCCTCTGTGCTCTGTTACCTGGAAGTAACCCTATCTCCAGATGCTCGGAGCCTGCCTTTGCCTCCAGGTGCCTCCACCAGAGGTCAGAGCCATCGGTTTATCAGAAGGCCGCGTCCTTATGACTCCATGGTCGGGGACTTTGAGGTGTGATGTGGGGAGTTGCCGGTCAGCGCAATTGGAGATCGTCCTGGAGAGAAAGTGTTGGTGGGAGCCTTTCCATATTAAGGAATACAGGGGAAGACATTGGGGGGTCGATTGGTAACACCCTCTGCAGTTTCCTTGCTTCTGCTGCATCGGAAGGTTATAACTGGAAAATATTTGGGACGCCATAACTTCTTTGGCTGGAGATGTTGCAGGGCAGGCGCCTGGGATTACGTTCTTTTGTTCCATGTAAACCGCTGTGACTGGTAGATACAGCTGTATAAAAAACATTGCTAAATAAATAAAGTGGCCCAATTGGAAGAACGAGTGAAATCATTTGATGCAGAAATTGAAAGCATAAAAATGTTTGTGGGTGAACATGTGCAAAAAGTGAATGTTGTTTCTGATAGTACTGTGGCCCTTGTTAAAGATAACATTGCTCTGCATGCAAATGTAGAAATTCTGGAGAACTCAGTTTGATTTAATAAATGGAGGAAGGACAGTAAGGAAATCCACAGTATTGCCTTTTAACTATGATAAAATGAGGAAAATAGTTAAGAGAAAAACTAAAATGAGCAGTTGCAAAGGTCAAATATTTACATCAAGCATGAGTGTTGTTTAAAAATACTATCTTGGAAGCCCAGACCAGCTGTATTCCATGCTTTAAGAAAAGTGGAAGAAAGTCCAAAAAACTCAGGGAGGCTGTTGAAGCCAAAAAAAGCATCTTTTGGTAAATGGAAAAAGGAGGAAAATGACGAAAACTGGAAATATCATAAGCACTGGCAAGTTAGATGCAAGGCTGGCAAAGAGAGGCGGGAATGAGATCCTTTGAAGAAAGTCTTCTCTTTGGTCAAGAAGCTCACCTAATTCAACAAACACCCACCTTCAATCAAGTAAGTTTTTCGGCAAAATGATGTTCACGTGAAAGCCCCGGCTTTCTCCTATCACACTCAGTGACTACATGAAGAACATGTGCTCAGCCTAATTAACACTGATCTTATGGAACAACCCTTTAGACTAACTTTGATTTTCTAATTGCTATATCTTACATACAATGCCTTCCTACTGAGCTAACTGCATTCACTACCTATGCATTGCCATTGCACCATTAACTACTCTCACTACATTGTTACCTACTCACTGGTTATTCTAATAATTAACATTGTTGCTTCTCATTGACCATACTGCTTATATTGTTGCGTTTCCAGTGTGCTACCTCAACTAACTGTCTCATACACTCCATTGCCATTCCATTGATTTTATTGCCTTCAATTCACTGCGAATTACAGAAACACTGTATTATATTCCCCCTCTCCTTGATAGATTATTCATTCTCCTGCAACACTCACCCAGTCCATTTCCCTCCCTTTATATCTACTCTAATCATACAATACAGACTCTCCTAACATAAATCATACCCAATCACATAGGTCATGTCACCATTCCACCCTATACCACCATCCTACCGTGGAAATCAATAATACCATACTTTGCACACTTCACTGCCTCTTAGTTCTCACATCAATATCCAATGCCCTTTTGCCCCTTCAGGAACCTTCATGGTCAACTACTCCCCCCCCCTCAGATTATCTCAGGTCCCATGGTACACCTAGACCTCCCAATCACCCCTCCCACCCATAAACCCACATACACATCACACCAAACTATCCAATTCAGACGCTTTGACAAAGATGCATTCCTGAATGACATAATACCCCATCTGGTACCTCATTAACCAACCTTAATGAAACAATAAAGAACTGGAACTCTACAATCAACAAAGCATCTGCGCCCACACATACTCATTCAAAAATCAACCGCAAACCCACTGAAATATGGTATACCCATGACATATACATACTAAAGAAAGAAATGTGAAAACCTGAACAAAAATGGAGGGCCAAGAAAACCACTGAATATAAAACACTCTACACAACTGCATTGAACACTTATAAAGAAGCCATAAACAATGCAAAGAAGAAATACCATACAAATATCATAAATAAAGCCATTAACCGACCAAGAGAACTCTTCAAAATTGTTAAATCCCTAACCAAATTTCCCCAAAATGAACCAAATAGAATCCACATTGAGCCCCAAATACTAGCTAACCACTTTGCAGCCAAACTAAAAAAGCAAAAATCTTACAGGCTCCTCTGCCCCACTAGATTGTCCAACACACTGCAATAAACGGCACTCCTTTCACCTAATCAAGAAAAAACAACTCCTAGATATAATCACAAAAATCAACACTACCACCTCCCACCTTGACCCGTGTCCTGTAGCCTAGATAAAAGCTACAAAAATGGAATTAGCCCCGTTCCTGCTGAACATGTTTAATCAAGCGCTCCTCCAAGAAACAAGCTGAAAGAACTCAAACTTTCCACTCTCCACCCCAAGAACAAAACCCTCAATAAAGATGACCCTAGCTCATATAGGCCCATTGCCAGCATCCCATTTGTATCTAAAGTCATCGAAAAATAGTCCAATTACAACTGTAAGACTTCATCAACTTAAATGCACCCCTAGAAAATCAACAATATGGTTTCCACCCATTCCACAGTGTTGAAACACTGCTTTTGGTAGTATTTGACACCCTCATCTGCGGAATGGATAATGCAAAACAAGCCTTCATACTTGTCTTTAAAGACATTGCATCTGCTTTTGACAATATGGATCATAACATCCTCCTAAAAGATCAAAGCAAGGGAACGCTAATTGAGCCTAGACAGCACCCTCCACAGCCCGAAGCCTGAAAGGGACAATGAGAGTTTTACCTCCGGCCACCTCCCTTAGCCCTCCCACAACAGCATTGGAGAAAGAGGTGGAAGACAACAGAGAGTAAGTAAAGCACTCTCACCTCGTTGCACTCTCTCACAAGAAACCTCACCAATAATCCACAAGGCTACATCAAAGATGCACAGTCCCTTAGCAAAGCAACACATCCTGGTCCTCCTCATCATACTTGGTCTACTAGGCAGACCCACCAGAACTATATATATCTACACTACATCTGTAGAACTCCTACAACCACATCCCCTTCTCATACTACCCCACTAACCAAGTTGGCAAGCCACATTCATACAGGAATCATACAGGAGAACCTCTAGATTAATAAGAATTCAAACATCTCCTGATGCTATATTACACCACCCACAAGCAATCACTTGCCCTCCTATCAACATAGGGCTGATCAATGCTCGCTCCGTTCACAAGATAAATACAATTAAAGATCACATTCAATACCACCAATCTGACATCTTATGTATCACTGAATCATGGCTTAAGAGCACAGACCAATTTCTACTAAACCAAATCACTCTTCTAAACCAATCACTCTTCTAAACCAAATCACATACACACATATATCATAACTGTTCCCACACCCACAAGAGAGGAGGAGGAGTACTTATCCTACCCTGAACAGACCTCAAATTTAAGACCATCAGCTCCTCAAACTCCAAGAATTGCAAGATAATCAACATCGAAAACAATCACATAGTCATCTGCCTAACATACAGACTTCCCAGTGCAGGTGCTGTAGATACATCAATAATACTAGAATCACTATGTGCAGCCAAGTCTTCCTACAAACCTTTGATAGTACTAGGAGATTTAAACCTCACCTCAGCATCCAGTAAAGATGAAACAGCCTTCCACCAAGCCATGAGATCCTTTCAACTCTACCATCTACCAAACCCAACCCACGCACCACTCAGGATCCACCCCAGACCTTGTATTTGCAACCAAGAGCCTCTTAGAAGAGAACAGTATAAGCACTCCCATAGTCACACCCATACCCTGGTCAGACCACCATGCTATAGAATTTAAGATCCAGCTCTCCTCCACACCTGAACCACAGAAAACTCCCAACCTGACAAGAAGATTTAAGGGTTTCAACAGAGAGAAATTCCTCAGCGACATCCTACATAACCTCCCCCAAGACTGCACTGATCTAGACAAGGCTATTGAGATATGGAACACCACCATAAGCACAGCTGCAAGAGCACCCGAATGAGACAGAGCAAATCTTAAGGGTACAAGAAGAAACCTTGCCCCCTGGTACTCCGAGATTATCAGAACAGCTAAAAGAAAGCTACACCAGAAGGAGCAACAATAGAGGTGAGACCACTCAGATAACACATTAAAGGAATACCAATTAATGCAACAGGACTACAACAATCTTATCAATAGTAAGAAAGAACAATACCACACTAATCTCATTTTAAAAGCAAGCAACAAGCCTAGAGAGCTCTTCGAGATAGTATGATCCCTTACAAAAGAACCATTAGAAGAGGACAATGACAAGATACACCCACAAACATTTGCAGATTTTCTCCTTGCCAAGAGCAGACACCCTGTGAGCACCCAAGACCCTACTAACACTCCCTTGCCTATACTGAGCACAAGACCAACCATAACAAGCAAATGGAGTGATTTTCACATCCCCACAATTGAACAAGTTACCCACACAATAACCCAGCTAAACTCAAGCACAGCTCCATCTGATCCTTGCCCAGTGGATTGGATAAAATCAACAAAGGAAGAATTGATCAAATTCATCCACAGTTTAATAGGGGCCTCCCTAGCCCAAGGCTACATGACCACCACATTCAAAGAAGCCACTATCCGTCCAATCCCAAAGACAACAACACCAGACCCCACAGATCCTGCTACATTTGGACCAATTTCCAGCCTCCCTCTTCTGGCCAAAATTATTGAGAAGACAGTACAAAGACAGCTCCAGGATTACCTGGACACACATGCTCCACTAGACCCACATCAACACGGCTTTCACCCTAACCACAATGTTGAGACTCTACTCATCTACCTATTCGACCCCCTACTCCGAGGAATAGACAACTTCAAGGCTGGTTTCCTGCTAGTATTCGTCAACATTTCCTCAGCTTTTGATACAGTATCCCACAACATCCTCCTAAACAGACTAATGGACATTGGCCTATGCAAAACTACCCACAAGTGGTTTCAATCATACTTTAGCACCCGACGACAGAAGGTCAAGGTAGGATCACACACATCTGCTGCTTTTCAAACAACACAAGGGGTTCCTCAAAGATCCTCTCTGTTGGCCCTACTCTTCAACATTTACATACAGCCAGTATGCAATTTTCTCAAGAAGCACAGGCTACAATACACTATCTATGCTGACGACATCATGGCATATACCTCAATCAACCTAGACTCTCCAGATTATCTTCCATAATAAATTGTCTCCAAGATGTATACATCTGGCTTTCCAATAATAACCTAAACATAAATATGAAAAAGACTGAGGCACTAATCATCACTCAGAATACCTCGAAATTCCTACCCACTTAAATAACAGTAGCAAACACTATCATCCCAATTAAGGACGAAATTCGATACCTTGGAATAACACTTGACCGCCAGCTAAACCTACAACTACACATCAACAGAATCACTAGAAATGCATTATACAAGCTTGCCACCATTCGGAGACTCAAGCCACTCCTCAACCAGGACAATTTCCGATCAGTTTGTCAAGCAATTATAACCCCTATCCTGACTATTGCAACGCCGTTTATCAAGCTCTACCAAAGCAAGCTACTCGATTGTTACAACTGGTACAAAACACTGGTGCAAATAAGCAAGAACATATAACCCCCCCTCCTACATCAACTCCATTGGCTTCCTATCAACGCATGTGCTAGATACAAATCTGCCCTGACTGTATTCAAGATAAGAAATCACATGACAGCGGGTGTTCTAGAGGAGATGTTCTACACCAGATACAATAACAGACCCAGGAGACAAAGTACAAATGACACAATCCCTACACCCTCTGAATACAAGAGAACAAATGAATCAACAACAAAGAGAGCATTCTCGCTTGCCACACCAGCCATATGGAACTCTCTCCCTGGGAAACTAAGGTCCACTGCTGATACGAAGGACTTTAGGAAACAACTAAAAACGTTCCTCTTCGCTGATTCATTTCCATGAAACCACATAACTCTTGACCAGTTGAACCTCACCCACTTACTGTATGTACATATGTTCTTTGTAAAAAAGTTATGCATCTGAGCATCTCCTGCATGCCACCCTCCCTCAAGTTTCATAACAAGTTCTTTGTAAATCCTGTGAGTTATAATGTAAACCGCTTTGATTCAATGATAAAGCGGTATATAAGAACTGTTAAATAAATAAATAAAATAGGGATAACAAGAACCACCTTCTAGTGGTTCAAATCCTACAAATTTGACCGCTCCCAATACATACAAATTAATCAAGAATCATCCTCAACCTTCTCCCAGGAGCAGGGAATTCCACAAGGCTCCACTTTATCAGCCCTCTTATTCAATCTTTACCTCCAGCCAATCTGCTCCATATTTAGAAAATACAAAATAGGATTTCACATTTACGCAGATGACATCATGTTATAGTCTCTTGTAGACATAAAAAAATCCCACATATCACAATTTCAGAGCATGCATCCAGGAAGCAGATATACTGGCTATATGCAAACAACCTCAACATTAACTTAAAAAAAAAAAAAAGAAATATTGTTCACTACCAGAAACCAAAGCAGTAAGATTTCAGTTTGAATTTTTCACTTTCCTTTGTCTGTTGCAAGCCTGCCTTACAGGGCGTGGCTAATTAAATTGAAGCTGCTCTACTACAGACCAAATATCTGAACTAGAACTCATCAGAACTTCAAGAGACTACACACTCAGCTAAGGCTTTCAAACCTTATCATTGCCTGTTTTTTAATAAACTTTACCTGTTGCATGTAGGTTTTTAGGAATATTCAGCATGCCTACATTCCTTGCATAGCCTTTAAATCAGATATCTGAGTGTTTCTTCAGGTCATAGAAGGCCTACTAGCCAGGGACACTTAAATTCCCGATCGCCCACCTACCCCTCACCCCACCCACCCCTGGATTGCACTGCCTATATAGTCATCATATACATTGACATCTGTCCTTTAATTAGCTGTAACACCCACTTTTTCTCATTTTCTCCTAGGACAACTGAGTCAGAACGTCATGTATTCAATGCAATAATTGTGGTGCTTTCATTCTAAGAAGAATCATTTGGAACCTAAGAGCTTGCCCTTTATGCCCCAAGTTAGCTGTTATGCATAAAGAATTGACTCTACTACGGGAAGAATTAGCTGAAATTAAACATATTTTCTCAAGGTTACAAACTGAACAAAATCCACCACCGCTTCCACAAAGAATCAAACAGCCCAGGGGCAAATGGATCACAGTGGGCTCTGGTAGGTTGCGACCTGTAACACAGAGATGCCCTGTACATCAAGTAATATCCCTACATAATGCCTTCTCTACCTTGGATAATGAGGGAGCTCAATTCATGGAAACTGAAGTGCCCTTAAATGATAGGCTTAATGCCAAATCTACTAATGTACCAAATAGGAAGAAAAAAAATCACAAAACAGAAAACTACTACTCCTTGGAGATTCCATCATCAGAGGCACCAACTTGGGAACACAGCAGGAGAGAGGATGGTCAAATGCCTCCCAGGCTCTTCAGCCAGCAGAAATACAAACCAAGTTGTTGGTATAGTTAGTGCAGAAAGTGAGCACTCCAAAACTGATATTGTCATCCACTTGGGTACAAATGACTTGACTAGAAACAATACCTATGCAGTTCAAAGGGATTTCCAGAATCTGGGAGAGAAACTCAAGCCTATTTATTTATTTATTTACTTACTTAAACGGATTTCTATACCGCCTTATCCTACAATCAAAGCGGTCTGAACAGCAAACAATTGATAAAGTACTGTGTCTAGTATGCACATGCAGTGGGCAGTGTATGCGTGTGAGTGTGTCTGGTCATTGATTCTTGGTGTGCTATTTACAGCGTGCACTATTTACAATGCTATGTATAACAGGTCCTTGCTTAAGTACTATTATCGTGACATGTGTGGGGGTATTGAGGTGTCTGTTGCATGGTTTAAGTAATGTCACCGTAGTGTTCTATGAAGAGGGTCGTCTTCAGTAGTTTCCTGAAATCCTTAAGGTCTGTTGTTGAACATAGTTCATCAGGGAGAGCGTTCCAGATTGTTGGTACCACCTTTGATAAGGCTTGTTTTTCGGTGTCCTTGCGTACCCTGTTGATGTCTTTAAGTGTGTTGACACGGTTGGATGTGCCTCTTCTCCTCGGTCTTGTGCTGTTGTTGGGTTGTATGAGTGGGTGTAGGCTGAAAGCTGATGATTGTTGTTTGATTTTGAAAATGTTTATGATTGTCTTGTATCTAATCCGGGCACTGATTGCTAACACTATAGCATGGTAAGGGGGCAGAAAGGCTCCATCACACAAACAACTTTAAAACATGGCTCCAAACCAGATGCAAACAAGAAGGATTTAGATATATAGGCGACCGGGGAACATATTGATCAATAAGGGACTATACTGCACTGATGGACTACATCTCTCCACTGCAGTACAGTATAGTCCCTGAAAAATTCAGGCAGTATGTGGACAGGCATTTAAACTAGGGAAAGGGGGTGACAGATGGAGAAGGACAAGTTCAGTACGTCACTCCCAGCAAAAGCAAAACAACATTGGAAACAGCCACACTTTTGAACAACACATAAATGGCAGGTGGGAAGGGGCATGTAGAACAAAATCCATGCAAAAGGCAGGCAAGCTATTCAACAAATGCTGGAAAGCAATGAGTACAAGTGCTAGAAGCCTAGCCAACAAAGTTCCTAATCTTGAAGCCCTATTGGTGGAAATGGACTTGGACATTGTGGCTATTACAGAAACATGGTTTAACGAGTCGCATGAATGGGATATAGCCATAGCTGGCTATAATCTATTTAGAAGAGATAGAGAGGGTAGAAAAGGAGGAGGAATAGCCCTGTATGCCAAAAGCAATATTAAAGCTGCTGAAATGCAGGGGATGTGGGGAAAAGAAGAAGCGCTCTGGATTGTGTTGGAAAGAGGAGATGGCACTGTCATCCATACTGGTTAGCGAATTGATTGTTGATATTACAAAGATAGCCATGAAAGGGGAAGTGATCATATTGGGTGACTTTAATTTACCCAATGTGGATTGGAGTGTTCCTTCTGCAAATCTGCAAAAAAAGCAAACAAATTGTGGATGCCTTCCAAGATGCATTACTTAAAGAAATGTTGATGAAACCAACCAGGGAGAGCTCCATGCTGGATTTAGTGCTCACCAATGGAGACAGTATGTTGAATATCCAGGTGGGTGCCCATGTGAGCAGCAGCGATAATCATATGGTGTGGTTTGAGATAAAAGCCAAGGTGGAATCCAATCACAGCAAACTCAAAGTCTTAGACTTCAAAAACTCTGACTTCAATAAAATGGCCAAGTACCTGAAGGAGGAGTTGATAGGGTGGGAGAAGATAAGGGAAGTGGAATTGCAATGGGCTAAACTAAAGGAGGCAATAAAAGGTGCAACAGATACATACATAAGGAAAGTAAATAAAAACAAGAGGAAAAGGAAACCTATTTGGTTCTCCAAAGAAGTGGCTACACAAATAAAAGCAAAAAACACAGCTTTCAAAAATTCAGAAGCTCACAAACAGAGGAACATAGAAAAGAATACAAGATCAAACTAAAAGAGACAAAAAGAGAAATAAGGATAGCAAAATCAATGACAAAAGGAAAAATGGCTAAAGATGTGAAGTGTGGCAACAAAACTTTTTCAGATATATTCGGGAGAGGAGGAAAATCAGAGGTGGAATTGCAGGACTCAAAAGTGCTGGCAATGGATTCGTGGAAAGTGACATTGAAAAAGCGAAAATCCTGGAGAAGGACATTGAAAAAGAGAAAATCCTAGAGAAGGACCACCTGTGATTGATAAATATACAAACGGGAATGGAGTAGATGTGTTAGAACAGCTTGCAAAACTAAAAGTGGAGAAGTCTATGAGACCAGATGGGATACACCCCAGGATACTGAAAGAGCTCAGAGAGGTTCTTGCAGGGCCTTTAAAGGATGTTTTTAATATATCCTTGGAGACAGGAGAAGTTCCACAGGACTGGAGAAGGGCTGATGTGGTACCTCTCCACAAAAGTGGTAATAGGGAAGAAGTGACAAACTACAGGCCAGTAAGCTTTACCTCGGTGGTGGAAAAAGTAATGGAGGTGCTCCTGAAAAAGCCAATAGTGGACTTCCTTGAAACCAACAGGTTGCATGATCCGAGGCAACATGGTTTTACCAAAGGACGATCTTGCCAAACAAAATCTGATTGAGTTCTTTGACTGGGTGACCAGAGAATTAGATCAAGGACATGCAACGGATATGATCTACCTAGATTTCAGCAAAGCCTTTGATACTATTCCTCATAGGAGGCTTATCAATAAACTCAACATCTTGGGGCCTGGGTCCCAAGGTGGTTTACTGGATCATAAATTGGTTGACTGACAGACGACAGAAGGTGATGGTAAACGGAACTCACTTGGATGAAAGGAAGATGATTAGCAGTGTGCCCCAGGGTTCGGTCCTGGGACTGGTACTGTTCAATATATTCGTGAGTGATATTGCTGAAGGGCTGAATGGAAAAGTCTGTCTTTTTGCAGATGACACCAAAATTTGTAACAGAGTGGACTCTCCTGAGGGAGTGGGGAACATGAGGAAAGATCTACAAAAGCTGGAAGAATGGTCTAATGCTTGGCAGTTAAGATTTAATGTGAAGAAGTGCAGTTTCATGCACTTCAGAAGCAGAAATCCAAGGGAATTGTATGCGATAGAGGGTGAGAGATTGGTGTACATGGACCAGGAGAAGGACCTCGAAGTGATTGTTTCTGACGCTCTCAAGGTGGCGAAACAGTGTGACAAGGTGGTGGCAAAAGCCAGAAGAATGCTGGGTTGCATACAGAGTGGAACTACCAGAAGAAAGGAAGAGGTACTAATGCCACTGTACAAGTCACTGGTAAGGCCTCACTTGGAATATTGTGTTCAGTTTTGGAGACCATATCTCGCAAAAGATATAAAAAAGGTGACCAAAATGATTTGAAGCCTGCGTCAGAAGACTTATGAAAAGAGACCTAAATATGTACACTCTGGAGGAGAGGAAGGACAGGGGAGATATGATTCAGACCTTTAAATACTTAAAGAGAATTAATGGACAAACAAACCTCTTCCAAAGATGGGGAAACTATAAAACTAGAGGGCATAACATGAATCTGCAAGGGGGTAAACTGAAAGGCAATGTCAGGAAATACTTTTTCACTGAAAGAGTGGTAGATGCTTGGAATGCCCTCCTGATAGAAGTGGTGGGGACAAATACAGTGACAGAATTCAAAATGGCTTGGGAAAAACACAGTGGATCCCTTTATAGCAAGAGGATAAAATCAAAATAAGCATAACTATCTCTTATATCTGAACAAATAGGGGTGACCTACACGGAGCAGTGGGTATACCCCTAAACAAAGTTATGAGGAGGGATGACCTGCACCTACTCTTGCTGCCTTGCTGGGCAGACTAGATGGATCATACTGGTCTTTATCTGCCGTCATATACTATGTTACTATGCTTTATAGGTTATAAATTAACTTAAGAAATGCCATACTGGGTCAGACCAGAGTCCATCAAGCCCAGAATCCAGTTTCCAATAGTGGTCAATCCAGGTCAGAAATACCTGGTCAGTTCCTGAAGGCCACAGGTTTCACTATGCTTGTCCAAGGGTAAGCAGTTGATTTCCAGGTTCTCTTTTATAATGGTTTGTGGACCTTCCCAAATCTTTTTTTTTAACCCAGATACACTACCAGCTATTAATTTATAGGCCCCTATCATATCTCCCCTCAGTCTTCTCTTTTCCCAAGTTGAAGAGTCCTAACCATTTGAGCCTTTCCCCAAAGGGGTATCCTTCCATCCCCTTTACCATTTTGGTGGCTCTTCTCTGTACCTTTTCTAATTCCGCTATATCCTTTCTAAGATCCGGTGACCAGATAGGTGACATTCAGGACCGGCACCAGGGCAGCGATACTGCCCCCAGTATAATACCAACAGCTGCACATGGAACTTGCCTGTTTGGTCTGTGGAGCTAGCCACTCAGCTATCACGTGTAGATCCACCATTAAGGGAAAGCCTTTTAAGCCGCTGCCCCAATGACCCAGCGAAGGACATGGCCCCCTCGCACATTAAGCTTGAGAGCATACATCCATAGCCATAGTCCTACCCTCACCAGGACTGGGCATGCATCATTATTGGATGGCTTTGCAGAAGGTTTCCCTATTATATCCTCCTCCCCTACTTCCTTGTGTACCATACGCAACTCCCCTTCCTTCCTTCAGCACCTTCAGGTGGTGCAGAAAAAAAAATCACCAAGGAAAATGTCTTGGGAAGAGTGGTAGATCCCTACTGGGAACCTCCCCTTCCCGGATCTGGTGTTGTCCCCATTGGGAATAGTGCCAGGCAAATTCTGTTTGATACACAACCTGTTCTGTCCTGTGGGCAAGTCAGTTGATGACCATATCGATTCTTCTTTGTGTTCTGTAAGATATGCGTCTATCGACCAGGCCAGAGCAATCATTCGGAATTTGGGCCACAGGCAAAACTGGCTAATGTGGAAATAGGGTCGGCATTCCACCTACTCCCAGTAGATCCAGAGTCTTTTTTATCTACTTGGTTTTCATCTTCGAGGGCAAAGACTACTATGACAAATGTATGTCCATATGCTTCTCAATTCCTGTGCATATTTTGAGCAATTCAGTTCATTCCTGCTTTGGCCGGTCGAAGAAACAGCTGGGCCTGGCTCAACTGTTCATTACCTTGATTTCCAGTTTGTGGGGGCCAGTTTCGAGGAAGGCAAAAGGATCTTGGATTCCTGCGAGCCCATCGCACAGCGGTTTGGAGTACCTCTGGTGGCAGAAATGACCATGGGACCCTCAGGACATATTCCTCAGAACTGAGCTAGATATACAAGCCCAAGTGTCTAGACTGCACAGGGATAAGTTGGAGAAATTAAAAACCACCATTGGGCAAATGAGAGGCTTGTGAAAAGCTAGATTAGAGCAGAAAGCTAAATTAGAGCAGTTTCAATCTCTGCTCAGTTTATTATGTTTCACTTGAAAGGTGATCCTAATGAGGCGGATTCTCTGTCATCGACTGGCTCTTGTGACAAGGGGGGTCAAGCAGAGGCACCACCGCATCATGGTTGATAAGAGCATATGCGAAGACCTACTAGTCTGGGGAACATTTCCTGAAGATCTGTTGAAGCTGCGACCTGGAATTGTTCACAAATGTGTTGGGGAGGGGGGCCTGTTTTAGGTTATACCTCTGGGGGGCCTGGGGCTTGGAGTCTTGGCCTCATGAGTGGGACTCCTTTGGCACTAACGAGGATATCACATCCCTGGAGTTATTCTCCATGATGGCAGCCCTGTTTATCTGGGCCCCTTAATTGGCTAACAGGGTGATTACATTCCACATCAATAATTTGACAGTGGTCCAAGCAGTACACGAGATGTATGTCAGGACTCTAGGGGTGGTGGCATGGTCCCGGGAAATTGTTATGCTCTGCATTCTGCATAATATCACCTTTAAGGCAGAGCATATAACGGGATTCTACAATAACAGTGCTGATGCCCTTTCTCATTGTTCCATTCTAGCAGCAGCCTGGGTGTTTGGCCTGCCGAAGTGCGGAAGCTATCAATGGGTTTCCTTGGCTGAGCGCACCAGCCAGAAACATTTTGGAAGCCTGGGAGCATTTCTGTGAGTTCTGTAGCCTTAACAGGATCAAGAACAGTGACCGATGCATGATGGGCTCCACTCTTCTATCATGCAAGGGCAGCGGCATGATGAAATCTGTGGTACAAATGCGCCTGGTGGCAGTCAATGCCTGGGCAATGGGGAAAAAGAGCCCTTTGGCCAATTTCATCATTGCTAAAGGATGATGTGCAGGGCTGCTGACCATTGTTGCACTCCCAACTACAGACACCTAATCACCCACGAGGTGTTAAGGAAACTGCTCACTGTCATGGATGGTGGACTGCTAGGACACCTTTGAGACCTGTCTTTTCAGATGTGTCTTCTCCTTAGCATTCTCCAGGGCACTCAGGATAGGAGATCTTCTTTTGTCCTCATGTTCCTGGTTCCATAACACAATTGCCAATGTTCTTTCTCATTTTAAGATGACAGCATTCCAGGCCATTGCTCCTGGGGCAGATGCAGTCAAGACATCCATTCCAGAGGCAGTCTGGGTGTTGGGCCCACCAAAGTTTGGAGTCTTGATGGGTTTCATGGAAGACTGTACCAGGCTGACATACTTGAAGGCCCAGGATCACTTCTGGGACTTTTGAGTGCAGGACAGCATCAGGGAGGGGGACTGCTTTAAGGCCAGCACCATTCTTCACTGGATGTTCTGCGGCAGGGACAGGGGCAGGAGTAAATCCATGGTAAGAATGTGCTTAATGGCCATCACCCTTTTTATCAAGGTAATTTATTTATTTAACAGGTTTTATGTACTGCTTTATCATTTCAATCAAAGTGGTTTACATTGAAATTTAAACTTGGAAATGTACATTAAACAGGGACATTGATAACTTGGATTTTTTTCTGAGGCAATGAAGTGACTTACCCAAGGTCACAAGGAGTGCTAGTGAGACTCAAACCCTGGTCTCTGGATTCCCAAGCCAGGGTTCTTAACCATTAGGCTATGAGAACAGAGCCCTTTGGTGGATTTTGCCATTGCAAGGATAATGAAGGGATGGTCAGCTGAGCGTCGCCAAACACCTAACTGCAGACCTGTAGCTCTAAGATGGACCCCACTCAAGGGGAGACAAAATTGTCACTGTCACCCCTGCCAGGAGGCCGAATGTGTCCGGTGTAGTACATAAGAACATAAGATATGCCATACTGGGTCAGACCAAGGTCCATCAAGCCCAGTATCCTGTTTCCAACAGTGGCCAATCTAGGTCATACGTACCTAGCAGTTTCCCCAAAAGACACAGGTTCTGCAATGCTTGTACTAGGTCAAGCATTGATATCCTGGTTCCCTTCTGAATAATGGTTTATGGACCTTTCCTCCAGGAACTTGTCCAAACCTTTTTTAAACCCTGCTACATAACAGCTTTTACTACATCCTCTGGTAACAAATTCCAGAGTTTGATTACACATTGAGTGAAAAAATATTTTCTTTTATTTGTCTTAAATAGTTTACCCCGTAGCTTCATTGCATGTCCCCTAGTCTTCCTATATTCTGATAACGTAAACAGTCGATCTACGTTTACCCGTTCCACTCCATTCATTAATTCATAGACTTCTATCATATCTCCCCTCAGCTGTATCTTTTCCAGGTTAAAGAGCCCTAACCTTTTTAGCCTTTCTTCATAGGAGTATCCTTCCATCCCCTTTACCATTTTGGTGGCTCTTCTCTGAACCTTTTCTAATAACGCTATTTTCTTTTTAAGATACGGCGACCAGAATTGCACACAATATTCAAGGTGCGGTCTCACCATGGAACGATATAGAGGCATTATAATATCTTTGTTTTACTTTCCATTCCTTTCCTTATGATACCTAGCATTCTATTTGCTCTCTTGGCTGCCGCTGCACACTGGGCCGAGGGTTTTAACATGTTATCCACAATGACGCCTAAATCTTTTTCCTGGGTGGTGGTTCCTAATGTGGAACCTTGCATCGTGTAACCATAGTTTGGGTTGTTCTTCCCTAGGTGCATAACTTTGCACTTGTCCACATTAAATTTCATCTGCCATTTTGATGCCCAGTCTTCCAATTTATCAAGATCCTCTTGCAATTTTCCACAATCCTCTTGGGTTTTAACAACTTTAAATAGTTTTGTGTCATCTGCAAATTTGATAAACTCACTCGTTATTCCACTTTCCAGGTCATTTATGAATATGTCAAAAAGCAGCGGACCCAGCACAGATCCCTGGGGTACACCACTATTCACCTTTCTCCATTGGGAAAATTGGCCATTTAGCCCAACCCTCTGCTTTCTATCTTTTAACCAGTTCCTGATCCACAGTAGTACAGAAGGCTTTCTGAAAGTCCAGATACACTATATCAACCGACTCACCTTTGTCCACCTGTTTATTCACACTTCAAAAAAACATAACAGATTAGTAAGACAAGATCTTCCTTGTCTAAAGCCATGTTGGCTGTCTCCCATTAGGCCATGACTATCTACATGCTGAGTAATTTTATTCTTTATGATGGTTTCTACCATTTTTCCCGGTACTGACGTGAGGCTTACCGGTCTGTAGTTTCCCGGATCACCCCTCGAACCCTTTTTAAAAATTGGTGTTACATTGGCGATCCGCCAATCTTCAGGTATTATAGATGATTTTAATGATAGTTCACAGATTACTAATAGCAGGTCTGCAATCTCATATTTCAGTTCTTTCAACACCCTTGGATGTATACCATCCGGCCCAGGTGATCTGCTACTCTTCAGTTTATCTAATAGTTGTAATACATCTTCCCGATGTATCGATATTTCCATCAATTCTTCCGCACCTTTAAATACCACTTCAGTCATGGGTAACATCCCTACATCTTCCTCTGTAAAGACCGAAGCAAAGAATTCATTCAGTCTCTCCGCTATCGCCTTGTCGCCTCTTAGTGCCCCTTTAACTCCTCTATCATCTAATGGTCCAACTGACTCTCTCACAGGTTTTTTGCTAGGAATGTACTTGAAAAAATCTTTATTTCGCGTTTTTGCTTCCGCAGCAAGCTTCTTCTCAAATTCTCTCTTTGCCTTCTTTATCAATGCCTTGCATTTGACCTGCCAGTGCTTGTGCTGTTTCCAGGTTTCATCGTTTGGCTCTTTTTTCCATTTCCTGAAAGATGCTTTCTTGGCAACAACAGCCTCTCTGACCTCACCTTTAAACCATGCTGGCAGTTTTTTGGACTTCCTTCCACTTTTCTTAAAGCGTGGAATACAGCTGGTCTGGGCTTCCAAGATAGTATTTTTCAACAACACCCAAGCTTGATGTAAGTCTTTAACCTTTGCAACTGCTCCTTTTAGTTTTTTCTTAACTATTTTCCGCATTTTATCATAGTCTCCCTTTCAAAAGTTAAAAGGTAGTACTGTGGATTTCCTTACTATCCCTCCTCCAATAATTAAAGGGAGGAGTAGCCTAGTGGTTGGGGAAAGGTACTTCAGGCCAGAAGGTCGGGGGTTCAAATCCCACTAGAGGACAGCAACCTTGGGCCAGAAGGACTGAGGTTTCTAGTCCCACAGATGCTCCTTGTGGTCTTGGGCAAGCCACTTAACCCTCCATTGCCCATGTTCCCTGTAAGTATTAGTGTATGTGTTTCATATCCCTGCGTGTTAAATGTATCCCCCAATTGTGTTGTGACCACTTTGATTGAAGGATAAGGCAGTATACAAAACTGTCTAAATAAATAAATCAAAGGCGATCATGCTATGATCACTATTGCCAAGTGGCCCCAACACCCTCATCTCTTGCACTAGATCTGGTGTTCCACTAAGGACTAGGTCTAATATGGCTTCCCCTCTCATCGGTTCATGGACCAGCTGCTCCAAGAAGCAGTCATTTATGTCATCTAGGAACTTTATCTCCCTAGCATGTTCTGCCGTGACACTGACCCAGTCGATACCGGGGTAATTGAAATCACCCATTATTATTACTGCGCTGTAACATTTGTTAGCTTCCTTGATTTCTTTGAGCATTTCATCATCCATTTGTTCATTCTGGCCAGGCGGTCGATAGTACACTCCCACCGCCATCGCCTTCCCCTTTTTACATGGAATTTAAATCCATAGAGATTCTACAGCAAATTTTGCTTCCTGCAAAACTTTAATCCTTTCTGACTCAATGCCCTCTCTAACATAGAGTGCAACCCCTCCACCAATTTGATCAGCTCTATCATTACGATATAGTTTGTACCCAGGTATCACAGTGTCCCACTGGTTGTCCTCCTTCCACCATGTCTCTGATATTCCAATCACATCTAACCTCTCATTTAGTGCTGCTTTTGGTAGTATCCTTCAAGGATACATTCTTCCGAACCAAGGATACATTCTAGTTTAAAAGCTGCTCTATCTCCTTTTTAAAGGTTAATGCCAGCAGCCTGGTTCCATCGCAGTTAAGGTGAAGCCCATCCCTTCGGAAGAGCCCCTCCTTTCCCCAGAATGTACCCCAGTTCCTAACAAATCCAAACCTCTCATCTCTGCACCATTGTCTCATCCACGCATTGAGACTCCGGAGTTCTGCCTGCCTTTTAGGTCCTGCACGTGGAACGGGAAGCATGTCAGAGAACGCTACCCTGGAAGTTCTGTATTTCAACTTCCTACCTAAAAGCCTAAATTTAGCCTCCAGAACCTCCCTACCACATTTTCCTATGTCATTGGTACCAACATGTACCAAGACAGCAGACTCCTCCCCAGCACTATCTAAGACCTTATCTAGGTGGCGCGTGAGGTCCGCTACCTTCGCACCAGGCAGGCATGTTACCAGGAGATCCTCATGTCCACCAGCCACCCAGCTAGCTACATGCCTAATGATCGAATCACCAACTATAACTGCTGTCCTAACCCTTCCCTCATGGGCACATGGCCCTGGAGAAACTTCCTCGGTGCGAGAGGGTTTTACATCACCTGGAGGACAGGTCCTAGTTACAGGATCACTTCCTGCCACACCAGGGTGATGCTCTCCTGTCACGTGACCTCTCTCCTCCATGGCAACAGGGATGCTGCCAGACTGGAGGTGGGACTTCAGGACTATATCCCTGTAGGTCTCGTCTATGTACCTCTCTGTCTTTCTTATGTTTTCCAAGTCTGCTACTCTAGCCTCTAGAGAATGGACTCGTTCCCTGAGAGCAAAGAGCTCCTTGCACCTAGTGCACACGTAAGACCTCTCACCAACTGGGAGAAAATCATACATGGGACACTCAATGCAAAAGACTGGAAAGACCCCATCTCGCTGCTGGACTGCTGTCTGCATCTTAGTTTTAAGTTTTTGTTTAGATCTTTAAGTTCTTTACTTACTAAGGGTTGCTATGGATATTTATACCAATAAAACTGTACCTAATAAGTTTACTATACCTTGTTCACCTGAAGCTTAATTAATCTCAGGTCCTTAGTGTATGTCTGATTTGGGTAACAAGCTTCACCTGAGAGCACCTCCTGTCTTTTAAGATGTGTAAGTACCTATAAAGCTATGATTATCCCAGGGGTGGGTGGGTGTGGGGAGGGAGGGAGGGAAATAACACTTATTAAAAGAGGGCTGCTACACAGTACCCTCTCCTGTGCTGCTGAGGTAAGCTATATTCTTATTTGATTTAAATTATAGCTCTTTGCTGCTACTAGGCTCTAACTTATTATGAAATTTAAACTACAAGCTCTCTGCTGGGTTCTAAATTTAACCAGAAAGCTCTCTTCTGTGTTTTAAATTTAAACTAAAAGTACTTTGCTGATGCTAGGCCCTGAGTGACTATTAAATTTAAACTACAACTCTCTGCTGGGTTCCAAATTTAACCAGAAAGCTCTCTTCTGTGTTTTAAATTTAAACTAAAAATACTTTGCTGATACTAGGCCCTGAGTGACTATTAAATTAAAAGTATAAGCTCTCTGCTGGGTATGAAATGTAACCAGAAAGTTCTCTTCTGTGTTTTAAATTTAAACTTAAACTGCTGCTACTAGGCCCTGACTGATTTAACAAAAAATAGTGGGTTCACAGATTAAATAGCTTTAATAGAAAGAATTCCTTTCAGAAAATTCCCAGAAGTATATACTCACAATTGCAGATCTCTCTCCAGAAGTAACAGTCCCTTTTTCTAGTCCTTCAAGACTCAAGTATTTTGAGGATTGCTGATGATTTTGCCAGATGGGAGGCGAGCATTGTTGGTTGATGCAGGCGGAACACCCCCAAATCACTTCCGGTTCACCAGGGGTGGACCTTGAGGTTGGCTATTACGGCATTCATTCCTTCTGCATTGGGGCAGCTACCATGGCAGCTGGGCTTGGCATGACAAAGAAACAAATCATGTCCGCGAGCGGATGGTATTCTGACCATTATAACCTGTACATTCACTCTGAAGCTAGGGATTGACGAATGTTACTGTGGCTAACCTGACCTTCTTTCAATGGTTTGCCCTTGGTGCAACTCTGGAAATGTGGATATGAGGTCATCCATACATCCAATGGGTGCAAAGTAGAACCAGGAGCAGTCCGCAGGGCTTTAATTTGGGCCTGAATCCTCCAGAGGCGTCGATCGTCAGGATGTGGGTGCAGGGAATGATATGGGACCTGCTGGTTCCATCCCTTATGTGCAGAAGGAGGGTGGCCAGGAGCCCTTGGGTCTTAGTGATGCATCTGGAGGAGGAACATTTGGCCAATACCCACTGTGTTGAATTAACTGGAAGATGCAGCTGGCTGACCTTTTCCCTGGGACTTGGGTAGTATGGTCCCATATCGTACCACAGAGGGTCTGAAAAGGCAAAAAGATAATACTGGACAGTGGAGAAAACAAGACGAAAGACGAGCGGATGGTTGGCTTGCTTCATGGAGGCAATTAAGGGGGGGGGGAGTTGCATTGTACATGACCTCATTGATATAAGTTGCCCTGGCCTCTGTTGCGCAGGCGACGTACATCTGTCAGATATCAGCATGGACATTTTCCTGTGCGAGGATTTGCTGTCGGTGGGGTGTGGCCAGAAGTTAGGGACCATTGGACCGAGCGCACAGCCGTACAGTTGAGTATAGGGGGAGTGGCCACAAGGAAATTGTCCTCGCCCTGTCAAGGTCAACGGATTCACAGCAGGTAATGTGTCTCCTGATGCTTTGACAATAGGAGGAGGGAGAGATACACTTCATTGTCATATATTAAGTATGCAACAATCCCAACCTTTAACGGGCCGGGTCGGAAACAGAGAAGGAGGAGGCTGCTGCGACCAGGGCTATAGTGCACACTTTAATAGCATGCTGCCCCACACAGCGAATTACAGATAATGTGTATCAGTTATTGCATCAATGGTTAAGAAGTGTTTTCAGGTCAAGGGGTGGGCTTTGACAGCACCTCCCTTGGGCGAGTAAGTGCTGTGCGTCAAGAGGATAAGTGTTAGAGAGGTTTATGGCAATTTAATGTTATATATTGCGATGCTTCCACTTGGGCCCAAGAGCTTACAAGCAGGAAACAGCCTTATGTTGTCCACTTTTGAATAAAGCTTCCCTTCTTGTCACCAGATGTATTCTGGGACTTGTAGTTAGTTTATTCTTTAAGGACAAATTGTAGTTGTGAGTTGGTGGTTCAAGGCAGCAAGAAAATTTATTTTGTGGGGATTTCCAGGGCATTTAAGCTCAATACACAAACAAGGCAAAAAGGATGCTTCTCCAACATAAAGGATAAATCAGGTAACAGAGAATGACGTAACAAAAAACCTCTTTTCACTGTTCAGCTGTTCTTATTCCCACAAGCTTACACCAAGGACTGCCTCATGTGGTCATTCAACAGAAATACAGATAAACTTGCAACAGCTGTGATTTTCTTTTCTCAAAGCAAACTTCTTCTAAGCATTGCTTCTTAGCTTCAGAAGGCAATTAAGCTTAGTAAAACACAGTATTAGCTTTCCTTAATTCTAAGCAGGTACTGCACTTATTCTCTATATTGTTTCACAGTCTCTCAGGTCAGTTCAATAATGCAGACCCTTCTTTTAAACACAATGAGCAATCCATTGGTACAGGTTCACACTCAGAGCTTGGCAAACAGGAATCTATTTGCATTCCTTCTATGGCAACAGGATATATGGTATCTCTATCCAAGTTACAAACTCTCCCAGACTTTCTCTCCTTTAGAAATTCCTGGAACTGATTCCACAGCAATTCAGCTTGTAAAGGCACAGTTGTATTAGGGGAGTGAACTTTTCCTTCAGCAAACAACTCTCTCAGTGCTTCTAGCTTTGAAGACTCAGCTGTTCTGCTTTTATCAGGGCTATGACATTTCCCATACGTAAAACTTTCCACGCACCTCTTAGCAGTAGACGGTGAGGGCTCTGCTTCCTGGACCTTAGCAATAGCAAACTGTTTCTCTGTTTATTCCTCAGCTCTGGAACTGCTGGCTTTACCTGGGGAAGGGTTCCTCAGACAAGCGCTGATTTCTTTCTTCCTGGGATCCTCCAGGCTCTGAAATTCAGCCTCCTTATGTCCTTCTCCAGTCCCTCTTAGGTAGCTGCTTTCCTGGGAGTTTTCTTCTTTCTTTCTCCTCCAGCTATGCTCAGCCTTGCTCTCTCTGTTGTCCTTTGCCTTCCTCCTTCCTCCCCCTTTCTGTTCTGCTCGTGGTTTTAAGAACCGTTGGCTGCTAGGCACTCCCTGTTCTCTGCACCTGTGTGACCAATCATCAGGCAAGCTTGTCTCCACCCCTGAGCTAGGGCATGGCCTGACCTTAGCATGGAGCTGGGTTTTTTTCTGATCTGGCTTGTAAGTCTTATGCACAAGTGAACTGTCATTCATTTCAAAGGGGAAACTAGAAACATAGAACTAGGATTTTATTCCACTTCCATGTCTTCCTGGGAGCTTTCATCACTACAATATATACGATTGAGAATTGTACACTGTGAATTTTGGTTATATGTTTGCTTAAGGTTATGCTGTGGCCAACATTATCCAATAAAATCTACATTTTTGTGGCAAAACTGGTCGTCTGTGCATTCTGTCAGCGGTGAGGGACGACTTAAACAAGGGGACACGGGGCAGAGCAAAAGGGGGAGAGAAGGAGAGGGGGAGGGGCAGGGGCAGGGAACATGGCCTAGGCCTGGATGCCACTTACCCGGTTGAGGAATAATTCCATTTCTGTCGGTTTGCATGCTAATCATGCTACTCTTTAGTGCAGTGGTTTTACTGCAAATTTTTCCATTCTAAAACCTTGCCATATCACGTAGTATTTATTTATTTATTTAACAAGTTTTTTTATACTGCCTTTTCCTTCAATCAAAGCGGTCACAAAGACATACAAAAGTTATACAGAAGCAAGGGAAACATGCATTGCATAAACAAAACATCAAGTAGTAGGGTGGGATACATAAAGGTAACAATAAATGGAATTGAGTTAGGTGTTTGATCCGTAGTGCTCAGTGAAGAGTACAGTCTTTAATTGTTTCCGGAAGTCCTTTAAATCATCAAGTGATCTTAAGTTGGGAGGGAGAGAGTTCCATAATAATGGGGCAGCTAAAGAAAGTGCTCTTTGTGTAGTGAAATTGCGTGATTTTATGTAGTTACTTGGGGTGCTGAGGGTGTCTGATGTGGTTTTCCTCCTTGGTCTGTTGTTGGTGTTTGGGAGTAAGAGGGCTTGGAGGCTGATAGCAGAACTCTTGTGTCTGATTTTGAAGATATTTATGATCATCTTATATTTGACGCGTTGGCTTATTGGGAGCCAGTGGAGATCTTTGAGGATGGGGGTAATGTGGGCATGAGTTGTGGAGCCGGTGATTATTCTGGCTGCTGTATTTTGAGCCATTTGAAGCGGTTTGAGTGAATGTTTTGAAATTCCGTTGTAGATTGGGTTACAGAAATCCAGTATGGGAGTTATTAGAGCTTGGCAGACTGTGCGGAAGTGTTCATAGGAGAGTAGGGGCTTGAGGCGTCTTATTATTTTCATTTTGTAGTATGCGTTTCTAACAGTTTTTCTTATGTGGGACTGTAGGTTGAATCCTTTGTCAAGGGTTATTCCTAGGTATCTGACTTCATCCTTTAATGGTATTGTTGTGTTGTTGCATGTGATGAATGGTGGGGGGCTGATGTCGGTGTTTCTAGTGATAATAAGAGCCTCTGTCTTGTTAACGTTTATAGCTAGGTTGTTGTGTGCTAGCCACGCGGACATGTTGTCAAGGCAGTTCGTTATCTTGTTGTAGTCAGGGCTGTTGAGGTTGATTGGCGTGTAAATCATGATATCATCTGCATAAATTGTGTAATCTATTTGATGGGCTGCCATGATGTGGCAGATCGGCTGGATAAATAAGTAATAGTAAGATTAACATGAAAGAATCCACAGTAAACCAAAGCATTAAAGGATAATGCAGCTCTTTACACTGGTTCCCCAGTCAGGTTTTCAGGATAAAAAGAAAATACTTAAAGCTATCTCATTTCTCACTTATGTGGTATAAAAGATTATGGCTATGCTTTGGTTTGTATGCAGCTAATGGTATGGATGGATGATATTACTGTCACTGCTATTTTTTGCTTTGTCTAATTTATTGTATTTAATTTGCCATGCTTTAATATTTTACTTGTACATTGATTTGATTAGCCATGATTATGCAAAGCAGTATATAATTTTATAAATACATAAATATTCTCTTTAGATTGTTAAGGCTAATTTTTTGGGAGTAATTTTATAAAGTCATTTTACCTCATATTTGGCAACATACATGCCTAAAATAGCTTTTATAAAATTAGGTAAGACATAAAATTACACCATGGTATGTGGACATGTACTTTTACAGTAGGTATTACCGGGGGTACGATTTGGTAGTGTCCCTCTTGCAGGGGGCACGCTGCATCACTGTGAACACTTTCACACCTGGTTTCTCCTTTGGTTCACTCTTTTCACTTTTTAGTCAGAATGGCTCTAGTGTGTTCAATACAAAACATCTACTTTATTAGCCCAGATAAAATTCAAACATCACTCTATCAAGGACAGTTCATATCAAAGCAGTTGACTGGCTCTGAGCTTTAAATAGTAGCAATCAGTACAACAGCTCTTTGGCTCAGACTTTTCTCCTCTGAGCAACACACTGCCTCTTAAGTAATGTTGTCCATAGGAGGTTAACTCCCTCCTTCATTGTTCTGGCTTCCAGCCAAGCTTCACCTATGTAATAGCACACAAAGCTAAAACAATGTTCTTTTCCAGCAGGGTTCATTTATTTATTTTATATACTGCTTTATCATTTCAATCAAAGCAATTTACATTGAAACTTAAACTTGGTAATATACATTAAACAGGGACATTGATAACTTGGATTTTTTTTCCTGAGGCAGTGGAGGGTTAAGTGACTTTCCCAAAGCGTGCTAGTGAAAATTGAACGCTGGTCTCTGGCTTCCCAAGCCAGTGTTCTTAACCATTAGGCTACTCCTCCACTCCATTCAGAGCACTTTCCTTTGTGCTTCGGCACTCATGATGCAGGTGTCTTACTATGGATTCACTTTACAGATGGAAGGTAATTATTCTCACACAACATTTCCTTCCCTGGCAGTGTGTGCTGACCAGTCCAAAAAGCACAGTTCATTAAAGTCCTATTTCATTCCTGTAGCACAGCACAGTATCCTTGAAAATCACAGCCTGTGATTTTAAAGACCTCACAAGTGTGAGGGTGGACAGTCCCTCCCTTTAGAAGATGGCTAGTATCTGAAAGCCTGTGTTCTGCCTCTACCCCAAAAGCTGTCCTATTTCTCCTGGCATTCATCTGTAAAAGTACTTGGGGCTCTTACCTCCACTTCTTGAGTTCAGTACCATGGCTTCTGGTTCATCTAAAATATTCATGAACAAAGGCTTGGCTTGTTTCAAACTCCATTTCTTCTCCATTATGCTGTGGTGCTAGCAAGCCCTGAGCCTCCAGGCTCTCTGGCAGACCTGTGTCTTGTCCCAGAGCAGACAGTTTCTGCGCTCATGTGCTCCTGCACGTCTGGTCTGTGTAGGGAGGATATAAAGGTGGGACTCACCTACTGGCCCTCCCCCAGCTCTTCTGGTCTCCTCCCCAGCTCCTCCCTTTCTTGGGTTTAACATCACTCTTTGTTGCCTGGGAAGCTCTTAAATTGGCAGGGGCTTTCTTTGTGTAATCCCTAGTGCTGCTGGGAATTGTAGTCCCTGACACTGCACACAGCAGAGCATGGGTGGAGTTGGGAAGTATGTGCATAGATTATTTTTTTATTTATTTTATTTATTTAACATTTCTTATATACCGCGCTATTTGTCATCAGCGCGGTTTACATCAAAACAATAGAACACTTGACCAGATACATTGGCCATCGTTTACATAAAACGGGGAGTTAACATGGAGGAGAACTTGGGGAACTATTTACATTCAAGTATTAACATTAACTATTTACATTCATGTATTAAAGTACATGTATCAATTAAGTTATTTCATAATCTATGCATGGATATTTCCACTGCTTTTGAGCACTATAATGCCCTCGCCTCAACATAGGTGCTATTGCTACAGGACTTAGACCATAAAGACAAATAGATACCTACTTGTCTTTCGAAAATAGGCTCAGTCTGGCAGCCTTAAACTAGGCATCCCATTATAGAATTATCCTCCACATGTTTAGTGAATCAATTTTTTTAAAAGTAGTATTTGTTTTGGAAGATAATCAGCTATTTGTTCCTGTTTTCCTTCATTGTTGTGGTTTTTGTTGTTTTCTAGGATAGGTTTGACAACCAGTGAGCAAGTCTAACAGTTGTTTTCATAGACCCGCAGGTGGGAAAAAAAAATCATCATTCATGCCTTAGGGAAACATCTATTTTATCCTCCTAAAAATTTTAAAATGTTGCATGCCACACTGTTACTATATTCTGGACTTGGCTAATTGTTTTACAGTAAATCATAACAGGGCTAAATCAACTGTATACTTCTAACATTCCTTCAGAATGGCCAGACATTGGACACATAATACAATCTACCTATGATTAGGCAAGAAGGATTTTACTTCACTTTCCCTCCCCTTCCAGCAAAGCTTAATAGTATCTGCTTTCAGATTGTTTTCAATCACAAACAGACTCAACAAAATATGAATACAGCTATTAGCATTACACCTTCAATAAGCACTCACACTTTTATAGCACTTCCCTTCACAAAATGGTATTCTTACTGCAGCCAGTAGCCCAGTGGCCGGACTGTTGTGGGACAGCTCTGGAGACACCATATCACAAAGCAGCTTCATCCAGGTTTACTTTGGGTAATCTGATTGCCCTACAAAATTGTCTTTTCACCTTCCAATGCTTTCAGTCTTCTAGTGTTACTATTCTTCGGGAGATGTACTCATACTGGGCCATTAACTCAAAGTAGGGTGGTGTTTTTGTACCTCCTTAGCAGATGCTCTTCTTTCTCCAGCTCTCTCAGAAAAGCTTGACTTAGACATCATCAGTCAAGGCCGTAACAAACTACCTGGGGTCTCATTCACAGAGATGTTCCTGGAGCATACCACTATTTCAGTAAACTAAAAGACTACATGGTGAAGATCCCTCTTCTCCACACTACCCCCAACTATTTGTGGAGGTGGCTGGGATTAAATATGATCCTGCTTGCTCAGATCTAGTCGACAGTAACAGAAACTACAGATATTTTCAGTCAATTTCTCTTTCTGATTACTTATTTGCTTTTTTTCTGTTGCAGAGGCACTGGAAATTTTATGAGTCCCTCTTCATAGCTTGCAGCAACTCCCCAAGATCACTGATGCATCTGGCCAGATGTGCTGTTCGAGTAGCATTATGCAGGAGATGCCATCAAGCCATCCCTCTGCTTTCATTACCACCACAGTTAAAGAAATATCTGCTTCTGGAACCAGAAGGAATAATCTACTGAGATGTAGCCAATGACAAATAGCCAATTTCAACACCTTTCTAGGAGAAAGTCACAGATATTCACATCTACATGATGTCTTCTTTTCGGTGGCATACCTATGAACCTCCTGAGTCCGTAAACAATGTGATTTGGGAACCTAAAGCCATTATAAGAGAGGGATTTTGATATTTTAAAGGATGGTCCCTTTGAAACCTGTGAAAATTGAAGAGATGGAGTGGAGGAGTGGCCTAGTGGTTGTAGGCAAGGTACTTCAGGCCGGAAGGTCGGGGGTTCAAATCCCACTAGACGACAGCAACCTTGGGCCGGAAGGACTGGGGTTTCTAGTCCCACAGGTGCTCCTTGTGGTCTCGGGCAAGCCACTTAACCCTCCATAGCCCATGTTCCCTGTAAAATAGTTATCTCCAAGTTATAATGCCCTGTTCAATGTAATTTCAGTTTGTTCAATGTAAACCACACTGATGCAGAATAGCACGTTATATAAGAGAATGTAAATAAATATGATTAGGAGGGGAACCTTTTTCCTATTAATGCACCATTTTTATATGAGAGATAATTATTAGGTGTGACTTAACTTGCAAGGTCTTGCAGTGTTAACAAATCTAAAAATGAGTGGCTTAGAGAAAAGCCAGAATGGGTGTGGCCTGACTTTTCTAACCCCCCCCCCCCCCCCCGAGATATTGCCACTGGTGCTCAAGTATCCAGCCCCAGAGCCTTAGTTAGTATGTGTTTGGGCTGCTGCTCATAGTCAGAGATTTCATTTGAAAAAGAATTTGCTGTAGATAGATTTAGTGGCAGACATTTGATTTCTATCCTCCCTGGCAGGGGCAGCAGAACACATTTTTTGGTCGGGAGGTCAAAACAAACCAAACTCTACCCTGTCCCCTGTGTCCAGTTGCTTGATGCTGTATGGAACAAGAAGCTGACTGGGCCATGGCCCTGGTGACTCGCCCTGTTCTCCTCTATGCTCCCAGCGATACAAATTCTATCAAAATGTTTAGTTGATCCATGTAAATTGTTGTAAAGCATGCATGGTGAGATGCAGTCTGTAAAATAAATGAGAGAATGCATACCTAAAAGTTTTCCAGGCTTTGGTTCAGAGATCTGAGTCTTTTGGAGAATTCCCAGGATCTGGGGAGTAGAAGAGGAAACATTTAGTAAAAAATTAAAATGGGACATTAGCTGTGATTAATTGTAAAAAAAAAAAAGGTACTACATCAGGGCCAGAGTTGGCCTCCAGCTTCCAGCTAGCTGAAATGGAGAAGAGGAAGTAAGTTCAAAAAGGCTCCAGGTCAGTGACCTGGTGGAAAAACAGCACTGAACATGAGTGTTTTTGGGATATATGACAGTGTCAGAAATCGCCATGTAGAAGCTGAGGAACAATTTTCTGCACGCAGGTACATTAATGCAAACCTGGCAATTTGGGATAATACCACTTGCACCACAAAATGCTAAATAAACCTCCATCCCCTAATCTGAGTGAACACAGCCAAGAGGTTCCTTAGTGTTAAGAGATGCATGATATATATAAGCAACTTTTTATTACATTAGTAACTACTGTTTCATCTGAATGCCTTTTGATATCACTCAACCCGTTGAACTGCTAATAAGTGAATTTTATTATTTACACCAGGATAATTTTATACAGTAGATGTTAGCCAATAAGGATCATATTCCACAGTCTGCTTATTTACTCCAGTCTACTGTGTCATCATAGACCCTACTCAATCTCCAGTTCACCATCCCGGCCTTTCCATCGCTCTCTCTCTCTGTATCTGCCCCAAGCAGTGTTAAGTTTTGCCACTATTTTCCTTACTACTGCTGTGTTCTAGCAATGTTATGTCCCTCAAATGATACCCAAGAATAGGTAACAGCACTCCAAAAACAACCAATGAATCGATGTGTTGAAAAAATGTGTGTGCCTTATTTTTGTCAGTCAATAAAAGCAGTATACAGGGTGGCCCAAAAAAAAGTGATAACATCTCATAGCATATAAGTTATTTAAAAATTCAAAAAGACAGATGTAAAAGATTGACACATTTAAAAAAAAAGATGGCGACCGGAAATTGTCAAAATAAAGACGTTATATAGCTAAAAAAGGTAAATAAGTAAACTATTTAAGCTTTTAATTTACGAGATGTTCTCACTTTTTTTGGTCAACCCTGTATACTACTAATAGTGCAAAACACATGAGTGTCACAGTTCACTTAAAAGAAGGAGAGAACCCCCATTGTTCTCCTATTTTCACATGATATAGTCTTTAATTAAAGTGAATTCATGGGCCTGTTTTTATCCTCAAACACTCTTTCATTGTAAAGATCATTTAATTCCTAAAATGGCATTAGTATTAGAAATTTCCTCTTACTTCGCCATTTCTTTCATTTTGAATTTAAGTAAATTGGTGCATTGATGTTACTAATTCTTATCACTGCCTCACAAAAGCACTTTCTCCAGATAACAGTATAGTTGTCTATATTTGTTAGATGTTTGGGGCCCTGGAGTTGACCCAGGGAATGATATTTGCACTGGGACAAAGATACTCATATTTCTTATTAGGCAAAGTAGTATTTGCATAGGGCAGCGCTTCTCAACACTCTCCTGGAAGCACAGCTAGCCAGTAAGGTTTTTCAGGACTAACACGCTGAGTATGCATTTGGTAAATTTACATATATTGGAGATGCAGACTTGAATCACGTAATCATGTATTGTTGGGAAAAATGGGAGTGGCAGCAATTTGCTTCCAATGGTTAAAAAATATTTTATGTTATAGATCACAGCATAATAGAAAAATTCCTATTTCAGGATCTATCCAGTAAAACATGGGGTATCTCAAGGGTCAGCCCTATCATCACTTATGTTTAACCTTTATTTATTTATTTGAAAACATTTGTTACCTGCCAATCCAAGATTGTATCCTGCTAAGAGAAAGACTAAGGGGCTTGTTTACAAAGTCGCAGTAGCGGTTTCCGATCATTATCGGAGCCGCGGCCCCATGTCTCCGTTTCAGAAGGAATCTTCATCAACCACATATGAAATCAATGGGGCCGCGGCTCCGATAACGATAGGAAACCGCTACCGAGGCTTTGTAAACAAGCCCCTAAGTACATATATGATGATAAAAAACAGACAACAAAAATAAAAATCAGTGACACAAGTTAAAACCCAGTAATTATGTTTTAGAGACCATGCCTTGCAAAGGATGTAAAAAGAGTGGAAACTGTTCAGAGGAAGGCAACCAAAATGATTTGGAGCCTGCGTCAGAAGCCTTATGAGAAGAGACTTGAAGACCTAAATATGTACACTCTGGAGGAGAGGAGGGACAGGGGAGATATGACTCAGACCTTTAAATACTTAAAGAGAAATAATGAACAAACAAACCTCTTCCAAAGACGGGGAAGCTGTAAAACTAACATGAAGCTGCAAGGGGGTAAATAGAAAGGCAATGTCAGGAAATACTTTTTCACTGAAAGGGTGGTGGATGCTTGGAATGCCCTCCCGATGGAAGTGGTGGGGGCAAATACAGTGACAGAATTCAAAATGGCATGGGACAGACACAGTGGATTCCTTTACAGCAACAGGATAAAATCAAAATAAACTTAACTATCTAATTTCTCAACAAATAGTGGTGTCCTACACAGAGCGGGGGGGGGGGGGGGGTTCACCCCTAATGGGGAGGAGTGGCCGGCATGGAGAGGCAGGTGCACCTATTCTTGCCATCTTACTGGACAGACTAGATGGACCATACTGGTCTTTATCTGCCGTCATTTATTATGTTACTATGTAAATTCTTGCTCAAAGAGGAGGAGTAGCCTAGTGGCTAGAGCAACAGTCTTAGACCAAAGAAATTGGGGTTCAATTCCCACTGGCACTCCTTGTAGCCTTAGGCAAATTGCCTTATCCTCCCTTGCCTTGGAAGAAATGGCCTGGCAATCTAATTCTGGTTATACATTGCCAAGAAACCCCAGGAGCATTAACTTCACAGCATTTTTAAAAAATCCCTTAGCCCATGTTCCCCAAAATGTCTTCATCCAAATCTAAAACCCAATTATCACAAATCTACTCAAACAACAATGCCTTTAATCAGGGCCAGCCCCAGAGAAAATTCAAGCTGTTGGTGACTTAGGCAAACCTTAAGCTTTACACCCCTCCTGGTTATCAAAATCTATTATTTAGCTTTGAATGCCTTGCTCTTTGCCGCCTCTGCCCAAGAAGTTGCCACCCTAAGTGACTGTCTACTTTGCTTGGTGGCTGGGCTGGCGCTGCCTTTAATTTCTTCCTAAAATTCTCCACATAAGCTTCCTTACACAGGCCTAAAGATAAATAATTCCACAGAAGAGGACCTGCAACGGAAAATGCTCTAGACCGCAGAGAAGTTGTCTTGTCTCCTTTTCAGAAGGAATCTTCATCAACCACATATGCTCCAAATGCAAGGTACATCTAGGAACAATGGAGTGGAACGGATAAACGTGGATCAATTGTTTACGCTATCAAAATATAGAAAGACTAGGGGACATGTAATGAAGCTACAGGGTAAACTATTTAAGACAAATAAGAGAAAATATTTTTTCACTCAACGTGTAATCAAACTCTGGAATCTGTTACCGGAGGATGTAGTAAGGGCTGTTAGTATAGCTGGGTTTAAAAAAGGTTTGGACAAGTTCCTGGAGGAAAGGTCCATAAACCACTATTAAAAAGGGACCCAGGATATCAATGCTTGACCCAGTACAAGCATTGTGGAACCTGTGTCTTTTGGGGATATTGCTAGGTACGTATGACCTAGATTGACCACTGTTGGAAACAGGATACTGGGCTTGATGGACCTCGGTCTGACCCAGTATGGCATGTCTTATGTTCTTATGTTCTAACATAAGCACTAACTAACTTCCATAAATAAACCAAGGTCAGCCTATTTCAGAACAACACAAAAAGAATCTTAAACTTCACCTAAGCACAATCAGGAGCCAATGAAGTTCTCTCAGACATAGAGAAAAATGATTAAAAGTGATAGCTGGTAACAAGTCTTGCCATAGCATTCCGCAATGAGGATTTTAAAAAGCCTAAATAAATCACATTGCAATAATCTAAAACTGATAAAACTAATCTTTGTAATACCATATGAAAAACCATTCTAGATAAACATAACCATAATTTACATAACAGACACAATTTAAAAAGCAGGTATTGTCTGCAGTGTGATATGCTAGTCAGCTTGTGTCATGCTGCACGTGCCAGTCACCTCTGGCCCTGTTGGACAGGGACCCACTTAGAACAGTGCATGTCAATACCCAGCATTACAATGCTGACGCCATGGTGGCCAACTACTGGGGAGGGGACACATCTAGACTTGCATGGGGTTGTTACTAGGGTCCTGCTGGCCCTACCAGCACCACTGGGTGTTAGGCCTGGAACTCCTCACATCCCAACCACCTAGGTTTAACATTCACCCACAGCAAGCACAGTCAGACTGCACCTGCTGCCCATCACTAGGTTTCCCAGCCATGCACATACCAACTACAGAAAGTCTGCTGGTCAGTACACATTGCATGTGCACCGAGCAACTATGTGCATCCTGGCTTGGGATATATGGCATGGACACACAGCAGTTGGTTCAGTGATCAGGCCCCCAGGACAGGTAATGCATCCACATCACTAGAGCTAGACATTATATAGCACTATATGGATACATAGCCGTGCCATGATCACTGCTCAGTAAGAGTGAGAGTGCCCTCCCAGCATGACATGCTGTGGCCCTCCGGTCCATGCAGGTGGTAGTCAGGCGCTATGACATCCCAGCCATTGCCCTACCCCTGATGCAGACACATCCTGGCCAATCTGCCCTGTTCAGGCCATACTTTGCTCCTCATCATGCACATTTGCAGGCTAACACTGGAAACAGATTAGGCACTGTGAGGCTCAGTGAGGTGTAGAAAGCCACAAAACAATGGATAGCCTGACTCTCCATAGCTGAGGATAGTGGACCCTGTCTGTGTGGGTATTTGTACCCTTGTTCACCGATTCATTGGGGGTTGCACATGTTGGTGTTGTACCTGTAATGTGGGATAAGATTTCACCACAGGGACATACACTGCATGATCCACAGCCAGAACCCGAGCCTGTGACAACTGTGTGTAGTGCACCACAGTGCTGCCTGGGGATGACATTCTTCCCATCAGACAGACCTTGGCACTTGTTGCATTGTGCATGGTGCACTGGATCAGAGCATGGCCTTGGTCTGCTGCAAGTGGGTGCCACTGCCCCCTCTGCCAACACCCCCCATGCCATGCTGACATGCCCATGTGCTGTCAGTGTTTGTGGTCTGCAGTCCCTGGCCAGCCAACATGCGAGTTGGCAGATGCCTAGGGAGCAGGGTCTGGAGGGGGGTGGAAGCATACATGGATGGCCACACATCCCCCCCACAACCATCTGCCTCTCCAGGGACCTCATTACCGCCTGCCAATTTATGTCTCTACAACCCGTGGAAGAGATGGCTGAGGGGTGATGTTAGGGGTCTAGAAAATATTGCCTGGAGTGGATTGGGTAAATGTAGATTGATTGTTTATGCCATCAAAATGTAGTAGGACTAGGGGACGTGCAGTGCGGCTACAGTGTGAGCCATTGAGGACTACTGGGAGTGAATGGTTTCTCAGTAAGCGCGTATTCAAACTCTGGAATTCATTTCTGGAGGATGTCATTAAGGATGTCAGTGTAGCTGGGTTTCGGAAATGTTTGGAGAGGTTCCTGAGGAACAGTCCATTACTAATTAGGGGCCCAGAATATCCCCTTCTTGCCCAATACATGCACTGTAGATCCTGTGTGTCTTTTGTGAAAACTTCTAGGTACCTGTGACCTAGATTGGTCACTGTTGGACACAGGATACTGGGCATGATGGACCTTTGTCTGACACAGTCTGGCATATTTGCAATTCCTATGTTCTTATGTGCCACCTAGACAACTGCCTGGTCCACCCTGTGCATCAACGCATGACCCTCATGCACCCTCCTTTGCCCCCACTGCATGACCCACATGCACCCTCCTTTGCCCCATTTGCACCATCAGCATAGTGCCCTTTCATACTTGGGTACCATACTGTTGCTGCTAATGGAGCACTATTATCACTTTCTTGGGCTCACCTGTCTGTGCAGCACATTGCAGACTTTGACATAGGCTCTCTCTCCTCAAAATGTACCCTTATCGCAAGGTTTTGATATGCCTTAAGGTTCCCAGCATTAAGGTGCCGCTGTTAAGGGAGCAAGCCTTGTTCCCGCCCACTCCCCACCCATTGACCCCCCCACTCTCTGCCTACTCTCAGACCACAGGGTACTTTACCACTGCCGGTACCTTTAACGCATGTTAAAGCAGCATTAATGCATGCTAAAGCGGTGTTAACACCCACTAACGGCACATTAGTGGGTGTTAATGCCGCAAGTGGCCGTTAGCGCATGTTAATTGCACACTTGCTCCTTTAGCGCAATTTAATAAACATATCCCTATGTTAAAAATGATATCTAATATATGACCGTAATCACAGGTAAAATAAATTAACCCTTTGGATATAATTAGCAGTGACTTTTGAATCCAGGAATTCCATTGTCAACTTATCTCTCTCATCATCTACATCAGGGGTCTCCAACTCCGGTCCTGGAGGGAACCAAACCAGTCAGATTTTTGGGATATCCATAATGAATACACATGAGATGTATTTGCATGTACTGCCCCCATTGTATTCAGATTTATCTCATGCGTATTCATTAGGGATATCCCAAAAATCGGACTTGTTTGGTGCCCTCCAGGACCGTAGTTGGAGATCCCTGATCTACATGAACATTAAAATTTCCTAAAACAAAAGAAAGCACAATCCTCCATAATAGGGTGGGAGTATTATTTCTTGGCAGATAACATTTGAAGAGTCTCAAGAAGGGTTTATTAATAATCTTAACAATTGTTTAGAAATGGTTATTAAGGGCCCGATATGCGAAAGGCATGTACATGGTTTACAGCCCAGCAAACTGTGTAAATGCCTTTAATTTGGATATGGTTAGTGCTGTTGAATATCCCCTTCTAACCCCACTACATGCCCTGATCCTATGTGGTTAGCATCAGGGTGTATTGGGGGTGTTCTGGGGCACAGTAGAGGCAATGGAGGGGTAAGTGGCTTGCCCAAGGTCACAAGGAGAGGCCATGGGACTAGAGACCCCAGTCTCTAGTCGTCTAGGTTACTTGTCTGTACATGGAAATTGAACCCTTGGCTCTCTGACCTGAGGTAACCTGTCCCAACCACTGAGCCATTCCTCCCTCCTCTCTGCTGAATAAAATCCTCGCCTGTCTTAGGTGTAGGAGCTAACTGGGCAGCATGCAATATCGCTGCTGCCCGGTTAGCTACTGCAGCTTCCGGCATGTGTGGCGATCCCCACATATTCAATGCTGGGGCCACATATGACCCTGGCATTGAATATCCAGAGTTAAGGGTTGGCAGACAGGGCTATGCACCGTAGTGGCCGATAGCCTGCCCAACTGAATATCGGGCCCTCAGTGACTAAGGTATCATAGTTTAAAAGTGAATCCAGATAAATCATTTGTTTTGTGGATATACAGGGAAAAAAACAGATATTACATGGAGTGCAGTTGCAAGGATTCAATTTTATAGCTAGTTTAACATAAGAATATAAGAAACTCCATTTTGAATCACATAAAGGTATACTGAGCCCAGCATCCTGTCTCTGGCAGTGGCCAATTTGGGTATCTGTCAGATCCCAAAAAAATAGATCTATTTCCTATAGTTCATTTCCATGGTGGAATAATTTTTCTCACAAGTCTACCTGGCTAAAATGTTCTATGGACTTATCCTCCAGGAACTTGTTCAATCCTCTTTTCAGTCCGACTATGTTGGTCACCTTGACCATATTCTCTGGCAATAGATTCCACTGATTATGCCTCTGTATAGGTCCTTGGTGTGTCCACACCTTGATATTGTGTGCCATTCTGGTCGCCCCTCTCAAAAAGGTTATAGTGCAACTAGAAAAGGTTCAGAGAAGAGCAGCAAAAATGCTAAAGGGTATCCTTATGAGAGAGGCTAAACAGGTTAGGACTTTTCAGCTTAGAGAAAAGATGACAGAGGGGATATGAAAAAAGTTTATAAAATTATGAGTGGGGTGGAATGGTTTAATAGGGAACGATCGATTAACCTTTCAATCAACACAAAAACAAGAGGACGGTCCATGAAACTAATAACCGGCAGATTGAAAACAAATTGAAGAATTATTTTTTTTACACAGCACACAATTAATTAATGGCATTCTCAATTTTGTTCTTCATCCCTTTTTGAATAATCCCTAACATTCTATTTGCTTTTTGGCAGCTTCAACTCACTAGGCTGAAAATTTCAATGTATTGTCTACAAAGACTCTAGATTTTTTTCTGGGGTAGTGGCACCATTAACTCAGAACCCAACATTTTGTACCTGTAGTTGGGATTATTTTTCCCTATGTGGATAACTTTGCACTTGTTCATATAAAATCTCATCTGACATTTAAATGCCTAGTTTTGTAGTCTCACAAGATCCTTCTGCAAATCCTCACAGTTCTCTGCCATTTTTATGGCTTTGAATAATTTGGTGTGATCCATAAATCTGATCACTCATATTTTTGGACTATGAGTGGATGTATTAAACAGCACAGGTCTCAATACAGACCCTTGGGACATTCCAATTGTGATCCCATAATTGATTATTTTGACCTACCCTCCATTTCCTGTCTTTTAGCCAGTTTGCAATCCACAAAAGAGCCAGGCCTCCTACCCCATGACAGTTTCCTAAGGAATCTGTCATGAACGACTTTACCTTCTGAAAATCTAAATATACTATATTAACTGATTCACTATTATCCACTTGTTTGTTTATACCTTTCAAAAAATTAAATAAATTAGTAAGGCAAAACTTGCCTTTGCTGAATCCATGCTGACCCATTCCCATTAAGCCATGTCAGTAATTTTGTTTTTTAGTATAGCTTTCACTATTTTGCCCAGCACTGACATCAGACTCACAGGTTTACAATTTTCTGGATCATCCTGGGGTCCTTTTTTTTAAATTGGTGTTATACTGGTCACCCTCTAATCGTCAGGTATTGTGGCTATTTTAAATGAGAGGTTATGAATTATTAGTAACAGGTTAGCAATTTCATGTTCAAGTCCTTTCAGAACTCTGGGATGAATCACATCGAGCCCTGGCGATTTGCAGCTCTTGAACTTGTCTCTTTGATTGATAAGGCCTACAGTCAGGTGTTTTAGTTACCCTGAATCATCACCATCAAAAAAGGGTTCTGGTGTAAGTATTTCCCAAACATCTTCCTCTTAAAAATAGAGGCAAAGAAATAATTTTGTTTTTCTGATATTACCTTGTCTTCTTTGAACAATCCTTTTGCATCTCGGTCGCCTAGCAGTCCCACTGACTCACTCATGGGACCTTTGCTTCAGATGTATTTGAAAAAGGTTTTAGTATTCTTGACCCTATAGCAGGCTTCTTTCCAAAGTCTCTCTTGGCCTGCCTTATTAATTTTTTATATCTAAGTTGCTCATGCTTGTTCTCATCTCTATTTTCTTCATTATGATCTGCAATTCATTTCCTAAAAGATGCTCTTTTGGCTTTCACCACCTCTTCTACCTCACAATTAATCTATGCTGACCATTGTTTGGCATTCTTTCAATCTTCTTTGATGCATAGAATATACTTTATCTGGGCTTCCAAGATGGCTTTTTTAAATAACATCCATGCGTCATACAAACTTTTAACCCTGCCAATTGCTTCTCTTACTATTTTTCTACCAAACGTCCTCATTTTATTATAGTCTCCCTTTTTAAAATTAGGTGTGATAGCAGTACGATTTTTTTAGGCTTCATTCCAGTGATAGCAAATTTTATCACATTGGGCCCATTTCCATCCTGGATGTCCTGGCCCAATGATCGGAACTGGTCGAAACTGGATGCCCAGAGTTAGACAGAATTCTGATCCTGCGGGGCACATCTAGCCCCGCAGGATCAGAATCGCGTCCCAGACCTGTACATGCAGGCCGGGACCCCGATCCCGGTTAGCCTGCACATACAGGCCTAGCCTGGCTAACTCAGTCAAGGCTCCTGAATGGAGCCGCGGAGCCATTGTGTCCAGTTGTCATGGTACCGCGGTTCTATTCAGGAGCCGTGATCCCCAGCCATTGACCAGATTTTTCATTCCCCACAGCCCGACCCCTGATCTGGCCTCCCAAAGCCAGGGTCAGGCTGCGGGGAATCTCCTCTACCCCCTCCTACCTCCTCTGCCACTCTAAATTAAGGGGTGTGCCTGTGGTGAGCGGGAAAAAATATGAAATTAATCTAGGGCAAATTGATTTTAGATCATTTAACCAAGCTAATAACTAATTTTTCCTTTTTAATGGAAGTAAAACAGTGTTATAAATTCTGCTCTAGCAGCCTCTGCGCTGCAGGGAGACCCCCAAGGAAAAAGGGGGCCCCTCTTGCAGCTTTTCTTGTATCTTCTGACTTACCCCCTTCTGGGAGCCCTTTAAAAATTTATTGCTTGGGGGACTATAATTTAAATTTCTGACACTTAAGTAAATCATAGAATGTATCAATCAATCTAAAATCTTTCTTCTGTCTCAAGTCTTAAGTCAGCAAATTTCCCACCAAGGCAAAGTTCACTTACCTGCAGATGCTTCCTCTGCTCCCAGTACCCCACCAGAAAAGAAGTACAGCATAGGAGTACAGTTAGATGCTCAAATTAACTGGATCAAGACAGATTTCTACCATTGTGCACTCTTGTATTTTTGGACTATGAGTGATATATAAATTGTGTGGTTTTTTGGACAGGACAAATATGGAGAACATTTCTGTGGTGTTCTTAGCAAACTGGATTATTGTAATGCAGTTTTGTTTGTACTGATTAAATTACATGTAAAGCAATCAATACTGGACTGCTTAAGCCAGTTTAAGGAGACTGCAGTTGATTCAAAACATCGTGGTCCACTGTCTTGCTGGGTTGAAAAGCCGAGACCCAGTTGCCTCTACTGTGGTGAATGTTTGATGTAGAAATGTATCCACAAAGAAATTCTGCTATTTGGCAAGCAGTCAAACAATATGAGCTAATCCAGAGATTTCACTCATTCCAGCAGGGCTTCTTGGAACTTCCTCCATTCTCTTAATCAAAGCTGATATCAACATGAGAAGGAATGTAGGCCCTTGTATTTGGAATAAGTTTTCACTGGCTCTAAGAGAGGAGTCCAGTTATATGTCATTTGGGAAACATTCTAAGACCTTGTTATTTTAAGATGGTTGCAGTATAAATAATGAGCAGCCAGACTAATTTATGCTGATTTTATTATGTTTTCATTGTCTTATGATAAGATGGTATGAAGTTTTTAATGTAATCTGCTACAGTGCTATGTGAAGAGATCAATAAATATAAAGTTAATAAATCAAACTAATCAAATCAAATTACCTGTGTTCAACAGGCTGTGGTGCAAGTGTCTGGCTCCCTCCAACATATTTTATCCCTTCTTTCCCCCTCAGTTCCATTCCTTTACTTCCTTTAATCCAGCATCTGCCAAGTAACTCTACTAGCCCTGTAGACAGCTGTTATTTACTGACTCCTGATAAGCCATCTACCACTTTGCTGCCTCACCACCACCTTAAACTTAACATGGCTAAAATTCAGTGTATGCCAAAATTGTATATTTCTGGAGCCAAAGGAGGAATGGGGCTCATAGAAATAGCTTATACATATCCAGCCATTACCATGAAGGCCTTCAAGCCTACTTAATGGCATCAACATATTTAAACATGCAAGAAGCTTTGAAGTATAAAAGAACATGAGAACATAAGGAATACCATACTGGGTCAGACCAAGGTCCATAAAGCCCAGTATCCTGTTTCCAACAATGGTCAATCCAGGTCACAAGTACCTGGTAGGTTCCCAAAGGCACACAGTTCCACAATGTTTGTCCCGGGGCAATCTATGGATTTCCCAGGTCCTCTTTAATAATGTTTTATGGACCTTTCCTCCAGGAACTTGTCCAAACCTTTTTTTAAACCCAGCTACATTAACAGCTTTTATTACATCCTCCGGTAATGAATTCCAGAGTTTGATTACGCGTTGAGTGAAAAATTATTTTCTCTTATTAGTCTTAAATAGGTTACATTGTAGCTTCATTGCATGCCCCCTAGTCTTTCTACTTTTTGATGGTTTAAACAACCGATCTATGTTTACCTGTTCCATTCCATTCATTAATTTATAGATCTCTATCATATCTCTCCTCAGCCATCTCTTTTCCAAGTTGAAAAAAGCACTAACCTTTTAAGCCTTTTTACTTAGTGTTATCCTTCCATCCCTTTTACCATTTTGGTTGCTTTTCTCTGTACCTTTTCTAATTCTGCTATATCCTTTTTAAGATAAGGCGACCAGAATTGCACAGAATATTCAAGGTGCAGTCGCTCCATGGAACGATACAGAAGCATTATAATATCCTTTGTTTTATTCTCAGTTCTTTTCCTTATGATTCCTAGCATTCAAACTGGGCGGAGGTTTTCAACATATTATCCATAGTGATACCTAAATCTTTTTCCTGGGTGGTGGTTCCTAATGTGAAACCTTGCATCATGTAACCATAGTTTGGGTTGCTCTTTCCTAGATGCATAATTTTGCACTAGTTCACATTAAATTTCACCTGTCATTTGAATGTGCAGTCTTCCAATTTATCAAGGTCCTCTTGCAATTTTTCACTATCCTCTTGTGTTTTAACAACTTTGAATAATTTTGTGTCATCTGCAAATTTGACCACCCCACTCATTATTTCCCTTTCCAGGTCATTTATGAAGATGTTAAAAAGAAGTGGGCCCAGCACACTATACACCCAGGGTACTTCACTATACACCCAGAAAGTGGCTTCATCATTAAACTTGGGCGAGCATTCGATGAATGGAAAAAATGAGTTAGAACCTACAAGTACAAAGTTTGCAAAAGAAGAGATGCAATGCATGTCTTTGAGTCAGTGCTGATTCCTGATAACCCAGCAGCTCCTGGGTTTTCTTGGCAATGTGACCAGACCTTTCTTCTGAGGCAATGGAGGGTTAACTGACTTGCCCAAGGCCACAAGGAGTGCCAGTGGGAATCAAACCCTGCCAACGCTTTAAGCACTAGGCTACTCCTCCTCTCCTAATGAATGAGATCAGAAAATGAGAAAAAAGAAGTGCAAAGAGACATGGGACAATACAAAGTGTAATGCTAGGAACCATACATTGATCAAAACCAAATACATGAAAGGTTAAAGAGAGGTGAACTGAACTTAAGGATGAAAGATTGACAGTTGCAACTCACTACACACTATGGAGTTGATGCAGAAACCTGTGCAAGAGCCCAGTGGGAAGACGCTAGCGCAGGGTTTCCTAAAGCAAGTTTAACAATAACCTTTTGTGCAGTAATGCTGCAAGCAAACAGCATGCAAATCAGTTGTGTGCAAAAGGCTGGCTTTAAACAAGGGAAGCAAGCTAGAAACATGTACACAGGGACCTGCATTAAGTCTGGCACAAGTCTGGCACTGGACTAGCTTGGCAAAATAGAAAAACAAAAGTCATCTGACATGAAATCTGACACTTACCTCCGATGACCAGACTCACCAAACGGCCCAACCCCTGATACTGCTCCGACGCCCAACTCCTAGTGGTCTAGGGGCCCCAATCCCCACACCCACCCCCCACCATTTAAACCTGAAGAAGGTCTGTGGCCCAGTGACCCAAACCCTGCTACCCACCCAAATCAGAAAAAGGCTTGGTAGTCTACTGGACCCTAACCCCACAAAAGCGGAAGTAAGGATGTGGTTGAAAACTACAGGCCAGTTAGTTTAACTTCGGTGGTGAGTAAATTATCAGATCATCCTGTTCTTAGTTTTTCTTGGTTTTCTAACATCTTTATCTACTCTCTAGTCACCTCCTGTCTTGAGTATTGCAGCCTGCTCCTCGCTGGTCTCCTTCTGAATCATCTCTCTCCCCTTTAATCTGTTCAAAGCTCAGCTGTAAGTCTTATTTTCCGCCAGTATCACTATGCTCACTTAACCCCTCTTCTCAAGTCACTTCACTGGCTCCCTATCCATTTCCACATCCATTTCAAACTTCCCTACTTACCTACAAGTGCATTCATTCTGCGGCTCCTCACTACCTTTCCTCTCATCTCATTCTACACTCTTCCTCAGGAACTCCGCTCCTCTGGCAGATCCCTTTTATCTGTGCCCTTCTCTGCCACTGCCAACTCCAGGCTTCATTCATTCTACCTTGCTACTCCATATGCCTGGAACAAACTACCTGAGTCAGTGCGTCAGGCTCCTTCTCTAGTCCTATTCAAATCCAGACTAAAACCCCACCTCTTTGAGGCTGCTTTTGGATCCTGATGCTGCTCACTCTCTCGTTCATCACTTATCTTACCATGCCCTAGTCTCCACTTTTGTTTGTATTGATTAAATTACAAGATCAGTTGAGCAGGGACTGTCTCTTATATCTTTATGCACAGCACTGCATAAGCCTTGTAGAACTACAATGATAAGTAGTAGAAGTAACTATTCTGCTATTATCACTCCCTTTCCACATCCATCATCCACTTTTCAATGCTTTCTCTATACTCTGTATCCTTACCCCCTAATCTGTCTTCATATATATTTACCCACCTGTACTGCACTTCATGTATCTGATGAAGTGGACTCTTGTCCTCAAAAGCACATTCCTCAATAAATTAGTTAATGTATAAGGTTCCACCTGCCTCAGACCTACATCACTACCCAAAGAATTTGTAGAGTTAAGTATGGTGAGAGAGCAAAAACATATTTGTACAAGTCATTGTTTAAAAAATCTCAGAAACTCTGTAAAAATATTAATAGTCTTGTTTTCTGCTTGGGAAGTGTCACACTGACTAAGTATGTACTAATGATGAACACTGAAATATGCTCTAGTTTGCCTTCATCTGTCAACTGGGGAATATAATCCACTCATCTGAACTGGTCTAGCAGGATTCAAGGAAAGGCAATTATCAGGTATGAAAAATTTCTCCGCACACCCTGGCTTAATAGTTAGATTCATTATTATCATGGTATGCACAAAACTATCCCATTTGGAGATATTGCCTCCTGGACAGAACTTCTTGTCTATACCTCCAAATCCATGTTACCCCTTCTTTCTTTCTCTGTGGATCATCACACTGCCATCCTCCCAGCCCCTCATTCTATAGCAGCGGTTCTCAACCTGTGGGTCGCGACCCCCACGGAGGTCACCACAGGATTTAGCAGGGTTCGCATCACTCCGCCGTTAAAAAAAAAAAAAGCGTGCAAGTTGCTGCCGCTGCTGAGTCCGCTTCTCGGCATCGGCAAACTCACCGCTTCCCTTCTATTGCAGCCGCGGCTCCCTGCCTCTTAGGGAACCGTGGCTATGCCTGTAAAACCATTGCGGAGCCTTCCTGCCCCTCGACGGGCTCCGTGCAGCATTGTCCTGCCTCCAAAGGAAGTTGTTTACCACTTCCTTTGGAGGCGGGACAATGCTGCACAGAGCGCATTGAGAGACAGAAAGGCTCCGCAACAATTTTACAGGCATAGCCACGGTTCCCTAAGAGACAGGGGGTCGCGGCTGCAGAAGAAGGAGGCAAACATGGGGAGAGGGGAGCAGGGAACCTGCAAAGGGGCTGACATGGGGGAGGGGGCTGACATGGACACAGGGGGGGCTGACATGGAGGGAGGAAGGGGGCTGACATGGACAGAGGGGGCTGACATGGAGGGAGGGAGGGAGGGGGAAGGGTATGGATGGATGGAGGGAGGCGGGACTGACATGGATGGAGGGGGATGATATAGATGGATGGATGGAGGGAGGGGGCTGACATGGATAGGGGGGCTGACATGGAGAGAGGGGGGCTGACGGAGGGAGGGAGGGAGGGAGGGGGCTGACATGGACAGAGGGGGCTGACATGGAGGGAGGGAGGGAGGGGTGACCGGCATGGACAGGGGGGCTGACATGGACAGGGGGGGCTGACATGGAGAGAGGGGGCTGACTTGGAGGGAGGGACGGAGGAGGCTGACATGGACAAAGGGAAGAGACAGGGGGACATACTGGACATATGGGGATAAATGCTGGACAGAGGGGAGAGACAGTGTGGGTTAGGATTATAATGAGCAGATGGGGGGGCTAGGACTGGTAATGGGTTGATTAGGGAAGGCTAGGACTGGGAGTGGACTGATCAATGGGGGTTGGGACTGGTAATGTGCTGATGGGGGGGTAGGACTGGTAATGGACTGATGGGGGGGCTAGCATTGGAAATGAGCTGATCAGGGAGGTTAGGACTGGGAATGGGCTGATTAGAGGAGGTTAGGACTGGTAATGGACTGATGGGGGGGGTAGGACTGGTAATGGGCTGTTTAGGATAGCCTAGCACTGGTAATGGGGTTGAGGAGGGACTAGCACTGGAAATGAGCTGATTAGGGGAGGCTAGGACTGGTAATGAGCTGATGGGGGGTAGGACTGGTATTGGGCTGATTAGGATAGGCTAGCACTGGTAATGGGGTTGAGGGGGGAGTAGCACTGGAAGCGAGCTGATTGGGGGGCTTCGACTGGGAATGGGCTGATTGTGGGGAGGGGAGGATAGAGCTGCTGGCCCTGGAAGAAAACTGGGGGCTAAGGCTACAAATGGGCTGATATGAGGGGATGGGAGAATGGAACTGGAAGGGAGTGGATCTGAGAGGGGCTGCCATGGTATTTGTACTAGAAGGGACTGGTCAGTTGGGAAGGAGGGGAACTGGAAGGGAATGGACACCAGTGGCAGTCATGGGAATGCAAGTTGACATTGGAAGGTACTGAGAGTGAGGACTGGAAAGGGGCTGATACTGGGGAGGGTTACTGGGACTGGAAATAGGCTGATGGCAAGAAGTGAAGAAAACGAAAGAAGAGATAAGAAATGGCAGATGGACCATAGACCACAGAAAGAGAGCTAAGAGAAGACAGGAAAGCAGAAGCCTCAGATCGGGACCAGCATGATCAGAGAATAAATTGGTCAGACAACAAAGGTAGAAAAAATAATTTTATTTCATATTAGTGATTTGACTACAAAATCATCATAATTTTGAAATCAAATATTGTTACTTGTTATTGTGATTAATTATTGTGATCTAAATAAGTAAATTTTATAAATAAAAACATATTGCAAAGGCCTATAATATATTAATAATTCAACAAATGATTACAGCGACAATACGTTAAAGGTAAAGGAAGAGAGACGCATTGGATTTTATCATTGGGGGTCACCACAAGTTGACCAATGGTAAAAGGGGTCACGGTACAAAAAAGGTTGAGAACCACTGTTCTATAGTATTGCTATCATCTTTAATTTTGAAGGCTGCTGGGACAGTTGCAGTGGAGAGTGACAGGTTGAGAATTTGAGAGATGGAAGGGATAACAATGGAGGAGATGGAGTTAAGGAGATGGGTAGGGATAGGATCAGAGGAGCAGGTAGTGAGAGGAGCAGTAATTAAGTTTAGACGAGCAAAGAAGATGAGTGGTTTTCTCTTCAGGGATCTTAGAAAAGGAAGAAAAGGTAGCAGAGGTTGAGGGAAAGAGTTGGGAGTGAAGAGGGGGAAGAGGGGATGAAGTTGATGTCATGAGGAATTGGAGTGTAATCTTGTGGACTTTGTCATGGAAATAGCCAGGGTGTGGGCAGAAAGGGAAGGAGGGTCGGAAGCAGAGGTGCCTCAAGGAGAGAACTGAGAGTTGTAAAGAGATGACGGGGCCAGAGGCAAGCGAGTTAGTCAGATGGACAAAGTAGTTTTGCTTGGCGAGTACTATGACTGACTGGAAAGAGGAAAGCATAAATTTGAAGTGAAGAAAGTCAGCATGGGTGCAGAATTTGAGCCAAATATGCTCAACTGAGTGGGCACAGGAGCATAAATAATGGGTAGTCGAAGATTGACAGGGCTGAGGTACAGAGCACCTCACAGGACATGGCATAGGCAGAGCAAGAGCATCCAGAGCAGGTGCAGTATTATAGGAAACTAGAGGCTCATCAACAGACTTAGAAGACATAGCAGAGGAAAGAGATGATGAGACAATAGTGGAGAAAATCAATGGATCAACAGCATGAAGATTTCTAAAGAGCCTTGGGGGAGACTGAGGTGGGGAGTGATGGAGAGTAACGCTTAGCAGGTGATGGTCAGATAAGGGAAGAACAGCGGTACAGAAATTAGAGGGTAAAAATTAGAGAAGAAAACAAGGTCAAGGCAGTGACCATGCTGATGAGTGGGGGCAGTAGAGCAAAGCTAGAAGTTGAATGAGGAGATAAGGGAGAAGAGCTTTAAAGCATAAGGATCAGAAGGGTTATCAACATGAATATTAAAGTCACCAAGAAAAAGGGAAGGGAAAGATGAATCCAGAAAGAAGGGAAGCCACGAGTCAAAGTCAGTGAGAAAGGTAGAGGTGAACTTGTCAGAGGGGGTCAATAAATATCCAGAAAGGTAACGGATTAAAAAGGCAGATGCAGTGGACTTCAAAGAAAGGAAAGGAGTGAGACTGAGGCAGGAGAAGGGGTTGAAATTGGAAGGAATGAGAGAGTAGAAACTCAATACCACCACTACAGCCAGTGGGACAAGACATGTGGGAGAATTGGTAGCTATTGTGATGGAAGGTCATATTAAGGAATCCCATTGATAACCTTACCAGCATGTGGTTCTCAACAAGACATTCCCTTTGTTCCACTGCCCAAGGCTGCAGCTGAAGAGTGCACAACACCTACTACAGGGAAGGGTCCAATTCTTACCTGAAGGCTTTAACAAAATCTTCCACCCCATGGAGGACACTGATAGGTTCATGGCAGTCTTTATGGATGTGATTGCCCATAATAAATAAAGTGAGGAGGAACTCTTCCATTGCTTGTGTATGCAAGCACCTGGTCAAATGTAACTGGTGTGAAATGTGCAATTGCAGTGGCAGAGAAAGCTTTTCTAGGTGAGATTAGGAGAGGTCAAATTACCTTTCCCTTTGTTCTTACATACATAGGTAAGAAAGTTAGCTCCAAATGGCGTATGGGACTAACAGTTACTATGAAACAGGAGGAAGGAGAGCCTCTAGATGAATTTATAAACAGCTGTGTTGTAGGGGGCCTTATATTAGGCAATCTAGTCCAAAGGGGAACAGGTGGGGATGATTAGCCTGCTGAGGGATGGGAAGATGCATATGATACCATAGATACCTGGAGAGAAATAGCTGTAAGCCTCGCCTCAAGATAGCTGATGTCCCTCCTACTATGGAAAGGAGATGACCTCTCTGACAATGGATCTTTGATTTCATCTCTAAGAATTTAATGAACTATTCAACCATTGTAGAAAATGTTAAATCTGTACAACAGAAATATCTGCTTTAGTACCACAGCCATAACCTCAATCTGTGCATTTCTCAACACCTGCATTCAGGTCCCCTTCTCCATCCCCCATGACTAATAGTTCCCTTAGGAGGCAACTATGGAATTTTATTTTTCCAATTGAGGATGATATGTCCCCCTGAGACTCACAACCCAAGAAGGTATTGCTCACTACAACTGCCCAAATTACTGTTGATAAAAATAAAAGTAAGGATCCCCAGTCTACTCTGACTTACAAGAAATTCACAGAATCCCCTATGGCTGTCTCTGCATATGAATACTCTAAACACAAGAAAGGCCATGCAAGCCAAGAGGATACCCCATGATTTGTGATACCCCTAACATTTGATTCAAGTTGTAGACCATGTATAAGCTTGTGGGTAGGCCATAATTATGTACAAGTATTGACTGATACTGGAGCACCCGTATCACTGTTTGTTTATTTACACACATTTGATAAACATCCAATCATAAATAAAACATCAAGGCAGTGTACAATTAATGAAAAAAATTAAATCAATACAGATAATTGATACAGAAAATATCAACCGGTTACATTACCCTCATTCTTTCTTCAGCGACAGAATTATTATTATTTGTTATATTTCTATACTGCCCCTTCTAGAGATCAGGGGCGGTTTACAAGGAACTTAAGAAACAGGTATATGGAACACGAATAAAACTTTTTACAGGTAACTTGATTTTCAGGTAGGGTCAGTGGGTTGGAGGTTACAATTTTTTAGGAACTATGTACAACTTGGCTATATACAGGAATTTTCATGCTCACGTTTGCTTTGCACTGCCCTTATCTTCGTTGGGTGAGCTGCCTCTGTGGTGCATGTGTGTTTTCTGTTCCATAGTGCATGGTAAAGAGATGGGTTTTTAGGTGTTTTCTGATGAGGTCTTTTGTTGTGCGGATGTGTAATGGGAGGGAGTTCCAGATGTTGAGTGCAGCATAGGAGAATGCTCTGGAGCTGGTGGTTTGTTTTGTTTTGCGGATGGAGGGTGGGATTGTTAAAGAGTGGGTGGCATTTTCCCTGCGTGTTCTGTTATTTGTTGGGGTGTGGAGGAGGGTTGAGAGGAAAGAGGGAGCAACATTGCTGATGAGTTTGAATGATGTTACAAGTAGTTTGTATCTGATCCGGCTTTCTATTGGGAGCCGGTGTAGGGTATAAAGGAGGGGTGTGACATGGTCAGTTAGTCTGGCTTTGCAGGTGATCTTGGTTGTGATATTTTGCATTCGTTTGAGTATGTGTAGACTCTTTATCGGTAGATCCTGCAACAGGCTGTTGCAGTAGTCGAAGTGGGGGTGAGGATGGATTGAATGACCGCTCTGAAGTCGTTATCTTCAAGGAGAGGCCTTAGTTGCTGTATGGATTTTAATTTGTATAGGATTGTTCTGGCTGTTCGTTTCAGGTGGGGTACCATGCTGAGGAATGTATCTAGGATTACACAGAGGTACTTAACTTCTTGATTGACTGGGATTGTGGTGTTGTTGATGGTGATGGCCTGGGGTAGGGTTGAGTCTTGGTTCCTTGTGATGTGCAGCGCTTCCGCCTTTTTGTAGTTTAGGCTGAGGTTGTTGGATTTCAGCCAGGAGTGAGCTTCCTTAATGCATTCATCCAGGGTGTTGTAGTTGGGGTTATTTACATCTATGGGAAACGACAACATGATGTCGTCTGCATTGATGTAGTAGTGGATGTTGTGTTTTTGGAATATATGGGTGATAGGTTCCAGGTACAGGTTAAAAAGGAGGGCAGAGAGGGCGTAACCTTGTGGTATGCCTTGTTCTTGTGGAAAGGTGTTTGTGGGATTTTTCCCTATTTGGATCTTGAGCATGCAGTCAGAGATGTATGATTTAAACCAGAGTAGGACTAGGCCACCCAGGCCAAGATATTCGAGTCTTGCAATGAGGGTTTTGTGGTTTATATTGTCAAACGCTGAGGCAACATCTAAGAAGACCAGGAGGAATGCACGGTTGGGAGTGTTTATGCCTCTGATCAGGTTGTCAGTTAGGGCTAGGAGCAGGGTTTCAACCCCATGATGTGAGCAAAATCCATATTGGTGGGTATCTAAGGGGGCGTTGGTTTCTAGGAAATCTTGTAGTTGGTTGAGGACGGTTTTTAAATTACTTTGGCGACAAATGGGATGCTTGCTATCGGCCTGTATGAGTTTGGCTTGTTTCTGTTCGCAGTCTTGTTTTTTAGTACTGGATGAATGGAGGATACTTTTAGGACAGTGGGCATTACTCCTTGGAGCAGGGACTGGTTTACTAGTTGGAGGAGATATGGGGCGAGTTCGGTTTTGGTGTTTTTGATCCATGATATGAGGCATGGGTCCAGGGGGGAGATGGTTGTGTTGATCTTGGATATTATCTTTAGGAGCTGCTCTTGGCCCAACGTGGTGAATGTGGTCCAGGCACTGGGGTTTTTTGGGTGGTTGGGTGGGGGGGTGAGGTTGTGTTTTTTGTTTTTTAGTTTGTCGGCAAAGTAGTTGGTTAGTGTGGCGGGTTCTATGCTGCACGTGCTAGATTCTGGTGTGGTGTTCCTTTTTGGTCTTGTTTATTGTGTCCTTATATGTTGAGAGTAGGTTGAGATATTGGAGTTTGTTTTGTTGTGTTTGTGATGAGCGCCATTTCTTTTTGAGTTTCCTTAATTGTCTCTTAAGTTTTAGGAGCTCTGGGGTGTACCATTTCTCCGAGTGCTTGGGTACGTGTTTCATATGGCTGATGGGGGAGACTGCTGCTTGGTATATGGCGCTATTCCAGGTGTTCAGTGAGGAGATAAGGTCTGCATTGACCGTTGAAAGTTGTAGGATGACATTGTGGAGGAATGTGTCTTTGTTGTATTGGGTGAAGCGTTTGGTGTGTGGCTGGGTATTTGGTGTGTCAGAACTCAATCAAGGAGTGAGTGGGACGTTGAAGGTTACAAGGTAGTGATCTGACCAGAGGACTGCATTTATGGATGGGAGGGTGTTGTGGGTGTGTTGGGCAATTAGGGCAGGGAGAAAGACAAGGTCTAGGGTGTTTCCCCTGTTGTGGTTAGGTGCAGTTATGATTTGTCTGAAACCCAGATCGGTCACTGAATCTAAGAAAGATGCTGCTTGGGAAGGGTCGTGTGAGGGGAGGTTCAAGTCCCCTAGGATGATGTGGGTTTTGTTGTGGGGGTGTCAGACAGGACACCGCCCCCAGCACTCCCACACCACACTGTTGCAGCCCCACCCTTTAGCACAACGGTACACCCAGTATATTGAATGTGTATAGGAAAGAAGGAACCTTTATTGCAGATCAATAAAACTAGTTTTATTGATCTGCAATAAAGGTTCCTTCTTTCCTACCACGATAGTACTGGGTCTTCTGTTTACGTGGTATCGTGCTTTTTTGGTGGACTATTGAACGTGTATATAGTTTCTAATACTGCAAATAGATGCCAATGTGTATATAGTTGCCAATGTGTATATAGCCTTCTAATATTCAGATAGACGCCAAGCATCCCCGGTCAAGGCGTACATCTGCGATCTGAATGAACAACCTGTATATAGTTAGACAACCTGTAAATAGTCGCCAGCCAATCCGGTCACCTGCGACCGGATCGCTCAGCCTGTACATAGTTACCCTTGTTACCCATAGTTACCCTTGTTAGTCCCAAGTTGTAACACCTGTTCATTGTAAGGACAGCACAGGTTCTGTCTGCACTGTACAAATTTTGTTGACTGTAAACCACATTGATTCTAAAGAGCACGGTATAGAAAAGACATTGAATAAAATAAATAAATAAATGCTGACTCTAAGATGTGGGCCAGGTTGTTATGGTCGGGTGTTGGTGGTCTGTGGATAAGGCTGATGGAGAAATTTCTGTTTTGGACTTTAAGGATGTCAATGCCATCAATGTTGGTGGCTAGAGAGGGTGTGCCTTTGTGTTCTGCTTTACATAATATGAGCATGCCACCTCCCTTTTTGTAGTCCCTGGTGCAGTTGTATAGGTTCTGCACTTTTAGTGTGTTTGTTAGGATGTTGTCTGTGGGGGAGAGCCAGGTCTCGGTTATACAGAGGAGGTCGGGTCTTTCTTACTCCAGTATGTTTGTGATTACCAGGATTTTATTCCTTACAGACCTTGCATTAATGAGGATACATTTCAGGGTTGTTTGTGTGGCTGAGGGGTATGAGGTTATGTGGGGTTGCGCAGGGTTGATGTATAAGAGCCTGTTGTGGTGTTTACAATGTAGGGCCTGGGAGTAGGCCAAATTGGATAATGGTGTGTTTAGCTTGTGCCTGTGTGGGGAGTGGATGATGGGGATGTGGTATGTGAAGTGAACATCTGTTGTGAGTGTTTTTGTTAGCTGGTGTGATATGAGGAAGAGGTAGAGTATAAAGAGGGTCATTCTGAGGGAGCGTATTGTATGGGCTTCCATTGTGTGCGGTGTGCGGTGTGCAGTGTGGAGGGGTTTCGGGGGCTGCTGTGACGCAGGTGGGGTTGTTGTGTAGTCGGCTAGTGGGTGCTGCGTAGAGCTAAGGGTGGGGGGGTTGGTCTGTTGACCTGTGGCAGCAGCTGTCGTAGTGGGGCCGGTGGGCTGCAGGTACAATATTTATTTGGTGGCGGTAGGGTGGGAGCACTGATTGATCACAGCTGTGTTCAGAGTTAGTGGGGAGCTGGTGAGTGCTGGGGCCATTTTCCTAAAATGCATATACCTAGTCTCTAACACTATTTCCAAGGGTAGAGATTCCAAGTTAAGGGCCTGCATATTGGAATGTTGTTCTTTATGTACATTCCAAGTGGATGACTTCCAAGGACGGAAAAGTCAACAACTTTTGGCAACTCGATCGCAAGGAATAAGGTGGTTCATAAGACTCCAGCAACTTTGCTAAATATTCAGGACACCCTAACAATAACCCATAAAAACTAACACTACAATCCTAAATCATATATTCTGCTCATTTAGGTAGCCAGTACAAACAGTACAACAAAAGGGACACAGAGTCATACCAATTAGCTTTGCAAAGTAAATGGACTGCATCAACTGGAAACACAGTGCTATGTTCAGTTTATTGATGAGGAGGGAAGACATAAAATCAGAAAAGCTAATCCTGATAGCCATGAATTCAAGATCATGGTGTCAGGACTGGAAAAAAAATCAGCAGCAGTGAATTTGTCAGGCTACTAAATCAAATTTAACTAAGATGTTCCCTTAAAATTGGAGATTTCCTTGAATCTAAACATAGAAACATAGAAATATGATGGCAGAAAAAGACCACATGGCCTATCTAGTCTGTCCTTCCATATCAACAACTACAACAGTCCCCTTTTTACCTTTAGAGATCCTCTGTGTTGGTCCCATGCTTTTTTGAATTCAGTTACTGTCCTCATCTCTACCACCTCCACTGGGCGACTATTCCATGGATCCACTACTCTTTCCGTAAAGAAATATTTCCGCATATCACTCCTGAATCTAACTCCCTTCACCCTCATCCCATGTCCCCTCGTAGCAGAACTTGCTTTCAATTGAAAGAGGCTCTCTCCCTGAACATTTATGCCACAGAGGTATTTAAACATCTCAATCATATCACCTCTATCCCGCCTTTCCTGTAAGGTGTACATATTAAGATCCTTAAGTCTGTCCTCATATGCTTTATAATGAAGACCACTAATCATTTTAGTAGCCACCCTCTGCACCGACTCCATCCTGTTCACATCCTTTTGAAGGTGCGGTCTCCAGAATTGCACACTATACTCCAAATGAGGTCGCACCAAAGACTTATAGAGAGGCATTATAACCTCCTTTTTTCTGCTAGCCATTCCTCTCCGTATGCACCCAAGCATCCTTCTAGCTTTTTCCATCAACTTTTCTACCTGTTTAGCTACATTAAGATCATCAGACACAACCACGCCTAGGTCCTGCTCTTCTTTAGTGGAAAAAGTACTTCACCCCCTATACTATATTGCTCCCTTGGATTGCTGCAGCCCAAATGCATGACCTTACATTTTTTAACATTAAATCCCAGCTGCCAAATTCTAGACCATTCTTCAAGCTTAGCTAGATCCCTCCTCATGTTATCTACACCTTCCTGGGTGTCTACTCTATTGCAGATTTTGGTATTATCCACAAAGAGGCAAACCTTACCCGACAGCCCTTCCGCTATATCACTAACAAAGATGTTAAAAAGAATCGGACCAAGGACAGATCCCTGGGGCACACCACTGGTAACATCCTTCTCCTCAGAGTGAACTCCATTTACTTGTACTCTTTGTCGCCTCCCACCCAACCAATTTCTAACCCAAGCAGTAACTTTAGGGTCCATCCCTAGGGTGCTCAGTTTGCTTATAAGTCGCCTGTGAGGAACAGTGTCAAAGGCTTTACTGAAATCTAAATACACCACATCTAGAGCTCTCCCTCGGTCCAACTCCCTGGTCACCCAGTCAAAGAAATCAATCAGATTTGTCTGACCTGCCTCTGGTGAATCCATGCTGCCTCGGATCCTGTAATCCACTGGACTCCAGAAACCTCACTATTTTCTCTTTCAGCAGCGTTTCCAATAATTTACTCACCACCAAAGTTAAACTAACCGGCTTGTAGTTTTTAACCACATCCTTACTTCCGCTTTTGTGTAAAGGCACCACATGAGCCTCTCTCCAGTCCTTCGGCACCACTCCCGACTCCAACAAGGCATTGAAAAGGTCAGTCAGTGGAGTTGCTAGAACATCCCCAAGTTCCCTCAGTATTCTAGGGTGTATCCCTTCCGGTCCCATCGCTTTGTCTACTTTATGTTGAGCTAGTTTCTCACGAACACAGTCTTCTGAAAATTGTTCAAGATGCCCCTCGCTTCTGTTCCTATTTGTGGGTGTTTTCTGAGGTCCTGTTCCTGGTTCTTCATCTGTGAACACAGAACAAAAATATTTGTTAAGCAATTCCGCTTTATCCTTATCAGCTTCTACATATTCCTCCCCTGCACCCTTGAGTCTGACAATACCACTTTTGCCCTTCCTCTTCTCACTAATATATCTGAAAAATGTCTTATCCCCCCATTTTATTGCATTGGCTATTTCCTCCTCCTTTTGAATCTTTGCCTTCTTGACTACTTTGCTAGCTTCTCGAAGTTTTTCCAAATACAGATGCCTGTCTTCCTCTCTCTGTGATCTCTTGTATTTCATGAAGGCCTCCCTCTTTTTCTTCACTTTTTCAGCTACTTCTTTCGAAAACCATAGCGGTCTCCTTTTCCTTTTAACTTTATTTACCGTTTTAACAAAAAGGTTGGTTGCCCTTAAAATATCCCCTTTCAGTTTTGCCCACTGTTTTTCTACATCCCCCAGCAGTTCCCATCCCACTAATGACTCCCTGAGGTATTGGCCCATCTTCGCAAAGTTAGTCTTCCTAAAGTCTAAGATCCTCACCTTTGAATGGATTTTAACCGCCCTAGTCCTAATACTGAACCACACCATCTGGTGATCACTGGATACAAAATGATCTCCCACTACAACATCAGAAACACTTTCACCATTGGTAAGCACCAAATCCAGTATGGCCTCTTCACGTGTGGGTTCTGTTACCAGTTGCCTGAATAGTTCTCTCTGTAGAGAATCCAGGATCTCCTTACGTCTAGATGATACTGCAGCAGGAATGTGCCAATCAACATCTGGCATATTGAAATCCTATCAGTAGCACTTCCCCTTTCCTGGCAATGCTGCGTATGTCTTCAATTAACTCTCTGTCCACCTCTTCCTCTTCTGAGGGAGGTATGTATATCACACCAATACAAATAGATTTCTCTTTCCCTCTTTCTAGTTTAACCCACAATGCCTCCTCTCTCCCTTTTAAGCTCTGTAATTCCAAAGCTTTAATATTATTTTTCACATATAGTGCCACTCCTCCTCCCCTTCTTCCTACCCTGTCCTTTCTGAATAAAGTATAGCCAGGTATAGTTACATCCCAATCATGGTTTTCTGTGAACCAAACTGACATGACATTTTAAATTTCAGACTGGCATCATCAAGAACACAAAATTGAAAATCTCAAAGACAATCCATATTCCACTACAAAGCATTGACACCCTACAGATGACTTCACACAAGCATCCAAAATCAAAAGCAAGAACTCACAGTACAGAACCCATAGAGCAAATCTACCATACCACAGGAGCACTAACTTCCAAACTCACACAAGCAGCATGCCCAGTGAAACCTAGAATATCCATACACCTTCTGGGAAAACTGAACAAGTCTGATTTCTACAAAGAAACTCTATGCTAACAGAATACCTGGCCCCAATTACACATTAAGAACATAAATAGGCCTTCAGAAAGAATGGAGTAAGTGATTATAAACTAAAAATAGAAATATATTGACAAAAAATGAACTGAATTTCTAAGGATCATACTCTGCATGTAGCACAATACCAGAAAAATAGAAATATGTATATAGAGAAATAACATATAAATTACAAAATATGACATATTCCAATCACTAAATTGAAAATAAAATACTTTTTGCTATGCCTGTTGTCTGACCATTTTATTTCTCTTATAATGTTGGTTCAGTTTCTGGTTTCTGCTTTCCTGAATTTTCTCTTAACTCTTCATGGACTCAAGTCCATCTGATACTTCTCTCCTTTACATCCAGCTCTGACATCAATCATTTTCTTTTTAGCTTTCTTCCATATATATTTTCCTATCTCTTCGGACTCAGATTTCTCATTCTCAAAAAAAGTAATTGAAAAGATGAAGAAAAAGACGGTGACCTTCATAAAATACAAGAGATCACAGAAAGAGGAAGGCAAGCATCAATATTTGGAAAAGCTAAGAGAAGCTAGGAAAGTAGTCAGGAAAGCAAAGATACAAATGGAAGAAAAAATAGCCAGCGCAGTATAATTGGGGGACAAAACATTTTTCAGATATATTAATGAGAGATGGAAGTACAAAACTGCTATTGCCAGACTGAAGGATAAAGGAGAGGAATATGTAGTACCTGATGAGGATAAAGTGGAATTGCCTAGCAAACATTTCTGTAGTATGTTCACAGATGAAGTGCCAGGAGCAGAACTTTAAAAAAAAAACTGGTGTGAAGGTAGCGGACCTAACACGCCACCTAGACAAGGTCTTAGATAATGCTGGGGAGGAGTCTGCTGTCTTGGTACATGTCGGTACATGCAAGACCCAAAAGGCAGGCATAGCTCCGGAGTCTCAATGCGTGGATGAGATGATGGTGCAAGGATGAGGGTTTTAGATTTGTTATGAACTGGGGAACATTCTGGGGAAAGGAGGGACTTTTCCAAAGGGATGAGCTTTACCTTAACCGGGATGGAGCCAGGCTGGTGGCATTAACCTTTAAAAAGGAGATAGAGCAGATTTTAAACTAGAAAATAGGGAAGAGCCGACAGTTGCCCAAGAGCACATGGATCGGAACAATGTATCCATGAAGGACACTACCAAAAGAATGAAGTTAGGGCATATCAGCAGAGAGGTTCCAATAAAGACAAAAGTAGCCCAAATGCCCTTGAGTACGGGGCAGACAGAGCTTAAAGATTCCAAATTATCCCTGCCTACCGATAGCCAGATTAATATGAATAAAATACAGTCTCTAAAATTCTTGTATGCAAATGCTAGAAGTCTAAAAAATAAGATGGGAGAGTTAGAATATATATTACTAAATGAGAGGTTAGATATGATGGGTATCTCAGAGATATGGTGGAAGGAGGACAACCAGTGGGACACTATGATACCTGGGTACAAACTATATCGTAATGATAGAGAAGATCAAATTGGTGGAGAGGTTGTGCTATATGTTAGAGAGGGCATTGAATCACAAAGGATTAAAGTTTTGCAGGAAACAAAATTTGCTGTAGAATCTCTATGGATTGAAATTCCATGTAAAAAGGGGAAGGCGATGGCAGTGGGGGTGGGGGGGGTACTATCGACCGCCTAGCCAGAATGAACAAATGGATGAGGAAATTCTCAAAGAAATCAGGGAAGCTAGCAAAAGTTAGAGCACAGTAATAATAACGGGTGATTTCAATTACCCCGGTATTGACTGGATCAGTGTCACAGCAGGACATGCTAGGAAGATAAAGTTTCTAGATGAAATAAATGACTGCTTCTTGGAGCAGCTGGTATATGAACCGACCAGAAGGGAAGCCATTTTGGACCTAGTCCTTAGTGGAACACCAGATCTGGTGCAAGAGATAAGGATGTCGGGGCCACTTGTCAATAGTGATTATAGCATGATTGTGTTTGCAGGAGGGATGCTAAGGAAATCCACTGTACTACCTTTTAACTTTCAGAAGGGGAGACTATGATAAAATGAGAAAATAGTTAAGAAAAAACTTAAAGGAGCAATTGCAAATGTTAAAGACTTACATCAAGCTGGGGTGTTATTTAAAAACACTATCTTGGAAGCCCAGACCAGCTGTATTCCACACTTTAAGAAAAGTGGAAGGAAGTTCAAAAAACTGCCATCATGGTTTAAAGGTGAGGTCAGAGAGGCTATTGTTGCCAAAAAAACATCTTTCAGGAAATGGAAAAAAGAGTCAAATGACGAAAACAGGAAACAGCACAGGCACAGGCAAGTTAAATGCAAGGAATTGATAAGGCAGGCAAAGAGAGAATTTGAGAAGAAGCTTGATGTGGAAGCAAAAACACACAATAAAGACTTTTTCAAGTACATTTATAGGAAAAAAAACTGTGAGAGAATCAGTTGGACCATTAGATGATAGAGGGATAAAAAGGGCACTAAGAGGGGACAAGGCCATAGCAGAGAGACTGAATGGATTCTTTGCTTCGGTCATTACTGAGGAAGATATAGGGATGTTACCCATGACTGAAGCAGTATTAATGGTGATACTGGGGAAGAATTGAAAGAAATATTAATACACCAGGAAGATGTATTATAACTATTTGATAAACTGTAGCAAATCACCTGGACCAGATGGTATACATCCAAGGGTGCTGAATGAACTGAAATATGAACTGCTTTTAGTAATCTGTGAACTATCATTAAAACCATCTGTAATATCTGAAGATTGGAGGATGGCCAATATAACGCAAATTTTTAAAAAGGGTTCCAGGGGTGATCCAGGAAACTATAGACCAGTGAGCCTGACATCAGTACCGGGAAAAATAGTAGAAACCATCATAAGGAACAAAATTACTCAACATGTAGATAGTCATGGCTTAATGGGAGACAGGCAACATGGCTTTAGACAAGGAAGATCGTGTCTTACTAATCTGTTATGTTTTTTTGAAGGTGTGAATAAACAGGTAGACAAAGGTGAGTCAGTTGATATAGTATATCTGGACTTTCAGAAAGCCTTTGACAAGGTCCCTCATCAGAGACTTTTGGCAAAACTAAAAAGTCATGGGATAGGAGGCAGTGTACTATTGTGGTTCAGGAACTGGTTAAAAGACAGAAAGCAGAGTGTAGGGCTAAATGGCCAATTTTTCCAATGGAGAAAGGTGAATAGTGGAGTACCCCAGGGATCTGTGCTGGGTCCACTGCTTTTTAACACATTCATAAATGATCTGGAAATGGGAATAACGAGTGAGGTTATTAAATTTGCAGATGACACAAAACTATTTAAAGTACTTAAAACCCATGAGGATTGTGAAAAATGCAAGTGGATCTTGATAAATTGGAAGACTGGGCATCCAAATGGCAGATGACATGTAATGTGGACAAGTGCAAAGTTATGCACCTAGGAAAGAACAACCCAAACTATGGTTACATGATGCAAGGTTCCACATTAGGAACCACCACGCAGGAAAAACATTTAGGCATCATCGTGAATAACATGTTAAAACCCTCCACCCAGTGTGCAGCGGCAGCCAAGAGAGCAAATAGAATGCTAGGTACCATAAGGAAAGGAATGGAAAATAAAACAAAGTATATTATAATGCCTCTGTATCGTTCCATGGTGCGACCGCACCTTGAATATTGTTGCAATTCTGGCTGCCATATCTTAAAAAGTATATAGCGTTATTAGAAAAGGTACAGAGAAGAGCCACCAAAATGGTAAAGGGGATGGAAGGATACCCCTATAAAGAGAGACTAAAAAGATTTAGGGCTCTTCAACCTGGAAAAGAAATGGCTAAGGGGAGATATGATAGAGGTCTATAAATTTATGAATGGAGTGGAACGGGTAAACGTAGATCTATATATATCATCAATATATAGAAAGACTAGGGGCATGCAATGATGCTACAGGATAACATATTTAAGACTAATAAGAAAAAATATTTTTTCACTCAACATGTAATCAAACTCTGGAATTCATTGCCAGAGGATGTAGTAAAAGATCTTACTGTAGTTGGGTTTAAAAAAGGTTTGGACAGGTTCCTGGAGAAAAGGTCCATAAACCATTATTAAAATGGACTCAGGATATCACTGCTTGACCCAATACAAGCATTGTGGAACCAGTGTCTTTTGGGGAAATTGCTAGGTACTTATGACCTAGATTGGCCATTTTTGGAAACAGAATGCTGGGCTTGATGGACCTTGGTCTGACCCAGTATGGCATATCTTATGTACTTATGTTCTTAAATAGGAATATATTTTAACTGATTTTCAGAAGATTTTGTTCGCAAAGAGCTAGCTAAACTAAAAGTAGACAAAGTGATGTGGCTAGATGGGCTACATCCAAGAGTGCTGAAGGAACTTAGGGAAGTTCTAGTGGCTCCACTGTCTGACCTTTAGAGTCGGATGTATTCACAGAGGACTGGAGAAGGGTTCATGTATTCCCTTTACACACAAGTGGAAGCAAGGATGAGGTTGAGAACTACAGGCCAGTTAGTCTGTCCTCTGTGGTGAGTAAACTAATGAAAATGCTGCTAAAACAGAGGATAGTGAGGTTTCTAGAATCCAGTGTATTGCAGGATACGAGGCAGCATGGTTTTACGAGAATCAGATCTTGTCAGACAAATCTCATTGATTTCTTTGACAGAGTGACCAGAGATTTGGACCGAGGGAGACCTCTAGATGTGTTATAATTAGATTTCAGTAAAGCCATTGACACTGTTCTGCACAGATGACGAATACATAAATTGAGCTCCATAGTATGAACCCTAAAATGGCTGACTGGGTTAGAAATTGATTTAATGGGAGGCGACAAAGGGTACAGGGAAATGGAGCTCACTCTGAGGAGAAGAAGGTTGCCAGTGGTGTGCAACAGGGATCCATTGTTGGTCCTATTCTTTTTAACAGTTTTGTAAGTGATATTGCAGAAGGGTTATTGGGTAAGGTTTACCTCTTTTAGGATGATACCAAAATCTGCAGTAGAGTAGACACCCAGGAAAGTGTAGATAACATGAGGAGGGATCTAGCGAAGACTGAAGAATAGTCAAGAATTTAGCAGCTGAGATTTAATGCTAAAAAATGCAGGGTCATGCCTTTGGGCTGCAAAAATCCAAGGGGTGAAGTATACAGTATACAGATAAATACAGTATAGGGCTACAGAAAGCCAGAAAGAGGTTGGAGTTGGTGCAAAGAGTGGCTACCAAAATGGTCTGTGGGCTTCAGCACAAGGCATATGGGAACAGACTTAAAGATCTCAATCTGTATATTTTGGAAGAAAGATGGGAGAATGGAGATTTGATAGAGACTTTTAAATACCTCCATGACATAAATGCACAGGAGGAGAGCTTCTTTCAGTTGAAAGAAAGTTCAGGGACAAGGGGCATAGATGAAGAAGAAAGGAAAATGCCAGAGTAATTTGTGGAAATATTTCTTTACAGAAAGAGTAGTAGATGGGTGGAATAGTCTCCCAATGGAGCTGGTAGAGACAAAGACTGCATCTGAATTCCAGAAAGCATGGCACAAAGGCAGAAGATATCTAAAGGAAAAGAAGGGACTGTAGAACTTCGTAGTGGTATGGAAGGGCAAAGTGGCTAGGTCTTTATCTGCCATCATGTTTCTATGTTTCAATGCTGGATTGGAAGAGGAAGCAAGGGAAGAGAACTACTGGCATCAGCAGGTTGGTGGTGCATGGCACAATGTGCTTTCAGGTTGGTGGAGCTTGTGCAGAAGTATTCACTAATGACACTACACCGCTGCCTCTGGGCCTGCAGCCTGCCTGTCTACAGTGCAACTAACTGAACTGTGGGCTGCCAAACTGCCTCAGTTCCATTACAAGTCAGTCGGCATTGTGGCGTGTGCCAGTGGAGCCGCAAGCCACGAGTGTTAATGGGAGGGGGAGATCTCTCTCTGCAACGGCATGCAGAGGATGCTGGGGAGTAGCAGAGCACCTGTGGAGCCGCAATAGAAGCTGGAGCTTGGGCCAAGGTAAATCAGCACAGCAGCATAAGGTTGATGCTAGTGGTATGCAGGCAAAAAAATATTGCTTTGTTTCATTTTCTGTGTTGTTTGCAGGTTCATTTTGGGGTTTGTTTTTGGTTTTTTAAAAGAAATGTTCATGTTAGGTCATTTTGTTTTTATAAACTTTTCGTTTCAGGGCGATTTTGTTAATTAAAGAGGTAGCTGTGGTTGTTGCACAAAGGAAACACATAGCTGAAAGTTTACTAGAGCTTTCAGACAAATAGAAACAATCCAACTGGCTGTTTTTCTTGCAATCAGAATCTGGCTACAAACCTGTGACCCTTGGATTAGAAGGCTGGTATCTTGCAGGTTGAGATATTACAGCTCCAGGGGAGGCTCCTTCATCTGTCTGGTATTGCTGGTGATCTTTGTTCCTGTTGTCTGTTGGAACTTAGTTGGGTTACAGGACTTCCATGTACCGAGGTGCTACTGGTGGAGGAATGCTGTAATAAAGAAACATAAAAGAGGGATAGCCTCTTTTCCATAGAGCTGACAATCCTGTCTAATTAAAGTCTCCTTTTTTTCAAGTGAGCAAAACACCAGCAGGAGGGAGGGCAGGGCAGGTCAAGGCTCAAGGCACTCAAGGCACTCAAGGGGCTATACCAGGCTCTTCAGCGCATCCCGGCAGAAATATCAGAGATATCATAGTTAGGGTTACAGTATTTCCATCATTTCTGAGATATTTGACATAGACCCTTGAGTAGCCCGTGCCCTGCTTTCCTTCTCTTTTTGTTTTATTCACTTACATACAAGTATTCACGCACAAATGCACAGATACACATACAAGCACATATGGAGTGACACTCAAACACATGCACATTCTTACAAACACAGACATACAGACATACCAACACATGAAAGAAACATACAAAGCAGAGATATACATACATGCACACAGGGGACAAAAAGAATTCCATGAGCCATACTCTGCATGCTTTCCCCACTTGTTCTAATTGCATTAATTGTCATTCTCTCTTCCCTCTAACACTCTGAGGAACATGATCCATAGCCATAAATTTTAATGAAACAGAATTATTCTTGTATTGTAAACACTGTGCAACCTGATAAGGGAAAAATAAAGCTTAAAGTGTGTAGCAGGACTAAGAGGCCCGCAGGGGAAAATAGGGATCCTGTATATATCTATATATGGAAAGGAATGTGCTGTGCTAAGACAAATTGATTGTTCTACATGGAGACGACTAACATCTGTGAAGTTACTGATAAACTGTGGTGGGCCTCAGGGGATGAGGTGATGACATATGTATATGTTTCTGTTAATGTATAAAAGACAGACAGCCCCTCTAACCTGTGGAATAAACTTACATACTACAGTACTTATGTGCGAGTGTGTGTGTGTTTGTTCCCCTGGAATTCCAGACAGAGAAGGTAAGGTGATTCCTCAGCCCAGAGGATTAACGGACGTCCCAAGGGTAAGTGGTATATAGTGCTGGGAAAGGAATAACCCACACTTACAATTTGGTGTCAGAAGTGAGGATTTCCCTGTTGCACTGCGATTTCCAGACTTCCTAAATTGCTGCAGCTTTGGTAGCTGCACTGGGATTTCCAGACTTTCTAAATTGACGTCACTTTGGTAGCTCATCTTGGGAATGTGCTTTGGTAGTGCTATGCATAACATGCACTTTGGTAGCGCTATGCATAAAAGGGACATCCTGCTGGGCCTGTGGTAATACCCTTTTCCTTCTCTGTGGCTTGTGTGATTTTGTGAGCTTGGCAAGACGTCCCTGCCTCAGCCTGAAGCGATAGCGCTAGTGACGGTTGTTGGCAGAAAGCAAGTGGCCAAGCGTGCAATTGTTGGATATTAATTAGAGGATGGGGGGGGTCCCAAGGTAATGGGACCGCTCCAGAATCCGCAGGTGTGCGTGCACAGCCAAATGTTGTGATAAGGTTTAAAACTGCAGCTAAGAAGGCATCCTATTATCACCATGTCCCGGTCCCTCCCGGCGCACCTCCGGCAGATGGGGAGACGCCGAAGGAATACGTAGACAGAGTGGCAGGGGGTTATTATACTGATCCCTGGGTGGATAATATGGCGGGGTGGACAGAAGGTTTACATAGCTCAAATCCTTTTCCCAGGGAGGATAGCTTCTCTGCCTGGCATTTAGATATGATTCGGGGATTGTGTCTGGGGGATAAGAAAGCTTTTCCCTTTTATTCTGGAGACCCAAAATGGCCAAAATCTTATATGAAGGAATGTGGTACTGTATGAATACAACTGGCTCCTTATTATAATGGTCAGCACCTACCGGTGCTTGACTCGTCCCGGGAACTGCTTCCGAAATCGCCCCAACCCAAGGTGTCCTCCTCCCTGGTGCCCACGGCCCCTCCGCCGTATCAGCCCATTTACCTCTCCCTGGTTGGATCGGCCAACGTTGTAAAGTCAGCCAGAGACTCTGATTCATTAGAGGACATTGTTCTGGCGGTGGCTGCTTCTACCGCACACCCCCCGGTAATAATGGTGGGGCGTGCCCCCACCCACCGGGAATTACCTATAGATAAAATGTTTCGGCAGATATGTACCACTTATGAGGCTGTGCGTGGCAAGGGGGAGGAGCCTGACAATTCGCCTCCACTGCCGCCCGCTGCCTGGCTACCTTCTCCTGCCCTATCTTCTCACTCAAGCCCATGCTTGACCGAATCTGGGCCCGCCCTTGCTGGGCGGGACACGCCCAGGGACAACATGTATCGCCAATTGTGTAAGACATCTCCGGAGGCCTCTACCGGGAGTTTGGGGACGCGAGCGGGGGCCGGAGGGTCCACTGCCGCTTCCTCTTTCGTCCCTTTTGCCCCGCCAGAGTCCCTTATTACCCCCCCTAATTCCCCCCTTCCGATGCCTTCACCCGAAGATCGGGGGGGGGGGGACAGGAACAGAGTAGGGCTAGGGCTCATAGGGATGGGCTTAGCCCTCATAACCCCTTTCATAAGCTGGATTCAAATGACGTGAGAACTTCTAATAGTGATAGAGTAACAGGAGACCCTACCTCGAAGGGCCATATATACACCCAGGACCCTTTTCTAACTATTGGTAACCAGCTTGTTGTTAAGCCCCTGGATCCCGCCATCCTTTCTTCTATCTTACAGCATGCCCCGAACCCCATGAAAACGCCAGCTGCCACTGTGCACTACTTGCAACGTATGGCTCATGGTTTGCAGTGCACGGAGCAGGACTACCGCCTCATTATTGAGGGTGTCCTGGGGTATGATGAAGAAACCCCATTTGATTTTTCGAAAGTTAATTCACTGGTGAATCCTTATGAGACGCTGGATGATTCTAATTATCCCCTCCGATATCCCGAAGTGATAAAAAAGATGTGGGACGAAGTGTTAGAAGAGTTTGAGCATTTATTTGGGGCGAAACAGAATCTTGCTGCATCTATTGCATGCGTGCAGGAACCAGGGGAAGGAGTTTCACAGTTTGTGCGAAGGTTTCGTAAGTGTTGGAAGGAGGAGGCAGGTTTATCACAGGAAGGCCTGATGGCTTTGATCTATATTTAGACGCTGTTTGGGGCTATGTGCCCCGAAGTGACTGTAGCATGTAAGCGAATGATAGATGCTTGGTTTAGCATGACTCCGGCAGAATTAGAGAAGGTAATATTAATGAAGGAAGCAGCGGGATTCTTTGCAGATATGGATGTTAAGAAAGTTAAAATTTATCATGCTTGGTAGCAGGATATTGGTTGCCAGCAATCCTACCCCGGGGGATATCAACCCCCGGGGCCTCAGTGGTCGCAATCTCGGGGGTGGAGGGGACAGCGGGGCCGGTTTCAAGGCGGAGGGGTGGTGGAAGAGGAATAGGGCAGGGAATATCTAGGAATCAGATTTGTTTTCATTGTAAGCAACAAGGACATTGGAAAAATGAGTGCCCTTACATGGCAGGAGCGGCCCTGTGCCGACTGAGGGGGGTGGGCCTTGCCCCCTCCCGTGATGCCATCGGCACCGCTCCCTCCCCCATCTAGTAGCCCCGCAACCCTTGTTATCCCTATTACATGGTAACAGCCCCCGCAACACCCATAGGGCTGCCCTGAGGCAACGGTTCCGATCTGGGTTCAGTTAACAGGTGGATGGAAGGAGCCCCCCTTGTACATTGTGCATTAATGGCCAGCAAGTCTCCTTTGTAATTGATATGGGAGCGACTTGCTCTATGTTGCATGCCTCTGTTTGTAGGGAACCCTTAACGCCAGGTCCCACCTCAGTTGGGAAAAATGGAACCTCTACCCCCATATGGATTACACCCCCGTTATCTGTCTCCGTGCTTGGTAACAATACCGTTCTGTTTACATATTCATTTACAATTATTCCCTCCTATCCAGTGAGTCTCCTGGGGCGGGACCTGTTGTGTCGCTTAGAAGCAGTAACTATTAGTAATTCAGATGGCTCTTTTGCCTTGCACTCTCCTTTTTTATTAAATATGATTTCTACAGAGACACATGGGTTGTCTAAGGTTCCTCCTAAACTCTGGGCCACCTCCCCAACTGATGCCGGGTTGGTCACCTGTACGCCGTATGTGGCACGTTTGAAGGATCCTCAAGCTGTCGTCTGTATTCGACAGTACCCTTTGTCTGGCCCTAAGGAAACTACCTTGCAGTCCATGGCCCAGGATTTTGTTGCAGCAGGTATTGTAGTTCCTACTGTTCCTCCTTATAATACTCCCGTGAATCCTGTCCCTAAGGGGGATGGGTTCTGTTTTATCCAAGATTTACAGGCCGTAAATCAGCTTGTTGTCCCACTGGCACCGGTGATGCCCGATATTGCCGGGCTACTTACTCTTATTCCTACGGAAGCCAAATGCTTCACGGTTATTGATTTAGCTAATGCCTTTTTTAGTATACCACTAGATCCCATCATGCAGCCTCTTATGGCTTTCACACACGTAGGCAAACAATAAACCTGGACTCGCCTGCCGCAGGGATACATTGATTCCCCGGCGGCATATTCTCTTGTTCTTAAGGCATCAATTGAAATGTGTCCACCACTTTCAAAAAGGCTATTTTCTGAAGTGTGATAAAATATCCCCAAATAATACAAAACACTTCAAACAGTATCAAACCCCCATATAGCTTTCCAACGTAGTTGACCAAAAACCATCCAATCATTAATATCTCATTCTTGAAATTGAAAAGAACGGTCTCAGACTTAAATAGTACTATAATGGTTCATCGCTTAACAATGAGAACCAGCAGTACTTTATAGCATCAATGACCGTTTTACTAAAGGTCTGTTGAGTAAAAACTTGCTAATCTTTATATATTCTATATCTTGATATTGCATCTAAAATTGCTCCATTGAAGAAAAATGTTTATCTTTATATATGTCCAGTTCCCAATGCCATCAATTGGCGTCTCATCGCGTTTCACTTCTCCAAAGTTTCTTCAGGGGATAGTTCCTCAAAGAAATTGATTCAAATATCCATAAGATGCAAAGCTTCAAAATGCTTATATGGATCTCCTCCAGAGACCATACCTAATGAAATATCACAAATAGAATATATTACTTAAAAAGATTACTCCTTTAAGGGAATAGTATAAGGTGATCCAAAATTGCAGAGAAATGTATTCACAAATACCACCCAAAATTGTCATACCTAGATGCTGCCCACGTTAAACGCACAATGTGCTGGTTGTCTTCAAAGTGAAAAAACGCCGCGCATTGAGACTACATCTTGTAGACCACTAAAAATAGAGGTAAACTCCTCCTTAATCAATGACATAATAGTTGCGTCCGAACATTGATCATTGACAACTCAAACATGCCCCCCATTCTATTTGATTATTCAGACCTGTTGGAGTGATGGAATTCAAACGAAATATCCATCGTTGTTCTCATGTAATCAGAGTATGTTCTCGCGACATTCCCACTGTTCCAGTCAAAATCTGTTCAATCGCAAAACTCCTAAGTTCTTCAAATGAATGCCCTGTTCTCTCAGTGTTGCACTAAAGGGGCTTCCTGAACTCGGCATTTCCTATGCTCTCCTAACCTAACTCTTAAAGGCCTAATGGTACTGTTATTCATCATGGTATGTAAAACTGTCAATTTCACTGGTTATTTCACAGAACCTGCTTATTGGTCAATCCAGGAACGACGTCCAACACATTAGAATGTTTCTTAATAACCTTCTGGATTTTAAAACTCATCGGTGAAAAATTGGTAATAAAATTAACATATGATTCATCTTGTTGTCTTCGACATGTACCGGTTAGCAACAATGTTCTATTATTACACTTCGCCCTTTGATACGCTCGTCATATAGTAATGGAAGGGTAACCCTGTTTTTTAAAATTGCTGATCAATGATTTGGATTGGAGTTGAAAATCCTCCTCCTCTGAACAATTGCGTCGATAACGAATAAATTGAGAAAACGGCAAGCCGTTTTTTAACTGTTGAGGATGAGCACTACTGTAATGTAGTAATGTATTCCGATCAGTCAGTTTCCGGTAAATCGAAGTAATCCATCCAGTGGCTGTCATCCAGAAAAGTGATAGTGTGTGAATGTGAGGAACACGTAAATTAAATGTTTTTATCCCTTTGATTCAGCAATTCATAAAATGTCTGCAAAAGTTGTACAGAACCCTGCCAGAACATAAATATGTCCTCTATATATCTACAGCACAATTTGATATATGGTTTATATGGAGTTGTATTTAACCAAATGGCTTCATATTCTCCCATAAAAAGGTTTGCTATGGAGGGAGCACAAGTCGCCCCCATAGCCACCCCAGATACCTGATGGTATATCGAACTCTCAAACTCAAAATAGTTCTTAAAAATGGTCAATCTAGCCAATTGTGACAAAAAGGAAATGGATCTCTCTGATAAATCCCTTCTAGATCTCAGACTTGATCAAACTACTTCAAACACTGCCTTTTGTGGAATGCTGGTGTAAAGTGCTGCTATATCCAATGTCACCAACAAAATACTTTTTTCTTGTTCCCATGCTTTATTAAGACAGCAGGATGAATCATATGTTAATTTTTATTACCAATTTTTCACCAATGAGTTTTAAAATCCAGAAGATTATTAAGAAACATTCTAATGTGTTGGATGTCGTTCCTGGATTGACCAATAAGAAAGTTCGATGTGTTTGGAAGAGGAATTCAAACTTAAAAGAAAAGTTTAGTCCAGCTGTGTTACGTCCACTTAGATTGAATGTAATATCGGAAGGAGTGGAACGCGGCCATTGACGATGTGGCAATTGTAATATCTGTGAAATAACCAGTGAAACTGACAGTTTTACATAGCATGATGTGATGTACAAATTGAATAACAGCACTACATGTGCTTCTTCTTATGTAGTTTATGCCATTCAATGCCCGTGTGAATTGTTGTATATCGGGAAAACCATTAGGCCTTTAAGAGTTAGGTTAGGAGAGCATAGGAGTCACATGAAATGCCGAGTTCAGGAAGCCCCTTTAGTGCAACAATGTGAGAGAACTAGGCATTCATTTGAAAAACTTAGGAGTTTTGCGATTGAACAGATTTTGACTGGAACAGCGGGAATGTCGCGAGAACATATTCTGATTACACGAGAACAATGATGGATATTTCATTTGAATTCCATCACTCCAACAGGTCTGAATAATCAAATAGAATGGGGGGCATGTTTGAATTATCAATGATAGATGTTCCGACACAACTATTACATCATTGATTAAGGAGGAGTTTACCTCTATTTATAGTGGTCTACAAGATGTAGTCTGCATGCGCGGCGTTTTTTCACTTTGAAGACAACCAGCACATTGTGCGTTTGACATGGGCAGCATCTAGGTATGACAATTTTGGGTGGTATTTGTGAATAAACATCTCTGCAATTTTGGATCAAGTTATACATCAGGGATAGTAGAACGAATGAATCGAACAATTAAAGAAAAATTTAAAAAGGCTACACAACACGCCCCAGGAAGGTGGCCAGTGTATCTGCCAGCTGAATTGGCAGAGATTAGGCTAATCCCCGGGGCATCTGGATTCTCTACTTTTGAAATTCTGATGGGACGACCCTTCCCCTTACCCTGGAAATGGCCCGAGGGAACAGTGATAATGGCGGATGACTTGTTGCTACCACAGGAAGAATATGCTACACAGCCAGCTAAATATTTATGCACGGTGTCTGAACAAGTGTACAATGCTTTCCCTTTTCCTTCTATAGAACCGACGCACCAATTCCGCCCGAGAGACTGTGTGCTGGTAAAGCTGTTTCATAAGAAGAGCCAGTGGGACCCGGCGTTTGGAGATCCGGAGGAGATTATTGCAGTTACTCTCACAGCTTTGCTGACTGATATGCATCCGACCTGGATACACGCCTCACGCGTCAAGAGTGCACCGGTGGATTCCTGGAAGATGCCTGACTCACCCCAGCCATGAAGTCTGCCTGGCTGGCCCTTTCTTGTTTATTATTGATCTCGGTTGTCATTGTGCTGACTACATACTATTTTACAAATGAAGGACCTTGGACGCAGGCACATCAGACAGAGAACAATGCAACTTGGATTCAGTTCGCTTGGATGCCCTTCACTGGACTTCCTGAATCCCAGTTTTCCAGACCCCCGCTATCACTGCTGAATTAGGCCCTGCAGAACGCCACCACTTTTATGTACTCTTATACACCTGTTTCCACGGTGGCTGATGTACCCGAGCGCGCCACCACCGACCTCCAGTTAATAATGTCTGCTTAACTGTCCTTCAGAAGACTGTTTGGCTGTTCTTATAGTGGGCCTATGCAGGCCCAAAGGGGGGAATGATAGGGGACAAATGAAGCTTAAAGTGTGTAGCAGGACTAAGAGGCCCACAGGGGAAAATAGGAATCCTGTATATATCTATATATGGAAACGAATGTGCTGTGCTAAGACAAATTGATTGTTCTACACGGAGACGACTATCATCTGTGAAGTTACTGATAAGCTGTGGTGGGCCTCAGGGGATGAGGTGATGACGTATGTATATGTTTCTGTTAATGTATAAAAGACAGACAGCCCCTCTAACCTGTGGAATAAACTTACATACTACTTATGTGCGAGTGTGTGTGTGTTTGTTCCCCTGGAATTCCAGACAGAGCAGGTAAGGTGATTCCTCAGCCCAGAGGATTAATGGACGTCCCGAGGGTAAGTGGTATATAGTGCTGGGAAAGGAATGAACCACACTTACACAACCATAAGGGCAAAATCGTTTTCGTTTCCCAAACAATACTGGCGTTCAGCAATCCTTATTCTAAATTGCCTGGCAGTCATGCCTATATATACCTTACTACATGGGCAAATTGCTGAATACTATAAAACTAGAGAGATAGGAGAGATTGTATCTTAATTCCCACTTTGGGGATCAACAAAAAAATTGTGACTGGACCATGTTCTCACAAGCTTTGCAAAGTTCACAAGCATGAGGACCTTTTTGATCCATATTGATCTTCTTTGGAAACATTATGAAAACTTATGACATTAATGCCATAAGGAATACTGCTTTTTAAGAATATTGGAGTTTGCCAGAATACCTCATGTGTGTATGCATGTGTGTATATATATATATATATACACATACATATACATACGTAAACATACACATACAGCATATATGGCACTTTTCCTGGGTCCAAAATAGGAACCGCTCAAAGCAACTAAGAATCCAAAACACACAGGGCAATTGCATTACATAGGATAAGTAAAAGTAAAATCAGCCACTTACCACCAAACCAAATATTTACATGTAGATATAGACATATACTTTTAAACTGTGGTTTTACTGGTTTTATTAAGCAAAACAATAAAGAACTACCATGTAAACAGAGAATCTCCTTGGGGGCAACTTACAATTTAACAGAACAACCCATAGATGTTGCTAAATGAAGGAATTAATCTCATAGTAAACCAATGGAGATACTGAGATTTTAAGGAGCCTCAGTCACAGGGAATGCAGCTCTCATATGTGGTGTTTTTCTACTGTTAAATTGTAAGTTGTCGCCAGAGAGATTCTCTGTTTACATGGTAGCTCTTTATTGTTTTGCTTAATACAATTTATATAAGAGTTACAAGAAGTGAGTTTTCTTCTGTAATAGCTTACTGGTTTTATACATATATAGTCCACTTATCTGGGATATTCTTAAATATTTATTTTTTTTCTGATTTGATGCTCTTATGACAAATTTTTATATTGTTTCTTTGAATTTTCATCAATTAGCTATCCAACCTTTCATAATTCCTACAGTCCTTGATTATTTATTTATTTTATTTTATTTTTATTTAGCAAACATTTATATACCGCTGCTTCCAGCGATCAGCAGCGGTCTGATTACACAAGGAGAACATAAGGAGGACTGTCAATCAGTACAGTAAAATTTGGGTGTGTACAGGTTGATCAGGAGGGTAGGCACATCACACGAGAGGTTTGTTAAGTATATGAGTACTAATTACATATATACATATATACATTATACATAAACGAGCAGGAGTACATAAATATGTTCCGGACTTAGACCTCTTAGGTTAATTCAAATTATAATGACTCTGGAAAAGATGAGTCTTGAGGTTTTTCCTGAAGACAGTTAGGTCTTTGCAATCTCGTAACTCTGGCGGCAGATGATTCCAGAGTGTAGGTGCTGCGTATGAGAACGCTCTATTACTATTAATGGTTTTAACAGTTCTTATATCAGCTGGAATGAGGAGGGTGTTGGAGTTGCAGGTTCTTCTGCTTCTGTTGGGTGGTTGTGAGCATATCAAGGTGGAGAGGAAAGATGGAGCAATGTTATGTAGGAGCTTGAAAGTGGTCGTGAGTGATTTGTATTTTATACGAGCCGTGATGGGGAGCCAGTGGAGCTCAATCAATACCGGGGTGATGTGATCAGCAAAGCCTTTTTTCGTGATGACCCTAGCGGCTACATTCTGCGCCATTTGCAGAATGTTCAGAGTTTTCTTTGGGAGACCCTGCAGGATGGCGTTGCAGTAGTCGAAATGTGGCATGATGAGTGCCTGGGCAATGGTCCTGAAGTCCTGAGGTTCGATAATGCTCCTTAGCGGTTGGAGGACCCTAAGCTTGTGGAATACGGCTTTGTTTGTTTTGCGGAGGTGTTTCTCCATTTTTAGATTACTATCGAATGTTACTCCCAGATATTTTATTTCCTCCTTCGTTTGGTAAGTATTGTTACATAAGGTGATTGTTGCGGGGGGATCGAAGTTTGGCTTTCTGGAGATGTACATTACCTCTGTTTTTTTGTGGTTGATCGTCATGTTACTTTGGAGTAACCAGGCTTGCATCTCACTTAGGCATTAGTTTAATTGTCCAGTGTATACATTGTAAACTTCCCTATTTTGCTAGTATCTTTCAAGGATACATCCTTCCAAACCATGCACTCTTGGGCGACTGTCAGCTTTCTCCTACTATCTAGTTTAAAAGCTGCTCTGTCTCCTTTTTAAAGGTTAATGCCAGCAGCCTGGTTCCATCCCGGTTAAGTTGGAGCCCATCCTTTCGGAAAAGTTCCTCCCTTCCCCAGAATGTCGCCCACTTCCTAACAAATACAAAACCCTCTTTTTTACACCATCTTCTCATCCACGCATTCAAACTCTGGATCTCTGCCTACCTTTTGGGTTCTACGCATAGAACAGGAAGCATTTTTGAGCATGCTACCCTGCAAGTTCTGTATTTCAACTTCCTACCTAAAAGCCTAAATTTGGCCCCCAGAACCTCCCTCCCATACTTTTCTATGTCATTGGTACCAACATGTACCAAGACAGCAGACTCCTCTCCAGCACTATCTAAAACCTTGTCTAGGTGGTGCGTGAGGTCTGCTATCTTTGCACCAGGCAGGCATGTTACCTGGCAATCCTCATGTCCAATAAACACCCAGCTATCTACATATCTAATGATTGGATTGCCAAATATATTGGCCATCCTAACCCTTCCCTCATGGGCACATGGCCCTGTAGAAACCTCCTCAGTGTGAGAGGGTTTTACATCTCCTGGTGGACAGGTCCTAGCTACAGGATCACTTCCTGCCACACCAAGATGATGCTCTCCTATCACGTGACCTCTCTCCTCCATGGCAACTGAGAGACTGCCAGACTGAAGATGGCATTTCAGTACTATGTCCCTGTAGGCCTCATCTATGTACTTCTCTGTCTTCTTTGTGTTTTTGAAATGTGTTTCTCTAGCCTCCAGAAATCAGACTCGTTCACTGAGGGCAAAGAGCTCCTTGCACCTAGTGCACACAATTGCAGTGCAATGAACGGAGACAACAGAGGTGCGTACGGAATTATAAGAACTGAGAGATATTCAGAGTCTTCATTGTAGATTGATTTATGGGTGTGGGAGATTATTTTATATTGTATATGAGAGGGAATAGGCAGCCAATGATACTGAATAAACAAAGAAGTTATGAGATCACATGTTTTTGCCTAAGATAACACACATAACACTGTTTTCTGAATAGTCTGAAGTTTTTTTGTTTGATACATGGGTAGGTCACTAAAGACTATGTTGCAGTAGTCAAAACATAGCAAAAGTAGACTTGGTTAAATGGGAAATATGCGTAGAAAAAGATAGATCTGAGTCAAAGAAAATGCCTAAATACTTGAAGGTATTCTTTCAGGACAGAGGGCAATTATTAAGAATGGGAGCTAGCAAAGGAGAAGTTTAGGTGCCCTTGATTCAGGGAGCTGCGAATTTCTACTGGTTAAGTTTCAAGCCATTAATGTGTAACCACGTTGCAATGTGATCTAGACTAGAGCTGAGACCACAAAGATCAGGTAGGATACTATTAAAATGGGCAAGAAGGAGTATATCATTGGTATACATATAAAAGGAGAGACCTAAGAATTGTATCAAAGTAGCTAGTGGGCTAAGATAAACATTGAATAACAGTAGCGAAAGTATGGAACCTTGGGGTACGCCACAGAGCAGTGAATGGGAAGAATGTTCTCAGTTTGACCCACCATACGTCCCATCATTAAGCACTAGCATTTGGGCTTTCTGGGAGTGGAGCGGGTGCAGCACTAGGGGTTAATCAGGCAGCAGTGATATTCAGCTGCTGCTCAGTAAATTCTAACCGCTAGTTAGGATAGCTAAATGACTGTCCCAACTTTAGCCAGTTTTGCAGTCCGGCCAGCGGCTGAATATTGCCGCTGACCGGATTGCAACATTGCAATTTGAGCAACGTGGATATTCAATGACAATGCCTAGATATGGCCCCTGCATTGAATATCTGGGGCAAATTTAAAGCGGTGATGGTCAGCTGTTTAAATGTGTTGACTGTCACTACTGAAAATCCCCCCTAATTTTTTTTTAAATCCATTTGCATTATATTTGTAGTGGAAATGAATATTCTGTATGTATAACAATATCTATTGAGTGGAGAGGGTGGAGTTGAGGCATTTGGGAAGCAGAGCCACATATAGGCACTGATTAGGCCCCTATGAGCAGCATTCCATCCGGGACATCCATGCCCCTGTGCACCCAATAGTAATCGAACGCATAGGGGCAGACGCGATTCTGATCCCATGGGGCATGTCTAGCCCCATGGGATCAGAATCACAACTAGGCCTGTATGTGCAGGCCTGGAACCTGATTCCGGTCAGTCTGCACATACTCCACCTGGCTAACTCAGTTAGGGTTCTTGAATGGAGCCGCAGCACCATGGCGCATGGTTGCCATGGCACTGTGGCTCCATTTGGGAGCCGCAATCCCCGGCTACTGATGACTTGGTGCTTTCCCCACAGCCTGACCCCCGATCCGGCCTCCCACAGCCAGGGTCGGGCTGCAGGGAATCTCGTGCGCTCCCTCCACCCTTCAATGTGCCTATCTAGGGGAACTTATTTCATCTCAAAGGTGGAATAAGTTCCCTGTTCCATCTGCCAGCCCCAGACTACAGGGCCGATAGCTGAATTGACCCTGTACGTCTGGGGCCACAGATTGCCCACAGTTCGCCCTGTCTCTGCCTCTGTGCTGCCCCTTTCCTGCCCCCATCTAGCCTCCCCGTACAAACTCCTTGTTCATATGGTGAGATTAGTCGGGAACAGCAGGGGAGTCGAATAGCGGGGATGAACATCCTAATGGACAGAATGACCCCAATATGTGTATAGCTTATATGTTTAGTTCAGACATGCCAAAACCAGATATAGTTTGGGCCTTCTGAGATAACTGGATAAATTATATATATGCTGCCAATGTTAAGGGCCTTAGACATATACCTTATCACTCTTGTTTTTCTAGAAAACACTGGTTATCAATTGTTGCCAAAATTCAAATCAAAATACTTCTTCTAATCCACCAAGTTTATTAGGCTGGAAGACCACAGTACCTTTTTTCTTTAATAACCCTGCACATGCTCACACAATCCCATTAAAGCAACAGAAATTTGTCGACTTCACCTAACTTCACCAGTGGAGATGGCCTCAGCCCTAATATTAGGGGTGGGGGGAAATAGTTGTGCAGACTTTAAGGTTGCCTTGCAGACATGTCTCTTTCGGTTTGTCTTTGAAGGATATATTTGGTATATTGTAACTGCTCATCTCACTCAGAGGACAGCCTCTGTCACAATGTAGAATTGAGTGGAGATGTCCTGCATTTCTGTAAGTTCTCTCCCTAGTGTTTAGGGAAGGGGCTGAAGAAGTAGAACCCTTAATGAGCAAAAACTATTAGCAATCCAAATGTGTGAACTACTGTTTTTGTTTCTCCCTGTCTTTTGTTTGTTTTATTTTAGATTAGTTAAGGTCATGTTAGCTGAAAGACCAAATGCAATAGACCTTAAATCTTACTGATATAGTCTAAATATGAGTATGGTGGCGCTGAATACAGGAATAATTTGAAATGTCTAGATTCAATGAGTTTAAGTTATTCCCCAGATGTTTTATTGAATATTGACCCATATACAGTATGTATTTGTAAAATGTGTTTGTTGCATTGTTACTACATGTGTTTTGATATCTTCATTTTATTATTTATTTCACTGCATGTCATACACTTTAGGCAGCTTAAAGTATTTATAAAATAGGGCAAGAAAAATTTATATAAATATAGGAAAAAGATGATTACAATGTCAGATTATTACAAAGCAAAGTAATTTGTTTAAAAAAAGTGAAATTATTTCAGCAAGACTTGGCTTCTTCTAAATGTTTCACATATTTTCCCTTTTGGAGATCTTATTTAATTTGTATTGTTTGGCAAGCCTGGTCAGCTCCTGATCACCCATTCATCTCTCCCCCTCCCCAGGGCTGGCCCTACACATGTGCCAGTTTGTTCTTTGCACAGGGCCCTGTGGGAGCAGGAACCACAAGCTCCAGCCTCGGGGCACTGGCTGCCTGCACCAAGGCCCTGACATGCACATCTTACCCCCTATTCATCCCTGACGTGCACATCTCCCCCCTATCCATCCATGACGTGCACATCCCGCCCCCCTATCCATCCCTGACATGCACATCTCCCCCACTATCCATCCCTGACGTGCACATCTCGCCCCCCTATCCATCCCTGACATGCACATCTCGCCCCACTATCCATCCCTGACATGCACATCTCGCCCCCCTATCCATCCCTGACATGCACACCTCACCCCTATCCCATCCCTGTCGTGCACATCTCTCCCCTCTATCCATCCCTGACGTGCACATCTCCCCCCACGATCCATCCCTGACATGCACATCTCGCCCCCCTATCCATCCCTGACATGCACATCTCACCCCACTATCCATCCCTGACATGCACATCTCACCCCACTATCCATCCCTGACATGCACATCTCGCCCCCCTATCCATCCCTGACATGCACATCTCACCCCACTATCCATCCCTGACGTGCACATCTCACCCCACTATCCATCCCTGACGTGCACATCTCGCCCCCCTATCCATCCCTGACGTGCACATCTCACCCCACTATCCATCCCTGACGTGCACATCTCACCCCACTATCCATCCCTGATGTGCACATCTCGCCCCCCTATCCATCCCTGACCTGCACATCTCTCCCCCCTATCCATCCCTGACATGCACATCTCACCCCACTATCCATCCCTGACATGCGCATCTCACCCCACTATCCATCCCTGACATGCACATCTCGCCCCCCTATCCATCCCTGACATGCACATCTCGCCCCCTATCCATCCCTGACATGCACATCTCGTCCCCCTATCCATCCCTGACATGCACATCTCACCCCACTATCCATCCCTGATGTGCACATCTCGCCCCTATCCATCCCTGACATGCACATCTCGCCCCCTATTCATCCCTGACATGCACATCTCGCCCCCCTATCCATCCCTGACATGCACATCTCGCCCCCAATGCACTCCCTGACATGCACATCTTGCCCCCCCTATTCATCCCTGACATGCACATCTCGCCCCCTATCTATCCCTGACGTGCACATCTCGCCCCCTATACATCCCTGACATGCACATCTCACCCCCCTATCCATTCCTGACATGCACATCTCACCCCACTATCCATTCCTGATGTGCACATCTCGCCCGCCTATCCAACCCTGACGTGCCCATCGCGCCCCCTATCCATCCCTGACATGCACATCTCGCCCCCTATCCATCCCTGACGTTGCACATCTCGCCCCCCTATCCATCCCTGATATGCACATCTCGCCCCCCTATCCATCCCTGACATGCACATCTCTGCCCCCTATCCATCCCTGACGTGCACATCTCGCCCTCCTATCCATCCCTGACGTGCACATCTCACCCCTATCCATCCCTGACATGCACATCTCGCCCCACTATCCATCACTGACGTGCACATCTCACCCCACTATCCATCCCTGACGTGCACATCTCGCCCCCCTATCCATCCCTGACATGCACATCTCACCCCACTATCCATCCCTGACATGCACATCTCACCCCACTATCCATCCCTGACATGCACATCTCACCCCACTATCCATCCCTGACATGCACATCTCACCCCACTATCCATCCCTGACATGCACATCTCGCCCCCTATCCATCCCTGACATGCACATCTCGTCCCCCTATCCATCCCTGACATGCACATCTCGTCCCCCTATCCATCCCTGACATGCACATCTCACCCCACTATCCATCCCTGACATGCACATCTCACCCCACTATCCATCCCTGACATGCACATCTCGCCCCCCTATCCATCCCTGACATGCACATCTCGCCCCCCTATCCATCCCTGACATGCACATCTCGTCCCCCTATCCATCCCTGACATGCACATCTCACCCCACTATCCATCCCTGACATGCACATCTCGCCCCCTATTCATCCCTGACATGCACATCTCACCCCACTATCCATCCCTGATGTGCACATCTCGCCCCCTATCCATCCCTGACATGCACATCTCGCCCCCTATTCATCCCTGACATGCACATCTCGCCCCCCTATCCATCCCTGACATGCACATCTCGCCCCCTATCCACTCCCTGACATGCACATCTTGCCCCCCTATTCATCCCTGACATGCACATCTCGCCCCCCTATCTATCCCTGACATGCACATCTCGCCCCCTATTCATCCCTGACATGCACATCTCACCCCACTATCCATTCCTGATGTGCACATCTCGCCCCCTATCCATCCCTGACATGCACATCTCGCCCCCTATCCATCCCTGACGTGCACATATCGCCCCCTACCCATCCCTGACATGCACATCTCGCCCCCTATCCATCCCTGACGTGCACATCTCGCCCCCCTATCCATCCCTGATATGCACATCTCGCCCCCCTATCCATCCCTGACATGCACATCTTGCCCCCCTATCCAACCCTGACGTGCACATCTCGCCCTCCTATCCATCCCTGACGTGCACATCTCACCCCAATCCATCCCAGACATGCTCAGCTCGCCCCCTATCCATCCCGGAAGTGCACATCTCGCCCGCCTATCCATCCCTGACGTGCACATCTCGCCCCTATCCATCCCTGTCGTGCACATCTCCCCCTATCCATCCCTGACATGCACATCTCGCCCCCCTATCCATCCCTGACATGCACATCTCACCCCACTATCCATCCCTGACATGCACATCTCACCCCACTATCCATCCCTGACATGCACATCTCGCCCCCCTATCCATCCCTGACGTGCACATCTCACCCCACTATCCATCCCTGACGTGCACATCTCGCCCCCCTATCCATCCCTGATGTGCACATCTCGTCCCCCTATCCATCCCTGACATGCACATCTCACCCCACTATCCATCCCTGACATGCACATCTCGCCCCCCTATCCATCCCTGACATGCACATCTCACCCCACTATCCATCCCTGACATGCACATCTCGCCCCCCTATCCATCCCTGACATGCACATCTCGTCCCCCTATCCATCCCTGACGTGCACATCTCGTCCCCCTATCCATCCCTGACATGCACATCTCACCCCACTATCCATCCCTGATGTGCACATCTCGCCCCCTATCCATCCCTGACATGCACATCTCGCCCCCTATTCATCCCTGACATGCACATCTCGCCCCCCTATCCATCCCTGACATGCACATCTCGCCCCCTATCCACTCCCTGACATGCACATCTTGCCCCCCTATTCATCCCTGACATGCACATCTCGCCCCCCTATCTATCCCTGACGTGCACATCTCGCCCCCTATTCATCCCTGACATGCACATCTCACCCCACTATCCATTCCTGACATGCACATCTCACCCCACTATCCATTCCTGATGTGCACATCTCGCCCCCTATCCATCCCTGACGTGCACATATCGCCCCCTACCCATCCCTGACATGCACATCTCGCCCCCTATCCATCCCTGACGTGCACATCTCGCCCTCCTATCCATCCCTGATATGCACATCTCTCGCCCCCCTATATCCACTCCCTGACATGCACATCTTGCCCCCATATCCAACCCTGACGTGCACATCTCGCCCCTATCCATCCCTGACATGCACATCTCGCCCCCTATCCATCCCTGACATGCACATCTTGCCCCCCTATCCATCCCTGACATGCACATCTTGCCCCCCTATCCATCCCTGACGTGCACATCTCACCCCTATCCATCCCTGACATGCACATCTCGCCCCCTATCCATCCCTGACGTGCACATCTCGGCCCCCTTTACATCACTGTTTTGCACATCTCGCCCCCATATCCATCCCTGACATGCACATCTTGCCCCCCTATCCAACCCTGACGTGCACATCTCGCCCTCCTATCCATCCCTGACATGCACATCTCACCCCTATCCATCCCTGACATGCACATCTCACCCCACTATCCATCCCTGAGCTGCACATATCGCCCCCTATCCATCCCTGACGTGCACATCTCCCCCTATCCATCCCTGACATGCACATCTCGCCCCCCTATCCATCCCTGACATGCACATCTCACCCCACTATCCATCCCTGACATGCACATCTCACCCCACTATCCATCCCTGACATGCACATCTCGCCCCCCTATCCATCCCTGACATGCACATCTCACCCCACTATCCATCCCTGACGTGCACATCTCGCCCCCCTATCCATCCCTGATGTGCACATCTCGTCCCCCTATCCATCCCTGACATGCACATCTCACCCCCCTATCCATCCCTGACATGCACATCTCGCCCCCCTATCCATCCCTGACATGCACATCTCACCCCCCTATCCATCCCTGACATGCACATCTCGTCCCCCTATCCATCCCTGACATGCACATCTCGTCCCCCTATCCATCCCTGACATGCACATCTCGCCCCCCTATCCATCCCTGACATGCACATCTCGTCCCCCTATCCATCCCTGACATGCACATCTCGTCCCCCTATCCATCCCTGACATGCACATCTCACCCCACTATCCATCCCTGATGTGCACATCTCGCCCCCTATCCATCCCTGACATGCACATCTCGCCCCCTATCCCTCCCTGACATGCACATCTCGCCCCCCTATCCATCCCTGACATGCACATCTCGCCCCCTATCCACTCCCTGACATGCACATCTTGCCCCCCTATTCATCCCTGACATGCACATCTCGCCCCCCTATCCATCCCTGACGTGCACATCTCGCCCCCTATTCATCCCTGACATGCACATCTCACCCCACTATCCATTCCTGACATGCACATCTCACCCCACTATCCATTCCTGATGTGCACATCTCGCCCCTATCCATCCCTGACGTGAAAATATCGCCCACTACCCATCCCTGACTTGCACATCTCGCCCCCTATCCATCCCTGACGTGCACATCTCGCCCCCCTATCCATCCCTGATATGCACATCTCGCCCCCCTATCCATCCCTGACGTGCACATCTCACCCCTATCCATCCCTGACGTGCACATCTCACCCCTATCCATCCCTGACATGCACATCTCGCCCCCTATCCATCCCTGACGTGCACATCTCGCCCTCCTATCCATCCCTGACGTGCACATCTCGCCCTCCTATCCATCCCTGACATGCACATCTCGCCCCCTATCCATCCCTGACGTGCACATCTCACCCCTATCCACTCCCTGACGTGCACATCTCGCCCCCCTATCCCTGACGTGCACATCTCACCCCTATCCATCCCTGATGTGCACATCTCGCCCCCTATCTATCCCTGACGTGCACATCTCGCCCCCCTATCCATCCCTGACATGCACATCTCGCCCCCTATCCATCCCTGATGTGCACATCTCGCCCTCCTATCCATCCCTGACATGCACATCTCACCCCTATCCATCCCTGACATGCACATCTCACCCCCCTATCCATCCCTGACATGCACATCTCGCCCCCTATCCATCCCTGATGTGCACATCTCGCCCCCCTATCCATCCCTGACGTGCACATCTCGCCCCCCTATCCATCCCTGACATGCACATCTCGCCCCCCTATCCATCCCTGACATGCACATCTCGCCCCCATATCCATCCCTGATGCGCACATCTCACCCCCCTATCCATCTCTGATGTGCACATCTCGCCCCCCTATCCATCCCTGACGTGCACATCTTGCCCTCCTATCCATCCCTGACATGCACATCTCGCCCTCCTATCCATCCCTGACGTGCACATCTTGCCCTCCTATCCATCCCTGACATGCACATCTCACCCCACTATCCATCCCTGACATGCACATCTCACCCCACTATCCATCCCTGACTATCTCGCCCCGCTATCCATCCCTGACGTGCACATCTCGCCCCTATATCCCTGATGTGCACATCTCGCCCCTATCCATCCCTGACATGCACATCTCGCCCCTATCCATCCCTGACATGCACATCTCGCCCTCCTATCCATCCCTGACGTGCACATCTCGCCCCCTATCCATCCCTGATGTGCACATCTCACCCTCCTGTTCATCCCTGACGTGCACATCTCGCCCCTATCCATCCCTAACGTGCACATCTTGCCCCCCTATCCATCCCTGATGTGCACATCTCACCCCCTATCCATCCCTGACATGCACATCTTGCCCTCCTATCCATCCCTGATGTGCACATCTTGCCTTCCTATCCATCCCTGACGTGCACATCTTGCCCTCCTATCAATTTTTCATGCTTCTTTCCCTCCCTTCCTCTTCCCCCAGCATCCTCAATGTCCCTCATAGCTCCAACTTTGGCCCAGAGAACTATTACCTTGTCTGGCAGGGATCTCCAAACCCTGCCAGTAGAGAGACTGGGAGAGATGCCGGGAGAGGGAGCCATCCCCCCAAGGCAACTGCCTCCCTCTGCTTTCAGCTGGAAGCAATAGCTCAGGCCAAAACCAACCTGTCTCCCCCACCCAAAGTGCCCCACAAGTCGGGGTCAGGCCCAGAACCATGGCGGTTATCGGCAGCCACCAATGTTTTCCTCCCACTGCTGGAGCTACTGCCCTAATCCCAGCTGGCTTGCGGTAAGAACTGCCACACCCCTGGCCATGCCTTCCAACATCTGAGATGCCAGCATGTGTCGAGTCAGGTGGCAGCCTTCACATTTTAAAAGTCTCTTTCCCCCTTACCTCTAGCACACAATCAGGGTCTGAAATAAAATGGCCCCACCTCGGGAACCACAGAGCTCCAGCCAGGTAATTTAGAGGCAGGAGCAGATGCTAGGAGAGAGCCTGGCCCCCAAGGACAGCTGCCTCCCTCCTCTGTTAGCCAGTGGCCACAGCTTGCCTGACATCAATCGCCTCCACCCCTCCCCCCGCACACACACATACCCTCCAGGGCATGCGGTAAGTCGGTCAGGTCCAGATCCGCAACAACAGTCGGCAGCCACCAGCATTCCTCCAGTTGCTCTGTTCACTGCCCCAATCCCAGCCAGGATGCCCGCTGGAACAACTGCTACACCCACAACCAAGCCCTTCAGCACCTGAGCAGTCCGTGCCTGTCCCAGCTGTATAACTTGAGCCACTAGATCCTCCCCCAACTCAGGCCAGTGCCTTTAGATTTTGAGACATAGCTCTTTCCCCCTTCCACACACCACCAGGTCCTGAAATAAAATGCAATCCCACCACAGGGACTGTGGAACTACAGCCAGGTAAACAAAAAAAAATTTAACATGTTACACTTTTTTTTAAATTCTACACTGGGTTACACTAAGGAGAACAGGGAATCAGAATTAAACAAGGACTTGGGATTGGGTAGCTGGGAGAAGAGCACAGATCCAGGACTTGGCTGGATAATAGTTAGGCTGAGATCATGGGGACTCAAGTTTTGGATGGAAAGAGAGGGGACTTATTTTGAACTGGGACTGGGTGATAAAAAGACAGTGAGGACTAGGCAGTTGGGTGTGGCGAATAAGAGTATGAATGTGAGCCAGGGTAAAGATACATGGGATGGATAGTGATGCAATAGAAAGGGTTGTGAAAAGGGTATGACAGAGGACGGGGTCAGGCCTTTGAAGAGGTTGTGGGAGAGTGAAAGAAGAGGGGAGGGGGAATGGGAAGCTGGTTAGAGGATAAGAGATAGAAGAAAGGGCCTGGAGTTATGGAAGGAGCAGAGGTGAGAGAAGGGTGATGGCTTGAAAAGGGGAAGATGGGGGACTAGTAGAGGGTAAAAGGGAGGAATAGGAGATTAAGGAAAGAGTGAAAGAGGACTCTTTGCTTGGGTGGTATATCAAGCATTGAAATAAAGATAAAGGAACGGAAAGACTGAAGAGACAAGAGTAGGAAATGGTAGGTGGGAAGAGGGGAAATAAAAATGTGTAGATGGGAGTGAAATGATCAAAAACAAATAAAAAAATGCATTTTATTTTGAATGTTTGTAGTGCTTGTAATATGCCATCTTATAGCTTTGTATTTCGCTTGGTAAGAGAGGAAATGTTTCCTCAGCATTTCACTGTTCACTGTCTGATGTCTTGGGATGTCCAGAAGTTGTTGTCTCCAGGTTTCTTTCTCTAGTTTGTAGTCCCTTATTCTGAGATAGGTAAGGGTCGGCATGTGTTCTCTCTGTAGTATTGTAGTTCTGCTAGCTGTTTCTGTGTAGGGATCTGTGGCTGTCCAAGCCTGTTCTATTTATATTGGGACTCTAGGGCCCGGTGTAATATTTGCTATACTGCTTTTTCATAGATAAGGTTTCTGATGTCTGAGTCCTGGGAGTTAGTGCTGTCATGCAATGTTCCCAATAAGCTTTGCAGGAGTCCTCTGTCAGCGTTGCTGCTTGTGATATTGCATTTTCAAATTCAAGGAGCAAGCTGACCTACCTGTTCCTCACAACTGAAAACCTGACATTGCAGCATCACCTTTAGCAACAGCAATATGGTCATGGTATGCAAGGCTCTACAAGCAGAAAAGCCGTGCGTGCTGCTGGGAGATTAGCTGCCTCAGTTAGGGACTAGGTACAAAGAAAACAGGCAGGGTCACCCTAAACTGAGTTCAGATCTCTCTAGCTGCTGGACTTATTTCTGCTAGATCTCTCCCCTATGTGTGTTAAACCTACTGAAAGGTATACCATACTGGGATCTAAGCAGTGGTGGGATTCAAAACTTCCTAGGAACCAGTTTGGTCAGTGGTGAAAATCAGCCGGGTCCCATGGGTCTGCACAAACCGGTTCCTAGCGTTTCCCACGTTGGCCGAACTGGTGTCACTGCCGCATCTGCACTGGCGGGATTCAAAACACCTGACAGTATTTGGTTGGCATTGGGGGGGGCTTCTCCCGATGCCATGATCCGCCAGTGCCATCCAAAATACTGTTGGGCGTTTTGAATCCCGTCTGCAGATGAGGCAGTGACACCAGTTTGGCCAACGCGAGAAACGCTAGGAAGCAGTTCACGCAAACCGGTGTGAACCAGCTGAATCCCACCACTGCATCTAAGCTTGCTACGAGCCAAAGTGCTTTATTGTGTTTGATTAGATCTGATGTTTCTGTCATGTGCTTGTTGCTTGTTTACATGATATTCCAATGTATTGTATTTATAAAAGTAAGAGTATATCTACCCATTTTATTAACATAGATGAATAAGGCATTTATCATAAAACACGGTTGAAGGATATGTGCTAAATTTATGATAATTTTTTTGCCATAACATCAGATGAGGTTTTGAACATATCTGGATATTGTGTACAGTATGGCAGGGTGATGATTGAGAGAGAGCTATGGTGGGGTGTGCGCCCCAGTTGAGGGTGGTGATTGAGAGAGCTATGGTGTGTGTGCTGGGGAGGCAGCGGTTTGAGAGAGAGCTTTGGATGTGTGTGTGTGCACTTGGGAACATAGATACAAAGCCCTGTGGTTATGCAAATATTTATGCAAATGAAGCCCTGCAATAAGTCTACACACATGGCCCCACATCCCACTTGGGCTACCCCTGCCCCTCCCCCTTCCTTTGAGAACGTCAGTTATTCACTTATATATTATGGTATTGTCATCTCTTGCTCATACTGTCCAGACCTGAAGAAGAAGGTTTTAACCTTTTAATGCTAGTCCAAAATTGTATTGCTAGTCCAATAAAAAGGTATCACATTATTTTCCTTCTTTATTTCTCTTTTTTTCTTTTTTTTTAAATTCATTGACTTGTAGGCAGGCAAGAAAAGGGAACTCTTTCCTGTATCTCACTTTATGCTTTCTAGAAGTGAGGCATTAATGATCTGAGTTTCATTTTCCTGGTTTTCTTAATCTCATTTATTAGCATTGGTACGGTTGATGCTTGGCTTGCTGCAGTACTCTTCATTTCCATCTAGTGTCACTGTTGTTTCAAACAACTAGAACCTAAGGCAACGGCGCCAGCATGGACAAAGGCCTGACAGCAACAGCAGCCAATCCAGATTGACACATTTACTTTACTAGCACATCTCTTCTGATGAAATTTCCTTCCGTCTTTCCCTGTACAAGGAACGTTTTTTTTATTTAGGGACCTGCAGCCAGAGAATGTCTTACCCTTTCCCTCTATTCTGTATTTTGGAGGTTGTCTTTTACTTTATCTCCCTACCAGCTCTTTTCCTTTGTGAGCAGGGCTAGCTCAACCATTAGGCATAATTAGGCTGCTGCCTAGGGTGGCAGGTTGAGAGAGGCACCACAGCAGCAGTCAAAGCAAAACGGACATCACAACCAACTTTGGGATGTCTGTTTTGCTTTGAGCCATCAGCACATTCTTTCATGTGCAGGGAGAGCGGGCACACACATACATACAAAGCAAAGCAAGTCTAATATTAGGATGTTCAATTCTACATTTATACAGGATTATTGTGGGAAGGGGTGATGTTGGGATGATCATGATTGTAGAGTTTAATTATCATAATCTCGGTGGTGGGGAGGAGGGCAGTGACATAAGGCTGAAGGTTCACCTAGGACATTCCTCGATACCCTAGCGCCAGTCCTGCTGGTGAGCCCACCTGAAATTTCTAGCTTCTGTCTCTCAGGCACCCTCTGTAAGCTTAATACTGGATTAATAGCCTCATCTTTCGCCTGTGAGCCCAAGCTGACAGAAAGGAGGTCTAATCAGAGATAATAAAGGGCAAAAATGCCATATTCAAAGAAATGTTTTGCTGAAGATTTTCTTCCTACCTAGGTACAAAAAGTAGGTGTAGCGGAGCAGAGTAGGCAGGTTTCTTTTAAGCACCTACTACAAGGTTCTTAATATTACCTACTCTGGAATTCAGGTCATTTTAGAAGTTTTAATGAAAATTTTAATGAATAGGTATTTCTATATTCTACAGAATTAATGTGGGGTAGAAGAATTTTAAAAGAATATAGAAAGGTTGTTCTTAGGATATAACATGTTATTGGTAGTGCTCTTGGATAGATGCAAGGGAAGGATGCTGAACTTACCACTTTTGCTGTACTTTGACCTTGAAACTGCTTGTAAAGGCAGTTTATGCTTGCCTATTATTACTATTATTGTGTGGAGGAGTAACCTAGTGGCTTGGTAACTGAGAGACCAGGGTTCAATTCCCACAGCACTCCTTGTGGCCTGGGAAGAACAGCCTTGCAATCTACTTCCGGTGACACTGCCAAGAAACCCAGGAGCTGCTGGGTCACCAGGAGTCAGCACTGGCTCAAAGGCTTGCATTGCATTATTATTATTACTACTACTACTACTATAGAAACAGACCAGGGGACACAGGGACAGGGGACACAGAAAAGATACAATGGGGCTGTTCATGGATTCAGGGCAGCGCTATCATTAGGCAAACCAGGCAGTTGCCTAGAGCACTGATCCTCTGGTGGCACCTGCTGCTGCCTTTTGCCACCACTGCTACCTCTCTCCAGGGCTGGCAGCAGCGGCAATGGCTCAGAAACTGTAATTCAGCGCTTACCTACAGTCTCCGATGCTGCGTTGTAGTTTCTCTCTTCCACTATTTGCTGCTTTGGGCTACCTCTGATGCAGACTTCCAGTTTATGTAAATGTAAAAAGGTCAGTGCTACATGTAGAAATCTGTCGGGAATGCTGAGGGCAAGGGCGAGGGCTAGGGCTAGGACAAGGTTCCCTTCAAATTTTTCTACCCTATCTGCTTTGCTAACATCATAGTTGATAATCCCTTCCTCCTTCCCACCTCCTCCCCAATGCCGATACCTCCATTGCTGCTGACACACCCTGTGCCCCTTCCCCCAGAGCTTCCACCACCGCTAACAGAGCTTCACAGCTTTTAAAATGTACATTGGGCCATTACTAGGTTCCTAAACACGTGGCCTGCAAACCACCAAGTGGCTCTACCATTTTATCGTTCTTTAGAAGTGTGTCCAGGAGGGAGGAACGGTAGAGCCACATATATTTTGAGTACACTGCTACTAAGAGAGCCGGCAGCCGGCAGGTTTCTGCTGACTGCTGGACTTCCCCAACTTGCACTCATGCAACCTGCCCCTTCCCGGGCCCAGCAGCAGGAGCAGCATTCAGTGCATGGCAGCTACTGATGCCACATGGCCGGTTTCACAGTTTATTGAGAGATCAGCCAAGCAGCAGCAAGAGATGAGTGTGCCAGTTTGGGAGAAACATGGCGCTGAGAGGAGAGGAAGTCATGCCAATTTGATACCCTTGCCTACCCAGCCCCAAAGAAGAGAACCAAGCCAACTCTGGAGTCCAGATCTGGGGAGAACTTGCACACAGTCAGGCACCTATTACTCCCTCCCCACCCATGATGGCACCACAGGAGAGCACTGGAAGAGGTATAAGATTCTGAGAGAAACCCTGTTGGAGGATAAGATGAGTAAACATGTAGAAGGATGAATAAGGCTGGAGGAGTACTGCAGAAATGGTAAGGTAGTAATGGGAAATTTGAGGGGGAGGGGGCTGAATGAGCCTGGGAGTAAATAGTAGGGAAAGACTAGATGACTGAGACTAGGAAGCGGGAAGCACTGGAGAGAAGATGAATGAGGTGAGAGGGAAACACTGGGGGAGATGAGTGAGGCTTGGGAAAGGTTGGATACACTTGGGGTAAGAGAGCACTAGGGAGGAGGACTGGGGTTGAGATGTGGAAAGAAATGAAAAGAAGATGAATGAGACTGGGGAGCACTAGAAAAGGATGAGGAAAGAATAAGCAAGACAAAGGAGCTCTGGTGGAAGAAGATAAGACAGACTGAGAAGGGGAAAGAGGTGAAGGCACTGTGGTTCACTGAGAGCAAGGATCACCAAACCTTTGACATGAATGGCTACACTGAACATTTCAAATCATGGAAACAGCCAGGGGAGCCCTCAAAGATTTTGCTGAGAAGAAAGCAAGAGGAAAGGAAAATTGTTGGGGGGGGGGGGGAGGGAGAGATAAGCAGTTAGGGCACAAAGGGAAGGAGAGAGTTGAGAGACAGGTAGAAGAAAAGGAGGAAGAGTAACAAGAGAGAAAGGAATGGTGGAGGTGAAGAGAGATGAGGTTGAGATGTAGGACATGAGATAGGAGCAGCAGGAGAGCAGTCTGTGAGCAGGGCCAGCATTAGAGGATGGCAAACAGGGCAATTGCCCTGGACCCCATGCCACAAGAGGCCACAAGACAGCCTCAAACTGAAGAAGTTATAACCTGCAGGTGTGCTTTCAGGTCACCTCACCAGTTTCTGCCCTAGGCCCCTGCATGTCAAACACCAGCTCTGTATGTGAGAAGTGGGGTAGAATGAATTCTGGGAGGGAGGGATGCATGTGGAGAGGAAAGAGAACAGGATAGGATAACCTGGAGTGTCCACAGAACCAAACCAGCAGGAGAAGACAGCTGCAGGCTGACTGAATGAGAGGCCTCCAGAAGGAGGAGACCCAATGGTCTCGAGTCCCCTTCCCTACCTCTTTCCCCAAGGAGGCTGGAACCAGTCCTGGGAGTATAGAAGAATGGTTGCAATTGTGTGCTGGAGGAGATTTGAATTGGCAACCACTGGGACTGAGGCCTCAAGGACTACTGGAGGGCTTGCATTATTGCAGGGATGTAGGATTACCAATTCACCCAAACTCAAGCCTTATTACATACATGGCAATGGAATTCTCAGCCAGCCAGATTAGGGGCATGGAACTGGTTCAGTTTGCAAAATGCCTACAGGTTGAATCCCTCACGAAACAAAGAACTGACAGAGGAGGTGGCGAAGCTAAGAAATGCCTGTGGCAACAGGTGCGTTGATGAAATGCTTCTAGAGACATCTAAGATCCCCAGCAGAAGGAAGGATGGACTTTAAACTAGGATCATTGGAGGTGGGTGAAGAAAGTCCTCTGATAAGTAAAAGCCTCCAGCGAAGTAAAACATTAAAAAATAGTATAGAAAGGGGAAAAAAGGACAACATCTTGAGAGCTGCATATACTAATGTGAAATACAATTTCAGATTTAGAAGCTGTAATGGAAGAGGCTGACTTGGATATAGATGCAGTCACAGAGACATGGTACATGAAAAATGACTAGGACGTAATTATATCAGGTTATAATCTATTCAAGAAAGATAGTGTTAGAAGAAAGGGAGGAGGAGTGGGATATATGTAAAAGATAATACTAAAGCCACAGAACTGCAGGGCATATGAGGGAAGGAGGAGGCACGAAAGAGGGAATGGAAAATCTATTTAGATTGGTGTGATATATAGACCTCCCTCACAGGCAGAAAAAATAGAGACGGCCCGATATTCAAAAGGTATTTATAAAGTTTATATGCCGCTGAATATCCTCGATTATCTCCCCTACATGCCGTGATGCTAACTGCTTAGCATCAGTGCATGTCATGGGCATTCCAGGGCGGAACAGAGGCAGCAGCAATCGCTAACCAGGTAGAGGTGATATTGCACCGCTACCGTGTTAACGACCTGCGGATAAAACTAGGCGAAGCAAAAGCTGGCCTTGTTTTACCCGTGGGAGCTAACCGGGCAATGGTGCAATATCGCTGCTACCTGGTTATTTTCTGCAGCGATCCTGGATATTCAATGCCAGGGTCACATATGACCCCGACATTGAATATCCAGGGTTAGAGGTTGGTGGGCATGGCTATGTGCTGTAGCGGAGCATAGCCGGCTCAATTCAATACTGGGCCCATGGAAATTTAATAGAAGACATCCACAATATTGCTATGAAAGAGGAAGTACTATTAGATTTCAATTTGCTAGATGTTGATTGGGATATCCCTACTATGGTGTCATCTAGAAGTAGGGAGATCCTGGATTTTCTACAGGGAGAAGTGTTCCAGCAACTGGGAACAGAACCCATGCAGGAGGACCTGTTGCTTACAAATGGGGAGAGTGTTTCTAATATTGTAGTGGGTGATCATCTGGCAAGCGGTCATCACCAGATGGTAAGTTTCAATATTAGGACACAAATGAAGAGGTATTCATTCACAAGCAAGGTCTTTGACTTCAGGAAAGTAGAACAGTGAGCAAAACTGAAAGGAGATATTTTAAGGGTAACAAAACTTTGTTAGGAATATGAATAAAAGTAAGAGGAAAAGGAAGCTGCTATAGTTTTCAAAAGTAGCTGAAAAGGTAAGGAAAAGGAGGTTAACCTTCATATACTACAAGAGGTTGCACAAAGAGGAAGACAAGCAGCAGTATCTGGAAAAGCTAAGGGAAGCTGGCTGTCAGGAAAGGAAAGATGCAAAAGGAAGACAAAATAGCCCATAAAGTTAAAAAATGAGGACAAGATATATTTATAAATATATTAGTGAGAGCAGGGCCGGATTTACCTTGAGTGAGGCCCTACGCCAACAAAAATTGTGGGCCCCCAGAAAAAATAAAAACGAGATCAACTTACCAAAACAGAAATGGCAATAGATGTATAGAATTGCCTGACATAAAGAGGCAATACGGACAAAATCAGCATCGGAATTCAAGAAATACATTAAAAAATGTCTTATCCATCGGGGAAGAGGATCATTGAATGATCCGGCGGTACTACAGCAGCTACAGGAAACGGACCTGGCCGTCGCTGCTCCCCGGTACTCACTATGGCTTTGGTGTAACAGGCCACCGCCTCCTGGTACTTGCGGGTGATGAAGAGTCTGTTTCCCTGCTCCTTTAACTCCTGAGCGTAGTGCTCTTCTCCAGACTCCCGCCTCCCCCACTCTCCTTTTCCTCTTTCCCCTTCATGCCAGGGCCTGGAGAAGCTCGCGGACGGCCCCGTTCAGCTAGGCCGCAGCAATTTCAACTCTCTCTAGAGAGCGAGGGATCCAGGCTCGCACAACCCTGCCTCGCACTCTACTATACCCAACACACCCACAAACACAGTTCCGTCAGCGGAAGTTCCGAGCTGTAGAACTGAAGATGAAATGAACGAAAAAATTACCTGGAGATGACGGTAGAACTCAGCCGCGAAGTTTCTCAGTGATGGAAAGAATAAGATTGTCCTGGGGACTCTTGTTTGTGGGCCCTTGCCAGCTGTGGGCCCTACGCCACGGCGTACCTGGCGTATAGGTAAATCCGGCCCTGAGTGAGAGGGTCTCCATTGCATGCAAGGTACTTCTTTGGCACTTGAATACGAACTCTCTGACTGAAAGCTTTGAAAAGTGGACTTTTTTTCAACTTTAATGGCTAACCTTTTCTGCAGCATTGCCTAGTGAATTGGAGCTGTATTGCAAAAGGGTTATTTTTGTGTTTGTAGGCAAAGCTTTATTTCTTCTCTAGCCTTCAGGTTCAAAAAGGAAGGCAAGATCTTTGAAGTCACTGCCCTTCTTAGATGTTAGATCCCTCCCTTCCCACCAACCCCATGTGAACATTCTTGCTATAGAGAACAACTCACCAATTAGCCCATTAACAAAGATAACAGATTTTTTTATTGGTTGGAAGGGAAAATCTAGGAAGTAAAGAGTTTCATATTTGGATATCTACTAAAAGTAAACAATTTGATATTTTTGAAAAAGCTTTGATTAGGTAATTTTACAAAAGAAACACATTAAACGATATACCTCAGATGCATAATATCAGAATTTAGCTATTTAGCAAGCTAGCAGAACAGCATACAGATATACAGAAAACAACTGTTAGAATACACATAAAAGAGGCTAGATGCTTTTTCTCTGAGGAAAGGTTAGAGACTTTGGTAGGTCTTTCTCATTTACTTCAATGGGTACCACAGCTCCAACAACTGAACTATGGATGAGAATAATCATGTTGCCAAAGCTGCTGCTGCCCCTGTTACAACTTCTGCCTCTGTCCAGACACAGCCCAATCCCAGTCAAGGGACGAGTTCCATATGAATGATGCCTGCAAGCTGAAGCCCCAATGAAACAAGTGGAGTAACTTAGAGAAGATGTATCAAGGCTGAGAAGCATCCATGACAGTGAGAAATATATTGATGAGATGGTTCTTGAGGCATCCAAGCTCTCCGACAGAGGTGAAGATGGTATGCTACAGGATGAAGAGAGTTGTGCATGAGTCACCAGAGCCTAGAGAATCAACAACTCAAGTGCTCTAGCCTTCAAATTGAAGAACCAGAATGCAGCTGTGGAAGTAGAGGAGGTGAAAACATCCCAGGAACTGGAAGAACCAAAGTTCAAGCACCCCAAAGTTGCAGAATCAGTGACCACAAGGAAGCAAAGGGTAGTGGTGGAGGCAGACTCTATTCTGAGAGATACTGAGGCGTCCATCTGCCAACCAGACTTGATGTCCAGGGAGGTGTGCTGTCTGCCAGGTGCCAAAATCTGAGATGTAACAGAGTTTGCTAAGACCCATCAAACCTACTGACTATTATCCGATGATGTTCATCCATGTCTGCACAAATGATACTGCCAGGTATCCCTCCGAGCATATCAAGCACTACTCCTTAGCTCTGGGAGAGAGGGTGAAGCAGAGAGGTATGCATATGGTGTTCTCTTCAATCCTTCCTGTTGAGGGTAAAGACTAAGGCAGAGAAACTTGCATCCTGGAGATGAATGCATGAATGCGTGGATAGTGCCATCGAGAGCATTTTAATTCCCTGGAACATGGGATGATTTTCCAAGGGCTTCTGAGCAACGATGGTGTCTATCCAAGAGTCAAAGTGTCTTCTACAGCAGACTGGCTAACCTACTGAAGAGGGCTTTAAATTAGATTCATTGTAGATTGGTGAAGAAAGCCCCCAAGTAAGTAGAAACCCTCAGGTAAGTGAAACATTTAATACCTCTTTAGAAATGGGTAAAACGAGTAAAGCGTAGTTACTCACCTGTAGCAGGTGTTCTCCATATGGGTGACATTGGCATCGATGGAACATGCACAGTAACCTCTTCCCAGCTTTCAAAGAAAGCATTTGGCAGATCCACCATGCATGTGTGGTTGCATTCCCGCCCAAGGGTGCCATCTTGCCTCAGTATGATGAAATAGCTCAAGACAGCAAACAAGAAAAATAACGCCATGGGAAGGAGGGAGGATTGTGAGGACTGATTCCTGCTGTGCCTGCAGAACACCTGCTACAGATGAGTAACTACATTTTTTCATGAACAAGCAGGAAGTTAGTCCTCACATATGGGACTCCCTAGCTACAGGCTACCGAAAAAACCTGCAAGCCATGGTGACCCAAAAAGTGAACTGTGGGGAACAGCAGAGAGTACAGTTCTGTCACAAGACCTCAGCAGCAACCCCAGCATCAACCAGGGAAACCAGCTCGCCAGTAGCCTGGACATACAGAGGGGCTGGAGGGCAAGAGTTACCTCAAACCCAAAATAGATGATGGAGTACTACCTGGCTGAAGGCGCTGTTCCACCAGGACTTCTCTTCCAGGCAGTAATGTGCTGCAAAGGTGTGAACCGAGGACCAGGTGGTGGCCCAGCAGATCTCCAGCAAGGGGAATGTGCATAAGTTCACCACAGATGCCACCCAGACACTGTGTGCTGTGATGTGATGCTCCAGCGAAAGACCGGGCTGCCCATAAGTGAAGGCGATGCAGTCTGCCATCCAAGTGGACAGAGTATGCTTGGAGACTGCTACTCCAAGGCGATTAGGGTCGTAGGAAATGAAAAGCTGTGAGGACCAGCGATGTGGCTTGGTTCACGCCAGATAGTAAGCCAAGGCCTGCTTATAGTCCAGAGTGTGGAGAGCGGCCTTTGCCCTGTTAACGAGGCCATGGGAAAAAAGGTGGGAAACACCACCTCCTGGTTGAGGTGGAAGGGGGAAACCACCTTAGGTAGGAGCTTAGGGTGTGTCTGGAGCATGACCCTATTCCTTTGAAATTTGGTATAGGGGGTATGAGCCACCAGAGCCTGGAGCTCACTGACTCTGCATGCAGATGTGAGCACCACAAGGAAGACCACCTTCCAGGACAGATATTTGAGGTGGCAGGAAGCCAGCGGTTCAAAGGACAGAGCAATAAACTTTGAGAGGACCACATTGAGATACCATGTCACTGCCAGTGGGCAGGTGGGCAGTTGAGAGAGCAGAAGGCCCCTCAGAAAGTGTATCATGAGAGGCTGGGTGGAGAGGGGCTTCCCCTCGATGAGGTGATGGTGCTCTGACAGCGCACTGAGGTGTACCCTGATGGAATTTATTTATTTATTTATTTAGCTGTATTTATATCCCGCTTTTCACTGGATCAAAGCGGCGTTACATAAAAAGGGGGGGGGGAATTTAAGTATAGGGCGGGGCCATCACCGGGGAGACGACATTGATGATTTCAACATAGGACAGAGTTTGGACATGGACAGGTTAGTACAGGTTTGAGTTGGGGGGTCATGGTGGGCGAGATCGAAGGTTAGTGCACTTTTTTTGGTGGGGGTCGTGTTAAGGTATTCCTGGAACAGGATGGTTTTCAGCTGTTTTCTGAAAGATAGTAGATCGGCATTATTTCGGAGACAACTCGGTAGAGAGTTCCATAAGGATGGAGCATAAAGTTCAAAGGCTCGGTTGCAGGTCCGTTGTGAGCATTTGGTTCTTTTGTGAGGGACGGTGAGGGAATTGCTGGAGGCTTGTCTGGTAGTTCTGCCGTGGGCTGGTCGAGATAGGGTGTGAAGTTGGGAGTTCTGTGTTTGATGGATGGCTTTGTGAGTGAGTAGGATGGCTTTGTATTTAGTCCTTGCTTCGAGGGGGAGTATGTGTAGGTCTTTCAGGATTGGGGTGATGTGGTCGGTTTTCTTTGCTCTCTGAATGATTCTCGCTGTGGTGTTCAGAGCTGTTCGGAGGGGGTTGGTCTGCGTGGCTGGAAGGCCATGGTATATTATGTTACAGTAGTCCAGATGTGGGAGCGTCATGGCTTGCATCACAGTTCGGAAGTCTTGATGTTCTAGAAGGGGTCTGAGACGTTGCACTGTTCTTGCCTTGTGGAATATGGTTCCGGAGGTTTTGGTAATTTGCTGCTTTAGTGTGAGGGCTTGGTCAATAATAATGCCCAGGTATCTTATTTGTGGTTGTATTTGGATGCTTGTGGTACCTATGTTGAGGTGTGTAGGTGGTGTGAAGTCCGGGTCTTTTGTGACTGAGGGCTTCTGTTTTCTTTATGTTGATGGATAAGTTGTTTGCTTGTAGCCAGTTGGACACCTCGGTGAAGCATGTTGATAGATGGGTGTTTGTTGGGTTCGTGGTTGTAATGGGAACATAGAGCATGATATCGTCAGCGTATATGTGGAAGCTGATGTTGTGAGTGCGTATGACTGAGCAGAGTGGTTGAAGGTAAATGTTGAAGAGCATGGCTGACAGTGTGGATCCTTGGGGAACTCCTTGGTGTTTCTGGAATGGGGGGGATGTCAAGGTGCTGGTACGGATTAATTGCTCTCGGTTAGTTAGGTATGATTGGAACCACTTTAGTACAGTGTCTTTGATCCCAATTGTCCGTAGTCTGTGTATGAGGATGTTGTGGGAGATGGTGTCGAAAGCTGCGGATATGTCAAGGAAGATCATGTCATATCCAGAGTGTTTCTCTTGCGTTCCTATGAGGAGAGTGTTCATCAGTGTGGTCATGAGGGTCTCAACTCCATGTAGAGGACGGAAGCCGTGCTGTTGTGGGTCAAGTATGTTGTTGAGATCAAGGGGAGGAGTGGCCTAGTGGTTGGGGCAAGGTACTACCGGCCAGAAGGTCAGTGGTTCAAATCCCACTAGAGGACAGCAACCTTGGGCTGGAAGGACTGGGGTTTCTAGTCCAACAGGTGCTCCTTGTGGTCTTGGGCAAGCCACTTAACCCTCCATTGCCCATGTTCCCTGTAAGTATTAGTGTATGTGTCTCATATCCCCTCATGTTAAATGTATCCCCCAACCGCTTTGACCCAGTGAAAAGCGGGATATAAATGCAGCTAAAATAAATAAATAAGGTGTTCCTGCAGTTGCTGCTGGACGATCTTCTCAATTATCTTGGCAGTGAAGGGTAGGCTTGCTATGCGTCTGTAGGATGCCGGGTCTAGGGGATCTAGGTTTTGCTTTTTTAATGATGGTCGGATGATTGTAGTTTTGAGGGCATCTGGCATGTGTCCTTGGGAGAAGTTGTCTCTACGTTTAGCTGCGAGTTCTGCGGATGTTGTAGTTGTTTGTATTGACGGGCCAGTAGCTCTGGTGGGATCTTCGGTAGTTGGTTTGAGTTCTGGGGTGCTTTTGTCAGTTGTTTGACAATCCAAAAGAGTTCACGAGGTTTGTTTATGGAGGTATTTATGATTTTCATGTGGTAGATTTTCTTTGCTTTGTCGGTCTCGTAGTGATATGCATTGAGTTCATTTAAGTATTTTGTTTTGTCATTTTCGTCTTTGGTTTTTCTCCATTTTCTTTTGGTTCTTCTGAGTTTTGTTTTTAGCTTTCGGAGACTGGGAGTAAACCATCTGGCTTTTGTGGAAGGAGGTCTGGTGATGGCTTTGTTTGTTGGTGCTTCGGCTGCTGCGGAGATCATGGTATTCCAGTTGTGTACTACATCATTGATGTTACTGGAGTTTGCTTGTAGATTGGGTAGGGTTTGTGCTAAGAAGTCCTCTTTGTTAAATGTGTTAAATCTTCTTATGTGGTTTCCATCTTCCTTGTTGGTCTTATGCTGGTGAGTGTAGGATATGGTGATGAGGTGGTGGTCAGACCAGGGTACTGGCAAGATTTGTGGGTTCTTTCCTGAGGCAGCGGTTGTGGAGCTTAGGAATACGAGGTCTAGAGTGTTGCCTTTTTCATGGGTGGGTTCCTGTATGATCTGTACCAGACTCATAGCAGTCATGGCGTTGTGGAAGGTTGTTGCTTGTTCTTCTTGCTGTGATGGGAGGTTGAAGTCTCCTAGGATGATTTGTTCCTTTGCTGAACAGGGGCTCTCTGATAGGAATTGCAGTATCCTTGGTAGGTTAGTTGTCTTGGTAGGTGCCCGGTAGATTAGGCATACTGAGAGGTGTTTATTGGTGAGGGTGAGGAGGTCAGCTTCATTCATGGATTCTGAAGAAAGGATCCTGAGGTGGAGGTCAGTTTTTGCAATGATGGCGACACCACCTCCTTTGGTGTGTGCCCGGGAGCAGTGATGGAGGGTATACCATTCTGGAGTTAGTTGGTTCATTAGCACCGTGTCGTTATCTATCAGCCAGGTTTCTGTCACACAAAGGAGGTATATCTGCTCATTTGTAATGAGGTCTCGGAGCATGTGGTATTTGTTTCTAACAGAGTGGGCATTGATAAGTGAAATGGTAATGTGGTAATGGGTCAGGGGGTTGGGGACATGGGTTTGTGTGTGCTGTATGTGGGAGTGGTTTTGTTTTGGAATTAGACTTCAGACCAGCAGTGTTTTGGAATTAGACTTCAGACCAGCAGTGGACAGGTACAGCAGGTACTGCAGAACCAACTGGACAGAACAAGAGAAGGGATTGGCACCCTTCTCCACACACCAAACATAAAATCAATGCCATCTGTAGGCGTACACCTACGAGGTGGAATCAGTCTGCCAGGGCATTGTCCTGGCCGGGGAGGTTCATGGCCCTTAGGAGCATCCCACTCTCACTGGCAAAAGTGCAGAGGTGAACCACTTCCCAGCATAGCAGGGATGATCCAGTGTCCCCTTGCTTGTTGACATAGAACATCACCACCTGATTGTCTGTCTGAATCAGATTCTTCTAGTTCCACAGGTAGTGCTGAAAAGTTTGGCGAGCATAAGCAATAGCTGGGAGCTCTGGGATCATAAGCCGGGGGTTCAAGTCCCACCTGGGGACAGCAATCTCAGGCCGGAGGGACTGGGATTTCTAGTCCTATAGGTACTCCTTGTGGTCTTAGGCAAGCCACTTAACCCTCCATTGCCCATGTTCCCTGTAAGTATTAGCATATGTGTGTCATATCTTCTCATGTTAAATGTATCTCCCAATTGACCGCTTTGACCCAGTGAAAAGTGGGATATAAATACAGCTAAATAAATAAGCAATGGCTAATCTGCTGGAGGCTCTCCGACGCTGACCAGAGTGCGGAGGTTGCCACAGTGTGCTCCCCAGCCCAACTTGGAGGCATCCCTCTGAGGGGTCGGGACCTGGAAGGGCATTCCCGCCAGTAGGATCTGCAGTTGTTGCCACCAGCCAAGGGATTTGGTGAGAGGATGGGTGACAGTCACCCTGTTCTGCAGGCAACCCTTTGCCTGGGACCAGAGGGTCCACTGGGCTGGACACATGAGGAGATTGGCATTGGTTGCAATGTGCACCATTGAGGCCATGTGCCCCAGGAACCGCAACATGAGCTGGGCAGAGGCCGAGTTCTGGCCCTGAACTTTCCTTGCAGGGGCTGCTAGGCACCGGGCCCTGTCAAGAGGTAAGAAGGCTCTGGCCTGGACCGTGTCTAGCAGTGCTCCTATGAACTCCAAGTGTTGGGTCGGCTGCAAGTGGGACTTGGGGTAGTTGATGACAAACTCCAGGTGCTCCAGAGTGAGAATGATGCAACATGTCACTTGCCATACTTTGACAGCAGTGCCACCCTTCACGAGCCAGTTGTCCAGATAGTGGAAGACGAAAAACCCCTGCAGCCATAGGTCAGTGGCGACCACCGCCAAGCACTTGATGAACACCCTTGGGGCTGAAGTGAGGCCAAAGGCATGTACTGGTAATGGCATCCCCCAATGACAAAGCAGAGGTACTGCTGGTGGCAATGAAGGAGCATAGCTAATCTCCCTGCTGGAGGTAGGGCAGCAACGTTCCAAGGGTGAGCATTTTGAGCTTCTCCTTCACCAGGAATCTGTTGAGATCTCAAAGGTCCAGTATAGGGCAGAAGCTTACAGTCCTATTGGGAACCAGGAAGTACCAGGAGTAGAACTCCTCACCCCTGAGGTGGGGCGGAACCAGTTCCACCGCCTTGTCGGCCAGGAGCCAAGTGAGCTCTCACTGGAGTAGGTCTCGGTGAAGGGAAGTCATTGGGAGTTCCTCTGGAAAGAATGAGGGAGGCATCTGATCAAAATGAAAGAGGTATTGCCAAAGCCAGGAAAAGACCTAGCAGTATGTGGTTCATGTAGACCTACAGTATATCTTTAATAAATGAGGATATTAAAATATAAGCCAGAATCTTCACAAGTAGATTGCCAAAAGTGCTACCAAGATCAAACGGTATTTATATCAGGTCAACAGGCAGCAAACAATATTAAAAGGACATTACAACAGGGGAGGAGTGGCCTAGTGGTTGGGGCAAGGTACCACAGGCCAGAAGGTCAGTGGTTCAAATCCCACTAGAGGACAGCAACCTTGGGCCAGAAGGACTGGGGTTTCTAGTCCCACAGGTGCTCCTTGTGGTCTTGGGCAAGCCACTTAACCCTCCATTGCACATGTTCCCTGTAAGTATTAGTTTATGGGTCTCATATACCCTTGTGTTAAAATGTATCCCCCAATTGTGTTGCGACCACTTTGATTGAAGGATAAGGTGGTATGCAAAACTGTCTAAATAAATACAACATATGAGGTCAGCTCAGGAGGGGTGGTACCAGCCATCTTATTAGTCTTCAACACAGAGAAAGTGTTTGACAGAGTACATTGGGAATTTTTGAGGGGGGTGCTTGGAAAAGTAGGAGTAGATCAATTGATGGAGTGTGTAAAAACAATGAATACAAATCTTACAGCCTGTATTAGTATAAATGGGGGGTGTCCTGAGGAATTTCCATTAGATAGGGGTACTAGCCAGGGATGCCTGCTCTCACCATTGTCATTTGTGTTGTCAGTGGAACCTCTAGTGAGTCAATTAAGGGACAGTGGGGACGTTCGTGGGGATAAAGGTGCAGGGAAAAGAACAAAGTGACCTATTCGCTGATGATATGTTACATTATATATTAGGAATCCAATAATTATGAAAACATTAAAGAGATACGAAGAGTTAGCAGTTTTAAAATAAATATGGACAAGACTGAAAATCTCAATGTATCTTTGGGGGCAGAGGAAGTAAAGGAGGGCTTTCCTTTCAGGTTGGGGAGGGATAGCATATAGTATTTAGATATTCAGACTGGGACAAACAAAGACATTGTATGACCTAATTATAAAAAAAACAAACTGATGAGCGCTATTGAGCAGAACACTGATAAGTGAAATGGGAGGGGGCAGGGGGTCCTAGCATAGTGGGGAAAAATTGTGACGGTGAAAGTGAATGTTATACCTTGGTTACTGTTTTTATTTCAGTCGCTTCCAATAGAGGTTCCTAGGGTGGTGCTGGAAAAATTGCAAAGGATTATTGGGAGATTTCTGTGAGGACACACAAAACAAAGAGTTGCACACTCTATTTTATATATGCTAAAAGAGAAAGGAGGATTAGCTGTCCCTATTTGTAGACAGTATTATCTGGCGACACAGTTGAAACATTTCCTAGACTGGGAGGGGGGTGGGGGGGGCGGGAAATCATCAGTTGAAGTGGAACAAGAGAGATTGAAAGGGACAAATTAAACTTTCTACCCTGGTTGGGAGGCGGAGATTTTAAATTGTAGGAAATAAGTAACCTGCTTACTAAGCATTTGTTGAAGGTGTGGAGGGAAGTCTTGAGATTGAAGGGATGGAAATGGGGAATTTCTGCTTACACGAATTCCATTCCACCAAAAATTTGTGTATAGGTAGAGAACAGGAGAGGTTCTGTAGATGGGCAGAGCTGGGGTTAGAAAGATATGGGCAACTGATTGATTTGGGGGAGGCTATCGTCTTTGAGTAACTTAAGGAGTATAAGCTGAAGATTTGGAACTTCAGCTATGTGCCAGAAGTGCAGCATCTCCCCGTCTTCCCCCAACTCCATGTCCAGCATCTCCTCTCTCTCCCTCACCCCATGTCTAGCATCTACCCACCACGCCCTACCATGTCTAGTCTCTGCCCTCCATCTCTCTATGCCCCAGCTCTTGTCCAGCATCTGATCTTCATCCACCTATGCTCCCTATCACATATAGCATCTGCCTTCATCCCCCATGCCCACTGCCTGGAGTTCAGCATGTGCCCTCCACTCCCTATGACCTCTACCCCATGTCCAATATCTATCCTCAACTCCCCCATCCCATATCCATCTGTCCCCATTCCCTTATTTCCCCCCCCCCCCATGTCCAGCATCTTCCCTCTGCCACTCCATCCCATAGCCATCCCCTTTTACTCCCCACCCTGTATCCAGCCTCTGATCCCCATCCCTCCACCTCACATTCACTATATGTTCTATACCACCTACCCAATATACACTATCTGCCCTCTATCCTCTTTTGCCCCTTACTTCATGTTTAGCCTCTGCTCTTTATCCCTGCATTTGCCTTCCACCCCACCGGTTTGTGACCAGCATCTATCCTCTGCCCCCCCCTCCCTCACTTCATGTCCAACATCTCCCATTTGACCCCTACACATGTCTAGCATCTCCCCTTTGACCCCTACCCATGTCCAGCATCTCCCTTTCAGTCACTCACCAACCCACATGCTGGTGCTGATGCTTCTACATTTCCTGTGTCTTTGCCCAGGTCTTTGTGATCGCTCTCCTCTGCAACCTTCCCCGCAGACTTCAAGCATGCTGTGGTCACACCCCTCCTCAAAAAAACGTCACTTGATCCCACCTGTCGTTCTAACTATCGACCCATTTCTCTCCTTCCCTTCATATCTAAACTACTTGAATGTGCAGTCCACCGCCGCTGCCTCGACTTCCTCTCCTCTCATGCCCTTCTGGATCCTTTACAGTCCATCTACCATCCCTTACATTCTACTGAAATGGCTCTTACCAAAGTCTCCAGTGACTTGTTCCTGGCAAAATCTCAGGGCCTCTACTCTGTCTTCATCCTTCTTGACCTCTCTGCTGCTTTTGACACTGTTGATCACAACCTTCTCCTCAATACCCTGTCCTCGCTTGGATTTAGGGACTCTGTACTATCCCGGTTCTCCTCCTACCTCTCCAATCACTCATTCAGTGTGTGCTCTAGTGGCTCCTCCTCCTCTCCTACCCCGCTCCCAGTTGGTGTACCCCAGGGATCCATCCTGGGTCTGCTCCTTTTCTCTCTCTATATCCAATCCCTTGGTGCGCTTATCTCTTCCCATGGCTTTCAGTACCATCTCTATGCCGATGACTCCCAAATCTACCTCTCTACGCCTGAAATTTCTCTGGCAATCCAGACCAAGATCTCTGCCTGCCTTTCTGACATTGCTACCTGATGTCTTACCACTGCTTGAAATTGAACATGGCCAAGGCTGAACTCCTTATCTTTCCCCCCAACACCTCCTCTCCTCTTCCTCCTTTCTCAGTCTCTGTGAATAACTCTGTAATCCTTCCTGTTTCCTCGGCCTGCAATCTGGGGGTTATCTTTGACTCCTCTCTCTCTTTCTCCACACATATCCAGTTTGTAGCTAAGACCTGCCATTTCTTTCTCTACAGCATTAGCAAAATTTGCCCCTTCCTTGCTGAACACACTACTAAAACTCTTATCCACTCCTTAATCACCTCCTGCCTTGACTACTGCAACCTACTCCTTGCTGGTCTCCCTGTGAACCATCTCTTTCCCCTTCAACCTATTCAACATTCTGCTGCTTGACTAATTTTCCGCCAGCCTCGCCATGCCCACATTACTCCTCTTCTCAAGTCACTTCACTGGCTCCCTATCCATTTCCGCATCCAGTTCAAACTTCTCCTCCTGACCTATAAATGCATTCACTCTTCGGCTCCTCAGTACCTTTCATCTCTTTTCTCTCTCTACATCCCCTCTCAGGAACTTCACTCTTCTAACAAACTACTTCTATCTATGCCCTCCACTCGTACTGCTAACTCCAGACTTCGCTTTCACCTTGCTGCACCTTATGCCTGGAACAAGCTACCTGTGTCTATATGCCAGGCACCCTCCCTAGGCCTCTTTAAATCCAGGTTGAAAACCCACCTCTTTACCATTGCTTTCAGATCTTGACTTCTGTGTTTTGTCTTGACTAGATTGTAGGTGCCGTGTTTGTGGTTTTTGCCTTGACTAGATTGTTGCTCTGTGTGTTTTTGTCTTGACTAGATTGTAAGCTCTGACGAGCAGGGACTGTCTCTCTTACATGTCTGTACAGCGCTGCGTATGACTGGTAGTGCTATATAAATGCTCAATAGTAGTAGTAGTAGTAGTAGAGGTGAACAAAAGACCAAGTGGATCAGGATCCAAAAGCAGTCTTGAAGAGAGTTTTTAGCCTGGATTGAATAGAGCCAGAGATGGAGCCTGGCATACTGATTCAGATAGTTTGTTCCAAGCATAAACAGCTGCAAAGCAGAAATATCAAAGTCTGGAGTTGGCAGTGGAAGAAAAGGTCACAGATAGAAGGGATATGCTAGAAGAACGAAGTTCCCGAGGAGAGGAAAGATAGTGAGGAGCAGCAGAATGAAGGCACTTATAGGTCAATAGGAGAAGTTTGAACTGGATGTGGAAACAGATAGGGAGTCAATGACATGACTTGGGAAGAGAGGTCACATGAGCAAAGAGACACTGGCAGAAGATTATCCATGCAGCTGAGTTTTGAACAGATGGAAGTGAGGAGAGATGATTCAGAGGGAGACCAGCAAGGAGGAGGTTGCAATAGTCTAGACGGCAAGCAACTAAAGAGTGTATAAGGTCTCAATAGTATATTCAGAAAGAATGGGATGAATTTTGCTGATGTTATAGAGAAAGAAAAGACAGGTTTTAGCTATCTGTTGAATGTGTGTGGAGAAGGAGAATGAGGAGTCAAAGATAACTCCAAGTTTGTGAGCCGAGAAAACAGGAAGGAGTAGAGTGTTATCCACCGAAATAGAAAAAGGAGGAAGAGGAATGTGGGAAAGATAAGAAGCTTGGCTTTGCCATGTTCAGTTTAAGATAGCTATGAGACATCCAGGCAACAATGTCAGAAAAGCAGGCTGAGATATGGGCCTGGATTCCTGGAGAGATTTCAGGTGCAGAGAGGTAGATCTGAAAGTCATCAGCATAAAGATAGTAATGAAAACCATGGGAGGAGATGAGTGCACCAAGGGACTGGGTGTAGAGAGAAAAAAGAAGAGCTCCTAAGACACAATCCTGGGGGTATACCAACTGAGAGAAGGATAGCAGTAGAGGATCCACCAGAACAGAGACTAAAAGTGTAGTGGTTGAGATAAGAAGAGAACCAGGACAGAACACAGCTCTTAAATCCATACAACAGAGTAACGAGGAGAAGCTGGCAATCAACAATGTCAAAAGCAGTAAAAAGGTCAAGAAGAATGAGAATCGATAAAGGCTCTTGGATTTGGCCAGGAACAAGTCACTGGAACTTTGGCAAGCGCCATTTCAGCAGTGAAATCCACTACAATGGCCAACATGGACTAGAAACTGCCATTGGCAAAGAAGATGAGGGCCGTGGTGACCTTGAGATAGACAGGCATGGGCTGGCCCTTCTGTGTGGTGGAGAAGAGGAGGGGTTCTAGCTCCTGGTAGAGATAGAGAATGGCTGTCTTGTCAAAGTAGAACCTGATGAGGCATTGCTTATCAGTGGGATCTAAGAACTGGGTCCTTGGCCAGACTACCCTCTGCTATGCATGCCTTTTGGTGGCCCTCCTTTGGTGCCTGTGGACCTCATGCAGCATGGGCTGTGCAAATCATCTGTTCAGATCACTAATGACTCCTGTCTTCTTGCAACCACACAGACAGCATTGATTCATGGAACTATACTCACACAATGAGATAGAAACACAAACACACACAGGCAGCAGGGACCCACACAGAGACACAGATACTGAAAGGAACACTCCATGATGCACATAAATGGAAATCACCAAGCAGGTGCCAACAGAAAGACTGACACACTCTGGGACAGGTTAAGAGACAGAGTTTGGAATCAGCATGACTGTGGGGAGAAGACATATTTGAAAGAGGAACAGTAAAAAGTGCGGGGAAGCAAAAAGTAGTCCAAAACACAACTATGTGGACACAGATGATAGTCAAGCCAAGGAATCGCAAGCAAAGTTCCTCCCCTCACCAATGCCACAAATAGTCCCAAAACATGAGTGAGACCAGTGCTTATTCATGATTTATAGCAAGTGTAAATTGGAGCATTCAGAAATTACACACTGCACACCACTGGCGTATGTGAAATATGTCATAAACATGCAAATACCTGCAATGTGCAGACCACAACCCAAAATGCTAACACCTTCCTGAAAAACAAATGTTATGAGTTCACCATATTCACTGTACTAGTTCTAATGCTGTTCATAATTTGTTCATTGTAAAAACACAGTTCTTTGTAAACCGCTTTGACTTGTAGAAAAGTGGTATAAATAAATATGCAAAGAATGATATATCCAGTGCAAAACAGAAATTCGTGGCCTTTCCAAAATCACATTTTCCATATGGATGTAGTTTCCATGTTTTTCTGCTGCTGCATCGATGTTTATGGCTTCTAGAATAACCCCTACAGCCATTTTCAGAAAGCCTTTGACAAAGTAGCTCATGAAAGACTCCAGAGGAAAATAAAAAGCTTGGGATAGGAGGAAATGTGCATAAGGAACTGATTAAAAGAGAGAACACAGAGACAACAGTTAAATGGCCAATTTTCTCAATGGATGAAGGTAAAGAGTGGAGTACCCCAGGGATCTGTACTGGGATTGGTGCTTTATAACATATATATGAATGATTTGGAAATGGGAACAGCGAGCAATGTCATTGAATTTGCAGATGACACCTAATTATCAAAGTTGTTAAATTGCATGCAGATTCAGGAGAACCTTGGGAGACTGGGCATCCAAATGGCAGATGATATTTAATATGGCTACATGCGAAGTGGGGCACATAAAGAAGAATAACCCAAATTGTGGCTACACCATGCTAGGATCCACATCAGGAAAAGGATCTAGGTATCGTCATTCACAATACATTGAAATCTTCCACCCATGCTGTGGTGGCAGGCAAAAAAGCAAACAGACTATTAGGAATTATTAGGGAAGGAATAGAGAATAAAACAAAGAATATTATATTGCCTCTGTGTGCATTTCTGGTCATCTCATCTTTAAAACGATGTGACCATTACAAAGGGTACATAAAAGGGTGACAAAAATGATAAAAAGATGGAATGACTTTGTGAGGAAAGGCTAAAGAGGTTAGGGCTCTTCAGCTTGGAGAAAAGACAGCCGAAGGGAAATATGACAGAAGTCTACAAAATCCTAAGTGGCGTGGAACATAAACATGAATCGATTCACTGGTAAACAAATTTTTACAAAAGTCATGTTACTGAAATAAAAATAGTCATTTCTTATCAATTTTTATATGCTGAACACGAATATGACAGTGAAATTGCAAAGTTGGCTCTAGTTTTTTTGTAATCTACAAGAATTAATGTTTACATCACGAAATGCATGTCAATAGTAAATATAATAGGCCTTCGGTTAATACCTGTAAAAAACCAAGTCATAGGCTACTTCTTAGATTTTTTCGCCTGTCTCTTGTACAGCTGTTCGGGAGCTTCTCTGGGGAGTGTCCAGCAGTAGTCAGCCAGCATTGTAGTGGACCATTTTCCCTGGTATCTTTGCTCCATCATTGTGATATCCTGGTGAAAACGTTCGCCCTGTTCATCACTAACCATACCACAGTTGTCAGGAAAGAAATCGAGATGGGAATCAAGAAAATGGATCTTTAGAGACATTGCAGCCAATTTTCTGATACTGCATCAGCATGTCTTCTACTAGTTCCTTGTAGTTTTCTGCCCTAACATTCCCGGGAAAGTTTGACACTAGGTGAAAAGCATTCCATGCTTGTTTCGCATCACCCTGCAGCAAGTTGTTGAACCGGTCATCTCTGAAGAGCTCTCGAATCTGAGGACCCACAAAAACTCCCTCTTTAATCTTTGCTTCGCTGAGTCGAGGGAATTTTTCATGCAGGTATCGGAAAGCTGGCGAAGTGCAGTCCATGGCTTTCACGAAGCTTTTCATCAAACCTAGTTTGGTGTGAAGGGGTGGTAGCAGGATTTTGTGAGCCTCAACCAGAGCTGGGTGCTGGATATTCTTCTCTCCAACTGTTACATTTGTCTGTGATTCCATTCCTTCCGCAAGTAGTGCAAATCCCTTGCTCGGCTATCCCACTCACATAAGAAACACATGTATTTTATATAGCCCTGCTGCAGTCCCATTTAAAGGGCAACTACCTTCAAGTCACCACAGAGGTGCCAGCTGTACTTGTTATAGTTAATGGAAGTCAGTAGATGCTTTAAGTTATCGTATGTCTCTTTCATGTGGACGGCATGTGCTACTGGAATAGATGGAAGACGGTTTCCATTGTTCAAAAGTACAGCCATCAGACTCAGTTTCGAAGAGTCTATAAATAGTCTCCAGTCTTGTGGGTCATGAGTGATTTTTAAGGCATTCATGAGGCTTTCAATATCGGAACAGAATGCCAGATTACTTTCCTTTCTGAAGAAAGGCTCCAACTGCTGGTGGCGCTTTCGATATGAAGTAATGTTGACATCTTCTTCTAGCAATTGATCCTAGCAATTCTGCCTTGTTCTTGGATAAGTCCAAATCATGAACCAGGTCATTTAGTTCTTCCTGTGTTATTCTGTGTGGAGTTGATATGCATCCCAGTGAAAATCTGGGTCACTGCATGCTGACGGACCAGGAGAACAACAGGTCGGCTCACCCTTGTCCTCATCAGATGAATCAAGAGAATATTCTGATGGAGGTTCTGGAATAGGAAGTCCCTCACCATGTGGAACTGGTCTCAATGCAGACAGAATGTTTGGGTAGAATATGCTCGACTTCTTTTGCTTCGTTATTCCACTGGAAAGAGGAGGAACCAAGCAGAAGTAACAGTCATTTATGTGGTTGCTTGGCTCTCTCCACACCATGGGGACTGCAAATGGCATTGATGGTCTTTTGCAATTCAACCACTGTGAAAGCTGTGTTGTACATGTAGTGCAGCATATATGCAGGGCCCAAGGCTTGTCTTGGTCACCAATCTTGCATCCGAAGTAAAGATGATATGCCTTCTTCAGTTGAGAAGTGATACTTTTCTTCTGGTTGGCAAATGTCACTTCCCCACAAATGTAGCAGAAATTGTCAACGGTATTAACGCACTTTCGTGGCATTACTGTTCTGTATTGTACCTAAATGGCTAAAATTATATGATTAATAAAAGTTACATGTAACAGTAGCTTAAACTGTCTCGCACACAGTCTGAAATATTTTAAATGCTCAACCTTTCCGACTGCGTATAGTACACTGCTGACGTCAGATGGCTTCAGCAGCCATCTGGCAGTAGTATTGCATTGCATCAGAAAATGATGCAATCAACTCTGGATGATGTGTGCATGCTGGTATTATGCAATGTGATGCAATATTACATCATTCAAGGCTTATTTTGGATCTTGTTGATGTCCTACTGGATACATTTACACAGTGAAATATAAAAAATGAACTACATGCAATATCTTCAAAACGAGAGCCAATAATTTTTTTTTAATGTTATATTCATGTTCAGCTCACCAAGATACTACAGATTAGGGCCTTTAAAGTCAGTAACGATTTCAATGTTGACCAGTGTTATTTGCTGTTTCAAAAAGTGCAAAGACTAGGGGACATGCCGTGAAAGTACAACATAAATAGGAGAATTTTTTTCTTTTCTCTCAGCATATAATTAAGCTTTGAAACTCACTGCTGGAGGATGTGGTAAAAGCAAGTAGCATAGCTGAGTTTAAAATAGATTTGGATAGCTATCTGGAGGAAAAGACCTTCAATCTTTAAGGTAGACCTGGTGATAAGCAGCATGGAATCTGTCTACTTTTTGGATAAACAGTTACTTGTGACCTGGATTGGCCACTGTTGGAAATGGGATACTAGACTTGATGGGCCTTTGGACTGACCCATGACAGTTCTTATGTTCTTACAAAGGGTTACCAATACACGGCGATGTCAGGTCCTTAATTTAATAAAGTGCTCCACTACTAATTCTGCCATACTTTGTGTGATTTGACCAGTTTGGCTATCTCTGGTCTATTTCTTTGTGTATTAGATTTGCAGAGTTTTTCTTTCTATTTCTTGGGTCTGCATTTCACAGCCCCATAGCCTTGATATTAATCTAATCAACTCGAGCTCCTGGTCAGTACCATGCCCAGGCTACATGGTGTATTTTTTATGGCATTGCAGTTACCTGTCACAGCTTGTCTGATCCTCGGCACAGAATATCTGCCCAGACACTTCAGAATACCGGGAGAAGGCTTCTCTGAAGCGGGTAGTTACAGCCCCATACAAAACCATACTCTTCTCCTATCAGCTTTCCAAACTCTCTGGCAGTGCCCTAATTTATGAATGTCAAACAGGGCTGCTTCAACTCCTTATGGGGCCCTGAGCAAACATTTGAGAATAGGCCCCCCTCCCATTCGTGGCCCACCCCTGGAGCAGCACAGTCAGCGACCCTGTTCCTCTCTTCTGCTCCCTCAAGCCACTTGCAAGTGAAGTGAGCAGCACTTTAGTGAACGCTCCGAGCCCGGCCCCCGCTTGTCGAACAAGGGATGACACTGCAAGATTTGGAGAAACACAGACAGAAAAGATTTGGAAAAACACAGAATAGAGAAAAATTAAGCAAAGTAAGTCAATTTTGTTTGGAGAGTAGAAGAATCTGTCTTGGTGGCAAGGCGGAAGAATATAAAACTGGCTAGCTAGGGGCGGGCAGAGGGGTGGGGCCAGTTGGCCCATGGGATCTGAGTACTTCTGTCTCAGCGCCATCGGATGACGTCACCAAGTGTGGCTGACTCATCCTGCTTGTCCTAGGAGAATCCATCTTGCAGCTCTGCCTCTCTCTCTTCTTTGCAAACAATCTGGGCTTTTTTTCACACACCAGCAGGCGGCTTCATTTGCCCCACATGCTTCAGGATCTTCACCCATGCTCTGGGCCCTTGTTGCTTTCTTACTCTTTCTCCCAGACTGCTTGTTTCCCACATGCAGCTCCTGGCATTTCTGAGCTCAACTGCCAGCATTCCTGTGAGTTGACTTTTCACTTTTTTTCAAAGTCCTTCTATGCTCTCTGTCTGGAGCTTCTTCTAGCACCAAACTGAGTAGTGTCCAGCATATCGCACTACTATAGTGCACAAGCATTCAGAATAGTGAAGCCTTAGCAGTGCACACACTAACGAGATACCCACTACACCCAATGCTATTCTTTCTTGGGATGTTGTTGACTCTGCTCCTGCACTTCTCTTGGTGCTTTGCAGTGTTAATACCTCGGCTCCTACTAGCTTGTTCTCTGCAGCATGGTGCTGATGACACAGCTGCTGCTTAGAAAGAAATCTGTAAATATCTCCAGTTCTCCTTAGTCAGACTAATCACATCAATGATAGTAACTGGTAGCAGAGGAGGGTAGTTCAATGTCCAATGAATAGGCCCTGATAGCTTTAGAGATGCCACTATTAACCTGTTCCTCAGCCAGTACTGTGAGGCATTGCTTTTACTCCTGCTTTAACAGTTAAGGGGAATATTTAAAGGAAATTTTGTTTAACTCAAACGAGGTGTTTCTATCATACACACATTTGTAATGTGGAAGAGAACTTTTTATGATTTGAGTCAATAAACAAGCAAATCCTAAGCTTTGGAAAACATAAGCTTAAACAATTAAAAAATGTATTGTGACAAATTTCAGCCCAATACAAGTCAAGTTCACAAATCCTACAACAGTATGTATGTGTGTTGTGATAAGAGAGTGGGGAGATGCCTCCAAGGAACTGGGTGAGAGCCTCAGGTCCTGTTAAGTGGAGGTATAAGGCAGAAGAGAATTGGGAGAGGATCCATGCCTTGCAGGATAGGAGTTCCTTTAAGACATGGGGGAAGGACAAGCTCAAAGAAATAGTCAAGCCTAGTGGGGAGAACAGTGGAGAGAAGACTCAGCTGGACCCCAGACAGAGCTAGAGGGGAGGAGGAGCAAGAGTTCCCAAGACAATATATAAAACACACTCTGGAACCTAGGGTTGCCAACTGGCTCCAGATGCTTCCGACAGGCTTGATCCAGTCCTGGGTTTACCCCATTGCATGTAGGGATATATAGTTCTGATTTCTCTATTGCACTCTATAAGAAAAGCAAGTCTGTTAAGTCCCTGTATGCAATGGGGTAAACTCAGGCCTCGATGAAGCCTGTCGGGCACATCTGGAACCAATTACCAACCCTACCAGTGGAGCCCTACAGGGGAGGGGTGTGCCCTCCAGCTGAGACTGTGCCATGGAGATCATCAAAAGCAAAGGAAACTAAACAGGGCATGGAAATGGATGCCGAGAGTCCTAGCCTAGCTGACACTGAAGAGGACCAAATGAAATCTACAGAACAAGGTACTGAATTGTAGTGACAGATGACTTTTGGGTTAGACTGTTAAAAGGGATTTTCTTCCTCTTTGGGCTTTTTCTTTTGAGGTAGCAGCATGGGTAGCTCACAGCCAAAGCAGTAGCTGAGCTGCAGCATGTGATGCTGCAAATACCCTCCTTTCCCTTAGGTAGGAAGAAAGCTGAGGGAAAAAGACTCATGAACTCATTGAAAGTTGTTTTCTTCCTCCAGAAGTAGCTGTTTTTTTGGGGGGGGGGGTTTAAAGTAGACTGACAGAAATAAAGAGGGGAACGTGAATGTTTGTTTTGGACTGCAGAGCTACAGCTCAGGGCCAAAGGCCCAAGGACACTGGGATACCCTGCTGGAGTACGTATAAAGGGCTACGGAAACATCTGGAGCTGTGCTAAAGGTCATAGCAGACTGACTGAGGACTGGAAGGCTTGATGCCGAGTCTGGGCAACCACATTTTAAAGGAGCGAACTGATGATTAGAGTAGCCCTTATAAGCTGAACTCATACTTACAGTTTAGAAAAAATGTTGAAAAGTTTCATTCCAAGCGGCAGAAATACATCTGTGGATTATCAGGAGTCCTAATGCTGTCTGGTTGAAGGCAAAGGCGCAGAAATGACAATTGGAATTCCAGAAGGCATATACGGCACCCTTTCTGACAAAGTGATGTGAGGGATGGGATGTACACTTCAGAAGCCAGCTGAGGAAGCCTTGTGTGAACCTGAATAGTGTTATAGAGAACCTAAGGGACTGGTAGACAGGGAGCTGGCTACTGATTACTAGGGGGAAAGTCATAGGGGATCTTTTCCTAAAGGGCACTAGCTGTCAGCACTTGTTCTGGTGTGCGCTGAAGGCGTGCTGGGACTTGCGTTGACAGCTAGTGTGGGGCGATGCCAGTGCAGCTGGATTTCCGCGGTCTATAGTGCATTAGGGAAACAAGTGAGCAGGTTTATATATGTATGTATTTAGCTCACATCTTTCCAGTTTCAGTTCAAGGCCAGTTACATTCAGGTACAGCAGTTATTTTAGGGTTGAGAGAGGGCAGGGAGAGCACCTTGCAGTCAGCTCACCCACACTGATTGCAAAGGGGCCCGTTGGCATGAGTGCAATTACCGTCACCTCAATAGGTGGAGGTAAGTGCACCTCGGCTAATGTGCCATGCATTAGGGGACAGTGCTGCATGTTAACTGATGGGAACATGCTTTCCACAACCTCGACAGTTAACGCTGTGCTGTTGCACCTAACATGCCATGGTTTTGCATGCTGTTGGCATGATGGGTGCAAATCACAACTCACTTTTCTAAAAGGGGCCCCTAAGTCTTAGAGTGCCCATTTTGTTTTCTTTGTGTTTGTTTGTCTACACAGAGGACACCGGAAGCAGCATGGAGGCCAAAGAAGTTCTCCAGTGGTTCACAGGGCAGCTGCAAAGACAACAGGAGAAGATTCAGAGGTTGCTGTAACAAGCCCTTGAGGTGAAACAAAGCAACAACACTCCCTATTGGACTTACTAGAAGGCCAGCTAAAGACCACAGAGAAACCTCTAGAGAAAAGGGGGTCCAAAGCACATATGTTGACACCTGCAAGCGAGGTGATTAAATTTGCAGATGACGACAAATTATTCAAAGCTGTTAAATTGCATGCAGATTGTGAGCAATTGCAGAAGGACCTTGTGAGACTAGGAAACTGGGCATCCAAACGGCAAATGAAATTAATGTAGTCAAATGTTTCTACTCCCATGCAAACAGGAAGTGGAAATGAAGAGGACGGAAGCATGAACAGCAGCACCACAGCATTGAAGCTGAAGGTACTGTAACTCTGGTGCTTCAATGACATTTTAAAACGACTGCTACTACTGCATATCCCGCATAAGGGCAGCAGTGGCAGAAATGGGCATCCTGTAGGGTGCCTAGTTCACCTGATGGTAGCACTGGCCCTGTGTATAATTAAAGTTTTGAACTCTTTGCCATTGGATGGGGTAAAAGCAGGTGGTGCAGCTAGGTTTAAAGAAGGTTTGGAAAAGTTTCGGGAGGAAAAGTCCATAAACCATTATTAAGGTAAACCAAAAGAAAACCACTGCTAATCCCTGGAAATAAATAGCGATGAATTGGCTATTTTTGGGGTATGTCAGGTACTTGTGACCTCAATTGGCCACTATTGGAAAGAGGACCCTGGACTTGATGGACCTTTGGTCTGACCCAGTATGGCACTTATTCTTATGAAACAAGCTATGAATTAGGGGACAGTGAAAGCTGCTAGCAAAGACAGGCTGGGATAAAAAGAGACTACTATTGTAGGACGATTAGAGCAACTAAGTTAAAACCTCAAGAAAAGTCAAAGTTCTGACTCAGAGATTACAGGACTTGGCCCATAGATGGCTGGACCCACAGAAAAAGAATGTGGCTTAAGTGATTTTTGAGGTAGTAGTGGCTGGAGGAATACCTCTATGCTATTTCCTAAGTGCTCCAAGAATGACTGATTTAGCAAGGGATTAATTCAGTGGAGGATGCCATTTTGACTTCTGGACAGTATTTTGAGACCCCAGCTATTAGGACCTCTCCTTTGAAAAGGGGAAGTGGGCTCTGAAAGAATCTCAGGCAGTGCATAGTTACAGGAGGTGGAGAAGGGTAAGGGATTAAAGCTTGCAAAGAAGAAATTTTCCCTTTTAAAAGCACACCTGGACAAGCAGACTCCCCAACCCACAGGAAGAGAGTGCTTTAGGTGTGGGAAGATTGGGCACATGCAGAAGATTTGAATAAAAAAAACCTGCACGATGGGGGAAAGGGGAGAGAGAGAGACCCTTCACAAGTATATATGCAGGAAGTAAATATAAAGGGGATTCCCACAAGGGCCTTATTGGAATTAAAGGGCCAATCAGCCGATGATGGCAAGCAGACTGTAGTTGAAATATTTATGGATAAGCATAAAAGATTAGAAGCAGAATTCACACACAAATTTACAAACAAATTATGGAAAGCTGAATTATAGTGTAGGACCTTTCACATAAAAATATAAAAAGAAATAGAGACAGTACTTATATGCATGTATAAAATGTTGAATATCTTATGAAAATTAGAACACCGAACAAGTCAACCTATTGCCAGTAGCTTGTTTTTGCTGGAGGAAAAAAACTGATGTCATGTTGATTTTTTTTGATAACCCATGTCCTACCAGTTAGTAAATTTGTGCTTGTATACTTTCTAGAAGTAATGTAATATTACCAAACACTACATGAGAACATACGATATGCCATACTAGGTCAGACAAAGGGTCCATCAAGCCCAGCATCCTGTTTCCAATAGTGGCCAATCCAAGTCACAAGTACCTGTCAGGTTCCCAAAAGGTATACATATTCTATGCTGCTTGTCCCAAGATTAAGCAGTGGATTTCCCCAGTCCATTTTAATAATGGTTTATAGACATTTCCTCCAGGAACTTGTCTAAACCTCTTTTAAACCCAGATACATTAACAACATAATGAATTCCAGCGTTTGATTTCACGTTGAGTGAAAAAAAAACATTTTCTCTAGTCTTAAATGTGCTACATTGTAGCTTCATTGCATGTCCCCTAGTCTTTCTACTTTTTGAAGGAGTGAACAACCGGTCTACATTTATACGTTTCACTCCATTCAATATTTTATAGACCTCTATTCTATCTCCCCTCAGCCATCTCTTTTCCAAGTTGAAGAGCCCTAACCTTTTCTCATAAGGATATCCTTCCATCCCCTTTACCATTTTGGTTGCTCTTCTATGTACCTTTTCCAATTCTGCTATATTATTTTTAAGATATAGCAAACAGAACTGCACTCAATATTCAAGGTGCGGTCGCACCATGGGGCAAAACATAGGCACTGTAATATCCAGGGTTTTATTCTCCATTCCTTTCCTTATGATCCTTAGCATTCTATTTGCTTTCTTGGCTACCTCTGCACACTAGGCAGAGGGTTTCAACATATTATCCATAATGACGCCTAGATCCTTTTCCTGGGTGGTGGTTCCTAATGTGGAAACTTGTTTCGTGTAACTGTAGTTTGGGTTCTTCCTCCTTAAGTGCATAATTTTGCATTTGTCCACATTAAATTTCGTCTGCCGTTTGGATGATCAGTCTCCCAAATTTTCAGTGTTTGCTTGTAATTTTTCACAATCTGTCTGTGTTTTAACAACTTTGAATAATTTTATGTCATCTCCAAATTTGATCACTGTCAGCATACATTTCATGCAGCTATGGACTCTGTTTAATTCAGTCTAAACTCTGACCCCTGGGTGACGTCAGTCTCTTGCACAGTGGGAGGGACCATACTTAGTTACTGATACCTTAGGCCCAAGCCTATCCTAATGCCTGACAACCAGCAGTACTGGAAACACATCACCCAGTTAAAACCATATGGGTAATATGTGTTTTATCAGTCTTTGTTTTCAGATACCACCTGAAGACAGCACGGACAGCTGCTTTCTGAACAAAAGTCGCTTAAGGACGGTAACTAGTTACTCCTGCTGTACATGTGTTTAATAGTTATGTAAATAAGTAGTTAGTTATGTAAATAAGTAGTAAAAATTATTATTATTATTTTTTTTTTGTGTTTGTTTTGTTGTTACATAGTATAAGTGGGGAGCATTAGTTTACTCCCTAGTAGAGTGAAACAAGTTTGCTTTTATTATGTCTCGGTTTGCTGTTGTTCTTGTATCTGCTCTCTTCTACTCAAGTCTCATTACAGGAACTATCATCCGAATATGCACGATTGGCTGGGCTATCTCCACAAGTGGGGTATATCGTTATCAAGAAATACCCGCACCGTTCCCGGAAGGAAAGGATCTGGTCATCCTGAGTTTCTGTTCAGTACAGGACAAGCCAGTGTTCTATTCATTAAACATCACTCAAGTACAGTGGGAGCCACTAGTTTCCACTTCTCTGGAAAGGACACAAGAATTGAGGGCACGCCCCGGAACGTTACTTTCTAGGTCCTCCTGCTTTGATTTTGTACAATATTTCCTGTCAGGACAGAGGTACCGGGAAAAATAACTTATACATGGGTTTTGAGTGATCAACAGCACATCACTGAGACTTCATTCCTTTTGGATGTATCTTGTTTACCTACTACCCCTCATCCCACCCCTCCCACCACTTCTGCTCCTCCTGTACTCTACCTTTCTGATATCCACCTATTTCAGGAAGGACATCCATTTCAGATTAAATATGATGCACCACACGATGTTTTATATGATGTGGAATACCATTTTCTTACTTGGCATCTATTTCCCAAATTGTTTCTAGTTACTCACAAATATCCAAATTGCTCTCAGTTTGTTGCCAACCACATACAAATGCTCAATACTTGGTTTGATATGCAGTCAGTAACACCCAGAGCTAAGCAATTTCGACACAAGCGTGAATTAATTGATACAATTTTAGGTGGCACAGGGACTGCACTGGGTGCCCTTAATGTAATTGATATAGAGGTGCTCCGTAATAAAATGGGATCCACTGCTCAGCATGCTGCTGATGGTTTTACCTCACAACATATTATTAATGAAGCTTCCTCTAAACTGTCCAATGTAGTTGTAGATACCTTTGCTCTTATATCTCCCATTATAGAACAAAAAATTGTTACCTTAGCACATGCAGAATATAGATTGGGAAAGAATATTTCCTGGGCTCTTGCCTGTGATCAAGTACAGATCGAGCTTATTACTATACTAAAGGAAATTCTGATCACTGCTAAGTTAGGACACTGGCCACCATCTCTCATCCATATGGCTAGTACCAAAATACCTGAATTTGCTATAGCTCACCTTGATTGGTGGACAGTTAGTATTCCCATTTGTTCACCACAAGGCTGCTCTATCTGTACTTTGATCCCATGGTCAGGACAACACACAGTTATTTATCCTGTTGTTAATATTGGGGTGCAATTTGATAATATGCTTATGTATCCTGTGGACCATCTCACATGGGTGCAGCCACTGGACGACACCTGGACTTCATTCAAGCCGATGGACCCCAGTTTGTGTGAGCAGACTACATTTCAGTTCAAGTGTCAACCTCACCAGTTCAAAGAGGCTGACACCTCCTGCTGGAACAATTCTTCCTCTTGCTCCCTGACTGTTAAGCTCTCATATTCCCTGACGACCTCACACAGTTTATATTACCTTGGAGCTGGACACTTTTGTTTTCATCTGTTCTTTCCCCAGAAAGTTTCTTTTTCGATTGCTCCCAGAATGCATGACATTCGCCTTCCCAAGAACACTTTGTTGTACAGTTCAAACTATTTACTAAACAATACCTGGTGCAGTCATACACCACTGGTCTCCATCACCATTAATGGGACAACTTATTCCACACCGCTGGTTACCAATGACTCTATGGACATTCCAGACTTTATCTCATATGCTGTGCATCCATTACCACTTGGCATGGGAGAAGAGACACTACATAAACTGCTCAACTTTACAGAACTCCATGCCTATATTGATCACCTTAAAACAACATCCACTGAAGTGAATCACACCATCGCTTATGAGAATGGACACATTCAACAAATTGTTGGACACTTGCTACAAGATGCTCATGTGTCTGTGTGGGAATTGTTATTTGGTTACTCACCTACTGCTGATCATGTCTTTAATGTTCTTATTCACCCTATTATTATTTTAACTGCTGTACAAATATTGCTATGCATTATCGTAATTTTCCTGTGCTGTAAGATGAAAAAAATGTACATTTCCTTGCAGCGCATGTCATACAGAACAACAACATTTTAAGGTAGTTACACTGAACCTCTCCAGCATCCACCCCTACATCCAGGCTAACTTGGCCTGCTAATTTGGCTAATTCGGTATTTCCTATTACACTGAATACCAGAGTCAGCTGCAGTCTAGTATTGCTTCCTATCCTCACTCATAGCATCCTGGTACCGTTTGGTTTTAGCCTCCTTAAAAATTCCTGCAGACCTTATGCACTGTTCACTCTCTCTAAGACGGGTATGTAAGTGGCATATTGGGTTCCCCCCCCAGTAGTGGCTGCTCAACCTAAGACACGAGGTTTGGACTCATAAGGAGACTTGTTTATCTCTAGAACACTAGAGACAGTACTAGAGACAGTACTGTGCAGGACAGGGGACCTGCTAGACATAGCAAGGTATTTAATACAGGAGGTATTCGATGAGCTGCCTACTATCAGGTAATGGCAGCTGGGACAGGTACCACAGGTTTGCTTCCACCAATTCCAGGCACAAATAATAAATAAAAATAAAAAAGGTGTGGGAGATGTCAGCATACATTTCATGCAGCTATGGACTCTGTTTAATTCAGTCTAAACTCTGACCCCTGGGTGACGTCAGTCTCTAGGACCTGGCTGCAGCCCCTCCTTGCTAAATCAAGATGGGTAGACCTTAAAGGGAGTGGCCAAAGACAATAGCAGACCTCAAGGGGAACTGCTGGAGAGGCACTATAAAGGACAGACACACTTCCTGTCTCTCTCTCTCTCCCTCCTTCATCGGACAGGTTTGGACACTACCATGAGGCTCTGATGATCAACTCCCTTCACCCCTCCCCCCCTCTCTCTCTCTCTACCCACATGTTCTGGCCTACCATGCGGCTCTGACCCACATGTTCTGGCCTCTATCTCTCTCACACTTCACACATGCACACACACAGATTCATTGATACACACTGAAACAGCTCTGTAACAATCACTATATACCTCTGTTCAATACCTATGGATTAAGCCTATTTGTACATAAAAACCTCTCTCCAAGCCACACCTGTTTGCTTGTCTTATTACAATACCCTCCTGCGTCTGTGACGTGAAATGAACCCAGGACCAAGCGGAGACTAGACCAGAGATTACATATTCAGAAGATTACAATCACCTCACTTGATGTTCCCATTTCCAGGTCCTTTATAAATACTTTAAAAAGCAGTGGGCCCGACACAGATCCCTGGGGTACTCCATTATTCATCTTTCTCCATTGAGAAAATTGGCCATTTAGCCCTACTCTATTTTCTATCTTTTAACTCGTTCCTAATCCACAGCAGTACACTGCCTCCTATCCCATGACTTTTTAATGTTCCCAAAAGTCTCTCATGAGAGACCTCGTAAAAGGCTGTCTGAAACTCCAGATACACTATATCTACCTGTTTATTCACACCTTCAAAAAATGTAAAAGACTAGTGAGACAAGACTTTCCTTGGCTAAATCCATGTTGGCTTACTGCTATTAAACCATGATTATCTACACATTCAGTAGTTTTATTATTTATATTGGTTTCTACCATTTTGCCTGGAACTGACATCAGGCTCACTGGTCTGTAGTTTCCAGATCAGCTTTGGAACACCTTTTGAAAATTGCCATTCTCCAATCTTCAGGTACTACAGATGATTTTAATGGTATGTCGAAGATTACTGCAATCTCATATTTCAGTTCTTTCAGCACCCTGGGATATATGCCATCCGGTCCAGGTGATTTGCTGCTCTTTATCAAATAGCTGTATTACATCTTCCTGTTTATCGAGATTTGTTTAAATTTTTCTGATACATCAGCTTTAAATATCATTTCTGGCATGGGTAAGTTTCCTACATCTTCTTTAGTAAAGAATGAAACAAAGAATTCATTCAGTCTCTCTGCTATGGCCTTGTCCTCTCTTAGTGCCCCTTTTACCCCTCTATCATCTAAGGGGGTCATTCTGAACTCTGTTTAGTGGGTCTGGATGTCCGATCTGGACGTCCAGACCCACTAAACAGCAGGGCAGCCTGCCAGGGACAGAGCTCCCTATATGAACAGGTGATTTATATGGGGAGCTCTGTTTGTGGGAGGAGGGGGTGGGAAAGAGGCGGAGCAAGAACAGGCAGTGGGCAGAGATTGACCCCGGATGTACAGGGCCGATTCTGAGTTTGGCCCTGTAAGTCCGAGGTCGGCCACGGAGACGGGGGACTTATTTCACTTTGGAGGTGAAATAAGTCCCCCTGGACATCAGGGGACCATGGTGCCGGGCAGAGATGGAAGGTGGGAGGGTGCAGGGGAATCCCTGCAGTCTGACCCAGGCGAAGGGAGACCAGATCAGGGGTTGGGCTGTGGGGAAAGGATGGTGTCTCTGTCGGCTGGGGATCGCGGCTCCATTCAGGAGCCTGACTGAGTTACACGGGTATGTGGGCTGGGTGTGCGGCTGATCAGAATCAGGGCCCAGCCTGCACGTCCAGTCCGTAGACCCGATTCTGATTCCGCGGGCACATTTAGCCCTCACAGGATCAGTATTGAGTCCACCTCTATACACCCTGATTCTGATCAGCTGTACAGGGGCTGGACAGTCAGTACGGAATCGGCCTCTAAGTGTCCAACTGTCTCTCTCTCTCATGTTTTGCTATGAATATACAGTCAAACCTCGGTTTTCGTATGCCCTGGTTTTCGTACGATTCGGTTTTCGTTGACTTTTTTCATCAAGATTTTGTTTCGGTTTTCGTACGTTGTCTCGGTTTTCGTACAGCATTTTACCCCCCCGTACCTGCCATGGATTAGCGTGAGCCAGCGATCTCCCACGGAGCTTGAGCCAGCGATTCTGCGGGACCTCTGGGGAGCCGAGGAGTTCAACGCTCCAGCGTGGCCTGCCCGAAACTGCTTCCTGCCCCGGACTCTCCCCCGATTGACGTCTGCCTGCTGCCTCTTCCCCTGCACATCCCTTGAACCGGGACAGGAGCTGGTGACCGAATCTGCTTCTCCTTGGCGGCCCAGTCTCCCGCCGGGGCCCCTGCCCTCCCGATTGGATTCTGGGTGTCCTGCAGGCCTGCACACGCGGCCTCTCCTTGAAACCTTGCAGTCTGCAGCTGCAGGCTCCTGCTGGCACAGCCCCACGCTGTTCTCTGACTCTCACCTGTGTCAGGCTGCTACCTTAGGGGGGCCGGAGGCAGCCTAAGACTCTCTGTCCCACTGTTTCTCAACTGCCTGCTGCTTGGCTGACACTGCCTCTCCACCTCTCCCGACACTGTGTAGGAGTGGCTGCCCTACAGGCTGGTGTGACTTCGGGCACTGTCCTCTTTCTGGTGCCCTTACTTTTGCTGACATTGGCACTACCTCTCCTGACACTGTGAGCTTGGTAACTGGGTGTGATGGCTGCTAAGTTAAAAGGCAGGCTGGAGCCCCGATTGTGCAGACGGCCAAGATGGCTGTTCCCACCTCCGCTGCTGGTGGTGATTGCTCGATCCCCAGAGGGGAGAGCAGCTGGAGCTGGCTGGAGTGCGTCCCATATGCCAACAAAAGTCTTCAATAAAGGTAAAAGTGATGTTACATGCTCATTTATCCATTTCATTAGTCATTTATATGTATTTCTCATTGTTTTCTGTATGTAAAAAGATAGTTATTCTCTATAAAATGTATTTTTTGTCAATATTTTTGGGTGTCTGGAACGGATTAATTGAATTTACATTATTTTTTATGGGAAATCTTGCTTCGGTTTTAGTCCGTTTCGGTTATAGTCAGACTTTTTTGAACGGATTAATCATGAAAACCGAGGTTTGACTGTACTTGAAAAAGTTGTTATTATGCACTGAAGAGCAAATATTTATGTGTGAGAAGAGAAGAGGCATCTTGGTGAGGTTAATTTAGTTATTAAGACAACACCTTATCTAAGAAACCAATATGTTAATAGATATAAGAATTGACATCCAAGTACTTGCTGAATAGGACTTGCATTCTCCCCACATGCAAAGAATTTCAGAGAGGTCAGACAATAATTAAAACAAATAGCATATAATAAGAAATAAAGCTATTCTCTATTCATATGAACTGAAATTTACTAATGTTTATTAGTGGAACAAGGATTCTTTACACTGCTGTGATAATGGCACTATGGCAATAAGTACTATCTTTCTTTACAGACATAAAACTTAAATCATTTTTGTGCAATAAAAATTCAAAATATACAAAAATCTAGAAGACAAACAAGAATTAAAATAAAGGCGCACAATATAGTAAAATTGTCAGTCCCTGAGAATTCACAATGCTTGAGGGCAGAAGACACAAATGAATTTGTGTTGGTTCAATATTCAAAGACTGTTTCTAAGTAAAAATCCCCAATGGACAGGGTATTTGCTGAAAATGAAAACCCAGTGTTAAGGGTCTTTAATCCAGACAACGCCTGCCTAGAAGGGATTACTGAAGTTATATGATAAAATGTGATGGTCCTGAGAGGATTATTCATGCTATTGTTATAAATGAAATGGAAAGCAAACATTCCATACAATTATATTTGTCAGAGTGCTTCTAAAGCATTAACGTTCCAAGTTGCAACAGATCAAATTACTCAAAATAAAGCTAAATGTTCTGTTCAAGAAACAGATTAAATTTATTTGCTGAGTGTAAACATTAATTATTAAAAACAATGCCTATTCTATTAGTAACCTAGTTCACTAGTATTCAGTGCCTGAAATCTAAGGTTGCCATACTGGATACAGGGTAGTTTGTTTAAAAAAACAGAAGTTTCACAATTCTGTGAACAACCTCAAGTGGTCACAGAAAATTCCATCACTTTACATGGATATGCCCAGAGTCCCAGCAAAATCTAGTTTTTCTGTCATTCTATACTGCACATAAAGTAGAACAGAGTAGGAGAAAAGCTCTACAAAATACTGATCAAAAAGAGAAGGGGAGGGGGAAAGAGTGGGTCTTAGCTGTGCTCTTGCAAGTGAACTATGCCATGATGCCCAGGCTGGTTTAGTTCAGCAGATGTTTTGTGTCATAGCTAAGATGAACCCGATTCATGAAATTCAAAAACATAATTCAGAACCTACATTCTTAGGCAGCAGTGTAAATGTATGTGTAAATTACTACATAAAGATAAATACATACATAATGCTGTTTATATTTACTAAGAGGGGATCATTTTGAATTATGTAGTGGGTCTTCTGATTATTGGGGCTGAAGGTGACCCCACAGGCCAGGTACAGAACAAAACTGCTGTATCTGTGCTAAATGTTACACCCCTATCTCCTCCTGCACAGCACATTGGTTAGGGTCCCCAGGGATATGCATGAACATTTCCTCCCATGCTCACTAACAGAGGGGAAACAACCAGGCAGTAGCACACAACATGGGAGTCCAGTTTTAAATGCTATAAAAGTACCTGTTTAAAGTGCACGCCCCAAACAAAAATAAAACTGTGAAAATCAGATACAGTCCACAAAAAAGAAAAGTGTCAGATGATGGCAAAAGTCTCATACTTGCTCACAGTCCTTGTTGCTGGACTCAGGCATCCCTTTCAAGCAGTGCCTTTTAAAGGAAAGATGATGAACCCTCCTTTATCTCTTTTCTCCCAGACCTCTGGGTATTCAAATGCCTCTGTGGCTCCTTTCTCCTTCCCCACTTGGCGGTCAATTAGGCGGACCTTAGTAGGACCCTTTCCCTTCTTACCCCTTTCAATATAAGTTATGCATACAGTTCAATTTGTACCAACTCTCACACAGACAATAGCCTACTCTTCCTTCTTGGGGCTAATCTCCTCAGTGCTACAGCTCTATTTGCAATTTCTGTCCAGCAGTCAGACTGACCTCTTAGGGACTGGAAACTGGCAGCTTATGTAACTTCTCTTCTGAGTTCTGAACAGATTCCTTTTCACTTTCAGGGTTACGACCTGCAACTCCTCTCCTTGGGATCTCTTCTCTTTCTATTCCCTTCTCTGAGCACACTGTGCTCCTCCCTGGGCAAACCGATGGAGACTCTGTTGCCTTCTACTTTCTACAGTAGGACACAAATGGCATCTCCTTTGAGGAAGGCCAGGCTTTTATCTGCTGCATCCTGCTCCTGTGGTACCTGCCACTCCCTAACCCCCACTCGTATTCCTCCCTCTAAAATGTATTAACTCCTACTGCTGGGGTTTCTCCACGTTAGACCTGGCCTCATTAGTTTTGATGGCATTACTCTGGTAGATATCAAAAATGTTCCCCGTGTTATCAACGCAAGAAACATTTTGGTGACCAGCTACATTTACAATGATACACATTTTTGAGTTGTTCTGAGTGGTAATGCCTATTAATTTTCTAAAACTCTTTTGCATGTAAAAGGTTTCTTACAAAATTAGGTCATGCTTAAAAGTACACAAGATGCAAGGAGGTCTTTATTTGTAGAGTAGGCATGCCCAGGAAAGGAGTTTAAGAGGAGCATGCACAGAGATGCAATTTACACCATATTTACACTGCCTAAATGGCACTGCCCACAATCTAAGGGCTATTTTTGCAAGATATGTGCCAGTATTTTACAAAGCCGCATATGTGCCTATGTGTCTTTATAAACTAGGCTAAAAATAGGGAGCTTCCCCAACTCAAAGTTCGGCACCCTGCTATAAAATTACCCTCTGAAGTTGTAGGAGCCTGTTTGAAGGTCCTAACTATCTTACATCCTTTCCATACTATATCCAAAATGTTAATAAAAAAGTATGAAAATGTATCTTATTCTCTGTAGGAAATAAGAAATATCTTGCAGAGAAAACAGTTGAAAGATCTCTTAATCTGAAGAGGTGGACCAACTCTGATGCTTTGCTGAATAGAATCAAGTGATCATATGTTTTCATACAGCCACATACAGAGCAAGACACTTCTTAACGGAAACAGAGAAACAAAAGTTCACTAAGCAAGTTGTAGGCAATCTTTTTATTAGACAAACTAAATGGAGGTCATTTTAGAAACTTTATTCACGAGTTAGACATCCAAAAAAGGGCACATAGGCATCAAAATTATGAAGATGTACCTGGAACCATTTTAGAAAGCTGGCTATCTAGATGACCCTGGTGCGAGAATGTCCAGGTAGCATGAGAATGTGGTGGAGGCGTGCCCTGAGCAGAGCAGAGCAAGGCAAGCATGTCACGGTGCAATTTCAGAATGACACAAGTATATCAGACCCTGGTTGTTCAGGCATCCATGCCTATAGCCGCTCTAACCATGAATAAAGTGCAAAAAAGTGCTTGTTTCATGGCTGCAATGTTTCCAAGGGAAGAAAATAATGCATTCACAGTGCAGCAGTTAATATTTCCTGGCCAAAGAAGCCTGCCCATAAAAACACACACCATACATATTACTAGCACAATGCTTCACGTCTGAGTATATGAAATGGCAGGGCAGGATGTGCTAGTCTAAATCTTTTTCCTGGGTGGTGGTTTCCAAGGTGGTACACATTGTATCGTGTAACCAAAGTTTGGATTGTTCTTTCCTAGGCGCATAACTTCACACTTGTCCACATTAAATTTTATCTGCCATTTGGATGCCCAGTCTTCCAGTTTTTCAAGGTCCTCTTGCAATTTTTCACAATCCTTTTGGGTTTTAACAACTTTGAATAATTTTCTGTCATCTACAAATCTGATCACCTCACTCATTTTTCCCATTTCCAAGTCATTTATGAATATATTAAAAAGCAGTGGGCCCAGCACAGATCCCTGGGGTACTCCACTATTTACTTTCCTCCATTGAGAAAATTGGCCATTTAGCCCTACTCTCTGCCTTTTATCTTTTAACCAGTTTCTGATCCACAATACTACACTGCCTCCAATCCCATGACCTTTTAATTTTGCCAAGAGTCTCTCATGAGGGACCTTGTCAAAGGTTTTCTGAAAATCCAGATACACTATATCAACCAGCTCACCTTTGTCTACTTGTTTATTCACACCTTCAAAAACTATAACAGATTAGTAAAACAAGACTTTCCTTGGCTAAATCCATGTTGGCTTTCTCCCATTAAACCATGACTATATACATGATCAATAATTTTATTCTTTATAATGGTTTCTACCATTTTGCCCAAAAACTGATGTCAGACTCACAGGTCTGTAGTTTCCCAGATCATCCCTGGAATCCTTTTTAAATATTGGCATTACATTAGCCATTCTCCACTATTCAGGTTCTACAGTCGATTTTAATGATAGTTCACAGATTACTAATAGTAGGTCTGAAAATTTCATATTTCAGCTCTTTCAATACCCTTGGATATATACCATCTGGTCCAGGTGATTTGGTACTCTTCAGTTTATCAAATAGTTGTAAGACATCTTTACGGTTTATCGATATTTCTTTCAATTCTTCCGATACATCACCTTTATATATCATTTCAGGCACGTGTAAATTCCCTCCATCTTCTTCAGTAAAGACCGAAGCAAAGAATTCATTCTGTCTCTCCGCTATGGCCTTGTCTTCACTTAGTGCCCCTTTTACTGCTCTATCATCTAATGGTCTAACTGATTGTCTCAAAGGTTTTTTGCTACGAATGTACTTGAAAAAGATTTTATTATGCATTTTTGCTTCCACGGCAAGCTTTTTTTCAAACTCTCTTTTCGCCTGCCTTATCAATGCCTTGCATCTAACTTGGGCAATGCTTATGTTGTTACCTGTTACCTGTTTTCATCATTTGGCTCCTTTTCCCATTTCCTGAAAGATGCTTTTTTGGCCGCAACAGCCTCTCTTACCTCGCTTTTAAACCATGTTGGCAGTTTTTCGGCCTTCCTTCCTCTTTTCTTAAAGCATGGAATACATTTGCTCTGGGCTTCCAAGATTGTTTAAAAAGACTATGCCCATGCTTTATGCAAATCTTTAGCCTTTGCTGTAGCTCCTTTAGTCTTTTGTTAACTATTTTCCTCATTTTATCATAGTTTCCCTTTTGAAAGTTAAATGGGAGTACTGTGGATTTTTTTGACATCCTTCTTTCATTTATTAAATCAAATGCAATCATGCTATGATCACTAATGCCAAGTGGCCCGGCCCTTATCTTTTGCATAAGATCCTTCATGCACTAAGGACTAGGTCCAAAATAGCTTCCCCTCTTGTCAGTTAATGAATCAGCTGTTCCAATAAACAGTCATTTATTTCATCTAGAAAGTTTATCTCCCTAGCATGCCCTGCTCTGACACCGACCCAGTCGATAGCCAGATAACTGAAATCACCCATTATTACTGTGTTGTAACTTTTGTTAGCTTCCCTGATTTCTTTCAGCATTTCATTATCCATCTCTTCATTCTGGCCAGGCGGTCGGTGGTACACCCCCACTGCCATTGCCAACCCCTTTTTTACATGGAATTTCTATCCACAGAGTTTCTACAGCATATTTTGTTTCCTGGAAAACTTTAATCCTATGTGACTCAATTCCCTCTCTAACATAGAGCGCAAGCCCTCCACCAATTTGATCTACTCTATCATTGTGATATAGTTTGTACACAGGTATCACAGTGTCCCATTGGTTGTCCTCCTTCAAACAGGTCTCTAAGATACCAATCATATCTAACCTCTCATTTAGAGCTATAGATTCTAACTCTCCCATCTTATTTTTTAGACTTCTAGCATTTGCATACAGGCATTTTAGAGGTTGTATTTCAATCATATTAATCTGGTTATCAATTGATAGGGGTAATGTGGAATCTTTCAGTTCTGTACTTAAGGGCATTCAGGTAACTTTTATCTTTAATGGAACCTCTCTGTTTGGATGTCCTAACTTCCCTGTTTTGTTAGTATCCTTCAAGGATATATTCTTCTGAACCATGCGCTCTTGGGTGACTGTTGGCTTCCTCCTATTATCAAGTTTAAAAGCTGCCATGTTAATGCCAGCAGCCTGTCTCTATCCCGGTTAAGGTGAACATAAGAACATAAGATATGCCATACTGGGTCAGACCAAGGTCCATCAAGCCCTGTATTCTGTTTCCAACAGTGGCCAATCTAGGTCATATGTACCTAGCAGTTTCCCCAAGGGACACAGGTTCCACAATGCTTGTATTGGTTCAAGCATTGATATCCTGGGTCCCTTCTTAATAATGGTTTATGGACCTTTCCTCCAGGAACTTGTCCAAACCTTTGGAAGAGCCCCTACCTTCCCCAGAAAGTTGCCCATTCCTAACAAATTCAAAATCCTCTTCTTTGCACCATCGTCTCATCCACACATTGAGACTCTGGAGCTCTGCCTGCCTTTTGGGCCCTGTGCATGGCACAGGAAGCATTTCAGAGAATGCTACCCTGGAAGTTCTGGATTTCAACTTCCTACCTAAAAGCCTAAATTTGGCCTACAGAACCTCCCTCCCACATTTTCCTAGGTCATTGGTACCAACATGTAACAAGAACATAAGAAGATAGGAAATGCCAAACTGGGTCAAACCAAGGTCCTTCAAGCCCTGTATCCTGTTTCATACATCACAGGTACCTGGTAGTTTCCCAAAAATACACAGAGGTTCCACAATGCTTGTATTGGTGCAAGCAATGGATTTCCCGAGTCCTCTTTAATAATGGCTTATGGACCTTTCCTCCATAAACTTCTCCAAATATTTTTTAAACCCAGCTACACTAACAGCTTTTATTACATCCTCCAGTAACGAATTCCAGAGTTTGATTATGCGTTGCGTGAAAAAATATTTTCTCTTATTAATCACTGTAGCTTCATTTCATGTCCCCTAGTCTTTCTACTTTTTGATGGTGTAAACAATCGATCTACATTTACCCATTCCACTCCATTCATTTATTTATAGACCTCTATCATATCTCACCTCAGCTGTCTCTTTTCCAGGTTGAAAAGCCCTAACCTTTTAAGCCTCTCCTCATAGAGGTATCCTTCCATCCCTTTTACCATTTTGATGGCTCTTCTCTGTAATTTTTCTAATTTCCCTATATCCTTTTTAAGATACAGCATCCAGAATTGCACACAATATTCAAGGTGTGGTCACACCATGGAACGATACAGAGGCATTATAATATTCTTTGTTTTATTCTCTATTCCTTTCCTTATGATTCCTAGCATTTTATTTGCCTTCTTGGCCGCCGCTGCACACTGGGCAGAGGGTTTCAACATGTTATTCACAATGACACCTAAATCTTTTTCCTGGGTAGTGGTTCCTAATATGGAATCTTGCATCGTGTAACCATAGTTTGGGTTCTTTCCCAGGTGCATAACTTTGAACTTGTCCACATTAAATTTCATCTGTCATTTCAACGTCCAGTTTTTCAATTTATCAAGGTCCTCTTGCAATTTTTCACAATCCTCTTTGGTTTTAATAACTTTGAATAATTTTGTGTCATCTGCAAATCTGATAACCTCACTCATTTTTCCCATTTCCAGGTCATTTATGAATATGTTAAAAAGCAGCAGACCCAACACAGATCCCTGGGGTACACCACTAATGCTTCTCCATTAGGAAAATTGACCATTTAGCCCTACCCTCTGCTTTCTATCTTTTAACCATTTCCTGATCCACAGTAGCACACTGCCTCCTCTCCCATGACTTTTTAATTTTGGCAAGAGTCTCTCATGAGGGACCTTGTCAAAGCCTTTCTGAAAATCCAGATACACTATATCGACCAGCTCACCTTTGTCTACCTGTTTATTCACACCTTCACAAAAAATATAACAGATTAGCAAAATATAACACAGATTAGTAAAAAAATATAATAGATTTTTATATTAATGAGCTGCTGTGATACAAAATCATGCAAAAAGGAGCATGTAAAAAGCTTAATTTTTGCTTCATCAGTCCAAAGCACTTCGTTCCAAAAAGGTTTAAAGCTTATGAAGACTTTCTTTGGCATACAAAAGCTTTCCTTCTGTCAAGTCTGCCATGCAGATCAGTTATGTACTGTGAATGTGAGGACATCTATTCCACTGTCAGCTAAATGTTTCAGCAGGCCATTTGCAGCAATCTGTGGGTTGTGTTTGCAAATCTGACCAGTTTATGGATGGTTCTATCATATTTTTCTTGGTCTTCAAGATCTTGCCTAATCTTTTAACAATTCAATGTAACATCCATTCTTTGATGTTTTTGACAGTTTAAATGAATAGCTAGAAGCATTTAGCATTTTTTCCTGTTTTACAGCATTCCCCTACTTTGTAAGAGTGAATTATCTTCATTTTCAAATGTTTGGATAGGCTGTTCAGAGGAGTCTATGGTTGTTAAAAGGAGACAAAACAAAACCTGAGAGGTTAGAAGGTTGAGAGTATTTTTTTTTAAACATGGAATTGTCTTTACCTAAATTCAGGCCTAACAAGACACTAAACCTTTTGGGCCTTATTATCTACTTTTAAAAAATAGTAATGAATCAACAGGACGGTGTCCACACTTTTGCATTTGCCATATTCACTTATTATTTTCAAGCTCTTAAATTTACATGAAAGATATTGGGTTTGATTTTGATCTGGGCGGTGCAATGCACCGTGTTGGCGCATAGCCCGCCCCCGCCCCCCCCCCTCCACCTAACCCGGATTTTCCATGTTGGGGTCATATACAGCCCCGGCACTGAAAATCTGGGTATTGCCGCACAGCTAGGAGGCCACAGGAGCTACCCGTGTAGCACCGATTTTCGATGCTACACAGTTAGCCCTGGTGCCTTACAGATATAGCATAATTATTCACCTGTAACAGGTGATCTCCGGGAACAGCAGGAATTTAGTCCTCACATATGGGTATCGTTGGTACCGAAGGAGCATGCACGGGAACGCTCCCCAGTGTCCAATCAGAAAGCTTTTGGGAGCATTCCACAGCGCCTGCGTGCTGCCTTCCCGCCTTTCCCAACTGCCTCTCTCCAGTTGAGTTTTAAAGCTGAGACAAAGAGAGAGAGAGGGAAAGGAAAGAGATAGATAGAGAGATACAACTCCTAGGGGAGGTGGGTGGGTTGTGAGGACTAAATTTCTGCTGTTCCCGTAGATCACCTGTTACAGGTGAGTAACTATGCTATCTCCAGGAACAAGCAGGAATGTAGTCATCACATATGGGGACTCCCTAGCTTTAGGTGCCAGGGAGACCCCCCCAGAAGTTGTGTGTCCCTGAAGAGGGCTCCACTTCCCCCCATGAATCTCTGGCATCCTACCATGGATGGTGGGTAGGAGTTGATTAGGTATGGAACAGGTGTTGGTGAACAGCCTGACCAAACAAGGCATCCCGGCGGGAGTCCTTGTCCAAGCAGTAATGGGCTGTAAAGGTATGAACCGAGGCCCAAGTGGCTGCTCGACAGATGTTGTCGATAGACACAGAGTGCAGATGAGCCATTGAGGCTGCCATGGCTCTCACATTGTGAGCTGTGACATGGCCCTCCAGAGAAAGGTTCTTACTCTGATAGGCGAAGGAAATACACTGAGCAATCCAGTTAGACAGTGTTCTCTTGGAGACTGGAAGTCCCAAATGAGAAGGATCAAAAGCAACAAAGAGTTGAGAGGACTTTCTATGTTGCTGTGTTCTTTGTAAGTAAAAGGCTAAAGCTCTTTTACAGTCCAAGGTATGAAGATTCCTCTCTGCATTTGATGCATGAGGCCTTGGAAAAAACACAGGTAGGTAGACCGCTTGGTTCAGATGAAAAGGCGAGACCACCTTTGGCATAAAGTGTGGATGAGTCCCTAAGGACTACCTTGTCATGATGGAACCTTGTATAAGGTGGATCAGCTACTAGCGCTTGCAACTCACTAATGCGGCGTGCTGATGTGATTGCAATGAGAAAGATAACCTTCCAAGAAAGGAATTTCAAGGAGGTAGTAGCTAAAGGTTCGAAAGGTGGCTTCATGAGCTGCCCAAGAACCAGGTTTAAGTCCCATGCCACTGGTGGTGGCCTAGTGGGAGGCTTACTTAGAAGAAGGCCTCTCATAAATCTTGCTATAAGAGGATGAGAGGAAATAGGCTGTCCATTTAAAGGCTTAAGGGAAGCTGCAATAGCACTCAAATGGACTCTTACTGAATTAGTCTTAAGACCTGCATTGGATAAATGAAGGAGATACTCCAGCAATGATTCCAGAGGTATTGCAAGGGAGTTAAGAGCCTTTTGCGAACACCATATGGTAAACCTTTTCCACTTGAAAGCATAAGAGCGTCTTGTGGAAGGCTTCCTGGAAGCATAAAGGATATCCCTTATTTGCTGAGGGAGGTTAAGATCATGGAGATCAAGGCCTTCAGCAACCAAGCCCTGAGATGCAGAGACTGGGGATTGGGATGCCATAACATTCCGTCCTCCTGGGATAGGAGATCTGGAACAGACCCTAACTCCAGGGAGGGAGCTTGAGAGAGATGTAGAAGCAGAGGGTACCACACTTGTCGTGGCCAATGTGGAGCTATGAGAATCATATGGCCTCTGTCTCTCTGAAGCTTTAACAGGGTTTTGGGAATTAGCGGAATGGGTGGAAAGGCATACAGGAAGTCTTGACCCCAGTAAAGGAGGAAAGCATCCCTGGCCTGAGCCCCCTGAGCCGGAATTCTGGAACAGAACCGGGGAAGTTTGGCATTCCACGGACTTGCAAAGAGGTCTATGTCCGGGGTTCCACAAAGTTGAAATATCATGGTCACCTGGTCTGCATGCAGAGACCACTCGTGTGGTAGCAGAACTCGACTGAGTCTGTCTGCCCAAGAGTTTTGAATGCCTGAAAGATACACTGCCAGAAGATGAATCTGATGCTCTCTGGCGAGGGCCTATAGTCGCAAAGCTTCGTTGCAAAGCGACAGAGAGCCTGTTCCCCCCTGCTTGTTCACATAAAACATGGCTACTTGATTGTCCGTATGAATGAGGACTGTCTTGTAGGTGAGCAGGGTGTGGAACACTCGCAGAGCAAGAAAGATTACTCAGCTCCAAGAGATTGATATGTAGATAACTCTCCTGTGGAGACCAGCTGCCCTGGGTGGAGAGATCTTGCAGATGAGCTCCCCAACCCATCGTAGAAGCATCTGTTGTGAGAGTTGCTTGGGGTAAGGGTTGCTGAAAAGGGGACCCCAGCAACAGGTTTTGAGTGGACTTCCACCACTGGAGGGACAAAATGAGGCGACTTGTGTTTGCTATTTTGTCTGACAGGCACCTTGATGCCTGGGTCCATTGGGTGGATAAAGTCCACTGAGCTGCCCTCATGTGGAGGCAAGCATAGGGAACCACAAGCACGGTGGATGCCATGTGGCCTAGTAGTTTTAACATTTCTCGAGCAGTTAGATGAGGCTTTAGCACTGCTTGAGAAGCTAACTGCACCAAGCGAAGGCAACGGGCCTGGGGGAGATAGGCCCTTGCCTTTGTGGTATCCAGGAAAGCTCCTATGAACTCTAAAGACTGAGTGGGAGTCAGACTGGATTTTGGGATGTTTATTACCAGCCCTAAATACTGAAGGATATGCATTGTGCAGGATAGAGAAGTCCTGGCCTCTGACTCTGTTGGGGCTCGAATGAGCCAGTTGTCTAAGTAAGGGAAGACGAATATCCCTAGAGTGCGGAGAAATGCTGCTACTACAGCCATGCATTTCGTGAACACCCTTGGTGCTGAGGCCAGGCCAAAAGGAAGCACCCTGTATTGGAAGTGCTTTCCCTGAAAAAGGAACCGAAGGAACCTTCTGTGAGTTGGATGGATGAGAACATGGGTGTACGCATCCTTGAGATCTAGAGAACAAAACCAATCCTGACTCTGAAGGTATGGCAGCAAGGAATTTGTTCAATTCTCTGAGGTCTAAGATAGGTCTGTAACCCCCTGTTTTCTTTGGAATAAGAAAATAAGGGGAATAGAACCCTGTTGATGAAGGGGTACTTCCCCTATTGCCCCTTGGGCAAGAAGGATAGCGACCTCCTGACCTAACAGGTTGATGAGAGAGATCGGAGAATTGAACTGCCTTACTATTGTGTGAGGGGGCATGCTTGAAAAATGAAGCTTGTACCCCTCCTTTATGATGGAGAGTGTCCAATGCTCTGCTGTTATTTGCCCCCATCAGGGGGCAAAATGACATAACCTTCCTGGAATGGTGGAAGGTTCTGGTCCCTCCAGAATCAGGAAGGCTAAGTTCTCTAGTGGAGAGTCAAAGGCCCTGTGGAGGCTGAGCCGGTTGAGGCCTAGCAGCCTTTACTTTCTTCTGTTTGGGTGGTTGCTGACCTTTCCTGGCAAGCTGACCTGCAGAACGTCCCTGCTGAACATAAGCAGGATAATTTTTTTAGAAAAGAATGGTTTCTTGAACAATTTTTTTCTAGCAGGATCAGCAGTGGACTTGGATCCAAGGTGGAATTTTCAGCATCCATTTCATTGGCTTTTTCCTGCCAATCTTTACCAAACAGGTTCTCACCAGTACAGGGATATTTCCCAATTTGTCTTTTACCCAGAGCTCTAAATCAGAGGCCTGGAGCCAAGCAATTCTACGTGCACCTATGGCCATAGCCGAGGTTCTGCTTATGCACTCAAAGCAGTCAAAGGCTGCACGGTTGGAAAATTTTGAAACATCTTGGGCATGTTTGACCAAAGTGAGAAAAGCCTGTCTTTTATCCTCAGGAAGAAAAGGACTTAAAGCCTCTAAATCATCTGTGACCTCCTTCAGGAACATTCCCATATAGAGACTATAGGAACTGATCCTGGCAGAAAGCATGGAAGCTTGGAAGACCTGACATCCAAAAGCATCCAGGGTTCTGCACTCACGTCCTGGAGGATTAGAGACATGTCTTTTTGCACTCTTGATCCTTCTCATAGCTGACTCCACTACAATAGAGTGGTGAGGAATCTGAGTCTTATGGAATCCAGGACAAGGAGGGACTCAATACATGGTATCCAGTCTACGAGAATGAGGAGAGGTGGTAAGAGGTGTTTCCCACATCCTTAACATGAGATCATATAGAATCTCATGAATGGGCAAGGTAGCTGCCTCCTTAGGAGTTTTAGGATATTGTAGAATTTCCAACTCCTTGGCCCTTGGCTCTGTTTCAGGGGCCACAGTAATGGACAGGCCCCGAGCCACCTCCCTGATAAAATCTTGGAAGGAAATATCCTCTGGAGGAGACATCCTGCGTTTAGGGGAGGAGGGCTCCTCTGGGAGAAGCATCGCTGCATCGACAGAGCTGTCAGAATCCTCAGATTCTTCTGAGGACTCAAAGTATCGTCTGTCCGGATGCTCTTGAAGAGCCCGATACCCGTACCAACCAAAGTCGGTACCGGGAAGGGTATTGGTACCAGAGGTCATCGGATGACTGGGTACCGGCAAAGCAGACACTGATGCCGATGTCGATGCTATCGGTACCGATACCGATACTGAGGCCGGTGTCGGTACCAGTGGAATTGTCTGTCGCGGTTCCGAGGGCTTCGATGCCGCAAGGAAAGCCGCCAGACTGCGTTCCATAGCCAGAACTCTCTGGTCTATCGACGCTGCCAATGCCTGGATGTTGGTACTGGAGGAGACCGCCGGTACCCCAGAGCATGGCACCAGTAGTTCTGACGAGGTCAAGGCCTCGAGAACATCCTGGAACCCTGATAATGCTTTGGAAGCCGAAGCCTCCCGCCGGGGTAATTTTGCTGGTGCAGAATCCTCGAGGGCAACGCCAGAGGCATCTCGATGCTTAGAAGGAGATCTACCCTTCGAGGACCGGCTGGATTTATGTTTAGCTACCTGAGATCCACGGGAGGAAGAAGAAGCCCTGGAAGACGTCGATGCCACCGAAGCTGCATCAGAGGGAAACAGGGTACTGAGCTTAGCAGCTCGGTTCTGCCGACCTCTTTTAGACATCATGGCGCAGGACATACAATCCGTGATGGAGTGGTCAGGACCTAAACATTTGAGACACCATTCATGGGTGTCGGTGACGGAAATGGTACCGCCACACTTGGTGCACTTTTTGAAACCTGAGGCAGGCTATTCCATGGTAAGGAAAAGTTTTTGGGCCTAAGGCCCAAAAAGGCGCGTGCACCTGAAGAAAAAGAAAAAAGAGAATATACTTTTTTTTACAGAAATAAGAAAAGAAAAAACCAGCAGTACCGGTAGAGCATCGAGGAAGGCAGACGCGACCACAAAAAAGAAAGAAATAAAAAAGAATTCTTCTGCGGTGACAGGAACACGACCTGCTGGCTCCACGGAAAAAGAAGAACTGGAGAGAGGCAGTTGGGAAAGGCGGGAAGGCAGCACGCAGGCACTGTGGGATGCTCCCAAAAGCTTTCTGATTGGACGCTGGGGACCGTTCCCACGCAGGCTCCGTCGGTACCGACGATACCCATATGTGATGACTACATTCCTGCTTGTTCCTGGAGATATGAGGTTTTCCCTCGCCTATCTTCAAAGCGCAGAGCGTTAACCATGTAGCATTGAAAATCGGTGCTACACAGGTAGCGCTATGGTCCGCCTCCGCACCACCCCAGAATGCCCCCGACACCCCCCGCTGCTAACCACATAGTAGTGGGGCACGTTAGGGACAAACAGGGAATTTTTGAAGGCACTACCCGTGTAGGTTCCTTTGAAAATTCCCTGTTAAGGCATTTACATGAGTAACTAGGGCAATTACCCATGTAAATGCCTTCAAAAATTGTCCCATTGTGTATAACTTTGTATCATGCAGAGGCTGTATACGCATCACTTCACTAAAGGATTCATTAAAACTTACAATTTGACCAGGGGTACCTAAAGTTTTGCACACAACTGTAAAAACCATACTACTTTATTTCCAGAAAAATAAGCACCTGGGCGACTGTCTCTTTCCTGTCCACCACTGTAGTTCCTTTCCTTTTCATGGTTTTAGCCATCACTTTCTGTTTTTTGTTTTAATTGTAGACAGCCCTGGTGTCATGAAGGTGCGGAATATCAAATTTGCCAATAAAGATAACTCAAATAAAACACTGAAAAGTAGCTTTTTTCCCACCACTTTGGTCATGCAGTAGTACATATAGTACTTAGACCAAACCAGAAACACACATGAAATTTGTGACACTGCCATTTTTGTCCTGCATTCCTCTGTAGGCTATACCCTTACTATAACGTGAAATTTATGGGAGTAATTTTATAAGTAGCCACCTATTTTTTAGGCATAAACAATGCGCTTAAATGTCAGTATTTTAATAATTCACAAGCATTAAGTGGCCACTTATAATGGCCACTTATATGTGTAATCGACCTCTTATAAAATACTTAGCGTGAAAGTACACAGGATGTTTGCATCGCAAATACTTTTACTATGTGCATGCATATGGGAGGAGTTTGGATGGAGCGTGCAGAGATGCACCTTGCTTATAGAATACTATAATGTACATACATACTTGCAAGAAGTAGGTGCAGTAATTTACACCAGCTTTAGGGCTGCTGTAAGTCATTGCACCTTAAAGCATGCTCCCTGCCACTTATAGAAATATCTTATAAAGCCAAGTATGCATGTACTTAATAAAACAGTCATAAAATACACACGTGAAAACACATGTTAACTAGGTGCAGCTTTTAAAAATTACTCTCCACAAGTGGCATTTTAAGTGGTATTTTAACAAGCAGTATGCCTATATCTGGGGGACTAAGTCAAAATCAACTTTTGCAATGGAACTGAAGAGCTGATAATTACAATGTATATGTAATTTAATTTGCAAAACATAATATACAATAAAGAATTGCTATTCCATATTCAGCTTTGCTATATGTATAAGCAAATACACTCCTATATGGCCACACTGCCACTGATCCATAAATAATCCATATCACAGATCATTGATCCCTCTTAAAGATTAGAGCCATTCAAAAACATATTTTTTTGTCGGACTTATCATAAAACAGATACAATGGTATCCATTTTATGATAAGGCCAACAAAAAAATATTTTTGAATGGCTCTAATGAAGGTACCTTTGTTAGCATACAATGGTATCCGTTTTATGATAAGTCCGCCAAAAAAAATTTTTTTGAATGGCTCTAATCTTTAAAAGAGGTCAATGATCTATGATATAGATTATTTCTCATTTATCCTGTAAAACAGTGGACTTGGTCTGTATACTAATGGATATACAAATGGCAGGCCTAAACTAAACATATGACTTCTCTGGATAGCAGCTGAATATTGCCACTATCCGGATAATTTCAGAATCCACTCTCGCTCTGCCCCTCTACTATACTACTGTATATGTAGAAGGGCTAAAAATCGATGGTTTTTCACCAGCTGCCAGTGAATGTATAAGGTTTTTTTGAATGTCGGCTATTACATTTTTGCTAAAGGTGCTAAGTAAAATATCCACCAGCCAGATCATTCATTCAAGGAAGATTTTAGTTTAAAACGCTGCCATTAAACCAGTTTCTAACTCTAGCTCCAAAGCTCCTAGGTGAAACAATTTTGTACTCAGGAGTAGAGCAGCCTGTAGTGCTGGTTTATCCTCTCGTCTACTGAATTGGCTAGACAAGCCAATATCAGACTGTTTTGGTTACATGGGACACACTATGGTGGCACCACAGTTTAAAGTCTGTTTACTAGCAAATGTTTGGCTTCCATCTAGCCAGGAACACAATGGCTTCTAGATGAGTACTAGGATTCCTGACTCAAACTAGATTTCACCTTTGAAGTACTGTTGTGGTTATGGAACTTACTTCCCCTAAACAATTTTCTAAGGCATACAATGGTTGAAAAGTTTTAGATTATAATCTTTTTCCATTACAAGACATTACTTTTCTAATACTCATATCAGAAAGATGTAGAATACACCCAATTTTCCTTAAGAATTCTTTTTAAAATAACATATCTTTAAAATGTTAAACTCTTCACAGCTGTTCTCTCCTTAGGTTTGGTCGGTTCTGCAGTCATCTATGAAGCATGTATTTATGTGTTCTTCATATTTCCCATGACTATCACCTTTCTTTTGCTGACCAACGCTGGGGCAGTCCAGTCTACCACTTTCTTTGTGATGAAGTAACACTTTCAGGCAATAGTCCTCAATTTGATTCCCTTCATACTTCTTGGTACTGCATGGTGTAGTCCCACTGCCTGTTACCTTGACAGGTTCTTGGGTTCACTACTTGGGACGCACCAATCATCAGCTTCTGGACTCATCTGATAATGCTTCCAGGCAGATTTGTTAAAGACAGGCAGCCGTTCTACTGACTCACTTGACAATGCCTAGAACAACAGCAGGAAATTACCATTATTTTATCCTATTGTATTGTTTTGAAGCATAAAATAAGTATATGCCAAAAATGGCCAACATGTCATTTGTAAAATAAAAATGGTTGCAATAAAACAGAAGTTGCTGTTCAAAGGGAATCCAAATGCTTACACTGGTGCGATTCTACCTATCAGATTATTTTTCAAAAAGCATACAAGGGGATACAATTTCAGTAAGTCACCTAATTGCAAACCTATGTGTGAGCTGAAAACTCACAAAGAACAAGGCAATTTTCAAACAAGATGATGTATATATTCAGTATGTAAGATGACATTTTACTTACCAGATAATGTCCTTTCCTTGAGTCCTGCTAGACCAGTCCAGACTCCCCTACCAGCAGATTGGTGGAGACAAAGAACCAATGAAAAGCCCAGGTTTCAATGACATCACTCCCATGCCCTCTATTCGCCACAGCCACCAGAGGTCCCTTCAGTATCCGTCCCAAAGCATATGGGAGAACATGACGAGCCTCACAAAACCTCAACATGGGTAACAATGAGTAATCAAAAGTAGAGAACTATTCACAGGAAAACAAACAGAACGCTGTCAGTCAAAGATGAACCTGCAGAGCAAGTACAGAAATCATAACGGACCTAAGAGTACCGTTGCAGAAGAACAGAGCAAACAAAGTTCCAGGGGTGGGCCCTGGACTGGTCTAGCAGGACTCAAAGAAAGATTATTATCTGCTAAGTAACATGTCACCTTCCATACCATCCTGCTAGACCAGGCCAGAAAAGTGGGATGTACCCAGGGTCGGCCCAATTGTTTATCATCTATTGGTGCTTAATATACCGCTCCTGGCACCAGCAACAGAGCTGTTTAAAATAAAAAAATGTATAAAATAAGAAAATAAATACAATTTAAATAAAGGACAGGTAGGATAGAATAAAACACAACCTCTAAAGCAAATGCTTGCATAAATAGATTAGATTTAAACTTTGTGAGAGAGGTTTCCAAACATAGATAGGTGAGAAGACTGTTCCATAATGCTGGAGACAAATAGCTGAAAGATGACCGGAGAATCATTTCGTAGTAGAATTTATGTAATGGAGGGAGGACCAAGAGGTTATCAGAGAGAGAATGAAGTGTATGACCAGGTGTGTAGGGAATGGTCAGAGTTGTAAGGTACTGGGGGGTGTTATAATGCATCACCTTATGAGTCAGGACGAGCAGCTAGAAGTGTTAAGTGTTGTGGATATGGGAGCCAATGAGCCCATCATATATTTGCATGCACTGCCTCTATTGTATTTGACTCTATCTCATGCATTTTCATTAGGGATATCCCAAAAACCTGACTGGTTTGCGGTCCTCCAGGACTGGATTTGAGTACCTCTGGTGTAACCCATATAAGACTAATTAGAGAAAATATTTAGGTTTGGACAAGTACTTGGAGGAAAGGACCATAAACCATCATTAAAGGGGACCCAGGAAATCCACTGCTTGCCCCAATATAAGCATTGTGGAATCTGTGTCTTTTGGGGAAACTGCTAGGTACTTGTGACCTAGATTGGCCACTCTTGGAAATAGGGTACTGAGCTTGATGGATCTTTGTCTGGCCCAGTACGGCAAATCTTATGTTCTTATGAACTCTCCCTAGTTTCTACCCCCTGTTAACCATAAGTTGTACATAGTCTATGTTCTATGTAAAAACCTAATTCAGTTGAATTATGTTTACCCTGTTCTATGTGGTGCTATGTAAACCGCTTTGATTTAAGAAAAGCGGTATATAAAACATGTTAAATAATAAATAAATCCAGTGGAAGAGACTGCATCCACTGGACCAGGGCTCAAGACATGAGGCCTGCATATACCGCCAATTGAAGAACAGCAGCCACCGCGGTGAACTGGTACTTCAAACACGAATCTAACTTATTGTCCAGAGTATCCTTTAAGGCCAATCTGCCTTCCACAGGTGGTCTGTCTGGTAACTGCTGTGATCTGCGCATCCACCTTGGGAATATCAAACCACACAACATACTCCATCTCCAGGAGAGTGTACATCTTCTTATATACCCTTAGCCTCTCAGGCGGGGGATCGAGGGAATCATGTCCTTGAGAACCTCCGGAGAGACAGAAGTGGATTTTCACACCCTTTGCAGGATGGATGAACTGTTGGCTCCTGCTAATACCCAAATACCTAAGAGTAGATGTCAATGTAATTGGTTCTGAATGAAGAGATGGAGAGATGGTTGGTGGAGGAGAGCCATCTGTCAGCCATGTAGGGTGGACTTGCTGGAGTTTAACTGTAGACAGTTACAGTAGACAGAAAAAAGATTATTCAGGGCTACTTCTCCAAAGGTTGTATCTTGACTGTAAAGTTGCTCTAGACAATAGTGCTCTGCAAAGGTGTGGATGGATTTCCATGTGGTAGCTTTGCAAATTTCCTGTAGATGTACAGCTCTTTAGCTCCTTGCTGAAGTTGCCTTAGTTTTTAATTGGTGAGGGCTCACTGTACCTGGGGGCCACAGATTTGCTTCTGACAGTCATAAAGATAAGGTTCTTTTAGAAGCTGTATCGCCCAGGTTCATTGAAGCATATGTTAAAAAGAGTTAGGATTTAAAGAGGTGGTACCGAAAGGCTCATGTGCAGTCTAAAGTGTGCAGGAGGGACTCAGAAGTTTTTGATTATGCATTGGAAAAAAAGGGAGGCAATACAATGAACTGATTGACATGGAAATCAGAGACTACTTCAGGGAGGAATTTAGGGTGCGTTCGGAGATCCACCCTATTGTGGAGAAATTGGGTATAGGGTAGAAAATGGATGAGAATTTGTAGCTCACTGATTCTTCTGGCAGATATGATGGCTATAAGGAAAAGCATTTTCCATGTGAGAGGCATTAGGAAAGTAAGCCCTAAGGATTTCAATGGACTAGTCATGAGTTTAGTGGACACCAAGGACAGCACACTGCCACGCAGACACCAGCAACACAGTACAAAAACGTAGGCAGGTGTAGGTTCTCACCAAAACTTTATTGATCCATACATGTAAAGGGAGACCTGACCCGACACAGGCCGTGTCGGGTCAGGTCTCCCTTTACATGTATGGATCAATAAAGTTTTGGTGAGAACCTACACCTGCCTACGTTTTTGTACTGTGCTGCTAGTCATGAGTTTAGCCAGCATTATATTGAGGTCCCACACAGGAGATGGCAGAAGCAAACCGGGTAGCGACGATATTGCACTGCCAGCTTTTGCTTCGCCTAGTTTTACCTGCAGGTTGCTAACCGGGTAGTGATGTAATATCGGCGCTACCCAGTTAGCTCCCATGGGTAAAACTAGGCCAGCTTTTGTTTTATCTATTTTTATCCATGGATCGCTAACCAGGTAGGAATGCAAAATCGCCGCTACCTGGTTAGCGACTGTCGCTGTCCATGACATCGCAATGCTAAGTGGTTAGCATCTGGGTGTATAACAGCATTAGTTGGGGATATTCCATTCAGTGGCATTTACATGGTTTATAGGTCAGTAGATTGTGTAAATGCCTATAGAATATCGGGCCCCTGGAGATTAAGATGGACAGTGTCTTGGTCCATGTCTAAGCGATTTACAAGTTCATGCTGGAAATGCAAAATTTGGAGTTGGTGAGCTACAATTTTCATGGCCAGCATGGCACTTAAATATATCTTTTGCCCATGTTATCTAAGATTTTGCGTTTCTTTCCTAGTAGAACTTGAGTGAGTGGTCTACCATATTTGTTGTGCGTAACTGCAGCCTCTGATAAAATGGATTGATGGGACAGATGAGTGAGATGATGCCCTGGCAGAACTCTGTATCGCAACTCTAGCCTTCTAGAGGTGGACTGTAGGATGGGGTTTTCCAGATGGATTACCGAAGATCCTGTAATATCTGGTGAACTGGCAGTGCTATTACGTCCGTTGGGACATTGCAGGATTGCAGTATGGACTAAAAATCTCTTTTATTAACTGGGGACAAAAATTCTGAGAGAGCTAAGACTGCAGAGATTTTTTTGCAGGAATTTAGGGTAAGAATATTCTTCGGGTGTTTTAGGAATGGTTTCTTCTTGTTTAGGCTCCTCCCAGTAAAGGAGGTGCTCCTAGTGTTGCAATCAGTTCAAGCTTGTGGGCGAGGGGCCCTCATCATGAAAATCTGGGGTATGGAATGTATTGGGGGATCAGTCTGACCCAGGTGGGATGGTTAATTTCGAGGAAGGCTGTGTTTGGTCTAAAGAGGACACCCTAAGTGACTGAGGCGGGGCTGAGGCTGGTATCTCAGTGATGTTAGTCTGAAGTATTACAGCAGTGTCTTGCATAAATTTTGACATTATTTGGAAGAGAGCCATATGAGAGAAAGCAAACGGATTGTATGACTGAGGAACCTGTGGTTTTGGGACCAGGAGTGGCATACTTGGGGGGCAAGAGCCTGATGGACTTTGAGAGACAATGTGAAGCAGAAGGTTGGATTCTAGGAGGGTTTTCTCATTTTGTCTAGTTTGTGAGGAGATGGAGTGGAATGTTTCCTCTTCTGCTTGTCCTTTGAGGGAGGTGCGGCAGTGGAGGAGGTTGCCTTTTGCCTGATATTAGTCTTATCTATTGCCACAGTACCAGGAGCTCTCGAGGTGAACTTACTTTTATGTCCAGCATGATTGGCAGAAAGGCAATCTGCCTAAGCTGTTGCTGTTGAGGTGGCTGAGCAGGAGTCTCGCTGAGAAGAGAGGTTCCTGACCAGACAGAGCCGATGTCAGCAGGGGAACTGCCTCTGTCAGAGCGGCTGAAGTGGCATGAAGGATTAGTTCCCCTGCCGGAGCCTGTGCTGGGGCGGGTGGGGTTTTGGTCGCTAAACTGTATATTCTGCTGCTTTTAATTCCCCTGTGAAGAATCATGACTCTGTAGGAGCTGACGGTACCATGAGTAAAAGTGAATTATTTTAAAAACGCTGATAACACTTTGAACAGTCAGTGTACTTGGGTCGCGGCAGATAAAGAACAATTTTAACTTTAATTTAAAATCACTAAAATAAAAGTGCCAAATCAAAGCATACAGAGTGGGTGGCTTGGTGTTAACAGGCTGGTGGAGAGAAAGCACAGTTACTTACCTGTAACAGGTGATCTCTGGGAACAGCAGGAATAAGTCTTCACATATGGGTATCGTCGGTACCGACGGAGCCTGTGCGGGAACGCTCCCCAGCGTCCAAAAGGAAAGCTTTTGGGATCATCCCACAGCGCCTGTGCACTGCCTTCCCGCCTTTCCTAACTGCCTCTCTCCAGTTCGAGTTTTAAAGCTGAGACAAAGAGAGAGAGAGGAAAGGAAAGATAGAGAGATACAATCCTAGGGGAGGTGGGTGGGTTGTGAAGACTTATTCCTGCTGTTCCCAGAGATCACCTGTTACAGGTAAGTAACTGTGCTATCTCCAGGAACAAGCAGGAATGAGTCTTCACATATGGGGACTCCCCAGCTAGAGATGCCTGGGAGATCACCCAGATTGTGAGTCCCTGGGAAGGGCTTCACCTACACCCATGAATCTCAGGCATCCAGTCAGGGATGGAGGGTAGGAGTTGATTAGGTATGGAACAGGTGTTTGAGAACAGCCTGACCAAACAAGGCATCCCGGCGGGAGTCCTTGTCCAAGCAGTAATGGGCTGTGAAGGTATGAACCGATGCCCAGGTGGCCGTTCGACAGATTTGGTCGATGGACACAGAGTTAAGATGAGCCATAGAGGCTGCCATGGCCCTCACATTGTGAGCTGTGACATGGCCCTCCAGAGAAAGGTTCTTACTCTGGTAGGTGAAGGAAATACACTGAGCAATCCAATTAGACAGAGTTCTCTTAGAGACTGGAAGTCCTAAATGAGAAGGATCAAAAGCAACAAAAAGTTGAGAGGACTTTCTATGTTGCTGTGTCCTTTGTAAGTAGAAAGAAAGTGCTCTTTTACAATCCAGGGTATGAAGATTCCTCTCTGCACTTGATGCATGAGGTCCTGGAAAAAAGACAGGTAAATACACCTCCTGGTTCAGATGAAAAGGTGAGACCACTTTAGGCATAAAGTGTGGATTAGTTCTGAGGACTACCTTGTCATGATGGAACCTTGTATAAGGAGGATTAGCCACTAAAACTTGCAGCTCACTAATACGGCGAGCTGAGGTGACTGCAATGAGAAAAATAACCTTCCAGGAAAGGAATTTCAAGGAGGTAGTGGCTAAGGGTTCAAAGGGTGGCTTCATAAGCTGGCCAAGAACCAGAGTCAAGTCCCATGCCACTGGAGGTGGTCTAATAGGAGGTTTAGTCAAAAGAAGGCCTCTCATGAATCTTGCTATAAGAGGATGAGAGGAAATAGGTTGTCCATTGAGAGGCTTAAGGGATGCTGCAATAGCACTCAAATGGACTCTGATTGAATTTGTTTTAAGGCCTGCATGGGATAAATGCAGCAAGTAGTCTAGTAAAGAATTCAAAGGTATTAAAAGAGGGTTGAGACCCTTCTCTGCACAACAAATGGAAAACCTTTTCCATTTAAAAGCATATGAACGTCTGGTGGAAGGCTTTCTAGAAGCATGAAGGATATCCTTCACTTGCTGAGAAAGGTGTAAATCTTGAAGGTCTAGGCCTTCAGCAACCAGGCCCTGAGATGAAGAGACTGAGGATTTGGGTGCCACAAGGTTCCCTCCTCCTGGGAGAGGAGATCTGGAGCAGACCCCAGGTCTAGGGAGGGAGCCTGAGAGAGATGCAGAAGTAGAGGGTACCACACTTGGCGTGGCCAAAGTGGTGCTATGAGGATCATAGACCCCTTGTCTCTCTGAAGCTTGAACAGATTTTTGGGGATGAGGGGAATAGGTGGAAAGGCATAAAGGAAGTCTTGCCCCCAATGAAGGAGGAAGACATCCCTGGCCTGAACTCCCTGACATGGAATCCTGAAACAGAACCGGGGAAATTTGGCATTCCACGGACTTGCAAACAGGTCTATGTCTGGGGTACCCCAAATCCGAAAAATCCTGGCTATCTGGTCCCCATGGAGGGACCATTCGTGCGGAAGCAGAACTCGACTGAGTCTGTCTGCCCAAGAGTTTTGAACCCCTGGAAGATACACTGCCATGAGATGGATTTGATGCTCTCTGGCGAAGGCCCACAATCTCAGAGCTTCGTTGCAAAGCGACAGAGAGCCAGTCCCTCCCTGCTTGTTCACGTAGAACATGGCTACCTGGTTGTCCGTGTGGATGAGAACTGTCTTGTAGCTGAGCAGGATGTGGAAGACTCTGAGAGCCAGAAAGATTGCTCTGAGCTCTAAGAGGTTGATATGAAGAGATGTCTCCTGTGGAGACCAGATGCCCTGGGTCGAGAGATCTTGTAGATGAGCCCCCCAACCCTTTGGAGAGGCATCTGTTGTAAGGGTTGCTTGGGGTAACACCTGTTGAAAGGGGGACCCCAGCAACAGATTCTGAGTGGACTTCCACCAGTGGAGGGGCCAAAAAAGGCGACTGGAGGTTGCTATTTTGTCTGACAGGCAACCTGATGCCTGGGTCCATTGGGTGGATAGGGTCCACTGAGCTGCTCTCATGTGAAGGCGAGCATAGGGAACCACATGCACCGTGGATGCCATGTGGCCTAAGAGTTGCAACATCTCTCGAGCAGTTAAATGGGATTTTAACTGAATCTGGGAGGCTAACTGCACCAAGCGTAGGCAACGGGCCTGGGGAAGATAGACCCTTGCAGTTGTGGTATCCAGTAAGGCCCCTATGAACTCTAGAGACTGAGTAGGGGTAAGATGGGATTTTGGAATGTTGATTACCAGTCCCAGATACTGAAGAACATGTCTTGTGCAGGCTAGGGAAGTCTGGGCCTCTGACTAGGATGGAGCTCGGATGAGCCAGTCATCCAGATATGGGAATACGAATATTCCTAGAGTGCGTAGGAATGCAGCTACTACTGCCATGCATTTTGTGAACACTCTTGGAGCAGAGGCCAGACCGAAAGGAAGCACCTTGTATTGGTAGTGCTTTCCTTGGTAAAGGAAGCGAAGGAATCTTCTGTGTGTTGGATGGATGAGAACATGGGTGTACGCATCCTTGAGATCTAGAGAACAAAGCCAGTCCTGACTCTGGAGGTATGGAAGGAGAGTTCCGAGAGAAGTCATCTTGAATTTCTCCTTGCATAGAAACTTGTTCAATTCTCTGAGATCTAATATGGGTCTGTAGCCCCCTGTTTTCTTTGGAACTAAAAAATAGGGGGAGTAGAACCCTGAGCCCTGTTGAAGAAGGGGTACTTCTTCTATTGCCCCTTGGGCAAGAAGGGTAGCAATCTCTTGACCTAGAAGGTTGAGGAGAGATGTTGGAGAATTGAACTGTTTCACCATGGTGTGAGGAGGAAGGTTTAAGAAATGAAGTTTGTACCCTTCGCTTATGATAGAGAGGGTCCACTGCTCTGCTGTGATTTGTTCCCATCTGGGAACAAAGTGAGCTAACCTTCCTGGGATGGTGAGAGGCTCTGGATGTTCTAGAACCAGAAAGGCTAAGTTCTCTAGTGGAAAGTCAAAGGCCCTGAGGAGGAGGAGGCTGAGGCTGTTGGGCCGTAGCAGTCCTCGCAGCCTGGGTTTTGGCCTGTTTTGGTTGTTGCTGTCTCTTTGTAGCAAAACGACCTTGAGAAGAGGCCTTACCATAAGAAGAAAATTTCCCTTTCTTTGGGAAAGATCCCTTTTTGAACAACCTCTTTTTAAAAGGAGCAGTAGTAGACTTTGAAAGTCTATCTAAAGCAGAATTTTCAGCATCCATCTGGTTGGCCTTTGCTTGCCAATCTTTGCCAAACAGGTTTTCGCCTGTACAGGGAAGGTTACCTAGACCATCCTGTACCCAGGATTCCAAATCAGAGGCTTGCAACCAAGCAACTCTGCGTGCACCTATGGCAATAGCCGAGGCTCTACTGGCCCCCTCAAAAGAGTCAAAGGCTGCACGGTTGGAAAACTTGGATACATCCTGTGCATGTTTAAGCCAGGTGATATATTCTTCTCTCTTATCTTCTGACATAAAAGGAGATAAGGATTGCAGATGATCTGTAACTTCTTTTAGAAACATCCCCATATAGAGACTATAGGAGTTGATTCTGGCTACAAGCATACTGGCCTGGAAGATTTTCCTGCCAAAGGCATCTAGGATTCTGCATTCTCTTCCTGGAGGAGCAGAGGAGTGCCTTTTTGTACTCTTGATCTTTTTCATAGCAGACTCTACCACAATGGAGTGGTGAGGAAGCTGAGTCTTATGAAACCCAGGACAAGGAGGAACAAGATACATGGTGTCCAACCTTCTGGAGTGAGGGGAGGTGGAAAGAGGAGTCTCCCATATGCCCAACATGTGATCAAAAAGAATCTCATGTATTGGTAAGGTGGCTGCCTCTTTAGGAGCCTTAGGATATTGTAGGATATCTAATTTTTTGGCTCTAGGTTCAGTTTCAGAGGTCACAGAGATGGACAGGCCTTTGGCCACCTCCCTAATGAAGTCCTGAAAAGACAAGTCTTCAGGAGGAGACATTCTCCTTTTTGGAGAAGAGGGTTCCTGAGGAAGGATCCCCGATGCTTCAATTGAGGTTTCTGAAGAATCAGAGTCTTCAGAGGAATCGAAGTATTGACTGTCTGGATGCTCTCGCAGAGCCCGATACGCATACCGGGAGGTATCGACATCGGGAGTAATCGGTACTGGGTCGGTACTGATGGGCATCACTGGATAGCGTACCGCTGCCTTCGATGCTGATGTCGATGCAAGCGGTACTGGTATCGGGACCGATATCGGGTCCGGTACCGGAATCGGTACAGGTACCGACAACGGGGTTTGTTGCGGTACCGTAGGCGTCGCAGCTTGTATGAATGCCGTGATGGCACGCTGCATGGTCAGGATATTCTGATCCACTGACGCCACCAATGTCTGGATGTCGGTACCGGTGGAGACCACCGGTACCCCAGAACATTGTAACAGGTGATCGGTCGAGGCCGAGCCATCAATGTCAACCTGTGACTCCATAGGTAGTGCTTTGGAAGCCGGAGCCTCCCGCCGGGGTAATTTTGCTGGTGTGGGTTCCTCAAGAGTAAGCCCGGGGGCATCTCGATACTTGGAGGGAGATGAACTCTTTGAGGACCGACCAGATTTAAGTTTGGTTACCTGAGATCCATGGGATGAAGAAGAAGCCCTGGAAGACGTCGATGCCACAGAAGCTGCATCGGAGGGAAACAGGACACTGAGCTTGGCTGCCCGATTCTGTAACCCTCTCTTAGACATCATGGAACAGGACTCACAATCCGCAATGGAGTGGTCAGGACCTAAACATTTTAGACACCAGTCATGGGTGTCAGTGGCCAAAATAGTGCTGCTGAACTTTGTGCATTTTTTAAACCCGGAGGCGGGTTTTTCCTTGAGGGAAAAATATATCTGTAGGCCTAAGGCCCCAGAAGAAAAATGCACTGAAAAGAGTAGAAGGGGGTTTTTTGTTTTTTTTTAAGAAAGAAAAAGGACCGGTGGTACCGGTGCGGAATCGAGAAGGCAGACACGCGACTAAAGAAAAATAAAAGAAAATAAGAAATTCTTCAGCGGTGACAGGAAACACGACCTGCTGGCTCCGCGGAAAAGAAGAACTGGAGAGAGGCAGTTAGGAAAGGCGGGAAGGCAGCGCGCAGGCGCTGTAGGATGCTCCCAAAAGCTTTCCTTTTGGACGCTGGGGAGCGTTCCCGCGCAGGCTCCGTCGGTACCGACGATACCCATATGTGAAGACTCATTCCTGCTTGTTCCTGGAGATGGAGACTGAATCATCAGTGGCTGTACATTACTGAGCAGGCACGGGACACAAAGCCACAGAGGAAGTCTTTTAGACTTCTTTACAGCTGGGGGAGAGCTATACACTCATGGGCAACATTGGAGGACACCACCAATAAGTAGGAATGTGTTTTCTCTATCAATGGAGAAAACGCTGTTCTACATGATCAGGACTTTATTTATAAAATTACCACCATAGTTTTAGGGAGCTGAAAATCCACTTACCCACATATGAGTGATAGTCGTTGAAACTACAATGTATATCATACAAATGACTAAAACGCAATTACAAAACGACTGTGGAAATCAGTATTTCCTAAGGTTAGATAAGTGAAATGGCGTATTTTTAATACTCTCTCAGAGCAGAGCAATTCAGTGAAGTCACACACATGACATCATGTTATCTATATCATGCATATCTATGGAGGAACATCTTTTCAAAAACCCTCTAAAACATAAGTATGGCAAGGGACCCAAGTAACACCATACCAATTGCCACTCAGTTTAACAAAATGATAAAGAATAAATTATGAAATGAAAAGGAGGCTCAGAGCTACTGTTATCTGAGAACAAACATTACAGGAAAACAGGATTTTTTTTTACTGATATGAGCAGCATTGCACAAAGCATGTTTCTCTGACAGAGGGCATTATTGGGGTATCTCTTTGAGTTAATGAATAGGTGGGAGGGATTAACGATAACAGTGTGGATCTGAATAAATGAATGGAGAGGTTATGACTGGTGGCTGGAGCTGACTGCGTGAAAGGGGGTTACGAATGCATTGCAGTAGGGCTGGCTCAAGGGCTTCTACTACCCTAAGCAGAAGCCCCTGCCGTGCCGCCCCCCCTCCGTGCACCTCACTGCCCCCCCCATATGCTGAACTGTGTGCCTCCACTACTGCCGTGCTGTGTTCCCTCCCCCGCTGCCGCTGATTCCTGCGGCAGGCATCGCGGTTCAGCACGAGGGACAGCAGCATGGCTGGATGCGTGTGTGGGGGGGGGACAGCATCATGGCTGGATGTGTGTGGGGGGGAGCAGGCTATGTGTGCCAAAGCACATAGCCTGCCGCTCACAGAAGCCTACCGCCCTAGGCAGCTGCCTAGTCCATCTAGTGGGTGGCCAGCCCTGTGTGGCAGGACTGGGTAAATAATTATGGGTGAGGGAATGTCTAGGGTAGGTGAGGTGATGGGGTGCTTTGTATGTATGGCTGGAAGTTTGGGGATATATTTATTTATGACATTTATGGGCTTTTAGGATCTTAAGCATGGGTCAAGGAGGTGTGTATGTGAAAAGGCAGCAAGATATTAATGTGTCATGGAGCCACATGTGTCAGAAGGGGAGGGGGATTAGTGGTAATCAGGAGTGTGCCTTTTGTATTAGTGTAGGGGATGAGTATGTGTGGGCATTTGGGGTCTATATGAGTGCAAGGTACTATAGTTGTGATAGCACAAAAAAAAAGTGGCATATAAATGCTGGCATTATATGGGCCATGGTCATCAGAAAGAGGTGGGCCACATGGGCCCTGGCTCCCCCAAAAATAATGGCATGGCAGGCAGCAGGCTACCTGCAGGGATCCCATTCCTCATGGGCAGAAGAGAAGCTGTGATTGTGGCAAAGACCCTTCCTATCTGCCCACTAGAGATTGGATCCTGACAGGCAGAACAGGAAGGGCTTTGCTGCGATCACGGCTTATCTTCTTCTTCTGCCCATAGGGGATGGGATCCCTGATGGCCACAATCATGGAATGATCCTTACTGTTCTCTTCATGGGGATCTGATCTCCCATGGGCAGACAGGAATGGTCTTTGCCATGACTGTGGCCAGCAGGCAACAGGCCATCCACGGGGATCCCATCCTCTGCGAGCAGAAGAAGAAAAGCTGTGATTGCAGCAAAGACCCTCCTGTCTGCCTGCAGGAGATCCAAGTCCCACAGGCAGAATAGGAAGGGTCTCTGTCCATGGGGTTATGGTTTTTGTTTTAGGCACTTGATATACCGTCCTTTACACTGTGTATCAGAGCGGTTTACAAACTTATGCTAACAGGCACTTTTTATTTCCTTGTCCCCAAAGGGCTCACAATCTAAGTGTACCTGAGGCAATGGAGGGTTAAGTGGCTTTCCCAAGGCCACAAGGAGTGTCCATGGGATTAGAAACCCCAGTCCCTCTGGCCTGAGGTTGTTTGTCTCTACGTAGGACTTGAACCCCTGGCCCTCTGGCCTGAGGTATGTGTCCCAACCACTGAGCCACTCCTTGGGATGGTGCTTGGCTCCCCCCCCCCCCCAAAGAAATTGGCATTCTGCCACTTCTGATATGGGGTGTATTTCTTTTTTTTTTATTCAAGTTTGAAAAATATTACATTTGCAACAAAACAAAGAAAAGTGCATCACATCAAGGAGAAATACACCAGTAAATCAGGAAACTAAAGGCAATAACAAGGCAGACATCTAACAAAAACAAGAGGCTAATACTCTAACATCTAATAAACACCCACCTACGTTTTCCTATCTGAGATAAATTTTTCCAAATGCAAGGATTCTTAAAATATATAAATACTGCCTTGCAAGGAAACAATACATTTACATGGAAACCACAGATAGAAAGAGGCCCCTAGGACCAACACTTGAGGCCTCAGGGCAAGGAATTACTTCCTGCAAAGCTGTGTACAGTACGCCTAGAAACATCCAGGAAAACAAACAATTTATCACCACAGAAAGCGATATCCTTGTTCTTAAAATAAGCCCTGAGTACACTCACTTTGTCAATTTCAGACAAAAAAGATACCGCTAAGGTGGTGCTATGCAATATCTTGTCCATGGTGTCCTCCAAGAAAATCCTAAGGTTCTTACTCTCATTAGTTTGTATGCAATCAAAATAATCCTCCTTACCATTCTGAGATATAATTTTAGCAGGCAAATAAAAACATTTTGTGATGGAAATATCACCAGTTAATTTTAATACTTCAAAGAAATATTTCTTAAGGAAAATCTCGGGAGAGAGAAGATGGGTGAAAGGAAAATTAAGCAAACACAATTTCTTAGCTCTTAAAATATTTTCTAAATTATATAACTTATTCTGGAGAATCATAGAATCCTTAATAGCAGATTCATTCATAGCCTACAAAACCTCGAACTGGAAATCAAGTCTTCTAACGTATTGCCCTAATTCAGACATTTTAGAGTCCATATTCTGCAATTTAGCAACTGTTTTTTGAGAAACACACATAATGCAGAAACAGATGATGAAAGTCGTGTTTCTATATGCAAAAAAATCCCTATAAATTTTTCAAGGTAATATCTTGGGCAGGGGAGGCAGATTTCCTCTCTGGAACTGTAGGTAAAACAACTGGAGAAGGTAAAAGATAGTTACTTACCTGTAACAGGTGATCTCCGAGAACAGCAGGAATTTAGTCTTCACATAATGTTGACGTTGATACCGATGGAGCCTCCGCAGCATCCAATAGGAAAGTCTTTAGGAGCATCCCACTGCACCTGTGTAGCTGCCTTCCCGCCTTCCTAACTCTCCCTCCTCAGTTGAGTTTGTAGCTGAGAGAAAAAGGAAAGGAAAAAGAAAACCTACAACTCCTAGGGGAGGAGTGTGGGTTGTGAAGACTAAATTCCTGCTGTTCCCGGAGATCACCTGTTACAGATGAGTAATTACGCTATCTCCAGAAACAAGTAGGAATATAATTTTCACATATGGGACTCCCCAGCTGCCAGTAAAGTGACCTCAGAACCGGTAAAGGTTTGCCTCAAGGTAGGCGTCATCCTTCATTGATGTTTGGTATTGTTAATGTCCAGGACAGAGGGTAGGAATTGCCCTTAAGTCTGAAAGAGGTGCTGGAGAACAGCCTGACCAAACAAGGCATCCCCGCGGGAATCCTTGTCTAGACAGTAATGAGCAGCAAAGGTATGGACAGAAGACCAAGTTGCTGCCTTGCAGATTTCGTCAATGGCCACAGAGGATAGATTCACCACTGAGGTAGCCATGGCACGAAAATTACGAGCAGTGACATGACCTTCTAGTGAGAGTCCTGCTTTATCATAAGCAAATGAGATGCGATCTGCTATCCATTTGGAGAGGGTACGTTTAGATACTGGCAGACCCAGGTGACTAGAGTCAAAGGAAATGGACAACTGCAAGGCTTTATGGTGATCGAGTCCTCTGGAAATAAAAAGCCACGGTATGCTTGCAGTCAAGAGTATACAAGGTTGCCTCTGCTCTAGACACATGTAGCCTAGGAAAGAATACAGGAAGGTAAACTGACTGATTCAAATGGAAAGGAGACACTACTTTTGGCATGAAATGCGGGTGAGTCCTAAGGATGACCTTGACATGGTGGCATCGAGTGTAAGGTGGGTTTGCCACCAAATACTGAAGCTCACTGATGCGTCTAGCTGAAGTGAGGACAATAAGGAAGATGACCTTCCATGAAAGAAACTTTAGTGGGGAGTCACAGCCAAGGGTGCAAAGAGCGACGTGAGAAGCTGTGCTAGAACGACACTGAGATCCCAAGCCACCAGGGGTGGTCTGATAGGAGGCTTGTTCAGCAAAAGACCTCTCATAAAACTTGCTACAAACAGTTGTGAGGAGATGGGCTGCCCATCCAATAGATGATGAGAAGTGGCAATTGCACTCAGGTGAACTCTCACCGAGTTGGTCTTGAGACCAGTTGAGGAGAGGTGGAGGAGGTATTGAAGGAGTGCCTCCATGGGAGCAGAGAAGGGATTGAGATCCTTCTGGGAACATGTGATAAGGAAGCTTATCATAGCTCAGGAAGGAGCTATAGAAAAGGTGAAGTGACTCTGAACAAGCAACCTGTCAGTTCTGGTAGAAATATGAAAACAGAATTTTGCCATAAAAGACTACCAGTCCCAGAATGCACCAGGTTTCCAACAGCCATGAGAGGAGCTGAAGTGAGAAAACGTGTGTTCAATCAAAAGGGCTATGAGGTCATCCCCAAGCACTCATTGCAAAGGGCAGGGCTTGATTCAGCACAGCAGCGCTGTGCTAGGATGGAACACTCATCTCAAAGGGCAAGGCCTGATTCAGCACAGCTGCGCTGTGTTAGGGAGGAGCACTCATCTAAGCAGAATAAGAGTAGAGTTTATTCTACAGATGACCATCTTCATGATCACCTTGGATATACAGAGAAGGATCATCAGTTTCATCTGAAGGATCATCAGAAGCAGAAGCCAAACCGGACGGACAGAGAGAGAAAGAGACCCTCTGGAAGAAAGAGGAGGAAAGCCTTTGAGAGGTCTAGAAGAGTCCAAAGCAGTACGTATACTGGGAGGTATTCCAAGGGCCAGCATACACCATTGGACTGGGGAAAGCCAGAGGAATGCTGCTGCAGAGCTAGGAATCTCCAGACGCTACCTGTGAGGGAGACGGCTGCACATGAAAGGGACCCTAAGACCCGTGCCAGAAGGTATGTGAAGAGAGATCCAGTGTCCAGGGATCTGGATTGGAAGGCTGGACATAAGAACTGGACTACATACTGGCCAGGCTATATAGAGAGGAACTCTAGCAGCAATGGAAGCTCAGGTATGAACACTGATCTATGCCCTAGCTATAACCTTGAAAGACAGCAGGGAAACAAGTATTCTCCTGAAAATGCTCCATTGAGAGATTCATCTGTGCCAATCCATGATATTGAACCCATGCTTGTTGAACAAGGGGGAATAATAGCAGATGAGGATCCTGTTTATATGGACTGCTCTCTATCTAAACTCCGTTGGTAACTTTCTGTTATAAAGTACAGCAACCATCACAAAGAAATAAAAATTTGTTCTTTAATCTACTCAGAAAAGCTCCTGAAGCAGGATTTGACCCACACAGTGGAAGGCAAGCCAGCTAAGGGGTTTCAGCTGGTGACTGCTAGCAATTAAGCCTTACCTAATTGCTTGTGAGCTAGGAGAGAATCACTTCTGTATCTATGTGGGAAGTAATCAGAAGTTAACCTGAAAAGAACAGTTTGTTTCTTGCTTTGTAGCTTTTCATTTGTTGTTTTCCTGACTTTGACTTTGTTTTTCCAAGTTAACACTGAAAGCAAGTTACCTAATTTATGTGCTACCAAGCATATCTGTGTTGGGAGAAATAACCCCATAAATAAATATCTTATTGGCTTTACCCAAGAGCACAACTAAATTATTGTCAGCAGCTGTGTCTGGTGTGAATGAACTACATTGCCCACAATACCTTGCAAATCATATAGATATATGCACTTGACAAGAATGTGAAGATTCTCACCCGGGCAGCCGTCTGACAAACACCAGGTAGAGAATCTATGCCACTTGAAAGTGTATGAACGTCTGGTAGATGGCTTCCTAGAAGCTAACAGGATCTCCTTTACCTCTTGTGTAAGGTTAAGATCCTGTAATGCAATGATTTCAGCAGCCAAGCTGTGAGATGCAGAGACTGTGGATTAAGATGGAGCAGTGTCCCTTCTTTCTGGGAGAGGAGATCAGGCGCAGATCCCAGTCGTAGAGGCTGAGCCTGAGTCAGATGCAGCAGCAGAGAGAATCAAGGTTAATGTGGCCAGAGCAGGGTTATGAGAATCATGTAGCTCTTATCTGCTTGGAGCATGAAGAGCGTCTTGGGAATTAAGGGAATGGGAGGGAAAGCATAAAGGAGATCCCGACTCCTGTGGAGGAGAAAAGCATCCACCTGCTGGTTGCTGGACATGGAAGTCCTGGTGTAGAAGCAGGGAAGCTTCGCATTCTGCAGAGTGGCAAACAGATCTATGTCTAGAGTTCCCCAGGTCTGAAAGATGTAGGACATTGTGTCCAGATGGAGAGGCCATTCATGGGGAAGAAGGACCTGACTCAACTTGACTGCCAAGACATTGAGCTCCCCTGGGAGATACACCACTTGGAGGTGTATCTGATAAGCAATGGTGAAGGACCAGAGATGGAGAGCCTCCTTGCAGAGGGACCAAGAGCCTGTTCCACCCTGCTTGTTCACACAAAACATGGCCACTTGATTTCTGTCTTGACCAGGACCCTGTGGAACCTTAGGTGATCCTGAAACACTCTGAGGGAGTTGGAGATAGCACGAAGCTCCAGTAGATTGATCTGGAGTTTTGACTCTTGCATTGTCCAGAGGCCCTGTGTGGAGAGTGTGCCCAAGTGAGTCCCTCACCCAGTTTAGAGGCATCCGTCGTTAGGGTGCATTAATGTGGAGGCATCTGAAAAGGAGACCTGACGAGGAGATTTTCTGGGAAACACCACCATTGGAGGGATGTGACGAGAGGGGCAGTGACTTGGATCTTGTCCCTAAGACGGCTGAAGGCTTGCTTTCATTGGGAGGCAAGAGTCCACTGGGCTGTGTGCATATGTAGAAGGGCATATGGTACCACATGCACTGTTGAGGCCATATGTCCTAGAAGCTGCAGCATTTCAAGGGCAGTCAGATGGTCTCTGAGTTGCACTTGGGATGCTAGCTCCATGAGACGAGTACAATGGGGTTGGGGCAGAAATGCCCTTGATTGTTGTGTGTCTAGGAGAGCTCCAACGAATTCTAGACTTTGAGTTGGAGCGAGGTGGGATTATGGAAGATTTATATCAAACCCCAAGTGTTGCAGTACCTGCATGATACAAAGCAAAGAAAGTTGAACCTCTTGGGAGGTGTCTGCTTTTATGAGCCAGTTGTCTAAGTAAGGGAAGACAAATATCCTGAGAGATCTTAGGAAGGCGGCTACGACCACCATGCACTTTGTAAAGACCCATGGAGTTGAGGTGAGTCCGAAGAGCAGGACTCTGTATTGATAATGTTTCCCCTGTAAAATGAAGAGTAGGTATTTCCTGTGTTCTGGATGAACGAGGAGTTGTGTATATGCTTCCTTTACATCTAGAGAACAGAGCCAGTCCTGACTCTGGAGGTAGGGAAGAAAGGTCCAAAGAGAGACCATCATAAACTTTTCGCAAACCAGAAACTTTGTTGAGGTTTCTGAGGTCCAGGATGGGCCTGCACCCTCCGCTCTTTTTTGGTATGAGAAAGTACGGAGAGTAGAAACCCCTTCCCTGCTGAGGTAAGGGGACCTCTTCTATGGCACCCTGTGATAGAACAGAATACACCTCCTGTTGTAGAAGAGCAGTGAGAGGGGGCTGCGTATGATATTCCCCTACTAGGATGGAGGGGGGCAGAGTTTGTAGATGAAGCCTGTACCTCTTCACTGTGGTTAGTGTCCACTGTTCTGAGGTGATAAGGTGCCATCTGTGGTCATAGTGACATAGACTGCCTGCTATGTGGAGGGGGGTGGGGGTCCTCCAGATGCAGGTTGGATATGTTCTCTAGAAAAAAGTAAAAAACCAGGTGCAGATTGTGGCTGCGGAGCTGGTTGAGTCTTAGGTATCTGTGGCTTCTGTTGTTTGGGAGGCTATTGCCATCTTTGAGGATCCTGGGCCTGGTACTGAGAAGCAGGAGGATAAGAAGTGTAGAACTTCTTTTTCTTATTAAAGAAGGCCTTCTTTGCAGCTGTCTTTTTCCTAGCAGGGTTGGCTGTAGTTTTAGACAGTCTATTTAGAGTGGTATTCTCTGACTCTAACTGAGAAGCCTTATCCTGCCAGTCTTTGCCAAAAAGGTTCTCGCCTGTGCAGGGTATGTTGCCCAGTTTATCTTGAACCCACTGTTCAAGATCTGAGGCCGGTAGCCATGCAATCCTGTGTATACCAATGCAGATTGCTGTGGCTCTGCTTGTGCATTCAAATGCATCCAAGGTTGCTTTATTGACAAACTTCAAGACATTCTGGGCATGCTTGACAAGAGTAAGATAGTCACCTCTCTTATCATCTGGAAGAAGAGGGGACATGGCCTCAAGATCTCTAGTAACCCCCTTAAGGAACATGCCCATATAGAGTATGTAGGAGTTTATCCTGGCTGAAAGTATGGAAGCCTGGAAACATCAACGCCCAAAAGCATCGAGGGTTCTTGATTCTCTACCCAGAGGGTTAGAAGAATGTGTTTCAGAACTCTTAATTCGACACATCGCCAATTTCACTACCATTGAATAGTGGAGAAGTTGTGTCTTCTGGAAGCTGGGACATTCCAATACTTGGTAAATAGTATCTAGGCGTCGAGTATGGGGTGAGATCGTGAGGAGAGTCTCCTACATCCAGGGCATGAAATCATGGAGAATGCGGTGTATCCAGGGCATGAGATCATGGAGAATGTTGCCTCCTTAGGAGCTGTTAGGTACTGGAGGATCTCCAATTCCTCTGCTCTGAGCTCTCTCTCGGATGTTACTGATCAACAGACCCCCTAGCTAGGTCTCGAATAACTCCTGGAAAGACATCCTCGGGAGCAGACATGCGCCATTCCAGTGGAGGAGAGGGCTCCGAAGGCAGGCCTTGCAGTCCTCAGGAATTGAGTGACTCCTCATCAGAAGCATTGGACTTAGAGGACTCAAAAGTATCGGCGGGAAGAGTGTCCTGCTCTGCCATGTGCCAATACCAGTTCATGATAGTATCGGGCTGGGGAATCTGCTTGGGTAGGGCCTTGGTATCGGGGATGGACTCGAAGGCAGACATGGGTGGCAGTGAAGCCAGCAGCATGTATCCCATAGCAGTGTGCATCGGTGCCATTGATGGTGCCAATATCGGTGGTACCATCGGTAATGGTTTGATCAAAACTGAAGCTGCCAGTAGAGCTGCCAAGCTCCGCTCGATGCTCAGGATATACAGGTCTATGGAGCTCACCGATGCTTGGGTAGTGGTAACGGAAACTTGCGCCACCATCCCAGGGATAGCAGGAATCAGCACCGACGGAGCCATCGTGAAAGCATCTCCCCAGCTTTCAAAGAAAGTCTTTGGGAGATGCCACCATGCATGTGTGGTCCCCTTCCTGCCCAAGGGTGCCATCTTTCTCAGATGATATAGCTAAAAGACAGAAAAAATTAAGGATGGTAAAGGAGCAAATCCAAGGGGAGGAGGGAGGGTTGTGAGGACTGATTCCTGCGGTCCCCAGAGAACACCTGTTACAGATGAGTAACTATGCTTTCTCCGGGAACAAGCAGGAAGTTATTCTTCACATATGGGACTCCCCAGCTACAGGCTGCCAAAAGCCCATAGTTAAAAACAGGGCTCCCTCAAGGGGAGCCATAAGCAGCAGCAATTGAGTCCATGTACACAGACCACAGTAGGACCCTTGTGTCCGATGAAAACAGCACTCCGGTAACCTGAACACAGAAGGATCGGAAGGTAGGAGTTGCCTAAACCCTGAAAAGGTTACGGAGCACAGCCTGGCCAAAGACACCTTCCCATCGGGACTCTCTTTCCAGGCAGTAATGGGCTGCGAAGGTATGGAATGAAGACCAGGTAGCGGCCCGGCAGATGTCCACCATTGGGACAGAACGTAAGTTTGCCACCGAGGCCGCCATGGCCCTGACACGGTGTGCCGTGATGCGGCCTTCCAGCGGGAGCCTCGTCTGCTCATAAATGAGGACGATACAGTCCGTCACCCATGTGGACAGCGTATGCTTGGTCACTGCCTCCCCCAGCCTACTGGGGTCATAGGAGATGAAAAGCTGAGAAGCTTTGCAGTGGCCCTGAGTGCGTTGGACATAGAAAGGCAAAGCCCTCTTATAGTCCAAGGTGTGAAGGACTGTCTCTGCCCGACTGGAGTGAGGTCTTGGAAAGAAGGTAGGGAGCACCACATCCTGGTTAAGATGGAAGAACGACACTACCTTCAGCAGGAATTTTGGGTGCGTGCGAAGCATAACTCTGTTCTTGTAGAATCTGGTATAGGGCGCCTCTGCCACAAGGGCCTGAAGCTCGCTAACTCTGCGAGCGGAGGTAAGCGTGATCAGAAAAAACACCTTCCAAGAGAGGTAGCGGAGGAGGCAGGTAGCCAGAGGTTCGAAGGGTGGGCGAGTAATCTGCCCCAACACCACGTTGAGGTCCCATTCTCCCCAGAGCTACCCTGGGGAGCGGGTTCTCCCCAGAGCTACCCTGGGACAGGCTCCGAAGAAAACGGGTCATCAACGGCTGAACCGAGAGGGGCTTACCATCTACCAGATGGTGATACGCCACCAAGGCACTGAGGTGCACCTGGACGGAGTTTGACTTCAGCCCAGACAGAGAGGTGGAGAAGGCACTGTAACACCAGAGCCACCGGACAGGAGAAAAGGTCAGCCCTGTGACCGGCACACCAAACAGAGAATCTGCGCCACTTGAGGGCATAAGCCTTCCTAGTAGAGGCCTTGTGAGAGGCCAGCAGGACGTCCTCCACCTCAACCGGAAGGCTGAAGGGGGCCAGAGTCACCCTCCCAACAGCCACTCTTGTCAGAGACAGGGACCCCAGATTGGGATGCAGGAGAGAGCCCCCCCTCCGGAGAAAGGAGTCCCAGGGTGGTCTCCAAAGGGATGGGGGTGTCCACCGTCAACTGTAGAAGCAGCGGGAACCATGGCTGCCTGGGCCACCGAGGAGCTATCAGGATGAGAGACGCCTGTCGCGGAGGGTTCTGAACAAGGTCTTGGAGATCAGCAGGGCAACAGGGAAGGCGTACATGGGGCGTCCCGACCATGAGACCAGGAACATGTCTGCTGCCACCCTGGAGGGTGAGCCTGCTGGGAGCAGAAGCGGGGCAACTGAAAGTTGTCCGGGCTGGTGAACAGGTCCATCGCGGGTTATCCCCAGAGCTACCCTGGGATTCAGCTGCCACTTGTGTGGCAGGAAAACTCTGCTGAGCCTTTCGGCCATCTGGTTGTCCTGACCAGGCAGGTACAATGCCCGCAGGAGGATACCCTGTCAGATTGCATACGAGCAGAGGGCTAGAGCCTCCTGACAAAGGGTACGAGATCCCATGCCCCCTTGTTTGTTCATGTAGAACATCGCCACCTGGCTATCTGTTTGGACCAGAACCATCTGGTGATGCAGGTGGTGACTGAAGACCCTCAGGGCTAGGTGTATGGCTCGGAGCTCCAGGATATTGATCTGCTGGGTGCTCTCATCTGGTGACCAGTGGCCCTGAGTGTGGAGATCTCTGCAGTGAGCTCCCCAGCCGAGCAGGGAGGCGTCTGTGGTGAGGACCCTGGAGGTGCTTGGGGCCTGAAAAGGCATGCCCACCTGGACATGCTGGGGAGACTGCCACCAGACCAGAGAATCCGCCAAATGGCAGGTGACGGAAACCCTGTCCCATAGGTGGCCGGTGGCCTGAGACCACTGGTCCCGGAGACACCACTGCGCCGCCCTCACGTGGAGGTAAGCGTCTGGGGTACCATGGACCATTGAGGCCATGTGCCCGAAGAGGCAAAAGGAGAAGCCGAGCGGGCACAGAGGGACAGCACCATACATCCTGAGCCAGAGCTCGGTCCCTGTGCAAGAAAGTCTTCAACTGGAGAGTATTGATCTTTGCCCCAATGAACTCCAAACACTGTGTCAGAAGGAGGTGAGACTTGGGGTTGTTTATGACAAACCCCAAATGCTGTAGGAGCTTGATGTGCTGCACCTCTGAGGCCATGCCTCCTTTTATGAGCCAGTTGTCCAGGTAGGGAAAGACAAAGACCCCCTGGAGCTGGAGGAAGGTTGCCACGATCACCAGACATTTTGTGAAAACTCTTGGGGCAGAGGCCAGGCCGAAGGGGAGTACCCTGTACTGAAAATGCTTGCCCCCCACTACGAACCGCAGGTACTGCCTGTGGTTGGGGTAGATAAGGATGTGGGTATAAGCATTTTTGAGGTCTAAGGAGCATAGCTAGTCTCCCTGCTGGAGGTATGGCAGCAATGTTACAAGGGAGAACATCTTGAACTTCTCCCTCACCAGGAATTTGTTGAGGTTGTGCAAGTCGAGGATGGGCTTTAGGCCCCCTGCCCTTTTTGGCACGAGGAAGTACCTGGAGTAGAACCCCTTGCCCTTGAGATGGTGGGGCACCGGTTCCACCGCTTTGTCCTCTTGAAGAGGGCACATTTTCAATTTACCCAAGTAAACTGTATGAAAACTGCCCTCTTTCAATCTGTTAAAATAACGATTATCATACCACAGCATAGGTAGACTTGGTCACATTTGGGAGAGGTGGGAGAGGCATTTGAAAATAATGCAGATAGGGGCATGTTTACTGAGGCTTGCACTGGTAACGAGTATGTGGACCACGCTACTAGTGTGGGGGCATGTGTATCTGTACCCATGCAGTTAGCATGAGTCCAAGCTGCCACACTTAACCCTCCATTGCCTCCAAAGAACCACGTTATCAAAGTCCCTGTTTAATGTACCTAACCAAGTTTAAGTTACAATGTAAGCTGCTTTGACTAAAATGATAAAGTGGTATAAAAACAATCTGTTAAATAAAAATAAATAAATAAAATGTGTGTTAATACAGCCCCTTGTTGTGTCCATTAACCATGTATCCAATGAATGTGTGCATGTTCTTCTCTTTATAATTTTGAAATACTAAACATTGCACGTTGCAGTTTTCATGAACAATAAAATTCCAAAGGTCTCTTGTGTTAAGTATATCAAATAATATTACACAACCTTCCAGGATCACTTTATCCATAACAATGTTACAGCAGTATTCCTTTTTTTCCTTGGTGTGTGTGTGTGCACCTCTATCAATCACAGATAAAAACAAGAAAAAGAAGCATTACCCAAAATTCACAAGTTTGTGACATTACATGGAGAGCCATACAGAAGCAAAATTTTGAAAGGTGCTGGTCTAACTCAGAAGTCGATTCAGTAAAACATGCTAGGCTTTCTGCACAGGTTAATTTACTTTTTACACACAATTTTGTGCGCTACCAATGCAGAAAGAGGTTTTGCGCATGAGCTGTGCACAAAGCCTCGAGCAGACAGCAGTGCACAGCACATTTAGATCCATGGTAATGAAGAAATTACAGTGCCTTTTGAAAGTATTCATCCCCTCAGTTTTTGTCCTGTTTTGTCACATTACAACCTGGAATGAAAATGGAGGTTCATTTGGATGTTAGGTACAGTAATGGACCTTACAATATAGTCTAAAAGGGTGAAGTGGAACGACAATAAAATACCTTGTATATATGAAAAAACAACTAAAAACTGAAAAGCTGTGAGTGTGTATGTATTCATCGATTTTGCTATGAAACCCCTAAATAAGATCTGGTCCAACCAATTATTCTCAGAAGTCACATAATTAGTTGATTAGGGTCCACCTGTGTGCAATCAGTGTCACATGATCTGTCACATGATGCCTGTATAAATATACCTGTTCTGAAAGGCCCCTGACTCTGCAACACCACTAAGCAAGCAACATGAAGACCAAAGAGCACTCCAAACAGGTCAGAGACAAAGTTGTGGAGAAGTATAGATCAAGGTTGCGTTATAAAAAAAAATCCCAAATTCTGAATATCGCACGGAGCACCACTGAATCCATTATAACAAAATAGAAAGAATATGGCACCACTACAAACCTGACAAGAGAAGGCCGCCCACCAAAACTCACAGACTGGCAAGGAGGGCATTAATCAGAGATGCCACAAAGACACCAAGGATAACACTGAAAGAGCTGCAAAGATCCACAGCGGAGATGGGAGTATCTGGCCATAGGATCACTTTAAGCTGTATACTCCACAGAGTGGGGCTTTATGGAAGAGTGGCCAGAAAAAAGCCATTGCTTAAAGAAGGAAATAAGAAAACACATTTGGAGTTTGCACAACAGCATGTGGCGGACCCCCCAAACACATGGAAGAAGGTTCTCTGGCAGATGAGACAAAAATTGAACTTTTTTAGCCATCATGGGAAACGCCATGTGTGGCGCAAACCCAACACTTCCCATCACCCTGAGAACACCATTCCCACAGTGAAACATGGTGGTGGCAGTATCATGCTGTGGGGATGTTTTTCATCGGCAGGGACAGGAAAACTGGTCAGGACTGAAGGAACGATGGATAATTAGGATACCCCCGAACCACAAATTTTTGTTTTAATGACTTAGCTTGCTGTTTATATTCACTAAGATCCGAACAATTTCTTCGATACCGAAGAAATTGAGAAAGCGGAAGACTATCTCTAAGTCTACGTGGATGAGCACTTGTATAGTGTAAAAGACTATTGCGATCAGTGGGCTTCCGAAATACCGAGGTTTTCCACAGATAGTTTTCTTCGTGAACGCGGACATCTAAATACGTGATGGTATGGGCATCATGTTCATAAGTAAATTGAATATTGGTATCACAATTATTCAACCAATGAACAAAATTCTGTAAATCTTGCTCTTTTCCCTCCCAGAGCATAAAGACGTTGTCGATATACCTAAGCCAAAGCCTTCGGTATCGAAGAAATTGTTCGGATCTTAGTGAATATAAACAGCAAGCTAAGTCATTAAAACAAAAATTTGTGGTTTGGGGGTATCCTAATTACGTGGTGGATAAAGCTTATAAACGAGCACTATACATTAACAGAGAGTTATTGCTACAGCCAAAACAGAAAGAAATCACCACAGAAGAGACGGTGCATTTAGTAACAAAACATTCTCCATTCAGTTTTCAGATTCAAAGGATTTAAAAAAAACCATAGCAATGTTTTATGTAGCACTCCAGGACTGGAGAATCAAAAAATCCAATGTGTATGGCAACGCCATAAAAATTTAAAAGAAATTCTCAGCCCCACTGTTTTGAGAACACCTTCACAGAAGCACGGGTTGGAAGAATTAGGCCACTATAAATGTGGGGTCTGCATCATATGTGATATAACATTGGAAATGCAACAATTTCGACATCAAGGAAAAACCTATCAGCTACGTCATCGCACTTCCTGCAATTCCACTTACGTGGTTTATGGCATTATTTGCCCGTGTTCATTGTTATACATTGGTAAAACTATTCGTGCATTTCATATTAGAATGAAGGAACATCGTAGCAGATTACACTGTAAAGTGCTGCAAGCCCCTATAGTGTCCCACTGTATTGAAAAGCAACATTCCTTCACAACATTAAAATGCTTCTGTCTTGATCAGGTTACTCAAGGAGCAGGAGGGAAATCCCGGGATCAAACATTACTACGACGGGAGCAGGAATGGATCTTCCGGCTGGATACTTTAAACCCAAGAGGTTTAAATACTTCCATTGAATGGGGAGCATGCTAGTGAGATCCATTAATTAAGGCGGAGCGTCCTTCTTAATTAACCCCGCTTCAGGGGGTTTAAATTTCAGAGTAACCCTCATTCCGCATGCGCGGCGTTTTTTGAGAGATGGATCTGAACTGAACGGAGCCGTGAGTATCTCACTGGAGAACATGACTAACTTTCATTCCATTTTCAAAGTAACATATAAATTAAGGTAAAGCGTAGTTACTCACCTGTAACAGGTGTTCTCCAGGAGCAGCAGGAATCAGTCCTCATATATGGGTGACGTCGGCGCCGACGGAGCCTTCGCGGAGCAATTTTCCCCAGCTTTCAAAGAAAGCCTTTGGGAATTGCAGCGCGCATGCGCGGTCCCCTTCCCGCCCAAAGGTGCCATCTTGGCCAGTCTGATGACATAGCGAAAAGACAGCAAAAAATTTGCAAAAACTAAATCATATGACTGCAACTCCACGGGGAGGAGGGAGGGTTGTGAGGACTGATTCCTGCTGCTCCTGGAGAACACCTGTTACAGGTGAGTAACTACGCTTTCTCCAGGACCAAGCAGGAAGTCAGTCCTCACATATGGGACTCCCAAGCTTAAGGCTACCGGAGACCCTAAGCACAAAAATGAGCTCCCTCTAGCTCAGCAGCACAGAAGGAAGGAATCTTCTCTGACTAATCTCCAACCGGTTGCCCAACATCCGGGATGGAGGGTAGGAGTTGCTTAAACCTCGAAGAGATTACGGAGGACTGCCTGTCCGAAAGCACTGTCCCTGCGGGACTCCCTCTCGAGGCAGTAATGGGTTGCAAAAGTTTGGCTCGAAGACCAAGTAGCGGCCCGGCAGATGTCTGCCAATGGAACAGAGCGGAGGTAAGCCACTGACGCAGCCTTCGCCCTAACCCGATGAGCCGTGACTCGACTTTCCAATGAGAGGCCTGCCGCCCCATAAGTCCAAGCGATACAGTCAGCTACCCAGATGGACAGAGTACGCTTGGAGACAGGGAGCCCTAATTTATTAGGGTCGTAAGACAGGAAGAGCTGAACAGTCTTACGGTGCTCCCGCGTACGATCAAGGTAGAAGTTCAGCGCCCTTCTACAGTCCAGGGTATGCAAGACCATCTCAGCTCGGCTGGAGTGTGGCCTGGGAAAGAAGGTCGGAAGCACCACCTCCTGATTGATGTGAAAAGGGGAGACCACTTTTGGAAGAAACTTGGGGTGAGTCCGCAGGACTACCCTGTTCTTGTAGAACCTAGTGTAAGGGGGATCAGACACTAGGACCTGCAGTTCACTAATGCGTCTAGCGGAAGTGAGGGCTACCAGGAATAAGGTTTTCCAAGAAAGAAAACGGAGAGGACAGGTAGCCATGGGTTCAAAGGGCGGACAGGTGATCCGCTGTAAAACCACGTTAAGGTCCCAGTCGGGGGCTGGGGGGCGCAAAGGTGGTTTAAGGAGAAGGAGACCTCGGGAGAACCGTGCCACAAGAGGGTGGCCGGAAAGAGGCCTGCCTTCCACCGGCACATGATGTGCAGAAATAGCACTGAGGTGAACCTTGACCGAGTTGGACTTAAGTCCAAGATTGGAGAGGGAAAGCAAGTACTGCAAGACCACCGACACCGAGCAGGAGAAAGGGTCTTGAGACTGTTGAGTACACCAGGTGGAGAAGCAACGCCATTTAAGGGCGTAGGATTTCCGGGTAGAGGGTCGCCTGGAAGCCAGCACGACCTCTTCCACCTCCGGAGGCAGCAGGAGGGGAGCAAGGACTACCCTTTCAGCAGCCAGGCCATCAGATGAAGAGATCTGAGGTTGGGGTGTAGGAGAGACCCATGATCCTGGGTCAGGAGATCTGGTTGAAACCCCAGAGGCAACGGAGTATCTACCGCCAGTTGCATCAGAAGCGGGAACCACGGTTGCCTGGGCCACCGGGGCGCTATCAGGATCATCGAAGCCTTGTCCTGGAGAACCTTGAAAAGTGTTCGAGACACCAGCGGCATGGGAGGAAAGGCATACAGAAGGCCCGTGGACCATGAGAGCAGAAAAGCATCCGCAGCTACTCGGAGGGGATGCGGTTCCCGAGAGCAGAACCGAGGAAGTTGCCTGTTCAGAGGACTGGCAAATAGATCCAGCGTGGGGAGGCCCCACTGGAGAAAGATCCTTTGAACCACCAACGGGTCCAATCGCCACTCGTGTGGTTGGAGGATTCTGCTCAGTTTGTCTGCCAGGTAATTTTCTTGACCTGGGAGGTAGACAGCTTTGAGGAGGATCCCTCGGCTGATGGCCCAAGCGCAGAGCTTTTGCGCTTCCCGACAGAGAAGGAAGGAGCCCGTGCCCCCCTGTTTGTTCACATAGAACATGGCCACTTGATTGTCCGTCTGGACGAGGACGGACTGGCGAGCGGTAAGGTGGGAGAAGGCCCGGAGAGCCAGGCGGATCGCTCTGAGCTCCAGGAAGTTGATCTGCTGGGCAGATTCCCACGGGGTCCAGAGACCCTGAGTACATGCCCCTTGGCAATGTGCTCCCCAACCCAGGAGAGAAGCGTCGGTCGTCAGTACCTGAACCGGCGGGGGAGACTGAAAAGGCATTCCGAGCACTAGGTTGGGCAGATGAAGCCACCACCGTAGAGAAGAGACCAGCGGGCTGGAGATTCGTACTGAGTCCGCTAGTCTCCCCGAGGCCTGACGCCATTGTGAGCGAAGGCACCATTGAGCAGGCGCATATTCAGGCGGGCATTGGGGGTCACATGGACCGTGGAAGCCATATGGCCGAGCAGTTGCAGAAAGTGCCTGGCCGAGACCCGGGAATGGCTGCGAAAGCGGCTGGCGAGAGCCATGAGCCGTTGTGCCCGGTCGAGCGGTAGAAAGGCTCGCGCTTGAAGCGTGTTTAACCTGGCGCCGATGAACTCGAGATCCTGAGAGGGGAGCAAAGTGGACTTTTCGAAGTTTATGACAAAGCCCAAGTACTGGAGTAGAGTCACAGTACGTTGTGTGGCGTGAGTGGCCTCCGTGGAGGACGGTGCTCTGATGAGCCAGTCGTCTAGATAAGGGAAGACAAAGAGGCCTTGAAGCCGGAGATAAGCCGCTACCACTGCGAGACATTTTGTGAAGACTCATGGTGCGGAGGATAGGCCAAAGGGCAGTACTCTGTACTGGTAATGATTGCCTGCCACCACAAACCTTAGGTATTGTCGGTGGCTTGGGTGGATGAGGATGTGAGTGTAGGCATCCTTTAGATCCAAGGAGCATAGCCAATCTCCCTGCCGGAGGTAGGGCAGCAGGATTCCAAGGGTAAGCATCTTGAACTTTTCCCTTTCCAGGAACTTGTTGAGGTTCCGCAAGTTCAGGATGGGTCTGAGGCCCCCAGTTCGCTTTGGTACCAGGAAGTACCTGGAATAAAAGCCTTGACCTCTCAGGTGGTGGGGCACTGGTTCCACCGCCTGTTCCCGAAGAAGACTTGCCAACTCTTGAAGGAGTAAGTCCCAGTGGAGAGGGGGTCGCAGAGGCTCCCCTGGAAAGTAGGGGGGAGGTACCTGGTGGAAGTGTAGAAGATAGCCCTCTCGGACTATGTGGAGCACCAAGGTATCGGACGTGATGTTGGACCACCTGTGGGCAAAGTGGACCAGCCGGCCTCCCGTGCTGAGAGACACCAGCGGAGGGGGAGAGGCTATGCTGAAAGAGTCAAAAATCCCCACCCTGCGGAGTAGGGGCCGGTGGCGCAGGCTTGGGGGCTTGCTGCCTACGGGACCCGTTACCCCGTCCCTTGGCCTGCTGGCCCTGTTGGGGAGCTGCTGAGGCCTGATAATGAGGGTAGTGTTTATAGGCAGCCGCCTTCCTCGGGTAAAAGGGCTTTTTCCCCGAGCCCTTCTTCTTCTGGGAAGGGGCAGAGGTTTTCCTGGAGAGCCGAGTCCTGGTGAGAGTCTCTGTCTCGAGCTGTGCAGCCTTCTCGTCCATAGGTTTGCCAAAGAGGTTTTCACCTCTGCAGGGGACATCGACCAACTTGTCCTGCACCCAGGGCTCGAAGTCGGATGACTGAAGCCAAGCCTGTCGGCAGGCCCCGATGCCGGTTGCGGCTACCCGAGCCGATGCCTCAAAGCCATCATAGGCTGCTCGAGAGATAAACTTGGAGCACTCCCGAATACCGGTGGACAAGGCCAGGAACCTCCGCAAAGGTTCCTCGGAGAGACCAGCATAGAATCCGGCTATTTCTTTAGCCAGGTCTCGGAGATACATGCCCATGTAGAGCTGGTAAGTCTGGACCCGACAAGCAAGCATAGAGCCCTGAAAACACTTCTTACCGATGCCATCCAGGCTGCGGGCTTCCCTGCCGGGAGGCACCGAGGAGTGCATCTTCTGGCTCTTGAGCCGATGCATGGCCGATTCCACCACCATGGAATGGTGCGGCAGCTGTGCTTTTTGGAAGCCAGGGCTCTTGCGGACTCGATAGATGGCATCGACCCGCTTGCTCAACACCGGCGACGACACCGGACTCTCCCACATGCGGAAGAGAAGTCGTTCCAGCATCGGAGGAACCGGTACAGTAAAATGCTCCTTTGCAGGAGAGTCATAGTGGAGGGCATCGAGCTCTTCGGCTCGAGGCTCCTCCTCGGGATCCGCAGGGAAGGCCAAGGCCTTGGCCATATCCCTCACGAAGTCCGAGAACCGGGCATCCTCCGGAGGGGACTGTCTCCGAGGTTCGGACTCGGGGGAGTCCGAAGGGACACACCGAGTCCGAAAAGAATCAGGCGACTCATCCACCTCGGATTCCCAGGCGGACTCCTCGGAGGAGGAGTCGAGCGACTCCGGCCGGGCGGGTACAGACGCCATCTGCCCCGACGCCGAGGGGGTCGGCGTCGACGACCTCGGCCCCGAATGGGAGGCCGAAGGCGACCGCGACCGAGGATCGACTCGAGCCCGCATGGACTCGAGGATCGGCTCGGTCTCCGGGGTCGACTTAGACGTCGACGACCCGGCGGTCAGGGCAGAAGTGCCAGCGAGGCCAGCGATCAATGCCCGCTGCTGGTCCATGAAGGCAGCAAGGCTGCTCTCCAAGGCCATTAACCTGAGTCCGAACTCAGGAGACCCAGCAGCCCCCGACTCGGGCCCCGACGGCGTCGGGCCCGACGTCGGACCCCTCGGAGGCGAGTCCACGAAGACAACAGCACTTACGTGAGCAGAGGAGTCCATCTCCAGACGAGGCTGTTTGGACGGCCGCTCCAGCTCCAAAGACCCGGGACAGCTGTCGGGGCTATGCGACCTGGCCCTCGAGGAGCCAGGAGCGTCCACCGACGCCGCCCTCGCGGGTTTGTTCTTCCGGTGATGTTTCCGGGTAGGGGACCCCCTCTCAGAGGAGCTCCGACGGTGTTCAGAGCCAGATTCTCTGGACACCGAAGCTTCTGACGAGGTCCGGGTACGGCTGGGGTCAGAGAAGATTCTCTCCCGCTGATGCTGCCGACTCCGCAAAGATTTCGTGGACATCTTGCTACAGGCCCCACAGATCATTTCTTCATGATCTGGGCCCAGGCAACGGAGGCAGCAATCATGTGTGTCGGTAAGAGACATCAGTTTCTTACACTTAACACACTTTTTAAAGCCACTGGCGGCCATCGGGGGAAAAAGGGTCCCTGCGAGGTCGAACGAGCGGGCCGCCAGGGAAAAGGTGAAAAAACGCGAATTTGTCACGAAGGACAGAAAAACCGAAAAATAAGGGGAGGCCTCGCAACTGGCGTCGCGAGGCCGGACGGAAAAAGGACCGGCGTCGAACCGAAGAAATACTTAAAATAAGAAAGAAAATCAACTTTTCAGCGGTGACTGTTAGACAACGTCTGTAGGGCTCCGCGGAAAAAAGAAGACTGGCCAAGATGGCACCTTTGGGCGGGAAGGGGACCGCGCATGCGCGCTGCAATTCCCAAAGGCTTTCTTTGAAAGCTGGGGAAAATTGCTCCGCGAGGGCTCCGTCGGCGCCGACGTCACCCATATGTGAGGACTGACTTCCTGCTTGGTCCTGGAGAAATGCTTTTATCTTTATTAAGGCATTCCCCTGATGAAACGCTACCTGTGAAACGCTATGGTGCCTTGATAATGCGTTGGGAACATATGAGATAAATCTTGCCTCGACGGCACTGCTGTTGTTATCGACTTTGAACACAGGAAGTTGACGATTTAAGATGGTACAACTTTCAGAAGCGACTAGTTGTTGAATATTATCTTCCTCAGTGGCAAACCGCAGTGCAGTTTTATAATAAAAAGAAAATAAATAAAAAGCAAAAAATCCTATAGCAAACTAGCGATATAACAGGTCATTTATGTATTGAAGGCATTTCACTGTATCATTCAAGTAGATTCAGTGTATAGCCATGTTCGATTCTGAGACCTGATCGCTTATAATAAAATAATATAATAATCCAATAAAATCATATAAGTTAGTCTAAGGTAAATAGTGGAGCTTATATCATAATTTCCAGCTGTACAGCATAAAGATCTGAAAAGTGACAGCAACATAGTTTGTATGAGAAAAAACTTAAGCATGATTAATGCTTCCGACTTTAACGTTACATCTTATTTATATTCTTATTTCTCACTTCACTACCAAACAGATCTTACCTTTAAGTAGATAACGGCATCTGTTCCATAGCCTTCTGTTGAATACAGCTTCAAATCTCCTTGAAAATATTGTGCATAGAGGCGTGAAATTGGCAAACCATACCCAAATCCTGCCTAGAGGTAAATGCATATAATTAATGATTAAATGATTTTCAATATTAACCAACCTGGAATTGTTTTTACATAGAAACATGATGCAGAAAAAGACCATATGGCCTAACTAGACTGCCCTTCCATATCAACTACTATAATCCCTTTTACTCCTTTAGAGACCTTCTGTGTTTGTCCCACGTTTTTTTGAATTCGGATATTGTCCTCGTCTCTACTACCTTCACTAGGAGACTATTCCATGCATCTACCACTCTTTCCATAAAGAAATATTTCTGCATATTACTCCTGAGTCTATCCCCTTTCACCCTCATCCTATGTCCCCTCATTGCATAGTTTGCTTTCAATCGAAAGAGGCTCTCCTCTTGTGCATTTATGCCACGGAGGTATTTAAATGTCTCTATCATATCTCCTCTATCCTGCCTTTCCTCTAAAGTATACATATTAAGATCTTTAGCCTTTCCCCATATGCTTTATAATGAAGACCACCCTCTGCACTGACTACATCATGTTTATGTATATCCTTTTGAAGGTGTGGTCTCCCGATTTGTATACAATACTCCAAATGAGGTTGCATCAGAGACTTACACAGAAGCACTATCACCTCCTTTTTTCTACTGGCCATTCCTCTCCCTGTGCACCCAAGCATCCTTCTGGCTTTCGCCATCACCTTTTCTATCTATTTAGCCACTTTAAGATCAGCAGAAAAAAAATCACGTCCAGGTCCCACTTTTCTTTGGTAGACAGAAGTACTTCGCCCCCTACACTGTACCGCTCCCTTGGAGTTTTGCAGCCCAAATGCATGACCTTGCATTTTTTAGCATTAAATCTCAGCTGCCAAATTCTGGACTATTCTTCAAGCTTAGCTAGATCCCTCCTCATGTTATCTACTCTTTCCTGGGTGTCTACTCTAATGCAGTTTTGGGTATCATCCGCAAAGAGGCAAACCTTACCCGACAACCCTTCCGCAATATCACTAACAAAGATGTTCAAAAGAATCAGAACAAGGACAGATCCCTGCGGCACATCACTGGTAACATCCTTCTCCTCAGAGTGAGCTCCATTTATCTGTACACTTTGTCGCCTCCCACTCAACCACTTTCTAACACAGTGATTTTAGGGTCCATTGCAAGAGTGCTCAATTTATTTATGTCACCTATGTGGAGTGGTGTCAAAGGCTTTACTGAAATCTAAGTACACCACATCTAATGCACTATCACTATCTTGTATATAACACACGAGCTGGTAAATAGCCACCATACTGTCATGCCCCCATCCTTCACCTACCTGGCTGTTCTGCCTGTACATAGTCATTTTAACTAAGTAGCCTGCTGCTATGTAGCCTGTATATAGTTACCCCAGTTAACCAAGTTATAAACCCTGTTTCTTGTAAGTACAGTCAGATGCCGTCTGCACTGTACAAAATTGTTCTAATGTAAACCGAGCTGATTTTAAAGAGCGCGGTATAGAAAAAACTAAAATAAATAAATGCATAAAATAAATCTAGGTCTCTTCCTCAATCTAACTCTCTGGTCACCCAGTCAAAGAAATCAATCAGATTTGTCTGACAAGACCTGCCTCTGGTAAACCCATGCTGCCTCGGATCCTGCAATCCACTGGACTCCAGAAATCTCACTATTCTCTATTTTAGCAGCATTTCCATTAATTTACTCACCACAGAGGTCAGACTAACTGGCCTGTAGTTCTCAACCTCATTCTTACTTCACTTTTGACAAAAGAATTATCAGTCACCCTGGCAATTTCTTTACAGAAAAATTATACACAATAATTCTCAATTTTCTAGTATACTTTAAGCCCACTTGGGTTTGAAAAGCATTATATTTTGATGTAGTTATGAACAAGTCCTTTCGCAAAACCTCTCTAGTCTTTACTAGGTGAGTAATTTGAGAGATTAAAGATGGGCAATGTCAACTGTGTAAGGGGGCAAGTAAAAATTATCTCTCCTTCTCATTGGAGTCCGGGACCTGCTCATGTATCTGAGCCACACTCTCAGTTGAGACATAGGTGAGTTCTTATTCCAAAGTTGATCATATAAAAAAAGTCTAGATGTAGATGGTAATAGGCTGAGGGTTGCAAGAGAACCTGGCATAGAAGGGACTTCTACAGACAACCTAGATTCTTTTCTATCTTGAAATCCATTTTTGGGATGCAGCAGAAGGCCCCCTGAGGCCCAGCCTCGCAAGATCTGGCACCTCGCAAAGCAGCCCCAGGATGGTGTGCAAGAGTGGAAGTAGTAATATTAACAATGCTGTGTAAACTCATGTCACAATAATATTAACATGATGTTTGCTCTATGAATACATTTTTCCTTTTACTTGTTTTTTACTTATATATCCTTGTTTTAAAAGTCTTTCTGAGGGTTCTCTTCTCCAGTTAGTGGACCTTTTGAAAGTATACTGAATTTTCTTTTCTCTTAATATTTATGAAAGTGTTTTCTTTAAGGTTATATTAAACGTAAATTACAGATCTAGCCTGATGTTTCTCTGCTACCACAAATCTTACTTAGTGTAAGGACTTCTCCATCTCCCTGCTCCTCACCACTAAGATCTCACTATTCCAGAGATACTAAACTTTTGCCACTCTTTTGGTTCCTACTGTTCTGCTGGAAATCTGTTCCACATGTCCATCATCTTCTTAATGAAAACATATTTTTTTACATTCCTTTTCAATGTTCTTCCAGGAAGCTTCATAGGAAGATCTGTTGTCCTTGAGCTTTAATTCTATGGAAAATACTATTTTTTGCTTTCTTATTAAAGCTTGGTAGATATTACTGAACACAACATTAAAAGGCATTTACACAGCAAAATAGCCCTGATTTAAAACTACCTACTCACAACAGTTAAAAGGAAGAGAACGTTTTCAAAACACATGCACTTTTAACTGATATAAAGAAACATTTTTGAAGTGGGTATTTAAGTCAGGGGATTAAAACGGCATGCATACATTTCAGTTTCAAATACATACAATTTACTTAGCCAAAATGTAAGCGTATATAAATATCTGCACATACTTTTCAAATGAACAGGCCTGTGAAAACTGTTCTATTATAGAAAGCAATTTTCATACTGCCCACCTAAATGCAAAGTATGCTGGCCGGTCAGTAAAGAGTTTATTCAATGCCTTTCCTTACTGGACAAACTACTCTTTCATTTGAGAATCTGACCAGTTTAGTATCTGTCCTGGACTCTGTTTTTTGGGGCAATTTTCTTTGGTGTCCTCCTCTGTCTTTGTTTCTGTCTTCTGAATAGGGTTGCCAACTAGCTCCAGATATGCCTAATAGGTTTGATCCAGTCCTGGGTTTACCTCAGTGCATGCAGGGATATATAGTTCTGATTTCGCCGTTGCACTCCATAAGAAAAGGAAAACTACAAGTCACTGCATGCAGTGGGGTAAACCTAGGACTGGATAAAGGCTGTCGGGCGCATCTGGAGCCAGTTGGCAACCCTACTTCTGAATGCACACTTAACTCTTACTTTTCTTGCCCATCTCTTTGTTGAACTACAATGCAATGCAATATGTGCCTTTGAGTCAATACAGACTCCTGCTGATCCAATAGCTCCTGGGTTTTCTTAGCAGTGTGACTGAATGTATTGTAGATTGCCAGGCCTTTCTTCTGAGAAAATGGAGGGTTAAGCGACTTGCCTTAAGTCACAAGGAGTACTAGTGGGAATTCAGCTCTGACTGCTTGGTTAACAAGCCAGTGCTTTAACCATTAGGCTACTCCCCTACTCCTTAGTAAAGCGTAGTTACTCACCTGTAACAGGTGATCTCTGGGAACAGTAGGAATTTAGTCTTCACATATGGGTATCGTCGGTACCAATGAAGCCTGCGCAGGAACGCTCCCCAGAGTCCAATAGGAAAGCTTTTGGGAGCATCCCTCAACACATGCGCGCTGCCTTCCCACCTTTCCAACTGTCCCTCTTCAGTTAAGTTTGTAGCTGAGTGAAAGGACAGAGGGAGAGAGGAAAGAGACAGAGAGATAAGAGAGACAACTCCTAGGGGAGGTGGGTGGGTTATGAAGACTAAATTCCTGCTGTTCCCGGAGATCACCTGTTACAGGTGAGTAACTACACTATCTCCAGGAACAAGCAGGAAAGCACAGTTACTTACCTATAACAGGTGATCTCTGGGAACAGCAGGAATAAGTCTTCACATATGGGTACGTCAGTACCGACGGAGTCTGTGTGGGAATGCTCCCCAGCGTCCAATCAGAACGCTTTTGGGAGCATCCCAACACGCCTGTGTGCTGCCTTCCCGCCTTTCCCAACTGCCTCTCCTCAGTTAAGTTTTAAAGCTGAGACAAAGAGAGAGAGAGCGAGAGAAAGAAAGGGAAAGATAGAGATACAGAGATACAACTCCTAGGGGAGGTGGGTGGGTTGTGAAGACTTATTCCTGCTGTTCCCAGAGATCACCTGTTACAGGTAAGTAACTGTGCTATCTCCAGGAACAAGCAGGAATGAGTCTTCACATATGGGGACTCCCCAAGCTAAGATGCCCGAAGGGAGTCCTAGCATGTTGCGAATCTAGAATGAGCTATGCTACTCCTCAGAACCTCAGGCATCCTGGGGATGGAGGGTAGGAGTTGAATTACAGAAAGGTGCTGTGGAACAGCTGGACTAGAACAGGACTGTGGAACAGTTGGACTAGAACAGGACCTCTATAGAGGAAGATCTTGTGAGATGAAACTTAGTAGTGAAAATATTGAGTGCAATATTCTAATATGGACCTCCCTTGGTGGTATTGTAAAAGGTCTATTGAGGTTCATATGGATCTGTTAGAAGAGCCAGTAGAAGATCCTCAAGGAGTACCCCACTGTGAAGTAGAGATAATAAACTGTAGAAAAAACAAGTGGAGGTCAGAACCCTTCAGGGTGAGAAATGGCCCCAGGGGAACTGGGGTAGTACAATGAGGTAGGGCTTCAGCGGGAAACGCAGAAGGTACTATTAGACAAAGCTTAAGCTCTTTTGGCCAAAGAACAGTACAATCCTAGGACCAAAATGAAAATAAGTCTGACCGATTTGGACTGACAATAGAAATAGTCCATGTAGGAGAGAAGGGGTATGGAGACCCCTGTATCTGATAACAAAGTAAGGACAGACTTATGAAGCGTTACAGCTTTAGATTAACTGAAGCTCTGCAATGTCTTTCCTAAATGAGGTCAATTAGGAAAGAAAAGGTACATGGAGAGCTTCAGAGGTACCTAACCCTGAAAGGTTATGGTAAGAAACATTTGCTAATTACCACAGGGAGTGGTTGTATATGTAGAACCCTAAGCATGCTGGCACAGCATTGATAGGGGAAGTGCCCATCTGTCAGGGTCATATAGGAATATATGAACCTAAACAGATAGATAAGTACGTAGATACATATCTACCTAAACAATATATCTGGAGATATATATATATATATATATTTATAAATATATATACATCTAGGAGTATATATATATATCACACACATGGGCAGAAGATACACAGATACATATATATATATATTTATTTATTTTTTATATTCTCTTATATACCGCGCTATTCTGCATCAGTGCGGTTTACATTGAACAAACTGAAATTATATGAAATTATCTAAATATGTAGACATATAGACACATGCCTCCCCTTATGTAGATGGAGACATGCCTATATAACTAGATACCCATAGGAATATGGGGAGAGAGAAAGATTCATTTAATAGCAAGAGGGGTGATACCTGCTTGAATAGATTTATTTATTTATTTTATTTGAACTCACTTCTATACCGCTCCTTCCAGTGATCAGGAGCAGTTTACATTAAACATTTAAATTCTGCAAAATTAGCATTTTACATAAAACAAAAATTTGCAGGTTACATAAAACAATAGTAGGGTGCATTGAACATGTAGAAAAGGCAACATTAAGTTCGTAACTCAAAACTATTTACATAAAGGGAATACATATGATGATATATATATAATTAAAAACTATATACAATGTATTTGCGTTGATAAAGTAAATGAATTACATACATGTAGGATTTACAGTTAGTTCAATGGTGATTTGTAATTTTCATATAATAGTGGATGTGATACACTTCATCAAATTTGTTTTATGCGGACTTTTTTTTGCTTTATGTTATTTCAGACTGATTGTAGTATTCTTGAAAAAGGTGTGTTTTAAGGTTTTTCCGGAATGATAGGAGATCCTTGTTAGCTCTTAGTGTGTTAGGGAGTTTGTTCCATTGTGGGGTGCTAAGTATGTGAAGGCTCGATTGCTGGTGTTCATTTTTACTTTGCAGATGGAAGGTGGAATTTGTAGTGTATTTAAATTGTGTGTCCGTCTTTTTCTATCAGGAGGTTTAGTTTTAATGAGTGTGGCAAGGTATGATGGGGTGATATTGTGTATTAACTTGAATGTTGTAATTATTATTTTGTATCTTATGCGCATTTGTATGGGGAGCCAGTGAAGTTCTCTTAGTATGGGTGTGATGTGATCCGAGAGTGGTACATTCATTAGGATTCGCGCTGTTACATTTTGGGCCATCTGGAGTATGTTGGTTGTTTTTTTAGGAAGACCTTGTAAGATGCCATTACAATAGTCCAAATGTGGAGTGATGAGTGTTTGTATTATTGATCTAAAGTCTGGGAGTTCTATAATGGTGCGTAAAGGCTGCAAGGTTCTTAGTTTGTAGAAGATCGTTCTATTTAATAGTCTCAGATGGGTTTCCATGTTAAGTGTTGTATCAAGGGTGACATCTAGGTATTTTAGCTCTTTTTTAATGTTGTAAGCTGTGTTATTTAGAGTGATTGTTGAGGGATGTATAAATTCCTGGTTTTTAGATATAAACATTATCTCTGTTTTTTTATGATTGATATTCATACTGTTACTGTGAAGCCATTGTTGTGTTTCTTTGAGACATGCTTCAATATGGCTGTAATCTGGGTTGCCAATATCTAGTTGGGTATAAAGCATTATGTCATCTGCATATAGATGATAGTCAATTTTGTATTTTTGGAATATCGTGCAGATAGGCCTTAGGTATAGGTTAAATAACATTGCAGATAGTGCCGAGCCCTGAGGAATACCTTGTGTCTGTGGGAAGGTATTGGATAGGTTTTGGTCAAAGTATACTTGTTGTAACCTATTAGATATATAGGAAGAGAACCATTTTAATGGAGTTCCCATTATTCCTATTGATTCCAATCTTGTTAAAAGAGTCTTATGATTCACTGAATCAAAAGCTGCAGTTATGTCAATGAATATTAAGACGAACATTTTCTTGCAGTTTTCTATACCTCTATATAGTTTATCAAATAGGACAAGTAGGAGTGTTTCTACTCCGTGTGATTGTCGAAAACCATATTGATGATCATCGAGTGCGTTTGTGATATCTATATGATCTTGTAATTGGTATTGTACGGTTTTTTCAATGATTTTGGCTATAAAAGGTATACTTGATATTGGTCTATAAGCAGATGGGTCTGATTTGTTTAGGGATTTGTTTGTAGATGCATAGAGAATCTTCTTTTCCTGGTTATGATTGACAGAGTCAGAGGAATAGTCTCCCTGACAAGGAGGAGTCTAGATTCCTTTAAGAATTCGAGCTCTTGAATAACCAGGATGGCCTACGTGAAAAATGCAGAGGATAAGTTCAGTCTGCAGGCAGCAAGTCCAGATCTCTGTAGAACTCCCTTATGGTAAATGGATAGAAGACGCCAATGGAATAAGATACCATATTGACCCGCCTATGAGGGTAAGATGGGTATCTTGCGTCCTTCAGTTGAACATGAGCTTCCCATGAAGTATTGGGAAGGAAGCATATAAGGACGAGCTGCAACGAAAAGAAAACTATCCCTGGTGAGAAGTCCAAAGGAGATGTGGACCAAGCCAGGGAATTGGCCATTCTTTAGGTTTTCACGTGATGTAAGGCCTGTGTCCTTTGTTTTGAAAAGAGACTTTACATGAGATGGTAAGGGTAGGGAACACCTGCCAGTCATGGGAGCATGACTGGGTGAAGCCCTCCTAACCATCTGGGATTATCTGTTAGACAAGATATTAATGTTCTCTAGCAAGGGCCCACAGTGCAAAGCTACTCTATAGAGTTGCAGAGAGCATGTTACAGGTTGGTTAGAAGAAAAAACTGGCTGCTTAAAGCCAGTAGGTAACTTAAACTATTCTGCAAAAAACAAGGGAATTGGAGATGGTGAAGAATAGAAGTCAAACCAACAAGCCTGTAATGATAGAGTTACCAGGCGATCCTCACGTCCACCAGCCACCCAGCTATCTAAATGCCTAATGATCGAATCACCAACTATAACGGCTGTCCTAACCCTTCCCTCATGGGCACATGGCCCTGGAGAAACTTCCTCAGTGCGAGAGGATTTTACATCACCTGGAGGACAGGTCCTAGTTACAGGATCACTTCCTGCCATGCCAGGGTGATGCTCTCCTGTCACGTGACCTCTCTCCTCCATGGCAACAGGGATGCTGCCAGACTGGAGATGGGACTTCAGGACTATATCCCTGTAGGTCTCGTCTATGTACCTCTCTGTCTTTCTTATGTTTTCCAAGTCTGCTACTCTAGCCTCTAGTGAATGGACTCGTTCCCTGAGAGCAAAGAGCTCCTTGCACCTAGTGCACACGTAAGACCTCTCACCAACTGGGAGAAAATCATACATGTGACACTCAATGCAAAAGACTGGAAAGCCCCCATCTCGCTGCTGGACTGCTGTCTGCATCTTAGTTTTAAGTTTTTGTTTATATCTTTAAGTTCTTTACTTACTAAGGGTTGGTATGGATATTTATACCAATAAAACTGTACCTAATACGTTTAATATACCTTGTTCACCTGAAGCTTAATTAATCTCAGGTCCTAAGTGTATGACTGATTTGGGTAACGAGCTTCACCTGAGAGCACCTCCTGTCTTTTAAGATGTGTAAGTACCTATAAAGCTACGATTATCCCACGGTTGGGTGGGTGTGGGGAGGGAGGGAGGGAAATAACACTTATTAAAAGAGGGCTGCTACACAGTGCCCTGTCCTGTGCTGCTGAGGTAAGCTATATTCTTTTTTGATTTAAATTATAGCTCTTTGCTGCTGCTAGGCTCTAACTTATTATGAAATTTAAACTACAAGCTCTGTGCTGGGTTCTAAATTTAACCAGAAAGTTCTCTTCTGTGTTTTAAATTGAAACTAAAAGTACTTTGCTGATGCTAGGCCCTGAGTGACTATTAAATTTAAACTACAACTCTCTGCTGGGTTCCAAATTTAACCAGAAAGCTCTCTTCTGTGTTTTAAATTGAAACTAAAAGTACTTTGCTGATACTAGGCCCTGAGTGACTATTAAATTAAAACTACAAGCTCTCTGCTGGGTATGAAATGTAACCAGAAAGTTCTCTTCTGTGTTTTAAATTTAAACTTAAACTGCTGCTACTAGGCCCTGACTGATTTAACAAAAAATAGTGGGTTCACAGATTAAATAGCTTTAATAGAAAGAATTCCTTTCAGAAAATTCCCAGAAGTATATACTCACAATTGCAGATCTCTCTCCAGAAGTAACAGTCCCCTTTTCTAGTCCTTCAAGACTATCGATCGAAGTCGGTACTGAATTGGTCCGGTACCGATCTGTCGATACCAGAGAAAGTCGGCATGGGAAGGATTCCCACCGGGGCCAGTACAGTCGGTGCTGGTACCGGTATCTGTACCGGTGCCCGTTGAACTACTGGTGTCAACGGTACCGCAGCTGTAAGGAGAGCTGCAAGACTGTGTTTGATAGCGAGGAATCTCTGGTCTATCTATGCTGCTGATGCCTGGGTATCAGTACCGGTAAAAGCAGCCGGAACCCCTAAGCATGGCACCAGTAGTTCTGCCGAGGTCGAAGCCTCGAGAACATCCTGGAACCCCGTTGATGCTTTGGAGGCCGAAGCCTCCCTCTGGGGCTGTTTTGCCGGTGTAGTTTCCTCAAGGGCAATGCCAATGGCCTCTCGATGCTTTGAAGGAGAGCTAGCCTTTGAGGACCGGCTCTTATGTTTAGTTACCTGAGATCCATGGGAGGAAGACGAGGCTCTTGAAGACATTGATGCAATGGACCTGGTATCCAAAGAAAAGAGGGTACCGAGCTTTGCAGCTCGGTTCTGTCTTCCTCTTTTAGTCATCCCCATACAGGAGGAACACTCAGATGGAGAATGGTCAGGGCCTAAACATTTTAGACACCAGTCATGGGTGTTGGTGACGGAGATGGTACCAGCACATTTAGTACATTTTTAAAAACCACTAGCTGGTTTTTCCATCTTTTGGGAAAAATAGGGCCTAATGCCCCAAATGATGCCTAGCACCAAAAGAAAACGTTTCTGAAGAGAAACAGTTCAAAAATAGATTTATTTATTTTTTTTAGAAAAGAAGAAAGAACCGGCGGTACCGGTAGGTGTCGTGAGGAGGCAGGCGCGACCAAAAGAAAACAAGTTTAAAGAAGAAATTTTCTGCGGTGACAGGGTATGTGTCCTGTCGGCTCCGTGGAAAACGAAGAACTGAAGAGGGACAGTTGAAAAGGCGGGAAGGCAGCGCGCATGTGCTGAGGGATGCTCCCAAAAGCGTTCCTATTGGACACTGGGGAGCGTTCCCGCGTAGGCTCCGTCGGTACCGACGATACCCATATGTGAAGATTACATTCCTGCTTGTTCTTGGAGATTCTCTTAATTCTCTCCCCTTGTTAACATGAATGAGATGAAGCTATATTGTTTTTTTCATTACACTCTTATTGTGGCTATATAAATGATACGTAGTAGTAGTAGTTGTAGTAATATTGAGTACTTCTTAGATACCCCACTTTCTGACACATTTTCTTTAATATAATCTTTCATTTTTTTAAAGTCTGTCCTTCTGAGGCACCTGGGAACATGGTTTTAGAACAATTTGATTCTTCTAGAGTGTTTATATTGAACCACTCTGGTGATCTCTGAACCTTAAATTGTCTCCTACCATAACCTTGGGGACAGTATCTTAAGTTGTCAGTTCTGGACTCCTCAACTAGTTGCTAGACATACCTCTTGCATGGATTTCCATATCCACTGATTCAATGAAGACTGAAGGCTTGGCAAGGTGAAATTTTATTTACATGATAATTTCCTTTCCTAGAGTCCTGCTAGACTAGTCCAGACAAGTGGATAGTTTCCTCCTGCCAGTTGATGATGGAGTCAGAGAAAACTAGAAGCTTCTAGTGACATCACTGGTACTAGAAAGTGTAACCAGCTATCAATATCAGCCTGAGGCAGGGCAAACAGCTTGCCCATAAAATCAGAGCTCTGCAGGGGAGTGTCCGGAATTTCCCTATTCCACCTTGGCCATACATCGGAGCACTTGTGGAAACAGGAAGGCCTTAGAGGGTTTACGGAGACCCTTAAGATCAGTATTTCTTTAGCAAAGTTAGTCCTAAACCCAGGTCCTCCCAGGGGAACCGGACCACAACTTGGAGTGGCGGAGTAGTCTAGTGCAGGGGTCCTCAAACTACGGCCCGCGGGCCACATGTGGCCCGCCGAGGACATTTATCCGGCCCGCCGGGTGTTTTTGCTGACGCTGCCTGACCTTAGGGGCGGCTCTACCATGAGGCAAAGTGAGGCGGCTGCCTCAGGCGGAGAAATGTCAAAGGCGGCATTTTTGCCCCAAAGTAGCCGCCTCACTTCAACTTCTAAAAAAATAATCCAACTTAAACACAAAGTAAAACCGGTGCAGACTGCGGAGCCTTCACGTGCAGCGGCGTCCCGCCCCCAAAGGAAGTTGTATGCAAAGGAAGTTACTTCCTTTGGGGGCGCGACGCCGCTGCACGTGAAGGCTCCGCAGTCTGCACCGGTTTTACTTTGTGTTTAAGTTGATGTCGCTAGGTGTTTAGGACTGGTAATTGACTGATAGGGGGGTTAGGACTGGGTGGGCTGATGGGGGGGTTAGAACTGGAAATGGGCTGATGGGGGGTGTTTAGGACTGGTAATGGGCTGATAGGGGGGTTATGACTGGAAGTGGGCTGAAGGGGGATAGGACTGGAAATGGGCTAATGGGGGAGGGGAAGAGAGTGCTGCTGGCCATGGAAGAAAACTAGGGGCTAGGGCTGACAGGGGGGGGGGGTGCTGATATGGCATGGTAGGGTAGGTTTGCTCTTTGTTGTAGGGTTTTTTATTAGTTCGCAATATGTCTGGTACTGGAGAATAGTGGTTGTTGTTGTTAGTGAGATATTCAGAATCAGATTTTTTTTTTAATATTGAGTTCTGTGGGTGAATGTCCTGGTTCTGCTCTGCACTATGGAAAGGCTTGGTAGGCGTATTTCGGCTGTCTGCTGTTGCCCTGCCGCCGCTGGCAGGACAATAGCAGGCAGCCGAAATGCACTCCCCAATCCTCTTTAAGCAGGTCTGGTCCCTGGAGGGGGGGCGTGCAAAGCCTGCTGCTGCCTGAGGACCGAGGTAAGAACAAGGCTGCATTGATGGACACTGATCAGACTGCATTGATGGGCAGTGCAGTCTGTATGTCTCTGTGTGGGCAAAGTTATTGCTGGTATATTGTTTTTGTAGCGCTGTATATATATATTGGTATTTTACTAATAGCAATTTGGAATCCCTAGGAAACAATGATATCAAGAAAGAGAAAAATTTACTCGGAGTGTAGGATATTCAAAGAACAGTGGACTTATGATTACTTTTTCATGCAGTACAAGGAAAGAGCTGTGTGTTTGATATGCCAGAATATAGTGTCTGTGTTCAAAGAATACAATTTGTGTCGACACTATGAAACTCAACATAAAGGTAAATATGATTGTTTGGTCGGAGAAGTGAGAAAAGATAAAATATTAAAACTGAAAAATACATTGACAACTCAGCAAAATACTTTTGTGAAGCAGAAGCAGCTAAATATTTCATCACTGCGAGCAAGTTTTCAAGTTGCCAAGCTAATAGCGTGCACTGGCAGACCATTCGTGGAGGGAGAATTTGTTAAAGAATGCCTTCTTTCTGTTGCCAAAGAGATGTGTCCAGAAAAGGCCGATTTATTTAGTACAGTGCGTCTTTCAGGACCTACAATTACACGAAGGATTGAAGAAATGGGAGACAATTTGCATCAGCATTTGCAAAACTCCGCAAAAAAACGTTCCTATTTTTCCTTGGCACTCGACGAAAGCAATGATGTTCGTGATTCTGCACAACTTCTAATTTTTATTCGTGGGACGAATGACTATTTCGAAGTCACAGAAGAGCTTGCTGCACTGCAAAGCATCAAAGGAACAACTACAGGAGAGGATATCTATGAAAAGGTTTGCCAAACTGTGAACGATTTGGAGCTGGACTGGGCTAAACTAGCCAGTGTGACAACTGATGGTGCTCCTAGCATGGTGGGGTCTAAGAAAGGAGTAATTGCTCGCATTAACCAAGAGATAGACAAACATAACCATTCTCATCCAATAGCCATACCCTGCCTCATCCACCAACAAGCGCTGTGTAGTAAATCACTGGGACTCTGTCATGAAAATTGTGGTATCTTGTGTTAACTTCATTAGAGCTAATGCACTAAACCACAGACAATTTCAGGAATTTCTGTCTGAGCCAAATGTTGCCTATGAAGATGTTCTGTACCACACAGAAGTCCGTTGGCTGAGTCGAAACATTTCGTTTTGAAACATTTCTATGACTTACTTCCACAGATTACAGCTTTTCTGCTTTCAAAAAACAAAGAAGTACCAGAGCTCAATGATGCAGAATGGAAATGGCACCTTGCCTTTCTGACAGATGTAACAGAGCTACTCAACAGTTTCAATGTGCAACTTCAAGGAAAGGGGAAGCTCATCTGTGATTTGCAATCACATGTGAAAGCATTTGAAGTAAAATTAGGCCTCCTCATCAAACAAGAGAAGGAGGAAAATTTCTGCCATCTCCCCACAACTCAAAATCTGTTAGCGGAAAAACCATTGGTTGCATTCCCAAACAAAACATGTGTGGATTCACTGGAAAAGTTGCAAAAGGAGTTCCAATTTAGATTTAAAGAGCTTCATCTCCTTGAACAGGACATACAGCTTTTCCGTAACCCATTTTCTATTGACATTGAAAATGTGGATACAATTTACCAAATGGAACTGGCTGAACTGCAGAATTGTGACTCTCTGAAAGACGCATTCAAGTCAAGCAGCCTTCCTAATTTCTATGCATCTCTCCCCTCTGAGATGTATCCTAATCTCAGGAACCATGCACTCAAAATGGCAACCATCTTTGGCAGCACTTATGTCTGTGAACAGACTTTTTCCAGAATGAAACATCTGAAATCTCCAACCAGATCTACACTAACTGATGCACACTTGCATCACTTGTTACGACTAGCAGTGACAAATATGGAACCAGACATTGACCATCTCATTAGCCAAAAGCAGGCCCATAGTTCCCATTGAAATACTGGTAAATTTGTTGATTTAACTTTACTTGTTCTTCATTTTAAATATTGTATTTGTTCCCGTTTTGTTTTTTTACTTCAAAATAAGATATGTGCAGTGTGCACAGGAATTTGTTCATAGTTTTTTTTTAAACTATAGTCGGCCCTCCAACGGTCTAAGGGACAGTGAACTGGCCCCCTGTTTAAAAAGTTTGAGGACCCCTGGTCTAGTGGTTAGAGGGCAGCAACCACAGACAAGCAAAACCAGGGGGACCCTTTTTAGCTTTGGGCAAGTCACTTAACTCTCCATTACCTCAGTTACAAACTTCAATTGTAAGCCCTCCAGGGACAGGGAAATACCTATGGTCCTTGACTGTAACTCATCTTAATCTACCACTGGAAAAGCATGAGCTAAATGGGAGGAGTGACTTAGTGGTTGGGGCAAGTTACCCTGGGCCAAAGGGCCAGGGGTTCAAATCCTGCTAGAGGACAGCAACCTTGGGCAACAAGGACTGGGGTTCCTAGTTCCACAGGTGCTTGTTGTGGCCTTGGGTAAGCCACTTAACTCTTCTTTGCTTCAGGTACAAAAAACAAATTGTGAGCCCTTTGGGGACAAGGGAAAAAATACATATACAGTATCTCAATGTACACTGCCTTGACTGGTAGAAAAGTGCTATATAAGCCTAGTTAAATAAATAAAACCTTCAGAATCAAAAATGAGGGCAACAGGGCCAACTATATACAAAACATTATGACTCTAAACAATAGCTTTGCAAATATGCATACCAGCAATGCATCTCCATATGGGAACTGGACTGGTCTAGCAGGAATCAAAGAAAGGAAATTAGTAACATTTCACTCTCCAGATCCCTCTTGCTAGACCAGCCCAGACAAGAGGGAGTGCCAAAGCTACAACTTGACTGGGTCGGAAAAAGACATGGCTGCCTTGAGAATCTCTGTATCTGCAGGCCAGGGCAGATGTGGCCTTCGAGGCAACCAGTATTGCTGGACAAAAGTAGAAAGGGAAAACCATTTAGCCACCTAACAAATGTCTATAGAAGTAACTGAACTCACTTCTGCCCAGGACGATGCCTGTGCACAAGTGGAGTGCACTTGTAACCTGCTGTCACAGGCTTTACCCCTTAGAATGTAGAGAGAAGCCGTCATTTCTTTAATCCAGCAGCCTAAGATGGCCTTGGAAACTGTTTTGCCTTTACTTGGTCCCCCAAATGGAACGAACAACCTGTCTGACCAGTGGAAATAATTAGTCACCTTCTGGCATCGAAACACCCAATATACGTCCACTGAATGAAGGTCCTTGTCCTTACTGCAATACTGCTTGGAGAAAAAGGTCAAGAGGGACATCATGTGGAAGGCCAAAACTACCTTGGGCAAGAAAGAAGGGATAGGCTAAAGAGATACAGCTTCCACTAAAAACATCAATTATGGATCACTACAGGAGGCAGCTTGCAACTTAGAGTGCAGTCAGAAAAATGGGTACCAAAAAGGATGTCTTGAGGGATGGGACAAATCCCTGAGTGTGGTGCACTTCAATGCCTCAAAGGGGGGCCCCCATTGCCTTGATCCCAGATACCGCTCCCTAAAACATGCCAAGGCTGCCATTTGCACCATCAAGGAACTTAATGCCAGATCTTTGTCAAACTCATCCTGAGGGAACGCCAGCAAGCAGGGCATGTATGCCTGACACAGCAAAAGGCAGACACAGCAAAAGACTACTGACACCATGCCTCAAACAGGCACCATCTCAGATGTAGGTGACAGAGGTAGACCTGCACCTCGCTTTCAAAAGCATGGTGATTATGGTGGAAGAGTAATCTTTCTGCTTTATGAGGCACCTTTCAAGGGCTAAGCTATAAGCAAGAAGGGAGCAGGATCATCCAATAGGATGGGTCCCTGGCCAGCACACCCCTCTTCCCTGACAGCAGTTTCAATGGGTCAGCATACCAGAGTCTCCAAGGTCAGTCTGAAGCCACTATAATCACCAACCCTGGATGGCTCTCTATTCTGTGAATCATCACATGCCTGATCAGAGGCCACGATGAAAAGATGTACAGAAGGGTATCCCATGCCAGGGCTGCACCAGGGCATTTATGCCCTGGGACCTGATCTCCTTTCAATGACTGAAAAAGATGAGCACCTTGGCATTTGCTTGCATCACCATCAGGTCCACGGAAGGACAACCCCATAAGTGCATAATCTGCTGGAATTTATTTATTTAGCTGCATTTATATCCCGCTTTTCACCGGGTCAAAGCGGTTGGGGGATACATTTAACACGAGGGGATATGAGACACATACACTAATACAGGGAACATGGGCAATGGAGGGTTAAGTGGCTTGCCCAAGACCACAAGGAGCACCTGCGGGACTAGAAACCCCAGTCCTTCCAGCCCAAGGTTGCTGTCCTCTTGTGGGATTTGAACCACCGACCTTCCGGCCTGTAGTACCTTGCCCCAACCACTAGGCCACTCCTCCCTCATACCGTGGTGTGAGCTTCCATTCCCTGGGATCATGAGCATGATAGCTGAGAAAGTTTGACTCTACATTCTCGGCATCTACTATGTGCTACCAAGTTGTGCTCCACCTAGGGAAGGAACAATGTCATCTCCTGAGCCATCATCATACTGTTGGTGTCCTCTTGCCTACTGATATACACTGCTGCTGTGGTGTTGTCAGAGAATACCCTTACCGCTCTTCCTTGAACGAAGTGATGAAAATGTGGCAAAGCCAGGTGAATTAGCCACAATGCCTCGTGGGTGGCCAGTCCCCCTGTATCATCTGACCCAAGCATTGTACTCCTCAACCGGACAGACTGGCATTGGATGTCACCACTAACCATTATGTGTTCTCGAGGGGCATGACCTTCATCAAAATCAAGGGCCAAGCCCAGTAAAGCAAGCGTTTTGCAGAAGACGAGCACAAGGGAAGTCACACCTCATAGTCCTGTGAGAGAGGGGATCACCGTGGCAACAATGCTTTCAGAAGCAGGTGCGTGTGGTTTCTTGCCCAGGTAACGAGATCTATCATGTCTACCATTATGCCCAGCAGCTGAAGATAATCCCAGTCCCTGGGCACCGGGTTTTTGTGGAACATTACAACTTGGCTGATAAGTTTGTACTGCCTTTTGTTGGTTAAGAAAACCCTGTCTGTGCCTGTCTTGAACCTTGCTCCGAGACACTCCAATGACTGGGAGGGCAGTAGATTGCTCTTGCTGTGGTTCAGCATGCAGCCCAAGCTCTCCAGAACTGCACCACTTGAGTTGTTGTCATAGAGCTATTGGCTTGAGACTTGGCTCTGATGAGCTAGTCATTCAGATATGGGTGAACCCTGATGCCCTCCCAATGTATAGATGCTGCTAACACACCATAATCTTGGAAAAAGTCTTGGAGGCTGTCATGATGCTGAAGGGCAGGATGCAAAACTGGAAGTGCCTACCTAGGACAGCCATCAAAGGAACTTCTATTGATCTGCTCGAATGAGGATATGAAATATGACTTGAATGGATCTAGGGAGGTCAGAAACTCCCTTTTCCTGACCACCTGGCTAACCGATCTTAGCATCTCCAATTGAAAATCTAGACATCTGCAGGAAAGCATTGATTCCCTTGAGGTTGAGAATGGGTCTGAAGGACTCATCCTTCTTGGGCCCGACAAAATAAATTGGAGTACCTTCTCATCCCTCTCTGGAGATGAGGTATGGGAACAATAAAAGTGGAGCAACCTCTCTAGAGTATCTTTGATAGTGGCCATTTTGGGTACAGAGCTTGTAAAAGGGGGTGCTTGTTATGAAGGTACCACCATCTTGGCAAGTATGCAAATTAACTGTCTTGCAAAGGATTGTGGTTATTGAAGTCCATTCACACAAAGCTTGCCTTTTTAGAATAATGAAAACTCTTGTAGTTGGTCAAGTGTAGACAAAATTAGAGTTTATTTATGGGGTGATTATCCCACACAGATATGCTTGGTAACACCTTCCAGATAACTTCTCCAGGGTTTTATTCAACACAAAATAAGGCAACTGAAATATCTTATGCAAATAAGAATCAGAGTCCTTTATAGAACAGAAAGGTTTCTTTCAGCCACTGCTAATAAACTCCTTAGCAGTGCTGGGGAAAAACAAATCAAAGAGGGAAACTTCTTTATACAAAAACAATGCTCACTTTCTCCATAAAGGAAAGAACTTTTTAATCCTACGTGTGCACGGCTTGTGCTGGGCTTTCCTCCACCAGCAGGTGACAATTAACTGCAATCAGTAGCTTGATTTCAGCACACGTACAAAACCTTCCCAAAAGCTTTTTCATTCAACAAAACTTTATGGGAAGCTAATATTTAGAATGTTTAATTTTGATGTTTGCTCTGATATTTAGGATTTCCCTAAAATAACAACTTACTCAAAGAACAGTCCATATAATTATCCCCTGTATCAGATATTGAACCTTGCTCTTGAAATTGCATTGACTCTGTTTCTCCGTCTGACTCAGAGGGCTTTAGGAACTGACCTCTACACAGAGAGAAACTATTTCCCTGCTGTTTGCACTGCTCAAAGCTAGGAAAACGTTCACAGTTCCTACCTGAATCCAGGCAAGCGTCAGGCTGTTTCTTCTGGTATTCTGGCCAGTATGCAATAGAGCTTCTGTGTCCTCTCCTCCAGTTGGTATCTCAGGACCTCAGGATCCTTTCTCCAGACGTCCTCCAAGAGGTATTTGGACTCCTTTCCTCCTTAGCTGCAACAGTCCTCTTCCTAGGCGTTGCTTGAGGGTCCCTGGCTGTGGATCTACAGACCTCTGGCTTTCTCCAGTCCTCTGATCCTTTCCCCCAGGTATCTCTCCAGGCATAGGTACTTTTCTGAGCTCCTCTCTTGGACCGTCTGCTTCCTTGTCCTTGTTCCTTCAGGTTCCGGTTGTTCTTCCTTCTGTTCTCAGACTTCGTCTCAGTCTCCTCCTCCTTCTCCTTCTGTCTTCCTGAAGATTCCCCTATAGTTTTAAAGGGCTTAGATTGCAACTCCACCCTTACCTTCTTTAGGTGTTGTGGATTAAGCATTCTTCTAGGGGCTGTTTGATTAGGGATGACATAATGCTTTCTCTGATTAGACACATGCTTTTCCACTCTAGCTCCCCTAGGGACTTTCTGCATACAGGTGCATTCTGGATCATGTAGTCTTTTAGGGAAACAAGCTGTCTTATTTCTATAACCTGCCAGCACAGGTCCCTTGATCAGAGTAAATTCTCCTCTATTGTCATTACTCCCTGAGCTTTGATAAGCTTCCTTATCACAAGCTGCACAGGGAGAGAAAAAGGTATCTGAAATAGGTTCAGTGCACTTTAGGACATAGCTATGCTGAATGTTGAGAACCCATTGATTGATCATGACCCATGCCCATTCCTAGAAAAAAAAAAGGTGGAGATGACTGTCCAATAGAAGCACCCTGAAAAGGGCTCCCTGCCTGTTACTGGATGGGGTGCAAGAAAACAGCTCTAGAGGAGGAAGAGTTTCTGTACATGCAGGCTCCTTGAAAGGGCTGGGACTTTCTCTGAGCTTTGCCAAAAGAAGCCATCTGTTTGCCTGGATGGTAATGCCAAGAGTACTTGAACTCAGAGTGAGATGCTGATCACTTAGCCACACTCTTCAGCTTATCTTCAGGCAGCCTCTCGGGCTTGGTCTCATACAAATCCTTGACAAGCTTCTCCAGTTCCTCCCTGAACAGTCGGCTTTTAAATGGAGGCTTAGTCAAATGGGTCTTTGAGGCTGCAACAGTGGACCAATGACTGAGCTAAAGCCAAGGTCTGGTTGCTATTGAGGCTGTGATCTTCTTTGCAGAAAGACAAATGAGATTGTACAGGCTGCTGGAAAGGCCGCTACCAATTCTAGACAAACTGACACTGAATCCTCTAACAGATGTAAAAGAGTGTGTGCTAGGCCTCCCACCGATGGCTGCCTGGCAGACAAGTAATGAAACTGAGAAGACCGTCTTCAAACTGCACCTTATTGATCTCAGAGAGCCACACCTCCCTCCACTGGGATGGTGGTGTGCTTAGTGACTGCTGCCACCAAGGCATCCACCTTTGGGAAAGTATAAGCAGCTATCAATATCAGCCTGAGGCAGGGCATACACCTTGCCCATACAATTAGAGCCCTGCAGGGCAATGTCTGGAGTTTCCCTATTGCACCTTGTCATACATCGGAGCACCTGTCGAAACAGGAAGGTAGTGTCTGATTTGTCCTTCTCTTCTGTTGTGATCTCCACAATGTGGACTGCAGAAGAAATCTGAGCAATCAGGGCAGAAAACTCATCCCTTCTAAACAGCCAGAAGACTGAATCACCATCCTCCTCCTCCTCCTCCAAGGGAGAGAGCACACCTTCCAGATTCCTCACACTTTTGGAACTATCCAGTTCTGTATCTTCATGCCCATCACTCAAGAGCGATAGATCACGATAGCCCAAGGCCTCCTCAGTGGACCTAATTGTGCTCTTGGACATTGAGGTTCTCTCTACAACATCCTCCAGCCAATGATGCTTTTGGGGCAGCACATTTAGGGAGGAAGGCGCAGTGACTCCCCAGAGGAGTCCCAAGCAGATCCAGTGGGTGACACCTGCTGGGCTGATACCCCTGAGGACCCTTGGGTCCCACTCGGGGACCCCTGCCAGAAGCACAAGGCCTGGTGTATGAACTGACAAAAGTCAGGGCAGTTCTGCCTCATGTGTGATAATCTGGGGCCAAAAACAAGGGTTCCCTGGGGTTGGCCATGCACTTCTCACAGATATCTGTATCCATCTGCAGTTGCTGCCACTTGTCTCAGGCTAGGCAATGACACTCACAGCCCAGCATGCACATGTGGAAGGCTTTGTGGCCTAATCATGTGTAAGGTCAGTGCAATGCGAGGGCCATTTTGAGCAAAGACCTGATGGCTACCTGCTATGCTCCCCAATTAATGGCCGACTAGCTACATGCAGCCACAGCAGAAGAAAAAACACACACTGGTACTCTTTTCAGTGGTCACAATCCTGTGAATAACCCGGTGTTCTTCCCTCTAAGGTGATCCTGCAGCTGACTGCGGCCATGGAGAACTGCTGACTGCAGCTCAAAGGGCACTCAGCATCAGAGCAAAGCAAGACCTGCCGAAACTGGTCCCTCCCCCTCCCAAGCAAATCGGCTCAACAATAAAAACCTCCCTGGGAGCCTGCCCCGAGGTATACTGCCAAAATGCCTAAAATATGAGGCTTGGGGGAGGGGGAGCGAACCAGAAGCAGTGACTACCAGGAAGCCCTCCCAGCCCTTCCAGAGGGAAAAGGACTACTAGGATGTTGAGGGCTCAATTGGTCAGCTGCAGGTGATGGGGACCCCAGACCCTAACCCTCTCAAAGTGGGAAACTCATAAGACCTTAAGAACATAAGATATGCCATACTGAGTCAGACCAAGGTCCATCAAGCCCAGTATCCTGTTTCCAACAGTGGCCAATCTAGGTCACAAGTACCTAGCAGTTTCCCCAAAAGACACAGGTTCCACAATGCTTGTATTGGGTCAAGCAGTGGATATTCTTGGTCCACTTTAATAATGGTTCATGGACCTTTCCTCCAGAAACTTGCCCAAACATTTTTTTAATCCCGACTACACTAACAGCTTTTACTACATCTTCCATTAGCAAATTCCAGAGTTTGATTATACATTGAGTGAAAAAATATATTCTTTTATTAGTTTTAAATAGATTACCCTGTAGCTTCATTGCATGCCCCCTAGTCTTTATATATTTTGATGGCATAAACAATCGATCTACGTTTACCCATTCCACTCCATTCATTAATTTATAGACCTACTACTACTACTACTAAGCATTTATATAGCACTACCAGGCGCACACAGCACTGTACAAAGAGAAAACACACAAGAGACAGTCCCTGCTCAAAGGAGCTTACAATCTAGTAAAGACAAAAACAAGAAAAGGAGAAGGATAAGATAAGAACAGGGGCAAAGAGAGGAGAGCAGTAGAGACAAGACAAAGGAAAGAGGTAAGAACAAGTGTAAGAGGAAGTAGGATAGGTAAAATAAAAGAGGGGAAGGAGGAGAACAGCTAAATCAAGAACCAAAGACAGAAGCGAAAAGATGAGCTTTTAACTTAAGTTTGAAGAGGGACAAAAAAGATGCCTGACGTATAGACAAAGGAAGTTTATTCCAGGCGTAAGGTGCAGCAAGGTGAAAAGAGCAGAATCTGGAGTTGGCAATAGAGGAGAAGGGCATAGCAAGAAGAGTTTGACAAGAAGAACAGAGCTCACGAGGGGGGAAGTAAAGAGAAATGAGAGAAGAAAGGTACTAAGGAGTCGCAGAGGTGGATGCACTTATAGGTCAAAAGGAGAAGTTTAAAGTGAATGCGGAAACAGATAGGGAGCCAGTGAAGAGATTTGAGGAGAGGAGTGATATGGGATTTGAGGGAGGAGTGGCTCAGTGTTTGAGACATGTTATCTCAGGCCGGAAGGCTGGGGGTTCAATTCACACATGGGGACGAGCAACTTCAGACCGGAGGGACTGGGGTCTCTAGTCCCATGGCCACTCCTTGTGGCCTTGGGCAAGCCACTTAACCCTCCATTGCCTCAGGTACACTTAGATTGTGAGCCCTTCGGGGACAAGAGAATAAAAAGTACCTGTTAGTATACATGTAAACCGCACTGATTCTAAAGAGCATGGTATAAAAAAAAATAATAAAAAAACCCCGAGGCTGACGGAAAATCAAATGTGCAGCAGAGTGCTGAATAGACTGAAGGAGGGAGAGATGGGTCTGAGGGAGACCAGCAAGGAGCAGGTTACAGTAATAAAGACGGGAGGTGATTAGGGAATGGATGAGGGTTTTAGTAGTGAGTTCAGAGAGAAAGGGGCGGATTTTGCCAATATTGAAGAGAAAGAAGCAATAGGTCTTGGCGATGAGTTGGATATGAGAGGAGAAAGAGAGCGAAGAGTCAAAAATAACACCCAGGTTGCGAGCGGATGAAACAGGTTGGAGAACAGAGCCATCCACAGAGACTGAAAAAAAAGGAGAAAGGGAAATTTTAGGGGAAAAAACGAGACGTTCGGTCTTGGCCATGTTCAATTTCAAGCGACGATGGAACATTCAGGCAGCGAAGGCAGAGAGACAGCTAGAGATCTGGGACTGGAGTGCAGAAGAAAGATAGATAGGAGTAGAGAGATAGATCTGGGAGTCATCAGCATAGAGATGGTACTAAAAACCATGAGAGGAAATGAGCGCACCAAGGGACTGGGTATAGAGAGAAAAGAGGAGGGGACCCCAAGACGGAACCTTGGGAGACACCAACCGAGAGCAGGGTAACAGAGGAGGAGAAGCCACCAGAACATACACTAAAGGAGCAATGGGAGAGATAGGAGGAGAACCAGGAAAGAACAGAGTCCCTAAAGCCAAGCAAGGACAAAGTGTCAAGGAGAAGATCATGGTCAACAGTGTCGAAAACAGCAGAGAGGTCAAGGAGGATAAGGACAGAGTAAAGGCCCTTAGATTTAGCCAGGAACAAGTCACTGAAGACTTTGACAAGAGCTGTTTCAGTAGAGTGCAAGGGACGAAAACCGGATTGTAAGGGATCAAGGAGAGCATGGGAAGAGAGGAAGTCAAGGCACGGCAGTAAACCACACGTTCGAGCAGTTTAGAAATGAAGGGAAGGAGAGAAATGGGATGATAATTAGAAGGACAAGAGGGATCAAGTGAGGGTTTCTTAAGGAGAGGCGTGACCACAGCATGTTTAAAGTCAGCCGGGACAGTAGAAGTGGAGAGCGAGAGGTTGAGGATATGAGAAATGGAGGAGACAACGGTAGAGGAGATTGAGGAGAGGAGATGGGAGGAGATAGGATCAGAGGAGCAGGTGGTGAGCTTGGAGGAGGAGAGAAGACCTCTATCATATCTCCCCTCATCCATCTCTTTTCCAGGTTGAAGAGCCCTCACCTTTTTGGCCTCTCTTCATAGGGGTATCCTTCCATCTCCTTTACTATTTTGGTGGCTCTTCTCTGTACCTTTTCTAATAAATCTATATCCTTTTTAAGATATGGCGGCCAGAAATGCACACAATATTCAAGGTGCGGTCGCACCATGAATGATACAGAGGCATTATAATATCCTTTCTTTTATTCTCCATTCCTTTCCTTATGATATCTAGCATTCTATTTGCTCTCTTGGCTGCCGCTACACACTGGGCGGAGGATTTTAAAATGTTATTAACAATGACGCCTAAATCATTTTCCTGGGTGGTGGTTCCTAATGTGGAACCTTGCATTGTGTAACCATAGTTTGGGTTTTTATTTTCTAGGTGCATAACTTTGCATTTGTCCACATTAAATTTCATCTGCCATTTGGATACCCAGTCTTCCAATTTATCAAGATCCTCTTGCAATTTTCCACAATCCTCATGGGGTTTTAACAACTTTGAATAGTTTTGTGTCATCTGCAAATTTGATAACCTTACTCATTATTCCCATTTCCAGGTCATTTATGAATATGTTAAAAAGCAGCAGACCCAGCACAGATCCTTGGGGTACTCCACTATTCACCTTTTTCCATTGGGAAAATTGGCCATTTAGCCCTACCCTCTACTTTCTATCTTTTAACCAGTTTCTGATCCACAATAGTACACTCACTGCCTCCTATCCTATGACTTTTTAATTTTGCCAAATGTCTCTCATGAGGGACTTTGTCAACGAATTTCTGAAAGTCCAGATACACTATATCAACCAACTCACCGTTGTCTACCTGTTTATTCACAACTTCAAAAAAAACATAACAGATTAGTAAGACAAGACTTTCCTTGGCTAAAGCCATGTTGGCTGTCTTCCATTAAACCATGACTATTTACATGTTCAGTAATTTTGACATGGTTCTATCTACATGTTGTGATAAGGAGAGCTGTGTGGATCGAATGGAATGGGAGAAAAGTGAGGAATACACCTTTAAAAGCAGAGGTAAACAAGTTTCCCATAGAAACCACAAGCTACCGAAGCATGCAGTAGCTAGAGCTAAGCCCTGCCCTAGCAGTGACGTAAGAGCTAGTTTGACCCCTAACAAATCTCACATGTGCAGCAAGGAGGGTGTGGATGGAGAGAAGCACCGTTTTAAAGCTGCTTCAGAGTTTTGTAGAGAGGAGCCCGGCAGAGACACGGGTACAGTCTCTGAGCTTACCAGAGACATAGTGGAGAGAGAAGGAGAAGTGGAGGCTGATGATTCTTATTCTCAGAGAGCACTGGAACCAAAGCTGAAGCTTCTGCCAAAGCACCCCAGAGAGGAGAAACTGGAAAGGTTTGACTCCAGGTGGGGAAACAGCTCTGATAGCAACGGAAGCAATATACGTTGGGAAGGTACGTTTGCTTCAGTTCCTAGCAGGGGCTGTGCTGAGGACGTTGTCAGGGAGCTGAGGTTAAGCGCTGAACAGAGTGATGGCAGAAACGCAGTGAAAGCAACTCCAAGCAGAAGTAAAAGGAATTCAAGTAAGTCCAATGAGACAGCACTAGAGGCTGTGGAAAAGCTGTTGCAAGAGAGAAAGGCTCATTCCCTAAGTAATGTGGGTGCTGACCAGAAAGAACAGTTTTTAGGAAAACTTCAGAAGCTTCTGCACAATATTACGTTTAAACCCTGTGATAAAGGCTCCCAGGAAGACAACCCAATTGAACCTTGTGAAGACATGCAAATAGATGTTTATGAGACACCTCTTGATAATGACGTAATTGAAATGGATTGCTCGTTTTGTAAAACAAACAGCTTGAACATGTGCTAGGCTCATGCTGTGAGAAGAAGTTTGCATAGCCTGTGTGTTAAGTTGAAAGGGAAAAAACTGTTGCTGAAAACTTTAAGTTTACCTGATGTAATAACCAGCCGTAGCTGTGAAGGGCATTTATCTAGGAGGAGCCTGAGAACAGCTGCTGTGTAAAGAATACTTCTGAGTTTGATGTTTCAGCCTAATTTGTTCCTGATATCCTTTACTTTGGAGAAAGAATCCTTGTCTTGTGTTGCGCTATGAATTTGATGCGAGGGGGGAAACCCAGAATAAATATCTTTGTTTGCCTTGAATACCCCGTGTGGTCAAACTACTTTCTCTGAAAAGTGATAGAAACTACAAGTCCTAGCACCCATTGCTGGAAACCAAGTCTTGGGACATTACTTAAAGGCAAATAAGGCAGCCCTTTTGCCTACCAGCCCTTGGCCTAGGCAGGGGGTCACGACAATGTTCAGTGTATGATGGTTTCTACCATTTTTCTCGGTACTGATGTCAGGCTTACTGATCTGTAGTTTTCCGGATCACCCCTGGAACCTTTTTTCAAAAATTGTCATTACACTGGCCATCCTCCAATTTTCAGGTATTACAGATTATTTTAATGATAGTTCTTAGATTACTAGGTCTGCAATCTCATACTGCAGTTCTTTTAACACCCTTGGAAGTATATCATCCGGTCCAGGTGATTTGCTACTCTTCAGTTTATCAAATAGTTGTAATACATCTTCCCGGTATATCGATATTTCTTTCAATTCTTCTGCAGCATCTCCTTTAAATACCATTTCAGTCATGGGTAACATTCCTACATCTTCCTCAGTAAAGACTGAAGCAAAGAATTCATTCAGTCTCTCCGCTATGGCCTTGTCTCCTCTTAGTGCCCCTTTTACCCCTCTATCATCTAATGGTCCAACTGACTCTCTCACGAATGTACTTGAAAAAGTCTTTTTATACATTTTTGCTTTCACATCAAGCTTACTTCTCAAATTTTCTCTTTGCCTGCTTTATCAATGCCTTGTATTTAACTTGCCAGTGCTTGTGTTTTTTCCAGTTTTCACCATTTGGCTCATTTTTCCATTTCCGGAAAGATGCATTTTTGATAACAACACCCTCTCTAACCCTTTAAACCATGCTGGTAGTTTTTTGGACTTCCTTCCACTTTTCTTAAAGTGTGAAATACAGCTGGTCTGGGCTTCCAAGATAGTATTTTTAAACAATACCCAAACCTTTCTGAGATTTCTGCTACCCCGGCACTACTGGACTCCTGACACTGCACCTGTACACCAACCACCATCTGCTGGGGCAAAGAAATACTGAAGGATGCCCCTAGCTGCACCAAGCCTAGTACCAATGATGATATCACTGATAGCTTCCATTTTTCTCTGTCTCCATCACTTGTTTGCAGAGGGATACTCATGTGTCTGGATAGGTCTAACAGGAGGATCTGGAATTGGTGCTATAGCTCCTGTATTTTATGCTTTTGAAATTCATCCTTCTTGAGTTTCCAATTACAGATGCAATACTGATGCTTCTGAGAACCAAACTTCATTCACATTTTATTATAATAACTTATTAATATCTACAAGAACCAAGGCAATGTACATCTCTCTGTCTCTCTCTATATATAGCACAGTTACTTACCTGTAACAGGTGATCTCTGGGAACAGCAGGAATTAGTCCTCACATATGGGTACGTCGGTACCGACGGAGCCCGTGCGGGAAAGCTCCCCAGCTTCTTAGAATAGAAGCTTTTGGGACCTCCCACTGCACATGCGCACTGCCTTCCCGCCTTCCTGAACAGCTCTCCTCAGTTTCGAGTTTATAGCTGAGTCAACAGAGAGAGGACAGGAAGATAGATAGATAAAAGATACAACTCCTAGGGGAGGTGGGTGGGTTGTGAGGACTAATTCCTGCTGTTCCCAGAGATCACCTGTTACAGGTAAGTAACTGTGCTATCTCCAGGAACAAGCAGGAATAAGTCCTCACATATGGGGACTCCCTAGCTTAGATGCATGGGATCCCCTGTAAAGGTTCGCCATCTTCGTATGGATCTCAGGCATCCATTCTGGGAAGGTGGGCAGGAGTTGTTTAGGAATGGAACAGGTGCTTGAGGACAGCCTGGCCAAACAAGGCATCCCGGCGGGAGTCCTTGTCCAAACAGTAATGGGCTGTGAAGGTATGAACCGAGGCCCAGGTAGCGGCTCGACAGATCTGATCTATGGAAACAGAGTGCAGATGAGCCATAGAAGTTGCCATGGCCCTCACATTGTGAGCAGTGACATGGCCTTCCAGAGAAATGTTTTTGCTCTGGTAAGCAAAAGAAATACACTGAGCAATCCAATTGGAAAGTGTACGCTTGGAGACTGGAAGTCCCAAATGGGAAGGATCAAAGGCCACAAAAAGTTGAGAAGACTTTCGATGTGGCTGAGTCCTATTAAGGTAAAAAGCGAGAGCTCTTTTACAATCCAGAGTATGAAGGTTCCTCTCTGCATTGGATGCATGAGGAGCTGGAAAAAAGACAGGTAGATATACCTCTTGATTAAGATGAAAAGGCGAGACCACTTTAGGCATAAAGTGGGGATTCGTCCTAAGGACCACCTTATCATGATGAAATCTTGTGTAAGGTGGATTAGCCACTAAAGCCTGCAGCTCACTGATGCGGCGAGCCGAAGTGACTGCAATGAGGAAGATGACCTTCCAGGAAAGAAATTTCAAGGAGGTGGAAAACATTGGCTCAAAAGGTGGCTTCATAAGTTGACCGAGCACTAGATTCAAATCCCATGCGACCGGGGGTGGTCTGATGGGAGGTTTAGTGAGAGTCAGGCCTCTCATGAATCTTGCAACAAGAGGATGAGAGGAGATAGGTTGTCCATTTATATGTTTCAAGGATGCTGCAATAGCACTTAAATGGACTCTTACCGAATTCGTCTTGAGGCCTGCATTGGATAGATGCAGGAGATAATCAAGAAGAGAATTCAAAGGAAGTGCCAGAGGGTCAAGACCCTGCTGAGCACACCAAATGGAAAAACGTTTCCATTTGAAAGCATAGGAACGCCTGGTAGAGGGTTTCCTAGAGGCAGAAAGGATATCTTTCACTGGTTGGGAAAGATGAAAGTCTTGAAGGCTTAAGCCTTCAGTAACCAAGCACTGAGGTGAAGGGATTTGGGGTTTGGGTGCCACAAAGTCCCCTCCTCCTGAGACAGGAGGTCTGGCGCAGCTCCCAGATCCAAGTAGGATCCCTGGGAGAGCTGTAGAAGTAGAGGGAACCACACTTGGCGTGGCCAGCGTGGAGCTATGAGGATCATAGTTCCATGATCCCTCTGGAGTTTGAACAGAGTCTTGGGAATCAAAGGAATGGGTGGAAAGGCATATAGGAATGCCTGATTCCAATTCAGGAGAAAGGCGTCCGTAGCCTGAGCTCCCTGACACGGAGTTCTGGAACAGAACCGGGGAAGTTTGGCATTCCACGGACTTGCAAAGAGGTCTATGTCCGGGGTCCCCCATTCCTGAAAGATTCGGTTTATTTGGTCCAAATGTAGGGACCATTCGTGTGGCAGCAGAACTCGACTGAGCCTGTCTGCCCGAGAGTTTTGAACTCCTGGGAGATACACTGCTAGCAGGTGAATCTGATGCTCTCTGGCGAAGGCCCATAGTCTTAGAGCTTCGTTGCAAAGCGACAGAGAGCCCGTCCCTCCTTGTTTGTTTATGTAAAACATGGCCACCTGATTGTCCGTCTGAACTAGGACAGTGAGGTTGGCTAGGAGGGAGTGGAAGACCTTGAGGGCAAGGTAAATTGCTCGCAGTTCCAGAAGATTGATATGAAGGGTGGTCTCCTGTAGAGACCAAGTGCCCTGAGTGGAGAGAGTTTGCAGATGGGCTCCCCACCCTGTTTGGGAGGCATCTGTTGTGAGGGTTGCTTGGGGTAGCAATGGTTGAAATGGAGCCCCCAACAACACAGATTCTTGGTGGAAGTCCACCAGTGGAGGGACCAAAACAGACGATCGGAGGTTTGTATTTGGTCTGAGAGCGCTCCTGACGCCTGAGTCCACTGAGTGGCCAGGGTCCATTGAGCTGCTCTCATATGAAGACGAGCATAGGGTACCACATGCACTGTGGAGGCCATATGACCCAGTAGGCGTAGCATTTCCCTGGCTGTCAAGTGAGTGCTGGACTGAGCTTGGGAGGCCAAACTCAGGAGGCGCTGGCCTCGAACATGTGGAAGGTAGGCCCTTGCAGTGATGGTGTCCAACTGGGCCCCTATGAATTCTAGAGATTGAGTAGGGATGAGTTGGGACTTGGGAAGGTTTACTACCAGTCCCAGATACTGCAAAAGGCTCCTTGTGTGGTCCAGGGAAATCTGGGCCTGTGACTGAGTTGGAGCTCGGATGAGCCAGTCGTCCAGATATGGGAAGACAAAGATTCCCATGCCTCTTAGAAATGCGGCTACGACTGCCATGCATTTGGTGAATACTCTTGGAGCAGAGGCTAGACCGAAGGGGAGTACTCTGTATTGGAAATGTTTTCCCTGAAACAGAAAGCGAAGATACTTTCTGTGGGATGGATGGATGAGTATATGTGTATACGCATCCTGTAGGTCTAGAGAACAAAGCCAGTCCTGACCCTGGAGGTAAGGAAGGAGAATGCCGAGAGACAGCATTTTGAATTTCTCCTTGAAGAGAAATTTGTTCAATTCTCTCAGATCTAGGATTGGTCTGAATCCCCCTGTCTTCTTTGGAATGAGAAAATAAGGGGAGTAGAAACCGGACCCTTGTTGAGGAAGAGGAACCTCTTCTATGGCCCCTTGGGCAAGAAGAGAGGAAACCTCTTGACCCAACAGGGTTAGGAGAGATGGGGGAGAATTGAATGGTCTCACCATATGATGGGGAGGAAGGCTGGAGAAATGAAGTTTGTAACCCTCTCGAATGATAGAGAGGGTCCATTGTTCTGTTGTGATTTGTTCCCATCTGGGAGCAAAGTGAACCAACCTTCCGGGTATGGTGAGAGGTTCTGGTTGTGTTAGAACCAGAAGTGGCAAGTTCCCTAGGAGCAAGTCAAAACCCCTGAGGGGTTGGAGCCTGCTGAGCTACAGTAGCTGCTGCAGGCTTAGCTCGTGCTTGTTTGGATTGCTGACGCTTAGCAGTATAGCGAGGTTGAGAAGACTGCTGGCCAGTATTTGAAGCAACTCTGGCCTTCTTATAGTAAGGCCTTTTAAAAGACTTTTTCTTAGTAGGAATTGAAGTGGACTTTGAAAGTCTTTCCAAGGTGGCATTTTCAGCATCCATCTGGGTGGCTTTGATTTGCCACTCTTCCCCAAATAAGTTCTCACCTGTACAGGGCAGATTCCGTAAGCCATCTAGAACCCAAGGTTCCAGATCAGAGGCCTGGAGCCAAGCAAGACGTCGGGCTGCAATAGCAATGCCCGAAGCCCTACTGGCTCCCTCAAAGGAATCATATGCTGCCCTATTAGAGAACTTGGAAACCTCTAAGAGTTGTTTCACTAGGGAAAGGAATCCCTGCTTTTTATCCTCAGGGATAAAGGGGGCAAAATGCCGCACCTTTTTGGCAAGTTCCTCCAGGAACATACCCATATAGAGACTGTAGGAATTAATCCTGGCTATAAGCATACTAGCCTGGAAAATTTTCCTACCAAAAGAGTCCAAAGTCTTACATTCCCGTCCTGGAGGGGTGGAAGAGTGCCTTTTGGTACTCCTAATCTTCTTCATTGCAGACTTCACCACAATAGAGTGGTGGGGCAATTGAGTCTTTTGGAAACCAGGAGAAGGAGGGACCCTATACATGGTGTCCAACCTACGGGAATAAGGAGACAAAGTCAAAGGATTTTCCCAGAAATCCATCAGTTGTTCTTGAAGGATTTCATGGATAGGCAGGGTAACTGCCTCCTTAGGGGCCTTTGAGTATCCCAAAATATCCAGTTTTTTGGATCTGGGTTCCTTTTCAGAGGATGTGGTAATAGAAAGGGTTGTAGCCATATCTAAAACAAAGTCCTGGAAGGACAAATCCTCTGGAGGGGACATTCTCCTTTTAGGAGAAGAGGGCTCCTCAGGTAAGTTGAGTGAAAACTCAGCAGAATCATCAGAGGAGTGAAAATCCTCAGAGGAATCGGTGCTTTCCTCTAACGCACGATACGCGTACCGATCGGTATCGATATCGGGCGTATCGGGTATGGAACCGGTATGGAGCGAAAGCCCATACGGTACCGACTTGCGTTTAGAGGTGGACGGCCTCGATACCGGCATGGCGGACGATACCGGTATCGGGCCCGGAACCGCTGAAAGCGGAACCGATGGCGTTGCAGCTTTAATGAAAGCCATGACGGCCTGCTGCATGGACTGTACAGTATCGCCCATGGACGCCATAGCTGCCTGGATGTCGGTACCGGAGTGACCCGGTACCCCAGAGCAGGCTAACAGGTGATCTGTCGAGGCCGTAGCATCGATATCAACCTGAGACCCCTGAATTGGCGTTTTTGGAAGTTGGACTTCCCGCCGGGGTTGTTTGGCTGGGGCAGGGTCCTCAAGTTCTAAGCTAAGAGCCTCTCGATGCTTTGAAGGAGATTTGCTCTTTGAGGACTTGCCCACAGAAGGTTTGGTTACCTGAGATCCATCCGGAGAAGAAGACCTGGATGACTGTGATGCTGTATTCTCTGAAGCAAACAGCACATGGAATTTGTTGGCCCGGTTCTGCAGCCCACGTTTAGACATGTGGGAGCAAGATGGGCAGTCCGGTATGGAATGGTCAGGCCCCAAACATTTCAGACACCAGTCATGGGTGTCTGTGACTGAAATAACAGCATTACATTTGGTACACTTCTTAAATCCAGGGGCTGGCTTCTCCATGAGGAGAAATTGAGTAGGCCGAGAGGCCTCTCTGAAGTGACCAAAAAGCTAAAAAATAAGAAAAAAGAATTATAATTTTTTAAAGAAAGAAAGAAAAGACCGGCGATACCGGTATCGGTATGGGGAAGGCAGGTACGCGGTCTAAAGAAACAAATAAAATAACAATTTCTTCAGCGGTGACAGGAACACGACCTGCTGGCTCCGCGGAAAAAGAGAAACTGAGGAGAGCTGTTCAGGAAGGCGGGAAGGCAGTGCGCATGTGCAGTGGGAGGTCCCAAAAGCTTCTATTCTAAGAAGCTGGGGAGCTTTCCCGCACGGGCTCCGTCGGTACCGACGTACCCATATGTGAGGACTTATTCCTGCTTGTTCCTGGAGATATATCTATACACACACACATACACACACACACACACACACACAAAAGAACACACTTATTTATCAGTGCTTACCAAAGGAGCATTTCGAGAATTGTCCATCACTGGTGTAGGTGCTGTAGAATACATGTAGCTGAAGAGATACTCTATTTTCCTCAAAGGAACACCTCCTCCTCTGTCTGATACCTGATTAAAAATAAGACAATTGAGAAAAATTGGAAAAAAACCCAGAAAAGATATTTTATTCACATTAGCAGTTAAAATTGTTTCTTAAAAGTGGCATTTTAGAAAGGACATCCAAGTCAAATCCAGGACATCCAGGGCAGAATGCGTAGAAAAAAGCCAGAGCTATCCAGATATTTGCCTGACAAAACAATCACTTTTCAGATGCCTGTTCATGCCTGGAGCAGGTATTACCTTAGACGCGATGCCAGACGTGCAGGACATTTCCTAGATCAGGCAGGATATCCAAGTTCTTGGGACTGCCCTGGCAACGCCTCTGCTAAGTACCCATTCAGATTTGGACATTCACACACTGGGGACATCCACAGACTCAGCTTCTAAAATGGTTCTGGAGACATCTCCATGCTTTGGATGTCTCTATGCTTGTTTACGGATGTCCAAAGCATGAATAGGGCTTCAAAATTAACCCCCTAAATGTTTCTTATCTTCATTTCTACCAGGAACAGAATCAGAGAATGCAGAAGATATATGTATATAACAATGTACATACTATAAAGGTACAGACATAGCATACAGAGTATGAAGCCAGTACAGAGCCTAAAGTTCTTGAGAGCAATCCTCAGGGTTAAAAATAAACAAAGATGCTACTTTTAACTCTTTAAGTACCCTAGTTGTGCAGTCTCACTATGAGGTTAAAGAGCAGGGATTCCAATCCATTCTCACGACTTGGAGGGTTGCTGGGAAGAACATAAGATAAAATTTGCTGAGTCAGACCATAGTCCATCAAGCCCAGCATCCTATTTCCAAGAGTGGCAGTCTCATACTATAAGCACCCAGCAAACCCCCAAAAGTAAATCTACTTATCATAGCTCAGGGGTCTCCAATTCCAGTGCTGGAGAGCCACAAACCAGTCAGGTTTTCGGGATGTCCCTAATGAATATGAATAAGATATATTTGCATGCAATGCCCCGTTGTATTCAAATTTATCTCGTGCATATTCATTAGGGATATCTTGAAAATATGACTGGATTGTGGCCCTCCAGAACTGGAGTTGGAGATCCCTGTTGACATAGCTCATTTCCAAGAATGAGCAATGGTTCCCCCAAGTCAACCTAGCTAATAAGTTTGTAAAGACCTTTCTTCCACAAACGTTTCCAAGCCTCATTTGAATCCCACTATGTTAGCCACATCGACCGCATCCTTTGGCAACAGAGTTCACAGTTTAATTATGCAAAGCATGAAAAAAATACTTTCTATTTGTGTTCAGTCTGCTGCTCCTTAGTTTCATGGGAGTGTCCTCTTGTTTTTGTGTTGTCTGAAAAATTAAATAACCCTTCCCTATTTAACTGTTCCACCTCACTCATGCATTTATAAACTTCTGCCATATCCCATCTCATCATCTTTTCTTCAAGCTAAAGAGCCCTCACCTGTTTAGCTTTTCTTCATAAGAAAGATATTCCCTTCCCTTTATTGCCATTCTTTTCTGAATCTTTTGTAGTTCTGCTATATTCTTTTAAGATGGGGGACCAAAAGTGCACAAAATACTCAAGCTGTGATCAAAACAGGGAGCTAGCTATACAGAAGCATAAGGTGATATTTTACTTACCAGATAATGTCCTTTCCTTGAGTCCTGCTAGACCAGTCCAGACAAGTAGGTTGTGTTCCCCTACTAGCAGATTGGTGGAGACAAAGAACCAATGAAAAGCCCGGGTTTCAATGACATCACTCCCATGCCTCTATTCGCCTCAGCCACCAGAGGTCCCTCAGTATTTGTCCCAAAGCATATGGGAAAAAACATGGAAAGTCTTACACAAACTCGATCGTGAGCAACAAGGGTAATCAACAGTTGAGAATTGTGTAAAGGAAAGCATAAACAGAAAGTTGTCCGTAGAAGATGAACTTGCAGAGAAGAGTATAACAAATCATAGTGGACTCAAAGGTACTTCAGCAGAAGAGCAGAGCAAATACAGTTTCAGAGGCGGACCCTGAATTGGTCTAGCAGGACTCAAGGAAAGGACGTTACCTAGTAAGTAAAATGTCACCTTCTAGACTGTCCTGCTGGACCAGTCCAGACAAATGGGATGTACCAAAACTACAACACTACTGAGCGGAAAGAAGACACAGCAGCTCGCAAAACTACTACTACTACTGAGCATTTGTATAGCGCTACAAGACATATGCAGCGCTGCACAGACATGTAATAGACAGTCCCTTCTCATCAGAGCTTACAATCTAGAAAAGACAGACAACACAGTAGGTGTAGACAGGGATACATCTAGGGGGAATGGTAAGGAAATACAAAGATATCGGGTGAGCCAAGAGTCAAACGTCAGATAAAGATCTCAGCAAGACAGAGTCTGCAGCTCGGAAATCTGTCTTGCAGAACAAATCACGACTAAGAGAGCCTTGAGTGTCAAATCCTTTATGGTAGAGTGCTTCTATGGCTCAAAGGGGACCACCATCAGGGTCATGAGCACCAGATCCAGATCCCAGGAACGGATCACAGACCAAGGGGGGAGGATGCAGATGTCGAACCCCCTGAAGAAAGTGAGATGTTCAGGCACAAGGCAAAAGACTGCCTGCCACTGGACCATGAAAACTGGCCAAAGCTGCCACCTGAACCTTTAGTGAGCTAAGTGAGAGGCCCTTCTCTAGACAATCCTGCAGAAAGGCCAACAATGAGGCCTCAGGAGCTAAGTGCCACGCGTCGCACCAGCGCTCAAAAAGGCACCATATGCTATCTTGGTAGACCTTCTCCGGGCGCCAAATACAGTAGAGATTATTGCTGGAGAGTAGCCCATATGCACTAGCAGTCTCCTTTCAAGAGCTATGCCATAAACGAGAAGGGAGCCAACTCCTCCAGGACGATTGGTCCCTGCCACAACAGCCTCCGAGATGGAGACAGCTGAAGAGTGCTACAGAACAATCCTGCCCAAGTGGCACTCAACTCTGAATCACATGCTCCACCAGGGGCCATGGAGGAAAACACGCACAGCAGGTGCTGACTTGGCCAAGGCTGGGTCAGGGCATCAACACCCACGGAACCCATCTCCATGTGGCGATTGAAGAGGCAAACTTTGGCAGTGGAGTGGGTGGTTGAAGGACCACACTGCTTCCCTGAAGTTCCAATGGCCCTGGGCCCTATGGTCTTAGCAATGGGCTCCCCATCCCAAGAGACTGGCATCCATCATTAGCAGGATCCAGGAGAAATTGTCCAGTGGTACGACCTTTCTCAAATAACAGGGCTGCCGCCACTGCCACAGGCTGGCTTTCACCATCAACAGGAGCGGAAACCTGCACTCAAACTCCTGAGAATCTGGGGACCATTGAGTCAACAAGAATCGCTGGAGAGGCTACATGTGAGCACGTGCCCATGGCACCATCTCTATGGTTGCCGCCATCAATCTGAGGAACTGAAGATACCCCAGAAACTGGGGGTCTGCTGCGCACAGAACATCACCAGGCAATCCAACAGTCTCCTGACTTTCTCCACTGGCAGGAAGACTCTGCCCACTTGAGTGTCAAAATGTGCTCCCAAAAACTCCAAGGACTTTGAAGGCAAAAGTTGGCTCTTTTCCTGATTGATCATCCAGCCGAGACTTTCCAAAAAGGACACCACTTGGGATGTCACCCAAGACACTTCTGAGAGTAAGCAGGCTCAGATGAGCCAGTTGTCCAGATAGGGGTGGACACAGATCCCTTGGTACCGCAGCAGTCACCATCATGAACTTGGAGAATGTCTTTGGGGCAGCATAGCCTAAAAGGGAGGGTGGCGAACTGATAGCAAGAGCCAAGCATGGCAAAACGCAGACACTTCTGCTGATCCACCCAGATTGAGATATGAAAATACACCTCGGCCAAATCCAGAGATGCCAAGAACTCCCCTAGGTGCACTGCTTGAATCACAGAGCACAAGGTTGCCATCCAGACGTGCAGGACGCAAAAGTGCTCGTTGGCTCCCGAGGCCCAGAATGGGCCGGAAAGAATTGTCCTTCTTTGGCATCACAAAATTGATGGAGTATCTTCCCTAGCCCCACTCATCCGGGTGGATGGGCACCAAAGCCTTCAGGGGTAGCAGCTTGTCCAAGATGGTCTGCACAGCAGCACCTGGATCGCAGACCCCCACTGGGAAATGACAAAGTCTTTGAGAATCGGCTCTTTGCTTTCCAGTACATAGCTGAACTGAATTGTGTCTAGCACCCAGTGATCCTTGGTGACCCGGGCCCATTCCTAAAAAAAGAGGTGAAGCCTGCCGCTTACTGGAGGAACCAGGAAATGGGCCCCCAACCTTCAATGTGCAGCCTGAGAGGGTCCACCTCTGGAAAGGACCAAATTCCTGGGCTCGTGTGCTCCATGAAAGAACAGAACAAACCCAAGGCTGAAAGCAGAGGGGAAGAAAGGTTTTCCAGGTTGGTAAGAGCGAAAGTCCCAAAATGCCCGTAATCTGGCCAGCATGCCCTTGGTGGATGGATGGAGACTGACGAAGAAGGGGCACCAACCCTCTTTACAGGCCCCTTGGACCTGTCTTCCAGGAGATGGTAAGATTTTGTCTCATCTAGATACTTCACCAGCTTCTCCAAATCAGTTCCAAACAGAAGTTTCCCCTTAAAGGTCAGTTGAGCCAACCTATTTTGGTGGATGTGTCCACTGCCCAGTGCCAGAGCCAAATCCAATGCCATTACACCATCATCAGGGCACCATCCCTAGCTGTCAAATGTACCAGGTCATATGTGACATCAGAAGGAAGGCCGCAGCCGACTCCAAAAGAGGGGTAATATCAACAGGTGGAAGAGATTGAATCCACTGGAGCAGGGCCTGAGACGTTAGGCTGGTGCATACCACTAGCTGTAGAATAGCTGCTGCCACAGCAAACTGGCTTCTCAGCAAGGAATCCACCTTGCAGTCCAGATAATCCATTAAGGATGATCCATCTTCCACAGGAATGGAAGTCAGTCTGGTAACTGGCATGACCTGCACATCTACTCTGGGAATGTCATACCACTCGACGTGCTCTTCCTCCAGGAGAGTGGAGATCTTCTTACACACCCTTAGCACTTTAGGTAGTGAATCGGGGAGGTCCTATTCTGACTAGCATACCCTTGATCACCTCCAGGAACAGGAAGACAGTAGTGGATTTCTGCAGCCCTTGAAAAGTGGGCGTTCCTTTGACTCCTGCTCCATGCCAGAAACATTCATCAAGTTCAAAGGTGGAAGAGATCCTGGTAAAAAGCACTGCCAACTCCTCCTTCCGGAATAGGTGGATCACACCAGCCTCTGCATAGTCTTCTGAAGATGGGAGCACTTCCTCATCTACATCAGAGCCCATCAGTATCTGAAGCATATTCAACATCTCAAATAGTTCCCAGCTGTTTTCCATCTCCAGGGAGAGCCCCTCCCTGGAGACATTTAGCAAAAGGTAAGCACACAAGGCTTCTACTTTTGGCCTCCTTAGCATGAGACCATGAATCCTGGGGCACCCAGAGGCTGCAGGGTCTGAATTTCCATGCCTGAATGACCAGGCCAGTTGCAAAAAGTAAAAGATTCTGGGGAGGACTAATCTGAGATCCAGAAGCTCTCAGATATGAGGCTCATTGCTTGCCACAGGTCAAACAACATTTCCTGGAAGATGACAGAGAGTTAGGGTAGGTATCAGAATAGTGTGTGCTAAGGCTGCGTCAGTCTGCAAGCATGCGTTAGTTGCGGTTTTACATAACACATGTTAAAGGCACTAGGGAAGGAGCATGGATTTATTTATTTATTTATTTATTTAACAAGTTTTCTATACCGCCTTTTCCTTCAATCAAAGCGGTCACAAGAAATACAAAGGTTATAGGCAAGGGAAACAAACACAGTATAAACATAACAGTACAATGGTAATATAGGAAAAATAACAAGGGTTAACAATAAGGCAAATTAGTTAAAATAATTAAAATAAATATAATATATTTAGTCAATTGTTGATCCATATTGTTCAATGAAAAGTGTAGTTTTCAATTGTTTACGAAAGTCTTTTAAATCATCCAGTGAGCGTAAATCAGGAGGGAGAGAGTTCCAAATTAAAGGGGCGGCCAAAGAAATTGCTCTTTGTGAGGTACATTTGCATGATTTAGAGTAGTTTTTTGGGGTGCTGAGGGTGTTAGAAGTGGATAACCTTCTTGGTCTTTTGTTGATATCATGGAGTAAGAGGGCATGAAGGCTGATTGCAGAACTGTTGTGTTTCATTTTGAATATATTTATGATTAATTTATACTTTATGCGAAGGATTATTGGGAGCCAGTGGAGTTCTTTAAGGATGGGGGTAATGTGTTCATAAATTGAGGATCCATTGATGATTCTAGCTGCTGTATTTTGTGCCATTTGAAGTGGCTTGAGAGCATGCTTAGGCAGTCCATTGTAAATAGGGTTGCAGAAATCCAGAATGGGAGTAATGAGTGCCTGACAGACTGTTCGAAAGTGATCATAAGAGATAAGAGGCTTAAGTCGTCTAATTATCTTCATTTTGTAATACGCGTTTTTAACAGTTTTTCTTATATGAGAACGCAGGTTTAGCTTCTTATCGAGGGTTATTCCGAGGTATCTTACTTCGTCCTTAACTGGAATCTTTGTGTTGTTGCATGTAATGTAAGGTGGAGGGATAAAGCTGGTGTTTCTAGTTACAATAAGTGCTTCCGTTTTGTTCAGGTTTATTGCAAGGTTATTATTTGTTAGCCAATTTGAAATGCTGGTAATACAGTTTGAAATTTTGCTGTAATCTGGGCAGTTGATATCAATTGGAGTGTAAATCATGATATCATCCGCATAAATCGTGTAATCTATTTGATGATCTGCTATTATGTGACAGATTGGTTGGATAAACAAATTAAAAAGAAGTGAAGAGAGTGCAGATCCTTGCGGCACGCCTTGTTTGATTACTATGTGACGTGAAGTGTTTAGGCCAATTTTAACTTGGAACTGTCTATCAACTAGGTAGGATTCAAACCATTTTAGGACGGTGCCAGTTAATCCGATGCTCTTTAGTCTTGTTAAGAGGATTGCATGGTCCACTGTATCGAAGGCAGCTGAAATATCTAAGAAGATCATTAAGGTACCTTTGTTGAAATTATCTATTGTTTGAGTGATGTCATTAAATAAGTATAGTAGGAGCGTTTCAACACCATGGTTGGGGCGGAAGCCATGCTGATGTATATCAAGTGGCGCATGTTCATCAATATGGTCTTGAAGTTGTAGCTGTACTGCCTTCTCAATAATTTTTGCTAGGAGTGGTAAGCTGGAAATTGGTCTATATGCAGCTGGATTGTCTTTTTCAAGGTTGGTTTTTTTATGGGTAGGCCTAATTGTTGCTAATTTAAGTTGTTCTGGCATGATTCCATGAGTTAAGGAGTTAGTTACAAGATTGTGAATAAAATTAATAAAGTTTGACTTGGTAGCTTTGATCCAAGGTACAGGGCAAGGATCTGTGGGTGCAGTGCTTGTGTTAAGTGCAGCAATGATGTCTGAAAGTTGTGTAGTCGAGGGAGTGTAAAACTTGTTCCAAATTGTACTTGGTAAAATAAGGCTGTTGTTTTCAGGTTGTTTTAAAGGTGGTGTTTGGCCTATTTTCAATTGAAGATGATCTGCATATACTTGAGGACTGATCTGAATGTCTTTATCAGAGCTTGGTTCGTTGACTAGATTTTTTACAATTGCAAAAAGTTCTCTAGGTTTGTTAAATGCTTTCTGTATAGTATTTGTGTGGTGCTCTTTTTTAGTTTTGTTGATGAGATCGTTGTAATTCTTTTGCTGAATTAAATATAAATTTTGAGAGGTAGGAGATTTTGATCGTCTCCAGTGGCGTTCAATTCTCCTTAATTCCCTCTTAGCATTGCGTATGTTTTTGGAATACCATGGAGCATGATGTCTGTTTTTGAATGTTCTTGAGTCTGAAAAGGCCTTGGATGCAGTGCTAATGGTGTTATACCAGTTGTTCACTTGTTTGTTCAAATCAAGTTCAGTTGAGTCAAGGCAAGGTAGTGTGTCAAGTAAGAACTGCTCTTTATTGAAGGCTTTAAATCTTCTTGGAGTAAATTTAGAAGTTTTTATCTTATCAAGTTTGTCAATCCTGCTTGAGAATTCTATTTTAATTCTAAGGTGGTCTGACCATGGGACTGGTGTGATTATGGGTGAGGAGAAGCTGTCATTATTTACAAGGTGGTTGGGGGCAAAGAAGAGATCTGGCGTAGATCCGTATTTATGTGTAGGAGCATTTATTAATTGTGTATATTGTAGGGAGTCCATAGCATGCAAGAAGGTTTCCTTATCTGCATTAGAAGAGGAGTTGAGGTTGAAGTCACCTAATACAATTAGAGGTTTATGGCAAGTGTTGACTGCACAGATGGTCTCTAAAATAGAGGTTAGCTCATCAGCTGGGGCGTGAGGGGCTCTATATAGGAGGCTGATAGCTAAGTGTTTGTTACCCACTGTGATAGAGCTGGATTTATCAGAGGTATTAGAGGCGATAGTTTGTAGCTGAAAAGATTTTTTTGCAATGATTAGAACTCCACCTCCTCTTTTCTGTGTGCGAGGGTTGTTAAAGGCGGAATATTCTGGTGGGACCAGTTGGTTTAGTAGAACGCTGTCAGTAGGAGTTAGCCATGATTCTGTAATGCAAAGGATATCTGGTTTTTGGTCATAGATATGGTCTCTGATTGTGTGAATTTTATTTCTAACTGATCTTGTGTTCATTAATTCAATGGAAGTTGGCGTGTAAGACCTTTTTTGAGGATTCTTAGGATTTGTTTGCTGGTGTTGATAAGAGTTGTGTTTGTGTTGTGATAATATATGTGAATTGGAGCCACTTGGGCAGAATGTGCATTAGGACCATGCGATCCCCACACACCTATTGTGTGCAGAAAATGGTGGGAAACCCCCACACAGCACCAACGGTTGCTAGCAGTCCACCTCTAATTGTTTCCCTCAGAGACGGAACCAGGAGCATCCAACAAGGACAATGACAAGGTCAAGCCTTGGTACTCACCCCCTGAGAGCTTCAAGCATAGGATCCATGCCGGGCTCAGTTCTACTCCTCTTAAATTGCTTCCCTGGCTGGGTTTATTTTTAACAGCACCGTGTAAAAGGTGGCTGGCAGGCAGATCCCTCTGAGAGCCTTCTGCACTCTTCGGGAGAGAGCAGAGGGGAATGGAGGAGGAGGGAGGGTGCGCTGAGTTTGTGTGAGGTTGCTGTATTCTTCTAGATTCTTCTGAACCCTTCCCAATTTGTGGCTGCTCATGATAAGGGCATGGAGCAGAACCAATTTTCCTTGCTCCCATGGCTACCAAAAAGACTGCAGTCCAGTGGAGCCTCCTACATCGCGCTCAAGTGAGAGAATCACTTTTTTAGGGCTAAAGGTGGTTGTTCACAAGCATTTAATCAATCTCTTTTCCCCTCAATCTCCATATTTTCTATAGAGAGGAAATCCATCCACCATTTGTTGGAGATAAAGAAATACTGAGGGCGCTCTTGTGGCTGAGGCAAATAGAGGCATGGGAATGTCGTCAATGAAATCTTGGCTTTACATTGGTTCTTTGTCTTCACCAATCTGTTGATAACGGAAAACAACCCACTTGTCTGGACTGGTCTAGCAGGATGATATGGAATGATATTTTCAGTTTTGTTTCCATCCCTTTTCGAATAATCTCCATTATTCTATTTGCTTTTTTAGAAGCTACAGCACACAGGGCTGAAAATTTCAACATATTATTCACAAGGACTCCAAGCCACCTGAATAGAAGCCATATTAGCTATTAACATGGTGAAAAAGTGGGAAAAGTATGCACAGTAACAGCTAACATGGGCCAAATGCAGATAGCATAGAAAATTCCTTGCACTATCTGCATACCGCACGTGGGTGGGATGTGGGCATGTCTGCCATGAGCAGTTTTGCAGACATTACGGGGGCAACTAACACCACCTCAATGGGTGGCATTAGCTGCATCTACTGTGCTGCCATGCCATGATCTCTCATTTTCACCATGTTATCTGCTGCAGAAATGCTGTGCACGCCGCCAACAGATAACGCATGGTTTTGTAGCTAATGCTGCGTTAGCTGTAAAAGCCTATCGCAGCTTGGTAGACAGACTCCTTAGTTTTGAGGCCTGATTTGGATTTACACAATATTCAAGCAGTTTGTGTGTAAGACAGAAGAGGTCTAGAACTTTTCTGTCACATAGCTCCTTGGACTTTTCTTTAGTAGAGGTTTAAGTTCAGCATGGATCTCCAAGACTGCTTCATTAGATTCCTTGGCAATATCTTTAATTTGCAGCAGTTCCACCATTATGACACTCAATGTGATATCAACATTATTTTCCACCACTGTCTTATGAGGGGACAGGTACATTCTGATAGTTTCGCTGGCTGATTCCGAACACCAATGAAGTCAATTTTCATTTGTTTAGGTGTCACAATCTTGCGCCACTGTGAGATCAATCGTAGCACAGTTTATGCTGTGAAAAATGATAATATATTGAGGTCTGTTCTGGAGTGGTCTGTCTAAGCTGCCACTCTGTAAGAGCCTCTATAGTGCCCCTTCACCTCATCTTTCAACCATGCCAGCTATTGCTTGGTTTTCCTAATACATGGAATACATCTGGTCTGGGCTTCCAAGACAGTATTTTGAACAACATCCACACCTGATACAAACTTTTAACCTTTGCAGCTGCTCCTTTTAGGGTGTTTCTTTTTAAATTTTCTTCATTTTATCATAGTTTCTCTTTTCAAAGTTAAATGGTAACATAATCGATTGCCTTAGGGGCATGTTTACTAAACTGCGGTAACGTAGCAGCGGCTACAATAAGGCGCGTTATGTAACGTTAAGGCATGTTAACGTAACATAACGTAACGTTAACGCGCCTTAACGTTCCCGGCCGCGGTAGGTCCCGCAGAGGGTGGAGAGAGGGCGGAGAGAAGGGGTCAATGGGCAGGGAGTGGGCGGGGAGAGGCCCCTTCCACAGTAATGCGGAGAAATTAAGGGCTGAATCCTAACGCAACTGAAAACCTGGCGTTAGCATACATTTGCAAGAGAGAGTAACCATTTCAGTGTCAGCAATGTACAGTATAGGCAGGGAGCCCAAGAAAGGTGATAGTAGTGCTCCATTGGCAGCAACAGCATAGTGCCCTGGTATCAAAGGCCACTATGGTGATGGCGCAAATAGGGCATGGGGGCTGCAGGCGGGACATGCAGTGGGGGCTACTGGGGCATAGGGTGGACTAAGCGGTTGCCGAGGTGGCACATAGGAATGCAGAAAATGGAAACCAGCAAGACAGCAACTGACCAGGGTCAGACATGCCCATGAGTCTGTGTCCCACAGTGTCCCATCCAAGGGGCACATAACATTGACAGGCGGTGCGGGGTACGCGTGGACCTCTATGTAGGCACCGCTACCCCAGAACCCACACCTTAGGCAGCCGCCTACCTGCCCCCTGGATGGCCTGGGATGGCGCACCACCGGCACCGACAGCATATGGTCATGGCCGCATGGCAGAGGGGGTGGGTGATTGTGCTGGAGGGAGCAGTGGCACCCGCCTGCAGTGGACCTAGGCCATGCCCTGTACTAGTACATGGTGTGCAGTGCAAGAGAAGAGGTCTGGCCGAGGAATATAAGGGTAGCCCCAGGGACCACTATGCTGCTGTGGCAACAGTTTGGTGCAGTACACTCAGCCAGCATGTCCAAGAGCAGAGGGTCAGAGGTTCAGGTCCCATCTGTGGATCCTGCAGAGCATCTCCCCATAGTTTTAGCCCACAATGCAGCCACAACAACAACATGGGCAAACCCCAATGCAGTGGTGCACAGGGGTACGGACACCCACTCACAAGGGCTCCACTATCCACAGCTTCATGGAATGTCAGGCTGTTGGCCCCAGCACAGAGCTGCAGTTATCACCAGAACACTACTACTACCCCCTGCACAGATTAGCAATGTCGGCACTGTGATCAGGACCCGTACAGCAGGTAGGGTTGTCAACCACCTTCATCTCTGCACAATGCTGAGATAGGTCTGGGAGTGTGCATATGTCTCTCCATTGTTTTGTGTCTGCCAACACCTCACTGGGCCCACATTCCTCACACTGCTTCCAGCGTTAGCCTGCAAATGTGCATAATGAGGAGCAAGGTATTGTGGGTATGGCCCAGACAGGGTGGATTGGCCAGGATGCATTTGCACAGGGTGGAGGGCAATGGCTGGGACACTGTAGTGCTCGATCACCACCTGCATGGACAGGGTGGCCACAGCATGTCACGCTGGGGTGGGGGGGGTATCACTCTCACTCTGACCGAGCAGTGACCATAGCATGTCTATGTTCCCACATAGTGCCACACATTATTTGTTTCCAGTGATACCTGTGTGTTCCCAGTTTTGGGGCCCAATCACGGAGATACCTGCTTGGTGTTTCTGCTGTGCATCCCACCTTTGGGTGCACAGGATTCCCCTGTGAGCATGCACTATGGACTGGTTAGTGGGCTATCTGCAGTTCACCTGTGCATGGTGGGAACACCTTGTAGGATGCTGCAGGTGCAGTCTGACTGTGCTGACTGTTGATGAATGGCAGACCATGGCATGGGGTAGTTGAGCCTTCCCCTGCCTACCCCAAGCATCATTGCTGGTCTGCAATGGTCACAGGTATGGCACTTGCCCAGCAGCCCTGGAGGGCTGTCATCCGCCAGCAGGACTGTGGTTGCTGGTACTGCAACCATGGTGCAGGCACCTGTCCCACCACACCCTCATCTACAAAAGAGGTGATTGAGGCCCTTTGGGGTATATAGCACATACCACTTAGACCCATAGTGGCAGTGCTACATAGCTCTCATGCGAGTCTAGACACCCCACTACCCTGATAACAGGTACCCATGGCAGCCAGACCTTGACACCGGGTACGCACTAATCTAGGTGGTGTCCAGTCACACAGGGCCACATGTTATTTATTTATTTGGACAGCTTTTATATACCGCTGCTTCCAAGGATCAGCAGCGGTTTACATTATAACAAATAGAACATGTACCTTTGGTTGCACTGCTGGCAACATCTGTCACACACTGGCAGTGCCAGGGATGTGCAGCAGGCCCTATCTCTAGCACCACATGTACTGTGGACCTAGTGCTAGGCGCCCATCCTATCCTTCAGGGTGAACACGGAACCTGCACAATGGCATGGTCTGTAGCTACTCTGTGCCAGTATCACACACTATCAGTCCGTCTTACCACGCTGCAGTACTGGAGAGGTGCAGACCCCATTTGGTGGTCAGCTGTAGGCCGCTGTTCTGCATGTGCAATGCATCATGGGTGCTGGTGGGGTTACCCTAGACTGGCACACAGAGCAGACGGTTTGTGCAGTGATCTGCAGTCCTTCTGTACCCAGCCATTGCTGTGAAACAGGCCATAGAGGTATAGCCTACTCCCAGTCGGCTCACGTTACTCCTTTGCTTCTTCGTCTCCATTGATTGCCTGTCCCTTTTCGCATACAGTATAAGATCCTGATTTTCGTGCACCGGTCTTTGCACACTGGTATTCCACTCTCTCTCTCTGATCTGGTCCATTTTTCTTGCCCTTCCAGAGTGCTTAGATCTCTCCATATGAATCGTCTCTTTCTTCCACCTCCCTCCCAGGCTCGTCTTGAATCCACACGTTCTTCTGCTTTCTTTTTTCTTGGTCCCCGTCTTTGGAACTCACTGCCACTTTCGTTACGGTTGGAATCCTCTTTTTCCACTTTCAAAGCTTGTCTTAAGCCCTATATTTTCTGCACAGCTTTTGACCTTCCTTTTCCCCCTCCTTCTGTGACTACCTGACTGTCCGTCTCTCTTTTATTTTTAATATACTTTGTTGGTCTATCTCTCTACTGCTCTTTACTCTACATGAATGGCGTTCCTTTCTGTTTCTTTCTCAGTAGTTCCGTTTTGCTTTTATTGTAAACCGCTGCATGCCTAATTGGTTTAGGCGGTATATTAAATTTTAAATAAAGATAGATAAAGATGGGAATAGCTGCGCAAATAGTCAAATTTATTCATGGATGTGCATTAAATTATCGGCTATTTAAAGCATTCTGTAAAGAAATTGGAGCAAAACATTCTGTTTTACTGTACCACACAGAGGTTCGTTGGCATGTGTAGTGGAACTTTGGGATGAAATTTTTAAATTCCTCAAGGATCAACAATCCCCTCTTGCAAACCATTTTGAGGATGAAGATTTTATTGTTAGCCTGGGATATTTGGCTGATATTTTCAGTTTCCTCAATGATTTGAATATGTTAATGCAGGGAAGGGATGTGGATATTATTCAAGCCAGGGGAAAGTTTCTGGCATTTACAAGGAAAATACTTACTTGGAGTCATGTGTTGAAAGCAGAAATCTGGCAAACTTTCCAATCCTTGATGATATTCATACTGGATATGATAAAACATTCCCTGCAGAAATACCTCAAGAAATCAAGAAACATTTGGAAGTCCTAAGCACAAATTTTGAGGGTTACTTCTCGGATACTGATGATTTTAGAAGGGAATCTGTTTGAATCATGAACCCATTCTCGATTGATATATCTACGATGAGTGACAACGATTAAGCAAAGGATGATTTCACTGATTTCCAAGAAGACCCAAGAAAGAAAGCTGATTTTGAAAAGGCTGGGCTGAGTATCAGGCAGTTTTGGTGTCAGCAAATCACAGCTTAACACAACTTAGCGATGAAGGCAATGAATGTTTTGAGTCCCCTCACAACTACTTATCTCTGTGAAACAGGATTCTCTGCATTATTAACCTGAAATCAAAGTGGAGAAATCGACTTGATGTGTCAGATGACATGCGAGTAACATTGTCAGTAACTGTACCTCAATTCCCTGTTTTGATTGTACAAAAACAACCACCAAAATCTCACTAGTATTTGTGATTTGAATAAATATGCTAAAATCCTTAAGATTTTATTTAAACTGTTCTGTTTCTAGGTATATACATATATATGATTTTGACAGTCTGGTGAAGAGCGTATAGGGACATACTGGGCAATCCAATGGGGATCTGTAGTCGTACAAAGGTAAAGAACCCCTGCTCTAACACAACATTTTACAAGCCCCTGTCTTAAGATCCCAATGGAGAGTACCAGAAGGAATTCTGCAATTCCATGAATTAGTGGACAAAATTTGCCTAGACATATCTCAGGAACCTTGACCAGATACTTTCTTCCTATTAACCAAAGTACATAAACCAGAATTCTGGACACCTTATTGTTTTAGCATCAATATCACAGTAGGAGTGTCCGGCTACATGGACTCCATCCTCAGATCCTATGCCATGAGCATTCTCAGCTACCCACGTGCCACCACTGACGTCCTGAGAAAACCATTTTATTGGCCACCTATCATGAAAAGCCATCCTGGCAAACAGGGATGTTGACGTTCTCTATACCAACACTCCCACAAAGTTGAACTGAAAGCCATCAGATGCCATTGCAGGTAACCTAGCCACCAAATTATACTATGTGATCCTCATACAAAGCTGTTACAATTTGAAGAGGACTTATATCTGCAGGTCAACAGCACTGCCCTGGTTATCTGAAGAGTACCAAATTATGCTACCATTTTCATGAGTGACTTAGAACAATGCTTCCTCAACTCCTACACCAAGAACTTTTGCTTTGCCTGATTTATGCTGATAACATGACACCATCTGGAGTCATGGAAATAAAGCCCTGGAGAAAATACCCCTAGTTAACATTTGCCCACAGGCATGGCTTATTGTGTTGCAGTCTCTTGCTTGTGCTAAGGAAACCAAGAAAAATTGGGAATTAATGAGTCTACAGATGTAACTGGAGACTTTATCTTTTGTTCTCTGGTTCATTTGGGTCCTTCTAATCATGCTCTGTGATGTCAATCCACCAAATCTCACATGTATGAATATCAAGAATGGAGGTTGTGATCAGTTACAATTTTTTAGCCCCTCTGGACTTTCTGTTGTGAAACTTGAGGATCTAGGCTGCAGTGTCCCCAATGTAGCCTACTTGAATATGAGGCCAAATGTAGTTGTAAACCTACCTGCTTAAGGTAAGCTATTTAGGAACACTGCACTGACTGGTTTTCAAATGCCTTTCCCAAGCATTTAATGCACAGCCTTGCACCTAAGGAACCACAAGGCCAGATGTGGACGGCAGAGTTCCTGGTAGTTTTAGTTTTCTTAATGGCTAGGCTGACTTCACCCAGCGACTATCTTACTGGCCCAGCAAAGGCTAGTCCTGATACGCTGTACTATTTCCGCTCTTCTTAGGCTCTGCTTTCCTGCTAGTACAACAATCTCTATGAACCTGTGCTGGAAGTTCTGCTCTGGCTTGTTCCTTTGTTGCTACTGCTACCCTGCCCAACTCCTACTTCTCTATTTACTTCACTCTGCACTTGCCTTCCTCGATTCCAGCCCAGTTTCAGTGTGTGCTCCTGTTTTCTTGTTTGGCTGACTCTGCACTGCTCTTCTAGTTGTCAGTCTCACCCTGTACCTGTCCAAACCTCAATATATTTGCCTTCTATGGTTTTCTCTGCCTCGCTCTGTACTTGATATCCACAGCCTTGCGAGTGTGTGTTGCCCTTCTTGTTGGACCTTTCAGCCTATACCTGATTCTGTTCCTGATGACTCCTTGCCTTAATAATTCAGGTAGACTTACTGACTCATTAAGGGCCTGAGCTGCCTACTTTCTAAAAAGTGCCAGACATGCAGACATAAACTATAATAAAATATGGCTAACTCAATCTTTAAGAACATAAGAAATGCCATACTGGGTCAGACCAAGATCCATCAAGCCCAGTATCCTGTTTCCAAGAGCGGCAAAACCAGGTCACAAGTACACAAGTTCCACAATGCTTGTCCCAGGGTAAGCAGTGAATTTCCCAGGTCCTCTCTTGGTTTGCAGCTTGTTGTGCTGTGAGGGCTTGTGTGCATCAGTGATGCTGAGAGCTAAACTAATCGGTAGTTTAACTACTGGCAGGGTCTCCCAAGACGGACAGGTCTCAGCTGAGGTGCCAGACCAAGACAAACCACCCATCTGGGCAGCAGCAGAATGGGATAGTGTTGACGGCGGAGGATCACATTTCTGTGACAATGGCAACACCAAACTTAAACTGCGCGGAAGAAAGGCCTGGCAATCTACTTCTGTATCTTGCCATGAAAACCCAATGGATAGTTACAACAAAACAAATTGTGCTATAGTGCTGGAAGATGAGACCCCCAGGTCGGAAGGCACTCAACTAGCTACTGGGGAAGAGCTGAAGACTTTTCAGAGTAAAGCCAGCATTTATGATGTGGTTGGATCAAAGCCCTCAGGACATCTGACTGCTGATGTAGCTGCGCATGAAATGAGTCAGAAGCTGTAAAGATGTCTTACGCATTGGAACATGGAACGTATGAAGCATGAACCAAGGGAAGATGGAGGTGGTCAAGAATGAAATGGAACGTGTACAACTTGATCTGTTGGGTGTCAGCGAACTGAAATAGACTGGCATCGGGCACTTTGCATCAGATGATCAAGAGAGAGATCATTAGAGAAAGACATCATGCTTGGCAAGATAGAAGGTCAGCAATGAGATGGATCGATACAATAACAGCAGCTGTGGGTACCAGTGTGCTCACACAAATCATGGATGGTCATATGGGATGGAAAGATGTTTTTAGCTATTCACACGACCACATACTCGGTCTCGTCAAAGAAAAGATTCCATTTGTTCAATTAGATCCTCAAACTGAACTCCAAAATGAAACCTCCTGGGATTCTCTGCTGAAATTACGAAAGAAGAAAGTCAGGATTGAATTACACCATCTATCCCTTATAAAGTACATTAACAGACAGCAGATCCCGAGGGGTTTGCGATTATACAAGGAACCTCGTATGATGGAAGTAGATTTTGTAGATCAATGGAATAAGATTCTAAATAAGTGCTCCCTGGACCTCATGGTCCTGATTGTTGATTCTGTAAAGAAAGAACTTGAGAAGATAACTGAAGAAGAAGAGATAGTACAGGCGAGTTTGAAGTCCTTGGAGCTAGAGGGAGCTTATCTTACCAGGATGGAAGAATTAAAGAAACAAGTTCAGACTCTACATCAGGAGGTTCTGACTAAGAAGGAGAAGAAATTGAAAAGGGATAATGCAGATTATACAACAGGTTACGTTTATCCTTGGATGAACGTTAAGCGCAAAATAAAAAAATCTAGAAAGAGAGTGTTTTTTGAAGATACTTCAGATGAGGCCTCCTCTATAGATTCAAATGTGTCCTCTAAGAATGGAAATCATTTTTTGGACGACAACAAGGAAGACCGGACAATCGGCCCAAACAACGGGACCGTACGAATGTGAAGAAAAAATAAGAAGTCAGCAGAATTTAAGCAGTATGACTGATCTAGTAGTGAACATATCGGGGAAGGAATTGTCCCAATCTTCTTTGAGTGTTTTGAATAAAGGACTGTCATTTGTTCCGTACACCAGTTTTGATTCTTTTCAATTCAGGATTGATTTTGAAGGCCTGATACGTAAACTGAATTTGAAAAGTTATTTCTCTGTGACTGATCCAGAAGTGCAGTTAGAATTGAGAGACAGGGATCCACATTCAGAACGTGTACGGTTGCCAATAAAATCAACCTGGTCCCCCCCGGGCCCTTTACATCCGGCCCTGGAGATTTTTAAGCAATTGGTGTTGAAAGAGGTGCAGGACCTAGAGGCGAAGCGCAGATTAAAACATACTACGCTGACAAGACCAGAGAATCAGGCTTTGCGTGATTTGAGGACACGCTCCGATATAGTTATTAAGAGAGCTGACAAGGGAGGAGCGGTGGTGGTGTTAGATAGACAAGATTATATGTCAGAAGCCATTTCCCAACTACGAGATCCAGCTGTTTACATTGTATTAGAGAATGATCCAAAAGTGAACCTACAAACTGAAATCAAAAACATTACCTCAGAAGCTTTACAGAAGAAATTAATCACTAGTAGAGAATTTCGTTGGGATCAGCATATGTCTGTGCACCAGAGGAGCTAAGAGTTTAAAAGCTGAAAGCTAAGTGTATATCTTACACCTTGGATTTTGTTGAAGCTGTTAATGCTGACATATTAATTGATACATTAGCTTTCCAAAGAATAGCTCCACTGGGGAAACTCTTCAAAGGTCGGTGAAGCTATAAGGCATGGTACCGGTTTAAGACACGAGTCTGAATGGTACAGCCGAAATAAGTCTGAGACCTTCTTATGAGTGGCAAGTGCTCCTGGTTTAACTATAAGGAAACTATCGAGATTATTTCCATTCTTTACAGTGTTGATACTGAACGACCTTTCATTAAAGTATACAATGGGTACCAGTCTGTCAACAATGAGCCGCCTGACTCAAGACCGAACACAATTTAGGATAGCTATCCAGAGGGTCGCCATGAGTCGACTCCGACTCAACGGCACTTAACAACAACTCCTCTAATGATGGTTTATGGACCTTTCCTCCAGGAAAGGTCCATAAACCCAGCTATACTAACAGCTTTTACTACATACTCTGGTAACGAATTCCAGAGTTTAATTACTCGAGTGAAAAATATTTTCTATTATTACTGTTAAACAGGTTCCATTGTAATTTCATTGTGTGCACCCTAGTCTTTCTTCTTTTTGATGGAGTAAACAATCTACATTGACCCTTTCTACTCCATTCATTAATTTATAGATCTCTATCTTATCTCCTCTCAGCTGTCTCTTTTCCAAGGGGTATCCTTCCATCCCTTTGCCATTTTGGTGGCTCTGCTTTGTACCTTTTCTAATAACGCTATATCCTTTATAAGATATGGCGACCAGAATTGCACACAATATTCAAGGTGCGGTCATACCATGGAATGATACAGAGGCATTACAATATCCTTGGTTGTATTCTCCATTCCTTTCCTTATGATTCCTAGCATTCTATTTGCTTTCTTGGCTGCCGCTGCACACTAGGTAGAGGGTTTCAATGTGTTATCCACCATGATGCCTAAATCTTTTTCCTGGGTGCTGGTTCCTAATGTGGAACCTTGCAGCGTATAACCATAGTTTGGGTTGTTCTTTCTTAGGTGCATAACTTTGCACTTGTCCACATTAAATTTCATCATCCATTAAGACGTCCAGTCTTCCAATTTATAAAGGTCCTCTTGCAATTTTTCACAATCCTCTTGCGTTTTAATAACTTTGAATAATTTTTTTGTCACCTGCAAATTTGATCACCTCATTCATTGATACCAATTCCAGGTCATTTATAAATATGTTAAAAAGCAGCGGCCGAGCAGAGATCCCTGGGGTACTCCACTATTCACCTTTCTCCATTGAGAAAACTGGCCATTTAGCCCTACTGTCTGTTTTCTATGATCTACTATAATAGACTGCCTCCTATCTCATGACTTTTTAATTTTGCCAAGAGTCTTTCATGAGGGAACTTGTCAAAGGCTTTCTGAAAATCCAGATACACTACAATCGACTGGTTCATCTTTGTCTACCTGTTTATTCACACCTTCAAAAAATATAACTAAATAGTAAGACAAGACTTTCCTTGGCTAAATCCATGTTGGCTTTCTCCCATTAAACCATGACTATCTACATATTTAGCAATTTTTTTCTTTATAATGGTTGCTATCATTTTGCCCGGTGCTGACATTAGGCTCACTGATTTGTAGTTTCCCAGATCACCCCTGTAAAACCTTTTAAAAATATGATTTTCAAAAGGGTTTCTCCCATCCTTCACCTGTTGAAAACAATTTAAAATAATTACCTTAATTGTTAGATCTTCTTTCCCTAAGACAACATTTACTTCGATTGTAGGGAGGGAAGGACTGTTCTCATGGCTTTCAACTGTTGCTCTCATAGAATTCTGAGAAAAGAATACCACAAAACATTCATCAAAAAGGTTTCCAGAGCAATTATCCAGCTCACATGTTATCTGTATATATCCCAGCGTATGTTCCAAAGTTAAGTGAATTCTGAAAAAAACAAGAGACTCCCTTAATCTCTATCTAAAATAGGATGTGTGCATTAACACATTTTGTACATGCCATAAATAACCTGCCACCTATTGAGCAGCAGAGTTCAAAACTTTCATCCAAGTACTATTAATTACAAAATAAGGGCCAAATAGCATAGTTACTCACCTGTAACAGGTGTTCTCCAAGGACAGCAGGAATCAGTACTCACATATGGTGACGTCAGCGCTGACGGAGCCTTCATGGAAGCATATCCCCAGCTTTCAAAGAAAGCGTTTGGGAGATGCCACCACACGTGTGGTCCCCTTCCTGCCCAAGGGTGCCATCTTGGTCAGTCGGGTGCCATCACTAGAGCCCAACCAAGAAGATGGCCAAAAATGAACAGGAACTCCAAAGGGAGGAGGGAGGGTTGTGAGAACTGATCCCTGCTGTCCACGGAGAACACCTGTTAAAGATGAGTAACTATGCTTTCTCCAGGAACAAGCAGGAAGTCAGTCCTCACATATGGAACTCCCTAGCTCCAGGCTACTGAGAACCAGTAGAGAAAATACGGCCCAGCCATGAACAGCCTCAAGCGAATCTGAAGACAGACTCTGACCCCAGTGTCTAGGGAGAACCATGGCTCCAGAAGCCTGAACAAGAAGGGCCGGAGGGCAGGAGTTGCCTAAACCCCGAAGAGGTTACGGAGTACAGCCTAGCCGAAGGCGCTGTCCCGTTGGGACTCCCTCTCCAGGCAGTAGTGGGCTGCAAAGGTGTGAACAGAAAACCAGGTGGCAGTCTGGCAGATGTCAGCCATCGGCACGGACAGGAGGTTCGCGACCAAGGTCACCATTCCCCTGACATTGTGCACCATGACATGGTGCTCCAGGGGAACTCCGGCATGCATATGAGCGAAAGCGATGCAATCCACCACCCAGATGGACATGGTCTGTTTGGTGACAGCCTACCCCATGTGGCTTGGGTTAAAGGCTTGGAAAAGCTGTGAGGCTTTGTGGTGGCCCTGGGTCTATTGTAAGTAACGGGACAGGGCTCGTTTGCAGTCCAAGGTATGGAGAAGGGCCAATGCCGAATTGGCGTGAGGCTGAGGGAAGAAGGTAAGGAGAACCACCTCCTGACTGAGGTGGAAGTCAGAGACTATCTTCGGTAGGAACTTGGAGCGAGTGCGGAGCACCCACCCTGTTCCTGTAGAACCTAGCATAGGGAGGCTTGGCCACCAGCGCCTGGAGTTTACTGACCCTGTGAGCCGAGGTGAGTGCCACGAGTAAGGCAACCTTCCAGGACAGGAGGTGCAGGGAGCAGGTAGCCAAGGGCTCAAATGGCAGCTTGGTGAGCTGTGCCAGAACCACACTGAAATCCCATTCCGCTGGCAGTGGCCAAAAGGGAGGTCTGGAGAGCAATAAGCCACACATAAACCTGGTGATGAGGGGATGCATGGAGAGGGACTTGCCCTCAATGGGGTGATGATTAGCCAAGAGAGTGCTGAGATGCACCCTGACGGAGTTAGACTTAAGCCCAGACTGCGATAGGTGGAGAAGGTACTGAAGGATCGAATGCATCGGGCAAGAGAATGGGTCGAGGCAGTACTCTGTTTACCACACAGAAAATTGCCACCACTTGAAGGCATAAGCCCATCTCATGGAAATCTTGCGAGAGGCCAGGATGATTTATTCCATCTCCCTGGGGAGGTTTAGTGAGGCTAGGGTGACATGCTGTGATGGATAGGGTTCCCAGGTTGGGATGGAGGATCGAGCCCTCCTCCTGTGACAGGAGTCCCGGAGAGCTCCAGAGAGGAAATGGGGGCTCCAGCGAGAGGCGGAGCAGCAGAGGAAACCACGGTGCCTGGGCTACCATGGGGCTACAAGGATGATCAGTGCCTTGTCATGCTGGACCTTGAATAGGGTCTGAACATCAGTGGTGTGGGGGGAAATGCATAAAGGAGACCCCCTGTCCACGAGAGGAGGAAGGTGTCAGTCGCCACCCGGGAGGGTTGGGGTTGAGGGCTGCAGAATCGAGGCAGCTGAGCGTTGGCCGGGCTGGCGAAGAAGTCCATGCTGGGGTTCCCCATAGACAGAAAAGCATGAGCGCTACCTCAGGGTCCAGATGCCACTCGTGCGGTTGAAGGACCCTGTTCAGCCTGTCTGCCAGGGCATTGTCCTAACCCGGGAGACAGACAGTTCTGACGAGCATCCGTTGGCTGGCCGCAAAGGAGCAGTGGGTCACGGCTTCTTGAAAGAGGGGGTAGGAGCCCGTGCCGCCCTGCTTGTTCACACAGAGCATCGTGACCTAATTGTCTGTCTGGACAAGCACTGACTGGTGCTGTAGGTGGTGTTTGAAGACCTTCAGGGCGAGGAAGATGGCTCTGAGCTCGAGCAGATTTATCTGCTGGCTCTGCTCGAAGGACCAAGCCCATTGGGTGCGCAGCTCCTCACAATGGACACCCCAGCCAAGCAGCATCCATGAGAACCCTGCAGGGGTTTGGGAGTTGAAAGGGCATAACTGCCCGCAGGTGTTGGGTGTCCTGCCACCAGGTGAGGGACTCTGTGAGCTGGTGGGAGAGTGTGACTTTGTCCCGAAGCCTGCCCATGACCTGGACCCACACGGACTGGAGGCATCACTAGCTGCTCACATGTGGATGTGTGTGTTGGGGACTACAAGGACCATGGAGGTCACGTGGCCCAGGAGGCGGAGGAGCACTCGAGCGGACATAGTGCAGCATCTCTGCACCTCAGCCACGAGGGCCATGAGACTGTTCACCCTGTCGAGGGGAAGGAAATCCCTGGCCTGCACGGAGTCCAGGCGGGCCCCGATGAACTCCAGAGCCTGCGTTGGAATGAGGTTGGACTTTAGATGATTTACCATGAAGCCCAGGTACTGTAAAACCTGAACAGTGCTGCCAGTGGCCTGTCCAGCCTCGAGGCCGTGTCCCCCTTGACGAGCCAGTCATCAAGGTAGGGGAAGACGAAGGCCCTGTGGAGGATGAAATAGGCTGCCATCACTGCGAGGCACTTGGTAAAGATTCTTGGGGCTGAGGCGAGGCCGAAGGGGAGTATTCTGTACTGATAGTGGTCGCCTCCTACCATGAACCTAAGGTACTGCCTGTGACTTGGGTGGATCAGAATGTGGGTATAAGCATCCTTTAGGTCCAAGGAGCATAGCCAATCTCCCTGCTGGAGGTAGGGCAGCAGTGTTCCAAGAGAGAGCATCTTGAACTTCTCCCGCACCAGAAACCTGTTGAGATTTCTCATATGCAAAATGGGTCTCAGGTCCCCTGTTCTCTTTGGGACCAGGAAGTACTTGGAGTAAAACCCTTTGCCCTTTGCATGGTGTAGAATGGGCTCCAAGGCTCTATCCCTGAGAAAGACCGTGAGCTCTTGCCTCAGCAAAGTCTGGTGCAGGGGAGAATGAATGGGCTTCCCGGGAAAGAAGGGTGGAGGGAGCTGGTCGAGGTGGAGGCAGTAGCCCTCCTTGAATACTTGAAGAGCCCAGGAGTCAGTGGTGATGGAGGCCCACCGGTAGGTGAAGTGAACCAGGCGCCCCCCTGTTGGGAGCTGATCCTCCAGCGGAAGAGAGGCTATGCCAATGGCGTTAAAACCCTGACCCTGGTTGGGCCGGGGATGGTGGCTGGGGTTTTGAGCCCTTGGGTTTGCGTGGGGCCTGGCCTGTTCCCTTGCTCTGGGGACCCTGCTGAGGGGTCTGAGTGGCAGGGTATGTGGGATAGCCCCAGTAAGGCTGGCCCTTCCGGAGGAAAGGGTTTTTTTTGCCCTGTGGCTTCTTTCGAGGCAAGGTGGAAGTTTTCTTCGAGAGCCGGGTGACGTACTTGGTCTCGATTTCAGCCGCTTTGTCCTCCATTGGTTTACCAAAGAGCTGTTCACCAAGACAGGGGAAAGTCAAGAAGTTTTCTTGTACCCACTGCTCGAGATCTGATGATTGGAGCCAGGCCTGACGTTGAGCGCCAATGCCGGCAGCCGCCAACCTCACACTGGACTCGAAGCCGTCGTAGGCAGCTCGAGACAAGAATTTGGAACACTTCAAGACAGACTTCGAGAAAGTCTCGAAATGTCGGAGGTGGTCTCCATCGAGGCCAGCCGCAAAGCCCCCGAGCTCCTTGGCCAGGTCCCGGAGGAACATACCGATATAAAGCTGGTAAGTCTGAATATGGCATGACAGTATCGAGTCCTGGTAGCATTTCCGCTCTAGGGTGTCGAGGACACAGGACTCTCTGCCCGGGGCACTGAAGAGTGCGACTTCGGGCTTTTTTGCCGGCACATGGCTGACTCAACCACCATAGACATGTAGGGGAGTTGAACCTTACGGAAACCCAGGCCATGCTGGACCCAGTACAATGTATCCAGCTGACGGTTGACGATGGGAACCAATACAGGGGTCTTCCACATCCTTAGGAGGAGCCGGGTAAGGATGGAGGGAACAGGAACCATCAAGGTCTCCTTCGGTGGTGCCTCGTACTGGAGGATTTCAAGTTCCTCCATACGAGGGTCCTCCTCTGACTCCGTCATGAGGGAGAGCACCCGAGCCATGTCTCTGATGAACTCAAGGAAGGAGGTATCCTCGGGTGGGGATCGGCACTTGGTAGCCAGTGGAGATGGGTCCGAAGGGAAGTTGCCGTGGACTCGAGTCTCCAGAGATGTCTTGATGCCGGACTCCCAGTTGGAGTACTCCAATGAAAACTCAAAGCCCGCTGGCTGCAGGAGCGCTGGCAGCTCTGGTCTTGGGTGCTTCAAAGTCGGGGAATGGCTGGAGCCAGAGGTGCTTGCCAGAATGAAACTCTCGCTGAGGATCTGACCAAGGCGTGTGGCTCTTGGTGATTGCTTTGGCAGCCCAGGGAGTCCTCAAGGTCAAAATTGAGGTTCCTGCAGTCTCTGCAGGGCTGGGCAGCACTGGCTGGGAGGCAATGAATGCAGAAATGCTGTGCTCCAGGGCCAACATGCGGTCTTCCCATTCGGGGGTAGCAGCCATTGACACCAGCGCTGGAGTGACCAGGTTAGGTGTCGAGGAGGAGAGGGGGTTCTCGATGGGATGGCTCTCGGGAGACCGAAGTCCATCGCCGAAGGCCACAACATCCATCCTGGGCACCTTTCGGGAATGCTGCTGCTCCGACTCCTTGAGATCTCGCCGGGGGCTGAGGAACCAGGCGTGGGATTTCCCATATTTGTCCACTTCTCTGGAAGAGGCCCTCGAGGTCTTCTTCTTAAGCTCTCGCTCCAGAGTACCTTGTTCAGAGTGCCTGTGGGTCTGCTGAGGGGCCGTGGGAGCCTTGCACAAATCTGAGAAGCCGTGCAGGGCCTTCGAGCGTGAGGTTACTGGGGATACCAGTGTAGAGTCTGCCTTGTGGTAGATGTCGTCCTGCTTAAGCCAACAGCTCTGGATGGTCTTTGTGGACATTTTCTTGCACAAGGGACATTCCTCCAGGTCGTGGTCTGCGTCCAGACACCAGAGGCAACAATCATGCGTGTCAGAGAGGGACATGTTTTTTTGAACACCGATCACATTTCTTAAAACCGGTGGCCACTGGAGCGAGAAGGATCCCTGCGAGGTCGAAAACCCTCGCCGTGGCCAGCAGTTAAAAAGTGCACGAAAGCACTGAAAAGTAAAAATACGACAAAAAGAAAAAATTTGGGGCCCGATGCCACAGCAGCAGGTCCCAAGGTGGGAAAGAGACAGTGCAAGTTGGAAAAGTACAAAAATGTACAAGTTAAATCAACTTTTTTCCAGGGGATGAGACGAACGTCTGTAGGGCTCCGCAGAAAAAGGGAGACTGACCAAAATGGCCCCCTTGGGTGGGAAGGGGACCACGCATGCGTGGTGCATCTCCCAAAGGCTTTCTTTGAAAGCTGAGGAGATGCTGCAGTGAGGGCTCTGTCGGCGCTGACATCACCCATATGTGAGGACTAACTTCCTGCTTGTTCCTGGAGAAAACTCAGGTCACTATGCTGCTGATTGTGTAAAGTTTACCGAAATAAACATGATTCAAAAATTACTCTTTAACTGCGTGAATAACAGTCACACAGTCTACCAATTATGGCTTCTTCATAAGAAAATGTGCTCATATTTTCCTTGTAGCAAGAAAACAGTCCAGTTAAGGCTGTCTGTTTCTAACTGCACTGCTCCTCATCCTATATTCACTTGTTTTTGATGCTGTCTCTCTCATAGAGGCTATAAAGCAGTTTTCATATGATAAATAAATACACATCCTTAAATCAGATACAGAGGTGAACCTGCAAGGACATATTAAATTAACACAGTTTGTCAAAAATCATAAAAATAAGTATATTTTTAACACTTAAGAAGCACAGGGCATGTTTACTAACATGGGGCCTAGTTACAAACAGCACATGCTAACCATTAGCCCAGCGTAGTAAATATGCCCCACAGTGTAACATCTGACATTAACTACTGATATAAAAAATATGTTGGACTTAATTAATATCAGCAAATTAATGAGCTGTTTGTGAGTCTGAGTCAGATTACTAAAGGGTTTTTTCTCAATTTATATTGAATTGAAAAATGCTTTGTACATCTGACCCAATGTGAGGTTACCAAAACAATTCTCATCTGAAACACACATGTTTTGGCCCCTTCCTTCAATCTTAGTGATCTCTGCTACTTCTTCTGACAAAATGTCCAGGGGACCCTTGCCAGTCAGAGGCTTGGAGGGGCTCGTCTTCTCAAGCATACTCCTCAGTGTGGCTTGTTGAATGGCAGGGGTCATCATAGTAATGGCATCTATCTTGCCTTCTTTCCCACACCTTTGTGCATCATCTTTGAGGTGCAGTCAAGTCCAATAGAACAGGGAGACCAAACCTAGATTCCCTCTCCTACACAACAGTACAACCTCAACCCATGGTGATGGCCTTAAAAAATGAATTTTAAGAGATGTGTAGGAAATTTGCAGAAGAAACTTAAGTTTACAAAACATACCTTAAAAAGTTCAAACAGCATGTGATAGAGGTGAGAAGGAACATAGACTATATGAATGGGCTGTCCAGATGCTTTTCCTGCAATAAAGAAAAACATCACCATTTATCTTCATTTATTCTTAGCTGTGTCTCTCCCTACTAAGATTCCATAGTATTTTCAATAACATCATATGGATGTGAAAGTAGGACAGTGAAAAAGATAGACAGGAAGAAAATTGATGCCATTGAATTATGGTACTGGTGACAAATGCCATGGATTGCCCGAAGAACAAACCAGCCAGTATTAGAGGAGATCAAACCAAAGCTTTCCTTAGAAGCTCAAATGACAAGACTTTGACTTTCAAACGTTGGATACATCATGCAAAGAGAGAGATTGTTAGAGAAAGACATCATGCTTGGCAAGGTAGAAGGTCAATGCAAAAGAGGAAGGCCTGCAATGAGATGGATCAATACAATAATAGCAGCCTCAGCACCTTTGAAAGTATTCATCCCCTTGTTTGTACTGTTTTGTCGCATTACAACTTGGAATTAAAATGGAGATTTGGGGGTTAGCACCATGTGATTTACACAACATGCCTACCACTTTGACAGTGCAAAATATCTTTTACTGTGATACAAACAATAAGTAAGACAAAAAAAACAAAACAAAACAGAAATCATGAGTGTGCATAGGTATTCCCCCCCCCCCCCCCAAAGTCAATACTTTGTAGAACCACCTTTTGCTGCAATTACAGCTGTAAGTCTCTTGGGGTATGTCTCTATTAGCTTAGCACATCTAGCAACTGGGATTTCCACCCATTCCTCAAGGCAAAACTGCTTCAACTCCTTCAAGTTAGATGGGTTGCATTGGTGTACAGCAATGTTCAAGTCATGCCACAGATTCTCAATTGGATTGAGGTCTGGGCTTTGACTACGCCATTCTAAGACATTTACATTTTTCTCTTTAAACCTACTCCAGTGTAACTTTAGCAGTATGCTTAGGGTCATTGTCCTGCTAGAAGGTGAACCTTCATCCCATTCTCAAATCTCTGGCAGACTGAAACAGGTTTTCCTCAAGAATTACCTGTATTTAGTGCCATCCATCTTTCCTTCAATCCTGACCAGTTTTCCTATCCCTGCCGATGAAAAACATCCCCACAGCATGATGCTGCCACCACCATGTTTCACTGTGAGAATGGTGTTCTCGGGGTGATGGGAAGTGTTGAGTTTGCACCACACATGGCATTAACCCATGATGGCCAAAAAGTTCAATTTTCATCTTATCTGACCAGAAAACCTTCTTCCATGTGTTTGGGAGGTCTTCCACATGCTGTTGTGCAAACTTCAAATATGTTTTCTTATTTCTTTCTTTAAACAATGGCTTTTTCTGGCCACTCTTCCATAAAGCACTGTTCTGTAGAACGTACGCCTTAAAGTGGTCCTATGGACAGATACTCCCATCTCCGCTATGGATCTTTGCAGCTCCTTCAGTGTTATCCTTGGCATCTTTGTGGCATCTCTGATTAATGCCCTCCTTGCCCAGTCTGTGAGTTTTGGTGGGCGGCCTTCTCTTCTCAGGTTTGTAGTGGTGCCATATTTTTTCCATTTTGTTACAATGGATTTAATGGTGCTCTGTGGGATATTCAGAATTTAGGATATTTTTTTTTATAACTCAACCCTGATCTATACTTCTCTGTAACTTTGTCACTGAGCTGTTTGGAGTGCTCCTTGGTCTTCATGTTGCTTGCTTAGTGGTGCAGTCAGGGGCCTTTCAGAAGAGGTATATTTATACAGGCATCATGTGACAGATCATGTGACACTGATTGCACACAGATGGCTCCTAATCAACCAATTATGTGATTTCTGAGGTTACTTGGTTGGACCAGATTTATTTAGGGATGAATACATATGCACTCACAACTTTTCAGTTTTTACTTGTTTTTTTCAATATATACAAGATATTTTATTATCATTTCATGTCACCAATTTGGACTATAATGATAGGTCCATTACCTAACATCCAAATGAACCTCCATTTTCATTCCAGGTTGTACGTAATGCGACAAAACAGGACAAAAACCAAGGGAATGAATACTTTCGCAAGGCACTGTACTCACAACTTTTCAGTTTTTACTTGTTTTTTTATAAGTACAAGGTATTTTATTGTCATTCCAGTTCACCAATTTGGATATATTGTTAGGTCCAGTACTTAACATCCAAATGAACCTCCATTTTCATTCCAGGTTGTAAAGCGACAAAACAACAAAAACTGAGGGGATGAATATTTTCACAAGGCACTGTATGGGTGCCACTCTATCAACAATGAACTGCCTGAATGAAGATCAACTACAGTGTAGGTCAACAATCCAGAGGGTCGCCATGAGTCGATGCCGACTCTATGGCACTTAACAGCAACATTCTCAGCTGTTTTGGTTCTTAGCTGTTTGGATTATTGTAATTTTCTTTTAGCCGGTGTTTACAATATTCAGTTAAATGACTACAACTTATCCAAAACACCGCTGTAAAATTAATTCACAGCATAGGCTGTTCTGAACATATCACCCCTCTGTTGCTCAAGGAGCACTGGATACCTATTTCCTGTTGGTTCACAAAGCCTATTACACGGGTTTCCCCTTTACTTAGCGGCATTCCTTATCGCTTACACTCCTGATCGCTTGTTGTGTTCGTCTCAGGCCATCCTCCTTGTGGTCCCTTCTTAGAAGCAGCTTCACTATGAATGGATCAGAGTACCCACCTTTTCTTCTCACGCCCCCTCTCAATGGAACTCTCTCCCCCCTCAGATTCTGGGAAAGAGCTCTCACAAGAAGTTAAAAAAGTTATTAAAAAACCAGCTTTTTGAGAAATCGCGTGATGCCTATCTATAATTCAGGTACTCAGGCTCCCTCTCCCCGCCTAATGGTGTACAGTTATTGGCTGTTGCTGGTTAACAATTGTTGTGCTACTCCCACCTTTACCCTATTGGATATGGATGTTGTTTTGTCTTTTGTATTTTTTGTTCTATTGATACATTATTTTTTTGTAAACCACCATGATGCCAATTTTGGGGAAAATATAGCAGTATAACTAATTCCCACTAAATAAATAAATAAATTAAATAAGTTAGTTTAAAAATTCTTCTTGTTTGCATAGTATAAGAAGATTCCCTTTTGCAACATACTCTACCTTTAAACACTGCTCCCATGACACTATGAAGGTCTTGGATGCTACAATGCACGAGGGAGATTTTAAAAACTCTTTATGCATATAAAAAAAGAGATCTATTTATGGAAATAGCTTGTTTAAAAGATGTTCTAACTATATAGAAATAAAAATATGTACATAATACCATCTCACACATACTTTTTGCCTGTGAAGAGAAAGCATAGTTACTCAGCTGTAACAGGTGATCTCCGGGAACAGCAGGAATTTAGTCTTCACATATGGGTATTGTCTGTACCGACGGAGACTGTGTGGGAACGCTCCCCAGCATCCAATAGGAAAGCTTTTGGGAGCATCCCATAGTGCCTGCGTGCTGCCTTCACGCCTTTCTCAACTGTCCCTCTCCAGTTTAGCTTAAAGCTGAGACAAAAGAGAGAGGGAAAGAGAGAAAGAGAGAGAGAGATAGAAAGATACAACTCCTAGGGGAGGTGGGTGGGTTGTGAAGACCAATTTCCTGCTGTTCCTGGAGATCACCTGTTACAGATGAGTAACTATGCTATTTCCAGGAACAAGCAGGAATGAAGTCTTCACATATGGGGACTCCCTAGCTTCAGATGCCAGGGAGATGGCCCCAGAAAGTTGTGTGCCCTTGTGAAAGGGCTCCACTTCCCCCCATGGATCTCTGGCATCCTACCAGGGATTGTGGGTAGGAGTTGATTAACTCTGGAACAGGTTTTGAAGAACAGCCTGACCAAACAAGGCATCCCGGTGGGAGTCCTTGTCTAAGCAGTAATGGGCTGTGAAGGCATGTACCGAAGCCCAAGTAGCTGCTCGACAGATGTCGTAGATAGACACAGCGTGAAGATGAGCCATTGAGGCTGCCATGGCTCTCACATTGTGTGCTGTGACATGGCCTTCAAGAGGAAGGTTCTTACTCTCATAGGCAAAAGATATACACTGTGCAATCCAGCTGGACAGTGTCCTTTTGGAGACTGGAAGTCCCAAATGACTAGGATCAAAAGCAACAAAGAGTTGAGAGGATTTTCTATGTTGCTGTGTCCTTTGCAAGTAAAAGGCCAAAGCTCTTTTACTGTCCAAAGTATGAAAGTTCCTTTCTGCATTGGAGGCGTGAGTCCTTGGAAAGAATACAGGAAGGTAAACCGCTTGGTTTAAATGAAAGGGCGAAACCACCTTTGGCATAAAGTGTGGATGAGTCTTAAGGACTACCTTATCATGATGGAACCTTGTATAAGGAGGATCAGCCACCAACGCTTGCAATTCACTGATGCAACGTGCTGATGTGATTGCAATGAGAAAGATAACCTTCCAGGAAAGGAATTTCAAAGAGGTAGTGGCTAATGGTTCAAAGGGCGGTTTCATGAGCTGCCCAAGTACCAGATTTAAGTCCCATGCCCCGGTGGTGGATCAATGGGAGGCTTCGTTAAAAGAAGGCCTCTCATAAATCTCGTTATGAGAGGATGAGAGGAAATAGGTTGTCCATTTAGAGGCTTGAAAGAAGCTGCAATAGCACTCAAATGGACTCTTACTGAATTGGTCTTAAGCCCTGCATTTAATAAATGAAGGAGGTACTCCAGTAATGATTCCAGAGGTATCGCAACAGGGTTAAGACCCTTCTGCGAGCACCATATGGTAAACCTTTTCCACTTAAATGCATAAGAGCGTCTTGTGGAAGGCTTCCTCGAAGCATGAAGGATATCCTTTACCTGCCTGGAAAGGTTAAGACCGTGAAGTTCTAGGCTTTCAGCAACCAGGCCCTGAGATGCAGAGACTGGGGACTGGGATGCCACAGCATCCTGTCCTCTTGAGAAAGAAGATCTGGAACAGATCCTAACTCCAGAGGCGGAGCTTGAGAGAGATGTAGGAGCAGAGGGTACCACGGTTGCCATGGCCAACGTTGAGCTATGAGGATCATATGACCTCTGTCTCTCTGAAGCTTGAATAGGGTTTTGGGAATTAGGGGAATGGGTGGAAAGGCATATAGGAAGTCCTGACCCCAATGAAGGAGGAAAGCATCCCTGGCCTAATAACGTCGAGTCGGAACAGAACCGGGAAGTTTGGCATTCAGCGGACTTGCAAAGAGGTCTATGTCCGGGGTTCCCCAAATCTGAAAAATTTGGGCCACCTGGTCTGCATAGAGAGACCATTCATGTGGAAGCAGAACTCGACTGAGTTTGTCTGCCTAAGAGTTTTGAATGCCTGGAAGATACACCGCAAGGAGATGAATCTGATGCTCTCTGGCGAGGGACCATAGTCGCAAAGCTTCGTTGCACAGCGACAGAGAGCCTGTTCCACCCTGCTTGTTCACATAGAACATGGCTACCTGATTGTCCGTTTGAACTAGGACTGTCTTGTAGCTGAGCTGGGTGTGAAATACTCGAAGAGCAAGAAAGATTGCTCTGAGCTCCAGGAGGTTGATATAGAGAGGCCTCCTGTGGAGTCCAGGTTCCCTGGGTAAAGAGGCTGTGCAGGTGGGCTCCCCAACCCACCTGTGAAGCATCTGTTAGAGTGGCTTGGGGTGGGGGTTGCTGAAAAGGAGATCCCATCAGAAGGCTTTTGGGTGACTGCCACCATTGGAGGGACAAAATAAGGCGATCTGAGTTTGCTATTTTTTCTGACAGGCAACCTGATGCCTGAGTCCACTGAGGCAAGCATAAGGAACCACATGCACGGTGGATGCCATGTGGCCTAGCAACTGTAACATTTCCCGAGCAGTGAGGTGAGGTTTTAGCACTGCTTGGGAAGCTAACTGCACAATGCGAAGGCAGTGGGGCTGTGGAAGGAAGGCCCTTGTCTGTCTGGTATCCAGAAGAGCTCCTATAAACTCTAGGGATTGAGTGGGAGCAAGGTTGGACTTTGGGAAGTTTATGACAAGTCCAAAATACTGAAGGATGTGCATTGTGCGAGACAGAGCCATCCTGGCCTCTGGCTCTGAAGGGGCTCGAATGAGCCAGTCGTCTAAGTAAGGGAAGACGAATATTCCCAGGGTGCGGAGAAATGCTGCTACCACAGCCATGCATTTTGTGAACACCCTTGGTGCAGAAGCCAGACCAAAAGGAAGAACCCTGTATTGGTAATGCTTCCCTTGAAACAGGAATCGAAGGAGCCTTTGGTGAGTTGGATGGATGAGAACATGAGTGTACGCATCCTTGAGATCTAGATAACAAAGCCAATCCTGACTCTGAAGGTATGGCAGCAGAGTTCCTACAGAAATCATTTTGAACTTCTCTCTGAACAGGAATTTGTTCAATTCTCTGAGGTCTAGAATGGGTCTGTGTCCTCCTGTTTTCTTTAGAATAAGGAAATAGGGGGAGTAAAACCCTGTACCCCGTTGGGGAATGGGCACCTTTTCTATTGCTCCTTGAGCAAGGAGCATTGTGACTTCTTAACCTAACCCGTCTTTGGGAGAGGTCTGAGAATTGAACTGTTTTACTATTGTAGGAGGGGGCATGCTGAAGAAATGAAGCTTGTACCCCTCTCATACAATAGACAGAGTCCAATTTTCTGATATTATCTGACACCATCTGGGGGCAAAATGACATAACCTTCCTGGGATGCTGGAGGGTTCTGGGCCGTTCAGGGCCAGGAAGGCAAAGTTCTCTAGAGAGGAGTCAAAGCCCCTGTGGAGGCTGAGTCTGCTGAGCCGGTTGAGGCTTAGCTGCTTTTGGCTTCCTTTGTTGCCTAAGTTGTTGCTGCTGTCCCTTTTGGGCAGACTCACCTGAACAATGTCCCTGCTGGGTATAGGAGGGATAAAACTTCTTCTTTATTTATTTATTTATTTATTTATATTCTCTTATATACCGCGCTATTCTGCATCAGTGCGGTTTACATTGAACAAACTGAAATTACATTGAACAGGGTATTATAACTTGGAGATAACTATTTTACAGGGAACATGGGCTATGGAGGGTTAAGTGGCTTGCCCAAGACCACAAGGAGCACCTGTGGGACTAGAAACCCCAGTCCTTCCGGCCCAAAGTTGCTGTCCTCTAGTGGGATTTGAACCCCCGACCTTCCGGCCTGAAGTACCTTGCCCCAACCACTAGGCTACTCCTCCACTCCACTCTTTGTACTGAAGAATGGTTTCTTAGAGTATCTTTTCCTCGCAGGATCAGCTGTAGATTTGGACAATCTATCCAAAGTGATATTGTCAATATGTATCTCATTAGCTTTTTCCTGCCAATTCTTGCCAAAAAGATTCTCTCCTGTGCAAGGTATATTCCCCAGTTTGTCCAGTACCCAGATTTCTAAGTCAGATGCCTTGAGCCAGACAATTCTACGTGCACCTATGGCAATAGCAGAGGTTCTGCTTATGCATTCAAAGCAGTCAAAGGCTGCACGATTCACAAACTTAGAAACATCCTGAGCATGTTTAACAAGAGTAAGATAATCTTGCCTTTTATCATCAGGAAGGAGAGGGCTCATAAGCTCTAAGTCTCCTGTGACTTCCTTAAGGAACATTCCCATATACAAGATATAGGAACTGATCCTAGCAGAAAGCATGGAAGCCTGGAAGGATAGACATCCAAAGGCGTCAAATGTCCTACACTCACGTCCTGGAGGATTAGATGCATGCCTTTTTGCACTCTTCATCCGTCTCATGGCTGATTCAACCACCATGGAATGGTGTGGTAATGGAGTCTTCTGAAACCCACAACAAGTAGGAACTCGATACATGGTGTTGAGTCTTTGAGAATGAGGAGATGTGGTTAGAGGTGTTTCCCACATCCTTAATATAAGATCAAGCAAGATCTCATGAATAGGTAAGGTAGCTGCCTCCTTGGGAGCTTTAGGGTATTGTAGGATTTCTAATTCCTTTGCCCTAGGCTCTTTTTCAGGAGCCACTGTGATGGAAAGACCTCGGGCCACATCTCGGATAAAATCCTGAAAGGATATATCCTCTGGTGGAGATATTCTACACTGAGGAGAAGAGGAATCCTCGGGAAGCAGTACTCTGGTATCGGCAGAGCCTTCGGAGTCTTCAGACTCATCCAAGGATTCAAAGTATCTCCGATCCGGGTGATCGAGCAATGCACGGTACTGGTACCGATCAAAGTCGGCATCGGAGTGGTCCGGTACCAACTTGTCGATGACGGATAGAGACGCATGACTCGGTCCCGGTAGAATACCTGCCGATGTCGATGCAGTTGGTGCCGGTGCCGGTACCGGAGTCGATGCCGGTACCGGTTGAATTGTCTGAAGTGGTTTCAGGGGCATCGAGGCCATGAGAAGAGCTGCCAGACTGCGTTCAATAGCCAAGAAACTCTGGTCTATCGATGCTGCCTATGCTTGGGTATCGGTGCCGGTTAAAGCGGCCGGAACCCCAGAGCATGGCACCAGTAGTTCTGCCAAAGTTGAAGCCTCAAGAACATCCTGGAGCCCTATTAGTGCTTTGGAAGCCAAAGCCTCCAGCAGGGGCAATTTTGCCGGTGAAAGTCCCTCAAGGGCAGTGCCAGAGCCATCTCGATGTTTAGAAGGAGATCTACCCTTTGAGGACCGGCTAGATTTATGTTTAGTTACCTGAGATCCATGGGAGGAGGATGAATCCCTGGAGGACATCGATGCCACGGAGGCTGCATCAGAGGAAAAAAGGGTGCTGAGCTTAGCAGCTCTGTTTTGCCGGCCCCTTTTTGACATCATTCCATATTTATTTATTTATTTTATTTATTTATTTACAGTTTCTTTTATACCGCACTATTCGACATCAGCGCGGTTTACAATGAACAGAAACTACACTTCTCAAAAATTGATCAGTGCTTACAATGAACAGCTGGGTATACATTAAACAGGTTACATTCAACAGGTTTCATAAACAGAGGAACATAATAACTATGTACAAAAAGCAACTATGTACAGAATAACTAAACGCAGCTATATGTTTCTTGATAAGGGAAGAAGCAAGGTGAGATTGCAGCTCTTCGCGTTAAGACTATGGAGTGCATGGGTTTAACGTGTTGGCCTGGAGTGTAGAGGTAGGTTGGTGTGAGGCGGTGTCTAAAATATTGTAGTGCTGCAAGAACAGGTGATGCTTCAGTGCCTTCCTGAACTGGGAGAGGTCACTGATGGTTCTGATTTCTGTTGGTAGTGCATTCCAACATGATGGTGCGAAGTAAGAGAAGGCTCTGGATCTGGTGGCTTGAGAGCACTTCGTGATTGCCTTGGGTAATATAAGAGAATTGGAGGCAGTCGATCTCCTTGCGCGATTAGGGGGTGTAGTTGATATCAGGTCGGTGATGGAAGATGCGGAGTTGTTATTGATCGCTTTGTGAGTCATGGTTAGGATCTTGAAAGAGATCCTGGAGTGCATAGGAAGCCAATGTAACTGTTTGAGTATTGGAGTGATGTGGGTTCGCTTGGAGGCTCCATAGAGGATTCTTGCAGCCGAGTTCATGGCCAATTGTAAGGGGTTAATCGTGCTCTTTGGTAGGCCATGTAGGATGGCATTGGCGTAGTCCAGGTGGGGCATTATTAAGGCCTGAAAGACTGATCGAAAGTCATCTGGTTCAAGCAGCTGACGTAAATGACGAAGGGTCCGGATTTTATGATAGACAGATTTCGCTACGTTGGTGATGTGGGCCTTCATATTGAGCTGTTGATCGAGGGTAACCCCTAGGTATCTGACTGTAGACTTGCAGATGAGCTCGGCGTCACGCACTTTGATGGAGCTTGGTGAGGTGAATGCAGGGTTTCTCGTCACGAAGAGGACTTCAGTCTTTTTAAAGTTTATCTTAAGCATCTGTGATTTTAACCAGTCTGTAACCGCGTCGAAGCACTCGATTAGTGGGGAGAGGTCTAGGAGCTCTGTTGAGAATGGCATATACATAAGGACATCATCAGCATAGACCAGGCAGTTGATGTTGAAAGATTGGATGAGGTCACAGATAGGCTGCATATAAATGTTGAAAAGTAGGGCGGAAAGGGAGGAGCCTTGTGGCACACCTTTGGTTTGCTGGAAGGGGTCGGAGGTTGAAGATCCAGAACGAACATGTTGCCAACGGTCTCTGAGGTATGAGGAACACCAAGAGAGGGCGGATCCATGAACTCCCTTCTTTCTAAGACGCGATAGGAGAACTTCATGATCCACAGTGTCAAACGCCGCGGCAATGTCCATGAAGATCAAAGCAAAACCTTGTCTGACATTGTTTAGGCCTATGGTAAGAGTGTTAAACAAGGAGGTCAGTAGGGTTTCCACACCGTGTGATTCACGAAATCCGTGCTGACATGGGTGTAAGGGTGCATTGCAGTCAAGATGGTCTTGTAGTTGACGTTGAGTGATTTTTTCGATGACTTTCGAAAGGAGGGGGATGCTGGATATGGGTCTATAAGATTCCATCAAGGAGGGGTCCAACCTGCTGTTTTTTAGGAGGGGTCTGATGGAGGTCTGCTTCAGGGTGTGGGGGAATGTTCCTGTGGAGAACGATACATTTATCATTTTAGTTAGAAAAGGGCTGAGATCAGCTCGTAGTGACTTTATCCAGGAAGCTGGACAGGGGTCGGAGGGTGCTGTTGTAGGATTTATTTTTAAGATGGTATCTTGAATGATTCTGTCATTTGGGGTGGAGAAGGAAGAGAGAGTGTGTCGAGTCTCACCTGAGAATTGGTTAGGTGAGGGTGGAGGGACATTGTAAGGGGTGTTGGCTGAAGTGGGGGGCGTAGAGGTTGGATCGAGCTGATTACTTTTGCTTCGTAAGTAGTTGGCATATTTCTGAGGGTCTAGGAGGGGTGGGGCACTCTGAGAGGGTTCCTTTGTTAGGGTTTTCACAATGTGGAAGAGCTCGTGAGGTTTGTTGAGGGAACGCTGTAATCTGCCTGCGTAGTATTTTTTCATGTTGGAAGATACGGATGAGCGATGTCTTGCTAATTGCGTTTTGAAAGCATCATGATTTTCGGTTGTTCTTGATCGTCGCCATCGTCTTTCTAGTTGTCTGAGGAGGAGGAGTGATTTTCTTAGCTCTGGGGAGTACCATGGTGCATTCTTTCTCTTATGGGGTGCTTTGGTTGAGGTAGGAGAGTGGATCACAGCATCAAGGCAGGAGTTCCACGAGTCGACCATGTCATCAAGGCTTTTTTCCGGAGAGTAAATTAGGTTCTGGGTCTTCTTTAGGATGTCATCTCTGTTAAAAGGATGAAAACGTCTAAAGTGTTCTGAGGAGAGTGCATCTGTTGGTAATGGCTTGGAAGATCTAGGAGATATAGGCATCTGAAATAGGATTAGGAGATGATCAGACCATGGGACTGTGATTGAGTTTAAGTAGGAATTGTGCCAATGGGGAAGAGCTGATTCTGGTGCAAAGATAAGGTCCAGTGTGTTACCTTTTATATGAGTAGGTGTGTTGACCAACTGAACATAGCCCAGTTCACTGAGCGCATCAATAAAGGTATTGGTGTGGCTGTCTTGAATGGTTGGGAGGTTGAGGTCGCCTAGAACCCAATTTGGGGTGTGTGGGTTCGTAGAGTTACAGGCCATATCAATGATTGTGGCTAAATCGTCTGGTGAGGAGGATGGTGCTCTATAAAGTAGATTGATAGAGACCTGCTTATTTGTGATGGTCACAAAGTCAAGGGTTGATGTGCTGTTTGAGGCTGCAAGCTGGAACCTAAGGTCTGATTTGGATAAGATGAGTACCCCTCCGCCACGGCGGTCAGTTCTGTGACATGAGTGAACTATGAAGTTGGAGGGAACAATCTGGTGGAGGAGCACAGAGTCAGAGGAAGATAGCCAAGTCTCAGTGATACATAAGATGTCGAGGTTATGAGCTGAGAGAATATCTATTAATGCTGGCCATTTTTTCCGCATTGATCGGGCATTTATTAGTGCACATTTGAGGTTAGAGGGATGGGGAGGTTGTGTGCTCTGAGGGGAGTTGTGTTGCTGTAAGGCAACATAGATCACATGTGGACCAGGTGGGCGTCGTGGTGGTTCAGTTTGATGGTTGGGGAGGCCAAAAGGTCTATTCCCAACCATAGGCAACACACTCTGAAATAGAGTGGTCAGGACTAAACATTTGAGGCACCACTCATGGGTGCAGGTGACGGAGATGGTACTGCCACACTTACAACACTTTTTAAAACCCGAAGTGGGTTTTTCCATTTTGAGGGAAAAAGTTGGGCCTAGTGCCCAAAATGGTGCGTGGCACCCGAGAAGAAAATTACCTGAGAAAGACTCCAGAAACAAAGGGGCATGTTTACTAAACTGCGTTAACGTAGCAGCAGCTACGTTAAGGTGCCTTAACGGCACCTAATGCGCCTTAATGTTCCCGGCCGCGTTAAGGCCAGAAAAGGGAGGAGAGAGGGCGGAGAGAAGGGGTCAATGGGTGGGGAGAGGCCCCATTCACACTAACGCGGAGAAATTAAGGGCTGAATCCTAACGCAACTGAAAACCTGGCGTTAGCACACATTTGCAAGAGAGAGAAACCATTTCAGTGTCAGCAATGTACAGCATAGGCAGGGAGCCCAAGAAAGGTGATAGTAGTGCTCCATTTGCAGCAACAGCATAGTGCCCTTTTATGAAAGGCCACTATGGTGATGACGCAAATGGGGCATGGGGGCTGCAGGCGGGACCTGCAGTGGGGGCTACTGGGGCATAGGGTGGACTCGGCGGTTGCTGAGGTGGCACATAGGAACGCAGAAAATGGGAACCAGCAAGATAGCAACTGGCCAGGGTCAGACATGCCCATGAGTCTGTGTCCCACAGTGTCCCATCCAGGGGACATCACCCAGCAGGCACCTCAAGGGGTGCATAACATTGACAGGCGGTGCCGGGGGAAGCGTGGACATCTATGTAGGCACCCCTACCCCAGAACCCACACCTTAGGCAGCCGCCTACCTGCCCCCTGGATGGCCTGGGATTGCGCATTACCAGCGCCCACAGCATATGGTCATGGCGGCATGGCAGAGGGGGTGGGTGATTGTGCTGGAGGGAGCAGTGGCACTCGCCTGCAGTGGACCTAGGCCATGCCCTGTACCAGTGCAACTGAAGAGGTCTGGCCGAGGAACGTAAGGGTAGCCCCAGGGACCACTGTATATCGTAATGATAGAGCTGATCAAATTGGTGGAGTGGTTGCGCTCTATGTTAGAGAGGGCATTGAGTCAGAAAGGATTAAAGTTTTGCAGGAAACAAAATTTGCTGTAGAATCTCTATGGATTGAAATTCCATGTAAAAAGGAGAAGGCGATGGCGGTGGGGGTGGGGGTGTACTATTGACCACCTGGCCAGAATGAACAAATGGATGATGAAATGCTCAAAGAAATCAAGGAAGCTAACAAAAGTTACAGCGCGGTAATAATAATGGGCGATTTCAATTACCCCGGTATCGACTGGGTCAGTGTCACGGCAGTACATGCTAGGGAGATAAAGTTCCTAGATGACATAAATGACTGCTTCTTGGAGCAGCTGGTCCATGAACCGACGAGAGGGGAAGCCATATTAGACCTAGTCCTTAGTGGAACACCACATCTAGTGCAAGAGATAAGAGTGTTGGGGCCACTTGGCAATAGTGATCATAGCATGATCGCCTTTGATTTAATTAGTCGAGGAGGGATAGTAAGGAAATCCACAGTACTACCTTTTAACTTTCGAAAGGGAGACTATGATAAAATGCGGAAAATAGTTAAGAAAAAACTAAAAGGAGCAGTTGCAAAGGTTAAAGACTTACATCAAGCTTGGGTGTTGTTGAAAAATACTATCTTGGAAGCACAGACCAGCTGTATTCCACGCTTTAAGAAAAGTGGAAGGAAGTCCAAAAAACTGCCAGCATGGTTTAAAGGTGAGGTCAGAGAGGCTGTTGTTGCCAAGAAAGCATCTTTCAGGAAATGGAAAAAAGAGCCAAACGACGAAACCTGGAAACAGCACAAGAACTGGTAGGTCAAATGCAAGGCATTGATAAAGAAGGTAAAGAGAGAATTTGAGAAGAAGCTTGCTGCGGAAGCAAAAACGTGAAATAAAGATTTTTTCAAGTACATTCGTAGCAAAAAAACTGTGAGAGTCAGGTGGACCATTAGATGATAGAGGAGTTAAAGGGGCACTAAGAGGCGACAAGGCGATAGCGGAGAGACTGAATGAATTCTTTGCTTCGGTCTTTACTGAGGAAGATGTAGGGATGTTACCCATGACTGAAGTGGTATTTAAAGGTGCGGAAGAATTGAAGGAAATATCGATACATCGGGAAGATGTATTACAACTATTAGATAAACTGAAGAGTAGCAAATCACCTGGGCCAGATGGTATACATCCAAGGGTGTTGAAAGAACTGAAATATGAGATTGCAGACCTGCTATTAGTAATCTGTGAACTATCATTAAAATCATCTCTAATACCTGAAGATTGGCGGATTGCCAATGTAACACCAATTTTTAAAAAGGGTTCGAGGGGTGATCCGGGAAACTACAGACCGGTGAGCCTCACATCAGTACCGGAAAAAATGGTAGAAACCATCATAAAGAATAAAATTACTCAGCATGTAGATAGTCATGGCCTAATGGGAGACAGCCAACATGGCTTTAGACAAGGAAGATCTTGTCTTACTAATCTGTTATGTTTTTTTGAAAGTGTGAATAAACAGGTGGACAAAGGTGAGTCGGTTGATATAGTGTATCTGAACTTTCAGAAAGCCTTTGACAAGGTCCCTCATCAGAGACCTCTGGCAAAACTAAAGAGTCATGGGATAGGAGGCAGTGTACTACTGTGGATCAGGAACTGGTTAAAAGATAGAAAGCAGAGGGTTGGGCTAAATGGCCAATTTTCCCAATGGAGAAAGGTGAATAGTGGTGTACCCCAGGGATCTGTGCTGGGTCCACTGCTTTTTGACATATTCATAAATGACCTGGAAAGTGGAATAATGAGTGAGGTTATCAAATTTGCAGATGACACAAAACTATTTAAAGATGTTAAAACCCAACAGGATTGTGGAAAATTGCAAGAGGATCTTGATAAATTGGAAGACTGGGCATCAAAATGGCAGATGAAATTTAATGTGGACAAGTGCAAAGTTATGCACCTAGGGAAGATCAACCCAAACTATGGTTACACGATGCAAGGTTCCACATTAGGAACCACCACCCAGGAAAAAGATTTAGGAGTCATTGTGGATAACATGTTAAAACCCTCGGCCCAGTGTGCAGCGGCAGCCAAGAGAGCAAATAGAATGCTAGGTATCATAAGGAAAGGAATGGAAAATAAAACAAAAGATATTATGCCTCTATACCGTTCCATGGTGAGACCGCACCTTGAATATTGTGTGCAATTCTGGTCGCCGTATCTTAAAAAGGATATAGTGTTATTAGAAAAGGTTCAGAGAACAGCACCAAAATGGTAAAGGGGATGGAAGGATACTCCTATGAAGAAAGGCTAAAAAGGTTAGGGCTCTTTAACCTGGAAAAGAGATGGCTGAGGGGAGATATGATAGAAGTCTATAAATTAATGAACGGAGTGGAACGGGTAAACGTAGATCGACTGTTTACGTTATCAGAATATAGGAAGTCTAGGGGACATGCAATGAAGCTACAGGGTAAACTATTTAAGACTAATAAAAGAAAATATTTTTTCACTCAACGTGTAATCAAACTCTGGAATTTGTTACCGGAGGATGTAGTAAAGGCTGTTAGTGTAGCTGGATTTAAAAAAGGTTTGGACAAGTTCCTGGAGGAAGGTCCATAAACCATTATTAAGAAGGGACCCAGGATATCAATGCTTGACCTAGTACAAGCATTGCAGAACCTGTGTGTTTTGGGGAAACTGCTAGGTACGTATGACCTAGATTGGCCACTATTGGAAACAGGATACTGGGCTTGATGGACCTTGGTCTGACCCAGTATGGCATATCTTATGTTCTTATGTGGGTATGGCCAAGACAAGGCGGACTGGCCAGGATGCATCTGCACAGGGTGGAGGGCAATGGCTGGGACACTGTTGTGCCCGACCACCACCTGCATGGACAGGGTGGCCACAGCACCTCATGCTGGGGGGGGGGGGGGGGTCGCTCTCACTCTGACCAAGCAGTGACCATGGCATGTCTATGTTCCCACATAGTGCCACACATTATTTGTTTCCAGTGATGCCTGTGTGTTCCTGGATTTGGGGCCCAATCACGGAGATACCTGCTTGGTGTCTGTGCTGTGCATCCCACTTCTGGGTGCACAGGGTTCCCCTGTGAGCATGCACTATGGGCTGGTTAGTTGGCTGTCTGCAGTTTGCCTGTGCATGGTGGGAACACCTTGTAGGATGCTGCAGGTGCAGTCTGACTGTGCTGTCTGTTGATGGATGGCAGATTGTGGCGTGGGGCAGTTGGGCCTACCCCAAGCACCATTGCTAGTCTGCAATGGTCATAGGTATGGCAATGGCCCAGCAGCCCTGGAGGGCTGTCATCCGCCAGCAGGACTGTGGTTGCTAGTACTACGGCCATTCTGCAGGGTGCAGCCACCTGTCCCACCACACCCTCATCTACAACCAGGGTGATTGAGGCCCCTTGGGGTATATAGTGCATTCTACTTAGACCCATACTGGCAGTGCTACATAGCCCTCATGCGAGTCTGGACTCCCCACTGCCATGATAACAGGTACCCATGGCAGCTGGACCTTAACACCAGGTACGCACTAATCTGGGTGGTGTCCGGTCCCACAGGGCCACATATGACTGCAGCACACAGCTGGAACAGATGTAACTTCGACTGCACTGCTGGGAACACCTGTCACACACTGGCAGTGCTGGGGATGTGCAGTAAAATCTATCTCTAGCACCACATTTACTGTGGACCTAGTGCTGGGCACCCATCCTATCCCTCACGGTGAACACGGAACCTGCACAATGGCATGGTCTGTAGCTACTCTGTGCCAGTATCATGAACTGTCAGTGCATCTTACCACACTGCAGCCCCGAAGAGGTGCAGACCCCATTTGGTGGTCAGCTGTAGGCCGCTGTTCTGCATTTGCAATGCATCATGGGTGCTGGTGAGGTTACCCTATCCTGGCGCATGGAGCAGACGGTTTGTGCGGTGACCTGCAGTCCTTCTGTACCCAGCCATTGCTGTGCAACAGGCCATAGAGGTATAGCCTACTGGTTAGTATGCTGACGTTCTAGGCAGAGGTCATGAGTTCGATTCCTTGTTGTTCCCTCCTCTCCAAGGCAGATATTTTGCTTGCCTGTGACAGTCATATCTTTGCAGATCTGTACTGCCAGCCCACTGTACCCTCACCACAGTTGGCAACAATCCTTATAAGGCGTTACAAGATTTCTAATTAGGCACAGTACAAGGTGTGTTATAAGGCACAGTACAAGGCACATTATTAGGCACAGTACAATTTATTTATTTATTTAAATTCTCTTATATACCGCGCTATTCTGCATCAGTGCGGTTTACATTGAACAAACTGAAATTACATTGAACAGGGCATTATAACTTGGAGATAACTATTTTACAGGAAACATGGGCTATGGAGGGTTAAGTGGCTTGCCCAAGACCACAAGGAGCACCTGTGGGACTAGAAACCCCAGTCCTTCCGGCCCAAGGTTGCTGTCTTCTAGTGGGATTTGAACCCCCGACCTTCCGGACCTGAAGTACCTTGCCCCAACCACTAGGTCACTCCTCCACTCCAGTTAAGGCACATGCCTTGTACTGCACCTCATAAAGTGCCTTATAACGTGCCTTGTACTGCGCCTCATAAGGTGCCTTATAACACGCCTTATCTGACACAGCTTTAATGCTGCCCCACCCACTCCTTTAATGGGCATCTGTATCAAAAACACGGATCCTAACGACATTACCGCAGTTTAGTAAACATGCCCCAAAGTTGTTGTTTTTTTTTTAGAAAAAAGAAAAGAAGAACCGGCGGTACCGGTATAGCGTCTAGGGAAGGCAGACGCGACCACAAAAAAGAAGTATAAGAAGGGAATTTTTCTGCGGTGACAGGATGTGTGACCTGTCGGCTCCGTGGAAAACGAAGAACTGGAGAGGGACAGTTGGGAAAGGCAGGAAGGCAGCACGCAGGCGCTGTGGGATGCTCCAAAAAGCTTTCCTATTGGACTCTGGGGAGCGTTCCTGCGCAGGCTCCGTCGGTACCGATGATACCCATATGTGAAGACCACATTCCTGCTTGTTCCTGGAGACAAGGCATTCCAAGGGAAAGTCCCAGGCAGCTGGGTTAGCAACAGATGGGCACAAGGGGCAAGGGTGCCAGGCAGGGTTTAAAATTGTGATGGAGGGGTGGAAGATCAGGAAGTCAGGCCTGGAACAGCTATTTTAGGAGCTGACTGGCCATGGGCCGTCCTCTTGCCCCTCTGAGCTGGATGACCGCACAAGCGTGAAGAGCCCAGATCTGCAGCTTGGCACCCACCCCCTCATGGTGGCATGAGTGTGACTTACTGGCTGTCTCTGTGGGGCTTGTTTTCAACATTTTGATCCCAGCGACAGGGTGAGTTGCTGCTTCCCCTTTTGTTATTCCTGAGCACCATGTGACAGGTGGAGCTGGGGTGGGTAGGAGACGGTGAGGCATCTGCTCCGGGGCTGGCTGGGAGCTTCATCATCTGCTCTGGGACCAGCCGTGTGGCCATGTGGTTGTAGGCACAGACTGGTATGTGTTTTTTGTCTTGGATGACCGCTGCCCGTCCTCTGGCTCCTTATCCTTTTTTCCTTCCTGACCCCAGGAGTTTTTTTTCAGCACTTGCTTGGTTTCGCCGTGGTTTACTTAGGTGCCCCCTCCCCCCATGACCTCGGTGTCGAGGCTCTGCTTGGCCCTATATATAAATATATAGGGTGGCCCAAAAAAAGTGAGAACATCTCGTAAATTAAAAGTTTAAATAGTTTACTTATTTACCTTTTTAGCTATATAATGTCTTTATTTCGACAATTTCCGGTCGCCATCTTTTTTTTAAAATTTGTCAATCGTTTACATCTGTCTTTTTGAATTTTTAAATAACTTATATGCTACGAGATGTTTTCACTTTTTTTGGGCCACCCTGTATATATTTTCATTTTAAAACCCCGAAATGAAAATAAAATTGGGCAAAATCGAGTGGGACTGTGGGCAGGATCGGTAAAAAGGTCACCCAACATGCCCGTATATATTGGGGTTGGCCCCCACCGGCGGGAGAGCATAGTGGCTATCCAGCAGCCATCTTTGGGATGGCAGCATTTGTTTCATTGAGGGAGGCATGTTAATTCTCCTCCACATTTTCTTCTGTGGTGCAAGGCTTCCCTCTAGTGGATTGCTGGCATATTGTTCTTCTTGCTTACAATTTCTGATTTACAGTGGATATTAGGTGCATTTGGCTGTACCCACGATGGTGAGACATGTTATTTGGCATTAAAAAAAAATAATAATAATATTGATAGGGGTTTGTGGGTGAATTACTTACTTGCTTGCCATTTTAATTCTATTCTTTAAGAAAGAACAGCTGGGAAACTGGCTGGTATTTGGTAGATCTCTCTCTTTTGCTTTAACAGATACCTAAGCTCCATGAACAGAACAATGGCTGGGAAAAATCATATCGCTAAAGCTGTTGCCCCCATTACAGCTTCTGCCTCTGTCCAGACAGAGGTCCTAATACCAGTTGAAGGACAAGAGCTGAAAGAGCCCCAATCGGGGGACTGGACTCCATCGGGCTCCCGCCGCTGCATCGCTGTCCAATCGGGACAGGCAGCCGGGATACTTAAACAGAGGCGCCGTCCGGCGCTTGGGAGAGCTGAAAGAGCCCCAATCGGGGGACTGGACTCCATCGGGCTCCCGCCGCTGCATCGCTGTCCAATCGGGACAGGCAGCCGGGATACTTAAACAGAGGCGCCGTCCGGCGCGCCCGCGCCTGGCGGGCCCGCGCCTGAGGGCCTCGCCAGAGGGCCCTTTGGCGTGGCCCGCTACTACCTCCGACCCAGCACGTAGGCAACCGGGGCCCGCGACCAACCCCAGCCCTGTCTGCCTACGCGGATCGAGCACCGCACCCGAAACAATCAAAAATAGCCGGGTTGTAAAGGTGCAAAAGTCCCACGCTTACTGGCTATGCGACGGCAGCAGCACAGCACAGCTTGAGCTCCCAGGAGAGGTAGAGCTCGCTGAAACCTCCCTTCTCAGTGGTCTGCGACGATCCCAGGTAACTTTATCCACAGACTATACCGTTATACCCCACTCAGTCACCATACGGAACGGAAACCGACAAATCCACACTATAATGTGCACTGTACCCTGCCACATGTAAAGAAAAGCTTGTCATTGTTTTGGTAATCCATGCTTAGCCATTCTCAGATTGCCTACTAGCAAAACCAATCTAAGTGCTCTAAGTTAAACAATCTACATAGATGTTATAATGCAATTGTTGATTTCATGGTTGTTTTAAATGTAGCGAGTTATATAGGGTAAAAATGTTCCTCACTACACTAGTCTTCTAAGGTGGTAAATCAAGACTGCTAGCAACGTTCAAAAGTACTACACATTAGAAATTGCTTTGCATAGTGCTTTAGTCCGTCCTGGTTACATCGGGTTATATCAGGCAAACGGGACGTCTTAAATAACTGCATATTTCTAAATGTAAATGTTTGTGAATCAAATACGGAAAACCAGGTAGCCGCTCCTCTTTTAGAGTGCACCTCCCTGAGTTTTGAGTCTCAAGCGTTTCTTCGTGCGCATCCCCCCATTTACCTAACGAAGCAATATGGATCCTGGTAATTTCTCAATACTTTGGTTGCTTTGCCTAGCCGCATGCCTAGCCACATGCATAGGAAATACTATCCCACACATCTACACCCCCTATACCTGGCAGCCATTACTGTTCTGCAACCCTCTCCCAGTCCTTGCAGCTCAAAATATCTATCTGCACCCACTCCCTCAAGCTACCACTCTACCCCATATCAAGCCCAGCAATGCGTGCAATAAAAAACAGCAACCCCGTCACCACCACAAATCAAGAAAAGCTCACAGACCGAAAGAACCAAGACCCACCAAGATAAGCAAGAACGGGGGCAAGAACCTGCAAATGACTTACACAACGCAGTCCACAATTTCCATCATACTCGTAAATGCCAGATCCATAAGAAACAAAACTCATATAATATATGACCTCCTGTCAGATGCAAAGCCTGACTTACTTTGCATCACCGAGACTTGGATAACCGAAACAGACCCTGTAATCATCAATCAAATAAGCAAACCCGGATATACTGCGTATAACTGTCCTCGCACTAAGAGAAAAGGAGGAGGGGTCTTAATCTTGGCCAGAACTGAATTGTCCTTAACAAGTACACCGATAAGCATACCTGAAGGCATCGACATACTTAAAGTTGAAAATAGAACCTTAGCCATATGTCTTATCTATAGACCACCAACGTCACCACATGAATCACTGGCAGCAGCTCTGGAAATCATCTCAGCTACAGCGCCCAAAAAGACCCAAGTCATCCTAGGAGACCTGAACTTACCCTCCACCACCGCAATGCAAGCAAACATTTTCCACGAAGCTATGGAACATCTGGGCTATGAGCAAGTCATCCAAGACGCAACCCACATCAAGGGTAATACACTAGACATGGTGTTCCTACCCACCGAACACCCCAAGATGTTGAAATCCAAACCTAGAATAACCCAAGTACCATGGTCAGATCATCACCAAATTGAACTCACCCTACTCCCCCCCTCAGCTCCTGCCCAATCTCAACCAGACCAAGCACCACCCCAACGGAGATGCTTCCAAAAACTCATCAAAGAGGACCTCCTTGAATCCATAGCGAAATATATCCACCCAGATTGCTCAGACCTCGAGACACTGGCGAACCAATGGAACATAGGAATCGAGGCTGCCTCAAAACCCACCTGGAGTCACCCAAGGCACCCAACCAGGGTCAAGACTGAACCATGGTACACCTCAACGCTACGGGAACTGAAGAAGGACCTGAGAAGGCATGAGCGAAGATGGAGAAAGCACAAAACTGAGGAATGCAAAAAGTCCTACTTCGACCGCCTATCAACCTACAGGAATGAAGTCAACCAAGCAAAGAGAACGCACCACACAATCACTCTCAATAAAGCCCTCAACAGGCCCAGAGAACTATTCGCGCTCGTCAAATCCCTCACAAAAGCCCCACAAGACAACAATTCCAGCGGCTCCATAACAGCTCAACAACTGGCAGATCACTATGCCAGCAAACTCAATCCTGCAGCACCTACCCTCATCACCCCCACGCTGGACCCAACCAACTTCCATCAAGAGAGCAACACACAGGAAAGGACCGATCACAGCAGAAAATGGTTAACCTTCCGGAAGGTGGACAATCAACAGATAAAAGCCATCATCACCAACCTAAAAACCACCACCTCCCCTCTTGACCCCTGTCCAGCCTCCTGGATCAAGGCAACCAAAGAGGAAATAGCGCAGCACATCTCCCATATAGTGAACCTATCACTGCTGCAAGGTCTCATACCATCACTCCTCAAGAAGTCACTTATACGCCCCATCTTGAAGAACAAAACACTCAGCAAAGATGACCCTACCTCATACCGCCCAATCTCAAGCATAACCTTCCTCGCCAAAATCATTGAAAAGGCAGTACAGCAGCAACTGCAGGACCACATTGATGATACAAATGCCTTGGATGTGCATCAATACGGGTTTCGACAACATCATGGTGTGGAAACCCTCCTGCTAGCCTTGCTGGACAATCTACTTAAGGGGCTGGAGAACAAGAACACGATGTATATGCTTATCTTCATTGATATCTCAGCTGCCTTTGACTCAGTGCACCACCCAACACTACTGGAACGACTTGAGTCCATAGGCATTGCAGGGACCCCACTAAAATGGTTCTCCTCCTATATAACAAGCCGAATGCAGCAGGTCAATTTCAACAACGACAAAGCAACTCCCTTCCCACAAACCCAGGGCATTCCGCAAGGTTCCGCCCTCTCCTCTCTCTTATTCAATTTATACCTGCAACCAGTGTGCAAAATATTCCAGACCCACGGCATCAACTACCATATCTACGCTGATGACCTAATGCTCTACACACAACTGGATGCAAACAACCCGAACATCAGTAAGCTTGAAAATTGCCTACTCGAGCTTCAAATCTGGCTCCAACGAAATAACATGCTCATTAACCATAAGAAGACAGAAGCAATGTGCATCTCCAGGAAACCAGGTTTTGAGCCCCCTAAAAATGTCACCATGAACAACAATATTTACAACATAAAATCAGAAATAAAATACTTAGGTGTGATGCTTGACAACAACCTAAATATGGACAGGCACCTGCGAAACACCAATCGAGCCATATTCCACAAATTAAGAATACTGCAGCCTTTACGTAACATCCTTGATCATGATGACTTCAGATCTGTCGCTCAGGCCCTCATCATTCCACACCTAGATTACTGCAATGCCATACTGCAAGGCTTGCCAAAGAAAACTACAAATATTCTGCAAATGGCACAACATGTTGCAGCCAGAATCATCATGCAAAAAAAACTCTCTGACCACATTACACCCACCCTAATTGAGCTGCATTGGCTCCCCATCACGGCCCGCATTCAGTACAAATTACTAGTCACTACATTCAAACTTATCCATAATATAGCACCCTCTCACCTCAACAGCTTGATTTCCAATCCACCCAACAACAGAAGTAGGAGAGCAGCGAACCTCAACACCATCTGCCTCCCGAGATCATTCACAAAGGCTAATGCCTGTACCACTAACAGAGCTTTCTCGTTTACAGCTCCTACACTCTGGAATCGGTTGCCAAGTGATCTGCGTGAAATCTATGATCTAAAGGACTTTAGAAAGGAGCTTAAGACACACCTTTTCAAGTCCCATTACAACCTAACATTATAGCTACACGCAACCGCGTGTAAATATACATATACATATGCAGACCACTTATAAAGTTTTACAGTTTAGTCAATTGTAAATATGTATATAACAATCATGTGTAAATATGTATATAGCAATCAACTGTAAGCCTGTAACCTGTATTCTGCTGTGCCCCCCCCCCCCCCTCTAATCAGAGTGTTTTTAATCTAATTCCTGGCCAGTACAGCCAACATCACCATGTGTAACAACCGCTGCTGATCACTGGAAGCAGCGGGATATAAATGTACGCTAAATAAAATAAATAAAATAAATAAAATAAGTTCCATATGCAGGGTGCCTGCATGCTGAAGCTCTCAGGAAACAAGTGGAGAAACTCAGAGAGGAGATGGTGAGGCTGAGGAGCATTCAAGACAGTGAGAAGTACATTGATGAGATGCTTCTTGCAGCAACCAAGCTCTCCAGCAGAGGAGAAGAAGATGGGTGCCAACAGAATGTTGATGGTTGGACACAAGTCACCAGGGCCTACAAAATCACCAATCCATCTTCTCCAGCCCTTGAATTGAAGAACCATTATGCAGCCCTGGAAGTGGAGGAGGTGAAAGCATCCCTGGAAAGGGAAGAACCAGAGCTCAAGTACCCCAAAGTTGCAGAATCAGTGACCACAAGGAAACGAAGGGTAGTGGTGGTTGGAGACTCTTCTGAGGGGTACTGAGGCGTCCATCTGCCGACCAGACTTGATGTCCAGAGAGGTATGCTGTCTGTCTGGCGCCAAAATCCAAGATGTTATGGAGAGTTTGCCGAGACTCATCAAGCCCACTGACTATTACCCAATGTTGCTAATCCATGTTGGAACAAATGACACTGCCAGGTATACCTCGGAACATATCAAAAGTGACTGCATGGCTCTCGGACAGAGGGTGAAGCAGTTAGGTGCACAGGTGGTATTCTCTTCAATCCTCCCTATTGAGGGTAAAGGCCAAGGCAGAGAGGCTCACATCCTGGAGATGAATGCATGGCTGCGTGGATGGTGTCATCAAGAGCATTTTGATTTCCTAGACCATGGGATGCAGTTGCAAGGGTTGCAGAGCAGAGATGGCATCCATCTGTCCAAGAAAGGTCAACGTGCCTTCAGTAGTAGACTGGCTAAACTACTGAAGAGGGCTTTAAACTAGATTCGTTGGGGATGGGTGAAGAAAGCCCCCAGGTAGGTGAAAGCCCCCAGCTAGGTGATACATTAAATACCTTTATGGAAATGGGTAATTGTAGTAACATATGGAAAGCAGTGTGTATAAATGCCCGTAGCATGGGAAATAAGATCCCTGATGTTGAAGCTTTGGTGGGAGTGGCTGACTTGGATTTAGTGGCAGTTACAGAAACATGGTTCACAGAAAACCATGATTGGGATGTAACTATACCTGGCTATACTTTATTCAGAAAGGACAGGGTAGGAAGAAGGGAAGGAGGAGTGGCACTATATCTAAAAACTACTATTAAAGCTTTGGAATTACAGAGCTTAAAAGGGAGAGAGGAGGCATTGTGGGTTAAACTACAAAGAGGGAAAGAGAAATCTATTTGCATTGGTGTGATATACAGACCTCCCTCACAAGAGGAAGAGGTGGACAGAGAGTTCATTGAAGACATATGCAGCATTGCTAGGAAAGGGGAAGAGCTACTGATAGGAGATTTCAATATGCCAGATGTTGATTGGCACATTCCTGCTGCAGTATCATCTAGAAGTAAGGAGATCCTGGATTCTCTACAGGGAGAACTATTCAGGCAATTGGTAACAGACCCCACACGTGAACAAGCCATACTGGACTTGGTGCTTACCAATGGTGAAAGTCTTTCTGATGTTGTAGTGGGAGATCATTTTGCATCCAGTGATCACCAGATGGTATGGTTCAGTATTAGGACTAGGGCTGTTAGAATCCATACAAAGTTGAGGATCTTAGACTTTAGGAAGACTAACTTTGCCAAGATGGGCCAATACCTCAGGGAGTCGTTAGTGGGATGGGAACAGCTGGGGGATGTAGAAAAACAGTAGGCAAAACTGAAAGGGGATATTTTAAGGGCAACCAACCTTTTTCTTAAAATGGTAAATAAAAGGAAAAGGAGACCGCTATGGCTTTCGAAAGAAGTATCTGAAAAAGTGAAGAAAAAGAGGGAGGCCTTCATGAAATACAAGAGATCACAGAGAGAGGAAGACAGGCATCTGTATTTGGAAAAACTTAGAGAAGCTAGCAAAGTAGTCAGGAAGGCAAAGATTCCAATGGAGGAGGAAATAGTCAATGCAATAAAATGGGGGGGATAAGACATTTTTCAGATATGTTAGTGAGAAGAGGAAGGGCAAAAGTGGTATTGTCAGACTCAAGGGTGCAGGGGAGGAATATGTAGGAGCTGATAAGGATAAAGCGAAATTGCTTTACAAATATTTCTGTTCTGTGTTCACAGATGAACAACCAGGAGCAGGACCTCAGAAAACACCCACAAACAGGAACGGAAGCGAGGGACATTTTGAACAATTTTCAGAAGACTGTGTTCGTGAGAAACTAGCTGAACTTAAAGTAGACAAAGCGATGGGACCGGATGGGATACACCCTATAATACTGAGGGAAATTGGGGACGTTCTAGCAGCTCCACTGACTGACCTTTTCAATGCCTCTGGAGTCGGGAGTGGTGCCAAAGGACTGGAGAGAGGCTCATGTGGTGCCGTTACACAAAAGTGGAAGTAAGGATGTGGTTGAAAACCACAGGCCGGTTAGTTTAACTTCGGTGGTGAGTAAATTATTGGAAACGCTGATGAAAGAGAAAATAGTGAGGTTTCTGGAGTCCAGCGGATAACAGGATCCGAGGCAGCATGGATTCACCAGAGGCAGGTCTTGTCAGACAAATCTGATTGATTTCTTTGACTGGGTGACCAGGGAGTTGGACCGAGGGAGAGCTCTAGATGTGGTGTATTTAGATTTCAGTAAAGCCTTTGACACTGTTCCTCACAGGCGACTTATAAACAAACTGAGCACCCTAGGGATGGACTCTAAAGTTACTGCTTGGGTTAGAAATTGGTTGGGTGGGAGGTGACAAAGAGTACAAGTAAATGGAGCTCAGTCTGAGGAGAAGGATGTTACCAGTGGTGTGCCCCAGGGATCTGTCCTTGGTCCGATTCTTTTTAACATCTTTGTTACTGATATAGCGGAAGGGCTGTTGGGTAAGGTTTGCCTCTTTGCAGATGATACCAAAATCTGCAATAGAGTAGACACCCAGGAAGGTGTAGATAACATGAGGAGGGATCTAGCTAAGCTTGAAGAATGGTCTAGAATTTGGCAGCAGGGATTTAATGTTAAAAAATGTAAGGTCATGCATTTGGGATGCAGCAATCCAAGGGAGCAATAGAGTATAGGGGGTGAAGTACTTTTGTCCACTAAAGAAGAGCGGGACCTAGGCGTGGTTGTGTCTGATGACCTTAAAGTAGCTAAACATGTAGAAAAGGCAACGGCAAAAGCTAGAAGGATGCTTGGGTGCATACGGAGAGGAATGGCTAGCAGAAAAAAGGAGGTGATAATGCCTCTGGATAAGTCTTTGGTGCAACCTCATTTGGAGTATAGTGTGCAATTCTGGAGACCGCATCTTCAAAAGGATGTGAACAGGATGGAGTCGGTGCAGAGGGTGGCTACTAAAATGATTAGTGGTCTTCATTATAAAGCTTATGAGGACAGACTTAAGGATCTTAATATGTACACCTTAGAGGAAAAGCGGGATAGAGGTGATATGATTGAGATGTTCAAATGCCTCCATGGCATAAATGTTCAGGGGGAGAGCCTCTTTCAATTGAAAGCAAGTTCTGCTACGAGGGAACATGGGATGAGGGTGAAGGGAGATAGATTCAGGAGTGATATGCGGAAATATTTCTTTACGGAAAGAGTAGTGAATCCATGGAATGGTCTCCCAGTGGAGGTGGTAGAGATGAGGACAGTAACTGAATTCAAAAAAACATGGGACAAACACAGAGGATCTCTAAAGGTAAAAAGGGGACTGTTGTAGTTGTTGATATGGAAGGACAAACTAGATAGGCCATGTGGTCTTTTTCTGTCGTCATATTTCTATGTTTCTATGTAGGCTGATGGATATGCTTTGAGCTACAAACAAAAAAAACAAGGGACAAGTATACGTATAAAAATAAATAAATAAATAAGGAAACTGATGCAGGATGGGGATATCACATCCTGAGGGGCGGGGGTGCCCTGGGGTCAAACAGTCCCTGTTCGGCAAGGGTTTGTGGCATACTGTGTGTTAACACATTGTTCTTTCTCCCTCCTCAATAGCATTTTTTCCACCTTAGATATGCCTAGGAAGAGAAGTGGTCACCAGAAAGCTGAACGTGGAAGAGGGACTACTGCCAGGGCATCGACTACGGCTGCAGCAAGGAAAAGGAAGGTGGTGAGCGGTACGGCTGCGACTCCCCCACATTGTAATAAGTGGGCAACGCCAGCTCAGCAGGTGAATTCGGTGAGGAATATGGTAGACAAAATGGATGAGCTTATACATGTGCTGCATGAGCAAGTCAGCCAGAATGGCCTGGGGGTCATCTGGCAATGCCTTGAGGCTACACCACCCGCGGTTGACAAGGGAATACCTCCTGTGGAGTCCGATACCAGGGCCAGCTCAGCAAAGACTCTGTCCGGTGGTAAGTCTACGGGGGGGTTCTGGGGCCAAAGAGTTAGTGACCTCGACGTCCGAGAGCTCGCATGGGGAACTCACTCTGGCGAGCATTATTCAGAATGCAATAAAAAAACTTTAAGAAGAATAAGGCATGCCAGAATAGCTTGGTTTCCAAGGTTTGGCTGAGAAGAGTCAGGGAAGGTAGTTCTGCGGGCATAGCTATGGGGACAGCAGCACAGGGGGAACTGGTGCCGCTGCAGCGCCGCCGGCGAGGGCTTCCATAGTGGCCTCCAGTGGCAAATTCTATGTCCAAGAAGACAAAGAAAAAGATTTGGAAAAGGGAGTTCATAGATATTTTTTCGCTGTTAATTAAGGACCAGGAGGGCGAGGGAAAGGATGAAAAGGAGAAAGAGAGATTGTCCGGGGAGAAGGATAAGAAGCCAAAAATATTCACATTACAAACTGGGTCTCAGCCTTCCATATTTTTATGAGTGTCATAGTTGAGTGAGAGCCAGAGCTGAGCTCTTATTTAAATTCACTACCTTGATACTATAAACCGCATGCACAAGCGCTTTGGTGGATGAATTTGGCTGAATTACGATAAACTTCAGGAATATTATGCCGAGGACGACACAATTACACAGTGGCATAGGATGGTCAATGAAATGCCTCCCAACAGGTCTCTGAATCCCAATAGGGAGCTTCAGCCCTTTCAGGCATACCCCGCGTGCTCCTTCGGTCAAGCAGCCGACTGGCGATACTACTGTCAGTATAACACTGGCCACTGCCCGTGGAACCCGTGTAAATTCAGGCATGTATGTTGGCCATTGCTAATGCGGGCTTAGGGCCGGGCTATTACGGCACACTCTCATTTCACATAGAGGCAGTTACCACTGCAGCAGGGCCTGGCATGACATGGGAGAAGATCGTGTCCCTGGGCAGGCGGCACTCCAATCGATATAAATTATATGTCCGGCTGGAGGTCAGGAAGTACACAAAAAGGAGCAGCGTGTCTTGCACTATCGACCAGGAAACACAATGGAGCAAGAAACGAAGAAAGTGGATGTTTGTAGAACCTTTAATGGTAAGAGTCGGGGTTTCAGACTCTTACCATTAAAGGTTCTACAAACATCCACTTTCTTCGTTTCTTGCTCCATTGTGTTTCCCGGCTGGAGGTCAGGGCATGATTGCTCCCACGCCACTCGGCGGTATTGATTGTTGGCTAATCTGCTTTTTATTTGTCTTTTAATTTGATTAATTTGATTAATTTGTCCTAGGTATAGGTACTCCCCGAGGCCCCCGAGAAGTGTGGATATGCAGCCACTCATATGTACATTGGGCACAGAGGAGGATGCGGAATAGATCTCAGGGTCTCAACTTGGGGCTGCATGTGGCTGAGGCTTCTGTCATATGAATGGGAATTCGCTGTATGATCTGGGACTAGCTAGTCCTGACTCTTTTGCACAAAAAGAGGTTGGGCAGGATCCTGTGGGTTTTGGTGCTGCACTTGGGGAGAAACGATCTGGTGAACACTCATAGCATCAAGCTCATCAGGAAGATTCAGAAGGACCTATTTGCGCTGGCGGATATTTTCCCCATTGCTCATTTGGTGTGGTCCCATATCATACTGCAAAGAGTTTGGAGGGGTGAAAGGTCCCACTGGGCAGTTGAGAAGGCTAGACAAAAAGTGAAAAAATGGATAGCCTGATTCATGGAGGCCTTCGGTGGGAGTTGTATTAGGCATGATCTTATCGAGGAAAGTTGCCCTATACTGTATGCTTATGTTTATTTTATTTGATATACCGCCTTTCAATAAAAACAAAGTGGTGTACAATTTCATAATTACAAAGAAGGCCAATGGCTGAGAAGATGAAAAGAAGTTACAATAAATGACAGGACAGAAGATAGTACAATCAAGCATACCAGACAGGAGTGGACAATACAGAGAGAGAGGGAGAAACAGGATCACATGGGGGGAGTAGGGAGGTCAAATGCAGAGGTAGGTTCTTAAGCGTGCTTTAAAAGTGCTATGGTTTTGTTCCAGTCTAAGAGAGGTTGGTAGGGAATTCCAGAGTGCGGGTCCAGCAAAGAAAAAGGCAGAAGTGCGGGTTGATTGTAAATGGGCATGAGCAGGAGGGGGAAGGTAGAGGCGATTTAAGTGTGTTGACCGGAGAGAACGACTAGGAGTGTGAGGCTGAAAGAAAACCGCCAAATATTGTGGAGTGTGAGTGTAAACAACCTGGTGGACCAATGTGAGAAGTTTAAAGCAAATGCGAAAATCTATGGGGAGCCAGTGAAGATGAATGAGGAGAGGGGTTACGTGTTCCTGACATGTAGAGTGGGAAATAATGTGTGCTGCCATGTTTTGAATATGTTGCAGTCTATGTAATTGGGACTGGGGAATACCGGCAAGGACAGAGTTACAAAAGTCAAGACGTGACATAACAAGGGACAGCATAAGAGTGGTGAGGGCCGGTGGGGTAAGAAAGGAGCGAATAGCGCGAATCTGACGGAGAAAGAAGAAAGAGGATCTCGCTCGTATGGGAGATGTGATCCCAAAAAGAAAGATCAGAGTCAAAGAAAACACCGAGGTAGCGAAAACAAGACACCAAGGTGATGGGTGAACCAGAAAAGGATAGGGCTGCCTGAGGAGAAGGATTACCATGAGTAAACCAAATGGCAAGTATCTTAGATAGGTTTAAGTGCAAACAGTTAGTGGTTAGCCATTCAGCAACAGAGAGAAGACAAGAATTAAGGGGGGGAAAGATCTGGGTGGAGGGGGGGAAGTGTGGTGCAGAAGAATAAGGTCATTGACATAGTAGAACGCAGATATCCCGAACTGTTGTACCAAAAGAGCAAGAAGTGCCAAGAAGATATTAAATAGGAGAGGAGCAAGTACTGAGCCTTGGGGAATGCCACAGTGCAAAGGAAAGGGGTCGGAAGAAACAGCTGAGGTAGAGCGAGAAAGCACAGTTACTTACCTGTAACAGGTGATCTCTGGGAACAGCAGGAATTAGTCCTCACATATGGGTACGTCGGTACCGACGGAGCCCGTGCGGGAAAGCTCCCCAGCTTCTTAGAATAGAAGCTTTTGGGACCTCCCACTGCACATGCGCACTGCCTTCCCGCCTTCCTGAACAGCTCTCCTCAGTTTCGAGTTTATAGCTGAGTCAACAGAGAGAGGACAGGAAGATAGATAGATAAAAGATACAACTCCTAGGGGAGGTGGGTGGGTTGTGAGGACTAATTCCTGCTGTTCCCAGAGATCACCTGTTACAGGTAAGTAACTGTGCTATCTCCAGGAACAAGCAGGAATAAGTCCTCACATATGGGGACTCCCTAGCTTAGATGCATGGGATCCCCTGTAAAGGTTCGCCATCTTCGTATGGATCTCAGGCATCCATTCTGGGAAGGTGGGCAGGAGTTGTTTAGGAATGGAACAGGTGCTTGAGGACAGCCTGGCCAAACAAGGCATCCCGGCGGGAGTCCTTGTCCAAACAGTAATGGGCTGTGAAGGTATGAACCGAGGCCCAGGTAGCGGCTCGACAGATCTGATCTATGGAAACAGAGTGCAGATGAGCCATAGAAGTTGCCATGGCCCTCACATTGTGAGCAGTGACATGGCCTTCCAGAGAAATGTTTTTGCTCTGGTAAGCAAAAGAAATACACTGAGCAATCCAATTGGAAAGTGTACGCTTGGAGACTGGAAGTCCCAAATGGGAAGGATCAAAGGCCACAAAAAGTTGAGAAGACTTTCGATGTGGCTGAGTCCTATTAAGGTAAAAAGCGAGAGCTCTTTTACAATCCAGAGTATGAAGGTTCCTCTCTGCATTGGATGCATGAGGAGCTGGAAAAAAGACAGGTAGATATACCTCTTGATTAAGATGAAAGGGCGAGACCACTTTAGGCATAAAGTGGGGATTCGTCCTAAGGACCACCTTATCATGATGAAATCTTGTGTAAGGTGGATTAGCCACTAAAGCCTGCAGCTCACTGATGCGGCGAGCCGAAGTGACTGCAATGAGGAAGATGACCTTCCAGGAAAGAAATTTCAAGGAGGTGGAAAACATTGGCTCAAAAGGTGGCTTCATAAGTTGACCGAGCACTAGATTCAAATCCCATGCGACCGGGGGTGGTCTGATGGGAGGTTTAGTGAGAGTCAGGCCTCTCATGAATCTTGCAACAAGAGGATGAGAGGAGATAGGTTGTCCATTTATATGTTTCAAGGATGCTGCAATAGCACTTAAATGGACTCTTACCGAATTCGTCTTGAGGCCTGCATTGGATAGATGCAGGAGATAATCAAGAAGAGAATTCAAAGGAAGTGCCAGAGGGTCAAGACCCTGCTGAGCACACCAAATGGAAAAACGTTTCCATTTGAAAGCATAGGAACGCCTGGTAGAGGGTTTCCTAGAGGCAGAAAGGATATCTTTCACTGGTTGGGAAAGATGAAAGTCTTGAAGGCTTAAGCCTTCAGTAACCAAGCACTGAGGTGAAGGGATTTGGGGTTTGGATGCCACAAAGTCCCCTCCTCCTGAGACAGGAGGTCTGGCGCAGCTCCCAGATCCAAGTAGGATCCCTGGGAGAGCTGTAGAAGTAGAGGGAACCACACTTGGCGTGGCCAGCGTGGAGCTATGAGGATCATAGTTCCATGATCCCTCTGGAGTTTGAACAGAGTCTTGGGAATCAAAGGAATGGGTGGAAAGGCATATAGGAATGCCTGATTCCAATTCAGGAGAAAGGCGTCCGTAGCCTGAGCTCCCTGACACGGAGTTCTGGAACAGAACCGGGGAAGTTTGGCATTCCACGGACTTGCAAAGAGGTCTATGTCCGGGGTCCCCCATTCCTGAAAGATTCGGTTTATTTGGTCCAAATGTAGGGACCATTCGTGTGGCAGCAGAACTCGACTGAGCCTGTCTGCCCGAGAGTTTTGAACTCCTGGGAGATACACTGCTAGCAGGTGAATCTGATGCTCTCTGGCGAAGGCCCATAGTCTTAGAGCTTCGTTGCAAAGCGACAGAGAGCCCGTCCCTCCTTGTTTGTTTATGTAAAACATGGCCACCTGATTGTCCGTCTGAACTAGGACAGTGAGGTTGGCTAGGAGGGAGTGGAAGACCTTGAGGGCAAGGTAAATTGCTCGCAGTTCCAGAAGATTGATATGAAGGGTGGTCTCCTGTAGAGACCAAGTGCCCTGAGTGGAGAGAGTTTGCAGATGGGCTCCCCACCCTGTTTGGGAGGCATCTGTTGTGAGGGTTGCTTGGGGTAGCAATGGTTGAAATGGAGCCCCCAACAACAGATTCTTGGTGGAAGTCCACCAGTGGAGGGACCAAAACAGACGATCGGAGGTTTGTATTTGGTCTGAGAGCGCTCCTGACGCCTGAGTCCACTGAGTGGCCAGGGTCCATTGAGCTGCTCTCATATGAAGACGAGCATAGGGCACCACATGCACTGTGGAGGCCATATGACCCAGTAGGCGTAGCATTTCCCTGGCTGTCAAGTGAGTGCTGGACTGAGCTTGGGAGGCCAAACTCAGGAGGCGCTGGCCTCGAACATGTGGAAGGTAGGCCCTTGCAGTGATGGTGTCCAACTGGGCCCCTATGAATTCTAGAGATTGAGTAGGGATGAGTTGGGACTTGGGAAGGTTTACTACCAGTCCCAGATACTGCAAAAGGCTCCTTGTGTGGTCCAGGGAAATCTGGGCCTGTGACTGAGTTGGAGCTCGGATGAGCCAGTCGTCCAGATATGGGAAGACAAAGATTCCCATGCCTCTTAGAAATGCGGCTACGACTGCCATGCATTTTGTGAATACTCTTGGAGCAGAGGCTAGACCGAAGGGGAGTACTCTGTATTGGAAATGTTTTCCCTGAAACAGAAAGCGAAGATACTTTCTGTGGGATGGATGGATGAGTATATGTGTATACGCATCCTGTAGGTCTAGAGAACAAAGCCAGTCCTGACCCTGGAGGTAAGGAAGGAGAATGCCGAGAGACAGCATTTTGAATTTCTCCTTGAAGAGAAATTTGTTCAATTCTCTCAGATCTAGGATTGGTCTGAATCCCCCTGTCTTCTTTGGAATGAGAAAATAAGGGGAGTAGAAACCGGACCCTTGTTGAGGAAGAGGAACCTCTTCTATGGCCCCTTGGGCAAGAAGAGAGGAAACCTCTTGACCCAACAGGGTTAGGAGAGATGGGGGAGAATTGAATGGTCTCACCATATGATGGGGAGGAAGGCTGGAGAAATGAAGTTTGTAACCCTCTCGAATGATAGAGAGGGTCCATTGTTCTGTTGTGATTTGTTCCCATCTGGGAGCAAAGTGAACCAACCTTCCGGGTATGGTGAGAGGTTCTGGTTGTGTTAGAACCAGAAGTGGCAAGTTCCCTAGGAGCAAGTCAAAACCCCTGAGGGGTTGGAGCCTGCTGAGCTACAGTAGCTGCTGCAGGCTTAGCTCGTGCTTGTTTGGATTGCTGACGCTTAGCAGTATAGCGAGGTTGAGAAGACTGCTGGCCAGTATTTGAAGCAACTCTGGCCTTCTTATAGTAAGGCCTTTTAAAAGACTTTTTCTTAATAGGAATTGAAGTGGACTTTGAAAGTCTTTCCAAGGTGGCATTTTCAGCATCCATCTGGGTGGCTTTGATTTGCCACTCTTCCCCAAATAAGTTCTCACCTGTACAGGGCAGATTCCGTAAGCCATCTAGAACCCAAGGTTCCAGATCAGAGGCCTGGAGCCAAGCAAGACGTCGGGCTGCAATAGCAATGCCCGAAGCCCTACTGGCTCCCTCAAAGGAATCATATGCTGCCCTATTAGAGAACTTAGAAACCTCTAAGAGTTGTTTCACTAGGGAAAGGAATCCCTGCTTTTTATCCTCAGGGATAAAGGGGGCAAAATGCCGCACCTTTTTGGCAAGTTCCTCCAGGAACATGCCCATATAGAGACTGTAGGAATTAATCCTGGCTATAAGCATACTAGCCTGGAAAATTTTCCTACCAAAAGAGTCCAAAGTCTTACATTCCCGTCCTGGAGGGGTGGAAGAGTGCCTTTTGGTACTCCTAATCTTCTTCATTGCAGACTTCACCACAATAGAGTGGTGGGGCAATTGAGTCTTTTGGAAACCAGGAGAAGGAGGGACCCTATACATGGTGTCCAACCTACGGGAATAAGGAGACAAAGTCAAAGGATTTTCCCAGAAATCCATCAGTTGTTCTTGAAGGATTTCATGGATAGGCAGGGTAACTGCCTCCTTAGGGGCCTTTGAGTATCCCAAAATATCCAGTTTTTTGGATCTGGGTTCCTTTTCAGAGGATGTGGTAATAGAAAGGGCTGTAGCCATATCTAAAACAAAGTCCTGGAAGGACAAATCCTCTGGAGGGGACATTCTCCTTTTAGGAGAAGAGGGCTCCTCAGGTAAGTTGAGTGAAAACTCAGCAGAATCATCAGAGGAGTGAAAATCCTCAGAGGAATCGGTGCTTTCCTCTAACGCACGATACGCGTACCGATCGGTATCGATATCGGGCGTATCGGGTATGGAACCGGTATGGAGCGAAAGCCCATACGGTACCGACTTGCGTTTAGAGGTGGACGGCCTCGATACCGGCATGGCGGACGATACCGGTATCGGGCCCGGAACCGCTGAAAGCGGAACCGATGGCGTTGCAGCTTTAATGAAAGCCATGACGGCCTGCTGCATGGACTGTACAGTATCGCCCATGGACGCCATAGCTGCCTGGATGTCGGTACCGGAGTGACCCGGTACCCCAGAGCAGGCTAACAGGTGATCTGTCGAGGCCGTAGCATCGATATCAACCTGAGACCCCTGAATTGGCGTTTTTGGAAGTTGGACTTCCCGCCGGGGTTGTTTGGCTGGGGCAGGGTCCTCAAGTTCTAAGCTAAGAGCCTCTCGATGCTTTGAAGGAGATTTGCTCTTTGAGGACTTGCCCACAGAAGGTTTGGTTACCTGAGATCCATCCGGAGAAGAAGACCTGGATGACTGTGATGCTGTATTCTCTGAAGCAAACAGCACATGGAATTTGTTGGCCCGGTTCTGCAGCCCACGTTTAGACATGTGGGAGCAAGATGGGCAGTCCGGTATGGAATGGTCAGGCCCCAAACATTTCAGACACCATTCATGGGTGTCTGTGACTGAAATAACAGCATTACATTTGGTACACTTCTTAAATCCAGGGGCTGGCTTCTCCATGAGGAGAAATTGAGTAGGCCGAGAGGCCTCTCTGAAGTGACCAAAAAGCTAAAAAATAAGAAAAAAGAATTATAATTTTTTAAAGAAAGAAAGAAAAGACCGGCGATACCGGTATCGGTATGGGGAAGGCAGGTACGCGGTCTAAAGAAACAAATAAAATAACAATTTCTTCAGCGGTGACAGGAACACGACCTGCTGGCTCCGCGGAAAAGAGAAACTGAGGAGAGCTGTTCAGGAAGGCGGGAAGGCAGTGCGCATGTGCAGTGGGAGGTCCCAAAAGCTTCTATTCTAAGAAGCTGGGGAGCTTTCCCGCACGGGCTCCGTCGGTACCGACGTACCCATATGTGAGGACTTATTCCTGCTTGTTCCTGGAGATAGGACACTACAAGACCGGGCGAAAAGATAGGAGTGAAACCACCGGTAGACAGTGCCACGAAGACCAGCCTCACGCAAACAGGAAAGAAGAAGGGAGTGATCAACAAGATAAAAGGCTGCTGAGAGATCAAAGTGTTACCCCTCCAGCCTTCTTAAAGGTGAAGAATGCCGAGCTGACTGCCAAACCCACAATCCGCTACCTAGGGGTCACTTTGTACCAACGGCTGGACTTGAAAACCCACATAGGAAACACAGTCAAGGCAATATACCATAAAGTACGGACACTACGGCATCTGTGACCTCTATTGGACCCAGATGACTTCCGCACAATCTATCAAGTTCTCGTAATCCCACATTTCGACTATGCTAATGCAATCCTACACGGACTCCCACAGGCGTCACTGAACCCACTCCAGCAGGCAATGAATTCAGCTTCCAGAATTCTATACGGAGCCTCAAGAATAGACCACATTACACCGATCCTGAAACAACTCCACTGGTTACCAATCCATGGCAGATCCTCTGGAACTGTTCATCCTTCTTGAGACAGTATAGAATTACTTATGATTCCTAACAAAGATAAGATGTGCATAGCTTGCTGCATAGCAAGACATAGGCTATTGTGCAGGTGTGAAAATTCCACAACTATTTTCTTTAAAAGTATGGTAACAAACGTTATGGAGATAAATCAGTAGAACACTCGGCAGTCTAGTGTGAGTGCACTGATAAACTCATGGCCATCTGTGTTCCCTCTTAAAAGTGATCTGGTGGTAGCATTTTTGGCTTGACTCCCCATATCCTAATCTATGGATCTAGTGACTTATACCAGAGTACTGTTCTTGTTTACCATACAAATGTTATGTACTAAGAATATCCATTTGATCTCCATGTTAAAAAGTTAAAACTATAGATTGCCTCTTTATATATGAAAAACTATCAAACGGAAAGCATACCATATTTTAAGACCCAACAGCAAATAGCCAAAAGGTCATGGACCTAGCTACTCAAATATTAACTATAGAGTTCAGTTCCAAAGAGACACATGCCAGTTTTTTGGTATCATTACATTAATGAAATGTTTAAAAGCCTTGGGGAAACACCAACTATGTTGCTACATTTATAAGAGGAAGAATGATCAAAATGCTCATGTTAGTTGTACTGGATACAGTTGTTTTTCTTACCATTTGTCTCTTTGACCAACAGATCAGGGGACGCCAAGTAGTACTGGTCACACAACATCTTTGAACTCTCAAATGCATCTGCAATACATTTGTATAAAGTACACTCTCATATAATACAACATTCAGAATAGCTCATTTTAGGACTGCAGAATTACAGTATGCATAGCATAATGCATGGGAAGCACAAGGCATAATGCAGACCACTAATTTACTAAAGACACTAATGTCTTCAAGAAAAAATCCCTAAGATACTTTGCAATTCCTAACTGTAAAATATCAGTTACTTGAATTTTGCCCATAAATTTTCATAAAATTGATTTACTTTAAAAATCGCAACAAAAAAACTGTTTTCACCTAGCTTTACAAGCTAGCTGTATAGCTATAAGATTCTCATAAAAGGCACTGCTAGCAATTTATGAAATGTGCTATGCTGTCTGCTGTAATTATTTTGTTTCTGAATATATGAATGAAGGAATTTTTCAGAGCTTAACAACTTGGACAAGCCAATTTTCAGCCTCCACGAGGTGCTTTCAGGCTTGTGGGCCTAGAAGCCAATTTTCGAAGGAAACCTCCCCACAAAATTTCATTTTGAAAATCCATGATAAACCAGTGTTGTGGGGATTTCAAATTGAAACCTCATACTTAACTTTCTCTGATCTACCTTGAACTACCCCCATAGTCAGTTCTTTGTTCCATGGGAAGGGAGGAATTTTTAAAAGGCTTTTCTTTTTGTAGAAAAATACCTGTTTATCCCCCCAAATCCCGTTTGAGAATTAGCACTTTAATAACCCAGAAGAATTCAAGATGGTCATAATAAAGAAGTTACTGTGCCTCAAGAATATAAATATGACCACAAATAAAAAGACACTAACAAACTTGAAAGAATACATACCATTTACTACCTCTCTCACATCACAGTGAGGATCAATGCTTCCTATGTGCTTTGGGTGAGCTGGATTCATACTACCATCAAAAAGAAGAGCTGTTTCAAGAAAACAAAATATTATAGTAGAACTTCTAGATTTGTTCATCTAAATGTACAAAACCAGCATTTTGCAATTACATCAGTTCAACTAACAGATAGACATGGAATATGGAAATCCAATGAGAATTCTAACAGACACTAGTTTTATCAGCCTCAAAACCATGCGATTAGTCTGAACTTCCTCCACTGCACAGCTCAAGCATGCAGAGAACCAATCATGGTGGGAACACTGGAAATGTGATGCCTTTCAGCAGCTACAGCCAAAAAAATTCAATAAAATAAAATTTGGGGGCATGAAATTCCAGACACCTGGGTGCAGTTTCTAGGCACCATGGTGACCTGGTGCCTAGGATTTGCCAAGAAAAAAAAACACCAAGCTCAAGATCTCAGAGAAGAAAGATGTCCCAAAGAAACATTAATTCATCAAGCACTGATTAAGTTAGTTAAAATGACATACTAATGGTTACCAGATAATGCATGCACTTTGGGGATCCTCTTCCCCCAGTCTGCAGGACACAGCCAACACCTCTAACGCCTGGTCTGGCTGGGGCTGGGGCTCTGATTCCAGCTGGCTATGCATACCTTCACCTTCCCTTCTACTGTTGCCCTTGCAATTGAAATATGTTCTATATCTATGGAATCACAACCACGGGGGCCTGCATAATTCAAACTGATAATGTCTGAACTACTCAGGGCTCCGCAGATTTAGAGCTGTAGTTCAAACAGGGTATATTTCAATCATTGGGACCATCTGGCAGCTGTAGGAGGAGGGAGCAGACACTCATGGTGAGGGCAACTGGAGGGTTCTAATTCTCTTCATGACCATCACTGTCAGTACCAGTACAAGCGTCTCTGGTGCTCCCCTGCAACTGATACATTGGTGCCCCCTTCCTCATTACTATTAATGATAGGCTAAACCCACCCCTCACCTCTGTCCCAAAACTCCTTTGTGAACTCTGTTCACGTGATGCTAATATTTCTCCTTCAAATCAAGTGTTATAACAAGAATATTGCAGTGAGGTGGCAAATGCCTAGTTGGAATAAAGACAAGTACTGAGGAGTAAATACTTAACATCATATGAACAGGCTGTGATAGTCAGAGTTAATGTGATTGAAGCAAATACAATCAATGTATTTATTTATTTATTTAACAAAACAAAAAGGTTTACAAAGATTACAATCATTTAGCTTTCTGTGCCTCTTTTCCTGCTACAGTACTACCGCTGCTCTATCTCTGCATGTACAGTTAAACTGCATAGCTCTGTTATAAATAAGGATGAGGTGATAAAAGTAGTTAGAGTAGTTGGATTTAAAAAAGGTTTGGACAAGTTCCTCAAGAAAGTCAATAGATTGTTATTAAGACAGATTTGAGGAAAGCCACTGTTATCCCTGGGTGTAAGTAGCATGGAAGCTGTGGTGAGCACTAAGAGGCAGGACTCAATCCCCAAGTTGATGTTGGCAGCCCCGATAGTCAACGGTGGCAACATCAAAGTGAGAACCACCATTTGACTAGATGTTGAGATTTCTTTGAGAGCGCTGCTTTGCTGCTGCTTGTTAGAGCTGCTGCAACAGTGAGAAATGCAGAGACTTAGCTGGCATTACAGCGAGGCTGACCAAAAGTGGAAAGATCACTCTGTAGTCTCCCATGCGAGTCAACGATGGTGCTCCTTGTAATGGACAGGGAGTGACACTAACCACAAGCTTCAAGCCCTCTGCTTTGACACACATGTGTCTGATTCCGACAGACCAACTCACTACACCAGAAGCTCCCCCCACTCCCTCTATTCTCTGTGACTGGCTGCCTGGCTGGAACATAAAGGGAAATATCACGAGAGGGAAAGAGGGAGATCTGGTGTGTTTGGTGCTCTTCTGCAAAGCTTAAACAAGTTGAAAAGTGCACAGTTCATAGTGTGAACAAATAATGGATTTCCCTCACTCACAAGATCTGACATTTGGTGGCTTCATCTGCGTGTCATAGGAAGTATCTGGGGGTCTGCACATGTGTGTGTTTTGTGTGTCATGGAGCTGCTGGAGGCTACATTTGTACATGTGTGTGTATGTGGGCGCCATGGTGCAGTATGGGTGTGGTGTATCTGCCTGTATGTGTGTGTATGGTGTGGGGGTGGAGTGCCTGTATATGTGCATGCTGCATAAGGCAGGTACCTTTGTGTGTGTGTGTGTGTGTGTGTGTGTGTGTGTGTGCACGCGGGACAGCTCAGGTGGCTGTGTGTGTCCGACGTGTGTGTGTGGTGTAGGACTGTGGTGCCTCTGTGTGCATGTTTGTGTGCTGAGGGGGTGGGGTGCCTATATGTCTTCTGGTGGAGGTGGGGTGCGGGTGAGGGGGCTGCGTCTCTTAGTATATATTGGCTGTGTCCTTTTCTCCCTGCTCGTCAACTTCCAACCCCTTGCACCTTTACACCCCTTCCTGCAGACCCTCGCCTGATGTCTCCCCCCACTCTGTTTCTTGCCCAGCTTCTGTCCTTTTCTCCCTCCCCTCCATATTCTCATCCTTTGCCCTCCATTCTCCTCCCCCCATCTTTCTAGCCCAAACCCACTGCCTCTTTAAATTTTATCCTACTTCATGTGAGTCTCTTGCCCCAGCTTCTTTTCCTGCAGCATGCTTCTTCTTTTTGGCTCGTGGGAGCAGTCTGGCCCACGGACTAAAAGCAGAACTGCTAGTCATGATCCCTTCAGTCCATGGGACAGGTTGCTCCCGTGAGCCCACAACATTGCTGCTGACCGCAATTGCTGCCATGTTCACTTCTGCGGCCCGCAAGAGCAACCAGTCCCGTGGGCACAAAATTGCTGGCCGTGATCCCTTCGGCCCAGAGGACAGGCTGCTCCTGTAGGCACAAAATATGCTAGCAGCGATCATGGCCTCCTTCACTTCTGCGGCCCGTGGGAACAGCCTGTCCCGCAGGCCAAAAACTGAACTGCTGGATGTGATCCCTTCAATCTGTGGGACAGACTGCTCCCGGGGACCAAAGAAGTGAAGCCAGCAGCGATGTTATGAACGTGGGATCAGCCTGTCCAGCAGACTGAAGAGATCACATCCTGCAGTTCAGATTTTGGCCCACGGGACAGGCTACTCCCATGGGCCACAGAAGTGAAGAAGGCTGCGATCGCTGCTAGCATTTTTTGTGCCTGTAGGAGGAGCCTGTCCCATGGGCTGACAACAAACTGCTGGCTGTGATTTTGGTGCCCTTGGAACAAGGGCGGCTCCCCTTGCCGTGTTTACCCAGCTTACCAAGTAGCACTGGCCCTGCTGCCAATATCCTTCTTCTGACCTGGGAATGGGAGGAGGCAGTTCTTCTGCCCTGGCATAAGCCTGGTGAGGAGGAGGGTTCCTGCCTGCTGAAATTAAGCTTGTGGATTCTGGTAGCCATTTGCCTATGTCCTCATGCCTGCCGCATCACCAAACACGTCGCATAAATGTGCGTGCAGATGTGGAAGTAAAACAGACGCCCGTGTGCACTTGACGTAAGTAGGCACGTACTTTTTGGCCCATATACACACCTATTTTATTATACATACCTATTTTATAAAATGTATGCCTAAATACATCCACTTTATAAAATACCAGCATACATCTCATTTCAGAACTTTCACAAATGCCATTGAGGACTAGGGCACCCTGAAAGTTTCAAGATTAATACCAGTAACATGATTTAAAATTTAATAAGTCAAAAGGAAAATTACTAATGTTTCATTACCCTTATATAAATTGCAGTTTATTTTTCCCAGTATGATGCCTACTTTCTATGAATTAATTTACCTTTCTAGATACTACCTTTAATCATGGCACAGTGTTGGCGAGCACTGCAAATTCCTTATCTTAACATGAGTGCAATGTCACTAAGTAAGAAAGAGAGTGCCTTCCTCATCAGATACTAGGAGAACAGGCTGTTTCAAAAAGGATAGCAATGAGCTCTATAAAATTTATAACTAGGCAAGCTTCATGCTCCCAATTCCTCATAATGTTTCAGTATAGTTTCCAATATTTCCTCCCCTTCACAAATAAAATTCTTTCAAAAAAATCAAACATGTTCTAAAGCAGACCCCTTCATTTCATTGTCTTCTGGACTTCTGAATAGCAGGCGATAACAAAAACTAGAATTTACTGAAACAATTCTAGCAATTCAAAATTCTACTTTGACTTTAATTAAGCTCTCTCCAGACCTGAGAGCTTGGCAGGTTTCACAATTTTTTTTAGTGTGCATCTTGCTAAGCTAATGGAACTGGGGCTCTTCTGCAATACACAGCCAGGGAAAACTCTTAGTAGTTGCTTTCTCCCTTCGCTTACCCCCTCCCCCCCCCAATAGCCCCACGCAACACACTGGGTGAGAATCATTGAGAATTTTCACTGATATAGCAGCTCTGGCTTCTCTGCACATTGGCACCCCCCTGCCGCACTTACTGTGCTTACCGGGCAGCGCCGGCCCTGGTCGCTGCTCCCAATCACCCCTGCAGAAACCAGCGGTACTTCTGTCTGTTGTGTCTCCTGCTCCCATTGCACAACCGAAATGGCTCCCTTCTATCTGCCTATCTCTTTGCCACCCCTGTTGCTTTTCTGCAGCCATTGTGGCTCTTTGCTCTCTCTGCAGCAACTACGGTGGCCCTGCACCAACATAAGTGCTGATGTTGCAGAAAGTCCTCTCTGTTCTTCTGGCACTCAGAACCTCCAGGGCTGTGTTAGGGCACCATCCCCTCCTTTCTCTGGGTAAATCTCAACCAAATATTTTCAACTGTTCAATTAAGGTATTTTAAAGGCTAGGAAGTTGGTCTATTTGCTAAGTTTTTAGTTTTGAGATTTGTATTACAAATTATTAGTTCTGCTGGCATAGATTTATTGTGATTGTGGTTATGGTTACGTGGGGATTTTTATTTTTCACACATATTTTAATGTAAGATTGATGTATTTCATATTGCAGTTTGCTGAGAAGGCAAATGCATGCTAGGGGTTAGAAGTGCTAGGCTAAAGAAGTGAGCCTGAGAAAATGGGGAGAAAGACACACATGGACTCAGACTTGAGGGGGTGGACAAAGAAGAATAAGGATAAGATTCAGAACAGGAACTTTGCAAATGTATGGGAGTCTGAGAACTTTGAGACAGAATTGGAGGAGAAGGGGCAAGGCAAGGATTTAGAAATGCAAAAAAATGAGTGAGAATTTAGAGGAGACAGTGGGGACCTGGCAATTAGGTAGGTACAGTATGCTACATGGTCTGAGAGTAAGAGTGAATGTGTGAGATAAGGGTAAGAGAAAGAGGATAACGAGTAGGAGAGGTTGAAATATAGTATAAATGACGTGCGAAACTGGAGAGAAAATGAAAGGCAGAGAAAAGAGATTGGGGCTGCTGTGGTAGGATATGAAAGAGGAAAATGGATGGCTGTCTAATAGAATGAGAAATGGTGGAAATGGGGCTAAAAGATGAAGAAAGAGGGGTAACAGGAGGTTGTGTAGGGAGTAAGAGATAGAAGAATGGGCTGGATGCCAGGAAAGGAATGAGTGTCAGGGAAGAAGCTGGGGCTGCTGAGGGGATAAGAGGCAGTGGAAGGTAGGTGAGGGCTTTGGGGTAAGTACAGCAAGTGGAAGTGGGAGGTTGGGGAGTGGTTGAAAGAGGGGTTATAGTAGACTGGGGAAGGAGAGAGAGACACAGGGAGGCAATGGCAGTGCTGGAGTAGGATGAGAGGGAGAGATGAAAATCTGGTAGGAAGATGAGAGGTGAAAAGACAACAACTAAGGACTGAAGAGTGACAGATGAAATTTAATGTGGACAAGTGTAAGTTATGTACCTAGGGAAGAACAACCCACATTATGGTTACACGATGCAAGGTTCCACTTTAGGAACCACCACCCAGGAAAAAGATTTAGGTGTCATTGTGGATAACATGTTAAAACCCTCAGCCCAGTGTGCAGCGGAGACCAAGAGAGCAAATAGAATGCTAGATATCATAAGGAATGGAATGGAAAATAAAACAAAGGATATTATAATGCCTCTATATCGTTCCATGGTGAGACCGCACCTTGAATATTGTGTGCAATTCTGGTCGCCGTATCTTAAAAAGGATATAGCGTTATTAGAATAGGTTCAGAGAAGAGCCACCAGAATGGTAAAGGGGATGGAAGGATCCTCCTAGGAAGAAAGGCTAAAAAGGTTAGGGCTCTTTAACCTGGAAAAGAGACGGCTGAGGGGAGATATGATAGAAGTCTATAAATTAATGAACGGAGTGGAACGGGTAAACGTAGATCGATTGTTTACATTATCAGAATATAAAAAGACTAGGGGACATGCAATGAAGCTACAGGGTAAACTATTTAAGACAAATAAGAGAAAATATTTTTTCACTCAACATGTAATCAAACTCTGGAATTTGTTACCGGAGGATGTAGTAAAGTCTGTTTGTGTAGCTGGGTTTAAAAAAGGTTTGGACAAGCTCCTGGAGGAAAGGTCCATAAACCATTATTAAAAGGGACCCAGGATATCAATGCCTGACCCAATACAAGCATTGTGGAACCAGTGTCTTTTGGGGAAACTGTCAGGTATGTATGACCTAGATTGGCTACTGTTGGAAACAGGATACTGGGCTTGAAGGACCTTGGTCTGACCCAGTATGGCATATCTTATGTAACAAACTATGTTTTCTCCAGGAACAAGCAGGAAGTCAGTCCTCACTTATGGGACTCCCTAGCTCCAGGCTACCAAACCTGTAATATAGGAACACTAAACTGTAACTGCTCATTCTTCGTGAATGACTACTAAAATGTAATAAAACTAAACCTCATTCAACAATTAACCAATTCAATTTGTTCAGTATTTCTTTATTGTCACTAACTGAGCCTCAGAATCAACCAATAGCACTTGAGTTCTAGGGATTATAAAGATTTCCCAGACATGGCTGGTTTTACATCAATGGCTCATATTGGTGGGAACTAATGACGTATCAAGTGTAGCACACAATAAGTTTCAATAAGGAAAAAATACTCATCTTATGGTTTGGTATGGTACGTCATAGGTTCCTTTAATTGTCTTGCAATTTTCTTTCAGTTTTTGTTAGTTGCTCTCAATCTTTTTATAACTGTTTGGATGAACTTGAAGCGTGTACCAATGCCAACTTTATAAGGCGCCCGTGCGTTTCTCCATAAAAGGGTTTCTCAAGGGACTCAAACATTAAATCAATTTCCTGTGAAAAATGACATCAATAATGACTGAACAATAGTGACATTTAAAAACGCCACCACAATATTTGAAAATAATCCAAATGGAAAAAAGGAAAAAGTAAGATGTAAAATTAACCTGACCACAGCGCAGCTCGTTTTCTTAACCAGCGATCGCCCTCCAGTTCTCTGGGGAATCCAAAAAACGCCGGGCATGCGGGCCAGAAGTAAAGCTGCCATTTTAAAAGCCTTGAAGAACCTAATAGAGTTAAACTAGTCATCGATTGGTCGGACGTCAAACGCAAACCGACCAATCAATGCTAAAATTAAGCCCTCCCGGCTGTACCGTGGCTAAGGTGTAAATCCACCACTGCTCTCGATAAAGTAATTGTTGGTCTCGTGATCTCCCCTGCCCATTTCCTAATACTTGTTCAATAACCCAACAACTGAGCTGAGCAAACACATGTTGGTGTGACAAACAATGTTCAACTAAAGGAGCGTCCTTTCGAGTGCACCGGAGCCTGCTTTCATGTTCCTTCATCCGGATCTTAAATGGATGGATTGTTTTGCCTATGTAAAGTAGGTCACACGGACATTTCACTGCATAAACTACATGAGTTGACTCACAGGTGGTGATGTGTCTCAATTTATACGTCATACCTTTGTGAGTAAACTGGGAACATTCAACAGTAATATCACATATCGTACAGTGTCTACATCTGCTATGGCCAATCTCAGAAGCTTCCTGGTTAACCGGCGTGATGTCTCGTAATTTGGTGGGACTTAGATATTCTTTCAAATTGCGACTGCATTTCCATACGCATCGGATTAATTTGTCTTGCATACCTGGGACTATACGAAGTATAGCTTCATGTTTTCTCAAACTCTTCTGCAAACCTGAACTTATCGGAGAGTAAGGTGTAATAAAATTAATACTTCAATTCGTGCTGGAATCCTCCAAGTTCTTTTTAGGTGTTAGCAACAAATCACGATTATTGTACAGTGCTCGTTGGTAAGCCTTCTGTATCAATGGATAAGGATACCCTTGATCAACAAAATTTGCTTTCAAACCTACAGACAAGTTCTTAAAAGTCTTCACATCCGAACAGTTACGCTGGTACCTCAAAAACTGAGATAACGGCAGACTGTTCTTTAACTGAGGAGGGTGTGCACTATCATGATGCAGGAAAGTATTGCGATCAATCGATTTGCGATATACTGAAGTACCCCAGCCTTTCTCTTCCCTTGTGATTAATCAATCTAAATAGGTGATACATTGTTTCTGTGACTCACTGGTGAAGTTGATATTGACATCTCGAGAATTTAACCACTGGAGGAAAGAATCTAGTTGAGACTCAGTGCCCCGCCATAACATGAAGACGTCATCAATGTAGCGATACGAGGCCTTGATGTTATCAGAGTAAATGGAATTAGGAAAATAAATTTTTTCAAAAATTCCCATATAAAGATTAGCAACTGACGGGGCGCAAGTAGCGCCCATGGCCACCCCCGAAATCTGGTGGTAAAGAACCCCTTGAAAGTCGAAACATTTTTTAAAAAGGGCTAAAGCAGTGAGAGCTTGCAAAAATTGTAACTGTGATTGAGACAAATCACCACGAGCAATCAGTGCCTGTTGTACTATTGCACTGGCAGCTTCTTGTGGAATGCTAGTGTAAAGGGACTGAACGTCTAATGTTACTAAAAGCACCTGATCATCATCAGCCCAGGGGGACAAATCTTGTAACAAGGATAAAAAATGCATCATATCGCGGACATAAGATGGGATGTCCATGAATAATGGGCGTAAAAAAGAGTCCAAATACGTAGACAGTGGTTCCAACAGTGTCCCTTTCGTGGACACAATGGGACGACCTGGGGGCCTAGTGGGATGTTTGTGGATTTTAGGAACAGTGTAGAATTAGGCTATTCGCGGTCCGACTACGTTAAAAAAAAAACATATTCCTTTTTTGAAATTACCTTATCTCGTAAGGCCGCCTGTGTAAGTTCTTTGATAGTAGCTTGAAGCTCGGCGCTAGGGTCTATCGGCAAAACTATGTATGTGGTAGTATCCCGAAGTTGTGTTAAAGCTTCTTCTAAATAAAAGGCCTTTGTTTGTATAACAATTGCGCCGCCTTTGTCAGCACGGCGAATCACCCAATCTGATTGGGACTGCAGCTTATGTAATGTAGCCTGCTGAGAACGGGAAAGACGTGCATTATGTAATGAACAGTTGCCAGCCAATTGTTCTACATCCCGTAAAACAAGATCTTTAAAAATTTGTATAGCTGGATGAATCGGGCCAGGTGGCGTCCAATGTGACCTTAAAGGCAGCTGAACTCTTCTAGATTCCATAGGATCCGCCACGTACGCTGTGGGGGGAATGGTTGAAAAAAATTTTTTAAATTGAAGCTTTCGCACTAAACTCTCAAAATCAATGCGAAAGAAGTCGAATTCGATCTCTGGAACATATGATAGGCCCCTCAACTTCACCAGTGAGTCACAGAAACAATGTATCACCTATTTAGATTTATTAATCACAAGGGAAGAGAAAGGCTGGGGTACTTCAGTATATCGCAAATCGATTGATCGCAATACTTTCCTGCATCATGATAGTGCACACCCTCCTCAGTTAAAGAACAGTCTGCCGTTATCTCAGTTTTTGAGGTACCAGCGTAACTGTTCGGATGTGAAGACTTATAAGAACTTGTCTGTGGGTTTGAAAGCAAATTTTGTTGATCAAGGGTATCCTTATCCATTGATACAGAAGGCTTACCAACGAGCACTGTACAATAATCGTGATTTGTTGCTAACACCTAAAAAGAATTTGGAGGATTCCAGCACGAATTGAAGTATTAATTTTATTACACCTTACTCTCCGATAAGTTCAGGTTTGCAGAAGAGTTTGAGAAAACATGAAGCTATACTTCGTATAGTCCCAGGTATGCAAGACAAATCAATCCGATGCGTATGGAAACGCAGTCGCAATTTGAAAGAATATCTAAGTCCCACCAAATTACGAGACATCACGCCGGTTAACCAGGAAGCTTCTGAGATTGGCCATAGCAGATGTGGACACTGTACGATATGTGATATTACTGTTGAATGTTCCCAGTTTACTCACAAAGGTATGACGTATAAATCGAGACACATCACCACCTGTGAGTCAACTCATGTAGTTTATGCAGTGAAATGTCCATGTGACCTACTTTACATAGGCAAAACGATCCGTCTATTTAAGATCCGGATGAAGGAACATGAAAGCAGGCTCCGGTGGACTCGAAAGGAAGCTCCTTTAGTTGAACATTGTTTGTCACACCAACATGTGTTTGCTCAGCTCAGTTGTTGGGTTATTGAACAAGTATTAGGAAATAGGCAGGGGAGATCACGAGACCAACAATTACTTTATCGAGAGCAGTGATGGATTTACACCTTAGGCACGGTACAGCTGGGAGGGCTTAATTTTAGCATTGATTGGTCGGTTTGCGTTTGACGTCAGACCAATCGATGACTAGTTTAACTCTATTAGGTTCTTCAAGGCATTTAAAAATGGCAGCTTTACTTCTAACCCGCATGCGCGGCGTTTTTTGGATTCCCCAGAGAACTGGAGGGCGATCGCTGGTTAAGAAAACGAGCTGCGCTGTGGTCAGGTTAATTTTACATCTTATATTTTACATCTTACTTTTTCCTTTTTTCCATTTGGATTATTTTCAAATATTGTGGTGGAGTTTTTAAATGTCACTATTGTTCAGTCATTATTGATGTCATTTTTCACAGGAAATTGATTTAATGTTTGAATCCCTTGAGAAACCCTTTTATGGAGAAACGCACGGGCGCCTTATAAAGTTGGCGTTGGGACACGCTTCAAGTTCATCCAAACAGTTATAAAAAGATCGAGAGCAACTAACAAAAATTGAAAGAAAATTGCAAGACAATTAAAGGAACCTATGACGTACCATACCAAACAATAAGATGAGTATTTTTTCCTTATTGAAACTTATTGTGTGCTACACTTGATACGTCATTGTTGTTGTTAAGTGCCGTCGAGTCGGAGTCGACTCATGGCGACCCTCTGGATAGCTATCCTAAATTGTGTTCGGTCTTCAGTCAGGCGGCTCATTGACGACAGACTGGTACCCGTAGCTGCTGTTATTGTAGCGAACCATCTCATTGCTGGCCTTCCTCTTTTGCGTTGACCTTCTATCTTGCCAAGCATGATGTCTTTCTCTAATGATCTCTCTCTTCGCATGATGTGTCCGAAGTATGAAAGCCGAAGTCTTGTCATCTGAGCTTCTAAAGAAAGCTTAGGTTTGATCTCCTCTAGTACCGACTGGTTTGTTCTTCGGGCAGTCCATGGTATACACAGTATTCGCCGCCAGCACCATAATTCAAAAGCATCAATTTTCTTCCTGTCTGTCTTTTTCACTGTCCAGCTTTCACATCCATATGATGTTATTGAAAATACCATGGCTTGAACAAGTCGAATCTTTGTATGGAGAGACACATCTCTGCTCTTGAGAATCTTATCTAGGTCTTTCATAGCCATTCTGCCAAGAGCAATGCGTCGTCTGATTTCTTGACTGCTTGTTGCTTCTTTATTGATAGTTGATCCAAGTAGGTTAAAGTTGTTCACAATTTCAATTTCTTCTCCTTCAACGATGAACCTGTTGATTATGCCAGTTGTCATGATCTTTGTCTTCTTTACATTAAGGTGCAGGCCCATTTTGAGACTATGTTCTTTGATTGTGAGAAGCAAATGTTTCAGATCATCTTCGCTTTCAGCCAGTAATGTGGTATCATCAGCATAGCGAAGGTTGTTGATGAGTCTTCCACCAATCTTCACACCTCTGTTGTCTTCATACAGTCCTGCTTCTCTGATGATTTGTTCTGCATATAAATTAAACAGGTAGGGGGAAAGTATGCAGCCTTGTCTTACACCTTTGCTTATTTTAAACCATTCTGTTTCTCCTTGTTCCGTTCGAACTGTTGCTTCTTGATCAATGTACAGATTACGCAAGAGAACGATCAGGTGTTCTGGTATACCCATGCTTCTTAATGTGGCCCAGAGTTTCTCATGGTTTACACAGTCAAAAGCCTTGCTATAGTCGATAAAGCACAAATAGATATCCTTTTGGTATTCTTTAGTCTTTTCAAGGATCCATCTCACATCCGCAATGATGTCTCTCGTTCCTCGCCCTTTCCTGAACCCTGCTTGCACTTCAGGTAGTTCTTGTTCTAGGTATGGCTGTAGTCTCTTTTGAATAATCTTCAGTAGAATCTTGCTGGCATGTGGGATCAGAGCGATTGTGCGATAATTTCCACAGTCAGTTGGATCACCTTTCTTTAGTATTGGTATAAACACAGATCTTTTCCAGTCAGTTGGCCATGATGTTGTCTTCCATATTTCTTGGCAGAGCCTTGTAAGTACGGTAACAGCTGCATCAGATTGCTGCAATACTTCTATGGGAATGCTATCAATGCCTGGTGCTTTGTTCTTTGATAAGGCTTTCAATGCTGCTTCAACTTCTTCTTTCATCACCAATGGTTCCTGATCATAAGGTATAGGTTGAAACGGCTGTTGGTCCACTTGATCTTTATCATATAAAAACTCTGTATATTCCTTCCACCTTTTCTTGATCTTCTCAGCATCATTCAACATAGAACCTTGAGCATCTTGTAACATTCCAATTCGGGGCTGGAACTTTTTCTTTAACTCTCGCAGCTTTAGGAAAGCCGATCTTGTTCTTCCTCTAATAGTTTCTGCTTCTATTTCCTTGCAAGTGTCATTGTAGTACTTTTCCTTGTCCTGTCTTGCTGCACGTTGGAAATCTCTGTTGAGTTCTGCGATTGTCTTTCTTTCTCCTTTGGCTTTAGCTTCTCTGCGTTTCTGGGCAATTTTCAGAGTTTCTTCCGTCATCCATTTTGGCCGTTTTTGCTTTTTCACCTTTTGTAGAGACTTCTCGCTTTCTTCCAGCACAACCTTCTTGATGTCATTCCATAACTCTTCCGGAGCTCTGTCATTTGTATCTAAAGCAGCAAATCGATTTTGCAGGCAGTCTTTAAATTCCAGTGGTATATTCTCAAGGTCATATTTTGGTGCATTCATGAGTGGTTTGCTCTTTTTCAACTTTAGCTTCAGTTTGCATACTAGTAGTTGATGATCTGTACCACAGTCAGCTCCAGGTTTTGTCTTTGTTGATGTTACAGAGCTTTTCCATCGTTGACTTCCACAGATGTAGTCAATTTGATTTTTATACAATCCATTGGGTGAAGTCCATGTGTACAGTCGTCGCTTGTGTTGCTGGAAGAAGGTGTTTGAGATGAATAGATCATTGGTCTTGCAGAATTCTATCAATCTTTCTCCAGCTTCATTTCTGTTGCCAAGTCCATATTTTCCAACTACTTTGCCTTCTTCTTTGTTGCCAACTTTTGCGTTCCAGTCACCCATGACTATCAGGATATCCTGTTTGCATGTTCTGTCAATTTCAGCTTGTACTTGTTCATAGAACTCTTCAATTTCATTCTCTTCTGCAGCTGTTGTTGGGGCATATACTTGAATTATAGTTGTGTTGATAGGCAATCCTCGTAGACGAATAGAGATTAAGCGTTCGCTGACTGCATTGTATTTCATTACAGTTCTTGCAAGTTTCTTCTTTATTATAAATGCAACACCATTTCTTCTTTGTCTTTCATTTCCAGCATAGTAGACCATGTGATCATCTGATGCAAAGTGCCCGATGCCAGTCCATTTCAGTTCGCTGACACCCAACAGATCAAGTTGTACACGTTCCATTTCATTCTTGACCACCTCCAACTTCCCTTGGTTCATGCTTCGTACGTTCCATGTTCCAATGTGTAAGACATCTTTACAGCTTCTGACTCTCATTTCATGCGCAGCTACATCAGCAGTCAGACTTCCCGAGGGCTTTGATCCAACCACATCATAAATGCTGGCTTTACTCTGAAAAGTCTTCAGCTCTTCCCCAGTAGCTAGTTGAGTGCCTTCCGACCTGGGAGTCTCATCTTCCAGCACCATAGCACAATTTGTTTTGTTGTAACTATCCATTGGGTTTTCATGGCAAGATACAGAAGTAGATTGCCGGGCCTTCCTTCCGCGCAGTTTAAGTTTGGTGTTGTTGCCGTTGTCACAGAAATGTGATCCTCCGCCGTCAACACTATCCCATTCTGCTGCTGCCCAGATGGGTGGTTTGTCTTCGTCTGGCACCTCAGCTGAGACCTGTCCATCTTGGGAGACCCTGCCAGTAGTTAAACTACCGATAGTTTAGCTCTCAGCATCACTGATGCACGCAAGCCCTCACAGCACGACAAGCTGCAAACCAAGTGAGAGGTGATACGTCATTAGTTCCCACCAATATGAGCCATTGATGTAAAACCAGCCATGTCTGGGAAATCTTTATAATCCCTAGAACTCAAGTGCTATTGGTTGATTCTGAGGCTCAGTTAGTGACAATAAAGAAATACTGAACAAATTGAATTGGTTAATTGTTGAATGAGGTTTAGTTTTATTACATTTTACCAAACCTGTAAGCCAAAAACACCTCTGCGAGGCCGTGAGCAGAAGCCGATGTCCGAAGGGAGCCCGAGTCTTCGGGTCCTCGAAGCAAGCTCTCGGTAGCCACAGAAGAAGGGTCAGAGGGCAGGAATTGCTTATGCCATGAACAGAGTATGGAGTACAGCCTGGCCGAAGGCGCTGTCCTGGCGGGACTCCCTCTCCAGGCAGTAGTGCAAGGCGAAGGTATTCGTTGAAGACCAGGTCACCACCCGACATATGTCAGTCAGACACACTGAGTGCAGTGAAGCCACTGACGCCGCCATGGTGCGGACGCCATGCGCGGTGACCCGACAATCAAATGGGGCACCCGCTTTCATCTGGGCAAAGGCGATGCATTCGGCCACCCAAATAGAAAGGATGCGCTTAGTGACTGCCAGCCCCTGGCGACTGGGATCATAGGCAATGAAGAGCTGGGCAGACCTGCAATGTCCTTGGGTGCATTGCAGGTAGAAGGCGAGAGCCCTCTTGCAATCGAGTATATGCAGGACCTCCGATGCCCGGTCGGTGTGAGGTCTCAGAAAGAAAGTCGGCAAGACCACCTCCTGATTGAGGTGGAAATCCGATACAACCTTCGGTAGGAACTTGGGATGGTTGCGGAGGACCACCCTGTTCCTGTAAATCCTAGTGTAGGGGGCCTCGGTCATGAGGGCTTGAAGTTCACTGACTCGCCACACCGAGGTCAGTGCCACCAGGAAAATCACCTTCCAGGAGAGGTGCCAGAGCGAGCACATCACCATCGACTCGAAGGGCGGCCGCGTCAACTGCATCAGCATGATGTTCAGGTCCCATTCCGCCAGTGGAGGCCGGATGGGGGGTTTGGAAAGCAGGAGGCCCTGCATGAAGCGGGAGACCAGAGGCTGGCCCAAGAGGGGTTTCCCTTTGATGGGCAAGTAGGTGACCGAGATGGCGCTCAGGTGAGCCCTGACCAAACTGGACTTTAGTCCCACACGCGAAAGGTGGAGAAGGTACTGGAGAACCCACCAGGTGGAGCAGGAGAATGGGTCGATCTGGAGCTCGGAGCACCAGATCAAAAAACGCTGCCACTTCAGGGCATAGGCCCGCCTTGTCGAGTCCTTCCTCAAAGCGAGGAGGACATCTTCGATCTCCACCGGGAGGTACAGCAAGGCTAAAGAGACCCGTTCAGCCACCAGGCTGTCAGTGATAGTAAGACCAAGTTAGGATGAAGCACCTGCCCCTCCTCTTGCGTCAGCAGACCGGGGGCACTGCCCAGGGGAACCGGAGGCTCCGACGAGAGCCAGAGTAGAAGCAGGAACCAAGGTTGTCGAGGCCACGAAGGGGCCATGAGGACTACCGAGGCTCAGTCTCACTGGATCTTGTGGAGGGTCCTCGCCAGGAGAGGAGTGGGAGGGAATGCATACAGCAGCCCAGAGGTCCAAGACAGGAGGAATGCATCCGGAGCCACCCTGCTCAGGTGTGGTGTCGGCCCACAGAAGCGGGGGAGCTGCCTGTTCGCCGGGCTGGCAAACAGGTCCATGGTTGGAGTTCTCCAATGGCGGAACAGGTGGAGAGCCACCTGTGAACTCAGGTGCCACTTGTGCAGGACGAGAAGCCTGCTGAGCCTGTCTGCAAGCATATTGTCTTGGCCCGGGAGGTAGACAGCTCTTAGGGTCATGCCCCAGGGCACTGTGAAGGAGCAGAGAAGAACTGCCTCCCGGCAGAGGAGGCAGGACCCCATGCCCCCCTCCTTGTTAATGTAGAACATCGCGACTCTGTTGTTGGTCTGCACGAGCACCGAACTGCTGCTCAGGTGGGGCTCGAAGATCTTCAAGGCCAACCGGACAGCTTGAAGCTCGAAAAGGTTGATCTGCTGACGAGATTCCTCGGGCGACCACCTTCCCTGGGTACAGAGGTTTTCGCAGTGGGCTCCGCAGCCCAACAGTGAGGCATCTGTCGTCAAGATGAGTTTGTGCGGACGAGTCTGGAAAGGCATGCCTCAAAGGCGGCTACGAGGGTCCTGCCACCAGACCAGGGATTCGACTAGGCTGTGAGACACCCGGACAGGGTCCCGAAAGCAGCCCGAGGCCTGGGTCCATTGCGCCAGGAGGCACCACTGGGCCGCTCACATGTGCATGCCAGCATGGGGAATGACGTTCACTGACGAGGCCATGTGTCCCAGGAGGCGCAGCATTGCCTGCGCTAAAACTCTGGGCTGGCCCTGAACCTCGGCAGCCAGAGCACGGAGTCGATCCGCACATGCTCGAGGGAGAAAAGCAGTCACGTGCTCTGTGTCGAGAAGAGAGCCAATGAACTCCAGGGTCCGCACCGGTCTGAGGTGGGAAACCCGAGGCGCTCGAGGAGAACTGTGCGCGACGCCGAGAGCTGAGCCTCCTCTGCCAAGGTGCCTGAGACGAGCCAATCGTCTAGGTAAGGATAGACGGATATACCCTTCAGCCGGAGGTGAGCCGCAGCCACCGCCAGGCACTTGGTGAAGACTTGCGGTGCAGGCGCGAGCCCGAAAGGGAGCACTCTGTACTGGAAGTGCTCTCCTTGCACCCTGAAATGCAGGTACTTCCTGTGTTTGGGGTGGACAGGAATGTGAGCGTAAGCATCTCTGAGATCTAAGGAGCATAGAAAATTGCCCTGCCGGAGGTAGGGCAGCAGGACGCCAAGGGATATCATTTTGAACTTCTCCCGCACCAGAAACTTGTTCAGGTTCCTGAGGTCAAGGATGGGGCGGAGGCCCCCCCATCCTCTTTGAAACGAGAAAGTACCGGGAATAAAATCCCAGACCTCGGAGGTGAGGTGGGACCCTTTTGACCGTCTGCTGGCCGAGGAGATTGTTCAACTCTTGCTGTAAGCAAGCCTGGTGTGAGGGAAGCCAGGTAGGCTCCACAGGAGAGAAGGGAGGAGGGAATCTGTCCAGGCGAAGACGATACCCGTCCCGAATCACCTGTAGGACCCAGGTGTCCAAAGTGATAGCCGCCCATTCAGTGGCGAAAAGAGGCAGGCGTCCTCCCACGGGCAGAAGCGACCCCAGGGGGTGAGAGGCTATGCCTTTGGCGTCAAAACCCCTGTGCTGGCTGGGGTGGTGCCGGTGGTTGGGCCTTGGGTCCCTTGGGCTTCCGATGGGCCTGAGCACTCCCTTTGCCCTGAGCTCTGGTTGCCGGCACAGGGGCAAGCGGGTATGGCGAGTGTCCCCAGTAGGGGAGCCCTTTCCTCTGGAAGAAGGGCTTTTTTGTTTGCTGCTTCTTCTGGGGAAGCGAGGATATTTTGCAAGAGAGAGACGGGTGCGAGTCATGAATTCCATCTCAATCTCGGCTGCCTTGTCCTCCAGGGGCTTGCCAAAGAGCTTTTCACCAAGGCAGGGGATATCCAGGAGCTTTTCCTGGACCCATTGTTCAAAGTCTGAAGATTGGAGCCATGCCTGGCGTCAGACTCCGATGACCGCTGCCGCTACACGGGCAGAAGATTGAAACCCGTCATACACAGTGCGGGAAAGGTATTTTGAGCAGTCTGTGACTGACCTCAGGAGGAACTCGAACCTAAGGAGGTGGTCTCCACCCAGACCAGCGTAAAAACTGTTGAGCTCCTTGGCGAGGTCATGCAGGAACATACCCATATACAATTGGTATGCCAGAATGCGGCATGCCAGCATAGATTCCTGGTATGCCTTGCGCCCAAGGGTGTCAAGGTCACGGGATTCCCTGCCAGGCGGGACCGAAGAGTGTGACTTCGGACTCTTTGTTTCTGCATAGCAGATTTGACTACCATGGAGGTGTGAGGAAGTTGGGTCTTCCAAAACCCCAGGCCGCGCTGGACCCTACACATGGCATCGAGTCTCCTACTAACAATAGGGACCGAGGCAGACGTTCCCCACATGCAGAGAAGTAGCTGGGATAGAATGGATGGTATCAGGACCGTAAGAGACTCCCTGGGCAGAGACTTGTACTGCAAGATGTTGAGTTCTTCTTCCCTCGGCTCCTCCTCAGTCTGCGTCGGCAGGTTGAGGGCCCGAGCCATATCCCACACAAACGCCAAGAAAGAGGTGTCCTCTGGCGGCAACCGCCTCTGCAAGGCAGGTGGGGATGGATCAGAGGGAAGATCTTTGTGGGCGCGGGTTTCCAGGGAAATTTCCCTATCCGATTCCCAGCCCAAGAGGTCCAAGGAGGATTAGAATTCTGACTGGTCCCTATGCCCTGTGGCCGAGGTCCACTTGGAACCAGAGGCACTGGCTCTGAAAAACAATCGCCCCCAAAGAATGGGACAGTGAGCGAGACCGGTGCCGAGGACCCTCACGAGGCCCGCAGCTCTGGGGGGTTTCCAGGGCAGTTGTTGGGACCCCAGTCAGGTGACCCTTGGTCTCGGGGCGCGAGCCAGCCATGCTGGAGAAGAGCGCCTGCTGGGCAGTTTGGAAGGCAGAAATGCTGCACTCCAGTGCCAGCATTCAGGACACCCACTTGGGAGCAGGTCCCTGCAACACCAATGCTGGGGTTACCGGGTCTGGCATGGAGGAGGAGAGGGGGTCCTCACTGGGACGACCCTCAGGAGACTGGGCGTCATCGCCAGAGGCCTCCATGTCCATACAAGGAAACTGTCAAGGCCGCTCCTTGTCCGACCCTCAGGAACACCAGGGAGGGCTAAGGGAACGAGCGTGAGATGGCTCACGCTTATCCGGAGCCCCCGAGAGCGACTTCGAGGTCTTCTTCTTCTACCGCCGTTCCACCTCAGGCGAGCCCTGATCAGAATGATGCCTAGGCTGTGGGGTCACTGAGGGGGACTCCGCCAGCGGTGGATCGGAAGAGCGAGGTGCCAACAAAGATCCCGGGGTAGCCTTGCATAAAATGTCGTCGGACTTCTGCTTGTGGCTGAGCAAGGCCTTAGCGGACATTTTCTTACAGAGTGAGCAAAGGTCCGGGTTGTGTTCAGCCCCCAGACACCACAGACAGCAGTCGTGGGTGTCCGTGAGCGACATATTTTTGGAGCATCTGTCACATTTCTTAAATCCCATGCCATAGGGATCTGGATTGGAAGGCTGGACATAAGAACTGGACTACATACTGGCCAGGCTATATAGAGAGGAACTCTAACAGCAATGGAAGCTCAGGTATGAACACTGATCTATGCCCTAGCTATAACCTTGAAAGACAGCAGGGAAACAAGTATTCTCCTGAAAGTGCTCCATTGGGAGATTCATCTGTGCCAATCCATGATATTGAACCCATGCTTGTTGAAGAAGAGGGGGTGATAGCAGATGAAGAATCTGTCTACATGGACTGCTCTCTGTCTAAACTCCTTTGGTGATTTTCTGTTATAAAGTACAGCAACCATCACAAAGAAATACAAACTTGTTCTTTAATCTACTCAGAAAAGCTCCTGAGTAGGATTTTTAGCCACGCAGTAGAAAGCCAGCCAGCTAAGGGGTTTCAGCTGGATAACTGCTAGCAATTGAGCCTTACCTAATTGCTTGTGAGCTAGGAGAGAATCACTTCTGAATCTATGTGGGAAGATAAGAAGTTAACCTGAAAAGAACAGTTTTTTTCCTTTCTTTGTGGCTTTTGGTTTGTTGTTTGATACATGCTAAGAGAATATTAGCTAAGCCTACAGAAAAGACCAGTTTGTTATCAACCAGGTCTTATTTATTTTGCTTTGATTGCCTGATAAGTTAAAATGTTGTTTTCCTCATTTTGTTTTTTTCAAGTTTAACACTGAAAGCAAGTAACCTGATTTATGTGCTACCAAGCATATCTGTGTTGGGAGAAATAACCCCATAAATAAATATCTTATTGGCTTTACCCTAAAGCACAACTAATTATTGTGAGCAGCTGTGTCTGGTGTGAATGAACTGCATTGCCCACAATCCCTTGCAAATCATATAGATATATGCACTTGCCAAGACTGTGAAGATTCTCACCCAGGCAGCCGTCTGACAACATATATAAAGTATATATGAAAATTTTGCATTTTAAAGATACATAAAATCTAGCTTACTATGCTGGTTAATTAGCATCCTTATGGAGATACGGCTCATGTAAAACCGGTCCAAAAAGTACTGCATATTTTGATTGGTGACTGGATCCAAACCAAAAGCTTCTTTGTATTCTGTAACTCCTTGTGCCATTGTAGGAACCACATTATTGTGTCTGTTCCGGATGATGACAAGGGCCTCTGTAAAGCTAATCACCAAAAACACATTTCAGAATATTTCTTTTGAAAATGCACAGAAATACAATTGAATTAGCTACCAGTACATTTGGAACAGAACATTTATCCTCTCACAGGCTATGTTCTGAGCAGGGAATGCTTAGGTTTCAGGCTTTCTGTTGGTCCAGTTCTGGGTTTCTGGTAGAAATCCCATCAACTCTGACCCACTTTCATGCTGAGATTTCTTACTTCCTTCTCTAGCATGCAAACTATTCTATAAAACCCAGTGCAAAAAGTGCAGGCCCTCCTTAATAAAAATAATGTTTCAATAGAGAAGACCAGAGAGTCTAGTGTTCTCAGGACCATTATTCCTCCTTGTACTCTTCCAATATCTTGCCTTCTGTTATGGGTTTTAACCCATTTTTTGGACAAGCTAGCTGCCCCTATGCTCTCACCACTGCAAAGGGAAAAAATGAATGCCCATTTTGATGGAGGAGATTCGTCAGGCAATTAAAGAGCTACCTACTGGCTAATTGTTTGGGCTATTCTTAAAGTAAAATTCAGTGAGGACATTCCAGCAGACCCAGAAGTGTTAATGATGGGCACTGCTCCACCTAGTTCTTTATCCCAAAATGGGAAAACGTTAGTGAGGAATTTTCTTCTTGCAGCAAGAAGGGTCATAGCTACGCACTGAAAAATTTGGGATACAATTTAAACAGAGAAATTAATGGCTGTACTAAAAGATAAACTGCAATCCTTTATGGAAACTAGGCACCCCCTACTAGCTTTCCCTCAAGTCATATTGAGTCCAAGTGAGATGGGGCTACACGTCAAAGCTTAAAGTGCTGCCCCTTTCTCCTTTACATGCTGATTTTGTAACTTAATAACTTTTTTGTCCACTTAGTAAGTAGTATAATCCTTGGCTTCATACATCTTTACTTTTTTTCCATCTTTTTCTCTTATTTCCTTTTTTTGGCTTGGGGTTATTTTTTTTACTTCTAACTTCTGGACTAAATTTGTAAATCAGAATGGAATTGGGTCTCTTTTTTAATGTTTAGTTTATGATGGATATAAGCTATGGGTGTGATGTTTACTGTGCATTTGTATTTAGATGAAGCAGGATTGAATGGGCTATTGTTAAATTCGTCAATACATCTGTTTTAAGAAAAAAAGATCCTTACTCAGATAAAGTTCTTTGGTCCTCTGGATTTTTATCTTGGAATTCCAATATATCCATTAAGCTTTGAATGTACCTACAAGACATTCAAAACAAACAAGTGATTAATGGACCCACGTAGACAAACTGCATCTGATGCTCCATGATAGTAATGTGGATGGAGAAATATGGATAACAAATGAAGAAAATTCAGCTGCAAATGTTTTTCTTATGTTGCCACAACCTATTTCTAGATAGCAAATTATGGCTAACAGATACTGGGGCATGTTTACTAAAGGCCATGCTGGTAGCGCATGACTGCAAAGTGCTATCAGTGCAGGTGCCTTGGTAAAGTTTGTGAGCATGTGCTTCAATCCCCATTCCAATAGTGTGTTGCAATCGTGCACCACTGCGCTTCACATGGGTGCTCTTAATGCAACCACTGAGGTGCACTCATGCTAAATGGCAAAGGCATAGGCACAGTTATTGCGTGCCCACAAGATCCATACTAACTATGACGTGCAGTCACGGCCCATGTTATGCACCTATCTCACCCTGTCTCCGCTCACTAACACTCTAACTGGTTAGTGTGGGGGTAACTAGAGCAGTGCTCTGTGCTAAATGTCAGTACAGCGCAGTTAATGCATGCTGAACCCGGCGTTATCCAGTAGTGTACTTTAGTAAACATGCCCCTTTGAGAATAAGCTCTCTACTTGCTATTATCTAATATAAATGATTGTCATATAATTTTTAAAATCCTACATTTCTATTGATCAAGCAGTACAGAAAGATCAGCATGAAGATACTTCCACTTCTACATCACCAAATGAACTCGAGTGCGGGTTGATAATAAATGAAAATGTAATCAGCAGTCTTGGAGTCTGTACATGTGAGACAATTTGGTGGCAAGAGTCAAGTCCACAATAGTAATATGTCTACAAAAATAGTTGCTCCTATCTGGTTTCCATGTTGAGAATCACAAAGTGGTGAGAAGGAAGCTGAAGATTTAATCGGCATGAAAGCAAGACTCTCCTTTCACAGCTAAGGTGGTACAAACAAGAAGGATTTAGATATATAGGTGACTGGGGAAACATAAGGATCATCAAGAGACAATACTGTACTGAAGGACTACATCTCTCTGCCGCAGGGAAAAGGATCCTAAGTGAAAATTTCAGGCAGTATGTGGACAGGCATTTAAACTAGGGAAAGGGCATGACGGATGGAGAAGGACAAGTTCAGTACATTACTCCCAGCAAAAAGCAAAATAGCACTGGAAACAGTCACACTTTTGAACAACACATCAATGGCAAACGGAAAAGGACATGTAGACCAAAATCCTTGCAAAAGGCAGACAAGCCATTTAACAAATGTTAGAAAGCAATGAGTACAAATGCTTGAAGCCTAGCCAACAAAGTTCCTGATCTGGAACCCCTAATGGTGGAAATGGACTTGGACATTGTGGCCATTACAGAAACATGGTTTAACTAGTCGCATGAATGGCATATAGCCATAGCTGGCTATAATCTATTTAGAAGAGACAGAGAGGGTAGAAAAAGAGGAAGAGTAGCCCTGTATGTTAAAAGCAATATTAAAACTGCTGAAATGCAGGGGACATGGGGAAAATAACTGCTCTGGATTGTGTTGGAAAGAGGAGATGGCACTGTCATCCATACTGGTGTGATCTACAGGCCTCCAGCTCAAACCAAAGAAATGGATTCCTAATTAATTGCTGATATTGCAAAGATAGCCATAAAGGGGGAGGTGATCATATTGGGTGACTTTAATCTAACCGATGTGGAATGGAGTGTTCCTTCTGCAAATCTGGAAAGAAGTAAAAAAAAAATTGTGGATGCCTTTCAAGATGCGTTACTTAAACAAATGGTGTTGGAACCGACCAGGGAGAGCTCCGTGCTGGATTTAGTGCTCACCAACAGATATAGTCAAATATCTGGGTGGGTGTCCATGTGAGCAGCAGCGATCATCACACAATGTGATTTGAGATAAAGTCCAAGGTAGAATCCAATCACAGCAAGCTCGAAGTCCTAGACTTCAAAAACACTGACTTCAGTAAAATGGCCAAGTACCTGAAGGAGGAGTTGGTAGGGTGGGAGGGGATAAGGGAAATGGAATTGCAATGGGCTAAACTAAAGGAGGCAATAAAAGGTGCAACAGATACATACGTAAGGAAAGTAAATAAAAACAATAGGAAAAGGAAACCTATTTGGTACTCCAAAGAAGTGGCTGCACAAATAAAGGAAAAAAAACACAGCTATCACAAAATTCAAAAGCTCTCAAACAGAGGAACACAGAAAAGAATACAAGATCAAACTAAAAGAGACAAAAAGAGAAGTAAGGATAGCAAAATCAAAGGAAGAAGAAAAGATGGCTAAAGATGTGAAGTTGTGGCAACAAAACCTTTTTCAGGTATATTCGGGAAAGGAGGAAAATCAGGTGGAATTACAGGACTCAAAAATGCTGGGAATGGATGCGTAGAAAGTGACATTGAAAAAACAAAAATGCTAATCAAATACTTCTGCTCTGTTTTCACTAGAGAAAATCCTGGAGAAGGACCACCTATGATTGACAAATATGCAAATGGGAATGGAGTTGATATCACACTATTCACAAAAGATGATGTGTTAGTACAGCTTGCAAAACTGAAAGTGGACAAGTCTATGGGACCAGATGGCATACATCCCAGGATACTGAAAGAGCTCAGAGAGGTTCTTGCAGGGTCTTTAAAGGATGTTTTTAATAAATCCTTGGAGACAGGAGAAGTTCCACAGCACTGGAGAAGGGCTGAAGTGGTACCACTCCACAAAAGCGGTAATAGGGAAGAAGTGTCAATCTACAGGCCAGTAAGCCTTACCTCGGTGGCAAGAAAAGAAATGGAGGCACTCCTGAAAGAACGAATAGTGGACTTCCTCGAAACAAAAAGGTTGCATGAGCCAAGGCAACATGGTTTTACCAAAGGACGATCTTGCTAAACAAATCTGACTGAGTTCTTTGACTGGGTGACCAGAGAACTAGATCAGGGGCATGCGATGGATGTCATCTACCTGGATTTCAGCAAAGCCTTTGATACTGTTCCTCATAGGAGGTTTATCAATAAACTCAACTTTGGGGATGGGTCCCAAGATGGTGAACTGGATCAGAAATTGGTTAACTGACAGACAACAGAAGGTGACGGTGAACGGAACTCACTCAGATGAAAGGAAAGTGATTAGCGGTGTGCCCCAGGGTTTGGTCCTGGGACCGGTACTGTTCAATATATTTGTGAGTGATATTGCCGAAGGGCTGAAAGGAAAAGTCTTTTTTTTTTGCAGATGACACGGAAATTTGAAACAGAGTGGACTCCCCTGAGGGAGTGGAGAACATGAGGAAAGATCTACAAAAGCTAGAAGAATGGTCTAATGCTTGGCAGTTAAGATTTAAATGTGAAAAAATGCAGTGTCATGCACTTGGGAAGCAGAAAACCAAGGGAATTGTATGTGATAGGGGGTGAGAGATTGGTGTGCACAGACCAGGAGAAGGACATCAGAGTGATTGTTTCTGACAATCTCAAGGTGGCGAAACAGTGTGATAGGGTGGTGGCATAAAACAAAAGGATGCTGGGTTGCATACAGAGAGGAAATACCAGCAGAAAGGAAGAGGTACTAATGCCACTGTACAAAGTCGCTGGTGAGGCCTCACTTGCACTATTGTGTTCAGTTTTGGAGACCATATCTCGCAAAGGATATAAAAAGGCTGGAAGCGTTTAAGAGGAAGGCGACCAACATGATTTGAAGCCTGCGTCAGAAGACTTATGAGTAGGGACTTGAAGACCTAAATATGTACACTCTGAAGGAGAGGAGGGACAGGGGAGATATGATTCAGACCTTTAAATTTTTATAGAGTATTAATGGAAAAAGAAACCTCTTCCAAAGATGGGGAAACTGTAAAACTAGAGGGCATAACATGAAGCTGCAAGGGAGTATACTGAAAGGCAATGTCATGAAATACTTTTTCACTGAAAGAGTGGTGGATGCTTGGAACACCCTCCCAATGGAAGTGGTGTGGGCAAACACAGTGACAGAATTCAAAATGGCATGGGACAGACATAGTGGATCCCTTTATAGCAACAGGATAAAATCAAAATAAGCATAACTCTCTCTTATATCTGAAGAAATAGGGGTGACCTACAAGGAGCGTTGGGTGCACCCCTAAACAAAGGCATGGGGAGGGGTGACCTGCATGGAGTGGCAAAGTGCATTTACTCTTGCCGCCTTGCTGGGCAGACTAGATGGACCATACCGGTCTTTATCTGCCGTAATATACCATGTTACTATGTGAGAAATTTTGTACTCAGCTTTTTGAGGATGCTTTTGTATCCTGATCCACTTCGTTTCCAATATGTCTCTTTACCTTTCCTTAGTTATATCCCTGTCCCTACATAGTAACATAGTAAATGACGGCAGATAAAGACCAGTTTAGTCCATCTAGTCTGCCCATTAGATAGTTAAGTTTATTTTGATTTTAACCTGTTGCTGTCAAGGGATCCACTGTGTCTGTCCCATGCCATTTTGAATTCTCTCACTGTATTTGCCCCCACCACTTCCATTGGGAGGGCATTCAAAGCATCCACCACCCTTTTCAGTGAAAAAGTATTTCCTGACATTGCCTTTCAATTTACCCCCTTGCAGCTTTATGTTATGCCCTCTAGTTTTACAGCTTCCCCGTCTTTGGAAGAGGTTTGTTTGTTCATTATTTCTCTTTAAGTATTTAAAGGTGAATCATATCTCCCCTATCCCTCCTCTCCTCCAGATTGTACATAGTTAGGTATTCAAGTCTCTTCTCATAAGGCTTCTGACGCAGATTCCAAATCATTTTTGTCGCCTTCCTCTGAACAGTTTCCAGTCTTTTTACATCCTTTGCAAGATATGGTCTCTAAAACTAAACACAGTATTCCAAGTGAGGCCTCACCACTGACTTATACAGTGTATCAGACGGCTGCCTAGGGTGAGAACTTACACAATCTTGACGATGCATATATTCATATGATTCTTGCAAGGTATTGTGGGTATTGTAGTTCATTCACTCCCAAAAACAGCTGATGACAATAATTTGAGTTGTGAAACCAAGTGGTAAGATCAATAAAATACTTCTTTTATTGATGGGGTTTAATTCACCCAGCACATGTATGCTTGATAGCACTATAAATGAGGTTACTTGCTTGCAGTGTTTAAAATGGATAACAAAAAGTCACAAAGTAAACCAGAAAACAACCTTCAGCTTGTCAGGCAATTAGCTAATGTTTTCTTAGCAAGTAATTACCAAATACAAAGGCACAAAGTAAAGAATAAACTTTGCTGGTTAGGTTAACTTCTGCTTATTTTCCACGCCGATCTCAGCAGTGATTCTCCCTTGCTCACACACACAATCAGGTGCAGCCCTAATTACTATCAATGGACCAGCTGAAAGCCTTTAGCTGGCTGGCTGCTACTGTGTGAGCCCAAATCCTGCTTTAAGAGCTGTTTGCAGTGGAAATAAAGAACAAAGTTAGGTTTCTTTGTGATGGCTGATGTGTTTGCTCAGAGAAAACTAGCAATAGCATTTAGATAGAGAACAGTCCATATAAATAGTTTCATCTGCTGTATTTCCCCCTGCATCAACAATCATAGGGTCAATATCATACATTGGCACAGATGAGTCTTTCATTAAGGCACTATCATGAGAATGCTTATTCCCTTGCTGCCATTCTCTATTATAGATAGGGTCTGGATCAGTGTTCATACCTGAGCCTCTCCTGCTATCATTATTCCTCTCTGTATAGCCTGGCCAATATGTAATCCAATTCTGATGTCCAGCCTTCCAATCTTGATCCCTGGACGCTGGATCTTCTCTCACATACCTTCTGGCCTTGGTCTGAAAGTCCCTTCCACATGCAGTCTTCTCTCTTCTAGGTAGCCACTGGTGATTCCTATCTCTGCCACTCCATTCCTCTGGCTGAATCCAGTCCAATGGACTCTGCTGGCTTTTGGAATACCTCCCAGTATGAGTACTGCCTTGGAATCTCCCAGACCTTCCAATGGCCTTTCTTCTCTTCCTTCCAGAGAGTTTCCTTCTCTCTCTATCTGCTTGGCTTGGCTTCTGTTTCTCCAGGTGATACTGGTGCTTGTAGCTGTTGCTGAAGCTCTCCCCTCTGTATCTCTTCCTGAAGCTGTTCTTGAAACTGTTGCTGAAACTGTTTCCTGAAGCTGGGCTGGAGCTTGTAGTAACTGTTATCTGAAGAATAATCTCTATTCTTATTCTTTCCTAATGTGTGCTGCTCCCTAACACAGCGCAGCTGTCTTGAATCAGGCCCTGCCCTTTGAGATGAGTGCTTAGGGATTACCTCATAGCTCTCTTGATTGCACACACATTCTCTCACTTCAGCCCCTCTCATGGCTGCTGGAAACCTGGTGCATTCTGGGACTGGTAGTCTTTTATGTGAAAACTCTGTTTTCTTGCTTCTACCAGAACTGACAGGTTGCTTGTTCAGAGTCACATCATCTTTTCTATAGCTCCTACCTGAGCTCTGATAAGCTTCCTTATCACAAGTGGCATTAGTACATCTTCCTTTCTGCTGGTAATTCCTCTTTGTATGCAACCCAACATCCTCCTGGCTTTTGCCACTGCCTTGTCGCACTGTTTTGCCACCTTGAGATCCTCAGAAATAATCACACCAAGGTCTTTCTCCTGAACCGTGCATACCAACCTCTCACCCCCTATAGCGTACTGCTTCCCAAGTGCTGTGTCATGCACTTGGGAAGCAGAAATCCCCCTTGGATTTCTGTTTCCCAAGTGCATGACACAGCACTTCTTCACATTAAATCTTAACTGCCAAGCATTTGACCATTCTTCCAGCTTTTGTAGATCTTTCCTCATGTTACCCACTCCCTCAAGGGAGAACGCTCTGTTGCAAATTTTTGTGTCATCTGAAAAAAGACAGACTTTTCCATTCAGTCCTTCAGCAATATCACTCACAAATACATTGAACAGTGCCGGGCCCAGGACCGAATCCTGGGGCACCCCGCTAATCACCCTCTTTTCATCCGAGTGAGCTCCATTTACCATCACCTTCTGTCGTCTGTCAGTCAACCAATTTCTGATTCATTTCACCACCTTGGGACCCATCCCCAAACTACTGAGTTTATTGATAAGTCTCCTATGAGGAACAGTATCAAAGGCTTTGCTGAAATCCAGGTAGATGACATCCATCGCATGCCCCTGATCTAGTTCTCTGGTCACCCAGTCAAAGAACTCAATCAGATTTGTTTGGCAAGATCGTCCTTCCATAAATCCATGTTGCTTCAGATCATGCAACCTGTTGATTTTGAGAAAGTCCACTATTCGCGCTTTCAGGAGCGCCTCCATTACTATTCCTGCCACTGAGGTAAAGCTAATGGGCCTGCAGTTTGTCACTTCTTCCCTGTCACCACTTACATAAGAACATAAGATATGCCATACTGGGTCAGACCAAGGTCCATCAAGCCCAGTATCCTGTTTCCAACAGTGGCCAATCTAGGTCATACGTACTTAGTAGTTTCCCCAAAAGACACAGGTTCTGCAATGCTTTTTATGGACCTTTCCTCCAGGAACTTGTCCAAACGTTTTTTAAACCCAGCTACACTAATAGCCTTTACTACATCCTCCGGTAACAAATTCCAGAGTTTGATTACACGTTGAGTGAAAAAATATTTTCTTTTATTAGTCTTAAATAGTTTACCCTGTAGCTTCATTGCATGTTCCCTAGTCTTTCATTAATTTATAGACTTCTATCATATCTCCCCTCAGCCGTCTCTTTTCTAGGTTAAAGAGCCCTAACCTTTTTAGCCTTTCTTCATAGGAGTATCCTTCCATCCCCTTTACCATTTTGGTGGCTCTTCTCTGAACCTTTTCTAATAATGCTATATCCTTTTTAAGATACGACGACAAGAATTGCACACAATACTCAAGGTGCGGTCTCACCATGGAACGATATAGAGGCATTATAATATATTTTGTTTTATTTTCCATTCCTTGCCTTATGATACCTAGCATTCTATTTGCTCTCTTGGCCGCCGCTGCACACTGGGCCGAGGGTTTTAACATGTTATCCACAATGACGCCTAAATCTTTTTCCTGGGTGGTGGTTCCTAATGTGGAACCTTGCATTGTGTAACCATAGTTTGGGTTGTTCTTCCCTAGGTGCATAACTTTGCACTTTTCCACATTAGATTTCATCTGCCATTTTGATGCCCAGTCTTCCAATTTATCAAGATCCTCTTGCAATTTTCCACAATCCTCTTGGGTTTTAACAATTTTAAATAGTTTTGTGTCATCTGCAAATTTGATAACCTCACTCGTTATTCCACATTCCAGGTCATTTATGAATATGTCAAAAAGCACAGATCCCTGGGGTACACCACTATTCACCTTTCTCTATTGGGAAAATTGGCCATTTAGCGCAACCCTCTGCTTTCTATCTTTTAACCAGTTCTTGATCCACAGTAGTACACTGAGGGAAGAAAAGAAGATATTCTTCCGCAGGTAAACAACCAGAGGAGAGCAGCGAAAGTGATGACCACAGCCTACCAGGTGATAAATGAAATTCTTTATTCAGGGTCCTTAATAAAGAATTTTATTTATCACCTGGTAGGCTGTGGTCATCACTTCCGCTGCTCTCCTCTCCTCTCCCACAGTAGTACACTGCCTCCTATCCCATGACTCTTTAGTTTTGCCAAAAGTTTCTGAAAGTCCAGATACACTATATCAACCAACTCACTTTTGTCCACCTGTTTATTCACACTTTCAAAAAACATAACAGATTAGTAAGACAAGATCTTCCTTGTCTAAAGCCATGTTGGCTGTCTCCCATTAGGCCATGACTATCTACATGCTGAGTAATTTTATTCTTTATGATGGTTTCTACCATTTTTCCCGGTACTGACGTGAGGCTCACCGGTCTGTAGTTTCCCGGATCACCCCTGGAACCCTTTTAAAAAATTGGTGTTACCTTGGCAATCCTCCAATCTTCAGGTATTAGAGATGATTTTAATGATAGTTCACAGATTACTAATAGCAGATCTGCAATCTCATATTTCAGTTCTTTCAACACCCTTGGATGTATACCATCCGGCACAGGTGATTTGCTACTCTTCAGTTTATCTAATAGTTGTAATACATCTTCCCGATGTATCGATATTTCCTTCAATTCTTCCGCACCTTTAAATACCACTTCAGTCATGGGTAACATCCATACATCTTCCTCCCTTTTGTGAAGAGGTACCACATCAGCCATTCTCCATTCCTGAGGAACTTCTCCTGTTTCCACGGATCTGTTGAAAACATCCTTTAACGGCCCTGCAAGAACCTCTCTGAACTCTTTCAGTATCCTGGGATGTATCCCATCTGGTCCCATGGCCTTGTCCAACTTTCAATTTTGCAAGTTGTTCCAACACATCATCTTCTGTGAATGGTGTGGTATCTACTTCATTCCCATTTCTATAATTGGGAGTCACTTCTCCAGGATTTTCTTTAGTAAAAACAGAGCAGAAGTATTTGTTTAGCAATTTCGCTTTTTCAATGTCACTTTCCATGAGTCCGTTCCCAGCACTTCTAAGTCCTGCAATTCCACCTCTGCTTTTCCTCCTTTCCCGAATATACCTGAAGAAAGTTGTCACCACACTTCACATCTTTAGCTATCTTTTCCTCTGCCTTTGATTTTGCTTTCCTTATTTCTCTTTTTGTCTCTTTTAGTTTCATCCTGTATTCCTTTCTATGTTCCTCTGTTTGCAAGCTTTTGAATTTTGTGAAAGCTGTGTTTGTCTTTATTTGTGCAGCCACTTCTATGGAGAACCAAATAGGTTTCCTTCTCCTCTTGTTTTTATTTACTTTCCTTACATATTGTTGCCCCTTTTATTGCCACCTTTAGTTTAGCCCACTGCAATTCCACTTCCCTTATCCCCTCCCACCCTGCTAACTCCTCCTTCAGGTACTTGGCCATTTTACTGAAGTCAGTGTTTTTGAAGTTTAGGACTTTCAGCTTGCTATGACTGGACTGCACCTTGGCTTTTATCTCAAACCACACTGCATGATGATCGCTGCTGCTGACAGGGGCACCCACCCAGACATTTGACACGCTATCACCGTTGGTGAGCACTAAATCCAGCATTGAGCTTTCCATGGTAGGTTCCATCACCATTTGTCTAAGTAACACATCTTGGAAAGCATCCACAATTTTTTTGCTTCTTTCCATATTCGCAGAAGGAGTAATCCAATCCACATCGGGTAGATTAAAGTCACCCAATATGATCACTTCCCCCTTTGTGGCTATCTTGGCAATATCTATAATCAATTTGTTTTCTATTTCTTCGATTTGAGTCAGAGGTCTTGTAGACTACAGCAGTATGGATGGCAGTGCCATCTCCTCTTTCCAACACAATCCAGAGCACTTCTTCTTTTCCCATGCCCCCCTGCATTTCAGTAGCTTTAATATTGCTTTTGACATACAAGGCTATTCCTCCTCCTTTTCCACTTTCTCTGTCTCTTCTGAATATATTATAGCCAGCTATGGCTATATCCCAATCATGCAATTCATTAAACCATGTTTCTGTAATGGCCACAATGTCCAAGTCAGTTTCCACGATTAGGACTTCCAGGTCCGGAACTTTGTTGGCTAAGCTTTGAACATTTGTGCTCATTGCTTTCCAGGATTTAACTGACTTGCATGTATTTTGCATTGATTTTGTTCTGCTCACTTCTTCCCACTTGTCGTTGATGTGTGGTTAAGAAGTGTGGCTGTTTCTGATGTTATTTTGCTTTTGCTGGGAGTGACATCCTGACCCTTTCCTTCTCCATTTGAAATATTGGACATTTAGCGCTACCCTCTGCTTTCTATCCTTTAACCAGTTCCTGATCCACAGTAGTACACTGCCTCCTATCCCATGACTTTTTAGTTTTGCTGAGTCTCTGATGAGGGACCTTGTCAAAGGTTTTCTGAAAATCCAGATACACTACATCAACTGTCTCACCTTTGTCTACCTGTTTATTAACACGTTCAAAAAAACATAACAGATTAGTAAGATAGCCAACATGGCTTTAGCCAAGTAAGGTCTTATCTCCCATTAAGCCATGACTATCTACATGTTCAGTAATTTTGTTCTTTATAATGGTTTCTACCATTTTTCCTGGTACTGACATCAGGCTCACTGGTCTGTAGTTTCCCGGATCACCCCTGGAACCCTTTTTAAAAACTGGCATTATATTGGCCATACCCCATTCTTCAGTATTACAGATGATTTTAATGATAGTTCACAGATTACTAATAGTAGGTCTGCAATCTCATATTTCAGTTCTTTCAACACCCTTAGATGTATACCATCCGGTCCAGGTGATTTGCTACTCCAGTTTATCAAATAGTTTTTTTATTTTATTTTTTTTTATAGTCTTTTCTATACCGCGCTATTCAGCATCAGCGCGGTTTACAGTAAACAATGAACACACACATTTCCAATAGTACTTTGTGTTTACATATGAACAGGAGATTCAACTTGGCTAACAGGGGAACTATATACAATAACAATATATACAAATCACAGAATAGTCATGTGTTCGTATGGTTTCAGTCAGTGGAGATTTTGGTGGATTCAGCAGTTTGTATTGAGCTTCTATTGGTTTCAGGGTAATATAGGAGGAAGAGGTAGTGTTTCACGGCTTTTCTGAATTGGAATATGTCTGTGATTGTTCGGATGTGGTGAGGGAGGTTATTCCAGATCATTGGTGCATAAAATTTGTAGGCTCTGCTGGATGTTGACTTGGTGCATTGAGTTATTGATTTTGGGACTATCAAGGTGTTTTGGGCTACTGACCTTCTGTCTCTATTGTGGGGTGTTGTCTGGATTAGCTCAGTTAGTGATGTTGACGGCTTTGGTGGCTTTGAAGGTGATTAGCAAGGTCTTAAATGTAATTCTACCTTGAATCGGAAGCCAGTGGAGTTGTTTCATAATGGGTGAGATATGGTCTTTCCTGGATGCTCCGTGTAGAACTCTTGCTGCGGTGTTCATTGCCATTTGCAGTGGGTTTAGAGTGGTTTGAGGGAGTCCCTGTAGTATTGCATTCGCAAAATCAAAATGCGGAATGATTAGTGCCTGATAGATGGTTCTGAAATCATCAGGCTCAAGCAGAGATCGCAGGTATCTAAGGGATCTAATTTTATGATATACTGCCCTTACAGTGTTTCTTATATGCGCTTGCATATTTAGGTTCTGGTCTAGTGTGACGCCGAGGTACCTGATCGCAGATTTGATCTGGAGGTCTGCGTCCTTCACTTTTAGGACTGCTGGTGCTGTGAAGTTGCGGTTCCTTGTAATGAACATCACCTCCGTCTTCTTGTGTTGAATCCGGAGGTTTTGGGATTGTAGCCAATTGGATATTTCATTTATGCAGCATGTTATTGATGAGAGGTCGGGGTTTTCTGTTGAAAAAGGCGTGTATAATAGCACATCATCTGCATATATCATGCAGTTAACGTTGAAAGACCGGATCAGGTTGCAGATAGGTTGCATGTATATATTGAATAGCAAGGCGGAGAGGGAGGATCCTTGTGGGACACCTTGGCTTTGGTGGAATGGATCTGATGATGTGTCTCTGGATCGTACCTGCTGCCATCTGTCCGAGAGGTAGGACCTGCACCACTCGAGTGCTTTACCGGAGATTCCTTTCTCTTTGAGGCGTTCTAGGAGGCGTTCATGGCTCACGGAGTCGAATGCTGCCGCAATGTCAAGGAAGACAAGGACAAAGCCTTGGCGGGCATTGTCAATGCCTGATATTATGCTGCTGAAGAGTGTGGTAAGAAGGGTTTCAACCCCAGTGGGCTTCTCTAAATCCATGTTGACATGGATCCAGTGGTGCATTGGAATCAATGTGATCTTGTATTTGTCTCTGAACTTCCTTTTCCATTATTTTTGCTAGCATTGGTATGCTTGCTATCGGTCTGTAGGATTCTGGTTTCTGTTGGTCGAATTTGTTGTTTTTTAGTAGAGGTCTTATTGATGTGTGTTTGAGGGTGCGTGGGAAGGCACCTGTTGTGAACGATTGTTCCATGAGTCTGGATATGAGGGGACTGAGGTCAGTCCGTAGTTCTTTGATCCAGAAAGCCGGGCATGGATCAGATTGTGCGGTAGTTGTGTTGATGGCTGTTATGGTGTCTTCGATGCAGCGATATTTCTTTCAATTCTTCTGCGGCATTACCCTTAAATACCATTTCAGTCTTGGGTAACATCCCTACATCTTCCTTAGTAAAGACCAAAGCAGAAAATTTATTCAGTCTCTCCGCTATGGCCTTGTCCCCTCTTAGTGCCCCTTTTACCCCTCTATCATCTAATGGTCCAACTGACTCTGTCAGACATTTTGCTAGGAATGTACTTGAAAAAGTCTTTATTAGGCGTTTTTGCTTCCACAGCAAGCTTCTTCTCAAATTCTCTCTTTGCCTGCCTTGTATCTATCTTGCCAGTGTTTATGTTGTTTCCAGTTTTCATCATTTGGTCCTTTTTCCATTTCCTGAAAGATGCTTTTTTTGGCAACAACAGCCTCTCTGACCTCACCTTTAATCCATGCTGGCAGTTTTTTGGACTTCCTTCCACTTTTCTTAAAGTGTGGAATACAGCTGGTCTGGGCTTCCAAGATATTATTTTTAAATAACACCCATGCTTGATGTAAATCTTTAACCTTTGCAACTGCTCCTTTTAGTTTTTTATTAACTATTCTCCTCATTTTATCATAGTCTTTTTTGAAAGTTAAAAGGTAGTACTGTGGGTTTCCTTGCCCGTCTTCCTCCATTTATTAAATTTATTTATTTTTTATACTGCACTCTTTAGAATCAGTGCAGTTTACATGTATACTAACAGGTACTTTTTTTATTCCCTTGTCCCCAAAGGGCTCACAATCTAAGTGTACCTGAGGCAATGGAGGGTTAAGTGGCTTGCCCAAGGCCACAAGCAGTGGCCATGCGACTAGAGACCCCAGTCCCTCCGGCCTGAGGTTGCTTGTCCCCATGCGGGAATTGAACCCCTGGCCCTCTGGCCTGAGGTACCCTGTCCCAACCACTGAGCCACTCCTCCAATAAACCAGTAAATCAAACACAATCTTGCTATGGTTACTATTGCCAAGTGGCCCCAACACCCTTATCTCTTGCACCAGATCTTGTGTTCCACTTGGCTTCCCCTCTGGTCAGTTCATGAACCAGCTGCTCCAAGAAGCAATCATTTAATTCATCTAGAAACTTTATCTCCCTAGCCTGTCCTGCTGTGACACTGACCCAATATTCAATATCTGCCTCAGTCACAAAACAGGAAGTTATAATGTAACAATCATTTTCATAACATAATAGCATGGTCTATCTAGTCTGCCCAGGAGGGTGACTAGAGTTGTTCCTAGTGCTTCATGGAGGTTACACCTCCTCTATTTTTTGAAATATAGACATTATTCAAGTTTGTTTTGTTTCCATCCTTTTGATATATTGGGATCCCTTGTGTCTGTCCCAAGGCCTCTTTTATTTCATTAGTTTTGCCTCCACCTCCTCCAGGCATCTGACATCTTTTTTATGAAAAAATATTTCCTGATGTTGCTTTTAAGTTTACCTCCTTGTAGCATCTTTTCACGTCCCCTAGTTCTATGACTCCCTTTCTATGAAGATGGTTTGTTTATTCAAGTATTTAAATGTCTATCATATTTCTCCTGCCCCTCCTCTCTTCTAGGGTAGACATACATAGACAAGTGGCAGCTCGTACTAACTATACTGACCTCTCATATATAACTTTTGCAACGCTTCGCTCATTTTATCTGATGTGACATAATCACAGATTAATTAAAAGACAGATTTTGCAAAGACGCAAAATCTACTGCTCTTTTAGCTCATGGTTTTGCCAATTGTCGTGGCCGAAACGAACATGTGTGTGCAGATTTCCTGCCTTCTTAACGCTAATGTCATTCCTGCCACAGATTATTTCTTCCCACCATCCAAGACTGGCCAATGACTTTTTTACAAGTTTTTATATCTATCACATTTCTCTTTTGGTGTATTTCGTTCGCACATACAAATCTGACATGCTGGACGCAACTTACTGCTTAATCCTGCCAAATATGCTAGTAAAACTTCCCTGGTGTAATCATGCAATGTAAACATATGCACCGTTGGTTCTCTTGCGTGTAAACATATGCGCATTTAGTATACAGTCAATTTATTTCGCCCAATGTGTATACATTCTTATTTCTTAATTGTTCATACCACTATATTGTGCTTATCCCTCCAGCGCCCCCCTAGGGCAGTGCAGTGCCCCCACTCCACCATTTGTCTTTCAACATCCCCCCTAGATTAGCCCAATGCCCCCTGGGGGGCGGTGCCACCTACTTTGGGAATCACTGGTCTGATGATTTAATGGGGAGAAGTGCAGAGTGATACATTTGGAATTTAGAAAATCAAAAGGAGCTGTATGCAGTAGGGTGCGAGAGGCTGATGTACATGGATCAGGAAAAGAACCCCGGGGTGATAGTATCTGAGAATAGTACCTGGCAAGATGGAGACCAAAGCCAGAAGGATGGCAGAATGCATGCAGAGAGGTATAACTAACAGATGGAAGAAGGTGGTAACGCCCCTATACAAGTCGTTGGTGAGGCCTTACTTGGAGTATTCTGTTTAGTTTTGCAGACCATACCTTAACAAGGATATAAAAATACTTGATTCAAGGGTGACCAAAATGATATAGGGCCTGTGCCAGAAGAGGTACGAAAAGCAAAATACTTATCCTCCGGGAGACGCCCCCCTTTTGAGTCCCCCAAGTCCTTCACAATCTTCTCCAGAGCCTCCCCAAAGAGGACCTTACCCTTAAAGGCGAGCATACTCAATCTGGACTCAATCAGTTCCAAAGCCAGAGAAACCGTCACACCACCACCAACACCATCATCTTAGAGGTCACCCCAACCAGATCATAAAAGGCATCCCTAAGGTAGGCCAAAACTGACTGCAGTCTGCTGCCTTCTGCAGCCGGTGCCCCTGTGTCCGGGACCTCGAGCCCGTGACTCCACCAGATGCACGCCCTGGACAAGTAGGACCCACGGATTGCAGTCTGTAGCGCCAAGGCACTCATAGGCCTGCTTCAGCAGCGCCTCCAATCTGCGATCCTGCAGGTCCTTAAGCGCCGAGCCCCCTTCCATGGAGATGGTGGTCCTTTTGGTGACTGCCACTACCAAGGCATCCACCTTAGGCAGCTTCAGGAGGTTCTTTTCCTCCTGCAGAATGGGATACAAATGTCCAATCGCCCAACCCCCTCGCAAGGTCGCTTCTGGGAACTCCCAGTCCACCTCCATCAACTTCTTGATGACTCTGTGCACGGGAAGCACACCTGCGCCCCTCTGAACCCCTGAAGCAGGGGATCCTCCAGTGGCTCCTCCACCATCACCTGCAGAGCAGCAATATTCAGGGCTGCAAGAGTTTGGTCTATGAGAGCCGCTAGCTTCTCCTTATGAAAGACCCTGAACAAGTTTGGATCATTGGGGTCATCCCCTATGGCAGTCTCCCCCTCTTCCAAGTCCTGAGGGATAGGCTCAGTCCTCTGATGCCTCCAAAGCTGGTGGGTCAGGAGCCAGACAGGTCTCCCCTCCCCCCCTGCTCCACTTTGCTTGATACACCCCCCCCCCCCTGGAGGAACTCCTCCCCAGCTAAAGTCTGGTTCCCGGAGAGTGTCTGCACTGTGGGAGACCCTCCTACCTGGCCCCACTGCCTCTTTAAATAATAAGCTCTGTGGAGCGCCAAAATAAACTCCGTGGAGAAGAATGCATCCGTCCCAGACTGCCCTAAGGGCGCCTTGAGCAAAGGAACAGGCTGCTGCGGAGCCCCATCACTCTTCGACTTCTTTTTCCCACGTTTAACCTTGGCCTCCTGGGAAATGGCTGCCAGCTCCGAAATGGCCGTTTCCCACACTACACTGCCTGCCGGATCTGCCGTTTCCGCGCACATGCTCCAGGCTCCACACCGCTGCCTTCCATCACCGCGGCCCCTAACTTCAGCTCCACCAACTTGCCCTGCCTGCAGCAAGCTCTGCAAATACCCGCCGGAAGCAAGCCGCGAACACCCCACCAACATGCACACAATGGCAGCCGCATGCAAGTGAACCCCATGCTGCCAATCTGCCGATCTGCCCAAACACTGCAGTGATGCGCTGCTCCGAGGTCCTCACTACCCACTGGTTTGCCAAGAGAGAAACCAGCCCTTCTAGCCCTGGAGACCAGGAAGAGCCGTGAACCCTAAGGGAATCGGTGATCAGATCCCCTATCGTTAACAGGTTCTGGAGCACCGCGCTGAGTGGGGAAAGGGACCTGGGGCTCCCAGATATTTTCAGTCCTGGCAGACCCTGCACTGAGTGGCACAGCAGACAAAGAGGCATGCCCTGCCCCTTTGTCTGCTCTCCACCGGCCCTAGCCTGGTAAGTACTCAGCTGGATCTCAAATACCTCCTCTTCCTTTTTTTTTCCTTTTTTTTTCCTTAACAAAAACACCACCAACACGGGGCACTACACAGCTGGAGACACTCAGGGAGCAATTCACACAGCTGCTGAGAACTGAAGACCGGTGGCTGAAGCTCAAGGGGGAGCTCTTCCTGAAGAGGTTCAAGGTTTGAACAGGCTCAGTTCTCAGCAGCTGCTGGTGAATGGCTACTACCCAACCATGGCCTAGACTGGCCTGGAGGGACGATGAGAAAACTAATGACATCCACTGCCTGACAACCCCCATAAACACAACTAACAATAAACAGGGGGGGAGGGGCAGGACCATATTACTCTATAAAATACAGGGCGGCATTTTCGAAGGCATTTACAAGTGTAACTGCCCTACTTACCCGTGTAAATGCCTTATCCGGGATTTTCCAAAGACACCTACATGGCTAGTGCATTTGGAAAATCCTGGATAAGTTCCTAATGCGCCCAAATGCTATGGGACATCCATCCCCGCTATTCGCCCCCCTTCTGTCCCCGGCAAAAGCCTCCCCATACGATCAAGGAGCTTGTACAGAGAGGCTTAGATGGGGTTGGGAGGGGGTGTTGTGGAGGCGGAGTGAGGGCAGGCAGTGGGTGGTCTGAGGCCCCGGATGTACAGTGCTGATTCAGAAGTTGGTCCTGTACATCCAGGGCCTCGGATCTAGACAAGGGACTTATTCCAACTCGGAGGTGGAATAAGTCCCCCTGGACATCGGGGGATGGCAGAGAGATGAGGACATACAGGGGGTTTCCGGCAGCCCAACCCTGGCCACGGAAGGCCAGCTCAGGGGTCAGGCTGCGGGGAATGAAGATTGAGATCGGCATCCGCGGACTGCGGCTCCTAAATGGAGCTGTGGTGCCATGGCAACAAGACGCCATGGCACTGCGGCTCCATTTAGAAGCCTGACAGAGTTAGCCGGGCAGAGGTCTGTACGTACAGGCTGATCTGAATTGGGTTCCAGCCTGCACGTACAGGCCCAGACCCGATTCTGATCTCGCAGGGCACGTTTAGTTCTTGCAGGATTAGAATTGGGTCTGCCTCTGTGCGTGCTGATTCCGATCGGGTACACAGAGGCCTGGACACACACATTAGAATGTGCCTCCATGTGATTAGCATTGGGGCGTGTTGAGGGCATTCTGGGGCAGAAGAAAGGGCTAAGCAGGTAGCAGCGATTTTCAATGCTACCCACTTAGCCCTCTGCTCCTTAAAAGATAGGCGAGGTTTTTCCTCACCTACCTTCAGGTGCAGGGGATAAGCAGGTAGCATCGAAAATCGCTGCTACCCACTTAGCCTTGGCAGCTGCCGGCGCATTCAGCCAAACCCAGATTTTCACTTCCATCGCTGTGGAAGTGAAATCTGGGTTAAGGAGTTCAGTGGGCTATGCGCCGACACAGCACATAGCCTGCCTAAATGAAAATTGGGCCCACAATAAATAAGGATGACAATAGCATAAAAAGTAGGCAATAAATTAAAACCAATGGGCTATTAACCAAAACTGCGAGAGCCATCAAGAACCCCAGTGCTAGAGGGTAGACAGTCCTACATGCTCCCAACAAGAAGATCCAATTAAAAAAAAAAAATAAAACAAAAAGAACATATCAGTGCTGCCATAAATACTGCAAAGATTCCCAGAAAACATACACGATGGCTTCAGGAGCTCTGAAACTCTGAAGAGAGCTGCGCTTGGACAGCGGGCTGCTTTTAAATCGGCTTTCCTGCCAAAAGCATCTTGAGTGACAGCAGTGCCGAGATTGAGGCTTGCAAGACTCATAATATAAAGATACAATAAGCATGCAGATGAAGGACAAAAAGAGAGAAGGGGTCTGGGTCTCACTTATGAGCTCCTCTCAGGGGACCAGTAGGGCCCTTCTGGTCCTCTCTAGTCCATCAAGCATTAGAAACCCATAGTAAACAGTGATGGACACAGAATGGCTGTCAGCAACAGAAGACAGGGAAATACACAAGCTCCAAGCAACATTGGGCCTACTGGTCTCAGCCATACAGGCCACTGCACCATAGTGTGGGCCAGAAAAGACAGACCTATTTGCACTGCTGCACCAGTCCAAATATCTTGCTACTTACTGGTGGTAGACAAACCTAGCTTCTCTCAATGCTGCATCAACACAGACATCATTGGAAGCTGCTAAAGCCTGCATCCACTTTTTGGCAAGGGAGCATAATCCCACTCATCTGGGTTGGTCTAACAGGATAAGGAAGTTCTTTTTTTTAAGATCCTTGTATAAGGATTATACATTTTGTCAACCATACTGCTACAAAAACTAGTGTCTAGCAATTATTTTATAGTACCTGCAAGCACCGGTACATGCTATCCTTTGAAAGAAGGAGTTAAGTCAATCAAAAATAGTTTCTTTGCAATACATACCAGCTCTGCACCAACTGCACTGATGGGGTTCCCAGCAGTGGATCAGGAAGAATGTCAATTTCTCTCATGATGTTAGCTAGTCTCACTGGAAGTTCATGCCGCAAAAATGCAAAAGATGTTTTTTCACATGCATTTACTGAACCTATAAAAAGAAAAATTCTATTAATCTGTTTTAATGAATCAGATATTTTTTAACACAATCATGTGAATCACCTAGCTGTTTTTAAAACTGTGGACTCTGTTTTCAAATACATATAGACAGAGGCATAACCAACAAAAAAAAGGACTCTTTGAAAATACTTTCCTACAAAAATAGGCATTACTGAGTTATAGTTATAGTTTTCATCACCAGAGACTCCAACTTTACTCCCCCATCCCACGTCAGTGTCAAGGAAGCTGACTTGCAAACTAAAGATGCAATAAAATACCTGGGAGTTACTTTGGACCAACGTCTAGATATGAAACGCCACATAAGTAACATAGTCAAAGCCGTCTATTTCAAAATCCGTTCACTCAAGCACCTACGCTCCCTGTTGGACCCGGATGATTTCCGAACCATATATCAAGCGCTGATCCTGCCACATTTTGACTTTGCAAATGCCATCTTACAAGGTCTTCCCCAATCCACACTAACCCCCTTACAGTTGGCCATGAATGCCGCAGCTAGGGTCCTCTACGGAGCATCCAGAAATGACCACATGACCCCCATTCTCAAACAGTTGCACTGGCTACCGATCCATGGGAGGATCACCTTCAAAACCCTTCTATTAGCATTCAAGGCAACCAAAGGTATTTCATCCTCCTCACTCACGCATCTTATCCACATTGTCCCCCCTAACAGATCCAGAAGAGCAACAGCTGTAAACTTGTTAACAACACCAAAGGCATCGACAAAGTCCAACACGACAACCACAAACAGGGCGTTCAGTTTTTATGTCCCCAAATGCTGGAATGCTCTACCCCCAGACATTAGGACCATTGCCAATCTATATCAGTTCAGGAAGGCTCTCAAAACCCACCTTTTCCTCCAATACTTCCCAGCCAGCAATTGATCCTAGATATCCCTCTCAAGAAATGACCCACTCTAGAAAGGCCCTTACATGCATTATCTGTTTTTACCTATCATGCAGTGTAAATAGCTTATGTATATAGTTAACCCTGTTATCCAAGTTTGTACTCCTGTTCGTTGTAAAACCTGACAGCTTGTCGTCATGGTCGTTATGTTATGATGTAAACCGCGCTGATACTAAATAGCGCGGTATATAAGAAACTGTAATAAATAAATAAATAATAAATAGCTTTTTCTCTTCAACTTGCCAGATTAAGAGGAGTGGAATTAAAGCAGATGGAAAAGCACTATGTATTTACAGGAGACTGGAACATATGGGTTCAGTTTTGTACCTTCACTTGATCAGATTAATTTCAAGACTCCTTCTTAAAGGTGCTGCTCACTCTGAGCCATCCAACATCCACAAGCCTGGGCCAATCTGGGTGTCCCTATCATAAGGTTGCCGTGCTGTCCTCAACTCACTGACATCACAGCATTTGAATTCTTTTATCTCCCCCTCCCTCCCAGTGGTAAACTCACATAGCTAAAATTGAATATGGCCTATTCATCCCATGGTCCTAAGCCTAACAAAGGTCAGGTCAGTCCTTTTGGGACTTTCAGCATTCTCAAGACCCAGCAGCAGCCCCTGCAAGAGTCAGCAAGGTCCCACAATGAGATTTGGTGGATCCCCACATCAGATAAAACCAATGTGTCCTTGAGATCCTCAGTCAAGACTATGTGCTGGAGTTTGCAGAGCTGCTATAGGGTGCCTTTTGTGGAGTTTCCCTGTGGTTCCCAACTCTAGTGCATGGCAATAGAGAGCTCTACAGCTCCTCCTGCTGTTACAGGCTATTCTACCTATGCCCTCTGCCAGGGCCAGGCCTACGGGTTTCTGCCGCCCTAGGCAGAAGCCCCAACTGTGCTGCCACGCCCCCCCCCCCCCGCAACAAGCCATGCTGCCCTCCCCCCCGCTGATTCCAGTGCAGGGGTCAGGGGGCGGCTTGGCTCGGCAGCAGGATATGTACTTAGACACTCATAGCCTACCGCATCTGGCCCTCTCTGACAAAACTTCAGGAAGTCAGAAGTGGCAGGTCATTGTGCCAAAGCACATGGCCTGCCACCGAGTCACTCCCTGATCCTGCCACTGGAATCAGCGGGGGAAGGGCAGCATGGCTCAGTGCAAGGGAGGGGGCAGTACGGCTGGGGCTTCGGCCTAGACAAGAGAATGGGGAAGTGAAAATGGGAAGCAGGGGAGCTTACACTCCTTACCACCCATGACAAATGAACTTGAGTGCCCCATGAAGAGGGGTGTCAAGCAGCTAGAAAAAACTGAGAACAGCCCGTGAGCTGCTTCAGGAGCTACATCTCAAACTATTTTTAAAAAGGGGGTCCTAGAAGGCCTCCAGGGACCAAAAAGAGACTATGGTGACCCACAGAGATCAAGCAGCCATCTCAAATGGTCATGGTGCCCACTGGTGCAACAAAAACACAGGGAGGAGTGGCAAGGGCTAGAGAAACAGCACTGGGCATCCATGGGGGTCTAACAAGCTGAAAAAAATGTACCTCGGGAATTCTGGCTATAATCAGGGGAAAAAATAGCAACCATGGGTGAAAAAACTGCTTGGAGAGGTGGGGAGTCACAAGCTGCATCCGGCCACACAGCAGAGCACTGCAACAGCAAAGGAACAAAAGACAGAAAAAAAAAAAAGCTGAAAAAGAAGCAAAGACAGTAACAAAAAGGGAGTCCCAGCACCTGTTAGGCTGGGGAAATCAAGCAGGGAAGTCCCAGTCACCCACACAGGTCCAGGAGGCCCAGCTGCCAAATATGGGGCTTTGTTTGTAAATTTAAAGATGTTTTATTGAAAGCAGCAAGGGAGCCAAATACATCCCACTGAAATCAATGGGAGGAAAAAAACAACAAAGCAGAAAAAAAAGGCATAGCAACATGCAGACAGAGGACAGTGAGAGAAGGGGGGACCTCGGCCCATCTTACTAACCCCGCCTCAGGGGCCTCCTGCTTCTCTTCAAACCCACCAGTTCTGGAACCCATAAGTAACAATGCTGGTTCAGACAAGGGAGAAGGGAGGAGTAGCCTAGTGGTTGGGGCAAGGTACTTCAGGCCAGAAGGTCGGGGGTTCAAATCCCACTAGAGGACAGCAACCTTGGGCCAGAAGGACTGGGGTTTCTAATCCCACAGATGCTCCTTGAGGTCTTGGGCAAGCCACTTAACCCTCCATTGCCCATGTTCCCTGTAAGTATTAGTGTATGTGTCTCATATCCCTGTGTGTTAAATGTATCCCCCAATTGTGTTGTGACCACTTTGATTGAAGGATAAGGCAGTATATAAAACTGTCTAAATAAATAAAGGTGGCTGCCAGCTCAATGAGGCAGGGCTGTCCCCAAGCTCCAAGCAACGTTGGGTCTACAGGTCTCAGTCATATAGGTCACAGCATCAACAGGCTGTCTGCACTAGTCCAAACACCCTGCCACCTACTGGAAGCAAATACTGACTTCTCTCAGTGCTGTACCAGTAGATATACAGACTAATGACATCACTGAAAGTTGCTCAAGTCAAGTCTATCTCCACCTGTTGACAAGGGAGCATAACCCACTCATCTGGACTGGTCTATCTCTAGCACAATGATAAAGAAAACCTGTTTGCACAAGTAGACAGAGATCAGCTAGCTATGCACACACATTTTGCTAATGCTGTTTTGCAGCTGCAGTAGCCTTGAACTCTGTAGAATATTCCATAGTCATTTCTAATTTCTGGTCACTGCCCTGCTGAGCTGCTGATAGTTTTTCATTCGTTTTTTTATGTGAGAGTGTTTATGTGTGACTGCATATCTGTGTTGGCTTTGTGTGCCTCTGAATAGAATAGAAGGTTGGTGCTATAGTTGCAGACATGGATCTGCAGCAGTCCAGGACAAACATGTATATATATATCTCAATGCTGCAAATTCATAGAAAGAGTTCCTAGAATTGGAGCGGTTATTCCTTGAATGTGCCATCAGAGGCTGACGAGGAATGCATGCACTCCAGAAAACTGTCAAAACACTTGGAAGAGTTTCAGAAGCACCCACATTTTCCATCTGTTTTCAAACGATGGATTAAAAAAACAGGATATCCTAAAACTCTGAGAAAAACACAGGAGGGGGAGGGAGAAGCATCTAATTAATTACTCAGGCATTTCAGGTTACATTCTTCAAATTCAGCAATAATACATATCCTTAACCAAAGCACACAAGCTTCTCTGTGCTGCATGGTCTTTGCTGACTGTACAGTTTAATATTTAAAAAAAAAACAAAAAAAAAGCAGATCCTACAATCCAGAGTCATGCCAGTATCTCCAGAACTTGTTATTCTTTCCAACCCACTAGATGTTGGAAAGAAATTCAATGCAATCAATAAGATCTCTCTGGGGACAAAATAATTCCTTGAACATTTAACAGAATGGGACCAAATATGGAGGAGAAGAAATGGTAATAAGACACATTGGAGCATGTTCACTGAAGTGTGCTAATGGTACACATTTTAATGCATGTTGGAAGTCAACAATTAGTGTGGGAAGTGTAATGGCCGAATGCTAACTGTTGGGGGGCATGCCCTGCATGTCCTCCTGCAGTTACTATGCTGGGCGGTGCCTCATTGCGCTAAATACTCAAATCTCAATTAACAAGGGTGCATTTATCACCACCCACTGAGGCACCCACACTAAACTGCAACATTCATAATCAGCACACATTAATAACTATGCTAACCACAATGTGCAGTCAATGGCTACTTTCCACCACTAACCCGTCCATTTTCTGCCCTGTGCAGCTTAGCACAAGATTTTTAATGAGCTGGATGTTTTAGCATGCATTAGCACTTACTACAGTCTCACACTAACTGCATAGTGCACTTCAGTAAACATGCCCCATTGAGTTAAAAAATGAACCAGATGCAGAGCGCGGTAGAGAGGAGCATGAGAATGAGGTTGCTCTTCCGGGTCAGCTTGCCGGTGCTGGGTGTCTACAATCAACTGCAGGAGGTGTGGCTGGTTCTATGGCCGCTTCAGGTGTTCTCCCTATGGCTCTGCAGGCTCCAGAGGATGGACTGGGTTTGAATGGAGCTCCAGGTACTTTTACCCTTGTTCGCCCAGAGGATTTTACGTTGGAGGCAATTTGCACAGCCATAGCCAGATTGGGGGAAAAGTTGTTCCCACAGATTCAGGCTCTGTGAATAAACAGCAATTGCAGCAATGTACGGAAGTGATTTCGTCTCTACAGTCTTTAACAGCAGAGATTCAGACCAAGACGGCTGCTGTGGAGGAATCTGCTAGTGCCTTCTGTAAAGACGCTCTCACTCTTCAGACCAGGATTGAGACATTAGAGACCTATGCTAGATACTCTAACTTGCGTATTATTAACTTTCCACGTTCAGCTGCTATAAGTGCAAGAGAGCTTTTAAGCAATATTTATTGGAAGTACTTAGTATACTGGTTGAATCCCATCCCTCAATGGCAAAGATGTATTATCTTCCAACTGGGAGAAGGTCTCATGGTGGTGCTGAGACCCCTGGTGTTCACCCAGTGGATTCATTAGATGTTTCTACATTGTTGGAATCATTGGACATGGAGACTTTTAGCTCTACTACTTTGTTAGTATCATTTTCACTCCCTTTAGACCGGGATTGATTTCTTAGGGTCTATTTTCATAAGAGGAGTACCGCTTTCAAAGGATTTAATGTCCAGATTTTTCTCGGGCAACACAACGGCGAAGGAAGGAGTTCCTCCTTCTCTGTCCAGGTATCCAGCAGTTGGGTGGGCAATGTTTTCTAAAGTTTCTTTGAAAATGCTTGATTAAACTTCAGTCTATTTCCTGTGTTTTCTTTGAACTCTCTCAGCTGCTGGCGCTCCTGGATGCACGCAGAGCTAGTATGGGTAGTGATCCCCCCACTGTAAGAGTATGTAATATCTTGGCTTACACCTGCCTTATTTCTTGCACTACTGGATTTGTTTGTATTGCCTAGTTTTTGATCTTCCTCCTTATTGTGGGCTGGGGTAGGGGTCAAATTGTAAGGCTGTTGGTATTGCCTGGGTAGTTTATTGTTTCCTGATTTCCTGTTTTCTTTTTTTTGTCTCGTTTAACCCCTTATTACTTTGAGTATTTTTTATTTATTTATACTGTCCAACAAATACAAACAAAAGAGAAAACCAAATTACAGTAACTTAAAATGCACAATTCTTCTCTGGAACATGAGACAATCAAAGGCTGAATACAGCCCACCCCACCCTGTCCTTCCCAACATAATGCGATCATCAGGGGCCATATGAAAGAAACATAAAACATCTGCAAGCCTGCTAGGCCTGCAGGGGGCTATAAAAGGGCAAACACTCCATTACAGAGAAATAAGAAGGTTTGTCTGATGACCCCTTCACTTAAGAAAGAGGAAGATACAAAAGAAACTGCCACACCACGGTATTTGCTCCCATGGAGTAGCATAGACACAAGTGTACCACCATAGGTCTCACCCAAGATCTACTGTATGTTTCCAGTTAGTAATAAAGGATAAAGGGCCACTCCCAACATGAAACTAATTCAAATTCAGACAGACAATCCCTTTATAAGGACAAGCTGCCAATTACTGATTGAAAAAATGACCCCAAATCAGGAGAGAGTGGCCCTGAGTCCCAATACCACCCTAATACGGTTCCATATTAAAAAACCAACAAGACTGAATGTTAGGACATTCCTAGACCACCTATCTCAAAGTGCTGACATCTTCTCACTGAAACCGACCCTTAATCTCAACTGCATATTGAACACATGCCTACGGCCCCCTCCACCCATCGTGAACCTAGCTTTGGCAAACGCCATAATATTAGGCCAAAGAATTAAAAAGACACATCCTCCCCTCCTCTTAATAAGACCCTATCTTCCAAAGAGCAAATCTAGGCAGTTAATCCTCCATAAACATTGAACTAGAGTTCTATCACTTTGACACTGTACTTTCCTTGTAAGGAAGACTAGTAGCATTCCTATTACATAATTCATTTTAGGAGTACTAGGCATATCTATATCTTCAAGACGACCCCAACAAGAAACAGACCGATGTACACATTACTGCATATAATTAAAGCTCATTTAGTCAAATAGGGTAAATGAGAACACAGCATAAACAGAGTTGTGAGCCGCATGGATAGTAGATTCACTAGTTCTAGAACAAAGTCCCTTGGAAGATAGGAAAAGACAGAACGTGGATTTTAAAACCCTGGGGGATACAACTTTCCACACTAAGATAGCCACCCCATTAATCTTATGATGGGCAGCTGAAAACAATTAGAATAGGGCTTAGATCTCTAACTACAACTCCCTTGCATTCAAATGCGTCTCCCGCAGCAATAAGATACCACTCAGAGAAAAACATTCCTACCACTCAGAGAAAAACATTCCTCCTAGTAAAGAATGCCCTTAACATTCAGTTATACAATCTTAAAGTAGTATGTTGACAATACAGCTCCGAATTAACAATCATATGTTGCAGAAACAGATCAATATGTAGCATTTAGTTTTACACTGTAGAACAATTTCTTAAGCGCCTTTAAAGTGTGGCTGCATCTATAGCCCGAAAAGAGGAAGAAAAAGGCCCCATTATTTGATCAAATGCAATAACACACCTAATTCTAACAAAACATTTCCCCAAAACCACCCAAATCCAGGGGGGGGGGGGCTATATAACACACAAAACGTAACGGGTGAGCCACCTAAGACAAGACAGACATGAAGGGCTCATTGACCCATCACTTCCACATTTCAGTGACTCTCAAAATAACGCGTCTTGCCCACCTTCCCCACCAAGAATAAAGACAATGTCTTTCAAAAGACAGAGTAAATGTCCCTGTACATAACAGTATTACATGCTTAGATGTCGCTTCTGCGTGAATAGGTCTCCTACACACGATCCAAGGCCAGTTAAACGCCCATAGTAGCAAGCACCATAAAACTGCAGCAAGTAAGAGATGCAGTGTAGCCTTCACCGCATCACCGACTCCTCCTTATCCTCCAGAAATGCGCATAGATCTCCAGGATCATCAAAGGTTTTGGTCTTGTTGTGGAGCGTAACTTTCATGCGGGCAGGATATAGCAGTCCAAAACGGGCCAGTTGAACTAAGCGTGAACGCAACGCCAAAAGACTCCTTCTCCGATCCACCATTACCTTCGTGAAGTCCGGGAAGAACAGGAGTTTATGCCCTTGATACTCCAAGGCTGAAAGTGTTCTGGCTGCTCCCATTATTTGCAATACTTGCTGAAAACGTAGAACTTTCAAGATGACTGGGCGTGGACGCTTGCCCATGACCACAGACTGAGTAGGCACTCTCTGGGCGCGCTCGATCTTGAACGGCATATTGAAATGCAACTTTAATACACCTGAAATCATGGCCTGCAGAAATGAGATCATATCATGACCTTCTGCTCCCTCAGGAACTCCTATTATTCTTATGTTGTTCTGCCAAGAGCGATTTTCCCCATCTCTTTGCAATGAACGTATCAACTTGGCCTGCTCCTCAACGGCCTCAAGCCTCTCCCCATGTGATGCCACCACCTTCTCTACCTTCTCCAAATGAGGCATATTTGACTCCAAAGAGGATCTCAAAGCGTTGATATCTTCCTGCATAGCACATAGCGATTCTCCATTAGCTTTAACCAACTGTTTGACCGCCTGAATCTCAGCCAAGATCTCCTGTGCAGTCTCAGGACCATCTCGGGTGACCGCCATCTTGTGAGGTGAGAGAGGTTCCGTCTTGGTTCTCTTTACGCTAGCATTTTGAGATACTTGGAAATCCAGCCACATCTGTTTGGAGCCCGACATAGCCGGGGTCGATGGTATCCAAGAAGGTAGAAACTATTTGACTAAATATTGCAGAAATCAGGATTCTTGCCTATTGCCCTCCGGAGCACCGCTCTTACACGTCCATCTTGACCAGACACCAGGCTCTGTCCCATTACTTTGAGTATTTAATATGTTTAGTTTATTTGTTAAAATGATAAATATTAAATTTTTAAAAAATGGGCCAGATCAGACTGGGAGTTTCTGAGAAATAAAACATCCCAAAAATGGCCCAGTTGGTTTCTATGAGAAAAATAGTTCCATCTTCTGCAGCATAGAATTTGCGCTATACAGTGACACATAACCAGTTAGGGAATTGCTCTTTTCATATTGCCTCTCTCTACTACTCTCCTGATCGTAGGCATATACAAAGTCAACACACACAGAGGGATTGGAAATAAATTGTTTGCGGATGTTCAGCATGTTTTCCCCTCTGTAACATACTCTGCTGCCACATTCCTATCCCTGATGGTCTGCCTCTTATTCAGTCACATGTAGTTTTCATTTCTTTTGTTGTAAATTATACTGTGAAACCTATTGACTCAACCATACAACTTTCTTAATAGTTGATATGTCCAGGGTGGCCCAAAAAAAGTGAAAACATCTCGTAGCATATACATTATTTAAAAATTCAAAAAGACAGATGCAAACAATTGACAAATTTAAAAAAAACCATGGCGACCGGAAATTGTCAAAAAAAAGATGTTATATAGCTAAAAAAGGTAAATGAGTAAGCTATTTAAGCTTTTAATTTATGAGATGTTCTCACTTTTTTTGGGCCACCCTGTATATTTCCAACTAATACCTGTTGTTGTGAGACAGTAGCACCCTGTGGTTAAACTGCATAATCCATCCTTTCAAGTCTGTTCAGAGTTACACCTGAGGAGAAATTTTACATGATAATTTTCTTTCCTTGAATCTAACTATACCATTCCAAATGAACGGGCTATGTTTCCTTGCCAGCAGGTGGAGGTAGACTTTCAATGATGTCATCATTAGGTATATATGAGGGTGCATATATACCCAGGAAAAAGATTTAGCCATCACCATGGATAACACGTTGAAACCCTCCGCCCAGTGTGCAGCGGTGGCCAAGAAAGCAAATAGAATGCTAGGAATCATAAGGAGAGGATTGGAGAATAAAATCAAGGATATTATAATGCCTCTGTATCATTTCATGGTGCGACCGCACCTTGAATATTATGTGCAGTTCTGGTTGCTATATCTTAAAAAGGATATAGCAGAATTAGAAAATGTACAGAGAAGAGCCACCAAAATGGTAAAGGAGATGGAAGGATACTCCTATGAAGAAAGGCTTAAAAGGTTAGGGCTCTTCAACATGGAAAAGAGATGGCTAAGGGGAGATATGATAGAGGTCTATAAATTAATGAATGGAGTGGAATGGGTAAACGTAGATTGGTTCTTTTCTCCATCGAAAGTAGACAGACTAGGGGACATGCAATGAAGCTACAATGTAACCCATTTAAGAATAATAAAGAGAAAATATTTTTTCACTCAACATGTAATCAAACTATGGACTTAGTTACCGGAGGATGTAGTCAAAGCTGCTAGGTTTGAACAAATTCCTGGAGGAAAGGTCCATAAACCATTATCAAAGAGGACCCAGGAAATCCATTGCTTACCCCAGGACAAGCATTGTGGAACCTATATTCCTTTTTGGGAACCTGCCAGGTACTTGTGACCTGGATTGGCCACTGTTGGAAACAGGATACAGGGCTTGATGGACCTTGGTCTGACCCAGTATGGCATTTCTATATTTTTATGATCAGCATGAAAGAAGCCAGTATAGCACTTCACAAGTCGTAAATTGAAAAACTTAGAAAAGTCACATCACATAATGTTTAATAGCTAACAATTAAGCTTTACAAAAAACATGAGCAAGCAGTTGGCTCTCTATCACCAGAATTAACTCTGCATCAAACATTGATACCCCTCGACACACCCCTCGGTCCTTTCACCTCAACCGTCTTAGCCTTCCCCCTCCCTCCCTTGCCCACCTCCAATCCACTTGTTCCTCCGCCTTCTTCTATACAGGTCCTGCCCTTTGGAACTCTCTTCCCACCTCTCTCCATCTTGAACCCCATCACTGCACCTTTAGACATGACCTAAAGACCTTTCTCTTCTCCCTGGCCTTCAACCTCCCCACCCCCTGACCCTAACCTCCTCTCCTATATTCCACTGCTCTTTACTAGCCTTCTCTCTTTCCTATTTAAGAATTGTAACTTCCTTTCAATACTTCTGGCCTAGTGCCCTACTCTGTTATTTTATGTATTGTACACCGCTCTGACTTTCACTGAAGAGCGGTTAAGCAAATGAAATAAACAAACATAAACATTGATAATCACAGACAATGCAATCTAAAGGCAGCAGGGTTTCCCAACCTATAACAGAGGTTTTCCAGGGTCGGTCCTGGACTGGTCTAGCGGGATTCAAGGAAACAAATTATCAGGTAAAATTTTTCCTTCCTCATCATACTGCTAGACCAGTCCAGATGAGTGTGATGTACCCAAGCAGTCAGGACCCAGGGTTGGAGGAAGACAACACTCTGGGCAGAATGGCCTTGCCAAAAGGTACCATCACTATTTGCACTATGGGGAAATTTGGCTCATGTCTGCTTTATATGACTGCACTCTTGCCTGCTGGAAGTGCACACAAGCAACATATAGCTGGCACAGAAGAAAAGCATGTGGGCTATAAGACAGAGTATATGTGGCCTACTATGAAAGAGTCTGGGTAACCATATTTTGGACAGGAGTGTGCAGGGTATGGGCCCAAGCAAGAAAAATACAGGCCAAGCTGGAAACAAAGAACACACATACTCTGAGCCTTGAAGATTACAAACAGTGCCAAGAACATGTACGGAACACAGGAAGAAGCAGAGAGGGCTGCGGTTGGCAACATAGATAAGCAGACCTTGAAACTTCAGCTGCGAGACCTGATAAACATTGGAGGGTCCCCGGGGGGGGGGGGGGGGAGAACGTTGGAAAAAGCTGCAAATGACATAAGACTTTATGCAGAACTTTCTGGAACTTTGGGACAGAGAGGTATATAAGAAAAGCAACTATAGAGCATCGTGAGCAGCCTTCTCTCCCCCACCGTTGTGGAGGTAGAGAACGTTGCCTGTACTCAGATCCCTCAGACAGACACTTGTATATCTGTGCTTGCAGCTTTTTTGCTTGTACTAAATAAAAGAGTTTTGCTGACAAGTGACTGATATGAGTTTTTATTTTCCTGGTGTATGGCTCCCATGTGCCCAGGCAATCTTGGTGATAAGTAGGTAAACCCTGCCTACAGCACCCACATGCAATATATAGTGCTTCACAAATGTACTCAGAAAGGACCACGTAGCCAATTTACAGTTGTCTTCCAGACACACAAAGGTAGAATGAGTCCAGGAGGAGGCCTGTGACTAGTGGCATGAACACTGACTCCCTCAGGTATCTGCTTCCCAGCCAAAAGGTATGCTGAGGGTACAAAAAGATGGTCCAATCAACAAAAGAGGTTGGTCACTTCTAGGTATCTGAGCAACACCCTCCTCAAATCATGCAGACACATAGAGAGGGCTCTGACCAAAGGTTGTCCCCCGAAAAAGAGGGCAAAACAACTGCTTGATTGAGGTGAAAAGGAGAGATCATCTTTGGAAGAAGGATGGCACTGTTTGCAAAGCAACTGCTTTGTCGAGATGGCCAAAAAGGATTTGTGGCAGGACACATCTTGCGGTTCCAAAACCTGTCTTGTGGAGGCAACAGCCACTCGAAATGCCATCTACCTCATCATATCTTTGAGGAAAGTCTTACGGAAATTGTCAAAGCTCATTCAGAGCTTTCAACACCAATGAAAGACTCCAATGAGGAACCACTGGTCGCACAGGATGAGGAATCCATTTCACTACTCTGAGGAGGCAAGAAATATCAGGATGGGCTGGCAAAACTTGAATATATCCCCAGGTACATGCTGAAGTCACTATCTGAACCTTAAGAGAGTTCACGGCCAATCCCTGATCCAAGCCCACCTGCAAGTAGGACAGAACGTCATCTATATTCACTTTACCAGCCATCAGGGCATGAGAGGAATATCATCCCTCAAAATTCTTACACACCCTCACATAGTTCTCAGCCTCCTTAGCCTATGAGCCTTGGATAGTGTATTTACTACCACTCTAGACTAGCCTCTCTTAGCCAGCTTATGCCTCTCAAGGGCCAGACAATAAGTGAGAAGGGAGCAGAGTCCTCCATCAGGGGTCCTTGAAGAAGGCAATCCATCTCTTGTGGGAGGTGGCGTGGAGACCCCTGCTAAAAGCCCCATTAGATCTGCATACTATGGTCTGCATGACCAGGATCACCAAGCCTGGACGAGTCCAAATCTTATGTAGGAAGTGGCTCACCAAAAGCCACAGAGACCAGACTTGGAGTCGGGTACCTCCTGGGACTGAAAAAGATGTTTACCGTGGCACTGTCCCACATGACCATCAGATCAAACACCAGGAGACCTATAAGAACATAAGATATGCCATACTGGGTCAGACCAAGGTCCATCAAGCCCAGTATCCTGTTTCCAATAGTGGCCAATTTAGGTCATACATACCTAGCAGTTTCCCCCAAAGACACAGGTTCCACAATGTTTGTATTGGGTCAAGCATTGATATCCTGGGTCCCTTTTTAATTATAGTTTATGAACCCTTCCTCCAGGAACTTGTCCAAATCTTTTTTAAACCCAGCTACACTAACAGTCTTTACTACATCCTCCGGTAACAAATTCCAGAGTTTGACTACAAGTTGAGTGAAAAAGATATTTTCTCTTATTCGTCTTAAATAGTTTACCCTGTAGCTTCATTGCATGTCCCCTAGTCTTTCTATATTCTGATAACGTAAACAATCGATCTACGTTTACCCGTTCCGCTCCATTCATTAATTTATAGACTTCTATCATATCTCCCCTCAGTCGTCTCTTTTCCAGGTTAAAGAGCCCTAACCTTTTTAGCCTGTCTTCATAGGAGTATCCTTCCATCCCCTTTACCATTTTGATGGCTCTTCTCTGAACCTTTTCTAATAATGCTATATCCTTTTTAAGATACGGCGACCAGAATTGCACACAATATTCAAGGTGCGGTCGCACCATGGAACGATACAGAGGCATTATAATATCCTTTGTTTTATTTTCCATTCCATTCCTTATGATACTTAACATTCTATTTGCTCTCTTGGCCGCCGCTGCACACTGGGCCGAGGGTTTTAATATGTTATCCACGATGACGCCTAAATCTTTTTCCTGGGTGGTGGTTCCTAATGTGGAACCTTGCATCGTGTAACCAGAGTTTGGGCTGTTCTTCCCTAGGTGCATAACTTTGCATTTTTCCACATTAAATTTCATCTGCCATTTTGATGCCCAGTCTTCCAATTTATCAAGATCCTCTTGCAATTTCCCACAATCCTCGTGGGTTTTAACAACTTTAAATAGTTTTGTGTCATCTGCAAATTTGATAACCTCACTCATTATTCCCTTTTCCAGGTCATTTATGAATATGTCAAAAAGCAGCGGACACAGCACAGATCCCTGGGGTACACCACTATTCACCTTTCTCCATTGGGAAAATTGGCCATTTAGCCTGACCCTCTGCTTTCTATCTTTTAACCAATTCCTGATCCACAATAGTACACTGCCTCCTATCCCATGACTCTCTAGTTTTGCCAAAGGTCTCTCATGATGGACCTTGTCAAAGGCTTTCTGAAAGTCCAAATACACTATATCAACCGACTCACCTTTGTCTACCTGCTTATTCACACCTTAAGAAAAAACAGATTAATAAGACAAGATCTGCCTTATCTAAAGCCATGTTGGCTGTCTCTAATTAAGCCATGACTATCTACATGTTTAGTAATTTTGTTCTTTATGATGGTTTCTACCATTTTTCCCGGTACTGACGTCAGGCTCACCGGTCTGTAGTTTCCCGGATCACCCCTGGAACCCTTTTTAAAAATTGGCGTTACGTTTGCCATCCTCCAATCTTCAGGTATTACAGATGATTTTAATGATAGTTCACAGATTACTAATAGCAGATCTGCAATCTCATATTTCAGTTCTTTCAACACCCTTGGATGTATATCATCCGGTCTAGGTGATTTGCTACTCTTCAGTTTATCAAATAGTTGTAATACATCTTCCCAATGTATCAATATTTCCTTCAATTTTTGCGCACATTTAAATACCACTTCAGTCATGGTTAACATCCCTACATCTTCCTCAGTAAAGACCGAAGCAAAGAATTCATTCAGTTTCTCCGCTATCGCCTTGTCGCCTCTTTGTGCCCCTTTAACCCTTCTATCATCTAATGGTCCAACTGACTCTCTCACAGGTGTTTTGATACGAATGTACTTGAAAAAGTCTTTTCAAGTACGTTTTTGCTTCCACAGCAAGTTTCTTCTCAAATTTTCTCTTTGCCTGCCTTATCAATGCCTTGCTTTTAACTTGGCAGTGTCTTGTGCTGTTTCCAGTTTTCGTCATTTGGCTCTTTTTTCCATTTCCTGAAAGATGCTTTTTTGGCAACAACAGCCTCGCTGACCTCACCTTTAAACCATGCTGGCAGTTTTTTGGACTTCCTTCCACTTTTCTTAAAGCATGGAATACAGCTGGTCTGGGCTTCCAAGATAGTATTTTTCAACAACACCCAAGCTTGATGTAAGTCTTTAACCTTTGCAACTGCTCCTTTTATTTTTTTCTTAACTATTTTCCTCATTTTATCATAGTCTCCCTTTCAAAAGTTATGCATTATGAGACCGAATGCATGGGGGCTCAATTCCCATTTCCCAAGATCTACCTTCTTCCAACTCAATAAATCTTTGTGAACATTGTCAACACCTGCTATATGGGCTGCTGACAGTGCCACTGGGTGCTCCTCCTTCCAACTGCATAGGGCAGCCACCTCAAGTGCCACCCCGGCACTTCAAGTCCCTCCTTGTTTGTGGCCGTATTCCACTACTGCGGCATTATCCGAGAATACACAGAATGCTTTGCCTGCTCATTAGATTTGATCCTCTCCAGCGCTAGCCAGACCGCTTTGGCCTCCAGCCAATTTGATCGGTCAGGAGGCCCCATGAGGGGACCAAAGACCCTGAAACATCTAAACAGTGAACCTCCCAGTTTTTGAGGTTGGGCATCAGTGGCAAGAACCACTCAATCCGGGGTTACCAATGGCATTCTGATCATCAGATGGCGATACTAAAGCCACTATGCTAACTGTTCCCTGAGCTCTCAAGAGTCTATTCAAACAGTTGAGAACATGTGAGAGACCAGAAGGAAAATAGGTACCTGCTACAAAGATGCCTATGTGCCCTGGTCACGAGACTAATTCCAGTGTCGATGCCATGGAACCCATGAACTGAATTAAAATGCCTTTACTCAGGAGTTCAAGGTGAGTTACATTCAGGTACAACAGGTATTTTCTGATCTGTAGAGGACTTACAATCTAAGTTTGCACCTGAGGCAATGGACAGTTAAGTGACTCGACCAACATCACAAGCAGCAGCAAATAATCTCAAGATGCACACACAATTCCATGAGTTGTTTCTGAAGCTTGAGCATCCTCTCCATCATGAGGAAAACATGATCCTGAAAAGTGCTGAAATGCTCTTCCAAATACTTCCAACACCTGACAGACAGTGAGGCTGCTATTAAGGTAAAATGATCACAGCACCAACTGTTCCAGCCATTGAATCCCGAGGGCTGTGTCATCTCGATTTCTGCAGGGAATCTAACGGCATCAGCCAGTCATCCAAGTAAAGGTGAATCTAGATTTCCTGCTTGCACAGGAATGCCGCCACTACCACCATCAGAGTTAAGAATGTGCAAGAAGCCATGGCTAAGCCAAAAGGCAGTGCCTAGAATTTGAAATAAGAGCCCAAGAATGCAGAAGCATAGGAACTGCTGATGCTGCTCCCTGATGGGAATATGAAAGTAGGCCTTGGCTAGATCTATGGCGATAAGGAACTTCCCTGGCTGAACGGACACAAAGACTGATTGGATTGTCTCCATGCAAAAATGAAGGATTCTGAGCCTGGCATTGACCGCCTTCAGGTCCAGAACAAGCTAAAAGGAACTGCTCTTTTTGGACACCACAAAGTAGATGGAATATTAGCCCTGATCTTGTTCTGCAGAAGGCATGGGTAGAATAGCCTGCGACTGCTGTTGGCTCTGTAAGGTTTCTCTGATTGCCACCTACTTGAGCAGAAAAACATTATAAAAGGTATCTCCTAGAGGCTCTGCAAATCCCCAGTGTGTACTCCTGACCCAGGACATCCAGAATTCATTGATCTAATGCAGGGGTTCTCAACCCTGTCCTCGGGACCCACCTAGCCAGTTGGGTTTTCAGGATAACCACAATGAATATGTATGAGAGAGATTTGCATACACTGCCTCCATTATATGCAAATGTCTCCCATGCATATTCATTGTGGTTATCCTGAAAATCCGACTGGCTAGGTGGGTCCCGAGGACAGGGTTGAGAACCCCTGGTCTAATGTTATCTGAGTCCATTCCGAGAGACACTGATGGAGCCGCCCTCATACTGGCTATACCTCGGAAGGGACCTGCAAGATCTCATTGTGAGGGCTTCCCCATTTTGGGAGAGGCCATCGAGGAGTTTCAAGAACACTGGGTGCTCCAGTAGAGCTGACCCTTCATGGGCCTAGATCCATAAGGGAGATAGGCTGAACCTGAGCTTTCAGCTGCATAAGGGTGCTTCCAAGATCCACAAGAGGTTCTTCATGAGGCAGAACAAGTGCTCTTGGGCCTGTCTTCTGGAAGCTTCTGAGTATAAGATTCATCCAGATCCTTAACCAACTGGTTGGCTGAGCCTAAGGCCCGAGTCCCAATGATGCTGAAAAATTTGGGACTCCTTAGATTCCCATTACACAGGGGGCAAAAGGAGTCTACCTTGGAGCTGACCCTGCATGTCACATGAGCTGCAGCAGCAAGAATGTGGCATGCTTGCCAGGCTTCATATGATTGTAAGGAGAAAGAAAAAGTGAAAAAGAAGACCGAGAGAAATAATGAAAAAGGCAGTCTGAAGAAAACAGTGCAGACTGTGAAAAAAAAGACCGCTGGAAAAATAGCACACCTGTGGCAAAAAGCAAATCCCAGTGCCTGGAAGGTTCAGGAAGCAAATCAATGGGAAAAATTAAGAAAAAATACTTGCATGTAGTTAAGAGACAGCAAGAGGAAGGGGGACCTGGGTTCAACTTACCAGTCTCCCCATGGGAAACTGTGCTAAATACAGGGTGGTTGTCAATTTGAGGAGTCAAGGGCGTACCCATACTCCAAGCACTGTTGGGCCCTTCAAGACTAGTGAGGGTTAGGAGAGTCAGGCCTGTCTGCACTGTTGCACCAGTTCACACACTTTGTCACTTACTGGGAGGCAGACAATTACAGGCTTCTCTCAGTGCTGCAGCAGTGGTTATATCTTCTGATGACATCATTAAATATACTCAAGTCTGCTTTCATATGTTAGCAAGGGTGTATAACCCACTCGTCTGGACTTGTCTAGCAGGATATTAAGGAAGGAGAAATTTACATACCAGATAATTTTCTTTTCTTGAAGCCTGATAGACCAGTCCAGATAAGTGGGTTATGCTTCCTTGCTAGTAGATGGAGACAAACTAGAACAACTTTCATTGATGCAGTCATTGCCAGAAATGAGAGAAGCCAGTATGACATTTTCCAACCAAACGTTTAGCTCTCTTACCCTACTGCGTTGTCAGTGTTAGTGTCCAATAAAGAGTCAATCAAGAAGCAACAGGGCTCCCAAACTTGTAGGAATAGCCTTCCAGCGCAGGTCTTGAACTAGCCTAGCAGGTTTCAAAAATTATCAGGTATGTAAAATGTCTCCTTCCTTAACCTGCTAGACCAGTCTAGATGAGTGGGGCATACCCAAGCAATCAGGACAGAACTACCTTCCCAAAAGCGCCATCAGCTCCGGCTCCCACATACAACATATAGTGTTTCACAAAAGTGCTCAGAGACAAACAGGCAGCCGCTGTGCAGATGCCCTCTGGAGATACCAAGGCGGGCTCTGCCCAGGAGGTGGTTTGTGCCCTAGTGAGGTGAGCTTTGACTCCCTTTGGCACACTCTTACTACCCAGAAGAATACTAATCCAGCAAGCAATAGGTGGTCTGAAGAAAGTGACCAAATTCTCTAAGAGAGACAAAAGGGTAATCCAACCAGAGGAAAGACTTCAGGTACCTGATCAACACCGTCTACATGCCCACTAGACATAGCGAAGAGTCCTGAAGATCCTCCTCCGAAAAGGATGCAGGACCAGAGTCTGGTTAAGACAGAAAGAGGACAGCACAGTCTGCAAGGAGATTACCAAAAAAGGTTCCCTGCAGTATAAACCTTGCAGCTCTGATATTTGCCTAGCGGATGCTATGGCCACTAGGAACATGACCTTAAGGGTCAAACCCTTGAGGCAGGCCTTGCAAACAGACTGAAATGGAGACCCTTTCATTGCCTTCAAAATCAGAGAGAGACTCTACTGAGAAACTAACAGATGTACTTGAGGACACATCTATTTCACTCTCTTGAGGAAGTGGGAGACATTGGAGTATGCTAGCAATGACATCCATTGGATGCGACCCCTGCAGCAGCCAGTCCACCATCTGAACTTTGAGACAATTCAAGGCTAAGTCCTAGTAGACCAGACCTGTAAGAAGGACCAAACTGTGACTATGTCCATCTTCCTGGCCTCTAGGGAATGAGAGGAGTACCACTTCTCAAAAACTCTCCAAATTCTAACATAAGCTAAGGATGTAAAGGCCCTATGTGCCTTAAGCAGGGTGTCTACTACCGTTTCAGAGTAGCCCTTCTTGGACAACCTACGCCTCTCAAGGGCCAGGCCGTAAGCAAGAAGGTATTGGGATCCTCCATCATTATAGGACCTTCTGAAGGAGACCCTTCTCCCAAGCAACAAAGGGTGAGCTCCCCAACCAACAAATTCAAGAGATCTGTGTACCATGACCTGGATGTACTTGAATTCTGCATAGATGATGACTCACCAAGAGCCATGGAGGGAAAAAATACAGCAATCCCTCCTGAGTCTACTCACAAATGTTCCTGCAGATGAAAAAGTTCTGCACTTTGGTATTTTACAGAAAATCCATCAAGTCAAAAACTGGAAGACACCACCTCGGCATTATAAGATTGAAAGTGCAAGCGCTGAGCTCCCACTCACCCAGATCCATGGTGTTCCAACTCAAAATGTCAGCCTGCACATTGTTGATGCTAGAAATATCTGCTGTGGACAGGTCAATCAGATGCTTCTCCACCCAATGAAACAGCTCTGTGACCTCGAAAGCCACCCTGGAACGTCGAGTTCCGCCTGCTTGTTGACTTATGTCACAGCTTTGGCATTGTCTAAGAACACTCAGATCGCCTTGCCCATCAGAAGAGGCTCAAATCTCTCCAGGGAAAGACAGACCGCCCTCGCCTCCAAGCTATTTATCACTCTGCGGTCTCCTGAGGACCCTCCTAGCCCAGTGCATGTCATAGCCCTTCAGGTTGGCAGCAAAGGTGACTATCATCCAATTCATGAGCATAACCCACTCATCTGGACTGCTCTAGCAGGATGATAAGGAACGCTTGTTTCACAGAGCTGCTAAATCAACATATTTTGAAGATTCATAAACAGGATATCACCCATACCAGGGCAGTGCTTCACAATCTTTTCATTTGGTGACTCACTTTTGAGTTTGTTTAGTCCTTATAGCATACAAACCAAATTTTTCATGATCCTCACTTGCGAATTCCTCAGACAGCAAGAAAGAAAAAAACACTTTACCTGTGTGTGTCTCATTCTGGTGGCTCCAATCTGGCATCTGGTCATGTGAGACCAGCAGGTCATGTGCATGACAGGGCTCCATGTATTCAGACACCACATGAAGCTAGCAAAGGAAGCTGTCCTTACAATGGGAGCGAGGGGTGTAAGTGATACCAATTTCTAGTGGAAGAATCTGGGACATTTGCTCATTGTAGTACTAACAGTCAGCAATTATTCCCATTTGGTGGAGAGAATGGGGGGAGTTTAGTGAACTCTCTGTGAAAACTTCCTTAATATACTTGTAAACTATTCCTAAAAGCATTTTCTTTACGTTTTTCTATCACAAAATATTTTGGAGCTCAATACAAAAAGCCTCAGGGCCTGGTGGGTATCTCTCACATATAAGAGAATCACTTATGAATGAGAGAAAGGTGACATTTTACTTATCAGTCAATGTCCTTTCCTTGAGTCCTGCTAGACCAGTCCAGACAAATGGGTTGTGTTCTTCTACCAGCAGATTGGTGGAGACAAAGAACCAGTGAAAACCCTAGCTTTCAGTGACATCAATCTCATGCCTCTATTCACCTCAGAAACCAGAAGACCCTTCAATAAATTTCCCAAAGCATATGGGAGAAACATGGCCTCACACAACCTCAACCTCACCTCATAGCTGGCAATGAAGTTCTGATGGCAGAAAATTTCTGTACAGAAAGACATAAAGTAGCGCGCCTCATCCATTAGAAACTCTGTAAGCATCACAACATCACTGTGCCCAAACAGCACTGGGATCATGACCCTAAGAGAATTACAGAGAATGAAGAGGTTATGATCACCTGGGATACTCCCATTCTGACTGATAAAAAGCTGGATGTGAGGAAATTGGATATAGTGGTTAAGGAGAAAAACACCAGAATGGCATTGATAATAAAGGTGTCAGTTCCATGTGACTACTCTGTGAATTGCGTGGAGAGGCAAAAGAACCTGAAATACCAGGAAATGCAGTCAGAGACCAAGAAAATGTGGCAGAAAGATACAGAAATATCTCCCATTGTATTGGGTGCCACAGGCTTGATAAAGAAAAATGTTCAAGTATATCTTGACATACATGTTACATCCAGCTGGAGGCTCTCTCTGGCACAATGCAAGTATTACGCTGAGCCTTAGCAGTAAATTTGAGAGACTGAGATCATACTCCACATGCCCTTGCTTAGAAGTGAGGTTCATGACTGTCATGGTATGCACAAAACTAACCCAATTTGAGAAACTGCCCCTCAACCTTGGGCAACAATGAGTGACAAACAGTAGAGAAATATGCACAGGAAATCATAAACAGAAGGCTGTCAGTAGATTAAGCAATTGCAGAGCCAAGTATAAAAATAATAGCAGATCCAAGGGTACCATAGCAGAACAGGGACGAGCCCTTGACTGATCTAGCAGGACTCAAGGAAAGGACGTTAACTGGTAAGTAAAATGTCACCTTCCATACTATCATGCTACAACAGTCCAAACAAGTGGAATGTACCAAAGCTATAACTCCACTGGGTGGGTAGAAGAAAGAGCAACTTGCAAAACCCTTGAGCAAAAGGCAAAGTCCACCTGCATGTAGACATCCAAGTGGTAATGCTTGACAAAAGTGGAAAATGATGCCCATGCTTCTGCCCGACAAATGTTTGCAGGGGCTACCGAGCTCCGCTTCGCCCACGAGGACGCTTGTGCTTTGGTAGAATGGGTGCACAAACCCTCTGCAACTGGCCAGTTCCGAACAGATACGCTAAGCCAATGGCCTCCTTAATCCAGCACCCCAAAGTTAACTTAGCTGCCACGTTACCCTTGCACAGGACAGTAAATAGCACTAAAAAGGGATGGTCAAACTTATGAAAGGAATTCATAACCTCCACGTACCGGAGAAGCACCCTCCAGTCATCCATATGGTGTAGGTCCTTATTCTTCCACCGACACAACTTCTTAAAGAAGGAGGTCAGCATTCCACCTGATTCCCAGGAAAGGGAGAAGGCACCCTAGGCAAGAAGGAAGGCACAGGCCAAATAGAAATGGCCTCCTTGAAAAACACAGATAAGAATCTCAGCAAGACAGAGCCTGCAGCTCGGAAATCTGCCTTGTGGAACAAATCACAACCAAGAAGACCATCTTGAGCATCAAATTCTTTAAAGTAGCACACTTTTAACGGCTCAAAGGGCACCACAGTCAGGATCCTGAGGTCCTGACCCATATCCCAGGAAGGGATGACAGACTGGAGGGCAGAACACAGACACCGAACCCCCTAGAGAAAGCACGAGATGTCCAGGTGCAAGGCTAGAGACTTACCAGCCACCAGACCTCAGAAACAGGCCAAAGCTGTTACCTGAATATTCAGGGAGCTAAGGGAAAGGCCCTTCTCCAGGTCATCTTGTAGAAAGGCTAACAGAAATAGCAGCTTGGCTGCCTCAGAGCCAAATGCCAAATGCCACACTATCACTAAAAAGAGGTACCAGATCCGCACATATGCTAGCTTGGTAGACCTCCTCTGGGTTCCGAGCAGAGTGTAGACCACTGCTGGAGAGTAACCCTTACATGCTAGGGAGGAGTGGCTCAGTGGTTGGGACAGGTTACCTCAGGCTGGAGGGCCAGGGGTTCAATTCCCATGTAGGGACAAGTATCCTCAGGCTGGAAGGACTGAGGTCTCTAGTCCCATGGCCACTCCTTGTGGCCTTGGGCAAGCCACATAACCCTCCATCACCTCAGGTACACTTAGATTGTGAGCTCTTTGGGGACAAGGGAATAAATAGTGCCTGTTAGCATATATCTGGAAACCACTTTGACCCAGTGAAAAGCGGTATATAAGCACAGCTAAATAAACAAACAAGAATGGAACTGGGTTCTTGGGATGATTAGTCCCTGCCACAATAGGCCCAAGATGGAGGCAACCAAAGAAGAAGCGCCTGCAGGAGCTGCATCAGGTCTCTGAACCACGCATTCCTAGGCCAATCTGATGCCACCAGAATAATCCCGACTGAATGGCATTCTATACGCTGAATCAAACGCCCCACCAGAGGCCATGGAGGAAGCATGTACAGTCGGTGCTGACTTGGCCAAGGCTGGATTAGGGCATCGACTCCCTCTGACCCCATCTTTGTGTGGTAACTGAAGATGCGGCAAACTTCAGCACTGGAGCAGGCTGCCATCAGATCCACTTAGGAGTGACTTCAGTGGTGCAGAATCAACTGAAACGTCTCCAGACTCAACTTCCACTTTCCAGGATCCAGAAAGTGTTGGCCGCAGAAGTCTGCATCCAGTGTTCACTCCAGTAATGCACTGAGACAACAAGACTAGGAGATTCTTCTCCACCCAGGGGAGCCATCTCCAGAGCTACCCTGGCACTCCTCATGCCACCTGGCCCATTGACATAAGCCACCACCATGGCATTGTCTGAAAACTCCTGAACCACACAGCCCTCAATCAGAAGCTGGAAATGCAGAAGAGCCAACCTGATGGCCCTCTCCCCAAAGCAGTTGATGGATCACACTGCTTTCCTGTGGTTCCAACAACCCTAGGCCGTACAGTCTTCGCAATGGTCTCCCCAGCCAAAGAGACTGGCATCCGCTGTCAGGAGGATCCAGGAGAAATTGTCCAGTTGAATGCCCTTCGTCAGATGACAGGGCTGCTGCCACCACTGTGGGGTGGATTTCACCATCAATGGGAGCAGGAGCTTGCACTTGAACTCCTGAGAACTTGGGGACCACTGAGTCAACCATCTCTATGGGAGCTGCCATCAATCCGAGGAGCTGAAGAGAATCCCAGACTCTGGGAGCCTGCTGTGCACAGAACAGAGCACTAGGCAATCAAACAGACTTTGACAGTCTCCTCTGATAGGAAAACTCTGCCCACTCGAGAGTCAAAACATGCTCCCGGAAACTCCAGTGACAGGGAAGGCCACACCTGGCTCTTTCCCAATTGATCATCCAGCCGAGGTTTTTTAAGAAGGACACGGATCCCTTGGTGCTGCAGTGCCACAGTTGCCACCACCATGACATGGGAGAGCATCTTCAGGGTGGTGGAAAACCTGAAAGGGAAGATGGCAAAATGATAGTGAGAGCCAAGCACGGCAACACACAGATACTTTGCAGATCCAACCGGATTGGGATATGAAAATATACCTTGGCCAGATCCACAGAACTCCCTTCGGCATACTATTTGAATCACGGAGAACAAGGTTTTCCATCTGGAAGCGCAGAATGCACAAGTGCTTATTGATCCCATTGAGGTCCAGAATGGGCTGGAAGGAACTATCCTTTTGGGCACCACAAAATAGATGGAGTATCTGCCCTAGCCCCATTTGTCCGGCAGGAAGGGCACCAGTGGGGAGAAAACCAGCACCACACCAGCAATCACTGCAAACAAACAATTTTATTCAGAGGACCTCTGAATAAAATTGTTTGTTTCAACATTGCTGGTGTGGCGGTGGTTTCCTTCACTCTCCTGTGGACTCCTTCACCAGCTTCTCCAAATCATCTCCAAATGGAAGCGTCCCCTTAAAAACCAGTTGGGCCAACTGGGCTTTGGAAAATGTGTCCACTGCTCAGTGCCAGATCCAAATCCAACACCTTAACATCATCATCAGAGCACCATCCATGACCACTAAACATACCAAGTCATACATGCCATCAGAAGGAAGGCCGTAGCAGGCTCCAAAATCATCTGGTGGAAGATACTAAACCCACAATGGTAGGGCTTGAAATGTCAGGCTGGTATATATTGCCAGCTGCAAAACAGCCACTACCATGGTCAAAACTGGCTCCTCAACCACGATCCACCTTACAATCCAGAAAATCCTTTAAGGCCGATCCACCTTCCACATGAACGGTGGTCCATCTGGTAACTGCCATGACCTGTGTATCCACCTTAGGATGCCAAACCATTCAAAGTATTCCTCCTCCAGGAGAGCAGAGATCTTCTTACACACCCATAACCCTTTAGGCAGGGAGTCAGGAGAGACCCACTCTGACTGGATCATATTCTTGATCATATCCGGAAATTGACAGACAGTAGTGGATTTTCACACCCTTTGAAAGAGAGGGTATATCTGCAAGTTCAAGGTGGATGAGACCCTGGCAACACCGCCAGTTCCTCCTTCCAGAAAAGTCGAATAATACAGGCCTCCTCACAATCTTTTAAAAGTGAGGAGTACTTCTACATCCACATCAGAGCCCAGTACCGAGCCATCGAAAATCCAAGTCATAGTCAAAATCTCCGACAGCTCCCAGCTGTTCCCCATCTCCAGATGGCGCCCCATGCCAGGGACACTTAGTCAAAGGCAACTGTACAGAGCTTCTACTCTCTGCCTTCCCCACACGGACTATGCCTGGGGATACCCAAAGGCAGCAGAGTCTGAATTTCCACGCCAGAAGGACCAGGCATGCTGGAAAAAAGAAAGAATTTTGGGGAGGACAATTTGGAGTCCGGAGGTCTACTCTCAGAAATGACCCCTCAATACCAGGGGCACAGCTGGCACAAACCCAGAGAGGACGATGAGTGGCTCACAGCACAATTGCCAGATCCTCTGGATGGCCATATATCCTTACCCATAGCACCATCCGCCACCTCCTGCCCTGAGGCAGGCAAGGCCAGACTAATCTAATCCTCCAGCTGAAAGAGGGGGAACAGGTTCTCCAGGCACAACTCAGAGGTTTTCATGCAAGAAGAGCAGAGTCTAGAATCTGGAGATGAGGCACCTTGCTTGCCACAGATCAAACAACGTTTTCTGGAAGAAGACAGAGAGTTAAGGCAAGTAGCACAGCAGCACGCACTAAGGCCATGGAAGCCCAAAGGTATGAACATAAGAAATGCCATAATGGGTCAGACCAAGATCCATCAAGCCCAGTATCTTGCTTCCAACAGTGGCCAGTCTAGATCACAAGTATCTGGAAGGTTCCCAAAAAGGTACATAGGTCCTACTATGCTGGGCTTGGGATAAGCAGTGGATTTACCGGGTCCTCTTTAATAATAGTTTATGAACTTTTCCTCCAGGAATTTGTCCAAACTATTTTTTTTAACCTAGCTAAATTAATCACTTTTACCATATCCTCCGGTAACGAATTCCAGAGTTTGATTATGCATGGAGTGAAAAAATATTTTCTCTTATTAGTCTTAAATGGGTTACTTTGTAGCTTCATTCTGTGTCCCCTAGTCTTTTTACTTTTGATGGCATAAAGAACCGATCTACTCTGGCAGCATGCCTGCAGGCCAATCTACGTGTACACATTCTACTCCATTCATTAATTTATAGATGTCTGTCATATCTCCCTCTCAGCCATCTCTGCACTTTTACTGCGGCACACGTTAACTGCACTCTTTGATGCAACATGCGTTATAGGCACTAGGGAAGGAACACGTGTTGGAGCCGCTTGGGCAGAACACGCATTAGGTCCATGCGACCACCAGATGCACATTAGGTAAACATGCTACTAATGCATGCAGAAAATGGCAAGAAACCCTCACATGGCACCAATGGTCACCAGTGGTCCACCCAGAATTGCGTCCCAGATAGAAAGAATTGGGAGCCCCCAACAAGGACAGTGATGAGGTCAAGCCTTTTTACTCACCGCCTGAGAGCCCCAGGCTGAAAATCTCTACCAGGCTCAACTCTAGTCCCCAGGAACTGTTTCTCTGGCTTACAGCACTGCGTTTAAGGTGGCTGGCAGACAGATCCCTCTAAGAGCCTTCTGCAATCTTTGGGAGAGAGCAGGGGGGACAGCGGAGGAAGGAAGGGACATTGAGTTGTGTGGGGCCATTGTACTCTTCCAGACATTTCCAATTTCTTGCTGCTCAACAGGCTCTTATCCAGGCTAAGAGCACAGAGCTGACAAATTTTCCCTCCTCCTATAGCTACCAACAAAACCGCAGTCTAATGGAGCCTCCCACATCGTGCTCCAGTGAGAGATCAACCTGTAGGCTGTCATTCGTGAGCATTTCATATCAATCTTTTCCTCTCAAATCCTTAGAATTTTCTTCAGAGAGGAGAAAATCCATCCACCATCTGCTGGAGACAAAGAAATACTGAAGGGACTTCTGGTGGCTAAGGTGAATAGAGGTGATGTCATTGAAACCTGGGCTTTTCATTGGTTCTTTGTCTCCACCAATCTGCCAGTAGGGGAACACAACCCATTTCTTTGGACTGGTCTAACAGGACGATATGGAAAATCAATTTAGCCAACATGAGCATTCTCCCAACTATTACCAATATACGAGGGTTGCTCAGAAAGTAATGCCCCGCATGTTTTTTTCTCAGTCCAGAATGAAGATAGAGGTGTGAAATTGAAAGGATAGTACTGTACTTGGAACTTCAAAGGACACGTGTGTAATTTTACAGTCGTCCGACAAATAGCGAGGCGGTAGTGATCCTTCAAATGGCGTCTGTGAGTGACACACGGTATAAACAATGAGCTGTAATTGAATTCTTGGTGGAGGAGAAAGAAAGTGTAAGAAACATTCACAAACAGTTGTATGCTGTGTATGGAAGTTCTGCGGTAGATAGGAGCACCGTTGGACGATGGGTGAAGAGAGTAAAGGCTTCAGGAAATGGTAAAACGGAACTGGAAGATCGGCCGCGGTCTGGGCATCCTGCCTCAGCCACCAGTCCAGACAAGTTGCAGCACCCTGCAATAGCTGCCAGCGGGCATTAAAATACTGTAAGCTGTTGCGGTGTGCCTTGCACACACCTTTGAATATCCCAAAGAGTCAATAATTGCCATTGCACTACCTCTACTGACGGAAAGCTGTATGGACAATTCCCGACTCGTGATCCGCCGATCCGCATGAATAATGTCATCAGCGCGCTGCAACTTGTCTGCATGGAAGATACATTTAAAGACATAGATTTCACACTGAGTTCCACAACATCCAGACTAGTTGAGGAAGCATAAAGCTACCAGATAATTTATTACAAGCACTAAACATGCGTTTTTCTACCACTATGATAAAAGAGAAAAGTCTTGGAGTAGGGAGAGTAAGAGCTGAAGTGTCTACTCCAATCACGCGCCTCTTCTCTTTTCATTGAACAGGAGGGGAAAGGCCGATTAAGAAGTAGACAGTTGATGAGGAAAAATGCACTGCCATTTGTGCAGGCATCTGCACCATGTTTATGAAACAATTTTATGCACTAGTGTGGCACAGAACACAGGAAGAGGTTTACTGCAAGCATAATCACTGTGCAGATGCTTGCATTAACAGCAGCACAAAGGACATTTAAGTCCATTTAAGTAGATAGTAATGATGCAATTAGCTATGCTGTGCAGATGAAGAGAAACGTGCAGCCGAGATCAATACAAGATTTTAATGCAAGGGCTGAGAAGGCGTTAAGGGTTAATTCATGAGTCTGCGGGCCGTTGCTGGTGAGGAATTTATGCCTGTTTCTTGAACACACTGCCATGACATCTTTTATTCTGACTTTGTTGAAGAGAATGCTGAAAGAAATGCCAGGGGAAGTGTGCTGGAACAATTTATGCAGCACATGAGAGCAATATCATTCTGCTCAGAATAATGTGGGCACCAATATTATTCTGAGTAGAACTCCTGAGCAGAATTATATTGCTCTTGTGCACCACAAAGCATTCCATCACATGCACCACATAGTATTATGTCACATGCACCTTTTGCACACAAGATATAGGTGCTAGTGCTAACACCTGTACATGACCTTCTCTTCTTGTTTAGCACAGACATTTTTTCAAACATAGCGCATTTTCATCTTGTTTGCTTACAGAATCACTGAGCAAACATTCTGCACTAAATCTGTGTTAAAGCTTTAGTTCCAGGCTCTGCGCAGATTCTGCATCAAACTGTCAGTGGATTCTTCTTTGCTCTGTCTGCTCCAGGCTCACCCCCTCCCCTTTGGGTCTTTGCATTCTGCCTGAGAGAAGATGGGACTAGAGCAGAAAGCAGAAGCCCTTGTCCCCCATGGCATTAAGAGGGGATAAGGCCATAATCATAGCGGAGAGACTGAATGAATTCTTTGCTTCGGTCTTTACTGAGGAAGATGTAGGGATATTACCCATGACTGAAATGGTATTTAAAAGGTAATGCCGCAGAAGAATTGAAAGAAATATCAATACACCGGGAAGATGTATTACAACTATTTGATAAACTGAACAGCAGCAAATCACCTGGACCAGATGGTATACATCCAAGGGTGATGAAAGAACTGAAATATGAGATTGCTGACCTGCTATTAATAATCTGTGAACTATCATTAAAATCATCTATAATACCTGAAGAATGGAGGACGCCAATTTCTAAAAAGGTTTCCAGGGATTATCCAGGAAACTACAGACCGGTGAGCCTGACATCAGTACTGGGAAAAATGGTAGAAACCATTATAAAGAACAAAAGTACTGAACATGTAGGTAGTCATGGCTTAATGGGAAACTGCCAACATGGCTTTAGCCAAGGAAGGTCTTCTCTTTTTTTTTAAACTTTAATTTTTCCTTTATTAAGTGGATATCAATAACAAAGATAACAATGACATAGCCAATGCATAATCACAACTTAGCCAACCACCAACCATGGCCCGCCCCCACACCCCCACTACAGCTAACCCAACTACCCAACCCCCAACAACCCCAAGCATGCCCACCCCCCCCCCCCTCAGATCATTCTAGAACAACTCCCACCAGCCCTCCAAGGGGGAAGGGAACCGACAGGCCTCAGACCGACCCCCAACACCTTCAAACAGCCTCTATCCCCCTTCCCAGCACAGCATCTGCACCACAGCCCCAACACCTACTGTACACTTCCCTAACCCACTCCCTCTCGCTCCCATCTAGTTACATAGTCTTGCAAGGGGGACCATATCCGCTGAAACTCTTCCAACCGGCCCCTACTTAACGCCACCCCCTCTCCAGTTCCATAATAGCCGCCACCTTCCTATACCACTCCGGCAGGCTGGGGGCCTCTGTACACTTCCATTTCGCTGCAATAACCAGCCGAGCCGCCAGATACAGAAAATTGGTCAGCATCTTTTTGTTCAAGCAGACCTCAGGGGGTCCCTCCGTATAGCCCAGCAGCATAAGCGCGGGGTCCTCCCCCTGAGGCTCCCCTGTCACCTCCCGGCAAACCCCCCTCACTCCCTCCCAAAAGACTTGAATTTTGGCACAGGCCCAGACTACATGGAGGAAGGTCCCCCTCCCCGAACACCCCCGCCAACAATCTGCTGTATCTTTGTGCATAGCATACAGTCGACTGGGAGTGAAATACATATGAAATAACCATTTATACTGGGTATTCAAATGTGCTAAGCATATCGAAATTTTAGGGGTATTATTCCAGATTGCTACCCAGTTCTCCTCAGTCCACTCCCTCCCCAAATCTCTGGCCCACTCTCGCTGGTATAGATGTGAACCCTGCACCTCCCCCTGGAGCCCCCTATATAGCTGGGCCACCAACCCCTGCCCCCTGCGGGGTCACATAAAGAAGGATTCAAGCCAATGCGGCGGCCCCAGAAATCGAGCCCTATGGGTCGCCAAAAAGTGCTCCAACTGTAACAAACAAAACACCCGCGGCGGCCACTGGCCACATCGCTCCATAACTTCCTGCCTCGTCAGGAACCGATTCTCCACAATGAAATCCAATACCTTTTCCATACTATTGCCCCGAAGCCAGCTGAACCTACTGGGGTCCATCCCATAAGGGGGAAACAATTCCCCCTGGGTCAGAAACCCCAGCCTCGACCCCGCCACCTCAAAAGACGTCCGCCTGCACACCTTCCGCCAAATCTCCACGGTCGGGCCCACCAGCGGATGCGCCCTCACCCCCTCCAATCTGCCCAGCTCACCAGAAAAAGCGACAGCCCCCATATGCTCCACCGACACCTGCGCCGCTTCCAACGCAATACAATGCTGATGTGGGTGCTCCTTCCACCAATAATACACCATCCGCACTTGCGCCGCCCAATAATAAAATTTACAATTAGGGAGCGCTATGCCCCCTGCCGCTCTGGGCATCATCAACGTTTTGAAAGCTATCTGACCCCGCTTTCCATTCCAAATAAACTCAGCAATCACCCTGTTCAGGTCCCGAAAAAGCCTATCTGGAATCCGGCACGGCAGCATGAGAAACAAATACATCAGTCGCGGGAGCACACTCATTTTCACTACATTTATCATTACTAACAAAGAGGGTGTCAACCCAGCCCATGCCCGCATCTCCTCCTTCAGCTTCCGCAGCAAGGGCGGAAAATGAAGCTGATACAACTGTGCGTGCTGCACGGGAATCCGCACTCCCAAATACCCCAACGACTGCGCTTCCCACTTATAAGGGTAGAGCCGTTCCAAAACCACTCTCACCTCCTCCAGCACATGAAAAGGGAGGAGAACCAACTTAGAAACATTCAATTTATACCCAGACACTCTAGCATACTCACAATACTCCCCTTGGAATGCCGCTAAAGACCCCTCCAACTTGGAGAGGAATAAGAGCGTATCATCGGCGTACAAAGCCACCTTATGTTCCACCTCTCCCGACCATATCCCATGTATCTCCGGGTTCATCCGAATCACCTGTGCAAACGGCTCCAACGAGAGCGCGAACAACAAGGGGGAGAGTGGGCAACCCTGCCGCGTTCCCCTCCCCAGCACAAGCTGCAAAGTGAGTTGCCCATTAATCCGCAGCCTCGCCGTAGGCCCACTATACAGTGCCCGAATCACCCTGAGGAAGCCCCCACCAAAATTAAAAGCCTGCAAAACCTGCAGCAAGAAGGGTCACTCAACCTAGTCACAGGCCTTTTCAGCGTCTAAAGCCAAAAAGGCAGATGGACAGAGTTCCCCTTGCTCATAGATACACGCCAGATCTAACACTCTACGCACATTATCCGACCCATGCCTCCCAGCGATGAACCCTGTTTGGTCAAAATGTATAAGCTCTGGCACCACCGCTTGTAATCGCAGAGCATACACCTTAGCCAACAATTTTGCGTCGGTATTCAACAGCAAAATCGGACGATAGGACCCTGGATGACTGGGATCCTTCCCCTTCTTATGAATAATCGTTACATGAGCCTCCAAGAAAGACTCCGGTACTTTACCCGTCTCTCGCGCCACATTAAAAACCCTGGCCAAGAGCGGCCCCAGACTCTCACAGTAAGCCTTATAAAACTCGGGCGGGAACCCATCGGGCCCCGCCGCTTTATGAAGAGGCAAACTCCGAATGGCACATCCCACCTCCTCGGCCGAGACAGGATCGTCCAGCACCTGCTTCTGCTCCTCTGTCAGCCCCGACCCAACCTTCCCCCGCAGATAATTCGCCACCGACTCCTCTGCCACTGCAAACTCCGATGTGTAGAGATCCGTATAGAATTTGACAAACACTTTCTCAAGGTCCTGTTGGTCCTGTCTCAGCTGTCCCTGCCCATCCTTAATCTGCAAAATGACATTCTGCTCTCTCTTCTGTTTCAACTGATATGCCAATAAACAATCAATCTTCCCCCCTCTCGCATAGTACATACAATTGGCACGCCGGGCCAGCACCTCAATTTCCTCCCTCAGAAAACTCTGCAGCTCACCCCTTCTCAGCACCAGCCGACTAGCAATCTCCCCAGAAGAAGTCCGCGCCAACTCCCCCTCCAAGACCTTAATTTCCTCTTCTAATCCCAGGAGGTGCCTCTCCCGTTCTTTTTTTCGCCGTGCTCCCCGCTCCATAAAAAAACCCTAAACACCGCCTTCAAAGCATCCCATAATATCAGAGACGACATGCCGTCAATGTCATTATGCCTCACATATTCGTCTATCGCCTGCAATACCTCTTTATCCTCACCTCCTTTCGCCACCAGCGCCAAATTTAACCGCCAACTCGCTCCCCGAAACCGCCCGGCATCCGCCACTCTCAACCACAGATGTATTGGCGCATGATCCGACCATGTGATACTCCCGATTTCACAACGTGTCACCGCCGTGCAGGCCGCCCTTTCCCCCAGAAAATGATCAATACGTGAATAGGAGCTGTATACTGCAGAACAACAGGTATATCCCTTCACACCTGGATTCTTCCATCTCCAAACATCCACCAACCGGACTTTACCCAACAGGGCTCGCAATGCTACCCCCCCTTTCCCGCGATCTCCCTGCAACAGGCGATCCTCATTCCGGTCTACCACCGCATTGAAATCTCCTCCATAAATAGGTGGTCCAGCTACTAAGCTTCTTAACTAAGTGTGTTAGAAAGTCCTTCTGCCCTGCATTGGGGGCATACACGCTTACCAAACATATCTGCAGGCCCTCCAGCTGCAGCTCCACGGCTACCCCCCTCCCTTGCGTATCCCTCCACTGGCGTGTCTGGAACTGGAGGCCCTGCCTTATCACCACCGCCACTCCCACCCTGTTGGACTTCCCTGGGGAATGAAATTGCCCCGCTGCCCACCGAACCTGTAAGCCTACTATATCTCTTCCCGACAGGTGGGTCTCCTGTAACAGATAAATGTCCGCGGAGTAGCGCGGTAACTCCTGCAGCACCAATTTCCTCCGCCGGGGTGTTTGCATCCCCCGGACATTTAAAGACATAATCTTAAGACTCATTCCTACATACACTTCTACCTACTAGCCCAGCTCCCCCCCTCCAGCCCAGTGCAAGCATCCTGAATGATCCTTACCCCCCTAACCCCCAAACCCAACCAAAACCAAACTACAACAACCTGGACCCGCCTTCGGGGATATCTGCCAGGGGCGCCAGCGAGCCTGCCCCACCGAGGTGGGGGGGGGGTCTTTGGCGGCGCATCCCGCCGCACCTGGCATCCCCCTGATATACTGCTAATCCAAGTCCCCATCGGTGCCCCGGGGGCCCTACCATAACCCCCTGCACCCTCTCCAGGCCCAGAACTCTTCGCAGAAGTCACATTCCCTCGGCCAAGCTCTCCCCCCGGCCCCAACCTCCCCCCACTCCTGCCCCTCCCCCGCCCCAAATTCACAGCTTAATGGCCACAATGCAACCCTGCCCAACCCACCCCCCTTACACTTTCAATGACACACTCAGTCCTGCCCAGACAGAACAGATCTGGCCTCCTCTTCATCACCCTGTGCGAAGGCCTCCACCACTCTCCGATGGCTCCGCTCATAGCTGTCCATAAGGTTCTTGGCTTTAAAGTTCCACAGCCTCCCTCCTCCTGTCAGACGTCTCCGCTCTCCCTCAAGAGGTGGATCATCTGGGAAATGCAGCCTCAGAAACTCCTGTGCCTTAGCCAGCTCCTCAAAAACGATCCGCTCCCCCTTCCACTCCACCCGCAGTCGCGCTGGGTAGAGCAAGGCCTGAGGAATGTGGTGGCTAGCCAGGTGCCTCTTCACCTCCCTAAAGGACTGCCGTTTTTTATCCAGTTCAGCACTAAAGTCTGGAAAAATCCATATTTTAGCATTCTGGTAGGGAACTGCTCCCAGCTTCCGCACCTGCCGCAAGATCCAGTCCCGGTGCCGAAAATTTAACAGCTTTATCAGCACTGGCCTCGGACGGTCCCGTGCTATTCCTCTTCCCCCAGGGACGCGGTGCACTCTCTCCACTACTAGGCCTGAGGGGAGGGGGGGATCTTGAAACCAACACTGCAGCAAGCTCTCCATACGTTCCGGAGTGACCAGCTCCCCCTCCCCCTCAGGAAGGCCCAGAATCCTCAAATTCGACCGCCGCGAGCGGTACTCTAAATCATCCACCTTGGCCCACAAGCATTCTAGCTGCTCCACGTGGCTCGCGTCCTCTCTCTTAAGCATCTGCACATCATCTTCCATGTCAGAAATCCTCTGCTCTGCCTGCTCGAGTCTGCCCACTGCCACCTGCAACTCCGTGTGCACCGCCTGTAGCTCCCCCTGGATAGTGGCTAGCCTGCCCGCCAAATCAGTATTGCTTTCTTTAATCGCAGCCAGCACCAGAGCCGTTTCGGGGGACACTACCTCTGGTCCACGCAGCTTGGTCCCGCTCACCTCCGCTCTCCCCGGCATATCAGGGCCTGCCGCCGGTCTCGCATCGCCACCATCTTGCCCTGTAAGGAATTCTGTCATCGTAGGCTGCCGGGACCCTTTCGCCGCTTTCGGGGCACTGCTCGGGTTCTTGCCGGTCTTCCTGCCGTCCGCTTTCGTCGCCATGTGACACCCCACCTCCAATCTCTCTGCCGGGGGTCAGAAGAACGAATTTTAAAGCACTTTACTCGCCGGGACCGGGAAGAGCCTCAGCCACGTGTCTCACCCTTATCTCCGCATCACGTGATCTCTCAGGAAGGTCTTCTCTTTATGCATTCATGTATATGGCCATTTCACCTGAATTGTAAATCATTCTGGCGGCCTTTTGCTAAAGAGTGTTATATCAAATACCACTAATAATAATAATGCAGGTATTTTTGAGGGGGGTACTCTTTGGCACGGAGTACGAGTCTAGCTCCTTTTTCACTGCCTGCAAAAATAGATCCATAGTCCTCATGTATTAATGAAAGAGCCTTGCATATGAGTTCCTGCACCTTTCTGCTAAGAAAAATGCATTGAGGATATTAAACTAATTTATCTGCCTTTCCTTTTGTATCTTGTACGACATAGTAACATAGTAAATGACGGCAGATAAAGACCAGTATGGTCCTTCGAGTCTGCCCAGTAAGATGGCAAGAGTAGGTGCACCTGCTGCTCTGTGCAGGCCACCGCTCCCCATATCTTTGTTTAGGTGTGAACCCACTGCTCCATGTAGGACACCCCTATTTGTTGAGAAATTAGATAGTTAAGTTTATTTTGATTTTATCCTGTTGCTGTAAAAGGGATCCACTGTGTCTGTCCCATGCCATTTTGAATTCTGTCACTGTATTTGCCCCCACCACTTCCATCGGTAGGGCACTCCAAAAATCCACCACCCTTTCAGAGAAAAAGTATTTCCTGACATTGACTTTCAATTTACCACCTTGCAGCTTTATGTTATGCCCTCTAGTTTTACAGTTTCCCTGTTTTTGGAAGAGGTTTGTTTGTTCATTATTTCTCTTTAAGTATTTAAAGGTCTGAATCATATCTCCCCTATCCCTCCTCTCCTCCAGAGTGTACATATTTAGGTCTTCAAGTCTCTTCTCATAAGGCTTCTGACGCAGGCTCCAAATCATTTTGGTTGCCTTCCTCTGAACAGTTTCCAGGCTTTTTATATCCTTTGTAAGATATGGTCTCTGGTCGCCAAAACTGAACACAGTATTCCAAGGGAGGCCTCACCAGTGACTTATACAGTGGCATTAGTACCTCTTCCTTTCTGCTGGTGATTCCTCTTTGTATGCAGCCCAACATCCTCCTGGCTTTTGCCACCACCTTGTCACACTGTTTTGCCACCTTGAGATCCTCAGAAATAATCACACCAAGGTCCTTCTCCTTGTCCATGCACACCAACCTCTCGCCCCCTATCGCGTACATTTCCCTTGGATTTCTGCTTCCCAAGTGTATGACTCTGCACTTCTTCGCATTAAATCTTAATTGCCAAGCATTAGACCATTCTTCCAGCTTTTGTAGATATTTTCTTGTGTTATCCACTCCCTCAGGGGAGTCCACTCTTTTGCAAATTTTCGTGTTATGTGCAAAAAGACAGACCTTTCCATTCAGTCCTTCAGCAATATCACTCACAAATACATTGAACAGTGCCGGGCCCAGGATCGAACCTTGAGGCACCCCGCTAATTGCCTTCCTTTCATCCGAGTGAACTCCATTTACCATCACCTTCTGTCGTCTGTCAGTCAACCAATTTCTGATCCAGTTCACCACCTTGGGACCCATCCCCAAACTACTGAGTTTATTGATAAGCCTCCTATGATAAACAGTATCAAAGGCTTTGCTGAAATCCAGGTAAATGACATCCATCGCATGCCCTTGGTCTAGTTCCCTGGTCACCCAGTCAAAGAACTCAATCAGATTTGTTTGGCAAGATGGTCCTTTGGTAAAACCATGTTACCTCGGATCATGCAACCTGTTAGTTTTGAGAAAGTCCACTATTCGCTCTTTCAGGAGCGCCTCCATTACTTTTCCCGCCACCAAGGTAAGGCTCATGGGCCTGTAGTTTGTCACTTCTTCCCTGTCACCACTTTTGTGAAGAGGTACCACATCAGCCATTCTCCAGTCCTGAAGAACTTCTCCTGTTTCCAAGGATCTGTTGAAAACATCTCTTTTAACGGCCCTGCAAGAACCTCTCTGAGCTCTTTCAGTATCCTGGGATGTATCCCATCCGGTCACATGGCCTTGTCCACTTTCAGTTTTGCAAGTTGTTCTAGCACATCATCTTCTGTGAATGGTGAGGTATCTACTTCATTCCCATTTTCATATTTGGGAGTCACAGGTGGTCCTTCTCCAGGATTTTATTTAGTAAAAACAGAGCAGAAGTATTTGTTTAGCAATTTCACTTTTTCAATGTCACTTTCCATGAGTCTGTTCCCAGCACTTCTGAGTCCTGCAATTCCACCTCTGATTTTCCTCCTTTCCCGAATATACCTAAGAAAGTTTTGTCACCACACTTCACATCTTTAGCCATCTTTTCCTCTGCCTTTGATTTTGCTTTCCTTATTTCTCTTTTGTCTCTTTTAGTTTGATCCTGTATTCCTTACTGTGTTCCTCTGTTTGCAAGCTTTTGAATTTTGTGAAAGCTGTATATTTAGCCTTTATTTGAGCAGCCACTTCTTTGGAAAACTAAATAGGTTTCCTTCTCCTCTTGTATTTATTTATTTTCCTTACATATGTATCTGTTGCCCCTTTTATTGCCACCTTTATTTTAGCCCATTGCAATTGCACTTCCCTTATCCCCTCCCACCCTGCCAACTCCTCCTTCAGGTTCTTGTCCATTTTACTGAATTCAGTGTTTTTGAAGATTAGGACTTTGAGCTTGCTATGACTGGACTGCACCTTGGCTTTTATCTCAAACCACACTGTGTGATGATCGCTGCTGCTTACAGGGGCACCCACCCAGACATTTGACACGCTATCACCATTGGTGAGCACTAAATCCAGCATTGAGCTGTCCCTGGTTGGTTCCATCACCATTTGTCTAAGTAACACATCTTGGAAAGCATCCACAATGTTTTTGCTTCTTTCCAGATTTGCAGATGGAGTAATCCATTCCACATCGGGTAGATTAAAGTCACCCAATATGATCACGTCCCCCTTTGTGGCTATCTTGGCAATATCTATAATCAATTCGTTATTTATTTCGATTTGAGTCGGAGGTCTGTAGACTACAGCAGTATGGATGACAGTGCTATCTCCTCTTTCCAACACAATCCAGAGCGCTTCTTCTTTTCCCCATGCCCCCTGCATTTCAGTAGCTTTAATATTGCTTTTGACATACAAGGCTACTCCTCCTCCTTTTCCACTTTCTCTGTCTCTTCTAAATAGATTATAGCCAGTTATGGCTATATCCCAATCATGTGATTCATTAAACCATGTTTCTGTAATGGCCACAGTGTCCAAGTCCATTTCCACCATTAGGGCTTCCAGGTCAGGAACTTTCTTGGCTAAGCTTTGAGCATTTGTACTCATTGCTTTCCAGCACTTAACTGGCTTGCATGTATTTTGCATTGATTTTGTTCTGCCCACTTCTTCCCACATGTCTTTGATGTGTGGTTTAAAAGTATGGCTGTTTCTGATGTTATTCTGCTTTTGCTGGGAGTGACTTCCTGAACTTGTCCTTCCCCATCCGTCACCCCCTTTTTCTAGTTTAAATGCATATCCACATACTGCCTGAATTTTTCACTTAGAATTATTTTCCCTGCGACAAAGAGATATAGTCCATCAATACAGTATAGTCTCTTGTTGGTCCATCTGTGTCCCCAGTCACCTATAAATCTGTATCCTTCTTGTTTGCACCAGGTCTGGGGCCATGTATTAAAGCTGTTTATGCGATGTAGCCTTTCTGCCCCTTTACCAAGAAGAGGTAGAACTTCTGAGAATGCTACAATGTTAACAATGGGCTTCAGTTTCTCTCCCAGAGTTTGGAAGTCCCTTTGAACTGTAGAGGCACTGTTTCTAGCCAGGTCTTCTGTACCCAAGTGGATGATAACATCAATTTTGGAGTGCTCACTTTCTGCGCTAACTACATCAACAATTTGGTTTGTATTCCTGCTGGCTGAAGAGCCTGGGAGGCATTTGACTATCTTCTCTCCTTTGAACTGTGTTTGAGCCCACAATCCAAGGAAAATCATGACACTAAAATAATCTTTATGTATTATGAAGTGAATGAATAACTCTAAGGTCTTGCATTTTAAAGCTTCACTGTGAGCACAACCTGAACTAGGGGAAAGAATACTACAGAAACCACCTATATGAAAAAATATTATGACCTTCAGTTATTAGGATGTACTGATAAAATACAATGTTTTGCTCTAGAGTTGTGGAAGTCTTCCAGAGGGAATACAATTTTCTACAGTTTCAGAAAGAGTGAAAGACATGACTGTTCTGTGAGGCATGGCGGTGGGGAAGAGGGTAAGTCGAGTATCAGAAGTAATGGATATGAGGCCATATTGTCTTTTACATTGTTATATACTATATATTGCCTATGTATTGCAAGGATTTTTAACTGTAAGCCACTTACAGGTCATCACTGACCATAAGTAGAACATCAAGTGATAGTTACTTATGTGCTCAAAATGTTCTATGTAATTTAATGTTTAACGTTAAAACAAGTTCTCTGTAAACCGTCCCTGATCTCTGGAAGGGGCGGTATAGAAAAGCGCACAAATAAATAAATAATAATAAATAAGTGCTAGCAAAAAATATAAACAAAATACAATAGCTAGCTAAACAAAAGCCAATACTCTCTTGTATAAATTATGGATTAGATATCATATTTGATCCTGATATAGCACATTAAACCAATAAATGGCAGGCTGTCAAGACTGAGCAATATTTTCTTGTTTCAACATATAGGAGCCAAATTTCAAAACAATACTAAACAACAAAGTGTCTCTCCATTGACACAATGAAGGAGCTTGCACAATATTTATTAGGGGTGCTCAAGCACCCATTAGAGCTGGCACCAATAATGCCAGAGGCTGCAGTAGGAAGAAAGTAACTTCAGCTTCATCACTAGCACAATCATCCAGCGATTTTGATCAACAGCAAGAGCACAAATATGCATATAAACTCTCACCAAAATCCAAGAACTGTTTCATAGACAACGGAGAAGGCGAAAACCTCGAAAACCTTTCAATCTGTTTGGGGACATTGGCCAAAGCAGCATTTTTCATTAAAAAGCGAGCAAACTTCATCTTTTTCCTCTAACGTCCTTCTCGGTAGCCTCTGGAAGTCTCTTCTAAATTTATTATTATTTTTTTTAATCTTGTGGGAAGTCCGTACAGTAAAGTAGTTGCAGCTGTTGTGCTCCTCCGGGATCCCAGTATATACACACTAGCTCCCCCCACGCAGCCTCCCCGATGCCCCGCCCCCTCGCCTAGCTGGACCACTCAAGGGCCGACGGCAAACAACAACAAAAAAGGGGCGGGTTCACCCCATGTAGGTGGGATCTCAAGCGAAACAGAACCGCTGGCTGACAGGCACGCGCGTCTTTTCAGGAAAACAAGTTATGGGCGGAGGAGACATTTGCCCATCCCTCCTACGTCTTTCCTGGTTGCCTTGGCTACAGGTTTTCCAGGAGAGACGAGTGAAGGATGTTAGCCACAGGTGTTGCCTCTAATGTTTAGGAATTATTTTACTTGTGTGCGAGAACGTATACTGCTAAGCCTTTCCTTGTCGCCAAAGCATTTAAACGGTGGGGGAGAGGGTATGTAGGACAACATTTCGCTGTTCACAGCTTCCTGTTAACAGTAACAGATGTGAAAGATACGTCTCTTGTACGCCAGGTAGGGGAAATCCCCAGCACTATTGATGGAACCTAATGTCTCTTTTTGTGTCGGGAGAGCACCGAAAGATGCTCCCAGTGTTTATTGTGCCTCTTTGTAACCCCTTTGCCCACCAGCGGCTTGCACTGTACACACGAATCGTGGGTTTTGCTGACATTGTAAATGGAAGTGGGACCCTCTTATTTTCAAAACCCCCAAATTCAGTCTTGACTTCCTAAAAATAGGGATGTGTATCACTGCTATGTATCTCTCGCACCACTCAGCACCGTTACTATGCGAGTAGGTGCGGTCGGCTTATTTAGGGCTCTTTCTAGGAACACTCCGCAATCCTGGAACTCTACCGGCTTTGAAGAGGAAAACAGACTTGCCATGCTGATCAGCTATTGGCTTTCCTCGAGAGGTGGCCAACGATAGGACGGCTGGGTTGGTTCTCGCACCGTCATTGGCTAGTCAAGTAGTAAACAGGCTGCTGACTTCGTGGCTCTTTGCGTAGGTGGGCACAGAATGTACTGAGAAGGGGTGGGGCTTCCTTGGGCAGAGTTGATCCTGCCTAGAGACGCCAGGCAGTGACATAGTAGGCTTTTTTTGTTCAGGGTTTTATACCAGAGTGGTGAAAGCTTCCACAGCAGTAGCCGTGTTAGTCTGTGGAAGAGAAATCAAAGAGCTGGTAGAACTTCAGAGACCAAGAGTTTCCAAAGTTGTGGGGTTTTTTTTTTGTTTTTTTTTTAGAGAGCCAGAGTACATTTCAGATCCCTGAGAGAACCAAACGTACCTTTGCTGAATGGTAGGACTGCTATATGACCTGTCTGTGGGTGAAATGCTGAAAGAAGGGGACAGGGTTTTTAGGGCCTGGTAGATTAAGAATTGGGGGATTTGGTGCGTTCCACTGTGTGGTGCACGCCCTCTTACCTGCCCTTTCCTACTTCCAGCTCTCATCTTCTTTCCCTTCCCTGTCAGAGGGGCCATGGTTTTCCTCCTCCTCTCTCCTTTTACTTATCTGCTACTCTCCTTTCTTCTTTTCCCTTTACCCTCTTCTCCCTCCCCTTACCCTTCTTCCAATTTGTCATGTTTTCAGCTGGCAGAACCAGGTAATGTCATCCACCTTAATGCCATCACCACCTTGAGTGTACTTGAGCTTCCTACTGCCACCCTTAAGTTCTGACAGGCATGGCCTGGTGACCTTCTGATCATAGGTAGATCCAGGATATCTCTCTATAATCCCTGGACTGCAACTGCTTTATTAAGGAATGAAAAGTTTACTTTTTAAATGTTCTCTAACATTTCCATCCTGGTCATGTGATGCTAGATGTTTTTTTTTTAACAAATCAGAAAAATATCCTTGATGGACCAGATCCTAAGTGCAATGGAACATATTTTGGTTGGTGGGGCTAAAAAACAAACCTCAAGTTACTCCTGTAAGCTCTGCAATTGTTGATGTGTGTTGGGTGAAATATTGGTGGAACAATGCCTCATTTGGCCCACCCCATTTCGCTGCCTATGTCCCCAAGGTGTAGTTTAGGAACCTCCTTTACAGAATGATTTATTGAGGGATCAGCTTTTGAAAGCGGGAGTCCCTCTTCATTGGATGCATGTGATGAAATGGGATCCTGTCTTTGAAAGCTCAGGCCTCAGCAATTAGTAGTGGGTGGTTATTTAAAAAAAACTGTCCGGAGAGTTGACGCAACCTCTGGCTCTGTGAGCCATCACAAATACACAGCACTGCAAACTACAACTGTAGTGAACCACTTCGGAATAAAGCTGGATTACGACTGAGCAAACAAAAGGTAATAATGAACTTGCAAGAAACTGAAATTTGACAGGAACGTTCATGTCGCAACCACCGTGTTTGAGCGAGCGAACGAGGCGAGGTGAACAGGAAAGAACATGCGCCAGCGCGAGTACTGGATTTAGCCCCCCGCCTCCCAATTGTCCTGTTAATGTATAAAATGAATACAAAACACTCTAAAATATCATGAGGGAGTGTTTCTAGTTAGTTAACCATTACAACCTCTATTTTGGGCCAAGAAAATAAACTGCAGTTGGCTAAAAAGAAATTATGTGAACATTCCTTATATGGGTAAGAAATCTAATTTTGCAAGAAAACGTGACGTGATGGAACATTTTGGCTATTTTTCCTGGATTCAGCACCCCAAAATCTATAGGAATCAGTTGCAAAACTGGAGGCAGTTTTTTGGTAGTGTACCTGTGTAATCTGTTTGAACCATGTGCTCACAAAAAGAACAGTTGCCACATCTAAAATGTCCAACAAATGAATGGCCAGCAGTTCTCAAACATACCTGGATGTTTCAGCTGCGTTCAATTGAACTTGTAACTACCACTATGCCTCACTATTTTTGTTTTGAAGCTTTTCATTGTGTAGTTGAGCATTAAGCTGGCTGGGATTTAGAAACATAGAAGCATAACTTCAGAAATAGACCATATGGCCTATCTAGTCTGCCCTTCCATATCGACCACTACAACAGTCCCCTTTTTTCCTTTAGAGATCCTCTGTGTTTGTCCCATACTTTTTTGAATTCAGATACTGTCCTCATCTCTACCACCACCTCTGTGAGACTATTCCATGCATCTGCCACTCTTTCTGTAAAGAAATATTTCCACAAATTACTCCTAAGTCTATCCCCTTTCACCCTCATCCTATGTGCCTCATAGCAGAGCTTGCTTTCAATCAAAAGAGGCTCTCTTGTGGATTTATGCCATGGAGGATTTAAACGTCTCAATCATATCTCCTCTATCCCACCTTTCCTCTAAAGTATACATATTAAGATCCTTAAGTCTGTCTTTATATGCTTTATAATGAAGACCACTAACCATTTTTTTTATTTATAGTTTTTTATAACACCAATACTTACAAGCAAGTATACCACTAACCATTTTAGTAATCACACTGTGTACCAACTCCAACCTGTTTATATCCTTTTGAAGGTGCAGTCTCCAAAATTGCACACAAGTCGCACCAAAGACTTATACAGAGGCACTATCACCTCCTTTCTTCTGCTGGCCATTCCTCTCCCTATGCACCCAAGCATCCTTCTAACTTTTGCCGTTTCCTTTTCTACCTGTTTAGCTACTTTAAGATCATCAGATATAATCACGCCTAGGTCCTGCTCTTCTTTTGTGGACAAAAGAACTTCATCCCCTATACCAGTGGTTCCCAGGCCAGTCAGGTTTTCAGAGTACCCACAATGAATATGCATGAGATAGATCTGCATACAATGGAAGCAGTGCATGCAGATCTATCTCATGCATATTCATTGTGGGTATTCTGAAAACCTGACTGGCCTGGGGTTCCTCGAGGACCAACATTGGGAATCTCTGCCCTATACTATATCGCTCCCTTGGATTGCTGCAGCCCAAATGCATAACCTTGCATTTTTTAACATTGATCAAGAATTTGGCAGCTGAGATTTATTCTTCAAGCTTAGCTAGATCCTTCCTCATGTTATCTATACCTTCCTGGGTGTCTACTCTATTGCAGATTTTGGTATCATCCTTAAAGAGGCAAACCTTATCCAACAGTCCTTCCATAATATCACTAACAAAGATGTTAAAAAGAATCGGACAAAGGACAGATCCCTGGGGCACACTACTGGTAACCTCCTCCTTCTCCTCAGAGTGAGCTCCATTTACTTGTACTCTTTGTCGCCTCCCACTCAACCAATTTCTAATCCAAGCAGTAACTTTAGGGTCCACCCTAGGGTGCTCAGTTTGTTTATAAGTTGCCTGTGCGGAACGGTGTCAAAGGCTTTATTGAAATCTAAATGCACCACATCTAGGGCTCTCGGTCCAACTCCCTGGTCACCTAGTCAAAGAAATCAATCAGATTTGTCTGACAAGACCTGCCTCTGGTGAATCCATGCTGCCTTGGATTTGGTAATCCATTGGACTCCAAAATCCTCATTTTCTTTTTCAACAGTGCTTCCAATGATTTACTCACCACTCAGGTTAAACTAACCGGCCTGTAGTTTTCAACCACATCCTTACTTCTGCTTTTGTGTAAAAGGACCACATATGCCTCTCTGCAGTCCTCTGGCACCACTCCCGACTCCAACAAGGCATTGAAAAAGTCAGTCAGTGGAGCTACTAGAATGTCCTCAAGTTCCCTCAGTATTCTCGGGTGTATCCCATCCAGTCCCATCACTTTGTGTACTTTAAGTTTAGCTAGTTTCTCACAAACACAGTCTTCTGAAAATTGTTCAAGATGTTCTGCTATTTCATAGAATCTTTTTGCTATTTTGGCACACTCCCCCGATGCAGATAAATTTTAAAATTATATCTTATCAAATATTCTCTCGGGATTTTGTTGAATTTAATATATTTTTGTGATTTTGTGTGTTACACATGTGGATTTTCGTGTGCATATTTCACTACTAGGTTTAGAAAAATATTTTTAAAGAAAAATGGACTGATGATGATTTCTGAGCATACTAGTGCTGGCCCTTGTGGCTACCATACTACAGAGTCTTGTTGGACTAGTGTTCACTCAAAGAACTGTTTGAGCTCCTTATAATTTTTAATTTATAATTTGTGGTTTGGAATATATTTTTTGATGTGATTCATGATTTATACCATACATATATTGAGAGATCTGTCTTTTTGGCTGTTCAACAGTTCTCAAAGGCAAAGCAGAAGGGACCAATACATTTCTGAAATTCCATCCTCTTGTATGTGCTATAAGAATGTCCTTATCTTTAAAGCAATCCAGACATTGAATAATTGGCCAGTACTTTCTTAAAACCTTCTTAAAATCATTTGTTAAATACGAAAACTGCAACACACATGTAGGATGGCAGGGATCACTTCTCTTTTAACTTCTACCAAAAAAATGAAGTTAGGGCACATCACCAGAGAGGTTCCAATAAAGGCAAAGGTAGTCCAAATGCCCTTGAGTACAGAGCAGACAGAGCTTAAAGATTCCAAATTGCCCCTGCCTACTGATAACCAGCTTAATATGAATAAAAGAAAGTCTCTAAAATGCTTTTATGCAAATGCTAGATGTCTAAAAAATAAGATGGGAGAGTGAGAATATATAGCACTAAACAAGAAGTTAGATATGATTGGTATCTCAGAGACATGGTGGAAGGAGGACAACCAGTGGGACACTGTTACCTGGGTACAAACTATATCGTAATGATAGAGCTGATCAAATTTGGTGGAGGGGTTGCGCTCTATGTCGGAGAGGGCATTGAGTCACAAAGGATTAAAGCTTTGCAGGAAACAAAATTCGCTGTAGAATCTCTATGGATTGAAATTCCATATAAAAAGGGGAAGGCGATGGCAGTGGGGTTGTACTATCGACCGCCTGGCCAGAATGAATAAATGGACGATGAAATGCTCAAAGAAATCAAGGAAGTTAACAAAAGTTACAGAACAGTAATAATGGTGATTTCAATTACCCCGGTATTGACTGGGTCAGTGTCACGGCAGGACATGCTAGAGAGAGAAAGTTTCTAGATGAAATAAATGACTGCTTCTTGGAGCAGCTGGTTCTTGAACCGACCAGAGGGGAAGCCATTTTGGACTTAGTCCTTAGTGGAACACCAGATCTGGTGCAAGAGATAAGGGTGTTGGGGCCACTTGGCAATAGTGATCATAGCATGATCACATTTGATTTAATTAATGGAGGAGGGATGGCAAGGAAATCCACAGTGCTAGTAGTTAAAAGAAAAAACTAAAAGGAGCAGTTGCAAAGGTCAAAGACTTGCATCAAGCTTGTGTGTTTAAAAATACTATCTTGGAAGCCTAGACCAGCTGTATTCCACGCTTTAAGAAAAGTGGAAGGAAGTCCAAAAAACTGCCAGCATGGTTTAAAGCTGAGGTCAGAGAGGCTGTTGCCAAAAAACATCTTTCAGGAAATGGAAAAAAGAGCTAAATGACATACTGGAAACATCACAAGCACTGGCAAGTTAAATGCAAGGCGTTAATAAAGCAGGCAAAGAGAGAATTTGAGAAGAAACTTGCTGTGGAAGCAAAAACGCATAATAAAGACTTTTTCAAGTACATTCATAGCAAAAAACCTGTGAGACAGTGCACTTTCTTGGAAAGGTATCACACATCGCAGATGTCTGCCATTATGTTCATGAAGACAAGTCAAACGCTTAAACCTACTAGAATTACTGTTATTTGTGTAGAGCTGGAAAGCATTAAGGCTTGTAACAGAAATGCCTATACCTCAATACTGACTTGCATTCTATCAATATCACGATAAGTCAGACTCAATGGCCTTCCTGGCATCTATTCTGTTTGTGCTCCTTAGTTACAGGAAGGGAACACTGAACTTAGTGACGAAATCTGTTTACACAGATATATGCCAGTTGCTGATAACACTTTCCTTGCTGTTATTTCTCCTTTGTTAGTTTTCCTCAGCAGTTTACTTTCTTATTCATTGTTAGACAGAAACTTTTCACTGTTTTGCATTTATAAATTTGGTAATATTCATTTTGTCTTTCCATGAGATCACTAAGGGACTGATACACTAAGACAGTGGGTCTCAAACTGTAAGTTGAACCTCAGATGAGGTCACAGCAGCAGCAGTATATGCTAGTTCCTCCAGTTGTTGGCTTGTTTATCTTGATTAGATTGTAAGCTCTGAGCAAGGGCTGTCGTACATGTCCCTGCACAGTGCTGTGTATACCTTGTAGGGCCAAACAAATGATTAGTAGTAGTTGCAGATGGGGTCACAGAAACATGGCTGCTCCCACTTTCTCTGCGCCTCCACCGTGACCAATGCCCAGCAGTGGCAGTCACCATGAGGCCTATGAGTCAGTGAACATTTACAGGTTCTGCCCTTTCTTTTGTGTGGACTTCCTGTTATATAGTATATGATGGCAGATAAAGACCAGCATGGTGTATCTAGTCTGCCCAGCAAGGTGGCAAGGTATTCCTAACAGGGGCTCTGCATTTCAAGCCAAGTTAAGAGGGTGTGGCTTTTAAATTACTAGCTCTCTGCCTGAGAGCTCTGAAAGGGTTTTGGTACATGTTTTAACAAAGTTTATTTTCTTTTTGGTTCTTTAGTGGTGTAGGTTTAAGACACTGCTTGAATGACTACAAAAAGGGCCTGCTAATTCCGGAGAGAGAGCTGCAATTGTAAATATTTACTTCTAGGGATTTTTCTAAATCTTGGGGAAAAAGGAATTCTTTAGATTAAAGCTGATTAATCTGTGAACCCAGTGTATTTGTTCAATCAGTCAGGGCCTAGTAGCAGCAAAGAGCTTTCAGTTTAAATTTCAAACACAGCAGGGAGCTTTCTGTTTAAATTTAGACCCCAAGACTCCCTCTATCTGAGCAAGGGCTGTGAGATTCCCCCTGGAAATTGGTCACAGAGTACCTTTAGAAGCAAAGGATAGCGTACAGTGTAGCAGCCAGTTTTTATTAATGTTTTTTCCCTCCCTCCCTCCCTCCCTCCGTCCCTCCCTCCTTAACACCCATCCACCCCATGGGATAATTGTAGCTTTATAGGTGCATAAACCTCTCAAAGGAAAGGAGATGCCATATTCACTATCAGGAGCAGCTGTTTGTCCTCATCAGACATACATTAAGGGCATGAAATTAATTAAGCTTCATGTAAACAAAGTACATTAAACGTATTAGATGTAGTTTTATTAGTATAAGTATCCTCAACAACCCTTAGTAAGTAAAGAACTTAAATTCCTAAACACAACCTTAAAACTAAGATGCAGAGAGGCTGTTGCCAAAAAAGCATCTTTCAGGAAATGGAAATATGAGCCAAATGGCAAAAATTGGAAACAGCACAAGCACTGGCAAGTTAAATGCAAGGCATTCATAAGGCAGGCAAAGAGAAAATTTGAGAAGAAACTTGCTGTGGATGCAAAAACGCAAATTAACGACTTTTTCAAGTACAGTCATAGCAAAACATCTGTGAGGGAGTCAGTTGGACCATTAGATGATAAAGGGGTAAAAGGGGCACTAAGAGGGGACAAGGCTATTAGGGAGACTGAATGAATTCTTTGCATCGGTCTTTACTGAGGAAGATGTAGGGATGTTACCCATGATTTAAGTGGTATTTAAAGGTGATACTGCGGAAGAATCGAAAGAAATATGGATACACCAGGAAGATGTATTACAACTATTTGATAAACTGAAGAGTAGCAAATCACCTAGACCAGATGATATACATCTAAGGGTTTGGAAAGAACTGAAATATGAGATTGCAGACCTGCTATTAGTTCACAGATTACTATCATTAAAATCATCTGTAATACCTGAAGATTGGAGGATCGCCAATGTAATGCCAATTCTTAAAGGGTTCCAGGGGTGATCCTGGAAACTACAGACCGGTGAGCCTGACATCAGTACCGGGAAAAATAGTAGAAACCATTATAAAGAACAAAATTACTCATCATGTAGATAGTCATGGTTTAATGGGAGACAGCCAACATGGCTTTAGACAAGGAAAATCTTGTCTTACTAATCTGTTATGTTTTTTTGAAGGTGTGAATAAACAGGTAGACAAAGGTGAGCCGGTTGATATAGTGTATCTAGACTTTCAGAAAGGCTTTGACAAGGTCCCTCATCAGAGACTTTTGGCAAAACTAAAAAGTCATGGGATAGGAGGCAGTGTATTATTGTGGATCAGGAACTGGTTAAAAGATAGAAAGCAGAGAGTAGGGCTAAATGGCCAATTTTCCCAAAGGAAAAAGGTGAATAGTGGAGTACCGCAGGCATCTGTGCTGGGTCTGCTGCTTTTTGACATATTCATAAATGACCTGGAAAAGGGAATAACGAGTGAGGTTATCAAATTTGCAGATGACAAAAAACTCTTTAAATTTGTTAAAACCCAAGAAGATTGTGGAAAATTTCAAGAGGATCTTGATAAATTGGAAGACTGTGCATCCAAATGTCAGATAAAATTTAATGTGGACAAGTGCAAAGTTATGCACCTAGGAAAGAACAACCCAAACTATGGTTACACGATGCAAGGTTCCACATTTGGGAACCACTACACAGGAAAAAGATTTAGGTGTCTTCGTGGATAACATGTTCAAACCCTCTGCCTAGTGTGCAGCGGCGGCAAAGAGAGCATATAGATTGCTAGGTATCATAAGGAAAGGAATGGAAAATAAAACAAAGGATATTATAATGCCTCTGTATCGTTCCATGGTACGACCGCACCTTGACTATTGTGTGCAGTTCTGGTCGCCGTATCTTAAAAAGGATATAGCATTATTAGAAAAGGTACAGAGAAGAGCCACCAAAATGGTAAGGGGGATGGAAGGAAACCCCTTTGAAGAAAGGTTAAAAAAGGTTAGGGCTCTTCAACCTGGAAAAGAGACGGCTGAGGGGAGATATGATAGAGGTCTATAAATTAATGAATGGAGTAGAATGGGTAAACGTAGATCGATTGTTTACATTGTCAGAATATAAAAAGACTAGGGGACATGCAATGAAGCTACAGGGTAACCTATTTAAGACTAATAAGAGAAAATGTTTTTTCACTCAACGTGTAGTCAAACTCTGGAATTTGTTACTGGAGGATGTAGTAAAAGCTGTTAGTGTAGCTGGGTTTAAAAAGGTGTGGACAAGTTCCTGGAGGAAAGGTCCATAAACCAAAGGGACCCAGGATATCACTTCTTGACCCAGTACAAGCATTGAGGAACCTTTGTCTTTTGGGGAGACTGCTAGGTACTTATGATTTAGATTGGCCACTGTTGGAAACAGGATACTGGGCTTGATGGACCTTGGTCTGACCCAGTATGGCATATCTTTTGTTCTTATGTAGTTTGAGCCCAGGTTTCTGCTCACATTGAGTGTAAGGGCCAACCTGTAGAGGTGGTGGCAGCCCAGTCATCTGAGGAAGGGCATTCCGCTGGACAATTTCTCCTGGATCCTGCTGACAACAAATGCCAGTCTCTTGTGCTGGAGAGTCCATTGCCGAGGCTGTATGGCTCAGGGTCATTGGAACCGGAGGGAAGCAGTGTAGTCCATCAACTGCCTCGAGGCAAGATCCATCAGGTTGGCTCTTCTGTGTTTCCTTTCCCTGGTTGAGGGCTAGGCAGTTTGAATATTTTCTGACAATGCCATGGTGGTGGCTTATGTCAGTTGGCAGGATTGCACACTGAAGCGCCTGTTTAGCCCTGGAAATGGATCTCCTGTTTGCCAGGACAGAAAGAACCTCCTAGTCTTGTTGCACAGCACATTGCCAAAGGCAGTGTGGAAGTGGACTTCCTCAGCTGCCACTCTGAATCTCTGAAAGTGGGAGTTCCTGGAGGAAAGGTCCATAAACCATTGTTAAAAGGGACCCAGGATATCACTGCTTGACCCTATATAAGCAGTGTGGAACCTATATCTTTTGATGAAACTGCTAGGTACTTATGACCTGGATTGGCCACTGTTGGAAACAGGATACTGTGCTTGATGGACCTTTGTTCTGACCAAGTATGGCATATCTTATGTTCTTATATGTTATGTTCTTATGCAAAGTCCTTGCATTTCTGAACTACAGCTCTAAATAGCACCCTTCATATACATTGGGGGAGGGAGGTATCCTCTGTCAAGAAACTGCTGTTGCATATCTTTAGCCTGCTTTTTAAATTCACTGAGGAAAACAACCTACGTAACTGTAAAAACTGGCTGAATCGTAAATTATCTATTAAGCTTTTCATGAAACAAATTTCATGATGAAGTAATTTATTTTTATCTATGGTTTTTCGAAAGATAGTAGTGGAGAAACCAAATTCTTCTTGCGTAATCAATATATCTAAAAAAGGAATTTCAAAACATCTGTCTCCATCTTAAAAACCAAATTTGTTTCACATAAATTCCTTCATCTATACAACTCATCTAAATCACACAGACTTCCATTCCATAACATTAAAACACCATCTATATATCTTTTCCATAAGACCATTGAGTTTTTAAAAACATGATCTGTTAAAAATGTTTGTTCAAATCTAGTCAAATATAGATTAGCGAGATCAGGAGCCATTGTGGCACTCATTGCTGTCCCTTTTTGTCTGCAGATAAAATGTACCCTGGAAACTAAAGACATTGGGTCCAATATTCATTTGGGCAGGCTATGCGCCGCTATGGCACATAGCCATGCCTGCCGACCCCTAACCCCGGATATTCAATGCTGGGGTCATATGCGGCCCTGGCATTGAATATCCGAAGTCGCCGCACATGCCTCCAAGCTGCCATGGCTAACTAGACTGCACCGATATTGCATACTGCCCAGTTAACTCCTGTGGCTAAAAGATAGGCGAGGGGTTTCCTTGCCTATCTTTTAGGCATATATCGCTAACTGGGCAGCATGCAATATTGCTGCTACCTGGTTAGGGCAGTCGCTGCCACTTATCCTCCTTGAAACGCCTCCAACATGCCCCGATGCAAAGTGATTAGCATTGGGGCGCATAAGGGAGAAAAGGGGATATTCAGCAGCACTAACCATGTTTAGTGCCGTTGAATATCCTTCTCAGTGGTAGTTCGCTTCAATTGCCCGTATTTTCATTAGTTCTTATTTTTTATTTGATAATAACTGTTTCCTCATCGTCTCTCCGGGCCAGTCCAGGCAAGTGAGGGTTGTCAACCTTCTCTAGCAGCTGAGGACTGAAAAACTGAAGTTTCACTGAAAGAGTATCTGGCTCCCCCTGCTGGCCGAACCTCAGTCTTTCAGTCCTCAGCAGCTGAAGGCGACGTCTGTGGTCTGGCTCCCTGCGAATAGTTAAAATTTGGCTTTAGATTTTTGTTTTGGTTTAGTTTTCCTTTATTTGCCCATTGCCACCGGCGGGGGGAAAAGGGTCCTAGCAGGGCTCTCCCCTTCAGCCGCGATCTGTTCACAGTGCCGGCTTTGAATTCACCGGAGCACTAGAGGCAGAGCCTGCCTCGACTTCAGCTCCGGGCCCAGAGAGGGAAGCGGTAAGTGGTTCTGGGAGCCCCGGAGACCATCTGACAGCCTCCACAGTCAAACGCATGCCGCCGCTAGCAGCGGGGGGTCTGTTGCTTTGACGAGACGATTCCGCGCTCGGCGGCTCCCTCTCGGGCTCCAGTCACTCAGCTCACTGGGGTGTTGATTTGCCGGCGGGAATGGTTGGCGCGTCGCGCAGTGTGCTTTTCGGCGGATTCGGGGCGTCCGTTTCGCCGGGGGTCTTGCTGAGAGCAGTCTTTTCGGGCAGTTTTCATTTTGATTTTGCCACGTGTTTCGCCGGCATGGACCCTCGGTCGGATGCTCCGGAGCTCCTGGGGAGCCTTTCTTCTGCCGCAGAATTGGCGGGAACGGCGGCCATGTTGGCTGCGTCTGCTCCCTTGCCTTCTGGTCACAAAATCTCCTCTAAGAGAAAGGCGAAGGCTAAGAAGCCGGTTGCTGTGGGGGAAGCTCCTTCACTTGCCTTGCCTGCGGGGCAGGAGACTTTGGAAAACACCTTTTGAGCTGCCTTTATTCTGGCTATGCATAAAGCTTATTGTTTAAAGTGGCAGCAGGCTCAAGTTAAGGACTCGACCCCTCTCCCCTCCCAGGGCCTGGATGCAGGAGTTTCTCCTTTGGACCCGGGGGAAGGTACCTCCAGCTCTGTCCATGGGACCCAAGGGGCTACCGATAGCATCGGGGGACCCGGTCCAGAGCTTCACGGTATCGAAGACGGTGAGCTTTTGCTGGACCCAGTTCTAGATCAGTGGGCTGATCTTAAGAACATAAGAACATAAGACATGTCATACTGGGTCAGACCGAGGTCCATCAAGCCCAGTATCCTGTTTCCAACAGTGGCCAATCTAGGTCATACGTACCTAGCAATATCCCCAAAAGACACAGGTTCCACAATGCTTGTACTGGGTCAAGCATTGATATCCTGGGTCCCTTTTTAATAGTGGTTTATGGACCTTTCCTCCAGGAACTTGTCCAAACCTTTTTTAAACCCAGCTATACTAACAGCCCTTACTACATCCTCCGGTAACAGATTCCAGAGTTTGATTACACATTGAGTGAAAAAATGTTTTCTCTTATTTGTCTTAAATAGTTTACCCTGTAGCTTCATTACATGTCCCCTAGTCTTTCTATACTCTGATAGCGTAAACAATTGATCCACGTTTATCCGTTCCACTCCATTCATTAATTTATAGACCTCTATCATATCTCCCCTCAGCCGTCTCTCTTCTCCAGGCTAAAGAGCCCTAACCTTCTTAGCCTCTCTTCATAGGAGTAGCCTTCCATCCCCTTCACCAATTTGGTGGCTCTTCTCTGTACTTTTTCTAATAACGCTATGTCCTTTTTAAGATACGGTGACCAGAATTGCACACAATATTCAAGGTGCGGTCGTACCATGGAGCGATACAGAGGCATTATAACATCCTTTGTTTTATTCTCCATCCCTTTCCTTATGATACCTAGCATTCTATTTGCTTTCTTGGCCGCCGCTACACACTGGGCGGAGGGTTTTAACATGTTATCCATGATGACTCCTAAATCTTTTTCCTGGGTGGTGGTTTCTAATGTGGAGCCTTGCATCGTGTAACTATAGTGTGGGTTGTTCTTTCCTAGGTGCATAACTTTGCACTTGTCCACATTAAATTTCATCTGCCATTTGGATGCCCAGTCTTCCAATTTATCCAGATCCTCCTGCAGTTTTCCACAATCCTCTTGGGTTTTAACAACTTTAAACAGTTTTGTGTCATCTGCAAATTTGATAACCTCACTAGTTATTCCCTTTTCCAGGTCATTTATGAGGAGGGGGAGGGGGGAGTTGGGAGTCAGCGACGATCCTGGTCTTTTTTTGAGGATGTTTAGAAAAGAGGAATTGGGGGCCCTTATTTCCCAGATGCTGGTGACATTGAATATTGTGCTACCTCCGGCTCAGGAGCAGCCGTTAGAGGATCCTCTGCTCCAAGGGTTTAAGACGGAGCAGAAGTGTTTCCCGGTGCACCGCGTTATGAAGCAGATGGTGGAGTCCGAATGGGAATGCCCAGAAGCAACCCTGCGGGGGGCTCGGGCTATCTCCCGTTTGTATCCGTTGCCACAGGAGGAGCTGGAGCTGCTTCGCATGCCTAAAGTGGATGCTTTAGTGTCGGCGGTAACCAAGAAATCCACCATTCCCGTAGAGGATTTGCAGGATAGGAAGCTAGAGGCTCTGCTGAAGCAGACTTTTGAGACTTGCGCCCTGTCGCTCAGAGCGGTGTTCTGTGGGGCTTATGTGTCTAGGGCCTCCATCCGCTTGATTCAAGGAGGGGTTCAGACCAAAGGAGACGAAGAGGATGGCGCGAAGCTGGAATCGGCGGCGGCTTATATAGCGGATACTTTTTATGACCTTGTTCGAATTTCCGCGAAGTCTATGGCAGCGATGATTGCGGCTCGGAGATTCCTCTGGTTGCGGAATTGGTCGGCGGACGTTTCGTCCAAGATGCGGCTTACTAAGCTACCATACAAGGGCACCTTGCTTTTTGGGGAAGCTTTGGATAAAATTGTGAAGGATTTAGGTGACTCCAAAGGGGGTCGTCTCCCAGAGGACAGGCCGAAGGGTCATCATCCTGCCGGGGGCCACAGGCTTGCGGGGCGGGAAACTCGCAAGTTTCAAGGCTCTCGTTTTGTCCCCTACCAAAGGGGTCGCTTGGCGGCTCGTGGTCAGTCCTTTCGAGGGGCTCGAGGGTTCGGCAGGGGTTATTTCCAAACCCAGCAGAACTCCAACAAAAAGCCGCAATGAAGTGAGGTTGGTCCAGATGGAAGTTCCGGTGGGGGTACGGCTGCGGCGGTTCCTTTCTGTCTGGACCACGATTACGACAGATCTCTGGGTGCTGGAAATTATACGTGACGGATACGCCCTCGAATTTGCTCGTCCGTTGCGGGACGCCTTCGTGGCGTCTCCTTGTGGTTCTGCGGAAAAAGCGGCGGCGGTGTCCGAAACCCTTCAGCGCTTGTTGCGCCTTCGGGCGGTGGTTCCAGTTCCACACGACCAGTTAGGATCCGGTCGGTACTCCATTTATTTCGTGGTTCCCAAGAAAGAGGGGTCCTTTCGTCCTATTTTGGATCTCAAGCACGTGAACCGCTGTTTGCGAATTCCGCACTTTCGCATGGAGACTCTCAGATCCGTGATTTGTTCCGTGCAGCCCACGGAAGTGCTCACCTCCATCGACCTGACAGAGGCCTACCTACATATTCCGATCCGGTCAGAGCATCAGAAGTTTTTGCGTTTTGCGGTACCCATGGGTCACTTTCAGTTCCAAGCGTTGCCGTTTGGGTTGGCCACGGTGCTGCGGACTTTTACCAAGGTGATGGTGGTGGTAGCGGCAGCGTTGAGGCGAGAGGGTGTGTTGGTACACCCATACCTCGACGATTGGTTGATTCGGGCACTGTCGATGGCGGAGTCCACAGTGGCGACGGCTCGGGTGGTCGACCTACTCGAGCGGTTGGGCTGGGTAATAAACCAGGCCAAGAGTCAATTGCAGCGAACTCAGCGACTCCTGTATCTTGGGGCGCTGTTCGACACGAGCGTAGGGGCAGTGTTCTTGCCCGAGCCCCGGATAAAGAAGCTTATGGGGCAGGTGCGATCGTTTCTGCGCCTGAAAGCGCCGATGGCTTGGCGTTATTTGCAACTGCTCGGTTCCATGGCGGCGGCCCTGGACCTGGTGCCCTGGGCTCGTGCGCATATGAGACCGTTGCAACACGCGTTGCTTTCGAGGTGGTCTCCTCAGGATCACCCCCTGTCTCGCAGGTTACCTCGCGCTCCGGCCGTGAGCGACAGTCTGCTCTGGTGGTTGGATCCCGCTCATCTTCGAGCGGGAATGCCCATGCGGTCCCCGGATTGGGTGCTCCTCACGACCGATGCCAGTCTCGCAGGCTGGGGGGCTCATTGCCTGTCTCACATAGCTCAGGGTGTTTGGACGCAGGAGGAGTCGGGTTGGTCCATAAACCTGCTGGAGCTCCGGACGGTGCGGTTAGCGCTGCCAAGAGTTTCGTCTTCTCGTCGAAGGCAAGGCGGTGAGAGTTTTCTCCGACAACTCCGTGACGGTGTCTTACATCAACAAGCAGGGCGGTACAGGCAGCGTGGCTCTCTTGGAGGAGAGTCAACGGTTGATGAGCTGGGCGGAGGCCCACCTGGTGGCTCTTTCGGCTGCTCATGTGGCAGGCCGAGACAATGTGCAGGCGGATTATCTCAGCAGGCATGTGCTGGATCCAGGGGAATGGGAGTTGAACGCGGCAGTGTTTCACGACCTAATCCTCTGTTGGGGACAGCCGATGATGGACCTGATGGCCACCTACGACAATGCAAAGGCCAGTCGATTCTTCAGCAGGAGAAGGGAACGTATGTCCGAAGGTCTGGACGCCCTGGTGCAGCCGTGGCCGTCGGTAGGGCTGCTTTATGTGTTCTCTCCGTGGCCTTTGATAGGACGAGTCATATGGCGGATAGAGGGCCATGGGGGACGGGTAATACTGGTGGCCCCGGAGTGACGGATAGAGGGCCATGGGGGACGGGTAATACTGGTGGCCCCGGATTGGCCCCGGCGACCGTGGTACGCGGATCTGGTCCATCTCCTGGTAGACCGTCCGTGGCGACTGCCGGCGCGAGCGAATATCTTAAGTCAGGGCCCGCTTCTCATGCCGGATGTGGACCGCTTCTCGCTTACGGCTTGGCTCTTGAGCGGGAAAGGTTGAGGTGTAGAGGTTATTCGCCGTCGGTCATCGACACTCTCCTTCGGGCCAGACGCTTCTCTACGTCCCTAGCGTACTTTCGCGTCTGGCGGATTTTTGAAGGCTGGTGTGGGGAGCATGGTCTGCAGCCGGGCTGCTCCCTGGTGCCGGAGGTCTTGTCTTTTCTACAAAGCGGTTTTGAGAAGGGATTGGCTCTTGCAACGCTCAAGGGTGCAAGTCGCTGCGCTGGCGTGTTTTCGGGGTAGGATTCAGGGGATGCTTCTCTCTCGGCATCCAGATATTTTGCGGTTTCTGAGAGCGGTCAAGAACTTGCGTCCTCCGGTTCGTCCCGTCGTTCCCGCTTGGGATCTTAATTTGGTATTGGAAGCTTTAGCGCAGCCTCCCTTTGAGCCGGCAAGAGCAGTGTCCTTCAAAGAACTCTCCTGGAAGACCGCGTTCTTAGTAGCTTTGTGTTCGGCTAGGCGAGTGTCGGATCTGCAAGCACTTTCGTGTAGAGAGCCCTTCTTGCACTTCACGCGTGAAAAGGTGGTGTTACGTCCCGTACCGTCTTTTCTCCCAAAGGTGGTTTTCCAGTTTCCATGTTAATCAGTCTATTTCCCTTCCGACCTTTCATGATCACCAAGGAGCTCCCTTTGATTCGGTGCTCTGAAAGTTGGACCTAGGTAGGGTACTTAAAAGGTATCTTTGCCGCACTCAACCCTTTCGCAAATCGGACAGGCTGTTCGTTTTGTTTGGAGGGCCTAGGAAGGGGGAAGCTGCCTCCAAGGCCTCCATAGCGCGATGGGTGAAATGTGCGGTAATAGCGGCTTATCAGGCAAGAGGCAAGTCGCCGCCGGGGCCTTTCAGAGCTCATTCCACTCGTGGCCAGGCGACGTCCTGGGCTGAGCTGGCTCTGATTCCGCCGGTGGATATATGTAGGGCGGCAACTTGGTCGTCGTTGCACACTTTTTCGAAGCATTATCGGTTGGATGTGCAGGCCGCGAGAGACGCGAATGTGGGAGCGTCGGCCGTCATTGCGGGTCTCGCAGGCTCCTCCTAGGGATAGTTACTGCTTTGGTACTTCCCTCACTTGCCTGGACTGGCCCGGAGAGACGATGAGGAAGACAAAATTAGACCTTACCTGCTAATTGTCTTTCCTTGAGTTCTCTCCGGGCCAGTCCAGGTCCCACCCGGTGGCCTTTGCGAGGTTTCGTTTTTTTCCGTGTCCATTGTCTTCAGGCGTTGGGGCTCCACGATTGTTGTTGCTTTGTGCGGGAGATTCCGAAGAGTCAGTATTAGTTCTTTCGCTCATTAGCATTGCTTGATATGGTCTGTGGGGCTTCCTCCGCTTTTTGTGGGGCTAATTCCAGGATTCCCTACATAAACCCAAATAATAAAAAAAAAAGAAACACAAAAGCAAATGACATAACAGTTTCTCAACGGCGGATGCTCAGGGAAGGCCCCTTGCTTGCTGTGAATAAGAGTCAGGAGTATCGGACTCGTAGTTTTTAGACAGGTTCCGTTGGTTTCTCTTTTAGTTCTCGTTCTGCTGCTTTGTAAGTTTAGACTGAGGTTCGGCCAGCAGGGGGAGCCAGATACTCTTTCAGTGAAACTTCAGTTTTTCAGTCCTCAGCTGCTAGAGAAGGTTGACAACCCTCACTTGCCTGGACTGGCCCGGAGAGAATTCAAGGAAAGACAATTAGCAGGTAAGGTCTAATTTCGTCTTTTTATGCTGGTTTTAGGTTTTTTTTAAGGAACTATGCTTGAAGATGTTGTCTTAGTTGCCTTTGTGCAGTGGATTCAATATGCCTTTCAAGTGTCTTTGGATTAATACTTTGTTGCAATATACGGTGGCATTGCTCATTATTGTTATAATATGTCTTTCCTGTTTGTTTCCTAGAATCTTTTATGCCATTGTGAAGGCTAGTTAGTACTTGCCCGTGGCTGTTTTTATTTGTGGAAGCCACTGTTTTTTTTATCAGTGTACTGAGATACCCCATAGTAAGTACACAGGTTAAGATTTGGGTTGACTTTGTTTAAGCTTTTTTGATGATATATTTTGTATTGATTTGGTTTGTTGTGTCCGTTATAGGAGATATTACCCCATTGATGCCTGTGACTTCAGCTGCGACTTTTAGATTCCTTTTAGTAAGGTTTGTTTTAATTTTTAAATTCTTTAATAAATCTTTTTATTCTGTTTTTGTTTGCACTTTTATTTTGGGTTTGTTTTCTTTTTTACTTTTCTGTGTTTTTTTCTTGGGTTCTCATTGTCTGACCCTCTTCCAGTCCATCTGTAGTGCTTTGTTCTATTTATATGTATGCAGCTGTCTTATGGTATATTTTTAAAATTATTATTTGTATGTAGAACATGTATATATCCTTTAAGTGTTTATTGATATGTTTTAGGTTTTCATGATCTGTTTTTAATTTCATTTTACAGATTGAATTTGTTTCTTTATTTATTTTTGTACTGTTTTTCCATACTGGTTTTATTTGCTTATTTTGATGTGTGTATATATGCCCCTGATGCAGGCAATCTGCTGAAAAGAAGGGCAGGTTTTAAATGTGTTATGCTTTTATGTATGGTTATTATAGTATGGCATTTATTGTCTATAATAAATATTGTTTGCCCTTTTTTATCTTGCTTTAGTTTTTTTTTATCACCACAGTGGTGGTGGTGTTGGATTTAGTTCTGACAGTGGGCAGTGGACACAACATCTAAAGTCCAGTTGACCCAATTGGCCTTTAAAGAGAAGCTTCTTTTTGGGGCTGATTTGGAGAAGCTGGTGAAGGACCTGGGTGAGACAAAATCTAATTGTCTTCAGAAGGACCAGTGGGCTTGTGAAGTGGACCGGAACCCCTTTTCTGTCAGCCTCTACCAGCTCCTCTCGGGTGCACTGGTCGAACTCCTGGGTGTTTTGGGACTCCTGACACTACTGGCCTCTGCTTCCAGATTTCAGGCTCAATCTCGGTCCTTTCACCAAGGATCGCTGGTTACTAGACACCATTCAGTATATACAGCTATGTCCTGGAATGCAAAGAGCCATTCCATGATGCTTTTGTCATCTCCCCCTGTGGGTCTGCGAACCAAAGGACCACTGTGTGGATCACCTTGGAGAAGTTGCTGCTCCCGAAGGCAGTGGTGCCCATTCACCCAAATGATCAAAGCAAAGGCAGATATTCCATCCATTTCATGGTACTGAAAAGGATGGATCCTTTTGGCACATTCTGGACCTCAAGGGTGGCAGTGAGCACTTGCACGTCCTGTGTTTCTGGATGGAAACTTCTGCTATCTGTGATTCAAGTGGGTGCACCAAGGGAAGTTCCTGACATTTCTGGATTTGGCAGAGGCATTAGAGTTGGCCCAAGGGTTTGAGCTGTCCTCCCCCTCCCCCCCCCCCCCGGCTATGCCATCTCCTCCCCGCCACCGCTGCTGCTTCTGTCTTTGGGGGTGGGGGAGCAGCTTGGCTTTGTGGCAGCAGCAGTTTAAAAATGGCAGCTTTGTGCTGCCGCTGATTCCATCATTTGGGGGGTGCAGTGTGGCAGCAGTGCCTACAGATGTATGGCCTGCCACTTCTGACTCTCCTCCTACTCAACTTTCTATCAGAAGTATCCCTGGCCTGCCTTGAATGCTGTGCCATGCCGTGCTGCCCACCTAAGATTACCACCCTAGGCAGCTGCCTAGCCCACCTAATGGACGAGCCGGCCCTGCGAGGCATATTTTTATATCCCGATCTGGGAGGATCAGCAAACGTCTCTGCGTTTTGCTGTGCTTGGCTCTCACTTTCAGTTCACCGCCCTCCCACTCAAGCTCTCCACCGCCCCAAGGATGTTCTCCAAAGTCATAGTGGTGATGGCTGTGGCTCCAAGAGATTTCTTTGCACTCCAATCTGGATGACTGGCTCATCCAGACCCATTCTCTTTCAGAGGCAGCTTGTGTAGGGATCTGAGTGGTATCCTTTTTGGAAAGCCTCAGGTGAGTGATCAACTGGGGAAAGATCCAATTGAGGCCTTCCCAGTCCCTGGTGTTCCTGGGAGCATGTTTTGATAGTCAAGTGGGCAGAGTCTTCCTGCCACAGGAGAAAGTCAAAACGTTGTTAGATTGCCTGATGCTGTTCTGTTCGCAGCAGGCTCCCAGAGTTTGGGATTGTCTTCAGCAGCAATTGATACGATGCCATGGGTGCATGCTAACATGCGGCCACTCCAACGGTCCTTGTTGACTCGGTGGTCCCAAATTTCCCAGGACTATGAGCTCGGGCTACTGCTTCTACTGCTCTGCTACTATTAATTATTTATATAGCACTACAAGGCATGCACAGTGCAGTACAGACACATATAAAGATGGTTCCTGCTCGTCAGAGCTTACAATCTAATTAAGACACACAAGACAAAAGATAAGAATAAGGGTAGAAAGTGGAAGGGTAAGCAGCTACAAGGAATAGGGATCCAAAAGCAGCCTCAAAGAGGAGAGTCTTTAGCATGGATTTGAAAAGGGATAGAGATGAAGCCTGTGGAGAAGAAGGAAGGGTTCCCACTTCCAATGTTGGTGAAGGCCAGCCTGCAGTGGTTGAGGCAGCCCCATCATCTGAGGAAGGGTGTGCCACTGGATTTGTGGATCCTTTTGATGACAGATGCTGGGCTGGGAAGCTCATTGCAAAGACCAAATGAACTGGGGCCTTTGGAACCGCAGGGAGGCAGTGTGGTCCATCAATCACCTTAAGGCTAGGGCCATCAAGTTGGTTCTTCTGCATTTCTGGCCCCTGATCAAAGGCCGGGTGGTTTGGGTATTTTCAGACAATGCCATGGCGGTGGTTTATGTCAATCGATAAGGTGGCACAAGGAGTGACGGGTAGCTCTGGAGATGTTTCTCTTGTTTGCCTGGGAGGAGAAGAATGCCCTAGTGTTGTCGGTTCAGCACATTGCTAGTGTGGAAGCAGATTTTCTCAACCCACACTCTCTGGATCCAGGAGAGTGGGAGTTGAGTCAGGAGGCGTTCCAGTTGATGTTGTGCTGCTGGGGTCACCCTAAGATGGATTTGATTGTGATCTGCTCCACTGTCAAAGTATGTTGCTTCTTCCGTCACTACATGGAGATAGGTCAGAGGGAATTGACGCCCTGGCTCAGCCTTGAACAAGCCAATGCCTGCTATGTGTTTCCTCTGTGGCTCCTGTTGCGGCATGTGATTTGGCATATAAAGCACCACCTGGAAAAGATTATTGTGGTGGCACCAGATTGGCCAAGGAGAGCATGGTTCAGAAATCTGATGTGGCTCCTACAAGTGCCACCTCTTCATTTGCTTCTGTCTCGGTCCATTGCATCAGGGACTGATCATCATAAAATACCCGATTGCCTTCTCACTTATGGCTTGGCTCTTGAAAGGAGGTGGCTAACAACTAAGGGCTACTCTCTGGCAGTGGTTTCCACTCTGCTCAGAGCCTGAAGGTCTATCAAATTGGATTAAGTGCAGGTCTGGCGCCTCTTTGAGCGATAGTGTGGCACACAGCAGTTGGTTCCTGATGTGGCCCAGGTTCCGTCTCTGCTGGCCTTTCTGCAGGAAAGTCTAGAGAAAGGCCTTTCTCTTAGCTCCCTTAAAGGTCCAGTGGCTTGGCAAAAGCCAGGAGGATGTTGGGTTGCATTCAAAGAGGAATTACTAGCAGAAAGGAAGAGGTACTAATGCCACTGTATAAGTCACTGCTGAGGCCTCACTTGGAATACTGTGTTCAGTTTTGGAGATCATATCTTGCAAAGGATGTAAAAAGACTGGAAACTGTTCAGATGAAGGCGAACAAAATGATTTGGAGCCTGCGTCAGAAGCCTTATGAGAAGAGACTTGAAGACCTAAATATGTACACTCTGGAGGAGAGGGGAGATATGATTCAGACCTTTAAATACTTAAAAGAGAAATAATGAGCAAACGAACCTCTTCCAAAGACGGGGAAGCTGTAAACTAGAGGGCATAACATGAAGCTTCAAGGGGGTAAATTGAAAGGCAATGTCAGGAAATACTTTTTCACTGAAAGGGTGGTGGATGCTTGGAATGCCCTCCCAATGGAAGTGGTGGGGGCAAATGCAGTGACAGAATTCAAAATGGCATGGGACAGACAGTGGATCCCTTTACAGCAACAGGATAAAATCAGAATAAACTTAACTATCTAATTTCTCAACAAATAGGGGTGTCCTACACGGAGTAGTGGGTTCACCCCTAAATAAAGACATAGGGAGGGGTGGCCTTCATGGAGCAGCAGGTGCACCTACTCTTGCCATCTTATTGGGCAGACTAGATGGACCATACTGTTTTTTATCTGCCATCATTTACTATGTTACTATCTTTTCCAAAGGAGGATGCTTCCATTCAGCCTGTGCCTTCCTTCTTATCTAAGATGATTTTTCCCTTTCATTTGAACTAAGTGGTTTGGCTGCACTCCTCTAAGGAGCAATGTCGGGTGAAAGATAAATATTTTCGCCTTTTGGATGTCTGGGGGTGCTTCTCCATTACTTGAAGGTTACGAATGCCTTTCGTAAGTCCGAACATATTTTTGTGCTGTTTGCTGGCCCATGCAAGCGTGATGTGGCAGCTAAGTCTATATTGGAGCTCTGGATTAAGGAAGCCATTGCCTTGGCGTATCTGTTGCACAACTGGCTGGTTCTGGAGGGTTTGTGTGCCCATTCTACCTGATTGCAAGTGTACTCGTGGGCGGCAATATGGGCATCTCTTTTCACTTTTTTTCAAGCATTACTGATTGGATGTCCATGCTTGAGTGGACATGGCCTTTAGCTCAAGGGTTTTGTGAGCTGCTGTGTCTTTTTCCTGTCCAGAGGAGGCATAGCTTTGGTATGTCCCATTTGCCTTGACTGGTCTAGCAGGATAATATGGAAGGTGACATTTTACTTACCAGATAATGTCATGGAAACAGGCCATGTGGTCTTTCTGCCTTCATGTTTCTATCTAGAGTGTCCTTCCATATCAACTACTACAATAGTCCCCTCTTTTCCCTTAGAGATCCTCAGTGTTTGTCCCATACTTTCTGAATTCAGATACTGTCTTCATCTCTACCACCTCTACTGGGAGACGATTCCACACATCTGCAACTCATTCCGTAAAGAAATATTTCTGCATATTACTCCTGAATCTGTTCCCTTTCACCCTCATCCTATGTTCCCTTGTAACAGAGCTTGCTTTCAAATGAAAGAGGCTGTCCTGTGCATTTATGCCATGGAGATATTTAAACATCTCTATCATATCTCCTCTATCCCGCCTTTCCTCTAGGGTATACATATTAAGATCCTTAAGTCTGTCCTCATATGCTTTATAATGAAAACCACAAACCATTTTAGTAGCCACCCTCTGCACTGTCTCCAACCTGTTTATATCCTTTTGAAGGTGTGGTCTCCAGAACTGCACACAATACTCCTCCAAATGAGGCTGCACCAAAGACATATACAGTCACTATCACCTCCTTCTTTACATAAGATATGCCATACTGGGTCAGACCAAGGTCCATCAAGCCCAGTATCCTGTTTCCAACAGTGGCCAATCTAGGTCATACGTACCTAGCAGTTTCCCCAAGAGACACAGATTCCGCAGTGCTTGTACTGGGTCAAGCATTGACATCCTGGGTCCCTTCTTAATAATGGTTTATGGACCTTACCTCCAGGAACTTGTCCAAACCTTTTTTAAACCCAGCTACACTAACAGCTTCTGACTCTCATTTCATGCGCAGCTACATCAGCAATCAGACTTCCCGAGGGCTTTGATCCAACCACATCATAAATGCTGGCTTTACTCTGAAAAGTCTTCAGCTCTTCCCCAGTAGCTAGTTGAGTGCCTTCCAACCTGGGGGTCTCATCTTCCAGCACCATAGCACAATTTGTTTTGTTGTAACTATCCATTGGGTTTTCATGGCAAGATACAGAAGTAGATTGCCGGGCCTTTCTTCCGCGCAGTTTAAGTTTGGTGTTGTTGCCGTTGTCACAAAAATGTGATCCTCCGCCATCAACACTATCCCATTCTGCTGCTGCCCACTGGAATTTAAAGACTGCCTGCAAAATCGATTTGCTGCTTTAGATACAAATGACAGAGCTCCGGAAGAGTTATGGAATGACATCAAGAAGGTTGTGTTGGAAGAAAGCGAGAAGTCTCTACAAAAGCTGAAAAAACAAAAACAGCCAAAATGGATGACGGAAGAAACTCTGAAAATTGCCCAGAAACGCAGAGAAGCTAAAGCCAGAGGAGAAAGAAAGACAATCGCAGAATTCAACAGAGATTTCCAACGTGCAGCAAGACAGGACAAGGAAAAGTACTACAACGACGCATGCAAGGAAATAGAAGCAGAAACTATTAGAGGAAGAACAAGATCGGCTTTCCTAAAGCTACGAGAATTAAAGAAAAAGTTCCAGCCTCGAATTGGAATGTTACAAGATGTTCAAGGTTGTATGTTGAATGATGCTGAGAAGATCAAGAAAAGGTGGAAGGAATATACAGCGTTTTTATATGATAAAGATCAAGTGGACCAACAGTCGTTTCAACCTGTACCTTATGATCGGGAACCATTGGTGAAGAAGGAAGAAGTTGAAGCAGCATTGAAAGCCTTATCAAAGAACAAAGCACCAGGCATTGATGGCATTCCTATAGAAGTATTGCAGCAATCTGATGCAGCTGTTACCATACTTACAAGGCTCTGCCAAGAAATATGGAAGACAACATCATGGCCAACTGACTGGAAAAGATCTGTGTTTATACCAATACTAAAGAAAGGTGATCCAACTGACTATGGAAATTATCGAACAATCGCTCTGATCCCACATGCCAGCAAGATTCTACTGAAGATTATTCAAAAGAGACTACAACCATACCTGGAACAAGAACTACCTGAAGTGCAAGCAGGGTTCAGGAAAGGGCGAGGAACGAGAGACATCATTGCGGATGTGAGATGGATCCTTGAAAAGACTAAAGAATACCAAAAGGATATCTATTTGTGCTTTATCGACTATAGCAAGGCTTTTGACTGTGTAAACCATGAGAAACTCTGGGCCATATTAAGAAGTATGGGTATACCAGAATGCCTGATCGTTCTCTTGCGCAATCTATACATTGATCAAGAAGCAACAGTTCAAACGGAACAAGGAGAAACAGAATGGTTTAAAATAAGCAAAGGTGTAAGACAAGGCTGCATACTCTCCCCCTACCTGTTTAATTTATATGCAGAACAAATCATCAGAGAAGCAGGATTGTATGAAGACAACAGAGGTGTGAAGATTGGTGGAAGACTCATCAACAACCTTCGCTATGCTGATGATACTACATTACTGGCTGAAAGTGAAGATGATCTGAAACATTTGCTTCTCACAATCAAAGAACATAGTCTCAAAATGGGCCTGCACCTTAATGTAAAGAAGACAAAGATCATGACAACTGGCATAATCAACAGGTTCATCGTTGAAGGAGAAGAAATTGAAATTGTGAACAACTTTAACCTACTTGGATCAACTATCAATAAAGAAGCAACAAGCAGTCAAGAAATCAAACGACGCATTGCTCTTGGCAGAATGGCTATGAAAGACCTAGATAAGATTCTCAAGAGCAGAGATGTCTCTCTCCATACAAAGATTCGACTTCTTCAAGCCATGGTATTTTCAATAACATCATATGGATGTGAAATCTGGACAGTGAAAAAGACAGGAAGAAAATTGATGCCTTTGAATTATGGTGCTGGCGGCGAATACTGTGTATACCATGGACTGCCCGAAGAACAAACCAGTCGGTACTAGAGGAGATCAAACCTAAGCTTTCTTTAGAAGCTCAGATGACAAGACTTTGACTTTCATACTTTGGACACATCATGCGAAGAGAGAGATCATTAGAGAAAGACATCATGCTTGGCAAGATAGAAGGTCAACGCAAAAGAGGAAGGCCAGCAATGAGATGAATCGATATAATAACAGCAGCTACGGGTACCAGTCTGTCAACAATGAGTCGCCTGACTGAAGACCGAACACAATTTAGGATAGCTATCCAGAGGGTCGCCATGAGTCGACTCCGACTCGACGGCACTTAACAACAACACACTAACAGCCCTTACTACATCCTCCGGTAACAAATTCCAGAGTTTGATTACACGTTGAGTGAAAAAATATTTTCTTTTATTAGTCTTAAATAGTTTACCCTGTAGCTTCATTGTATGTCCCCTAGTCTTTCTATATTCTGATAACATAAACAATCGACCTACGTTTACCCGTTCCACTCCGTTCATTAATTTATAGACTTCTATCATATCTCCCCTCAGCCGTCTCTTTTCCAGGTTAAAGAGCCCTAACCTTTTTAGCCTTTCTTCATAGGAGTATCCTTCCATCCCCTTTACCTTTTTGATTGCTCTTCTCTGAACCTTTTCTAATAACGCTATATCCTTTTTAAGATACGGCGACCAGAATTGCACACAATATTCAAGGTGCGGTCTCACCATGGAACGGTATAGAGGCATTATAATATCTTTTGTTTATTTTCCATTCCTTTCCTTGTGATACCTAGCATTCTATTTGCTCTCTTGGCTACCGCTGCACACTGGGCCGAGGGTTTTAACATGTTATCCACAATGACGCCTAAATCTTTTTCCTGGATGGTGGTTCCTAATGTGGAACCTTGCATTGTGTAACCGTAGTTTGGGTTGTTCTTCCCTAGGTGCATAACTTTGCACTTGTCCACATTAAATTTCATCTGCCATTTTGATGCCCAGTCTTCCAATTTATCAAGATCCTCTTGCAATTTTCCACAATCCTTTTGGGTTTTAACAACTTTAGTTTTGTGTCATCTGCAAATTTGATAACATCACTCGTTATTCCACTTTCCAGGTCATTTATGAATATGTCAAAAAGCAGCGGACCCAGCACAGATCCCTGCGGTACACCACTATTCACCTTTCTCCATTGGGAAAATTGGCCAATTAGCCCAACCCTCTGCTTTCTATCTTTTAACCAGTTCCTGATCCACAGTAGTACACTGCCTCCTATCCCATGACTCTTTAGTTTTGCCAAAAGTCTCTGATGAGGGACCTTGTCAAAGGCTTTCTGAAAGTCTAGTTACACTATATCAACCGACTCACCTTTGTCCACCTGTTTATTCACACTTTCAAAAAAAATAACAGATTAGTAAGACAAGATCTTCCTTTTCTAAAGCCATGTTGGCTGTCCCCATTAGTCCATGACTATCTACATGCTGAGTAATTTTATTCTTTGATGGTTTCTACCATTTTTCCAGGTACTGACGTGAGGCTCACCGGTCTGTAGTTTCCCGGATCACCCCTCGAACCCTTTTTAAAAATTGGTGTTACATTAGCGATCCTCCAATCTTCAGGTATTAGAGATGATTTTAATGATAGTTCACAGATTACTAATAGCAGGTCTGCATTCTCATATTTCAGTTCTTTCAACACCCTTGGATGTATACCATCCAGCCCAGGTGATTTGCTACTCTTCAGTTTATCTAATAGTTGTAATACATCTTCCCGATGTATCGATATTTCCTTCAATTCTTCTGCACCTTTAAATACCACTTCAGTCATGGGTAACATCCCTACATCTTCCTCAGTAAAGACCGAAGCAAAGAATTTATTCAGTCTCTCCGCTATTGCCTTGTTGCCCCTTAGTGCCCCTTTATCTCCTCTATCATCTAATGGATGAACTGACTCTCTCACAGGTTTTTTGCTATGAATGTACTTGAAAAAAATCTTTATTTCGTGTTTTTGCTTCCACAGCAAGCTTCTTCTCAAATTCTCCCTTTGCCTGCTTTATCAATGCCTTGCATTTGACTTGCCAGTGCTTGTGCTGTTTCAAGGTTTCGTAGTTTGGCTCTTTTTTCCATTTCCTGAAAGATGCTTTTTTGGCAACAACAGCCTCTTTGACCTCACCTTTAAACCAGGCTGGCAGTTTTTTGGACTTTCTTCCACTTTTCTTAAAGCGTGGAATACAGCTGGTCTGGGCTTCCAAGATAGTATTTTTCAACAACACCCAAGCTTGATGTAAGTCTTTAACCTTTGCAACTGCTCCTTTTAGTTTTTTCTTAACTATTTTCCTCATTTTATCATAGTCTTCCTTCCGAAAGTTAAAAGGTAGTATTGTGGATTTCCTTACTATCCCTCCTCCAGTAATTAAATCAAAGGCGATGATGCTATGATCACTATTGCCAGGTGGCCCCAACACCCTTATCTCTTGCACTAGATCTGGTGTTCCACTAAGGACTAGGTCTAATATGGCTTCCCCTCTGGTCGGTTCATGAACCAGCTGCTCCAAGAAGCAGTCATTTATTTCATCTAGGAACTTTATCACCCTAGCATGTCCTGCCATGACACTGACCCATTCGATACCGGGGTAATTGAAATCACCCATTATTATTACTGCGCTGTAACTTTTGTTAGCTTCCTTGATTTCTTTGAGCATTTCATCATCCATTTGTTCATTCTGGCCTGGCGGTCGGGAGTACACCCCCACTGCCATTGCCGTCCCCTTTTTACATGGAATTTCAATCCATAGAGATTCTACAGCAAATTTTGTTTTCTGCAAAACTTTAATCCTTTCTGACTCAAAGCCCTCTCTAACACAGAGCGCAACCCCTCCACCAATTTGATCAGCTCTAACATTACGATGTAGTTTGTACCCAGGTATCACAGTGTCCCACTGGTTGTCCTCCTTCCACCATGTCTCTGATATTCCAGTCATATCTAATCTCTCATTTAGTGTATATATTCTTACTCTCCCATCTTATTTTTTAGACTTCTAGCATTTGCATACAAGTATTTTAGAGACTTTATTTTATTCATATTAATTTGGCTATTGGTAGACATGGGTAATTTGGGATCTTTAAGCTCTGTCTGCTCCATACTCGAGGGCATTTGGGCTACTTTACTGTTTTTTGGAACCTCTCTGCTTTTGGTAATGTCCTTCAAGGATACATTCTTCCGAACCATTCGCTCTTGGGCGACTGTCGGCTTTCCCCTATTATCTAGTTTAAAAGCTGCTCTATCTCCTTTTTAAAGGTTAATGCCAGCCGCCTGGTTCCATCCCGGCTAAGGTGAAGCTCATCCCTTCGGAAGAGCCCCTCCTTTCCCCAGAATGTTCCCCAGTTCCTAACAAATCCAAAACCCTCATCTCTGCACCATTGTCTCATCCACGCATTGAGACTCCGGGGTTCTGCCTGCCTTTTGGTCCTGCACGTGGAACGGGAAGCATTTCGGAGAACGCTACCCTGGAAGTTCTGGATTTCAACTTCCTACCTAAAAGCCTAAATTTAGCCTCCAGAACCTCCCTACCAAATTTTCCTATGTCATTGGTACCGACATGTACCAAGACAGCAGACTCCTCCCCAGCACTATCTAAGATCCTATCTAGGTGGCACGTGAGGTCCGCTACCTTCGCACCAGGCAGGCATGTTACCAGGCGATCCTCACATCCACCAGCTACCCAGCTATCTACATGCCTAATGATCGAATCACCAACTATAACGGCTGTCCTAACCCTTCCCTCATGGGCACATGGCCCCTGAGAAACTTCCTCGGTGCGAGAGGGTTTTACATCATCTGGAGGACAGGTCCTAGTTACAGGATCACTTCCTGCCACACCAGGGTGACGCTCTCCTGTCACGTGACCTCTCTCCTCCATGGCAACAGGGATGCTGCCAGACTGGAGGTGGGACTTCAGAACTATATCCCTGTAGGTCTCATCTATGTACCTCTCTGTCTTTCTTATGTTTTCCAAGTCTGCTACTCTAGCCTCTAGAGAACGGACTCATTACCTGAGAGCAAAGAGCTCCTTGCACCTAGTGCGCATGTAAGACCTCTCACCAACTGGGAGAAAATCATACATGTGACACTCAATGCAAAAGACTGGAAAGCCCCCATCTCGCTACTGGACTGCTGTCTGCATCTTAGTTTTAAGTTTTTGTTTAGATCTTTAAGTTCTTTACTTACTAAGGGTTGCTATGGATATTTATACCAGTAAAATTGTACCTTATATGTTTAATATACCTTGTTCACCTGAAGCTTAATTAATCTCAGGTCTTTAGTGTATGACTGATTTGGGTAACGAGCTTCACCTGAGAGCACCTCCTGTCTTTTAAGATGTGTAAGTACCTATAAAGCTACGATTATCCAAGGGGTGGGTGGGTGGGTGTGGGGAGGGAGGGAGGGAGGGAGGGAAATAACACTTATTAAAAGAGGTCTGCTACACAGTACCCTGTCCTCTGCTGCTGAGGTAAGCTATATTCTTATTTGATTTAAATTATAGCTCTTTGCTGCTGCTAGGCTCTAACTTATTATGAAATTAAACTACAAGCTCTTTGCTGGGTTCTTTCTGCTGGCCATTCCTCTCCCTATGCACTCGAGCATCCTTCTAGCTTTTGCCGTTGCTTTTTCTACCTGTTTAGCTACTTTAAGATCATCAGACACAATCACGCCCAGGCCTTGCCCTTCCTTTTGGACAGAAGTACTCCCCCACACACACTGTACCGCTCCTTTGGATTTTTGCAGCCCATATGCATGACCCTGCATTTCTTAGCATTAAAACTCAGCTGCCAAATTCTAGACCATTCTTCAAGCTTAGCTAGATCCTCCTCATCTTATCTACTCCATCCTGGGTGTGTACTCTATTCAGATTTTGATATCATCTGCGAAGAGGCAAACCTTACCTGACAGCCCTTTTGCAATATCACTAATAAAGATGTTAAAAAGAATTGGACTAAGGGCCATGTCCTGTCCTTGAGTCCTGCTAGACCAGTTCATATCCCGCCCCTGGAACTGTATTTGCTCTGTTCTTCTGTGGTGGTACCATTGGGTCCGCTAAGATTTATATACTTGGCTTTCCAGGTCCATCTTCTGCTTAAAGACTTCTGTTTATGTTTTCCTGTACATATTTCTCTACTGTTTGATTACTCATTGTTGCTAAGGTTGAGTGAAATGTGCCATGTTCTCCCCATACTTTGGGACAGATACTGAAGAAACCTCTAGTGATTGAGGTGGATAGACATTGGAATGATGTCATTGAAACCTGGGCTTTTCATTTCCTTCTTTGTGTCCATTAATTTGCTGGTAGGGGAACACAACCCACTTGTCTGGACTGTCTAGCAGGACTCAAGGAAATTACATTATCTGGTAAATAAAATGTCACTGGGTTTGAAAAAGGTTTGGACAAATTCCTGGAGGAAAAGTCCATAGGGGGGGAAATCAACTGTTTATCCCAGGGTAAACAGCATGAAATCTGTCTGCCTTTGTGATCTTGCCATGTACTTGTGACCTGGATTGGCCATTGTTAGAAACAGGATGCTTGGCTTATAGACCATTGGTCTGACTCAGTATGTTTTTATACTCTTATGTTTTTATGAGAAGGGGAAAAGATGGAGATAAGATGACAGTTGCAGTTTGGCAGTGTCCCAAATGCTTTCCCATGTTATTTCTTGTACTACCTTCTTTTGTTTTGAAATATGCCTAAATAAGAAAATAATTCCTATCGTGTAGTCTCCAGATGCCATGGTGAGGCCATTGACTTCCTTAGTTACTGCTGCAGCTGGTCATACTCCTAAGAAGTCTCAAAGAGGAGCACAGGGGAAGAGTAAATACCGTGTTTCCTCTGAGCACCGATGTATCTTTCAGCCCTGGGGATCAGTTTCTGCAGGTTCTCCAATAACTGAGGGTTTATGGGATGTTGCAACAGTAGTGACTGGAGAGGTCCCCAATGTGATTTCCCTGGACGAAGGACTTACAATACGAGATGTGGCAGATAACAATAATGTAACACCTGGCTCTGAGAGAGCGGTTGGAGTTACTCTGAGCCAGTGGGCATGGCATATAGTGGAGAAGCTGCCAGTGAGTTCTCCAAAATTAGTTATGGTAAAAATAACACAAGCTGTTTGAAAAGAACCAAATCTCTGATTTGGGTAAGGGAAAGTTAAGGGGATTTTTGCTGGGTGTGTTTCAAAACTACATAGCTGCTGAAAAATTTAAGCAGGTGGAAGGTTTATTTGTTCTTCAGACTTCTCAGATGGCCTTCCTTATATTTTTTCTTAGGGAATTTTCTTTCATCAGAGTTAAAGTTTTATTAACAACAGTCTTGGGCTAAAAGCCTATTTGGGCTTTTGACTATTTATAATGGATATAAAAATCTAAGGTTTTTGAATGTTCTAGATTTAAGATATTTTCACCTTTACGATATGCATTTTTTCTCTATTGAATACCACCCTCTTTCCTCCCTGACCCTACCTTCCACCCATGTTAATCTGATGTTGCTGGACCTTTGCTATAGCTTTCCTCTTCATTGCTCCTCCTTCTGGCCCCATGAGGGCTGATGCAAGCACCCCTCTACCTTCTTATGGCCCGTGAGGGCCATTGCAAGGGTCTGTCTTCCTCCTTTTGGCTAGTGTAAGTTGATACAAATATACAATAAGGTATTTTCTTCCTTCTGGTCTGTGCGGCTGGTGTGAGCATGATGTGAAAAGTATTGTATTATGGACAAGGATGATGTAAGGAGACCAGGAACCCTAGGTGAACTTCAAGCCTTGCACCCCTACAATTGCGTTTCTAGCCCATACTCCCTTTCCCCCCACAAATTTTGATAAGTAAGCTAAAAAAAAAAATCTTGTCACCAAAGATCCCACTACAATCTTGTCAAATAAGTAATTTGATATCATGCATTCATTTTCAATCCCCCCTATAAGGGCATTCCTAACAGGGACTATACATTTCAAGCAAAGGTAAGAGTTTGTGACTTGGAACAGCACATTTTGAACTTACTTAAAGAGATTTAACTGTTTTTTTTCTCTGAAAGGACAGCTGGGAAACCCTCTGGTACTTTGGTAGATCTCTCTCTTTTGTTTTAACAGATACCTAAGCTCCACGAACTGAACAATGGCTGGAAAAAAATTGTATCGCAAAAGCTGTTGCCCCCATTATAACTTCTGCCTCTGTCCAGACAGAGGTCACATGCCAGTTGAAGGACCGGGTTCCATGTGCAGGGTGCCTGCATGCTGAAGCTCTCAGGAAACAAGTGGAGAAACTCAGAGAGGAGGTGGTGAGGCTGAGGAGCATTCAAGACAGTGAGAAATACATTGATGAGATGCTTCTTGCAACATCCAAGCTCTCCAGCTGAGGAGAAGATGGGTGGGAATTTCAGGGTAGCATATTTCACTTTGTATTTATGCGATGGTTGTGGTTCCACTGATTCCTTCTTTTGTGATAGTTTTCTTCTTTTTAGTATTAATAATTTTAAACCCCCCTTTTGTTTTGATTTTTTATCCATGATGCGTTTATCAATAGGGATTTACATAGTGATTTTACATATTTTTGTCTTCCTCTTTTCCCAATGATATAGAATGTATTGAGTATACAAGTGAATACAGAGGAAGGTTTTTTGATGTTATTTATTGTACATCATATTTTTGATATTTTTAGTCCTACGACAAGTTATTTGATATATGTAATAATTTTTTGTATTACATATATATATATATATATATATATATATATATATATATATATATTGTTTATCTTTCTGACTAATAATGTGTTTTGTGCCGTATTAGATTTTATAATTTATATTATGCTTTTATCATGTCTATACATGCATGTTTTCATTATTTATATTAATGGTTATGGTATAACAGTTCATTTTAAGGTTTCCTATGTTTAAAGACTTGTCATTTTTAATTTTTTAGTTTTATATTGATGTATTTATTTTTATAATTGTTTTTATATGTTGTAGTTAAGCCAGCTTTAGCCCCTGATGAAGGCAGAACGAAACACGGCCTGTGTCTGGCCAGTGGCTTAAGTTATTCAATAAAAGATATTCTTCCTCTGCTTTCCACGTTTTTGGACTGGGTTTGTTAGTTGCAGTGGAATTGTGCTTTGTCGTTGTTGGACTTAAATTTGTTATATGGCCAAAATTCTGGCCATACAGAAAGAGTGGCATTTTGGTCTGGTTAAAGGTATTCAGCCACTGAATGGATTAATTTATCTGTGTAACTGACCTGCTAAATCTGCTGACCTTATCTTAAATAGTTAAGGTATCCATTTAAACTTATGCTTGAATATTCAGTCACTCATTTTAAATTCATATGTGTTAGCCTTCGTGATACCTATTAGCATGCCTTCGTGATACCTATTAGCATGCTTTTAACTGTTAAATCTTGTATGGATACATAATACACATATTTCAGGAATCATATCACAGTCTCCTGTGATTTTTCTGGTCAAATTGTGGAAAATAGATAAATACATGCCTGCATTTGTAAACTGAATGGAATCCATACTGTATGGGCTGAAAGTAATCCATGAAATTCCTGGCTATCTTGAACTAGAATGTTTTCCTTTATTACTCACCATAAAAAAGGAGATTCTAATTCTGTCCTCACTTTAGTAACAATGGCACAAACTACCTTCATTACTGGATAATTTATAAATGAACACAAAACCCTATATAATAGAGTAGAGAGAAAAGGGGCGGGAGCAGTTCAGCTCTTCTTTTGATCTGCATTGCGCTCTGCTCACTCTAGCCCCACCCATATCCAGTCTTGTTCTGTACAGGTGCCTGAGAGGTGAGGGACTTCAGCAGAAACAAATGGCTGTTCTCTGCATTCAGGCACAGGCTATTAGTTATCAAGATATAGCACTGTATGCTCATTCAATGGGCCTTCTGCTATCAGGGGCGGCCCAAGGGGGGTGCGGGGCCATGTGCGGAGACTCGGTGCGGGGCCTCATTTGCATAAGTGGCCTTATTTGCATAAATATTTGCATAATGTTACCATACACTAATGTTCAGTAAACATGTCTCTTAATGAGTGTATGGATAAAGAAAGACTAAAAGATTTCTACATTACTATAATCCAGTGCCAACCGCCAGGCACATTAGGAACTACTACAAACGCTGCCCATTTAGAACCCATAGCAAACCTGCTGTTTCCTGACAGCATTACCAGGACTCACAAAGCACCATACCCTACCTATCAAAAGGCAACACTGCAAATATTAAACCAATACATTTCAGAGAATACTGGGGAAAGAGAACAAGTGGCAATGTCAAATAGGAATTACATAAATACAATACCTCAGCTCAGTTACACATGCAGAACATAGACCATCACCAAACAAGGAATCACAATTTAGAAACAGGAAGGCAATAATTAAACTGGGAACCCCAAAAGCCAAACGTGGAATGTACAACAACACTGTAGAAATAAAACTATAAATTAATTTCCTCTTGTACCAAACAAAGCGCAGACGTTAATGATGCACATTTCCCAGAGCTTTCATATTCCAGTTAATAAATTCAAAATAAAGAGATATCTTTCTACCTTTTGTGCATTTTTTTCAGTTGCAATTGCTCCAGCCACTTTCTTCTGGTTTCTTCATGTTTTCTGCTAACTGTCCATCGTCTGCTGTCCATTTGTTCTTTCTTCTCTCTTCTAGTTTTTTTTTTCCATTCTCTCTCTCTCTACATCTGCTTTAACATACTAATCTTTCTCCTTTTGCTCTTTCCTCATTCCTATTTCATCCACACAAATTTTACCCCTCCATCCTCAATCCCCACTTACTCTCCCAATACCTGGCCAATTGTAGATTTTTCATCCCTCCCACACAAAATATTTTTCCCCTCTCCATTTTACTCTCCCAGCCCCATCTCATTTTAATCCTCCCCCAACATCAGCTCCCTTCTAGTTCCAGTCTCACCCAGCATCCATTCCCTTCTAGTCCCTGCATCAGCCCATTTCCAGTCCTAGCCCCCCATCAACCCATTTCCAGTCCTAGCTCCCCCATCCATTTCCAGTCTGAGTCCCTTCATCAGCTCATTTCCAATCCTAGCCCCCATCAGCCCATTTCTAGTCATTTCCTAGCCCCACCATCAGCCCATGTCAAATTCTAGCTCCCCTCCACTCAGCCCAATTCCAGTCCAAGCACCCCATGAGCCTACTTCCGATGCCATGCTAATGAAAGCACCAATGAATCTTACTCCATTACCATCACCATCACCAACAAAACGACTACCATCTGCCTCATATATAGGACACCTACCTTCAACAATAGCAACCTATCAATAATCCTAGACACAATAATAGCTGCATCAAAAACCAGAAAGGACTTCCTAGTTCTAGGAGACTTTAACCTCCCCTCCTGCACTAGAATTGCGTGCATTCCTTCATTCAAGCAATATCTGCAATGGACTTAACACAACTTGTTAACACTCCCACACACACAAAAGGCAAAACCTTAGACCTAATCTTCTTCAATGACCATAACACTCAGTCAAGTCCCCCTCATTCTATTCAAGCTTACCTAATCCCATGGTCCGACCATAAACTCATCAAATTCTCCCTTCCAGAGAACATCATCAGGAAGAATCACAACCAGCGCTCATCAACCAGAATGTTCAAACCTTTCAACAAGGATAATTTCATCCAAGACACCCTCAAACAACTACATGAAGACTTCACCAACCCAGATATTTTCATTGAAAACTGGAACATTACCAGAAATGCATCTGTCACCTCCAACACCACCACACACACACACACACACACACACACACATGAAGCAACCTAAGACCTACTGGTACACTCCAACACTCTGCAACTTGAAACGGCAACTTCGTAAACAGGAAAGAAAATGGAGCAAAACTAAACAAAGATAAACTACAATATCTAATTGATGAAAGACAATCACACCGCAGCAAAGTCAGATGTGAACACCACACCAAACTACTCAAGTCTGTAATCAACCAACCAAGAGAGCTCTTCAACATCGTGAAACACCTGACTAAAACACCATTCACCGAAAACCAAGAAATCACGCTCACCCCCCAACAACTAGCTCAACACTACAAACAACTTCATCTCCAACCAGATGTCCACCTCCCACCCCCTCGCTAAAGACAGCCACCCTGGAGCTCCTTCAACAAAATTACTGAAAGCCAAATTGAAAAGACAATAACTTCTCTAAACACAACAACCTCCCCTCTAGATCCCTGCCCTGCGTCATGGATTAAGGCGACCAAAAATGAACTTAGCAGAGTAATCACCAAATTCACGCAGTCAGTACTTCAACAGGGCATCATGCCCATATGCCTGGAAACCTCCTCCATATGCCCAACACTGAAGAAACCTACCCCAGACCCATCTGACCCATCTTCATACAGGCCCATCACAAGCCTATCCTTCATAGCAAAGATCGTTGAAAAAACAGTACAGCACCAACTTCAAGACCTTATTGACAGATACAACCTACTAGACCCCCAGCAACATGGGTTTCGCCTGCAACATGGAGTGGAAACATTATTAATCACCTTGATAAATACACTTACTCAAGGTATGCAGCGAGTCAATCAAGGTTTCCTATTAATCTTCTTGGACATCTCCTCAGCCTTTGACACTGTAAAGCACCAAATACTACTGCAATGGCTCTGCATCAATGGAATCCAAGGCACTGTACTCAAATGGTTCACATTCTACCTCACCGATAGGAAACACCTCCACCCCATACAAGCAAACACAAGGAGTCCCCCAAGGATCCACTCTCTCTGCAATACAACTTCTACCTGCGACCACTCTGAACAATCATAAGTTCACACAACCTAAATGTTCACATTTACGTCAATGATATTATGATATATGGACCAATTAACAGACTGGGTTGGTTTATCTGTCCCCCCACCAAGAATGCTTCACTGAAGTAACCAACTAGCTAAGTGACAACAACCTGAAAATTAGTTGCAACAAGACGGAGGCCCTCTACTTAATGAGGGACACCACATTTGTTCCCCCCTCTACAATAACACTAAACACTACAATTAAAACCATCCCTCCCTAAGAAAACCATCCACCAACTCCAGCTAGCACAAAATCTGGCTGCACACATAATTCATAATGCTCATCACTCTGATCACATCACCCCCTTGCTACAAAACCTCCACTGGTTGCCCATAGCAACAAGAATAAAATATAAATATCTCATGATAGTATTCAAGCATCATAATAGTATAACACTAACATATTTATCATCCCTACTCTGCACTCTTACTAGCACAAGAATAAAAGGATCTGCTCCCAAAACTTTGTCATACCTCAACACTTCTGTAGTACTAAACAAACTACCAGCTGTAAAGCATTCACTTACATTGCCTCTGTCATATGGAATGCTCTTTCTGATTATCTAAGAGCAATAAAAGATTTGCAACATTTTCGCAAGGAACTAAAAACATATCTATTTATTGACTACTATGGAAATTCCCTTGATGCACTTTGGATGCAACCTAAATAGTGATTTACATTACAATAAGACCTTCATCTAAGTCACTTGTAAACGGGGGTGCTTGTTGTGAAAGTTCCACAATCTTGGCAAGGACATGAATTTACTTGACTTGCAAAGGATTGTGGGTCTTGTAGTTCCTTCACACAAAAACTAGCCGTTTAACAAGAATAAAGAATTGTAGTTGCTCGAGTGTAAAGCAGAAAACAGATTTTATTTATGGGGTGTTATTCCCTCACACAGATATGCTTGGTAACATCAACAGGATAATTTCTTCAGGAGTTTTATTTCAGAAACAAAACAAATAAGGCAACTGAATTACTTAGGCAACAACTTAGTAAAAACCTTGATGGAACAGAAAAGGTCTTTCTTCTAGCCCCTGCTAATAAACTTTCTTAGCAGTGCTGGAATGAAAAATAAACCCAAAAGGAAAATTCTCTTTATCAAAAGAACAGCTTCCTTCCTTTCACACAGAGAAGAAGTTTTTTTTCCAAAGTCCCACGTGCACTTGTGCCTTGCTCTAATCACAGGTGCTTAACCAGCTGCAAACCATTGCTGGTCCACTCTCCACGTGGCCCCAACTTTCCCCAAAGCTTTCTCTCAAAGAAACTTTTCTGGGAAGCTAAAAATCAGTACAGTTCCTTTTGGTGTTTGATCCTTATCTGAGGATTACTTTAGAACAGCAGCTTAGAAAGAGAACAATCCATGCATTCAACTTCCTCATCTGATATTTCCCCTTGCTCTTGAAATATCATAGGATCACTTTCATACACTGGCTCAGAGGATTTCTCTAACTGATCTCTACCAGGATAGAAACTGTTTCCCTGCTGTCTTCCTTGTGCAAAGCTAGGGAACAGATCAGAGTTCATACCTGAGATCACGTTGCCATTAGGCTTCCTTTCTGGGTATTTTGGCCAGTAGGTAGCAAAGCTTCTGTGCCCAGCTCTCCTGTCAGAATCTCTGGACTTTAGGTCTCTTTTCCAATACCTCCTTAAATAGGTATTAGAGCTCCTTCTTTCTGTAGATGCAGCCGTCTCCCTTACAGGTGCTGTCCGAGGGTTCCTGGCTGTATATCTCCAAGCCTCTGGCTTCTTCCAGTCCAATGAAGAATGCTTGCCCCAGGAATCTCTCCCAGCATACGTACTGCCTTGGGCTCCTTTCTTAGACCTTCTGGACGTCTTGCTGTTCTTCCTTCTGTTCACGATCAGTCTCTCCTTCTCCAGCTCCCGTTGCTGTCCTTGCTCTCCTTGCTCTTCTTGCTGTCTGTATGATGAATTTCTTCTAGCTTTAAAGTGCCTAGATGGCTGCTCCACCCTAGCACACTGCAGGTGTTCTGAATTAAGCCCTGCCCTAGGAGATGTGTGATTAGGGATTACATCATTGCTTCTCTGATTAGGCACACGTTTCCCTACTTCAGCTCTCCTAGAGGCTTTCTGTAAACCAGTGCCTTCTGGGTCTGGTAGTCTTTTAGGTAAACACTCTGTTTGATTTAGTGCTTTTACCAGCCAGCACAGGTTGCTTATTCAGAGCCAATTCACCTCTTGTATTATTTCTTCTTGAACTATGATAAGCTTCCTTACCACACACTCCACAACAATGTATCATTGAATATCTTTTACTCTTCAGCATTGTATATAGTTTTTGTAATATAGTTTTCAACAAGTTAAATGTACATGAATGTTTCTAAAGTTTGATGTAATGTTTTGGCTTTGATCTCTGTGAACCGCCCCTGATCTCTGGAAGGGGCAGTATATAAAAACCTTTAAATAAATAAAGGCTGAGGTTGGATACCTTGGGATTACCCTCGATCAGCACCTGACATTCAAAACCCACATAAACAAAATCACCCAAATAGTTTACTATAAAGCAAGGACACTCCAGCACCTCTGATAACTCTTTGAACCAGAAGACTTCCATACTGTACTACAAGCCTCAATAATACCTCACCTGGATTACTGCAATGCCACCTTCCAAGGACTACCACAATCCACACTACTACCACTCCAAACAGCACTGTCTAGCTTTTGTTTGTAAAGTAAATAAAAAAAGGAAGAGGAAAAGGAAGATACTAATCTTTTCAAAAGAAGAAGCTGAAAAAGTAAGGAAAAAGAGGTTAGCCTTAAACTATAAGAGATTGCAGAAAAAGGAAGACAGAGAGCTGAGAAAGCGAAATTGCTAGTGGAAGTAAAAATAGCCAATATGGTAAAACATGGGAACAATATTTTTTTAGGTATACTGGTGATAGGAGGATGTGCTAGGATGACATTGAGAGACTTGAGGGTAAAGGAAGAATATGTAGAGGCTGATGAGGATAAAGTGAAATTGGCTTAATAAATATTTCTCTTCTGTGTTCACAGATGAAGGTCCAGAAATGGGACATCAGAAAACAAATGCAAATTGGAATGGAGGTAAGGTAGAACATGAACTATTTCTTGTTCTCAAATGGAGCTAGCAAAATTAAATGTGGACAAAGCAATAGGGCCAGATGGGATTCATCTAAGGGTATTAAAAGAAGTACTGGCAGGTTGGCTGGTTGACCTTTTAAATGCTTATTTGGAATTGGGAGTGAAGCCAGAGGACTGGAGTTGGGCAAATGTGGCCCCTGTCTACAAACGTGGAAGTGAGGAAGAGGTTGGAAACTGCAGACAGGTTAGTCTAACATCTGTGGTGAGCAAATTGATGGAAACGCTATAATCCAAGGGATTAAAACATCTGAGACTTCATGGCTTTACTAGAGGTATAGCTTGTCAGATGAATCTGATTTCTTTTACTGGGAACCATCATTTGTTTGTAGTATTAAGAATAGAGTGTTAGGAGTCAAAGGTTTGATAGATATGGTACAGGCATAGCAGAAAGGGGATGACGTGCAGGCTTGGTGGAAGATTAGGAGTTATTGTTAATGGGATATTAAATTAATAATCTTGGTTTGATTTTATTTCATTTTACCCATTTTATTTATGCAGTGATTTTTATTTTTATGTTTCATTTTCTGTTTATTATAAGGCACATTTTACAAATGACATCCAAGTGCATTCTGGTACGTCCAAGCCAGATTGTCAGAAAAAAAGGCGCACATATCAACGTTAGGCCATGATGTCACAAACATGGATGAACCCGATATGGACGTCTGTGGGATTGCCTACATAGACGTCCCCAGAATATTATTCAAGACTGGGGCAGTCTAAGAGATATTAAGCAGTGGTTCAAACATAAAACAACTTTCCCAAGTACACAAAAAGTATCATTGCGATTGTGGGAAATACTGAGGATAGTGGAGTGCCATCTCTGCACCCTCCAGATGTTTAATAGCCCAAAAAAACACTTTCCCGATGCTCATTCAAGCCTGGAGCAGGTCTAAACTTGGACAAAATCACAGGCATCTCTGACATTTCTGGAGTCCAGCAGGGGCATCTAAGTCTGTCACTCCATGTCAGGGATGTCTTCATGATTTGTATGTCCACATGCACTTTTCAGACATACAAATTGTGAATAAGTCTTCTAAAATAGCTGCCGATATGATTTGATTTATTTATATTTTATATAGTAAACCACATAGATGTACTAATGTATTACAGCATGTAAGTGTAATAAACAATTCAAATCAGTTTGAACAGAAGAATCATATTCCCACTGCAGTAAAATTAGGTGCACCTGTGATCAATTGTCAGTACTCATATGACTTGAATCAACCAATAAATGATGGCTCTAATGTTTAAAATGGCCACATTCATTCCCTGTTCCATTTTCACAATGGTGAAAACGAGAGCTGCCAAAGACCATCAGAAAAGCCATTATCACCAAACATCAAACTTCAAAGGGGTACAAGGCCATCTCCAAAGACCTTGGGATTCCTGTGTCTACAGTTTGCAATGTCAAGAACCTCTCAGGACATGGTAGGAAGAGGAAAATTAATCCAAGAAGCCTTCAAAGGTTAGTGCAAACTGTTGGAAAAACATCATATAGAACATCGAAAGAGCTTTAGGCTGACCTGAAGCAATCTGGAGTGGTGGTTTCAACCTGCACCATATGCCATACACTAAACAAAGAAAGACTTCATGGGTGAAGGCCAAGGAGGATCCCACAGCTCAAAGACAGACATAAAAAGACATGCCTGATCTTTGCACAAACCCACCTTGAGAAACCACAATCCTGGGAAAATGTTCTGTAGACAAAGGAAACCAAACTTGAGCTTATTGCTAGTGCAGACCAGCGAAACATTTACAGGTGAAGAAATTAATCTTATAAGGAAAAAAACACCCTTCCTACAGTTAAATATGGTGGAGGTTCCATAATGTTGTGGAACTGTTTTGCTGCCTCAGGAACTGGAGGCCTGGAATGTATTAAAGGAATCATGAAGTCGGAGGACTACCAAGGTATTTTGGAGCAAAATGTGCTACCTAGTGTCAGAAAGCTAGATCTGGGTCGAAGATTATGGGATCCTCCAGCAGGTCAATGACCCAAAACAGAATCGGGTCCTAACGGGCACATCTTGCTTGGGGCCATCTGGATGACCCAGATGTGCCCCTTTCTGAATCAGGCTCCATGTATCGAAAAGGGCCCCAGGTTTGAGAAGCAGAAATTTCCACACTATTCTGCGGTAGCTGAATCTTCAGTGAAGTGAACCAAGAATTCCAAGTTACACGCATTGGTGCCCACCAGAGAATTGCTCGGACTTTGGATCCACCTGGGAGATTTTTCAAAATGCTATGCTGTCTTTCCACATTACCAGTTCTTCATGGCAAGTTTATTCAAAATACACTGTGTAAGAGTGTGGAGTTTATGAACTCCCTCCCTCTGGCCAAGTCTCTTAAACTCTGGCCACTAATAGCCCGGGAAAAGGAATGTGAAAAGCACTGTCAGATAGGCGTTTGATGTTTTCAAGATGGCATCAAGAGCTTCAGCTATATTTATTGGAACCCACAGACTAACATAGTTACAGGCTTCCTATCTGTTATGATGTACAGGAAGGGTTTGCTGAGGAAGCCATGGAGAGAATCTCTTTGGAGAAAAGGTCAAAGAGGCTTTTTCTCTCATAAAAGAATACTGCAAAACTTTCAGATCCCTCTCCCAGTTCACCTTTGATACTGCCTCCTCTTCTTCGAAGTCTAAAGAAGTCCTACATATTATGTTTCTTAATTTCTTTTTTTTTTTTTTAATTTATTCATGAAATTTTTAACAAAAAGAGACAAGAAAGCCAACAATATGCTGTTTGTAGTTAATGTAAGGTAATGTAATGTAAGTTATGTACTGTGTTCCCTGTTTGTACTCCTAGTGTTTTGTTGTGATGTAATGATAATGCAATGTATGTTTCCCTCACCTTTGTTTAACTTTGTGCTGTATTAACCGCTTTGATTGAAGGAAAAGGCGGGATACAAAACATGTTAAATAAATAAATAAATAAATAAACAACGGCATTTCTTGAAGAAAAAGGAAGATACATCAGTAAATAAACATGATTCGTAAATAACCAAGAAATATCTCTCAAACAAGAGAGAATAAGAAATATCTTCCACACTAGCCCACAATAAAGAGGGGAGACATATCAAAATCAAATCAAACAAACAACAATATAAGTAAATTAAGTGCAAGCCATCCAACCATGACAGTAAAATTTATGTGAGATCAAGTGAGGGAATAACAGAGGACTCCAACCGCCTAGCATTAATGAAAGCTGTAAGTTGGGAGGGGTCATAAAAAATATAGGAAACCGCTTTATATTTTACCAAACACTTACAAGGATATTTAAGAAAACAGGCCCCTCCCAACTGAAGGATACCAGGGCGAAGCAAGAGAAACTCTCTCCGACGCCGTTGTGTATCCCTAGCCAGATCCGGGTAAATTCTTACCGTTAACCCTTTAAAAGGCTGGTTTCTTTTCCTGAAAAAAAGCCTTAGCACCCACTCTCTGTCAGATAACAATGCAAAGGTAACCAACAATGTAGAGGGAACAGGAGTCTCATCGACAGATTTTTCCAATAGGTCAGTTACATTTAAAATATTACATTGTACCAAATCGGTCCCCTCATGACCCTCATCAGTGGACAATTTAACTTTAGGCAAATAATAGGCCTTCACCAATGGAGGCATTAATTCGGAAGACACCCCCAACACCTCATTTAAGTATTGTTTAAACATTGCGCTAGGAGATACAGAAGAAATTCTAGGAAAATTAATTAAGTGCAAATTATTCATTCTAGCCAGATTATCCAAATGTTCCAACTTAGCTTGGGTGGAGGAAAAGTTTTTCCGAAAGGCATCCGACTGTTCTTCCAAACCTTCCAACTTCCATTGCATTTCTGCCGTCTCAGGTTGTAAAATTGTAACTTTTTGTTCCAAAGTCTCCGCAGCCAAACAGGTATTATTCACCTTCCGCTCCAAAGAGGTTACCCGTGGAACCAAGGCCTCCCCAAGAGAAAGAATCGCCTGCCAAATCGATTCTAGAGTAAAACTTTCAGGCCTCTGAAGAGAAAACGGTAGACCCGACTTAATTCTTATTTCACCAGCTGCCATTTCTGCTGTAGGCACCTGCCCTCGATCCACCACAGGTAACTTCTGGCCTGTGGAATCCCCCTCACTCGGCACCGATGGAAAAACAGGCATAGTCACCGCAGGAATTCCACTCCTGCAGGGCAACCGCGCCTCTATTCCTGGTCCAATCGAGCCACCAGCTTCCCCCAACTTCGGGTGGGAGCCGAGCTCCAGGAACCCCTTTGGAAGGGACAGGGCGCGGGAACCTTCGGTGCTGGACTCACCGGAGAGAGAGATAGACCCGAAGCAACAGCCGAGCCTCCAGACTCTGGCGATTTCACAGCTCGGGATTCCTCCCCTAAATCTGTCATGGCTCGGTTTGAGCGCTGGACAAAGGTATCCATCGGACCTGAGGTAATCGGCGTGGAGGTAGGTGGAGATTGAGAGGACAAAGTCCCCCCCTTGCCTTTACGCTTCCGTCCCATTCGGGTAACAAGAAAAACGCTCTCACTCGGAAACGGCAGCTACCACCATCTTAACTAAAGACTCCTCCCCCAGTCATTTCTTAATTTCAAAGGTATAGATAAGAACATAAGAACATGAGAAATGCCATACTGTGTCAGACCAAGGTCCATCAAGCCCAGTATCCTGTTTCCAACAGTGGCCACTCCAGATCACAAGTACCTGGCAGCAGGGCCGGATTTAGCTAGAGTGAGGCCCTACGCCAAGAAAAATTGTGGGCCCCCCCCATGTCCCCGTGCAGTCCTGGGCCCCCCCTGTGCAGTCCTGGGCCCCCCCGTGTCCCGCCCCCGTGCAGTCCTGGGCCCGCCCCCGTGCAGTCCTGGGCCCCCCCCCTGTGCAGTCCTGGGCCCCCCCGTGTCCCGCCCCCGTGCAGTCCTGGGCCCGCCCCCGTGCAGTCCTGGGCCCCCCCCCCCCCGTGCAGTCCTGGGCCCCCCCCCCGTGCAGTCCTGGGCCCCCCCCCGTGCCCTTGTGCAGTCCTGGGCCGCCCCGTGCAGTCCTGGGCCCCCCCATGCAGTCCTGGCCCCCCGGACAGCATCGCGGCTGTCTGAGGGGCTTCAGAGGGAGCCGGGGAAGCCCCGGCTCCCTCTGTACAGCCGCCAGCGTGAAGAGCCTTTTCCTTCACGCTGGCGGCTGTTTCTGTGAAGCCGCGAATGCTGGGAAAGGTTAAAGGTTGCCTTTTAACCTTTCCCAGCATTCCCGGCTTCACAGAAACAGCCGCCAGCGTGAAGGAAAAGGCTCTACACGCTGGCGGCTGTACAGAGGGAGCCGGGGCCTCGCGCGGGCTTCCCCGGCTCCCTCTAAAGCCCTCCGGTGGGCCCAGGGGCGGCCCAAGGGGGGTGCAGGGCCATGTGCGGAGACTCGGTGCGGGGCCTCATTTGCATAAGGTGTCTCATTTGCATAAATATTTGCATAATGTTACCATACACCAGAGCTACTCAATTCCAGTCCTGGTGGTCCACAATCCTGCAGGTTTTCGGGATATCCCTAATAAATATGCATGAGATATATATGCATTGGAGGTATCCTGCCAACCTGACTGGTTTGTGGCCCTCCAGGGCTGGATTTGGAGACCCCTGCTTTACATCTCTGTCATTTAAGATTGTGAGTGAACAAGGTACAGATATCCTAGACATCAAAAGGGTAGATAGAATGTGTCACATTCCTCCTCGATTCTCACCACCACCAAAAAGTTGTCTAATAGATAATATTTTGGTGGTGGTGAGAAGCAAGGAGGAATGTGACAAATGCTATCTAACTTTTTTGATGTCTTGGACATCTGCACCTTGCCCACTCACAATCGTAAATGACAGAGATGTAAGGCAGGGGTCTCCAAATCCAGCCCTGGAGGGCCACAAACCAGTCAGGTTGGCAGGATATCTCCAATGCATATATATCTCATGCATATTTATTAGGGATATCCTGAAAACCTGCAGGATTGTGGACCACCAGGACTGGAATTGAGTAGCTCTGCCATACACTAACTTTTAGTAAACATGCCTCTTAATGAGTATATGGATAAAGAAAGACTAAAAGGTTTCTACATTACTATAATCCAGTACCAACCGCCAGGCACATTAGGAACTACTACAAACACTGCCCATTTAGAACCCATAGCAAACCCGCCATATCCTAACAGCACTACCAGGACTCACAAAGCACCATACCCTAACTATCAAAAGGCAACACTGCAAATATTAAACCAATACATTTCAGAGAACAACAATACATGACCTACTGGGGAAAGAACAAGTGGCAATGTCAAATAGGAATTATATAAACAGAATACCTCAGCTCAGTTACACATGCACAACATAGACCATCACCAAACAAGGAATCACAATTTAGAAACAGGAAGACAATAATTAAACTGGGAACCCCAAAAGCCAAACTTGGAATATACAACAACACTGTAGAAATAAAACTATAAATTAATTTCCTCTTGTACTAAACAAAGCGCAAAAATTAATGATGCACATTTCCCAGAGCTGACATATTCCAGTTAATAAATTCAAAATTAAGAGATATTTTTCTACCTTTTGTGCATTTTTTTTCAGTTGCAATTGTTCCAGCCACTTTCTTCTGGTTTCTTCGTGTCTTCTGCTAATTCTCCATCTGCTGTCCATTTGTCCTTTCTTCTGTCTTCTTGTTTTTTTTTTTCCATTCTCTCTCTACATCTGCTTTAACATACTAATCTTTCTCCTTTTGCTCTTTCCTCATTCCTATTTCATCTACTCAAAATTTACCCCTCCATCCTCAATCCCCACTTACTCTCCCAATACCCGGCCAATTGTAGATTTTTTATCCCTCCCACACAAAATATTTTTCCCCTCTCCATTTTACTCTCCCAGCCCCATCCCATTCTAATCCTCCCCCAACACCAGCTCCCTTCTAGTTCCAGCCTCACCCAGCATCCATTCCCTTCTAGTCCCTGCATCAGCCCATTTCCAGTCCTAGCCCCCCATTAGCCCATTTCCAGTCCTAGCCCCCCCCATCAACCCAATACCAGTCCTAGCCCCCCCATCAACCCACTTCCAGTCCTAACCCCCCATCACCCCATTTTCAGTTTAAGCCCCCCCTATAACCCATTACCAGTCCTAACCCCCCATCAGCCCACTTCCAGTCCTAACCCCCCATCAGCCCACTTCCAGTCCTAACCCCCATCAACCCATTTCCAGTCAGCCCCCCATAGCCCATTGCCAGTCCTAACCCCCCCCCATCAGCCCACAGTCCATTACCAGTCCTAACCCCATCAGCCCACCTGAAGTCCTAACCCCTCCCCATCAGCCCATTTCCTGTCCTAGCCCCCCCCCATAGTCCATTATCAGTCCTAACCCCCATAGCCCATTACCAGACAGCCCCCATCAGCCAACAGCCCATTACCAGTCTTAACCCCCCCATAGCCCATTGCCAGTCCTAACCCCCCCATCAGCCCACAGTCCATTACCAGTCCTAACCCCATCAGCCCACCTCAAGTCCTAACCCCTTCCCATCAGCCCATTTCCTGTCCTAGCCCCCCATAGCCCATTGCCAGTCCTAACCCCCCCCAACAGCCCACAGCCTATTACCAGTCCTAACTCCATCAGCCCACCTCCAGTCCTAATCCCACCAGCCCATTTCCAGTCCTAATCCCCATCACCCAATTTTTAGTTTAAGCCCCCCCCATAGCCCATTACCAGTCCTAAGCCCCCATCAACCCACTTCCAGTCCTAATCCCATCAGCACATATATACTTATCTCCCCCATAGCACATAGCCCCCCCATAGCACATCACCACTCCTAACCCCCCCATAGCCCATTACCAGTCCTAACCCCCCCAACAGCCCACAGCCATTACCACTCCTAACCCCCCCCAGCCCATCACCAGTCCTAACCCCCCCAACAGCCCACAGCCATTACCACTCCTAACCCCCCCCAGCCCATCACCAGTCCTAACCCCCCCAGCAGCCCACAGCCATTACCACTCCTAACCCCCCCCAGCCCATCACCACTCCTAACCCCCCCAACAGCCCACAGCCATTACCACTCCTACCCCCCCAGCCCATCACCAGTTCTAACCACCCCAACAGCCCACAGCCATTACCACTCCTAACCCCCCCAGCCCATCACCAGTCCTAACCCCCCCAGCCCTCCCCAGCCCAGCAAATTTTTTTTTACAAAACAAGCTGTCGCTGCCTCTGCCGGGACCGGGGCCGCCGCGGCAGAATCGAGTGTGCCGCGGGGCCCCCCCTGCCCAGCAGAGCCTGCCCTCCCCGGTATCACCTCTCTCAGCTGCCTCCCTCCAGTCACACGCGCCGGCTTTCAGAGCGCGAGGGAAGAGTTTTTCCCTCGCTGCTCTGTTTAAGCCCGCGGGGGCTGATGGGACTTCCCATCAGCCCCCGCGGGCTTAACAGAGCAGCGAGGGAGAAACTCAACTCGCGCTCTGAAAGCCGGCGCGTGTGACTGGAGGGAGGCAGCTGAGAGAGGTGATACCGGGGAGGGCAGGCCAGGCTCTGCTGGGCAGGGGGGGCCCCGCGGCACACTCGATTCTGCCGCGGCGGCCCCGGCAGAGGCAGCGACAGCTTTTTTTTTTTTTTTTTTAAATTTTAATGATGGATCAGAATGTTTTTTGCGCGGGGCCCCCTGAAACGCGGGGCCCTGTGCAAAAAACATTCCCGGTGGGCCCTTGCCAGCTGTGGGCCCTACGCCACGGCGTACGTGGCGTATAGGCAAATCCGGCCCTGCCTGGCAGGTTCCTACAGGTTCCACAATGCTTGTCCCAGGGTAAGCAGTGAATTTTACGGGTCCTTTTTAATAATGCACCTTTCCTCCAGGAACTTGTCCATATTTTTTTTCAACCCAGCTACACAAATAGCTTTTACTATATCCTTCGGTAATGAATTCCAGAGTTTGATTACACGTTAAATAAAAAAAAATATTTTCTTTTATTAGTCTTAAATGGGTTACATTGTAGCTTCATTGTGTGTCCTCTAGTCTTTCTACTTTTTATTTATTTTAGGTTTTTCTATACCGTGCTCTTTAAAATCAGCTCGGTTTACAATTAGAACAAATTTGTACAGTGCAGGCGGCGTCCACACTGTACTTACAAGGAACAGGGTTTACAACTTGGCTAATTGGGGTAACTGTGTACAGGCTACTTAGTAGCAGGCTACTCAGTTAAATAACTATATACAGGCGAGGCAGTTGGATCAGCGATGGAGGGTGGCGACATGACTGCTTGGTGGCTATTTACAAGCTTGTGTGCTATATACAAGATTGTGTGCTATATACGAGGTTGTGTACTATATAGGCGTAAACCCGTTTCACTCCATTTATTAATTTATAGACCTCTATCATATCCCACCTCAGCCATCTCTTTTCCAAGTTGAAGAGCCCTAACCTTTTAAGTCTCTCCTCCTAGGGTTATCCTTCCATCCCCTTCACCATTTTTGTTGCTCTTCTCTGTACCTTTTCTAATTCTGCTTTATACTTTTTAAGATATGGTGACCAGAATTGCATACAATATTCAAGGTGCGGTCACACCATGGAAAATACAGAGGCATTATAATATCTTGGTCTTATTCTCTATTCCTTTCCTTATGATTTCTAGCATTCTATTTGCTTTCTTCGCCGCTGCTGCACAGTGGGCTGAGGATGTCAACATATTATCCACAATGATGCCTAGATCCTTTTCCTGGGTGGTGGTTCCTAATGTGGAGCCTAGCATCATATAACTGTAGTTTGAGTTATTGTTTTTTAGGTGCATAACTCTGCAGTTGTCCACATTAAATTTCATCTGCTATTTGGATATCCAGTTTTACAATTTATCAAGGTTCTCTTGCCATTTTTCACAATCTTCTTATGTTTTAACAACTTTGAATAATTTTCTGTCATCTACAAATGTGATCACCTCACTCGGTATTCCCATTTCCAGGTCATTTATGAATACATTAAAAAGCAGCAGGTGCAGCACAGATCCCTGGGGTACTCCACTATTCACCTTTCTCCATTGAGAAAATTGGCCTTTTAGCTCTACTCTCTGCATTCTATCTTTTAACCAGTTCCCGATCCACAATATTACAGTGCCTCCAATCCCATGATTTTTTTAATTTTGCAAAGAGTCTCTCATGAGGGATCTTGTCAAAGGCTTTCTGAAAATCCAGATATACTATGGGCCTCATGGAGAAATGCGGATTGCCGGGCTGCATGTCCTGCAAGCCATCTGGGCCCGATTTCCCCCTCCAGCTTTCCCTGTATGTCCTGATGTTCAGGATGGGGAGAGCAGGCAGGGAGCGGGATCGGGGTAGAGCGGGGGTGGCCAACCTGGCAGCACGTACAGGGCCGATTCAGGTCATGGCCCTGTACATGCTGCTGAGCCCGTGGGGCCATGCTGGTTATTCTACCTCAAAGATGGATAAGCAGCACTTTTGCCACAATCGGGCTGGAGATCCCTTCCTGGGGCCGTGTGCGGGGGAGTCCCCGCCCCTCAATCCAGGCCGTGGCAGGCCAGTCTTGGGTCGAGCGGCATGAGAAAGGGGGCTGGGAACGCCGGAGTCAGGGGCATCTGCAGGGAGGACTTCTCCAGGACCAAGCAGGAAGTCAGTCCTCACATATGGGTGACATCGACGTCGATGGAGCCCCTGCGGAGCATTTCCCCAGCTTTCAAAGAAAGCCTTTGGGAATACTGCACCCGACCTTCTTTTTCGGTTTTTGCCCTTCGTGGCTGGCGTTCGTGCCCTTTTTTTCTTTTTCCCTGGAAGGCCGGTCCTTTGACCTCGCGGGGACTCTTTTTTCCCCGATGGCTTCCAGTGGTTTTAAGAAGTGTGATCGGTGCAAGAAACTAATGTCTCTCACCGACACACACGACTGCTGCCTTCGGTGCCTCGGTCCCGATCATGATCCTAAGATCTGTGGGCCGTGTGGAAAAATGTCCACTAAGGCACTCCGAAGTCGTCAGCACCAGAAGGAAAGGCTTTTCTCCGACTCGGCCTCCGGCCGGGCCTGCACCTCATCTGAGGCCTCGACGTCTCGGGAGTCTGACCCCGAGCATCGTCGGGGCTCCTCAGATAGGGGGTCCCCCGAGCGGGAGCGAAAGAGGAAGAAGTGGCTCACGAGGGCGTCGTCGTCGGAGGTCCCTGGCTCCTCGAGGGCTTCGGAGGAGGTCCCTGGCTCCTCGAGGGCCCGTGGAACAGGAGAAGCCGTCAAAGGTACCTCGGGTGGAGCCAGAGTCTGCTGGACACGTAAGTCCTGTTGTCCTCGAGGACTCTCCTCCCAGGGAGCCGACGTCGGGCCTTGCGCTGCCGGGGCCCGAGTCGGTAGCTGCTGAGTCTCCTGAGCTGGGTCTCAGGCTGACAGCCTTGGAGTGCAGATTGTCTGCCTTCATGGATCAGCAGCGGGTGCTGATGGCCAGCCTTGCTGGCGCATCTGCCCCGACCACCGGGACATCGACGTCGAAGTCGACCACGGAGACCGAGCCAATACTCAAGACCATGAAGGCTCGAGGTCATCCTCGGTCGCGGTCTCCCTCGACCTCCCGGTCGGGAGCGAGGGCGTCGACGCCGATGCCTTCGGCGTCGGGGTGGGTGCTGCCGGGCCCCGCGCGGTCGGAGCCCGACTCCTCTTTGGACGAGTCCGCCTGGGAGACGGAGGATGAGGAGTCCCCCGATACCTTTAAGACTCGGTGCGTCCCATCGGACTCACTGCAGTCTGAGCCCCGGAGTAGATCCCCTCCGGAGGATACTCGGTTCTCGGAGTTCGTGCGGGATATGGCCACTGCTTTGGCAATCCCGGCGGATCCCGAGGAGGAGCCTCGAGCCGAAGAGCTCGAGGCCCTCCAGTATGACTCTCCTCCGAAGGAGGCCTTTACTGTGCCGGTTCCTCCGATGCTGGAACGGCTCCTCTTCTGGATGTGGGAGGCCCCGGCCTCGGCGCCAGTTCTGAGCAAGCGGGTCGATTCCATTTATCGACTCCGTAAGAGCCCTGGGTTTCAAAAGGCGCAGCTACCGCACCATTCCATGGTGGTGGAATCGGTCATGCATCGTCTGAAAAGTCAGAAGATGCACTCCGTGGTGCCCCCTGGCAGGGAGGCCCGGAAACTGGATGCATTCGGTAGAAAGTGCTTCCAGGGCTCGATGCTTGCTTGCCGTGTCCAGTCTTACCAGCTGTACATGGGCATGTACTTGCGGGACCTGGCAAAGGAGCTTGCCGGGTTCTCTGCTGGTCTCTCCGGTGAACCTTTGCAGAGGTTCAAGTCCTTGTCTTCGGGGATCCGGGAATGCTCTAAGTTTATGTCCCGAGCGGCCTACGATGGCTTCGAGGCCTCGGCCTGGGTTGCGGCTGCCGGCATCGCGGCTCGACGCCAGGCATGGCTGCAGTCATCGGACCTCGAGCCATGGGTTCAAGACAAGTTGGTCGATGTTCCTTGCCGAGGTGAAAACCTTTTCGGCAAGCCCATGGCCGAGAAGGCTGCTGAGCTCAAGACCGAGCACCTCACGAGGACAAGGCTGTCTCGAAAGACTTCTGTCCATTCACACAAGAAGAAGGGCTTGGGTAAAAAGCCCTTTTACCCGAGGAAGGCGACTGCCTACAAACAGTACCCGACTTACCAGGCCTCCCCCGCTCCCCCACAGGGTCAGCAGGCCAAGGGGCAGGGACATGGGCCCCGTAGGCAGAAAGCCCCCAAGCCTCCAGCTCCTGCTCAGCAGGGTGGGGGTTTTTGACTCCCAAGGCATAGCCTCTTCGTCTCTGCTGTCCCATCCCTGCACTGGACGTCACCTAGCCCTGTTTGCCCACCGGTGTCCACCCATTACAGGGGACAACTGGGTCTTAAGCATAGTCCAAAAGGGCTACCTGCTTCATTTTCATCAGTTGCCTCCTCCCTATTTTCCAGGAGAGCCTCCAAGACCTTCTCTCCATACAGCCCTCCTCCTGCAGGAGCTTCAGGGTCTGTTACGAGACCAGGAGGTGGAGCCTGTGCCTTCCCACCTTCAGGGTCACGGGTTTTACTCCAGGTACTTCCTAGTACCAAAGAGAACAGGGGATCTTAGGCCTATTCTCGACCTCAGAAATCTCAACAAGTTCTTACAGAAGGAAAAGTTCAAGATGCTTACTCTTGGAACACTTCTGCCCTACCTCCAGCAGGGAGATTGGCTATGCTCTTTAGATCTAAAGGATGCGTACACTCACATCCTCATTCATCCAGACCACAGAAAGTACCTCAGGTTCATTGTGGGAGGAAACCATTATCAGTACAGAGTGCTGCCCTTTGGACTCACCTCCGCCCCCAGAGTCTTTACCAAATGCCTGGTAGTGTGGCGGCCTACTTGAGAAATCAGGGTGTCTTTGTCTTCCCCTATCTGGACGACTGGCTCATCAGGGGTCAGACGTGCCAGGAGGCCAGGCAAGCCACCCTCCGAACAATTTCTCTACTACAGCATCTAGGGTTTGTCATAAACTTCTCAAAGTCCACTTTGCTCCCCTCCCAAGACTTAGAGTTCATAGGGGCAAGACTGGATACTCTGCAGGCAAAAGCTTTCTTGCCAGAGGACAGAGCCCAAAGACTGATGACCTTGGCCAACCAGTTTCCAGTTCATACTGCTAGACCAGTCCAGACAAATGGGTTGTGTCCCCCTGCCAGCAGATCTTGGAGACAGAGAATTCTACCAGAGCTCTGATAGGCTGGACTCTGGTGATATGGTCCTACCCCTAGGGGTCTCCCTCAGTATTGTATTTCTCTGTCTCCAGCAGATCTGTTTGCTTTTGTTGTTTTTCCCTCAAAATCTTTAAAATTATTTAGAATCCCTTTGGGGACTGATATTTCCACTTGCCTGTTGCTGCCAGTATAGTTTCACTGTGCACCAGGGTGTTAGCAGCTGAGCTCCTGTTTCTGACACAGTAGAGCTCGCTGACAGGAAGAATCCCCAGCATCTGGCCATGAGGGCTTGTTAGCTGGATGAAGGCCTCCCTAAAATCAGGCTTCTCTGTATCTTGAGGCTCCTGGATGCACCCAGAGTACACAAGAGGTGTTACTCTGGGTTTCCCAGCAACTTGATTCCCCAGATAAACTTGTGGAGCTCCTGGGCCTGGCTTCAGTAGAGCGCCTGATTTTCTTTAAGCAGCGCTGAGTCTTTGCCACGAGAGCTTAGACAGCAGGAGGATTAGGTATCAATTTCTGAGAGAAACTGTAAGTAAACTGTTTTTCTTACTTGCCTCAGCTGCCCTGGGTTTATTTCAACTGCATCGGGACCGGCTGTCTCTGACCTGATTCCTTCACTTCCGCTTTCATCAGGGTCTGTTCAACTGGGTTTTGAAGTTCCTATTTTCTTCATTTTTATTTCCTGGATGCACCCAGAGCATACAAGAGGTGTTTCTCTGGGTTTCCCAGGCTTCCCTCCTTAACAGCTGTATTTTCTGTAATCAGCAATACAACAGGGTTTGAGCTTCTGATTTCACTGTCTGTGCAGCTCCCCTTCTCTCCAGAAACACCTTCCAGCCCCTGCCATGAGGGTCTAAGTGGCTGCAGAGGGATCAAACTCTAATTTCTCTACCTTTCAGTCACTGTAATTACCTTACACTGACTTTGAAAGTTTCTCTTCTCCATGGGAACTCAGCTCCTCTGTACCAGCACAGTGAATAACTGACAGTTTCCTTCTCCCCTCCATTTCTGGTGATTCAGGGTTCATCAGGATTTGATTTTTAAATTGCTAGCAGCACTCCTTGCCTCTTCCCCAGTGATTTCGCTGCATTTTTAAGGTTTTTAGAGCTTAGGAAACTTTTATTTTGCAGTTTTTCTGTGCTGGTGGCCATTTTGAAAATCAGGAGGGATTTCTCTTCAGTTTTTTTTTTTTTGGAGGGAGCAGCTTTGGGCAGCCATTTCAAAACATTTAAACATGCTGTGAAGGCACAGGGAGTTTCAAAATCCCTTTTCTTTGAAGAGTCTTCTGTTTCCCTAAGCCTACCTTGATTTTTGTTTACAAAAAAAAAAAAAGGGTTTAAGCCTCTGCCATGCCTGTTTCTCTGCACAGCTGTTTATATGTAATAATAAGAAAAAGGAGTTAATAGATTGCTTGTGTTCCACCTGCATGCTGCATCCAGGAGAATCTTCTTCCTCCATTCCCACTGCGCTGCCAGCTGGGGACATCAGCGCCTTAACTCCTCCCTCCTTAGAGCCCCTTCAGCAGGATCTTCCTGCAGAAAGGATTCAGTCAGCTCCCATTTTGCTTCCACAGCCGCTGGAAGCCACGGCAGCCTTGGCTGACAGTGAGTTCCTGACGCTCTTCTGCCAGGCATGGCACCTGTGGCGTTCTGAGTCTTTTGGTATACCTTCAGCACCCGCCCGGTAGCACACAAGGATATGGTGGGGTCTCGCAAGCGGTCCCGCAAGTCCTCAGACCTTAAAGCAGTACGTCCTTCCAGGAACGTTGCATGTGGCTTGCGGGACACTACGGATATTCTAGAAGACTTTAAATCATCGGAGGTGAGCCCTGACTCATTGGAGTAAGAAGATGGGGAATATTCTCCATCTGATTCTTCGCTGACAGTTCTCGAGGGCTCTCAAGATATCAGACTTTTTTGGAAAGAGGAGTTGCCGGCCCTAATCACACAGGTGATGGAGTCGCTATGCCTAGTCGACACGCCTGATCCTCAGAGTTCTCAAATCCTGTTGCAGCCAGATCCCATTTTACAGGACATTCGTAAGCCTTCCAAAGCTTTTTCCTTTCCAGCCGAGTTACAGCATATGGTATCTCGAGAGTGGGACTCTCCAGAGTCCTCTCTACGTACGGCACGCGGTATTGGTCAGTTATACCCTTGGTCTCCTTCTGACTTGGACCGTTGGCTGACATACCCGAAAGTTGATGCGTTAGTGACCGGGGTCACCAAGCATACCACAATTCCGGTTGAGGGTGGAGCGGCACGCCGCGACCAGCAAGACCAAAAAAAGTTGAGAGTCTGCTAAAGACGGGTTTTTCGTTGGCCGCTTTTTCCCTTCAAGCAGGGGTGTGTGCAGGTCTAGCAGCACGGGCCTCCCTTCGATGGATTCAGCAGCTTCCAGGTGATCCCGAGTTGGCTCGTTTAGAATCCATAGCTGCATTCCTGGCAGAGGCCTTCTCTGATCTCTTGTAGCTGTCAGCTCGCTCCCTAGCACTGGTGACAGTAGCTCGGAGATGGCTCTGGCTGGGTCAATGGGCAGCGGATGTTGATTCGTTCAAAGACTCCAGCGTTTAGCTGCCATTCATCCAGTTCCACTGTTGGAAAGAGGACTAGGCCGTTACTCTGTCTATTTCGTGGTGCCAAAAAAAAAAAAAAGACGTCTCATTTCGTCCTATCTTGGATCTCAAAGGTGTCAATCGCAGTCTGCGAGTACCACACTTTCGAATGGAGACTCTGCGTTCCGTTATTCAAGCGGTACGCAAGGGGGAATTCTAGCTTCCCTCAATCTCGCAGAAGCATTCGTCACATTCCCATTCGAGAGGGGCATCAGCGACTCGTTCGATTCACGGTACTCGGTCAACATTTCCAATTTTGTGCGATGCCCTTCGGTCTAGCTTCGGCGCCTCGAACCTTCTCCAAGGTAATGGTGGTAGTAGCTGCGGCCTTACGCAGCCGTGGCATCAGAGTTCATCCTTATCTGGACGTCTGGCTCATTCGCGCAGACTCTCTCCCCAAGGCTTGCAGCACTGTCTCGGTGGTTGTTGCCTTTCTCGAAAGCCTCGGCTGGGTAATCAACCACGACAAGAGTTGTCTTCAGCCGTCCCAGGAGATCGAATTTTTGGGGGGGCTTGATTGATACAGCCTTAGGTCGGGTCTTTTTGTCAATGCCTCGATTCCTCAAGTTAACTTCTCAAGTTCGCAGTCTCCTAGCACAGGTCTCACCTTGAGCATGGTGTCCAGAGGATTATCAAGTTCGGTTGCCTCTACTACCGGTGGTGAGACTTTGCCTCCGTTGGTGGCTCCGGCCCCGCAGTCTCGTCTCCTTCGAGGGGTTCCCTTGGAGACTCCACGCTGGGTGTTGGTAACGACAGATGCCAGTCTCTCCGGTTGGGGAGCGCATTGCGGCTCGCACTCAACGTAGGGGATTTGGTCTCCTCGGGAGGCCCGGTGGTCCATCAATCGCCTTGAGACGCGAGCGGTGCACTTAGCCTTGCGAAAGTTTCAGCCTCTTCTGCGGTGTCAGGCGGTTCGAATTCTGTCTGATAATGCTACAACAGTGGCATACCTCATCCGCCAAGGGGGCACAAAATGTCCAGGTGTATCAAAGGAAATGGGTCTTCTCCTTCCGTGGGCGGAGAGGCATCTGCAGGCGATCTCGGCGCAACACATCGCGGGGGTAGACAATGTAAAAGCCGATTTCCTCAGCCGACATGCTCTGGATCCGGGGGAGTGGGCTCTGGCGCCAGAATCCTTTCAGTCCATTGTTCGACGATGGGGTCTACCGGCAATGGATCTCATGGCTACGGCGCAGAATACCAAGGCACCGATCTACTTCAGCCGTTGGAGAGACAACGGGTCGCATGGGACAGATGCTCTGTCTCAAGCGTGGCCAATCCATCTCCTTCTGTATGTCTTTCCTCCCTGGTCCATGATCGGCAAGATTCTCCAAAGAGTCAGGGAGCATCGCAGCCCGGTGATCCTGGTGGCACCGGATTGGCCTTGCAGACCGTGGTATGCGCATCTCGTCCGGCTGTCTCGGCCGTCTCCTCTACGCCTGGGGGCGTTCCCAGGGCTCCTGCTCCAAGGGCCGGTGGAAATGGGAAACCCGGCTCCTTACTCGCTTACGGCCTGGCTCTTGAATGCCGCAGGTTAGTTCAGAAGGGATATTCGTCGAGTGTGGTGGCGACAATGCTTAAGGCACGGCGGTCTTAGACGTCGCTGGCTTACGCTCGTGTGTGGCGTCTCTTTGACACTTGGTGTTCGCTACGTCACATCTTGCCCTGGTGTTGCAACATCCCGGATATTCTTTCATTTCTGCAGGCCGGTCTAGATAAGGGTCTGGCACTCAGGGCCTTGCGCGTGCAGGTTGCCGCGCTAACTTGTTTTCGAGGGCCGATAGCGGGGCGTTCTCTCGCCTCACATGTGGACGTTTCGCGTTTTCTTAAAGGGGTTCAGACATTATGGCCCCCGATATGTCCTTTAGTTCCTTCTTGGGATCTCGCTCTCATTCTCCGTGCCCTTGTTGCTCCTCCCTTTGAGCCCCTGAAGGCATGTTCCCTTAAGGATTTAACGCTAAAGACAGTTTTTCCTAGTGGCCATAACCTCGGCACGTCGGATTTCCGAACTTCAGGCTCTCTCTTGTCAAGACCCCTATCTCTCGTTTTCTTCGGCGGGAGTTTCTCTTCGAACTGTTCCATCCTTTTTACCTAAGGTGCTTACCCCGTTTCATGTCAACCAGCCTCTTTTCTTGCCTACCTTTGAAAGAGAGCAGTGTTCCGGTCACCTTCGTCAATCGCGTGCTGTGCACCTGAAGAGAGTGCTTTATCGGTATCTTAAGATCACGAACGCCTTCCTTAAGACCGATCATCTTTTTGTCCTGTTTGCGGACCCTCGACGGGGGTCCGCAGCCTCCAAATCCACCATTTCTAGATGGTTGCGAGGAGCTATTGAGGCAGCTTATATACTGCAAGGCAAGCAGGTTCCAGCAGGGCTCCGAGTTCACTCCACTCAGGCTCAGGCTTCGTCTTGGGCCGAGCGGTCTCAAGTAGCCCCTCTCGACATTTGCCGGGCGGTGACTTGGTCATCGTTGTCCACGTTTGTCCGTCAGTATAGATTGGACGTTCACACTCGGCAGGAGGGTCAGTTTGGAGCTGCAGTGCTGTCGTTGGCATTGACCCCCCCTTGAAAGCAGGTAGCTTGGGTACTGCCCGTTTGTCTGGACTGGTCTAGCAGTATGAACTGGAAGGAGAAATTTCACTTACCGTTAATTTCCTTTCCTGGAATACTGCTAGACCAGTCCAAGACCCACCCTGCTGTCAGTTACAGTGCTGCTAGTGCGGTGAAGCCGCTGGCCTCTGTTCCTTCCTTGTCAGTATGCCTCACCATGGGGGCCCGATGGCTGCGTTATCGGTCTTAGCAGCCTTCAGTTCTGGGGATACTTTCAGCTCCCTTGTACATAGTTGAATTAAACGTCCACTATGTGTGGTCTTATGGTTTAGTTGCGTTACATGTTTGGGTTCACTTTACAGACAATACTGAGGGAGACCCCTAGGGGTAGGACCATATCACCAGAGTCCAGCCTATCAGAGCTCTGGTAGAATTCTCTGTCTCCAAGATCTGCTGGCAGGGGGACACAACCCGTTTGTCTGGACTGGTCTAGCAGTATTCCAGGAAAGGAAATTAACGGTAAGTGAAATTTCTCCTTCTCAGCAGGTCACTGGTCTCCGCCAGGCTCTGCCTGAGGCTTCTAGGCCACATGGCTTCGACAGTGCATGTCACACCCCATGCCAGGCTTCATATGAGGCCTGCACAATGGTGCCTCAGGACTCAGTGTTCACAGGCCACAGGGCGCCTCAGAGACAGAGTAGGGGTGTCCAGACAGTTCCTGCACTCCCTACATTGGTGGCTGCATCCCCCCAACTTACTGAAAGGGATGCCTTTTCAGCCACCTGGGTTCACAGTGGTATTGACCACCGATGCCTCTCTACAGGGCTGGGGGGCACACTGTCTGGGCAAGTGCACCCAGGGCCTGTGGTCTCCCTGGGAGGCCCAGCAGCAGATCAATCTACTAGAGCTTCGGGCTATTCGCTTAGCCCTTAAGACTTTCTCTCAAACCCTGGCTCACCAATCTGTTTTAGTGCAAACAGACAACCAGGTAGCCATGTTTTATGTGAACAAACAGGGAGGCACTGGGTCCAGGCTCCTTTGTCAGGAGGCGCAGGACCTTTGCTTGTTTGCGCTCAAGCACAACATGTTGCTCAAGGCGATTTATCTCCCTGGCCAGGAAAATTACCTAGCCGACAAGTTGAGCAGGATTCTGCAGCCCCACGAGTGGCAGCTCCGCCCACTTCCTGTTCAGCTGTTGTGGTGAGAAGACCTGCTCTGGAGAGCTCCTGCTAGGGAGGAGTTCCTGCTCACTACTTGTGTCTGGATGTCGGGCCCTGGGCCACCTCCAGCAGGAGAGGCCCAGGCCCAGAGGCCTGCCAAGCCTGGTGTGCCTCTTTCACTGAACCTGGATGGGGGAACAAGCAGTATGGAACAGCCGGCGCCCCGGGTGGGGGACCCCCCAGGTAGGACTGTGCCTGGTCAGGGAGGAGGGACCCACAGGTATGGAGGTTTGGGCCCGCTACCCCAGGGAGGAGGCTCCTGTCTCCTCCCCAGGCAAGGTGTGGAGGCTGGGTGGCAGCAGGGAGAGGCCCTGGGGAGACCCTGGAGGAGCATGCAGTATGGCACTGGAGGAGGCGGGTTCCCCCCTCCGCTTCGGGTCCTGGAGGAGGCCTCTACCTCCTCCAGTGAGGATGAGGACGGAGGGTCGGGCCTGCCGTCCTTCCAGCAACCAGCTCGGGCCCCAGATGAGATCGTGGTGGCAGTGCGGCGGCTTCGGGGTCTCCAGGAGGAGGCGGCCCAGCTACAAGCCCAGCTCTCCCACCTGGAGAGCCTGCAGGCCACCGTTCCCGGTGAGGAATGGGTGGCCTATAAAACCTATCGGAAGGGGGTACAGCGGGCCCTGAAGGCCAAGTATCAGCTAATTACATCGATAAAGAGCCAGGGTTGTGGGTCCCTCACGGAGATCTATCAGGCCTATGATAGATGGGCAGTACAGGGTGCAGTTCAGGGGGGGCCCCCGGGGGTAGGTAGGAGGGGTAGAACCCCCCATTCTAGTAGTTTGCCCTTTCCCTATCCAGCCCCTGTGAGGGGAGAAGATGATATGTGGTCCGGAGACCCTTACCTGAATGCTACCAGTAGGGCTGGAAGGAGAGCTGCCCAGTTTGTGGAGGTTCGGCCAGTGATCCCTGGTTCGGTCGATGTCCCACCTCCACGGGCTTGCACAGTAGCTCAATGTCCGGAGATTACTGTTTCCAGCAACGACGAGGGGGGGTCCGGTGACGTCCTCCCCCCCCCACTCGCGAGCTTCTGAGGCCCATTTTCCTGCGCCCTTCCAAATTCCAGCTGCAGCAGATTCATGGCAGGGTGATCGCCGAGGGATGCCAGCAGAGAGTAGCCACAGTCTCGAGCAGGGAGCCCCGATGCGGGATGTCGTTGTGGGGTGTCTTCCCACCGGCTTGCACTACAAAGATGGCCGCCGCGACTTTCCTGAGGTCACTTCCGGGTTCCCCCGGAAGTGTGTAGCTGACCTTTTGCCTTCTCCTCTCCTGCCGACGAAGCACCGGCACTGTTCAGCGGATGCGGCATGGAATCTCCTCGGAAGTTCTGATGCCGGAGGGGAGTCGGTGCTTGATAGAAAAGGTCTGTCTGCTGTTCACTCACGTCGGGGATCTGCCGCTGATACAGTAGCTTCCCGGCTGCCTTCTCTAATCCAACGGAGCAGCAGCACTGTACAGTCTCTGGCTGTGCCCTCTCTCCAGGAGTCCCGGAGACTGAAGAATGACCGGCCCCAGTCCTTTGAGCCTGCTGAGCCACTGGAAGCCTTGAGGGTGACTGATCTGTCCACTTCCTGTCCGGATCTGCAGAGTCGGGGGTCTGAGCAATCTACCCTGCGTCTGGTTCCTTCTCTGGCACTGCCTGCCCAGATCCCTGGACAGGTTTTGGGTGGGGGGGAGGTTGAGCGTCCGGCCCCCCCTAGTATGGATGCTTTTCCGGCGTCCAGACAGTTGCGGGATGGCCGCCCAGCTTTCCCTGAGGTGGCTGTCTGGCGCCGGAAGGGCATAGGAAAGGGGACGGAGCAGGGTAGGGGTAGTATTGCTCTTACTGTAGCTTCTAGGGGGGACCGGAAGATTGTTCCTCCACTGTCCTTGCGGTTTGGATCGGCGGAGCGGGATGCACCGGTACTTGTCCTGTCTGGTGGCGTGGCCGAAGGGGGCCTGGCTCGCAGGGGGGCGGCTGCCCTTCCTGCTGGAGCCTTGGCTGCCGGTCATGAGGTTGTGGACCCCCGTGCCACGTCTGGCACCGACAATAAGGTAGGACCTGGGAGTGGCGGGGGGCAGGGGGGCGGAGGTTTGGGGGATTTCGTTATGGGGGGACCTGCCCTGCTGTCCCGGGATGGTCCTGCCTTATTGCCGGTAGCCGTACAGGGGGTAGCGGACGGTGGGCCGATGGAGGGTCTGGCGGAGGGAAAGGGGGAGCGGACGACTGGTTCAGTAGGGGGGAAGGAGGGAGTGGTTGGTCCTGATAGGGGGAAGGGTCCCTTCCCGGTGGGGTTCGAGGATGGGGTGGTCCCCCTGGATCCCGGGAAAGGAGGGGAGCGGGGTCCATCCCCGGTAGTGGTGGCCGAGGTCCATCCCCGGTAGTGGTGGCCGAGACCCAGGAGCCTTGCGCTGGGTCAGGAACACGGGACGGAGGGGTGGGGGGGCTTTCCGGTCACCTGGGTGTCACTGAGAACCAGGTCCGTGATGCCCTTCAATTAGCCTTGGAGACCCCGACAGGCCCTCCCGGGGCCTTTTCTTTCTGCCTTTCGGCAGCTGGAGGTGGCAGCAGGGGGTGATCCGGGGGTTCTCGGTGGCACCCAGGGATCCGGAGGGGATAGCATCCCTGATTCAATGTTGGCAGAACTGACCTGGCCCAGTTCTCAGGTCATCCCATGTGCGGAGATTGTGGATCCTGCAGACCAGCAGCAGGATCCCCCGCAGGTGGCAGCAGGGGAAGGTCAAGGTAGGCAGGGGATGGGAGCTGGGGGGACGGCTCCCCCCCCCCCCGTACCTTTGCGGAGGCTCTGAAGGGGTCGGGCACCACTCCGGGGACGTCAGGTGAGGGTGGGGGGAGGGGGGGTTCCCAAGGGAATGGTCCCGTAGGAGGGGGAGGAGGTGGGGGAGGGTTCCGAGGGGTTGGGGGTGAGGTCAGACGGCGCAACGTGGCGCAGATCCGGTGGGCTGGGGAGGGGCCCCCTCCAGCCAGGGAACAGGTCTTGAGGATGGTCCTTGGGCTGGGGTTTCTCCCGGGAGATCTCTATGCCTTCATCCACATGAACAACACCATTGAATATGATGTTAGTTTCATGCTGAGACGGGGGCTGGAGATTTTCTGGGACCGATACCAGCAGCAGAGGGGGCAGGGAGGGTGGGCTGACTTTCGTGTTGTGCCTATCTCTCGCCAGGGGACGGTACCTGTGACCATCCTATCCCGGAATGAGTCGCTCCCAGGGCAGGACATCCAGTTTTGGTTGTCACGCCATGCGGTGCTCCTCGCACCCCTGGTCAAGGGCGCTGGGCCCCTAGGGGTGTGGGATGGGTCGTGGAAGGGTAGGATCCGTTTGCGTGAGGTGGGTAACGTGGTGCAGCACGTGCCCTCGGCCGGTTTCCTCGGTCGGGATCGCATCTTGTGCTATTACCCCGGGCAACCTCGCGAGTGTCACCGCTGTGGCTCATTTCGCCATTTGAGCATGAACTGTCCCGAGCAGGTCTGCACCCGTTGTGGTGGACGGGGTCACGCCTCGGCCGGGTGTTTGCTTATTCGGTGTAACCTTTGCGGGGAGTTGGGCCACCCCTTCGCCCGCTGCCCCTCCGCATCACACAATGGACCGGGGGGGGATGCCGTCACTCCACCTCGGGCTCCTGTGCGGGAGGAGGTTGTGGAGGCCCCTCTCCCTCAGGAGGAGTCCGAGGGCCCTAGGGTGGAGGAGTCCATCGAGCCGAGGGAGCCATCAGGGGGAGGGGATTCGGGTAGGAAGGAGGAGAGGTTGATGTGGTGGAGGTTAATGTATCACGACAGGATAGGGGGTTGCGGGTGGTGCCACCTGAGGAATGGACCACGGTCCCTTCCAAGGGTGGCAAGTCCAAAAGGAAGAAGAAACGGGAGACATCCCCGTTGCTGGATGCAGAGCCCGTGTTGGACATCAACCGTTTCGTCTTTTTGGCTGCTGATGCGGCTGAGGCGGATGAGGGCTTGCCTGTGGAGGCAGGGCTTCCTGTGCGGCGCTCGGAGCGGTTAGCGGCGGGGGCGGCCCCTCTTCCTCAGCGGCAGCCTTCCAAAGTAACGAAGGCGCGCCGCGGTCCGGGTCCTCCAAACAAGGGGGATACTGGCGCCCGACGGGTGAGGGAGGACGGGTCTTTGCCCCCGCAGTTGGGTGATGGGCCTTCGCAGGAGCCCCCTGCTGACCCGGCCGTCCCGGCCTCCCCCGCGGGGGTGGGCACTGGTACGTTGTCTCAGTCTTTGTCCAGGGAGGGGGGGGAGGCACCGGTGGTGGACCCCACGGAGGAGATCATTCCTCCGACCCCTGACCTGTCCGTGCCCCTCGCCCCATGGGAACTGGGTTAGCCCCTGCGACAGCTTTGCCTGGTGGTCTCAGGGGCACCAGCACCTCGTGGGGTGACAGGGTCGAGCAGGAGGGGGAAGAGATCCTCGAGGTGGTCGACGTGGACCGTGAGGAGTTGCTCCAGCTCACGGGCTTGTCCTGCAAGCTGGATTCCGGGGATCCTGGGTATGGTGAGAAGAGGAGGAAAGGGTCACTGCACACGAACTAGGCATGGCGTGCACTCCTGCGTTCTCGTGCGCCACCATCAACGTGGCCAGCATTTTCTCAGACCAGGCGCGGGCTACGGCCTATGATTTTCTTTCCACGAGTGGGCTGGATGTCATTTTCTTGCAGGAGACCAGGCTCACCTCGCTCGCTAGCCTTCATCGGGCAAAGCGGGAGTGGAGGTGGGGCCCTTCATACTGGTCGCTTGCGGCACAGCCCTACGCAGGAGTGGCGGTTTTGTTCACGTCTAACCGATTTCAGGTGCAGTACGTGTGGGAACTGGAGCAGGGCCGGTGTTTGCTCTTAGATGGCTACTGCGGGCCTCATCGGTTTCGTTTCGTGGTGGTCTACGGCCCCCAGTCTAAGTTGGCACGGAAGACCCTGTTTGGGGTCATCCGCCCCTACTTACACACCTCCCGTTTGGTGGTCCTTGCCGGGGATTTCAACACCACCACCTTTTTGCAGGACCGAGGGGGGGATCGTCGCCCACCCAGTTACGAGGGCCTCTTTTTGGCCGAGATGACCCGGACGGCTGACCTGGTGGATGTTTTCCACCGGGCCTTTCCATGGTCGCCGGGGTTCACCTACTATCATGGGACCTGCAGGAGTCGTATCGATCGGATATATGTGAGTGCCCGGGTAGAGTGTTCCCCTCCGCAGTTGCAGGCGGTTGACTTTTCGGACCACTGCGTCCTCTCCGTGTCCTTCCTGGCTAACCACGAGGAGCTCAGCAGGGGTCCTGGCCTGTGGAGACTGAATGTGCAGTTGTTGGCAACATCAGAGGTGGTCCAGGAGTTCTTGGCCTTTCTCGCAGACCAGGAAACCCTGCTGGGTGTTTTTCCTTCCCGTGGCGCCTGGTGGGACGAGGTGAAGGCGCGTGCCCGCCAACTCTTCCGTTCCTGGGGTACCTCCATGGCTCGATCCCGCTACCTCACCTACACTGTCCTCCGGAGGTCGCTGGATCGTTTGGTATCCCGAGGGGCAGCGCAGGAGGAGGTGGAAGAGGTACGCGTCCAGCTCCGTGGCCTGCTTTATGATCGCCATGCCTCCCTCTGCTTTGAGGGGGCGGCCGGTGGGGTCGGCACTCCAGACCCTTTCTTGACTTGTAAGGAGAGGGTTCGGCGTCGGGAGGTCATGGCCCTGCGGGGCGAGGACGGTACCATTCATACCTCCCAGGAGGACCTTTTGCGGATGGTGGGGGAATACTTCTCGGACCTGTTTGGGGATCGCCCCGTGGACCTCACCCATATCCGAGAGTACTTGGGCCTTCCCCCGGTGTATTCGGCTGTGGTTCAGGCACAGGTTGATGCACTTGCTGCTCCGATTCAGCAGGTGGAGGTGGAGAGGGCGATTCGTGCCATGCCGTTGGGGAAGGTGCCTGGGCGCGATGGGCTCCCTGTGGAGTTCTATCGCACTTTCATCGCCCAGCTGGCCCCCTTCCTGACCTCTCTGTTTCAGGAGATAATGGATACGGGGTTTCTCCCGCGGTCATTTCGCGAGTCTGTCCTGCTGCTGCTCTCCAAGGGGAAGGACGATAGCTCCTTGGACTTTTGGCGGCCGCTCTCTCTTCTGAACGCGGACCGGAAGATCCTGGCCAAGTGTTTGGCCAACCGACTGGTGGAGGTGTCGGGCGCTTTGCTGTCACCTTCCCAGTATTGTTCCGTTCGGGGGAGAGGGGTTCTGGACGCTGTCGCCACAGTCCGGGAGGTGGTGGAGAGAGGCCGGTCGCTCCAACGGGACCATTGGTTGGTCTCCTTGGACCAGTCCAAAGCCTTCGATCGAGTCAGTCACCGGTACCTGTGGGTGGTGCTCCAGCACTTCGGCCTCCCCGCAGGTTTCCTCTTCGTCGTGCAGGCGCTGTACCGAGGGGGGGTGAGCTTCCCGTTTATTAACGGGTGGCTCGGACGGCCGTTTGGTGTCGCCTCGGGGGTGCGGCAGGGGTGCCCTTTGAGCCCCTTGCTGTATGTCTTCTCCCTCGACCCCTTCCTCCGGAGATTGTCCTCAGGTGGGTTACGGGGCCTGGAGGCGCCTGGTGCGCCCCCGGTGTCCGTCGTTGCCTACGCTGACGACATCTCAGTTTACGTGGACGGCACTGAAGGGGTAGAGGCCCTGCGGGAGGCCGTGGAGGAGTACTCGGAGGTAGCCCACTCTGTTGTCAACCACAGCAAGTGCCAGACGCTGTGGTTGGGCCCCTCGGAGGCCTCCCCGCCTTCCTGCGCCCCCTTTCCTCCTCCCGTGGGGGAGGTCCGCGTTTTGGGCCTCGTCTTCGGGTCGGAGGACTGTGCGGAGTCCAATTGGGACCGTTGTCTTGAGACTGCACGGTGTCGGGTGCTGCGGTGGAGGGGGTGGAGGTGTACGTACGAGGAGAAGATCAAACTCCTCGGGACGTTTCTGCTTCCTCTCTTTCTGCACGTGGCCACGGTCTTCGTCCTTCCGTCGTCCCGTCAGGCGTCTGTCTGTGCCGTCTTTTTCTGTTTCCTGTGGGGTAACCGCCTGAACCCCGTCCAGCGCAACATCGTTTGCCTGGATCGGGCAGAGGGCAGTTTGGGTATGTTGCACCCCCTTGTCTTCCTGTCAGTCTTGTCTATGGCGTTCCACTTGGGTAGGATGAGGGAAGGGGGTGGGGTCTGGTGGGTGGCCTCCTATCGGGAATGGTTCTCCCGCTTCTGGGAGCAGTGGGAGGGGGCGTCCTCGGTCCCACGTGTGCGCCGGAGCGGGGAACAGGCCCCATCGTACGTATTTGCGATGGTGGGGCTCATTCGGCGGTGAGGGGTGACCGACCCGCTCGCCCAGTCCTTGGGGCGGAAAGGATTGTACCGGATGGTACTCGCCTCCCACTTTCAACCACAGTGGGCCCTGCGGGACTGTCCAGCGGATGTGATGCAGCGGGGCCTTCGGCTGTTGAACTCCCCTCGGCTACCGAAGAAGGTTCGGGATGTGGCCTGGTTGTCTTTCCACGGGCGTTTTGTACGTGAGGGACAACCTCAAGTACAGGTCACAGGCCGAGCGGGTCTTTCCGAGGGCCGGTTGTGAAGGGCAGACGGAGACCATGGACCATTTCCTCCGGCAGTGCCCCTTCAACGTGGAGGCCTGCCGGTTGGTGTCCGCTGCTCTTCACCTGCGCGACCCTTCCCTCCTCACGTATGCGGAGTGGGTGTACGGGGCCTGGTCCTTTCCTCTAAGGCAGGACTCCGGGACCCTCTACCTCGTCACGGCCGTAGTACGCTACCACCTGTGGCAAGCGCGCTGTCATGTCTCGACCCGGGGGTTGGTCCTGCCCCTCGACGAGGTGGTGTGGGACATTCTGGAGGAAGTGTCCAGCATGGCGCAATGTGAAAGGCGGGTGGTGGAGGCTCATCGTTGGGAGCGTCTGTGGCGTCACCTCACCCTTCGCCCCCCGTGAGGGGGAGGGGTTTCCCTGGGGTTCTCGTCCCTGTAGGACTTTGAGGTTTGTTTTGTATCCCTGGGGGGAGGGGTGTGATAGGAGGGGTTGGTTTCCCTTCCCTGGGGTTTACTTCTCGGTATGATTTTGGGGTGTTTTTCTCCCGGGAGGGGAGGGGGGGGGTGAGCTGGTGCTGCTTGAGGGGTTTGACCAGTTGTCCGCTTTCCCTTTCTCCTTAGAGGGGTGGCCGTCCCAATTTTTGTTGTTGGTGTTTGTTTTGTTCTTTTTGTGTCCTGGGCATCCCGCTCCGTTGTCTGGATTGCAGGGCAGCACAGGGGTTATGTTTCTCTTTTGTATTTAGCTTTTGATTTGTATGATTAGTTATGATTTGTTTTGGTGGGACTGTGTTGGGGATGGGCTCAAGGGGCCCTTAGGTTTTATTTTTGTTTGGGGGGGGTGGGGAGGTTTGTTTTTGAGGTGTTTGTTTCTATGGGATGGATGGGGAGGTGGCAAGGATCGGGTTGGAGGGAGGGGGAAGCTGCTGCTCCTGCTGAAGGGGGAGGGATGGGGATAGGGGGCTCTGTTTCTGGATGGTTGGGGGGAGGGAGTCTGAGAGTAAGACAGAATGAATATTTGGACTGGTGGGGAGTGTTGTGCGGGGCAGGGGTTCAGGGATTGCAAGACGGACAATGTGTGGACTGCGCTGGGGTGTTCTTGCAGGGGGAGGTTGGGTCGGGTATGGACATTGGACTGAGGGGGGGGAGGGGACATGGACATTGTCAAGGACTTTTTGGGGGTTGTTGTTGGGAGGAGGGGCACGTGTGTTGATTACTGGGGTTGGTGGTGAGTTTGGGGAGGTGGGTCACGGGGGGGGTTTGTGATACTTGTTTTGTGCTATGTTAGGGGGGGTGGGGGTTTTGGGGGGGTGTGGGACTTGGTTGGGGTGATTGTTTTTGCTTTTGTATGTCTTTTGTTGCTTGTATATAATAAATCAAAATTTCCATCCCTTGGTAGTTCAGAAGATCTTCCTGAGGTGGGGACTTCCATCCATAGATCTCTTTGCCAATCCCCTGAACAGACAGCTGCCCAGGTTCTGCTCCAGGCAACCGCATCCTCTGAGACTAGCAGCAGATGCTTTTCTGATTTCCTGGTCCCAGGGCCTCCTATATGCGTTTCCTCCCACGCCTCTGGTGGCCCGAACCCTGTTCAAAATTCTAAAGGACCAGGCCTCGGTCCTTCTGGTAGCCCCCAGGTGGCCGAGGCAACCTTGGTTCCCACTTCTGCTTCAGCTAGCAGTGGACACTCCACTACCTCTAGGGTTGCAGCCCGATCTTCTTTCTCAGGACCAGGGGTCTCTTCTGCACCCCAATCTCAAATCTCTCAATTTGATGGCCTGGAAGCTGCAAGGGTAGTTTTGGCTCCTTGGGGCCTACCTCCCGAAGTTGAAGAGGTCGTCCTGGCCTCTAGGAAGCAGTCCACTAGAAGAACCTATGCCCTGAAGTGGAACAGGTTTTCTGTGTGGTGTCAGCTGGGTACAGAGGATCCTTTCTCCTGTGCTGTACCAGTGGTGCTTCAGTACCTACTACATTTGTCCAATCAGGGCCTTAAGTCCAATTCTGTTCGGGTCTACCTCTCAGCTTTGGCAGCTCACCACTCTCTGGTGGAAGGACACTCTCTGTCGGTTCACCCTTTGGTGTCCCGGTTCCTCAGGGGTTTGCTCTTGCTCAAGCCTCCTGTCCATCCTCCAGCCCCTGAGTGGGAGTTGAATGTGGTCTTGCAACAACTGACTCACCCACCTTTTGAGCCGATGGCTACTTGTCCTCTCTGCTTCCTTTCCTGGAAGACTCTCTTCCTGGTAGCCCTAACCTCGGCCAGACGAGTGAGTGAGCTTCAGGCCCAGGTCTGTGACAGGCCTTTCACCCGATTCTATAGGAACAGGGTAGTCCTTAGGACTCATCCAAAGTTCCTCCCAAAAGTTGTCTCCTCTTTCCACCTCAACCAGGAGGTGGTTCTTCCAACATTCTTCCCTAGGCCTCATGCAAGCCAGGCTGAAGCGGTCCTGCATACCCTGGACTGTAGGAGGGCCTTATCCTTCTACCTTGACCGTACACAAGGGCATAGAAGGGCTACTCAGCTCTTCATCTCTTTTGACCCTAATAATTTGGGGTTAGCTGTGTCCAAGCGTACCTTGTCCATATGGGTGGCTGACTGTATCACCTGAGCTTACAGGGCAGCTGACCTTCCCTTGCAGGGTCGGGTCACGGCCCATCGTGTCAGGGCAATGGCTGCCTCAGTAGATCATCTCCGCTCTGTACCGTTGGCAGACATCTGCAGGGCTGCAACTTGGTCCTCAAGCCAGACTTTTGCAGCTCATTACTGCCTGGAGAGGGAGTCCCGTAGGGACAGTGCTTTTGGCCAGGCAGTACTCCGGAATCTCTTTGAGGTTTAGGCAACTCCTGCCCTCCAGCCCTCCGTTGGGCTACCGGTGGAGGTTCTTTCAGTGAAAAGCCTTTCTGTGATGCTGGGACTAGAGGGAGTTCTCTTGTTCAGCCTGGGTTCCTGGTAGCCCAGAGCTAGGGAGTCACCCATATGTGAGGACTGACTTCCTGCTTGGTCCTGGAGAAAGAGTAATTACTCACCTGTAACAGATGTTCTCCAGGAGCAGCAGGAATCAGTCCTCACAACCCTCCCTCCTCCCCTGGGAGTTGCAGTTGTACATAGTTTATTTTTTACATTTTTGTGTGCTGTTTTTTAGCTATGTCATTTGACTGACCAAGATGGTACCTTTAGGCGGGAAGGGGACCGTGCATGCGTGCAGTATTCCCAAAGGCTTTCTTTGAAAGCTGGGGAAATGCTCCGCAGGGGCTCCATCGACGTCGATGTCACCCATATGTGAGGACTGATTCCTGCTGCTCCTGGAGAACACCTGTTACAGGTGAGTAACTACTCTGTCTCCGCAGGTGACAGAGGATGCCAGGCCCTCCTCTGGCCTGATTCTGGCTATAATGGAAATGTTTTGTTCCCGCGGTCCAGAATCGGGTCCAAATGGGCCCATCTTGCTTGGGGCCATCCGGAATTAGGCTCCACATAAACATTCTTTATAATGGTTTTTACCATTCTGCCTGGTACTGATGTCAGGCTTAATGGTCACCCCTGGAACCCTTTTTAAAAACTGACGTTACATTGGCCATTCTCCAGTCTTCCAGTACTACAGATGATTTTACTGATCGTTCACAGATAAGTAATAGTAGGTCTGCAATTTCATATTTCAATTCTTTCAACACCCTCAGATATATACCATCTGGTCCTCCTGCTCCTCTTCATTCTAAACAGCAGAAATTTCTCTCATGTCCCAGACAACAGAACCCAAAAGCCAGAACCTGCTCCTCAGCCAAAACCTGGGATGGATTTGTAGCTATCTTCAAGAGAATCTAAGTAGTTTCTGTTCCCATATTTTGTCAACTTTCCATTTGGAGAGAAGCAAAGATTTTGTCCATTTACTCCTTGTAAAAAACATAATCATGGGCAAAAGAGACTAATCCCAACCTAAAAATTTTAAACATTTAATTATTCGAAGGGCAGTTACACTGTTTACAGCCTAGTAAACCTTGTAAATGCCTTAGATGGGGATATTCAATGGCACATACATGGGTAGTGCTGTTGAATATCCCCATCTATGATCCCTAAGTGCCCCAATTGTATCCGGCTACCATCGAGGGTGTGTCGGGGCGTTCTGGGGCAGAGCGGAGGCGGGGGTGCGAGATAACCAGGCAGCAGTGATATTGCATGCTGTCTGGTTAGTGCTCTGCGCTGAAAAGATAGGTGCAGGCGCTAACCGGGCAGCATGCAATATTACTGCTGCCCGGTTAGCTTCGGCGGCTTCCGCGTTGTGCAGTGATAGCCAGATATTCAATGCCGGAGCCGCATATGACCCCGGCATTGAATATCCGAGTTTAAGGATCGGTGGGCAGGGCTATGCGCCAACACAGTGCATATCTTGTCCAGTAGAATATTAGGCCCAATGCCTTTAGTACCTCTGTAAATTACACACATGAAACCAGGAAAACAGAAGGAAGAGCTAGGAGCAGGCGGGACAACAAAATAGGCAGAAGAGAAGAGAGAAAAAACCCCATAGGGGTCTATTTACTAAGCTGCATTAGATCCAGCATGAAAGTGATATTTACTGGTCAGTTGTATTATTTAAATCAGTGCAGGAGGAGTAGCTTAGTGGTTAGAGCAAGATGCCTAGTAACCAGAAGATCAGGGTTTGATTCCCACAGGCATTCCTTGTGACCTTAGGCAAGTCACTTTACCCTCCATTGCCTTGGAAGAAAAGGCCTGGCAGTCTACTTCTGGTGATACATTTGCCAAGAAAACCCAGATGCAGCTGGGTCGCCAGGAGTCAGCACTGACTTGATGGCACTAAAAAAAAAGAAAGAGCAAGCCTTAATAAACAAATTACTAAAGTTAATGTAGCTAAGCCTTGGAATTTAACAACTCAGGTTTTCCCACGGTAATAATAAAGGAGCAACTTAGAGCATGATACAAGTGGAGGAGTAGCCTAGTAGTTACAGCAACAGCCTGATGGCTAGAGATACCAGGGTTTGAATCCCACTGGCATTCCATGTGGCCTTGTGCAAGTCACTTAACCCTTCATTACTTAAGGTACTAACTTAGATTGTAAGCCCTCTGGGGACAGGGAAATATTTATGTACCTGAATGTAACTCACCTTGATCTACTACTGGAAAGGCATGAGCTAAATACAAATAAATACATTCTCACAACAGACCCTGTGTGGATAAGCCTCTTCAACTTAGGAAAGCTTTGAAGAGGATCTACTGCACACTTATGCAACTACCACCTTTCATTGTTATGCAGACCTCCTCAGTCAAGGAAATAGTTCAAAAGGTATATGAGGATTTGAATCCTGCTGTCCATGGAGTACACCTGCTACAGATAAATAACTTGGTTTTCTCTGAGGAAAGCAAGTCTTCACAACTGGGACTCCTTAGCCACAGGCTATCTTCATCAGAAAAGAAGGGAAAATGAATGAAAAACAGTGCCAACGGGCAGACAAAAAAACCTGTTTTTGTTAGCAATGAGCCTATCCCAGTTTTATACCTTACTTTTTAAAGAAGGCAGACTGGAAATAAAAAAATGAGGCCTATGGAGGATAGAGTTGGAATCTAAACTTCAAAGACAGTCTGGTCAAATCTACTATCATATCACAAATCCCTATACAAACAATGTGATGTGAATGTATAGATAGATTTCCATGCCACAGCTCTGAAACTCTCCTCCATAGAGGTTGAAGTGGGCCAACAAAGCAGCCATAGCTCTGATATTGTGAGCATTGTCAAGCCTGCTTGGGTTTAATAAAAAACAGAACCAGGTTTACTGGAATAAAAAAAACAAAAAGCTGGGTAGACTTGAAAGTGCTTTAGAAAGCTAATGCTCTCTTGCAATTCAAAATATATAAGGTGGGCATATAGCCTAGGGAAAACGATTGGAAAAACAGCTTAGTTAAGGTGAAAATCTACCAATACTACTGACACCACCTTGGAAATGAACATTGGATAAGTATTCAGAACCACTTTATTGTATGAAATAGAATGGATCAGTCACTAGGACTTGTAGCTTACTAACTTTGCCTCTAAAATTAAGACTTTTTCAAGGTCAGATACTTTAGATCAAATGAACCCATTGGCCCAAAGGAGCTTTCATTAGCTATGTCAGAAAAAGTTGAGGTCTCAAGCCACAGCATGTTACTTGATGGAAGGCTTCAATAGAAGCAAGCCCCACATTAAGTAAACAATTAAACCCATTTCTGTGCAGCCTTTATCTTCTACATGGTGAGAAGTGCCAGTTGCACTAAGGTGAACACTAATGGAATTATTCAAACAGTTTTGATGTAGGACAAGAAAAAGGATCTAAGATGTCTTCTGTCAAAACAAATGACAAACCTCTTAAAACTGTAAGACTGTCTCCTTTTTGTTAAGGTCAGCCTTCCTCAAGGTGTTATACTGCCCCCCATCGCTCTAACAACCGGATTGGGAAATAAACAATCTGTTTTAGATTTTCTTATAATCTTCCTGGACTTAGTAGTACTGGAAGATCTTACAGTAATATACATTATGATTGTCCCTAGGGTACTCCACTATTCACCTTTCTCCATTGGGAACATAAGAACATAAGATATGCCATACTGGGTCAGACCAAGGTCCATCAAGCCCAGTATCCTGTTTCCAACAGTGGCCAATCTAGGTCATACGTACCTAGCAGTTTCCCCAAAAGACACAGGTTCCACAATGCTTGTACTGGGTCAAGCATTGATATCCTGGGTCCCTTCTTAATAATGGTTTATGGACTTTCCTCCAGGAACTTGTCCAAACCTTTTTTAAACCCAGCTACACTAACAGCCTTTACTACATCCTCCGGTAACAAATTCCAGAGTTTGATTACACGTTGAGTGAAAAAATATTTTCTTTTATTAGTCTTAAATAGTTTACCCTGTAGCTTCATTGCATGTCCCCTAGTCTTTCTATATTCTGATAACGTAAACAATCGATCTACGTTTACCCGTTCCACTCCGTTCATTAATTTATAGACTTCTATCATATCTCTCCTCAGCCGTCTCTTTTCCAGGTTAAAGAGCCCTAACCTTTTTAGCCTTTCTTCATAGGAGTATCCTTCCATCCCCTTTACCATTTTGGTGGCTCTTCTCTGAACCTATTCTAATAACGCTATATCCTTTTTAAGATACGGTGACCAGAATTGCACACAATATTCAAGGTGCGGTCTCACCATGGAATGATATAGAGGCATTATAATATCTTTTGTTTTATTTTCCATTCCTTTCCTTATGATACCTAGCATTCTATTTGCTCTCTTAGCTGCCGTTGCACACTGGGCCGAGGGTTTTAACATGCTATCCACAATGATGCCTAAATCTTTTTCCTGGGTGGTGGTTCCTAATGTGGAACCTTGCATCGTGTAACCATAGTTTGGGTTGTTCTTCCCTAGGTGCATAACTTTGCACTTGTCCACATTAAATTTCATCTGCCATTTTGATGCCCAGTCTTCCAATTTATCAAGATCCTCTTGCAATTTTCCACAATCCTCTTGGGTTTTAACAACTTTAAATAGTTTTGTGTCATCTGCAAATTTGATAACCTCACTCGTTATTCCACTTTCCAGGTCATTTATGAATATGTCAAAAAGCAGCAGACCCAGCACAGATCCCTGGGGTACACCACTATTCACCTTTCTCCATTGGGAAAATTGGCCATTTAGCCCAACCCTCTGCTTTATATCTTTTAACCAGTTATTGATCCACAGTAGTACACTGCCTCCTATCCCATGACTCTTTAGTTTTGCCAAAAGTCTCTGATGAGGGACCTTGTCAAAGGCTTTCTGAAAGTCCAGATACACTATATCAACTGACTCACCTTTGTCCACCTGTTTATTCACACTTTCAAAAAAACATAACAGATTAGTAAGACAAGATCTTCCTTGTCTAAAGCCATGTTGGCTGTCTCCCATTAGGCCATGATTATCTACATGCTGAGTAATTTTATTCTTTATGATGGTTTCTACCATTTTTCCCGGTACTGACGTGAGGCTCACTGGTCTGTAATTTCCAGGATCACCCCTTTTTAAAAATTGGTGTTACATTGACGATCCTCCAATCTTCAGGTATTAGAGATGATTTTAATGATAGTTCACAGATTACTAATAGCAGGTCTGCAATCTCATATTTCAGTTCTTTCAACACCCTTTGATGTATACCATCCGGCCCAGGTGATCTGCTACTCTTCAGTTTATCTAATAGTTGTAATACATCTTCCTGATGTATCGATATTTCCTTCAATTCTTCTGCACCTTTAAATACCACTTCAGTCATGGTTAACATCCCTATATCTTCCTCAGTAAAGAACGAAGCAAAGAATTCATTCAGTCTCTCCGCTATCGCCTTGTCGCCTCTTAGTGCCTCTTTAACTCCTCTATCATCTAATGGACCAACTGACTCTCTCACAGGTTTTTTGCTACGAATGTACTTGAAAAAATCTTTATTTCGCATTTTTGCTTCCGCAGCAAGCTTCTTCTGAAATTTTCCCTTTGCCTGCTTTATCAATGCCTTGCATTTGACTTGCCAGTGCTTGTGCTGTTTCCAGGTTTCATCGTTTGGCTCTTTTATCCATTTCCTGAAATATGCTTTTTTGGCAACAACCGCCTCTCTGACTTCACCTTTAAACGATGCTGGCAGTTTTTTGGACTTCCTTCCACTTTTCTTAAAGCGTGGAATACAGCTGATCTTGGCTTCCAAGATAGTATTTTTCAACAACACCCAAGCTTGATGTAAGTCTTTAACCTTTGCAACTGCTCCTTTTAGTTTTTTCTTAACTATTTTCCTCATTTTATCATAGTCTCCCTTTCGAAAGTTAAAAGGTAGTACTGTGGATTTCCTTACTATCCCTCCTCCACTAATTAAATCAAAGGCAATCATGCTATGATCACTATTGCCAAGTGGCCCCAACACCCTTATCTCTTGCACTAGATCTGGTGTTCCACTAAGGACTAGGTCTAATATGGCTTCACCTGTGGTCAGTTCATGAACCAACTGCTTCAAGAAGCAGTCATTTATGCCATCTAGGAACTTTATCTCCCTAGCATGTCCTGCCATGACACTGACCCAGTCGATACCGGGGTAATTGAAATCACCCATTATTATTACTGCGCTGTAACTTTTGTTAGCTTCCTTGATTTCTTTGAGCATTTCATCATCCATTTGTTCATTCTGGCCTGGCAGTCGATAGTACACCCCCACTGCCATCACCTTCCCCTTTTTACATGGAATTTCAATCCATAGAGATTCTACAGCACATTTTGTTTCCTGCAAAACTTTAATCCTTTCTGACTCAATGCCCTCTCTAACATAGAGTGCAACCCCTCCACCAATTTGATCAGCTCTATCATTACGATATAGTTTGTACCCAGGTATCACAGTGTCCCACTGGTTGTCCTTCTTCCACCGTGTCTCTGATATTCCAATCATATCTAACCTCTCATTTAGTGCTATATATTCTAACTCTCCCATCTTATTTTTTAGACTTCTAGCATTTGCATACAATCATTTTAGAGACTGTATTTTATTCATATTAATTTGGCTATTGGTAGGCATGGGTAATTTGGGATCTTTAAGCTCTGTCTGCTCCATACTCGAGGGCATTTGGGCTACATTACTCTTTTTTGGAACCTCTCTGCTTTTGGTAGTATCCTTCAAGGATACATTCTTCCGAACCATCCGCTCTTGGGCGACTGTCGGCTTTCCCCTATTATCTAGTTTAAAAGCTGCTCTATCTCCTTTTTAAAGGTTAATGCCAGCAGCCTGGTTCCATCCCGGTTAAGGTGAAGCCCATCTCTTCGGAAGAGGCCCTCCTTTCCCCAGAAGTTCCCCAGTTCCTAACAAATCCAAACCCCTCATCTCTGCACCATTGTCTCATCCACACATTGAGACTCCGGAGCTCTGCCTGCCTTTTGGGTCCTGCACGTGGAACGGGAAGCATTTCGGAGAACGCTACCCTGGAAGTTCTGGATTTCAACTTCCTACCTAAAAGCCTAAATTTAGCCATTGGCCATTCCGCCCTACCCTCTGCTTTCTATCTTTTAACCAGTTCCTGATCCACAATAGTACACTGCCTCCTATTCCATGACTTTTTAACTTCACCAAGAGTCCGTCATGAGGGACCTCGCTAAAGGCTTTCTGAAAATCCAGATATGCTATATCATCCGGCTCACCTTTGTCTACCTGTTTATTCACACCTTCAAAAAAATATAACAGATTAGTAAGACATCTTCAGCAGGTACATGCTTTACAACCTAGGCAACCGGGCTTCCACCCACAGCATAGCAAAGAAACCATTATGGCAGCTGTACTAAACAATATCTACAGGTCATGGGTTCAAGGCAAACTAGTCTTGGCTTTTTCATTGGATCTGTGCACTGCCTTTGATCTCGTGGACCATGGACTATTATGAACTCGGCTATATGAGACAGGCCTTTGGGATTCGGTATTGTCTTGGTTTCAATAATTTCTTCAAGACCGTTCTTTCAAAGTTCACATACAAGACTACCTTTTGACATCGCATAACCTGTTATGTTGGGTCCCTCAAGGATCCATCCTGCCGCCCATGTTATTTAGCATCTTTTTGAGCCTTCTGGTTACACATACAAAGTGTTGGAGTTTCCAGCTTTTGTATATGTTGATGATATTCTGTTATTATTTACCTTTGATGCATTATTGTCTGATACTTTCCAGGTTAATGTGTCTCTGGACCATGTCGCTACCTGGCTGCATACTTACTCATTGAAATTAATCTGGCCAAGACAGTGGCCACTTGGTTTACTACCCCATCTCAGATTCCTTCATTTACTCCTATGATCAACAGTGTTTCCGGGTCAATCCAGCCCTCTATGAAATACTTGGCTATGATTCTTGATTCCCAATTATCATTCTCCGCGCAACTAACCTGAGTGATCCAAACCTCATTTACTGCGCTTCATCGATTTCACGCTATACAGGCTTTTTTATACTCGCCAGCATAAGTATTGGTTGTTCCTCATACTATCATATCCGATATAGATTATTGCAATATTGCCTACTTAGGGCTTCTCCATGATCAAATTAAAAGATTACAGACCATACAGAATAATGCCATATGTATCCTCTTTCATGCAAGAAAATATGGTCGCTTAACACCACTCTTGATGCAGTATCATTGGTTTCCAGTTACTTCTCGCATACTATTCAATGCTCTAACTTTCACTTTTAAAGCTATTCATGACCTAGCTCCAGATTATCTTTCAACAGTAGTCACTTTGTATGCTCCTGCTAGGGCCTTCTGTTCATTGCATGGCTTTCAGTTGCACGTACCTGCCCCTTCCCTGATTAAATTTGAAAGAACCCGTCTATACTGCTGCCCCGACTCTATGGAACTCCTTGCCTATCGCATTGCAGATAGAACCAGAGTTGAAAGGGTTCAAAAAAGCACTTATAAAACACATTTATTTGAATTGGCTTTTGAAGCCTCCATGACCCCATCCTAGCTGTTGAACTTCCTGTGTTAGAATAGTCCAATCTCAATCTCAACCCTTACTTGTCCATGGACGCTTTATCGTCCCTAACTCCCCTCCCTTTTTTTGTTTATAATTGTGATTATAAGTCTATCCTTTTACTTTTCACTCTTTACTATCCTGTCAGAGGTTTTTGGAATTATTTTTCAATTTTAATATGATTTTATTATAAACCGCACAGTTTGGCTCCAGATATGCGGTATATTAAATAAAGACAGACATAGACATAATAGAGTCTCTCCTGGAAATCATAGGGAACATTGTCAGGCAGATTCAGGGCAGCTAAGCCTACCTTCTCAACAACCAGAAATGAGGTATACTTTTTTTTTTTCCTTTTCTGAGATGTGAAGAGATCGACTACAGGTATACCCCATTTGCGAAAGATCATCTTTGCTGCCCATGTGTCCAGAATCCACTTGTGGGGTTGGAGTAAATGGCTCAGCTTGTCTGCCAGGACTTTATCTTTCTATGCCAGATAAGTTGCTCTGGGAGTCATTAAGTGAAATGGCCCACTTCAGCACTTTGACATTCTCCCGACATAAGAGGTAAGACCCCACCCCACTTGATGAAGTACATATCTATTTGGTTGTCCATATGGACCATGATTATTTTGTTTGCCAACGGACTGCTGATAGCATGGCTGCACTTAATTCTTGAGATCAGGAGTCATAACAACATGCAAGATCATTTTGCATGCTAGCTATCATCAACCACCACATGCACTTTCTGCCTTAAACCTGCCCTGACTCTCACTAAAACCCTTAGCTCACTTTATTAAATATGCCCCTGAATCTTAACCAGGTAGGGCACAGATATTTCCTGTCCATTTCATTATTATCACAGTCTGTAGGCTTGGAATCACAGTAGAAATATATTGCATCAAAACAAACTCATACTACGAGAACTCAACAAGCTAAAACACAATGAAAAGCTGTTTTTAGTCTTGATGAACAGTCTATTCTGCGTTTATTTGCTATAGGCTATTCTAATCCAAGACAGAAGGCAACACTTCAGGGTTTGTTTTTTTGCTGAAATAATCATACCAATCAACTATGAAGAACACTAGGATTGGGCAACTGAGGCATTGCCTCAGGATGCTGTGTTTTTGAGGATACTGATATCTGATTTCTAGTGTGAAATGGAAACTGGAACCCTTGTGTTTTTATGCAGCTTGCCCTGGATGCCACAATACCTAGTTCTGGTGCTATAAAATACAACAGATGCAACATGTGCATTTATTACTATGTAAAGGCCACCTTGTTTATATCACTGCAATTATACTGTAATCAGACTGACCTTTGTGCTTGAATGATATTTTATTCCAAAAGATATCAGCTTTCAGAGCTAGTCTGCGTTTCATGTTGGACAAGTTTTATGTAGGTGAAAGGTTGGGAAACAAGTCTCTGTCCTTTGGTGATCCTATAAAAACATACTGTGTTAGATTGGTTTTCCTTTAATGTCAGATGTAATCCAAATGGAAAATTCTGCCTAGACTATAATGCAGTAGTAATCCGAGTCATCCAGTGCCTGGATAACACTCAGAAATTGCTGTTTATCCTCTTCCTTGTTTTTATAGTTTTCCATATTTGACGTGATATTTTGTTCTCATTCTTTACTTGTTTTTACAAGTCAGTGTAAGATACAGACTGAACTCTAAGCACTTTGTTACATAGAAGTCATCTTTCTGTAGAATATCTCACGACTGCCACTATTAACCCACAGGACTTGCCAGAAAATCAGTTCTGGCCACAACAGTGGCATAAACATCCTGCTTAGATGAAGGAAATAACCAAAAACAAGGACACAAAAGAAAACTGTGATAAACTAATGACAAATTTAATACCCGTACAGAAGCTCATTCCATATACAACCTATCATCTGCTTACAATAAATATATGATCAGAATTAAAACAAAACAATACACATTATAGTCTTTTAAAAAGTGATTTAATATCCTTTAAAGCAGTAGTTCCCAAACTTGAGATCGGTACCCCAAATGGGATCACATCATCAGTGGATGGGGTCACAGAAACATGCAAATATCTCAATACCAACACCTCTCACAAAAATATTCCCTTAAACAATATTTCTCTACTTATTTTTTTATCAAAAAATCAATTTTATTAATAGATAAGTCTTATAAGCTTTTAGACACTTACTACAAAGGGAAAAGACCTCAGTTAGTCCCTGTCCATTACTGGATCAATGAATTTCTCAAAGGGCACCAATCCTCATAGGCCTAAAAAAGGGACTGAGGTCTTTTCCACTTGTATAAAGTGACCAGCCGTCCTGTATTATATGGGACAGTCCTGTATTTTAAGGATTTGTCCATGGAATCATATTACTTTGATCGGGTTGCCTAAATGTCCCCTCTTTTAAAACACATGTCCCATTTCTATACTTCTCCACATTTGTACCAGCGGACTTCTTCTCTCCAGTTGAAATTTTCAAAGGGAAATTCTGTTTATATGAGACTATTTCCATCAAAGATACAGAAACATATACACATGCATGCTCTCTATTGTACTTCAGTCACACACAAATGCACATGCATTCATCCACACGTGCACACTAACACTTTTCAGACATATTCTGTCTCTGACTGTGTATGCTTCTTCTGCACTCCTCTACTTCAGTGCCCCCAGTTCTTGCTTTTCCTACCAGTTCTTTTTCTCAGCCTGCAATAGCCTCCTCACACTTTTCCTCATTCCTCTTACATTTCTACCCATTCTCAGCAACCCCACTTACCCCTACCAAGAAACCCACCTATTCCACGACTGTCTCCCAGACCCTGTGCAAAAAAACAGTCCACCCTTCCTGTGACTAGTGCAGCCTTTCCATTGGCTGGAACCTACCACTTACTCTGCACAGTGAGGGGGGAGCACTGGCGAGCCATAGAGCCAACTAAAAAATACCCAGACAATTTAGACATCATTCTGACTAAGACAGCTGCTTTATAAAGTTGTAGAATCCTAAAATAATTTAGATGATTGGCAATCCTAAACTCTTGAGTCCTCAGCACATCTGACAAATCTGGCTCTGCTTCCTCCCCAAGGCCCAGGCAACCATCAGTCAGACAAAGCCAGCCAACAGGCTGCAGCAGACACAGCCAGCCAATAGGAAGCAAGGGGAGTTGGGAACAGTTGCTAGGATACAGAAACCTTCCTTTTTCCCTTTTCCTGCAACTCTGGAGTATGGTGTTTTTCTTGCTACAGATATACAGACCTATAGGAGAAAATATTGGGGGTACTCAAGAACCCACAGCACCCACAGACCTGGCACCTATGAGCCTGATGCCAACATCAAGATCAGTATCATGGTCAGTGGTCAGTTGATTTAGTTGATACTGTCGTCTATGTAGGCTCTTAGCCTAGGTGCATGTTTCTATTTCGTCTTTAGACTTTATTTTCATTTTAAAATGCTGAAAAGAAAGTGTGTTTTTAATGATCAACTCCGAAATGAATACCCATTCATTAAGAAACATTCTGGTGATAGCACAGTGTTTTGTAACAAATGCCAGTCTTCCTTTTCAAGTGCACATGCGGGAAAGGGTGACGTGTTTGTCTGTCCTTAGGTACTGAACAAAGACAGCAGATGTAAGTACTTCTTCAAGTAGAACTATGACTTCTTTTTTTAAATGTCAAACAATGATGAGAAAGCCACTGGCTACAACTGAGGGTACATGGGCTTATCACAGTGTTGACCACAACCACTCTTCGGTCATCAGACTGTACTTCAAAGTTGTTGAAAAAATGTTTTGATGAAAAATACTCTTGTGCGCGAACCAAAACAGAAGCAATAGCCTGTAATGTTTTCAAACCTGACTCTATTGACACCTTTCTGAGACAATTTTTTTAACAGTTTTTTGCGATTCCTCAAACCATAGAAGCATTAAAGTGTGCCCTATTTTAGTAAGGTACTTTTTTTCTAAGAAAGAGGTTCAGGTAAAAGTTCTTAATGTCCATGAAGTTAAAGACAAAACCTCAGACGTTCTTTCCAAGTGCATTCTTGATACCGTTGAGTCCAATGGGCTAAGATCCAACATTTTGGCATTGTGTGCTGACAATATCAATTGCAATTTTGGTGGGACCGCTAGGAGGGGTAGAAACAATATTTTTTACAAGCTGCAAAAAAGATTTAGGAAGTAATTGGTGCAAACTGTGCGGTTCACGCTGCCCACAACTATATCAGCACTGCTGCCGAATGCCTGCCATTTCACCTTGAAGTTCTTGTTGGCAAGATATTCAGACATTTTCACATTTATACAGTGAGAATTTAAGAACTTAGAGATGTGTGATTTTGTTGAGAGTGAGTATCAAAAACTCCTCGGATACAGTAACACTAGGTGGCTGACTTTACTACCAGCCATAGAGAGGCTAATTAAAATGTTCCAACCAGTGAAATCATATTTTCTGAGCCAGGGAAAATGCCTAGTTAAGATCAAAAACATTTTTGAGAATGAATTAGCAGAAGTTTGGCTGTACTTTCTGCACAGTCAGGCAATGATTTTCCAAAATGCGACTTTAAAAATTGAGCTTCAAAAAACCTGTGATAGAGGTGGCTGGAGTAATCAGTGACCTTAGAAACAAGTTAGTAACTAGGAAGAATTAAGTGTTTTTGCAATCAGAAGGAAGATAAAAGATCTTGGGCAGTATTGATGAAGCACATTTTAAGCAATCTGGGTCATCTTTCTACATCACGTGCATTGATTACTTGGATCAGTGGACCACTCACTTCCAGGAGATTGGGAAACAACAGTGGACTCTCCTTCAAAAACAATCGGAGTAGTGTGAGCTAGAGTCATCTTTAGAATAAGTGTTGTCTACAAGACCCGACCTAGAGTCAGTAATAAATGATACTAAACTGTTTGAGTTCTCTTGTCTTGTCTTTTTTTTTCTAAAGAAAAAGTTCAAGAATGGAAAAAAAACAGACGCCATGGTTGACAAAAAATGGAGGGACCAAAGTAATGGAGGTACCATATAAAAATGTTTCTCCAGGACCAAGCAGGAAGTCAGTCCTCACATATGGCTCCAACTGAAAGTTCCTTATCGTTCCTCCAGTTTAGTCCTCTACTTCTGGGTTGTGCACCTCTTCCTGCAGCTAGGAGACTGGGCATGTCAAAGTCGTGACATCACTGGATATAGCCTGCTGGTATCTCCCATCAGCCTCCAGTGTGTCCAGTCTCCTTGCAGCAGGAGGACATAGTGAGCCTAGCTTCTGGGCTCACTTGGGGGGGAACAGATAGGAGCATTTAGTGTGACAAATTCTGATTTTACTTTTGATTTTTACCTTTCATTTACTTTTAATTTTACTTTTAATTCAGTTACCTTTGGTTAATTGACAATCGGGGATTAGTTCCCTTTAGTTAGGAGCAAATTTCCTTATTTACAGTCATTTTAAATTTGAGCCTGGTTCTCTAAATTAGTAGCAGTTCTCGCCTTCCCTCCTTGTCAGTGATTTTCACTTGCTGCAGGCATTTGCCGGTGCGGATCTCTCTCCCTGGACTGTACGGGAGAAAGCTCTGGGACCCGTACAGCCACACTGAAGCTGTGTGAGACGGAGCTTCTCCGTTGCTGCGGGATTTTAATTTTACTCTGTGGAACCGGCTGAGCGATCCTCGCTGCGGCTGCCAGGCACATCAGCGCAGCTTGAGGATCGGAGGAATTCAAGGAGGTAGGAGTAGGCTGTGTGGCTTTTGGCCCTGCAGGTAAGGCCTTCGGGCTCTGTTGGTCTGCTGAGGCCTCATTTTTGCAGCGGCGGCTGTTCTTGGCGCCAAAATTCATTGGCGAAGGGGCGGCCATTTCCTCTCTAGGTATTTGGACCGCATCGCGAAAGTTGCCTGCGTGAGGAAAACAACAGGCAGAATAGCTAAATTTTTGGGCCTAGTGTTTGTTTCTTTCTTTTGTTTGTAGTTTTTTTTTTTTGAGGCCAGGGGTTCCTCAGCATTAAGGGGGACTGTTGTCAATCCTCTTTATAGAATAAATAAGAATAAACTTAAAAACAGGACACCAGTTTTGGCATTGATCCCTGATACCACATGTTCTTTCCCTCCTAATCATGTCTCTGAGGAGCATCTGTTCAGGCCCAGGATATTAGGCAAATTGCCAGCTTTTAGTTTCAAGGGCAGAGCCCTAACTTGTAGTTTGCAGGAGGGAAAGCCTAGAAGTGTGCCTTTATGTAGTCTATAGTGAAAGTTGCCCAAAATTCACAGGGACAGGTTTAGCAAACCTTAGAATGTACAAAAATAGACTGACAGTTAAACTGCCAACCGGGAAGTGCCTGTGCTACAGTCTATGGCCACCAGAGGGCAGCTGGTACACTCAATAGTGCCTTACAGAGCCACGGTGATGTGATGTAAGGTCTGAGAATCCAGTTTATATGACCAAGATTTAAAGCTCTTAATTTCTGTATCATTGGTCGGGCTCTGCTGCCCTAAAGGCCACCGAATGACAGCGCTGCTCATGAATCACATAAAGTATTCAGTGCCCCCATCCCTGGGGGGTGAGTGGTACCATACAATATCATATTACTCATCAGGTTCACACAGGCAACAACCTCTCAGACCTCCATTTGCAAGGTGGTCGGTGTATCCCACTGCTATTTCTCTGACTGCAGGGAGGCCTGGTGTGGTGCTTGTGGGTTTCATAGCAACACTTAGCAGGCCCTTCCCAAGAAATTCTCATCTATTACTAGAGCAGGGTTTCATTTCATTTCTCTGGTTGCGGTTAATGCACAGCGTCAGGGGCTGTGTTTGAAAGCTTGGGTCCCATGGACTTCGGTGGGATTTCAAAAAGAAAAAGAAACTCTCTTTAGTGAGAGATAGCCTTGTTCATTTTTAGCTAACACTGTTGATTTTACTTTTGATTTTTACCATTTGCGCCTGGATCCCAAGGATGGGACATTGTTTGCTTCCAGGGGTACTTTCTATTTTGCTCTTCAGCTCCCTGGCAGATGCAGTAGGCTGGCAGGGGGTGGGCAATGCCTCCTGCAATGCAGAATCTCCCAGGATAAGGGGGGGAAGGACCACTGGGTGCAGCGGGGGCTGGTAGCTTCTTGCAAAGCTATAGTAGCAGTTTGGGTAATTTTAGCGGATCTGCTTTGATTTCATTGGAGTTGGCGGAAACTTGGTTTTTGGAGTCCTATCTTGAAAAAAAAAAAAAAGGGCATAGCTATGTTGATTTACCAGAATCTCCTTCCGCTATCCATAGAAGGTCCTATACAGCGTTAAAGTCGATTTATATGGTAGGATAATATTTTGGCTTAGCTGCTGTGATATAGCGCTATGTTCCGCTGTAAACCTATTCAGGTCAAAAGGAATTATGGTGATAACTCTCTTGGACAGTTGTAACAGGTGCTTGGGTGAGCGCCATGGCCAGTCCACAGATGTGGAATGCTCTGCCATAAGCATTATGTCATGGGAAGAATTTTATAGTTGTGTGGTTTCTTAATGGAAAATGTTCCCGTTTAGTTTGACTTTGCCAAATTATAAGATTTTACGGTAGATTTGTAATGTCTTAATTTTGGCTATATGGGGTTTAATTTTACATTTGGAAAAGGTAGCTCAGCGGAGAGGGATTGCGAAATAGAACTCTGGCCTTTGGAGCTATCTATGCTCCCATTCCATTTATCAGAGGTTCTCCAGTACGGAGAGTCTCTGCTAGTGTTCAGTGAATGCCTTAATGGGGGGGCCAGAACAGCTAGGCTAGTTCTCTAGCAGCAATGGCAGCGGCTCAGACTCTAGTAGGCATACTTCATATGCTGGGCTTACAGGATGGCTTCTGCGCTGATCGGCATCAGCCAAGGTGACTGCCGGTTTAGACTGTGAATGTGGAGTCAGCCTGGAGGAGGGGCCTTGCATTCTCTGGACAATGCCCTGCATACACTGAATCCCTTCAATTCGATCAGCTGCTGGCAGGACACAAGGCACGCTCGCATGCTTTTTTTGTTTCAGTGGTCTAAAAGTGGAGTCTTTACCAGGTGGTATCAGGGGAACTTGTCTGCAGTTTCTCGGCTTCTTTATTGCTGACTCAATTGCCACTGCAGAATGAGAGCTGTATTTCATATCACCAGGTGCTAGTTGAACTTAAAATATAAAGTCCATCTTTGTGCAGTCAGACGGAATGGGGCGTTACTCTAGCAGGACAGCCGTGGATTAGTATGCCTGTGTTTGGGAGTTCTTTCTACTTCATATTGTTGGCACGGAAAGAGCGTCTCTTAACATATGCTGAAGGCATTTTTGGTTTAGAGGTGTCTTTGTAAAAAAAATAAATAAATAATAAAAATAAATAAATAAATAAAGAAGGAAGGAAAATAAAGAAAGTATTCAGCTGTCCTGAATTCGCCTGTTCTTGATTGACATTTTGAGGCTAAGCAGGGGCACGCCTGGGTACCACGTGGCTGGGTGCACACCTTGCACTTCCAGGGTGTGCGGACTCACTGTATGGAACAGAGCCCTAGCAATCTTCTTTATCGCAAGATGGGAAAGTAGATGGTTCACTGAAGTGATCGTTGGGGGCATTGCTCTGGCCTTACAAGCTCCCATTTTTGGAGCCTGGGGAGGCGAGAGCATGCTTCCGCTGGTCGCAGTGTTACGGCAGTCTACTCGCCTGGAACAGGAAAGGATCAGGGAGTTGAATCGACTACAGCCTGATTTGCTTTATGGGGCAAATGTGCATTATGGCTTGATTCAAGCGCTAGCTAATATTATTGGCTTCCTTGGGGTTCACCCAGAGGTCTCTCTGGTGGAGGAATGGGGCAGCTGATGGTTCGTCCCAGTCGAGGGTCAGTAAGCTCCCATTAAGTCTGTCTTGTCCTTTCCCCGTGGGCTCTCATAGGGCAACTAGTTGGCATATCGGGGCTTTCGGAGAAAGGTGCTCTTGGTAGTACCCGGTTGGGCGAGACGGCCGTACTAGGCTTTTCTCATTCATCTACTCGACAGGCTTTTCCTAGAAGTTGTCGGTAGCGGACGTTCTGCTGCGGCTAGGTCCGTGACGAATGTCTCAGGTGGATCTGTGCCCGCCTACAGTTTGGCCTTTGTATGGGCCCCCCAAGTAGAAGGGTTATTCTGCGGCAGTCTTCGCCGCCTTGTTGAGAGCAAGGAGGCAGGCTGCTTCTGCTATGTAGGTCCATGCTTAGCGCCTTTTGGAAGGCTGCTGTTCACGGCGGCAAGTCCGGGCGACAAAGATGTCTGTATCCTTGGTCTGAGTTCTCTGCAGGACAGTGTCTGAAGGAACTAGCGGCCAGTTCCTTAGAGGATCCAGCGGGCGACTGTTTCCGGCTGTAGGAGTCTGTGAAGGGAATAGCGCTAGGTGTTCGGATCGATGTGTAGCGTTTCCTTAAGTTGGGATCCGACTGCGCTACTCAAGGAGAGTTCGGGTGCCGCCGGGGGATCCCGATTGGGCCTTAGAGGCGTTAGCTAAAGAGTCCTTTGATTCTTTACTCCAGGCGTCGGTAAAGGATTTGCTGTTATAGACAGTGGCTTTGATAGCTCGTTGTTCGGTGCGACGAGTTTCGGAGTTTCAGGCGTTGTCATCTAATGAGCCGTTTTCACCCTTTCTGGATAGAGGGTGGTGTTTGCAAGCAGTCCTGTCGTCCTTCCAAAAGGTGGTTTTCTGATTTTTCTCCTGAGCCTATTGGTTTTTCTGGAAGGGGAGGTTTTTATTCGTAGCTTACACCGATAGGAAACATTACATGCAGGGTGCGATGTTCCTTTCTTTGTTTTTGTGTACTGGTTGGAGGTCCCCACAAAGGGGAAGCAGCAGCGAAGGCGGCCATTTCGCACTGAGTTAAGGCGGTGGTTGCCTCAGCTTTCTGCTGGCGAGGTTGTATGATTCCGGGGGGCTTTCTGACTCTTGCTACCAGGGCACAAGCGGCTTCATGGGTGAATCACCGTGTCATTCCACCAGGAGGGATTTGTAGAGCAGTTTCCAGGTCGTCTCCATTTCCTCAGTAACCACTACTGCCTAAATGTTTTGGCAGTAAAGGAAGCCTGTTCCGGGTCGGCAGTGTGGTGAGTTGGCTTGATAGGTCCCTCCCAATGATTACTGCTCTGTTACATCCCAGAAGTAGAGGACTAAACTGGAGGAACGATAAGGAAATAGAAATTACACTTACCTGGTAATTGTCGTTCCTTGAGTTACGACAGTTTAGTCCTCATTCCCGCCCAGGAATGTGATTTCTTCAGAGTTTATTTTCAGGCGGAGTGAAGCATCAATCTCAAGGAGTAGACAGATCCTTTCAGTTTCTAGATCGCAGTGAGTATCCCTCTCTGTTCTTTCTTTCTTTTCTCTTATTTAAACGAGGTGATGGTATAGGATACGTGTTTGCATAGGGGGGACATGAATGTAAAGTTAAAAAAAAAAAAAAGAGAGAAAAGAAAATATAAGACAGATACGGTTTAAAAGGCTCCTCCGGTTGAAGAATGGGGAGTTATTTAAAGTTATGGTATAGTTACTTATTTGTTGTTCCTTTGAGTTTGCTTTGTCAATAGTACACTGGAGGCTGATGGGAGATACCAGCAGGCTATATCCAGTGATGTCACGACTTTGACATGCCCAGTCTCCTAGCTGCAGGAAGAGGTGCACAACCCAGAAGTAGAGGACTAAACTGTCGTAACTCAAGGAACGACAATTACCAGGTAAGTGTAATTTCTATGTGCTTTTCAATCATGAACAAAATGTGGTCTACAGGAAAAACCCAAATCCATGTAGAGACTCTCAAATGTCTAATGATTGTAGGGTACAGTTTTGAGTTGGGTTGGCCAGAATATTTTAATTATCTTAACGGAAATGTTGCTATTTTGAAGAAGATTCACTCTGTAGAGAAGTACAAGTAGGTCTGATTGGCACATTTGTAAGTAAAGTTATAAACTTAGCCTATTGATTAAAATTTTGGGTTAAAATTGTAATTATAAACATTTTTTATTTTCCTTAACTTTGAACCCCCCCAGCTTGATTGAGTGTCCCGTATTTGAACTTAGAAAAGATGGACAGGTTACCTTGTAGTAAGTGTCTAAAAGCTTATAGGAGTTACCTATAAATATTTTTTTTTTAATAAAAAGAAGAAGAGAAATATAGTTTTAAGGGAGTATTTTTGTGACATGTATTGGTATTGAGATATTTGCTAGTTTGCACCTGTTAAGCCTGTTAGTTCATTGGCGTCACAGAAACATGGTAATATTTCTTTCACTCTGGACTTTCATTGTGACCTCTACCAAGTAATGGCAGTCACCAGTCAGCATGCGGGCTGTGAACCAGTGAATATTCATAGACCCTTACTTCCACCTGTTAGACTGGACACCCATGCTGAGTACTGGCATCTGTAAGCACACATGCACTGTGACACAAAGGACCCTGTGCTGACTGCTGCTGCTGTTGCCACTACTGTTGGCTGCTACCTTCCTGCTTTAGATGAGTGGAGAAAGGGGAAGGAGACTGGAGACCTGCTATTTTGATTTCATCATTAAATGGCATCACGCAAATTTTCAATTGCTAAAATGGGGTCATATGGGATAAAAGTTTAGAAAGCACTGCTGGAAAGTGCAAATTAAACTAGGACCCCCAGTATTTATACACATTTTTACTTTCTAGGAATATAGTTTGAAACCCAGTATTACGTTGGAGAAGATGCACAATTTGTGAAGTTAAGTACTTTTGTGTTATAAAATTTAAAAATGCTTTATGAAGTAAATTAATATAATTGCTAATTAAAGTGGACCATAAGGATGAACTGTTAGTTTTAACGTTACAGTATATAGGCTAGTCCTACAAAAAATGTTTTTTTTTCATTTATAGGTAGATTTTTCATTGGGCTCAATCAGCAATTATATATTTATCCAGGAGCAAGCAGGAAGTCAGTCCTCACATATGGATGACATCAGCACCGACAGAGCCCACACGGAGCATTTCCCCAGCTTTCAAAGAAAGCCTTTGGGAATGCCAACATGCATGCGTGGTCCCCCAAGGGCGCCATCTTACAAGAATCATACAAAGGGTCAAGAAACATGAGCACATCACCCCTCTCCTGAGAGAGCTTCACATTCTACCTCTTGAAGCAAGGATAAAATACAAATCTCTACTGCTTATCCACAAAGCCCTCCATCAAACACAGACGTCCCAGCTCCGGACTCTACTTCCCCAGCCCACCCTCAACAGACCAACCCGTCAGTCCACCAGCAATACTCTCACAGTCCCACATGAAAGAACCAAATTCAATCAACAAACCTGTAACAGGGAATTTGAACTCTACGTACCCTCCCTCTGGAACTCCCTTCCCAACCAACTCCAAAACAACAAAGACCTCTCCACATTCAGGAAACAGTTAGAAACCCTACTGTTTCGCGAACATCTCTGACCTGAGCTGGTCACCTCTCAATATCTGCTGGCTTCCTGACAGCCCCCAACCAGACTGATTCTGATCACACCCCCACCAACTGAGAGACTCAAGTCAAAAGTCTAGTACTGTTAAATTGTCTGTCCAGATCCTTATTGTTGGACCCCCTGGTGCTGCCCCCCCTCCCCCCCCCCCCCCCGTTGAGCTAATTCTTGTACCCCCCTTTTTTTGTTAAATTGCTTTGACCCTGTCATATAAATGCAGCTAAATAAATAAAATAAATAAATACTCAGTCTCCTTTTATCGCAGAGTCTTTCGGACATGCATCTCGTCCCCGGAAAAAGTTTTCTTCACTAAGTACATTTTTGTGTTTTCCAGCTAGCGCTGGTTCCCCCTCCATCCTCTCAAGCACTGCTGCTTCGGTGGTCGGTCTTGGAACCCATTTTTCCCTTCTTTTCTATCTTAGCGCTTTCATGCCATTTTTAACTGCTGGCCACGTCGCAGGGGTCCTTTTTGCCCCAATGGCCTCTGGTTTCAAAAAATGTGATCGGTGCTCCAAAAACATTATCACTCACAGACACCCATGTCTGCTGTCTCTGGTGTTTCAGTGCCGATCATGACCTGGAGCAATGCTCCTTATGCAAAAAGATGTCCTCTAAGGTCATCCAGAGTTGCTGGCAGAAGCTAGACGATATCTTCCATAAGGCAGACTCAACCCCGGTATCCCTGGTAGCCTTGTGCTCCAAGGCCCCGCAACCCTCCCAGACCAGCAGGCACTCTGACCAGGGATCCCCCGAGCATGAGCGGAAGAAGAAGAAGCCGCGCGGACATTGTCTGGGGGTCGGACAAGTGTGAAAAGTCACACGCCCAGTTCTTCAGCCCCCTACAACAGTACAAAGAGTCTGAGAGGGAGCGGTCAAGAAAGGTACCTCGAACCAAAGCAGAGGCCTCCGGCAATGGCACCCAGTCTCCCGAGTGTCGTCCCGGTGAGGAACCCCTCTCCTTCTCAACACCTGACCTGGTCACCTCGGCATCTGTGTCACAGGGCCCCGCTCCCGAGTGGGAAGCGCGAATGCTGGCCTTGGAGCACAGCGTTTTTGCGTTTCTTGCTACCCAGTAGGCACAGATGCCTGGCCGTGCCGGCATGCGCCATGAGACTGCAGTGACCTCGACCTCAAGAACTCCCCAGGCTGCCGCAGTGATTCCTGAGAGCCAGACGCCTCATGAGGATCTTCGGCGAGGGTCTCAATCTCCTTCCCGTTCCTTAGGTGCGAGATCATCTTGGGCAAGCGCCTCTGGCTCCGGACAAGCTCCAGCCTCTGGAACAGGTCATTGACCCACCTGGAACCACCTGATTTTGAGTCCTCTGTGGACTATTTGGAGTGGGAATCCAATGGGAACACTTCACCAGAGACTCAGACTCACTGAGACTTCCCCGCTGACCCCAGAGGCAGCAGTCCCCTCCCGAGGACACTTCTTTCCTTGAGTTTGTCTGTGATATGGCACGGGAACCTCACGATTACCATCGGGTCGGAGGAAGAGCCTCGAGCGAAGGAACTCAATATCCTCCAATATGAGGCACCACTGAGGGAAACCCTCATGGTTCTGGTTCCCTCCTTCCTTAACCGTCTCCTTCTCCGCAGGTGTGAGACCCAGGTTTCTGTCCCGATCGTCAGCCGATGCCTGGACTCCATGTACATGGTCCAGCGGTGACCGGGATTTCGAAAGGCACAGCTTCCCCACACCTTCATGGTCATTGAGTCGGCCATGCACAACAGAAGAGTCTGAATTACTCTTCAGTCCCTCCGGGCAGGGAGTCTCGTGCCTTCGGTGCCCTTGGGCGCAAATGTTACCAGGACTCCATGCTAGCATGCTACATCCAGGTCTACCAACTTTACATGTTATGTTCCTCCGAGATCTCACCAAAGAACCGACACTGTAGGTCTCGATGGGGACCACCTCCGTCGTTTCCAGGCACTCTTAAAGTCAGTTGGCAAGTGCTCCAAATAAGCAAGCCGCCTATGATGGTTTTGAGTCCTCCACATGAGTGGCAGCAGCTGGCATCGACGCCCACTGGCAGGCTTAGCTCCAGTCTTCCAACTTGGAGCAGTGGGTCCAGGAGAAGCTCCTCGATGTTCCTTGCCCTGGGGAGCAGCTCTTTGGTAAGCCTATGGAGGACAAATTGGCCAAAATTGAGACCGAGTACATCACCCATACTCGGCTCTCCAGGAAGACCTCTACCCTTCCTAGGAAAAAGCCGCAAGGGAAGAAACCTTTCTTCCTCAGGAAGGGCCAGCCCAACAGGGGATACTCTCCATTCCCGACCACGCAGACTCCGCCACAGGACGGTCATGGTAAAGGGCTCCACCAGGGGCCTTGCAATCCCAAATGACCAAGGATCCAGTTGCCAGCTCCAGCACAGCCAGGCTCAGGGTTTTGATGCCCCCAGTATAGCCTCTTGACCGCTGGACGATCAGCTGTTGATGAGGAGAGGCTGGTCCTCTTTGCCCATAGGTGGGACTCCATCACCACCGACACGTGGGTTCTTCAGGTCGTCTGGGAGGATTACCGCCTCCATCTTGACCAGCCACCTCCCCCCCCCCCCCAGTGGCTTCCCCTGCACCAGGCCTTACTAATTCAGGAGCTTGCAGGCCTCCTCGAAGATGGGGCAGTGGAGCCTGTACTGTCTCACCTAAGAGGAAGAGGGTTCTACTCCAGATACGTCCTCATCCCGAAAAGAAGGGAGGTCTTGACCTGAGGAACCTGAACAGATTCCTGGTGCGGGAGAAGTTGAAAATGCTCTCCCTTGGAACACTGCTGCCCTAGCTCTAGCAGGCTATGACCTTGGATTTAAAGGATACTTACACTCATATCCTCATCCAACCACAGACAGTACCTGCAATTTGTAGTAGGAGGCAATCACTACCAGTACAGGGTGCTTCCCTTTGGCCTCACCTCCGCACCATGGGTCTTCACCAAGTGTCTTGCGGTGGTGGTGGCCCACCTCTGTCTCCAAGGTGCCTTCGTCTACTCTTACCTGGACGACTGGCTCATAAAGGGAGACACAGCCTCAGAGGCCCTGCAGACCACAGGCCACACCATCCGGCTTCTGTAGCACTTTGGCTTCGTGGTCATCCACCCAAAATCCCACCTTACTCCATTGCAATCCCTGGAGTTCATAGGGGCTCGCTTGGATACACTCCAGGCCAGGACTTCCTCCCCTCGTGGCCCTGATGTCTGACGTGCGGAGCTGCCACACAGTCTCGGCTCGGTCAATGCTTCGCCTCCTCAGCCACATGGCCTCCATAGTCCACATTGTGCCCAACACCCGCCTCAACATGCAGGCAGCGCAGTGGTGCCTCTGCGCCCAGTGGGCCCAGGTGATGAGCTGACTCCAGGACCCCATCGGTCTCATCTCAGATGTCAGAGTCCTTGGTCTGGGGGCAGTATGCACAACACCTGCTCTGGGATATGCCTTTCCAGACTCTGACTCCCCCCAGACAGTTCTGGCGAAGGACGCCTCTCTCTCGGGTTGGGGGGCCCATTGCGAGGAGCTGCACACCCAGGGGACCTGGTCCCCTGAGGAGAGTCAGCAGCAGATCAACCTGCTGGAGCTCTGACCTGTCTTCCTCGCACTGAAGGTGTTTCGGCATTGGCTGCAGCACCAGGTGGTGCTCGTGCAGATGGACAATCAGGTCACTATGTTCTTATTGAGCAAACAAGAGGGTACCAGCTCTTACAGCCTCTGCCAGGAGGCAGTGATCCTGTGCTTGTATGCAGTGAGCCAGGACATTACCCTCAGAGTTGTCTATCTCCTGGGCCAAGACAATGCCTTGGCGGACCGACTCAGCAGAGTCCACCAGCCACACAAGTGGTGCCTGAGCCCCGGGACAGCCCTGGGGCACCACAGATCTGGACCTCGTTGCCAGTCCAGCCAATGCTCAGCTTCCCCGGTTTTGCGGTCTCTGTTCGCACCCAGGCCGGGTGGCTCCGGACGCCTTCCTCCTCTTGTGGACGATGGGCCTGCTATACGCCTTCCCTCCCACACCACTGACAGCACAGACCCTTATCAAGGTCCAGCGGGATAGGGCCTCGATAATCCTCGTGGCTCTGAGGTGGCCCAGACAGCCATGGTTCCCCCTGCTACTCTCTCTTGACGGAATCCCCAATCCCTCTTGGGAGGTCACCAGGGCTTCTAATGCAGGAGGGAGGTTTGCTCCTCCACCCCAATCTGGGGTCCCTGTCCTTTACAGCTTAACTGCTGAACAGTTCACCTTAGCTCCCCTTCATCTCCCCAGGGAGGTCGAGGACATCCTACTGGCCTCTCATAAGGACTCGACGAGATGGGCTTATGCCTTCAAGTGGCGCAAGTTTTCAGTGTGGTATTGGAGAACCACATGAACCCACTCTCCTGCCCGATACACTCAGTCCTGCAATATTTGCTCCATCTTTTGCAGTATGGGCTAAAATCTAACTTGGTCAGGGTTCACCTGAATGCCATCTCGGTGAACCATCATCCCATCGAGGGCAAACCCCTCTCAGGGCAGCCCCTCATCTCTCGTTTCATACAGGGCTTGCTCCTCTCCAAGCCCCCTATCTGCCCAACCCCAGTGGAATGGGACCTCAATGTGGTCCTCATGCAGCTGACCAAGACGCCTTTCGAGCCCCTAGCTACTTGCTCCTTGCGGTACTTATCCTGGAAGGTAGCCTTTCTGGTAGCATTCACCTCCGCCCATAGAGTCAGCGAGCTCCAAGCCCTGATGGCCGACGTGCCATACACAGGTTCTACAAGAACAGGGTAGTTCTTCACACTCACCCCAAGTTCCTCCCAAAGGTTGTCTCGGACTTCCATCTCAACCAGGAGGTAGTGTTGCCCACTTTCCACCATGGACTTGGGGTCATCGGATCTGTGTTCAGATTTGCTTGCGGCTGCTCACAACTCTGCCATGCTTTTTCCTACAGGTCCTCGGTAGCCTGTAGCTAGGGAGTCTCATATGTGGGGACTGACTTCCTGCTTTTTCCTGGAGAAAGTGTAGTTACCTGTAACAGGTGTTCTCCAGGGACAACAGGAATCAGTCCTCACAACCCTTCCTCCTCCCCTTGGAGTTGCTGTCCATTTTTGCCATCTTCTTGGTGGGGCTCTAGCTATGGCACCTGAGTGAGTAAGATGGCACCCTTGGGCGGGAAGGGGACCACGCATGCCTGGTGGCATTTCAAAGGCTTTCTTTGAAAGCTGGGGAAATGCTCCACATGGGCTCCGTCGATGCTGTTGTCCCCATATGTGAGGACTGATTCCTACTGTCCCTGAGAACACCTGTTACAGGTGAGTAACTACGCTGTTTTGGTAATCAACCCCTGGAGTTTTGGACCCCTTCTGTGGAAGGGAAACATGTTAAGGAGGCTGCAGTTTCAAACCCGCAGGCATGCTTGGGCTCTCAGAGTCCCAAGGCTCTTTCTCTGCTGGCTTTAAGCAGCAGTTGCTGAAGCAGCTCACGAGCCTTCTTCTGTTCCTGCTAGTTGTATGGCAGCCCCCCTTATGGTGACATGAGGCCCTGACCTCTGCTACAGGAGACTCCGGGCCCTTTGGCGTCTTTCGCACTGATGGCAAGAGGATTAAGTGCTCCCATTCTTCCCTTTCACCTGTTCGTTCCTCTGAGATCCCTGCTTGTATCCTCTCTGGGGGTTGTTGGGATAAAGAGGGATTCTCCAGGAATGAGCAGTAAGATAGTCCTCACATATGGGTGACGTCCATGCCAATGGAGCCCACGTGGAGCATTTCCCCAGCTTTCAAAGAAAGTCTTTGGGATATGCTGCTATGCATGCGTGGTCCCCTTCCTATCCAAGGGTGCCATCTTGCTCATTCTCCTTTTATCTATGGAGTCCAATGGACGTGTGTCCGTTTCCCCAGAAAAATTCCTGCTATTATCCTTAAAATTAGTTTTTCCCGATTAGCGTACCGGTTTCTCTTCCTGCCTTGAGCCGGCTCCGTCCCTTGGCACCGTTCTTGGCTCCCTTTTTTATCGAGGTCTCCCTTGACCGGCATTCGTGCTTTTTTTCGCTCGGGAGTCATCGACCCCATCTGGGTGTTCCTCTCATGTCTCTTGGTGGGTTAAAAAAATGTGACCGCTGCAGTCAAACTATGTCAGTAACCGACACCCATGACTGCTGCTTGCACTACCTGGGCCCGGACCATGACAGCACCTCTTGCAACCTGTGCCAGGCCATGATGCCCAAAACCAATAGGAAAAGGTCGGAATTGCAGGAGAAATTGTTCCCCAGGTCCGACTTGGCCCCAGCCTCCCCAGTGCCAAGCTCCAAGCCCAGCACATCCCGTGAGGCCCGAGTGTCTTCAGAGTCCCGCATTGGCAGCTCCTCCGAGAAGATCTCGGACCCAGAGAAAAAGAAGAAGTCTTCAAAGTCCGCCAAGGTTGCATCGAAGAAACCCGATAAAACCACCCAGAGGGACTCTGGTGACTCTGAGAGAAGCACCCTATCAAGGTTCTCAAGGATTCCTCAGCCAGTGGAGACAATCGAGGTTCCTCGAGGCTGTAGTCTTCATTGAGGACATACTTGCTAGAGTGCTGTTGCCGGGCCTGAGATCCTCAGTGCCCACACTGCAGGTTGCGGTGCCTTCTGGCTTGGAAACCAGAATGGTGGCCCTGGAGCAGAACACCACTGCTCTCCTGGCCCTGCAGTAGGTGATGAGGGCCGGATTGTCTGCCTCATCCATCCTGACGACCAGACCCTCAACTGCGAGGGAGTCCCCGGTCATCAAGCCAAGCTCCGAGTGCCACCGGCCTCGGGTAAGCCCGCAGTGCCACTCGAGATCCTAGTCCCATTCCTCAGGTATCCAATCCTCACCGGCTAGTGTCCATGACATGGACCCCAGGTCCTCCGCAGGCCACCGGCCCTTTGATGCCAGCCTCAAGGCGAGAAGTCACAGGGCCTCGGATTCGTTGTCACTGCTTGACTCCGAGTGGGAGGTAGATGATGAGGCTTTTCCAGACACCAAGTGGCACCGTGATATCCCCTTGGAATCATTGGGCTCCCCAGCACCACTCTCCTTTGGAGGGCGTGTCCTTCCACGACTTCGTCAGGGACATGGCCAGAGCCCTCTCAGTGCAAACCGAGGCGGTGGAAGACCCGTGGAGGGAGATTCTCCGGTATGAGTCTCCACCCAAGGAAACCCTCATGGTGCCTGTATAGCCGATCCTTGAGAGGCTACTACTTTGGATGTGGGAAACACCGGTGTCTGTACTGGTAGTGAGTCAGTATTGAGTACGAAAGGACCCAGGGTTCTACAAACCCCAGCTCCCACATAACTCCATGGTCATCGAGTCGACCATGCAGAAGCTGATGAGCTAGACCCTCTCTTCCAGGAGGGAGACCAGAGCATTCGATGCCATCGAGCACACGTGCTACCAGGGCTCGATGCTGGGGTGCCAGATCCAGGCCTATGAGCTTTACATAGGCATGTACCTAAAGGAGCTGAGGAGGTTACTGGAGTTCAACCACCTACTGTGCTCAAGGAAAGTCCCACTAAAGCACCAAAAGAAAGTAACCTTGCTTTAAAAATGTACAAAAAACCCTTTTAAGAGCTCCCAGTCAGAGAGCTAACAATTTAATATAATAAAAAACAAACCCTTAAATCCTTACTGTTGGCTGATCTGGAGAGCTCCTGTAGGAAAGCCTGAACAGGGCAGGGCACAGGAGCCTTTTATGCAGGCCCTCAACTGCTCTCAGGTAATCAGGCCCACTAAATCCTGATTAGGTGTTAGCAGTTCCCAAAGCTGAGGAGGTTACTGGAGTTCAACCACCTACTGTGCTCAAGGAAAGTCCCACTAAAGCACCAAAAGAAAGTAACCTTGCTTTAAAAATATACAAAAGACCATATCGGCTTAACCTAGGCTGATTCATGCAATGCTTGTTTCTTCCAAAGACTCTAGTCAAGCCCCCTACATCACTTGGGACCTGAACATGGTCCTCATCCAGCTCATGCAAGCTCATTTTGAGCCACTGGATGCATGCCCTCTGAAGTTCTTGACCTGGAAGGTCCTCTTTCTGGTGCGGTCACATCAGCCCGCCGTGATAGTGCGCTCCAGGCTCTGATCACGCACCCTCTGTACACCAGGTTGCTTCAGAACCAGGTGGTGCTCCACACGCAATCCCGTTTTCTGCTGAAGGTGGTCTCAGCTTTTCACCTCAACCAGTCCATTGTCCTTCCAATGTTCTTTCCCCAGCCTCACACCAAACATGGTGAGGCAGCATTGCACACGCTAGACTGCAAGCATGCATTGGCCTTCTACCTGGAGTGCATGAAGGCACACCTCCAATCCTCTTAGCTATTCGTCTCCTTCTACCCCAATAGGCTGGGTGTCACTGTTTCAAAGCATACGCTATCCCTCTGGCTCGCAAATTGCCTTGTCCATTCATATCCCTTGGCTGTTCTGAGCCTTGACGATCATGTCATGGCTCACAATGTCTGTGCAATGGTTACATCAGTAGCCAACCTCCGCAGAGGAAATCTGCAGGGCTGCGACATGGTCTTCAGTCCATACCTTCGCAGTCCATTACTGTCTAGATGTGGATTCCTGATGGGAATCCCCATCTCTTTGGGTCTTGAGGGTCAACTCCTGCCCATCGGTCCTTCTGTCTGTCCAGACTACCTCCTAAAATTCCCTTGGTCGATGTTGACTGTGGAAATTGCATCAGATGAGTCCCTCGGTGGGACCTCTCTGATCTTCCAGGCTTCTCCAGTTGGGCTATTTTTTCTCCTCTGGTTCCGGTAGCTTGTAGCTTGAGAGTCCATTTGTGAGGACTTATTTCCTGCTTGTTCATGGAGAAAGCATACTCGCCTGTAGCAGTTATTCTCCATGAACAGCAGGAATACGTCCTCACAACCCTTCTCCCCAGGGAGTTGTCTTTTTGACTCCTGCTGTGTTTTCATACTGGAGAATATGATGCTGCAGCAGGCGGGAAAGCAGGCATGCATGCACGGTGTGCCTCCTAAAAGCTTCCTTTGGAAGCTGGAGAGTGTTCCATGCAGGCTCTGTTGATGACATCATCCATACCTGAGGACTTATTCCTGCCATTCATGGAGAACACCTGCTACAGGTGAGTAACTATGCTTTTTGGGTGAAATACTGTTGATTATTATGGGCTGAGCACTGAAAGAACCTGTATATCCTGTGCCTATAATGTGAACATTTGACATTTACGCGTTTGCGCACATGGCCACTTGTAGTGCGTCTGCTGTTTACGCATGCATTGGGTCCCCTCCTTTCAACTTTATGCGGAGGTTTTGCACACAGCTGATTTGTATACATGCCCTTTGCTGCATGCTGGTGCTGAAGTCTCATGCTATCAGCATGCTATGAAAACACATACAGAGCTAGTAGCACATGAATTCAGCACCTGCTTTCTGCATCAGCCTCTTAGATTGTAAACCTTCTGGGGACAGGGAAATACTGTACCTGATTGTAACTCTTCTTGAACTGCTACTGGAAGAGCATGAGCTAAATACTAATAAAAATAAAAAAATAATGTGTGAAGCAAAAAATGAAGTTGCCTCAGGTGCAGCTACAAAAGGTCACTTATATGCTGTTGACAACCTAATCATTGGGATTGGTAGGAGGAGGAGGAAGAGAATGTTGCTGCCTTCTGTTGGCACTGCATAATGGCATGTTAAGGACCTGATGCATAAGCTGTCTTTTCTCATAGAAGATGGCAAAACAGTAAATCGGGAGTGGGGGGAGGGGGGTACTATGACCAAAGTCTTGGCAGACAGTTTCTAATTTTTTAAGCTGGCTCCTATATTCCAAGATTTGCCAAGGCTTGCTGTAGTTTAGTAGTTGGTGTGGATGAGCAGCCTAGACAGATCATTTGATTTTTATCTGCCATCCTTTTCTCCGGATATTGCTTCCCATGCTATGAGTAAGGAGCAGTTTATAAATGATTGGGGAATTGTCTGCCAGAAAAGGTTTACCAGCCAAGTCTCAAAATTATAAAATGTTCTTGGTATCATGAAAATTCTTGTTTTCTTATAAAAAAAAAAGTATTATTGATTTTTTTCTGGGAGATGTTCTGCACAGGAGGGAAACAGACTCCAGAAAAAGTCAGGTCAGTTCATGATATTCAACTTTTCCACATTCTTCCTGAGGTGTGGGGATAGAATATGTTAGCTGTAGCCTGCCAGCCAGATTGTGAACCACAATGATAATTACAAAATATTTCTGAACAAAACTCTTTCTTCGTGGACAAGGAGGAAAAACGTTCTCCCATATAGATGACATCATCCAACAAAGCCTTGAGTTAGGAACGTTTTCCCAGCTCCCTCTCAAAGCATCTTCCCACCTGCTACTGTGGCGCCATCTTACCCTCAGTCCTTTTCTTTCTGCAGAGCCCCACAGACATGTTTCACTGTAGTTGCATGAGTAGCTTCTTCTGTGGCATTTATTTGCATATTTCTCTGCCTGCCATCGTGTTTTTCCATGTCTTTTCCATATTTACTTTAGCTCAGGGCTTTGAACAATTTTAAGATTCCTTTATTTTCTGTGGCACCTCAGCCCTCTTAGGTGCTTGGTGTTCCATTTGGATTATCTTTTCTAAATATCGAGCCATTTGATTTCGCTGCAACTACTTTTCCAGATAACATGTCCCAAAAACTTGCCAGCTGGTTTAAAACAGTGTGTCAGGTGCTTGAGGACCATATACATAACAGACACACAAAAATGGTGCCTTCAGTGCTCAGAACCTGATCATAAGCCCTCTTCGTATAATTTGTGTCTCCAGATAACAGCACAAAGGCTTAAGGATCAAGAAAAGCAACATGAAAGGTTTGGTGCTTTTAGGTCTAATCATCATCAGAGCTCCCTTCAGCCGCAGCAGAGAGCAGGGAGGTGAGGAATTCTTTCTATTAAAGCTATTTAATCTGTGAACCCACTATTTTTTGTTAAATCAGTCAGGGCCTAGTAGCAGCAGTTTAAGTTTAAATTTAAAACACAGAAGAGAACTTTCTGGTTACATTTCATACCCAGCAGAGAGCTGTAGTTTAAATTTAATAGTCACTCAGGGCCTAGTATCAGCAAAGTATTTTTAGTATAAATTTAAAACACAGAAGAGAGCTTTCTGGTTAAATTTAGAACCCAGAAGAGAGCTTGTAGTTTAAATTTCATAATAAGTTAGAGCCTAGCAGCAGCAAAGAGCTATAATTTAAATCAAATAAGAATATAGCTTACCTCAGCAGCACAGGGACAGGGTACTGTGTAACAGCCCTCTTACTCCTATGAAGAAAGGCTAAAAAGGTTAGGGCTCTTTAACCTGGAAAAGAGACGGCTGAGGGGAGATATGATAGAAGTCTATAAATTAATGAACGGAGTGGAACGGGTAAACGTAGATCGACTGTTTACGTTATCAGAATATAGAAAGACTAGGGGACATGCAATGAAGCTACAGGGTAAACTATTTAAGACTAATAAAAGAAAATATTTTTCACTCAACGTGTATTCAAACTCTGGAATTTGTTACCGGAGGATGTAGTAAAGGCTGTTGGTGTAGCCGGGTTTAAAAAAGGTTTGGACAAGTTCCTGGAGGAAAGGTCCATAAACCATTATTAAGAAGGGACCCAGGATATCAATGCTTGACCTAGTACAAGCATTGCAGAACCTGTGTCTTTTGGGGAAACTGCTAGGTACGTATGACCTAGATTGGCCACTGTTGGAAACAGGATACTGGGCTTGATGGACCTTGGTCTGACCCAGTATGGCATATCTTATGTTCTTATGTTCCCGCTGATCCTCTGCTCCTCCAACCAGGCAGCCCAACAAACTGTTTAAATTTAAAGGGCTAACAGGCGTGCCTCTGCCTAAGGGTCACACTTAAGGGCCCTCGGGCATGATCTCTGAGTGCCGGTAACCACAACCTCCTGTCCATCTATGTCTTACATATATGAACAAGGCTGGGTTCTTTATTAGCCGATCGGGTAATACCGAACTTCACAACAGCTCTGCCCAACTACTGATGAACAGTCTGCAGCTTACCCACTGCCTAAATGAGCACAAACAGCACCGGCAGAAGAAAAAGAGGGAACCCATGCAGTCTAGAGCTACTATCCCCTTCCCCCCCTCTCCCCCCCCCCCTTGAAAGATGCAAATACTTTAATTTCTCACATTACTTGCTATAAAAAGTCCTAAGACATAGTTAATTTGACATTAGCTGGTCTTACCTGTTGGTTCCTTTATTGCATCAGTCATTCTGGGCTGGGGACTCTTATTCCCATTGCATTGAGACTGCTCTCATGACTTCAATCGATCCATGTCTTTAATATTTTATATTTTTTACTTTATGGACTTATAATATGCTTGCCTGCCTATTGTTTTCACTCACGGTTATTTGATTATTTTCTCTGCAAATAACTTTCACTATCTGATAATCTCATTGTCTTTTAAGAGTTTTACTTATCTGTATCTTATTCTATTCTTTCTACTTTGTTTAATTTATTTTACCTTTATTCCCTTACTACCTATCATCCCTCTCCTTCTTCTAACTTTACTTGCCCTCTCTGCCATTTTTTATGGCTCCACATCATTCTTGGCTCCTTTTTCTAATCCTCCCTAACCTTCTTCACTCACTCCACCAACCTAATATCCCTCTCTTTCTTATCCTCTCTCCACCCTCCCTATTTCCTCCCCATCTTTTCCTCCACCCTTTCCTCAGCTCTTAAGCTTCACCTTCTCCTTCCTCTCATTCATCCCTCTCCTTCCTCTTTAATACAACCTTATCTCCATTTCTGACATGCTGTCTCCTCTCTTCCTCGCACTCTTCTTCTCCTTCTGTCCTTTGGTGACATTAATCCCAACCCTGGTCCCTCCTCACTTCTCTCTCACTCCCATATTAGTTCCTCTCACCACTACCTTAATCTCATTCACATCCTTCTCCTTTCCCCCTCCTCTGTCCCCTTCTCACGTGCTTTATGGAATGCTTATTCCATTTCTAATAAACCTCCCTTTACCCATGATCTCTTCATCTCTTGCGCTTTTCCACCTTCTCACTCTTACTGAAACCTGGCTCTTCCCTGGTGACACTGCTTTGGTTGCTGCCCTCTGCCACGGTGGCTGTCAATTCTCCCACTCTCTCATCCCAATGGCCGTGGTGGTGGTGTTGGGTTTCTACTTTCTCTTTCTTAACAATTTCAACCCCTCCTTTTCCCTCAATCTCATTCCTTTCCCTCCTTTGAAGTCCATTCTGTCCATCTTTTTAATCCCCTACCTCTCCGGATCGCTGTCATCTATAGACCTCCTGACAAGTCCTTTTTTACCTTCCTCACTGACTTTGACTCTTGGCTCTCCTTATTCTTGGATTCTTCTCCCCCCTTCCTTATTCTTGGTGACTTTAATTTTCATATTAATAACCCCTCGGACCTCTATGCATCCCTTACCTCCTCTTTCAACCTCCTCCACTCATCAGCTTGGTCACTGCCGTGACCTAATTTTCCATCCTAATTGTTTACCTTCAAATTTTCATACTTCCGCTCTTCCCTTATCTGATTATCACCTGTTAAGTTTCACTCCTCATTACTACCCCCATCAATCTCACTCCTATTTTTTTAGGAATCTTCATGCTATCAATCCACTGACTATCCTCTACTGTCTCATCTCTTCTCTCTTCCACTTTGTCCTCTAAGTCTGTTGATGAAGTCATAGCTTCCTATAATACTGCTGTCTCCTCTACTCTGGATACCCTTGCTCTGCTCATTCCACGTCCTGTGAAGCGCACTTCACCTCAGCCCTGGTAGTCTGTTCCCACTCAACTGAGTGCACTTGGCTTAAATCCCGCTTTCTCTCTGACATTCTTCATTTCAAATTCATGCTTTCTTCTCTCCAGTCCACTATTGTACTCGCTAAGCAAAACTGTTTTCTCCATCTGACTAACTGTCTTGCCTCTAACCACTGCCGTCTTTTTTGTACTCTCAATCCTCTTCTTAAGGCACCTCCACCTTCAATCCCTCCTTCTCTCTCTGCCCAAACTCTAGCAGACTATTTCCATGACAAAGTGCATAAAATTACTCTTCAATTCCCCACTAAATCTTCTTCCACCCCTCTTCCCCTTCATCATTACCAGCTTTTCCCCTCAACCTCTATCACCCTTTCATCCTTTTCTAAAATCTCTGTTGAGGAAACCTCTCTTCTTTCCTCCTCTAAACTCACTACCTGTTTTTGGATCCTATCCCCACACATCTCCTCAACTCCATCTCTTCCTCTGTCATCCCTTTCATCTCAGATATTCTCAACCTTTGGCTTTCCACTGCAACCTTCCCTGCAGCCTTCAAGCATGATGTAATAATTCCTCTCCTCAAAAAACCCTAACTTGACCCTACTTGTCCTTCTAATTATTGACCCATCTCCCTTTCATTTTCAAAATTCTTGAGCATGCAGTTCGCTGCTGCTGTCTCAAATTTCTCTCCTCTCAAACCTTCCTTGATCCACTTCAATCTGGTTTTCATCCATTTAATTCTACAGAAACGGTGGCTTTCCAGTCTGCAGTGATCTGTTCCTCGCTAAATCCAAGGCCTTTATGCCATTCTTATTCTTCTCAATCTTTCTGCTGCTTTTGATACTGTCGATCACCTCCTCCTCCTTATCCTCTCTTGGTTTTAGAGGCCCTTTACTGTCTTGGTTTTCTTCTTATGTCTCCAATCGCACTTTCAGTGTTTGTTCTAGAGGTTACTCCTGCCATCCCTCTCTCAGTTGGTGTACCTCAAGAGTCTGTTCTGGACTCTCTCCTTTTCTTTCTCTATACTCAGTCCCTTGGTGCCCTCATTTCTTCCCGTGGCTTTTACTATCATTTTTATGCTGCTGACTCTCAAATCTATCTTTCTACACCTGACATCTTTCCTTTGCTCCAAACTTATATCTCTACTTGCTTATCTGACATCGCCACCTGGATGTTTTATCGCTGACTAAAATTGAATATCATTAAAAGTAATAGAAAAAGTAGATACAAAACAGCTAATCCCTCATTTTAATGTTGGAACATTTGTCTTGAGGAACCCTTCACAAATTTTCTTTTTTACTCACTATAGGTTTACCCAAAACCAGTGAACCATTCTACTATTCATGCATTAACATCACCATGTGCCATGCACTTATCCGTTGGTTCAAAGCAGGGCTCTTAATCCCAACATTGACAGTCCACTGTTGTGAATAGAATTATTTCCAATAGTGCTCTGAAGATGGTACCGATTCAACAAAGCTGTAACATTCCTTCCAATTCTGCGGATACAGCACTGCGTTTAGAGCTAATCAAACTTTTTTGTCCTGAATCAATGCACATCCTCCTTAGATGTTCTTCAACTGAGTGTTATTCTTCCTAAGGTTGAGCGTTGATACAGGGCAAAAAAGTTTGATTAGCCCTAAACGCAGTTTAGGTTTCGGGCAAACCTTTAATGAGTAAAAAGGAAAATTTGTTATGAGAGGAAGTGTTCCTCAAGACAAATATTCCAGCATTAAAATGAGGGATTAGCTGTTTTATATCTACTTTTTCTATTACTTTTTTAATGATATATAATATTAGATTGTGTGAGTTAGTTTAGACTTAAAATTGAATATGACGAAAACTGAACTTCTTATTTTTCCCCTAAACCCTCCTCCCCTCTTCCTCCTTTCTCTATCACTATTGAAAACATTCTTCTTTTTCCTGTTTCCTCAGCTCACAACCTTGGGTCATCTTTGATTCCTCCCTTTCCTTCTCCACACATATTCAACATATAGCTAAAACCTGTCATTTCTTTCTCTACAGCATTAACAAAATTCATCTCTTCCTCTCTGAACACACTACCAAGGCTTTTGTCCACTCTTTGGTCACCTTCCTTCTTGACTATTGCAATCTCCTCCTTGCTGGTCTCCCTCAGTGTCATCTCTCTCCTCTTCCATCTATCCAGAACTCTGCTGCATGGTTATCCATCTGCCAGCCCCGATACACTCATATAAGCCCTCTTCTAAAATCACTTCACTGGCTCCCCTTCCATTTCCATATCCAATTCAATCTTCTCCTTCTAACATATAAATGCATTAACTCTACTGCCCCTCATTACCTTTCTTCTCTTCTGTCTCCTTATACCCCTCCTCGTGAACTCCACTCCTCTTTGTGCTTTCTTCTCTCTATGCCCTTTTCTTCTTCTGTAAACTCCAGACTTTGATCTTTTCACCTTGCTACTCCTTATGCATGGAACAAACTTCCTCTATCTTTACATCAAGACTTTTCTCTCCTCCTATTCAAATCCATGCTAAAGGCTTACCTCTTTGAGGCTGCATTTGGATCTAATCCTTTGATCTCCAGGAACAAGCAGGAATGTAGTCTTCACATATGGGTAACATTGGAACCGATGGAGCCCGTGTGGGAATGCTCCTCAGCGTCCAATGGAAAAGCTTTTGAGAGCATCCCACTGCATCTGTGTAGCTGACTTCCCACCTTTCCAGCTCTCCCTCCTCAGTTCTTCATTTTCTGTGGAGCTGATAAGAAGCAATTCTTGTCACCGCAGAAAATGTGTCCTTTCTTATTTTTTGTGGTCATGTCTGCCTTCCCGTTAACACTGGTACCAGCCCCGTCATTGTTTTCTTTCTTTCTTTTTTTGCAATTTAGATTTTATTAATATTTCAACCTATTTACATAAAATACACCTTACACCGTTAACTGTACCACTTCCTTCCAGTACATTTCTGGCTTCGGCATTGAACTGACCATCCTTCAACAAGCTTCAGTCCACTGACCTTATCCCCCTTGACCCCCTCCCTCTGCAAATCCCCTTCTCCCCCATTTACAGTTCTAACTTTAGTACTTACAAAACCAATAAACAATAAACAACAAACATTAAACTATAAACATTAATCATTAATCAAAACACCTCCATTCCTGATCCCCTGCTCCCCCCCCCCACCCTTCCCATGGCTGCTCCTAGTTGTCTCCTTTGCCGACACTGGTTTTCACCCTTCCATGGTCAGTTTCTCACCTCAAGCAACCATAAATCCGTAGGTGCCCTTCGCCACCCCCCTTATTTATCCCCCCTCCCTCCCCCCCCCCAATTCCTCTCTCCCCATTCCACCAACCCCATCCCTTCCCATCCTATCCCTGCTCCCCTAACTCAGCATCCATTTACTCCATCCCCCCCCTCCATTCCTCATATGCTTGCCAGATATCCAGGTGTTTCACTCTCTGATTCCTTCTATATGCTCCCACCAAGCTCATATGCCAAAGCCACTCTATTCTTCCCAATATTTCCCCCTTTGTGGGGCCGTCCTCCGCTTTCCACCTTTGCATTATAGCTAGTTTGCACGCCACCACACAATAGTGCCAGAAACTGGTAAACTTTATATTTCCCCCTTCCTCCCCATCCAATAGGCCTATACTTCCCCTATCCATCTTTATTTGCACCCCAGTCACCTCCTTATATAGCTTTCCCACTTTCTGCCATACCCGCTGAATTTTGGAGCATCCCCAAATCATATGCATCAGATCCCCCCGTTGCCCACACCCTCTCCAGCAGTTTCCATCACTATCCTTACAAATAGCCTTAAGCCGGGCTGGCGTCCACACCATCCTTAACCTAATTTTTAGACAGTTCTCCACCAACGTTGTACCCCATGCCAATCTTCGCTCACTTTCATATATATCCCTCCACCTTCCCTACTCCCATGGACCTTCAATTTCCACCTCCCACTTCTCTTGCCACCGGCCTTTACCTACCCCTTTACTATTTAGGAGTTTATATAGCTTTGAGACCATGCCTTTAAAATTATCCATTTTTTCCATGAGTTCTTTGAACTCCGTACTCCCCCTCGCTAGGTCTCCTCTCACCTCTCCCCTCTGCAAGAAGTCCCATAGTTGTATATACACATAGTATTCCTTGTCCAGTACCCCAAACATTTCCTTTAGTTCCTGGAAAGTTTTAATCTGCCCCCTCCTATCCACCACCTGTCCCACTCTAACCAGTCCTCTATCCGCCCACTCCCTAAATATCCCCCCTCTCTTCCCTGGCTCAAATCCAGGCATATGTTGCAAGTGCGTCTCCCGCATCCAGCACTTATCCTGCATCAAATATCTCTTCCATTTCCCCCAAATTTCCCATGTTAATTCCTTTTGTTGGTTCCTTACTCTTTCCCCCCCCCCTTATCTCTGAGACTACCCCATACCTCTGCCTCTAAATTCTCCCCACTCTCTCTTTCCATATAAACCCATTGTGGCGTCTCCCCCCTGTCCCTCCACACAAACACAGACTTCAACTGCGCCGCCTCGTAGTAATGCACTAAGTTCGGCACCCCCAGCCCTCCCTCCTCCCTTGCTCTAAACATCGTCGCCCTACTCACTCTAGGGGCCTTCCCTGCCCATATAAACCTCATAATCAAGCCCTGAAATTCTTTAAGGCACCGTCTTGTGATTTTACTTGGCAATGCCATAAATACGAACAAAATCCTCGGCAATACATTCATCTTGATTGTGGCTATCCTCCCTAACAAGGATAGATGCATCCCCTGCCATCTGGCCAAATCTTGCCTTAGGTCCTTTATCAAGGGCCTATAGTTCCAATCATTAATGTCTCTCAAAGAATTGCCCAGCTGTATACCCAAATATCTAAAACTACCCCTCACCCATTTAAAGGGGAATGCCTCTCTTATCCTCTGTTCCAGTCCTTTCTCTAAGTTGAACCCCAAAATTTCTGTCTTACTCACATTCAACTTATATCCAGCTACCTTGCTATACCTCCCAATGGCTTTCATTAGATTTGGCAGACTCCAAAATGGCCGACTCAGCGTAACGATCACGTCATCTGCAAACAGTGCCACCTTACTGAGCTGATCTCCCACCCTCACTCCCTCGATATCTGTCTGCTTCCTTATATACTCCGCCAGTGGCTCAATAACTAGCGCAAACAGCAGGGGCGACAGCGGGCACCCCTGCCTTGTCCCTCTGCCTAGGCATAAACTGTCCGAATACTCCCCATTTACCCTTATCTGGGCCCTCGTGCTATGATACAGTGCTTTTACCCAACTCAGGAACTTCCCCCCTAAGCCCATTTTCTCCAGCACCTGCCACATAAAACCCCACTCTACTCTGTCAAATGCCTTTTCAGCATCCACCGTCAAGAATACCGCCTCTCTCCCTGTGTCCTGCAGCGTCCAAGCAACATTTAAATCTTTCCGGATATTATCCCCCCCCCCCCCGTCTCCCATTAATGAACCCTGTCTGATCCTTATACACCAGCTTTTGCATTATCTTTTGCAATCTAGCAGCCATAATTTTGGCTAGCAGCTTCGCATCCAAGTTTATAAGGGATATCGACCTATAGGCTCCGCAGGTTGTGTGATCCTTCCCTTGCTTAAGAAGGACAGTTATGCCTGCCTCCGCCATAGACTGGGGCAGCTCCTCACCCCGTAGCACCTCATTAAACACCCTTGTTAAGAAATCCGTAATGCAATCCTGCGTCAATTTATAGAATTTTGCTGTTAACCCGTCTAATCCGGGTGCTTTCCCTTCTTTGAGGGATTTAATTGCCACTCTCACCTCCTCCTTGCACACCGGCCTTCCCAACTCCTCCGCCTCCTCTTCTGAAATGCTGGGTAGCCTACACTCTGCCAAAAATTCTGCCCTCTTCTCTCCTCCTCCCTTAACCTCACTGCTATAGAGCTTCTCGTAGTACTCCACAAAAACCTTCCTAATCTCCATGGGTTTGTAAACCATTTCCCCCTGCTTATTTCGGATTCCCCCGATATTCAACTTCTGCTGCTTCGCCTTTAACCGCCTTGCTAACCTCTTTCCTATTTTGTTCCCTCCTTCAAACCACGCTTGCCTTAACCATACCAAATTAAATGCAATTTCAGCTGCCCCCAATTGGTTCAACTCCCCCCTTAACTTTTGCAGGTGAGCTAGTATTTTGGGGTTGGCGTTCCAGAACCCCTATTTTTTGTACTAACTCCTCTTCCACTTTCTTTCGCTGTCTCTTCTCCTGTGCCGCTATACAAATTAGATGCCCCCTCACCACCACCTTCATCCCATCCCAAGTCAGCCCTAATGGCACTTCTCCACCTAGATTGTACTTCATGTATTCCTGTATAACACCCTTCAAACTCTCCACATGCTTCTGCTCCCCTAAAAGCCCCTCATCCATCCTCCAAAATTTGGTGCCAGTATCCTTTTCCCCTAAATCAAACACGATACGCACGGGTGCATGATCTGTCCATATAATACTTCCAGTTTCAACCCCCATTGTCCTAGCTTGCCATTTCCCACTCACCCATAGCATATCCAGTCTGCTATACGTCCCATGTACCGAAGAGTAAAATGTATAGCCTTTCTCCCCTTGATGCCTCCCTCTCCACATATCTACCAACCCTAACCACTCCTTTTACCTCAAAAGACTCCTTCTATCCTTCCTCCCCCCTCCCCCTCCTCCCCCCGTATTATCCAGCTTTGGGTTGACTGTGATATTGAAGTCTCCCCCTATAATAAGTGGTACATCCCCCATCCCTTCACTTCGGACAGTAGCTTATCGAAAAACTCCTCCCTTTGCACGTTAGGGGCATATATACTCGCTATCCAAACTTGATCCTCCTTTATCCTTATCCTGACTGCCACCCACCTTCCTTGCTTATCCCTTCTTTCTTTCAATTCCGCTTCCTTGTAGTCCTGCCCTATCATTATCCCCACCCCCCCTTTCCTTGGCTGTGCCCTTTGTCCTGCGAGCAATACCCTAGGATACTTGTTAGAGCTAATTAGACCCTCCTGCCCCACCCTCAAGTGCGTCTCCTGACTACACAAGAAATCAGCTTTCATCCGCCCACCCTCCCTTTCAAGCATGCGCCTCTTTCGCCATGTTGGCAATCCCTTAACATTTATTGTACCCATCACCAGCTGCGCTTTGTCCTCCCCTTCCCCCTCCCACCTCCCTCCTCCTCTCCCCCTCCCCATTACTCCCTCCCTCCCTACCCCCCCCACACCCCTAACCTCAGTCCCATTCGAGGTTATCCTGGAGCTGTGCACCACCCGCCACCCCCAGACACCCCCCAGCCCTCTCAAATTCCCCCGTCCCGCCCTCCATCTCTCCCCCACCTTCCTTCCATCCCCCCTTCCCTCCTCCCATACCTCCTCACCATCTCCACCCAACTAGCCTTCCCTCCCCTACCCCTCCTCCTCTCTCCCTCCCATCAGTCCTTCTATCATATCACACCCTACCCTTCACCTCCCATCCCTCCCCCACCCTCACCTTATGTAGATATTCTTTAACCAACAGCATTAAACATGCCCACTCTCCTCCTCCTCCGTAACACCCTTATGCACACATTAATAACTTTTTGTCCATTTCCAGCATCCTCTCTCCTGCTGGTCAACGCTTGACCCCTCTGCATTGTGGTCTCCGCTGGTCCCGCTCCATCTCCATCTGACTCTCACTGGACTCTTTCCCCCATTGCTTCCGCTGCTCTGCTTCCTGCTCCTGCAGTGGTCCTTCTGCATTCTCCTCCTCCTCTGGCCCCACCACCCCTGCTGCCTTCATTGCCGCATACGCCTCCTCCAGAGTTTGTACTTTCCATGTCTTATCCCCTTTTGTAAATTCAAGTCCAAAGGGGTAGAGCCAGCGATACCTCAGTTCCTGCTTTCTTAGCTGACTGGTAATTGGTGCCATAGCCCTCTTCCTCTGCAATGTTCCCAAGGACAGGTCTGCATATATGGCTACTGAGTACCCCTGCCATATAAAGGTGCTTAGCCCCCTCATCTTAGCCGCAATTTTTTCCTTCAGCTTGTAGTCTCTTAGGCAAACTACTATGTCTCTGGGCCTTTTGCTGCGTATGGGGCCCAAGGCCCGATGTGCCCTGTCCAGATGTATTCCTTCAGCCCCCACCTCTTCCCCTCCTTGCTTCAAGGCCTCCAAACAGACTGCCTCTGCTACTTTTGCACAGTCCCGAAATTCAAATTCTTCTGGCACACCTTTTATTCTTAAACTGTTCCACCTGGAGCGGTTCTCCAGATCTTCTAACTTCAGCTTAATTTGCTCCTTCCATTCCTCCTCACCTTTTAATTTGCGTCTTCCATTCCTCCTGCTGCAGTTCCAGAGTTTGCAATTGATTTTCATGGTCACCCATCCTGTGGGTGACTTCTTCCACCTCCTCCCTCAAACCACTCATTATATCTCCCAGCGCCTTCTTCGCTGATTGCACCTCCGCCTTCAGCTCCTCAAACCACTCCTTTAGTTCCTCTCTCGTCGCCGCTTGTCCCACCACTTCTCCTGTGCCTCCAACACTCCTTACATTGTCTGCTCCGTGCGGTTCGGCCTGCTCGTCCCTCGCACGCTCCTCCACCGCCATTTTAGTTTCTCCTGCGGTCCCGCTGACCGTCGCCACCCTGAAGGCATAGTCCTGCAGATCCTCGTTTTTTTTACAGGTCGCCATGTTCCCCTCCACACGCAGTTTCCACTACCGCTACCTCCTCGATTTTCCTCTCCCGCTAAGGGCAGGTTTTTTCGCTTATACACTGGGTTAAGTCCGGAGTTCGCCTCTCACGCAGCCATTATGACGGGTGACGTCACTTCCTCCTCCCTTTCTTTCTTTTTTAAAAAAAAAATCTTCTTTGAGGGAAAGAATCATTTCTTCCTTCAAGCACATCGATGCCATCTTAAGCTTAGGCCTTCCCTTTTGTCACAGACAAAATGAAAAAAACATCGGGTGGTTTTAAGAAGTGTTCCAAATGTGGCAGTACCATTTCGGCCACAGACACCCATGACTGGTGTCTAAAATGTTTAGGACCAGATCATCAACCGTCAGAATGTCCTCTCTATAGGAAGATGACAAAGAGAAGCCTACAGAACCGAGCTGCAAAGCTGGGCACTCTCTTTGCCTCCGATGCAGTATCTTTAGCATCAACGTCATCGACAGCTTCATCTTCCTCCCAAGGATCTCTGGTATCGAAACCTAGGTCTTCTTCGGAGACTGGCCAACCCTCCAAGGGTAGATCTCCTTCTAAGCATCAAGATGCTTCGGGTGTTGCCCTGGAGAGGGACACACTGGCCAAACAACCCCAGAGGGAGGACCTTCCCTCCAAAGCCTTAGTGGAGTCCCAGGATGCTCCCGAGGCCTCCACCTCCAAAGAGCTCCTGGTGCCATGCTCAGGGATCATGGCCCGCAATTCCGGTAACAATACCCAAGCATCAGCAAGCTCCATGGATCAACATATGCTGGCTATTAAGTGGAACTTAGAGGCCTTACTGGTGGCCTCCATACCGGTAAAGCCTTCACAATCGATCCCTCAGGCATTGGTACCGGCTCCGGTACTGACACAACCTGCATCAACTTTTTTGCCGCCTACCACGCTACCGCTTATGCTGGCCCTCGAATCCGTTTCTGGTACCAAGATTCCGGCACCGCAAGCTTCAGCTGTCGGTTTTGATTATTATCAAGTACGTGCAGAGCAGGAACACCCTGACCGCTGATACTTTGAGTCTTCGGACTCTGATTCATTGGATGATGAATCAGCCGAATACCGGGACATGAGAACTCTCCTGGAAGACCCATCTCTGTCTCCACAACATCGCATGTCCCCTCCAGAGGACATGTCTTTCCAAGACTTTATTCGCGATGTTGCTCGGGGTCTGTCCATAACGGTGACTTCGGAGAAAGAACCTAGGGCTGAAGAACTTGAAATTATTCAATATCCTACAGCCCCAAAGGAAGCTGCTACTCTCCCTATTCATCGCATACTTCACGACCGTATGCTTTATATGTGGGAGACACCCTTTACCATCTCTCCACATACCTGACGACTCGATATCATGTACCGGGTACTGGAGTGTCCCGGTTTTCAAAAGACACAATTACCGCACTATTCTATGGTGGTGGAATCGGCAGTGAGTCGAATAAAGAGTTCCCAAGACACATTCCTCGAACCCTCCAGGTAGGGACTCGAGAACCCTCGACGCCTTTGGTCAATGTTGTTTTCAGGCCTCCATGTTATCAGCCAGGATCAGTTCCTACATACTCTATATGGGTATGTTCCTTAGAGAGGTGGCTAGGGATTTAAAGTTAATGGCTCCTCTTCTCTCTGATGACAAGAGAGCAAATTATCTCACCCTTGTAAAGTATGCTCAAAATGTTTCAAAGTTTGTTAACAGGGCAACTTTTGACTGTTTTGAGTGCATCAGCAGAACTTCATCTATCTTCATCGGTGCACGCAGGATTGCTTGGCTCCAAGCATTGGATCTTGAACAATGTGTTCAAGATAAGCAGGGTAATATCCCTTGCACCGGTAAAAACCTTTTTGGCAAGGATTGGCAGGACAAGGCCTTTCAGTTAGAATCCTAGAACACCACTCTTAATAGACTATCTAGATCTACTGCCAACCCGGCTAGGAATAAGGCAGCGCCGAAAGCTTTTTTCAATAATAAGAAGTACTATCCTTCTTACACCCCTGCTGTACAGTGTCAACACTATGCTTCTCAGAAGGGGCAGCAGCCATCAAAACAGCAAAAGAAGGTTCAGACTCCTAAGTCACAGCCACCTCAGCAGGCCCAGCCTCCTCAGGGTCTTTGACTCCTTTCTGGAGAACATAGCCATTCTGCCTCTGGAGATTCCAGATCCCATCCATATTCCCGGCAGACTTTGTCACGATGCCCACAGGTGGCATCTTATCACATCAGAGCAGTGGACACTGTCCATAATATGGCAGGGGTACAAGCTTCATCTATGAAGTCTACCCCCCCAGACTCCTCCAAGAGAGTTCCGCTCTCAGCCTCCTCTCACTGCTTTGTTGTTGCAAGAGGTCACTTCCCTTCTCTTTCAGGTGAAATAGAGGAGGTCCCACCATCCCAGCAGGGAATGGGCTTTTATTCTCTATACTTCCTTATTCCAAAGAAAACAGGAGGGTACAGACCCATTCTGGACCTCAAAGAACTGAACAAATACTTACTATGGGAGAAATTCAAAATGATCTCCCTAGGCACCCTTCTCTCCTATCTTGTCAGGATTGGCTCTGTTCTTTAGATCTAAAGGAGGCATATACTCACATATTTATTCACTTACAACACAGAAAGTTCCTGCGCTTCATGTTTCAAGGGAGACATTATCAATACAGAGTCCTGCCTTTCAGCCTCGCCTCTGCCCCAAGAGTCTTCACAAAGTGCATGGTAGTAGTAGCCGCATTCCTAAGGACTCTAGGGATATTTGTCTTCCCTTACTTAGACAACTGGCTCATTTGAGCAAACACCTCTGTAGAGGCCAGTCTTTCCCTCTCGCGCACCATGCAAGTGCTGCAACACTTGGGATTTGTAATAAATCTTCCAAAGTCGCAACTCATTCCCTCTCAAACTCTAGAGTTCATAGGGGCTCTCCTAGACACTCAACAATCAAAGGCAATTCTGCCCCAACCCCGTTGTGCTCGACTCAGTCAGTTAGCATCTCAGGCATGAATCAAGAACTTTCTCACTGCTCAAGAACTGCTACAACTTCTGGATCATATGGTATCAACAGTGCATGTTGTTCCATATGCTCATCTACATATGCGCGCAGCTCAATGGACACTTGCTTCGCAGTGGTCTCAGGCATCGGGTCACCTGGGAGACAAAATAATGGTCTCTACCCACCTAATCCCATCTCTCCAGTGGTGGCAATCCCCAGAAAACTTCCTGGTAGGTTCACCTTTTCAGATGCCAGCACATCAATGTACCCTGATGATGGATGCGTCCAAATTGGGCTGGGGAGCTCACCTGGACAATCTCTCCACTCAGGGGCTTTGGTCTCATCAGGAGTCACAACTCCACATAAATCTGCTGGAACTCAGAGCCATTCACAATGCTCTCAAAGTCTTCCAGGACCATCTTCAATTCTGCACAGTTCTAGTCCAGATGGACAATCAAGTAGCTATATTCTACTTGAACAAGTAGGGCGGAACAGGCTCTTGGACCCTTTGCAGTGAAGCCCTGCATCTGTGGTCTTTTGCCATACTGCATCACATTCACCTACTTGTGGTGTATCTTCCAGGCAAAGACAATGTCTTGGCAGACAAACTACCCCTTCTACCCCATGAGTGGTCTCTCCATGCAGATAAGATCGCTTACATTTTTCAGATCTGGGGAACCCCAGAGATAAACCTGTTCGCAAGTTCTCAGAATGCCAAGCTTCCTCACTTCTGCTCCAGGACTCCTGCACCGGACAGCCAGCACGTAGATGCCTTTCACCTTCACTGGGGTCAAGGCTTCCTATATGCCTTCCCTCCCATTCCCCTCATTCCCAAGACTCTTTTCAAACTCCAGAGAGACAGGTGCTACATGATACTCATAGCCCCATGCTGGCCATGACAACCATGGTATCCTCTCCTTCTACATCTGTCTCGAGCTCAGCCGATAAATCTGGGGTCTGCTCCAGATCTCCTCTCTCAGGAGGAGGGGACGATGTTTCATCCCGATCCACAGTCCCTCCATCTTACATCATGGTTGCTGAAGGCATAGCCTTCCAGAACCAGTACAAAACGTGGAATGCAATGGAAGAATATATTTTATTGAATTACATTAATCAATTACAGCCATTGGCCCGACACAGGCCGTGTTTCGTTAAGCCTTCCTCAGGGGCTAAAAATGGCTAAAACAAAATGATAAAAACATATACATTAAAAACCAAAATAAAAATAAGATGCTCAAATCTGATTATAGGATTAAGAAACAACCATCTATATACATATATTCATACATAAATGAACATACAAATATACACATACAAACTTAAAATCGGAGAAAAAACAAAACCAATAATTTTATGTATAAAATATATATAAACAATAAATATGTATATCTCTCATACAATAATAAAAATTACGAAACTAATAAAAAATATGTATATAATCATGAATATAAAATTATATGATTGCATTATTCATTAATTGTGGAGTAAATTTGAACCTAAAACCTTCTAGAGTGTGACACCAAAAACTTTAAAAAAACCTCATACCTATGAGTATATATATACTATATCTTAATCAATCTATATATATATATAAAGTAAAAACCTTCAAAGGAAAGATGTAAAAAAAAGAGGGATGAACAGGAAGGGACGGCAACAAAGTTGGTTAATTAATTAGAACCATCAAATAAAATGTGTATTTTAATTAAAATACTCACATAGTATCTGTTTAGATGTTTCATCCCGATCCACAGTCCCTCCATCTTACATCATGGTTGCTGAAGGCATAGCCTTCCAGGACATTAACCTCTCTCAGCAGGTTAAGGATATCCTTTTAGTTTCTAGAAAGCCTTCCACCAGGCGCTCTTATGCCTTCAAATGGCATAGATTTTCTCTCTGGTGTTCGCAGAGGGCGCTTAACTCCTTCTCAGCTCCGATGGATGCATTACTTGAATATCTTCTCCACCTGTCTTCTTCTGGACTCATCACCAATTCGGTAAGAGTACATCTAAGTGCAATTGTGGCCTCTCACATGCCCTTAGATGGTCAGCCCATCTCTTCTCAGCTGCTTGTAGCATGCTTCATGAGGGGTCTTCTAGTAACTAAACCTCCCATTAAGCCCCCTCCAGTGGCATGGGATCTTATTGCTGTTTTAGGACAGCTTCTCAAGCCGCCCTTTGAACCTCTAGCCACTACCTCGCTGAAATTTCTCACGTGGAAGGTCACCTTCCTTATTGCCCTCACTTCAGCAAGATGCATTAGTGAGCTCCAGGCTTTGGTGGCTGACCCTCCTTATACACGATTCCACCATGATAAGGTAGTCCTTAGGACTCATCCTCACTTTATGCCAAAGGTGGTCTCGCCCTTCCATTTAAACCAGTCAGTCTACACCTCTGTCTTTTTCCCTAGACTTCATTCCTCTAGGGCAGAGGCAACACTTCACACTCTGGATTGCAAATGTGCCTTGGTTTTTTATCTCTAGAGAACTTGAGAGCACAGAAAAGCTTCCCAACTTTTCATCGTGACCCGAGTCACCTTGGATTGCCAGTATCCAAGTGAACTCTCTCTAGATGGATAGCGAATTGCATCTCCTTTGCTTACAAAAATGCAGGACTGTCTCTTGAGTGTCATATCACTGCACATAATGTTCGGGCCATGGCTACCTCTATGGCAAATCTACACTCTGTAGTGATTGATGAGATATGCAAAGCAGCAACTTGGTCTTCTGTCCACACTTTTGCTGCTCACTGTTGCCTAGACAAGGACTCCCACCGGGATGCCTTGTTTGGCCAAGCTGTTCTACCCCCATCTCTTTCAGACTTAGATCAACTCCTACCCGCCATCCCGGGTTTCGATATCAGACATCCTTGGAGGATATATGACCTACTTAGTTATGCCTGTGATCCACAGCTCACTCTGAGGTCATCTCTCTGGCACCTCTGAGCTAGGGAGTCCCATATGTGAAGACTACATTCCTACTTGTTCCTGGAGATAGCGTAGTAACTCACCTGTAATAGGTGATCTCCGGGAACAGCAGGAATTTAGTCTTCACAACCCACCCTCCTCCTCTAGAAGTTGTAGTTCTTCTTCTCTTCTCCTTCTATCCTTTTATCTCAGTTACAAACTCAGCTGAGGAGGGAGAACTGGAAAGGCAGCTACGCAGGCGCAGTGGGATGCTCCCAAAAGCTTTCCTATTGGACGCTGGGGAGCGTTCCCATGTGAGCTCCGTCAGTAGCGACATTACCCATATGTGAAGACTAAATTCCTGCTGTTCCCGGAGATCACCTGTTACAGGTGAGTAACTACGCTTTATCCTTGTCTCTTTCCCTATTTGAACCCTCCTTGTTTCTCTTGTATTGTTCTGTCTGTCTTGATTATATTGTAAGCTCTATGAGCATGGACTTTCTTCTTTATATGTTTGTACAGTGCTGTGTACACCTCGTAGCACTATATAAATGATTATTAGTTGTAGAGTGATCCATCAACATCAATTTTGATGGCTTCCCAGGCTGCACCGGACACTGGCAGTGGATTGGTATTGGAGTTCTATGGACAATTACCCATAGACCTCCTGAGCATTGGTCATCCATCTATGTTCCACCAAGGGCAAGGAAAATTTTAACTATGTCTTGATCAGCATCGAAGAGTAAGGATAGGCCCAGATGCACTGATGTTGGAGCTCTCTAAAGTGTGATGCCAAGAGCATCAAGGGTTCACAAGAGCATCCTTCCAAGCTGCCCCAAAGAAAGGGAAGCTCAACCTCAGTACATTTGGAGGAGCAGCAACTGCCTTCTGATAGCCAAGACCAGCCAGTCAATACCCCTACACCAAACAGATTCTATGAACATCAGCCAATTCTGTTGTACCCTCTGTGCCTTTGGAGATGGCAGGCTTGGAGAATTGCCTTCAGAGGGCTGTCTAAGAAAGAAAGGATCATAATGCTTTTTGCCATGCAACAGATCAAAGCCTCAGTGACTGAATCCATGGTGCAGCCAAACTTCAAGCTTGTCCTTTGATAGACAGTCTGCTTGTGGTAGAGGCATTGACATCAGGGCATCAAAGGGCCCTGGCACAGATTCCTGCTCAGCTGAAATCACTTCAGTGCATCAAGGACTGATGCACATCCAATGCCTAGAAAGTCATTGATGCATTGATGCTCCCGAAGGAGCTCTGGATCCCCAAAGGGAAGGAGAGCCAATCAGGCAGAGACTCAGAAATATTTTGAGTTTTCTCTCTGAGTCTGATTCAGAAGGCTGGAAAGGGCAAGGGTAGAAAGGGCAAGGATTTTACTTGAGGTACTTCCTGGTCCCCAAAAAAGATGGAAGATACTGTATCATCCTAGACCTAAGAGATCCGAACAAATATTTGGTCAAGGAAAAATTCAGAATGATTTTTCTAGGTACCCTACTTCCCTTTCTATAAAAGGGAGATTGCTATGCTCTCTGGATCTCAAGGATGCGTATACCCACATCCAGATACATCCAGCTCACAGGAAATATCTGATTCATTGTAGGGAAACAGCACTTTCAGTGCTGTCTACTACCTTTCGGCCTCATGTCAGCACCTCCGGTATTCACAAAATACCTTGCTGTAGTATAGCAGCATTTTTGCACATGCTGGGAGTGCATGTTTTCCCTACTTGGATGATTGGCTCCTCAAGAGCACCACTCCAGAAGGCACTCTAGAATCTCTGCAAGTCACCATTTGGGTGCTGGAACTACTAGGGTTCGTAATCAATTATCCAAAATCCCATCTCCACCCCTTCCAACAATTGTAGTATCTCCAGGAACAAGCAGGAATAAGTCCTCACATATGGGTACGTCGGTACCGACGGAGCCCGCGCGGGAAAGCTCCCCAGCTTCCCAGAAGGAAAGCTTTTGGGGCCTCCCACTGCGCATGCGCGCTGCCTTCCCGCCTTCCTGACCAACTCTCCTCAGTTCTTCTTTTTCCGCGGAGCCAGCAGGTCGTGTTCCTGTCACCGCTGAAGAAGTTGTTATTTTAATTTGTTTCTTTGGCCGCGTGTCTGCCTTCCCCGATTCCGGACCGGTACCGCTGGTCTTTTTTCTTTATTTCTTTAAAAAAAAAAAAAATCTTATTTTTCCCCACTTGGTGTGTTTGTTCTGTGAGGCCTCTAGGCCTTCACAGAATTCTCCCTCATGGAGAAACAAGCCTCTGGTTTTAAAAAATGCACCAAGTATAGCGGTACTATATCAGTCACAGACACCCATGAATGGTGTCTTAAATGTTTGGGGCCTGACCACTCCATTCCGGATTGCCCATCCTGTTCTTTGATGTCTAAACGTGGCTTACAAAACCGGGCAGCCAAGTTTCACATGCTGTTTTCTACAGATACTCCAGCATCGACATCTTCCAGGTCTTCCTCTCCTGATGGATCTCAGGTAACCAAACATTCCTCTGGCAGGTCCTCAAAGGGCAAATCTCCCTCCAAGTATCGAGATGCCCCCGGGCTTGACCCTGAGGACCCTGCCCCAGCCAAACAACCCCGGCGGGAAGCTCCTCCTATGGGGTTACAGGTTGACATCGATGGCATGGCCTTGACCGATCACCTGTTAGACTGCTCTGGGGTACCGGCTCAATCTTCCGGTACCGACATCCAGACAGTCGTGGCGTCTATGGATCATACAGTTCAATCCATGCAGCAGGCCATTATGGCTTTTATTAGAGCTGCGACGCCCTCGGCATACCCAGGGCATCCACATCGACCAGGATACCGATTCCGGTTCCCGGTTCCGGGGTTTTCCCCGATACCGATCCGGTTCCGGGTACCCCCGATGTCGATACCGGTCGATACGCTTATCGATCCCTGGAAGCAAACAGACGATACTTCGAGTCTTCTGATGATTCTGATTCATCAGATGACTCTGCTGAAGTATCCCTAACTCTACCTGAAGAGCCCTCTTCTCCAAAGAGGAGAATGTCTCCTCCAGAGGATTTGTCCTTTCAAGACTTCATCATTGAAGTAGCTAAAGGTCTCTCTATTTCAGTAACCTCTGAAAAAGAACCTAGAGCAAAAAAATTAGATATTTTAGGATACTCTAAGGTTCCCAAAGAGGCAGTCACCTTGCCCATTCATGAAATTCTTCAAGAGCACATGATGGACTTATGGGAGACTCCTCTCACCCTATCTCCACATTCTCGTCGTTTGGACACCATGTATCGTGTCTCTCCTTCTCCTGGTTTTCAAAAAACTCAGCTCCCTCACCACTCTATTGTGGTGCAGTCAGCTATGAAAAGGATAAAGAGTACCAAAAGACACTCTTCTACTCCTCCAGGGAGAGAATGTAGGACTTTGGATGCTTTTGGTAGAAAAATCTTCCAAGCAAGTATGCTTATTGCCAGAATCAATTCATACAGCCTCTATATGGGCATGTTTCTGAAGGAGATTGCATTGAAAATACGCCATTTTCTCCCCTTTATCCCAGAGGATAGAAAGGAGGAGTTCCTTCTTTTGCTAAAGCATACCCAAGATATTTCAAAGTTCTCCAACAGAGCAGCCTTTGACTCCTTTGAGGGTGCTAGCAGAGCCTCAGGTATTGCCATAGCGGCTCGCAGAATTGCTTGGCTCCATGCCTCTGACCTAGAACCCTGGGTCCAGGATGGGTTGGGAAATCTGCCCTGTACAGGTGAGAATCTGTTTGGTAAGGAGTGGCAAATCAAAGCCACCCAAATGGATGCAGAAAATGCTGCTTTAGATAGACTTTCTAAGTCTACCTCTGCCCCTGTCAAGAAAAAATCTTTCAAGAAGCCTTTCTATAAGAAGGCCAGATTTGCTACAAATACTGGCCAACAATCTTCTGCAGCTCGCTTTGCTCCTAAGCGTCAGCAGCCTAAACAGGCCAGGGCAAAACCTGCAGGGGCTGCTACAGCCCAGCAGTCCCACCCCCCTCAGGGTTTTTGACTTAACTCTAGAGAACCTAACCTTTCTGGCTCTAAAACATACAGAGCCTCTCACCATTCCAGGAAGGTTAACTCATTTTGCTCCCAGATGGGAGCAAATCACATCAGAACAATGGACCCTCTCTATCATCAGAGAGGGCTACAAACTACATTTCTCCAGCCTTCCTCCCCATACCATGGTGAGATGTTTCAATTCTCCCCCATCTCTCCTGAACCTGTTAGGTCAGGAGGTGACCACCCTTCTCGCCCAAAGGGCAATAGAAGAGGTTCCTCTTCTTCAACAGGGGTCAGGGTTTTACTCCCCTTATTTTCTCAATCCCAAGAAAACAGGGGGGTACAGACCTATTCTAGATCTCAGAGAATTGAACAAATTCCTATGCAAGGAGAAATTCAAGATGCTTTCTCTAGGTACTCTCCTTCCATACCTACAGAGTCAGGATTGGCTTTGTTCTCTAGATCTCAAGGATGCGTACACACATATACTCATCCATCCATCCCACAGAACATTTCTACGGTTTCTGTTCCAGGGAAAACATTTCCAATACAGAGTACTTCCCTTCGGTCTAGCCTTTGCTCCAAGGGTATTTACCAAATGCATGGCAATAGTAGCTGCATTTCTACGAGCCCTGGGAATTTTTGTCTTCCCATACCTGGACGACTGGCTCATCCGAGCTCCATCTCAGTCCGAGGCTCAGACTTCCCTGGATCGCACCAGACGCATTCTGCAGTATCTGGGACTTGTGATCAATCTGCCAAAGTCTCAACTCACCCCTACTCAGTCCCTGGAATTCATAGGGGCCTGGTTGGATACCACCACTGCAAGGGCCTATCTTCCTCAGGCCCGTTGCCAACGTCTAGTGCACTTAGCCTCCCAGACTCAGTCCAGAAGCCACTTTACTGCCAGGGAGATGCTACAACTATTAGGCCACATGGCCTCCACAGTACATGTGGTGCCCTATGCTCGCCTACATATGAGAGCAGCTCAATGGACTTTGTCCATCCAGTGGACTCAAGCATCAGGAGCTCTCTCAGACCAAATAGCAAACTCCAAACGTCTCTTTTGGTCTCTCCAATGGTGGATGTCCACTCAAAATCTGTTGTTGGGTGCCCCCTTTCAACCATTGTTGCCCCAATCAACCCTCACAACAGATGCCTCCCAAACAGGTTGGGGAGCTCATCTTCAAGATCTCTCCACTCAGGGCACTCAGGAGACCACCCTTCATATCAACCACTTGGAACTTCGAGCAATCTTTCTAGCTCTCAGAGTTTTTCATACCCTCCTCAGCAACATGACGGTCCTTATTCATACGGACAATCAAGTAGCCATGTTTTACATAAACAAACAAGGAGGGACTGGCTCTCTGTCGCTTTGCAACGAAGCTCTAAGATTATGGGCCTTCGCCAGAGAGCATCAAATCCATCTCCTGGCAGTATATCTTCCAGGAATCCAAAACTCTTGGGCAGACAGACTTAGTCGAGTTCTGCTTCCACACGAATGGTCCCTACACATGGATCAGGTACTCAGAATCTTCCAGAAATGGGGGACCCCGGACATAGACCTCTTTGCAAGTCCGTGGAATGCCAAACTTCCCCGGTTCTCTTCCAGGATTCCGTGTCAGGGAGTTCAGGCCAAGGATGCCTTCCTCTTTCATTGGGGTCAGGGCTTCCTATATGCCTTTCCACCCATTCCTTTGATTCCCAAGACTCTGTTCAAACTTCAAAGGGATCAAGGGTCCATGATCCTCATAGCTCCACGCTGGCCACGCCAAGTGTGGTACCCTCTACTTCTGCATCTCTCCCAAGCCCCCTCCCTGGACTTGGGAGCGGCTCCAGACCTTCTGTCTCAGGAGGAGGGGACTTTGTGGCACCCAAACCACAAGTCCCTTCACCTCAGAGCTTGGTTACTGAAGGCCTAGACCTTCAACACTTCAATCTTTCGCAGCAAGTGAAGGATATCCTCCATGCCTCTAGGAAACCTTCCACTAGGCGTTCTTACGCTTTTAAATGGAAAAGATTTTCCATTTGGTGTGCTCAAAAGGGTCTTAACCCTCTAGCACTTCCTTTGAATTCTCTTTTGGAATATCTCCTGCATCTCTCCAATGCAGGACTCAAAATGAATTCAGTAAGAGTCCATTTGAGTGCTATTGCAGCATCCCTTAAGCCCATCAATGGACAACCTGTTTCCTCTCATCCTCTTATTGCAAGATTCATGAGAGGCCTAACCTTAACTAAACCTCCCATTCGACCTCCTCCGGTGGCATGGGACTTAAACTTGGTTCTTGGTCAGCTTATGAAGCCACCCTTTGAACCCTTAGCCACTACCTCCTTGAAATTTCTTTCTTGGAAGGTTATTTTTCTTATTGCAGTCACCTCAGCTCGCCGTATCAGTGAACTGCAAGCTCTAGTGGCTAATCCACCTTATACAAGGTTCCATCATGATAAGGTGGTCCTTAGGACCAATCCCCACTTTATGCCTAAAGTGGTCTCCCCTTTTCATCTTAATCAAGAGGTATATTTACCTGTCTTTTTTCCAGCTCCTCATGCATCCAGTGCAGAGAGGACCCTTCATACTCTAGATTGTAAAAGAGCTCTTGCCTTTTACCTCCACAGGACACAGCAACATCGAAAGTCTTCTCAGCTTTTTGTTGCTTTTGATCCCTCTCATTTAGGACTTCCAGTCTCTAAACGAACACTCTCCAATTGGATTGCTCAGTGTATCTCTTTTGCTTACCAGAGTAAGAACCTTTCTCTGGAGAGCCATGTCACCGCTCACAATGTGAGGGCCATGGCCACCTCTATGGCTCATCTAAACTCTGTCTCCATTGACCAGATCTGTCGAGCAGCCACTTGGGCCTCGGTTCATACCTTTACAGCCCATTACTGTTTGGACAAGGACTCCCGCCGGGATGCCTTGTTTGGTCAGGCTGTTCTCAGACACCTGTTCCATTCTTGAACAACTCCAGCCTACCTTCCCTGAATGGATGCCTGAGATCCATAGGAAGATGAGGAACCTTTCAGGGTCTCATACCCTTGAGGGGCTCTCCCGGGCATCTTAGCTAGGGAGTCCCCATATGTGAGGACCTATTCCTGCTTGTTCCTGGAGATAGCACAGTTACTTACCTGTAACAGGTGATCTCTGGGAACAGCAGGAATTAGTCCTCACAACCCACCCACCTCCCCTAGGAGTTGTATCTCTCTCTCTCTTTTCTTTCCTCTCTCTATTATCTCAGCTTTAAACTCGAACTGAGGAGAGTTGGTCAGGAAGGCGGGAAGGCAGCGTGCATGCGCAGTGGGAGGCCCCAAAAGCTTTCCTTCTGGGAAGCTGGGGAGCTTTCCCGCGCGGGCTCCGTCGGTACCGACGTACCCATATGTGAGGACTAATTCCTGCTGTTCCCAGAGATCACCTGTTACAGGTAAGTAACTGTGCTTTATTGGAGCTCTGCTCAAAATGACTCAAGCAAAGACTTTCTTCCCACGCGACAGACAGTCCAGACTAATAGCGATAGTACAGGAAGTTAAAATGAGTCAGTAGATGTCAGCTCATACCATGTTGAGACTACTAGGCCACATGGCCTCAACTCTTCATGTAACATCCTTGATACATCTCCATCAGAAACTAGCTCAATTGACCTTGAGCACTCAATGGACTCAGGCCATCAGAAAGCTTAGCAATATTTTGTCTGTCACTTGTCCACTCACAGAATTAGTTACCTGGTGGACTCTACAGAACATAGAAACATGATGACAGAAAAAGACCACATGGCCTATCTAGTCTGTCCTTCCATATCAACAACTACAACAGTCCACTTTTTACCTTTAGAGATCCTCTGTGTTGGTCCCATGCTTTTTTGAATTCAATTACTGTCCTCATCTCTACCACCTCCACTGGGAGACTATTCCATGGATCCACTACTCTTTCCGTAAAGAAATATTTCCGCATATCACTTCTGAATCTATCTCCCTTCACCCTCATCCCATGTCCCCTCGTAGCAGAACTTGCTTTCAATTGAAAGAGGCTCTCTCCCTGAACATTTATGCCACGGAGGTATTTAAACATCTCAATCATAACACCTCTATCCCGCCTTTCCTCTAAGGTGTACATATTAAGATCCTTAAGTCTGTCCTCATATGCTTTATAATGAAGCCCACTAATCATTTTAGTAGCCACCCTCTGCACCGACTCCATCCTGTTCACATCCTTTTGAAGGTGCGGTCTCCAGAATTGCACACTATACTCCAATTTGGCCAAAGGTCTGCCTTTCCTAATTTCTCCTCATCAGAGACTTCTCAACAGATGCATCTAAATTGAGATAGACAGTTCATCTTGATGGGTTCCACACTCGAGGGAATTGGTCCCTCCAAGAAAGTCTCCATCATATCAACTTCTTGGAATTAAGACCAAGGGATTTCAGAGATAGGCAAACAAACCAAATTATCCTAATCCAGATGGACAATTAGGTCATCATGTTTTTACCCCAACAAGCACAAAGGAATGGGTTGTACCTCCTGTGTGGGGAAACAGATTGTGAAACTTTATTTATTTACTGAGTAAACAGAATACACTGGCAGACAGGTCAAGCCAAGTCCTTCAACCTCACTAATGAACTCTGGATAGGAAGGTGACACATCTTTTGGGAGTGGAGCATTTCTTCAATAGATCTCTTAACCACTCCTCAGAATGCCCAAATGCCTTAGTTCTGCTCCAGAGTGGGGCCACACAGTGAACTAGCCTCTCATGCTTTCCTTCTCAATTGTGGGAGGGTCTTCTATATGCATATCTTCCATATATGTCTCATTGAGAAGATCCTCCTGAAACTCAAACAGAGGTAAGATGATCCTCATTGTTTCTTACTGGCCACGACAATCATGGTTCAGTCTACTTCTGGAATTCTCCAGCCAGCAACCAGCTTGCTTAGGATAATCACCAAATTAAATTTCACAGGAGGAAATGCAGTGCTGCATTCCAACATCAAGTCCCTAGCTCTCACAGCTTTGATGTTTAGAGGCTAATTTGTCTGTTCTAAATCTGCCTGTTGGTGTCACCAATGTCCTTTTGGCGTCCAGGATAGCCTCAACTAGAAGGTCTTATGCTTTCAAGTGGAAGAGGTTTGCTGTCAGATGTGGGGAATTGTCCGTAGATCCTTTCACCTGTCCCACACAAACACTGCTTGAATTTCTTTTTCACCTGTCTGAGTCTGGACTCAAGCCCAACTCTCTTAAGTGTTCACCTCAGTGCAATTGGAGCTTGCAATCATAGTGCAGAGGGTAAAGCCATCTCTGTATAGCCATTAGTTGTTCGTTTCATGCGGGGTTTGCTTAATCTCAAACATCTCCATAAACTGTCCGCAGTGTTTTGGAACCCCCAATGTAGTTTTCGCGCAACTGATGAAAGCTCCTTTTGAGTCATGTGGTTGCTGTCCTCTGAAATTCTTGGCCTGGAGGTCTTATTTCTGGTGGCAGTCTCTTCAGCACACAGAGTGAGCGAGCTTCAGGCTCTTGTGCCATATTCCCCGGATTATAAGTCGCTCTTGTGTATAAGTCACAGTGCCTCAATTTCACATGTAAATTACTAGTATAAGTCGCCACTGTGTATAAGTCGCAACTACAAAAGATAAAGCGCAAGACAACATTGCTGTTTCTTAAAACTGGATTTATTCTGTTTCACTTTCACTTTACAACACACTCATTCTACATTAGATTGGATCTTTATCACTCTCGGGAAAGCCGTTGAAGTCCTCATCTTTGGTGACACTGTGAAATAGTTCTGCAATTTCTGGTGCCAGGTCATGTTCGTTATTGTCGTCGTCTTCTTCATCTTCATTGTCTTCATCTTCATGGTTATCGGGGCTCTTTAGGATCTCAACCTTCACAAAACCTGATTTGATTATTTTATCACTCACACCACCACCATGTTGTCGCATCTCACCCGGTAACGTCTGCAAATGTGGCGTGGCACATATGGCTGGTAGTCGTGAAACTGTGTTTTCCGTGGCACATCCAGTTTTCCCATAGGCAATACAACATAATTTTGAATTTTTTGTTGACGGAAATGTCAAGCAGTTGAAACATTTTTGACATACCACCGGGTATAATTGGGACAGTATTCAGAGATTTTATTTTCTTCTTTATTTCTTCAGTGAAATATGCTCTCATGCTATCTATGACAAGTAGTTCCTTCTGTCTCTTGAAAGCTCCGTCCGGCCGCTTACTAAAGCAGGGCTGCAGCCATTTCAACATCATGCTCTCATCCATCCATCTTTTCTCATTCACATCAACAACAATGTTGGTTGGTAGAGTTTGTCGCACTGCCGCCCTAGTGGTCAAAGGTGGTTAAGGCAGGTCGGGTGGACATGAGTTATTTTTCTAGTTTGAGTTTGGTCCTTGTATGCGGGGTCTGGGTATCTGTCCCCAGTGGCCTTCCGTGTGCCAAAGCCTCAAATGAACACAAAGTCCGAGAGTAGGGAAAGAAAGGCTTTTTATTTCCCTTAATGCACAATGATTCAGGTAGTGGAATCTACGTCAACATAAAGAAACCTTACTTCAGGTAGAAAAGAAACATAACCAGTTATTACTTTATCCACTGTTATCTTCACAGGAATTTATACAATAAAACACACAGTCTTTGCTTGCTGAGCCCTGCTTTATACACTAGGCAGGGATTCTAGGCTTCCTGCCTGACAGTAGCTACAATCCATGGCCACTTCAGAAGGGTCCTCAGTAAATTCCACCTGCATGGGCTGTGGGTCTGAGAGCTGTGACTCTGTATCAGTGTAGTCTGGTGGAGTACGCTGAGGCTTTTCATATACAGCTTGTACCAGCCTCCAATGTTCTGGGCCTAGGTTTAGGCCTTGGTCATGTGAATGCTTGCTATGAGAATATCTTCCCTTGTCTTGGTGCCTGGTATTAAACAGTCTTTTATCTGGTAAAAGCTTGTGTCCTGCTTTACAAACAGCTTGATAAGGCGAGCACACCCTTGTTCCTTGTGCTCCCTGTGTCATCAGGTTATAACAGTTAGAAGTATAAAAATGTGAATTACCTTGTTCTCTGGGCCTATCCCAGTAAGCTGAGGTTTGAGGCCTAGTCCTGCTGCAATTCAGCCTTACTCGAGTAGCAGGCCTCCCACTGTCCAGCTGGCCTTCGGGTGGAGTTATCTCTCTCTCACACCCATACCTCTTTCTCCTTGAATAAGGAGTGTTACCTCCTATGGCAATGACTTCACCACCCTTCTGGTAACTTCCACAGGGTCCTGAGTCTGCTGGTACCGGTTCATCAGATAAACCTCTGACCTCTGCTTCTCTCCTGGTACCTCTCCTCCCAGTGTCTCTTTGCCAAGAACTCCTGGTATCTTGCTGCACCGGACTCCCTGTGTCTCCTTGCCAGGAACTCCTTCCTCTCGGGTCTTTTCGCCAAGACTCCTTCTCCTCTCTTCTTCTTCTATTTCCAACTTCCCAGCCTTTCTTAAAAGGAACTCCCCCTTTCCTGGATTGGCTGTTGGCTGGCATCACATCACAAGCTCTGGGGTGCGGTTCTCTAGGCCTTGGAAGGTCTCTCTTGCTCCCCCTATCTGGCTCCTCGTAATGTCGCATCTGGTGTTGGAATCTTTTTTCTGAATTTAAAACCTTTTTTTCTGTTTGCATAGGCTCTGCAGTACCACAAGTTTCAGTTGGTATTGTTTTCCTTTATCTCCCTAGCTTGTCTTGCCGTGACACTGACCCTGTCGATACCAGAGTAATTGAAATTACCCATTATTATTACTGTGCTGTAACGTTTGTTAGCTTCCCTGATTTCATCATCCATTTGTTCATTCTGGCCAGGTGGTCGATAGTACACCCCCACTGCCATCGCTTTCCCATTCTTACATGGAATTTCAATCCATAGAGATTCTATAGTGTATTTTGTTTCCTGTAAGACTTTAATCCTTTGTGACTCAATTCCCTCTCTAACATAGAGTGCAACCCCTCCACCGATTTGATCTGCTCTTTCATTACGATATAGTTTGTACCCAGGTATCACAGTGTCCCACTGGTTGTCCTTCCACTATGTCTCTGAGATACCAGTCATATCTAACCTCTCATTTAGTGCTATATATTCTAACTCTCCCATCTTATTTTTTTAGATTTTTAGCATTTGCATACAAGCATTTTAGAGGCTGTATTTTATTCATATTAATCTGGCTTTCAGTAGGCAAGGGTAATTTGCAATCTTTAAGCTCTGTCTGCTCTGTATTTAAGGGTAATTGGGTTACTTTTGTCTTTATTGGGACCTCTCTGTCGATATGCCCTAACTTCAGTCTTTTGCTAGTATCCTTCATGGATACACCCTTCCGAACCATGTACTCTTGGGCAACTGTCAGCTTTCCCCTTTTATCTAGTTTAAAAGCTGCTCTATCTCCTTTTTAAAAGTTAATGTCAGCAGCCTGGTTCCATCCTAGTTTAGGTGGGGCCCATCCCTTCAGAAGAGCTCCTCCTTTCCCCAGAATGTTCCCCAGTTCCTAACAAATCTAAAACCCTCATCCATGCACCATTGCCTCATCCACTCATTGATACTCTGGAGCTCTGCCTGCCTTTTGGGTCCTGCACGTGGAAGTTCTGGATTTCAGCTTCTTACCCATAAGCCTAAATTTAGCCTCCAGAATCTCCCTACCACATTTTCCTATGTCATTGTTACCGACATGTTCCAATACAGCAGACTCCTCCCCAGCACTATCTAAGACCTTGTCTAGGTGGCGCATTAGGTCCGTTACCTTCGCACCAGGCAGGCATGTTACCAGGCAAGCCTCACATCCACCAGCCACCCAGCTATCTACATGCCTAATGATCAAATCACCAACTATGTCCTAACCCTTCCCTCATGGGCACATGGCCCTGGAGAAACTTCCTCGGTGCGAGAGAGTTTTACAGGTCCTAGCTACAGGATCACTTCCTGCCACACTAGGGTGATGCTCTCCTGTCACGTGACCTCTCTCCTCCATGACAACAGGGATGCTGCCAGACTGGAGGTGGGATTTCAGTACTATATCCCTATACGTCTCGTCTATGTACCTCTTAGTCTTCCTTATGTCCTCCAAGTCCGCTACTCTAGCCACCAGAAATTGGACTCGTTCCCTGAGAGCAAAAAGCTCCTTGCACCTAATGCACACTTAAGACCCCTCACCAACTGGGAGAAAATCATAATTGTGGCATTCAATGCAAAAGGCTGGAAAACCCTCATCTCGCTGCTAGACTGCTGTCTGCATCTTAGTTTTGTGTTTGGGTATTTAAGTTGTTTGCTTAGGTTTGCTGGGTATACTTATACTAATAAAACCTAATGGGGTTATTCTATTGCATGAATAGCGGGGATGGACATCCCGACGGGACTTCCATCCTCATTATTCGTACGTTCCCCATCGGTGTATAACTTTTCCGCCAGTTGTACAGGGACGTTAGATGGGGGCAGAGTCTGGATGGGCGATGGGCAGTCGCCGGCCCTGGACATGCAGGGCAGATTCTTTTGGTGGCCGTGTACATCCAGTGCCGGCGACTTGTGCGGGGAAGTTATTCCATCTCCGAAGTGGAATAACTTCTCTGGATGGTTTTTTTTTTCCATGCCTGGGGTGCAGATGGGGAAGGGGGACCCGAGGACATTCCCCGCAGCCTGATCCTGGTCTTAGGAGGCCAGATAGGAGGTCAGGCTGCGAGGAATAAACAATTTGTTCTGGCGGCCGGCATCGTGGCTTTTAAATGGAACCACGGTGCCATGGCAACATTTAAAAGCCCTGACTGAGTTAGTCGGGCAGTGCCTGTACGTGCAGGCCCAGATCACGATTCTGATCCTGCGGGGCTAGATGTGCCCCACAGGATCAGAATCACAACCCTCAATGTATGACATACCGGACGTAGAGAGGGAGTATACATCCAGGATGGAATGAGCCCTAATACATTTAATGGACGTTGTTATTCTCAAGATAAATTAATCTCAGGTCCTTAATGTATGCCTAATTAGGATAAACAGCTACAGCAGAGAGTGAATATGGGTACCTCCTTCCCTTTAAGAGGTTTAAGCACCTATAAAGCTATGATTATCCCAGGGTGGGTGGGAGTCGGAGAGGGAGGGAGGGAAAGAAGACTTATTAAAAGTTGTCTGCTACATGGTGCCCTGTTCTGTGCTTCTAAGGTAAAGTCTTACCAATTTTCTGGGTGATTCACACTGCCTTTGGTTTGATAGAAGGGGCCTTTTAAATTGCCCCTTTGATGTGTCACTTGCCTTTAACACCTATTTAAGGCAACTTCACAGATCTTTTGTCTCCTAATTGGAAGGGCTCTTTGTAAAGGTCACTAGAAGCAAGTTTATTTTTCTTTCTACTCAGAGACTATTCTACTTGTATGCTAAGTTATATTCTGATTTGATTTAAGTTAAAAAGTTCTCTAGAAACAAATTTATTTCAGTAACTATTTACTCTATTTTTCTTTATAGGCTAAGCTATACTCTGATTTGATTTAAATGAAAAGCTCTCTAGAAACAAATTTATTTCAAAGTCTATTTACTCTTATTTTATGTTCTATGCTAAGCTATACTCTGCTTTGACTTAAATACAAAGCTCACTGGTAGTACTAAGACCTGACTGACTCAGCAAAAACACTGAATTCTAAAATACACATATTTATCAGCTTTAACTTCAAGAAGTCCCTTTTACCCCAAAATTTAGAGTTTATTTCAGAAGATTATACTCACAAGTGTAGATCTACTTCCAGTTATAGCAGTACCTTTTGGTAGTTTCTACATCTCCTCTACCAGTGACCAGCCAATTTTTGGCTAGGGCATAACCTCATAACCACCCTGCTGGTTCTGGTGCAGGGTTACTGGCAAATTCCCAACAAGACTGCCATAATATAAGCCTTCACCTAGAGCAGGGGTCTGCAACCTTTAAGACATAAAGAGCCACTTGGACCCGTTTCCGAAGGGAAAAAAAAAAACTGGGAGCCGCAAAACCATTGCGACATTTAAAACAAATCTAACACTGCATATATTGTTTCTTACCTTAATGCTATATACGACCCCCTACTTTTCCTGTTAAAATATAGGTGTTTGGCCTATACTCGCCGTATAAGACTACCCCTCTTCCTTCGCACACCAAAAAAAAATACGCCAGAAAATATCACAACAACAAGTAACAATATTTGATTTCAAAATTATGATGATTTTGTAGTCAAATCACTAATATGAAATACAATTATTTTTTCTACCTTTGTTGTCTGACCAATTTATTCTTTGATCATGCTGGTCCCGATCTGAGGCTTCTGCTTTCCTGTCTTCTCTTAGCTCTCTTTCTGTGGTCTATGGTCCATCTGCCATTTCTTATCTCTTCTTTCGTTTTCTTCACTTCTTTCCATCAGCCTATTTCCAGTCCCAGTAACCCTCCCCAATATCAGCCCCTTTCCAGTCCTCACTCCCAGTACCTTCCAATGTCAACTTGCATTCCCATGATTGCCACTGGTGTCCATTTCCTTCCAATCGCCCTCCTCCGTCCCCACTGACCAGTCCCTTCTAGTACAAATACCATGGCAGCCTTAGCCCCCAGTTATCTTCCAGGGCCAGCAGCTCTATCCTCCCCTCCCCACAATCAGCCCATGCCCATTCAAAGCCCCCCAATCAGCTCGCTTCCAGTGCTAATCCCCCCTCAACCCCATTACCAGTGCTAGCCTCCCCTAATCAGCCCAATACCAGTCCTACCCCCCATCAGCTCATTACCAGTCCTAGCCTCCCCTAATCAGCTCATTTCCAGTGCTAGTCCCCTCAACCCCATTACCAGTGCTCCATCCCTCCATGTCAGCCCCCTCCATCCCTCCATGTCAGCCCCCCTCCCTCCATCCATATCAGCTCCCTCCCTCCATGTCAGCCCCCTCCATCCCTCCATGTCAGCCCCCCTCCCTCCATGTCAGCCCCCTCCATCCCTGCATGTCAGCCCCCCTCCATCCATCAATATCAGCTCCCTCCCTCCATGTCAGCCCCCTCCATCCCTCCATGTCAGCCCCCCTCCCTCCATCCATATCAGCTCCCTCCCTCCATGTCAGCCCCCCTCCCTCCATCCATATCAGCTCCCTCCCTCCATGTCAGCCCCCCTCCCTCCATCCATCCATATCAGCTCCCTCCCTCCTAGGGTTGCCAACTGGCTGCAGATGCGCCCGACAGGCTTGATCCAGTCCTGAGTTTACTCCATTGCATGCAGGGACATGTAGTTCTGATTTCTCCATTGCACTCCATAAGAAAAGCAAGACTACAAGTCCCTGCATGCAATGGGGTAAACACAAGACTGGATCAAGTCTGTCGGGCGCATCTGGAGCCAGTTGGCAACCCTACTCCCTCCATGTCAGCCCCCCTCCCTCCATGTCAGCCCCCTCCATCCCTCCATGTCAGCCCCCCTCCCTCCATCCATATCTGCTCCCTCCCTCCATGTCAGCTCCCCTCCATTCTTCTGCAGCCGCGGCTCCCTGCCTCTTAGGGAACCGCGGCTGTGCTTTTAAAATCATCTCGGAGCCCTTCCTGTCTTGACGGGCTCCGTGCAGCATTGTCCCGCCTCTAAAGGAAGTTTGGAGGCGGGACAATGCTGCACGGAGCCCGTCAAGACAGGAAGGGCTCCGAGATGATTTTAAAAGCACAGCCGCGGTTCCCTAAGAGGCAGGGAGCCGCGGCTGCAGAAGAAGGGAGGGAGCTTACAACACTATTGCCTGTCACCGGGCGGGCAGTGTGCTCCGGAGCCGCGGCAAAGGTGAGAAAGAGCCGCATGCGGCTCCGGAGCCGCAGGTTGCCGACCCCTGACCTAGAGGATGTCTAAAAGGAATCCTGGTTCTGTACTGCATTGTCTGGCTGGGAAACTGCTTCAAACTATAATGCCAGTACTATGAGTATTTTCAAAACCCATAAGCCAAGCATGTTGCTCTCATGCATCTCTACACCAGAACAGCTGGTTCCAGTGGTGTAAGTTTCAATGAGGGACCCCCAATCAAAATTTTGCTGAGGGCCCCCATTGTCGCAGAGGTGGTGCATTCCCCTTCATGCAGCAGGCCCCCCCAATGCAGCATTGGCAGCAAACTTACTTCATTGTGTTTGCTGCGCTGCCTCTGCTCTTGTAAGTTCACCATAGGCCCAAGGTGTGGCTGTTATCGCGAGATTTCAGACCATCGAGAAACAGCCGCCGGGCCTGCGACAGACTTATGAGAGCAGAGGCATCACAGCAAACATAATAAAATAAGTTTGCCGTGCTTCTGCTGCCACCACCGCTGTGTGGGTCCCCTTTCTGCCCCCCCCCCCTCCGCATGAGAGGGGATGTTTGTGTGGCATTTACATCACTGAGCTGGTCCTTACATTTTGAAAAAGATTTCCAGCTCCACCATTGTAGTTAACAGTGGTGTACTGGGCAGAACAGCATGCCTGCTTGTGTTTGCTGACTCCTGCCATATGCCATTAATATGCATTCTATCTGCCAGGTTAACATTCATACTGAGACATGAAACACAATGGTGCATCTCTCTACTTTGTATTTTTATCATTTTTGAATGATTTTGCCATAGAATATAGCCACTTTAAATTAGAGACATATCTTTTCCTTCTTTAGTTGACTGGCACTTGTTTACTTTGTCCCTACCCTCATATTTAATCTCTTCTGTGCACTTTCTTGGAAAGGTATCACACATCCCAGACGTCTGCCATTATATTCATGAAGACAAGTCAAACACTTAAACCTACTAGAATTGCAGTTATTTGAGTAGAGCTGGAAAGCATTAAGCCTTGTAACAGAAATGCCCATACCTCAATACTGACTTGCATTCTATCAGTATTACGATAAGTCAGACTCAATGGCCTTCCTGGCATCTATTCTGTTTGTGCTCCTTAGTTACAGGAAGAGAGCACTGAACTTAGTGACGAAATCTGTTTACACCGATACATGCCAGTTGCTGCTAACACTTTCCCTGCTGTCATTTCTCCTTTGTTAGTTTTCCTCAGCAGTTCACTTTCTTATTCATTGTTACAGAAACTTCTCTTTTTTTTTATTTTCTCTTTATCAAATTTTTAACAAAATAGACCAAGCAAACTTGGAATAGGAAATACAAGCAGTGGTCTAACAAAGCAAGCTAAAAAAGTAAATTGTATAATCAAAGCAACAAACCCCAATCGGGAAAATCAAATACCATCTGCTAAATAGTCCAACAATAGGGGTGATCCAAGAAACACAATTCCAGAGGAGTGAAAATTAAAAAGAAAAAATAGGAAAACAGGAAAATAACATGACAGAGTGGCAAACATACTACTCTATCGGTCTCGACAACTACCCCCACTCCAGCCAACCCCAGTCAGCCCTACAGCTTCTTAGCATCCAAAAAGAAGCGCAATTGAAAAGGTTCAAAGAAATGATAAACAGAATTCTGATAATGAACAATACATTTGCAAGGAAATCTTAAATGGAACTTCGCTCCCAGAGATATCACCTCTGTGCGTAGATCCAAAAACATCTTCCTGCGGACTTGTGTCCAACGGGACACGTCCGGGAAAATCTGAATCTTACCCCCTAGAAAGGAAATATTGGTTTTCTTGAGAAACAAGCATATCAATGCATTCTTATCTTGAAGAAAAACAAAGGAAACTAATAATGTTGCTCTGGATCCTACTGTTTCAGAAGACTGTTCCAACAATAAAGATAAGTTCCCCAAATCAAGAGAGTCCAAGGAAACTTCAGCTTGAGGAACAGGACTCATACCAGTAGCACTAGTAGCAACGCCAGATGGTATATAATAGATCTAATGCATAGGGGGAAATCCAGCATCAGGATAGACGAAAATATCCTTTAGAAATCTATGAAAAAGAGTCCTAGCCAGAGAGCCAGATACACGGGGAAAATTCAATATCCTCAGGTTCAGAGACTGGGAAGCATTCTCCAAATTCTCAATCTTCCGAAGAAACATCATCTAATCTTGAGAAAGTATCCCCTGCTGCTCTTGTACCTGTTGAATTCATTGGTCAAGTATAGTTAACTGACCCTGATGGTCCACGAGGCTCTTCTCCACACTTTCCACTAGAGCAGGAAGTGGGGTCAGTGCCTGAAACGCTGCAGCACAAAGTTGATGAACAGACTGGAGGGCAGACCAGATAGACGCCAAAGTCACTTCTTGTGGACATAGAAGAGGAGGAAAAACCAACTGAGAGTTGAAGGTGGAGATAGGAGGAACAACACTCTCCTGCTCTAAAGCACACCCCAAAGGTGCTAGAGACAACTCCCCCACCGAGGACTCCGACTCTTCCCGGACACTCCCAACCTCTGCAACTCCACCACTGTGCCGGCAGCTACCTCAGCGGGCGGAATAGGGGTGGAAGGGCCTGCGGGGCTCAGCGATACATCTCTTCCCAAGCAGAGGCTCACCTCCACCGCTGCCACGGGTTCGCCCCCTTTTGCCACCACAAAGCTCTCCATGGTACGCTGCCCCGCCGGTAAGCCTCCCTTGCCCTTAGCCTTACATAAGAACATAAGATATGCCATACTGGGTCAGACCAAGGTCCATCAAGTCCAGTATCCTGTTTCCAACAGTGGCCAATCTAGGTCATACGTACCTAGCAGTTTCCCCAAAAGACACAGGTTCTGCAGTGCTTGTACTAGGTCAAGCATTGATATCCTGGGTCCCTTCTTAATAATGGTTTATGGACCTTTCCTCCAGGAACTTGTCCAAACCTTTTTTAAACACAGCTACACTAACAGCCTTTACTACATCCTCCGGTAACAAATTCCAGAGTTTGATTACACGTTGAGTGAAAAAAAAATGTCTTTTATTAGTCTTAAATAGTTTACCCTGTAGCTTCATTGCATGTCCCTAGTCGTCCTATATTCTGATAACGTAAACAGTCGATCTACGTTTACTCATTCCACTCCGTTCATTAATTTATAGACTTCTATCATATCTCCCCTCAGCCGTCTCTTTTCCAGGTTAAAGAGCCCTAACCTTTTTAGCCTTTCTTCATAGGAGTATCCTTCCATCCCCTTTACCATTTTGGTGGCTCTTCTCTGAACCTTTTCTAATAACGCTATATCCTTTTTAAGATACAGCGACCAGAACTGCACACAATATTCATGGTGCGGTCTCACTATGGAATGGTATAGAGGCATTATAATTTATTTATTTTATTTATTTATTTAACATTTTCTTCTATACCGCGCTATTAAAATCAGCGCGGTGTACATCGAACAAGAATACTGCAATGTATACAAATAACATTGAGTTTACAAATAACAGGGAATTGAACATGGGGGAGAAAACGGGGAAACTAAATACATATTAACTCAAACTATGTACAATGCTCTAATGTAACTGGGTGTTGCATTAGTTTTGTGAAGGTTGGTAGGGTTTGGGGGACTACTTATTATTTGTGGTGTTGACGTGCAGGGGCGACTGGTGTGTGGGGGAAGTTTGCAGGTTGTTAGTTGTGCTTCTATCGCTGGAGGTTTCTGAGTAGCATTTTGTGAACAGGTGGAGCTTTATGGCTTTTCTAAATAGGATGAGGCTTTTTATTCCACGGATTTCGTGGGGGAGTGCATTCCAGTTTGACGGGGCAAATGATGAGAAGGCTCTGTTGGAGGTAGCTTTTGTGCACTTAGTCATTAACTTAGGGACTGCTAATGTGTTCCGTGCAGTAGATCTTCTGTTTCTGTTTTCTGGGGTGCCATGAATTAGTTTGCTGATTGGTGTAGGGGGTAGTTATTTAGGGCTTTGAAAGTGAGGACCAATGATTTGTATTGGAGCCTGGCATGTAGAGGTAGCCAATGCAATTCTTTCATGATGGGTGTTATGTGGTCGGATCTTGACGATCCGGAGAGGACTCTTGCGGCTGCATTCAAGGCTAAGCGGAGGGGGTTTAAAGTTGATTGTGGGAGGCCGTGCAGGATGATGTTTGCAAAATCGACATGTGGAAGGACTAGTGCCTGGAAGGTTGTCCGATAGTCTGTGAAGTCCAGTAGGTGTCGAAGGTGGCGTAGAGTTCTGATTTTATGGTATATTGCCTTTGTGATGTTTTTGATATGCGTTGTCATGCTCAGGTGCTGGTCCAGGGTGATGCCGAGGTAACGGATTGTGGATTTGGACTTCAACTCTACATTGTTGACACGTAGTGATGAAGGAGGTATGAATTTGAGGTTCTTTGTGACAAATAGGACATCTGTTTTACTGTGATTGATCCGTAAGTTTTGTGATAATAGCCAATTGGCTACTGCTTCGAAGCAGTTGATGATTGGGGAGAGCACTGGTTGGTCTATCAAGAACGGCATGTAAAGGAGGATGTCATCAGCGTATGCCAGGCACTTTACATTGAAGGATCGAATCAAGTCACATATCGGCTGCATATAAATGTTGAACATCAGGGATGATAAGGACGATCCTTGGGGAACTCCCTGTGTTTGCAGAAATGGTTTGGAAGATGCTTGGCCAACCTTGACTTGTTGCCACCTATTAGATAAGTAGGATTCACACCATTTTAGCGCTGTGCTTTGGATCCCCTTTTCTTTTAGGCGTTGTATAAGTATGTCATGGCTCACCGAGTCGAAGGCGGCAGATATGTCCAGGAAGATGAGGACAAAGCCTTGTTGTATGTTGTTGATTCCTGTGATCAGATCGTTGAACAGGGTTGTGAGGACAGTGTCTACTCCGTGTGCTTCCCTGAATCCGTGTTGGACAGGATCCAACGGTGCTTGGGTGTCGATATGTTGCTGGATTTGTTGTTGAGCGGCTTTTTCGATGATCTTAGCAAGCTGTGGGATGCTCGATATTGGTCTAAAGGATTCTACTTTCGAAGGGTCTAGTTTGTTGTTTTTTAGTAGGGGCTTGATAGAGGTGCTTTTGAGACTCTGCGGGAATGATCCAGTGATAAAGGACTGGTTCAGTATGTTAGCCAGGATGTTGCTTATGTCATGGCGAAGCTCTTTGATCCAGCTGGCTGGACAGGGGTCATTAGGTGCAGTGCTGGGCTTAACAGAGGCAACAATGTTTTCAACCTCTTTAGTGGATACTGCGGTGAAGTTGCATAGAGGAGTTGTTTGAGATGTTTTAGATGGTGTGGAGGGGTTATTGGTGCCTATGTTTGTGTTGGTCTTGATCATCTTCGATTTGTAAATAATCTGCATAGTCCTGAGGTTGAGGCATTGGAGGGTGGGCTGAGACAGGCTCTCCTGTTATGGACTTTACTATATTGAACAAGGCATGTGGTTTGTTGATGGAGCGTTTTAGTATATCAGTGTGATAGAGTTTCCTTTTTTGCGTTATCTTTGCACGGTGAGTTAGCAAGTATGAGTTATAGGCGGTGTGTGCTTCAGCGGATTGGGTTCGGCGCCATTGTCTCTCAAGTTGGCGTAGGTGGTGTAGAGATGTTCGTAGGTCCATGGAGAACCAGGGTGCATGTTCTCGTCGTATTGTTGTCTTCGTGGTGTGAGATGGACAGGATGCATCTCTGAGGTTTTCATCCCATTTAGATATGAGGTCATCCAGGCTGAGGGATGTGTTGGTCATAAGAGGTTGGAGGTTCTCTAGGACTTTGCTCTTGTTGAGAGGGCGGAAGCGGGTTGCTAGATTCTTGGGAGTATTTGTAGTTATATGACTGTTGCTGGGAGTGCTTATGGGTATGTGAAAGTTAAGGAGATGGTGGTAATAATATCTTTAATAATATCTTTTGTTTTATTTTCCATTCCTTTCCTTATGATACCTAGCATTCTATTTGCTCTCTTGGCTTCCGCTGCACACTGGGCCGAGGGTTTTAACATGTTATCCACAATGATGCCTAAACCTTTTTCCTGGGTGGTGGTTCCTAATGTGGAACCTTGCATCGTGTAACCATAGTTTGGGTTGTTCTTCCCTAGGTGCATAACTTTGCACTTGTCCACATTAAATTTCAACTGCCATTTTGATGCCCAGTCTTCCAATTTATCAAGATCCTCTTGCAATTTTCCACAATCCTCTTGGGTTTTAACAACTTTAAATAGTTTTGTGTCATCTGCAAATTTGATAACCTCACTCGTTATTCCACTTTCCAGGTCATTTATGAATATGTCAAAAAGCAGCGGACCCAGCACAGATCCCTGGGGTACACCACTATTCACCTTTCTCCATTGTGAAAATTGGCCATTTAGCCCAACCCTCTGCTTTCTATCTTTTAACCAGTTCCTGATCCACAGTAGTACACTGTCTCCTATCCCATGACTCTTTAGTTTTGCCAAAAGTTTCTGATGAGGGACCTTGTCAAAGGCTTTCTGAAAGTCCAGATACACTATATCAACCGACTCACCTTTGTCCACCTGTTTATTCACACTTTCAAAAAAACATAACGGATTAGTAAGACAAGATCTTCCTTGTCTACAGCCATGTTGGCTGTCTCCCATTAGGCCATGACTATCTACATGCTGAGTAATTTTATTCTTTATGATGGTTTCTACCATTTTTCCCGGTACTGACGTCAGGCTTCGGCATAGGGCAGGGATAAAAGGAAACTTTCCTGGAGAAAAAGAAACGGAGGTAAGAGGAGCAGCGAACAGCACATCCTGTTACGACGCCATCTTGGATCAGATCTGTCTTTAAAACAGAACTACTTTGTTACAGAAACTTTTCACTGTTTTGCATTTATAAATTTGGTAATATTCATTTTGTCTTTCCATGAGATCACTAAGGGGCTGATACACTAAGACAGTGGGTCCCAAACTGTAAGTTGAACCTCAGATGAGGTCACAGCAGCAGCAGTGTATCCAAGTCCCCCCAGTTGTTGGCTTGTCTGTCTTGACTAGATTATTACCTCTGATGAGCAAGGACTGTCTTACATGTCCCTGTACAGTGCTGTGTATGCCTTGTAGGGCCAAACAAATGATTATTAATAGTAGCAGATGAGGGTACTGGCTGCTCCCACTTTCTCTGTGCCTCCACCGTGACCTGTGCCCAGCAGTGGCAGTCACCATGAGGCCTATGAGTCAGTGAACATTTGCAGGTTCTGCCCCTTCTTCTGTGTGGACTTTCTGTTACATAGTAACATAGTATATAATGGCAGATAAAGACCAGCATGGTCCATCTAGTCTGCCCAGCAAGGTGGCAAGGTATTCCTAACAGGGGCTCTGCATTTCAAATGAAGGTAAGAGGGTGTGGCTTTTAAATTACTAGCTCTCTGCCTGAGAGCTCGGAAAGAGTTTTGGTACATGTTTTAAACAAAGTTTATATTCTTTTTGGTGCTTTAGTTCAAAAGGGGAAATATAGTCTTTAGGTTTAAAACCCTGCTTGAAGGACTACAAAAAGGGGACTGCTAATTCTGGAGAGAGATCTGCAATTGTAAGTATTTACTTTGGGGATTTTTCTGAATCTTGGGGAAAAAGGAATTCTTTAGATTAATGCTGATTAATCTGTGAACCCAGGGTATTTGTTCATCAGTCAGGGCCTAGTAGCAGCAAAGAGCTTTCAGTTTAAATTTCGAACACAGCAGGGAGCTTTCTGGTTAAATTTAGACCCCAAAACTCCCTCTATCCAAGCAAGGGCTGTAGGACTCCCCCTGCAAATTGGTCACAGATTACCTTAGAAGCAAAGGACAGCATACAGTGTAGCAGCCAGCTTTTAATAAGTCTTTTCCCTCCCTCCCTCCCCAACACCCACCCACCCCTGGGATAATTGTAGCTTTATAAGTGCATAAACCTCTCAAAGGAAAAGAGGTGCCATATTCACTCTCAGGAGCAACTGTTTGTCCTCATCAGACATACATTAATGACCTGAAATTAATTAAGCTTCAGGTGAACAAAGTACATTAAACGTATTAGGTGTAGTTTTATTAATATAAGTATCCCCACCAACCCTTAGTAGGTAAAAAACTTAAATTCTTAAACACAACCTTAAAACTAAGATGCAGACAGCAGTCCAGCAGCAAGAGAGGCTGTTGCTGCCAAAAAAAGCATCTTTTAGGACATGGAAATAGGAGCCAAATGATGAAAACTGGGAACAGCACAAGCACTGGCAAGTTAGATGCAAGGCATTGATAAAGCAGGCAAAGAGAGAATTTGAGAAGAAGCTTGCTGTGGAAGCAAAAATGAGTAATAAAGAGTTTTTCAAGTACATTCATCGCAAAAAACCTGTGAGAGTCAGTTGGACCATTAGATGGTAGAAGGGTAAAAGAGGCACTAAGAGGTGACAAGGCCATAGCGGAGAGACTGAATTAATTCTTTGCTTTGGTCTTTACTGAGGAAGATGTAGGGATGTTACCATGACTTAAGTGGTATTTAAAGGTGATACTACGGAAGAATTGAAAGAAATATTGATACACTGGGAAGATGTATTACAACTGTTTGATAAACTGAAGAGTAGCAAATCACGTGGACTGGATGGTATACATCCAAAGATGTTGAAAGAACTTAAGTATGAAATTGCAGACCTGCTATTAGTAATCTGTGAACTATCACTAAAATCATCTGTAATACCTGAAGATTGAAGGCTGGCCAATGTAACGCCAATTTTTAAAAAGGGTTCTAGGGGTGATCCTGGATACTACAGACTGGTGAGCCTGACATCAGTACTGGGAAAAATGGTAGAAACCATCACAAAGAACAAAATTACTGAACATGTAGATAATCATGGCTTAATGGGAGACAGTCAACATGACTTTAGACAAGGAAGATCTTGTCTTACTAATCTGTTATGTTTTTTTGAAGGTGTGAATAAACAGGTAGATAAAGCTGAGTCAGTTGATATAGTATATCTTGTGACCCCACAGGTCCCGTATAGGCCTTCGCCTAGGGCCCCGGGGTTATAGTTGCCTCCTATCTTGCAGAACAAAATAGTCTTCAGTCGAGTGTTAAGGCAAAACCAAGATAAGGGATTTATTCCCCTTCCCTCAAGGATATCTTTTGGTACAACAAAACTTGGAAACAAAAACAGTACTTCCAAAGAAAAATATGCTCTTTTCCTTTGTAGCTTACAGGTGCTCAGTGCAAGGATTCAGCATCATCCGACAAGCATAACGTACAGTCCATGGGAGCACATTCAGGAATATTGTTATTACTTTCCCACTGCATCAGCTCGCATTCACCCGGTGTTACACTTGGGTTTAAGTCCTCATAGCTGTTTCTGTAGAAGTCTCTCTCTGAGGATTCAGTTGGACTACAAGGGTACAGTTCTAAGCAAGTAGGTTTTGGAATACCTGTTACTGCAGTATGTCCTCTCTGGCTCTCCTCCTCTAACCTCCAATGGCTAGGAATTGTTTTATATCTTCCTGTAGTTAATTCATGCTCTGTGCACTGCTCTGACCCTCTGGTACAAACAGACTTTTTAGCTTTCCCTTTAATAAAGCTTGGTTCCCACCTGTATAAAGGGTGAGATCTTCTCTCTGGTAATGAGGACTGTGGACTCCCCTGCTCTCCCAGTCTGGACAGCTTTCTGACCTCAGCTTGGTCTCTCCTTCTCTCTGGAGTTATAGTTTCTACCTCTTGGCTGTAAGCAGCTCCACCTCAGACCTCCAGTTGCTAGCACTCTGAGCACTTCGACGGCCATGTTCTTCTGAAGCCTTTCCCTTGCTGCTTCCTGTTCCAGGGCTACTCCCACTGCTTCCTGGATTCAGCAGCTTCTCTCTCTGTGACCTCTGCTTCCTGCACTGCTGCTGCTCACACTGCCACTGACACTGCCCCCTGCTGGATCTACCCAGCAGCTTTTATCTCCCTCTCCACTACACGTTCCCTGTGCTTTCCTGGACAGGTGATAATAATCAGATCCTAAACTTCTTGCTGCGTCATGACTTGGGTGTGGTAATCCTATTCCACTGTTTCTTTGCTCCTTCTGAGCTGTGTGTGCTGGCTGCCTAACAGGTTTTAAGATAAATTTCCATTTCATCCTGCTAGACCAGTCCAGACAAACGGGTTGTGTTCCCCTTCCAGCAGATGTTGGAGACAGAAAAAGATTTCCAGAGCCCTGATTGGCTGGCCACTGGCATATAGTAACATACCCACAGGGGTTCTCCTCAGTATTTTCTGTCTCCAGCAGATGCAGGAGTGTCTGGTTTTCTCCTCAAGTTGACTTAAATTGCTTTATTTTCTTCCTTTTATTTGATAACTGTTTTTATCTGGATTAATTGCCCTCTGGAGGTATCCAGGCTTCACACGAAGTGTTGCCTTGGATTTTCCCAGTCCGGCCGCACATCGAGGGTTTTCACAGGAGCTCCTGCTTTGGGTCAGTGCAGCCCTGTCCTTCCCCTCTCCCCGGAAGACCCCAGCCCTAGCCAAGCGGGTTAGTGAGCGGGGTTGCAGTCTGCGAGTGCTCGGGGTGATCGGCTTTGATGTGTGCGGCTCTTCAGAACTGTAAGTGACAGCTCTCCTACATGTCCCGCCTCCGCGGCAGCCCAGCATTCATACTTCAGACCTCGGAAGTGACGGCCTTAGTGTTGGCTTTGGGGTCCCCCTGACTGCCTCTCCCCGTTTCGGCCGGGTTGCTGCTTTTATTATTTTACCTTTTTTCCTCAGTTTTTGGCGGCTCCGTTTTTTCGCGCGCTTTTGGGCAGGCGGCCATTTTTGCAGCCACGTGATCGCGCAGCCGGGGTCCATTGCGGTGCCTGTTTCTTTCTAGCGCTCATTCTAAATCGCTGCCTTCGGGGATCCTTCTACGCTCTGCAACAGACACGTAGGATCAGAGGGCGCATCTCTTCTAACCGGGCAAATGCCTGCTACGGGGCAGCGCTGTCTGGGCTGCAACAAGAAGAGCAAGGAGCTCTCTGCTAACATGTGCTCGGCCTGCCTTGCTCATCCCGGGGAGACCTCTAAGTCTGTAGCTGTTCCCCCGAGTCTCTCCGTTTCTAATCCTGCCGCCCTGCTCGTGCTAGCTTCACCGGCTGCTTCAATGGAAGTCCCTCAGACCTCGGGCCTGCAGAATGAGTGTCAATCGCCCTCGGAGGCCCAGTTTTTGGCGCTTTTTCGCCAAGCTTGGTCTCTCTGGAACGCTGACTCTCTGGTTTTGGGTCCCAAGCAGGTACTGCCTGCGGGAGCTGCTTCTGATGCGTCGGTGTCTCACAAGCGCACGCGTCAGTCCTCCGCCCGAGAATCCGGGTGCCCCTCCAAGAAGATTTCGGCTTCCTTATCAGGCAGGACTGTGGGCCTGGATGGTGCTGGCTCCTCGGGGGATGTCAGCCTCTCGGACTCCGAGCGGGAGGATGGCGAATATTCTCATTCGGATTCTGAACTGCCGACAGCGGATGATTCTCGAGATATCCGTCTCTTCCGCAAGGAAGAGTTGACGCCCTTAATCGAACAGGTGGTTGAGGCTCTGCGGCTTTCCGATCCTCCCACCTCGGACGCGACTCCGTTGCAGTCTCAACCGGACCCAATCTTGCAGGGTATTCGGCAGCCTTCCAAGGCGTTTCCCTTCCCGGAAATGCAACAAATGCACGGAAATGCAACAAATGGTGTCTCGGGAGTGGGATGCTCCTGATTCCCCGCTCCGGGCGGTGCGCCGCCTGGGACAACTCTATCTCTGGCCTCCGTCTGAGATTGACAAGTGGCTTACCTATCCTAAGGTGGATGCCCTGGTTTCGGGTGTGACCAAGCATACCACCATTCCAGTGGAGGGCGGTGCAGCTCTCAAGGATCAACAGGATCGCAAGGTTGAGAATCTTCTCAAAACGGTCTTTTCGTCTTCCACGATGGCGTTGCAGGCAACGGTTTGTGGGGCCTTGGTGGCCCGGGCATTGCTCCGCTGGATTCAGAGGCTGCCGGAAGATCCCGCCATGGCTCGTTTGGAATCTGCCACGGCCTTTCTCGCCGATTCGTTCTATGACTTACTACGTCTCTCGGCTCGTTCCATTGCCTCCATTACAGTCGCACGGCGCTGGCTCTGGTTGCGGCAGTGGGCGGCGGACGTTGCTTCTAAGTCCCGACTCTCCAAACTTCCCTTTAAGGGGCGTTTTTTGTTTGGGGAAGACCTGGACAAGTTGGTAAAGGATCTTGGGGAAGTCAAGCCGCAACGGTTACCTGAGGATCGCCAGAAACCTGCTCAGCGGCGCTCCTTTCGGACTTCTTCTCAAGGCTCTCGGCGGTATTCTCGTTCTGGCGACTTTCGCCGGTTTCGGTCTTACAAGCCCTCGGGTGCTTCGTTTCCCTCCAACCGAGGGCAACAAAGGGGTCAGTCCTTTCGTGGGGCACGAAAGGGCACTGACTCCTACTCTGGCACAGGGAAGTTTCCCGGATCCGCTCGTTCGTCCCGCTGACGGGACGGGCAGCCCACTCGAGTTCCTTCCTCCAGTAGGAGGAAGGTTGGCCCTTTTTTCTCGTCAGTGGGCAGCAATCACCTCAGATCGATGGGTGCTCAATGTTGTGACCTCCGGGCTGTCTCTCGATTATTGCCAGCCTATTCCCGATGCCTTCCTTCTGTCCCCGGCAGGGGCATCAGCAAAGAGACACGCCATTCAAACCACTTTGCGACGGCTTCTGCTCAATGCCATTCATCCCGTACCAGCTCCAGAGCGGGGATTGGGTCGTTATTCTATATATTTCGTGGTGCCCAAGAAGGATGGTTCCTTTCGCCCAGTCCTAGATCTCAAAGGGGTCAACCGCTGCCTCCATGTGCCTCATTTTCGAATGGAGACACTCCGGTCGGTTATTCAGGCGGTCCACAAGGGGGAATTCCTTGCCTCTCTGGATCTGGCCGAAGCTTATTTTCACATACCTGTTCGGGAGGACCATCAACGCTTTCTGCGTTTCGCGGTGCTTGGCCGACATTTTCAATTTCAAGCAATGCCTTTCGGCCTGGCGTCCGCTCCGCGGGCCTTTTCAAAGGTAATGGTTGTAGTAGCTGCGGCGTTGCGACAGCAGGGAATACGGGTACATCCCTACTTGGACGACTGGCTTATTCGAGCCGATTCCCGTTCGGAGGCATGCAGCACGGTGGCGAAGGTTGTAGCATTTCTGGAAAGTCTGGGTTGGATTATCAATCATCCCAAGAGTTGTCTGTGTCCCTCTCAGCGAATCGACTTCCTCGGCGCAACATTCGACACAGCTCAAGGTCGGGTGTTTCTGACAAGGGCTCGCTTCCTCAAATTGTCGGCTCAGCTTCGCCTGTTTCTGCTTCAGTCCTCTCCTCGAGCATGGGACTATTTACAGCTTCTGGGGTCGATGGCTGCTACCATCGATCTAGTACCCTGGGCGAGGGCTCATATGCGTTGTCTGCAGAGGGCGCTTCTTTCCCGCTGGTCCCCATGTCAGAAGATTACCAGCTCCGTCTCCCGCTCTTGCCGGGCCTCAGGAACAATCTTCAATGGTGGCTTTCGCCGTGCAATCTTCTTCGGGGAGTTCCACTGGACGTTCCGCGCTGGGTGTTGGTGACGACGGACGCGAGCCTCTCCGGGTGGGGGGCTCACTGTCTGACTCACACAGCGCAGGGTGCCTGGAGCCTTTCGAGGCGACTTGGACGATCAATCGCCTGGAGGCTCGAGCTGTTCGCCTCGCCTTGAAAAGCTTTCTACACGTGCTCCGCAATCAAGCGGTTCGAATCCTCTCCGACAATGCCACCACAGTAGCATACCTCAATCGCCAAGGGGGGACGAAGTGTCTGGGAGTATCGAGGGAGATGGATCGTCTGTTTCCGTGGGCGGAGAAATATTTGTTAGCCGTTTCGGCGCAGCATATCGCCGGGGTCGACAATATCACGGCCGACTTTCTCAGTCGGCACGCTCTCGATCCCGGGGAGTGGGAACTCATCCCAGAGGCCTTTCAGGACATTGTGCGCTGCTGGGGAATGCCGGAGATGGACCTCATGGCCTCGGGAAGGAATGCCAAGGTGCCCGTCTATTTCAGTCGCTGGAGGGACCACAGATCCCATGGGATAGATGCGTTAGCTCAGCCTTGGCCGGCTCACGTTCTTCTGTACGTTTTTCCTCCGTGGGCCCTGATCGGCAAGGTTCTCCGTTGCATCGGGGAGCACCCGGGTCCGGTAATTCTCGTAGCCCCGAATTGGGCTCGGCGGCCTTAGTACGCGGATCTGGTCCGTTTGTCTCGAGGGCGGCCGCTACCCTTGTCCTCGACTGCCCCCCTCTTTCGTCAGGGCCCAGTGTTCATGGACGACGCAAATCCCTACTCGCTTACGGCTTGGCTCTTGAGCGCCGCCAGCTAGCGCGCAAGGGCTATTCGTCTGAAGTCGTCTCTACCCTTCTCCGAGCTCGTAGATCTTCCACATCTCTTGCTTATGCGCGGGTGTGGCGTATTTTCGAATCCTGGTGTTCAGCCCATCAGGTTTCCCCCTGGCGCGCAGCAGTTCCAGATGTCTTAGCATTTCTGCAGGACGGGTTCAGGAAGGGTTTGGCCCTGAGTTCGCTGCGGGTGCAGGTATCTGCCTTGACTTGTTTCTGTGGACCGGTGCGGGGCTGTTTGTTGGCGTCGCACTCCGATGTGTCCCGTTTTCTCAAGGGGGTGAAAGTGTTGCGTCTGCCCTTACGGGTGGTTGTACCTCCTTGGGATTTGTCCTTAGTCTTGAAGTGTCTCGTGGTTCGTCCTTTTGAGCCCCTCAAAGAGGCTTCCTTGCGGGATCTTACCCTCAAGACCGTCTTTCTGGTTGCGATTACCTCGGCTCGTCGGATTTCGGAGTTGCAAGCTCTCTCCTGTCGGGACCCTTTTCTCTCCTTTTCGTCGGAGGGCGTCTCGATTAGGCCTGTACCATCTTTTTTACCGAAGGTCCTTACGTCCTTTCATCTTAATCAGCCCCTTTTCCTTCCCGCCTTTTCCAAGGAGCAATGCGCGGGGAAGCATAAAGATCTCCGAACCTTAGATCTCCGCAGAATTCTTCGTCGCTACTTGAAGGTTACTAATTCCTTTCGTGCGTCTGATCATCTCTTTGTTCTTTTTGCAGGACCTCGGAAAGGTCTCGTGGCCTCTAAATCGACAATTTCCCGGTGGCTCCGGAAAGCCATTGAAGCAGCTTATATTGGAGAAGGCAAGCTGGTGCCGGCAGTCCTTCGTGCACACTCTACTAGAGCTCAGGCGGCTTCCTGGGCTGAACGCTCTCACGTCGCTCCGATTTTTCTCTCGACATGCCACGTTTCGGGGGTGTTCCCATAGACCCCCTGCTTCAGATCAAACCGCTGTTAGCAGAAGCAGGTTTGACCTGAAGCAGGGGGTCTATGGGAACACCCCCGAAACGTGGCATGTCGAGAGAAAAATCGGACCTGCTGTAAAAAGCCTGTGTTGTTCAAAGCTAAGTACCAGCCATTTCTGAAGAGCTGTTTTAAAAAGTAATATTACGATTAAAAAGGAAGGGCCACGGCGGTAGAGGGTGATTTTTCTCTCTACTTGGCTGGCCGGTCCAACAAAAAAATTTAGGATTTATTCTGGTTATTTTCACTGAGTTCTGGGGTTATTTGGATGATATTGTACTCAGGGTGAAGGTGTTTTGGTTTTTATCATGTATATAGTTGGCCATGTTTTTTCCGGTCTAGTTGGCCGGGTCTGTTTGGTCTTGGCCTCCTTATCTTAGCTATACGAACTATACTGAGGAGAACCCCTGTGGGTATGTTACTATATGCCAGTGGCCAGCCAATCAGGGCTTTGGAAATCTTTTTCTGTCTCCAACATCTGCTGGAAGGGGAACACAACCCGTTTGTCTGGACTGGTCTAGCAGGATTCCAGGAAAGGAAATTAACGGTAAGGAAAATTTCACCTTCTCTTTTTCCTCTATTATCATAGGCTCTGTATAGGTTTCCATGTCACATATCCCCCCTCTTAAGCTATTACGGGCTGGTGAACCCATGTTCTCACAGCACGTAATCATGAAGCGGGACTCACTATGTTCCTTCACTTTGGATCGACTAGCTGCCGCTGTCCTCTCATGCCAAGGCTTAAGGACACTGACATGGTAGACTTGACGGCGTCCTTTGTCATTCTCCACTATATAAGAGACCAGGGCCCTTGCGTTCTACTACTGTATAGGGACCCTTCCATTGAGCTTCGAATTTTGGCCCGACGTCCGCTATCATTACTACTACCTTCTCGCCTAAGGTTAATTGACGAGGTTTCTTTCCTCGGTCGTAGTACCTTTTCTGACGTTTCTGACTAGCTTGCAGATGTTCTCCTGAGGTCTGAGAAGTCCTCTGTAAGCGACTCCTCAGCTCACGAAGGAAATGGGGCACCCCCATTTCTTCCCCTTCAGGCTCCACCCATTGCTCCCTTAAGATATCTAGGACTCCCCTCGGGGCACGGCCAAACATTAATTCATATGGGGAAGCTCCTAATGAGGCCTGAGTACGCTCCCTACTGGCATACAAAACAAACGGGAGCATGATGTCCCAGTCTGCCATCTTTCCATCCAGGCCCCGTCGTAGCATCTGCTTTAGGGTTTGGTTGTACCTTTCTACAAGCCCATTGGTTTGAGGATGGTAGGCGGCGGTTTTTATGTGGTGGATTCCAAATGCGTCCCATACTTGGGCTAGGTATTTGGACATGAAATTGCTACCTCTATCGGTAAGCATTTCTTGTGGAAATCCTACTTCGCAAAATAGCTTGATTAATTCCAGTGCTATAATTCTGGCTGATATGTTTCATAACGGTATAGCCCAAGGAAACCTGGTGGCGTGATCCATCACCACCAGGATATACTGGAATCCTCTGGGTGTCTTTACCAAGGGTCCCACAATATCCATTGCCATCCGGCGTATGGGTTCCGCTATCCTAGGGGTAGGAATCATAGGGACTTCCCTGGGTTTTGCAGTGGTAACCCGCTGACAGGAAGGACAGGCCTCGCAGAAATGTGCAGTTTCTTTAAACACTCCTGGCCAATAAAAATGGGCTAAAATTTGGTCCAGGGTACCCTGTACTCCCTTATGACCACCGACCAGGTGATCGTGGGCCAATCTCAGGACCACCGCTTTAAACGTAGTCGGGACAACCAACTGTTTCCTGACCGCTCCTGTTTGGGGATCATTGCTTTCCCTGTACAGTATTTCCTTCTCGATTAGGAATCTGGGAACAATGTCCCTCTCAGTTTTGGCATATTCAAAGGCGTGCTTTAACGCTGGATCACTTTGCTGCTCCTTAGGGAAGGAGGGGAACCTTTTAACCAGATCTGCAGGCACCCAGGGCAATCCTTGCCCGGCCTCCATTCCTGCCCTCACTTGAGCTCTATGGTGTCTCTCTTGGCGCTTCTCTGTTTGCTTTTCTTTGTTTTTGGAAGGGGTACTAACCAAATTTTCATGCCAGGGTAACTCTCCTAAGCCCTCATCAGCCGGTCTACCCTCCTCCTCTGGGAGTTCCTCTTCCTCCTCTAGAGGGTCCGCCTCCTCCTCTGAGGGTTCGGAGTGTACCACTGAGCTTTGGGTCTGGGATCTGGTAGAGACCATACCTCCCTTCGCCTGTATGCCTTCTTTTATCCCCCTACAAAATGGTGGCCAGTCCCTACCTAACACAATATCGTATGGTAATTTGGGTACTATGGCTACTAAAACCTCCCTCCGAGTCCCTAACCCTTTTACTGAAACTCTATAGAGGAGGTAATAGGTGGATGATCCGTGCACACATCGGATTTTGGTCCTACCTTTCGGTTGGCTCGGGGCTGATCTACCATGTATGGCCTGCCATAGCTTCTTTGAGACCATACTCTGGTCAGCACCTGAGTCAAGCAATTTATTTATTTATTTATTTATTTATTTAACAGTATTTCTAAACCGCCTTATCTTAATAATCAAGGTGGTATCACAGCAAACAATCGGGTAAGGTGAGTGTGTTATACATGCAGTGAGGGTGAAATTTAGTTGGGTGAGTGTTGTATTGTGTGCTAGATTGGTATGAGCTATGTATAAAATGGGTTATATACAGTGGTTCTAAATACATTTTCCATACATACATTGTTTAGGCGGGGTCATGTGCTGTTATACATTCTCTGGGGTTATGTGATGTGTCCATAGTGTTCTATGAACAAGCAATGCATTAGCTGCAACACCTTGCACTGTTACACTTAGAAGGAAACCTTCTTGAATACTTTTTCCATCACCCATTATCAGCGCTGTTCGTAACACACAATTGCTTTGCCTATGGCCTATTTTACCGCATTTGAAACACTTTACTTGTGTGTCTTTAACATTTTTCTTAGGCAAGTAATTGGTTACACTTGGAACATATGGCCTAAGCTCCTTAATGGCCTTTCCAAAATTTGCCTCACCAAACATATTCTTAGCACCTGCTTGTGGTTTCCGGGCCAACTCAGCCTTCATAAACCGTTCAGTGAGGTGAGCTCCTTCTGTTGAGGTTTGGCAATTTTGTAAAGTTAGAAATTACCTTATTTCAGCAGGAACTGCCTCTGTAAATTGCTCCAATACGATAGCGTCAATAATGGTCTCGAGGGTCTTTCCCTCCGGGGCGAGCCATTTCCACACCAAGCTGCGCACCCTCTGGCACAAAGCCTTAGGGGTTTCACCTGGTTTGAGCTTAGTGGCTCTTAACATTCGCCTATATACCATAGGTGTTAGGCCTAACCTGTCGCGTATAGCTTTCTTAAGCTCTTCATATTCTGTCGCTAGAGCAGCGGGCATGGCTTTGTAGGCCGCTAAGGTCTCTCCCGTTAGGGAGGTAGCAAGCCTGACTGCCCATTGCTCACGCGGCCATCCTACATTAAGGACTACCCTTTCAAAGGCTTCAATGAAGTTGTCGAGATTGTCCTCCACAGTTAACTGTCCAAAAGACAAGACTCCACATTTCTGTGGTCCTACCACACATGAATGTTCTATCGGTGTCTTCTCCGTTCTCTGGACTGCCAGTAATGCTTGTATCTGATCCATCATAAGCTTCTGCTGGGCTTGTAGGGCGGCAACGGCTTGCTCTTGATTCAGCTGGGCCAGTTCCCTTTGTTTTTCAAATTGTGAGCTCATCCAGCGAAGTACCTCTTGCAGATCCATTGCCAGGTTTTCTCTGTAAAGTAAACAGAAAGACAAAACACCAAGTGCGGTACTACCACTATTATCATTGCCTAGGGTTTTCTCCCCTCTGAGCTTTCTCAGCCCTCCTTCTCCAATGAATCCCACACCGCCTGTGCCCAAGTACCTATTACCTGAGGCCGGTGTAGACTCGAGCTTTGAGAAGGGCTTTTTCTACCGGTTCTGGAATCTTCTGGTCAATACCAGCCACGATACTCGGTCTGCTCCTCAGCCACCGCTCAGCTGTCTTCCAGATGTTTCCCGTTGTACAATCCAAGGAAAAATCCTGCCAACTACACCATTTGTGACCCCACAGGTCCCGTATAGGCCTTCGCCTAGGGCCCCGGGTTATAGTTGCCTCCTATCTTGCAGAACAAAATAGTCTTCAGTCGAGTGTTAAGGCAAAACCAAGTTAAGGGCTTTATTCCCCTTCCCTCAAGGATATCTTTTGGTACAACAAAACTTGGAAACAAAACAGTACTTCCAAAGAAAAATATGTTCTTTTCCTTTGTAGCTTACAGGTCTTCAGCGCAAGGATTCAACATCATCTGACAAGCATAACGTACAGTCCATGGGAGCACATTCAGGAATATTGTTATTACTTTCCCACTGCATCAGCTCGCATTCACCCGGTGTTACACTTGGGTTTATGTCCTCATAGCTGTTTCTGTACAAGCCTCTCTCTAAGGATTCAGTTGGACTACAAGGGTACAGTTCTAAGCAAGTAGGTTTTGCAATACCTGTTACTGCAGTATGTCCTCTCTGGCTCTCCTCCTCTAACCTCCAATGGCTAGGAATTGTTTTATATCTTCCTGTAGTTAATTCATGCTCTGTGCACTGCTCTGACCCTCTGGTACAAACAGACTTTTTAGCTTTCCCTTTAATAAAGCTTGGTTCCCACCTGTATAAAGGGTGAGGTCTTCTCTCTGGTAATGAGGACTGTGGACTCCCCTGCTCTCCCAGTCTGGACAGCTTTCTGACCTCAGCTTGGTCTCTCTTTCTCTCTGGAGTTATAGCTTCTACCTCTTGGCTGTAAACAGGCTCCACCTCAGACCTCCAGTTGCTAGCACTCTGAGCACTTCGACGGCCACGTTCTTCTGAAGCCTTTCCCTTGCTGCTTCCTGTTCCAGGGCTACTCCCACTGCTTCCTGGATTCAGCAGCTTCTCTCTCTGTGACCTCTGCTTCCTGCACTGCTGCTGCTCACACTGCCACTGACACTGCCTCCTGCTGGATCTACCCAGCAGCCTTTATCTCCCTCTCCACTACACGTTCCCTGTGCTTTCCTGGACAGGTGATAATAATCAGATCCTAAACTTCTTGCTGCGTCATGGCTTGGGTGTGGTAATCCTATTCCACTGTTTCTTTGCTCCTTCTGAGCTGTGTGTGCTGGCTGCCTAACAGGTTTTAAGGTAAATTTCTCTTTTTCCTCTATTATCATAGGCTCTGTATAGGTTTCCATGTCACAATCTGGACTATCAGAAAGCCTTTAACAAGATCCCTCATCAGAGACCTTTGGCAAAACTAAAAAGTCATGGGATAGGAGGCAGTGTCCTATTGTGGATCAGGAACTGGTTAAAAGATAGAAAGCAGAGGGTAGGGCTAAATAGCCAATTTTCCCAATAGAGAAAGGTGAATAGTGGAGTACCCCAGGAATCTGTGCTGTGTCCACTGCATTTTAACATGTTCATGAATGACCTAGAAATGGGAATAATGAGTGAGGTTATCAGATTTGCAGATGACACAAAACTATTTAAAGTTGTTAAAACTCATGAGGATTGTGGAAAATTGCAAGAGGATCTTGATAAATTGGAAGACTTGGCATCCAAATGGCAGTTGAAATTGAATGTGAACAAGTGCAAAGTTATGCACCTAGGAAAGAACAACCCAAACTATGATTACACAATGCATGGTTCCACATTAGGAGCCACCACCCAGGAAAAAGATTTAGACGTCATCGTGGATAACATGTTAAAACCCTCCTCTCAGTGTGCAGCGGCAGCCAAGAGAGCAAATAGAATGTTAGGTATCATAAGCAAAGGAATGGAAAATAAAACAAAGGATAATGCCTCTGTATCGTTCCATGGTGTGACCGCACCTTGAATATTGTGTGGAATTCTGGTTGCTGTATCTTAAAAATGATATAGTGTTATTAAAAAAGGTACAGGGAAGAGCCACCAAAATGGTAAAGGGACTGGATGGATACCTCTATGAAGAGAGGCTAAACAGGTAAGGGCTCTTCAAGCTGGAAAAGAGACGGCTGTGAGGAGATATGATAGAGGTCTATAAATTAATAGATGGAGTGGAACGGGTAAACGTAGATTGATTGTTTATGTCATCAGAATATAGAAAGACTAGGGGACATGCAATGAAGCTACAGGGTAACCTATTTAAGACCAATACAAGAAAATATTTTTTCACTCAATGTGTAATCAAACTCTGGGATTTGTTACCGGAAGATGTAATAAAAGCTGTTAGTGTAGCTGGGTTTAAAAAAGTTTGGACAAGTTCCTGGAGGGAAGGTCCATAAACCATTAAAAGGGACCCGGGATATCACTGCTTGACCCAATACAAGCATTGTGGAACCTGTATCTTTTGGGGAAACTGCTAGGAACTTATGACCTAGATTGGCCATTGTTGGAAACAGGATACTGGGCATGATGGACCTTGGTCTGGCCCAGTATGACATATCTTATGTTCTTTTGTTCTTATGCTTTTAGTATCTTTCTCACCTCTTTGAAGCTACTGACACCTCATCAGGTGTTTAGTTCCCTCCCTACCCCGCCCAACACCCACCCTCTCATGTGAGCTGTCTTGCTTTATAGGGCACTTCCCCCAATTAGCTGCACACAGGGACTTGGAATCAGCACACATAAGAGAGGATAACTGCTTTTTTCCTGAAAGGACAGCTGGGAAACCTAGTGGTATTTTGGTAGGTCTCTCTCTCACTCTCTTTTGCTTCAACAGGCACCTAAGCTCCACCAACCGAACAATGGCTGGGAAAATCATATTGCCAAAACTGTTGCCCCCATTAAAGCTTCTGCCTCTGTCCAGACAGAGATCCCAATGCCAGTTGAAGGTTCCATGTGCAGGATGCCTGCATACTGAAGCTCTCAGGAAACAAGAGGTTGAGCTCAGAGAAGAGGTGGCGAGGCTGAGGAGCATTCAGTACAGTGAGAAGTACATTGATGAGATGGTTGTTGTAATATCCAAGCTTTCCAGCAGAGGAGAGCATGGGAGCCTACAGAATGATGACGGTTGGACACAAGTCGCCAGGGCCTGCAGAATTACCAATCCAACTCCTCCAGCCCTTGAATTGAAGAACCATTATGCAGCCCTGGAAGTGATGGAGTTGAAAGCATCCCTGGACAGCGAAGAACCAGAGCTCAAACACCCCAAATTTGCAGAATCAGTGACTACAGGGAAACGAAGGGTAGTGGTGGTTGGTGACTCTCTTCTGAGGGGTACCGAGACATCCATCTGCCAACCAGACTTGATGTCCAGAGAGGTATGCTGTCTGCTAAGTGCCAAAATCCTAGATGTTACAGAGAGTTTGCCGAGACTCATCAAGTCTACTGACTGTTACCAGATGTTGCTCATCCATGTCTGCACAAATGATGTTGCCAGGTATCCCTCTGAGCATATCAAAAGTGACTTCATGGCTCTGGGACAGAGAATGAATCAGATAGGGGCGCAGGTGGTGTTCTCTTCAATTCTCCCCATTGAGGGTAAAGGCCAAGGCAGAGAAGCTTGACTCCTGGAAATGAATGCATGGCTGCGTGGATGGTGTCATCAAGATTGTTTTGGTTTCCTGGACCATGGTATGCTCTTCCAAGGATTGCAGAGCAGAGATGGCATCCTGAAGAGGGCTTTAAACTAGATTCATTGAGGATGGGTGAAGAAAGCCCCCAGGTAAGTGAAAGCTACTACTAGGTATGTGAAACATTCAATACTTTTATAGAAATAGATAAAAGGGACAACATCTGGAAGGCAGTGTCTATAAATGTTTGTAGCATGGGAAATAAGATCCCAGATGTTGAGACTTTAATGGGAGAGGCTGACTGGGATTTAGAGGTGGTAACAGAGATGTGGTTCACGGACAACCATGACTGGGATGTAACTATACCAGGCTATACTTTATTCAGAAAGGACAGGGTAGGAAGAAGGGGAGGAGGAGTGGCACTATATGTAAAAAATAATATTAAAGCTATGGAAATACAGGGCTAAAAAGGGAGAGAGGAGGCACTGTGGGTTAAACTAGAAAGAAGGAAAGAGAAATCTATTTGCATATACAGACCACCCTCACAGGTAGAAGAGGTGGATGGAGAGTTAATTGAAGACATACGCTGCATGGCCAAGAAAGGGGAAGTGCTACTGATAGGGGATTTCAATATACCAGATGTTGATTGGCACATCCCTGCTGCAGTATCATCTAGAAGTAAGAAGATCCTGGATTCTCTACAGGGAGAACTATTCAGGCAATTGGTAACAGACCGCACAGGTAAAGGGGCCATATTGGAATTAGTGCTTACCAATGGTGAAAGTGTTTCTGATGTTATAGGGGGAGATCATTTCGCATCCAGTGCTCACCAGATAGTGTGGTTCAGTATTAGAAATAGGGCTGATAAAATTCATTCAAAAGCGAGGGTCTAAGACTTTAGGAAAACTAACTTTGCGAAGCAGGAGTGGCCCAAGGTGGGTGCGGAGACTGGGTACGGGGCCTCATTTGCATAAATATTTGCATAATGTTACCATACACTAACTTTTAGTAAACATGCCTCTTAATGAGTGTATGGATAAAGAAAGACTAAAAGATTTCTACATTACTATAATCCAGTGCCAACCGCCAGGCACATTAGGAACTATTACAAACTATTAGGAACCCATCCATCTACACTAAACCAGCTAAGGGATTAACTTTTCTGTTGCTACAAGTAGTAACAGTTGACGGCAACGGGTGTTGTCCTGTCTAATCAGGACCGAGATAGTCGGTCTTTTAAATTGATTAAAAAGGAGGACTCACTACGAGACATGAAATGTTTCCTGTCAGGGTGAGTGATCCGACAAAAAAATACAATTTTCTTTTTGGGGGGTGGGAGTAGTTCTTTAATAGGTAGTTTGGGGAATCAAATATTTATGGCATTTAGAACCCATAGCAAACCCGCTGTATTATAACAGCACTACCAGGACTCACAAAGCACCATTACCTATCAAAAGGCAACACTGCAAATATTAAACCAATACATTTCAGAGAATAACAATACATGACCTACTGGGGAAAGAAAACAAGTGGCAATGTCAAATAGGAATTACATAAACAAAATACCTCAGCTCAGTTACACATGCAGAACATAGACCATCACCAAACAAGGAATCATAATTTAGAAACAGGAAGACAGTAATTAAACTGGGAACCCCAAAAGCCAAACTTGGAACGTACAACAACACTGTAGAAATAAAACTATAAATTAATTTCCTCTTGTACTAAACAAAGTGCAGACGTTAATGATGCACATTTCCCAGAGCTGACATATTCCAGTTAATAAATTCAAAATAAAGAGATATTTTTCTACTTTTTGTGCATTTTTTTCAGTTGCAATTGCTCCAGCCACTTTCTTCTGGTTTCTTCATGTCTTCTGCTAACTCTCCATCGTCTGCTGTCCATTTGTCCTTTCTTCTCTCTTCTAGTTTTTTTTCCATTCTCTCTCTACATCTGCTTTAACATACTAATCTTTCTCCTTTTGCTCTTTCTCATTCCTATTTCACCACTCAAATTTTACCCCTCCATCCTCAATCACCACTTACTCTCCCAATACCCGGTCAATTGTAGATTTGCCTTCCCTCCCACACAAAATATTTTCCCCTCTCCATTTCACTCTCCCAGCTCCATCCCATTCTAATCCTCCCCCAACATCAGCTCCCTTCTAGTTCCAGCCCCACCCAGCATCCACCCCTTCTAATCCCCGCATCAGCCCATTTCCAGTCCTAGCCCCCCATCAGCCCATTTCCAATCCTATCCTAGCCACACCATCAGCCCATTTCCAGTCCTAGCTCCCCCATCCATTTCCAGTCCTATACAAGTCCCTCCATTAGTTCATTTCTAATCCCAGCCCCCATCAGCCCATTTCTAGTCCTTTCCTAGCCCCACCATCAGCCAATGTCAAATCCTAGCTCCCCTCCACTCAGCCCATTTCCAATCCAAGCCCCCCTTGAGCCTACTTCCAGTTCTAGCCCCTCCATGAGTCCATTTCAATCCAAGCCCCCACTGCAGCCCATTTCCAATCTTAGCACCCCCCCAACAACCCATTTCCAGTCCTATCCTAGCCCCTCCATCAGCCCATTTCCTGTCCTAGCTCCCTCCCCCAACTCAGCCCATTTCCAGTGCTAGCTCCCTCCCCTCACAGCCCATTTCCATTCCAAGCCCCCCATCAGCTATTTGCAGTTCACGCCTCCCCTTCCACTCAGCACATTTCCAGTCCTAGCAACCCCCCCCAGCCCATTACCAGTCCTAGCCCCACCCCCATAGCTCATTACCAGTCCTAGCCCCCCCATCAGGCTATTTCGAGTCCTAGCCCCACCCTAGCTCTATACCTGTACTAGCCCCCCATCAGCACTTTTCCAGTCCTAGCCCCCCCCCCCATAGCCCATTACCAGTCCTAGCCCCCCATAGCCCATTACCAGTCCTAGCCCCCCCATCAGCCATTTTCATGTCCTTGCTCCCCCATAACCAATTACCCTGCCTAGCCCCAATCACCCAATTTTCATTCCTACCCCCCCCCCCATCAGCCCACTTCCATTCTTAGCCCCCCCCCCCCCATAGCCCAGGTAGATTTTAAAAAATCAAACTTGCTGCCGCTGCCGCCGTGACAGCGGCAGAATCGAGCGTCCTGCGGGGCTCCCCCCTGCCCTGCAGAGTCCTCCATGCGGCCTCAGCTCCCTCAGCGTGGGCTTTTCAGAGCCGCAAAGGGAGAGTTTCCCTTTCTCGCGGCTCTGTTTAAGCCCACAGGCTGATGGGAAACAGGAAATCCTGTTTTGCATCAGCACCAGTGGATTAACAAAGCCACGAGGGAGAAGCTCTCTCCCTTCGCGGCACTGTTCCCTCTAAGCTGTGCGCGTCTGCGCACACACAAACCTCGCCGAGCGAGCGCACATACTTTACAACAGAGCGCACAAAAATTACGGCTCTGATTCTGATAGAAAGCAACACAGATGTCTTAAAATTTAAAAGTTATGATTGTAATTACTAGAAATTTCCCGCTTCATTTAGTAATCGTCTATTTTCATTTAATTTGATTAAAATCAATGTGGTGTACATACTGTATTCTGATGTGTAGTCAAATTTTAAAGTATATAACTCAGAGTGTCATTATGTGGCGCACAAAAATTTAACCTTCCTTCAAAAGCTGCACACAGCTGATATTTTATGCGCACACAGCCTACAGAAAATTAGAGGGAACATTGCTTCGCGGCTCTGAAAGCCAGCACTTAGGAAGCTGAGGCTGCATGGAGGACTCTGCCGGGCAGGGGGGAGCCCTGCGGGACGCTCAATTCTGCCACTGCCACAGCGGCAGCATCAGCAAGCTTGTGTTGGTATTTTTTTAAATTTACCGGCAGATGCAGAATGTTGTTTGCGCGGGGCCCCCTGAAACGCGGGGCCCTGTGCAAACAACATTCTTGCACAATGGACGGGCCGGCCCTGTTGCCAAGATGGGCCGATACCTCAGGGAGTCGTTAGCGGGATGGAAACAGCTGGGGGATGTTTGAAAAACAATTAGCAAAACTGAAAGGAGATATTTTAAGGGCAACCAATCTATTTGTTAAAATGGTAAATACAGGTAAAAGGAAACTGCTACGGTTTTCAAAAGGAGTAGCTGACAAGGTGAAGAAAAAGAGGGAGGCCTTCATGAAATACAAGAGATCTCAGAGAAAAAAAGACAGCCATCTATATTTGGAAAAACTTAGAGAATCTAGCAAAGTAGTCAGGAAAGCAAAAATTCAGTAAGAGAAGGAGATAGGCAATGCAATAAAATGGGGGATAAGACATTATTCAGATATGTTAGTGAGAAGAGTTAGGGCAAAGGTGGTATTGTTAGACTCAAGGGTGAAGGGGAGGAATATGTAGAAGCTGATGAGGATAAAGCTGAATTTCTTAACAAATATTTCTATTCTGTGTTCACAGAAGAAAAACCAGGAGCACGACCTCAGAAAACACCCACAAACAGGAACAGAAGCGAGGGGCATCTTGAACAATTTTCAGAAGACTTTGTTCATGAGAAGCTAGTAAACTTAAAGTAGACAAAGCAGTGGGACCGAATGGGATACACCCGAGAATACTGAGAGAACTTGGAGACATTCCAGCAGCTCCACTGACTGACCTTTTAAATGCCTCTTTGGAGTCAGGAGTGGTACCAGAGGACTGCAGAGAGGCACGTGTGGTCCCTTTAGACAAAAGCGGAAGTAAGGATGTAGTTGAATACCACCACACAGGAAAAAGATTTAGGCGTCATCGTGGATAACATGTTAAAACCCTCCGCCCAGTGTGCAGCGGCGGCCAAGAAAGCAAATAGAATGCTAGGTATCATAAGGAAAGGAATGGGAAATAAAACAAAGGATATTATAATGCCTCTATATCATTCCATGGTACGACTGCACCTTGAATATTGTGTGCAATTCTGGTCGCCGTATCTTATAAAGGATATAGCGTTATTAGAAAAGGTACAGAGAAGAGCCACCAAAATGGTAAAGGGGATGGAAGGCTGCTCCTATGAAGAGATGCTACAAAGGTTAGGGCTCTTCAACCTGGAAAAGAGACAGCTAAGGGGGAGATATGATAGAGGTCTATAAATTAATGAATGGAGTGGAACAGGTAAACATAGATCAATTGTTTACGCTATCAGAATATGGAAAGACTACCGGACATATAATGAAGCTACAGGGTAAACTATTTAAGACAAATAAGAGAAAATATTTTTTCACTCAACGTCTAATCAAACTATGGAGTTTGTTACCGGAGGATGTAGTAAAGACTGTTAGTGTAGCTGGGTTTAAAAAAGGTTTGGACAAGTTCCTGGAGGAAAGGTCCATAAATCATTATTAAAAAGGGACCCAGGATATCAATGCTTGACCCAATACAAGCATTGTGGAACCTGTGTCTCTGGGGGATACTGCTAGGTACGTATGACCTAAATTGGCCACTGTTGGAAACAGGATACTGGGCTTGATGGACCTTAGTCTGACCCAGTATGGCATATCTTATGTTCTTATATACTTATGAGCACCCTAGGGATGGACCCCAAAAGTTACTGCTTGGGTTAGAAACTGGTTGAGTGGGAGGCGACAAAGGTTACAGGTAAACAGAGCTCACTCTGAGGAGAGGGAGGTTACCGGTGGCGTGCCCCAGGGGTCTGTCCTTGATCCGATTATTTTTAACAACAGTGATATTATGGAAGGGCAGTCGGGTAAGGTTTGCCTCTTTGTGAATGATGCCTAAATCTGTAAGAACATCTGTGCAGCGGCGACTGTGTTGGCTGTTTCCCATTAGGCCATGACTATCTACATGCTGAGTAATTTTGTTCTTTATGATGGTTTCTACCATTTTTCCTGGTACTGACATCAGGCTCACCAGTCTGTAGTTTCCCGGATCACCCCTGGAACCCTTTTTAAAAATTGGCGTTACATTAGCGATCCTCCAATCTTCAGGTATTACAGATGATTTTAATGAAAACTCACAGATTACTAATAGCAGGTCTAGAATCTCATATTTCAGTTCTTTCAACACCCTTGGATGTATACCATCCGGCCCAGGTTATTTGCTACTCTTCAGTTTATCTAATAGTTGTAATACATCTTCCCGATGTATCGATATTTCCTTCAATTCTTCCGCACCTTTAAATACCACTTCAGTCATGGGTAACATCCCTACATCTTCCTCAGTAAAGACCGAAGCAAAGAATTCATTCAGTCTCTCCGCTATCGCCTTGTCGCCTCTTAGTGCCCCTTTAACCCCTCTATCATCTAATGGACCAACTGACTCTCTCACAGGTTTTTTGCTATGAATGTACTTGAAAAAGTCTTTATTTCGCATTTGTGCTTCCGCAGCAAACTTCTTCTCAAATTCTCCCTTTGCCTGCCTTAGCAATGCCTTGCATTTGACATGCCAGTGCTTGTGCTATTTCCAGGTTTCGTCGTTTGGCTCTTTTTTCCATTTCCTGAAAGATGCTTTTTTGGTAACAACAGCCTCTCTGACCTCACCTTTAAACCATGCTGGCAGTTTTTTGGACTAGGCTGGTCTAGGCTTCCAAGATAGTATTTTTCAACAACACCCAAGCTTGATGTATGCCTTTAACCTTTGCAACTGCTCCTTTTAGTTTTTTTCTTAACTATTTTCCTCATTTTATCATAGTCTCCCTTTCGAAAGTTAAAGGTAGTACTGTGGATTTCCTTACTATCCCTCCTCCGCTAATTAAATCAAATATGATCATGCTATGATCACTATTGCCACTTATTAGAAGAGGGCTGCTGCACAGTACCCTGTCCTGTGCTGCAGAGGTAAGCTGTGACTAACTTCCTGGTTGATTAACAGTCCTTGTTTGGATAGAAGGAGTCTTTCAAAAATGGCCTTTTGACCTGTCACCTGGTGTTAACACCTATTGAAATCTTTTCACAGGTCTCTTGCCCCCTAGGTAGAAGGCCTCTTTGTAAAGGTCTCTAGAAGACTTTATTTGTTGCTCAAAGAGTATCGACCCTGTTTTGCCTTTTATGCTAAGTTATATTCTGATTTGATTTAAATTACAGCTCTTTGCTGCTGCTAGGCTCTGACTTATTATGAAATTTAAACTACAAGCTCTCTGCTGGGTTCCAAATTTAACCAGAAAGCTCTCTGCTGGGTTCCAAATTTAACCAGAAAGCTCTCTTCTGTGTTTTAAAGTTAAACTAAAAGTACTTTGCGGATACTAGGCCCTGAGTGACTATTAAATTTAAACTACAAGCTCTCTGCTGGGTATGAACAGGGCCGGCCCGTCCATTGAGCAAGAATGTTGTTTGCACAGGGCCCCGGGTTTCAGGGGGCCCTGCGCAAACAACATTCTGCCCATCAATCACTTTAAAAGAAAAAAGAAACTTGCCGCTGCCGCCGTGGCAGCGGCAGAATGAAGTGTCTCCTGCGATCAAGTGTCTCCCGCGGGGCCCCCCACCTCTCAATCACTCTCCTCGTCGCAGCTTTCAGAGCCGCAAAGGGAGAGTTTCCCTCTCCTCGCGGCTCTGTTTGTTAAGCTCACCGGGGCTGATGGGAATTTTCCCATGAGCCCCAGCAGGCTTAAGAGAACCGCGAGTGGGAAACTCTCCCTTCGTGGCTGTGTTTCTAAAAGTAGGTGCGCCTGCTGCTCCATGCATGTATTTCTCCTTTCTCCAGCCTTTCTTTAGGGGTGTACCCACCGCTCCATGCAGGTCACCTCTACTTGTTTAGATATCAGAGACAGATGTTTATTTTGATTTTATTCTGTTTCCATGCCATTTTGAATTCTGTCATTGTATTTCCCGCCATCACTTCCATCGAGAGGGCATTCCAAGCATCCACCACCCTTTCAGTGAAAAGGTGTTTCCTGACTTTGCCTTTCAGTTTATCCTCTAGTTTTGCAGCTTCCCCGTCTTTGAAAAAGGTTTGTTTGTTCATTAATACTTTTTAAGTATATAAAGGTCTGTATTATATCTCCCCTGTCCCTCCTCGCCTCTAGAGTATATATATTTAGGTCTTGGAGTCTCTTTTTTTATGTCTTCTGGTGCAGGCTCCAAATCATTTTGGTTACCTTCCGCTGAAACGTTTCCAGTCTTTTAATATTCTTTGTGAAATATAGTCTCCAAAACTGAACTCAATATTCCAAGTGAGGCCTCACCAGAGACTTGTACAGTGGCATTAGTACCTCTGCTTTTCTGATGATAGTTCTTCTCTGTATTCAACCCAGCATCCCTCTGGTTTTGGCCACTGCTTTGTCACACTGTTTTACCACTTTGAGATCCTCAGAAACAATCACTCTGAGGTCCTTCTCCTGGTTCATGCACACCATTTTATTGTCCCCTATCTCATATAATTCTCTTGTATTTCTGCTTCCCGAGTGAATGACACTGCACTTCTACACATTAAATCTTAACTGCCAAGCATTAGACCATTCTTCCAGCTTTTGCAGATCTTTCCTTATGTTACCCACTCCCTCTGGTGAATCCACTCTGTTGCAAATTTTCGTGTCATCTGCAAAAAGACAGACTTTTCCATTCAATACTTCAGCAATATCACTCACAAATATATTGAACAGTACCTGCCCCAGGACTGATCCCTGGGGCACACCACTAATCACCTTCCTTTCATCCGAGTGAGTTCACTTTAACATCACCTTTTGTCACCTGTCAGCCAACCAATTTCTGATCCAGTTCACCACCTTGGGACCCATTCTCAGGCTTGTCAGTTTATTGATAAGCCTCCTATGAGGAACAGTATCAAAGGCTTTGCTGAAATCTAGGTAGATCACATCCATTGCATGCCCTTGATCTAGTTCTGTGGTTACCCAGTCAATGAACTCAATCAGATTTGTTTGGCATGATTATCCTTTGGTAAACCCATGTTGCCTCGGATCATGCAAGCTATTGGTTTCGAGAAAGTCCACTATTCTCTTTCAGGAGCACCTCCATTATTTTTCCCGCCACCATGGTAAGGTTTATTAGCCTGTAGTTTGCCACTTCTTCCCTACTACTACTCCTTTTGAAAACCAAATAGGTTTCCTTTTCCTCTTGTTTTTATTTATTTTCCTTACATATGTATCTGTTGCCCATTTTATTGCCTCCTTTAGTTTAGCCCACTGCAATTCCACTTCGCTTACCTCCTCCCACCCTGCCAACTCCTCCTTCAGGCACTTGGCCATCTTTATGAAGTCAACGTTTTTGAAGTCTAGGACTTTGAGCTTGCTGTGAGGGGACTCTGCCTTGGCTTTTATCTTAGACCACACCGTGTGATGATCACTGCTGTTCATATGGACACCCACCCGGACATTCAACACACTTTCTCCATTGGTAAGTACTAAATCCTGCATCGAACTTCCCTGGTCGGTTCCATCGCTGTTTGTCTAAGCAATGCATCTTGGAATGCATCCACAGTTCTTTTACTTCTTGCCAAATTTGCAGAAGGAATGTTTCAGTCCACATTAAAGTCACACAATATGATCACGTCCTCCTTCATGGCTACCTTTACAATATCAATAATCAAGTCTCTATCCATTTCTTTGGTTTGAGTTGGAGGCCTGTAGACCACACCAGCATGGATGATAGTGCCATTTCCTTTTTCCAGCAAAATCCACAGTGCTTCTTCTTTTCCCCATATCGCCTGCATTTCAGCAACTTTAATATTCCTTTTGACATATAGGGTTACTCCTCCTTTTCTGCCTTCTCTATCTCTCCTAAAGAAATTATAGCCAGCTATGGCTATATCCTATTCATGTGACTCTTTAAACTATGTTTCTGTAATGGCTATAATGTCCAAGTCCATTTCCACGATTAGGGCTTCCAGATCAGAAACTTTGTTGGCTAGGTTTCGAGCATTTGTGCTCATTGCTTTCCAGCATTTGTTGATTGGCTTGCCTGTATTTTGCATGGATTTTTTTCTAGATACCTCTTCCCACTTGCCATTGATGTGTGGTTTAAAAGCGTGGCTGTTCCAATGTTATTATGCTTTTGCTGGGAGTGACGTCCTAAACTTGTCCTTCTCCTTCCATCAGCCCTTGTCCCTAGTTTAGATGCCTGTCCACATACTGCCTGAATTTTTCACTTAGGATCCTTTTCCCTGCAACAGAGAGATGTAGTCCATCAGCACAGTATAGTCTCTTGTTGATCCATCTGTTTCTCCAGTCGCCTATATATCGAAATCCTTCTTGTTTGCACCAGGTTTAGAGCCACGTATTAAAGTTGTTTATGCTATGCAGCCTTTCTCCAGGAACAGGTAGAACTTCTGAGAATGTTATAGTGTTAACAATGGGCTTGAGTTTCTCTCCCAGAGTCTGGAAGTCCCTTTGAACTGCAGAGGCACTTTTTCTAGCCAGGTCATTTGTATCCAAGTGGATGACAATGTCAGTTTTGGAGTGCTCACGCTCTGCACTAAATATACCAGCAATTTGGTTAGTAGTCCTGCTGGCTGAAGAGCATGCGAGGCATTTGACCATCTTGTCTCCTTTGAACTCTGTTCCCAAGTTGGTGTCTCTGATGATGGAATCTTCAAGTAGTAGTAGTTTTCTGTTTTGTGTTTTTTTTCTTCATATTTGGTGCATTATCAGTAGATTGGTCATTAACTTTCTTATTTAAGGGTACTTCAGTTTCCATGGATTAGGCACCCTCATCATCCAAGGCAGGGATATCTGTTGATGTAGAGGGTATCTCCATGTTACAGGTCACAACCTACCAGAGCCCACTGTGATCCATTTGTTCCTGGGGTGTTTGATTCTTTGTGGGAGCGGTAGTGGATTTTGTTCAGTTTGTACCTTTTGGCAAGCAAATTTTATATTTAAAAAACAGGCATTTGTAAAGTCTGAAAGCTTAGCTTTGTGTAAAGTTTCTTGGAGCCGTGCTGACCAGAACTGGATCAGGCAACTTGCTTAGGCTGCAGAACTGATTGAATTAACCACACCCTGTGGAGCAGGCTTGTAACAGAACAATGGAAACAGAAACGTTTGAAATGAAATCTTACTTCTGTGTATCAGCCCACTATGCAAAGGACCCTGTAACCTTAAAATGTACACCTTTGCTGCAAAATTAAGTAGGAGACTTAAGTAGAAGACCAGGTCTCTGCAAATCTAAAAGCTAATGTGTACTTCATTTCCAAGTATCCCTGGCCAGTAGACCATATATGAATTGAGGGCACAATCAGATATCTTATTTAAAGGCTATGCAAGGAATGTAGGCAATCTAAATATTCCTAAACTCATAGCCAAAAGTTAGGCTGTTTGCCACTAGACTGTAGATCAAGGTGGCTGTGAACAGATAGAAACGGGATGGAAGCAGAAAGATAGGAAGAGCAAGATCTTTTTTTTTGCGGTTTTTTTTTTTCTTTTTGGTGTTTGTCCCACTCCCTTGGTGCAGTTACCCTAACACCCCACAGTGCCTAAGTAGTCTTCTAAGAGAATAAAATAGGTAATAAATTGGCAAGGAAAATTTATATTAAAAAAACAGACAATTGTAAAGTCTGAAAGCTTAGCTTTGTGTAGAGTATCTTGGAGCTGTGATGACCAGAACTGTGAATGCACAGTGACACAAAGGGTCATCTGCTAACTACTGTTACAGTTGCCACCTCTGCTGCTGCTTTTGTACTTTGCATATGTTGGGGAAAAAGAAGTATATGAGAGAGGGTAGTAGAGTGAGAGTCCCTATTTTTTTACAGCATTATCTAGGGTCACTGCAATGAGGTTTGCTGATCTTTGATGTAGGCACTAATGCATTGTAGTACTGTATGCACACTGAAGGTCACATCATGTGCTAAGAATTTAGCACAGGAGTTATTTCATGAATATGTCAATATATTCAAAATATGAACCAGAAGGATAATATGCTGATTAACCATTATCTTCCTGTTCACAGAAGTAGGCTACCAGAAGGAAACACAGTGATTATTAAAATCCTGGGGAAGACTTGTATATTGAGTTTGCCTGAACATATGATTTCCTGGATAAGAGTGAGGTGGAGAATGGTACCAACTCCATGAATACAACCTTTCATAAAGACACTCCCATCTCTAGGTACCCTTATTCAAAATTTGTAACCAAAACCCTCCTCCTGTTTGGGCACCTCTATTTCTGAACTCTCTTCTCCCCCCCCCCCCCCACCCTGTCCACTGCAACCACTTTCTACCCCTGACTGACTCATGCTGATTTGCTATATGGATTCTCTGTACTGATTTCTATATTTTTTGCACTTTGATCTGTCCAGTGTACTGTAGCATGAAGCCACATAAATCAGCACTGAGGATCTAGATAGCAATATAACAGAAGGCAGGTATGGGGCTCTGCATCTGTAGACCAAGGCAGGAATCATTCAGAAGAAGAGCGTTGGAGAGGTAGGCTGGTATCTGGAAGAGGTGGATCTCAATCAGAAGATTAAGGCTTTATAGGAGAGAGCGGGATCATAATTGGGGGTGGAAAGAAGACAAAGTTCCCAATGTTAATGATAAATAGTGGCAACACTGAAGTGGCTTTTAACACCACTGAGCGACACTCATCCCCTTCACTTCTCTTACATGGTATCTGGGAATCAGGATGCCCCGGTCTGACCCTTGGTCCAGGTGTAGTTACCTCACGATATTCAGGTTACTCTGAAAAACATTTTCAAAAAGAAGGTACTGTTTAGTGGACTGTGCTCAGCAAGTGCAAAACCAAGTAATAGTTTAGAGCAGTGTTTCTCAACCTTTTTACTGTTTTGACACCTTTGATTGTATTCATATATGTGACACAGTGAATGCAATAATCTGTGGCTGAATAAGAGCCCAAATATTTTATTGTAGTTAACAATAATGCCTGGTCTGTAGGCAACAGTAATCATTGGAGGGGTGAACAGAATTAGGGAGTGGTTATAGGGATTTTCATGTGCCTGGCTCCTTGCTTTGCACGTTCTCCATCCTGCGGGCACACATGGTTGCTAAGGAAAGCATGGGCTTGCTCTGTGTCAAATTGTGGTAACACACTGGTTGAGAACTGGTCTACTGCAATTTTTTTCAACTTTTTATATAAGTAAGTACCTATAACTCTAACCATTTTCAGGACTACCCCTAGGAGGAGGGATGAAACTAATAGTTTGTAGCGCAGCATACCAACATTTTTTTCATAGGTTTTGGAGAGAAAACAGTGAGAGAGACTAGAAAAGAGAGCAAGAAAGAGACAGGGAGGGGAGGGCAAGAGGGGCTACCACTTGATATACAAGGAAGGAGGGGAATGGCTTGAAGAAAGTGCCTCTCACCTCCCACAAGCACAATACTAAAGATTCTGATCTCAAAATAATACCTGCCCCACAATACAACAACTGGGATTTGGTGACCCCAGCATACAAAATCATGTTCAAGGAGCAAGCAAGAATTTGTACTTGGATTGTACCATAGGACACTGTTAAAGAATGACAGGCTATTCCTCCACTCTTCAGGAAAGACCCATATTAATATTGGGCCCTGCAGAATCATCCTGAGGAGGTCAGAGAAACAGGCCTGGGACCACCCTGCAGTGATGTCAGCACTTAGGGCCTACTGGTGCTTTAGAAAGCCAGTCTCTCTTTGGTGGAGTTTGGAGAAAGCCAGCATTTTTATCTGGAGCTTAACATATGCCACTGCTAGGGAGAGGCCTATATCATTTTCAGGCCCTGGAGACTCATCCTGAGGTGGATGGAGGAATGAGCTTTGGATCACCCCACTATGATGTCATCCATTAGCACTTTCTGTCACTTTAAAAAGCCGGTCCCACTGCATGTTTTATGCTCATCTCTGTCTGGGAGATAAGCTATGATGTTCTTATGCAAACTAATTTATGTAATCTGTTATTTGTTATGAGGCACTTTCCAGTCAGGCCAACCAGCCCTCCGTGCGGCCGATCAGAAGTGGGACGCCCAGAGGTAGACCCGGTTCTGATCCCGTGAGGGTAGAGATGCCCGCAGGATCAGAATCAGGTTTACGGCCTGGACGTGCAGGCCAGACCCTGATTCTGATTGGCCTGCATGCTCAGCCACATGCCTGGTTACTCAGCCAGACTCCTGAATAGAACCGCAGTGCCATGGCGTCCCATCATCATGGCACCATGGCTCCATTCAGGAGCCACTAATGCTGGCCGCTGCCGAAATCCTCCTTTCCCCGCAGCTGGACCGTTGATCTGGCCTCCCATGGTCAGGGTCTGGTTGTGGGGAACTTATTGCACTCACCTGTTTTTGCAGGCCCGGCAGCATCATCCCCCAATGTCCAAGGGGACTTATTCCACCTTTGCAGTAGAATAAGTCCCCCGTCTACATTCATGGCCCCAGATGTACAGGGTCGACCTCTGAATCGGCCCTGTATGTCCGGAGTCGCGGCCTGCCCATGCCCCGCTCTCGCTCCACCTCGGGAACGCCCCTCCCGCCGCCATCAAGGCCTCCCCATACAAACACTGTTCGCACAGAGAGGCTTTAGCTGGGGCCAGCAGGGGGACAAATAGCGGGAATGGACATCCAAACGGGACATCCATCCCTGCTATTCACGAAACATAATGACCCCCTATATGTATACTGTAATCTTCTGAATATGTAATCTTCTGGTCTACTCTCCGTTTGGTCCTGGGTTCATTTCACAGAGACAGTAGGGTAAGCAGCACAAATAAGATAACCAAACAGGTGTGGCTTGGAAAAAGGGTTTTTATATAGAAATAAGCTTATTACAAAGTTACAGAACAGAGGTAGGAGGTTGTTAGAAAGCTGCTTCAGTTTACTTCAATGAATCTGTGTGTGTGTGTGTGAGAGAGAGGTAAGAAAATGTGGGTCAGAGCCTCATAGTAAGAAGAATAGGGAGAGAAAGAGAGAACAAGGGGGAGGGGAGAGAAGTGGGTGTCAGAGCCTCATGGCAAGGTGTGTCCAATGAAAATAGGAAGAGAGAGGGGTGAAGAGAAGTGATTGTCAGAGCCTCCTGTCCTTCATGTCCGATGAAAATAGGAAGAGAGAGAGAAAGATGAAGTATTTCTGTCCTTTATAGTGAATTTTCTCTAGCACCTCCCTTTGAGGTCTGCTATTGTTTCCAGTCACCTCCCTTTGAGGTCTGCTATTCTTGATTTAGCAAGGAGGGGCTGCAGACCAATCTCATCAGGCCCGGAGACTGACATCACCAGGGGGTCAGAGTTAATCTCATCTTGTAAACTACCCTCATTAAGTTTGGAGACTGATATCACCAGAGTAACAAAGCTGCTTGAAATCCAAGGTCTGGGAACAGCCATGACACCTATGCTAGGCATAATGTCCTGCTGGTGTATGCTGACATCTCCCACGCCTTTTTTATTGTTATTTATTATTTGTGCCTGGAAATGGTGGAAGCAAACCTGTGGTACCTGTCCCAGCTGCCATTACATGATAGTAGGCAGCTTGTCTAATACCTCCTGTATTAAATACCTTGCTATGTCTAGCAGGTCCCCTGTCCTGCACAGTACTGTCTCTAGTGTTCTAGAGATAAACAAGTCCCCTTATGAGTCCAAACCTCGTGTCTTAGGTAGGGCAGCCACTACTGGGGGGGGGGGAACCCAATATGCTACCTCCGTGCCCGTCTTAGAGAGAGTGAACAGTGCATAAGGGCTGCAGGAATTTTTGAGGAGGTTAAAGCCGAAAGGTACCAGGATGCTATGCGTGAGGATAGGAAGCAATACTAGACTGCAGCTGACTCTGGCATTCAGTGTAAAAGGAAATGCCAAATTAGCCAAATTAGCAGGCCAAATTAGCCTGGATGTAGGGGTAAATGGTGGAGAAATTCAGTGTAACTACCTTAAAATGTTGTTGGTGTTTTTGTAGGACATGCGCTGCATGTGTTTAATTTTACAACACAGGAAATTTATGATATGCATAGCAATATTTGTACAGCAGTTAAAATAATAGGGTGACTAAAAACATTACAGACATGATCAGCATTAGGTGAGTAACCAAATAACAATTCCCACGCAGACGCATGAGCATCTTGTAGCAAGTGTGTCCATTCTCATAAGTGATGGTGTGATTCACTTCAGTGGATGTTGTTTTAAGGTGATCAATATAGACATGGAGTTCTGTAAAGTTGAGCAGTTTATGTAGTGTCTCTTCTCCCCTGCCAAGTGGTAATGGATGCACAGCATATGAGATAAAGTCTGGAATGTCCATAGAGTCATTGGTAACCAGCGGTGTGGAATAAGTTGTCCCGTTAATGGTGATGGAGACCAGTGGTGTATGACTGCACCAGGTATTGTTTGGACTGTACAACAAAGTGTTCTTAGGAAGGCGGGTGTCATGCATTCTGGGAGCAACTGACAAAGAAACATTCTTTGTCCTGACAGGAAATATTGTACAAAATATAGGCAGGAGGATCTAGAAAGTAATGTTCTGGAGGTGCCCTCAATTCTTGTGTCCTTTCTAGAGAAGTGGAAACTGGTGGTGCCCACTGTACTTGAGTGATGTTTAATGAATAGAACACTGGCTTGTCCTGTATGGAACAGAAACTCAGGATGACCAGATCCTTTCCTTCCGGGAAAGGTGGGGGTATTTCTTGGTAACGATATACCCTACCTGTGGAGTTAGCCCAGCCAATCGTGCATATTCAGATGATAGTTCCTGTAATGAGACTGGGGTAGAAGAGAGCAGATACAAGAACAACAGGAAACCGAGACATAATAAAAGCTAACTTGTTTCACTCTACTAGGGAGTAAACTAGTGCTCCCCACTTATACTATTTACTACTTATTTACATAACTATTAAACACATTCCAGTATATAGGACACAGCAACTATACAGCAGAAGTAAATGATTACCATCCTCAAGCGACTTTTGTTTAGAAAGCAGCTGTCCGTGCTGTTTTCAGAAAGCAGCTGTCCGTGCTGTCTACGGAAAGCAGCTGTCCGTGCTGTCTTCAGGTGGTATCTGAAAACAAAGACTGATAAAACATGTAAGCATAGGGCTGAGGTGGGCCTTAATTGTTTGATTCATTCTTTCTACCTGCCCTGCTGCCTGTGGATGGCACGGAATGTGGAGTTGTTGTTCTATGCCTAGAAAATCCAACAATTCCTTGAGGAGCTGAGAAACAAATGCAGGACCATTATCAGAATCAATAGTCTTGAAAATGCCCCAGCGTGTAAAAAATTGCATAGTTAGGATTTCTGCAGTGGTTCGAGCAGTTTGATCTGGGACAGGGAATGCTTCTACCCAATGAGAAAAGGAATCAACAACAGTGAGCAAAAATCTATTTTTCCTAGCTGTTAACGGAAGAGGGCCCACATGATCTATTTGCAATCTCTCAAATGGGCCACGAGGAGGTGCTCTCATTAACTGTCCCCTTCTCTTTTTAGGTTGCCTCCCAAATGAAGCACAGATTACACAGGAGGAAACATGATCCTGTGTATCATGTTTCATTTCTGGCCACCATACCAACCTATTGAGGATAGTCTGCATTTCTTCTGCTTTAGGGTGTCCCATAGGATCTGCACCATGAACCCAATGCATCCACTCTTTACCTCGAGCTCTAGGGATAGCTATAACCAAGCCTTCCTCTCTTTTTGCACATAGAATGTCTTTCTCTATAGCGAGTGTGAGAAAGGGTGTGTGCTGATATAGGTTATCTGGGGCGTCCTGCACAAGCTTCCTCAAATTGGAAAGCTCAGGGTCCTTTGTCTGCAGTGCTACAAAGTAATCTGGTGGTATTATCTGATCATAATCTGTGGAACGTGTAGCAATAGCAACCAGCATGCTTCCTTGGCTAGTGAGTCTGCTAATGTGTTTCCTTTCACTAAAGGGCCTACAAAAGCAGCCAGCTCACAGTACTGTGCTGACGCTGACCCACAGGAATACTGTCTCTGCAGTACCACTTGGTTATTTGGGTCCAATTGTACAATTGCAAAACCTGCTAGTCGCCTGCCTCCTTCACATTGGCTACTACCATCAATATATACTGTAGGAAGAAAAGGTGAAATTTTGTCTAGTCCCAGTTCCCTAAAGATTATGTGATTGGGGTCACTGGGTGAGGACTGACAGTCATGAGGTTGCCCCCTCCAGCAAAATTCCAGCCACTTGCACGTTAGGTTCTTTCAACAATTCAAACTTTACATTCTGCGCTTGCAACATGAGAGTCCACTGGACTATTCTCTCAGTCCTAATCTTGCTACATGCTAACTTTCCCTCTACAATGAATTTGAGGGGGGTGTGATGGCTGCATATGTATGTGGTTTGAGCACCAATGATGTATGTAAATGTCTGCATAGCAGCATAGGAAGCCAGTACGTGTTTTTCACAGTTTCCCATTTTGAGTTCAGGAGAAGTGAGAACTCTGGAACAGAAGGCAATAGGGCGATCTACTCCTCCTAGGCGTTGTGTTAGAGTTGCACCTATACTGTTCTCTCCAACTACAGGGTACAGGAAAAAATGTTGTGTGTGATCTGGGTGTGCAAGAACAGGAGCAGAAGTCAGAATGTGCTTTAATTTAGTTACAGCTTCTGTATGTTCTTCCTCCCAAACATAACTTTTACTTTTTAGCAGGGAGTAAAGTGGAGCTGCCACTTCAGCATAATTGTGCATGAAGTCACAACAGAAACCAGTGAGCCCTAGAAATGACTGGAGTGATTTCTGATCTGTAGGACGTGGAAGTTTCTGTATCAGCTCTATCCTCTGAGAATCTATGGATTTACCATCCTGGCCAATAGCAACCCCTAAAAAGGAAACCTGTGATTTGCACAGTTGAGCCTTGGCAGGATTAACTTTAAGACCAGCTTGTAAGAGGGCTTTTAAAACTTCTCTTACATGATTCCAGTGTACAGCTTCATTCTCAGACTGAATCAGAATGTCATCTACATACTGAATTATATTATCTCTGCAAGACAATAGTGACAGGGCTTCCTGCATGTATTTATGAAATATTGAGGGGGAATCCTTATATCCCTGTGGAAGCACAGTCCATGCATATTGTTTATTCAGCCACTGAAAGGCTGTTTTGTACTGGCATTCAAGGGCCAGGGGCAGACTCCGAAACCCATTGGATATGTCTAAAACAGAGAAAAATTTACATTTGGGGTTCAGTTTAGAGATCATTTCAGGGTATGAGGCTACCACGGGCACTACAGATTTTGAAACTTGATTCAGGGCCCGGAAGTCCATAGTGAGCCTGAAGGAACCCCCCGGTTTAACTATCGGCCAGGCTGGTGAATTGCATGTGGAAGAAATAGGTCTAATCAGACCCCTCTCCTCCAGTATCTTCACAATTTTAGTCACTGGTTCTATAGCCTGATGAGGTACTGGGTATTGTTTCTGTGGTGGAGGATCCTCACCTTCCAACAATATTTCTGTGTGCATTTTCCCACAATCTAACTTGTCTTGAGCCCAGACTGGAATATCAGCCACCTCTGAGGGAATTACACACAGATCATACTGCTGAACTGCCTTGGTGCACTGAGTTGCTAACTGCATGGGAATGACTTCATGCAGTAAAGTTTTAGAAGCACTTGAAGTTCCTGAATACTGCCACAATTTAAGATTAGCCATATCCACCACCAAATTTAACTGGTTGAGAACGTCAATTCCAATTATTTCTTTTGGTGTGTTCACTATCGTAGAGGCAGTGGTTTCTAACATTTCCTTGTTTTGTTCACTGTGCACAGGGATACCCCATTTAACTGAGATAGCCACACATTTGGAAGCTGTGTCATTAATTCCTTGAATTTCAAAAATTTCCATATTTTTCTGATCTGCAGTGGGAGAAGCTCTGTTTGTAAAACGAATTCCAGCCCCCGTGTCAATCAAAGCTAGTTTATCCTGACCCCCTACTCTACTGATAACATTGGGGCGTCCACAAGAGTCCAGTATCAAGGATGTTACAAGCCTTAAACTGTATTCTGGGCCTGTGTCTGTTTCATCATCCAGAGGCTCTGGAATTGAGTCCTCTGCTGAGAGAACGGAGGCAGGCTGGGCTATGAAGGCTTGAGACATTTTGATATCTGAACCCAAGAGGTCAGGACACCCCTATGCACTAGCCTTGTGTTTGTCCTGAGCTGCTTGTAAGTCCTGTTTTAATTTATCTAGTTCTATCTGCAGTATGTGTTTGTCCTGTTCCCATTTAATTTTCTCCTTTTCTAATCCATCTCTCTGTGCTTTGAGCTCCTGAAAGGGAATGTACCCTGAGGAATTTCTAAAAGTACCTCTGCTTTGTCCTCTCCAAGGTGTCTGTCCTCGGTATCCTTTGTCTGTGTTTTTTGTGTATTGGGAGGATCCCTCAGCTTGCCACTTCCGTGCTTCTGATACTGTTATGACCTGCAAGGGCTGGGTCTTCCAAACAGACCCAATTCTGAGCATTAAAGTATCAAAAGGAATTGCTTTAGGGTCTTCAGAAAATAACAGAAGGTGTTTTGTAATCTCAGGGGATAGCAATTCTAATAAAAATGTTTTATGCGTGCTCTCCCCATAATCTTCTGCATTGGGCCAGGACTCCTGCTCATTAAGAACTGCTTTTAAAATCCAGGCTCGATATGCAAACTCTTCCAGTGTATCATTTGGTAGAGGTGAAATAATTTTAAATACTTGCATTGGGGAACAGTAAAATTTTTTCTCAATGCCCCTTTTAACCAACTGGTATGGGTGAGTGAGAGAGCCAACTTTATAATAGTGTGGCCCCAGAGCCAGATGCATAAGTCTATCAAAGTCTGATTGTTTTCTTCTGTATTTCCCTAGACCCCAGTGAATCTGAATATCAGTGGCCCATTTGCACCAGTCATTAACATTAAAAGGCATAGGGCCAGTTTTCTCAACTATTCTTTCCATGTCTCTATCTTTTAAATTGTCCTGCAGCATCACTTTAACTGGTGCTCTGAGTTCAGTACTGGGTGCCATGTCTGAGTCATCTGAATTATCCTCCTGACACAGATCCTGATTATTGCTCTGTTCTGGCTGAGATAAACTATTAGGATTTTCTTCCTCTGTGCTGTTTTCCTCTGTATTTTTCCCAGTCCTAAGTCCAGCTATGCATACTTTTGTATTCTTTTGTTTCTCAATAGCTTGGATGCATGGCTTATAGGGTGTGTCATAGGTATAGGGGGCTGAGGGAGAAATGGGTGTTGGCCAGGGCGTATATTTATTTTATCTTTCAGAGGCCAATTGATCCTTAACGTGCCTCAATTCAAGTTTAAGTGCTTCTAATTGCTCACTGTTATAAAAGAATTTGTGGCTTGTATCACCTGAGTCCTTTGTATGGCAATGCACCTTTGTGCCTCCTCAAGGTCTTTAGTCAATTGGGTACAATGAGAAGTCAGTTCAGTATTGTCCTGTTTCATGCTAATAAGCCCCCTGCACATGCCTTGGATAAAAAGGCATGTTCTTTTATTTGTTTTCTTTTTGAATTCTTGATAATGGTTTAACATTTGTCTTTGAATATTATACCATGATGACTCAGGGAATTCACCTTCAAAGGGACCACCTTTCCTCTTACAGTATGTCAGTACTATTTGTTTCAGTTCTTTAAAATCAAAGGCTTCCATATTTGAGACTGCAGAAAGGCTGTAGTTGGACTATCTCAAATGTGCAACCTTGGAAGGAGGAATGCTCACTGTTATGAAGAAGTGAGACTTAGAATTATAGTTGGAATGGCATAAATTTTATGGGTGTTCAGTAAAGAGTACTGGCATAAAGACCACGCCTTAAAATTATACCTGAATAAAAAGTGGTTACCACCTTTTAACAGGGTGGAAGTTCAGGATGAAATTATAGTAAGAAGGGTATTAGGAGATTAACAGAATTGTCAGTTATACCTGACAGGAGACTGAGAAATAAAAGGCAAAGGGACAGGAGGTAATAGTGTTACCATGAAAGATGTATATTGTATTCAATGAGGGACTGTTTACCTGTGTACCACTTCCAAACTAAAGCTGGACTATCTCTCTGTCTTTTTTTAGCAGCTCAAATACTAGAGAAAAATCTGTGCCTTGTAACAAACCGTAACAAGCCTCTACCTACAAATAAGAAAATTGCAAGCCACTCTATGTAATGTCCCTAGGTGTAGGTAATATTAAAATTCTGGATTATTACAGAGCATTTTGACAATAACAATCTCACCTTGTCTAACCCACAAAACAAAGGTATCACTGGAACTTTTCACTAAATCCAGCCTGTAACCAAAATTGTCAATTGTACATGGTCACAAGGGCTTTGATTTTCCTGTCTGAAATCCACTTTAATGTATCAAACAAAATTATTACTTACCCAACTGGAGATCTGCTGTGAAGTCTGAGACTGCCCCCATAAAATGTAATCTTCTGAATATGTAATCTTCTGGTCTACTCTCCGTTTGGTCCTGGGTTCATTTCACAGAGACAGTAGGGTAAGCAGCACAAATAAGATAACCAAACAGGTGTGGCTTGGAAAAAGGGTTTTTATATAGAAATAAGCCTATTACAAAGTTACAGAACAGAAGTAGGAGGTTGTTAGAAAGCTGCTTCAGTTTACTTCAATGAATCTGTGTGTGTGTGTGTGTGTGAGAGAGAGAGAGGTAAGAAAATGTGGGCCAGAGCCTCATAGTAAGAAGAATAGGGAGAGAAAGAGAGAACAAGGGGGAGGGGAGAGAAGTGGGTGTCAGAGCCTCATGGCAAGGTGTGTCCGATGAAAATAGAAAGAGAGAGGGGGGAGGGGTGAAGAGAAGTGATTGTCAGAACCTCCTGTCCTTCATGTCCGATGAAAATAGGAAGAGACAGAGAAAGAGGAAGTATTTCTGTCCTTTATAGTGAATTTTCTCTAGCACCTCCCTTGGAGGTCTGCTGTTGTTTCCAGTCACCTCCCTTTGAGGTCTGCTATTCTTGATTTAGCAAGGAGGGGCTGCAGACCAATCTCATCAGGGCCGGAGACTGACATCACCAGGGGGTCAGAGTTAATCTCATCTTGTAATCTACCCTCATTAAGTTTGGAGACTGATATCACCAGAGTAACAAAGCTGCTTGAAATCCAAGGTCTGGGAACAGCCATGACACCTATGCTAGGCATAATGTCCTGCTGGTGTATGCTGACATATACTACTTTATATAATGTTGCTTGTTTTAATATAATTTCCTTATCGTTCCTCCGGTTTAGTACTCCACCTCTGGGTAGTATACCTCCTCCTGCAGCTTGGAGACTGGGCATGTCAGAATCGTGACATCACTGGATGTAGCCTGCTGGTCTCTCCCATCAGCCCCAGTGTGTCCAGTCTTCATGCAGCTGGAGGACGTAGTGAGCCTAGGTGCTGGGCTCACTTGAGGAACAAATAAGGAGCAGCTTAGTTAGGCTTTAGCTTTCTAAATTTAATTTGGTCCCTTTAATTTACTTAATTTGGTTTTGAGGTGCTAGCCCTTTAAATTTAAAAAAAAAAAAAGAGAAAAAGCATTTGAGACCGGCCACTGTCTAGAGCTTCTTTCTTTCCTACCTTTCCGGGGCAGAGCAGCTTGCAGATTCTTTCTCCCAGGACTGTACGGGGGAGAGCCCCTCAGGGTGAAGGCATGCTGTCTTTCCGTGGTGCTGGCCGGCTCCGGCTCATCGCAGAAGGGAACGTTGACAGAGACAGCAGCGGGTACAGCTCTCGCCGCTGATGTCGCTCACAGCAGAGTGGGGCGACGTTGCGGCTCGCAGAGCTGAACGCCGGAAGGTAAGGTGATTGATCTTGGGGCCCCGGCAGCACAGTCAGCTGGCTAAGGCCGTGCAGGAGGATGCTGAGCCAGTGAGCGCTGGGCCGGGGATTTTCCCGCCCAGCAGACCCGACAGCGCTCGCGGCCATTTTGTGTTCACGTGGTTGCAGCCGCGTGGTGTGCTGTGTCGGCGGCCCGTGTTTTGGAGGCCACAGCATGGCATGGGCTGGATTCGGGCCCTCTTAAAGTCCCTTTTTATAATCTTTGTTGTTTTTTTTTCAGTTGCTTTGAAGCCCTTTGCATTCCCTTTGTCCCTTTTGTTTTCGTTGGAGTTTAAATTCTCTTTTCCTTTATTTTTGGCTACTTCCGGCACCCCGGGCTCCAAGGGTGGTCACGGGGGCATTTTCAGAGGGGGTCTCTTGTAGGGGCCTCCTTTGTACGCTTTGGCACTCCTAGCGATCCAAAAAAAAAGCATAATAATAAAGCCAAGAGGAAGGACAAACAGCGGCGTCTTATTTTTTGGCGCAGCGGCACCAGGGGGCATCGCTCATGTCAGTATGCCCTCAGTGTGTTCTCTGCAGTACCGTCAGAGGTACAGTGGCAGGCACCGGAGTCTGCAGGGGGTGCGCTACTGTGTCTACCAGCGTGGAGCTACAGATGGAAGGTAGAGTGCTGGAGGAGCCCTAGGGTACACCAGCAGGGGTAGATGCGGAGCATTTAATGGGAGCTCCATCATTGCCCTGCCCAGACATTCCAGCGGGACTGTCGAGTGCTATACCAGATGCAGCATCGGGATCGCAACTCGTGGATATTTCCCCGGACTTTGTTTTATTGATGCATCAGGCGTTCTGTTTAAGGTGGCAGGGAAAGATTCCTGAGGCCTTGCCGTCCACTTCGACTAAGCAGCAACCCAGGATGGGTGAGTTTGAGAGTATTTCCACAAGTGGTGTAAAGAGAGTATGTCCTCTTGACATTTCTCTGCCCGATATGGAGTGGCAGGAGACAGATGACGCCGAGGTAGAGCTTGAGTCCATTATGGAGGAACTGGAAGAAGGGGAAATTCCCAAGCCTAATGACCAGGCGAAAATCATTCGGGTGTTCCGGAAGGAGGAACTGCAAGCACTCATCACAGAATGCCTTCAAACGCTCAATCTCGCTACGGCACAGCCCATGGAAGAAAAGGAGGTTGAGGACCCTCTGATTCAAGCAGTGAGGCAAACTCAGGTGGTGTTCCCCGTTCACCGTGTGGTAGACCGGATGATCCAGGATGAGTGGGATCAGCCAGAAGCGGGCCTGCGAGGTGTCAGGACAATGAGCAGACTTTATCCCTTGGTGGACAAGGACAAAGTTCCGCTTACCACGGATTGATGCGGCAATGTCAGTGGTTACTAAGAAGACCACTATCCCGGTAGAGGGTAGTGCGGCATTGAAAGATGCGCAAGACAGGAAAATGGACGGGCTATTGAAACAAATGTTTGAGGCGAACGCCTTGTCCTTGCAAGCTTCCATTTGTGGAGCGTGGGTGGCTAGAGCATGTCTTTGATGTCTCAACGCTTAAAGCAGTCTCCTCAGCTGGAGCAAGAGAGTCTGGGGGAACTGTCGCGGCTCGAATCTGGTTCGGCTTATTTGGCTGATGTCCACTATGATTTGATCAGGGCTCTAGCGAATAGTATGGCTTTGTTGGTGGCCGCCCGGAGATGTCTGTGGCTACGAAATTGGGGGGCCGGCGGCTCTTCTAAGTCGCGTCTCAGTAAGCTTCCTTTTAAAGGGAAGTTGTTATTTGGTGAAGATATAGACAAGTTGGTTAAGGAGTTAGGAGAGTCCAAGGGCAGAAGACTTCCGGAGGACAAGCCTTAGCAAGAGAAGTTCCTTCCGGCCGCGTGAGGACAGTTTAGAGACTTCAGGAGATTTTGCACTTCCCGTTCGGGTGGTTTCCAAAGGGGAAGATTTGCTTCTTGAGCCCAGGGGTTTCGGGGTTTTGTGGAGCAGGCAGAGGTTTTGCGGCGACCTCAACAATGTCAAGTAGAAAGCCGCAATGAGATGAGGCGGGTTCAGGTGGGAAGTCAACCGATTGGAGGGAGGCTTCGGGAATTCCTTCCTGCCTGGACCCAAATAACGTCCGACCAGTGGGTGTTGGAGATAATTTGCGACCGTTATGCGCTGGAATTGGCACGGCCGGTGCTGAATTCCTTTGTAATGTTACCCTGTAGGGGCCGACAGAAAACACTAGTGGTGCGCCGTACGTTAGAGCGGCTTCTACAGATTGGAGCAGTCATGCAGGTTCCATCCGCAGAGTACGGGGTAGGTCGCTACTTCATTTATTTCATGGTGCCAAAGAAAGACGGCTCTCTCCAGCCCATATTGGATTTAAAAGAGGTGAACCGCTGCCTCCGAGTCCTGCATTTCAGGATGGAGACGTTACGGTCAGTCATTGTGGCGGTTCGCCAAGGGGAGTACCTGACCTCCCTCGACCTTACGGAAGCGTATTTGCACATCCCAATCAGGGCGACCCATCAATGGTTCCTGAGGTTCGCTCTGCCCTGGGGGCATTACCAGTTCCAAACGCTGCCCTTCGGTTGGCGACGGCGCCGCACACCTTCACCAAGATCATGGTGGTGGTAGTGGCGGCGTTGCGAAAGGAAGGCGTCCTAGTTCATCCTTATCTCGACGATTGGCTGATCCGGGCGAAAACCAAGGATGAGAGCGCACAGGCGATAGACAAAGTGGTGAAGTTTCTTCAGAATCTCTGTTGGGTGGTCAACTCGGCCAAGAGCCGGTTGGTGCCATCCCAGGATCTCGAATATCTGGGGGTGAGGTTCAACACTCGTAGAGGAGTGGTGTTCTTGCCGGACCGTCGGGTTCAAGTCCTGCGACAGCTCGTGCGCAAGTTCATGTCCACCCCGGCACCCTCATCGTGGAGTTACCTGCGCGTGCTGGGGACGATGGCAGCGACGCTGGAGGTGGTCCCTTGGGCCAGATTTCATATGCGCTGTTGGTTGAACCAGTCCGACTCGCTGAACAAATGTCTGCCCTGTCCTCTCCAGATCAGGCGGTTGCTTCGGTGGTGGCTGCATCCAGGGTCCCTGAGGGTGGGGGTACCCCTGGAACAGCCAGAGTTGCTGCCATTGTTGACAGACGTGAGTCTCGTCGGATGGGGAGCGCATTGCGGAGACCTCTTCACGCAAGGGACTTTGACAGCCCAAGAGAGCGGTTGGTCGATCAATCAGTTGGAGCTGTGAACAGTGTGGTTAGCGCTGCAGACATTCGAAGCCACAGTGATCGGTCAAGCGGTGCGGGTCGTCTCAGACAATTCCGCGATGGTGGCCTATATCAATCGGCAGGGCGGAACAGGAAGTGTGGTGATAGAAGAGGAAGCAGAGATGCTATTCGGGTGGGTGGAACCCCATCTACAGGCGATCTCGGCGGCATACATTGCCAGAAAGGACAACGTGATGGCAGATTTTCTCAGCAGGGTCCGAGTGGATGCCGGCAAATGGGAACTGCATCCAGAAGTGTTTGCAAAAATCATTCGCAGATGGGAGCCACCAATCATGGACCTCATGGCAACATTTCAGTCCGCAAAGACAAGTCGCTTCTACAGCAGGCGGAGAGAGAGGATGTCGGAAGGAATCGATGCCCTGATACAGCCATGGCCGACATCAGGGCTTCTCTTCATCTTCCCCCTGTGGGCGCTCATAGGGCGAGTGGTTCAGCGCATCAAAGCACATCGGGGGAGAGTGCTCTTGTTGGCTCTGGATTGGTCGAGACGCCCGTGGTACGCCGACCTTGTGCGGTTGCTCGACAGGGATCCTTGGAGGCTACCGATCTCAGCGAATCTTTTGGTTCAGGGGCCGCTGCGAATGCCACAGGTGGATTGGTTCTCGCTTACGATTTGGACATTGAAAGGGCTAGGTTGAGAATAAACGGTTATTCTGGAGAGGTTATCGCCTCGTTGCTTAGAGCCAGAAAGAGGTCCACTTCTCTCGCTTATGTGTGCATATGGCATATTTTTGAAGACTGGTGTTCTTGGCGACAAGTTAGCGTGGCCACGGTATCAGTTCCCTTGGTGTTGAGTTTTCTTCAGGACGGGTTTGATAAGGGGCTTGCCGCCAGTTCTCTAAGAGTCCAGCTGGCAGCCCTGGCTTGCTACAGAGGCAAGGTCCAGGGTGTGGCTCTGGGTTCTCACGTAGATGTGCTGCAGTTTCTTAAGGCAGTGTCCCGACTGCGGCCTTCTCGTAGAATTCTGATCCCACCGTGGGATCTCAATTTGGTGTTAGGAGCGCTGGCTAAGGAACCTTTTGAGCCACTGCACCAGGCGTCCGTTAAGGACCTAACCCTGAAGACGGTGTTTTTAGTAGCTATCTGCTCGGCGAGGCGGATTTCGGAGTTGCAGGCGTTATCATGTAGGGAGCCGTTTTTGTCCTTTTCCAGAGAAAAGGTTGTGTTGCGTCCAATGCCTTCCTTCTTACCAAAGGTTGTCTCTCCATTTCACTTGAATCAATCCGTCTCCCTCCCAGCTCTGGGGTCATCGGAAGGGGGCGCCTCTGATCATATCTTGCACCGCCTAGATGTCAAGAGAGTGCTGCGACAGTATTTAAAAGTGTCCGAACCGTTCCGCAAATCGGATCGCCTGTTCGTGTTGTTCGGAGGCCCCCGTAAAGGGGAGGCAGCGGCAAAGGCCTCCATCTCTAGGTGGATTAGGGAAGCCATTGCATCAGCGTATATGTTGCAGGGTCGGCCTGTTCCAGTGGGCTTACCAGCTCACTCTACTAGAGCGCACGCAACTTCCTAGGTGGAGCACAGCTTGGTTCCACCAGTAGACATTTGCAGGGCGGCTACTTGGGCATCCTTGCATACTTTCAGTAAACACTATCGCCTGGATGTTCTCGCGATGAGCGATGCCTGTTTTGGGGAGGCTGTGCTGCGATCCGGGTGGAAAGGTCCCTCCCAATGATTATTGCTCTGTTACATCCCAGTGGTGGAGGACTTAACTGGAGGAACAATAAGGAAATAGAAATTACACTTACCTGGTAATTGTTGTTCCTTTAATGACTCCAGTTTAGTCCTCATTCCCGCCCAGGGATTGTTACTCAGCAGCGGATCGTCAGTTGAGGGGGGGGGGGTACAGTGTTATTCATTTCTTTCTATTCTTTCTCTTCCGTGTCTCTGGAGCGGCACAGGGAGGGAGTGGGAAAGTACGAGAAGTAGCCTCCTTCTTCTTCTTTCGGAGAGAAGGGGGCTAGTTACCAGTCAGTTATGAGTTATCTGTTCAGTTTGAAAATAATGTTGAAGTTTACTTCCATGTTAATTTTCCTGTTACTTGTAATAGGTCTGTTATATCTGACCAATTGTTGTATTGTTTCAATGTAAACCGCACTGATGACAAATAGCACGGTATATAAGAAAATTAAATAAATAAATAAATAAGTTTAAATATTAGCTACTTGTTTGTTGCTCCTTTGAGTCTGCTTTGTCAATAGTTTACTGGGGCTGATGGGAGAGACCAGCAGGCTACATCCAGTGATGTCACGATTCTGACATGCCCAGTCTCCAAGCTGCAGGAGGAGGTACACTACCCAGAGGTGGAGGAGGTACACTACCCAGAGGTGGAGGACTAAACTGGAGTCACTAAAGGAACAACAATTACCAGGTAAGTGTAATTTCTATTTTATTTGTATATATGATGATTTAGTGTAATTTAAACATCTTTGCTGGTTATTGAAAGGTGATATAACAAACACCTAATAAGCATAAACCTGTTTGGTGCCACTGAGGTGCTGGAAGAGACTATTTAAATGTGCAAGAGGAAGATTAACGTATGTCTTCCAATGTTGGGAAACACAGGTGTGATTTGAGTACCATCATGTGCAGGAGTTGCAGAGTGGAGGCTAAGTAAGTAATGAAATACAGGTAGAGGAGACATCCCATATTCAGGGATTTCACTGAGCGCTGGGGTTAGGATCTCTCCTTTCCCCCCTTGTAGAAGAAATTGGATTACTTGGGAGGGAGAGGTAAACCTTTCCATTTCCTGTAAGTTCCTTATCATCCATGCCAAACCATTCCAGATGGATGGGTTATGTCCTCCTGTCAGCAGATGGAGCCAGAAAAAAGAAAAGCTCAGAGATGACTTCACTCATCTTAAAGTAGAAGTGTATTTTACAAAAAAGCATGTACTGTAAATCATAAATCTACTTGCGTTACACTCGAATTCCACCCCTGGATATCATCACTCTGTGCAAAACGTCTGCCCTTGTTCCAGGACACCACAAATCTCACCCCACTTTAAACACAGAACTTTTGCCCATGTGGATGGTATTTTTATAAGGTGCACCTAGGTTAATGCGCGTTGCAATGTCTGTATTTCATGTGTGTAAAATCTAGGTGTGATTGCTTACACCAACCTTAGACTTGGGGGTATGTTTACTAAACAGTGGTAGCAGCTTCTGTGCGATATCAGAGCTGCAGCCCCATTGAATTCAATGGGGCCGCAGCTCCGATATCGCATGGAAGCCGCTACCGCTGTTTAGTAAATATACCCCTTGGTGTAAAAGCCTGGGTCTAGATTTGTAGAGAATTTGTATGAGATTTATAGTATTTTATAACTGAGCATGTGGAAATTTGTGCCCCATTTACACTTCTTCCTATGAATGCCCACACCAAAAGTATGCATCATCTGCTTGACATGCATGCTTACAGAATAGCACCCACCTAAAGTATGCACTAAAAGGCTTATCCAAAAGCATAAGTTCCTTTTCGTCCCTCTAGTCCAGTCCCGGAACCATAGAGTTTAGAATCTCCTCCAGCAGCCTTGGAGACTGAATGACATCACAGCTCTTCTCTCTCTGGTATAAATAGGCAAGGACCGCCCCCTTCCACCAGTACTTCAGTCTCCAAGCAGCTGAGGAGATTCTGGGCCTAAGGATAGGCCCAGCACAAATAGGCAGAGCTAGGAATTTTTTCTTTGTTTTCCTTTTCTAATTCTTGATGTTTTTTGTTTGGTTGCCTTTCTAAAATAAATAGCCACTTTTTTCTTCCCTCTGGCTCCAGTCCTGCTTCCTCCTTTCTCCCTCAATTTTCCCTCTCGTGGGGGGGGGGGGGGGGGTGCGGCCCCTTGGTGAGAAGGAGCAGCTTTACAGAGCAGAAGAATTAGCCTCCCTGCTCCCAAACCCGCAAGCAAGGGTGAGGAGCAGGTGGAAGGCTTAGCCCCAGCCATCTCTAAGGGACAGTGAGATTGGTGGTGGGAGCACCGTCGGAGCCGAAGCCACGAGCAGGCTGAGCTCCGGCATGTGTCTGCCTCATTGCAGCACCTCAGGTTGAAGCAGGGAACTGTAAGTAGGTCTCGCCGACTTTAACAGCGTTTTTTCTTTCTTTTTGAATTTTTTTTTACTTGTTTCTTGGAGGGGAGTTGAAAGGGAAGTCCCTGCCTCAGCGGGAGATCTCATAAAGGAGTTCTTTGCCCTCCGGACACGTTTTTGCTGCGCGGGAAAAGTCCCGGCGGCCATTTTGAAAACCGCAGGTTTTTTATAGTGGCTTTTTGGAAGCGTTTTAAGCCTCGTTTGCTGCAGACCTGCTATAGGCTCATCAGGCGCTTACAGAGCGTTGGCCTGTTAGAAAAAAAAAAAAAGAGAAGTTCAAAGGGAAACGAGCTATGCTGTGCTTTTCCCTTATTGAAATATTGAGCAGGTGTATCTAGGCTGTTTTTTGTAGGGCTCCAACCCGGAGAGAGCCTTCCTTCCGGGGCTGGCGGTCAGGGCCAGCGGGGGGGAGGGGGAGTTCCCGGGGTGGTTTAGAGCAGTTCTTTGAGGCGGCTGCTATGCCTGCAATTCCACGCTGTCTAGTGTGTGGCAGGAGGAAAAGTTCAGTGCTGGAATCAGGAGTCTGTGTCCCTTGCTCCCTAGAGGCGCAGCATATGGATGGAGAGCCGGGACAGCCCCTAGCAGGCCGGAAGGCTATTCGTACAGGCGCTGAGGCACTGTTATCTCCGTCTCTAGATCCTGAGGAGCCAGTGCCGGGGCCCTCCTCGGGTGGCGGCTCTGCCGGGTCACAGGAGCAGGGACAGGCGGGGGAGGCAACCGGGATTACGCCGAACTTCGTTGCCTTGATGCAGCAGGCTTTTGCCTTCCTTCAGCCCGCGATGTCGGCTCTTCCTCACGGACCCCAGAGTCAGAAGCGCTCGGCCTCTCTGGTCGGTTCGCGGAACGGTGCTCTGGTGGCTAAAAGGTGTAGGGCCACTTCAGAGGGTCCCGTGCCTTACCTCGCTGATGACCTGAGTGAGGGGCACGCCAAAAAGGGAAGAGTTCTCGGAAGATGAGCTGGAAGACGGAGAGTTGCCTGACTCGGAGCAGCAGTGCTGGGTAGTCAGAGTCTTTCGGTGTGAAGGGCTTCCAGCCCTGGTTTCGGAGACGCTAAAGACACTAAACCTGCCTTCCAGCGAGGAAGCAGCGGAAGAGACATTAGAAGATCCGCTGTTGCAGGCGGTGCGGACATTCCAGAGAGTGTTTCCCCTCCATAGGGTATTTCGGAATATGATACAGGAAGAATGGGATTTGCCAGAGGCGGCCCTGAAGGGGGCTAGAGCGTTGGCTCGCCTTTATCCGCTCGCGAACCGCGATAGGGAGCTGTTTTGTTCTCCAAAGGTAGTTGCGGCGGTAAAGGCGGTCACTCAGAAAACCACAATTCCTATGGAGGGGGACCACAGCGCTGAAGGATGTTCAGGACAGGAGGTTAGACACTCTGTTGAAGCAGGTGTTCGATGTTTGCGCGCTGTCCATGCAGACCGGCTTCGGTGGCACGTGGCTGTTTGAGATGGTCCCAGAGGTTGCAGGAGACTATCTGGAAGGGCAGCTTGAAGATGCCACGCGACTGGAGTCGGGAACTGCGTACTTGGCGGATTTTCATTCTGATCTCCTCCGCGGCTTGGCTAAGGGGATGGTCTCCGTAGTAGCAGCTCGGGGGTATCTCTGGTTGAGAACCTGGTCGGCGGACAGTTCGTCTAAGGCTCGGCTTAGCAAGTTACCCTTTGGGGGTACGCTTTTATTTGGGGAGGATTTAGATAAGTTGGTCCAGGACCTCGGGGAGTCCCAGGGGGGACAAGCCGAAGCAGGGCCGCAGTTCTGCAGGATTCAGGGAGGTCCTGAGAGACTTTCGTAGTTTTCGTTCTCCCTGTTATGGACAGTCCCAGCGGGGGAAGTTCCCGCTTAGGGGTCAGGGGTTTCGAGGATTCAGGGGAGCAGGCCGGGGGTTCGCTCCTTTCCAGTCCTCAGCCACAAAACAGACACAATGAGATAAGGTGGGCTCAGGAGATGGTAGTTCCCAGGGGAGGTCGGTTGCGGGAGTTTTACCCTGCCTGGGTCCGAATTAAGTCAGATTGGTAGGTCCTGGAGGTCATGCGAGAGGGGTACGTATTAGAACTCCATTGACCCGTCATAGGTTCCTTTGTCCGTTCTCCCTGCTCAGCCCTGGGCACAGGCAGGCGGTCCAGGACACGCTACAGCGGCTGCTGCAGCTTGCGGCGGTGCTGCCGGTGCCCGCGGAGCAGTGCGGTTCCGGTCGCTACTCCATCTATTTCGTAGTGCCAAAGAAGGAGGGCACATTTCGCCCGATCCTGGCTCTGACAAGGATGAACCGTTGTCTCCGGATTACCCATTTTCAGATGGAGACCTTGCGTTCCGTGCTGGCAGCGGTCTGGACCGGGAAGTTCCTGACGTCATTAGATCTCACGGATGCTTACCTGCACATCCGGATTCGGCAAGAGCATCAGAAGTGGCTGAGGTTTGCGGTACCCATGGGACATTTCCAATTTCAAGTGCTGCCCTTTGGGCTGGCAACGGCACCACGGACATTTCCCAAGGTCATGGTGGTGGTGGCGGCGGCGGCGCTCCGCAAAGAGGGAGTACTGGTGCACCCATATTTGGACGATTGGTTGATCCGAGCGAAGTCGAGAGAGGACAGCTCGGCAGCGACGGCCCGGGTTGTCCAGATGTTCGAAGGCCTGGGCTGGGTAGTCAACTTTGCAAAGAGCAGGTTAGTACCATCGCAATTCCTGCAGTACCTTGCGGCGCGCTTCGAAGCAAAGCAGGGGAAGGTATTCCTGCCCAGAGCCCGGGCTCTAGGTCTGCGACAACTCGTCAGGCGTTTCTTTTCGAGTCCGGCTCCAACAGCATGGCAGTACCTGCAGTTGTTGGGAACAATGGCAGCCATGATAGAAGTGGTTCCATGGGCCCGAGCGCACGTGCGGCCGTTACAGGCGGCGCTTCTCCGTCGTTGGTCGCATCAGTGGGAGGTCCTATCGCAGAGGTTAGTTTGCCCTCAGAATGTGCGTCACGAGCTGCGATGGTGGTTGAGAATGGAGAATATGGAAGCCGGCATGCCACTGGACCGCCATCCTGGGGACTGCTCACGACAGACGCGAGCCTCCTGGGTTGGGGGGGGGACTCATTGCGAAGGCAGGTTTGCCCAGGGTCGTTGGTCTCAGGAGGGGACGTCTCGGTCCTTCAACAGGTTGGAGATGAGAGCGGTGTTTCTGGCGCTACCGGAGTTTCAGGACACTCGGTCGGGAGGAGGTCCGAGTCTTGTCAGACAATGCGACAACGGTGGCCTACATCAATCGGCAGGGGGGCACAGGAAGTGCTACACTGGAAGTCGAAGCGGGTCAGCTGTGGGTGTGGGCCGAACACAATCTCCAGGCTTTCACGTCTCAACATGTGGCCAGCGTAGACAATCTCAAAGCGGATTTCCTCAGTCGTCGCAGAGTAGACCCCGAGGAGTGGGTGCTACATCCGGGGGTGTTTGCTCTTCTGGTGAGGCGCTGGGGAGTTCTGGGAATGGCTGTCATGGCGAGCTTCGAGTCAGCGCAGGTAGCAAGGTTTATCAGCAGGCGCTGGGAACGGATGTCAGAGGGGCTAGATGCATTAGCGAAAAGGTGGCCAGAGGGAGTTCTCCTTTATGTTTTTTTCCACCTTGGGCCCTCATGGGCAGGGTGGTGCAGTGCGTTGGGAGACATCGCGGTCGGGTGATTCTGATCGCGCCTGATTGGCCCTGAAGGCCATGGTATGCAGATTTGGTATGGCTGTTAGTGGACGATCTGTGGTAGTTCTGCAGCAGGAGGAGCTCCTATGGCAGGGTCCGTTGCGCATGCCCTAGGTGAGTCGGTTCTTGCTTACGGCTTGGCTCTTGAACGGGCTAGGATGACAGCTAAGGGTTATTCGGCGGCGGTCATTTCTACGTTGCTAAAGGCACGCAGGCGTTCCACCTCGCTGGCGTATGTCCGGGTCTGGAGGATCTTTGCAGCTTGGTGTGTGGAGCATAATATTCAGCCGTTGAGGGCTTCGATTTCACAGGTCCTTTCCTTTTTGCAGGATGGAGTGTGGAAGGGATTGGCGGCCAGTTCCTTGTGAGTGCAGTGGGCGGCAATTTCCTGTTATAGGGGGAAAGTGCTCGGTCAGCCGGTAGGATCTCACAGTGACATTAGGCTTTTTCTGAGAGCTGTCTTGCTTCTTCGTCCGTTGGTACGCTGTTCGGTGCCGACATGGAAGCTGAATCTGGCATTGGAGGCTTTGCTTGAGCTACCGTTTGAGCCGCTAATCATTGCCACCCTGAAGGATCTCGCGTTAAAGAAGGTATTTCTGGTAGCTATTTGTTCCGTAAGGAGGATTTCGGAGTTACAGGCTTTATCCTGTAGGGCACCTTATTTGTCTGTCTTCCATGATAAGGTCGTGCTACGCTCAGTGCCGGACTTTCAGCCGAAGGTGGTCTCGGCCTTTCATGTCAATCACGTGGTATCGCTTCCAGTATTCTCTAAGCAGCAAAAGGAGAAATCGGAAGGCAGGTTACATCCCCTAGATGTTCATCGGGTTCTTCGGACGTATCTTCGGCGGACACAGCCGTTTCGGAAGACTGACAGATTGTTTGGGGCTTTCGGGGGGCCGCGGAAGGGTGAAGCGGCAGCGAAAGCGTCCATTTCTAGATGGTTAAAGGCGGCTATAGTGTTGGCTTACCTTTCGAAAGGTAGGGTAGTTCCAGAAGGTCTCAGAGCGCACTCGACCAGGGCGCAAGTGGCGTCGTGGGCGGAGTACAGTTCGGTTTCGGTCGTGGACATTTGTAGAGCGGCGACTTCATCATCGTTGCATTCATTCTCGAAGCACTATCGGTTAGATGTGCAGGCGGCGGAGGACGTTCGTTTTGGCTCAGCGGTGCTTCAGGCTGGGTTTTCTGGTCCCTCCCGTTGATGTGCACTGCTCTGTTACATCCTCTATGGTTCCGGGACTGGACTAGAGGAACGAAAAGAAAGAATTAATTAGACTTACCTGCTAATTGTTGTTCCTTAAGGAACTCTAGTCCAGTCCCGGACCCCTCCCAGGGTATGCAGCCTGAAGCTGTTCTCTGTTGTATCTTAGTAAAAGGGGTCAAATTGGAGGGGATGTCTCCGGAAGAGGAGTGGGGTTCCGGAGGACACGGAGTGGAGCCACAATGGGAACCCCGCAGAAGTGCGGTTTTGTTTCTACGTTTTTGGCATTTCTACGAGGTCCTTCGTCGAAGAGAAGGTTAGAATATGCACAGGTTTTTAGATTCTAGCCAACGTTTATTTAGTTTCTTGTTGTTCTTTATTTACTTATTTGTTGCTCTGCTGAGTTGCTTTGTCAATAGGTACTGGTGGAAGGGGGCGGTCCTTGCCTATTTATACCAGAGAGAGAAGAGCTGTGATGTCATTCAGTCTCCAAGGCTGCTGGAGGAGATTCTAAACTCTATGGTTCCGGGACTGGACTAGAGTTCCTTAAGGAACAACAATTAGCAGGTAAGTCTAATTAATTCTTACTGACAATACATGATTTACGTGGAGCATGTAACTTTACATGACTCATAAAATTACTGCCATAGCAGTCGTATAGCCAGTACTGACTTTTTGGTGGGCCAGCAATTAACATGGGAGGGCACAAGGCAGTAAAAATGTTCACACTACCTCCATTTCTTTAATTAGACTGCTCTGTTACCACTGACTGTATGGGCCTGATGCCAAAATGGAGAGGCCATAGTCCACCCTTTGTTATACCACTGTTACATAAGTAAAACACAATCAGGAGTACTCATAACATCAATGGCTAACACTCGTTCATCAATCAATCCCAATTCACTGGACCATATTCAAACAAACATTTCAATAAACATTATACAGACTTTAGTCACAATATGCATTAGAGCTGCACTTATATCACCAGGTCCGTGAATCGAGAGGAAATTGAATGCCCCGACGCCTTCTCAAGACATCTTACATAAGCGTTTCGCTACTGCTGTCTCAAGGGGGTTCAACTCTAAAAAATAGATAAAAACACACAATTGCTTAATAGAATGTCGCAATATACTAAAGAGAAAGAAAAGGCTCCATACCTAGCCTGAACAGAAAACCGGAGACTTATCCTGAAACAAAGAGACTTCAAACGCTAGCCAAACAACAGCCAGCTCACTCAACAGCCTTCATTCAGAGCTCGCCTTCAGCACTTTGAGAACTTCCGATCACATGATTTTAAACCACAACCGGCTACACAGGCAAACCATATCAGCTGAAACTATGAAAGTTAATCAAACCCTGACTACCAACAGTCTCACTAAGAATCAAAAACTCACCCAGCCACTTAATGACAACCTATATATCAAACTAAACACAAGCTCCCCATTTGATACATGAATTTAAACCAGAGGGAAACACCGTATTTAAACGGAATATCCACCATTGTTCCCTATATAAAAGAAATTGATCCCGAGACATCCCTTTAGAGCCACTCCGAATATGTTGTATAACAAAGCATTTTAAATCATTAAAAACATGATGCAATGTCAGGCAATGCTCAACCATAGGGGCTTCTCGCCGCTGACAATGAAGCTTACTCTTATGTTCAATTAACCGAATCCGAAATTTACGTGCTGTCTTGCCAATGTAGAGGAGCCTACACGGGCAAAAAATACCATAAATGACAAAATCAGAATTACAAGAGGTGTTATCCTTCAAACTTATCAATAAACCATTATAATTAAAACTATCGGTTTCCCACATCACATCACAACAAGAGCACACTCCACATTTTTTATGTCCAGAACCATCAGGAGTGGCAGGCATCAAAGGTCTCAAAGAAGAAGGGCTCAAAAGATATTTCATATTCAAATTTCGCTGCCATACACAACGTAGTTGTTTAGACTCCAAACCAGGAACCATACCCAAAACCGGCTTATACTTCTGTAAAATCAATTGTATGTGCTTACTATGAGGTGAATAACGAGAAATCAAATTTACTTGATCACTATCATTCTGTGGCCGCTGTCTAGGGGATAACAACCAAGATTGATTATTATGCAATGCCCTTTTATAGGCCCGATTCACTATCTTATACGGATAGCTGCGTTGTAAAAAATCTTGCCACAAACTTAGTGACTTTATTTTATAATCTTCAACTGAAGAACAATTACGTCTGAAACGAATAAACTGAGAAAATGGCAATCCACGTAATAAACCCCTAGGATGCATACTGGAAAAATGTAAATAAGTGTTCTTATCTGTCATTTTACGATAGACTGAAGTACCCCATGATTCTGATAATCGAAATACTTTAACATCCAAAAATACAATTTCTTGGTAACTATGACTAATAGTAAACTGAATGTGAGAGTCCAGTGTATTCAACCAGGTATGAAATTCTATCAAAAGATCAAGAGGGCCATCCCATAACAGAAAGACGTCGTCTATATAACGGCGCCAAATCAACATATGGGACTGGTACTTAGATGAAACTAACCAACGCTGTTCATATAACCCCATGAAAAAATTAGCAACAGACGGGGCAAAAGATGCCCCCATCGCTATACCACTAATCTGTTGAAACAACTCATTATTAAAGGAGAAATAATTATGACAAAGGGCCAACTCAGCACATGCCATCAAAAAATCCAACATATCGTTGGTAATGTCCCCACGTAATAATAAACCCTCCTTAATAGCTTGCAGGGCCGCCACTTGCGGAATGCTCGTATATAGTGCAACAACATCAAGTGTTACTAAAATAGTAGAATCAGATGTAGCCCAAACAGAAGCATCATCTATAATCTGCAAAAAATGCATCGTATCACAAACATACGAGGGGATTGTACTAAGCAACGGGCGCAAAAAGGAATCTATAAATAAGGACAATGGTTCCAACACAGACCCACGTGTGGACACAATGGGCCGCCCAGGAGGTTTAGCCAAATCCTTATGTATTTTAGGTAGCAAATACAATTGAGGTACTGATGGAAATGCATTATTCAAAAAATTATATTCCTTTCTTGAAATAAGACGTGTTTGATAAGCTTGATCTGTCAAAAATTTTTATCTGACCTTGTATATCTAATGTTGGGTCTACCAATAATTTTAAATAAGTTGTAACATCAGACAACTGACGGTAAGCTTCAGCTAGATAATCTGATCGGTTCAGAACGACGATGGCTCCACCCTTGTCAGCTCTCTTAAAAACTATGTCATTATTAGATCGCAATTCTTGAAGAGCCAAATATTGTGGCTGTGTGAGAGCTTTACGAGCAAACGATCTACTATGAAGTTCCATTTCTTTAATATCATGTAGCACCAATTGCTTAAACACCAATATATTAGGATGGATAGGACCTGGGGGGAGCCAAGTAGATCTGAAGGGAAGAGATATACGTTCAAAAGTACTAGTGTCTGAAGATTGTGGAGAACCCACCCTAACCTCACTCGATGAAACATTATCAACCCCACAAGGTAAAACATTTTCAACACCACTAAAAAAATTCTTTAAAGTTAACTTTCTGATGAATTTTTCAAAATCGATACGGAATTGAAACGGATCATAACTAATACGTGGAACAAAAGAAAAACCTTTACATAAGACATACTCTTGTTCTGGTTGAGCATTGCCTGACATTGCATCATGTTTTTAATGATTTAAAATGCTTTGTTATACAACATATTCGGAGTGGCGCTAAAGGGATGTCTCGGGATCAATTTCTTTTATATAGGGAACAATGGTGGATATTCCGTTTAAATACGGTGTTTCCCTCTGGTTTAAATTCATGTATCGAATGGGGAGCTTGTGTTTAGTTTGATATATAGGTTGTCATTAAGTGGCTGGGTGAGTTTTTGATTCTTAGTGAGACTGTTGGTAGTCAGGGTTTGATTAACTTTCATAGTTTCAGCTGATATGGTTTGCCTGTGTAGCCGGTTGTGGTTTAAAATCATGTGATCGGAAGTTCTCAAAGTGCTGGAGGCGAGCTCTGAATGAAGGCTGTTGAGTGAGCTGGCTGTTGTTTGGCTAGCGTTTGAAGTCTCTTTGTTTCAGGGTAAGTCTCCGGTTTTCTGTTCAGGCTAGGTATGGAGCCTTTTCTTTCTCTTTAGTATATTGCAACATTCTATTAAGCAATTGTGTGTTTTTATCTATTTTTTAGAGTTGAACCCCCTTGAGACAGCAGTAGCGAAACGCTTATGTAAGATGTCTTGAGAAGGCATCGTGGCATTCAATTTCCTCTCGATTCACGGACCTGGTGATATAAGTGCAGCTCTAATGCATATTGTGACTAAAGTCTGTATAATGTTTATTGAAATGTTTGTTTGAATATGGTCCAGTGAATTGGGATTGATTGATGAACGAGTGTTAGCCATTGATGTTATGAGTACTCCTGATTGTGTTTTATAAGTGAGTTTCTGCTGAGGCTTTCACTCGTTGGCTAAGATTTAAATGTTGCATATTGTTAAATTTGATGAAGTCTCTTTCTAATTGTATGGAGTATCATTTTTGAGGCTTTGATATTGGCTTTATAATCTTGTGAGTCACAATGGATAGCCATGTGCAATGGGTGGACACTCTGAGTTACTCGGAGGCTCAAGTTGCTAAATTAATGAAAGAAAAGACTCCCTTTGCTGAGCAGGATTTGACAACTTCCTTAGATGACAACAGTTGGGGTTCGTTGACATCTTTACATAAACGACTGATTCGATCGGATCTACACCGCTCCTCTCTGATAGAATATATTAAACGTCAACAAATTTCGAGAGGATTACGGTTGTATAAAGAACCGAGACTGTTTGCTTCTGATATGATGTTTTTGGAGAAATGGGATAAAATCCTTAATAAATGTGCCCTGGATTTAATGGTACTTACGATCGAATATCTTGGACAACAACTTGAACAGATTCGGAAGGACATTAAATCAATGGTAGACAGCCTCCAAAATACTGAATTGCCGGAGGTATTTTCACAACGTACGAGTGATTTGGAGAAACAAGATACGCAGTTACGGTCTGAAGTTATGAAAGTGAAATTGAAAAAGCTTAAAAGAGACCATGATGATTATACTACGGGCTATATATATCCCTGGCACAATGTGAATCGTCGACGGGAACGTAGGAACCGTAAAAAAGACTCCTCTGAATGGTCGTCGGAGGATTCTTCTGATTCACAAGCACAAGCACAACGTGGTAATTTTTTAGAGGAAGGACGGCAGAAGCGAGAGAAGAAAAAGGACAAGTCGAAAGAAAAATGATTCTACCCGAGGAGTCTTTAGTGGTTAATCTTTCCTCTTATATATTGACAGCAGAACAAGAGTATGTCTTATGTAAAGGTTTTTCTTTTGTTCCACGTATTAGTTATGATCCGTTTCAATTCCGTATCGATTTTGAAAAATTCATCAGAAAGTTAACTTTAAAGAATTTTTTTAGTGCTGTTGTAAATGTTTTACCTTGTGGGGTTGATAATGTTTCATCGAGTGAGGTTAGGGTGGGTTCTCCACAATCTTCAGACACTAGTACTTTTGAACGTATATCTCTTCCCTTCAAATCTACTTGGCTCCCCCCAGGTCCTATCCATCCTAATATATTGGTGTTTAAGCAATTGGTGCTACATGATATTAAAGAAATGGAACTTCATAGTAGATCGTTTGCTCGTAAAGCTCTCACACAGCCACAATATTTGGCTCTTCAAGAATTGCGATCTAATAATGACATTAGTTTTTAAGAGAGCTGACAAGGATGGAGCCATCGTCGTTCTGAACCGATCAGATTATCTAGCTGAAGCTTACCGTCAGTTGTCTGATGTTACAACTTATTTAAAATTATTGGTAGACCCAACATTAGATATACAAGGTCAGATAAAATTTTTGACAGATCAAGCTTATCAAACACGTCTTATTTCAAGAAAGGAATATAATTTTTTGAATAATGCATTTCCATCAGTACCTCAATTGTATTTGCTACCTAAAATACATAAGGATTTGGCTAAACCTCCTGGGCGGCCCATTGTGTCCACACGTGGGTCTGTGTTGGAACCATTGTCCTTATTTATAGATTCCTTTTTGCGCCCGTTGCTTAGTACAATCCCCTCGTATGTTCGTGATACGATGCATTTTTTGCAGATTATAGATGATGCTTCTGTTTGGGCTACATCTGATTCTACTATTTTAGTAACACTTGATGTTGTTGCACTATATACGAGCATTCCGCAAGTGGTGGCCCTGCAAGCTATTAAGGAGGGTTTATTATTACGTGGGGACATTACCAACGATATGTTGGATTTTTTGATGGCATGTGCTGAGTTGGCCCTTTGTCATAATTATTTTTCCTTTAATAATGAGTTGTTTCAACAGATTAGTGGTATAGCGATGGGGGCATATTTTGCCCCGTCTGTTGCTAATTTTTTCATGGGGTTATATGAACAGCGTTGGTTAGTTTCATCTAAGTACCAGTCCCATATGTTGATTTGGCGCCGTTATATAGACGACGTCTTTCTGTTATGGGATGGCCCTCTTGATCTTTTGTTAGAATTTCATACCTGGTTGAATACACTGGACTCTCACATTCAGTTTACTATTAGTCATAGTTACCAAGAAATTGTATTTTTGGATGTTAAAGTATTTCGATTATCAGAATCATGGGGTACTACAGTCTATCGTAAAATGACAGATAAGAACACTTATTTACATTTTTCCAGTATGCATCCTAGGGGTTTATTACGTGGATTGCCATTTTCTCAGTTTTATTCGTTTCAGACGTAATTGTTCTTCAGTTGAAGATTATAAAATAAAGTCACTAAGTTTGCGGCAAGATTTTTTACAACGCGGCTATCCGTATAAGATAGTGAATCGGGCCTATAAAAGGGCATTGCATAATAATCGATCTTGGTTGTTATCCCCTAGACAGCGGCCACAAAATGATAGTGATCAAGTAAATTTGATTTCTCGTTATTCTCCTCATAGTAAGCACATACAATTGATTTTACAGAAGTATCAGCCGGTTTTGGGTATGGTTCCTGGTTTGGAGTCTAAACAACTACGTTGTGTATGGCAGCGAAATTTGAATATGAAAGATCTTTTGAGCCCTTCTTCTTTGAGACCTTTGATGCCTGCCACTCCTGATGGTTCTGGACATAAAAAATGTGGAGTGTGCTCTTGTTGTGATGTGATGTGGGAAACCGATAGTTTTAATTATAATGGTTTATTGATAAGTTTGAAGGATAACACCTCTTGTAATTCTGATTTTGTCATTTATGGTATTTTTTGCCCGTGTAGGCTCCTCTACATTGGCAAGACAGCACGTAAATTTCGGATTCGGTTAATTGAACATAAGAGTAAGCTTCATTGTCAGCGGCGAGAAGCCCCTATGGTTGAGCTTTGCCTGACATTGCATCATGTTTTTAATGATTTAAAATGCTTTGTTATACAACATATTCGGAGTGGCGCTAAAGGGATGTCTCGGGATCAATTTCTTTTATATAGGGAACAATGGTGGATATTCCTTTTAAATACGGTGTTTCCCTCTGGTTTAAATTCATGTATCGAATGGGGAGCTTGTGTTTAGTTTGATATATAGGTTGTCATTAAGTGGCTGGGTGAGTTTTTGATTCTTAGTGAGACTGTTGGTAGTCAGGGTTTGATTAACTTTCATAGTTTCAGCTGATATGGTTTGCCTGTGTAGCCGGTTGTGGTTTAAAATCATGTGTTCGGAAGTTCTCAAAGTGCTGGAGGCGAGCTCTGAATGAAGGCTGTTGAGTGAGCTGGCTGTTGTTTGGCTAGCGTTTGAAGTCTCTTTGTTTCAGGGTAAGTCTCCGGTTTTCTGTTCAGGCTAGGTATGGAGCCTTTTCTTTCTCTTTAGTATATTGCGACATTCTATTAAGCAATTGTGTGTTTTTATCTATTTTTTAGAGTTGAACCCCCTTGAGACAGCAGTAGCGAAACGCTTATGTAAGATGTCTTGAGAAGGCGTCGGGGCATTCAATTTCCTCTCGATTCACGAACCTGGTGATATAGGTGCAGCTCTAATGCATATTGTGACTAAAGTCTGTATAATGTTTATTGAAATGTTTGTTTGAATATGGTCCAGTGAATTGGGATTGATTGATGAACGAGTGTTAGCCATTGATGTTATGAGTACTCTTGATTGTGTTTTATCAGTGAGTTTCTGCTGAGGCTTTCACTCCTTGGCTAAGATTTAAATGTTGCATATTGTTAAATTTGATGAAGTCTCTTTCTAATTGTATGGAGTATCATTTTTGAGGCTTTGATATTGGCTTTATAATCTTGTGATTGTTACATAGGAACATAAGATATGCTAGACCAGTGTTTCTCAACCTTTTTTGTACCGTGACCCCTTTTACCATTGGTCAACTTGTGGTGACCCCAATGATAAAATCAAATGCGCCTCTCTTCCTTTACCGTTAACGCATTGTCGCTGTAATCATTTGTTGAATTACTACTATATTATAGGCCTTTGCAATATGTTTTTATTTATAAAATTTACTTATTTAAACCACAATAATTAATCATCATAACAAGTAACAATATTTGATTTCAAAATTATGATGATTTTGTAGTCAAATCACTAATATGAAATAAAATTATTTTTTCTACCTTTGTTGTCTGATCAATTTATTCTCTGATCATACTGGTCTCGATCTGAGGCTTCTGCTTTCCTGTCTTCTCTTAGCTCTCTTTCTGTGGTCTATGGTCCATCTGCCATTTCTTATCTCTTCTTTTGTTTTCTTCACTTCTTTCCATCAGCCTATTTCCAGTCCCAGTACCACTCCCCAGTATCAGCCCCTTTCCATTCATCACTCTCAGTACCTGCTAATGTCAACTTGCATTCCCATGACTGCCACTGGTGTCCATTCCCTTCCAGTCCCCCTCCTTCCCCACTGACCAGTCGCTTCTAGTACAAATACCATGGCAGCCCCTCTCAGATCCACTGCCTTCCAGTTCCATTCTACCATCCCCTCATATCAGCCCATTTGTAGCCTTAGCCCCCATTTTTCTTCCAGGACCAGCAGCACTATCCTCCCCTCCCCACAATCAGCCCATTCCCAGTCAAAGCCCCCCAATCAGCTCACTTCCAGTGCTAGTCCCTCCCTTATCAGACCAATACCAGTCCTACCCCCCCCCCATCAGCTCATTACCAGTCCTAGCCTCCCCTAATCAGCTCATTTCCAGTGCTAGTCCCTCCTCAACCCCATTACCAGTGCTAGGCTCCCCTAATCAGACCATTACCAGTTCTACCCCCCCCCCCCATCAGCCCATTACCAGTCCTAGCCTCCTCTAATCATCCCATTTCCAGTCCTAACCTCCCCATCAGTCCATTACCAGTCCTACCCCCCCCCCATCAGCACATTACCAGTCCCAACCCCCCTTGATCAGTCCATTCCCAGTCCTAGCCTTCCCTAATCAACCCATTACCAGTCCTAGCCCCCCCCATCTGCCCATTATAATCCTAACCCGCACTGTCTCTCCCCTCTGTCCAGCATTTATCCCCCGTCTGTCCAGTATGTCCCCCTATCTCTTCCCTTTGTCCATGTCAGCACCCCTCCCTCCCTCCCTCCATGTCAGCCCCCCTCCCTCTCTCCATCCATCCATCAATGTCAGCCAACCCTCCCTCCATCTCTCCATGTCAGCCCTCCCCTCCCTCCCTCCATCCATGTCAGCCCCCCTCTCTCCATGTCAGCTCCCCCTCTGTCCGTCAGCCCTCCTTCTCTCCATGTCAGCCCCCCCTCTGTCAGCCCTCCCTCCCTCCCTCCATGTCAGCCCCTCTGTCCATGTCAGCCCCCCTCCCTCCATCCATCCCTCCCTCTATGTCAGCCCCTCTCTGCCCATATCAGCACCCCTCCCTCCATCCATCAATGCCAGCCCCCTCCCTCCATGTCAGCCATCCCCTCCCTCCATGTCAGCCCCCCCTCTCTCCGTGTCAGCCCCCTGTCCATGTCAGTCCCCTCCCTCCCTCCATCCATCCCTCCATGTCAGCCCCCTCCCTCCCTCCATATCAGCACCCCTGTCCATGTCAGCCCCCTCCCTCCCTCCCTCCATGTCAGCTTCCCTCTGTCCATGTCAGCCCCCTCCCTTCATCCATCCATCAATGTCAGCCCCCTCCCTCCCTCCATCCATGTCAGCCCCCTGTCCATGTCAGCCCCCCTCCATCCCTCCCTCCCTTCCTCTATGTCAACCCCCCTCTGTCCATATCAGCCCCCTCTCTCCCTCCATCCATCCATGTCAGCCCCCCTCCGTCCCTCCATCCCTCCCTCCATATCAGCACCCCTGTCCATGTAAGCCCCCTCCCTCTCTCCCTCCCTCCATGTCAGCCCCCCTCTGTCCATGTCAGCCCCCTCCCTCCCTCCATCCATCCATGTCAGCCCCCCTCCTTCCCTCCATCCCTCCCTCCATATCAGCACCCCTGTCCATGTCAGCCCTCCTCCCTCCATGTCAGCCCCCTCCCTCCCTCATCTCAGCCCTGTTACAGGTTCCCTGCCCCCTCCTCCCCTCTCCCTGTCTGCCTGCTACTGCCTGTTCTTCTAATGCAGCCGCGGCTCCCTGTCTCTTAGGGAACCACGGCTGTGCCCGTGAAACCATTGCGGAGCCTTCCCGTCTCTCGACGGGCTCTGTGCAGCATTGTCCCGCCTCCAAAGAAAGTGGTAAACAACTTCCTCTGGAGGCGGGACAATGCTGCACGGAGCCCATCGAGAGACTCGATGGCTCCACAATGATTTCACAAGCTCAACCGCGGTTCCTTAAGAGACAGGGAGCCGCGGCTGCATTAGAAGGGAGGCGGTGAGTTTGCCGATGCCGAGAAGCAAACTCGGCAGCGGCAGCAACTTGTGCGGGGTTTTTTTTGTGTTGTTTTTTTTTAACGGCGGAGTGAGGCGACCCCCGCTAAATCCTGTGGTGACCCCCGTGGGGGTCACGACCCACAGGTTGAGAACCGCTGTGCTAGACCAAGATCCATCAAGCCCAGTATCATGTTTCTAATTTAGGTCATAGGTACCTAGCAGTTTCCCCAAAAGACACAGGTTCCACAATGCTTGTATTGGGCCAAGCAGTGATATCCCGGGTCCTTTTAATAAAGGTTTATGGACCTTTCCTCTAGGAACTTGTCCAAAACTTTTTTAAATCCAGCTACACTAACATCTTTTACTACATCCTCCGGTAACAAATTCCAGAGTTTGGTGACACATTGAGTGAAAAAATATTTTCTCTTATTAGTCTTAAATAGTTTACCCTGTAGCTTCATTGCATTTCCCCTAGTCTTTCTATATTCTGATGATGTAAACAACCAATCTGCGTTTACCCGTTCTACTCCATTCATTAATTTATAGACCTCTATCATATCTCCCCTCAGCCGTCTCTTTTCCAGGTTGAAGAGCCCTAACCTTTTGAGCCTCTCTTCATAGGGGTATCCTTTCATCCCCTTTACCATTTTGGTGGCTCTTCTCTGTACCTTTTCTAATAATGCTATATCCTTTTTAAGATACGGCACCCAGAACTGTACACAATACTCAAGATGCGGTCGCACCATGGAACGATACAGAGGCATTATAATATCCTTTGTTTTATTTTCCATTCCTTTCATTATGATAACTAGCATTCTATTTGCTCTCTTGGCCGCTACTGCACACTGGGCGGAGGGTTTTAACATGTTATCCATGATGACGCCTAAATCTTCTTCCTGGGTGGTGGTTCCTAATGTGGAACCTTGCATCGTGTAACCAGAGTTCGGGTTTTTCTTTCCTAGGTGGATAACTTTGCACTTGTCCACATTAAATTTCATCTGCCATTTGGATGCCCAGTCTTCCAATTTATCAAGATCCTCTTGCAATTTTCCACAATCCTCATGGGTTTCGTGTCATCTGCAAATCTGATAACCTCACTCGTTATTCCCTTTTCCAGGTCGTTTATGAATATGTCAAAAAGCAGCGGACCCAGCACAGATCCCTGGGGTACACCACTATTAACTTTTTTCCATTGGGAAAATTGGCCATTTAGCCCTACCCTCTGCTTTCTATCTTTTAACTAGTTCCTGATCCACAATAGTACACTTCCTCCTATCCCATGACTTTTTAGTTTTGCCAAAAATCTCTGATGAGGGACCTTGTTAAAGGCTTTCTGAAAGTCCAGATACACTATATCAACCGACTCACCTTTGTCTACCTGTTTATTCACACCTTCAAAATAACATAACAGATTAGTAAGACAAAATCTTCCTTGTCTAAAGCCATGTTTATTTATTTATTTTATTTATTTAACATTTCTTATATACCGCCTTTCATGATATCAAGGCGATTTACATTGAACAAACTGAAATTACATTGAACTGGGCATTATAACTTGGAGATAACTATTTACAGGGAACATGTTGGCTGTCTCCCATTAAGCCATGACTATCTACATGTTCACTAATTTTGTTCTTTATGATGGTTTCTACCATTTTTCCCGCTACTGATGTCAGGCTCACCGGTCTATAGTTTCCCGGATCACTCCTGGAACCCTTTTTAAAAATTGTCATTACATTGGTGATCCTCCAATCTTCAGGTATTACGGATGATTCTAATGATAGTTCACAGATTAGTAATAGCAGGTCTAGGCCAAGAGCTATGCATTATCCTCTTCTGCTGTCCAAATCAGTAGCAGGTTGATGGGAAATAAGTGGACAGAAAGGTTTACTGGATTGTGGTGGGAATGAAATCAGTCTTCAGTAGGATAGTTTAAGGAGCTGTCTCTTCCTTCTAGGCTCTGCCATCTTCTGCTGGATCCAGCAGTATTGTAAGGACATTGAGGAACATATTGACAGGCATATGAGACTTTCTACAGTATAGGTACTATAAATAAAGCCTGAAAATAGAATACTCTGTAGCTGTCAGGGCCATTGGAAGGGCTAGATGAGACCAGTGACCACCTGGAGTGCCAGATTAATAAAGATATGGGCTTTCTATCACATTATAAATTATAAATATTTACAGCCTGGTCACCCTCTGATCATTCATCCATCCCACCTTCCTCCCCCTGTCTCCTGAGACTGTCAATGGAATGCTTTTGTGATTCACTTATATATTATGGCATTGTCATCTCTTGCTCATGCTGTCCAGACCTGAAGAAGATTTTAACCTTCAAAAGCTAGTTCAAAACTGTTTTGAAGTTAGTCCAATAAAACGATATCCCCTTATTTTTCTTTTTTTGTTTTTATTTAACTAACATTTTATTAGCATGTGTTTTGGTTCATAGGACCCTTTGATTGGTGAAGAATGTGTCAGTCTCTAAGGAAGTGAGAGAGAGGGATTTTTCACTGGGATTGGCCATAGAAAATATAAGAGGGTTGACTGGTCTGCAAAATGGAAAGTTAGATTTTGCTGTGAAGTAAAATAAAATGATTTTCTTGTGGAATTCAAGTTGTACGCTTGTGGAGGGTAATTTTATATAAGTTGGCAAAATGGATGTGCATGCCAAAAACCGGGCCAGGTAGAAGTGTGCTGGTACATTATAAAGTATATATAATTGGGTGCATATTTTTTATAAAATAAGTGTATGTTAGACCATGGAAGTACATGCATGCACACATATTTATGTGGCGTGCACGCCGATGTTGCAATTGTGAGGACATATGCAAAATGGCAGCAGATTTTGGCAAGGAGGACACATGCCTCTTTTCTCAGCTCATGTCAAGCTGTCAAGTGAGTCTATTCCCCACTCCTGGGACAAATGGGAATCTGCAAAGAATGGTACATGCCGGGGAGAAGCCCCACAGGCACTTCAACAGAGTTGCCTCCTACTCTCGCGAGGTAAGTGCAAATGAAGGATGACACACACTAGCGACCGGAGGGCCATGTGCAAGTCCAGGAGGGAGGTCTACTGCTAGTACTGGATTTTTGACACACTCATCTTGCTGCAATATGGAATCTGCAGCACAGAATTAAATGATTACAATCTGGGACTATAAAAACCACACAGGTTTAGAATGTTAGTGAAAAACTCTGCCATGCAGCAGTCAGGTATATAGATCCAACTATTGGCACCTTGCTCCTGTGTTGCCCTTTGCTGATATAGTCCCAAGGAGCTCTCAGTGAAGGCAATTATGCCTTGCACATACTTGAAAATGTGCACGGCAGGTCCCCAGTGGATAACACACCGAAAGTGCAGAGAACGCAGTCGGGCAGCATCGTGAATGCAGCAAATGCCTCCCATTGAGCTATGTGAACTTGTGCTGTCTGCATAGCCAATGGTTACCATGTGCTGTGGAGGTTTGTGGTAACTGTATGTTGCAGACATGCCCACTCTTCCCCCTAATACTGCCCACTCCTGCAGATAATGAGCTTTCTGCAAATAACACAGAAAATAGCTGCATTAACTGCAGTTGCTCCATGTTACTTCCTACTATATTCAGATAGTGTGTGTTATCTGCCACATTAATAACTACCATGGTTTAGTAAACCGGCCCCATAGTGTTTAACAAAAATACATGCGTAAATTGAGGTTCCGCACACTCATCCCATGAACACATCTACTCTAATGTCATGTACTTACATTAGAGGTAATTTTATGAGGCCTTTCACGCACATATAATGGCATATATGCGCAAAACATACTTTATAGAAACATAATGACAGAAAAAGACCACATGGCCTATCTAGTCTGTCCTTCCATAACAACAACTACAACAGTCCACTTTTTACCTTTAGTGATCCTCTGTGTTGGTCCCATGCTTTTTTGAATTCAGTTACTGTCCTCATCTCTACCACCTCCACTGGGAGACTATTCCATGGATCCACTACTCTTTCTGTAAAGAAATATTTCGGCATATCACTCCTGAATCTATCTCCCTTCACCCTCATCCCATGTCCCCTCGTAGCAGAACTTGCTTTCAATTGAAAGAGGCTCTCTCCCTGAACATTTATGCCACAGAGGTATTTAAACATCTCAATCATATCACCTCTATCCCGCCTTTACTCTAAGGTGTACATATTAAGATCCTTAAGTCTGTCCTCATATGCTTTATAATGAAGCCCATTAATCATTTTAGTAGCAACCCTCTGCACCGACTCCATCCTGTTCACATCCTTTTGAAGGTGCGGTCTCCAGAATTGCACACCATACTCCAAATGAGGTCGCACCAAAGACTTATACAGAGGCATTATCACCTCCTTTTTTCTGCTAGCCATTCCTCTCCGTATGCACCCAAGCATCCTTCTAGCTTTTGCCGTCGCCTTTTCTACCTGTTTAGCTACTTTAAGATCATCAGACACAACCACGCCTAGGTCCCGCTCTTCTTTAGTGGACAAAAGTACTTCACCTCCTATACTGTATTGCTCCCTTGGATTGCTGCAGCCCAAATGCATGACCTTACATTTTTTAACATTAAATCCCAGCTGCCAAATTCTAGACCATTCTTCAAGCTTAGCTAGATCCCTCCTCATGTTATCTACACCTTCCTGGGTGTCTATTGCAGATTTTGGTATCATCTGCAAAGAGGCAAACCTTACCCGACAGCCCTTCCGCTATATCACTAACAAAGATGTTAAAAAGAATCGGACTAAGGACAGATCCCTGGGGCACACCACTGGTAACATCCTTCTCCTCAGAGTGAGCTCCATTTACTTGTACTCTTTGTTGCCTCCCACCCAACCAATTTCTAACCCAAGCAGTAACTTTAGGGTCCATCCCTAGGGTGCTCAGTTTGTTTATAAGTCGCCTCCTATATTATTTATTTGTTTAGTAGTATTTAGCTCATGCCTTTCCAGTAGCAAATCAAGGCAAGTTACAGTCAGGTACTGTAGGTATTTCCTTGTCCTCAGAGAACTCACTATTTAAGGTTGCAACTGCAGTAATGGAGGGTTAAGTGACTTGCCCAAGGCCGCAAGGAGAGTTAGTGGGATTACGAACCCTGGTCTTTGTGATCCCAGGTTGCTGTCGTAACCACTAGGTTACTATTACTACTAACCACTATTACCACTCAATCCTTTCTGTGAGTCCCCTTTTGTAAGTCTACTTTTTGGGTGTTCATGCTATATCTATATCAGTTTCAGTGTGGTATATGCAAAGTTTTCTGATGAAGGTCAACACAGTGGCTCTTTGTTTGGATTCATTCTGGTGAGAGAGTTCAGTTTTCATGGATGATTGCTCCAGAACATTATGACTTCTGGTCAGCTCTGTGGATTGTAGTGTTTCCACCTCTACCCAGGTCAATCAGACAAACTAATCTAGTCCTTGTTTTGGTCCATTACATGCCTGTATTTGTCATTCCTATTTCCCTAAGATTATCAGTACCACAAATCTTTGTATGCAAAGGACCAAAACCTGTTCTGTTGTTGTGAGAGAGATGATAACCTTAGCCCACTGTAACCTTGAATGTAAGTCTGTTTTTAGATAACTTACTATAGATGAGTATCACAAAGAAAACATTTTGGTGTTTTGCTATGCCCTAAACATGTCTATTAGCAGCAGGAAAAGATCATTATTATCTCATATGCAGTGTTAATACAATTTTCATGTCCTATCAGTATATGCAAAGAAGAAAGATAGTCACAGATGTATATAGTCTAGTAAAAAGGTCAGGGCTGACCCAAACATTAAGCAAGACTAGGCAGTCACCTACAACAGCAGTTTCTGAGGGGCAGCAAAAACCAATAGCAATTAAAACAACACAATAGATCCTCACACCCACACAATTGCATCCTTTTACCTGCAGGGAGAACAGGCACACATAAAGCTTAATATTTAAAAGTATGATGTCCAATTATGCATTTTTATAGGATTATTGTGGGAGGGGTGGCATTTTGATTATCGTAACTGAGTTTAATTATCAAATCTTACGGTATAGGGGGGAGGTAAGGCTGCTGGCTTGCCTAGGCACCCAATGTCTTTGCACTGTCCCTAAAAAATATATTACCTACAACTTGTTTGTTGACCTCTGCATCAATAAAATATCACTACATAGTTAGTTATTGATTGTATTTATAAATTGATGTGCTGTTCTTCAGCCCTGCTATCTAAATGTTTGTGTTCAGTATGGAAGGATAATATGTTTGGGTGTATTTCATGTGTTTGAAGGGTGCCCTCTGGTGGAAATATATGTAGTTTACATTAGTCAAATTATATGCTGAAGTAAAATTTGACTCATTTTTATGTCTGTGCGAAATAGCTTCTATAAATCAGATTCTAAGTTCACTTTTTCTAGAATGATCCTGTCTTCATTTTCAAAGGTGAAGGTCTTAGACTTTAGGAAGACTAACTTTGCCAAGATGGGCCAATACCTCAGGGAGTCGTTAGTGGGATGGGAACAGCTGGGGGATGTAGAAAAACAGTAGGCAAAACTGAAAGGGGATATTTTAAGGGCAACCAACCTTTTTGTTAAAATGTAAATAAAGGTAAAAGGAAAAGGAGACCGCTATGGCTTTCGAAAGAAGTAGCTGAAAAAGTGAAGAAAAAGAGGGAGGCCTTCATGAAATACAAGAGATCACAGAGAGAGGAAGACAGGCATCTGTATTTAGAAAAACTTAGAGAAGCTAGCAAAGTAGTCAGGAAGGCAAACATTCAAAAGGAGGAGGAAATAACCAATGCAATAAAATGGGGGGGATAAGACATTTTTTAGATATGTTAGTGAGAAGAGGAAGGGCAAAAGTGGTATTGTCATACTCAAGGGTGCAGGGGAAAAATATGTAGAAGCTGATAAGGATAAACCGGAATTGCTTAACAAATATTTCTGTTCTGTGTACACAGATGAAGAACCAGGAGCAGGACCTCAGAAAACACCCACAAACATGAACAGCAGAGAGAGACATCTTCAACAATTTTCAGAAGACTGTGTTCGTGAGAAACTAGCTGAACTTAAAGTAGACAAAGCGATGGGACCGGATGGGATACACTCTAGAATACTGAGGGAACTATTCCTCACAGGCAACTTATAAACAAACTGAGCACCCTAGGGATGGACCCTAAAGTTCCTGCTTGGGTTAGAAATTGGTTGGGTGGGAGGCAACAAAGAGTACAGGTAAATGGAGCTCACTCTGAGGAGAAGGATGTTACCAGTGGTGTGCCCCAGGGATCTGTCCTTGGTCCGATTCTTTTTAACATCTTTATTAGTGATATAGCGGAAGGGCTGTCGGGTAAGGTTTGACTCTTTGCGGATGATACCAAAATCTGCAATAGAGTAGACACCCAGGAAGGTGTAGATAACATGAGGAGGGATCTAGCTAAGCTTGAAGAATTGTCTAGAATTTGGCAGCTGGGATTTAATGTTAAAAAAATGTAAGGTCATGGTATTTGGGCTGCAGCAATCCAAGGGAGCAATATAGTATAGGGGGTGAAGTACATTTGTCCACTAAAGAAGAGCGGGACCTAGGCGTGGATGTGTCTGATGATCTTAAAGTAGCTAAACAGGTAGAAAAGGCGACGGCAAAAGCTAGCAGGATGCTTGGGTGCATACGGAGAGGAATGGCTAGCAGAAAAAAGGAGGTGATAATGCCTCTGTATAAGTCTTTGGTGCGACCTCATTTGGAGTATAGTGTGCAATTCTGGAGACCGCACCTTCAAAAGGATGTGAACAGGATGGAGTCGGTGCAGAGGGTGGCTACTAAAATGATTAGTGATCTTCATTATAAAGCATATGAGGACAGATTTAAGGATCTTAATATGTACACCGTAGAGGAAAGGTGATATGATTGAGATGTTTAAATACCTCCGTGGCATAAATGTTGAAGGGAGAGAGCCTCTTTCAATTGAAAGCAAGTTCTGCTACGACGAGGACACATGGGATGAGGGTGAAGGGAGATAGATTCAGGAGTGATATGTGGAAATATTTCTTTACGGAAAGAGTAGTGGATCCATGGAATAGTCTCCCAGTGGAGGTGGTAGAGATGAGGACAGTAACTGAATTCAAAAAAGCATAGGACACAGAGGATATCTAAAGGTAAAAAGAGGATTGTTGTAGTTGTTGAAATGGAAGGACAGGCTAGATAGGCCATGTGGTCTTTTTCTGTCATCATGTTTCTATGTTTCTACATAAGAACATAAGATATGCCATACTGGGTCAGACCAAGGTCCATCAAGCCCAGTATCCTGTTTCCAACAGTGGCCAATCTAGGTCATACGTACCTAGCAGTTTCCCCAAAAGACACAGGTTCCGCAATGCTTGTACTGGGTCAAGCATTGATATCCTGGGTCCCTTCTTAATAATGGTTTATGGACCTTTCCTCCAGGAACTTGTCCAAACCTTTTTTAAACAGAGCTACACTAACAGCCTTTACTACATCCTCCGGTAACCAATTCCAGAGTTTGATTACACGTTGAGTGAAGAAATATTTTCTTTTATTAGTTTTAAATAGTTTACCCTGTAACTTCATTGCATGTCCCCTAGTCTTTCTATATTCTGATAATGTAAACAATCAATCTACGTTTACCCATTCCACTCCGTTCATTAATTTATAGACTTCTATCATATCTCCCCTCAGCCGTCTCTTTTCCAGGTTAAAGAGCCCTAACCTTTTTTGCCTTTCTTCATAGGAGTATCCTTCCATCCCTTTTACCATTTGGGTGGCTCTTCTCTGAACCTTTTCTAATAACGCTATGTCCTTTTTAAGATACGGCGACCAGAATTGCACACAATATTCAAGGTGCGGTCTCACCATGGAATGATATAGAGGCATTATAATTTCTTTTGTTTTATTTTCCATTCCTTTCCTTATGATACCTAGCATTCTATTTGCTCTCTTGGCTGCCGCTGCACACTGGGCCGAGGGTTTTAACATACTATCCACAATGACGCCTAAATCTTTTTCCCGGATGGTGGTTCCTAATGTGGAACCTTGCATCGTGTAACCATAGTTTGGGTTATTCTTCCCTAGGTGCATAACTTTGCACTTGTCCACATTAAATTTCATCTGCCATTTTGATGTCCAGTCTTCCAATTTATCAAGATCTTCTTGCAATTTTCCACAATTCTCTTGGGTTTTAACAACTTTAAATAGTTTTGTGTCATCTGCAAATTTGATAACCTCACTCGTTATTCCACTTTCCAGGTCATTTATGAATATGTCAAAAAGCACCGGACCCAGCACAGATCCCTGGGGTACACCACTATTCACTTTTATCCATTGGGAAAATTGGCTATCTTTTAACCAGTTCTTGATCCACAGTAGTACACTGCCTCCTATCCCATGACTCTTTAGTTTTGCCAAAAGTCTCTGATGAGGGACCTTGTCAAAGGCTTTCTGAAAGTCCAGATACACTATATCAACCGACTCACCTTTGTCCACCTGTTTATTCACACTTTCAAAAAAACATAACAGATTAGTAAGACAAGATCTTCCTTGTCTAAAACAATGTTGGCTGTCTCCCATTAGGCCATAACTATCTACATGCTGAGTAATTTTATTCTTTATGATGGTTTCTATCATTTTTCCCGGTACTGACGTGAGGCTCACCGGTCTGTAGTTTCCCGGATCACCCCTGGAACCCTTTTTAAAAATTGGCGTTACATTGGCGATCCTCCAATCTTCAGGTATTACAGATGATTTTAATGAAAATTCACAGATTACTAATAGCAGGTCTGCAATCTCATATTTCAGTTCTTTCAACACCCTTGGATGTATACCATCTGGCCCAGGTGATTTGCTACTCTTCAGTTTATCTAATAGTTGTAATACATCTTCCTGATGTATCGATATTTCCTTCAATTCTTCCGCACCTTTAAATACCACTTCAGTCATGGGTAACATCCCTACATCTTCCTCAGTAAAGACAGAAGCAAAGAATTCATTCAGTCTCTCCGCTATCGCCTTGTCGCCTCTTAGTGCCCCTTTAACTCCTCTATCATCTAATGGACCAACTGACTCTCTCACAGGTTTTTTGCTACAAATGTACTTGAAAAAAATCTTTATTTCGCATTTTTGCTTCCGCAGCAAGCTTCTTCTCAAATTCTCCCTTTGCCTGCTTTATCAATGCCTTGCATTTGACTTGCCAGTGCTTGTGCTGTTTCCAGGTTTCGTCGTTTGGCTCTTTTTTCCATTTCCTGAAAGATGCTTTTTTGGCATCAACAGCCTCTCTGACCTCCCCTTTAAACCATGCTGGCAGTTTTTTGGACTTCCTTCCACTTTTCTTAAAGCGTGGAATACAGCTGGCCTGGGCTTCCAAGATAGTATTTTTCAACAACACCCAAGCTTGATGTATTCTATTCTACCCCAGTATGCATAATGTAGGCATAAAACCCAAGATATTTCATAATCATTACCAAAAACCTAATATATTCTGTTATCCTGCTAGTCCAGTCTAGACAAGTGAGTTATATCCCCCAACCATCACAGGTGGAGACAGAGAAAAATCCAGATTCTTCTAGAGGAGCTAAAGGGCATACTAGTTCAGTATTTCTCTGTCTCCAGCAGAGTGTAGACGCATCTGAGCAGCTGTCTGGAAATGTTGAGGAAAATTGATTTAGCTCATGAGTAACTGCTCTTAGGGGCAACTTCCTCACTTGAGCTCAACGTGGGAGCCACCCCCTGGGTCAACCTTAAAACTGGTGCCCTGGAGAGCGAGAGGTTGGTTTGGCAAAGTTGCCTGTGCTGTGTGTTGCCTGCAATCTACCCGGTGTGTGATTCCCCACCTTCCATCATTGCGTTGGGACCCAGCAGTGCTATTTAGATCATCACAGCTGTTCTGCCAGTGAGAACGAGAGGTTGGTTGGGTGAAGTTGTCTGCAATCTACCCGTTGTGTGATTCCCTGCCTTCCATCATCACGTGGGGACCTGGCAGTGCTATTTAGATTATCACAGCTATTCTGCGGACGCGGCTCCGAAGGGGCACGTGACCAAAGGGGTACGCTCCTTTGGTGCCAATTCAGGGCCTATCCCATGGTTTTAGCCTCAAGAAATGCTGAAAAGTTGGGGCAAGAGAAAAGTTAAGCTGCCAGAGCAGAATGTGGCTATGGTGATGTCAACATCTCAGCCAGTTATTGGCCCCATGGATCATCATCTTCAACAAGTGACAGAACAGAAGATAAGGCAAGTTTCCCTTCCTTCTGACTTTCTCATGCTGGACACTTCTGTTGCCTCGCTTAGTCCCATCACCAGAACTCCCCCACGAAATCCTGGTTTATCGCCAGTGGAAGGGGTGTGTTCATCCCCTTCAATGAGGCCGATTGAAGCTAAGGATTTGGCTTCATCTAAGCCCCAGATTTTACCATTGGAGCAAAAGGTTTCATTGGTGCCTATTCAAGTGAATGGAGTTTCAAGTAATCACAGTTTTTCTAAGTTTCAGCCATCGGAGGAGACTTTGTCTGACATCTGGAAAGTGGCTTTGGATACAAATGCTTTGTTACATCGCTTTATTAATCAGACTGTACATTTTTGAGAGCTCTCGGAGGTTGGTTTGTTCACAAGCTCTGCTATGTTACGATTGGATAAGGGGGAGGCTTTGGCTAAAACACTTCAATCAGCGAACGTGTGGAGTTTGAAAGATAGTTATGTGTTACATATTCTTCAAGGACTCAGTTTGTTTATATATCATGCTAAAAATCTCTGTTTTCTTAATTTTCCTATAACTCGTTTTTATTCTCCATTACTGATGTTTAAGAAGTATTGCAAAGAGATTTTGTTATTGTCTGATGTTGATGAGATGATTGTCTCAAATATTTATTATTTACCACTTCATAGTGTGGTCAGAGATGAGGATTTGGCACAGGTGGAAGATGATTCTGTTTTTGATTTAACAACATTTCTTGAGTCTACTAATGAGGTTATCTCTTACCATGCCACTTTAATAGTCTCTTTGTCCACAGTTGCAGATAAAATAAGAATTTTGAAAAGTTTTTTTTCAAAAATGGAATTTATTTTTCATGGTCAGAAAGTTTCCATTTTTCCCGATGTCTCGAGAGCTACTCAGCAACAGAGGGTTTTGGCTGCAGGGGGGACTTTCTTTCTTTGTTTTCCATGTAAATGTTTGGTCACAGTTGATGGTGTTAATATGTGTTTACTGACTACTCTCAACTTGAGTCTTTGCTTGATAATAGATATGGTAAAATTCTGGCAAATAACTTATGTTATTTTTTTCCTTTTGTTTTGCTTTTTTTATTTGGTAGGATTAGTTGTGGAGTGTAGTCTGATTTATTAGACTTCTTCCCCAATGGACTCTCCTCTCCAAAATGGGGGCTAAGAAACCTTTGTTTTTCCTTATTATCTTTATTATCTTGTTTTGTTTCTGATTGTTGGTATTTTCTTTTACATTGTGCTTTGTATGCATATGATTTGAAAATGTAAAAAAAAAAAAAAAAAAATTGGTGCCCTCTAGGTTTGCCAAGGAGGAAAGCTGTTGGTTCAGTTTTCCGTCCTTGTTAAGAGCTGGCTAAACAGCCAGATTTGGATCAGGGCCCTGAGCTTAGCAAAACCTAGGTTCCTCCTCCCCTTCCTCCTCCCCTGGCTGTACCCCAAAGAGTGGATGAAGGTATCAAGAGGTATGTGACCGCAGGACTTGGCTGCAGGGGAGTAGCTGTGAGCACAGCACCATCGCTGCTTGGGCTCCCCGGTAGTGAATACTACTACTACAACTACTGCTAATAATAATAATAATCATTTAAATAGTGCTACAAGGCATATACAGCACTGTATAGACATATATAAAAGATGGTCCTTGCTCGTCAGAGCTTACAATCTAATCAAGACAGACAATACGAGGACGAGGATAAAAAGAAGGTGATGATTCACAAGGGAAACAGGAGATTTGGATCCAAAGGCAGCCTCAAAGAGGTGAGCTTTTAACATGGATTTGAAAAGGGTGAGCGAGGAAACCTGACGTATTGCTGGAGGTAGTTTGTTCCAGGCATAAGGAGCAGTAAGATGAAAGGAGTGGAGCCTGGAGTTGGCAGGAGAAGAAAAGGGGATAGAGAGAATAGGCCAGTAGAAGAGTGGAGTTCACAAGGAGGGGATGTAGGGGGAAATGAGAGAGAAAAGATAGCGAGGAGCAGTAGAATGAATGCATTTATAGGTCAGAAGGAGAAGTTTGAACTGGATACAGAAACGGAAGGCAAGCCAATGAAGTGACTTGAGAAGAGGGATTATATGAATATAACAGGGCTGGTGGAAGATTAGTCATGCCAGTTGAGTTCTGAACAGATTAAAGAGGAGAGCGATGAAATAGTGGGAGACCAGCAGTGTCTTAGTATGTTCAGAAAGGAAGGGGCAAATTTTGCTATTGTTATCGAGAAAGAAACAACAAATTTTAGCTATCTGTTGGATATGTGTGCAGAAAGAGAGGGAGGAGTCAAAGATGACACCAAGGTTGCAGTTAGAGGAAGCTAAACGGTGTTATCAACAGAGATAGAGAAAGGAGGAAAAGGGAAGAAGGTGAGGGAGGAGGTGGTTAGGACAAGGTACCTCAGACCAGAGGGCCAGGGATTTCTAGCCCTATAGGCACTCCTTGTTGCCTTGGGCAAGCCACTTAACACTCCATTGCCTCAGGTACACATAGATTGTGAGCCCTTTGGGGACGAGGGAATGTATCCAGTACCTGCTTGTAGTAATTGTAAACCGCTCTGATGCCCTTCAGCCTGGGCGGTACATCAAGAAATTGAATAAACATAAACAAAGGTTTAGGGGGAAAGATACAAAGTTTGGTTTTGGCCATGTTCAATTGCAAATGGCAGTGAGACATCCAGGCAGTCATATAGGCAAGCAGAGATACGAGACTGGAGTGACAGAAAAATATCAGGTGCAGGTTAGATTTGAGAGTTATCAGCATAAAAATGATATTGAAAGCCATGGGAGGATATGAGAGCACCAAGGGATTAGGTATAGAAAGAGAAAAGGATAGGGCCCAGAACAGAGCCCTGGGGTACACCAAATGACAGTAGGATAGCAGTAGAGGAGGAATCACCAGAATCAGATCTATTCATTTCTGTACCAAAACTATTTCTCTGTGCTTCTTGTACAGTGTCTGTGCGGGGTTCCAGTGATGGCCGATCATTTGCGGCATCTATCGATGTGTGAGGGCAACTGTTGTTTTTTTCATGGTCTTTACTGCTGTTCCATCTCTTGCTTATACTGTCAGCACACACTAATTGTGCCTAGCTGCGCATTACTCCTCTCTGTGCAGCTTGGGGCATGCATGGTATCGGTGCATGAATACAGCACATACATGTAGCTTATGTGCCATCTGAGCGACCATGTATTGGCTCCACGCCTTCGCAGATCATGCTACAGATGCATCTCTCTACAACATGTCTTAGTCATTTCTTGCAATGAGTAACATGGAAGACCTTACCCAATGAGATTCCCGGTGCCCAGCCTATGTCCCACACAGGGAGCGGCCATGGCATAAGGAGCGGCCCAAACTCCTTCTCCAGAGTTCTTCTCCTTTATTCAGCACACCTGGTTCTTCTGGCATGGTGCTGTGGACCCTTCAGCTGCTGGCCTTCGTGCTCCTTTTCCCTTCGTTGGGGCAGGTTGGTCAGAGCCCAACAGTGATTTCTCCCAAGAAAACACTTCAGGAAGAGGATGGCTTCAGGGACATGAGATCATCTCCATTGTGGCAGGACCCAGCCTGGAGTTCCGGAAGATCTGCATGTGAGGAGGATGAGTCTCAGGTGCTGGTTGACCAGGACAATTCCATAGTAACGTAGTGTATGATAGCAGATAAAAAACAGTATGGTTAGTCTAGTCTGCCCAGTAAGGTGACTTGAGTAGTTGTATCCATTGCTCCATGCAGGTCATCCCTTTATGCCTTTGTTTAGGGTTGTACCCACCACTCCATGCAGGTCACCCCTTTATTTGTTGATGATTTTTTAGTATGTTTTGGTTTCATCCTCTTGCTATAAAGGGATCGAGTGTGTCCCATGTAATTTTGAATTCCGTCACTGTTTTTGCCCTTACTACTTCTATTGGGAAGGCATTCCAGGCATCCACTACCTTTTCAGTAGAAAAGTATTTCCTGATGTTGCTTTTAAGTTTACCTCCTTGCAGCTTCATTTTATGCCTTCAAGTTTTACAGCTTCCTCTTCTTTGAAAAAAAGTTTTTATTTGTTCATTAATACCCTTTAAATATTTAAAGGTCTGTATCATATCTCCCCTGTCTCTCCTCTCCTCTAGGATATATTATAGGGCTAGTACCCTGTGGCCTGCTCTGAACCAAAGCCTGAACCAAACAAGATGGATTCCTGCTACAAGAAACTTCTGCTGTGTTTCAAGCCTCAGACCTGCTGACTTTCCTGCTTGACTGCTTGCCAAGTGTTTATATGTGTGCATATAGAAGATTATTGTTCCCAGCCATGACTACATGCAAGAGAGCCTGCTTCCCAGGCTTTTCTCATCCACAGACTGTTCTACTGGCCTTGCACATTTGCAACAGTGGAGGAGACTGCATACCATCATCTTCTGCATGTCATCTCTCACCATGGACCCTTTGTCTGCAGATAACCATCTGTTGACTACCCCCTGGTTTGCCAAGATGCCTCGTATTGTCTCAGGCCAACCAATCACCAAAATTTGATAAGGATAGTATGCACAGAAGAACTTGTGTTCCTTTTGCCTTCCTTGCTCTTTCTGCAAAGACAGATACACACTGTGTGTGTGTGTGTGTGCAAGGCAGTTCCACTAACCTCAGGACAGAATAAGACTCCCACAGAAATGTAAGGTTCTGGGCTCTCATGCGGCTCAACTCCGAACGGCTGGAGCCAGTGTTATCTAGCTGCCTCTTTTGGACTTTCTGCTGTTCCAGAAACTGCCTCAGACCCCACCTGCAACTGTCCACTTGACTGAGCTTAAGGTACTGGTCTTGTGTCTTCTCTGGAGGGTGGTTGTGGGTGGTTCCTCTTCCAAAAACCCCTGGTGTTCCAACAACCACACTTCCCACTTCTAGTTGGTTACTTCAGGGGCAGACCTCTAGAAGATCCATCCACAAGGGATCCACTTGGCCATTTTACACTGTTTCCACATTGTTTAACACTGCCCAACCTGGCACTAATATTCAGGGTCTCCTTAGTCCCCTGTTTCCGGTCTGCTTGCCTGCAAACCTCCTCTAAGAAAAGTAAATCCTGCTTGTCCAACACTCACTATACTTCCCCTGGCCCTCTCTAGAGCAGGGCTAATCCCTTTAGTCCATCTTGCAAACCACCAGCCTCCCTCTCTCACCCCCCCCCCCACCCCCAGGAGAGGCCCTGCTTCTCTAGCAGGCTTAGGGTTTGACTCTGAGCCAGCCTTCTCTGCCAGCAAGCCCCTTTCCATACAGCACAAACTAGAGTTCCAAACAGTGCAAACAGGTAACAAACTTTTATTCCTCTAGTTTATCATCAAAACAAATAAATAATGCTGTAATATTTGATCTGCTGGAAGTGATCTAACTGATCTGACCCCTATGCTGGCCCTTTTGGTCGACACCAAAAAGATATTTGATTGTACCGAATGGCTGTATCTTTTTGAGACTTTGCACAGATTTGGATTTGGAGCCCGGTATATTGGCTATGTACAGTTGATATATATGGAACTGGTGTAGAGCTTAACTCCAGGAAGTGGCGCAAGTATTAAGTAAAGGTGAATATACATGTTTTATCCACCAGCTTGTTCCAATCTGTTTTTCTTGCCCATAAGGCAAACTAGACTTCTATGAAGAAGATCCAGGTCTTGTTGACACTGTGTGGCTGAGGATGGCACCCTTGCCCACATGATTTTCCTATATTCATAATTTCAACTCTAGTGGAAGGAGGTTTGAAGTGTAGTTATTCAGGTGTTTTCCTTAGATGTTGGTATCTCATTTAAATTGATAGGGTCCAATATTCGAAAGGCATTTACATGGTTTACAGCCCAATAAACCATGTAAATTTTATTTTATTTATTTAACAATTCTTTTATACCGCGCTATTACAATCAGTGCGGTGTACAATGAACAAGAACATACTACAATGCATACAAGTAACATTGAGTTTTACATTAAACAGGGAACTTCAACAATAGGACAACCGGGGGAACTATGTACAGATTAACTTAATGTACTATGTACAGATTAACTTAATGTTATATACAGTAATACAGTATATACTGTACAGTACATAGTACATAGTACAGTAAATGCCTTAAATGGGGATATTCAATGGCATGTACATGGTTAGTGCTATTGAATATCCCCTCCTAACTCCACCTCAGTCCCCAAAGGGCTCACAATCTGTGTTTTGTACCTGAGGCAATGGAGGGTTAAGTGCCTTGCCAAGGCCACAAGCAGCACCCATGGAACTAGAAACCCCAGTCCTTCCGGCCAAGGTTGCTGTCCTCTAGTAGGATTTGTATTCCTGGCTCTCTAGCCTGAGGTAACTTGCGCCAACCACTACCCCAACTATCGTGGCAATCAACAGAATGGACAACCAAGTAGCCATGTTCTACGTAAACAAACAAGGGGAACGGGATCCCGTCTTCTAAACGAAAAAGCGATTCATCTATGGTCCTTTGCCATCTCTCATTGCATACACCTCAGAGCGGTGTACCTCCCGGGCGAATGTAATGTCCTAGCAGGCAGGTTAAACCATATCCTTCCCACAGGTGCTCCTTGTGGTCTAGGGCAAGCCACTTAACCCTCCATAGCCCATGTTCCCTGTAAAATAGTTCTCTGTGTGCTGTGCTTTCCTGTCTAATCAATGTGTTTATACCTCAAAAATTTCCTGTCATGATTTGACAATTTCCAATCTGTAATCAAACCGCTGCTGATCGCTGGAAGTAGCGGTATACAAATGTATACTAAATAAATAAAATAAATAAATAAAATCCTTCATCCCCACAAATGGAGTTTGCATCTGGAGATGGTTGCTCGGATCTCCCAAATGTGGGGAACCCCACTCATAGATCATTTTGACACTTCACAAAACACACAGCTTCCGCTCTTCTGCTCCAGGGTTCCGAAGCTGCACCGACAGACCCTGGATGCCTTCCTTCTCTGCTGGGGACAGGGACTGCTCTACACATTCCCTCCAATCCCCTTAATACCCAAGACGCTGTTCAAGCTATAGGCTGACAGGGGATCAGTGATTCTCATAGCTACCTTTTGGCTCCATCAACCATGATTCAGCCACTTGACTTGGGATGTGCGCACCATAGGACTCTCCGCAGTCCCAATCTTCACTCCTTAAGCCGGACAGCATGGCTACTCAAAGGCTAGTGGTTGCTGACCTCAACCTACCACAGGCCATCAAGGATATCCTCCTTGCGTCTCATAAAGATTCCACCAGGTGATCTTATGCCTTTAAGTGGCGTAGATTTGCCCTTTGGTGCTCTCCAAAGGACCTTGACCTCTTTTCTTGCCCGATGGCGTCGCTTCTACAATATCTCCTCCACTTATCCTTGACGGGTCTTAAGACTAATTTAGTAAGTGTTCACCTTAGTGCTATTGTGACCTCTCACAGACCAGTGGATGGACAGCCTATCTCCTCACACTCCTTAGTAGCACACTTCATGTGGGGTCTCCTGCTGTCCAAGCCACCCATTAAACCACCTCCGATGACCTGAGATCTGAATGTGATTCTGGTTCAGCTTCTAAAGCCATCTTTCAAACCTTTAGCCACCACTTCACTGAAGTTTCTATCTTGGAAGATCATCTTCCTTATTGCTCTTACTTCAGCTTGCCACATCAGCTCGCTGCAGTTCTAGTGGCAGTTGCCCCCTATGCTCTATTTCACCATGACAAGGTTGTTCTGCGTACCCATCCCCATTTCCTCCCGAAGGTGGTTTCCTTCTTCCACCTAAACCAGTCGGTAATCATTCTGATTTTCTTCCCTAGACCACATACATCTCGGTCTGAACCAGAACTACAGACTTTTGATTGCAAGCAAGCACTGGCCTACAACTTATTTTATTTTATTATTTATTTATTTATTTGGCAGCATTTTTATACCACCGTATCTAAAAGCCACAGCGGTTTACACGGAACAATCAACTAAACGTTTTACATTGAACATTTGTTAAAAGTTAATTTAACTGAACACATCATAACTATTTACATCAAACTTAACTGACTGTGGCATGAGTATATGAAGAGTTATGTTGGTGCTACGGAGGTTTCCAGTATGGATCTGATGGATGGAGGAGGTAGTACAGAGTCTGTGCCGAAGTATTCCAAGAAGAGGGTGGTTTTTAACTTATGCCAAAATTTTGTGAGGGCCCGTATTTCTGGAGTGAAGGTGTTCCAGATGAGTGGGGCATAGAATGAGGGCTCTGTTGGAAGTTGTGTTGCTGGATTGGGTAAAAGTAGCTGGAACTGAGAGGAGGTTGATCTCCAGGAACAAGCAGGAATGTAGTCTTCACATATGGGCAACGTCGGTACCGATGGAGCCCGTGTGGGAATGCTCCCCAGCATCTAATAGGAAAGCTTTTGGGAGCATCCCACTGTACCTGCATGCTGCCTTCCTGCCTTCCCAACTCTTCTTCCTCAGTTCTTCGTTTTCCATGGAGCCAGCAGGAAACAAATTCTGTCACTGCAGAAAATTCTTTAGTTCTCGTTTTTTTTTGTTTTTGTGGTTAGAGTCTGTCTTCCCGTCGATGACAGAACCAACTCCCATTGTTGGTTCTCTTCTCTTCTTTCTTTCTTTACTAAAAAAAAAAGAAAAAAAAAAAGAAAAAAGGTTTCTTCAGGCGTACCGATGCTATTTTAGGCCTTAAGCCTATGATCTTGTCTACTGACACTATGGAGAAACCAGCTAGTGGTTTTAAGAAATGTTCTAAATGTGGCAGTACCATCTCAGCTACTGACATCCATGACTGGTGTCTCAAATGCCTCGGTCCTGACCACCAGCTATTAGAATTTCACCTGTGCAAGAAGATGACCAAGAAAGGCCTGCAGAATCGAGCCACAAAGTTGGGCACACTCTTTGCCTCAGATGTGATTTCTTTGGCATTGACGTCATCAAGGGCATCGTCTTCCTCTCAAGGATCTCAGGTATCGAACCACAAGTCTTCTTCAAAGGCAGGCTATCCCCCCAAAGGTAGATCTCTTTCCAAGCATAGAGACACCTCGAGCATTGCCCTGGAGATGGATCGGCCAGCCAAACTACCCCGGTGGAAGGACCTCTCCTCTAAAGCCATTGAGGGGTCCCAGGATGCTCCCGAGGCCTCCATTTCAGGAGAGCTCCTGGTGCCATGCTCTGGGATGGTAGCGCAGGTCTCCGGTACTGATACCCAACCATCGGCAGGCTCCATAGATCAGCGTATCCTGGCGACTCTACTGGTGGCTTCGGTCCCAGTTAAATCACTACCAACCGTACTGCCGACACCAGTACCGGATCCAGTACTGATGCAGACTGCTTCGGGGTACATGCTGCTAGGTCCGCTGCCGCCCATGCCGGCCCTCGATACTCCATTCACGGTACTGAGGTATCGTCCAAGCAGGAACTTCATACCGATTCTTGCTTTAATCAGTATTGGGACTTATCGGAACAGGAACATCGTTCCTGCTGATACTTCAAGTCTTCCGATTCCAATTCTTCCAATGACGAGTCACTCGATACCTGAAGACTACCGGAGGGCTCTTCTCCCTCGCCGGAACAGCGCATGTCCTCTCCCAAGGGCATGTCTTTTCAGGCGTTTATTCGTGACCTGGCTAGGGGTCTCTCTATCAGTGACATCTGAGAAAGAGCCCAGAGCAGAGGAATTGGACATCCTCCAATACCCAACAGCTCTTAAGGAAGCAGTTACACTTCCTATTCACTGCATTCTCCATGATCTCATGCTCCGGGTGTGGGAGACTCCCTCACTATTTCTCCCCATACTCGACTTCTTGATACCATGTATCGAGTACTCGAGTTTCCTGGCTTCCAAAAGACACAGCTTCCCACCATTCAATGGTGGTGGAATCGGTGATGCGCCACATTAAGAATTCTATGAACCATTCCTCTAACCCACCAGGTACAGTATCGAGAACCCTCAATGCTTTTGGGCGTCGGTGTCTTCAAGCCTCCATGCTTTCAGACAGGATAAACTCATACATTCTCTATATGGGTATATTCCTCAAGGAAGTAACCAGGGGTCTTGAGGCCATGGCCCCTCTTCTTCCAGATGATAAAAGAGGCGACTATCTCACATTGGTTTGACATGCCCAGAATATCTCAAAGTTTGTTAATAGAACAACCTTTGATTCCTTTGAATGCACCAGCAGAGCCACATCCATCTGTATCAGTGCACGTAGGATTGCATGACTGCAAGCATCAGATCTTGAACAGTGGGTTCAGGACAAACTGGGCAATATTCCCTGCACAGGTGAAAACCTTTTTGGCAAGGACTGGCAGGACAAGGCTTCTCAGTTGGAATCTGAAAATACCACTCTAAACAGGCTCTCTAGGACTACAGCCAACTCTGCTAGGAAAAAAGCAACTGCAAAGAAAACTTTCTCTGCTAAGAAGAAGTAGTTTTGCCCTTCTTATCCACCTGCCTCTCAGTACAACCTCAGGGTCCTCAAAAGAGGCAACAGCCTTCCAAACAGAAGAAGCCTCAGACTCCTAAGGCTCAACCAGTGCCTCAGACTCAATCTGTACCTGTTTTTTACTTTTTCCTAGAGAACATAGCTACCCTGCCTCTGGAGGTTCCCCACCCCCTCCACATAGCAGGCAAACTCTGTCATTATGCTCATCACTTCAGAGCAGTGGACTCTAACCATAGTGAAGGAGGGGTACAGACTTCATCTTCACACCCTGCCCCCCTCCACCCTGGTAGGGGAATATCATTCTCAGCCCCCTCTCACTGCTTTCCTGCTGCAGGAGGTGACTTCTCGTCTATCACAGGGTGCCATAGAGGAGGTTCCAACACCTCAGCAGGGAATGGCCTTCTATTCTCTGTACTTTCTCATACCAAAGAAGAACAGAGAACTCTTAACAAATATTAACAGAACTTAACAAGTTTCTGGTCCATGAGAAGTTCAAGATGCTCTTTGAGGCAACTTCGTGCTGTCCGCCCTTTCATCTCTATTCCTTCCCTGACCACATTGCTCTTGTCCCTCGTCATGTCCCGTCTGGATTATGGCCTCCCTCAGTATCAATTACGTAGACTTCAACTCTTCCAAAACATGGCTGCACATATCTTTACTCATGCCTCCCGCTCAGATCATGTCACACCACTTCTCATTCACCTCCACTGGCTCCCTTTGTCCTTCAGAATTCAATACAAAATTCTCACCTTTGTCCATAAAGCAGTCCACACTGGTATACCACTCTATCCCTCTGATTTGGTCCATCTTCATACCCCCCCAGTGTTTGCTTAGGTCCATCAACTGCATGTCCCTCCCTTCCCCATCCCAGGTCCACCTGGAATCCACCCAGTCCTCTGCCTTCTTTTTCCTTGGTCCTCAGCTCTGGAACTCGCTCCCTTCAGCCCTCTGCCTGGAACCCTCCTTCATCAGTTTTAGAGCAAAGTTAAAGAACCACCTTTTCTGTATAGTTTTGATCTTTCTCCTCCCTCCTTCCCCTTGTCTCACCCCCCCCCCCCCCCACGGTGATGACATTCCCCTCTCTGCTAACTCTTTCCTTCTTTTGCTTACTTGTCTTGCTCTGTCCCTTTCCTGTCTGATTATTGGCATTCTGTTTCCTTTCATCAGCAGCATATAATTTTGATTGTAAACCACTCTGATACTTGCGTGTGGGCGGTATATTAAAGATAAAGATAAAGATGGTCTCCCTAGGGATCCTCCTTCCCTACCTCCAGAGTCAGGACTTTCTCTATTCTCTAGATCTCAAAGAAGCATACACACATATCCTCATTCATCCAGAACACAGGAAATATCTATACTTCATATTTCAAGGAAGACGCTATCAGTAGAGTCCTTCCTTTTGGACTTGCCTCTGCCACAAGAGTCTTCACAAAGTGCATGGCAGTCGTAGCTGCATATCTAAGATCTCTCGGGATATTTGTCTTCTCTTTCCTAGATGACTGGCTCATAAAGGCAGGCACCTCCCAAGAGGTCCACCTGTCTCTCTTTCACACAATGCAGGTCCTGCAACACTTGGGCTTTGTCATAAATTTTCCAAAATAACTTCTTGCTCCGACTCAAACACTAGAGTTCATAGGAGTTCTACTAGACACACAACAGTCAAAGGCATTCCTGCCCCAACCCCACTGTGCATGCCTCATGGAGCTAGCATCCCAGGTGCAACTCAGAGACCACCTGACTTCCTGGGAAATGCTGAAACTTCTGGGTCATATGGCCTCAACAGTACATATAGTACCTTATGCCCATCTACATATGCACACAGCCCAATGGGCACTTGCCTCCCAGTGGAAGCAAGCCTCCAACCTTCTCAGCGACAAGATCAGAGCCACTGCCCTACTGATCACATCCCTCCAATGGTGGTGTTCACCAAACAATCTCCTCATTGGGTCACCTTTTCAGATGCCTCTACATCAATGCACCCTGATGACGGATACCTTCAAGCTGGGTTGTGGGGTACATTTGGGCGCTCTCTTCACTCAGGGCCTCTGGACAGAGCAGGAGTCTCAGCTCCAGATAAATCTACTGGAACTTTGTGCTATCTCCAATGCCCTCAGGGTTTTTCAAGATCATCTATGATCTCACACAGTCCTGGTCCAGATGGACAACCAGGTAACCATGTTCTGTGTGAACAAGCAAGGGAGAACAGGCTCTTGGCCCCTCTGCAAGGAAGCCCTTCATCTCTGGTCCTTTGCCATTGCTCATCAGATACACCTCCAAGCGGTGTATCTTCCAGGAGAACAGAATGTCTTGGCAGACAAATTGAGTCGAATCCTTCTTACCCACGAATGGTCTCTTCATCCGGATACAACCTCCTTCATCTTTCAGACCTGGGGAACTCCAGAAATAGATCTGTTTGCCACTCTTCAGAATGCCAAACTCCCACGCTTTTGCACCTGGACTCCTATATCCAGCAACCAGCAGATGGATGCTTTCTATATGCCTCCTATATGCCTTTCTATATGCCTCCTATATGCCTTCCCTCCTATTCCCCTAATTCCAAAGATGATTTTCAAGCTCCAGGCAGACAGAGGCTTCATGATCCTCATAGCCCCATGCTGGCCACATCAACCATGGTTTCCTCTCCTGCTACATCTGTCTCAAACTCAACCTCAGTATCTCAGTTCTGCACCCAACCTCCTCTCTCAGGAAGAAGGGATGCTGCTTCATCCCAACCCACAGTCTCTGCATCTTACAGCTTGGCTGCTGAAAGTGTAGCATTACAAGACCTTAACCTCACTCAGGAGGTAAAGGACGTTCTCTTAGCTTCCGGGAAACCATCCACCCAATGTTCATATGCTTTCAAGTGGCGCAGATTCTCTACCTGGTGCACCCAGAAGGATATCAATCCCTTCTCGTCTCCAGTGGAGGCACTCCACCAGTATCTCCTCCACCTATTTACTACAGGTCTCAAGACCACGTTGGCCAGAGTTCACCTCAGTGCTATTGGAGCTACTCATTATCTATTGGATGGACAGCCCATCGCATTACAACCGTTAGTTGCATGCTGCATGAGAGAGCTCTTAATTACGAGGCCACCCATTTAGCTTCCTCCGGTGGCATGGGATCTCATTATCTTCGCAGTTTCTCAAGCTGCCTTTTGAACCCTTGGCTACAACCTCACTAAAGTTTCTTTCATGGAAGGTCATTTTCCTCATTGTCCTCACTTCAGCTAGATGCATTAGTGAGCTTCAAGCCTAGGTGGCAGACCCACCTTACACCCGGTTCCATCATGACAAGGTCGTCCTTAGGACTCACCCACATTTCATGCCAAAGGTGGTGTCTCCTTTTCACTTGAATCAGTTAGTTTACCTTCCTGTGTTTTTTCCTAGACTGCATTTGTCTAGAGCAGAGGCAACCCTCCATACTCTAGACTGCAAACGTGCCCTAGCTTTTTATCTTCAAAGGACTTAAGAGCACCGTAGAGCTTCACAGTTGTTCATTTCCTTTGACCCTAGTCACTTGGGGTCACCGGTATCTAAACGTACCCTCTCCAAATGGATAGCAAATTGCATCTCATTTGCTTATGATCAAGCAGCACTATCCCTTGGAGGTCACGTCACTGCTTATAATGTCTGGGACATGGCTACCTCGATGGCAAATTTATGCTCTGTAGCCATTGATGAAATCTGTAAAGCAGCAACTTGGTCTTCAGTCCATACCTTTGCTGTTCATTACTGTCTGTACAAGGACTCCCGCAGGGATGCCGTGTTTGATCAGGCTGATCTCCAGTACCTCTTTCAGACTTGAGGGCAACTCCTATCCTGTGTCCCGGAACTTAGCGATACCAGATATCCTTATAGGACTCATGACCTCTTGAAGCCTACCCTGAGGCAAACCTCCGTGGTTCTAAGGTCATTTTCTCTGGCATCTTCGAGTTAGGGAGTCCCATATGTTAAGACTATATATTCCTGCTTGTTTCTGGAGATAGTGTAGTTGCTCACCTCTAACAGGTGATCTCCGGGAACAGCAGGAATTTAGTCTTCACAATCCACCCTCCTCCCCTAGGAGTTGTAGGTTTTTTAAAATCTCCTTTTCTCTCAGCTACAAACTCAACTGAGGACGCAGAGTTGGGAAGGCAGGAAGGCAGCACGCAGGTGCAGTGGGATGCTCCGAAAAGCTTTCCTATTGGATGCTAGGGAGTGTTCCTGCACGGGCTTCATCACTACTGATGTCACCCATATGTGAAGACTAAATTCCTGCTGTACCCGGAGATCACCTGTTACAAGTGAGTAACTATGCTTTATTGGTGAAACATGTTCTCTTGTGGAGTGGTTGTTGAAGAAGGGGACAGAGGATGATTGCACAGAGTTGGTGGATGATCTTGAATGTGGTTAAAGCTACTTTGTACTTGATTCTCACTTGGATAGGGAGCCCGTGTAGGGCTTTCATAGTGGAAATGATGTGCTCTCGTGGGCCCATGCAGTGATTATTCTGGCTGTGGAGTTTTGGACAAGCTGTAAGGGTAATAACGTGGCTTTAGGGAGGCCCTAGTAAATGATGTTTGCATAGTCCAAGATGGGAGTGATGAGGGCCTGGCATGCGTTCCCAAAATCATTGGGGTCCAGAAGTGGGCAGAGGTGTCGTAGAGTTCTCATTTTAAAGTATGCTGTCTTGGTAACTTGTTTAATGTGCTGTTGGAAGTTGAGGTGATAGTCCAGTGTGATGCCTAGGTATTTTACAAATTGTTTGACCTGTAGGGTATGGTTGGCCAGCTTGATGATAGATGGTGGAATGAAGGATGGATTTTTGGAGATGAAGAGGACTTCTGTTTTTCTGGGGTTGATATGCATGTTGTGGTCATTGAACCATTGAATGGATTCTTCTAAGCAATTGCTGATTGTGGAGTAGTCTGGGTTGGTGGTGGAGATTGGGGCGTATATCAGGATGTCATCTGCATACAGATGATAGTGGGTTTTATGTTGTTTTATGAACATGCATAAGGGTTGGATGAAAATGTTAAATAGCAGTGAAGATAAGGCTAAGCCTTGAGGTAAGCCTTGTAGCAGCTGGAAGGGTTTGGAAGTGTCAGATCCGATTCCTACTTGTTGTGATCGATTGGAGAGGTATGATGTGAACCAATGCAGAGCTGTATCTCTGATTCCGATTTAGTGTAGGTAAGAGCATAGTTGGACATGGGTGACTGAGTCAAAAACTACTGAGACGTTGAGAAAGATGAGAATGAAGCCTTGATATACTTTCTGTGTTTCTTTAATTAAGTTGTCGAGGAGGGAGGTCAGAAGGGTTTCAGTGCTATGGTGTGGTCTGAAGCCATGTTGGTGTTCATCGAGTGGTGCATGGGTATCTATGAAATCTTATAGCTGAAGCTGCTCTTCCTTTTCTATGATTTTGGCCAGGGACGGGATGCTTGATATAGATCTGTATGAGGCTGGAGCTAAGGAGTCAGCTGCATGATTCTTGAGCAGGGGTCTGATTGAGGCTTGTTTGAGGGGAATTGTTACGTGGCTGAGCATCAGAGATGCATTGACTAGGTGCATAATGCTTGGAATAAGGTCATGTTTTGCCATCTTGATCCAAGTGGTGGGGCATAAGGTGGTACAGTTAAGGTTTGTTATGATGTCGATGATCTTTCTGGTTGATAGCTGCCTGAAAAATGACCAGGTTTTGTTGTCTGGAGGGTTAGTGGGGTAAGTGACGGGCAGGTGGTGCAGTAGGTTGGTCAGTTGTCTGGTGTCAGGCGCCAAGTTGGGCTAGATTGGCTAGAACTAAAGCTTACAGCAAATTCTCTCAATTTATTTCCTTTGATTCTAGTTACATGGGCCTACTGGTGACAAAATGTACTCTATCTAGATGGATAGCAGATTGCATTTCTTTTGCTTATGCACAAGCAGGACTCTCATTAGAGGGTCATGTCACTGCTCATAATGTGCAGGCTATGGCAACATACGTAGCTAATCTCCATTCAGTAACCATTAAGGAGATTTTCCGGGCAGCTACCTGATCCTCCATCCACACTTCTGCTGCACACAATTGTCTGGATGCTGTCTTTGGCCAAGCTGTACTCCAGCACCTCTTAGGGACTTAAAATCAACTCCTATCCTCTATACAGACTTCTACAAGATTCCAGCCTATCACGGGGGGAATATTGCTTCCTGAAATTGAGTCTAATGGCCCACAACTCTTCCAGACTCTTCGGCTACACCTTTTTTTGCCTCAGGGATTGCACTACTCTCCCCCCCCCCCCCCATACTAATCTGGTACCTGGGAGCTAGTGGACTACATTGCTGTTTGTTCCTGGAGATAGCATAGTTACTCATCTATAACAGGTGATCTCCGGGAACAGCAGGAATCAGTCTTCACAGCCCATCTTTCTCCCCCTAGGAGTTGTAGGGTTCTTTTATTTTCTTCTTCTCAGCTACAAACTCAACTGAGGAGAAGAGTTGGAAAGGTAGGAAGGCAGGCACAGTAGAGTGTTCCAAAAGGCTTTCCTATTGGATGCTGGGGAGTGATCTCATGCAGGCTCTGTCAATGATGTTCACCCATATGTGAAGACTGCATTCCTGCTCTTCCCAGAGATCACCTGTTACTGGTGAGTTACTATACTTTCTGCTGTACCCTTAATGTGGAGTTTTTCATGATTTACACACAGGCTTTGCTGTAGTCAATAACACATATATAAATATCCTTTTAGTATTCTTTTTGGTCTTTTCAAGGATCCATTTTGCATCTGTGATGATATCCCTTGTTCTTTGCCCTTTTCAGAATGCTACTTGCATTTCGGGGAGTTTTCATTCCAGGTATGGTTGTAGTTTCCACTGAGTGATCTTGAGTACAATCTTGCTGGAATGTGGGATCAGAGCAATTGTATGATAATTCCAACAATCAATTGACTTATCTTTCTTTAGTATTAATATGAACACGGATCTTTTTCCAGTTAGTTCGTCATGATATTGTCTTTCAAACTTCCTGGCAGAACCTTGTAAGTATTGCAATAGCTGCATCTGATTACTGTAATATTTCATTGGAAATGCCTTCAATGCCTGGTGCTTTGTTCTTTGATAATACTTTCAATGCTGCTTTAATGACTTCTTTCATCACCTGATAATGTTGAAATGTCTGTTGATCCACTTGAACTTTATAGTATAATGACTCTATGTATTCTTTCCACTTTTTCTTGAGTTTCTCAGCATCATTCAAATGCATCCTTGGGCATCTTCTAATATTCCAATCCAAGGCTGGAATTTTCTCTTTCAGGATTGTAGTTTTAGGAAAGTCAATCTTGTTATTCCTTTGTTAGTTTCTGATTCTGTTTCCTTGCATGCATTATTGTAGAATTTCTTTTTGTCTCACCTTGCTGCACTTTGGAAATCTCTGTTAAGTTCTGTGATTATCTCTCTTTCTCCTCTGGCTTTAGCTTCTTTGTGTTTCTGAGCAGTTTTCAAAGTTTCTTCGGTCATCCATTTTGGCTGTTTTTGCTTTTTCACCTTTTGCAGACATGTTTCGCTTTCTTTGAGCACAACTTTCTTGATTTCATCCCATAGTTCTTCTGGTGCCCTGCCATTTATATCCAAAGTGACAAACCAATTTTGCAGTCTTTAAATTTTGGTGGTATATTTTCAAGATCATTTTTTGTTCATTCATTAGCAGCTTGCTGTTTTCCAGTTTTATCTTATGTTTGCATAATAGTAGCTGGTAATCTGTACCAGTCAGCTACAGGTTATCTCTTTGTTGATGTTATTGAGCTTTTCCACTAATAACTTCCACAGATGTGGTCAATTTGTTTTTGTGCAGTATATTGGGTGAAGTCCATGTGTATAGTTGCCACTTGTGTTACTGGAGGAAGGTGTTTGAAAATTAGAGGCTGAGCAACAGAAGCGAAGCTGAAGGAAAAAACCTCTGCAATACCAACAGTCTATCTATTCATCTCAGTCTCTTTACCTTCTTCTTTGTTCCATCAGGAATAGATTAATGAATAAACCCTAAAATTCATCTTGAGGTGAACGAAGTTCCCTAAACTTATTAGGTATAGTTCTATTGGTACAAATATTGCTAGCAACTTTGAATAAGTAAACTTAAATAGCTAACCAAATCCTCAAAACTAAGATGAAGACAGCAGTCCAGCAGCAAGATGGCGGCTATCCAGTCTTTTGCATGGTGTCACATGTATGATTTTCTTCCAGTTGGTGAGAGGTCTTACGTGTGCACTAGGCACAATGAGCTCTTTGCTGTCAGGAAACAAATTCATTCTGTGGAAGCTAGAGTAGCCAACGTGGAGGAACTATGGCAGACAGAGAGATATAGAAATGGCATGTACAGGAACATTGTAGTGAAGTCCCACCTCCAGTCTGGCAGCCTTTCTGTTGCCACGGAAGAGAGAGGTGACATGAAAGGAAAGCAAAGATGTTGTTTAAAATACTGTCTTGGAAGCCCAGACCAGATGTATTCCACACTTTAAGAATAGTGGAAGGAAGGCCAAAAAACTGCCAGCATGGTTTAAAGATGAGGTCAGAGAGGCTGTTGTAGCCAAAAAGGCATTTTTTAGGAAATGGAAAAATGAGCCAAATGATGAAAACAGGAAACACCATAAGCAGTGGCAAGTTAGATTCAAGAACTAAGGCAAGCAAAGAGAATTTGAAAAAATGCTTGCCGTGGAAGCAACATCACATAATGAAACCTTTTTCAAGTACATTCGTAACAAAAAACTTGTAAGAGAGTCACTTGGACCATTAGATGATAGAAGGGTAAAAGGGGCGCTAAGGCAGGACAAGGCCATAGCAGAGATACTGAATGCATTCTTTGCTTCAGTCTTTACTGAAGAAGATTTAATGAAGTTATATGCCTGAAATGGTTTTTAAAGGTGATGTACCAGAAGAATTCAAAGAAATATTGATAAACCGGGAAGATATATTGCAAGTATTTGATAAACTGAAGAGTGGCAAATCACCTGGACTAGATGGTATACATCCAAGAGTGTTGAAAGAACTACAATATGAGATTGAAGACCTACTATTAGTAATCTCTGAACTATTATTAAAACCATCTGTAGTACTTGAAGATAGGAGAATGGCTAATATAATGCCAATTTTTTAAAAAGGGTTCCAGGGATGATCTGGGAAACTGCAGATCAGTGAGCCTGATGACAATACTGGGCAAAATGGTAGAAACCATTATAAAGAATAAAATTACTGAACATGTAGATAGTCATAGTTTAATGGGAGAAAGCCAATGGATTTAGCCAAGAAAAGTCTTGTCTTACTAATCTTTTATATTCTTTTGAAGGTGTGAATAAACAAGTAGACAAATGTGAGCCAGTTGATATAGTGTATTTGGATTTTCAGAAAGTCTTTAACAAGGTCCCTCAAGAGAAACTCTTGGGAAAATTAAAAAGTCATGGGATAGGAATCAGTGTGCTATTGAGGATCAGGAGCTGGTTAAAAGATAGAAATCAGAGAGTAGGGCTAAATGACCAATTTTCCCAATGGAAAAAGGTGAAGTACCCCAGGGATCTGTGCTGGGCCCCTGCCTTTTAACGTATTCATAAAGGATCAAGAAATGGGAATAATGAGTGAGGTGATCAAATTTGTAGATAACACAAAATTATTCAAAGTTATTTATTTATTTAACATTTCTTCTATACTGCTTTTCATGGTATCAAAGCAGTTTACATCAAACTCAACTATAATATACATTGAAAGAGCATATGTGGTTACATAGGAAACATATTTACATTGGGGTTATAGGTTATAGGGCTGACTTGCTTCTATTGTATGGTAACTCACTATTCCATGTTCCTCTCCTTCTCATATTCTTTGACTGTCTCTGTCCTCTATTCTATCCTATCATATAAATGGCGTTCCTTTCCTTTTTATTTCCTTGAATGATATAACATTGTAAACCGCTCTAATGCCTTTGGCCTGAGCGGTATATCAAATTCAAAATAAACAATAAACAATAAATAGGAAAAATGTTCAGATTAGATCATGGTAGTGGGTAGGAGGCATAACCTATTTACATGCAGAGGTAGAAAGATACGTAATGTATGGTGGGAGATTTGAAGTGGGGGGGTCTATGTGTCAGATCCGAAGGATACCTCGAAGAGGTGTTTTTTTATTTTTTTCCGGAAGTCAGGTCCTGGATGGTCCTTAAAGTAGTCAACAGTGAGTTCTATAATGTAGAATGAGAATGCTCTTTAGCATACTGTTTGGGAACTTTTAGTTTTCTGGGCTGGGATAGTGAGAAGATTTAGATAATGTCATTATCATAGTCTTGTGTCTGAGTTCTGAATGAGTGGTTGCAGGCAGGCTGCAGTAAGGTTGTGTATCATTTTGAAGGTGGTTATGATTGATGTGTATTTTATTCTTGCTTTTACTGGGAGCCAGTGTAGGCTTTTGAGTACTATTTATTAATTTAACAGGGTTTTTATAGCAGTTTATCATTTTAATCCAAGTGGTTTACATTGTAACTTAAACTTGGTAATGTACAATAAACAGGGACATTGATAACTTGGATTTTTATGACGCAGTGGAGGTTAAGTTACTTGCCCAAGGCTACAAGGAGTGCTAGTGGGAATCGAACCCTGGTCTCTTGGTTCCTGTCACTAGTGTGATGTGATCATATCATGAAGTTTTGGTGATGAGCTGGGCTGCTGTATTCTGTGCAGTTTGCAGAGGCCTCAGGGCTAGGTTTGGGAGGCCCTGAAAGACTGAGTTACAGTAATCCAGGTGTAGAGTGATTAACGCCTGGCATGCTGTATGGAAATGATTTGGATCTAGCAGTGGGTGAAGGTTGTGCAAGATCTTCATCTTATGGTATGCAGAGTTTGTAGTTCTTTTAACTTCTGGCCTTAGGGGAAGTAGTACTTCGTTGACCTTTATTTGTTCTGGAGGGGAGTAGGATGGGTCTCTGGATATGATGAGTAGTTCTAACTTGGTATAGTTGATTGATAGGTTGTGGTCATCCAGCCATTTTGCTAGTGCCCTGAAACATGATTGTATTGTGGTGTGTTCCAGGTTGTTGGTATCGAAGGGTCATCAGCATATATATGATAGTGTATTTTATGTTTATGTATGATTTGATGGATTGGTTGGATACAGGGGCGGCTTTATAATGAGCCCGAGTGAGGCAATGGCCTCAGGCGGCAACTTTTTGGGCGCGGCAAAAAATGCCTTAAAAAGGCCGCCTCACTCGGCCTTCAAAATTTAAACCAAAAAAAAAAAAAAAAGGCTGAAGAAGCTGCTGCCGCTTCTGCAGCAACAGAATCAAGTGTCCCGTGGCCTTCCGCTGCCCCGGAAGAGCCCTGCCGTTGTTTTACCAGTGCCCAGCTCAGTTTTGCAGAGCCGCGAAGGGAGAGTGTTTCCCTTCTTTTCTGTGGCTCTGTTAAAGTTGAACCTGCCAGCGCTGAGGATAAATGAAGCATTTCCTGTCTCGCGCGAGACAGGAAATGCTCCTGACCGTCAGCACACTGGCAGGTAGTAGATTTGCTCTCTAGGTCCTGTACTCTGGGTTCTTAGTGAGGTCAACTGTAGGGTGTTGGTTGGGGGAGGGGGGTACTGGAATATGTATTGTTTTTGAGATTTGAAGTTTTGCGTTATTTATGCTGCCAGACTGAAATTTAAAATATTTTGTCAGTTCAGATTCAAGGAAATTTCATATTTTAAGGGAACATCTTAGTTTAATTTTGTTTAGTAGCCTGATAGCTTCACCACTACTGAAAGATGCCATCTTACCCTCAGTTTTTCTTTTTCCACGGAGTCCTGCAGATATCTGTGCACCCCGGTTAAAGTAGACTTTCTCTGGGAACAAACAGGAAGTCAATCCTTACATATGGATGATGTCAGCGCCAACAAAGCCCGCATGAAAGCATCTCCCCAGCTTTCAAGAAAGCCTTTGGAAGATGTACCACACATGCGTGGTCCACTTCCCATCCAAGGGTGCCATCTTGCCTCAGTCTCTTTTTTTCTGCGGAGCCCATTGCGCATTGTCCAGATTTTCCCCGGAAAAAGTGTGATTTTTATTCAGTTTTGTCTGGATTATGTACTGGTTCCTTCCCGTTCCTGAGCCAGTTTGCCTCTGCATTACTTCTTGGGTTCGTTTATTCATTTTTCTCATTTTTTCATCGAAGTGCTCCTCAACTGGATTCATGCCCTTTTTCATCCAAAGGCCTGTGACCCCTGCCGGGAGACAGGAAGCCCCTTTTTCTGATGCTCTCCAGTGGCTTAAAAAGTGTGACCATTGTGGCAAAAAGATGTCACTCACTGATCCACACAACTGCTGCCTCTGATGTCTCTCCTCGGAGCACAACGACTCCAACTGCAAGCTCTGCAGAGCCATGACCTCAAAGGCCTTGAAGAGCCGCCATCAGCAGCAGAAATGTTTCTTTCAGAAGTCCGACTCCGCACTGGAGTCTCCCGTGACTCCGTGCTGCAGGGCCCCCTCAGATACCTCGGTGCCCTGCGAAGCCAGAGCCTCTTCGGAGTCCCATGGCCGTGGTTCCTCTGAGTGGAAATCCACGGAGCTGGAGCACAAGAAGAAGAACCAAGGACAGCCTCAGATGATGGATCTGGGAAAAAGGAGAAGTCCCACCCCAGGACTCACAGTCCCAGGCATGAGTCTGAGGAGTCGGGGCAGGAGCAATCTGCCAAGCTGTCCAGTAAGGAGTCGTCGGCACCTGCCGACTAGTCTCGGACCTCCGAGGCCATCCTCATTGAGGACTCTCCCTCGACAGTATCGACACTGGGCCCAAAGTCCTCAGTGCCTGCATTGAAGGCTGTGGAGCTAACTGGCATAGAGACCAGAATGACAGCCCTAGAGTGCAGCATGTCTGCCCTAGTGGCCATGCAGCAGGCATTTATGTCTAGCTTGTCTGGTTCATCTGCCCCAACGACTGGACCCTCGACATTGAGGGCTTCCCTGAGCATCGAGCCGGTCTTAGAGCACCATCGGCCTCGAGAAAGAGGTGGGTAAATTGATAGCAGAGTTTTTTAGAATAGGTCTGATGGATGCGGTCTTAAGGTTAGTGGGCATAAACCCCTGGGAAAGTAAGAGGTTTAGTATTTTGAGAAGGGAGGGTGTTAATTCATTTCTGGTAATCTTTATTCATGAGATGGGACTTGGGTCAATTGGGGAGGTTGTGGTATCGAGCATCGTAAGCATTTGATCGAGTAGTTCCTCCAAGACTGGTGTGAATGTGGTCGAGAGCTATGGGTTCCTTGGTGTGTTCAAAGGTGAGTGAATCAGTATTGCTGAATCACCCTTTGGTTTACACTTGTCTTGGAGATATGTAGTGAAGTCTTCTGGATGCATCTCAGTGTGTCGTTGGGTTGATGGTGTACTTGTGAATGATTTTACTATTTTGAACAACTCTCTGGGTTTGTTTAATGATTTGAGGATCAGGTTAGAGTGGTATTCCCTTTTATGTTTGTGTATGAGGTTGTTGTATTCCTTCTGAGTTATGGTGTATTTCTTGTCTTTCTCCAGTGGTGTTCAAGCTGTCTTAACTCATGTCTGGCTTTTTTAATTTCCCTGGAGTACCAAGATGCTGAGTCACCTCGGGTGGCTTTTCTCGGGGCATTTTCTCCAAAGGGTTAATTTTGCGGATACCATGACAGTCATGAACCTCACTTCTATGCCAGGGTATGTGGAGTATGATCTCAGTCTCTCAAATTTACTGCTAATACTCGGCATAGTACTTGTATTGTCCTGGTGTTCTTCCACCTGTCAATGAGCAAGGTTAGGTCAGTTGTGTCTGAATCGAGTTGTGTTATGACTTGTTTTTTGAATTCCTTGAATCTGCATGGTGTTTGAGTTTGAGATTGTTTTGAGGTATTGTAGTTGATCAGAGGTAGGTCAAAGGTAATTGCATGGTTTCTGTCCATGGGATGGACGTTACCTGGTAAGTGATGGCAGGTGTGACTGATTGGATCTTGTCAGATATGAACAATAGATTCAATGTGTTACTTCCCTTGTGAGTGGATGTATTTATGATTTGTGAAAGTTCCATAGCGTCCATTACCTCCAGGAATGAGCTGACTCGTGTGATTGGTGTTGAGTTGAGGCTGAAATCACCCAGCATTATAAAGGGCTTGTCTTTGGTGGTGTGAGTGTATGCTGTGTCAAGAAGTGCTGAGAGGTCCTCTGTGTCTGCGATAGGAGCTCTGTATGCAAGACATATGGATAATTGCTTGTTTTCCACTACCAGAATGTTTTTTGTGTCAGTTGTGGTAGATATAGCAAACCTGGTATTGAGGTGTTTGTCCGCAAGGATAACGACACCTCTGCCTCTTCTGTTATATCTTGGGCATTTGTGGATGATCAATGCAGGTGTAATGAGCATGTTTGCTAGCACATTATCAGTGTCAGTAAGCCATGATTCAGTTATGAACAGTATATCGATGTTGTGTTCCTTCTTGTAGTCTGAGATGATGTGGGTTTTGTTGCATGCTGAGAAACCGAGAAAGCATTGACCATAAGAACATAAGATATGCCATACTGGGTCAGACCAAGGTCCATCAAGCCCAGTATCCTGTTTCCAACAGTGGCCAATCTAGGTCATACGTACCTAGCAGTTTCCCCAAAAGACACAGGTTCCACAATGCTTGTACTGGGTCAAGCATTGATATCCTGGGTCCCTTCTTAATAATGGTTTATGGACCTTTCCTCCAGGAACTTGTCCAAACCTTTTTTAAATCCAGCAACACTAACAGCCTTTACCACATCCTCTGGTAACAAATTCCAGAGTTTGATTACACGTTGAGTGAAAAATATTTTCCTTTATTAGTCTTAAATAGTTTACCCTGTATCTTCATTGCATGTCCCCTAGTCTTTCTATATTCTGATAACGTAAACAATCGATCTACGTTTACCCGTTCCACTCTGTTCATTAATTTATAGACTTCTATCATATCTCCCCTCAGCCGTTTCTTTTCCAGGTTAAAGAGCCCTAACCTTTTTAGCCTTTCTTCATAGGAGTATCCTTCCATCCCCTTTACCATTTTGGTGGCTCTTCTCTGAACCTTTTCTAATAACGCTATATCCTTTTTAAGATACGGCGACCAGAATTGCACACAATATTCAAGGTGTGGTCTCACCATGGAACGATATAGAGGCATTATAATATCTTTTGTTTTATTTTCCATTCCTTTCCTTATGATACCTAGCATTCTATTTGCTCTCTTGGCCGTCGCTGCACACTGGGCCGAGGGTTTTAACATGTTATCCACAATGACGCCTAAATCTTTTTCCTGGGTGGTGGTTCCTAATGTGGAACCTTGCATTGTGTAACCATAGTTTGGGTTGTTCTTCCCTAGGTGCATAACTTTGCACTTGTCCACATTAAATTTCATCTGCCATTTTGATGCCCAGTCTTCTAATTTATCAAGATCCTCTTGCAAATTTCCACAATCCTCTTGGGATTTAACAACTTTAAATAGTTTTGTGTCATCTGCAAATTTGATAACCTCACTCGTTATTCCACTTTCAAGGTTATTTATGAATATGTCAAAAAGCAACAGACCCAGCACAGATCCCTGGGGTACACCACTATTCACCTTTCTCCATTGGGAAAATTGGCCATTTAGCCCTACCCTCTGCTTTCTATCTTTTAACCATTTCCTGATCCACAATAGTACACTGCCTCCTATCCCTTTAGTTTTGCCAAAAGTCTCTGATGAGGGACCTTGTCAAAGGCTTTCTGAAAGTCCAGATACACTATATCAACCAACTCACCTTTGTCCACTGTTTATTCACATCTTCAAAAAAACATAACAGATTAGTAAGACAACATCTTCCTTGTCTAAAGCCATGTTGGCTGTCTCCCATTAGGCCATGACTATCTACATACTGAATAATTTTATTCTTTATGATGGTTTCTACCATTTTTCCCGGTACTGACGTCAGGCTCACTGGTCTGTAATTTCCCAGATCACCCCTGGAACCCTTTTTAAAAATTGGCATTACATTGGCGATCCTCCAATCTTCAGGTATTAGAGATGATTTTAATAATAGTTCACATATTACTAATAGCAGGTCTGCAATCTCATATTTCAGTTCTTTCAAACCCCTTGGATCCGGCCCAGGTGATTTGCTACTCTTCAGATTATCTAATTGTTGTAATACATCTTCCCGATGTATCGATATTTCCTTCTGTTCTTCCGCACCTTTAAATACCACTTCTGTCATGGGTAACTTCCCTACATCTTCCTCAGTAAAGACCGAAGCAAAGAATTCATTCAGTCTCTCCGCTATCGCCTTGTCGCCTTAGTGCCCCTTTAACCCCTTTATCATCTAATGGACCAACTGACTCTCTCACGGGTTGTTTGCTACGAATGTACTTGAAAAAGTCTTTATTTCGCGTTTTTTGCTTCCGCAGCAAGCTTCTTCTCAAATTCTCCCTTTGCCTGCCTTATCAAAGCCTTGCATTTGACTTGCCGGTGCTTGTGCTGTTTCCAGGTTTCGTCGTTTGGCTCTTTTTTCCATTTCCTGAAAGATGCTTTTTTGGCAACAACAGCCTCTCTGACCTCACCTTTAAACCATGCTGGCAGTTTTTTGGACTTCCTTCCACTTTTCTTAAAGCGTGGAATGCAGCTGGTCTGGGCTTCCAAGATAGTATTTTTCAACAACACCCAAGCTTGATGTAAGTCTTTAACCTTTGCAACTGCTCCTTTTAGATTTTTCTTTACTATTTTCCTCATTTTATCATAGTCTCCCTTTCGAAAGTTAAGACCAGAGCACAATTAATGAATTGAGTATGCTGCATATGCAACTGTTGAGGTTGTTGAGGTTTGTCAGGGGGTGTCTGCTTGATTTTGATGAGTCGGTGAGGTCTTCTATGAATTTGTGCAGGAGCACAGGTAAAAGGTCGCTTTGTTTGAATCTGATTGGTATCAGTCCACTCTGGATGGTTGTGGTGCTGGAATATTATAGAAGTGTGAGTAGGAGTAGTAAAAGTATTCCAATGGAAAGCCATGTCATTTTCATTTCTTTGATATGTATGTGTATTTTGGGCTGGGCGAATCTTCAGAGTTTAGGCTAAGAGTGTGGTGGCCAGAGATGGGGGAGATGTGTTGAGTGGACACTGAGGAGTCCTCGAACTATGGTTTCAGGATTGTTGGATTTGTGACTTTCGAATGACACAGGAGTAGACATGGAAGGTCTTACCTCGTTATACCGGCTGTGCTCTGAGAGGTGCAGTGACCCATAAAGTGAAAGTAGAGTTTGGAATCTAGGTTTGCTGCTAAGCCTGGCCTGGGAATCGTCTACACGGTTAAAACACAAGATGATTGTGAAAAATTGAAAGAGAACCTTGATAAAATGGAAGACTGCACATCCAAAGGGCAGATGAAATTTAATGTGGACAAGTACAAAGTTATGCACCTAGGAAAGAACAGTCCAAACTGTGGTTACACGATGCACTGTTCCACATTAGCAACCACCACCCAGGAAAAAGATGTAGGCATCATTGTGAATAATACATTGAAATCCTCCGCTCAGTGAGTAGCGGCGGTAAAGAAAACAAATATAGTAACATAGTATATGACGGCAGATAAAGACCAGTGTGGTCCATCTAGTCTGCCCAGGAAGGTGGCAAGAGTAGGTGCACCTGCTGCTCCACACCTGCTTGGAATCATAAGGAAAGGAATGGAGAATAAAACTAAGAATATTATAATGCCTGTGTATTGTTCCATGATGCGACTGCACCTTGAATATCGTTTGTAATTCTGGTCACCATATCCTAAGGTACAGAGAAGGGCCACCAAAATGGTAAAGGGGATGGAAGGGTACCCCTATGAGGAAAGGCTTAAAAGGTTGTGGCTCTTCACATTGGAAAAAAGATGGCTGAGGGGAGATATGATAGAAGTCTATAAATTAATGAATTACTCATCAAAAAGTAGAAAGACTAGCGGCCACACAATGAAGCTACAATGTATCCCATTTAAGACTAATAAGAGAAAATATTTTTTCACTCAACGCGTAATCAAACTCTGGAATTTGTTACCAGAGGATGTAGTAAAAGCTGTTAGTGTAGCTGGGTTTAAAAAAAGGTTTGGACAAGTTCCTGGAAGAGAAGTCCATAAACCATTATTAGATGACCCGGGAAATCCACTGCTTACCCCAGGAAAAGCATTGCGGAAACTATATATATTTTTGGGAACCTGCCAGATACTTGTGGCTTGGATTGGCTTTGGAAGCAGGATACTGGGCTTGATGGACCTTGGTCTGACCCAGTATGGCATTTTTTATCTTCTTATAGTGCTGGGGAGGAGTCTTCTGTCTTGGTACATGTTGGTACTAATGACATAGGAAGGTATGAGAGGGAGGATCTGGAAACCAAATTTAGGCTTTTAGGTAGGATACAGTATACTCCATTGGAGCCTTGCCAGGGAATATGGACTACTAATTCCTGAAAGACAGAAGACATTATGCAGTTGCATTTTCACAGAGTTCATGTTATGCGTCAATATGTTGTAAGATCAGAAAATCATATGTTATGCTTCATGAACAAGCAGGAAGAAGTGCTCACATAAGGGTGACATCCCCCGATGGAGCCCCATATGGAAACGCTCCCCATCTTTCACTGGAAGCCTTTGGGAGCCTCCATCACGTATGTGTGCCTGCCTTCCAACCCACTGTGGCACCATCTTCTCCTCAGTCCATTTTTTCCATGGAACCCCACAGCTGTGTTCCAGTGTGATCTGAAAAAAGCTGTTCAAAGGAATGGAAAATAAAACAAAAGATATTATAATGCCTCTATATCGTTCCATGGTGAGACCGCACCTTGAATATTGTGTGCAATTCTGGTCGCCGTATCTTAAAAAGGATATAGCGTTATTAGAAAAGGTTCAGAGAAGAGCCACTAAAATGGTAAAGGGGATGGAAGTATGCTCCTATGAAGAAAGGCTAAAAAGGTTAGGGCTCTTTAACCTGGAAAAGAGACGGCTGAGGGGAGATATGATAGAAGTCTATAAATTAATGAACGGAGTGGAACGGGTAAACGTAGATCGACTGTTTACGTTATCAGAATATAGGAAGACTAGGGGACATGCAATGAAGCTACAGGGTAAACTATTTAAGACTAATAAAAGAAAATATTTTTTCACTCAACGTGTAGTCAAACTCTGGAATTTGTTACCGGAGGATGTAGTAAAGGCTGTTAGTGTAGCTGGGTTTAAAAAAGGTTTGGACAAGTTCCTGGAGGAAAGGTCCATAAACCATTATTAAGAAGGGACCCAGAATATCAATGCTTGACCTAGTGCAAGCATTGCAGAACCTGTGTCTTTTGGGGAAACTGCTAGGTACGTATGACCTAGATTGGCCACTGTTGGAAACAGGATACTGGGTTTGATGGACCTTGGTCTGACCCAGTATGGCATATCTTATGTTCTTATGTTCTTTTGTCCTTCGAGGCTGCTATTTTTCTTTGCAGTTTTTTCGCTGCCTTTTCTGCCATTTTCCACCTGTCATTGAGACAGAGTGTTCACCAGCGCCAGGCATCATGTGGGGGTTTTTTCCCCTCTTTTTTGTCTTTTTTCGCCCGGACAGTTCTATCTTTTTCCTAGGCTTTTTTCTTCACACCGCTGTCAGCATTGAGTCCTTCGACCACACGGGGGCCATTTTTCCAACAATGTCAAAGCCGGCTAGCGATTTTAAAACTTGCACAAGTTATGCACACACTGTTTCCATGACAGACCGTCACAGCTGGTACCTTCATTGTCTCAACCCTGACCGCGAGCGCTCGATATGTATTCTGTGCTTACAAATGATGAAGAAGGGCCTCAAGGGTCATGAGAAGCAGTATGAATCCATTTTCAGGCCCTTGGACTTGGTATCCTTGGCCCCAGCATCGACTCAGCATCAATGCCTTCGAGGGGTTCCATTGACTCCTGAACCCATTTAGAGCTGAGGGGTCATGGTAGCTTAGAATGGAGGCTCTCCCAATTGGAGCTGCGAAAGGATATGTCTTCTGCCTCATGTCAAGGGGTGTGGCCGGATACTGTGCCAAGCATGGGCACCAGCATCCAGAGCCCCTCTCAGTGTGATGTCGAGGGTGATGGCCAGGAGTGGCCTTCAAAGATGCCCTGGTGGGAGGAATCAATTTCCAAGGCCCTGGAGGACCAGCAGCAATCTCCCAATGAGTTAACAATTGTGGAGTCCCCAGGAAAGGTGCCAGAATCAGTGGCAGAGGTCACTATCCTGGCCCTGATGCCTTTGGAGATCATGATGCTTGCCAAGTGCCTTTGGGCTCTCGAGGCACAAAGGTCTTCTCCAGGACCAAGCAGGAAGTCAGTCCTCACATATGGGTGTCATCGACGCCGATGAAGCCCTAGCGGAGCATTTCCCCAGCTTTCCATGAAAGCCTTTGGGAATGCAGGCACGCATGCACGGTTCCCTTCCCGCCGAAAGGTGCCATCTTACCTCAGTCTCTCTTTTTCCGAGAAACCCACCAGACGTGTGTCCTGTGATCCAGGATAAAAGTTTGATTTTTTCGGCGATTCTCGCTATTGTTTTCTTCCCGGTTCGACACCGGTTCCCCTCCCGCCGGGTTCGGTACACCGGTATCGAGCCCGTTTCTACTTTTTTGGTTTTTGCCCTTCGTGGCTGGCATTTGTGCCCTTTTTTGCTTTTTCCCTGGAAGGCTGGTCCTTTGACCTCGCGGGGACTCTTTCTTCCCCGATGGCTTCCAGCGGTTTTAAAAAGTGTGATCGGTGTAAGAAATTGATGTCTCTCACCGACACACACGACTGCTGCCTTCGGTGCCTCGGTCCTGATCACGACTCTAAGATGTGTGGACCATGTGGGAAGATGTCTTCCAAGGCACTGCGAAGTCACCAGCAGCAGGAAGAAAGGCTTTTTTCTGACTCAGCCTCCGGCCGGGCCCGGACCTCGTCTGAGGCCTCGACATCTCGGGATTCGGATCCCGAGCACCGTCGGGGCTCCTCGGACAGGGGGTCCCCCGACCGGGAACACAAGAGGAAGAAGCAGCTCATGAGGGCGTCGTCGGAAGAGGTCCCTGGCTCCTCGAGGGCCAGGTCTAAGACCCCCGACCGTCGCCCTGGGCCCGTGGAACAAGAGAAGCCTGCCAAGGTTCCTCGCATGGAACCGGAGTCTGCTGGACACGTAAGTCCTATTGTCCTTGAGGACTCTCCCCCCAGGGAGCCGATGTCAGGCCCGGTGCCGCCGGGGCCCGAGTCGGTGGCTGCTGCGTCTCCCGAGCTGAGTCTCAGGATGACAGCCTTGGAGTGCAGACTGTCTGCCTTCGTGGAGCAGCAGCGGGCACTGATGGCCAGCCTGTCTGGCGCATCTGCCCCGACCACCGGGACATCGACATTGAAGTCGACCCCGGAGACCGAGCCGATACTCGAGACCATGAAGGCTCGAGGTCGACCTCGGTCGCGGTCTCCCTCGACCTCGGTCGCGGTCTCCCTCGACCTCCCGTTCGGGACCAATGGCATCGACGCCGGTGCCTCCGGCATCAGGGCGGGTGCTCCCGGGCCCCGCGGGGTCAGACCCTGACTCCTCGTCGGACGAATCCGCCTGGGAGATGGAGGATGAGGAGTCTCCTGATACATTCAAAACTCGGTGCGTCCCGTCGGACTCACTGCAGTCTGAGCCCCGGAGTAGATCTCCTCCGGAGGATACCCGGTTCTCAGAGTTTGTCCGGGATATGGCCGCCGCGTTGGCTATCCCGGCAGACCCCGAGGAAGAGCCTCGAGCCGAGGAGCTCGAGGTCCTGCAGTATGACTCTCCTCCGAAGGAGGCCTTTACTGTCCCGGTTCTTCCGATGCTGGAACGGCTCCTCTTTCGGATGTGGGAGGCACCGGCCTCGGCACCGGTTTTAAGCAAGCGGGTTGATTCGATCTATCGACTCAGGAAGAGCCCTGGCTTCCAGAAGGTACAGCTTCCACACCATTCCATGGTGGTGGAATCGGCCATGCATCACCTGAAAAGTCAGAAGATGCACTCTGCGGTGCCTCCTGGCAGGGAGGCCCGAAACCTCGATGGTTTTGGTAGAAAGTGCTTCCAGAGCTCGATGCTTGCTTGCCATGTCCAGTCTTACCAGCTGTACATGGGTGTGCACTTGCGAGACCTGGCCAAGGAGTTGGCCGGGTTCTCTGCTGGTCTCTCCGGGGAACCCTTGCAGAGATTCAAGTCCTTGTCCTCGGGGATTCGGGAATGCTCCAGGTTCATGTCCCGCGCCGCCTACAATGGCTTTGAGGCTTCAGCCCGAGTTGCGGCAGCCGGCATCGCGGCTCGACGCCCGGCAAGGCTTCAGTCATCGGACCTCGAGCCATGGGTTCAGGACAAGTTGGTCGATGTCCCTTGACGAGGTGAAAACCTTTTCGGCAAGCCCATGGCCGAGAATGCCGCTCAGCTCGAGACCGAGCACCTTACAAGGACAAGGCTGTCTAGGAAGACCTCTGCACCTTCTCACAAGAAGAAGGGCTCGGGTAAAAAGCCCTTTTACCCGAGGAAGGGCACTGCCTACAAACAGTACCCTCGGTATCAGGCTGCCCAAGCTGTACCCCAGGGTCAGCAAGCCAAGGGGCAGGGTAATGGGCCCCGTAGGCATTGGACGCCCAAGCCTTCGGCCCCTGCTCCCACTCAGCAGGGTGGGGGTTTTTGACTCCTCAAGCATAGCCTCTCCGTCCCTGCTCCCCCAACCCTGCACAGGAGGTCGCCTCGCCCTCTTTGCCCACCAGTGGCCCCGCATCACGGGGGACAGTTGGGTGTTAAACATAGTTCACAGGGGCTATGCACTACACTTTCACCAACTGCCTCCTCCATATTTTACAGGAGAGCCTCCAAGGACTCCCCTGCACACAGATCTTCTCCTCCAGGAGCTCCAAGGTCTGTTGGTGGACAGGGCAGTGGAGCCTGTGCCTCTTCAAATGCAAGGTCAAGGGTTCTACTCCAGGTATTTCCTGGTACCCAAAAGAACCGGTGGCCTTCGACCTATCCTGGACCTCAGGAATCTCAACAGGTTCCTAGAGAAAGAAAAGTTCAAGATGCTTATTCTTGGAACACTTCTGCCCTACCTCCAGCAGGGAGATTGGCTATGCTCCTTAGATCTAAAGGATGCGTACACTCACATCCTCATTCATCCAGACCACAGGAAGTACCTCAGGTTCATTGTGGGAGGAAACCATTATCAGTACAGGCCTAACCTCCGCTCCCAGAGTCTTTACCAAATGCCTGGCAGTGGTGGCGGCCTACCTGAGAACTCAAGGCATCTTTGTCTTTCCTTATCTGGACGACTGGCTCATAAGAGGTCAGACGTGCCAGGAGGCCCGACAGGACACCCTCAGGAATATTGCTCTTCTTCAAAGCTTGGGGTTTGTGATAAACTTCGCAAAGTCCACTTTGCTCCCCTCCCAGAACTTGGAGTTCATAGGGGCAAGGCTAGACTCTGTCCTGGCAAAGGCATTCTTGCCAAAAGACAGAGCACAAAGACTCATAAACTTAGCAAACCAGTTTCTCAGCAGGTCACTGGTCTCTGCCAGACTCTGCCTGAGGCTTCTAGGCCACATGGCTTCGACAGTACATGTGACCCCCAATGCCAGGCTCCATATGAGACCTGCACAGTGGTGCCTTCGGAGTCAGTGATCACAGGCCACAGGCAGCCTCAGAGACAGGATAAGAGTGTCCAGACCTTTTCTGGACTCCCTCAACTGGTGGTTGCACCCACCCAATTTACTGAAAGGGGTGCCTTTTCAAATTCCTGGGTACACGGTGGTACTGACCACAGACGCCTCCCTGGAAGGCTGGGGGGCTCATTGTCTGAACAAGTGCACCCAGGGCCTGTGGTCTCCCTGGGAGGCCGCACAGCAGATCAATCTCCTAGAACTCAGGGCTATTTGATTAGCACTCAGAGCTTTCTCTCCTGCCCTGGCTCATCAATCTGTCCTGGTTCAGACAGACAACCAGGTAGCCATGTTTTATGTGAACAAGCAAGGCGGAACTGGGTCCAGGCTCCTTTGTCAGGAGGCACAGGACCTTTGCTCATTTGCCCTCAAGCACAACATGCTCCTCAAGGCTGTATACCTTCCAGGCCAGGAAAATTACCTGGCCGACAGGTTGAGCAGAATGCTGCAGCCCCACGAGTGGCAGCTGCATCCTTTGGTAGTTCAGAAGATCTTCCTGAAATGGGGTCTTCCTTTGATAGATCTGTTTGCCAGTCCACTGAACAAACAGCTGCCTCGGTTCTGCTCCAGACAGCCGCATCCACTGAGGGTAGCAGCCGATGCTTTTCTGATACCATGGTCTCAGGGCCTCCTGTATGCGTTTCCTCCCATGCCTTTGGTGGCCCGAACTCTGTTCAAAATTCTTCAGGACAAGGCCTCAGTCCTGCTGGTGGCTCCCAGGTGGCCGAGACAGCCTTGGTTTCCACTTCTGCTTCAGCTGGCAGTGGATCCCCCACTGCCTCTGGGGTTGCAACCCAACCTTCTCTCTCAGGATCATGGTTCCCTTCTGCACCCCAATCTCAAAGCTCTCAATTTGATGGTCTGGAGGCTGCAAGGGTATTTTTGGCTCCCTGGGGCCTACCTCAGGAAGTTGAGGAGGTTGTCCTAGCCTCTAGGAAACAGTCCACTAGGAAAACCTATGCTCTCAAATGGAAAAGGTTTTCTGTGTGGTGTCAGCTACGTACACAGGATCCTTTCTCCTGTACTGTACCAGTAGTGCTTCAGTACTTACTGCACTTATCCAATCAGAGACTTAAGTCCAATTCTGTTCGGGTCCACCTCTCAGCTTTAGCAGCTCACCACTCACTGGTGGAAGGACAGTCTCTCTCGGTTCACCCCTTGGTGTCCCGCTTTCTCAGAGGCTTGCTTTTGCTCAAGCCTCCAATCCGTCCTCCTGTTCCTGAGTGGGAGTTGAATGTGGTCTTGCAGCAACTGACTCGCCCACCTTTTGAGCCGATGGCTACTTGCCCCCTATGCTTCCTGTCCTGGAAGACACTCTTCTTGATAGCCCTAACCTCGGCCAGGCGAGTGAGTGAGCTTCAGGCCCTGGTCTGTGACAGGCCTTACACTCGCTTCTATAGGAACAGGGTAGTCCTTAGGACTCATCCAAAGTTCCTCCCTAAAGTTGTCTCCTCTTTTCACCTCAACCAGGAGGTGGTTCTTCCAACATTCTTTCCTAGGCCTCATGCAAGCCAGGCTGAAGCAGTTCTGCATACCCTGGACTGTAGGAGGGCCTTATCCTTCTACCTTGACCGTACGCAGGGGCATAGAAGGGCTACTCAGCTCTTCGTGTCTTTTGACTCTAATAAGTTGGGGTTGGCTGTGTCCAAGCGTACCTTGTCCATCTGGGTAGCTGACTGTATTACCTGGGCTTATAGGACGGCTGATCTTCCTTTGCAGGGTCGGGTCACGGCCCACCGTGTCAGGGCAATGGCTGCCTCAGTGGCTCATCTCCGCTCTGTACCGTTGGTAGACATCTGCAGGGCTGAAACTTGGTCTTCAAGCCAGACGTTTGCGGCCCATTACTGTCTGGAGAGGGAGTCCCGTAGGGACAGTGCTTTTGGCCAAGCAGTACTCCGGAATCTCTTTGAGGTTTAGGCGACTCCTGCCCTCTGTTGGGCTACCAGTGGAGGTTGTGTCAGTGAAAAGCCTTTCTTTGCTGCTGGGACTAGAGGGAGTTCTCTTGTTCAGCCTGGGTTCCTCGGTAGCCCAGAGCTAGGGAGTCACCCATATGTGAGGACTGACTTCCTGCTTGGTCCTGGAGAAAGAGTAGTTACTCACCTGTAACAGGTGTTCTCCAGGAGCAGCAGGAATCAGTCCTCACAACCCTCCCTCCTCCCCTGGGAGTTGCAGTTGTACATAGTTTATTTTTAATTTTTGTGTGCTGTTCTTAGCTATGTCATTTGACTGAGGTAAGATGGCACCTTTAGGCGGGAAGGGAACTGCGCATGCGTGCCTTCATTCCCAAAGGCTTTCATGGAAAGCTGGGAAATGCTTCGCTAGGGCTTCCTCGGCGTCGATGACACCCATATGTGAGGACTGATTCCTGCTGCTCCTGGAGAACACCTGTTACAGGTGAGTAACTACTCTATCTCAGCTGCAGAGGCCCAGGTGGCCCTGCCATTGGCCATGCACCCAATCTTCAAGACCCATGCTCTGCTTACCAATCCGAGGATGTCGGGTTGGCAGTCAGAGCCCACTCCGAGCCCAACCACCAACTCCCTTTCAAGTGTCTCCAGTTCTAATGTTCTGGCGCTCGGAGGAGGACTGCCATCAGTCCCACAAGGGATTGGTGTCACCGTTGCTGCCGGAGGACATGTCTTTCCGAGACTTCATCTGGGCATCTAGGATATGGCCAAGTTGATTCCCTTTTCCCTGGAAATGGAGGATGAACCATGGGCCAAGGAGCTGGATATCCTCCAGTATCCCTCAGTCTTGGAGGAGACCATAACGGTGTCAGTGCACCGTATCTTTCAAAGGCTTCTGCTCCATATATGGGAGAACCCGATGTTGATGCCATCCATTAGACACTGACTGGACTCAATGTACTCTGTGCATAAAGCCCCTGGGTTTAAGAAACCTCAACTGCCACACCACTCCCTGGTTGTGGAGTCTGCTATGTGGTGCTTCAAGAGCTCCAAAACACATTCGTTGGTGCCTTCTAACAGGGAGCAGAGGACCTTCGATAAGTTTGGGAAGCGCTGTTTCCAGGGCTTCATGCTCGTGGCCTGGGTCCTGTCATATCAGCTCTACATGAGGATGTTCTTAAACGACATTATGGGAAACCAGAGCAAGCTTGGCTCCCTCATCCCAGCAGAATGCCTGGAGGCCTTCTGTACCCTGGATAGGCATAGTAAAATCATGTCCAAGTATATGGTGCAGGCCACATACAATGCATTTGAGTTAGTGGACAGAGTGGTGGCAGTGGACATCGGCACCTGCTGGCTGGCTTGGCTCCAGTCCTCTGATCTGGAGCAATGAGTCCTGGACAAGTTGTCAGATGGGCCGTGCACCAGGGAGAACCTCTTCGACAAGCCCATGCAGGAGAGCGCAGCTGAAATTGAGACAGAGCAGGTGACTGTCTCCCGCCTCTCTTGCAAGATGGTGTACCCTGACAAAAAGAAACATCAGGGGAAGAAGTCCTGCAGGCTCAAGTGCTGGTATTATCAGAGTCCCCAAGGTGCAGGCTCAGTGGCAGCCATGATGGGCTAAGCCACAGAAAGTCTATCCCATGCACCAGCCACAGCCAGACAGGGGGGTTTTGATGCTTTCCTCAGAAGCATAGCAAGTCGCCTGATCGCCACAGAGGTGCCCCTCAGGTGGGCGGTTGGCTCATTCACTTTGCACACAGGTGACCTCTCATCACCACAAAACACCTAGGTGCTTCAGATTGTGAAGGATGGGTATCTGCTGCACCTGGCCCAGCTCCCGGCCCCCTCCCCCTTTCTTCCGAGGGGAGTATCCTCTAGACCTGCAACATCGTGGCCTCCTCCAGACAGAAGTCACTTCCCTGCTGGCTGACTTGGCCATCGAGCCAGTGCCCCTGGATCAGTCCCCAAGAAGACAGTGTGGTTCAGGCTCATCCTCAATCGCAGTGACTTTAACCACTTTCTGGTCTGGGAAAATTTCAAGATGGTCCCCCTGGGTACCCTGCTCCTGTACCTTCTCAAGGGTGATTGGCTATGCTTCTTGGATCTAAAGATGCATACACTTATTGAAGCATGTGTAAAGGACTCTAATATATTAAGAGCTAAGGTGGAACAGTTAGTAAATGTTACTCGTCAAGCAAACCTTCGTCTAATCAATTTTCCAAAATCTAGGTTTACTTTTTCTAGAGAAATGTTTAAAAATTTTATGATCGAGGTGTAAGGGGCCTCCCCTGTGTCCTATCCCCTTGTAATTACGATTTTTTATCTTCCTATGTGGAAAAAGGTATTGGGGGTGTCTAACTACTGCTTTACCCAATGCTGATGTAGTAAATGTTTCTGATATCTTAAGAGAGTTCTGTATCAGAGTCCTTTGTCCCTGCTACCTGCTTAGTGCAATTCGCTCTGTTGTCAGATCGGGAATGGTTTCTAAAAATGTTTTTTCATAAATGACATATATTGTTTAAAGGTCTTTTGGAAGGGGTTTTTCCTGACCTGACTAAGGAAACTCAAAGGTTCTCCAGCTGGGAGCTTTGTTTTTCTTGAAATACCCATGTAAGTGTTTAGTTAAATTTCAGTCTGTTTCATATGTATTTCTTTATCCATCTCAGCTTTTGTCATTCATTCATGCTCGGCAATCACCTGGCTCACCTTTCCAGGACACGCCGTCATGATTAATAGCTCTGGACTGTGCTCAATCTTTATTTCCTTAAGAGTACTGATTTATTGTTTCTTTTGGAATCCCCTTCATATTGTGGGCTAGAGTAGGGGTTGGTGGATGTATTTCTTGTGTTATGCTATTTGGCTGTTTTCCTTTGAATAATTTCTTCCAATGCCCTTATTTCTTCAAGTTTCTGTTTTGGTGACTTGTATGTTTGAAATTTATAAATAAAAAATTTAAAAAACGCATACATAGACATCCTGATCCACCACTCACACAGAAAGTACCTGCCTTTTGTGCCTGGCGGCCAGCACATTCCGTACCGGGTGCTGCCCTTTGGACTGGCATCTGCCCCAGGGTCATTGCCACTTACCTCCAGACCTGGGGGGTCTTTGTCTTCCCTTATTTAGATGACTGGCTGATAAAGGCCTCCACACTTGACAGCATGTGGCACTTAGTGCACCTGATGATACAGGTGTTTGAGCGACTCAGGTTTGTGGTCAGCTAACTCAAGTCTCATCTGCAGCCGTCACAGCAGCTCAAATTCATCGGAACCCTCCTGGACACTACGCAGACCTGAGCCTTTCTTCCAAATGACTGCTTAAGGTGGCTTTTAGAGATGGTTGATGTCATCCGTCAGAGGCAGCACACCACAGCCCAAGGGATGTTGCTCATGCTCAGACACATGGCCTCCACAGTGCATGTGACTCCTTTGATCCATCTCAGGATGTGCCAAGCTCAGTGGATGTTGACAACCCAGTGGAAGCAGACCACAGGCTGCCTCAAGGATTGCATGGCTCTCACCGCACCCCTCGTGGAACCTCTCTGGTGGTGGCTGGAGTCACGGCACCTGCTCCGAGATCTTCCCTTTCAGTTGACGCCGCCCCACCATATGTTCACTACCAATGTGTCCAAGCTGGGCTGGGACACACACCAGGAAGGAGCAGGAGAGCCTGCACCAGATCAATTTTCTGGAACTGCGCGTGATCGCATATGCCCTCAAAGCCTTCTAGGCCCACTTGGCCAACCAGGTAGTCCTCATTCAGACAGACAACCAGGTGGCGATGTTATATATCAACAAGCAAGGACTCGTACCTCCTGTGCTGGGAGGTGATGTCCCTCTGGAAATTCACAGTAGCCCATGGCATAGAGCTACAGGTGTTCTACCTACACAGGGAGCTCAATATGCTGGTGGATCATCTCATCCAGTTTCTCCAGCCCCACAGCCTCACCAATCAGAACAGACCCAGATTGTTAGGGACAGAAAAAAAACTAATGACTGAGAACATTTTTGGATTTTTCACTTGCAGTAAATTGAGCCCTCTGGTTTGAATCAGGTCATTGATTAAATGACTTTGATTTGAATTCTGTCCCTAAGAATCTGGGACTGTTCTGACTGGAGGGGGGAGTTGCATGTGATATTTAGAAGCTATCTTTTATATACATAAGTGTTAAGTGATTGATACCATTCTGTTTTGTCTGCATGAAAGAGCTTGTGACTGTCTATCCTTAATGCAGATAAGTTTGAATACAATATTGTGTTGGATGTGGTTTTGAAAAGCTATGGGGTATGTTTACTAAACCATGGTAAAGGAGCAAGTGTGCTGTTAGCACGCGCTAATTGTGCATCTGCACCCTTAGCGCATCTAAAAAGCCACTTTAGCACGTGCTAACGGTACCTGTGGGCGGAGAGAAGGCGTGCACAGGGCGGAGAGTGGGAAGTCAATGGGTAGGGAGTAGACGCGAGCAAGGCTTGCTCCCTTAATGCAGGTACCTTAATGACAGGAACCTTAATGCAACTCTAAACCTCACAGAAAGGATGTTTTGTGAGGAGAGAGAGCCTATTTAACATCTGCAATGTGATGCACAGACAGGGGAGCCCAAGTGAGTGAAGGTAGTGCTCCATTAGCAGCAACAGCAGAGTGCTCAAGTATGAAAGGGCACTATGTTGATAGTGCAGATGAGGGCAAAGGAGATGGCACATGAGTCATGCAATGGGGGCTGCTGGTGCACAAGGGGGACCAGACAGTTGCCTAGATGGCATATAGAAACATAAGACTACAAAATATGCCAAACTGTATCAGACCAAGGTCCATCATGCCCAGTATTTTATGGCCAGTCTAGGTCATAAGTACCTAGCAGTTTTCCCAAAAGATACACAGGATCCCCAGTAACTGTAATGGGGCAAGCAGTGCATAGCCTGGGTCCTCTTTAGCAATGGTTTATGGACCATTACCCAGGAATCCGTCCAAACCTTTTTAAACCCAGCTACACGGACAACGTTTACCACATCCTCCGATAATAGATTGCAGGGTTTGATTACGCGTCGACTGAAAAAATATTTTCACCTGGAAGACCCAAATGGGTTACACTGTAGCCACATTGCAGGTCCCCTAATCTGTCCACAGTCTGATGGCATAAAAAAGCGACCTACGTTTACCTGTTCCATTCCAGTCAATCTATAGACCTCTATCATATCTCCCCTCAGCCGTCTCTTCCCCAGATTGATGAGCCCAACCTTTTTAGCTCTCCACAAAAGGGGTATTCTACCATCTGCAGAACCAACTGTGATGTTCGTCATGATCCCACAGTAACAGTGGCAGCACACAGTCCTGCTACTGCTGTGGAAAGCCAATGTGCCACATGGGGCAGTCCAAGGATCATGGTATCACAGACAGAGATCCAGGCTGTCCCCCGGTGCCGTAGAATCCAGCTGTGGGGGAAGAGGTCAATAGTACCAGACTCTGTAGCCCTTCAGGCAGCTGCAACATGCAAGCGCCCAGGGGACTACCACAGCAGCGGCTGTCATTCTCCCCCTGAAATGTATCATTGGCAGGTGGTGATGGGGTCTCTGCAGAGGCAGATGGTTTGGGAGGGGGCTCTGTGGCCCTACATGTATGCCTCTGCCCCCCCTCCCCATCTGGACCATGTACCTTAGGCACCCGCCAACCTGCATGTTGGATGGGCTGGAGCTGGAGCTGCACACCATCAACACGGACAGCACACGGGTATGTCAGCATGGTGTGGGGGTGTTGGTGGAGGGGGAAGCGGCACCCCCTGGTCCTGTGCACAGTGCACATTACAACATATACCAAGGTCTGTCTGATGCGAAGTATGTCAGCCGCAGAGAGTGTTATAACCATATGTCAGTACTGTGTCTCACTGCACACAGTTGGTGTGTATATGAGTGAAGGGTCACAGGCTTGGATCCCAGCTGTGGTTTATCCATTGCATTCCCCTGCAGCTGAACTTTAGCCCACAGTTCAGGTATATGTTCTTATATTTAGGCTTTGTAAATAAGTTAATTTAATATAATCCCTGTTTGTTCCTTCCCTTGTTTTCTGTAAGTTTTGAACTTCATTGTAAACCGCTTTGATTTTAGGATGAAGTGGTATTTAAATCCTGTTAAATAAATAAATAAATAAAATTATAATCGTGTGTGTGTATGTTTATCAATTTAGCTGTGGCTTTCTACACCTCACTGAGCATTGAAGTGCCTAGGGCAGCGATGGCGAACCTATGGCACGCGAAGGCCTTGCAGCTGGCACGCGGGAAGGTCCGCAATTAAGATATGCGGCGCGGCGGGAGGTGAGTGTGCTGGTGTCCAGGGCCGGCCCGTCCATTGAGCAAGAATGTTTTTTGCACAAGGCCCCGCGTTTCAGGGGGCCCCGCGCAAAGAACATTCTGCTTTCCTCAAAATTACATTAAAAAAAAAAGCTGGCTCTCTGGCTGCTGCCGCTGTCGCCGCGGCAGAATGCAGTGTCCCGCGGGGCCCCCTCTGTGCCGGCTGAGCCCTCTGCCCGGCTTTCAGATTCGCGAAGGGAGAGTGTCTCTCCCTCGCGTCTCTGTTAAGCCCGCAGGGGCTAATGGGAAATTTCCCATCAGCCCCTTTAGACGCGAGGGGTTGATGGGAAATTTCCCATTAGCCCCTGCGGGCTTAACAGAGACGCGAGGGAGAGACACTCTCCCTTCGCGAATCTGAAAGCCGGGCAGAGGGCTCAGCCGGCGCAGAGGGGGCCCCGCGGGACACTGCATTCTGCTGCGGCAGCAGCCAGAGAGCCAGCTTTTTTTTTTGGACTGCTAATGGGCTGGGGCTGGGACTGGGGCTGGGGCGGGGGGGCTGTTAGGACTGCTAATGGGCTGGGGGGGGGGCTGGGGGGGGGGGGATGTAAGGAGTGCTAATGGGAGGGGGCGGTGGGGCTGTTAGGACTGCTAATGGGCTGGGGGGGTGGGGGGGCTGTTAGGACTGCTAATGGGCGGGGGGGCTGTTAGGACTGCTCATGGGCTGGGGGGGGTTAGGACTGGTAATGGGCTGTGGACTGATGAGGGCTGTCTGGAAAGGGGGTGATGGGGGTGTTAGAACTGCTAATGGGCTATGGGGGGTGGTTAGGACTGATAATGGGCTATGGGGGGGGGGGCTAGGACAGGAAATGGGCTGATGGGGAGGGGTTAGGACTTGAGGTGGGCTGATGTGGTTAGGACTGGTAATGGGCTGTGGGCTGATGGGGGGGGTTAGGACTGGCAATGGGCTGATGGGGTTAAGACTGGAAGTGGGCTGATGGGGGGGTTAGGACTGGTAATGGGTTATAGGGGGGGGGCTTAAACTGAAAATGGGGTGATGGGGGGGTTAGGACTGGAAGTGGGTTGATGGGCTAGGACTGGTAATGGGTTGGGGGCAATGTTCCCTGTAATTTTCTGTAGGCTGTGTGCGCATAAAATATCAGCTGTGCAGCTTTTGAAGGAAGGTTAAATTTTTGTGCGCCACATAATGACACTCGGAGTTATATACTTTAAAATTTGACTACACGTCAGAATACAGTATGTACACCACATTGATTGTACTAGAAAATAGTGTGGAATTTGTGAAAGCCATAAATACACAACAACTTTTAAATTTTAAGATGTCTGTGTTGTTTTTTATCAGAATCAGAACCATAATTTTTGTGCGCTCTGTTGTAAAGTATGTGCGCGCGCACACGCGCACAGCTTAGAGGGAACAGTGGTTGGGGGGTTGCTATGACTGGAAATGGGCTGAGTGGAAGGGGAGGCTTGAATTGCAAATAGCTGATGGGGAGGGAGCTTGGAATGGAAATGGGCTGTGAGGGAAGGGAGCTAGGACTGAAAATGGGCTGATGGAGCAGCTAGGATAGGACTGGAAATGGGCTGTTTGGGGGAGCTAAGATTGGAAATGGGCTGTGGTGGGGGCTTGAATTGAAATGGACTCATGGAGGGGCTAGAACTGAAAGTAGGCTCATGGGGGGGGGGGCTTGGACTGGAATTGGACTGAGTGGAGGGGAGCTATGATTTGACATGGGCTGATGATGGGGCTAGGAAATGACTAGAAGTGGGCTGATGGGGGCCTAGGATTGGAAATGAGCTGATGAAGGGACTCAGACTGAAAATGGATGGGGGAGCTAGGACTGGAAATGGGTTGAGGGTGGGCTAGGACGGGAAATGGGCTGATGCAGGGACTAGAAGGGAATGGATGCTGGGTGAGACTGGAACTAGAAGGGAGCTGATGTTGGGGGAGGATTAGAATGGGATGGGGCTGGGAGAGTAAAATGGAGAGGGGAAAAATATTTTGTGTGGGAGGGATGAAAAATCTACAATTGGCCTGGTATTGGGAGAGTAAGTGGGGATTGAGGATGAAGGGGTAAAATTTGTGTGGATGAAATAGGAATGAGGAAAGAGCAAAAGGAGAAAGATTAGTATGTTAAAGCAGATGTAGAGAGAGAGAATGGAAAAAAAACTAGAAGAGAGAAGAAAGAACAAATGGACAGCAGACGATGGACAGTTAGCAGAAAACATGAAGAAACCAGAAGAAAGTGGCTGGAGCAATTGCAACTGAAAAAAAATGCACAAAAGGTAGAAATATCTCATTATTTTGAATTTATTAACTGGAATATGAAACCTCTGGGAAATGTGCATCATTAACGTCTGTGCTTTGTTTGGTACAAGAGGAAATTAATTTATAGTTTTATTTCTACAGTGTTGTTGTACATTCCAAGTTTGGCTTTTGGGGTTCCCAGTTTAATTATTGCCTTCCTGTTTCTAAATTGAATGAAATCATTAAAACATTATAAATTGCCAATAAATTGAAATGAAAACCAAAGGATTGTGAATCAAATTGATTCTCTGACAATACAAAGATTCCAACCTTTACAAATGATGTTACATAGTTCAGGCAACTTTATAAAGAGTTTTTAGATACTAAAATCTTGTTGTTAAGGTTTAATTGACGTGCTGGCACTTTGAGGAAATTCTTTGGTTTTGTGCGGCAGTTTGGGCACTCGGGCTCAAAAAGGTTAGCCATCACTGGCCTAGGGGGTATGTTTACTAAACCGTCTTAACGTCGCAGCGGTGGTATTATCGCGCGATAAGTGACGCTATCGCGCGATAATGTAACATCGCGCAATAACGTCACTTATCGTGCGATAACGCGGTGGCGGCGTTAAGGCACACTAACGCTGTAAAATCCGGGTCAGAAGGGTGGAGTAAGGCTTCCCAGAGGGCGGAGAGAAGGGGTCAATGGGTGGAGAGTGGGAGGGGAGAGGCTCCAGGCACAGTAATGCTGTGAAATCCGGGTCTGAACACTAACGCCAGTGAAACCCTCGCGTTAATGCACATATGCAGGAAAGAGAAACCATTTCAGTCAGCAATGTGCAGCAAAGGCAGGGAAACCTAGAAAAGTGATAGTTGTGATACATGTGCAGGGACCAAAAACGCAAATAAACATATGAAAGGACCAGAACCACATCTAAAATCCCAATAACCAAGCTGGCCAATAGTGATATTAATGAAAAACATAAAGCAACACTACTGACAAAGCGTATAAATGAAGATATCATGTTTGAAAGGGTCTATGATCTGTCCCTCTACAAAGTGAATGATCCCACATTGAAATAGCTCTGATCAGGGTTTCTGTCAGGTTTGTTATGGCATGCACATGTGCAGCAATACAGAGTGGGCACGTAGGAAAGGGCAACTGTACTGATGCTGTAAATGGGATACAGGGGGCTGCAGGCGGCACATGCTGTGGTCCAGCTGGGGCACAGTGCGGGCTAGACAAATGCCTAGGTGGCACATAGGAATGCCGAAACTATAAAGCAGCAAGACAGCAACTGACGAGGGTCCAACATGGGCACGAGTGTGTGTCCCACAGTGTCACAGGGGAGATTACCCAGCAGGTACCCCCAAGGGCACATAACATTGGCAGGCGGTGCGGGGGGGGGGGGGAAGCGCACATGTCCATGTAGGCACCCCTACCCGAGAACCCACACCATAGGCAGCTGCTTACTGGCATACTGGGTGGCCTGGGACTGCGCACCACCAGCACCACCGGCATAATGGCATGGCAGCATGGTGGCGGAGGGGTGCTGGTGGCGGAGGGGGCAATGGCATCTGCCCACAACAGACCATGGCCTAGCCCCGTTTAGGTGGGTGCCGTGCACTGCAACAGACAGGGTCTGTCTGACGAACAGTCATGGTATCCCCAGGGAATGAACTGTCCCTGTGGCAACAGTGTGGTGCAGTACACACAGTCAGTGTGTTCATGAGCAGAAGGTCACAAGTTCAAGTCCCAGCTGTGGCTCCTGCCAACCCTGTCCCCATATTTTACCCAGTACTAAACCGTGGTAATAAAGACGGAACCTTTATTGCAGATAAAATAAACATGCCTGAAACGCCTATATTTTACCCTACAGAGCACAGACACCATAAACATGTGCAATACCTAGAGCAGAGTTTCCCAACTGCAGTCCTGGAGGGCCATACACCATTCAGGTTTCATGCTGTCCCTAATAAATATGCCTGTGCTGCATTTGTATGCGCCGCCCCCATGCTATGCAAATTTATCTCATGCATATTCATTAGGGACACTACAATTTAGGTCGACTATCAGAGAGTATTAATTGCCTAATTGGAAAAACTACATCCCTCCACTACAATTAGAGATTCTCACCAATGTTATTGCACTACTACCCTTTATAGAGATGTTATATAGATATTGTACTATCTTTCAATTAAAATACAAATCTATTTTGAATGGAACCAGTGGTCTCAGCTTGAGATCAGCAATGCCTAGGATCTTTCTCCTTCAAAATGCATGCCCACTTTACATCAACGACCACAATGCGGTTCCTGAATTGATTGGGTTCTTGTAGTTGTATGGTAGTAAAGGTGTATCTCAATATTCTTCAATTTTGAATCTTATACAAAGTTATGGATGTCTCAAATGCTGCTTTTGAACTTCTCCATCCCTGGAGATTGCAGTTATCTTTGAAACTATGATTGTATAATGTTAGAGGTGTATCTCAATATTCATCCATTTCAATGCCTGTACAGAGTTATACTTGACTTAAATACTGCTCTTGAACTTCTCTATTTTTGGAAATTGCACTTATCTTTAAAACTGTTGAAAGCTGTTCATAAATTTCCCCAACGCCACCTTATTCATTAGGGACAGCATGAAAACCTGAACAGTGTTTGACCCACCAGGACAGGAGTTGGGAACCTCTGTCTTACAGCAGCGGCCAACAGGGGCAGAAACACCCACACCCACAGGCTCCACTATCCAATGCCTCTCCCAGTACTAGCACTTGCATACCTTAGCAATGCCACCCTAAACTTGGGGATACGTTACACATATATCAAAAGGTTGCTATGATTAATGGCAGATAACAATTCCTAAGTTAATCACAATTTGCTGATAGAGCTGCATCATAGCAACCTTTCTGATATCTGTGGCGTGTGTTTCAGTTTTGGTTTCTGACAGTGTTTACCACCCCGGGGAGTGACCCCAACAGTACTGCGTACCATAGCCATGCCTGCACTGTGCCCAGGACTGGTGTGGTGGTCAGGGCTGCCAAAAGCCTCTATATTTGCACAATGCTGGCATAGGTGTGGGAGTGTGTGTCTGTCTATCCAATGTGTTGTGGCTGCCTACACCTTACTCAGCCCACACTGCTTGCACTGTTTCCAGTGTTAGCCTGCCAATGTGCATAATGAGGAGCAAGGTACTGTGGGTATGGCCCGGACAGGGTGGCCTGGGCAGGATGCATCTACACAGGGCATAGGGCAATGGCTGGGACATTGTAGTGCCCGGCCACCACCTGCACGGACAGGGTGGCCACAGCATGTCCTGCTGGGAGGTCACTCTCACCCTGATTGAGCAGTGACCAAGGCATGGCTAGGTTCCCCTATAGTGTTATATAGTATTTCTCTCAAGTGATATTTATGAGTTTTCTTTTCTGTGGCCCAATCACTGACTTATCTGCTTGGTGTGTGTGCTCACATCCCAGTTTCGGGTGCACGCATCTCCTCCAGGAACATGCACTATGGACTAGCTAGCAGACTGTCTGCAGTTAGTATGTGTATGGCTGAAACACCTTGCAGGGTGCAGTGGCTGGAGACTCACTGTGCTCGCTGCTGGAGAATGTCAGATAGTGGTGGGGGGCAGCTGAGCATTTCCAGGCCTACTGTCTGTCTGCCATTGCCTTATGGATGCATACAGATCTGCATTGACTGCCCTGTAGGGTGCCTGTTCCCCAGCAGGACTGGGGTTGATGGTCCCCTCTACTGCCACCATTGCAGGGATGTAGAGTGTGGATCTGTTGGTGGGAGATCCTGTCCCCCCACCCTGAGCCCCAGAGGGTGGGTTGGGTGGTGCTACATAATCCACCTATGGACCCCCCTTCACTTAAATCATGTGACCATGGCACGCAGGATATGCACTATTCTGGGTGCATCATAGTTCACAAGGGCTAGAAGTGACTGGGAAATACAGATGGACACAGGTGTATCCTAGGTGTGTCTGCAAGGACTACCTATCACACACTGGCACTGATGGCGACCTGCAGCATAGCCTATCTCAGCTAAGCCAGGTGCTGCGGACCTTGTGCTTGGCGCCCCACCTCGCCCTGAGGGTGAGCACAGTACCCGCACAATGTGACAGTCTGTAGCTACTCTGTGCCAGTAACACACACGGTCAGTTCCCCCTACCAGACCGAGGTGCTGTGGGGGTGCATACCCCATCTTGTGATCATCTGTAGACTGCTGATCTGCATGTGCAGTACATCATGGGTACGGGTGGGTTAACCCTATCCTGGTAACCACAGCAGACAGTTTTTGTGGTGACCTGCAGTCCTTCTGTAGCCAGCCAGGGGTTTGTTAGTAGCTATAGAGATGTAGCCCACTGATTACTTCACTGACTGTGGAGGCAGAGGTCATGGGTTTGATCTCACTGCAATATACTATTTACAATACCAACAGGATTACAACAGGGTCACAGCTAGATTCCCCTGTCTATCTCATTCCCTTTTTTAAAAAAACATCTGCAACATGTAATTTAAGCTTCAATACTTTATTACTGACAATTCAAGCAGTTTTAGTACTTTTTCATGGTTTTTAATCACAATTATTATATTGCAGTTTTAAGAGATATATACAGTTGTAATAAGCAAGATCTTATTGTTGTCAGTCTATTGGTGATAGCAACAGAATAAGAGGTTTTGCCTTCTGGGTCAACGTACCCACGGTGCACAAGTGTAAGTAGAATATTGCAATTACATTTAATCCTGTCTTTCCATATTGGCTGTTACTTCAATCTGCCCTGCGTCTATTTTGAAGTTTTTTCAGTGTTATTCATATGGTTTCAATTGTACCTGTTATTCATATGGTTTCAATTGTACCTTTTATTCTTTTATTTAGTTAATTATTTATTTATTTATTGGTTACCTTTGAGTGTTATGTTGCTTTTATTAATTGACATATATTGTTTTTAACTGTATATGTTATGTGATGCCCTTTTTGCTTTATTATAGTTTTGCATTACAATTTTTAATATGTTTTTAATGTTTTGTTCATATATTTTTTGTTTGGAAAGTACCCCTTCCCTCCCGAAGAAGGCGTTTGCCGAAACACGTTGGGGATTTCAATAAAGCACCCGTGTTCATCCTCTACTCTTGCTTCCTGTGTATATCTGATGGACTTTGCAAGAGCGGTTTGCTCTTTTTGTGCCTGACCTGTAGCATGCAGCAGGCCAAAACAATCTCAGCCACAGTATCTGGTTGGTATTATAAGGCACCTCCACTTTTGTCCAGACACCTGAAGTGACTTTTCAACACGCTAAAGGTGTGCACTATGACCGAGCGGGTCACTGCATGTGCCTCATTGCATCTAGTCTCTGCATATGACCTTAGGAACCAAGCAGGGGTGAGCTGCCAGAATCTGTACCCATATCCTGCATCACTTGAGGAGCGAGAATGTATGAGTGTTACATTCGGTGCAGATGGAGACAGTAGAGGGCATACTGGCTTTGTGGCCCTTGCCAGTGACAACTTTCTGGTGACACAATCAATGCATATGACATTAAGTATCATAGTGGACCGGGGCATTGAGGTGACAATGGGTAGAGGAGGAGGAGGGGCAGCAGCTCCTGAAACGAAACCGCCAGCGGCGGGAAGGCAGCCATAAAAAGCTTCCCGAGAGGGGCACTTCCATCTGCCGACTCCAGCCCAATCGGGGCTGTGGGAGGAGGGGCAGCAGCTCCTGAAACGAAACCGCTACCAGGCGAGCCCGCGCCTGTCGGGCCCGCACCTGAGGGCCTCGCCAGAGGGCCCTTTGGCGTGGCCCTTAGGCGTGGAAACAGCCAGAGGCTACATACAAGCACTGAAGCCACACCTAAGCAGCAACTACAGAACTTCCCTGAGAACAAGCAACAAAATCATAGACTAAGTATTGACCCACTCCATATTAACCGCACAATTGCTAACAACCTATGTCCTAGTTACGATGTCTTAACATATTCCATGTGCTATGTTCAATCATTATGATATATAATTTGCAGTAGTTATCACAACCACATTACTATACTCTTTAAGCCACACAATATATCATTAGCTCTATCCAACTGCATGCTTCTAAGTATCTCTTACAAATCAACACCTACTAAGTATCTACCTACTGTTACAAAGTAGATACAGTGCAACAATTTAATCTAGTTGTCTACCTGAAATATACTGAAGTATTTATGTAGCTGTTACAATATATATTTTACTGAAGTATCTTATATAGATGTTTATATGCTGAAGCAGCTTACTGAATACTGAAGTTTCTTATATAACTGCTCAAAACAGTACACTGGAACATAATAATACACTTGTGTATCTTATATAGCTGTTGCAAAATATTTGCCCACTGATCCCGCTCTATTCCACCTGACCTATAGGTTTCTGAAAACCTTATTAGTGCACATCATGGCCACCTTTACGCCCGCCCTACTTCTCCTCTCCATACTATCTGGCATCTTACATGCCTCTTTTGCGTGAAAGAATCTTTCATTTCAATGGATATGTTAGTATCCTCGTTCATGCCCCCAGTTTCTATGTCTCATCGGAAAGTAAAAGGTCACTATAAATGCAATAGATGTAGTATCTGTAAACATGCCATTGAAATGAAAGATTCTTTCACGCATCCCTCCATCAATACTCATTATCCATTACAGGCCTATACCAATTGTTTGTCTACTCACGTAGTGTATGTCATCATGTGCCCCTGTCCTCTTTTGTATGTCGGTAAAACTATTCGTGCTGTTCGTACTCGCATTCAAGAACATAAAAGTTGTGTAAAAAGACGTATCATTACTGCTCCCTTGGTGTCACATTGGATTGAATCCCAACACCATATTAATGATATAAAGTTCTTTGTCATTAGGCGAATGTTCCCCTCCCCTCGTGGGGGAAACCTTAATCTAAAACTAATTCAAGAGGAACAAAGATACATTTTTTCACTTGACACCGTTCATCCAAAAGGATTAAATAAGGAAATTGAATATAATGCATTCCTGTGAATTTCTCATTATGCTATCATTTGTGCTCTTTTTAAAAAAATTTTTATTTGTTTATTACTTTTATCCCCATAATTTTTATCATTATATTATTGATTATGGCAAAACACAATCTTTGTTTTTTACGCTACTTTGCATACTATTTATCTTTTAATTACACAGGTACACTACCAAAAAACTGCCTCCAGTTTTGCAACTGATTCCTATAGATTTTGGGGTGCTGAATCCAGGAAAAATAGCCAAAATGTTCCATCACGTCACGTTTTCTTGCAAAATTAGATTTCTTACCCATATAAGGAATGTTCACATAATTTCTTTTTAGCCGACTGCAGTTTATTTTCTTGGCCCAAAATAGAGGTTGTAATGGTTAACTAACTAGAAACACTCCCTCATGATATTTTAGAGTGTTTTGTATTCATTTTATACATTAACAGGACAATTGGGAGGCGGGGGGCTAAATCCAGTACTCGCGCTGGCGCATGTTCTTTCCTGTTCGCCTCGCCTCGTTCGCTCGCTCAAACACGGTGGTTGCGACATGAACGTTCCTGTCAAATTTCAGTTTCTTGCAAGTTCATTATTACCTTTTGTTTGCTCAGTCGTAATCCAGCTTTATTCCGAAGTGGTTCACTACAGTTGTAGTTTGCAGTGCTGTGTATTTGTGATGGCTCACAGAACCAGAGGTTGCGTCAACTCTCCGGACAGTTTTTGTTTTATTTGTGGGGAATATACCGTGAAAAAGCGGCAGAGGAACATTTCTGCATTTATTAAAAAAGTATATTTCGCCTATTTCGGTTTGAAGTTAGGCGATCAAGACAAACCGTGGGCTCCTCACAAAGTGTGCAAGACATGTGAGGAAGATCTACGCTTATGGATGAAAGGTAAAAAACAAGCATTTCGTTTCGGAATACCTATGATGTGGCGTGAACAAAGAGACCACAGCAGTGACTGCTATTTTTGCTCTTGCATTGTGAAGGGATACAACTTAAAAAATAAGAACGTAATAAGTTACCCCAACCTTCCCTCAGCAATTAGGCCTATGCCTCATAGCAACGAAGTACCTGTGCCTGAACCACCAAAATCTTTGGATCATATTTGTGTGGACGGTTCTGATCATGATGAGACTCATCAGATGGCTTTTCCCGATGAGTCCAGTACTTCCGAGTTTGAAACCGAACCAGATCCGAAACCTGAACTTTTCTCTCAAGCTGAATTGAATGATTTAGTCCGGGATTTAGGACTCCCAAAAGATGCTGCCCAACTGCTAGGTTCTCGGCTTAAACAGAAAAATCTATTGTCACCAGGAACAACTTTTTATTGGTACCGCAACCGCGAGACACAATTTTTGAAGTATTTCAGCAAAGAGGAAGATTTGGTATTTTGCAACGATATATACGGAGTGATGGAAAAGTTTAAACTCAAGTATGATCCTGCTGAATGGCGGCTGTTCATTGATTCGTCAAAAGACAGCATAAAAGGTGTTCTTCATAATGGCAACACATTCGCTTCAGTTCCTATTGCTCACTCTGTTATTCTCCAAGAAAAATACGAGAATTTGGCCCTGATTCTTCAGAAGATTCGTTATGATGAGCATAAGTGGATGATTTGTAGAGACTTTAAAATTCTATCCATGCTATTAGGGCAGCAATCCGGTTTCACCAAATATCCCTGCTTCCTTTGCTTGTTGGATAGCCGGGCCCGCGACCTACACTGGGGGAAAAAAGACTGGCCAATTCGGGAGTATTTGAGACCCGGTGAGAAAAATGTTCTTCATGAGAGCTTGGTACCTCGTGATAAAATTCTATTACCACCTCTCCACATTAAGTTGGGTCTCATTAAGCAATTCATCAAGTCCCTTCCAAAAGATGGTGAGTGCTTTCGGTACCTTTGCTCAAAGTTCCCCCGACTTTCTGAAGCAAAGCTAAAGGAAGGAGTGTTTGTTGGCCCTGATATAAGGAAACTCATTTCAGATGGAGCATTCGCTGAAACGATGTCTGAGAAGAAAAAGAAGCCTGGGATTCCTTCAAGGATGTTGTTCTCAAATTCTTGGGGAACAGGCGGGATGAGAACTATAAGGATATTGTTGCCAGGATGCTCAATGCCTTCAAAGAACAAGGCTGTAACATGAGCCTGAAAGTCCATTTCTTGCACTCCCATGTGAACTACTTTCCCGAAAACTTGGGGGCGTACAGTGAAGAACAAGGTGAAAGGTTTCACCAGGACATCAAGGACACAGAGAGAAGGTACCAAGGAAGATGGAACACCACTATGATGGCTGATTTCTGCTGGTTGCTGCTGCGGGAAACCCCAGATGAAAAATACGCCAAGCAGCGCACCAAGAGAAGCATTCGGGGGAAGAAGAAACGGGCCCACCAGGAGATTGATTGACCCAAGAATTACTTTAAAATCTAAACTGTGTTGACAAATATCGTGTTTTTACTAAACTTTGAAATAAAAATTTGCTAGTTATTACCACAGTGTCGGATCTCATTTATTTGAATTTTATTTTCACACCATCGGGTGTTTGTCTTCATGTATTGCAATGGTGCGGTTTGCGTTTTCTATTCTTACATACATACCTGTACAACATTTTTTGCACATTTCTTTGCTTTGCTTTGTGTCTAACCTCGCTCTTATATGCTCAATGTTTGTGCACATGTATGTGGCTGTTTTAAGTGCAGACAATTTTGCTACCATCACAGTGTGTTTTGTTGACATTACTCTATTCTTATGTGCTGCCTTGTTACAATTTTCTTTATTCTTATTTGAATAACTACTAAACAATTAGTATAAAGAATTCATCCAAGAAACTTTTATCTCGATCGCACTCAATCTGAAACGTTCACCTCAAACTGCTAACCCAATGTAGCAAAAAATCTGTACGTGATGGAGCAAATTGGTTACCAGATTTGGATTCAGCGCACCAAAAAACATAAAAATCAATCGAAACATTAGAGGCAGTTTAAAAAAAAAGTTTTTTAGTGTACCTGTGTTATTTATTATTCAAATTTTATTTTTGTAATTTTTTCACTCCCTTGTCTTTGGGATTTATGCACATTATAATGTATACTGTTCATTCCTATACGGTTATCATTTCTGTGCAGTTGCCATTACGTGTTTCAATGGCTTTATTGCTTTTTAATTTCCCCCCCCCCCCTTTTTTTACCAATGTAATTTTAGTCTGATGAAATCCCTCCTCTTTAGGGTTTTTGTTTTCCCCATGACATAATGGATGTCACTTCTAATGATGTTGTTTTTTATTTCTAACATATTATTTATATATTATATATCATATTTTTGTTTTTACATATATATTTTCAATTTATTTTATTTTTTAATTATAAGATAGAATGCTAGTAGGAGGAGCCTTATACCCCCTGTTAATTATGATTTGAAACAAATGCCATCTTCCTTCAGAAAAACGTTTTTGAACTCAACGCCAGTAGGGGGAGCCATCTACCCCTTTAAATAGCACTCATGTGCCTCTGCGCGGCCATTTCCCGCCTCTGACTCCGTGTGCAGGTATGTCTTCTTTTCCTTCGCCATTTTGCAAATCACATTTCTGCTCCCTTTTTTAAATTAACGACACTACTACATGCTGTTCTTTAGTCCTGTAGCGTTTTTTATTTTTCTGCATTTTTATTCTCCTGCAATCTTACATAAGGTTCCCCTATATTCTAACTGTCCCCCTTTTTTCAATACGGTTCTTTTTAATTTGGTTTTTTTCACACGGTTGCTTCCCTCGGCACCTAGCATGCTGACTTGTTATTATTTTTTCAAGTTATCGTATAATCCTGTTTTATGTTCACTAGGTTCCCTTTACATCTTTTTGCACAACGCACATCGGGCAATCAGCCATTTATATCCTTAGAACGTGTTCAAAAGAAGTTCTTTTATTGTTCACACATTTCCCCCCCCCCCCCCCCTTTTTTCTTATGCTGTTATTTTCAATGACTGGCGTCTTTTTACTTTTTAACGCTAAGTTTCTTCCCGCCTTTTAGAAGTGTAATCTCGGCGGCTCTGCGATCGCCACAAACACATATATTAATTATCGTTTTGGCACATTCACCTCTTTTTCTTCATACTGTCATTTTTAAAGACTGGTTTTTTACTTTTCAACGCAAAGCTTTCTCCCGCTTTTTTAGATGTGCAATCTCGGCGGCTTTGTAATCGTTACAGACACACAGCTTAACTACTTATTTTTATTTTCGATTTTTCTTGCACATGATTTCTTATGCTTATAGTTTTATATGCTCCACTTGCATGGGCTATTCTATTTATTTGTGTTGTATCTCCGTTTTGGACCTGCTTTTTGTTTTTGTTTATGCTCAAACAGCTTTTTTCCTTTACATAGCTAATTGGTAGATTCTAAAGGCCCCTAATACATTTCTTCCACATTGACATGGTTAAGTTAAAGGTTTTCTTGATGTTTTTTGGCAATGGACACTGTCAAAATTGCTATTCCCTCCCCTATAGTTTACACGTCCTCTGGAACTAGTTTTTTCGAAGCTGTTATCTATTCTTGTATCCACTTTATATCTATGTCCATGCACACCACTTATCCCTCTGATGTAACCTATGATTAGCATATTTTTATCAGCTGTTTTTAACTTATGGGTTGAGTCATGTGTTGTTTATTTGTATTATATTCTCCAGCTTTTTTATTATATACATATATTTTTTTATTATTGCATGGTTATTGATAATTTTATTTATGTTTATCTATTCATGCAATCTCTTATCATATTTATAGCTTATTGCACCGCATAACATTTTAATCCTTTGTATTATGTTTTCAAATTCGTTTACTACAGTGTATCGCAATGTGACCCTTGAATTTATATGTATTTAGACAAATAGCCGTTCATTGCAGTTTGCATGCAATAGGTCTTTTTATTTGGGTCAGCTGTTCAAATGCATCACACATTGGTGCACAATCTCTGTTTTTAAGCCATATGTCACAATTGGCCTCCTGCCACTTATCTATTGTTCTAATGTATTCCTGTATCCATGTATTTATTTATTTAGCCCAATTTTACCTCACTTTTAGACAATGACTCGTGCACATTGGGCTCCCAATTTGTTTTTTGTTTTTTGGGTGTTTTTTTAGTTGCTTGTATTTATCATCCTCCATTTATTATTTTATTATTTTATTAATTCTTCACATATTTTCTATATGTATATATTATACGGTATTTTTACCTTTTCTTTACGGTTGTCACTTTTATACCTTTTACAGATTGGGAAGATTATCTACTGTACCACATAGACGTTGTTATCTGTGTGGTTCCCTGGTAATGTGTTAATTATAACATAGTTTTAATTATGTCCACTTTTCTTTGTTTTTTTTATTTTTATTTTAATTTTGCGATTGATTTAATGTACTTTTGTTTTTTAGACCCCTGACGAAGGCTGCGGCCGAAACTTGTTTAGTTGGGTCCTCAATAAAGATTATTTATTACCATCTGGTAGGCTGTGGTCAATCCTCCGCTGGTCCCCCTTGGCTGTTTGTTTGCGGAAGATACCCTTCTTTCTTTTCCCCATGATAACAGTGCAACCTATAGATTGCCAAGATGTGGATTGTATTGGCTGGTCAGACTTAGGGAATTTCCCTTTTCTAGGAGTGGGATATTGAGGCAGTCTTGATATAATGCAAATCACATTCTGATGCATACCGGGACATCCATCACAAATTGTAATGGGTGCCATCACATATTACTAATACCATACAGACTAACTATGCATATGTTAAACTTGACAATGCCAGTACCTCAATGCTGGAACAGTGTGGTTTGGCACCTTTGTGTACTGTCTGAAATGTGGCATATGCTCAACTGTCAGTGTTTGGAATGAGTACCAACCTACTGCTTCTTCCCACAGTTCAGGCCTCTGATTTCTTATGTTCCCCCAGCACACACATGCCATTTCAGAGCAGCTGCATGCATTTCAGAGGGAATAGATACAAGGATATGTAGTTTTGCTTCCTCCATTGCCCTGCATCATATCTGCACACCTACTGCATGCAATGCGATACACCCTATACAGAATCTAGTCTGTATGCCTCTTCTGGGGCCTATTGGTGACCAGAGGCAGGTGTGGTTTGACATTTGCCTTCCACAGATATCTGTCATGTATGGAGGCAGAGTAGGCCAGACTTGCCAAGTAACCGTGTTGCAGGACTCAGCGTTTACAGCTCTACAGTGTTTGTGGTCATCCTATTGTGATACCATTTGGGAACTGCAGTACAGAGGACGAAGGGTACAGTCAGGGTCTATAGACCTTATACTGCCCTGGCATGCCAGTCTACAACCTGACCTGGCTACAGTTTCTCCTTCTAGATGATGGTTGACTTGTCAAGTCTGGCCTTGCACTTTCCGCTATGTACTGAGTTTCACAGGTGAAATATTTGCCCTATTCTCCAGGACCAAGCAGGAAGTCAGTCCTCACTTATGGGTGACATCGGCGCTGATGGAGCCCCCGTGCGGAACATTTCCCCAACTTTCTATGAAAGTCTTTGGGAATACTGCATGCATGCGCGGTCCCCTTCCCGCCTAAAGGTGCCATCTTGCCCAGTCTCTCTTTTTCCGTGGAGCCCATCGGACGTCTGTCCGAGTCACCTGGAAAATTTGATGTTTTTTTGAAGATTTCTTCACCCTTTTTCTCCGAGTTCGACGCCGGTTCCCCTTCCTGCTGGGTTCGGTACACCGGTATCGAGCCTGTTTTCTATTTTTCGGTTTTTGCCCTTCGTGGGTGGCGTTCGTGCCCTTTTTTCTGTTTTTCCCTGGAAGGCTGGTCTTTTGACCTCGCGGGGGCCCTATTTTCCCCGATGGCTTCCAGTGGTTTCAAGAAGTGTGATCGGTGTAAGAAACTAATGTCTCTCACCGACACACATGACTGCTGCCTTCGGTGCCTCGGCCCAGATCATGATCCCATGATCTGTGGCTCATGTGGCAAAATGTCCACCAAGGTACTTTGAAGCTGTCAGCACCAGAAGGAAAGGATTTTTTTGGCTTCTGCCTCCGGCCGGGCCCGGACCTCGTCTCAGGCCTCGACGTCTTGAGAGTCTGATCCCGAGCATCGCCGGGGTTCCTTGGACAGGGGGTCCCCCGACCGGGAACGCAAGAGGAAGAAACGGCTCATGAGGGTGGCATCGGAAGAGGTCCCTGGTACCTCGACGGCCAGGTCTAAGACCCACGACCGCCGTCCCGGGCCTTCAGAGCAGGAGAAGCCATCCAAAGTACCTTGTGTAGAGCCGGAGACCGTCGGACACGTAAGTCCTGTAGTCCTCGTGGACTCTCCTCCGAGGGAGATGCTGGGGCCCGAGTCGGTGGCTGCTGAGTCTCCTGAGCTTGGACTCAGGCTGACAGCCTTGGAGTGCAGATTGTCTGCCTTCATGGAGCAGCAGCGGGTACTGATGGCCAGCCTCGCTGGTGCATCTGCCCCAACCACCGGGACATCGACGTCGAAGTCGACCCTGGAGACCGAGCCGATACTTGAGACCATGAAGGCTCAAAGTCGACCTTGGTCAAAGTCTCCCTTGACCTCCCGCTCGGAACCGAGGGCGTCGATGCCAGTGCCTTCGGCGTTGGGGCGGGTGCCACCTCGACCCGCACGGTCAGAGCCCCTCGACTCCTCTTCGGATGAGTCAGCTTGGGAGACGGAGGACGAGGAGTCCCCCGACACCTTCTGGACTCGGTGCGTCCCTTCGGACTCACCGCAGTCCGAGCCCCGGAGTAGGTCCCCTCCGGAGGACACCCGGTTCTCAGAGTTCATGCGGGACATGGCCAAGGCCTTGGCGATTCCCGCAGACCCCGAGGAGGAGCCTCGAGCCGAGGAGCTCGAGGCCCTCCAGTATGACTCTCTCCGAAGGAGGCCTTTACTGTTCCGGTTCCTCCGATGCTGGAACGGCTCCTCTTCTGGATGTGGGAGGCACCGGCCTCGGCGCCGGTCTTGAGCAAAGCAGGTCGATTCCATTTATCGACTCCGTAAGAGCCCTGGCTTCCAAAAGGCGCAGCTGCCGCACCATTCCATGGTTGTGGAATTGGCCATGCATCGTCTGAAGAGCCAGAAGATGCACTCCACGGTGCCCCCCGGCAGGGAGGCCCAAAATCTGGATGCTTTCGGTAGAAAGTGCTTCCAGGGCTCGATGCTTGCTTGCCATGTCCAGTCATACCAGCTGTACATGGGCATGTACCTCCAAGACCTGGCAAAGGAGCTTGCCGGGTTCTCTGCTTGCCTCTCCGGGGAACCTTTGCAGAGGTTCCAGTCTTTGTCTTTAGGAATCCGGGACTGTTCCAAGTTCATGTCCCGAGCGGCCTACGATGGCTTCGAGGCTTCGGCTCGTGTGGCAGCAGCCGGCATCGGGGCCCGACGCCAGGCATGGCTGCAGTCATCGGACCTCGAGCCTTGGGTACAAGACAAGTTGGTCAATGTCCCTTGCCGAGGTGAGAACCTTTTTGGCAAACCCATGGCCGAGAAGGTGGCTGAGCTCGAGACCGAGTACCTGACCAGGACTAGGCTGTCCAGATAGACCTCTGCCCCTTCTCACAAGAAGAAGGGCTCGGGTAAAAAGTCCTTCTACCCGAGAAAGGTGTCTGCCTACAAACCTTTCCCTCAATACCAGGCCTCCCAGGCTGCCCAACAGGGGCAGCAGGCCAAGGGGCAGGGACATGGGCCCCGTAGGCAGAAGACCCCCAAGCCTCCGGCTCCTGCTCTTACTCAGCAGGGAGGGGGTTTTTGACTCCCAAGGCATAGCCTCTCCGCCCCTGCTGCCCCATCCATGCACAGGAGGTCGCTTAGCCCTGTTTGCCCACAGGTGGCCACCCATTACAGGGGATGCTTGGGTCTTAAGCATCATTCACCAGGGTTATATGCTTCATTTCCAACAGCTACCTCCTGCCTACTTTCCAGGAGAACCTCTAAGGCCTCTCCTGCACACCAACCTCCTCCTCCAAGAACTTCAAGGTCTGCTTCTAGACAAGGCAGTGGAGCCTGTACCTCCTCGCCTACAGGGGCATAGCTTCTACTCCAGATATTTTCTGGTGCCAAAGAGAACAGGAGGCCTACGGCCTATCCTGGACCTCAGGAACCTCAACAAGTTCTTGGAGAAAGAGAAGTTCAAGATGCTTACTCTTGTAAATTTCTGCCCTACCTCCAGCAGTGAGACTGGCTATGCTCCTTAGATCTAAAGGATGCGTACACTCACATCCTCATTCATCCAGACCACAGAAAGTACCTCAGGTTTGTGGTGGGAGGAAACCATTACCAGTACAGGGTTCTGCCTTTTGGCCTAACTTCCGCCACACGGGTCTTTACAAAGTGCCTAGCTGTGGTGGCGGCCTACTTGAGGACTCAAGGGATTTTTGTCTTCCCCTATCTGGATGACTGGCTCATCCGGGGTCAGACCTACCAGGAGGCCAGGCAGGCCACCTTCAGGACTGTCACACTCCTTCAAGACCTAGGCTTTGTCATAAACTTCGCAAAGTCCACTTTGCTCCCCTCCCAGAACCTCGAGTTCATAGGAGCATGGCTGGACTCTCTGCAAGCAAGGGCTTACTTGCCAGAGGACAGAGCTCAAAGGCTCATGGAGTTGCCATCCCGGTTTCTCAGTCTGCCGAGGGTTCCTGCCAGGCTCTGTCTGCAGCTCCTGGGACACATGGCATTGACTGTGCATGTGACCCCCAATGCCCGCCTCCACATGAGGCCTGCTCAGTGGTGCCTCAGAACTCAGTGGAAGCAGGCCACAGGCAGCCTAGCCGACAAAGTAAAGGTATAAAAACCTTTCCTGAATTCTCTTAAGTGGTGGCTACACCCCCCCAACTTGCTGCAGGGGGTGCCTTTTCAGGTGCCTGCCCCCACAGTGGTGTTGACAACCGATGCCTCCTTACAGGGCTGGGGTGCACACTGTCAAGAGAGCTGCACCCAAGGCCTACGGTCCCCATGGGAAGCCACACAACATATCAACCTACTGGAACTGCGGGCTATTCGCTTAGCCCTCAAGGCTTTTTCTCGCACCTTGGCCCACCAGTCTGTTCTAGTTCAGACGGACAACCAAGTAGCCATGTTCTATGTGAACAAACAGGGCGGCACTGGGTCCAGGCCTCTATGCCTGGAAGCACAGGCCCTTTGCTCTTTTTCCCTCAGACACCAGATGTTACTGAGGGCTGTTTATCTTCCTGGCCAGGAGAACTTTCTGGCAGACCGCTTAAGCAGAATTCTGCAGCCCCACGAGTGGCAGCTGCACCCTTTGGTAGTTCAGCAGATTTTCCTAAAATGGGGACTTCCATACATGGATCTTTTTGCCAGTCCCCTGAATCACCAACTGCCCAGGTTTTGTTCCAGGCAACCGCATCCCCTAAGGGTGGCGGCGGATGCCTTCCTGATTTCTTGGTCTCAGGGCCTGCTCTATGCGTTTCCTCCCACGCCTCTGGTGGCCTGAACCTTGTTCAAGATTCTCAGGGACAAGGCCTCAGTACTTCTGGTTGCTCCCAGGTGGCTGAGGCAGCCCTGGTTCCCCCTGCTACTTCAACTGGCAGTGGAGACGCCCATGCCTCTGGGATTCCAACCCGACCTTCTCTCTCAGGATCAGGGTTCCCTTCTGCATCCCAATCTCAAATCTCTCCATCTGATGGCATGGAGGCTGCAAGGATAGTCTTGGCTCCCTGGGGCCTACCTCAGGAAGTGGAAGAGGTGGTCTTGGCCTCTAGAAAGCAATCCACCAGGAAAACATATGCCCTGAAGTGGAAAAGATTCTCCTTGTGGTGTCAGCAACGCAAGGAAGATCCTTTCGGCTGCACTGTGCCAGTAGTACTCCAGTACCTTCTGCATTTGTCCAATCAGGGCCTTAAGTCCAACTCTGTTCGGTTCCACCTCTCTGCTCTGGCAGCTCACCACTCGATGGTGGAGGGACACTCTTTGTCGGTTCACCCTTTGGTGTCTAGGTTTCTCAGAGGCTTACTATTGCTCAAGCTTCCTCTCCGTCCACAGGCCTATGAGTGGGAGTTGAATGTGGTCTTGCAGCAACTTACTCGCCCACCTTTTGAACCAATGGCTACATGTCCTCTATGCTTCCTATCCTGGAAGACTATTCCTAGTGGCCTTGACCTCGGCCAGGCGAGTGAGTGAACTTCAAGCCCTGGTCTGTGAGATGCCATACACTTGCTTCTATAGGAACAGGGTAGTCCTTAGGACTCATCCTAAGTTCCTCCCCAAGGTTGTCTCCTCTTTCCATCTCAACCAGGGCTTCCAACATTCTTCCCTAGGCCCCATGCCAGCCGGGCTGAGACAGTCCTGCATACCCTGGACTGTAGGAGGGCCTTATCCTTCTACCTTGAGCGTACGCAGGGGTATAGGAGGGCTACTCAGCTCTTCGTATCTTTTGACCACAATAACTTGGGGGTACCTGTGTCCAAGCGTACCTTGTCCATCTGGGTGGCTGACTGTATCACCTGGGCTTACAGGGCAGCTGACCTTCCTTTGCAGGGTCGGGTCACAGCCCACCATGTCAGGGCAATGGCTGCCTCAGTAGCTCATCTCCGCTCTGTACCGTTGGCAGACATCTGCAGGGCTACAGCTTGGTCCTCAAGCCAGACTTTTGTGGCCCATTACTGCCTGGAGAGGGAGTCCCGGAGGGACAGTGCTTTCGGTCAGGCAGTGCTCTGGAATCTCTTTGAGGTTTAGGCAACTCCTACCCTCCAGTCCTCTGGTTGGGCCACCGGTGGAGGTGTGTTTTCAGTGAAATCCTTTCTCTGATGCTGAGGTTAGAGGGAGCTCATTTTTCAGCTCTGGGTCCCCAGTAGCCTGAAGCTCGGGAGTCCCATAAGTGAGGACTGACTTCCTGCTTGGTCCTGGAGAAAGAGTAGTTACTCACCTGTAACAGGTGTTCTCCAGGAGCAGCAGGAATCAGTCCTCACACCTCCCTCCTCCCCTGGGAGTTGCAGTTGTACATAGTTTATTTTTACATTTTTGTGTGCTGTTTTTTAGCTATGTCATTTGACTGAGCAAGATGGCACCTTTAGGTGGGAAGGGGACCGCGCATGTGTGCAGTATTCCCAAAGGCTTTCATAGAAAGCTGGGGAAATGCTCCGCATGGGGGCTCCATCGGCGCCGATGTCACCCATAAGTGAGGACTGATTCCTGCTGCTCCTGGAGAACACCTGTTACAGATGAATAACTATTCTTTCCTGTTGTACAGCTGCATTGCACTGCAGTATGCAGAGTTGCAAAGTGACCCTTTTCCATGAGTGAGATTTGAAGCTGGTCCTCAGCCTGATGCATTCTGAGACCTGCAGCAGTGACTACAGTGGCTGAAATCAGGCACTACAAATACCATACTGCACTGCATTGAAAATGTTATACCTGAACTGCCATGACATCTCACTCATGGAACTTGTTATGGTGGCAACTCTGAATAGGATATGGTTATACCCTGATACTGCTTCTTATATACAGTACTGCAGATAGGGTTACCAGCTGGCTCCATATGCGGCCAGAAGGCTTGATTGAGTTCTGGGTTTACTCCATCACAGACAGGGAGGGAGAAGTGGCCTAGTGGTTGGGGCAAGTTACCTCAGACCAGAAGGTCAGGGGTTCAAATCCCACTAGAGGACAGCAACCCCAGGTCAGAAGGACTGGGGCTTCTAGTCCCACAGGTGCCCCCTGTGCTCTTGAGCAAGCCACCTAATCCTCCATTGCCCATGTTCCCTGTAAAATAGTTATCACCAAGTTATAATGCCCTGTTCAATGTAAACCACCTTGATATCATGAAAGGCAGTATATAAGAATGTTAAATAAATATTAAGACTTCTCTTTGTCACTTAATAAGAAAACCAAAACTACAGGTCCCTGCATGTAAAGGAGAAAAGCCAGGAGTGGGTCAGGCTTGATGGGTGCATCTGGGGCCTGTTGCCAGCCCTATCTGCAGATCCCATGAGGCATCAGGATGACATTGCCTGAAAGCCTGCAATCACTTACAAAGCTATTCTCCCCTCCACAGGAGCAGCCCACATTACCATGTCTACTCTTTGGCTGGTTCCTAGACAACAGTTGGCAACTGCCTCCAGATATATCCAACTGGCTTAACTCACTCTTAGGTTTATCCTATTGCATGAGAGGACATGTAGTTTGGATTTGGGCATTACACTCCCTGAGAAAAGGGAGACTACAAGTCCTGCATGCAGTGGGTGTTAACCCAGGACTGGACAAAACCTGTTAGGCACATTTGAAGGCAGTTGGCAACCCTATGCAGAACTCTGATTGTGTGCCACTTCAAATGTTAATTATACAAGACTACACAGGATGACATCTCCAGTGGCTGTCCTCACATATATGTGCAAATTATCTATAGACTTGACCCCACTTCGGGTCATATATGTGCAAATTATCTATAGACTTGACCCCACTTCGGGTCAAGTCTATAGATTCCTTTGGAGAAGTTCTTGTCTCACTAATTTTGTAGTGTATCTTTTGCAATGTCCTTGTGACCTTCTTTACATTGGCCTCACTACTCGTCTGATTAAGTTGCATCTTAGTGAGTATGCTTCTCGTATTAGGACTTCTACTGTTACTGCTCCTATTGTTGAACATTGTTTGGCACATGGTCATTCATTCGCCGACTTGCGGTGGAGAGTGATTGATTTTGTCCCTATGGATCCACAGGGTGGCGACCGGCTTTACAAGCTGCAGTGTTTAGAACAATGGTGGCTATTCCGTCTGAAGACTGTTTCCCCTAGTGGGCTCAATTTGAAACAAGATTTATTTTTATTTTTCTTTATTTAAAAGTTCTTTTATACTGCACTCTTTATTATCAGTGCGGTTTACAGTGAACAAAATGACTCTCGAACAGTAATGGACTGTCCTGAGTTTACATACAACAGGGAAAGTAACAAGGATTTAAACTTTGCGAAACTTTGTACATATAATGTAGCTAACTATTTACAGTGATAGAATTCTATTTACAATGATGTGCATCATGAGACAGAACAATTGCTACTTCATATTGAGGGCTTGGGTTGTGTTGGGGAAGAAGGGGAGGCGTTGTTGGGCTGTGAGAAGTGTATAAGGAACAGGTGGTGCTTTAGGGCTTTTCTAAATTGCATGAGGTCTCTGATTGATCTGATGGTGGGAGGTTGTTCCAGCATCTGGGGGCGTAGTACGCAAATGCTCTATCATTAGTTGAATGTGCGCATTTTGTGGTTTTTCTCGGAATGGTTAGTGTATTGGCCGCTACTGTTCTCCTAGGTCTGTTGTTGGGGGTGTGACTGAGAAGTGTTGAGATTGAGGAGGGAGATATTTTGTTAATGGCCTTGAAGGTAATGAGGAGGGCTTTATATGAAATCCTGCAACTTATCGGGAACCAGTTGGGTGGAGTTTGATTTGATTCATTATTTATTATTTATCGGGAGCCAGTTGGGTGGAGTTTGATTTGATTCATTATTTATTTATTTATTTTTAGCATTTGTTTTCCTTTTTTTTAGAAAAGACTGGTTGTGTTTGACTGGCATATTCCTCTGTTTGTCATAGGATCAGGGCTTCGCTGTTTTCTGGGAAATCCCCTGCTCCGTTGTTGGTCCTTCCTTGTTGCTGATGTCATTCTTTCAGCCAATCAGGATTTGTGCAGGCACTTCAAAGATTTCGGCGGTTTTCCCGGCGGCCTGCTATTGCTATGGCATTGCGGATCCGGAGTATAGCTCTTTCGACACTTGATACAGGGCCTGGAGTTGGCCTGAAACATGCATGTCTGTGGAAATCGGATGCCTTTGAGGGATCATTTTACGCTGGGCCGGTTGTTCAGATAAGTAAATTGAATTAAAATAATATTAATAATAAAAAGGCATTTCAATCATTTGAGCGGAGTGGTTTCCAACTCCCCTCCTGATTGTTAGGTCCGACATAAGTAATAACATTATTCTTTATTAATATTTGGTGCACTGCCGTGTTTCCAGGTGACCCTTTGTTTTTTGGTGCAAATTATCATAGCACACAGCATCACACTGGCACTGTGTCATTCCTGTGGGCAGCTTTACAATATTCCTAATGGGTACGGCACATAGCTGCATGCTGCAGAGTTGCCTGCTTGCCCATTTCCTGGTGTGACATAGTGAGGCAGTATTGGCTTTCTGACAAGCTCATTGTGATGTACAACAACCATAATGCATTGCTGTATGCATTTTCAGGCCATACTGGCAACACATTGTACTCCAAAATTGGATAACTTGTCTACTCTGATGCAGGACTTCCTGGGTATGGTTGCCAACAAGCTCCGGATGCAGCTGACAGGCTAGCTGCAGCCCTAAGATTACCCCACTGCATGCAGGGACTTCTTGTCCTGGTTTTGTTCTGTAGTACAATGCAGCTATCAGACTTAAATATCCATGCATGCAATACCGTAAACCTAATATGGTATCAGGCTTGTCAGGTACATATGGAGTCAGTTGGCTACCCTGTTCCTGTTTCCCACTGCCATCATCACAGCTACCATACCTGGCTAGTGAGATTCATAGTTTTCAAGTTAGCCAATTCCAGAGTTGAGCTTTGTAGCCAGTCCTGGATTTATGACAAGATCATTTTGATGCCTTATGGGATCTGAAAGTTGCCTTGCCAAGTGGCTCCAGATGAGTCCAACAAGCTTGAGCAAGTCCTGGGTTTAACCCATTGCATGCAGGGACCTGTGGTGTTGCTTTTGTTATGGATCACATTACAGAAATCCAAACTACATGTCCCTGCATGCAAAGGGGTAAACCCAGGATTGGCCCAAGCCTGTCAGGTGCATCTGGAGGCAGTTGGCAACCCTGTCCAGGACTCAGATTGTGTGCCACTTCATCTTTTACATGTACAGGCCAGTGCAGGATGCCTTCTCCTGTGGCTGTCTTCACATATTCTGTGCATGATTATTATGGCACACAGCATCACCATGACCCTGTGTCACTCCCTTGGGCAGTCTGTCATCACCATGCTCCTAATAGGTAAGAGCACACATCTTCAAGCTGCAAAATTGCCTACTTGGCCAGTTCGTGGGGTTACATAGTGAGGCAGTATTGGATTTCTGTCAAGCTCATTGTGATGCCTTATACTGCAGTACCTGCAGCACTGTTCTGAATGACTCAAATGAAGGACTACAACAAGCATAATGTATTGCTCCCCACATTTGGAGGCCAAACTGGCAGACATCTCCAAGAACAGGCTAACTTGCCTGCTATGATGTATAAAAGACTTCAGAAAACAGCTGAAAACCATACTGTTCATAGAACACTATGGACACATCACATAACTCCAGAGAATGAACAACAGCACATGATCCCGCCTAACCAATGTATGCATGGAACTTGTTTTTGCACCACTGTATATAGCCCACTCTGTAAATAGCTCACACCAATCTAGCACACAACACAACACACTCAATTTCCCCCCACTGCATGTATAACACACTCACTTGACCTGATTGTTTGCTGTGATACCACCTTGATTATTAAGATAAGGCGGTTTAGAAATACTGTTAAATAAATAAATAAATAAAATTTCATGTCTAGGGTGCCAACCGACTCCAGTTACACCTGACAAGCCTGATATAGTCTTAGGTTTATTCCATTGCAAGCTGGGCCTTCTTGTCCTGGGTTTCTTCTGGAGTACAATTGAGTTATCAGATCTACATCTCCTTGCCTGCAGTCAGGTAAATCTAAGACTATATGAGGCTTGTCAGGTGCATCTGGAGCCAGTTGCCCACCCTATTCCTATTTCCCACTGCCATAATGACAGCTACCATATCTACCTGCCTAGTAAGACTCAGAGTTTCCAAGTTACCCAGTTCCAGGAATGTGACTGTAAGCCAGTCCTGCATTTCTGTCAATGTATTTCTGATGCATTATGGGATCTGCAGTCAGGCTTCCAATGGGGACAATCAGGGACTACATACAGAATAGCGTACTGCATTGCCCTGCAATTTTAAAACCTGAGACCTGGCAAAGCATTCTCACTCATGGAACTGGGTCACTGGGCAAATCTGCAGTTGTGCCTGTGCTGTGTGAAGGTTGGTGTTGTAATGCAGTATGGATCTACCCTGTGGAAATCATGTCTCCAGGTCCTAGCATGAATTATGAGGCGACCAGTAGAAACCCAGAACTGGCAACTGTGCACATGCTTGCAATTCAATTTGCACTGCCACCCAGTTCCAGAAGTGAAACATGAACACAGCAGAGTTGCCATGTTACCCAGTTCCTTGAGTGAGATATTTTTCCAGTTCTGATTTTAGATTTGCTTTGCCAAGCAAAGAGGGAAAGTTGTGTCTTCTCTTGGGCATAGATAAAATACAAATGGAAGAGGGGAGGCGGGAGACAAATATAGGATAGGCAGAGAGAAACATGCCCAGAACTCTGGCAGAGAGTCCAACTGTGCCATCAGCAGTAACTTCACCCATATGTGAAGCTGATAAAATACAACTCGAGAACCCTCATTATAGGTATGCAACACATTTTCTCTACTCTAGAATTTGTAGTCCCTGATTTTACCCATTGGAATCAGTGCTGCAGGTACCATAATGCATCAGAATGAGATTTTAAGCCACCTTGATTGAAGGATAAAGTGGCATACAAATCTGTCTAAATAAATAAAGAAATAAATTCTGGATTTCTGACAATCTCACTCATGGAACTGGGTAATTTGGCAACGCTGGCACAGTAGCAGGGTTGCTAAGTTAGCCAGTTACAGGGTTGATGTTTAAAGCCAGTCCTGGATTTTGGACTATCCATATATGATGCATTATGGGATCTGCAGCACTGATTCCAGTGGGTGTAATTGGGACTACAAATATCCTACTGCAGTTCTAGGCTATTTGCAAACCAGAAATGGCCACTAAAGCACGCCTGGAAATGGGTAAAATGGCAACTATGCAATCCTTCAGGAAATGGAAAAGGGAGCCTAATGACAAACACCAGAAACAACATCAGCACTGGCAAGTTAGATGCAAGGCATTGATAAGGCAGACAAAAAGAAAATTTAAAAAGAAGCTTGCCGTGGAAGCAAAATGCATAATAAAAACATTTTCAAGTACATTCATAGCAAAAAACTTGTAAGAGTCAGTTGGCCATTGGATGATAGAGGGATAAAAGCGACGCTAAGGGAGGACAAGGCCATAGCAGAGAGACTGAATGAATTCTTTACTTCAGCCTTTACTGAAGATGATGCAGGGAAGTTACCCATGCCTGAAATGATATATAAAGGTGATGTAGTGGGAGAATTGAAAGAAATATTGCTAAACTGGGATGATGCATTACAACTGTTTGATAAACCGAAGAGTAGCAAATTACCTGGACCAAATGGTATACATCAAAGGGTATAGAAAAAACTGTGATATGAGATTGCAGACCTACTATTAACAATCATTAAAATCATCAGTTTTACCTGAGGATTGGAGAGTGGCCAATGTAACTCCAATTTTTTAAAAGACTTCCAGGGGTGATCCGGGAAACTACAGACCAGTGAGCCTGATGTCCGTACCGGAAGAAATGGTAGAAACCATTATAAAGATTAAAATTACTGAACATGTAGATAGCCATGGTTTAACAGAAGAAAGCCAACATTGATTTAGCCAAAGAAAGTCTTGTCTTACTAATCTATTATATTTTTTTGAAGGTGTGAATAAACAGGTAGACAAAGGTGAGCCAGTTGATATAGTGTATCTGGTAAGAAGTCATAGGATTAGAGACAGTGCAGTATTGTGGATCAGGAACTGGTTAAAAGATAAAAAAAAACAGAGAGTAGGGCTAAATGGCCAATTTTCTCAGTAGAGAAAGTTGAATAGTGGAGTACCCCAGGGATCTGTGCAGGACCTGCTGCTTTTTAACATCTTCATAAATGACCTGGAAATAGGTGATCAAATTTGCATATGACACAAAATTATTCAAAGTTGTTAAAACGCAAGAGGATTGTGAAAATTTGCAAGAGGACCTTGAAAAATTGGAAGGCTGGCCATCCAAATAACTGATGAAATGTAATGTGGATAAGGGCAAAGATATGCACTTAGGGAAAAACAACCCAAACTAGGGTTACACAATGCAAGATTCCACGTTAGGAATCACCACTCAGGAAAATGATCTGGGCATCATCGTGGATAGTACGTTGAAACTCTCTGCTCATTGCGCAGCTGCGGGCAAGAAAGCAAATTGAATGCTAGGAATCATAAAGAAAGAAACAGAAAATAAAATCTAGGCTATTATAAAGCCTCTGTTTTTCTCCATGGTACAACCTCACCTTGAATATTGTGTGCATTTCTGTTCATAATATCTTAATAAGGATATTGCAGAGTTGGAAAGGGTACAGAGAAGAACAACCAAAATGATAAAAGGGGATGGAAGGGTATCCCTATGAGAAAAGGCTTAAAAGATTAAGTCTCTTTAACTTGGAAAAGAAACAGCTGAGGGCAGATATGATAGAGGTCTATAAAATAATGAATGGAGTGGAACAGGTAAACATAGATTGTTGTTTATTCCTTCGAAAGGTAGAAGGACTAGCAGACACGCAATGAAGCTACAAAGTGGTACATTTAAGACTAATTTGAGAAAATATTTTTTCACTCAATGTGTAATCAAACTCTGAAATTCATTACCAGATGATGTAGTAAAAGCTTAGTGTAGCTGGGTTCAAAACAGGTTTGGACAAATTCCTGAAGGAAAGGTTCATAAACCATTATTAAAGAGAACCCGGGAAATCCCCAGGACACGCATTGTGGAATCTGCCAGGTACTTGTGACCTGGATTGGCCACTGTTGGAAACAGGATACTGGGTTTAATGGACCTTGGTCTGACCCAGTATGGCATTTTTTATGTTCTTATGTACTGGTTTCCTCCTGCTACATGCAAGGACCTGGAGCCATAATTTCCACAGTCTAGATCCAGGAATTACTGTATCATACTGCATTACAATACCAACTTTCACACAGCACAGGCACAACAACTGCAGAGTTGCCAAGTAACCCAGTTCCAGGAGTGAGATTTTTTTCCCAGGTTTCTGGTTTGAAATTTGCAGGGCAGTGCAGTAAGCTATTTGGAGTCCCAGATTGTGCCCGTTGGAATCTTTTCTGCAGGTCCCATAATGCATCATATATAGATAGTTGTAAATCTAGGACTGGTTTACAATCTCACTCCTGGAACTGGGTAACTTGGAAACTTTGCAACTGTGTCCTGGACATTGTTACCCTGACAGCTCTGTGCAAGGGGATGGTGTGTTCTCACCAGCAATTATGAATGATGACCACAACAGCCTTTCTTCTCTGAGTAGCCCTATGCATATTTGTTGCCTTTAAGCTAACACCTGAGTGAGAGAGTCAATGGGGAGGTAGGGGATTAGGATGCAGTAACCTCACAACCAGGGCCGGCCCGTCCATTGAGCAAGAATGTTTTTTGCACAGGGCCCCGCGTTTCAGGGGGCCCCGCGCAAAGAACATTCTGCTTTTTTTTAAGATTAAATTTAAAAAAAAAACCTGTCTCTGGCTGCTGCCGCGTCCGTCGCAGCAGCGGCAGAATGGCGTGTCCCGCGGGGCCCCTTCTCCTCGTCGAGCCCTCTGCAAGGGCTTTCAGATTCGCGAAGGGAGAGTGCTCCCTCGCGTCTCTGTAAAGCCCGCAGGGGCTAATGGGAAATTTCCCATCTGCCCCTTTAGACGCGAGGGGCTGATGGGAAATTTCCCATTAGCCCCTGCGGGCTTTACAGAGACGCGAGGGAGCACTCTCCCTTCGCGAATCTGAAAGCCCTTGCAGAGGGCTCGACGAGGAGAGGGGGCCCCGCGGGACACGCCATTCTGCCGCTGCTGCGACGGACGCGGCAGCGGCAGCAGCTAGAGCCAGGTGTTTGTTTTTTTTTTTAATTTGCCGAAAGGGAAGGGAAGGGAAGGGGGGGGGCTGATGGAGGCTGTCTGGAAATGTGCAAGGGGGGGTTAGGACTGGAAAAGTGCAAGGGGGGGGGTTAGGACTTGAAATGTGCAAGGGGGGGGGGTTAGGACTGGAAAAGTGCAAGGGGGAGGGGTTAGGACTGGAAATGTGCAAGGGGGGGGGGTTAGGACTGGAAATGTGCAAGGGGGGGGGTTAGGACTGGAAATGTGCAAGGGGGGGTTAGGACTGGAAATGTGCAAGGGGGGGGGTTTAGGACTGGAAATGTGCAAGGGGGGGGGGGTTAGGACTGGAAATGTGCAAGGGGGGGGGTTAGGACTGGAAATGTGCAAGGGGGGGGGTTAGGACTGGAAATGGGCTGGAGGGGGGGTTAGGACTGGAAATGGGCTAGGGGGGGTTAAGACTGATAATGGGCTGGGGCTGATGGAGGCTGACTGGCAATGGGGAGAGGGGGGGTTAGCAATTGAAAATGGGTGTGGGGGTTAGGACTGGAAATGGGCTAGGGGGGGTTAAGACTGCTAATGGGCTGGGGCTGATGGAGGCTGACTGGAAATGGGCTGGGGGGGTTAAGACTGGTAATGGGCTGGGGGCTGATGGAGGCTGTCTGGAAATGGGGTGATGGGGGGTTAGGACTGGAAATGGGCTGGGGGGGTTAAGACTGGTAATGGGCTGGGGGTTGATGGAGGCTGACTGGAAATGGGGTGATGGGGGGTTAGGACTTGAAATGGGCTGGGGGGGTTAAGACGTAATGGGCTGTGGGCTGATGGGGGCTGTCTGGAAATAGGGTGATGGGGGTTAGGATTGCTAATGGGCTAGGGGGGGGGGGTGAGGACTGCTAATGGGCTATGGGGGCGCTAGGACAGGAAAAGGGCTGATGGGGAGGAGTTAGGACTTGAGGTGGGCTGATGTGGTTAGGACTAGTAATGGGGTGTGGGCTGATGGGGGGGGTTAGGACTGGCAATGGGCTATGGGGGCTGACTGGAAATGGGCTGATGGGGTTAAGACTGGAAGTGGGCTGATGGGGGGTTAGGACTGGTAATGGGTTATAGGGGGGGCTTAAACTGAAAATGGGTTGATGGGGGGCTAGGACTGGCACGGGGTCGCGGGATTGCTATGACTGGAAATGGACTGAGTGGACGGGGAGGCTTGAACTGCAAATAGCTGATGGGGAGGGAGCTTGGAATGGAAATGGGCTGTGAGGGAAGGGAGCTAGAACTGAAAATGGGCTGATGGAGCAGCTAGGATAGGACTGGAAATGGGCTGTTGGGGGGAGCTAAGATTGGAAATGGGCTGTGGTGGGGGCTTGAATTGAAATGGACTCATGGAGGGGCTAGAACTGGAAGTAGGCTCATGGGGGGGCTTGGACTGGAATTGGGCTGAGTGGAGGGGAGCTAGGATTTGACATGGGCTGATGGTGGGGCTAGGAAATGACTAGAAATGGGCTGATGGGGGGCTAGGATTGGAAATGAGCTGATGAAGGGACTCAGACTGAAACTGGATGGGGGAGCTAGGACTGGAAATGGGTTGATGGGGGGCTAGGACTGGAAATGGGCTGATGCAGGGACTAGAAGGGAATGGATGCTGGGTGAGACTGGAACTAGAAGGGAGCTGATGTTGGGGGAGGATTAGAATGGGATGGGGCTGGGAGAGTAAAATGGAGAGGGGAAAAATATTTTGTGTGGGAGGGATGAAAAATCTACAATTGGCCGGGTATTGGGAGAGTAAGTGGGGATTGAGGATGGAGGGGTAAAATTTGTGTGGATGAAATAAGAATGAGGAAAGAGCAAAAGGATAAAGATTAGTATGTTAAAGCAGATGTAGAGAGAGAGGATGGAAAGAAAACTAGAAGAGAGAAGAAAGGACAAATGGACAGCAGACGATGGAGAGTTAGCAGAAAACATGAAGAAACCAGAAGAAAGTGGCTGGAGCAATTGCAACTGAAAAAAAATGCACAAAAGGTAGAAATATATCTCTTTATTTTGAATTTATTAACTGGAATATGAAAGCTCTGGGAAATGTGCATCATTAACGTCTGCGCTTTGTTTGGTACAAGAGGAAATTGATTTATAGTTTTATTTCTACAGTGTTGTTGTACATTCCAAGTTTGGCTTTTGGGGTTCCCAGTTTAATTATTGCCTTCCTGTTTCTAAATTGCGATTCCTTGTTTGGTGATGGTCTATGTTCTGCATGTGTAACTGAGCTGAGGTATTCTGTTTATGTAATTCCTATTTGACATTGCCACTTGTTCTCTTTCCCCAGTATTCTCTGAAATGTACTGGTTTAATATTTGCAGTGTTTCCTTTTGATAGGTAGGGTCTGGTGCTTTGTGAGTCCTGGTAATGCTGTCAGGATACAGCGGGTTTGCTATGGGTTCTAAATGGGCAGCGTTTGTAGTAGTTCCTAATGTGCCTGGCGGTTGGCACTGGATTATAGTAATGTAGAAATCTTTTAGTCTTTCTTTATCCATACACTCATTAAGAGACATGTTTACTAAAAGTTAGTGTATGGTAACATTATGCAAATATTTATGCAAATAAGGCCACTTATGCAAATGAGGCCCCGCACCGAGTCTCCGCACATGGCCCCGCACCCCCCTTGGGCCGCCCCTGCTCACAACTGGCAGAAATTGCTGACTTGTTCCCACCCACATACAGCTCTGATAGGTGCAGCAGCTAAATGACTACTTAGTAATCCAAAGGTCACAATTTCAAGCACAGCCCCAAATCAGAGTTAGCAAACTGAATTTACAGTGAGGGTCTATTTCCCATGACATGGGTTGTTCTGGCATGCTCTAACTGGCATTTGTTCCTTGCCACATGCATAATTCCAGTAAAGCAAATATTACTTACTGAGCAGCCATCCATCTCCAAACTTCCCCTGCTCAAACAGTGCTAGCTAGGTGGACCCAACAAACCTGGCCACTACATTCAGAATGAGCATGTTGGCATCATATACCACCTGTACATTCAAGGAATGAAAGTGCTTTCAGTTGTAGTACATTGCATCCCTGTCTCTGGGTGGGATAAGTGCCACAAGTGTGCAGTCTGTGGCTACCATCACATTTGATAGGCCTGCAATTCTCTCAGACTTCTGGTTTAGGGTCACCCACTGTTGCATGTCATTAGAAAATACTATGTAATTCCTAACCTGGCTGGTCATGGCTTGGAGTACCTGGCAGAGGCAACTGGAAAAGGTGAAATGGCCCATTCTTCCTACTGCAGCCACTGATGTTTGGAAATAGCCAGAGGTAAAGAAATGTGCTCAGGAGCTTGACCAGCCCTGGTATGGCATGTGACCGGGCAGTCAGAGGCTCAAGGTCAGAACTCAGATCCTCATACAGCTCTTGTATGGCCTCTAAGCTCAACTTATAAAAACAAACAAACTGTTAAATAAACTTACGGAGAGAGACCACTTAGTCCTCAGAAAGAGCCACCCTCCTTGGCCTATCTTGGAAGGTATGCTGCCTTCTTGCCTGGACTTCTCTTCTCTGAAGACAAGCACCGCCGCTCTACAGGCTGCTGCCATTGCACATTCTTACCCACCAACTGTGTGTGTGAGGGGGGGGGGGTGGCCTGTCCCTGATCACATGCTGCCTCTGGAGGCACAGTTCCTTCAGTCACTTCCCCAAATAGGATGTGAACCAAAATCACAGCTATGTGCATTGCTATAGTGTTGCAGGCAAGGGGCTCCATCCAGCAATTATTTATAGTCTGGAGTGTGGGTGGAACACATGGCACACACCTGCCTCGTCTTCTTTTGCAGTCTGTAACATGTGAAAATGGTGTTTTTCCTGCCAGGGAGCCCTTAAGACCTGCTTGAGCTGACGTTAAGGTTCCCACTAGTGTCCCCTCTAACACGCATTACTATCCCCACGCATTTGAGGAATGCACGTTGTCTCCACCCTTGTACCACCCTTGTTCCACCCATCAGTGACCCTTTCCTACATTAATGGCCTAACACCTGATTAGCCTGTGTTATCGGCACTTTCTTCCACATTAACCACTGACGCGGGCTGATAATACATGCTATCGGCCACATTATGCCATTAACACACTTTAGTAGACATATCCCTTAGATTGTACAGTGCAGGGTTTTACATTACACTGGTCAACATTGAAATCGTTACTGACTTTAAAAGGCCCTAATCTGTAGTATCTTGGTGAGCTAAACACGAATATAACATTAAAACATTTTTATTGGCTCTTGTTTTGAAGATATTGCATGTAGTTCATTTTTGACGTTTCACCGTGTAAATTTATCCAGTAGGACATCAACAACATCTCAAATAAGCCTTGAATGATGTAATATTGCATCACATTGCATAATACCAGCATGCACACATCATCCAGAGTTGACTGCATCATTTTCTGATGCAATGCAATACTACTGCCAGACAGCTGCTGAAGCCATCTGACATCAGCAGTGTACTATACGCAGTCGGAAAGGAAAGTAATCTGGTATTCTGTTCCGATATTGAAAGCCTCATGAATGCCTTAAAAATCACTCATTACCCACAAGATTGAAGACTATTTATAGACTCTTCGAAACTGAGTCTGAAAGCTGTGCCTTTGAACAACGGAAACCGTCTTCCATCTATTCCAGTAGCGCATGCCGTCCACGTGAAAGAGACATACGATAACTTAAAGCATCTACTGACTTCCATTAACTATAACAAGTACAGCTGGCACCTCTGTGGTGACTTGAAGGTAGTTGCCCTTTTAATGGGACTGCAGCAGGGATATATAAAATACATGTGTTTCTTATGTGAGTGGGATAGCCGAGCAAGGGATTGGCACTACTTGTGGAAGGAATGGAATCGCAGACAAAATGTAACAGTTGGAGAGAAGAATATCCAGCACCCAGCTCTGGTTGAGGCTCACAAAATCCTGCTACCACCCCTTCACATCAAACTAGGTTTGATGAAAAACTTTGTGAAAGCCATAGACCGCACTTCGCCAGCTTTCCGATACCTGCATGAAAAATTCTCTCGACTCAGCGAAGCAAAGATTAAAGAGGGAGTTTTTGTGGATCCTCAGATTCAAGAGCTCTTCAAAGATGACCGGTTCAACAACTTGCTGCAGGGTGATGCGAAACAAGCATGGAATGCTTTTCGCCTAGTGTCAACAAACTTTCTTGGTAATGTTAGGGCAGAAAACTACAAGGAACTAGTAGAAGACATGCTGATGCAGTATCAGAAAATTGGCTGCAATATGTCTCTGAAGATCCATTTCCTTGATTCCCATCTTGATTTCTTTCCTGACAACTGTGGTATGGTTAGTGATGAATAGGGCGAACGTTTTCACCAGGATATCGCAACGATGGAGCAAAGATACCAGGGAAAATGGTCCACTACAATGCTGGCTGACTACTGCTGGACACTCCCCAGAGAAGCTCCCGAACAGCTGTACAAGAGACAGGCGAAAATATCTAAGAAGCAGTATATGACTTGATTTTTTACAGGTATTAACCAAAGGCCTATTATATTTACTATTGACATGCATTTCGTGATGTAAACATTAATTCTTGTAGATTACAAAAAAACTAAAGCCAACTTTGCAATTTCACTGTCATATTTGTGTTCAGGATATAAAAATTGATAAGAAATGACTATTTTTATTTCAGTAACATGACTTTTGTAAAAATTTGTTGACCAGTGTTATTTTACAATTGTTATTTAATGTATTATGCGAAAAATAAAAGTATTTACTTTTCTATAACTTAGATTTTTTTTTCAGTGCATAATTTTCAGTTCTTCGGCACATAATTCCCTGAGGTATAATTGAGGAGCAGCCTAGTGGTTAGTGCAACAGATTGAGAACCAGGATTCAAATTCTTCTTCCACCGCTGATGCTGCTTGTGACCTTGGGCAAGTTCCTTCACCCTTCATTGTCAGATTGTATGCTCTCTGGAGCAGCCATTTACTGTAATTTACCTTGAGCTCTAATTACATCTAAAATCCAAAGATACAGTTTCATCTATTCATTTTTCTGTGGTATTTAAGGCAGGAAGAGCTTTGTAATTTTATTTTAATGCTGTTACTATTATTATAGTTTTGTTTGTTATTTTTCTCTATGTTATCCACTTTGGAGGTAATCTTATAACTGTGTGCACAAGTGAAAAATCAGTGCATACTTTTTTATGGATTTTCAAAGGGAAAGTACATTTAGGGCAGCACCTTAGGCATACCTCATTCCTGCCTCCCCCCTACTTCTGCCCTGCTCCCATTGCCACCACTACTCCCTCTCCTGGACCTGCCGGGGCAACAATGTCTTTAAGACAGAACCACAGCACTTGCCAAAAGCCTCAGACACTGCATTCTGTTTGTGCTTCTGCTCCCTCTGATGCAGACTTTCTTTTGCATGGGGGCAGAAGTGACTGGTCCAGCCTGAGGCTCTTGGTAAGCGCTGTGGTGCAGTTTTCAAGTCATTCCTGCCATTGCAGGACCTGAAGAGAGGTGACAGGGTGGCAATGGGCCACCCAGAAACATCGGCAATCTAGGCAACCGCTTAGTTCACCTATTGGCTAGCTTCAGCCTTAAGTACACTGGTACTGCTGCTTTGAAAATTACCCCAGAAAACCATGAGTTCACAATTACACCAGCTTTTTGGGCCACACAATTTTCTCTGGGTTTAAAATATGTCCATACATTTGAATTTTCAAATGTATGCATTTATGGATAAACTGCTGTCCAACCCCACTCTTGAAAATGTCTCCTAAAACTGCCAGGAAATTTATGTGTAGGTGCTTATGTTTGCTCATATATCAGGCAGGCAATTTAATGACAGGGCATTTCTGCAGGTAAAGCACGCTCTAGTCCTTATCCACGAAAATGCCTTTGAAAATTACTGTTCCTATGTATTTCTTTAACATAGCATGTACAAATTGTCCTGCCAATAAAGTTTCCTGAATCTGAATCGCATACAGGGGAGGAGAGAAAGCAAAGCTTAGTCACCCCTGGAGACATTTGTGTCAATGAGCCAGTGTGTAGGAAGGGTAGAGAAGATCTGTGGATCTGCCTAGTGAGAGACAGCAGGTTCCCAGCCAGAAAGGGAGGGAGAGAGAGCGGAAGCACTATTCGCCACCCCTTGCGCACATCTCACTGACTGCACAGCAAGACTTCCAGCAAACCATTCTAGCTCTCCATTCATTTCCAGAACATTCAGGGACCGAATTCCGATTTCTGCAGAAGAATATAAAGGTAAATATTACACAGCTGTTTCAACAGCCAGGCAATCTCTTTCCGGCAGAGTGGGCTGAGAAGGCAGCTTATCTGAATGTGATCAGGCTCATGAGATGCTCTTTGGAGCTGGGTAGGATGCAGTGTTTTGATGCTGGGAGTGTCCGGGCTGTAGGGAGCAAGTACCAGCAGCAAAAAAGGCCACTGTCAACATGCAACCTGCATCCCTTTTCATATCAGTGGATTTATGCTTAGATTGTGAATTCCTTAAGCAAAAATGACAAGATTAATCAGTGTTAGAATACATGTCCAGTAGAACTCAGATCTGATATGCAGTGATTCCATGTAAGTTTGGGTCTGTGATTGAACTAAAATGTGATGATGTTACCAAAATTGTTATGTTCCCTTCACCTGAAATATGCTGGCTCTTTTATGAGGGGGAAGGGCATTAATTAAAAGATCCAGTCTATCTGATGGGTCTGTCTGTTAATAGGAACAGAAATGAGGAATAAGTCATGCATAGTTTTCTTCCTTCATTGTGTAAACAGTAATGAATGATATACAGAACTAAGGAAGCATGAATAAGTATTAGGGAGGGGACTGTAATGTTTTGGGGGTGTCCACCTCCTTTGCTGCTGTTCTCCCTTACCCTCCCCCCAAATTAACCCATGGATCTCTTGCCCTTCCATCCCCACCACCTCGACCTCCAGTCCTCCCGCTCTTCCTTCATCTCTCCTTTCCCCACCCAGCTTCCTTCCTTCCTCTCTGCCTGTTTTCCTCTAGCCTTTTATCCCTCCCTCCAGCTTTACTCCCAGTTAGTTTCACTTCTACGTTTCATACTCATCCTAAGTCAACTCCTTTTCCACTGTGCTATCTAGTCCTTAAACTTTCATCTTTCATTTTCCAATCATTTTAACCGCACTACCTAACCCAGACTATATTGAGTTCCACTGTAAATATGTTATTTGTACCCAAACTGTTTCTTGTATATAGTTAGCCAATACCTGTACATAGTTAACCATTATATGTAATCAAACTTCTTTGTTCAATGTAAACCGCTTTGACCCAATGAAAAGCGGTATATAAGCCTTGCTGAATAATTAAATAAAATAAATCTCTCTGCTAATATAAAAATTTCTGTCCCTCTTCCTCCACCCCTTTATGGCCAGCAGAAGCACAGTGGCATTCCCTTACCTCATATATCCTCCATCAGCCTGCACCTGAGTGGTGCCAGTCTTGCACAGTATGAGGGTAATTTTGAAAACCAGTAAGTTTTTTTCCCTCCTGAAAAGGGGCTATTTTTTATAAATTGCCCAACCTATCTGTGAGAAGGAATACCTGTGTTTGTTTCTCAATTTGTACATTTTTATGTGCATTTAGGGGAAGCATTCCAGAGGGCAGGGTGATTTTCAGAAGTGTATGCATATGTTTGGTTTGGACTAGTACCCACAAAAAGGGAGATTGCAAGTATCTGCAAGTTCATTTTCCTTTGACAAGTTCCATTTTGAAAACGGAGCATAGTCTAATGCAGGAATTGATCCCTATATGACATGCACAGTGCTGCTCGTAAGTCTTTTGAGGATAGCACAGTATCTAAGGGTAGGGCACTGACAGTTCATACTGTGATGTGAGACTTGAACTACATAGATGTATTATAGGCTAGTTAAGTTTGTGGAGTGTAGGAAGTGCTACTTGCCTGCTGCCAGCTGGGGGAACAAGAGGGGGATAGAGGGCCTCTCACTAAGGGGGCAGATCAAATTGAAGGAAACCGTGATGCAGCCATGGAGAAAGAAGGTAAGTGCTGGATCCTGGTTTCAGGGTAATCCAAAGAGAGGCCCCAATGAGGGCAATGGGCACGTGGGGGGTAAGGCAGCAGAATGGAGGACCCACCAAAGGCGCCTCCAGTCCTTGTGCCGGCCCTGGCTGTGTCCCTGCTCTCCTACATCACCATGTCCCTAGTAACTTCCCTCTTGCCTCTTTCTCCCCATTCCCCAGCATCTACCCATCCTTCTATCCAGTATTCATTTATTTTGCCTTTCCTCCTCCTTACCCCAGCATCATCTCCCTCCTCACCTTCTCCTGCATGTGTTCCCCCTTCTCTCAGCCCACATTAGTATCAGCTGCCAGCCCTTAGCATCAATGCCCCCTTCTCCTTCTTCTCCCAGCCCCAGCATCAACATCAATGCCCCAGTGCCTTCCCGGTGCTAGTAGCAGTGTCTCCCATTCGCTTTTCCTAGTGCCAGCATCATATCCCCCCTCCACACACACTTTCTCCTACTGCCAGCATCAGATGTCTCCCCGCATACACACAAATACATGCTTTCTCCTAGTACCAGCATCAACTCTCTCCCTACACACACACACACATGTACGTTCTCTCCCAGTGTCAGCATCAGCTCTCCCTTACACACATGTGCTTTCTCCCAGTGCCAGAATCATCTTAGCCCCCTTAACAGAGTCAGGTGAGCAAACAGAGAAAGCACAGCAATGAATAAAGCAGAGTGGAGGTGAGCTGACAAAGAGAGCAAGAAGAGCAGCAGGGAATACATTACAGCCTGTTAAACAGGCTAAGAAAGAGTAGTAGCGAATAAATCACAGTCAGGTGAGTAGACAGAGAAAGTGCAGGAAGAGTAGGAGGGAATAAATCACATTTGGGTAAGCAGACAGAGCACTGTGGGAGAATTTCAAAGCTGTGCACAAGCACTTCCTGTTTCTTGTCAGAAACAGGAAGCAGCTGTTTGCATGTTAGAAACTCTTCTGTGGTGCTAGCAGAGGTCAGTTAAGCTGCAGAGAATGGCAGGAGCAAAGGCAGAAAGCTCCTGTAGCTGCAGGAGGCAGAGCTAGTGAGGTAGGCTTTTGGCACCCAAAGCTTCTGTGCCCTGAGCCAGTGCCTCACTGACTCATCTCTTAAGCTGGCCCGGCTGCTCCAACGGCATGCTACTGTGGCACTGTTGCCTTCCTCTGCTCCTTTTCTGGTTGTTCCCACTCTCCTGTCAACACATACTTCCTGCTCTGTGGGATCTTCTATCTGGTCTTGACTATGGGTGTCAAATTTGGCCCTGTAAAAGTCACTACTTCTGCTTTTTGACTGACAGGGGAAAACATTCCCATTACATCATATTATATTAGGAATTACCTAGGAGCAGGAACTCCAGAATGTTCCTTATTAGTAATATATAGGACCTATTACTGAGGCCTCTGCTACAGTAAAAGGCAGGGCCGGCTTAAGAGGTGAGTCAGTGAGGCACTGGCTCAGGGCGCACCACAATAGGGGCACAGGAAGCCTGCCTCACTGGCTTACTTCCAGTCTGCCCTCTGCCAGCTGTGGTTGTAAGCATTAATACAGGCACAGGAGCATTTGCTTTTGCTCCCACGGCTGTGCTATACTCACGTCGCTGTCACCACGACTTGATTATAGCACAGCCGCAGAGGCAAAAGTAAATGTTCCTGTGGCTTTATGTTTATGTTTATTTGGTTTCTTGATATTCCGCTCCTTCATGACACCAGGAAGGTTTACAATTGCATAAAATATACAATAAAGGCTGAAGGCCAAAAGAATAAAGAACTACATTATGTGACAGGACAGAAACAATGCAATCACACACAGAGTGAGGAGAAATAACAGAAGACAGCTGTGCTGAGCATTAATACAGCCGCGGAAGCAAAAGCAAATGTTCCTGCTGCTAATTATTTAATACAGCTGTGGGAGAAAAGCAAATGGAGGGGGAAGCAGGGGGGAGGGATGGCTGATATTGGGGCTGTGGGAGGGGGAAGGAACTGGACTGGGGGGCTGGAAATGGGCCGATACGGGGGGGGGGGGGGCTGGGACTGGCAATAGGCTGATATTGGGGCTGGGGGGATTGGGTCTGGAACTAGACTGTTACAAGGGCTGGGGGGCTGAATGATATTGGCAATGAGCTGATACTGGGAATGGGGGATGGGGACTGGAAATGGTCTGAAGGGCTGGCTGATGCTGGGGACTGGGGACTGGAAATGGGCTGATACAGAGGCTAGGGGGACTGGAATTGATACAGGGGCTGGAGGACTGACACTGGTAATAGACTGATACTGGGAATGCGGGTCTAGTACTGGAAATGGGCTGATACTTGGGCTGGAGGACTGGTACTGGATATGGGCTGACATTGGGGCTAGGAGGATGAAATGGGCTGATACAGGGGCTGGGAGAGGTTGATGATGCTGGCAATGGACTGATACTGGAAATGGGGGTATGGGTCTGGAAATGGGCTGATATTGGGGCTGGGGGAGGTTGATGATGCTGGCAATGGACTAATACTGGGAATAGGGGTTTGGGTCTGGAAATGGGCTGATATTGGGGCTGGGGGGACTGGAAGTAGACTGATACTGGGGCTGGTACTGGAAATAGACTGAATTGTGGCTGGGGGGACTGGAAATGGGCTGATACTAGTTTTGGGGAAATGGGACTGGAAAAGGGCTGGGCTTGGAAAGGAGCTAATTCTAGGGCTTGAATCCTGGGATTGAAAGGGGGCTAATGCTGGCAAATGCTAGGGTCAGAGTAGAAAAAAGAGGGAGGAAGATGCTGGGGAAGAAAGAAATGAGTGGAGAACAGATATTGTGGGAAATGGGGAAGACGCAAAGTCAACCAAGGGAAGGTTGAGAGGGAGGGGTATAAGGAAAGACAAGGTTAATGAATATTGGAGAAGGAAGTAATTGGGTGGATGCTGGGGAAGGGGAGCAGGAGGCAGGAGGGCAGGTCACTAGGGGTTATAGGATGTGGGAAAGGAGGGATTCTGACAGGTGGAGACTCTAAGGGGCTTGTTTACAAAGCCGCGGTAGCGGTTTGCGATCGTAATCGGAGCCACGGCCCCATTGATTTCAATGGGGCCGCGGCTGCAATCGCGATCGCGAACCACTACCGCGGCTTTGTAAACAAGCCCCTAAGAGTGAGTGAGAAAACAGAAGAAAGATTCTAAAATAATCTGGGTATTGGGATTTTAAGTGGGGACCCAGGGCTTGGATGGGATTGTGAGTGGGAACTTGAAATTGCTTGAGGGGATAGTGGGGACTTAGAAATTGACCAAAAATTAAGAGGACAGTGTGGACAAGGTGACTGGGTGAGAAGTATGAGTAGGGCTGTGAGACCAAATACAGAAATATGGGGGGAGAAGGCTTGAAGGACCTAACGTAATATATGACAGCAAATAAAGATCAGTATGATCCATCTAGTCTGCCCAGTAAGGTGGCTGGAGTGGTTGTAACTACAGCTCCGTGTAGGTCATCCTCCTCTATGCCTTTGTTTAGAGTTATATCTGCCACTCTGTGCAGGTCAGCCCTGGAGGGCTTGAGGAGGGGTTGGGGGCAGTTGAAAAGGACAGAGTGTTATAGAGTGGATGAGAGCCACAGGAAGGGACAGGTCTTCCTTGAAGCAGGTAAAAGAGGGTAGAAATGGGAGAAGTGAAAGGGGAAATGGAAGCCTGGATGGGGGTAAGACAAGAAAAGACCTGGATCTGGAGAGATGATAAGTGTTAGGGAACGAGCTGGGGCTGGTAAAGAGATGAGAAACAGAAGGTGGTAAATGAGACTGGGAAAGAGATGAGTACAGAGGGTGGACTAGAAGGTGGGTGAAAGATGGAGGGGGAGTTTGGATGCTGGCAAAGGAATGAGACATGTGGAATGGAAGAACTAGGGAAGTAAGATTAGGAAATAGAAAGCTGGTAAGAAGGTGAACAGGGAAAAGAGAAAGACTGAAGATTATAGGAAAGGGCAAGAGGAATGGAATGAAGCTATAGTTAAGTAAAAGGCAAATGAGAGAGACAAGGATCAATGTCAGAGGGAGATGTAGCAAAGGAAAGGACGAAGAAGACAGGGAGTGTGAAGAAACAAAAAATGAAAATGGGATCTTGGAAAAGGACTTAGAAGAAAACTAACAAGAGGAAGTAGAAAAGAGAGACTGGGACCAACCCAACTGAAAAAATAAGATGATTAGATAAGAAAGGTACAAAAGAGTGTCAGTTTTTGGAGAATAAAATGTCTCTTTCTCGTTGTCTTACTTAAAATCCCAATACTCAGATTATTTTAGAGTCTTTCTTCTGTTTTCTCACTCTTATTTTAGAGTCTCCACCTGTCAGACTCCCTCCTTTCCCACATCCTATAACCCCTAGTGACCTGCCCTCCTGCCTCCTGCTCCCCTTCCCCAGCATCCACCCAATTACTTCCTTCTCCAATATTCATTAACCTTGTCTTTCCTTATACCCCTCCCTCTCAACCTTCCCTTGGTTGACTTTGCTTCTTCCCTATTTCCCATGTGCATTTCTTATAGTTCATTAAAGGAAGAAATACATTTCTGTTCCTCTTTCTTCCATGTTTCACAGCTTGTCTGATTTGGGGATTTTCCATTTCAATTTTTGTCTTTTGTAGTTTCTTATTCTTTAATTGGTGATGGTCTGTGTTTTCCATGTGCAGCAGAGATAAGGGATTCTGTTAACATGTAATCTGTAGTAGTTCAGCTTGTTCTCTTTTCCTACTGGGGGTTACTGGTGTCCTAGAATATTTGGAGTGCTGATTTTCCATAGGTAGGGCTGGTGCAATTTGAGTTCTTGAAGCTGGTATGCAGAGCTTTATGTTATGATGCACAATGTCTAGTTGAGGAGGGAATTCTGGTGGTGTCACTGATGTGAGACTAGAATTTGAATAGAATTTTTTTGTATGTTGAGATGTAAAGTGAAACATCCTACTTCTGTTCTGCATCTGTTGTTGGGAGAGTTTTATTGGTGAGTCTGGGAGTGTGCCATATGAATGAATAATTATGCCCTGTCAGACTGATTCAAAGGCAATTAGGCGGTCGCTAGAAAATGCATAATTAGCCTAACCATGTATTTTCAAAAAATATACAGAGAATATCAGCTTTTAAATTGCAGAATGGCTAGATATTATCTGTATACTTGTGGGATATGTTAGGGAAGGAGCGAGGGCAGGCCAGAAAATTATCCAGATAGTGGCAATATTCAGCCACTATTCACGTAAGTTACATGTTTAGTTTAAGTCTGTGGAATATCAGACCTAGCCTAAACAGATAATACAATGACCACATCATCACTCTCTGTATATTCAGCGTTGCAATCTATATGGATAGTGACACAGAATACACAGGTTAAGTTAAATGGGAGAGTAGCATTTAACAAGCCAGTGGGATGAAAATTTACCTATTTGCGCAACTTGCACTGCAAGATCAGACCGGGGGGGAGCAAAAGCAAACCCCTAGAGCCATCCCTGGTAAAAGGAGTTAGAACCAGGGATCAGCAGGGGAAAGGAAGATGAAATCTGAGACTACAGATCAGCAGAGGAAGTAGGAAATGCTGTAGAGTGCTGGGATGACTATTCTAGGCAATTTTAGGAATTTTTCTGAATTTTTTCGGTTTTCTTTTTTCTCCCATTGGTTTTAATGGGAAGTATTTGGCTCCTTGCTTCTTTTAATAAAACAGCTCCAAAATAAAAATAAAACCAAAAAGGCCTACATGGGTGTCAGGAGATTTCCTGCTCCGGTTTGCCTGGTCAGCCCAGCAGGCCCTGGGATTCCCTTTTTGGGACTTCTTTTATGCCATGGCCCTGCTACTCTTTTCGGTGTGACTTTTTCTCAGTCTTTTTTAAATCTTACCGCTGCAGTGTTCGGCCACATAACCCAATGCAGCCAGCATCCCCTAGCCTATTTTTTTACCACAGCTGCTTATTTTTGCCCCCTTTATGGCTGCAAAGCCTAAGGCACTTTTTCAAGAAAAAAACCAGGCTAGGCTGATAGAACAAAATCAAATTCTGAATTATTTGTCGGACCTTTTGTAAAAAGGGAAAACAATCCCTCCTGAAACAAACTTTCCTTTTTAATCACTTTAAATAGGCAATAAAAGTAACAACACTTAGCTTAAAGCAGCAGCACTTCAGTTCAGATGACCATAACCGAAGTCGCACAGGAGGAATGCAACGACCTAAGAACATAAGATATGCCATAGTGGGTCAGACCAAGGTCCATCAAGCCCAGTATCCTGTTTCCAACAGTGGCCAATCTAGGTCATACATACCTAGCAGTTTCCCCAAAAGACACAGGTTCCACAATGCTTATACTGGGTCAAGCACTGATATCCTGGGTCCCTTCTTAATAATGGTTTATGGACCTTTCCTCCAGGAACTTGTCCAAACCTTTTTTAAACCCAGCTACACTAAAAGCCTTTACTACATCCTTCGGTAACAAATTCCAGAGTTTGATTAAACGTTGAGTGAAAAAATATTTTCTTTTATTAGTCTTAAATAGTTTACCCTGTAGCTTCATTGCATGTCCTCTAGTCTTTCTATATTCTGATAACGTAAACAGTCGATCTACGTTTACCCGTTCCACTCCGTTCATTAATCTTTAGACTTCTATCATATCTCCCCTCAGCTGTCTCTTTTCCAGGTTAAAGAGCCCTAACCTTTTTAGCCTTTCATAGGAGTATCCTTCCATCCCCTTTACCATTTTGGTGGCTTTTCTCTGAACCTTTTCTAATAACGCTATATCCTTTTTAAGATACGGTGACCAGAATTGCACACAATATTCAAGGTGTGGTCTCACCATGGAACGATATAGAGGCATTATAATATCTTTTGTTTTATTTTCCATTCCTTTCCTTATGATACCTAGCATTCTATTTGCTCTCTTGGCCGCCGCTGCACACTGGGCCGAGGGTTTTAACATGTTATCCACAATGACGCCTAAATATTTTTCCTGGGTGGTGGTTCCTAATGTGGAACCTTGCATCGTGGAACCATAGTTTGGGTTGTTCTTCCCTAGGTGCATAACTTTGCACTTGTCCACATTAAATTTCATTTGCCATCTTGATGCCCAGACTTCCATTTTATCAAAATCCTCTTGCAATTTTCCACAATCCTCTTGGGTTTTAACAACTTTAAATAGTTTTGTGTCATCTGCAAATTTGATATCCTCACTCGTTATTCCCCTTTCCAGGTCATTTATGAATATGTCAAAAAGCAGTGGACCCAGCACAGATCCCTGGGGTACACCAGTATTCACCTTTCTCCATTGGGAAAATTGGCCATTTAGCCCTACCCTCTGCTTTCTATCTTTTAACCAGTTCCTGATCCACAATAGTACACTGCCTCCTATCCCATGACTCTTTAGTTTTGCCAAAAGGCTCTGATGAGGGACCTTGTCAAAGGCTTTCTGAAAGTCCAGATACACTATATCAACCGGCTCACCTTTGTCCACCTGTTTATTCACACCTTCAAAAAAACATAACAGATTAGTAAGACAAGATCTTCCTTGTCTAAAGCCATGTTGGCTGTCTCCCATTAGGCCAGGATTATCTACATGCTGAGTAATTTTATTCTTTATCATGGTTTCTACCATTTTTCTCGGTACTGACATCAGGCTCACCAGTCTGTAGTTTCCTGGATCACCCCTGGAACCCTTTTTAAAAATTGGCATTACATTGGTGCTCCTCCAATCTTCAGGTATTACAGATGATTTTAATGAAAATTCACAGATTACTAATAGCAGGTCTGAAATCTCATATTTCAGTTCTTTCAACACCCTTGGATGTATACCATCCGGCCCAGGTGATTTGCTACCCTTCAGTTTATCTAATAGTATCGATATTTCCTTCAATTCTTCCGCACCTTTAAATATCACTTCAGTCATGGTTAACATCCCTATATCTTTTTCAGTAAAGACCGAAGCAAAGAATTCATTCAGTCTCTCCACTATCGCCTTGTCACCTTTTAGTGCCCTTTTAACCCCTCTATCATCTAATGGACCGACTGACTCTCTCACAGGTTTTTTGCTACGAATGTACTTGAAAAAGTCTTTATTTCGGGTTTTTGCTTCCGCAGCAAGCTTCTTCTCAAATTCTCCCTTTGCCTGCCTTATCAATGCCTTGCATTTGACTTGCCAGTGCTTGTGCTGTTTCCAGGTTTCATCGTTTGGCTCTTTTTTCCATTTCCTGAAAGATGCTTTTTTGGTAACAACAGCCTCTCTGACCTCACCTTTAAACCATGTTGGCAGTTTTTTGAACTTCCTTCCACTTTTCTTAAAGCGTGGAATACAGCTGGTCTGGGCTTCCAAGATAGTATTTTTCATAAACACCCAAGGTTGATGTAAGTCTTTAACCTTTGCAACTGCTCCTTTTAGTTTTTTCTTAACTATTTTCCTCATTTTATCATAATCTCCCTTTCAAAAGTTAAAAGGTAGTACTGTGGATTTCCTTACTATCCCTCCTCAACTAATTAAATTAAATGCGATCATTCTATGATCACTTTTGCCAAGTGGCCCGAACACCCTTATCTCTTGTACTAGATCTGGTGTTCCACTAAGGATTAGGTCTAATATGGCTTCCCTTCTGTTCGGTTCATGAACCAGCTGCTCCAAGAAGCTGTCATTTATTTCATCTAGGAACTTTATCTCCCTAGCATGTCCTGCCGTGACACTGACCCAGTCGATACCGGGGTAATTGAAATCACCCATTATTATTACTGCGCTGTAACTTTTGTTAGCTTCCTTGATTTCTTTGAGCATTTCATCATCCATTTGTTCATTCTGGCCAGGCGGTCGATAGTACACCCCCACTGCCATCGCCTTCCCCTTTTTACATGAAATTTCAATCCATAAAGATTCTACAGCAAATTTTGTTTCCTGCAAAACGTTAATCCTTTCTGACTCAATGCCCTCTCTAACATAGAGCTCAACCCCTCCACCAATTTGATCAGTTCTATCATTACGATATAGTTTGTACCCAGGTATCACAGTGTCCCACTGGTTGTCCTCCTTCCACCATGTCTCTGATATTCCAATCATATCTAACCTCTCCCATCTTATTTTTTAGACTTCTAGAATTTGCATGCAAGCATTTTAGAGACTGTATTTTATTCATATTAATTTGGCTATTGGTAGACATGGGTAATTTGGGATCTTTAAGCTCTGTCTGCTCCATACTCGAGGGCATTTGGGCTACTTTAGTCTTTTTTGGAAGCTCTCTGCTTTTGGTAGTATCCTTCAATGATACATTCTTCTGAACCATCCGCTCTTGGGTGACTGTTGGCTTTCCCCTATTATCTAGTTTAAAAGCTGCTCTATCTCCTTTTTAATGGTTAATGCCAGCAGCCTGGTTCCATCCCGGTTAAGTTGAAGCCCATCTCTTCAGAAGAGCCCCTCCTTTCCCCAGAATGTTCCCCAGTTCCTAACAAATCCAAACCCCTCATTTCTGCACCATTGTCTCATCCACGCATTGAGACTCCAGAGCTCTGCCTGCCTTTTGGGTCCTGCGCGTGGAACGTGAAGCATTTCGGAGAACGCTTCCCTGGAAGTTCTGGATTTCAACTTCCTACCTAAAAGCCTAAATTTAGCCTCCAGAACCTCCCTACCACATTTTCCTATGTCATTGGTACCGACATGTACCAAGACAGCAGACTCCTCCCCAGCACTATCTAAGACCTCTCACCAACTGGGAGAAAATCATACATGTGACACTCAATGCAAAAGACTGGAAAGCCTCCATCCCTTACCATATACAATTATACAGTCTCACACAAGGCACAAGATCTCTCTCCAGAAGTAACAGTCCCCTTTTCTAGTCTTTCAAGACTGAGGATCACAGAGCAGAACCAAACCCATCAACCTTTTTCAAAGGGTTCTGTGTCAGATGTACTGTAGCAAATGCCCCAAAGGTCTGTCATCCATGGTCCATATACAATTATACAGTCTCACACAAGGCACTTTTTTGACATTTTGGGACCCCCCACATGGGGCCTGGGGCTCAATGCCATTCTTGTGGACCCTGCCACTCCTGTTTTTTTTCCTGGTTGTAGGCACCACATCCAGTTCAGATGGCTGCTTGGGCTTGGTGGAGGCGGAGCATAGCGGTGTGGCCTTACCCACATATCCAGTGCTTCTGGGACCTTCTGAGACCTGGAGCTCTTTGTCAACTGGCTTGTGCTGCAGCACCTGATATGAGGGGAGCCGATAAGTCTCTGGCATTGTAATAAGTGTGAAAGTCACATCGATAAACATCCAACTGGTATTGCAAAAGAGTATCATTTAGAGCTACTCTGATCCCACATCACTGAAAGAGCTCCCAGAAATCCAATGAGGTTACAAAATCGGTTGCCCTTGCCTCCCCAATAAATCCTTGCTTTCCCCTTGCTGGATCACAGGATATGTTTTCATTTCTTGATCAAGCATGTGTCATTCTGGTTTTCTCTCACTCTAGCTTCACTTCCTACTGGCTGTTATGCAATCAAATGTGTGGCCTTAATACCACCTGCAGCCGTTTTGCCGCGTTGAAATGCTGTAACTGCAGGGGGATGTAACTGCCTCCCTGCAGTTAGCCTATGGCCCTGCGCTAGTATTGTGACCCACAGATATGTTAGAATCGCAGAGCTTAGGAAAAATGCTGCTAAATTTGCCAGACAACAAGAGGGGCTCAACAGCATCCCCCACTTCCACAAAAACAAGTGCAACTTGGCGGCCCCAACACAGGATTTTCCACCTTCACAAAAGCAAGAGAGGCTCAGTAGCCCTTACACAGCACTTCTCACCCTCAGAAAAACAAGAGGGGCTTTGTGATCCAACACAACACCTTCCATTTCAACATAAACACCAAAAAGGGCTTGGAAATTCCAAAATGACTCCTGAAACTGTGCACTGGACCAGCCTGATGTTAATGTAAAGATATATTCTGCAAAAAACAAAGGAAATTCTAGATGCCTGCAAACCAAGGAACTTAAAGAAAAAGTGATTACCATAGCGTAGTTCATATCACCAAATTCTAAAATTATAACTCATTTTATTTTGTTGTTATAAACTTCATTATGATTCTTGCTTTTTCTTTTTGAACATATATTCTGCATATACAGAAAGTTCTTCTTCGACAATGGGTGCAAAGCAGAACTAGGAAATTCACCCACAGGACTCAATATATATATATAAAAATCTCATTCTGGTCATCTTACTAAGAACAACATAAACATTCTTCAGTACCAGGCATATTGTGAACTAATACGAAACCCTACAAAAGTCACCAAAGATCTATAGGGTAAATCTACCATACCATACAGTACAAGTACAAACTTCCAAAACTCACACAAGGAGCCTACTCAGAAAAAAGCAGCACTATAAATACTGCAGCAGGCCCTGGATCATCCATACACCTATTTGAAAAGCTGAATAATTCAAATTACTGCAGTACAGAGCTCTACGTACAAACTCCATGTTAACAGAACGCCCGGCTTCGGTCACACACTCAGAACACAGACCCTCACCAAATACAGAATAAGTGACCACAGCCTAATGTAAAAATAAAAATTAAACTGAAACCCCAAGAAGCCACATCAGAGAAATAAGAGATGCATTTCTCCATACTGTGTAAAATGTAAAGATAGCACAAAGTTTGATCACTAAATTAAAAATAAGATTATTTTTTCTACCTTTGTTGTCTGACCATTTTATTCTCTGATCATGCTGGTCCCGATCTGATGCTTCTGCTTTCCTCTGTCTTCTCCTAACTCTCTTCCTATGGTCTCTAGTCCATCTGCCATTTCTTTTCTCTCCATTTGTTTTCTTCACTTTCTTCCATTTTGGATATTGATTTTTTTCCTTTCAGTTTTCTTCCATTTATTTCTCCCTCTCTCTGTCCATCCAAATTTCACTACTCCTCATTATCCATTTCTCAATCCTCCTCATTTTTACTCCATCTACCTACCACTTTTCAACCCTCACCCCAGTCCTCCCCTTCCTCACCTGTTCTTCCCTGGTCCATTATTCTCCAGTCTTTTGCTCACGCGGTTCCCTCCATCTCTAACATCTCTGACCCCCAATACAGTGTCTCTCTCTCTCTCTGGCTCTCTCATTTCCTCCATCCAGTACCTCCGCTCTCTCTCTCCCTCTATCCTTCTGTGTCTGCCCTCTCCCTTCCTAGCCCCCTACAACCAGCATCTCCCCTATCTCCATCCCATCCCATCTCCTCCCTATTACTCCCATGTCCAGCATCTCTCCATCTCTTTCTCGACCTATTTACCCAGTGTCCATCTTATCTCCCCTCTCTCCCTATTATCCACATGTCCTATATTTCCCTCTCCCCTTATTACCCCGTGTCCAGCATCTCCCCTCTGTTTCCCTCTGTCCCTCCATCTCCATATCCAGCATTTTCCCATAGTCTCCCTATAACCCCCTGGCCAGCATCACCACTCCATCTCCCCTCTTTGCTTCTCCTTATGCCCATTTCCCCATATCCCTTCCCATGTCCAGTGTCTCCCTTGAACTTCCGAGCCCCCCACCTCTAGCTTATCCCCTCTGCCTCCCTATCTCACCCCCTTGCAGCCAACATCTCCTTTCTGTTTCCTTATGCTCATTGTCATCCAGCAAATCCCTTCCACCTCCCAATGCCCCCTCTGCCCACTCCCCTCTTCCCAATGCCCCCCCATGCCCACTCCTCCTCCCCTTGTATGTACAAGGGGCAGAGCCTGCCGGTGGAGCAACATGTCCCACAAGCAGGGGTTGTGTAAGCCACGATCCCAACCCAGAGAGGCAGGGCATGATCACAGCCTTGGACTGCCCCTGCCTACAGGAGCAGCATGTTCTCTCTGGGCTGTGATTATGGCTTTCACAGCCCCTGCCCAAGGGGAATGCTACTTCCCGCAGCCTGCAGGCAGAAGGCTGTGAGAGGCAACGATCGCAGACCAGAGAAGCACAGCTTGCCCGCAGAGGCAGCATATCATGTGGACATGGGCTGTGCAATGCCGCGATCGCTACTTGCAGCCTTCTGCCTGCGTGAGCAGCATATTCCATGGGCAGGCTCCCTTCTGGGCTTCAAGCACTTTGGACATCATCCTGATGGAGGGGGGCAGCTAGCAATGGCACCTTCTTGACGTCGGCACCCCCCTGCCTTGCTTATCCAGCTTACTGGCCCTGTCTTCAGATTGTGGAGTCAGCTTTCGGGCGAAGTTAGCAGGTGGATCCACCTGATATCTGCTGGATCCAGTGGTCTGCTGAGCACATATGTCTCCCTGACCCTATGCAGCAGCACATAGGATTTTAGGGAGGAAACCCCCGAACTGGTCCCTCGAGGTCCTAAAGTCTTGTCATGGCTGTTCCCTCGGCCCTTATGTGAATTGGATCAGCCCTTTGCCCCCCCCCCCCCCTTGGGTGGAAGTCCTGTTCATGGCTGTGATTAAGTGCATGACCATCCCCATGGAGGAAAGTGCTGAGCATGAGGAGTCTTAGTTTTGGACGGTTGAAATACTTAAGAAGGCCTTGGCAGTCATTGCTTTAGGCTCTCCTGCAGTGCTGTGTGCACTCATGGAGGCTAGGTCTCTGATGGATCCCTCCTCTGTTGGTAGTCTTGTAGCTCCAGCCATATTATTATGGCACCTTATTCCCAAGGTCTCAAGTTTGTTCCCTGGAATACCTAATATTGGTTGAGTCAAATGGTCATCAAGCTCAGTCTTCCTCTGGATACTAGAAGGCTTGCAGTAGACTGCCTAGGTGGCTGCTTCTGGTTAAGACTGGTACAGAGTCTCTCCTAAGTCCATGACGGTGGTAGTATTGGCCAGTTGGCAGTGCTGGCACTACCCTTAGTCAACAGATGATGGGTCCAATCTGTGGCAGAGCTATTTCCCTTAAAGGTTACTTGCTCTTTGGGAAGAGAAGCTCACCCACATAGACTCCTGGAAGACAGGCCTAGAGGTGTCAAGTGACCTTATAAGGCTGTGTGTAGAGCCTATAGATGTCCTCAGACTACTGTGAGTCCTTTGGGTTCTCAGGTGCAGTAGAGGCAGTCCTTTTGGAATTTTTGACATGCTCGAATCACCTCCATGGCTCCTTTGGGAGTCTGTAATCCCCTAAATGAGTTCCAGTAGTCCCTCTCAAAGTGCAGCTGGTTGGGGTGTAACTCAAGCTATTCTCTCTGGGGTCAACCCATACCGTTTTAGACCAGTAGGTCTTCAGGGCCCTTAGTTAAGGTCAGAGATGTATTAGCTCCTTCTACAAATTGCCTGCCTTCTGTCTTTAAAGTTGCTGGTTCAGGCCAGTCTGGGAATTCTGGTGTGCAATATTTGAAATACAGGGTTGCTTATAAGGGTATCCCCAGTAGCATCTACCTGTGGCTCTCCATTCATGTGGGCGACTTTTGAGAAAACTCTTCAGTGCCTCCTGCAAGGGCAGGTTATTTTCCCATGCCCTCTGCTGGGCCAGGGATGTTATCCCTGATACATGGGTACCCAGGAAGGAAGGCTCCTTCTGTCATATCCTGGGCCTAGAGCTGGTTGTTTTCGGATTACAAGTCTCTCATTTTTGTATGAGGTCCTTCGGGATTTGTCATTGCATTGGTCATATGGGGGTGCCGCCATGGCATTTTGTCACTTTCCTGTCATGAACAGCATTAGCTGTTTCTCTGCTTCTGTATTCTATGCTGCTTCACAAGTTCTGGGCCCTGCCTTTGTCCTAGATGCAGCTCTTTGTACCTTTTCTAAGGTAGTAGTGGTGGTAGCAATGCTTTTATGCATTCAGAGAGCCTTAGTTGCCCAAACCTGGACATTGGGCTGGCCCAGTCAGATTCTTTGGTGAAGGCCAGTGATGACAGAGACCTGGTGAGCTCTGGTTGAGAGGACTGGGGTTGATGATCACCTGTCCTTAGAACAGCCAGATTCTCTCTCAGGATTTCATGTACCTGGGTGTTGGTTCCATACTCTCCTGAGATGAGCTTCCCCATGATGGAGAGGTCCCTCAATCCTCAGCCAACTCAGAGCATGTGATTTGCGTTTAGCTCCATGGGCCTGAGACTCCTCAAGTCCGCAAATCCATGACATCGACCTTGGAGCTGATTCCTTGGAACAGGGTTCATATGCGCTCGCTGCAGAAGCATCTGCTGAGCTTCTGGTCCACATGTTCCCTGTTTATCAATCAGATCCTTTCTCTCCCTCAGGAGATCAAGGAGCAGTTGAGATGGTGATTGCAGTTCTGCCATCTGATGGCTAGGGTGCCCTTGAATTGCTTGTCAACTCGGAAGCCAGCTTGAAGGGCTGGGGGTGCAGTATCTAGACCAGTTGGCCCAGGGACTCTGGCCTCTCAGGAGGCCTCCTGGATAATCCTCTGCCTTGAGACCAGAGCGATCAGTTTGGCCCTGGAGAGGTTGATGCGTGTTTATCAATGAAGCAGAACTTGCAGTGCTGGAGTGGATCTTGAGGCTGCTGAACTGTGTTGTTGGCCTGAATCATCGGTTCCATTTACCAAGAAGCGGCATGACTCTTAAAACTGCAAAGATCATCCTTTTGGATTTTGCTGTCATCCTATCAACTTGTTTGGCTACCTTAAGATCATCAGATACAGTAACCTCCTGATTCTGCTTTTCATTTGTGCACAGAACAACTTCACCACCAGAATGAACCGGTCCCTTGGATTTTGCATTCCAAATGCATAATCCGGCATTTTTTTAGCATTAAATATTAGCTGCCTCATTCTAGACCATTTGCCAAACTTCGATAGATTCTTCCTTATTTTTTCCATACCTTCCTTGGTGTCTATCCTGTTGCAGATTTTGATAGCAACTAAAAAAGGTAAACCTTTTCTGACAGCCCTTCCACAATACCGTTTAAAGAAATGTTGAAGAGAATCAGACCAGTGGTAATGCCCTTTTCTTCAGAGTGAACTTCATTTATCACTACCATTTGTAACTTCCCACTCAACCAGTTCCTAACCCGGTTAGACTCTTTAGGGCCCATACCAAGGGTACTCAGTTTATTTATAAAACACTTATTGATGGGAGCGAGATTGGAGAGTGGAGTGAGGGGAGCTGGCAGTGGAGACTGCATCCTGAGACTATCGGACTGACCCGGTGGAGGTGACGTTGCTGCTTTGAAATCGGGCAGGCACGCCTGGGACAGTCTTTCCCCCTGTGGGGCTTTGTGCTCCCTTTATATCTTTAGGCGTTCCGTGACCGCGGAGCGTGTCCGCAGAGCGTGTCTGAAGGGGCAGGTACTGCCCCTTACACGCCCCTTCGACGCCATCTTGCCGCTTTGAGTTTCGGCGTTATTGTGCCCTATGCAGCAGCGAGTTGGTGAAGTTCTTGTTGCTTGGTGGTGTGAATCCCCTCTCCAGATAAGCATTGTTATTTTGTTTTTCTTTTTTATATTGTCATGGGTAAGAGGAAAGCTAAAGCGGGCAATAAGAGCTCTGGGGCCGATTCTGGAGGGTCTAAACCAGTCGGCCCCATGGATAAACATCTAGTTACTCCCCTTTCCCCCCTGGCTCAGTCCTCTCCCGATGGGGTCTCTTTGAGCCCCAATGGGAGATCTCCCCCTCCTTGCCCAGGGTCAGCTTTTTCTGCCCCTCCTGGATCTTTTGCTTCGGCAGATCGAGACCCGAAAGGTGGGATGAGTTTATCTATACCAGTTCAATGTTTAACTTCGGAGGTTTGTTTAGAGCTCCCAGAGTTAACTTCGGAAGCAGAGGTAACCTTAAAGGATGTGTGGGGTGCTTTAAAGTGTATCGATTCGAAAGTGTCCTTAAAATTTAACTCTTTATGCACTTTCACCCAAGATGCTGTAGTGGCCTTACAGCATCTGGATGAAAGAGTGTCTTCCATTGATTTAGCTTTTTCTAAAATAGAATCTCAGGTGGTTCCTCTACACTTGGCTAGTGCTGCCGGTATTAAGGAGTCTTTGTTTTTGCATTGAAATTGGAATCACTTGAAAATTCTATGAGGGTGTGTAATCTCAGGTTTCTAAATTTTCCTCAATCCCCATTGCTATCTGCTAAGATTTTGTTAGATAAGTATCTTAAAGAAATATTGGCTACATCTGATGTTATTGATGTTTCTCAGATTTATTATATCCCCTCATCTCTGAAAAAGGTTAACTCAGCGGAAGGTGAATTGGATGAGATAACCCCCTCTATTTCTAATCTCACTGCCTTTATTGAAGATTCCCTAGAGATTATTTCCTTACGGTCTACCCTGCTGGTCACCTTTCCTTCTGTGGTGACTAAGCAGCGTATACTTAAAGCATACTTTCGTGTGAAAGCTGTCAAGTTTTGTGGGCAGGTAGTCAATATTTTCCCTGATATATCACGTGCCACCCAACTGCGCCGCAGGCAGTTTTTATCTTTGAAGTCTCGTGTGCTTGCGTTGGGTGCCACGTTTTTCTTAAGGTTTCCCTGTAAATGCATCGTCAATTATGACGGTGCTTCCTTTATTTTTGCTGATGTAATGCATTTGGAGAAATTTTTGACTGATAGACAGGGTTTGGTTGGGGATAATGTAGTCTGATTATCATTTTCCCCTTTAAAGAGTGGGCCATATATTTGGCTCTGGTTTCTGTTTTGATTTCGTCTCTGTTTTAATTAATTATCTAATCTTGTTCCCATGATGTGGACTATATCATTTTATGTTTAATTGCCTTGGTGTATCTGGTTGATGGTTGTTTTCGATTTTCCTTACCTGTATTTGATCTTTACATTGGTGGAAAATAATAAATATATTTCACTATAAAACACCTATTGAGATCTGTGTGAAAAGCCTTGCTGAAATCTAAATACACCAGACCTAGCACCATCCTCTGATCCAATCTCTGGTAATCCAGTTAAAGAAATTAGATTTGTTTGACAAGCCTGCTTTTGATGAAACAATGCGGCTTTGGGTGCTGTAATCCATTAGATATCAGAAACTACACTATCCTCCATTTTAGCAGTGATTTCATTAATTTACTTATCACCATGGTCAGACTTACTGGCCTATAGTTTCCAGCCTCTTCCGTATTCCACTTATGTGAAGAGGAACCATATCCACCCATCTCCAATCCTCTGGAACCATTCCCAGCTCTCAGGAAGCATTGAACTGCCCAGACAGCGGGAACACCAGAATTTTCCTTTCTTTCAGTACGCATTTGGTACCATCATCTTGCCTACTTTTAGTTTAGCTAGTTCAAATCATTCAAACTCTACCTTACTTCAGTTCCTATTTGTGCCTGTCTTCTCTGGTCTTACTCGTAGCCTTTCCTTAGTAAATCTTTTCTTCCTGTCATTAATATTTTGAAAAAGTCTTTCAATCCCATTTTTCTGTATTAGATATTTTCTCTTCCATTTTCATCTTCTCTTTCCTAATTTCTCAGCTTATCTTAGCTTGTCCATATATTGTTGTCTGTTTTCTTCTTTCTGTGATCTCTTGTAGTTTAAGAACGCCAATTTTTTTCCTTCTACCTTTTCAGTTACCTCTTTCAAAAACCATAGTGACTTCTTTTTCCTGTTACTTTAATTTACTTTCCTAACAAATGGGTTCTTTAACCTTACAATATAGTCCTTCAGTTTTACTCACTACATTTGCATTTCCTCTAGATCAGTGGTTCTCAACCTTTTTTCCGTCAGGACACACCTGACGGACAATGCTCAGATATGTGACACACTTGTAATGTCGCTATTACCCCACAGCTTGAGCTTGTAGAGTTAAGCGGCCTGATCTCTTATTCAGACAGTAAAATAGTGCTTGGGGAAAGCACTGCCTCCTGGGAGTTGTAGTTTTCACCAACCGAAATAAAGAGAGTAGTGGAGCTTGAGTGGTTCAGGCAAATAACAGGATTTTAATTCCCCTTCCAAACGGCTTTTACATAACAGAAAATAAAGAACAGTTGGCCATGTATCTTCTGGCAGGAAATAATATAAGAATGAAACATAAACAGCTTCCTATATCAGCATCACAGTAATCCAACTTAAAGAGCAATTCTCTGTTCCAAAAACCTTTGGTGCTTTTTCTTCTAGCTGCTACCTGCAGCTCTCTCTCTGCACAGCTTAATCCTAGCACACAGGTCTTATCAGACACAGATATTGTACAGTCCATTGACTCAACAGGCAGGTATTCTAAAGACGGTTCCGTTTCCATTGGTTCATATTGGTTCTCAGCTGGAAATGTCTGCAATTGACTACAGGGTGTTTCCAAGCACACACCTATTCCTTCAGCATGAGACTTTTCCCTGCAACCTTCTGCTACACAAGGTTGGGAATGGCCACAGTATTCAGCACACGTAAAGCCCCACCCTTCTGGGCTAATATCAGAGCACTTCTTAAAAATAGCTTTGCTTTTATACCAGTCACTCAGCCTACCTTTTGGCTTTCTTATGGGAGATTCCTTCTGCCCTCCAGGATCAGCTAAAGATGCAAGCCTTGGAGTTTCTACGTGCACACAAGTCTGCCTTCTTGGTACATTTCCCTTCTGGCTGCCTTTTATATACGGCCCCAAACCTGGGCTGCTTGTACCTGGCTCCTTTACACTGGTTCTCTGCTCATTTCTTTTGCTGATTTCCCTTTCTGAGTCAAAGGTCAGAGAATCTTCAGTTACCATTAGTTCCTCTGAATCCTCACTCCCAAACCAATCCTCTGCTTCTTGTGACTGCTTCCTTGGCTGTGTTCCCGGCTGCTCTCCCGGCTGTGCTCCCGGCTGTGCTAACTTCCTTCTTAATGAGCTTCCCTTATATCTCTGGCTTCCTGGGTTTAATCTGACCCCTCCCTCCAGCAGGTGTTCTGCCTCAGCTCGTGACCGATGAGCTGAACTGCAGCAGGGGCGTGTTTTCCTCTCCTCTGATCTGCTCTGTTTGTGGTTTCCCTGGAAACCAGGAGCCATGTGCATTTGTTTTCTTTCTTCAACTGAAGCTGAATCCTGCGTTTTAGCTCTCACTAAGGGATCTGAGGGACCTTCTATACCACACACTGCACACGTGATCCTCATGGACCTTTGGATAGTAGTTAAATGTAAACATATTTTGCATCCGCAAAAACCCTACAACAAGTGCAGATCAGAACTAGGGTATTTCTCCATGGAAGTAGCCATACAAAAAATATTCTGATACACACGTCATTTGAACAACACAGCATAACTCTTCCCACTATCAGGCACATTGTGAAAGAACGCAAAGCCTGATAAAACCTCCACCACTCACATATGGAGCAAATGTGCCATGCCATAGTAGTACTAATTCCTATAATTCAAACAGCTAGAACCCTACAAAAGAGACTAGTCAACACTACAAATATTACATTCGGCCATAGAACAGTAACACACCTACTACTGGTAAAACAGAACAAGTGGGACTACTACAGATCTCTACAGAAAACTACACACCAATGCCACCGCACCTTGGTCACATGCAAAGCTCCCAGCAAACCCTCTCCAAATACAGAGCAAGAGACCACAAACTAAAAATAGAAATATGAAGACAAAAATTGAACTTCAAATCCCAGGAAGTCAAACTCGGCAGATACTGCTACAGTGGAAAACTAAAAATAGAAATTATGCATTTCATTTTGTACTGAAAAAAAAAACAAAAACATTTGCAATACACATCTCCCAGAGCTAACATATTTCAGTTAATAAATTCACAATAAAATACTTTTTTCTACCTTTGTTGTCTGGGTATTTTATTTTTCCAATCACATTGATCCCATTTTCTCTTTTCTGCTTTCTTTGCCTGTCTTCTGTCAACTCTTTTTAGTGTTTGCTGTCCATGTCTCCTTTCTTGTCTGTTCTCCTTTTCTTTCTTTCCTGCTTCTCTGTCCACTCAAATTTCACCATTTTCACCTTCTAGTCCTCAATATCCTCCTTTTTAATTTTCATGTATTTGCCAACTTTCCATCTCCTACCCAGCCCATCTTCCCAAGTTCTGCCATTTCCCCATCTCACTCCCTCTCTAATCTCTTATTCACTTCTGTATTTCACCCATTCCCCATTACCACATTTCTGCTCTCTGTACTCATCAGTCTCCTGTTACTTGTGTCTCCTTGACAACCTCTCACAAGGTTCCACTCCGTGCCCAGCATCTACCATCTCCCTCTCTTCCCCCCACCCACCCACTTTGTAGCCCAGCATATCCAGTCTCTCTGTCACCCACCCACCCTTGTAGCCCAGCATCTTTCCTCCCCTTCTCTCCCACACCCACCCACCTTTGTAGCCCAGCATCTCTCCTCCCTCTCTCTCCCAGACCCACCCTTGAAGCCCATCATCTCCACCCCCTCTCATTTTCTATCCCTCCTCTCCACTACCCACCCATCCACCTACATCACCCCACTTTCTCCGTTTTCCACCTACCCATGTAGGCCAGCATATCCCTACTCCTTGTTTCCTTACTTAGTCCAGTGTCTCCCTCTCCACCCACCCACCAACATAGCCCAACATCTTCTCTCTCTTTCTTTCTCACCCATCCCTCCCATCTCCCTTCTCTCTCTGTCTCTCTTTTTCCACCCATCCATCAACCTATGCAGCCCTGTATCTTCCCTCTCTTTCTTTCCTCATCCACCCTTGTAGCTTAGCATCATCCCAGTCTCTCCCCCCTCCCTCCATGTAGCCAGAAATCTCCTCCTCTACCCCATCTTTGTAGTCCTCATATTCCCTTGTCCTCTCTGCTCTTCCTCCCCCCCCCCCAACGGAAACAGTGAAGCGTCTTTCTTCTCAACCCTTCCATTTTCCCTTCCTCACCCCCAACAGCGCAACTTTAACTTGTGTGCAAAGCTGGGCACAAGCAATGTCAGGGGCAGGAGATGCAACCGCACTGACCCTGGCATTTCTTCTCTAGTATAGGTTTAGCTGTGCTCCTTCCTTCTGGCCACGGAATGTACCCAGATATGAAGTCATAAGGAGAGCCCCGGGCACAGAGAACAAGCATGACTGAAGTTATATTATACAAGAATTGCCAGGACCTGTGCAGTTGCATCTCTTGCCCCTGCGGCTGCTTGTGCCTGATTCTGTGCATATTTCCCAAATGTTGACTGTGTCTGCTGCTATCCCTTTGTGTGCTGGCTTCCCAACACATCTCCTGGGTGCTTGCAACACACTGGTTGAGAACTGTTGCTCTAGATGCTTCTTTTTAGCTGGTGACTTCTTGAGGGACTACACATCTTGACAAGATTAGTTTTCTTGAAGTCTTTGACCCCCATTTTTTAACGAAGCTTCATCGTTTTTGATCTAATAGTCCACTACACCATCTGCTGATCACTGAATCCTAGTTGATGCTTACTACAGCATCAGAAACACTCTTCCCATTTGTAAACACTAGGACTGCTATCGCCCCCTCACATATGGGTTCTATTACCAGCTGCCAGAAGCATTCTCCCTGTAGAAAATCTAGGATCTCATTACCTATAGATGACTCTGCAGCCAGAATGTTCCAATCAGCATCTGGCACATTGAAGTCACCTAGCAATAGCACTTCCCCTTTCATAGCAATTTTGTGAATGTTTCAGTTAAATCTCTGTTTATTTCTTTTGCTTGTAGGGGAGGTCTGTATATCACATCCATATAAATAAATGTTCAAAAAGATATAAACAGGATGGAGTAAATCCAGAAAGTAGTTACTAAAATGGTTAGTGGTTTTCATCATAAAGCATTTGGGGATAAACTTAAAGATCTCAATATGTATACTTTGGAAGAGAAAATGGAGATCCAATAGAGATGTTTAAATATCTCTGTTGCATAAATGCACAGGAGGTGGGCCTCTTTCAATTGAAAGAAAACTCTGGATCCAGAAGGCCTAAGTTGAAAGGGAATAGACTCAGGAGTAATCTAAGGACCCGATTTTGATTAAGGCAGGCTATGTGCTGTGTCGGCGCATAGCCTGCCTGACGACCCCTTAACCCGGATTTTCACTTCCACAGCGACGGAAGTGAAAATCCGGGTTATGCTGGACTCGCCGGCAGGCGCTGAGGCTAAGCGGGTAGCAGCGAATTTCGATGCTACCCGCTTAGCCCCTGCACCTTAAAGATAGGCGAGGAAAAACCTTGCCTATATTTAAGGCACAGAGCGCTAAACGGGTAGCATCAAAAATCACTGCTACCTGCTTAGCCCTTTCCTCTGCCCCAGCTCTACCCCGGAACGCCCCCAACACACCCCAATGCTAACCGCATAGCATCTGGATGCGTTAGGGACTTATCCGGGATTTTCAAAAGGCACTATCCATGTAGGTGCCTTTCAGAAATCATGGATAAGGCATTTGCATGGGTAAGTAGGGCAGTTACCTATGTAAGTGCCTTCGAAAATGCCACCCTAAGAAAATATTTCTTTATGAAAAAGGTGGTATATGCACGGAACAACCTCTCAGCAGAGTGATGGAAACAAGGACTGTATCTGAATTCAGTATTCCTAATGTAGTTTCACTGGACAGTTATAATTTTATCTATTTTATTATATTGTATTTAGTCCACACCTTTCCAATAGTAGCTCAAAGTAAGTCATGTTCAGGTACTTCATTGTCACCGGAGGTCTTATAATCTGAGTTGCACCTGGGGCAATGGTGGGTAAGTGATTTACTCAAGGCCACAAAAAATATCAATGGGATTTAAACCCTGTCTTCCCTGGTTCAGCCTGCTGCTCTAACCACTAGACTACTCCTCCACTCCTTTGTACAAAGGTACTATCACTTTTTCTTGATGGAGTTTTCTCTTCTTATGCACCTTCTGGCTTTTACCTTCACCTTTTCTACCTGTTTGGCCACTTTAAGATCATGGACTTTATCTCCCATACTATGGTCATTAGTGTATATAGCTTTCCAGATGTTGCCCTATTTTCCCATTTCTGTAAAAGTGTTTAATGTTTGTGTTATCTGAGGGCTTTCTCCACCCATTCCCATCAATCCTAGCTTAAACCCTTCTTCAGTAGTTTAGCCAATTATATCCAAAAGATACAATGTCTTGCCCCTTCTTCAATGGCAGAACATCTCCCTGTTCAGCAGCTCTTAGAAAACCATCCCATGGTCTAGGAAGCAGAAATGTTTATTGACAACATCCATGCAATCACACTGTCATCTCTAGAATATGAGCTTCTTTGCCTTTATTACATGCATACCTAGTTGATTCACTCTCTCTGTGTGAAGTTGCTTTTCGTAGTTTCAGTGGGATATCTAGCAGTATGGTTCATACCAACAATAATTTACAGGGTCATATAATTGTAGGTTGGACGAGTCATGTCAATGTCTTCATAATATCTCAAGTCTTGGCACCTGGCTGGCAACATACCTCCCAGGATAGCATATCTGATCAGCAGATGGATGCCTTCTTACCACTCAGAAAGGAGTCACCAAGCACCACTAAAGTGCTATTCTTAACACAACTGGCTCAATTTTCAAAAAATGTTCAACAGAAAAGCTTCATAAGTGATTACACAGGTCTGCGACTAAAAAGCTGTTTGATTATTTTCATCTAATTTCCATGTATTTTGGTTTGCTGAAAACAAATAAAATATTGAAAAAACTCCTAGATGTCATGATTTGCCACAACATGCAAAGTTGTCTTCAAATTTTTTCAAATTACTATTAATTATTCAAATTACTATTAATTAATTCACATATAAGTGCATTTAAGATATAAGATGCCAAAAAAAACCTTAAAGGGGTTGTCCGAGTTATGTAAAAAAAAATATAGCACTGTAAATCTGATGGTCAGCAATATATACATAAGCTAAGCAAGTTTTAAGTCCGTGCTTCTAATGGTAGAAGGGGTTAATCTATCTCCAGGAACAAGCAGGAATGAGTCTTCACATATGGGTACGTTGGTACTGACGGAGCCTGCGCGGGAACGCTCCCCAGCATCCAATCAGAAAGCTTTTGGGAGCATCCCTCAACGCCTACGTGCTGCCTTCCCGCCTTTCCAACTGTCTCTCCTCGGTTTTCGTTTTTCTGCGGAGCCGGCAGGACGTCCTCCTGTCACCGTAGAAATTTTTTTCTTTAAATTCTTTAATTCTTGTTTTCCTGTGGTCGCGGCTGTCTCCCCGACTCCACCGGTATCGCCGGTGTTTTTTTCTTTTCTTTTTATTTAATCCAGGGAATTTTTTTCCCTCAGTTTCAGTTTTAAACTTTGGGCCTTCAGGCCTCTCCATTATGGAGCTGCCTCCTTCTTTTCCTAAGAAGTGCCTTAACTGTGACAGTGCAGTATTGTTTTTAGACTCCAAGTCCTGGTGTCTAAACTGTTTGGGTCCTGACCATCCGGAGCCATTAGGCTACCATATTATGAGAAGAGATTTCCCTTTTCGAGTTTTCCTTGATACCGAGTTCCCTTCCAATGGCAGGGCACCGACCATTTCTCCTTCTCTACAGGATCAGGTAACCCACAAACAGTCTGTTCAGACTAGCCAATCCTTGAGTGGTAGGTCTCATGCACAGCATGATGACGGCTCCGGCCTTGCCCTCAAGGATCCTTTGGCTTCAAAACCCCGGCGGGAGTCTTTGGTCTCCAAAGCCTTTCAGGGGTTTCAGGTTGTTCCTGAGGCTCACCCCTCACAGAACATACCTGAGCCATGCTCGGTGATGGCATCCGCTTCGAGCGGTATCGATACCCGGCATCGGCACTGGTGTTGAGTGATCCACTCTTCACCAGGGATCGTCATCTGGTTTTCTCGGTACCTTCAGGACCGATCGATACATCCCAGATTGACTTTCCAGTATCGGTATCACCTCCGATACTACCACCGACGTCGGTACCTTCCAGACATGCATCGATAGACTCGCTTCCTTCGATGCCAAGTCTGGAATCGATTTCCAGTCTGGAGGACTGGGTACCGACACATCTCAGATCCAATGCTTACCGATTCCGGATGCTCGGTACCGAGGGTAATTACCAAAGGCCTTCGGTTTCCTCGGTACCACTTGAGCAGCCTCCGATGACTGCTTCGATGTCGGTATCGTCTTCGATTCCGGCACAGCTACCAGTATCGGTATCAGTGTCGATACCTGCAGTAGCATCGGGGTCAGCTCCTTCCATGCTTCTTTAACCAGAGTCGCTCCTTTCTATACCTAGTTTGGAGTCGATACCTGGCATGGACGATGCAGTACTGACTGTCTCACGTCATGACCTCCAGTACCAGCATCCATCCCTTAGGGATCCTTTTCTGCACCGGGCGAGATCTTCTATTCCTACATTCTCAAGTGCCTACTCCGGTGCCCAGGCTAGTTCTTCAGATCTAGCCTGTCCAGGGATGGTTTCTGTTGGAGATCCTTCTTTTCAGAATTTTCTCCTGGACATAGCAACATCCCTTGCTATTCCTACCCCTGGCTATGATCCTGCTCAAGGCTCTCTTTGTTCTGGAGAAAAGGAAAATATAATGCTTCCTTTACATCATTCCTTGCAGGATATTCTTCTATGAATGTGGGAAGCACCTTTAAGGGTTTCCTCACCTTCTAGAGCAACTGATCTTCTATATCAGGTGCCCCCCTCTCCAGGGTTCCAAAAGACTCAACTTCCCCATCATTCCATTGTAGTGGAATCAGCAATGAGGAAGGTAAAAAGCAAGAAGAAGCATTCTTCTTACCCGCCAGGTCGTGAATCTAGAACACTGGATGCCTTTGGACGTCAAACCTTCCAAACATCTATGCTGGCAACAAGGATTCTCTCATATATTTTTTATATGAGTCTATCCCTTCAGGAGGTCACAAAGAAGTTATCTCTTTTGACTCCTTTTCTATCAGAGCCCAAGGCTGCAGACTATTCCTTACTTCTTAGTCATAGCCAAAATATCTCTTGGTTTCTTTCTCGTGCTTCCCTAGACTCTTTTGAGTCTGTTAGCAGAACCTCTGCTATAGCCATAGGGGCACGACGTAGAGCCTGGCTCCAAGCTTCAGACTTGAACAAATGGGCACAACAAAGACTGGGTAATACTCCTTGCACTGGAGAAAATCTCTTCAATAAGGAGTCTTTACATCAGGTTGCTCAGTGCTCCACTGACTTCCCTGTTTCTGAAGGCGATCCTAAGCCTTCTCCTTCCCCAGTAGGTAGGAAATGCCCTACCAAACCTTCTTTCCCTAGGAGAAAGAGGTTTTACTCTTCTCCTGCCCATCATTCAGATGTTCCCAAGCACGGGAAGCCTCGTCCTGGTCTGAAGAATCCAAACCCTAGCCAGGCTGAATAAACACAGCAACCATGGGGTTCTGATTAATCTCTTTATAACCTACAGTTATCTTGTTTTCAACAAAGGTTTTTCACTGTTTTTTCATTCAAAACTCTACACAGGGATTCCTATTCTCAGGACATCCTTTTGCTCTTCGGTATGCTGAGCTGTCAGGCTATTCATGTCTATGGGTCACAGGTTTTTCCTCCTTTTCCTGACAAGAAGAGAGGTTTAACAACTATCACATGATAGTTTTTCTGTACCAACATGAATTTTTCCCTTCCAGGGACTTACCATATGGTAAGCCTTTTTTTCAGCTCTTGTATCTCTACCCTCTCCTCCAGGTTTTTCCCCTGTAAGAGGGGTACCATACCACTGAAAGACTTCTTGTCTTTCTTTCCACTGTGGAGTTTTTTTCTCTGGGGTGAACTCCCTTCTTTTATCTGGGCAGCTCATCAGACAGGGACAAGATTCTCCCCTTCTTCAGTCTGTTCTCTCTGTTTAACACAGAAAGATTCTGTCTGCTGTCCTATTCAGTAGCTGCCCATGCAGGAGTTCCAGTGATTTGACTACTGGTACTTTTCCACAAGTTCCAGTCTTGTCTTCCACCACTTTTCGGTCTGGACTTAGTAGTGATTCCAAGACAGTACTTACATCTTTCTTGGGAAATCCTTATCACTACAGGCTTCTAACACTACCTTCTATCCTTGCCATCTTCAATCCTTTGGGTTTGGCAGCATAGTTGACTTGGCTGCTGGTTTTTTCATCAGCCAGTTCTATCTCCCAATTCTCCTGCACAATGCTCTCTGCAATCCTACAGAGAAGCTTTCCACTATGGGCCCTTGCGAGAGAGCATGGAGTTTTTTCTCTAATGACTATCCATCATGGTCGAAAAAGGCTTCCTCAGTCATCCCCCATGACTGTGAGGGTTCTTCACACCCTACTATCTCCTTTTCGTACAAAGGATATAAGCCTTCTCCGCATGTAAGTCTAAAGAGTTATCCAGCTCCTACAAGGAATATGCTCTTTTTTCCTTACAGCTTATCCTCATGGTATCCTAATCCTTCATGGACAGCACATATTTAACTAATAACGCATGATACCCCTTTGTGTCCCTCCAGTGGGTCAACCTGGTATCTCATCCTATGCGTTTTCTGTCCATTTAGCATGTGAGAGTTCTACAGGACTCAGGACTTGCTGTTTACAGACTGATATTATCCTCTGTATTTTCACGCAACCATCCTGGTTATTTCACTGGATAGCATTCCTACGCCATCTTAGCCAGGGGTAATAGATTCTCTATATATCTTCTCAAGTAGGTTCCACCTTCTTGTTATTAGATGAATCTTTCTCCTTCACATCTCCAATGTGAATGTTCTTATGGGCATATCTCTATCTGCTTAGTTGCAGACATTTATCTTAGACATATATATTCATGTATGTATATATCTCTATATACTTCTCTATAGATACATATGTCTGTAAGCTGCGTGTGCATATGTTATGCCCCTAAAGATCTCACTATAGACATATATATATATATACCCCTATATATATATCTATATATATATATATATATATATATATATATATACACACACACACATATATATATATATATATCCCTATATATATGTGTATCTGTTGAAATGCTTCCTTATAGGTAGATATACATTTACATACTTATCTCTCTAACTGTCTATGCTTATAAAGGCATTTACCTTCCTATAGGTTCCAGACAGTGGGCTTGCATATGTTCATACTGTCCCTCAGTATGTCTAGGGTATTATGCACACAACCACTACTGTGGTACTGACAGCTCCTACTTTAACCCTAGGTTTAGGTATCCCTGAAGCTCCATGCTTCAATATTTTCCTATCTCTCACCAGTTAGGAAAGACAGGGTGGATCTTCAGTAGATCTGAGGTTTCAACCCTTCAGACATCTGTCCTCTTTGGGAATACGGGTTTTTTCCCCATACCCCTTCTTCCCTCCAGGACTGGGCTAGTTTGTCCAAATCGGTCAGTCTTCCTCTTTTGCTCCTAAATGTTAGTAACTCTGTAGCCAAAAGAGTTCCCAGCTTTTTCCATGAAGCTTCCACCAAAGACCTGCCGTTTTTCTACTACCCCAGTTGACACCTGGGTCACCTGTCAATTACAGATTCGGACCTTCACCTTCCCTTCAGTGAGGTCACCTTGAAGATTCCTCTACTGGATCTCCAGTAGACTCCATCAGCCTCTCTACTTCCTGCAACCCAGTAGGTGAGGTCCATATTGTAATTGTTCATTTCAATATTTTTCATGATAATTATCATACATACAAGGACTCCTTAGCTGTAGTCCTTAGGTTAGCTGTTTTTCCACAGCTCCTCTCTTTTCAACTCCTACCCTCCATCCTCAGGATGCCTGGCCATATGAGGTGTAGCATGTTCCAATCCTCACCATGCTAGGGCTCCAGGCATCTTAGCTTGGGAGTCCCCATATGTGAAGACTCATTCCTGCTTGTTCCTGGAGATAGCACAGTTACTTACCTGTAACAGGTGATCTCTGGGAACAGCAGGAATAAGTCTTCAGAACCCACCCACCTCCCCTAGGAGTTGTATCTCTCTATCTATCTTCCTTTCCTCTTTCTCTCTCTTTGTCTCAGCTATAAAACTCAACTGAGGAGAGACAGTTGGAAAGGCGGGAAGGCAGCACGCAGGCGCTGAGGGGTGCTCCCAAAAGCTTTCTGATTGGACGCTGGGGAGCGTTCCCGCGCAGGCTCCGTCGGTACCGACGTACCCATATGTGAAGACTTATTCCTGCTGTTCCCAGAGATCACCTGTTACAGGTAAGTAACTGTGCTTTCCTGAAGAATCCAGTGGAAGGGAGACACAGGGCAGATAGCAGCAGCTCTGGTCAGTGTAGGGGGGCGTGGCCAGCACTGTGACGTCTCGTGTACAGACACAGAGCTGCTCTCTCCTTCATGCCACACTTGTGCACGAATCATCATCAGGTTCTTGGTTCTAGGCTGTTCACACTTTTACATCGCAATTTGTGTTAGCTCGTCATTCTTCAACCGTTATGTTATGGCTCCGCGAAAGTGTATTAATTTGCCAAACAGTTTCTGTTTCATCTGTGGTGAATATACAGTGTTGAAGCAATAACAGAATATTACAGACTTTGTGAAAAAAGTATATTTTGCATACTTTGGACTAAAAATTGGAAATCAAGATAAAGTCCGGGCGCCTCATAAAGTATGCAAATGGTGTGTTGAGGACCTCCGAAACTGGTTCAAGGGTAAGAAAAAATCTTTCCGTTATGGGATTCCTATGGTATGGTGAGAGCAAAAGAACCATAATGATGACTGTTACTTTTGTTCATGCGATGTGAAAGGGTTTAATTCCAAATGGAAGCATTCCATTTCATACCCCAATCTTCACTTGGCAATTCGTCCCATCCCCCATGGCACAGATATACCAGTACCCAAGCCCCCTGCTACCTTGGAAGAGATACCTAGCTCCGATGAAGGTGACGTCATACCTGAACCAGATGACGAATCAAGTTCTGACTTTGAAGATGATACAAGACCAAAATTGTTTTCTCAGGAGGAGATGAATGATTTGGTAAGAGACTTGAATCTTCCCAAAGATGCCGCTGAGTTACTCGGATCAAGGCTGAAAAGCAGGAATTTATTGTTGCCAGGAGTGTCATCTTCATGATTCAGACATCTTGAAAAGGAGTTCGTTCCTTACTTCGCCCAGGAAGACAAGTTGGTTTATTGCATCGATGTCGAAGGTCTGATGGGTCAATTTAAAATCCAATATGATTCAGAGCAATGGCGTCTTTTTATAGATTCTTCAAAAGAAGTCTCAAAGCAGTTTTACTCCACAACGGTTTTTACGCTTCCATACCTGTAGGTCATTCCGTACACTTGAAGGAAACCTACGAGAACTTGGAATTGGTTCTTCGTAAACTTAAATATGAAGACCATGGTTGGCAAGTGTGTGGGGACTTGAAGGTCTTGTGCATGCTGCTTGGGCAACAAGCTGGGTATACCAAATATCCTTGTTTTCTGTGTCTATGGGACAGTCGAGACCGACAAAATCACTGGACCAAGAAGAGTTGGCAGCCTAGGGTGCTAACAGTCAGTGAAAAAAATGTCCTCCGAGAAACTTTGGTACCTTCCCATAAAGTTCTTCTACCACCTCTCCATATAAAATTGGGATTGATGAAGCAATTCGTAAAATCACTTCCAAGAGATGGAGAATGCTTCACATACTTGGTCACCAAGTTTCCAGGCCTGTCGGAGGCAAAATTGAAGGAAGGTGTGTTCGTCGGACCAGACATTAGAAGGCTTATAGTTGATCAAGAGTTTGTCAATACCATGACGGATCCTCAAAAAGAAGGGTGGATTGCATTTAAAGAAGTCATACAGAAATTTTTAGGCAATAACAAAGATCCTCAATACAAAAAGATCGTCGGACGAATGCTGAAAGCATTTCAAGCTTTAGGTTGCCTGATGAGTTTGAAAGTGCATTTCCTCCAGTCCCACCTTGACTACTTTCCTGAAAATTTGGGAGCTGTGAGTGAGGAACAAGGTGAACGATTCCACCAAGACATTAAAGAGATGGAAAGGAGATACCAGGGAAAATAGAGCATTACAATGATGGCAGACTACTGTTGGATGCTTCAGAGAGACATTCCAGATGCTACTCACAAGCGTAAATGCACCAAGAGGAGCCTCACAAGGAAGAAGAATCGAGTTTAGTGTGTGTAGGTGAGCTCATTTCAGTTCAAAAAAGGATTTTCATGAAAATATTGTAATAAAACTTAAATTTTATAAGTATTTCCATTTATTTTGAGGTATTGCCTTATTTAACATAGTTACCTAAATTGTCAGGAAACGTGATGTCCTATGACAAAATAGATGTCATTTTCGGATTCAGCGCACCAAAAAACATAAAGATTACGTGGAATAACCAAAACAGCTCTCGAAAAAATTTTTTTTTCTAATAACACAGGTACACTACCAAAAAACTGCCTCCAGTTTTGCAACTGATTCCTATAGATTTTGGGGTGCTGAATCCAGGAAAAATAGCCAAAATGTTCCATCACGTCACGTTTTCTTGCAAAATTAGATTTCTTACCCATATAAGGAATGTTCACATAATTTCTTTTTAGCCGACTGCAGTTTATTTTCTTGGACCAAAATAGAGGTTGTAATGGTTAACTAACTAGAAACACTCCCTCATGATATTTTAGAGTGTTTTGTATTCATTTTATACATTAACAAGACAATTGGGAGGCGGGGGGCTAAATCCAGTACTCGCGCTGGCGCATGTTCTTTCCTGTTCGCCTCGCCTCGTTCGCTCGCTCAAACACGGTGGTTGCGACATGAACGTTCCTGTCAAATTTCAGTTTTCTTGCAAGTTCATTATTACCTTTTGTTTGCTCAGTCGTAATCCAGCTTTATTCCGAAGTGGTTCACTACAGTTGTAGTTTGCAGTGCTGTGTATTTGTGATGGCTCACAGAGCCAGAGGTTGCGTCAACTCTCCGGACAGTTTTTGTTTTATTTGTGGGGAATATACCGTGAAAAAGCGGCAGAGGAACATTTCTGCATTTATTAAAAAAGTATATTTCGCCTATTTCGGTTTTATTTATTTATTTATTTATTTATTACAGTTTTTTATATACCGCGCTATTTACAATCAGCGCGGTTCACAGATAAACAAAGACCAGAACAACAGGCTGCTCGGTTTTACATAAAACAGGACGATAAACTTGGTTTGAAGTTAGACGATCAAGACAAACCGTGGGCTCCTCACAAAGTGTGCAAGACATGTGAGGAAGATCTACGCTTATGGATGAAAGGTAAAAAACAAGCATTTCATTTCGGAATACCTATGATGTGGCGTGAACAAAGAGACCACAGCAGTGACTGCTATTTTTGCTCTTGCATTGTGAAGGGATACAACTTAAAAAATAAGAACGTAATAAGTTACCCCAACCTTCCCTCAGCAATTAGGCCTATGCCTCATAGCAACGAAGTACCTGTGCCTGAACCACCAAAATCTTTGGATCATATTTGTGTGGACGGTTCTGATCATGATGAGACTCATCAGATGGCTTTTCCCGATGAGTCCAGTACTTCCGAGTTTGAAACTGAACCAGATCCGAAACCTGAACTTTTCTCTCAAGCTGAATTGAATGATTTAGTCCGGGATTTAGGACTCCCAAAAGATGCTGCCCAACTGCTAGGTTCTCGGCTTAAACAGAAAAATCTATTGTCACCAGGAACAACTTTTTATTGGTACCGCAACCGCGAGACACAATTTTTGAAGTATTTCAGCAAAGAGGAAGATTTGGTATTTTGCAACGATATATACAGAGTGATGGAAAAGTTTAAACTCAAGTATGATCCTGCTGAATGGCGGCTGTTCATTGATTCGTCAAAAGACAGCATAAAAGGTGTTCTTCTTCATAATGGCAACACATTCGCTTCAGTTCCTATTGCTCACTCTGTTATTCTCCAAGAAAAATACGAGAATTTGGCCCTGATTCTTCAGAAGATTCGTTATGATGAGCATAAGTGGATGATTTGTGGAGACTTTAAAATTCTATCCATGCTATTAGGGCAGCAATCCGGTTTCACCAAATATCCCTGCTTCCTTTGCTTGTGGGATAGCCGGGCCCGCGACCTACACTGGCGGAAAAAAGACTGGCCAATTCGGGAGTATTTGAGACCCGGTGAGAAAAATGTTCTTCATGAGAGCTTGGTACCTCGTGATAAAATTCTATTACCACCTCTCCACATTAAGTTGGGTCTCATTAAGCAATTCATCAAGTCCCTTCCAAAAGATGGTGAGTGCTTTCGGTACCTTTGCTCAAAGTTCCCCCGACTTTCTGAAGCAAAGCTAAAGGAAGGAGTGTTTGTTGGCCCTGATATAAGGAAACTCATTTCAGATGGAGCATTCGCTGAAACGATGTCTGAGAAGGAAAAAGAAGCCTGGGATTCCTTCAAGGATGTTGTTCTCAAATTCTTGGGGAACAGGCAGGATGAGAACTATAAGGATATTGTTGCCAGGATGCTCAATGCCTTCAAAGAACAAGGCTGTAACATGAGCCTGAAAGTCCATTTCTTGCACTCCCATGTGAACTACTTTCCCGAAAACTTGGGGGCGTACAGTGAAGAACAAGGTGAAAGGTTTCACCAGGACATCAAGGACGCAGAGAGAAGGTACCAAGGAAGATGGAACACCACTATGATGGCTGATTTCTGCTGGTTGCTGCTGCGGGAAACCCCAGATGAAAAATACGCCAAGCAGCGCACCAAGAGAAGCATTCGGGGGAAGAAGAAACGGGCCCACCAGGAGATTGATTGACCCAAGAATGACTTTAAAATCTAAACTGTGTTGACAAATATCGTGTTTTTACTAAACTTTGAAATAAAAATTTGCTAGTTATTACCACAGTGTCGGATCTCATTTATTAGAATTTTATTTTCACACCATCGGGTGTTTGTCTTCATGTATTGCAATGGTGCGGTTTGTGTTTTCTATTCTTACATACATACCTGTAGAACATTTTTTGCACATTTCTTTGCTTTGCTTTGTGTCTAACCTCGCTCTTATATGCTCAATGTTTGTGCACATGTATGTGGCTGTTTTAAGTGCAGACAATTTTGCTACCATCACAGTGTGTTTTGTTGACATTACTCTATTCTTATGTGCTGCCTTGTTACAATTTTCTTTATTCTTATTTGAATAACTACTAAACAATTAGTATAAAGAATTCATCCAAGAAACTTTTATCTCGATCGCACTCAATCTGAAACGTTCACCTCAAACTGCTAACCCAATGTAGCAAAAAATCTGTACGTGATGGAGCAAATTGGTTACCAGATTTGGATTCAGCGCACCAAAAAACGTAAAAATCAATCGAAACATTAGAGGCAGTTTAAAAAAAATTTTTTTTAGTGTACCTGTGTAATTATTAGAAAGTAGTCACACCTATGCAGATTAATTTTTAAGATGCTATAGCCCTGAAAAACGACAGAGATGCTACATTTTGAATATTACTACAGAGATGATTCCAAAGGTATGGGGCAATTAGGATGAAAGCAGTGATGTGAGAAGGAGCTTGTTTACATGAGAAGTAGTTAGTGGATTAAAATGAGAAGGAAAGAGCTTGGGTGGGGAATCAGGATAGATTGAAGGCTGCAGACAATGAGGAGTGAGATCATGAATGCATTTGAATGCGAAAACAATTATTCTGAGGAGAGTGTGTGAAACCTGACACGGAGCCATTGTGGTGTTCCAAGAAGAGATGAAATATGGGAATAGAAGGGCAGTTGATAGATTAATGGTATTATTCTAAAAGTGCTGTTGGTGATTCCGACATCTTTAAACGGGCATGTGGACATCCAAATCACAGAGTTATTCCTGGAACCATTTTAGAAGCTGGGTCTGTGGAAAGTCCCCAGCTTGAGGATGTCAGTCTGAATGAGGGTGTGGCAGAGATGTGGCCAGGATGTTCTAAGAACCTGGATGTCCCCTGATCTCAGAAATGCTCTGGATGTCCAGAATATGTCTAAAGTTGCATCTGTTCCAAGCATCAACAGGCATCTGAAACATGTTCATTTTGTCAGGCAAACATCTGGAAGGTGTGGAGAAGGGGCTACACTAATATCCCCTATATTTTACACTATGTCAGTGAATAGTGACAGGGAATGGGGGCTCCTGTTTTAACTTTGCTATGCTGCTGGATATCCCCTTATGCTAGCTTGCCTAAGATGGACATTCCTGACCCAAGCATCCCTACTGGAGATGTCTATTTCGCTACCCGTGTGTATGTCCAGGTCGGGGATGTCTATGTTCCTGAAATCAGCCAGAGACATAAATGTCCCTGGCATTTTTCTGCATGTTCTGCCCTGGATGTACCCTTTCTGAAATCCCCCTCTAAATGGGTAGCAAAGTTTTGGAGGAATTGCAGAGATCAAAAAGCAGAACCTTGAAGCAGGGCCAGTGCTACTGTTAGGCGAACTAGGTGGTCACCTAGAGCATCAAAGTTTGTGGAGCAGCAGAAAATGCACCCAAAAAGCCCCTGCAGTGGCGGCTTTCAATCTCACTTCCTACTCTGCCACTCCTCCTCCCCTCAATTACTGTCACTGATATTGCAATGTTGCCACATCTTCCCTAGACCTGCAGCAGGACTAGCAACAACAATAAAAGAGAAAAGAAGCATGGTATATGACCTCTGAACCTTTGTGCACTGAAAGTCCAGCCACATCTCATCTCCACACAAAAAAGAAGACTGTGTCAGAGGGGGCAGGATACAGTCAGGCATTCAAAGCACTAATGGGTTTGAAGGCCCTGCGCTGGTTTCCTTTCTCTTAGGACCATTATCGCTGTACCCGCCGGCAGCTCCTGGATAAATATGACAGCGGTAGCCTTAAGGGCATGGATGGAGGAAGTTGGAGGGGAGATATTGGGTAGGGGAGGGAGGTGCAAGAATGAAAGTTTGTCTCAGGTGCCCTGCCTGGAAGATAAGCAGGCATGTTATTACAATTGTCAAGATGGACAGTGAAAAGAGGTTAGCAGGTGTTGAGAGGGAATGCCTACTTTTATCAACACTGAACAACTGTTAGTTGAGGTTGGTGCATAGAGATGGGGAAAGCCAAGGAAAGGTAGAATTCTTAATAGGATTCCTGCAGTTCTTAGGGAAATCAATAAGAACACCATGCTACTTATTCCTAGGGATGAGCAGTAGCTTTTCTCAGGTCTACCTTTATGGACTTTTCCTCCAGGAATTTGTCTGAACCTTTTTTAGCGCAGCTACACTAAGGGTATGTTTACTAAGCAGCGGTAGCGGCTGCCGTGCTGTTTCGGAGCCGCGGCCCTGTTACTGCTGCTTAGTAAACATACCCCTAAGAGTTTTTATCACATCCTCCAGTAATGAATTCCAGAGGTTAATTAAGCATTGAGCTTTAGAAATATTTCCTCAGGTTTGTCTTAAATATACTGCTTTGTAGCTTCATTGTGTATCCTCTAGTCTTTTTGTACTTCTTGAAAAGGTAAACAATTAATTTGTGTTTACCCATTCCACTTCGCTAATTATTTTATAGACCACTATCATTTTTTCTCTTAGTTTTCTCTTTTCTGAGCTGAAGAGCTCTAACCTCTTTTTAGCTTTTATTTATAGGAGAGTCATCCCATTCCCTTTACCATATTAGTCGCCCTTCTCTGTACCTTTTTTAATTCTGTTTCTTTTCTGAGACGTGGTGATCAGAACTGCACACAATAGAGTATCCTATAAGAATACACTTCAGGCCTATAAGCTAACCATAAACATTGCAAAAAAAGAATATCACACAAAGATCCTCCCAAAATCCATCAACCGCCTGAGAGAACTATTTGATATTGTTAAATCTCTAACTCCGGTACCATCACCAGAAACAAACAACAATCCTATAGGCCTGAAAATCTTAGCAACTCATTAAATGAATAAACTTAAACATCCTGACCCAATGAACCATATTTTGATAACACCCATTCTACAGAGTTGACCTAAGACACATCAAGAACACAATATCAAAAATTAACACAACATCTAGCTTAGATCCCTGCCCAGTTTGCTGGCTAAAAGCCTCCCACTCTGAACTGACACCATTCATACTCAACATTGTCAACCAACCTCTTCACATAGGAACAATGCCATCAGCCCTAAAACATGTTTCCATTAGACCAATATTAAAAAATAAAACGTCAGATAAACAAAACCCTAATTCATACAGATGTATATCCAGTCTTCCATTTATAGCTAAAATAATTGAAAAAAATGTTCAGATACAACTCCAAGGTTTTATTGACCGAAATTCCCCGCTAGATGAACACTAATATGGTTTTAGACCATTCATGGTATAGAGACCCTTCTGTTGTCTCTATCTGATAATCTCATTCAAGGACTAGTATAATTCAAGGCAAGTCTTTGTGATTGTATTCTTGGACATAGCAACAGCCTTTGATAACATCAGCCACAGCATTCTACTAACAAGACTCTGCCAGATAGGCATAAACTATAATTTCTTTAAATGGTTCCAATCTTCTCTATCAGAATGTACACAACAAGTACAAATAGGACAACTCACACCCGCAAGGATCCACACTCTCCTCTTTACTATTTAATATTTACTTACAACCTATCTGTGATATCTTTTGGAAGTTTAAACTAGGCTACCACATTTATGCAGATGATATAAATCTACCAATAAACATTATGAATCCCAATTTTCATCAACTCACAACATGCTTCGACGAAGTAAAAATTGGCTAAATCTACATAACCTACACATAAATCTCAACAAAATGGAAATCTTATTCGTAACAAGAAACCAAACTTTTACCCCTTCACCTAAGCTAAAACTCATGAACACATGGAAAAAGAAGTAAAGCATGAAGTAAAATACTTAGGGGCAACCTTAGATCAAAATCTTAGGATGTCTACCCACATAAAACAAATCTCAAAAACTATCTTCTACAAGCTACGACTACTCCAACAACTCAGACCATATCTAAAGACTGGAAATTGTTTAGAGGAAGGTGACCAAAATGATTTGGAGCCTGTGTCAGAAGCCTTATGAGAAGCGCCTTGAAAACCTAAATATGTACACTCTGGAGGAGAAGAGGGACAGGGGAGATATGATTCAGACCTTTAAATACTTAAAGAGTAATAATGAACAAACAAACCTCTTCCAAAGACGGGGAAACTGTAAAACTAGAGGGCATAACATGAAGCTGCAAGGGGGTAAATTGAAAGGCAATGTCAGGAAATACTTTTTCACTGAAAGGGTGGTGGATGCTTGGAGTGCCCTCCCGATGGAAGTGGTGGGAGCAAATACAGTGACAGAATTCAAAATGACATGGGACAGACATGGTGGATCCCTTTACAGCAACAGGATAAAATCAAAATAAACTTAACTAACTAATTTCTTACCATATAGGGGTGTCCTACATGGAACGTTGGGTTCACCCCTAAAACAAAGACATGGGGAGGGGTGGCCTGCACGGAGTGGCAGGCGCACCTGCTCTTGCCATCTTGCTGGGCAGACTAGATGGACCATACTGGTCTTTATCTGCCATCATTTACTATGTTACTATAACGACTTCAGATTTGTACTACAGGCCATGAGCATTCCCCACCTTGACTTCTCAAACAGTATTCTACATGGTCTTCCTAAATAAACCCTCACCCATCTACAAATGGCACAAAATGTAGCTGCACGTATCATCTTTAAGATAAATAGCACAGAGCACATTACACCAATTTTATATGAACTACATTGGCTACCTATAGTGAGCCAAATAAAATATAAAATCATCACAATCACCTTCAAACTCACAAGGGAAATAGCTCCCTCATTTCTGTCCTCACTGTTTAAAAGCCCATCTTCTGAAAGAACCAGAAGAAATTGCAATAAAAATACATTGATAGTCCCAACTAATTACCTTAAAACAAACCAATACACAAGCAATAGATCATTTACTCATTTCTCACCTATTCTCTGGAATGCCCTTCCAGATAAACTAAGAGCCATCAATGACCTTAAAGACTTCCAAAAAGAACTAAAAACTCATCTATTCATAGAATATTTCAGTAAACCAGAAAATTGGCACAAAATATTCCCAACTTAACATCATGCACATAACAACATCAGAACCCACTAACTCAACATTAACCACTAATACTGTCTGATACTAATCTTATGTACATTGTGATAGGGCTGAAGCTAGGGAAGCTGTGAATTTGAAAAAAAATGCTGTCTTTCACAAAGCAGCTGACTTGCAGGAGCTGCAATTGCATAGCAACACAGAGGGAGCAGGCACGAACCTGCAGAGGCTGAGCAAACACACCCAAGTACTGATTATGCAGAGACTTACAGATGCACCTGAAGAGCAGGCCAGGAAACTCAAGAGGAGAATGGCTTTATAAGCAGAGAGCTGCAGCCAGACTAGGGAGGGGAGAAAGAGGAGAAGAAGCCAGGATCCAAGGGAGAGAGACTCCAGGAGAAGCCAGGATCCAAGGGAGAGAGACTCCATGCCTAGAGGGAGGCCTGAGCTCACCAGAAGGATTGAGAAAGGAACTTAAAGGTACTGGAAGGAAAGGTCCTGACAGTGGAATCCCCCATACTGAGAAGCAGAGAGGCCTGGATTCGTTACCTGGCCGTCCCAAGCTTCAGGGACGATGAGCAGTGCTCAGGAGACTCACAGAAACAGTCTGTAAAGGAGACCATATCCAAGGAAGGGTACCTGGTAAGGAAAATACCAGCAGCACTGACTACAGGAAGCCAAGGTACAGTGGTACTTTAATTCTAAAAAGAGACTTAGCTCCTAGAAGGGCTTTTGAATCAGATAACCATTCTGAGAGGAATGAGAGAAGGCAGGAGTTCTGGAAGCCACGACACAGAGGCCTAAGAACAAGCCAGGCTTCCTACTTAAGAAACCTTGAACAGCCCAGCTGGAGGATATGTGAAGGAAATACTAATTTGCACACTATAGCAGCCAAGGAGAGCTCAAATACAGGAGAAAGCACAGAGGAGCCAGAACCCATGCAAGTGGAGCCTGGGGATTTAGAAGCATTGTCACAGGAGGAATTAATGGACTGCTCTATTTGTGTTGCGGGAAGCCTGGAGTCACTCCCAGAGCTATAGTTTACAAGAGCATGCACTAACAATGATTTTGCTTACATTGAGCTAAAGGAGAGCTAGTTTATTTGTTTCACTCTGAAGTTTAGAAAACCCTTTATATTCTACAAGGAACTTTGAAGCCTGTAAGTTTTACTTGTTTAATAACACTTTGGCACAAACCTGAAAATAAGCAAAACTTTACTTTTGTTACTTAGCGAACCTCAGTGCTAAAAAGGGAAATAAAAGCTTTTTGTTTACCCTCTACTTGGCATCCACAACTCATTTCTATAAGGAGAAAGGACTACAAGGACCAAGGTGCATCTGGCCCAAAAGAGTCTTTTACTTCTACAATTGATTCAAATGCACAACCTGCCCCTGCAGCCACCGGCCACCAGGGGGGGGGGGGGGGTGGTGACAACATACATCTTATGTAAATATGTTCTCATGTACATATTCTTATGTATGTACCTTCAGTACTACTCCCACTCTAGCGATGACTCCCAACCAGGCATAACTAACAAGCAGAATAACACCACTAGCACACACACATCACACTGATGTGGCGCCATCCATTAGCACAACCGGACACCCTATATACTGAATGTGTCTATAACTGTAAATAAGTGTCAAGCAGCTCCGGCCAACTCTGTGCTCCCGTGACTGAACTGCTGACCTGTATATAGTACTTAACATTGTAAATTATATATAGTTATTGTATATAGTTATTCAACATTGTATTACTTAACATTGTAAATTGTAGCCAAGCAGACCTGGTCAATGACCAGATTGCTCAGCATGTACATAGTTACCCCAGTTAATCCCAATTGCAACACCTGTTCTTTGTAAGTACAGTACAGGTCCCGCCTGCTCTGTACAACTTATTGTTGACTGTAAACCGCACTGATTCTAAAGAGCGTGGTATAGAAAAGACATTAAATAAATAAATAAATAAAATATGCTAACTGTAATATTGATTCTGTAAATAATCATGACAATAATTGTATATTTGCCAAAATTCAGTTTAATGTAACTAACTATTCTAATTCTATTCACAAGTTTAATGTAAAAGCTTTGTTTTGTTAACTGTAAACTGCCCTTGATTTCTGGAAGAGGCGGTATATAAAAACACACAAATAAATATATAAATAAATACTTAAGGTGTGGTCACACTGTAGGGAACAATACAGAGATATTATGATATTCTTTGTTTTATTCTCTGTTCCTTTCCTAATAATTCATAACATGTGTTTGCTTTTTTGAATGCCACTGCACACTCAGTAAAAGATTTCAAAGTACAGTATTCTCTATGATGGCACCTAGATCCTTTTCCAAGATGGTAACTCCTAATGTGCAACCTAGCTTCATGTAACTGTAATTAGGGTTATTCTTACCCATGTATATAACTTTACAGTTGTCCATATTAAATTTCATCTGCCATTTGGATGTCCAGTCTTCTAGTCTTGCAATGTCCATCTTCATGTGATTCAGCAACTTTGAATAATTTGGTGTCATCTACAAAGATGACTTCACCTGTTGTTCCCATTTCTAGATTATTTAAAATGTGTTAAAAATTACTGGTCCCAGTACATATCTTCTGAGGTACTTTATCTTTATCCATTGAGAAAATTGGCCATTTAACTCTACTTTCTATTGTCTAGCTTTTAATCAGTTCCCAGTTCACAATAAGATCTTGTCTCCTATTCTGTTTTTTTTTTTAATTTCCTCAGGAGTCTTCATGAAGTTCTTTGTCAAACATTTTTTAAAAATCCAAATATACTATATCAACTAACTCCCTTTTATTCATATGTTTATTCACACCTTCAAAGATTACTGCTAGGGGTCATGGGTGCCATTTTGAAGCCCAGAACCTAAGAAACAGGAGCGAGTGGGCATTGCTTCTGCTCTCACTAGACACCAAGGACCCCCAGTAAGGCCCGAGGTGAGTATCATCAGGTTCGGTTGGGGGAATCAGATGCCTTGGGAGGGTTGTGAGAATTAGATGTGTTGGGGGGAGTCCAAGGAAAAGATAGGATGTGTTCTGGGTGATCGGAGAAAAAGATCGAGTTCAGGGTGGTGATCAGGGTTAGATGGAAGTTGGGGAAGACCTGAAGGTGGAACTGGTTATGCTGGCATGGGTGTCTGTGCAGATCTGGAGAAGCAATTTTAAAAAGATACTCCCATACTCATGTGGGGGATACTTGCACATTTTCCCCTTGTATGCAGCTTTTTAAAATCGCTGCTCCCACTGGACATGGAGAGACATATCATGCGGCCCTGCACCTGTTCTATAAAAAGCTATATTTTGACAGTCTCTTGTTAAAAACTTTGAGAATTCTCCACATCCTAACCTGGACATGTGAATTCCCCTCTCCGCATTCTATCTAAAATCTGTCTTTTAGAGTGTGGAAAGTTCAGATAATGCAAAAACATATGCTGAAGAAGTGTGTTGGCATCTTATCGTACTTAGATCTGTTTATTTAGAAAAATCCTTTGGTACCATTCACTCTCAGTCAAATGTTATCATACTGCAGTTGATATCAAATACCCAATTGGGGAACATAGAAATATGATGACAGAAAAAGACCACATGGCCTATCTAGTCTGTCCTTCCATACCAACAACTACAACAGTCCCCTTTTTACTTGGCAGAGCTCGTGTATTTTCCCATGAAGAGTTTCTTCAAGGATGGATCATAAATGTATATCTATAAAAATTCCTTTGACATGGTCCAGATAGCAGCACCTGCTATCCAGATACAGTAAATGGCACTGACCAGGATATTCAGCTGTACTATACAGATAGTGTCACTGAATATCCTTGCAGGCTACCTCGGCACTCTCTTGATAGTGCCAAGCTTGTCCATGGGTGGAAAGGAAGTGGAGCCAGTAATCATTTGTATAGAGGCAATATTTATCATTGCTATATAGATCACTATCTGGATAACTTAGGAAAGCAAACAAACTGTCCTAAGGCTCTTTGGATAGGCTGAATTTTGTTGCTATGGAGATATGCTATCGCTGGGTGCACTATCCAGATGTTCAGTGCTGGCCACAATTTGGATGCCGGTGTTGAATATCCAGATTATTTTTAGCTGTGGTGGCTGATATTTAAAAAAAACCTGCTGATTGCCAGGGCTAAATATCGACTTGTAAATTTCTAGATTTCAACATACTGTATTTCAAGTTGAGGCAGCAAATGAGCTTTGGGAAACTTTGCACAAAGGCATATCTTCCTGTCCAGGGTCACTCTAATTTCATGCAAAATTGCATAGATTATTTTAGCAAACAATTTTTCCATGTTTGATGGGAATTTGTTTCTGCAAATAATGGGGACAACAGTAGAGGCTATAATGGCAGCAGATGTTGCTTATTTGGGTGAACGTATGCTGAATTTTTATTGTATTTATTTATTTAACCAGTTTTCTATACCGTCTTATCCTTCAATCATTGTGGTTTCCATTATGTAATCATTACAAACAGGTACTGGATACATCCCCTTGTCCCCAAAGAGCTCACAATCTATGTGTACCTGAGGCAACAGAGGGTTAAGTGGCTTGCCCAAGGCCACAAGGAGTGCCTATAGGACTAGAAACCCCTGTCCCTCTGGACTGAGATTGCTATCCCTAGGTGGGACTTGAATCCCCAGCCCTCAAGCCTGAGGTACCATGTTCTAACCACTAGGTCACTCCTCCCTTTTGGTATCCTTTTAAAAGTTGGAAAGCTTATATTGACAGTATGGTTTTGATAGGAGATGATGGACAAGTATTATTCCATACTTTTATCATTAATGTTATGATGTTCATTAAAAATGTGGGGGACATTTTCAAAGTGTTTAACCGCTTAGCTGACTTGCTAACTCTAAAATGTGGTCAGCCTGATATTTAGCAACATTAACTGGTTAGTGCCGCTGAATATTCCCATAGACCATAGAAAAAACACCTGTTTAAAACTGGGGCAGTCTGTGGATGGATCAGGACTGGTGACGGCAGCTATCCAGTTAGTGGTGATAGTCAGATGCTATCCTGATAACTTAACCAGTTAGTGGCTGAATATCACGCTATTGGCGCTGGTGTCCAGCGAGTTCTGGGCATTCAGCAGCAGAAACTGGATATGTTCTGTTGCTGAATATCACTTACTGAGGGGTCCCTGGTGGCTTAATGGAGGTCCAGAAGCAATTCACAGATGTTCCTGCCCTATCACCAGCCCAGGTTCAAAATGGCAGCTTTGACTCCTAGCAGTAGTCTCTTGGTGCTTAGTTTTGCAGCTTGATCCCTAATGGTAGTTCATGTTTTATGATGCTGACTGGGGATGGGGGTGGGGGGGGATGCTGATTGGGGACAATTTTCTTTTAAAGCAGCAGGCTAAGTGGTAACTGATAAGCGCACCCACTCATAACCCACCTATTCTCCACTCCTTTTCTACCCTTTCAATGGCAAACAGATACCATAGGAATTAGCACATGGAAAATACCATAGCTGTGCAATAACTGTTACACTATGCTAATTCGCATGGTAAGAACTTACTGTGCTTCATAAACAGGGTCCTCTATGCCTTATTTGATTCACGTCCCTATTCCTACCCCTGGAAATACTTGTTCACAATGCAGGGCAAAATACACATGTTGTAGACTAATTTGTACATTATCCTGCTGTTTTACACATGGAAAGGGCTTTCATTATTGCCCTACTCATAATCTGAATTTTAAGGATGAATGTTCTGGGTTTATTTTATTTTTATATGACTATTTTATTTTATGGAATTTATTTGTGTTTCACATATTGTTTATTGTTTTATAGGATGAAATATGGGCTTTATTTTATAATCAGTTTTATGATATTCATTGCAAATGATTTTATGATTTTATTTGATTCTATTGTTTTTATTGTTCTACACCTTGAGTGCTGTGATGTTAAGGCATCATAGAAATGTTATGTTATGTCAACACATGAGATCCAGATATACACTATGGAGGTTATTCTGTGCCACGAATATCGGGGATGGACATCCCATCGGGACTGAGTTAGCCAGGGACAGTCCTGCACGTGCAGGACAAAATGAATCGCAGTCTCGGCCTGCATGTGCAGGACTGTTTGCGATTCTGATCCCGTGGAGCTAGACGTGCTCCACGGGATCAAAATCGTGATCCCCTCTGTACGTCTGGGACGGAATCGGGCCCTTTGTGTGTCACTAGGAAAAGCATTAGGTTTCTTTTTGGATTTACTGATCTTAAAGAATGCCCATGGTTTCCATACATCAACAAATTTACTGATAAAAAGCATTTACCTTGGATATATGACAGTTGCCATCTCAAACAAAATATCACAACTGGATAAATTGGACACGATTTCTACCCTCAATAGCTCTGTCTTATCTGGTATGGGTATACTTCTTTAAAGTCTACTGTGCAGGTTGTAAAGTCAGAACAGGTTCAGCAGACTGCCCATGTGACTCAGCTGGAATCTCATTTGGGAGACTTGCAAGCACTTGGTAGTGCTCAGGTTAAGGAGAGAAACATTCAGGCATGGAAGACTGAATCTATGGAGAACTAGCTTAGAAGGAATAATTTATGTTTTTTGAATTTTCCTTGATCTCCTTTGCTTACACCTACAGACCTGGTTTGCAACTATTTTCTTGAAGTGTTAAAGATGCTTCAAGAAGTTTTACCACTTGTTGTATGGACTCGGTACGTTGCAGTTTATTACGAATCTAAGGGTTCCTCTGGCCTTGGAGACCAGGCAAGCAGGCGAGTTTGGATCTCACTGGCTTTCTGGAAAGTCCTCTTGAAGTAGTGACCAGCAGAGCCACATTATTGGTGTGTTTTGCTTTTGAATCCAATCAAAATTCATTTCTGCATTTATATTTTAAGAATATGAATGCCCAGTTTATGGGAACAAGAATGTCTGTTTTCCTGACTTTTCTAGACTCAGAAGCGGAGGAGAGATTTTCTGGCATTTCACCAGAGTCACCACTCTGGGGGCTACTTTTTAGTTGAAATATCCATGTAAATGTATCATTTTGCATGAATCTAAGCAATTTCTTTTCTTTGAACCCAAATAGCTCGGAGAAATTTTATTAGTATGAGAGAATGCTTCTGAAAGTTGGGATATATGTCTCATACTGTTGCCGTGTGAAGATCAAAACCTAACCACAAACTCTTTACTCAACAAGACTTCAAAACCAAAACACAAATCAAAATCGCACACTTAAAAAACAGACGGAGACAACACATAATGACACACCAAACCTATGTTCATGAGAGGAAAAAAGATCTCAGTACCCCTCCGGGCTATAGCACAGCCCAAACATCTCAAAGGGTGAGTCAGACCAGACTAGAAACTGCTAAGACTGGTATGGACTCGGTACATCAGTGGTCAAAAAAAAACCTCAAGTAGGGCGCAGCTATTAAATCCAAAGTGGGCAAAGAAAACAAAAAGAACAGTTTCATGCAGAAAAAATGCTTCCTTACTTTAAAATATCCATACATGTAAACATTACTGTATTTGATATATGTTGAAACAATATTGCCAACTAATTCTCAATAAGGCTTAACATCAGCCAGTATTCATTGAGGCACTGATACATTCATGGCCTTCATACACAATTAAGCACATAAAGCTCATATAGTCATTCTAGATATCCACAATGTTCAAAAGTGTCTACAAAAATCCACAATGTCCAAAATGCTTCAACAACACTGTTCAAGAAGTGTGCCATTAAAGTTGTATGGATGGATGAAAAAAGGAAAATCACATTGTAGAAACATTGAACATAAGAAACTCATAAACTCACTTTGGCAAAAATGTTAATCCACATGAACTCACACACTGGGAATCACTATCAGTCTTGCTGCAAAGCCCACAATCAAAAATACAGCTGTTGTCTCTGCAACATGAAGCAACACAAAAACAAGTTGTCCACAAATGTTTCTGCAACAGAGAGACGAGAGCAATGTCTTTTGCCAAAATCAAATTTATCTTTCACAATGAAGCCAGCCACAATCCTCTAAGTGCCTCGAAACCAGGTGTTTCGCAAACCCTTGCATCTTCAGGTGGCTTGAGCAAGGAGGTAAACTGCAAAGAACACAAACCAATGCAAAATCATGCTCTACTAGAACTGCTTCTATTTCCTTGCATGTGTCATTGTAGTACTTTTCCTTGTCCTGTCTTGCTGCATGTTGGAAATCTCTGTTGAGTTCTGCAGTTGTCTTTCTTTCTCCTCTGGCTTTAGCTTCTCTGCGTTTCTGGGCAATTTTCAGAGTTTCTTCCGTCATCCATTTTGGCAGTTTTTGCTTTTTCACCTTTTGTAGAGACTTCTCGCTTTCTTCCAACACAACAGTTAAGGGAATAGAGAGAGAGAATTTACTGGAACAGCCAATACAGAATATTCAAGGCATCAGGTGGAAGGAATGATTTAGGTTAAGTCCTAGAGACATGTTTCATAGTTTTGGGGTATAATGTTCGGAAATCTTACAGGTGTTTGATGGCTGTTTTTTTCGGAAAGAAAGTTCCATAGTGCTGGAGCGTAAAGTGAAAACGCCCTATTTCATGTTACTTGTTTTATTTTTGTAACATAGAAACATAGAAAAATGATGACAGAAAAAGACTACATGGCCTATCTAGTCCGTCCTTCCATATCAACAACTACAACAGTACCCTTTTATCCTTTAGAGATCCTCTGTGTTTGTCCCATGCTTTTTTGAATTCAAATACTGTCCTCATCTCTACCAACTCCACTGGGAGACTATTCCATGGATCCACCACTCTTTCCATAAAGAAATAATACCGCATATCACTCCTGAATCTATCCCCTTTCACTCTCATCCCATGTCCCCTCATAGTAGAACTTGCTTTCAAACGAAAGAGGCTCTCCCCCTGGGCATTTATGCCACGGAGGTATTTAAACGTCTCAAGCATATCACCTCTATCCCGCCTTTCCTTAAGGTGTACATATTAAGATCCTTAAGTCTGTCCTCATATGCTTTATAATGAAGACCACTAACCATTTTAATAGCCACCTTCTGTACTGACTCCATCCTGTTTATATCCTTTTGAAGGTGCTGTCTCCAGAATTGCACACAATACTCTAAATGAGGTCACACCAAAGGCACTATCACATACTCTTTTCTGTTAGCCATTCCTCTCCCTATGCACCCAAGCATCCTTCTAGCTTTTGCTGTCACCTTTTCTGTTTAGCTACTTTAAGATCATCAGACACAATCACGCCTATGTCCCGCTCTTCTTTAGTGGACAAAAGTACTTCACCCCCTATACTTTATTGCTCCCTTGGATTGCTGAAGCCCAAATGCATGGCCTTGCATTTTTTAACATTAAATCCCAGCTGCCAAATTCTAGATCATTCTTCAAGCTTAGCTAGATCCCTCCTCATGTTTTCTACACCTTCCTGGGTGTCTACCCTATTGCAGATTTTGATATCATCCGCAAAGAGGAAAACATTACCTGATAGCCCTTCCGCTATATCACTAACAAAGATGTTAAAAAGAATTGGACCAAGGACAGATCCCTGGGGCGCACCACTGGTAACTTCCTTCTCTTCAGAGTGAGCTCCATTTACCTGTACCCTTTGTCGCCTCCCACTCAACCGGTTTCTAACCCAAGCAGCAACTTTAGGGTCCATCCCTAGGGTGCTCATTTTGTTTATAAGTTGCCTGTGAGGAACGGTGTGAAAGGCTTTACTGAAATCTAAATACAACACATCTAGGGTACTCTCTCGGTCCAACTCCCTGGTCACCCAGTCAGAGAAATCAATCAGATTTGTCTGACAAGACCTGCCTCTGGTGAATCCATACTGCCTCGGATCCTGTAATCCACTGGACTCCAGAAACCTCACTATTTTTCTCTTTCAGCAGGGTTTCCAATAATTCACTCACCCCCGAAGTTAAACTAACCGACCTGTAGTTTTCAACCACATCCTTACTTACGCTTTTGTGTAAAGGTACCACATGAGGGACGTTCTAGCAACTCCACTGACTGACCTTTTCAATGCCTCGTTGGAGTCGGGAGTGGAGCCAAAGGACTGGAGAGAGGCTCATGTGGTGCCTTTACACAAAAGCGGAAGTAAGGATGTGGTTGAAAACTACAGGCCGGTTAGTTTAACTTCAGTGGTGAGTAAATTAATTGAAACGCTGTTGAAAGAGAAAATAGTGAGGTTTCTGGAGTCCAGCGGATTACAGGATCCGAGGCAGCATGGATTCACCAGAGGCAGGTCTTGTCAGACAAATCTGATTGATTTCTTTGACTGAGTGACCAGGGAGTTGGACCGAGGGAGAGCTCTAGATGTGGTGTATTTAGATTTCAGTAAAGCCTTTGACACTGTTCCTCACAGGCGACTTATAAACAAACTGAGCACCCTAGGGATGGACCCTAAAGTTACTGCTTGGGTTAGAAATTGGTTGGGTGGGAGGCGACAAAGAGTACAATAAATGGAGCTCACTCTGAGGAGAAGGATGTTACCAGTGGTGTGCCCCAGGGATCTGTCCTTGGTCCGATTCTTTTTAACATCTTTGTTAGTGATATAGCGGAAGGGCTGTCGGGTAAGGTTTGCCTCTTTGCGGATGATACCAAAATCTGCAATAAAGTAGACACCCAGGAAGGTGTAGATAACATGAGGAGGGATCTAGCTAAGCTTGAAGAATGGTCTAGAATTTGGCAGCTGGGATTTAATGTTAAAAAATGTAAGGTCATGCATTTGGGCTGCAGCAATCCAAGGGAGCAATACAGCATAGGAGGTGAAGTACTTTTGTCCACTAAAGAAGAGCGGGACCTAGGCGTAGTTGTGTCCGATGATCTTAAAGTAGCTAAACAGGTAGAAAAGGCGACGGCAAAAGCTAGAAGGATGCTTGGGTGCATACGGAGAGGAATGGCTAGCAGAAAAAAGGAGGTGATAATGCCTCTGTATAAGTCTTTGGTGCGACCTCATTTGGAGTATGGTGTGCAATTCTGGAGACTGCACCTTCAAAAGGATGTGAACAGGATGGAGTCGGTGCAGAGGGTTGCTACTAAGATGATTAGTGGTCTTCATTATAAAGCATATGAGGACAGACTTAAGGATCTTAATATGTACACCTTAGAGGAAAGGCGGGATAGAGGTGATATGATTGAGATGTTTAAATACCTCCGTGGCATAAATGTTCAGGTAGAGAGCCTCTTTCAATTGAAAGGAAGTTCTGCGACGAGGGGACATGGGATGAGAGTGAAGGGAGATAGATTCAGGAGTGATATTCGGAAATATTTCTTTACGGAAAGAGTAGTGGATCCGTGGAATAGTCTCCCAGTGGAGGTGGTAGAGATGAGGACAGTAACTGAATTCAAAAAAGCATGGGACCAACACAGAGGATCTCTAAAGGTAAAAAGTGGACTGTTGTAGTTGTTGTTATGGAAGGACAGACTAGATGGGCCTTGTGGTCTTTTTCTGTCATCATGTTTCTATGTTTCTATGAGCCTCTCTCCAGTCCTCTGGCACCACTCCCAGCTCCAACAAGGCTTTGAAAAGGTCAATCAGTGAAGCTGCTAGAACATCCCCAAGTTCCCTCAGTATTCCAGGGTGTATCCCATCAGGTCCCATTGCTTTGTCTACCTTAGGTTTAGCTTGTTTCTCATGAACACAATCTTCTGAAAGTTATTCAAGATGCCCCTCGCTTCTGTTCCTGTCTGTGGGTGTTTTTTGAGGTCCTGCTCCTGGTTCTTCATCTGTGAACACAGAATAGAAATATTTATTAAGCAATTCCGCTTTATCCTCATCAGCTTCTACATATTCCTCCCCTTCACCCTTGAGTCTGACAATACCACTTTTGTCCTTCCTCTTCTCACTAACATATCTGAAAAATGTCTTATCCCCCCATTTTATTGCATTGGCTATTTCCTCCTCTTTTTGAATCTTTGCTTTTCTGATTTCTTTGCTAGCTTCTCTAAGTTTTTCCAAATATAGATGCCTGTCTTCCTCTTTCTGTGATCTCTTGTATTTCATGAAGGCCTCCCTCTTTTTCTTAACCTTTTCAGCTATTTCTCTCGAAAAACATTGCTTTTGAATGGATTCTAACAGCCCTAGTCCTAATACTGAACTTTCACGTGTAGGGTCTGTTACCAATTGCCTGAATAGTTCTCCCTGTAGAGAATCCAGGATCTCCTTATTTCTAGATGACACTGCAGCAGGAATGTGCCAATCAGCATCTGGCATATTGAAATTCCCTATCAGTAGCACGCCCCCATTCCTAGCAATGCTGCATATGTCTTCAATTAACTCTCCATCCACCTCCTCCTCTTGTGAGGGAGGTCTGTATATCACACCAATGCAAATAGATTTCTCTTTCCCTCTTTCTAGTTTAATCCACAGTGCCTCCTCTCTCCCTTTTAAGCTCTGTAATTCCAAAGCTTTAATATTTTTTACCTATAGTGCCACTGTTCCTTCCCTTCTTCCTACTCTGTCCTTTCTGAATAAAGTATAGCCTGGTATAGCTACATCCCAGTCATGGTTTTCTGTGAACCATGTTTCTGTAACTGCCACTAAATCCAAGTCAGCCACTCTGATTAAAGCTTCAACATCTGGGATCTTATTTCCCTTGCTACAGGCATTTATACATACTGCTTTCCATATGTTGCCCCTTTTACCCATTTCCATAAAGGTATTTAATGTTAAACTTACCTGGGGGCTTTCACTTACCTGGGGGCTTTCTCCACCCATCCCCAATGAATCTAGTTTAAATTGCTCTTCAGTAGATTAGCCAGTCTGCTACTGAAGACAAGTCAACCTTTCTTGGACAGATGGACATCATCACTGCTCTGAAACCCTTGGAACAGCATACCATGGTCCAGGAAACCAAAACGCTCTCGATGATACCATCCACGTAGCTAGAAACTGTGCACCTATCTGCTTCACCCTCTGTCCCAGAGCCATGAAGTCACTTTTGATAAGCTCAGAGGGATACTTGGCAGTATCATTTTTGCCGACATGGATTAGCAACATTGGGTAATAGCCAGTGGGCTCGATGAGTCTCGGCAAACTCTCCGTAACATCTCGGAGTTTGGCACCTGGCAGACTGCATACATCCCTGGACATCAAGTTTGGTCAGCAGATGGATGCCTCAGTACCCCTCAGAAGAGAGTCACCAACAACCACTACCCTTTGCTTCCTTGTGGTCACTGATTCTGCAAATTTGGGGTACTTGAGCTCTGGTTCTTCCCTTTCCAGGGATGCTTTCACCTCCTCTACTTCCAGGGCTGCATAATGGTTCTTCAGTTCAAGGGCTGGAGAAGTTGGATTGGTGATTCTGCAGGCCCTGGTGGCTTTGTCCAACCTTCGTCATTCTGTAGGCACCCGTCTTCTTCTCTGCTGGAGAGCTTGGATGCTGCAAGAAGCATCTCATCAATGTACTTCTCACTGTCTTGAATGCTTCTCAGCCTCACCACCTCCTGAGTTCCTCCACTTGTTTCGTGAGAGTTTCAGCATGCAGGCACTCTGCACATGGAACCGGTCCTTCAACTGGCATTGGGACCTCTGTCTGGACAGAGGCAGAAGCTGTAACGGGGACAACAGCTTTAGCGATATGATTTTTCCCAGCCATTGTTCAGTTCGTGAGCTTAGATATTTGTTAAAGGAAAAGAGAGAGATCTACCAAAGTACTAGCTGGTTTCCCAGCTGTCCTTTCAGAGAAAAAACAGTTAAATCTCTTTAAGTATTTTCAAAATGTGCTTTTCCAAATCCCTATGTGTAGCTAATTGGGGAGGTGCCCTATAAAGCAAGACTGCTTACTAGGGGTAGGTGGGAGTTGGGGGGTAGGGAGGGAACTAACATCTGATTAGATGTCAATAGCTTCAAAGAGCTGAGAAAGATACTAAAGCAGAGTTTTAAACCTACCCCACTAAAGAAAATATTTCTCCTTTTAAACTAAAGAACCAAAAAGAATGTAACTTTGTTTTAAAAATGTACCAAAACCCTTTTAAGAGGTCCCAGGCAGAGAATTAGTAATTTAAAAAGCCAGAAACTCTTACCTTTGCTTGAAATGTATAGCCCCTGTTAGGAATGCCTTTGGGATGAGAAGTAAGTTTTTGTTTGAAGTTCGTCGAACTCGGGTTTTCGGGTCCTTACTGATCAGTAGTGAAGAGTGATTGGGACTAGATGGTGAATTACTGTATTTTAAAAATGATGAAGAATGTTTTGAATTTAGATCTCACTAGTACCGGTAGCCAGTGCAGACATTTCAGAGTTGGGGTTATGTGGTTGTTTCTTGTTGCACCTGAGATTATTCATGCAGCTGTGTTCTGTACTAATTGTAGTGGATAGATAGTATTTATTTATTTTCATTCTCTTATATACTGTGCTATTCTGCATCAGTGTGGTTTACATTGAACAAACTGAAATTACATTGAACAGGGCATTATAACTTGGAGATAACTATTTTACAGGGAACATGGGCTATGGAGGGTTAAGTGGCTTGCCCAAGACCACAAGGAGCACCTGTGGGACTAGAAACCCCAGTCCTTCCAGCCCAAGGTTGCTGTCCTCTAGTGGGATTTGAACCCCCGACCTTCCGGCCTGAAGTACCTTGCCCCAACCACTAGGTCACTCTTCCACTCCTTGTATGTTTCGGCATTATCATGGCTTGGCAGATTGAATGGAAATTATTCTCATCAAGTAATGGTTTGAGCTTTTGAATTATTCTTAATTTGTAATAAGCCAATTTTGTTGTTTTGTTTATAAGCCCAACTATACTGCACATTTTACAACGGGACATCCAGGTGCAATCCGAGACGTCATAGCCAGCATGTTTTGAAAAAGAAAAAGCAGGCACGTGCAAGTTCAGGCACAATTTCAGAAACATGGACGTGCCTGATACTGACGTCTATAAAGATATTTATATAGACATCCCCAGATTAGCATTAGCAATATGGATGTCTAATGCAAGTTACAATCGCACCAATCATGCCACAATTCCTTCAATTTAAGTTGGAGTGAGACTTAGAGAGTTTCTGCAGTTTGGCAGGCATCAGATATCAATTTAGTAACATTTATACCCATTCTCAATTATATTTGCAGATATCGAGATTTGTGAGATATTAGTTACTATTTTTAACCATCCTTGTAACTCAAAAGTAGAACCCAGGTGCTCTTCCCATTTACCCATATTAGACAGCTTCTCATCGGGACAGCTCACTAACCAAATATTAGTCACCAATTTTTTATATCCCATGCATCCCATCAGCAGTTGCTCAAACCCATTGAGAGGGCTCTGCAATTCTAGCTGCACTGTTCTATCCCTGAAGAAAGTGATGAATTTGTGAATATGCATAGATATCCCTCTAGTCAAGATCAAAGAGATCACTGAGTGTCTTCAAAGAACATAAAGATCCCTCTTTGTACAATTGAAATAAATAGGTCAATCCTTTCTGTTTCCATTTCCTAATAAGCAGGGCTGGTCTTAGACATGCAAGGGCCCAGGGCAGGAACTGGTGATGGGTCCCCAAAGCCTACTTGTAGCCTTTACCTCCTTCATTAGAACATAGTAACATAGTATATGATGGCAGATAAAGACCAATATCGTCCATCTAGTCTGATCAGAAGGTGACTAGAGTGGTTGTACCTGCTGCTCCGTGCAGGCTACCACCCTTCTTGATGTCTTTATTTAGGGTTGTACTTGCCGCTCTGTGCAGGTCACCCCATCTATTTGTTGAAGTATAAAATATATTTGTTTGTTTTTATTTCATCCTTTTGCTATATAGGGATCCTCTGTTTCTCCAGAACCAAGCAGGAAGTCAGTCCTCACTTATGGGTGACGTCGGCGCCGACGGAGCCCTCGCGGAGCAATTTTCCCCAGCTTTCAAAGAAAGCCTTTGGGAATTGCAGCGCGCATGCGCGGTCCCCTTCCCGCCCAAGGGTGCCATCTTAGCCAGTCTTCTTTTTTCCGCGGAGCCCTACAGACGTACCCGTCATGTCCCCGCGAAAAAGTTGATTTTCTTTAGAATTACTCTTTTTTTCCATTCGGTTCGACGCCGGTCTTTTTCCCGCCCGGACTCGCGACGCCGGTCACGAGTCCTCTTCTTATTTTTCGGTTTTTCTGACTTAGTCAGTTTTCGTTTCGGTTTTTCCCTGGCAGCCCGGTCCTTTGACCTCGCCGGGGCCCTTTTTCCCCCGATGGCTGCCAGTGGTTTCAAGCGGTGTGGTCAGTGTGACCGAAATATGTCACTAACTGACACACACGACAATTGCCTCCGCTGCCTGGGCCCGGATCATGAAGAAATGATCTGTGGGCCTTGTGGCAAACTATCCTCCAAAGCGTTGAGAAGTCGGCGGCATCAGCGGGATAGAATCTTCGCTGACCCCAGCCGTACCCGGACCTCGTCGGAGGCCTCCGCGTCCAGGGGTTCCAGCTCGGACCGTCGCCGGAGTTCCTCCGACAGGGGTTCTCCCTCCGGGGACCATCGACGGAAGGTGAAACCCGCGACGGCGGCGTCGGTGGACGCTCCTGGCTCCGCGAGGGCCAGGTCGCATAGCCCCGATAGCCGCCCCGGGTCCTTGGAGAAGGAGCACCTCATGAAGCGACCTCGCCTGGAGTCGGAGCTGCCTGCTCGGGTAAGTCCTGTGGTCCTTCTGGACTCGCCTCCGCGACAGCCGACGTCGGGCCCAACGCCGTCGGGGCCCGAGTCGGGGGCTGCTGGGTCACCTGAGCTCGGACTCAGGTTGACGGCCTTGGAGAGCAGACTGTCTGCCTTCATGGACCAGCAGCGGGCACTGCTCGCTGGCTTCGCTGGCGCCGCTGCCCCGACTGTCGGGACGTCGACGTCTAAGTCGACCCCGGAGACCGAGCCGATCCTCGAGTCGATGCGAACTCGAGTCGATCCTCGGTCGAGGTCGCCCTCGGCCTCCCGTTCGGGACCGAGGTCGCCGACGCCGACTCCCTCGGCGTCGGGGCGGCAGGCGCCGCGCCCTGCCCGGGCCGACCCCACCGAGTCCTCGTCGGAGTCGGTCTGGGAGTCTGAAGAGGAAGAGTCGCCTGATTCTTTTCGGACTCGGTGTGTCCCCTCGGACTCACCTGAGTCCGAACCTCGGAAGCAGTCCCCCCCGGAGGATGCCCGGTTCTCGGACTTCATCAGGGATATGGCCAAGGCTTTGGCCTTCCCTGCGGACCCCGAGGAGGAGCCTCGAGCCGAAGAGCTCGACGCCCTCCAGTATGACTCTCCCGCCAGGGAACACTTTACTGTACCGGTTCATCCCATGCTGGAACGACTACTCTTCCGCATGTGGGAGAGTCCGGCCACCTCGCCGGTCCTGAGCAAGCGGGTCGATTCTATCTATCGAGTCCGCAAGAGCCCTGGCTTCCAAAAAGCACAGCTACCACACCATTCCATGGTAGTGGAATCGGCCATGCATCGTCTTAAGAGCCAGAAGATGCACTCCTCGGTGCCTCCTGGCAGGGAGGCCCGTAACCTGGATGGCCTTGGTAAGAAGTGTTTCCAGGGCTCTATGCTCGCATGTCGTGTCCAGACCTACCAGCTGTACATGGGCATGTATCTCCGAGACCAGGCTAAAGAGCTAGCCGGCTTCTCCGCTGGTTTGTCCGAGGAACCCTTGCGGAGGTTCCTGGCCTTGTCCACTGGCATTCGGGAATGCTCAAAATTCATGTCCCGAGCAGCCTATGATGGCTTTGAAGCATCGGCTCGAGTGGCCGCAGCCGGCATCGGTGCCCGCCGACAGGCTTGGCTTCAGTCGTCTGACCTTGAGCCCTGGGTGCAGGACAAGTTGGTCGATGTCCTTTGCCGAGGCGAAAACCTCTTTGGCAAACCCATGGCTGATAAGGCTGCACAAATTGAGACAGAGACTCTCACCAGGACTAGGCTTTCTAGGAAGACCTCCGCCCCTTCCCAGAAAAAGAAGGGCTCGGGAAAGAAGTCCTTTTACCCGAGGAAGGCGGCTGCCTACAAACAATACCCCCACTATCAAGCCCCTGCAGCTCTCCAACAGGGCCAGCAGGCCAAGGGACGGGGTAACAGGTCCCGTAGGCAGCAAGCCCCCAAGCCTGCACCACCAGCCCCTGCTCCGCAGGGTGGGGGTTTTTGACTCCTTAAGCATAGCCTCTCCCCCCCCGCTGGTTCCTCCCAGCACCGGAGGCCGGCTGGTTCACTTCGCCCACAGGTGGTCCAGCATCACCTCAGATGCCTGGGTGCTTCAAGTCGTGCGAGAAGGCTATCTCCTCCACTTCCACCAGGTCCCTCCCTCCTATTTTCCGGGAGAACCTCCACGACCCCCTCTGCACAGGGAATTACTCCTTCAGGAGTTAGCAGGTCTTCTACGGGATCAGGCGGTGGAACCGGTGCCCCACCACCTGAAAGGTCAGGGCTTTTATTCCAGGTATTTTCTAATACCAAAAAGAACAGGAGGCCTCAGACCCATCCTGGACTTGCGCAACCTCAACAAGTTCCTCGTGCGGGAGAAGTTCAAGATGCTTACCCTTGGAATCCTTCTGCCCTACCTCCAGCAGGGAGATTGGCTATGCTCCTTGGATCTAAAGGATGCCTACACGCACATCCTCATCCACCCAAGCCACCGCCAATACCTAAGGTTTGTGGTGGCAGGAAATCATTACCAATACAGAGTACTACCCTTTGGCCTGTCCTCCGCACCGCGAGTCTTCACAAAATGTCTCGCGGTGGTGGCGGCCCATCTCCGGCTTCACGGCCTCTATGTCTTTCCGTACCTCGACGACTGGCTCATCAGAGCAGCGTCCGCTCTGGAGGTCACCAACGCCACGCGCCGCACGGTGACTCTTCTGCAGTACTTGGGCTTTGTTATAAACTTCGCAAAGTCCACTTTGCTCCCCTCACAGGATCTCGAGTTCATCGGCGCAAGGCTACACACTCCTCAGGCACGAGCGTACCTACCGCTCGACAGGGCTCAACGGCTCATGGGCCTAGCCGACCGTTTTCGCAGCCAGCCCCTGGTCTCCGCCAGGCGCTTCCTGAGACTACTCGGCCATATGGCTTCCACCGTCCATGTGACCCCCAATGCCCGCCTGAATATGCGGCCTGCTCAATGGTGTCTCCGCCGGCAGTGGCGACAAGCCACAGGCGGCCTAGCGGACCTAGTGCGCGTCTCCGAGCCGCTGATCTCGTCTCTCCGGTGGTGGCTTCAGCGGCCGAACCTGATATTCGGCATGCCTTTCCAGTCACCTCAGCCGGCCCGGGTGCTGACAACAGATGCATCCCTCCTGGGCTGGGGAGCACATTGCCAAGGAGCACGTACTCAGGGCCTCTGGACCACGTGGGAGTCTGCTCAGCAGATCAACTTCCTGGAGCTCAGGGCGATCCGCCTGGCTCTCAAGGCCTTCTCCCACCTGACTTCTCACCAGTCCGTCCTTGTCCAGACGGACAATCAAGTTGCCATGTTCTACGTGAACAAGCAGGGGGGCACGGGCTCCTTCCTCCTCTGTCGGGAGGCACAGAAGCTCTGCTCTTGGGCCGTCAGTCACGGCGTTCTCCTCAAGGCAGTTTATCTCCCAGGCCTAGAGAATTGCCTGGCGGACAAACTCAGCAGAGTCCTCCAGCCGCATGAGTGGCGTCTGGATCCCTTGGTAGTTCAGAAGCTCTTTCTAAAGTGGGGCCTCCCCACGGTGGATCTCTTTGCCAGTCCTCACAACCGGCAACTTCCTCGCTTCTGCTCTCGTCAGCCACACCCCCTTCGGGTTGCGGCGGACGCTTTTCTACTCTCATGGTCGGGGAGCCTTCTGTACGCTTTCCCTCCCATCCCGCTAGTCTCTCGGACTCTTTTCAAGGTTCTCCGAGACAAGGCCTTCATGATCCTGGTGGCTCCTCGCTGGCCCAGACAGCCGTGGTTTCCACTCCTGCTGCAATTAGCGGTGGAGGATCCGTTCCCTCTGGGGTTTCAACCGGATCTCCTCACTCAGGATCAGGGGTCTCTGCTACACCCCAACCTCAGGTCTCTCAATCTAATGGCCTGGCTGCTGAGAGGGTAGTCCTTGCTCCCCTTCTCCTGCCGGCAGAGGTGGAAGAGGTCGTCCTAGCTTCTCGGCGACCTTCTACCCGCAAATGCTACGCCCTTAAATGGCGTCGCTTTTCCGTTTGGTGTACCCAACAGTCTCAGGATCCCTTCTCCTGCCCGGTGTCGGTGATCCTGCAGTACTTGCTATACCTCTCTAATCTGGGACTTAAGTCCAACTCCGTCAAAGTTCACCTCAGTGCTCTTTCAGCACATCATGTGCCGGTGGACGGCAGACCTCTTTCCAGCGACCCTCTTGTAGCGAGGTTTCTCCGAGGTCTCCTTCTACTTAAACCACCTCTGCTCCCGCCAGCGCCTGACTGGGATCTGAATGTGGTTTTACAGCGGATCACCTGTCCGCCTTTTGAACCTATGGCTACCTGTTCTCTCCGTTTTCTTTCTTGGAAAACATTGTTCTTGATAGCCCTCACTTCCGCTAGACGCGTAAGTGAATTGCAGGCCCTCGTGTCTGATCCCCCCTACACTCGGTTCTACAAAAATAGGGTAGTCCTCCGGACTCACCCAAAATTTCTCCCAAAAGTGGTCTCCCCCTTTCACATCAATCAGGAGGTGGTACTTCCAACCTTCTTTCCCAGACCACACTCCAGCCGAGCTGAAACGGTCCTCCATACCCTGGACTGTAGAAGGGCTCTGAACTTCTACCTTGACCGTACGCGGGAGCACCGTAAAGCTGCTCAGCTTTTTGTGTCTTTTGACCCCAATAAATTGGGACTCCCGGTCTCCAAGCGTACTCTGTCCATCTGGGTTGCGGACTGTATCTCTTGGGCTTATGGGGCAGCCGGACTCTCCTTGGAAGGTCGAGTCACGGCTCACTGCGTTCGGGCAAAGGCTACGTCAGTGGCTTACCTCCGCTCTGTTCCGCTGGCAGACATCTGCCGGGCCGCTACTTGGTCTTCGAGCCAGACTTTTGCGGTCCATTACTGTCTCGAGAGGGAGTCCCGCAGGGACAGTGCTTTCGGACAGGCAGTCCTCCGTAATCTCTTCGAGGTCTGAGCAACTCCTACCCTCCATCCCGGATGTGGGCTACCGGTGGGTAATAATTCAGCGAAGATTCTTTCCTTCTGTGCTGCTGAGCTAGAGGGAGCTCATTTTTGTGCTTAGGGTCTCCGGTAGCCTTGAGCTTGGGAGTCCCATAAGTGAGGACTGACTTCCTGCTTGGTCCTGGAGAAAGCGTAGTTACTCACCTGTAACAGGTGTTCTCCAGGAGCAGCAGGAATCAGTCCTCACAACCCTCCCTCCTCCCCGTGGAGTTACAATCATCTGCTTTAGTTTTTTGCAAATTTTTATGCTGTCTTTTTTTAGCTATGTCATCTGACTGGCTAAGATGGCACCCTTGGGCGGGAAGGGGACCGCGCATGCGCGCTGCAATTCCCAAAGGCTTTCTTTGAAAGCTGGGGAAAATTGCTCCGCGAGGGCTCCGTCGGCGCCGACGTCACCCATAAGTGAGGACTGATTCCTGCTGCTCCTGGAGAACACCTGTTACAGATGAGTAACTACGCTGTCTGTCCCATGCCATTTTGAATTCCGTCACTGTTTTTGCCCCTGCCACCTCCAATGGGAGGGCATTCCAGGCATCAACCACCCTTTTAGTGAAAAAGTATTTCCTGACATTGCTTTTAGGTTTACCTCCTTGCAACTTCATTTTATGCCCTTTAGTTTTACTGCTTTCTCTTTTCTGAAAAAGGTTTGTTTGTTCATCAATACCCTTTAAGTATTTAAATGTCTGTATCATAATTCCCCTGTCTCTCCTATCCTCTAGGGCAGGGGTCTCAAACTCAAATTGCTTTGAGGGCCAAATGAGGACTTGTAGAGTAACCCGGGGGCCGCACAAGACGCAGGCCTCATTTGCATAAGGGCATCATTTGCATAAATATTTGCATAATGTTACCATACACTAACTTTTAGTAAACATGCCTCTTAATGAGTGTATGGATAAAGAAAGACTAAAAGATTTCTACATTACTATAAACCAGTGCCAACCGCCAGGCACATTAGGAACTACTAGAAACACTGCTCATTTAGAACCCATAGCAAACCTGCCGTGTCCTAACAGCACTACCAGGACTCACAAAGCACCATACCCTAACTATCAAAAGGCAACACTGCAAATATTAAATCAACACATTTCAGAGAATAACAATACATGACCTACTCGGGAAAGAGAACAAGTGGCAATGTCAAATAGGAATTACATAAACAGAATACCTCAGCTCAGTTACACATGCAGAACATACACCATCACCAAACAAGGAATCACAATTTAGAAACAGGAAGACAATTAAACTGGGAACCCCAAAAGCCAAACTTAGAATGTACAACACTGTAGAAATAAAACTATACATTGATTTCCTCTTGTATTAAATAAAGTGCAGACGTTAAAGATGCACATTTCCAAGAGCTGACATATTTCAGTTAATAAATTCAAAATAAAGAGATATTTTTCTACCTTTTGTGCATTTTTTTTTCAGTTGCAATTGTTCCATTCACTTTCTTCTGGTTTCTTTGTGTCTTCTGCAAACTCTCCATCGTCTGCTGTCCATTTGTCCTTTCTTCTTTCCTAGTTTTTTTCCATTCTCTCTACATCTGCTTTAACATACTAATCATTCTCCTTTTGCTCTTTCCTCATTCCTATTTCATCCACTCAAATTTTACCCCTCCATCCTCAATCCCCACTTACTCTCCCAATACCCGGCCAATTGTAGATTTTCTTCCCTCCCACACAAAATATATTTCCCCTCTCCATTTCACTCTCCCAGCCCCATCCCATTCTAATCGTCCCCCAACATCAACTCCCTTCTAGTTCCTGCCCCACCCAGCATCCGCTCCCTTCTAGTCCCCGCATCATCAGTCCATTTCCAGTCCTAGCTCCCTCCCCTCACAGCCCATTCCTTTCCAAGCCCCCCTCCCCATCAGCCCATTTCCATTCCAAGCCCCCTTCCACTCAGCCCATTACCATTCCAAGACCCTGTCCCCATCAGCTATTTGCAATTCAAGCTCCCCCTTCTACTCGGCCCATTTCCAGCAGGGCCGGCCCGTCCATTGAGCAAGAATGTTTTTTGCACAGGGCCCCGCGTTTCAGGGGGCCCCGCGCAAAGAACATTCTGCTTTTTTTTAAAATTACATTTACAAAAAAAACCTGTCTCTGGCTGCTGCCGCGTCCGTCGCAGCAGCGGCAGAATGGCGTGTCCCGCGGGGCCCCTTCTCCTCGTCGAGCCCTCTGCAAGGGCTTTCAGATTCGCGAAGGGAGAGTGCTCCCTCGTGTCTCTGTAAAGCCCGCAGGGGCTAATGGGAAATTTCCCATCTGCCCCTTTAGACGCGAGGGGCTGATGGGAAATTTCCCATTAGCCCCTGCGGGCTTTACAGAGACGCGAGGGAGCACTCTCCCTTCGCGAATCTGAAAGCCCTTGCAGAGGGCTCGACGAGGAGAGGGGGCCCCGCGGGACACGCCATTCTGCCGCTGCTGCGACGGACGCGGCAGCAGCAGCAGCTAGAGCCAGGTGTTTTTTTTTTTTTTTAAATTTGCCGGACGGGAAGGGAAGGGAAGGGGAGGGGGCTGATGGAGGCGGTCTGGAAATGGGGTGGGTGATGGGGGGTTAGGACTGGAAATGTGCAAGGGGGGGGGTTAGGACTGGAAATGTGCAAGGGGGGGTTAGGACTGGAAATGTGCAGGGGGGGGTTAGGACTGGAAATGTGCAAGGGGGGGGGTAGGACTGTAAATGGGCTGGAGGGGGGGTTAGGACTGGAAATGGGCTGGGGGGGGTTAAGACTGCTAATGGGCTGGGGCTGATGGAGGCTGACTGGAAATGGGCTGGGGGGGGGGTTAGGACTGCTAATGGGCTGGGGCTGATGGAGGCTGAATGGAAATGGGGTGAGGGGGGGTTAGGAATGGAAAGGGGCGGGGGGGGGTTAGGACTGGAAATGGGTTGGGGGGTTAAGACTGCTAATTGGCTGGGGCTGATGGAGGCTGACTGGAAATGGGCTGGGGGGTTAAGACTGGTAATGGGCTGGGGGGGTTAAGACTGGTAATGGGCTGGGGGCTGATGGAGGCTGTCTGGAAATGGAGTGATGGGGGGGTTAGGACTGGAAATGGGCTGGGGGGGGTTAAGACTGGTAATGGGCTGGGGGTTGATGGAGGCTGACTGGAAATGGGGTGATGGGGGGTTAGGACTGGAAATGGGCTGGGGGGGGGTTAAGACTGGTAATGGGCTGTGGGCTGATGGGGGCTGTCTGGAAATAGGGTGATGGGGGTTAGGATTGCTAATGGGCTATGGGGGGGGGGGTTAGGACTGCTAATGGGCTATGGGGGCGCTAGGACAGGAAAAGGGCTGATGGGGAGGGGTTAGGACTTGAGGTGGGCTGATGTGGTTAGGACTAGTAATGGGCTGTGGGCTGATGGGGGGGGTTAGGACTGGCAATGGGCTATGGGGGGCTGACTGGAAATGGGCTGATGGGGTTAAGACTGGAAGTGGGCTGATGGGGGGTTAGGACTGGTAATGGGTTATAGGGGGGGCTTAAACTGAAAATGGGTTGATGGGGGGCTAGGACTGGTAATGGGGTGCGGGCTTGCTATGACTGGAAATGGACTGAGTGGACGGGGAGGCTTGAACTGCAAATAGCTGATGGGGAGGGAGCTTGGAATGGAAATGGGCTGTGAGGGAAGGGAGCTAGAACTGAAAATGGGCTGATGGAGCAGCTAGGATAGGACTGGAAATGGGCTGTTGGGGGGAGCTAAGATTGGAAATGGGCTGTGGTGGGGGCTTGAATTGAAATGGACTCATGGAGGGGCTAGAACTGGAAGTAGGCTCATGGGGGGGCATGGACTGGAATTGGGCTGAGTGGAGGGGAGCTAGGATTTGACATGGGCTGATGGTGGGGCTAGGAAATGACTAGAAATGGGCTGATGGGGGGCTAGGATTGGAAATGAGCTGATGAAGGGACTCAGACTGAAAATGGATGGGGGAGCTAGGACTGGAAATGGGTTCATGGGGGGCTAGGACTGGAAATGGGCTGATGCAGGGACTAGAAGGGAATGGATGCTGGGTGAGACTGGAACTAGAAGGGAGCTGATGTTGGGGGAGGATTAGAATGGGATGGGGCTGGGAGAGTAAAATGGAGAGGGGAAAAATATTTTGTGTGGGAGGGATGAAAAATCTACAATTGGCCGGGTATTGGGAGAGTAAGTGGGGATTGAGGATGGAGGGGTAAAATTTGTGTGGATGAAATAAGAATGAGGAAAGAGCAAAAGGATAAAGATTAGTATGTTAAAGCAGATGTAGAGAGAGAGGATGGAAAGAAAACTAGAAGAGAGAAGAAAGGACAAATGGACAGCAGACGATGGAGAGTTAGCAGAAAACATGAAGAAACCAGAAGAAAGTGGCTGGAGCAATTGCAACTGAAAAAAAATGCACAAAAGGTAGAAATATATCTCTTTATTTTGAATTTATTAACTGGAATATGAAAGCTCTGGGAAATGTGCATCATTAACGTCTGCGCTTTGTTTGGTACAAGAGGAAATTGATTTATAGTTTTATTTCTACAGTGTTGTTGTACATTCCAAGTTTGGCTTTTGGGGTTCCCAGTTTAATTATTGCCTTCCTGTTTCTAAATTGCGATTCCTTGTTTGGTGATGGTCTATGTTCTGCATGTGTAACTGAGCTGAGGTATTCTGTTTATGTAATTCCTATTTGATATTGCCACTTGTTCTCTTTCCCCAGTATTCTCTGAAATGTACTGGTTTAATATTTGCAGTGTTTCCTTTTGATAGGTAGGGTCTGGTGCTTTGTGAGTCCTGGTAATGCTGTCAGGATACAGCGGGTTTGCTATGGGTTCTAAATGGGCAGCGTTTGTAGTAGTTCCTAATGTGCCTGGCGGTTGGCACTGGATTATAGTAATGTAGAAATCTTTTAGTCTTTCTTTATCCGTACACTCATTAAGAGACATGTTTACTAAAAGTTAGTGTATGGTAACATTATGCAAATATTTATGCAAATAAGGCCACTTATGCAAATGAGGCCCCGCACCGAGTCTCTGCACATGGCCCCGCACCCCCCTTGGGCCGCCCCTGATTTCCAGTCATAGCACCCCCCCCCCAGTCCATTACCAGTTCTAGCCCCCCCCCTAGCCCATTATCGGTCCTAAGCCCCCCAACAGCCCACTTCCAGGCCTAACCCTTCCATCGCCCTATCTTCATTCTTAGCCCCCCCATAACCCCATTTCAGTCTTAGCCCCCCAATCAGACCACCTCCAGTCCTAACCCCCATCTGTCCATTACCAGTCCTAACCCCCATCACCCCATTTTCAGTACTACCCCCCCAGCCACACATCAAGTCCTGCTCCCCCCCCACATCAAGTCCTGCTCCCCCCCCATCAAGTCCTGCTCCCCCCCATCAAGTCCTGCCCCCCCCACATCAAGTCCTGCTCCCCCCCCCCCCGTCCTGCTCCCCCCATCAAGTCCTGCTCCCTCCCTCCCTCCCCCCCCCCGGGAAAATTAAACTTTAAAAAAAACCCAGCTTCTGCTGCTGCTGCCGCCACTGCCGTGGCCGGCAATAGCAGCAATATCGCAAGTCCCGCGGGCTCGGTTCCCCCCCCCCTTCCTTCCTTCCTTCCTTCCTTCCTTCCTGCTTGCCTGCCAGTTCTCCGCTTCGGCTTCGCCTTTCAGAGCCGCGAAGGGAGAGCTTCTCCCTCGTGACTCTGTTCAGCCCGCTGGGGCAGATGGGAAATTTCCCATCTGCCCCAGCGGGCTGAACAGAGTCGCGAGGGAGAAGCTCTCCCTTCGCGGCTCTGAAAGGCGAAGCCGAAGCGGAGAACTGGCAGGCAAGCAGGAAGGAAGGGGGGGGGAGCGGAGCCCGCGGGACTTGCGATATTGCTGCTATTGCCGGCCACGGCAGCGGCGGCAGCAGCAGCAGAAGCCGGGGTGTTTTTTTTTTCCCCCTATGCATCGCGGGCCGCACAGAGGTCTCTCGCGGGCCGCATGCGGCCCGCGGGCCGCGTGTTTGAGACCCCTGCTCTAGGGTATACATATTTAGGTCTTCAAGTCTCTTCTCATACATCTTCTGGCGCAGGTTCCAAATCATTTTGGTCACTTTTTTATCAACCATTTCAAAACTTTTTATATCCTTTCTGAGGTATGGTTTCCAAAACTTAGCACAATACTTAAATGAGATCTTATCAACGACTTGAATGGGGCATTAATACTTCCTCCTTTCTGCTAGTTATTCCTCTCTGCACACAACCCAGTATCTTTCTGGCCTTGGCCACTCTCTTGTCACTTTGTTTCTCCACCTTGAGATCCTCAAACACTATCTTTTCGATATCCCTCTCCTAGTCCATGCATACCAACCTCTCGCCCCCTATCTCATACAACTCCTTTGGATTTCTGCATCCCAGGTGCATGACTCTGCACTTCTTTGCAGTAAATCTTGGCTTCCAACATTAGACCATTTTTCCAGTTTGTGTAAACTTTCTTTATGTTTTACGCTCCCTCAGAGGAGTTCACTCTGTTACAGATCTTCATGCCATCTGCAAAAAGGTAAATTTTTCCCTTTAATCTTTCAGCAATATCACTCACTAAGACATTGAACTGTACTGGTCCCAGGACCGGCCCTGAAGCACTCCATTACTCACCTTTCTTTCTTCTGAGTGAATTCCATTTGCCACCATCTTCTGTTGTCTGTCAGTCAACCAATTTCTGATCCAGTTTACGACTTTGGGACCCATCCTCAAGCTGCTCAGTTTATTGATATGCCTCCTATGGGAACAGTATATAATGCTTTGCTGACATCGATATAGATCACAAGGAGTGCCCCCCTCCCCTCCCCAAATCAGGGCTCACCACTCTCCATCCCAAATATTTTCCAAACATTTAGTAAAAGGGTCCATAATCCTAGGTCTGTCCCTCAAAAACCATAAGAACTGCATGGGTTTGACATCATAAATTCTTTGAATGATCCACCCCCATTGCTTTAGGGGATCCTGTCTCCATGTGACTAAGGCTGCTAATTGTGAAGACTGATAGTATTTCCTCAACTCAGGGACTCTGCCATTTTTTTTATAAAATAATTATATTATAGCCTATTCTTGGGGGTCTGTGTCTCCAGATGAAGGCAAAAAGCTTCCTGTTTAATATTCAAAGATCTCTGCAATAATTGCTGGCAAAGTCATAAATAGTTATAGGAAACATGGGAGAATGGACATCTTCAATATAGCCATAAAACTTAACCAGGAGTGATGCCTTCTCTCCCACCTTTCCATGTCAGCAAGCATCCCTATGATTAGGGGGGGGGGGGGGGGGTAATTAACCTCATAGATCTTTGTCTAATCAGCCACTAACTAAATACGTAAATAACTCATTGATTTATTGGCCTGTCTAAAGAGAAACTTTCTCAAAACATCCTCTAACTGGTCACTAGTCTGTGCCACATTAAGAAGCTTTGACTTGTACATATTAACCTTAAAGCCAGAAAAGGTCTCATAGTCTTTGAGCTCCTCGAATAATGTCAAACCTCAGGGTGACGATACTACTACATTAGTATAGTGCTACAAGGCATATGCAGCACTGTACATATGCCTTGTAGCACTGTAGGACACAGTCACTTCTCATTAGAGCTTACATTCTAATCGAGATGAAAAAAATCACAAAACTTGATTTGAGTATGTTAAGGTACACATAAGTAGGGAGCAAGAGAGTGAGGAGCATCAGGATCCAAAAGTAGTCACAAAGAAGTACCTTTTTAGTCTGGGTTTGAATAGGGCTAGAGAAGGAGCCCGACCTTCAGACTCAGGTAGTTTGTTCCAGGCATATGAAGCAGCAAGGTGAAATGAATGAAGTCTGGAGTTAACAGTGACAGAGAAGGTCACAGATAAAAGTGATCTGCCAGAGGTGTGGAGTTTCCAGAGAGGGATGTAGAGTGAGATAAGAGAGGAAAGGTAGTGAGGAGCCACAGAATGAATGCACTCGTAGGTCAGTAGGAGAAGTTTGAATTGGATGAGGAAATGGATAGGGAGTCAAAGAAGTGACTTGAGAAGAGGGGTTACATGAGCATAGCGACACTGGTGTAAGATAAGCTGTGCAGCTGAGGTTTGAACAGATTGAAGGGGAGAGAGATGATTTAGAGGGAGACCAGTGAGGAGCAGGTTATAATAGTCAAGATGGGAGGTGACTAGAGAGTGACTAAGGGTCTTAGTATTGTGTTCAGATAAGAAGGGATAACGTTTTCTTTTATTATAGAGAAAGAAGTGACAGGTTTTAGCTATCTATTGGATGTTTGCAGAGAAAGAGAAAGTAGAGTCAAAGATGACCCCTAGGTTGCAAGCTGAAGAGAAAGGGAGGAGTGCAGTGTCATCCACAAAAATAGAGACAAGGAGAGGTGGATTTAGGGGAAAAGATAAGGAGCTCATTTTTGGCCATGTTCAGTTTCAGATGGCGATGAGACATCCAGGCAGCAATGTTGGATAAGCAGGCAGAGATCCGGGCCTGGATTCTTGGAGAGATTTCAGATGCAGAGAGGTAGATCTGAGAGTCATCAGCATAAAAATGGTACTGAAAATCATGGAAGGAAATAAGTACACTAATAGACTGAGTGTAGAAAGAGAAAAGGAGAGGTCCCGAGACAGAGCCCTGAGGTACACCAACTGAAAGTGGGATGGCAGTAGAGGAGGATCCACCAGAACATACATTAAAAGTACAATGGGAGAGAAGAAGAAAACCAGGACAGAAAAGGGCTCCTAAATCTAAATGAGGATAGGGTATCAAGGAGAAAGTGGTGATCAGCAATGTCAAAGGCAGCAGAAAGGTCAAGAAGGATGAGGATTGAGTAAAGGCCCTTGGATTTGGCAAAGAAGAAATCACTGGAGACTTTTTTAAGAACTGTTTCTGTGGAATATAGAAGAGAAAAGCCAGATTGCAGTGGATCCAGAAGGGCTTGAGAGGAGGGAAGGTCAAGACAGCAATGGTGAAATGCTTGTTCAAGTAGTTTTGAAGCAAAGGGGAGGAGAGAGATAGGCTGATAACACAGGTACACTACCAAAAACCTGCCTCCAGTTTTGCAACTGATTCCTATAGATTTTGGGGTGCTGAATCCAGGAAAAATAGCCAAAATGTTCCATCACGTCACGTTTTCTTGCAAAATTAGATTTCTTACCCATATAAGGAATGTTCACATAATTTCTTTTTAGCCGACTGCAGTTTATTTTCTTGGCCCAAAATAGAGGTTGTAATGGTTAACTAACTAGAAACACTCCCTCATGATATTTTAGAGTGTTTTGTATTCATTTTATACATTAACAGGACAATTGGGAGGCGGAGGGCTAAATCCAGTACTCGCGCTGGCGCATGTTCTTTCCTGTTCGCCTCGCCTCGTTCGCTCGCTCAAACACGGTGGTTGCGACATGAACGTTCCTGTCAAATTTCAGTTTCTTGCAAGTTCATTATTACCTTTTGTTTGCTCAGTCGTAATCCAGCTTTATTCCGAAGTGGTTCACTACAGTTGTAGTTTGCAGTGCTGTGTATTTGTGATGGCTCACAGAGCCAGAGGTTGCGTCAACTCTCCGGACAGTTTTTGTTTTATTTGTGGGGAATATACCGTGAAAAAGCGGCAGAGGAACATTTCTGCATTTATTAAAAAAGTATATTTCGCCTATTTCGGTTTGAAGTTAGGCGATCAAGACAAACCGTGGGCTCCTCACAAAGTGTGCAAGACATGTGAGGAAGATCTACGCTTATGGATGAAAGGTAAAAAACAAGCATTTCGTTTCGGAATACCTATGATGTGGCGTGAACAAAGAGACCACAGCAGTGACTGCTATTTTTGCTCTTGCATTGTGAAGAGATACAACTTAAAAAATAAGAACGTAATAAGTTACCCCAACCTTCCCTCAGCAATTAGGCCTATGCCTCATAGCAACGAAGTACCTGTGCCTGAACCACCAAAATCTTTGGATCATATTTGTGTGGACGGTTCTGATCATGATGAGACTCATCAGATGGCTTTTCCCGATGAGTCCAGTACTTCCGAGTTTGAAACTGAACCAGATCCGAAACCTGAACTTTTCTCTCAAGCTGAATTGAATGATTTAGTCCGGGATTTAGGACTCCCAAAAGATGCTGCCCAACTGCTAGTTTCTCGGCTTAAACAGAAAAATCTATTGTCACCAGGAACAACTTTTTATTGGTACCGCAACCGCGAGACACAATTTTTGAAGTATTTCAGCAAAGAGGAAGATTTGGTATTTTGCAACGATATATACGGAGTGATGGAAAAGTTTAAACTCAAGTATGATCCTGCTCAATGGCGGCTGTTCATTGATTCGTCAAAAGACAGCATAAAAGGTGTTCTTCTTCATAATGGCAACACATTCGCTTCAGTTCCTATTGCTCACTCTGTTATTCTCCAAGAAAAATACGAGAATTTGGCCCTGATTCTTCAGAAGATTCGTTATGATGAGCATAAGTGGATGATTTGTGGAGACTTTAAAATTCTATCCATGCTATTAGGGCAGCAATCCGGTTTCACCAAATATCCCTGCTTCCTTTGCTTGTGGGATAGCCGGGCCCGCGACCTACACTGGGGGAAAAAAGACTGGCCAATTCGGGAGTATTTGAGACCCGGTGAGAAAAATGTTCTTCATGAGAGCTTGGTACCTCGTGATAAAATTCTATTACCACCTCTCCACATTAAGTTGGGTCTCATTAAGCAATTCATCAAGTCCCTTCCAAAAGATGGTGAGTGCTTTCGGTACCTTTGCTCAAAGTTCCCCCGACTTTCTGAAGCAAAGCTAAAGGAAGGAGTGTTTGTTGGCCCTGATATAAGCAAACTCATTTCAGATGGAGCATTCGCTGAAACGATGTCTGAGAAGGAAAAAGAAGCCTGGGATTCCTTCAAGGATGTTGTTCTCAAATTCTTGGGGAACAGGCGGGATGAGAACTATAAGGATATTGTTGCCAGGATGCTCAATGCCTTCAAAGAACAAGGCTGTAACATGAGCCTGAAAGTCCATTTCTTGCACTCCCATGTGAACTACTTTCCAGAAAACTTGGGGGCGTACAGTGAAGAACAAGGTGAAAGGTTTCACCAGGACATCAAGGACGCAGAGAGAAGGTACCAAGGAAGATGGAACACCACTATGATGGCTGATTTCTGCTGGTTGCTGCTGCGGGAAACCCCAGATGAAAAATATGCCAAGCAGCGCACCAAGAGAAGCATTCGGGGGAAGAAGAAACGGGCCCACCAGGAGATTGATTGACCCAAGAATGACTTTAAAATCTAAACTGTGTTGACAAATATCGTGTTTTTACTAAACTTTGAAATAAAAATTTGCTAGTTATTACCACAGTGTCGGATCTCATTTATTAGAATTTTATTTTCACACCATCGGGTGTTTGTCTTCATGTATTGCAATGGTGCGGTTTGCGTTTTCTATTCTTACATACATACCTGTACAACATTTTTTGCACATTTCTTTGCTTTGCTTTGTGTCTAACCTCGCTCTTATATGCTCAATGTTTGTGCACATGTATGTGGCTGTTTTAAGTGCAGACAATTTTGCTACCATCACAGTGTGTTTTGTTGACATTACTCTATTTTTATGTGCTGCCTTGTTACAATTTTCTTTATTCTTATTTGAATAACTACTAAACAATTAGTATAAAGAATTCATCCAAGAAACTTTTATCTCGATCGCACTCAATCTGAAACGTTCACCTCAAACTGCTAACCCAATGTAGCAAAAAATCTGTACGTGATGGAGCAAATTGGTTACCAGATTTGGATTCAGCGCACCAAAAAACGTAAAAATCAATCGAAACATTAGAGGCAGTTTAAAAATTTTTTTTTTAATGTACCTGTGTAATTGGAAAGCCAGGTAAGATCTAGTGAAGGCTTTTTGAGGAGAGGTGTAACTACAGCATGTTTGAAGGCCACAGGAACAATAGAAGTGGAAAGCAATAGGTTACAGATATGACAGATGGAAGAGATGACAGCAGAATAAATAGAGCTTAGTAGATGTGTGGGAATGGGATCAGAGGAGTAGATAGTCAGTTTGGAAGAGGAGAGATTTGCAGTTTCCTCCTCAGTGATTTTAGAAAAGGAAGAAAGGGTGACAGAAGTTGAGGGAAAGATTTGAGACTGAATAGGGGGAAGGTGAGGTGGAGGTGACCCTGTGGAGAATTCAAGGCTAATCATCTGGACTTTGTCATGGAAATAGTCATCCAAGATCTGGGCAGAAAGTGAAGGAGGTATTGGGGAAGGAGGGACCTTGAGAAGAGAGTTGAGCATAGCAAAGAGATGCTGAGGCTCAGAGGCAAGAGAGTCAGATGGACATAGTACTCTTGCTTGGCAAGTGCTATGGCTGACTGGAAAGAGGTTAGCATAAATTTGAAATGTAGGAACTCATCAAGGATATGTGATTTAAGTCAAAGGCGCTGAGCTGAGCAGGCACAGGAACGTAGATAGCGGGTTGTTGAGGAAAGCCAGGGTTGAGGTAAGGTACGTCTTACAGGGTGTGGAATGGGAGGAGCCAGTCCATCCAGAGCAAAGGAGAATATAGCATTATAGGATGATACTACCTCATCAATGGACTCATATGATATAGTGGAGGAAAGAGGTAATAAGACAGCAGTGGAGAGAGCTGAATGATCGATAGTATGAAGATTCCTAAACATGTTGGTGGAGATTAGGTGAGACCAAGATGGGGTGTGGTTAAGGGTGAAGGTTAGTGGGTGATGTTCAGATAAGGGCAGAACTGAGATGGAGAAGTTTGAGGGTGAGCAGCAGGAGGAGAAGAGAAGGTCAAGGCAGTGGCTGTGCTTGTGAGTAGGAGCGGTAGAGCACAACTAGAGGTTGAATGAGGAGGTTAGGGAAAGGAGTTTTAAGGCTGTATTGCCAAATTTTACGCTTTTCCTTTAACCCTGTCACTCACTAGCTCACTGACTAGGCACAGACACTTTGGTAAATACAATATGCTTTTATTAAAATAAGTCCTTTTAGAATAATAAGTAAAAGTTAAGCATCAATACATCACCGGATTATTGTAGCTTCATTCCAGTTGGTCGGGGGACTTTTCAGCGATCACTTAGAGGAAAATCCAGGAGACCACAGAAACACGTCTGTCTCGTCTGTCAGTAGAAGTCCCATTTTCCTGCTGAAAGTCCCCCTGTTAAATACCTAACTAATGTCGTGCTTGCTGCATGCCATTACAATCCATAGGTTAACATGCAGCATGCTCAAATCAGGATAGGCTAGGGTTAATGCTGTACCCGTGGTCTACTATTGTAGGGTGTCAATTGTCTATGAGTCATTCATTCAGTTCTGTCTGGTTAAAACTGCCTGCTTGCCCAGAGATTTTGACCTAAAGTAACCCCAAGCTTTGATCTCTGGGCTAGCAAGCTGGCTCATCATGATTTCTCACATGCAGAATGGCTCAATTTCCTTGCAAAGTCCAATATTCTTTGCTGATCCAAATATCCAAATAAATCTTTAATTAGTAATACATTCCACCCGTGGATCAGTAAGAATATTGTACGTAAGCAATGGCTGAATTGCTAGATCTCAGTTACTTTTATCAGTTCCCCATACAGTGTGGGACTCATCTCACCTGCATATTCAGGACTTTTTCTACTGTATATCTGCCCCATGGATTTCAATCTACTAGTTATTTACATTATTGACCACCCGTGGGTTCAAAAGTAGTATAAGCAGGAAAAAGAGAAACCACAGCCATAACTAAGATCTGAGGAACAGGTAACATAAGCAATTGGGCACATGATGTTCAGCAGAAAAAAAATCTGAGATACTAGAATTACAGTTACTTTCCAAGGAAACAATAATAAAAGGGTAACAATACATAAAACAAAAAAGCATTCACAAAAACCCCCAATCAGTCCAATAGTCCTTTTCCTATTTTCAGATAATTAGGCCTGCTTCTCAGCAGTTCTTCAGGACTCCGTAGTGTTATTTCACCTTTCTCTGAAATTTAAGTTTGGTTTCTCTCAAAAGTTGAACCTCTTATTCTCGTGGGCGGATATTTTGGCCCCTTTTTCAATGTGACACACTGATCCAGGTAGGAACGCCTTCACACATTTCTGCGGTGTGTAGTTCGGATTTCTCGGGATGGTCTGCTCCATCTGGACTCTGGCCAATGCCCTCTGCTGGACTCTCTGGATTGCAATTGGTGACATGGCTCCAGGCCTCATTCAGAAGAGCAGCACCAATATTAAATGAAAAGACTAAATATTCTAGATTAGATTTCACAATAAGATAAACTTAATTTCATCTATATTTACTAAGATCATATACATTTAGATTCTTCTCAGTAAGATAACAGTATGAGTAAACAGTGTCCCTTTCCCATCAACTTAATTGGTCCAATGCTAAGTGGACATATGCTCATTCTAAATAGGAATAATTTGGGTAAAATCCTTACAATATAAAACTATTATTTTGCAGCATTTTATAACATCAATCCCAATAGAAAGAAATATGGCTCATAACATGACAGTCACATATCTCTCACGTATAACTAGAATCTATCGTATACACTGTTCTCAGTGAGAGTGCTGTTGGACTGATTTTAAAATTGCAGTGTTCACAAGGATTTGTGTAAGCTACTCATTAATTATGGTGTCAAAAAGAGCTCCTTTTGAGGTGAGAGATCTAAGAGGGTACAAGGCATTGGTGGTTGGGCCTCATGGCGATACGTCTTCAGGTTCTTCTTAGATTGCAAGGCATTTGTGGCTGGGCCTCATGACGATCCTCGGGTTCTTCTCGGCCTATTCTCCCCTGCCTATCCATGTCTCTTCAGAGGCATAAATATGCAAGGTTCCTGTTCTTCAGGCCTTGTGGGTCCTCGAGGAGTCTTAGAGCAGTCAGAATTCTGGTAGCCCAGATCATCACACAGGAAGCAGCACATTTATTGTCTTTTCCTATCCTAGACCGTGGCCTCACCTTTCTGCCTCTCTCTCTCTCTCTTATTCTTTTTCTCAAACCTCTCCTGGATCATTGCTGACAAGCAAGATTTGGTTTTATCCAATCAACTCAAGTTCTCATTATTTTCTGGGAACTCAGTTCCATCTTTACTCTATATTTTCTCTATATGCTTGGGAACAAAGCAATTTCATATCAGCCTCTGTCCAAAATTTCAGCAAACTTATTAATATTTTACTCATCTTGTAATTGCTGTGTGTGTACTGGACCTCTGCATAATGTACTACTACAACAAGTATATCTGGTAACATAAGTGCAAGCGTATAAACTAAAGAAAATTAATATCTCACAGTGCTGCAACATATATCTGTTTTCTCTGCAAATGTACTCCTGAAACTGAAATAGAAACTTTCAAAACAAAGTACACTTTTTCTCTGGACACCAACATGTGAATTTATCCTAAAATCCAATACTGTAAAAAATAAAACTGTGATGTTACTGTCCTGTTTATCAGTCATCAGCACAAAGCTTAACAAGGCAAAGTAATTATCTTGAATCTTACAGTTCAGAAAACAGGCATTCTCAAATGACATGAAACTGCAAAGAGGTGAATTCAAAATCATGCTTTGTCACACTTAAATTAAAACCTTATACCTGAAACTGGTATCAAACTGATCTGAAATGTTATCTTCAACACAGACAGCAGAACAAACAATAGGTCTCTCTTGTGTCCAGATTACTTCAGGCAAATGCAAATTACTATGTAGCTGAACAATTAATCTATAGTTATAGCTGTTTATGGTTCTGTAAAATATAAACAATAACTATGTCCTCTAAGGTGCTTGCCACAATATATAAAATCTTCCTTTAACTTTTAAGTTTGCTTGATAGCATATACAGTCAAAGACAAAGAATAGATGCATAACATACTAATGATAAAGATTAACCAGGATTTACCTTCTTATTTACTCAGGATTTAAATCATTTGCAAACTGGCTCAGGATGCCCCATTGTCCTGTCAGGGCTCTTAACCTCTACTTTGAAGGTCAAAGAAAAACAAAAACAGTTTCCTTAGTTTCATGCCTTGTTTGTTTGATCTAGTCACTTCAGCATCCAGGGACCATAAAATCTACTGGAGTAACCAGTAATGAAAGAAAAACCGTATCTACTGCAAACAAACATTTGAACACAGAACAAATCAAAGCTTACAAGTGCTTTGTAACTATCTGATCAGAATAAGATGTTTCTCTTAGCCAGAGACCTTAAAAACAAGTAAAAAGTCTTCATTTCTTCATAGTCTTATAAGGATTTTCCATAACAATTAATACTAACTCTACAGGATAGGCATTTTGTTCAAAGCACTGAATTAAACATTTTTGCATCACAGTCATTTCCCCTATCAATTTGAAATTGTAAAGTCATAATAACATGACAAAATAGATCTTGTATCAGTGGGTCAGAACTAATAGTGCAGCTATCTACAAAAAATACTTCACCAAACATGTCATCATACAGCCCCTTTAAAGCATCAGCTGGGAGAAATCAGCGAAGGCTATAGAAGTCTGGGACTCTTCATGCATGGCCAAGCAGATCTATGCTCTGTCTGCTCTGGACTCCCTCTGTACCTATATAGGCACAAATGTAGCCCTCACACATGAGCTTCTGTTTCCTATATGCTGTTAACAACACCCAGGTCTGTCGTTCTAGGGTCCCTGCTTCACCCGGTTTATTGGGGAGCCCGCCGAGTACTCTTTCCACATCGGCGGGGGTTGCTTCCTTAAGCTTATTATCCCAGGACTCTGCTAACCCATTATGTAATAATTTCTGTTATTTTTTCTACGAAACATTTTTAGACTAGCTTATGGTTCCTGCCGTGCACTGCAAGAACCACCGGCCATCCCATCCTCGTCGCCAATTATGTATTGCCAAATTTTACGCTTTTCCTTTAACCCTGTCACTCACTAGCTCACTGACTAGGCACAGACACTTTGGTAAATACAATATGCTTTTATTAAAATAAGTCCTTTTAGAATAATAAGTAAAAGTTAAGCATCAATACATCACCGGATTATTGTAGCTTCACTCCAGTTGGTCGGGGGACTTTTCAGCGATCACTTAGAGGAAAATCCGGGAGACCACAGAAACACGTCTGTCTCGTCTGTCAGTAGAAGTCCCATTTTCCTGCTGAAAGTCCCCCTGTTAAATACCTAACTAATATCGTGCTTGCTGCATGCCATTACAATCCATAGGTTAACATGCAGCATGCTCAAATCAGGATTGGCTAGGGTTAATGCTGTACCCGTGGTCTACTATTGTAGGGTGTCAATTGTCTATGAGTCATTCATTCAGTTCTGTCTGGTTAAAACTGCCTGCTTGCCCAGAGATTTTGACCTAAAGTAACCCCAAGCTTTGATCTCTGGGCTAGCAAGCTGGCTCATCATGATTTCTCACATGCAGAATGGCTCAATTTCCTTGCAAAGTCCAATATTCTTTGCTGATCCAAAAATCCAAATAAATCTTTAATTAGTAATACAAAGGCATAAGGTTCAGAAGGGTCATCAATATGAATGTTAAACCACCAAGAATAAGGGAAGGGGAAGATGCATTCAGAAAGGACGAGAGCCAGGAAAAGTTGGTGAGAAAGGTAGACATGGGCTTGGGGGTAGGGGGGGGGGGTGTCAATAAATGACAGCCATCCGGAGAGGTAGTGGAGTAAATAGGTGGATGGTGTGGACGTCAAAGGAAGCAAAGGAATTAGATTGAGGCAGAAGGAGGGGCTGAAATTTGCAGGAATGAGAGAGCAGAAATACAACACCAGCACCATGGCCAATAGACCAAGATGTGTGGGAAAATAGGTAGCCTCTGTGACAGAAGGCAGCAACTGAGAGCAGAGTCTTCAGGGAGAAGCCAAGTTTCAGTAAGAGCCAGGAGATGCAGAGTATTAGAGACGAAGAGGTCACAAATGAAGGCACGTTTATTGGAGATAGAATGTACATTCCACAAGATGCATGAAAAAGAGAGAGAAGAGGGAGCAAGAAGAGGGATATGAACAAGGTTTGAGAGGTTTGGGAGTGTGATAAAAGTCTAGAGGGGCCAGGGTTGCTGTTGACATATCCAGATGAGAGAAAGAGAAGAAGCAGGAGAGAATGGGGGAGAGAGGACAAGAGCAGTAAGGGTAAGGTTCTCTCAGTGAGAGTGGAGATGCCTGAATGAGAGGAGAAAATAGTGAAGCTCGAGGGCATATGATAAGGTAAAAGACAAAATGGTAGGTGATGGGGGACAGTAAGGAGTGGGTAATGAGAAGTAGGGCATGGACTTTTTGGAATGAGGGGAAAATATTAGGGGGAGTTAACATGGAGTGGAGGAGTAGCCTAGTGGTTGGGGCAAGGTACTTCGGGCCGGAAGGTCGGGGGTTCAAATCCCACTAGAGGACAGCAACCTTGGGCCGGAAGGACTGGGGTTTCTAGTCCCACAGGTGCTCCATGTGGTCTTGGGCAAGCCACTTAACCCTCCATAGCCCATGTTCCCTGTAAAATAGTTCTCTGTGTGCTGTGCTTTCCTGTCTAATCAATGTGTTTATACCTCAAAAATTTCCTGTCATAATTTGACAATTTCCAATCTGTAATCAAAAACCGCTGCTGATCGCTGGAAGTAGCGGTATACAAATGTATACTAAATAAATAAATAAATAAACATCAATAACACAAAGTGATGCGGAGCCATAGGAGAGGGAGAAGAGGAGAGAATGCAAATCAGAAGAGATACAGATGGAGAAGGAGGGGAGAAGTTCTAGTAAGTTCAGGTGTACCTGAGTAATTTCATCAATGAGCAGAGGAAAGCTATGAAAGAATGTTAAGCCAGGGGTGGGAGACCAGAGGAGTGGGTGGTGTGTAATAAAGTTAAGTGTTAAAAAGGGAGACATAGCACTACAGAGAGCAGGAGCTGGATAAAGGACAGCTAGAAGATAGGACACACCAACAATATAGAAATAAAGAAACAATAAATAAATAACAAGCTAAATTGTAAAGTTAATTAAGAAGGGAGACACAGCACTGCAGAGAGCAGGAGCTGGGTAAAGGACAGACAAAACAGGACACACAATATAGAAATAAAGAACAATAAATACAGTAAATAATTAACAAGCTAAATTCTAAATAGGCGCAAGAGGATGCCTGAGCAGAGTATAAAAAGTTAGTAGAGGCTTGCAATGAGGGTGCTCTCACCAATTGGAACCTCCAAATGGAAGTCAGGAGCTCATGTGCTAGAGGTAAGCTTCTGAACAAAGCTCCAGAAGACAGAGGGCTGGTCAAGTGCTGAAGACAGGTAAATGGAAGCAGATTCCACAAGAAGTGCTCTAGTAAAACTCAGGCAAGGTAAACAAGATTAAACTTTGAATAGTTGCAAGACAGAATAGGGAGAAGGCGAAAAAGAAAAAGCACTCCTAACTGTGCAGTCAGATAGTAGTAGTCAGAGTACAGAGGCAATAAAGTTAAGAGTTAAGAAGGAAGACACAGCACTGCAGAGGGCAGGAGTTGGTTAAAGGACAGACAGAAGATAGGACACACAGTGACAATATAGAAATAAGGAACAATAAATAAATAACAAGATAAATTCTAAACAGGCGCAGGAGAATACCTGAACAGAGCATAAAAAGTTAGCAGAGGTTTGCAATGAAGATGCTCTCACCAAGCAGGAACTTCCAAATGGTATCATCAGCAAATAATGATGATTTAAATTCTTCCCCCTTAATTTGCACCTCTCCTATGGCTCTATTAACTAGGATTCGGGCCACCAGAGGTTCCGGCGTTAAAACAAACAGCAAGGATAGGAGCAGGCACCTCTGTTGGGTCCTCTTTGAGAGCTGGAATTCTTGCAGTGGTCCCCAACCCAGTCCTATGGGGCCCACCAGCCAGTCAGGTTTTCGGGATATCCCTAATGACTATGCATGAGATATATATGCATTAGAGATATCCTGCCAACCTGACTGGTTTGTGGCCCTCCAGGGCTGGGTTTGGAGACCCCTGCCTTACACCTCCGTCATTTAAGATTGTGAGTGGGCAAGGTGCAGATGTCCAAGACATCAAAAAGGTTAGATAGAATTTGTCACAGTCCTCCTCACTTCTCACCACCACCAAAAAATTGTCTATTAGACAACTTTTTGGTGGTGGTGAGAATCGAGGAGGAATGTGACACATTCTATATACCCTTTCGATGTCTAAGACATCTGTACCTTGCCCACTCACAATCTTAAATGACAGAGGTGTAAGGCAGGGGTCTCCAAATTCAGCCCTGGAGGGCCACAAACCAGTCAGGTTGGCAGGATATCTCTAATGCATATATATCTCATACATAGTCATTAGGGATATCCCGAAAACCTGACTGGCCGGTGGGCCCCATAGGACTGGGTTGGGGACCACTGCTTAGAGTATCCTCTCTATTTTCCTCCTACTTGTGCCTTTGGATTTCAATAAAGAGCCATGACCCAGGCCAAAAAGGGCGAAAGTCTATATACTGCATAACTGCAAACCTGAACTCCCACTCCATCTGTCAAATGTCTTTTTGGCATCCACAGAGAGGAGGAGAGTGGGCATCTCTTCGAAGGGACGCAACCAATGCAGCTTTTTCACATTATCCCCAGTCTGCCGATCTTCCTCTACTAATGTTAGAAAGATATTTAAATGGGTGGCCAGGACTTTAGCTAGTAACTGGGCATATATATTCAAAAGAGAGATGGAATGGTAGAAGCTGCATTGTGCAGGATCCTTCCCTTCTTTCTCGATGACCATGATCCCAGATTCTGACATTGAGTTAGAAAGCATCTCCCCCTGCAATACATAATGAAAAACTACAGCCAGTGGCTCTGCCAATAATGGTATAAACAGTTTATAAAATTTTGCAGTCAATCCATCCAACTCTGATGTAATGTACACCGCTTTGGCCCGGTGGAAAGCAATATAAAAAATAGTCAAATAAATAAAATAAATAAAATTTGGGATAGGAGTAGATAGTGTTATTTGATGCAGAAATCACTGAAGAGGAAATACTGACAGCTATTAAAGGTTTAAAAAAGTGGTAAACATGCTAAACATGCCGCAAGAAAAAAATCAAAAGTACTCAGTATGCTTGCAACAGGGCATTTGAACTACATGCTCCATTCCTCTGGAACTTTCTACCTGGAACTCTCCGATGATCAAATGAACTGGCAACATTCAGGAAACTTCTCAAAACACATAGAAACATGATGGCAGAAAAAGATCACATGGCTTATCTAGTCTGCCCTTCCATATCAACCACTACAACAGTCTCCTTTTTTCCTTTAGAGATCCTCTGTGTTTGTGCCATGCTTTTTTGAATTCAGAAAGGGGGTCATTCTGAACCACGAATAGTGGGGATAGATGTCCCAACGGGATGTCCATCCCTGCTAATCATGCTGGCTTCAGCCCCTGGCTAACTTCTCCGCCGATTGTGCGGGGAAGTTAGTGGGGGGGGGGGGGGAATGGGTGGCCCGGGGGCAAAAAGTGGACGGGCAGTGGGCGGTTGCTGGCCCTAGATGTACAGGGCTGATACTAATGTCAGCCCTGTACGTCCAGGGCTGGCAAAATGGCCGGAGAAGTTATTCCACCTCAGAGGTGGAATAACTCCCCTGGAGGGGTTGTTTTTTTAAATTCGGTGCGTGGAAGGGGCTGGGAGGGCCAGGGAACATTCCCCGCGGCCCGACCCTGGCCTTCAGAGGCCGGATCAGCGGTCAGGCTGCGGGGAATGTACCGTTGTGGTCAGCAGCCGGCATCGTGGCTTTTAATGGAGCCGCGGCAACATGAGGCCATGGCGCCGCAGCTCCATTTATATGCCCTGACTGAGTTAGCCGGGTGCAGACAGAATCGCTATCCCAGCCTGCATGTGCAGGACCGCAATTCTGATCCTGTGGGGCTAGACGTGCCTCGCGGGATCAGAATCGCGATACCCTCTGTGCATCTGGTTCAGACCGGACGTACAGAAGGGTTCTACATCTGAATCAGAATTGGATCCATACTGTCCTCATCTCTACCACCTCTACTGGGAGACTATTCAATGCATATACCACTCTTTCCGTAAAAAAATATTTATGCATATTACTCCTGCGTCTATCCCCTTTCACCCTCATCCTGTGTCCCCTCGTAGCATAGCTTGCTTTCCATCAAAAGAGGCTCTCCTCCTGTGCATTTATGCCACAGAAGTATTTAAATGTCTCAATCATAACGCCTCTATCCTGCCTTTCTTCTAAGGTACAATTAAATAAGAGACTTCATCAGATTTAACATATTGCAACATTCAAACATTAGCCAACGAGTGACAGCCTCAGCAAAGACTCACTGATAAAACAGAATCAGGAGTACATATCACATCAATGGCTATCACTCGCGCATTATATCTATCTAGATTCACAGAACAATATTCCAAACTGTAATCTCAATAAACATTCAAACCACACTTATATCATCAAGTCCGTGAATCAAGATGAAATTGAATGCCCCGACGCCTTCTCAAGACATCTTACGTGAGCGTTTCCCTACCGCTGTATCAAGGGGGTTCAATTCTAAAAAATATAAAAGACAAAAGCTTTTACACAGATGCCGCAATTCAAAAAGAAGAAAAGACTTCCTATCAACACTGAGCAGAAAACAGACTTACCCGAAAAATAATTGAAACTCTAGCCAGCAACAGCCAGCACTCTACCCAGCCACCATCTCAAGCCGGTTCCAAAGCAGTTGTGACTACCAATCACATGATATTGAGACAAACCAACCACTAACTAATCCAAGTCAGCTGGAGCCTAATAAATCAATCGAAAACACCAACAGGCAATAATCAAAAAGAAGAGGAAAAAATGTTACATACTCAACGAGAGCAACCATCCATAATAAACGCATTAAACACAGGCTCCCCATTCTATACATGAATTTAGACCGGAGGGTGACACTGTTTTTAAATAAAAGATCCACCATTGTTCCCTATATAAAAGAAAGCGATCCCGGGACATACCCTTAGCACCACTCCGAACTTGTATCACAAAGCATTTTAGATCACTAAAAACATGATGCAATGTCAAACAATGTTCAACCATGGGAGCTTCCCTCCGTAGACAATGAAGCTTACTTTTATGTTCAATCAAACGAGTCCGCAATTTCCGTACTGTCTTGCCGATATAAAGAAGTCTACACGGGCAAAAAATACCGTAAATTTGCCCGTTAGCATATCCAGGATTAGGAACATATCCAGGATTAGGAACATATCCAGGATTTTCGAAGGGCACTACCCATGTACTGTAGGTGCTCTTTGAAAATCCTGGATAGGGCATTTACATGGGTAACTAGGGCAGTTACCCATGTAAATGCCTTCAAAAATCAGGCCATAGTCTTAAAATGGGCCTGCAACTTAATGTAAAGAAGACAAAGATCTTGACAACTGACAAAATCATTAAGTTCATTGTTGATGGAAAAGAAATCAAAATAGTGGACAACTTTAACCTACTTGGATCAACTATCAATAAAGAAACAACAAGCAGTCAAGAAATCTGACAATGCATTGCTCTTGGCAGAATGGCTATGAAGGACCTAGACAAGATTCTCAACAGCAGATATATCTCTCCATAAAAAGATTCAACTTGTTCAAGCCATGGTATTTTCAATAACGTCATATGATTGTGAATGTTGGACACTGAGAAAGATAGACAGGAAGAAAATCAATGCCTTTGAATTATGGTGCTGGCGACAAATACTGTGTATACCATGGACTGCCCAAAGAACAAACCAGTCAGTACTAGAGGAGATCAAACGCTTTCTTTAGAAGCTCAGATGACAAGACTTTGACTTTCATACTTTGGACACATCATGCGAAGAGAGAGATCATTACAGAAAGACATCATGCTTGGTAGAAGGTCAACGCAAAAGAGGAAGGCCAACAATGAGATTGGTTGATATAATAACAGCAGCTAAGGCTACCACTCTGTCAACAATGAGCCGCCTGACTGAAGACTGAACACGGTTTAGGACAACTATCCAGAGGGTTGCTATAAGTCAACACCAATTCAACAGCAATTAACAACCACAACATGTTTAGCATATTTGTTGTGTTTTGTCTTTTCGACCTGTTAGGGTTGGTGACATCGAGTAGTATTTGTAGGTAATAAGAGGAGTAGTTGTTTATGGTTTTAAATGTTATGAGTAGGATCTTGTAACGTATGCAGCTGCATAGGAGCGTTTCCACACCGTGGTTTGGCCTAAAGCCATGCTGCTGAGGGTCCAAGGTGTTCCTGGAGTTGCTGTTGAATGATTTTTTTTTTATTATCTTTCGATTAAATTTGGCAGTGATTCCTCTCAAGTAAGCATCTAACCTTTCCTCATCTCTCCCTTTCTCATCAGAATAAAGGGCTGTGTAATCTTGCATAAAGCACGTCCTGATCTCATCAGATTCTATCCTCAGGGCCATTATAGATTAGCATTATGTTATTCCATTTCTGCTGGGCCCGCACTTGAAAAGCTAGCAGTATACTAGCACAGTTCCCAAATTAAAAAAATTGCAGTTGTGCCAGTCTCAAAGGATGCTTTCTCCATGAGGAATTGTTTCACTTTGATTCTCATTTCTTCACCTTAGTCTTGAGAGTCACAGATGGGGAACACATATTTTTGCAAACTTTCTCCTCAAGCTCTCCAGAGAGTTTGCAAAGTGTTTTTTCCCTTGCCTTCCTTTTTTATTTGATGCCCACATAAGTAACCACCATAAGTGTGGCTTTAAACACATCCCAGAGTAATTCTGATGAGATCTGTCCCATGTAATTTCTTTCAAAGTAATCCATGTTGGAACAAACGATACTGCCAGGTATACCTCAGAACGTATCAAAAGTGACTTCATAGCTCTGGGACAGAGGGTGAAGCAGTTAGGTGCACAGGTGGTGTTCTCTTCAATCCTCCCTGTTGAGGGTAAAGGCCAAGGCAGAGAGGCTCGCATCCTGGAGATGAATGCATGGCTGCGTGGATGGTGTCATCGAGAGCGTTTTGGTTTCCTAGACCATAGGATGCTCTTCCAAGGGTTGCAGAGCAGAGATGGCATCCATCTGTCCAAGAAAGGTCAACGTGTTTTCAGTAGTAGACTGGCTAATCTACTGAAGAGGGCTTTAACTAGATTTGTTGGGGATGGGTGAAGAAAGCCCCCAGGTAAGTGAAAGCCCCCAGGTAGGTGATACATTAAATAACTTTATGGAAATGGGTAACAGGGGTAACATATGGAAAGCAGTGTGTATAAATGCCCGTAGCATGGGAAATAAGATCCCTGATGTTGAAGCTTTGGTTGGAGTAGCTGACTTGGATTTAGTGGCAGTTACAGAAACATGGTTCACAGAAAACCATGATTGGGATGTAACTATACCTGGCTATACTTTATTCAGAAAGGACAGGGGAGGAAGTAGGGGAGGAGGAGTGGCACTATATGTAAAAACTACTATTAAAGCTTTGGAATTACAGAGCTTAAAAGGGAGAGGGGAGGCATTGTGGGTTAAACTAGAAAGAGGGAAAGAGAAATCTATTTACATTGGTGTGATATACAGACCTCCCTCACAAGAGGAAGAGGTGGACAGAGAGTTAATTGAAGACATGTGCAGCATTGCTAGGAAAGGGGAAGTGCTACGGATAGGAGATTTCAATATGCCAAATGTTGATTGGCACATTCCTGCTGCAGTATCATCTAGAAGTAAGGAGATCCTGGATTCTCTACAGGGAGAACTATTCAGGCAATTGGTAACAGACCCCACACGTGAAGGGGCCATACTGGACTTGGTGCATCTCCAGGAACAAGCAGGAATGAGTCTTCACATATGGGTACATCGGTAACGATGGAGCCTGCGCGGGAACGCTCCCCAGCGTCCAATCAGAAAGCTTTTGGGAGCATCCCTCAGCGCCTGCGTGCTGCCTTCCCGCCTTTCCAACTGTCTCTCCTCAGTTTTTCCGCGGAGCTGGCAGGACGTCCTCCTGTCACCGCAGAAAATTTTTTCTTTAAATTCTTTAATTCTTGTTTTCCTGTGGTCGCGGCTGTCTCCCCGACTCCACCGGTATCGCTGGTGGGTTTTTTTTTCTTTTCTTTTTATTTAATCCAGGGAATTATTTTCTCTCAGTTTCAGTTTTAAACTTTGGGCCTTCAGGCCTCTCCATTATGGAGCCGCCTCCTTCTTTTCCTAAGAAGTGCCTTAACTGTGGCAGTGCAGTATTGTTTTTAGACTCCAAGTCATGGTGTCTAAACTGTTTGGGTCCTGACCATCCAGAGCCATTAGGCTACCATGTTATGAGAAGAGATTTCCCTTTTCGAGTTTTCCTCGATACCGAGTTCCCTTCCAATGGCAGGGCACCGACCATTTCTCCTTCTCTACAGGATCAGGTAACCCACAAACAGTCTGTTCAGACTAGCCAATCTTTGAGTGGTAGGTCTCATGCACAGCATGATGACGGCTCCGGCCTTGCCCTCAAGGATCCTTTGGCTTCAAAACCCCGGCGGGAGTCTTCGGTCTCCAAAGCCTTTCAGGGGTTTCAGGTTGTTCCTGAGGCTCACCCCTCACAGAACATACCTGAGCCATGCTCGGTGGTGGCATCCGCTTCGAGTGGTACCGATACCCCGGCATCGGCACGGGTGTTGAGTGATCCACTCTTCACCAGGGATCGTCATCTGGTTTTCTCGGTACCTTCGGGACCGCTCGATACATCCCAGATTGACTTTCCAGTATTGGTATCACCGATACTACCACCGATGTCGGTACCTTCCAGACATGCATCGATAGACTCGCTTCCTTCGATGCCGAGTCTGGAATCGATTTCCAGTCTGGAAGACTGGGTACCGACACGTCTCGGATCCGATGCTCACCGATTTCGAATGCTCGGTACCGAGAGTAGTTACCAGAGGCCTTCGGTTTCTTCGGTACCACTTGAACAGCCTCCAATGACTGCTTCGATGTCGGTATCGTCTTCGATTCCGGCACAGCTGTCGGTATCGGTATCGGTATCGGTGCCGATACCTGCAGTAGCATCGGGGTCAGCTCCTTCCATGCTTCTTTCACCAGAGTCGCTCCTTTCTATTCCTAGTTTGGAGTCGATACCTGGCATGGACGATGCAGTACTGACTGTCTCACGTCATGACCTACAGTACCAGCATCCATCCCTTAGGGATCCTTTTCTGCACCGGACGAGATCTTCTATTCCTACATTCTCAAGTGCCTACTCCGGTGCCCAGGCCAGTTCTTCAGATCTAGCCTGTCCAAGGATGGCTTCTGTTGGAGATCCTTCTTTTCAGAATTTTCTCCTGGACATAGCAACATCCCTTGCTATTCCTACCCCTGGCTATGATCCTGCTCAAAGCTCTCTTTGTTCTGGAGAAAAGGAAAATATAATGCTTCCTTTACATCATTCCTTGCAGGATCTTCTTCTACGAATGTGGGAAGCACCTTTAAGGGTTTCCTCACCTTCCAGAGCAACTGATCTTCTATATCAGGTACCCCCCTCTCCAGGGTTTCAAAAGACTCAACTTCCCCATCATTCCATTGTAGTGGAATCAGCAATGAGGAAGGTAAAAAGCAAGAAGAAGCATTCTTCTTACCCGCTAGGTCGTGAATCTAGAACACTGGATGCCTTTGGACGTCAAACCTTCCAAACATCTATGCTGGCAACAAGGATTCTCTCATATATTTTTTATATGAGTCTATCCCTTCAGGAAGTCACAAAGAAATTATCTCTTTTGACTCCTTTTCTATCAGAGCCCAAGGCTGCAGACTATTCCTTACTTCTTAGTCATAGCCAAAATATCTCTTGGTTTCTTTCTCGTGCTTCCCTAGACTCTTTTGAGTCTGTTAGCAGAACCTCTGCTATAGCCATAGGGGCACGACGTAGAGCCTGGCTCCAAGCTTCAGACTTGAACAAATGGGCACAACAAAGACTGGGTAATACTCCTTGCACTGGAGAAAATCTCTTCAATAAGGAGTCTTTACATCAGGTTGCTCAGTGCTCCACTGACTTCCCTGTTTCTGAAGGCAATCCTAAGCCTTCTCCTTCCCCAGTAGGTAGGAAATGCCCTACCAAACCTTCTTTCCCTAGGAGAAAGAGGTTTTACTCTTCTCCTGCCCATTATTCAGATGTTCCCAAGCATGGGAAGCCTCGTCTTGGTCTGAAGAATCCAAACTCTAGCCAGGCTGAATAAACACAGCAACCATGGGGTTCTGATTAATCTCTTTATAACCTACAGTTATCTTCTTTTCAATAGACGTTTTTCACTGTTTTTTCATTCAAAACTCTACACAGGGATTCCTATTCTCAGGACATCCTTTTGCTCTTCGGTATGCTGAGCTGTCAGGCTATTCATGTCTATGGGTCACAGGTTTTTCCTCTTTTTCCTGACAAGAACAGAGATTTAACAACTATCACATGATAGTTTTTCTGTACCAACATGAATTTTTCCCTTCCGGGGACTTACCATATGGTAAGCCATTTTTTCAGCTCTTGTATCTCTACCCTCTCCTCCAGGGTTTTCCCCTGTAAGAGGGGTACCATACCACTGAAAGACTTCTTGTCTTTCTTTCCACTGTGGAGTTTTTCTCTGGGGTGAACTCCCTTCTTTTCTCTGGGCAGCTCATCAGACAGGGACAAGATTCTACCCTTCTTCAGTCTGTTCTCTCTGTTTAACACAGAAAGATTCTCTCTGCTGTCCTATTCAGTAGCTGCCCATGCAGGAGTTCCAGTGATTTGACTACTGGTACTTTTCCACAAGTTCCAGTCTTGTCTTCCACCACTTTTCGGTCTGGCCTTAGTAGTGATTCCAAGACAGTACTTACATCTTTCTTGGGAAATCCTTATCACTACAGGCTTCTAATACTACCTTCTATCCTTGTCACTCCAATCTTTTGGGTTTGGCAGCATAGTTTACTTGGCTGCTGGATTTTTCCATCAGCCAGTTCTATCTGCCAATTCTCCTGCATATACTCTCTACAATCCTACAGAGAAGCTTTCCACTATGGGCCCTTGCGAGAGAGCATGGAGTTTTTTCTCTAATGACTGTCCATCATGGTCGAAAAAGGCTTCCTCAGTCATCCCCCATGACTGTGAAGGTTCTTCACTCCCTACTATCTCCTTTTCGTACAAAGGATATAAGCCTTCTCCGCGTGTAGGTCTAAAGAGTTATCCATCTCCTACAAGGAATATGCTCTTTTTTCCTTACAGCTTATCCTCATGGTATCCTAATCCTCCATGGACAGCACATATTTAACTAATAACACATGATACCCCTTCTGTCCTTCCATTGGGTCAACCTGGTATCTCATCCTATGCATTTTCTGTCCATTTAGCATGTGAGAGTTCTACAGGACTTAGGACTTGCTGTTTACAGACTGATATTATCCTCTGTAATTCACGCAACCATCCTGGTTATTTCACTGGATAGCATTCCTGTGCCATCTTAGCCAGGGGGAATAGATTCTCTATATCTCTTATCAAGTAGGTTCCACCTTCTTGTTATTAGATGAATCTTTCTCCTTCACATCTCCAATGTGAATGTTCTTATGAGCATATCTTTATCTGCTTAGTTGCAGACATTTATCTTAGACATATATATTCATGTATGTATATATCTCTATATACTTTGTGATAAGGAAGCTTATCATAGCTCAGGAAGGAGCTATAGAAAAGGTGAAGTGACTCTGAACAAGCAACCTGTCAGTTCTGGTAGAAATAAGAAAACAGAATTTTCCCATAAAAGACTACCAGTCCCAGAATGCACCAGGTTTCCAACAGCCATTAGTGGAGCTGAAGTGGGGAAACGTGTGTTCAATCAAGAGGGCTATGAGGTAATCCCCAAGCACTCATCTCAAAGGGCAGGGCCTGATTCAGCACAGCTGCGCTGTGTTAGGGTGGAGCACTCATCCAAGCAGAATAAAGGTAGAGTTTATTCTACAGAGAATCATCTTCATGATCTTGGACAGCTTCATCATTTGGAGGATCATCAGAAGCAGAAGCCAGAGCGGACGGACAGAAAGGGCAAGAAACCCTTTGGAAGAAAGAAGAGAAAAGCATTTGGAAGGTCTAGAGGAGTCCAGAGCAGTACGTATACTGGGAGACATTCAAAAGGCCAGCATACACCATTGGACTGGGGAAAGCCAGAGGAGTGGTGCTGCAGGGCTAGGAATCTCCAGACGGTACCTGTGAGGGAGACGGCTGCACGTGGAAGGGACCCTAAGACCCGTGCCAGAAGGTATGTGAATAGAGATCCAGTGTCCAGGGATCTGGATTGGAAGGCTGGACATAAGAACTGGACTACATACTGGCCAGGCTATTTAGAGAGGAACTCTAACAGCAATGGAAGCTCAGGTATGAACACTGATCTATGCCCTAGCTATAACCTTGAAAGACAGCAGGGAAACAAGTATTCTCCTGAAAGTGCTCCATTGAGAAATTCCTCTGTGCCAATCCCTGATATTGAACCCATGATTGTTGAAGAAGGGGAAGGAGAAGTCTTAGATATGGGCTGTGAATATATGGATTGCTCTCTGTCTAAACTCCTTTGGTGATTTACTGTTACAAAGTACAGCAACCATCACAAAGAAATACAAACTTGTTCTTTAATCTACTCAGAAAAGCTCCTGAATAGGATTTTGGGCCACGCAGTAGAAAGCAAGCCAGCTAAGGGGTTTCAGCTGGGTAACTGCTAGCAATTGAGCCTTACCTAATTGCTTGTGAGCTCTGAGGGAATCACTTCTGAGTCTATGTGTGAAGATATAAGAAGTTAACCTGAAAAGAACAGTTTTTCCCTTCTTTGTGGGTTTTGCTTGTTGTTTAGAGCACTGCTAAGAAAATATTAGCTAAAGCCTACAGAAAAGACCAGTTTGTTACCAACCAGGTCTTTATTCTTTTGCTTTGATTGCCTGACAAGTTCAAATGTTGTTTTCCTGATTTTGTTTTTCCAAGTTTAACACTGAAAGCAAGTATCCTGTTTTATGTGCTACCAAGCATATCTGTGTTGGGAGAAATAACCCCATAAATAAATATCTTATTGGCTTTACCCTCAAGCACAACTAATTATTGTGAGCAGCTGTGTCTGGTGTGAATGGACTGCATTGCCCACAATCCCTTGCAAATCATATTGATATATGCACTTGCCAAGACTGTGAACATTCTCACCCAGGCAGCCGTCTGACAACTTCTCTATAGATATATATGTCTGTAAGCTGTTATGCCCCTCCAGATTTCACTATAGACATATATATATACCCCTATATATATATACATATACACATATATATATATATATCTCCCTATATATGTGTATCTGTCGAAATGCTTCCCTATAGGTAGATATGTATTTACATACTTATCTCTCTCACTGTCTATGCTTATAAAGGCTTTCACCTTCCTATAGGTTCCAGACAGTGGGCTTGCTTATGTGTTCATACTATCCCTCAGTATGTCTAGGGTATTATGCACACAACCACTACTGTGGTACTGACAGCTCTTACTTTAACCCTAGATTTAGGTATCCCTGAAGCTCCATGCTTCAATATCTTTCCCATCTCTCACCAGTTAGGAAAGACAGGGTGGATCTTCAGTAGATCTGAGGTTTCAACCCTTCAGACATCTGTCCTCCTTGGGAATACGGTTTTTCCCATACCCCTTCTTCCCTCCAGGACTGGGCTAGTTCATCCAAATTGGTCAGTCTTCCTCTTTTGCTCCTAAATGTTAGTAACTCTGTAGCCAAAGAGTTCCCAGCTTTTCCATAAAGCTTCCACTAAAAACCTGCCGTTTTTTCTACTACCCCAGTTGACACCTGGGTCACCTGTCAATTCCAGATTGGGACCTTCACCTTCCCTTCAGTGAGGTCACCTTGAAGATTCCTCTACTGGACCTCCAGTAGACTCCATCAGCCTCTCTACTTCCTGCAACCCAGTAGGTGAGGTCCATATTGTGATTGTTCATTTCAATATTTTTCATGATAATTATCATACATGCAAGGACTCCTTACCTGTAGTCCTTAGGTTAGCTGTTTTTCCACAGCTCCTCTCTTTTCAACTCCTACCCTCCATCCTCAGGATGCCTGGCCATATGAGGTGTAGCATGTTCCAATTCTCACCATGCTAGGGCTCCAGACATCTTAGCTTGGGAGTCCCCATATGTGAAGACTCATTCCTGCTTGTTCCTGGAGATAGCACAGTTACTTACCTGTAACAGGTGATCTCTGGGAACAGCAGGAATAAGTCTTCACAACCCACCCACCTCCCCTAGGAGTTGTATCTCCCTATCTATCTTCCTTTCCTCTTTCTCTCTCTTTGTCTCAGCTATAAAACTCAACTGAGGAGAGACAGTTGGAAAGGCGGGAAGGCAGCACGCAGGCGCTGAGGGATGCTCCCCAAAGCTTTCTGATTGGACGCTGGGGAGCATTCCCGCACAGGCTCCGTCAGTACTGACGTACCCATATGTGAAGACTTATTCCTGCTGTTCCCAGAGATCACCTGTTACACGTAAGTAACTGTGCTTTACCAATGGTGAAAGTGTTTCTGATGTTGTAGTGGGAGATCATTTTGCATCCAGTGATCACCAGATGGTGTGGTTCAGTATTAGAACTAGGGCTGTTAGAATCCATTCAAAGGCGAGGATCTTAGACTTTAGGAAGACTAACTTTGCGAAGATGGGCCAATACCTCAGGGAGTCGTTAGTTGGATGGGAACAGCTGAGGGATGTAGAAAAACAGTGGGAAAAACTGAAAGGAGATATTTTAAGGGCAACCAACTTTTTTGTTAAAATGGTAAATAAAAGGTAAAAGGAAAAGGAGACCGCCATGGTTTTCGAAAGAAGTAGCTGAAAAAGTGAAGAAAAAGAGGGAGGCCTTCATGAAATACAAGAGATCACAGAGAGAGGAAGACAGGCATCTGTATTTGGAAAAACTTAGAGAAGCTAGCAAAGTAGTCAAGAAGGCAAAGATTCAAATGGAGGAGGAAATAGCCAATGCAATAAAATGGGGGGATAAGACATTTTTCAGATATATTAGTGAGAAGAGGAAGGGCAAGAGTGGTATTGTCAGACTCAAGGGTGCAGGGGAGGGATATGTAGAAGCTGATAAGAATAAAGCGGAATTGCTTAACAAATATTTGTGTTCTGTGTTCACAGATGAAGAACCAGGAGCAGGACCTCAGAAAACACCCACAAATAGGAACAGAAGCAAAGGACATCTTGAACAATTTTCAAAAGACTGTGTTCGTGAGAAACTATCTCAACTTAAAGTAGACAAAGCGATGGGACCGGATGGGATACACCCGAGAATACTGGGGGAACTTGGGGACGTTCTAGTGGCTCCACTGACTGACCTTTTCAATGCCTCGTTGGAGTCGGGAGTGGTGCCAAAGGACTGGAGAGAGGCTCATGTGGTGCCTTTACACAAAAGTGGAAGTAAGGATGTGGTTGAAAACTACAGACCAGTTAGTTTAACTTCGGTGGTGAGTAAATTATTGGAAACGCTGCTGAAAGAGAAAATAGTGAGGTTTCTGGAGTCCAGCGGATTACAGGATCCGAGGTAGCATGGATTCACCAGAGGCAGGTCTTGTCAGACAAATCTGATTGATTTCTTTGACTGGGTGACCAGGGAGTTGGACCGAGGGAGAGCCCTAGATGTGGTGTATTTAGATTTCAGTAAAGCCTTTGATACTGTTTCTCACAGGCGACTTATAAACAAACTGAGCACCCTAGGAATGGACCCTAAAGTTACTGCTTGGGTTAGAAATTGGTTAGGTGGGAGGCGACAAAGAGTACAAGTAAATGGAGCTCACTCTGAGGAGAAGGATGTTATCAGTGGTGTGCCCCAGGGATCTGTCCTTGGTCCGATTCTTTTTAACATCTTTGTTAGTGATATAGCGGAAGGGCTTTCAGGTAAGGTTTGCCTCTTTGCGGATGATACCAAAATCTGCAATAGAGTAGACACCCAGGAAGGGGTAGATAACATGAGGAGGGATCTAGCTAAGCTTGAAGAATGGTCTAGAATTTGGCATCTGGGATTTAATGTTAAAAAATGTAAGGTCATGCATTTGGACTGCAGCAATACAAGGGAGCAATATAGTATAGGGGGTGAAGTACTTTTGTCCACTAAAGAAGAGCGGGACATAGGCGTTGTTTGAGTCTGATGATCTTAAGGTAGCTGAACAGATAGAAAAGGCGACAGCAAAAGCTAGAAGGATGCTTGGGTGCATACGGAGAGGAATGGCTAGCAGAAAAAAGGAGGTGATAATGCCTCTGTATAAGTCTTTGGTGCGACCTCATTTGGAGTATAGTGTGCAATTCTGGAGACCACACCTTCAAAAGGATGTGAACAGGATTTAGTCGGTGCAGAGGGTGGCTACTAAAATGATTAGTGGTCTTCATTATAAAGCATATGAGGACAGACTGAAGGATCTTAATATGTACACCTTAGAGGAAAGGCGGGATAGAGGTGATATGATTGAGATGTTTAAATACCTCCGTGGCATAAATGTTCAGGGAGAGAGCCTCTTTCGATTGAAAGCAAGTTCTGCTATGAGGGGACATGGGATGAGGGTGAAGGGAGATAGATTCAGAAGTGATATGCGGAAATATTTCTTTACGGAAGGAGTAGTGGATCCATGGAATAGTCTCCCAGTGGTGGTGGTAGAGATGAGGACAGTAACTGAATTCAAAAAAGCATGGGACAAACACAGAGGATCTCTAAAGGTAAAAAGGGGACTGTTGTAGTTGTTATGGAAGGACAGACTAGATAGGCTATGTGGTCTTTTTCTGTCGTTATGTTTCTATGTTTCTATTTAATATCATCCTCTAATTTCTGAAACATCTCTTGGGCCTCTAGAATAGAGTAATTTATGTGCCATAACTTCAGAATGCCAGTTTGGGGACCCAATTTAATCTCTACCTAGATTTGGGCATGGCCGGACCATGAAATGGTCAATCTCCAGGAACCAGCAAGAATGTAGTCTTCACATATGGGTATCGTCGATACCGATGGAGCCTGCGCAGGAATGCTCCCCAGCGTCCAATAGGAAAGCTTTTGGGAGCATCCCACAGCGCCTGCGTGCTGCCTTCCCACCTTTCCAACTCTCCTTCGTCAGTTCTTCATTTTCCGCGGAGCCGACAGGACGTATACCCTGTCACTGCAGAAAAATTATTCTTCTTTTGTTTTTTTGTGGTCACGTCTGCCTTCACTCGACGCTTACCGGTACCGCCGGTTCTCTTTTCTTCTTTTCTAAAAAAAACAAAAAAATCTAGCTTCTAAAAATCTTTTTTTAGGAGCATTTCCCCTCGGGGTTAGGCACCATTTTGGGCACTAGGCCCATTTTTTATTCAAACATGGAAAAATCAGCTAGTGGTTTTAAGAAATGTTCTAAATGTGGGGGTATCATATCCGTCGACACCCATGAATGGTGTCTTAAATGTTTAGGTCCTGACCATTCTCCATCAGAGTGTCTCTCCTGCAGAAAGATGACCAAGAGGGGCCTGTAGAATAGAGCTACAAAACTCTGTACCCTTTTTGCCGCTGATATGATGTCCATTGCATTGACGTTTTCCAGGGCTTCATTTTCCTCCCATGGATCTCAGGTAACTAAACCTAAGTCTTCTAAGACTGGCCGGTCCTCAAAGGGTAGATCTCCTTCTAAGTATCGAGATACCACTGGCGTTGCCCTCGAGGAAAGTTCACCGGCAAAACAGCCCTGGCGGGAGGCCTCAGTCTCCAAAGCTTTAACAGGGCTCCAGAATGTTCCAGAGGCTTCAACCTCTGCAGAACTACTGGTGCCATGTTCTGGTGTCATGGCTGCTTCCACCGGTACCAACACCCAGGCATCGGCAGGAGCGATGGATCAGAGAATCCTCGCTATCGAACACAGTCTAGCGGCTCTCTTAGCGGCTTCGGTACCGCTAAGACCCTTACAGACGGTTCCACAGATATCGGTACCGACATCGGTGCCGGTACCAAGTGCACCTGCCTCGGCAGGTATGCTTCCCCCCATGCCGAGCCTTGAGTCTATCTCAGGTATCGAGGGGCCAGTACCGAGACACACCAATACCGACTTCGAACGGTACCGGTACTGAGCATTGCAGGAACACACAGCACAGAGATATTTTGAATCCTCTGATTCCGATGACTCTGATGACTCTGCTGGTACTAGACAATCCTTCCGGAGGATCCATCTCCTTCTACTCAATGCAGAATGTCTCCTCCAGAGGCCATGTCCTTCCAGGATTTCATACGTGATGTAGCTGAAGGTCTTGCAATCACGGTGACTCCAGAAAAGGAACCCAGAGCAGAAGAATTAGAAATTCTTCAATACCCTAAGGCTCCTAAAGAGGCAGCTACCCTGGCCATTCATAGGATCTTGCAGGATCATAACATCATAAGATATTCCATACTGGGTCAGACCAAGGTCAATCAAGCCCAGTATCCTGTTTCCAACAGTGGCCAATCTAGGTCATACGTACCTAGCAGTATCCCCAAAAGACACAGGTTCCACAGTGCTTGTATTGGGTCAAGCATTGATATCCTGGGTCCCTTTTTAATAATGGTTTATGGATCTTTCCTCCAGGAACTTGTCCAAACCTTTTTTAAACCCAGCTACACTAACAGCTCTTACTACATCCTCCGGTAACAAATTCCAGAGTTTGATTACACGTTGAGTGAAAAAATATTTTCTCTTATTTGTCTTAAATAGTTTACCCTGTAGCTTCATTACATGTCCCCTAGTCTTTCTATATTCAGATAGCGTAAACAATCGATCTACGTTTACCTGTTCCACTCCATTCATTAATTTATAGACCTCTATATAGATCTTATGCTAAGAATGTGGGAAACCCCTTTAACGGTGTCTCCACACTCCCGATGACTCAATACCATGTACCGAGTTCCAAGCTGTCCTGGGTTTCAAAAGAATCAGTTACCACACCATTCAATGGTAGTGGAATCAACAATGCGTAGGATTACGAGTGCTAAAATGCATTCCTCTAATCCTCCGGGCCATGAGTCGAGGACACTCGATGCCTTTGGACGTCGATGTTTCCAATCCTCCATGCTGGCAGCCAGGATCAGCTCTTACATCCTCTATATGGGAATGTTCCTCAAAGAAGTTACAGGAGACTTGGAGCTCATGAGCCCTTTTCTTCCTGAGGACAAAAGAGGGGATTTTCTTACTCTGGTCAAACACGCCCGGGATGTGTCTAAGTTTGTGAACCGTGCAACCTTTGATTGCTTTGAATGTATTAGCAGAACCTCTGCTATTACATCGGTGCACGTCGTATTGCCTGGCTCCAGGCATCGGACTTAAAACAATCGGTGCAAGAGAAACTGGGAAATATTCCTTGCACAGGAGAAAATTTCTTTGGCAAGGATTGCAAGACAAGGCAAATCAGCTTGAATCTGAAAATACTACCTTGAACAGACTTTGATAGTCTGTTCAAGGTAGTATTTTCAGATTCAAGCTGATTTGCCTTGTCTTGCAATCCTTGCCAAAGAAATTTTCTCCTGTGCAAGGAATATTTCCCAGTTTCTCTTGCACCGATTGTAACCCAGCAAAGAAAACGTCAGCCAAGAAACCCTTTTTCAATAAGAAAAAGAGATTTTACCCATCTTACACCCATCATGCTCACTGTCCAGTTCATGTTCCCCAAAAGGGGAACCAACAGAGCAGACAGCAGCGGAAGCCACAAGTTTCAAGAACTCAATCGGCTCCACAAGCTCAACCTCCTCAGGGTGCTTTGACTCTTTCCTAGAGAACTTAGGGGCTTGTTTACAAAGCCGCGGTAGTGGTTCGCGATCGCAGCCGCGGCCCCATTGAAATCAATGGGGCCGCGGCTCCGATTACGATCGCAAACCGCTACCGCGGCTTTGTAAACAAGCCCCTTAGTCTTTCTGCCCCTGAAAGGTCCAGAACCTCTCACCATTCCAGGAAGGTTATACCATTTTGCCAGCAGATGACAACAAATAACATCAGAAAACTGGACTCTGTCCATTGTACGAGAGGGGTACAGACTTCAATTCCACAGCATGCCCCCTCCTACAATCATAAAGCAGTTCAATTCTCAGGTCCCTGTCACCAGTCACTTGGGTCAGGAAGTCACATCACTTCTTGCTCAAGGAGCAATAGAAGAAGTACCCATACCCCAACAGGGGACGAGATTCTACTCCCCCTATTTTCTCATTCCCAAGATAACAGGGGGACACAGACCTATTCTGGACCTCAGAGAATTAAACAAATATCTGTTCCGAGAAAAATACTAAATGATCTCCCTCTGAGTACTCCTGCCATACCTTCAGAGTCAGGACTGGCTATGTTCTCTAGAACTAAAGGATGCATATACTCATATTCTCATCCATAAAGATCTCCGATTCCGATGACTCTGATGACTCCGCCGGTACCAGAGTGATTCTACCAGAAGATCCCTCTCCTTCTCCTCAACGGAGGATGTCTCCTTCGGAGCATATGTCATTTCAGGATTTCATACGTGATGCAGCCAAAGGACTTTCAATCACGGTGACTCCCGAGAAAGAACCGAGAACAGAAGAATTAGAAATTCTTCAATACCTGGTAGCACCTAAAGAAGCTGCAACTCTTCCCATTCACCGGATCTTGCATGATCTCATGCTAAGAATGTGGGGAAGCTCCTTTAATGGTGTCTCCTCACTCTCGGAAACTTGATACCATGTACCAAGTTCCACAATGCCCTGGCTTCAAAAGACTCAATTACCACACCATTCAATGGTAGTGGAATCAGCGATGCGTAGAATCAAGAGTGCTAAAATGCATTCTTCCAATCCTCCAGGCCAGGAATCGAGGACACTCGATGCCTTTGGGCTTCGATGCTTTCAATCCTTAATGCTATCAGCCAGGATCAGCTCTTACATTCTCTACATGTGAATGTTTCTTAAAGAGGTTACAAGGGATTTAGAGCTAATGGCTCCACTTCTCCTCGATGACAAAAGAACAGACTTCCTCACTCTGGTCAAACATGCCCAGAATGTGTCTAAATTCATGAATCGTGCAACCTTTGATTGCTTTGAGTGCATTAGCAGAACCTCTGCTAGTTCCAACAGTGCACGTTGCATTGCCTGGCTTCAGGCATCAGATTTAGAACAATGGGTGCAAGATAAGTTAGGGAATATTCCTTGTACAGTAGAAAATTTATTTGGCAAGGATTGGTAAGATAAGGCTAATCAGATTGAGTCTGAAAATACCACCTTGAGCAGATTGTCAAGGGCTACAGCCAACCCAGCAAAAAAGAAGACAATTAAGAAACCCTTTTAGAACAAGAAAAAGAAATTCTACCCATCTTACTCCCAGGCTGTCCACTGTCCAGTTCATGCTCCCCAGAAGGGGCAACAGCAACCCAGACAGCAAAGAAAGGCCCAAGTCCCCAGAGCTCAACCAGCTCAGCAGACTCAACCTCCTCAGGGGCTTTGACTCCTTCCTAGAGAACTTGGTCAACCTGCCCCTGAAGGGTCCAGAACCCCTCACCATCCCCGGCAGACTTTGTCATTTTGCCAGAAGATGGCAACAAATAACATCAGAAAACTGGACCCTTTCCATTGTATGAGAGGGGTACCAACTTCATTTTCACAGTATGCCCCCTCCCACCATAACAAGACAGTTTAATTCTCAGGGCCCCTCCACCATTCTCTTGTCTCAAGAGGTCACCTCACTACTTGCTCAGGGAGCAATAGAAGAGGTACCCATATCCCAACAGGGCATGGGTTTCTACTCCCCCTACTTCCTCATTCCAAAGAAAATAGGGGAATACAGACCCATACTGGACCTCAGAGTTGAACAAGTATCTGTTCCGAGAAAAATTCAAAATGATCTCCCTCGGACCACTTCTCCCTTACATTCAGAGCCAGGATTGGCTATGTTCTCTAGATCTAAAGGATGCATACACGCATATCCTCATCCACACAGATCACAGGAGGATTCTTCGATTCCTTTTTCAAGGAAGGCATTACCAGTACAGGGTTCTTCCTTTAGGACTGGCTTCTGCCCCAAGAGTCTTTACAAAATGCATGGCAGTAGTAGCAGCATTCCTGAGAACTTTGTGAATATTCGTCTTCCCCTACTTAGACGACTGGTTCATTCGAGCACCAATAGCTCCAGAAGCCAGCTTCGCTCTTTCTCGCACTTTGCAAATCCTTCGGTATTTGGGACTGGTCATAAACCTCCCAAAATCTCATCTCACCCCTTCGCAGTTTCTAGAATTCATAGGGGCTCCTCTAGACACAAGGCAGTCAAGGGCTTTCCTGCCACAGCCACATTGTCTTCGTATAATATAGCTGGCATCCCAAGCAGCTCTGAATGTCTTCCTGACTGCCCGGGAAATGCTTCAGCTCCTGGGGCATATGGCATCCACTGTCCATGTGGTTCCCTAAGCTCGAATTCATATGCAAGCAGCCCAGTGGACCTTATCCTCTCAGTGGACACAGACCTCGGGTCGCCTATCTGACAAAATCAGAAGCTCCACACGTATCATTTCATCCCTCCAATGGTGGCAATCCCTGGAAAACCTCCTCATAGGTTCTCCTTTCCAGCAGCCCCTATGCCAAGCCACCCTAACAACAGATGCGTCCAAGTTGTGTTGGGGAGCTCACTTGCACGATCTCTTGACTCAGGGTCTCTGGACCCCACAGGAGGCTTGTATTCACATAAACCTCTTAGAACTCAGAGCCATCTTTCATGCTCTTCGAGTATTCCAGGCCCAGCTCTGCTACAAGACAGTCCTGGTTCAAACCGACAATCAAGTAGCTATGTTCTGTGTGAACAAGCAGGGCGTAACGGGCTCTCTGTCGTTATGCAACGAAGCTTTATGACTGTGGGCCCTCGCCAGAGAGCTTCAAATCCATCTCCTAATGGTATATCTTCCGGGCATTCAAAATCTTTGGCCAGACAAACTCAGTCGACTACTGCTGCCACACGAATGGTCTCTTCACTCAGACCAACTTGCTCAAGTGTTCCGAATCTGGGGAACCCCAGATATAGATCTCTTTGCAAGTCCACAGAATGCTAAACTTCCCCAATTCTGTTCCAGAATTCTGGCTCAAAACTGTCCTCCTCCACTGGGGTCAGGACTTCCTCTATGCCTTCCCACCCATTCCCCTCATTCCCAAAATGTTGTTCAAGCTTCAGAGAGACAGAAGTCATATGATACTCATAGCTCCACGTTGGTCACGGCAAACGTGGTATCCTCTGCTTCTATATCTCTCTCAAGCCACACCTCTGGAGTTGGGATATGCTCCAGATCTTTTTTCCCGAGAACAGGACTCTACTGCATCCCAATCCCCATTCCCTGCACCTCAGGGCCTGGTTGCTGAAGGCCTAGGATTCCTAGATATCAACCTTTCTCAACACGTAAAGGATATCCTTGTGGCTTCCAGAAAGCCCTCCGCAAGGAGATCCTGTGCCTTTAAGTGGAAAAGGTTCTCTGTATGGTGCTCTCAAAAGGGACTTACCCCCTTTTCGGTGCCTGTGGAATCGCTACTGGAGTATCTCCTCTACTTATCAAATTCTGGTCTTAAAACCAATTCAATAAGGGTTCATCTTAGTGCCATTGCTGCTTCCCGCAGACCATTAGATGAACAACCTATCTCCTCTCATCCACTCGTAGCAAGATTTATGAGAGGTCTACTCTTAACAAAATCTCCCATTAAGCCACCGCCGGTGGCATGGGATCTTAATTTTGTTCTCGGGCAGCTTATGAAACCGCTCTTTGAGCTCTTAGCCACTACGGACCTGAAGTTTCTTTCCTGGAAAGTCATCTTCCTAGTTGCTCACTTCTGCAAGACGCATCAGTGAGTTGCAGGTCTTAGTGGCTGATCCTCCTTATACAAGATTTCACCATGATAAGGTAGTTCTTAGGACTCATCCTCACTTCATGCTCATGTTTCGCCTTTTCATTTAAACCAAGCGGTTTACCTTCCTGTATTCTTTCCTAGGCCTCATGCCTCTAATGCAGAAAGGAACCTTCATACCTTGGATTGTAAAAGAGCCTTGGCTTTTTACCTTCAAAGAACAAAGCAACATAGAAAATCTTCTCAGCTTTTTGTTGCTTTTGATTCTAGTCATTTGGGACTTCCAGTTTCCAAAAGAACTCTCTCTAGATGGATTGCAAATTGCATATCCTTTGCATATGAGAGTAAGGGAATTTCTCTCGAAGGCCACGTCACAGCTCACAATGTGAGAGCAATGGCAACCTCTATGGCTAATCTTCGTTCTGTGTCCATTGACGACATCTGTAGAGCAGCCACCTGGGCTTCAGTACACACCTTTACAGCCCATTATTTTTTAGAAAAGGACTCCCGTCTGGATGCTTCATTTGGACAGGCTGTTCTGCAGCATCTCTTTCAGACATAGTAAAACTCCTACCCACCGTCCCGGGTTTTCGATGCCAGAGATCCATGGGAGGAAGAATGACCCATCTCACCAGAGGTTCGCAGCTTGCTAGGGTCATCCACCTGGCATCTCTCAGCTGGAGAGTCCCCATATGTGAAGACTACATTCCTGCTTGTTCCTGGAGATAGCGTAGTTACTCATCTGTAACAGGTGATCTCCGGGAATAGCAGGAATTAAGTCTTCACATCTCGCTCACTTCCCCTAGGAGTTGTCTCTCTCTCTCTCTCTTTCTCTCCTTTTGTCTCATCTATAAACTCAACTGACGAAAGAGAGTTGGAAAGGCGGGAAGGCAGCATGCAGGCACTGTGGGATGCTCTCCAAAGCTTTCCTAATGGACGCTGGGGAGCATTCCCACACAGGCTCCGTCGGTACTGACGATACCCATATGTGAAGACTTAATTCCCGCTGTTCCTGGAGATCACCTGTTACAGGTGAGTAACTATGCTTTATAGAAGCTTCATAAACATTACCAATTGTTTTCTTATCTACTAATATAAGGTCAATTCTTGAGTAGATGAGTGAAACATAAAAAAGCTAGTGGATGGGAATATCAGTCACCAAACATCTACCCACCCCTGTTCCTTTGTCATCTCTCACAACATTGTCCATGCTCTTAGAGCCTCCAATCGAGGAGTTGTCCTTCCCAAGTTCTAGCATTAGGTAAGGTTGTCTCCCACCATCCACTTCCCATCAGCCAAGCCCAACAATCAATCACCTAATTGTTTGAAAAAGGACCCCTGATCTGTGTTAGGCCCATACACATTAACCAAATTCCAAATATTTCCCTCCCGCTTTATTCTCAGTGTTGGAGACCTTCCCTGTGACTCAGCATATTGATAAAGGACTTGTGGTTGGAGCTTTTTAAAAAAGAGAATTGCCACTCCAGCATTTTTCCTCTCTTTCAGGTTTGAGGCTGCAATTATAAGGGGATAATAAGGCGATTTCAAAAGCTTCTCATCCTTCCTCAAGAGGTGCATTTCTTGTATAAAGACTATAAAAGCACGAAGGTGATACAGTTCTTTAAACATCAGGGGCCCAATTTTCGAAAGGCATTGACACAGTTTACAGCCCAGTAAACCGTGAAGATGTCTTAAATTGGGATATTCTTTGACACACGCTAAGAACAACAACCCAAGTCCCCCATACATAAATACTACTCAGCCCACCACTGCAGTACACACCAATGCATAAGGAATGCAACACAACAGACAATCCACACCACAACCAAAGGAACAACCAGAAAACCCCTCAAACCTTTATGCACAGAGACACATGTTATTGTAAACTAGATTGGCGTCTTTCTTCTCTTCCAAAGTTTAAGACCTTCGTTCATCTCTCCCCTCTTGCCCATAGGCTTTGACTTCCCCTCCTCCCATTTCGCCCCCCCCCCCCCCGTCCCCTCGGCTGTCACACGCTTGGGCTAATTTCTACCCTTTTACCTCCCCGGAACTCATTAAACTATTATCTACCACTCATAAGACCACCTGCCCTTTAGACCCCATTCCCTCCTCCTGGTTCTCTAAGCCTTCTGCCGCCTTATTTCAACCTCTCCTTACTATCATTAACTCCAGTCTATCCTGCGGTACCTTCCCTCACCCATGGAAACACGCTTTAGTTCGCCCCCTCCTAAAACACCCTTCCTTGGACTCTTCTGTACCTGCAAATTACCATCTGGTGTCCAATCTTCCTTTTGCTTCCAAACTCCTGGAAAAGGCTGTTTTCTCACAACTTTTGCATCACTTGGACTCTACACATTTTCTGCACCCTCGGCAATCCGGATTTCGACCCGGACATAGCGTTGAAACTGCTATCACAGCAGTTCTGAACGAAATCCACACTCCTCACGATCGTGGTGACATCACGGTGGCAGTATCCCTTGATCTCTCAGCTGCTTTCGACTTGGTGGATCACTGTCTTCTTCTTTCTCGGCTTCGGGATGCGGGCATTCGCGGGGCTGTTTATCACTGGTTTCACTCTTTCTTATCCTCCCGGTCATTTGTAGCTACCTCCGCTTTCTCCACCACGGATCATTTCCGGCTCTTATGTGGTGTTCCACAAGGTTCAATCCTGGCTCCTTTACTGTTTAATGTCTTTCTGGCTCCCTTAGCTTTACTTGTCCAAGAACTAGGGATCTCAGGTTACTATTATGCCGATGATATTTTTCTTCTGTATCATACATCCTCTTCTCACCCTGATATTACTCCTCTGGAAACCTGTCTGTCTGTGGTTTCTTCATGGCTCTCATCAAACTGCTTAGTTCTCAATGTTTCCAAAACTGCAGCTATCTGGTTCTCCCACAGTTCCACTACTCCGTTACTCACTCACTCCTTTTCAGGCACGCCTATCTCCCTGGTCTCTAAACTCCGTTATCTCGGCGTCATTCTTGACAACAATCTCACTTTAAACGACCACATTTCCCAGGTTTCTCGGCGCTCCTTTTTCTGCCTTAGGCAAATTCGTGCCATTAGGCCGTTTCTATCAGCTCAAGCCCTCACTACCCTCCTCCTCTCTTTGGTCATAACCAGATTGGACTTCTGTAACTCCATCTATGCTGGCATTCCTCAATATCAACAACACCGGTTACAATTATTACAAAACACAGCTGCCCGAATGATTTTGCATGCCTCCCCACGGGATCACATTACCCCAATTTTGCAGCATCTCCATTGGTTGCCTCTGAAATTCCGGATCCCTTTCAAGATTCTCACCGTAGTACATTGGGCTATTTATCTCCACAGACCTCAATATCTATCCGATTTGTTGGTTTTTCACACCCCCACTCGCAGCCTCCGGTCCGTTCACGTCAATCGCCTGCACCTCCCAGCCCCCTCTCAAGCTCACCTACAGTTCACTTATAAATCAGCATTTTTCTACCTAGGCCCCTCCCTATGTAATTCCCTTCCTACTGCCCTCCGATTAGAAGAATCCTACCCCAAATTCCGCTCTCTTCTCAAAACCCATTTCTTTTCTTCTGCCTTTAACGTTTCCCTGTGAATCCTCATGTCCTCGCTCTCCCTCTTTGCTTATGCTACTCTTACTCGCCATCTTTTTCTTTCCTTTATATTATTGTAATTTCTTTTCCTTTCTGATTTAGTTAATTTTATATTGTAAACCACCCCGATGTAATGGGGGGCGGTATATCAAGTGTGAAATAAACAAACAATAAATAGTTAAGTAGTATACTTTTTATACTAATTGTACATAGTTAAACGTTAATTGTACATAGTTATGACCTGTTCTATGTTTATATATTTAGCTGCATTTATATCCCGTTTTTCACCGGGTCAAAGCGGTTGTAATTGAATATATACCTGTACTGTAATATTCAACCCATTGTTCAATGTAAACCGCTTTTGATCTACCGGAAAAATGCGGTATAAAAATTTACAATAAATAAATAAAATAAAATAAAAATATTCAACGGCATTTACATGGTTAGTGCCATTGAATATCCCCTTCTAACTCCCCTACGCACCCTGATGCTATCCAATTAGCATTAGGGCGTATCGGTGGCATTACAGGGTGGAGCATAGGTGGCGACAAGCGATAACTGGGCAGCAGTGATATTGCATGTTGCCCGGTTAGAGATCTGCGCCAAAAAGATAGGCGAGGAAAAAACTCGCCTATCATTAAGGTGTAGGCGCAAACTGAGCAGCATGCAATATTGCTGCTGCCCAGTTAGTTTCGGCAGCTTCTGGTGTGCGTAGCGATCCCCAGATATTCAGTGCCATTGCCTCAGCATTGAATATCCAGATTAGAGGATGGCGGGGAGGGCTATGCACTGATGCAAATGAGCCCAGCTCAATATTGGGCTCCAGGGGTCTTTTAAATGGTGACTTGAGCCCGTTAACATTATATGTAAGAATCTTAAATTTTGAAGACAGAATAGTATACCAGACTTGAGGAAGGTATATACAATGCTATAGCATTGGGAGGTATTGGAAGGGGACAAGTGCTCTGCCCTGTCGCCCCTCCCCTTAACCTCATAATACAAGGCTGCCAGTCCCCTCCCTTGCAGCCCCCCCTACAAAGGAAGAAACCCATCACAGTCGGACTTTCCCCCTGCCCCCTCTGCCGAAAATACACCAATTTTACTTTTCTCTAATTTCGCCATCCTTACACTCCCCACATTCCTATACAATTCCCAATTAACATATCCACATCCAGAACCACTTGTCATATCCCATTCAACACTTTCACACACATTCAAGAGGCTGTGGTATAGCCTAGACCTACTCGCAGCACATTTCATGCAGCACATGCATGGTAGTATTAGCATAAGTGTATATTAAATTGTCCAACATGAATTTAAACAAATCACAATATCTCCAGATAACCAGCTTCTCAATAGGAGCTCTCTCACTCATTTGAGTCTAGTTTGTCTCGCAGTTGGACTCCTCCCGACTGCTGATGCAGCCTGCCCTTGCTTCGCTCTATGCATTTCCATTTCACCACTGGGGACCTCTGCACAGGGGGAACCACCAGTAGATCTTCCACTCCAGTGATGCCCATTTCATGGATGGAATGCTCCATTTCTGTCCTGGATCATGCGTTTTAGGTTCTCGCATCTTTTGTAATGACTAAGGCAAAGGGAAACATCCAATGATATTTTATATTCTCTTCTCTCAATTTCCTAGTTATATCTGCTATTTCATGCCACTTACTCAATGTGACTGGAGAGAGGTCTTCAAGTACTTCAATACAATGCAAATTCCATATTATCTCTTTCAATCTCATTGCCTTAAGGTGACTTTCTCTTTAAGGGAGTAGTGATGAAAACAGGCAATGATATTGCAGGGGAAATTTTGACTCGCATGCCCCAAGGACTTATGTGCATGCTTGAGTTTTATTGTGTTGTCTTCACCTGATTCTACACCTTCCTGCAATATGTGCTTCATGATCTTTTCAACAGTCCCAAAGCAAACAGCTTAAGGAGACTCATCAGGAAATCCCATGAACCGCAAGTTGTTTTGTCTTGAGTAGTTCTCAAGATCCCCAACCTTATCAACAAGGTCCTTGTTAACTCGTTCCAACTTGGCTATAGTTTTGTTTAGATCTGTCATGACCTTGCCATGCCCATCCATGCATGTCTGTGCCTCTTCTAGTCTGTGCTTGATGTCAGCAATTTCAATTCAAATCTCACAGGCTAGTGCAGTGATACTGGCACGCAGCGACACCATCTCCGATTTCAACTCTTTAAACCACAGCTAAAACTCTTCTGGTAATAGTTGCCCTTCATTGTTGGAGTTTGCACCCAAGAATGAGTTGGCACTATCACCTGTCTTTTTTTATTATGAGATGACACAGCATGTGCCATTTTATTGCCATCTCTCCTCAATGTGCACAGACCCAAATAAGAGAATTCTTTCAGATCAGTAGAGTGCTTCTTGCCATTCATCTGAAATTCTAGCAGTTCTGACACTTCACATGAGAACTTGTGCCACAAAAGAATAAGAATAAGGAGGAAAATCCATTTTAAAAAGTAGGTCATGCAGAGCCCAGGCTCAAGCTGCCATTTGTATTGGTGATGTCACTTTCTCTAAGGCTAAATTTTTTGTTATTGAAAAAATGATTAGGCACTGGAGGTGAGGTGATTATTTATGTAAGAGAGAAGTGTGGCAGATTTACATATTCATTTATTGGGAAGTATATGGACTTACAGTGGTGTGCAAAAGTCTGGAATCATTTGTAAATTTGACGTTTTTTCAACTTTGTGACCTTATATCTTAATTTATTTTCCTTCCAGTGGCTTTTTCTGTGTATCTCATGATAAGTGATAGATTTGGCTATTAGGGCCAACTTTTAGTATTGGTTTGGCCCTTATTTTCTGAGTTTGTTCTCCATAGTTGTCCTGTTGATAGATTTTCTGTGAAAATCGCGTAATGTACATTGTTGTCCAACGATATATTATTGTAAGTATGCTTTAAAATATTATGGATGCACGCCAGGTTTCCTTCAAATTAATGTATGTGGCCTTGAGAAAGGCCGTTTTTGTGTGTCAGTGATGGCTCAGTATTTGATGGGCCACCCTTTGTTCTTGATCACCTGACTGCACCTTGTCGGCATTGGATGAACCAGTCTGACAAGGTGATCGTTGATGACAACGCGGTTCCAAGCTGCAATGAGTGACTCAATCAGCTCACGCTTTGATGCCGGATGCCTCTTGGATATTTCCAAGGCCACCTTGTGCCACAGGTTCTCGATTGGATTCAGATCTGGAGACCAGGCAGGCCAGTCCATTGACTTGATGTTGTTCCGCTACTTCCAGCTGATCACCTGTATGGAGCAATGGCAGGGTGCATTGTCATCTTGGAACAGGAACTGGCCAGGAAACAGCTGGTGTGCTGTTAGCACCATGCACTTTTGCAGTATGGTGATGTACTTGGCCCCGTTGACCATTCCATCGATGATGTGAAGACGTCCAATGCCACTGGTAGCCATGCAGCCCCAGACCATGACCTTCAAAGGATGCTTCACAGTGAGGTTGAGACACTCAGGCTTGAATTCCTCTCCAGGTAATCTCTCACATAGGTGTGGGCCTGGTTACCAAACAGGCAGAAGGTGCTTTCATCTCTGAATAGCACCTTTTCCCACATTTCAGTCGACCAGGTTGAGTGCTTTCTCGCCCACACGATCCGGTTGCGCCTTTGTATGTCAGTCATCAGTGGCTTATTCCGTGCTTTGCAGCCCCGGAGACCAAACTGCAGGCACCGGCAATGAACTGTTGATGAGCTGACACTGACCTCACTCTTGTCTGACCACTCTCGAAGTAGCTGAGGAGAGGTCAACTTGCGATTAGTCAGTGAAATGCATCGTAGTGCGTGGTCCTGGCGTGATGTTGATGCATGTGGATGATCTGAATGAGGCTTGTCCACCACTGAACCCGTTTCTTTCTTTTTCTGTACAATCTTAACAACAGCGCTCTGACTGCCAACTTTTCTGGCTATCTGATGGCTTGAAAATACTTCCTTGCTCAAAAAGGACACACAAACACGCTCCTCCAACGTCAGGGTCCGAGGCATCTTCATGGTCGATCCAGAAAGCATATGAAATTCAAAAATTCCGTGCGTTTTTATAGCTGCACTGTTGGCTAGATATCTGCATTGTGATTGGTTAGTGAAACCAGCCTCCTGATTGGTCAGAAATAATGTGTGCATATTGGATAATCTCGATCCAGTTTTTTGACGCAGGATCCACAAAAATCGTAGTAGCTATCTCCCAGTGTCTATAAAGTATTTAAATTGGAAGCAAGGAATGCCAAAAAGTCAACTCTAATAGCCAAATGTATCCCTTTTAACGTGGTAGAAAGATGAATATGCTGGGCTAACGCAAAATTTAAAAAAAACGTTAGAAAGTACGAAAAATGCAAAACTCACAAGTGATTCCAGACTTTTGCACACCACTGTAATATAGATTTAGATATATCTGCTTTCTTTTTATCTATGGTTTCCAATGCTATGGCCACATCACCCTGAGTGTACCTGATCTTGGCTGAATATGGAAGCTAAACAGGCTCAGACCTGGTTAGAAGTTGAATGGGAGACTACCTGGTGCTGTAGGCTAAGGGGGTCATTTTAAAGGTTTTATTTGTGATTGAGGAGTGCACGTGGACATTGAAATCATGGAGACATCTTCGGAGCCATTTTACAAATGGCGTTTAGAGAAGTCTCCAGTGCGTGGATGTCCAAGTAGGCAGGGGTGGTGGGTGGTAGAGGCATCGCTGGGGAGGTATAATGAACTTAGGTGTCTCCGTTTGAGTTCAGAAATGTTGAGGATGTCTACAGGCATGTCCACATTTATAGCTGCTCCAGGCACCAACAGGCATCAGGAAAGTGCTTGATGTGGCCTTAAAACATCCAAAGGGTGTAGAGAAGATGGAGAATTAAGTAACTAGCCTATGATCAAAAAGGCCCACATCTGGATTTGAACCCTGGCCACCCTTCTTCTAACCCACCACTTTAACCATTAGGCTATTAGACATCTCTCTTCTGAAATATTTTTCTGGGGACATCTATGTAGACGTCTCTGTAGATGTTCATATCGGGCACATCCACGTTTCTGAAATTGTTCCTAAACTTGAACGTGCCTGCTTTTTTTTCAGATGTTCTATCTTTGACATCCCAGACTGCATTTGGACATCCTTTGTAAAATGTGCCTTTAATTGTGTAAAAGAAATGTTTGGTAATCTATTTCCATTGTCACCTTGCATAGAAAACCCGGAGGATAGTCATAGCATAGACAACTATCCACAGGATTGCCAGGAATCATTGTTGACTCAATGGTACTCAACATCAACAGCAACAGCAACAACATGGTTTGCATCAAAGAATTACCATCTCTCTTATTCCTCACATTTTTCTAGTGTCTTATGTTGAGTGCATTTTGATACTCATTCCTTTCTATGATATAGTTTATGATAATAAAAGTATTCCAAAGAAAAGATATATTTAGAGTGCATAAGTTGTATGCTTCTGTCAGTGGCAACACTTTTTCTTTTTAAAATATACTCTACATGAAGTTATGCAAAGGTGTTTTTAGAAAAGAAATGTTTCTAAAGTTACAGTGAGGGCTTTTGAGAAGAAGATAATCTCCAGGAACAAGCAGGAATGTAGTCTTCACATATGGGTATTATCGGTACTGATGGAACCTGCGCGGGAACGCTCCCCAGCATCCAATAGGAAAGCTTTTGGGAGCATCCCACTGGGCCTGCGTCGCTGCCTTCCTGCCTTTCCAACTCTCCCTCTTCAGTTTTTCGTTTTCTGCGGAGCCGACAGGCAGCAAACCCTGTCACCGCAGAAAATTTTCTTTTTGTGGTCGCGTCTGCCTGCACCGTCGACGCCTATACCAGTACCAGCGGTCTTTTCTTCATTTTCTTACTTCTTTTCTAAAAAAAAGGAAAAAAATAATTCTTCTTTTTGGAGGGTCTGTCCATTTTGGGTACTAGGCCCTCTTTTCTTCTAAAATGGAGAAACCATCTAGTAGTTTCAAAAAGTGTTCAAAGTGTAGCAGTACCATTTCTGCTACCAACATCCATGACTGGGGTCTTAAATGTTTAGGTCCTGACCATTTACCATCGGAGTGTCTCTGTAGAAAGTTGACCAAGAGAGGCCTGCAGAACAGAGCTGCAAAACTTGGCACCCTCTTTGCTGCAGATGCAATGTCCATTGCATTGACTTCTTCCAGGGCTTCATCTTCCTCCCATGGATCTCAGGTAACTAAACACAGGTCTTCTAAGACCGGCCGGTCTTCAAAGGGTAGATCTCCTTCGAAGCATCGAGATGCTACTAGCGTTGCCCTCAAGGAAAACATACTGGCAAAACAGCCCCGGCGGAAGGTCCCGGCCTCCAAAGCATTAACGGGGCTCCAGGATGTTCCCAAAGCTTCCACCTCCAGAGAACTCCTGGTGCCATGTTCTTGTGTTGTGGCCTGTTCCACCGGTACCAACATCCAGGCATCGGCAGGGGCTATGGAGCAGTGCATCCTCACCATTGGACACAGTCTAGCGGCTCTCTTAGCAGCCTCGGTACCACTAAGACCGCTTCAGACGGTTCCGCAGTCATCAGTAACGGTACCGGTATGGACCACGCCTGCTTTAACCGATGTGCTTCCCCCCATGCCGGCTCTTGAATCAGTATCCGGTATCGAGGGACTGGTATCGAGACAGTCCGATGCCGACTTCGGTCGATACTGGCGTCAAGCAATGCAAGAGCACCCGGCACGGAGATACTTTGAGTTCTCCGATTCCGATGACTCTGATGACTCCGCCAGTACCAGAGTGATTCTACCAGAAGATCCCTCTCCTTCTCCTCAATGGAGGATGTCTCCTCCGGAGGATATGTCATTTCAGGATTTCATACGTGATGTAGCCAAAGGACTTTCAATGACGGTGACTCCCGAGAAAGAACCGAGAGCAGAAGAATTAGAAATTCTTCAATACCTGGTAGCTCCTAAAGAAGCTGCAACTCTTCCCATTCACCGGATCTTGCATGATCTCATGCTAAGAATGTGGGGAAGCTCCTTTAATGGTGTCTCCTCACTCTTGGAAACTTGATACCATGTACCAAGTTCCACAATGCCCTGGCTTCAAAAGACTCAATTACCACACCATTCAATGGTAGTGGAATCAGCGATGCATAGGATCAAGAGTGCTAAAATGCATTCTTCCAATCCTCGAGCCTGGGAATCGAGGACACTCGATGCCTTTGGGTGTCGATGCTTTCATTCCTCGATGCTATCAGCCAGAATCAGCTCTTACATTCTCTACATGTGAATGTTTCTTAAAGAGGTTACAAGGGATTTAGAGCTCATGGCTCCACTTCTCCCCGATGACAAAAGAACAGACTTCCTCACTCTGGTCAAACATGCCCAGAATATGTCTAAGTTAATGAATCATGCAACCTTTGACTGCTTTGGTTCTGCATTAGCAGAACCTCTGCTATTTCCATCAGTGCACGTCGCATTGCCTGGCATCAGGCATCAGATTTAGAACAATGGGTGCAAGATAAGTTAGGGAATATTCCTTTTACAGGAGAAAATTTATTTGGCAAGGATTGGTAAGATAAGGCTAATCAGATTGAGTCTGAAAATACCACCTTGAGCAGACTGTCAAGGGCTACAGCCAACCCAGCAAAAAAGAAGACAATTAAGAAACCCTTTTTCAACAAGAAAAATAAATTCTGCCCATCTTACTCCCAGGCTGTCCACTGTCCAGTTCATGCTCCCCAGAAGGGGTAACAGCAACCCAGACAGCAAAGAAAGGCCCAAGTCCCCAGAGCTCAACCAGCTCATCAGACTCAACTTCCTCAGGGGCTTTGACTCCTTCTTAGAGAACTTGGTCAACCTGCCCATGAAGAATCCAGAATCTCTCACCATCCCCGGCAGACTTTGTCATTTTGCCAGAAGATGACAACAAATAACATCAGAAAACTGGACCCTTTCCAGTGTATGAGAGGGGTACCAACTTCATTTTCACAGTATGCCCCCTCCCACCATAACAAGACAGTTCAATTCTCAGGGCCCCTCCACCACTCTCTTGTCTCAAGAGATCACCTCACTACTTGCTCAGGGAGCAATAGAAGAGGTACCCATATCCCAACAGGGCATGGGTTTCTACTCCCCCTACTTCCTCATTCCAAAGAAAATAGGGGAATACAGACCCATACTGGACCTCAGAGTTGAACAAGTATCTGTTCCGAGAAAAATTCAAAATGATCTCCCTCGGACCACTTCTCCCTTACATTCAGAGCCAGGATTGGCTATGTTCTCTAGATCTAAAGGATGCATACACGCATATCCTCATCCACACAGATCACAGGAGGTTTCTTCGATTCCTTTTTCAAGGAAGGCATTACCAGTACAGGGTTCTTCCTTTTGGACTGGCTTCTGCCCCAAGAGTCTTTACAAAATGCATGGCAGTAGTAGCAGCATTCCTGAGAACTTTGTGAATATTCGTCTTCCCCTACTTAGACGACTGACTCATCCGAGCATCAACAGCTCCAGAAGCCAGCTTCGCTCTCTCCTGCACAATGCAGATCCTGCAGTACTTGGGATTGGTCATAAATCTTCCAAAATCTCATCTCACCCCTTCTCAATCTCTAGAGTTCATAGGGGCTTGTCTAGACACAAGGCAGTCAAAGGCTATCCTGCCACAGCCATGTTGTCTTCGAATACTTCAGCTGGCATCTCAAGCAGCTGTGAAAACTCTGTTAACTGCTTGAGAAATGCTTCAGTTGCTGGGGTATATGGCATCCACTGTACACGTGGTTCCCTTTGCTTGACTCCACATGCGAGCAGCCCAGTGGACCCTAACTTCTCAGTGGACACAGGGTTCAGGTCGCCTGACAGACAAAAATCAGAAATTCGACGTCTCATTTCGTCCCTATAGTGGTGGCAGTCACTGGAAAACCTTCTTGTAGACTTTCCTTTCCAGCAGCCACTGCACCAAGCCACTTTGATGACAGATGCGTCCAAGTTAGGCTGGGGGCTCACTTGGACAATTTCTCCACACAGGGCCTTTGGACCCAGCAGGAGACTTGTCTTCATATAAACATCCTGGAACTCAGAGCCATCAGGTTTTTCAGGCCCACTTCAGCTACAAGACGGTTCTTGTCCAGACTGACAATCAAGTAGCCATGTTCTATGTGAACAAGCAAGGTGGAACAGGTTCTTAAGCGTTGTGCAACGAAGCTTTACACCTTTGGGCCTTTGGCAGGAATCTTCAAATCCACCTTCTAGCGGCGTATCTTCCAGGCATGCAAAATCTTTTAGCAGACAAACTCAGTCGAGTACTGCTGCCACACGACTGGTCTCTTCATCAAGAGCAAGTTGCTCAAATTTTCATATTTGGGGAACTCCAAAGATAGACCTCTTTGCAAGTTCTCAGAATGCCAAATTTCCCCAATTCTGTTCCAGAATTCTGGCTCAGAACTGTCAGGCAAGGGATGCTTTCCACATCCACTGGGGTCAAGACTTCCTCTATGCCTTCCTACTCATTCCCCTCATTCCCAAAACTCTGTTCAAGCTTCAGAGGGACAGGGTCCATATGATCCTCAAATGTGGTACCCTTTGCTTCTACGTCTCTCTCAAGCCAGACCTCTGGAGTTGGGATATGCTCCAGATCTGCTTTCCCAGGAGAACGGGACGCTACTGCACCCAAATCCCCAGTCTCTACACCTCAGGGCATGGCTCCTGAAAGCCTAGCATTCCAGGATATCAACCTTTTTCAACAGGTAAAGGATATCCTTTTGGCTTCAAGAAAACCTTCCACAAGGCAAGCCTACACCTTCAAGTGGAAAAGGTTTTCTATCTGGTGTTCTAAATAGGAGTTTAACCCCTTTTCACTGCCAGTGGAGGCGTTACTTGAGTATCTGCTCCATTTATCATCCTCTGGTCTTAAGACCAATTCAGTAAGAGTCCACCTTAGTGCCATTGCTGCTTTTCACAAGCCCTTAGATGGACAACCTGTTTCCTTTCATCCTCTTGTAGCAAGGTTTATGAGAGGACTTCTCTTAACTAAACCTCCCATTAAGCCACCACCCGTGGCATCGGATTTAAATCTTGTCCTTGGACAGCTCATGAAACCACCCTTCAAACCTCTGGCCACTACATCCCTAAAATTTCTTTCTTGGAAAGTAATCTTCCTAATTGCTCTCACTTCTGCGAGACGCATCAGTGAGTTCCAGGCTTTAGTGGTTGATCCTCCTTATACAAGGTTCCACCATGATAAGGTAGTTCTTAGAACTCACCCACATTTTATGCCAAAGGTGGTTTCACCCTTTCATTTAAACCAGTCGGTTTACCTTCCTGTATTTTTCCCTAAGCCTCACGCTTCCCATGCAGAAAGGAATCTACACACTCTAGATTGTAAAAGAACTTTGGCCTTTTATCTTCAGAGAACTAAGCAACATCGAAAGTCTTCCCAGCTCTTTTTGCCTTTGACTCTAGTCATCTTGGGCTACCAGTTTCCAAAAGAACTTTGTCCAAATGGATTGCAAATTGCATATCCTTTGCTTACGAGAGCAAAGGACTTTCTCTTGAAGGTCATGTCACAGCTCACAATGTGAGAGCAATGGCAGCCTCTATGGCTAACCTTCACTCAGTGTCCATTGATGACATCTGTAGAGCAGCCACTTGGGCTTCAGTACACACCTTTGCAGCCCACTACTGCTTAGACAAGGACTCCCATCGGGATGCTTCTTTTGGTCAAGCTGTTCTCCAGCATCTCTTTCAGACTTAGAACAACTCCTACCCGCCGTCCCGAGTTTCAATGCCAGAGATCCATGGGAGGAAGCATGACCCATCTCAACCTGGGTTTTGCAGCTTTCTGGTGTCATCTCCCTGGCATCTTTCAGCTGGGGAGTCCCCATATGTGAAAACTACATTCCTGCTTGTTTCTGGAGATAGCGTAGTTACTTACCTGTAACAGGTGATCTCCAGGAACAGCAGGAATTAAGTTTTCACAACCCACCCATCTCCTCTAGGAGTTGTCTTTCTCTATCTCTCTCTATCTCTCCTTCTCTTCTTTGTCTCAGCTATAAACTCAACTGAAGAGGGAGAGTTGGAAAGGTGGGAAGGCAGCGACGCAGGTGCAGTGGGATGCTCCCAAAAGCTTTCCTATTGGACGCTGGGGAGCGTTCCTGCACGGGCTCCATCGGTACCGATGATACCCATATGTGAAGACTTAATTCCTGCTGTTCCCGGAGATCACCTGTTACAGGTGAGTAACTACGCTTTGACTTGTGATTAAGTTTTCAAAAATTATTCCTGGGGGAATTCTGTGCAAGGAATTTAAAATTCTGTGCAAAAATATTGAATGTTCTGTACACAGTATCTTAAAATTATGCATTCTTCATTCCTAGGCCTAGCTTCTCCCCATCCCAGGTTGACTCCCCCACCTTTCTTCCTGCTTAAGCTTGCCCACTCCTCAAGCAGTCTCACTCTCCAACTTAACCTGAATCCCTCCGTGAGTTTGATCTTCCTCCCTCAGGAAGATTCAAACCCAAACTTTCTCTGCCCTTCCCCAGGTTTCTTCCCTCTTTCCCCATCCTTCACCAAGGCTATGAGTTACAAGTTCCCTAACCAATTCTCTCTTTCTCAACCCCCCTCTCCTAGCACGTACACCCCATAGCTCTCAACATCTCCCTCTCCATGAAACATAAGCAAACCCATAGTTTTCTCTCAAGCATCCAAACCGAGGGCTCTCTCTTTCTGAATCCCCCCCCCCCAACAACCCTCAGTGGGACACACCCTGAGCTTACCCTCTTCCTTTTTTTCTCTCCTCCCCAACAGTGCTGATTGGCACAAAAGGAGGAGGAGAGCAGCTGCATACTTAGCCATGTTTTCCTACTCCTTTGCCACCAAAGCTGACTGCTGAATTTGAAACATGAGACTCTATTGTCCAAATTCAGCAGTTGGACTTGGGCAGCAGAGGAGGACACAGCCAAATATGGAACAGCTGTCCTCCTTTTCCTTCTCCTTCTCCTGTGCTTGTCAGCGAAGTGGGGAAGTGCTTCAAACTTCTCCTACTGACCTACACGTGCATTCATTCTGCCGCTCCTCACTACCTTTCCTCTCTTATATCACACTACACACCTCCTTGGAAACTCCACTCCTCTGGCATATCCCTTTTATCTGTGCCCTTCTCTGCCACTGCCAACTCCAGACTTTGTTCATTCCATCTTGCTGTTCCATATGCCTGGAACAAGCTACCTGAGTCTGTGCATTGGGCTTTTTCTCTAGCCCTATTCAAATCCAGGCTAAAAACCCACCACTAGAAAGCTGATTTTGGATCTTGATGCTCCTTACTCTCTTGTCCACTACTTATGTGTATTTTACCCTAATCTAGTTCCCAATTTCACTATAGGGTCTATTCCAACACGCGAATAGCGGGGATGAACGTCCCGTTGGGACATCCATCCCCACTATTTGCCCCCTTTGCCATCCCCAACTAAAGCCTCCCTGTAGGAACAAGGAGTTTGTATAGGGAGGCTTAGATGGGGGCAGGAGGGGGCATTGTGGAGGTGGGGTGAAGGCAGACAGTGGGTGGTCGGTGGCCCCAGACATATAGGGCCAATTCTGAAGTTGGCCCTGTACATCCTGGGCCGGCAGACTGGATGAAGGATGGCAGGCACGGGCAACAGAAGTGGGGCTAGGGGTGCAGGGGGTTCCCCACAGCCCGACCCTGGCCATGGGAGGCCAGATCAGGGGTAGGGCTGCGGGGAAAGGAACAAGTGGCTGTTGGCCGGGTATCGCAGCTCTTGAATGGAGCTATGGTGCCATGGCAATGGGATGCCATGACACTGTGGCTCCTTACAGGAATCTGACTGAATTAGCCGGGCAGGGGTCTGTACATGCAGGCCAATCTGAATTGGGTCCCAGCCTGCACATACAGGCCCAGACCCGATTCTGATCCCGTGGGGCATGTCCAGCCCCCATGCGATCAGAATCGGGTCTGCCTCTGTGCGTCCAGCTTCCAATCCGGCACACAGGGCCTTGGGCGACCAACTTGGAATGTATCTCCACATGTTTTGTCTTGATTAGATTGTAAGCTCTGATGATCAGGGACTGTGTCTTACATCTATATGTACAGCGCTGTGTACACCTTGTAGTGCTATACAAATGATTAGTAGTAGTAGTAGTTGTAGTAGAAGAGGGCAAGCTTGTGGTGCTCAAGGTATGTGCATGCCAGCAGGATTGGAAGGGAAACCATGTGAATCACCACTTTCTCCTAGTTCCTGTGAATAATTCTGCATAGGAAGGAAATTCTTTATTGCACAGTGGTACAGAATTCCCCCAGGAGTGAATATTTGAGTGACTGACATCAGAACATGTGATTGAGCAGGTACTTGCATTTTTAAATCTAACTTTGATGTTGCATTAGAACTGTAATATATTCATAGAGCCCCTCTGACAGTACAGGCTGAAGCTGATTCATTAATTTTATTTACTTAATACAAATTTATATTCTACAGTCTACGCATAGCACAATCTAGGTGGAGTACATTTTAATTAAACACAGAAAAAATTCTTAAAAATATTATAACAAATACATAAAATCAACAGTATACAAAATAAAAACAAAAATATAAATCAATTTATAAACTCAGCTCTTCAATTTGGAAGAAAGACAGCTGAACAGAGACATGATAGAGGTCTATAAATTAAAGAATGGAGTGGAATGGGTGAACATCGATCAGTTGTTTATCAAAAAGTAAAAAGGCTAGAGGACATGCAATGAAGCTACAATGTAACCCATTTAAGCCTAATAAGAGAAAATACTTTTTCATGCAACGCGTAATTAAACTCTGGAATTCTTTACAAGAGGATGTAGTAAAATTTGTTAGTGTAGCTGGGTTTAAAAAGGTTTAGACAAGTTCATGGAGGAAAAGTCCATATACCATTATTAAAGAGGACCAGGGAAAGCCACTGCTTACCCTAGGATAAGCATTGTGGAATCTGTGTACCTTTTTGGGAACCTGACATGTACCTGGATCGACCACTGTTGGAAACAGGTTACTGGGCTTGATGGCATGTCTTATGTTCTTATGTTCAACTCATTGAAATATTCCTAATAACATAAAAACCTAAAATCATCAATATACAGACCTAACAAAAAAATATAACCAATTTGTTGCCTTACATAAATGATCCTAATAATAGCACAAAAGTCTTTTACTACATGTGAAGTGGCATTTTAGAAAGGTCATCCAGGATGAATCTGGGACATCCAGGCTGAAATGTGCAAAACTCTAGGGGAGTGGCAGCAGTGAAGAAAGGCACATATAAATGCTGTTTGAAATCGCTCTGTCCCTACTGTGAAAGATGAACATCCCCGCAAATGGATCTGGTAAGCACATATTTGCTGGCTATTTCACAAATATGGATGATTCTGAACTGCACATCTGCAAAAATGGGTACTGTCACCCGCAGCCCCTCCCTAGTGGCGGCGTAGTTTTCCACAGAAGGGCTGGGGGACACAAGATTGTGGTGATTGGGGTTGGACAGGTGCGAGGGTCAAGGGTGGCAGTCCCTTGTGCTGGCCTCGTAACCAACTTCCCAAAGAGAAACAAGTCCGCACGAGAATGGAGGGAAAATGAAAAGGCTTTATTTCTCCTTTTTGCACAAATGGTTCAAAACAGGATAAACGGATTGGATGGTATCACAACTGAACAAGTCCCTTGCATCAGGTTTAAACCATAAATGAAAAAGATCAAAGTAATGACTGTTAACTTCACAGTAGCTTAAGGCAGTGTTTTTCAACCTTTTTTGTGCAAAGGCACACTTTTTTCATGAAAAAAATCACGAGGCACACCACCATTAGAAAATGTTAAAAAAATTTACCTCTGTGCCTATATTGACTATTTATAAAGTAATTCTCTTGAATAGGAATCAAACACTCACACCAACCCCCCTCCCCTGCTGGTTCACACCAACCCCCCTCCCCTGCTGGTTCACTCACACCACCCCCCCCCCTCCACTGCTGGTTCACTCACCCACCCCCCTGTCACTTACTCACCCCTCCTGCTGGGTCACTCACTCACTTACCCCTCCTCCCCTGCTGGTTCACTCACACCATCGCCCCCCCCCCCTTGCTGGTTCACTCACACCACCCCCCCATCCACTGCTGGTTCACTCACACTCCCCCCCCCTTGCTGGTTCACTCACACTCCCCCCCCCCTTGCTGGTTCACTCACACACACACACCCCCCCCCCTCTGCCCAAGCCGCTGCTTCTGCTTTGTACAGAGCAGCGGCTGCACTACACTTACATTGAAAAGTAAAGAGAAACTGTGTCAGGAGCCCTCCGGTCATCGCAGAGCCCGAGGAAGTGATGTCATGGGGGCGGGCTCCTCACAGGCTGTCTTTCCTTTTCAAATTAACTTTATTGCAGCTAAAGTTAATTTGAAAAGGAAAGACAGCCTGTGAGGAGCCCGCCCCCATGACATCACTTCCTCGGGCTCTGCATGATCGGAGGGCTCCTGACACAGTTTCTCTTTACTTTTCAATGTAAGTGTAGTGCAGCCGCTGCTCTGTACAAAGCAGAACCAGCGGCTGCACTGCTATAGGGAATCGCGATCGCGTTCGCGCCGTGGACTTCGGCACAAAAGCCGGTTTTTTGCTCTGGCCGCTCCCGATCTTGCGGCCAGAGCAAAAAACCGGCTTTTCAATGGCCGGTTTTACAACTGTGCTGGCAGCCGGCCTGGCCATGGAAAAACCGGCCAGGCCGGCTGAAAACCGGCCGGTTGGCAACCCTAATTTGTGAGCCGAGGCCACATGTTACGGATGAAATTGGAATTTTTCCCACGGCACACCAGACAATATCTCACGGCACACTAGTGTGCCGCGGCACAGTGGTTGAAAAACGCTGGCTTAAGGCAACACAATATACTGCATTCATTTATTCATTCATAGAGCTAGGGATAAACTCCAGATTCTCTGCTGTGCAGTTTGTGCATTCCATCGGCTGGTCAGACTCTTCGCCTGCAGATTCCACTTGCATGAATTCTACCTCTGACAGTTCTGAATCTGATGTCTCCACACAACTATACTCTGGCTTTTTAAAAGCTTGCTGTACGGTTTTCCAGTGTCTGGCAGACAGCTTAGGGCGTCGGTTTCTGGCCACTGGATAAAACAAAGGCTCCTCTTCAGTTAGAGTTTTAAAAGCCTGTTCAGCGCAATGCTTAGCATTTACAGTCCTCTTCTTAGACCAATTGTTTTCAAGCTTTTGCTTATAAGTATCTCGGTTACAAGGCGAAGCTTCCTTCCACTGTCCTTCTCCTATGTTAGGATTATGCAGACAATTACAAGTAATAAAAGTTTTACCTTTAAGTTTTCGCCTTTCCTTTACTGAGAAGGCTTGAGGCCTACCCCAGTCGGCTTCTAGCTTAGCATGGTCCAGGTTCTCCAAGGGTATCTCTCCTTCCTTAGTATAGGGAAGAATCTCTCTGTTCCAAGGCTGCAGCTGTTGCCATCGGCCAGATATTCGCTTACAGTTGGTTTCTCTGCCTCTGCCTCTGCCCTTGCCTGGTAGCCCAGCTCCTTCAGCTTTTCTGTGCACAGCGGTTCTTTGTGGTCTCCCCTTGTCTTCAAGGCCAGCACTCTCTTTGCCTCTCAGGCCTGCTTTCTCTCTGCCTGTCGAGTCTGCTCTTTCTTTGGCTTTTGGGTCTCCTTCCTCCCTTGATTCAGACCTGTCTCTGTTAAAATCTAAACTGACTGGGCCTAAGTCCTGCCCATAGAGGCGTGGTTCTTCAGACTCTGTACTGACTCTCGTGCTCCCTCTAGGTGGATCCTCAGGACATTGCAGGCTATACCTGTCTTTTCCTGGATTTAAAACTTTTTTTCTCTCTGTAAGAGGGTCCGCCGCATCACAGTACATAGACATCCCCATGTGCCAGTTTCAGAACAGGGGCATCTACATTGGATACATTTACATTCCAGGTCCCGATCTTTGATCTGTAGACATGCGGCAGCAGGGCAGGTAAAATTGAAAGGACTGTTGCTAAAGCAGCAGGTGTTTGTGTCCCAGTAAAAACTATTCTAGTGGCAAGAGCACCTTTCGATCTACCCCTTGTCAGTGTGGCTGCCATGAAACAAGCACTTTTTTGAAACTTAGTAATGGTCAGGAGCTGGTCTAAACATGGACATAGCAGCAGCCAGTGCTAGACGCATGCTGAAATTGCATGGTGACATGCATCTCCATTATACTGCTCAGGCCACCCCTCTACCATGCCGCTGTTCTCCCTAGACATGCTGGTGCCACGAATGTCTCCAGATCCAGATTTCTAAAATGGGTCTGGGAATTTTATTTTGACAGTTTTGTATACCACCTTATCCTTCAATCAAAGTGGTCACAACACAATTGGGGGATGCATTTAACATGAGGGGATATGAGACACATGCACACTAATACTTACAGGGAACATGGGCAATAGAGAGTTAAGTGTCTTGCTCAAGACCACAAGGAGCACCTGTGGGACTAAAAACCCCAGTCCTTCTGGTCCAAGGTTGCTGTCCTCTAGTGGGATTTGAACCACTGACCTTCTGGCCTGAAGTACCATGCCCCAACCACCAGGCCACTCCTCCCAATGTCTCTGTGCTTTAGACATCTGAATGGGTTTTTTCAGATGTCCAGATCACAAATAGCACTTCCAAAATAACCACCTTTAATTTTCATCAAAAACATAACTAAAGTTTTTTAACTTTTTTCTAAACATTCGGTAGTCCTGCTCAATCCACAATCAACCAGATAGCTTATTCCATATACTAGATCCAATAACAGAAAAGACTGAACCCTAAGAAGCAGATAGTTTGGCCTCAGAAACCAAGGGCACATGAATACTATGTGCACTGAGGACTTCAAAACTCTACTAGTCTGTTGCGGCATCAAACACTCTCTCAAATAGCTTGGGCTTTCACCATAAGAGACAGAAGGCAACAAATTTTGAAATGAGTATGATAGGGAGCTAATAGAGAAATCTACTTGGCATGTGCATTTGGGCTCATTTGGCTGCCTGAAAATTAAAAGTGTGTGTTAATTGCTTATGAGCATGTATACTTATAAATGAATGCTTGCACAGTAGTTTGTGCATGTAAAAAAGTTGTAGTGTACATAGAAAATGCTCAGTCATGACAAAAAAAAATTTGGTTCATCTTTCTTTAAAACAAAGTTTTTATGGTCTTACAGGCCCTGCACAATCTAGCTAACACATTTGTAAAATCCTTAATGAGGTTGCTGTAAGCCCACATAACAAAGAATTTCTACTACTATTACTACTACTACAGATCATTTGTGTAGTACTACAAGGCATACGCAGCGCTGTACAGACACATGATAAGAAATGGTTCCTGCTCATCAGAGCATACAATCTAGTCAAGACAGAAAGCACAACACCTGAGGACAAGGATACATCTAGGGGAATGGTAAGGAAACACATAGGAGATTAGGCGGATCAGGATCCAAAAGCAGCCTCGAAGAGGTGAGTTTTCAGCCTGGATTTGAAAAGGGCCAGAGATGAAGCCTTCCGTACAGACTCAGGTAGTTTGTTCCAGGCATAAGGAGCACAAGGTGAAAGGATCGACGTCTGGAGTTAGCAGTAGAAGAGAAGGGCACAGATTGAAGCAATCTGTCAGAAGAGTGGAATTCCCAAGGAGGAGTGTAGGGAGAGATAACAGAGGAAAGGTAGTGAGGAGCAGTAGAATGAGTGCATGTATAGGTCAATAGGAGAAGTTTGAACTGGATACGGAAATGGATAGGGAGCCAATGATGCAACTTGGCATACCGAGGCTGGCGGAAGATTAGCCACACACTTGACTTTTGAACAGATTGAAGGGGAGACAGATGATTCAGAGGGAGACCAGCAATGAAAAGATTGCAATAGTCTAGACGGGAGGTGACTAAAGCTTGGATAAGTGTCTTAGAAGTGTGTTCAGAGAAGAAAGAGCAAATTTTGCTGATGTTATAGAGAAAGAAGTGACAGGTTTTAGCTATCAGTTGGATGTGTGTGGAGAAGGAGAGGGAGGAATCAAAGATGACCTTAAGGTTACAGGCCAAGGAAACAGGGAGTAGTAGAGCGTTATCCATAGAGATTGAGAAAAGAAGAAGGGGGAGGTGGATTTAGGGGGAAAAATAAGAAGTTTGGTTTTGGCCATGTTCAGTTTCAAATGGTGATGAGACATCCAGGCAGCAATGTCAGATAGGTAGGCAGAGATCTGGCCTGGATTGCCGGAGAGATTTCAGGTGTAGAGAGGTAGATATGGCATCATCAGCATAAAGATGGTACTAAAAAACATGGGAGGAGATGAGTGCATCAAGAGACTAGGTATAGAGAGAGAAGAGGAGTGGACCTAAGACAGACCATTTATTTATTTACATTTTCTTATATACCGCGCTATTTTCCATCAGTGCGGTTTACATGGAACATTTTACATACACATTTCAAATGACTTGATTTGTGTTTACCAATAACAGGAATAGGAACTTGGAAAGAAACAGGGGTAACTATTTACATCTGTACAATGCGAATTGATTGGACATTTGCATAGATTTGCCTAGCTGGATGGTGAGTGATCAGTGGTGCTGTCATCTGGGTAATGTAAGAGGAAGAGGTAATGTTTCACGGCTTTTCTGAACTGGGTTAGATTGGTGATATCACGGATACTGTGTGGAAGGGTGTTCCAGCATTTAGGTGTGGCGAGCTTAAAAGCCCTGTTCGTTGTGCTTTGGCAACACTTGGTCGTTTCTTTTGGGACTACTAGTTTATTGGCGGCATGAGATCTTCTAGATCTATTAGGGGGGTTATCAGTATGAGATTGGATAAGGAAGATGGGGTGAGTCCGTTTATGATCTTGAAGGTCATTAGTATGGTCTTGAATGTGATCCTGCCTTTTATAGGGAGCCAGTGTAATTGTTTCAGAATGGGTGTCATGTGTTCCCTCATGGCAGCGCCCTGGAGAACTCGTGCTGCTGAGTTCATTGCTAGCTGTAATGGAAGCAAAGTGGATTGTGGTAGACCATGGAGTATTGCGTTGGCATAGTCGATATGGGGCAAGACCAGAGCTTGATACACTGTCCGGAAGTCATCTGGTTCAAGTAGGGAGCGTAGGTGTCTGAGGGATTGGATTTTATGGTATTCGGCTCTTGCTACATTGCTTATATGGGTCTTCATGTCTAATCGCTGGTCAAGTGTGACTCCCAGGTATCTGATGGAGGGTTTGGTCAGAAGTTCTGCATCTTGGACCTTCAAGTAAGGAGGAGTGATGAAATTTGGGTTCCTTGTGATGAAAAGGACTTCGGTTTTCTTATGTTGTATCCGAAGATTTTGCGTTTGGAGCCAGCTTGATACTGCATCGAAACAGTCTGTCAGTGGGGAAAGGTCAGGGTTCTCAGTAGTGAATGGCATATATAGGAGAACATCGTCAGCGTACAACAGACAGCTCACCTTGAAGGACCGGATGATCTCGCAGATAGGTTGCATATATATATTAAACATGAGTGCAGAGAGAGATGATCCTTGCGGGACCCCTTGACTCTGGTGGAAAGGTTCTGATGTTGTTTCTCCTGATCTTACGTGTTGCCATCTATCGGAGAGATACGACTTGCACCATTTAAGGGCAGAGTCACATATCCCCTTCTCCTGGAGGCGGTGTAGGAGGAGATCATGGCAGACTGAGTCGAACGTGGCTGCGATGTCTAAGAAGATGAGCACATATCCCTGGCGTATGTTATCAATTCCTGTTATTATGGTACTGAAGAGGATGGTGAGGAGAGTCTCCACACCGTGAGCAGCTCTAAAACCATGCTGACATGAATCAAGTGGGGCAGAAGCATCAATATGTTTTGGATTTGTGTTTGAACTTCTTTTTTGATGATTTTCGCCAAGAGTGGGATGCTTGATATCGGCCTATATGAGTCTGGCTTCTTAGGGTCAAGCTTACTGTTCTTTAGTAGTGGCCTGATAGAGGTATGTTTGAGGGATTGGGGAAAGGTCCCATTTGTGAAGGAGCAGTCCATTAGCTTGGATAGAAAAGGGCTGACAGTCGATCGTAGCTCTTTTATCCAGAACACCGGGCAAGGGTCGTTTTGTGCAGTGGTTGTGTTGATTCCGGCTATTATATCTTCAATTTGTTTTTTAGATGGCTTGGAAAAAATGGACAGTGGTGCTAGTGATCCTGGTTTGATTGGAGTGTTGGGAGCAATGAACTTATTGGTCTGGCACAGCTTCGTTTGTAAGAGGTCAGCGAAGACTTGAGGATGGATCAGGCTAGGTTTCTCAAGTGCTGGCTCTTTTGTTAGGTTCTTTACCAGGGTGAATAGGTCGTGTGGTTTGTTTAGGGACCGCTTTAGTGTGTCTGTGTGGAATCTTTTTATGCTCTCGGATATTGCTTGGTGGTGTTTTTCCAGTTGCACATTGTATGCTTTTAGATCATCCATGGAGTGGGTTCTGCGCCAGCGTCTTTCCATTTTTCTTAGGCAGGTTAATGACGCTCTAAGTTCAGCGGAGTACCAGGCTGCAGAGGTTCTTTTCTTAGTTGGATTGTTTGATGGTGGTCGCAGAGCAATAGCAGTGAACTTTTCATTCCAGACAACTAGGGTTCAAATCCCACTAACACTCCTTGTGGCCTTGGGCAAGTCACTTAACCCTCCATTGCCTCGGAAGAAAGGCCTGGCAATCTACTTCCACTGACACTGCCAAGAAAACTCAGGAGCTTCTGGGTCGCCAGGAGTCAGGACTGACTCAAAGGCACAAATTGCATTTTTTTTTCATTCCAGGCAGATACCAACTCATCAGGGTCGATGGATGTCAAGTCGAGGCGTGAGCGAGTTTGGTCGAGGATCGCGTCTTTGTCAAAGGCATGGAACTTACGTGGTGCTGCTTTTGTGGTATTGTTGGACTTATCGGCATTGTTCTGGGGTTTGTTTTGCAGTAATATTTGAAAAATGATTAACCTGTGGTCGGACCAGGGGACTGCAGTGTTGTAGAGTATAGTAGTGTTTATTGTGTTGCCTGTATTCTGTGGGGCAAAGACAAGGTCCAGTGTACCACCTTTCACATGGATGGGCTCGTGGATCAGCTGTGTGTATCCTAATTCCTCAAGGGCATCGAGGAAAACTGAGGCTTGTGCCTCTGGCAAGGATGGTAAATTGAAGTCTCCTATAACCTAGCTTGGTGTGTTTGGGTGTTGTGAGTTGGATGCGAAATCAATTGTAGTTGCAAGGGAGTCGGGGTCAGTAGATGGGGCCCTGTATATTAGGTTGGAGTACACTAGCTGAGAGCAGGATAGCAGTAGAGGAGGATCTACCAGCACAAACACTGAAAGTGCAATGGGAAAGATAAGAAGAGAACCAGGATAGCACAGATCCCTTAAAACCAAGCAAGGACAAAGTATCGAGGAGAAAGTGATGGTCAACAGTATCAAAAGCTTGCAGAAAGATCAAGAAGGATGAGGATCGAGTAAAGGCCCTTGAATTTTGTCAGGGACAGGTCGCTGGAGACTTTGGCAAGAGCCGTTTCATTAGAATGTAAAGGATTAAAGCCAGATTGCAGTGGATTCAGAAGGGCTTGAGAGGATAGACAGTCAAGACAATGGTGGTGAACCACACATTCAAGTAGTTTAGAAATGAAGGGGAGGAGGGAGATGGGTCGATAATTAGAAGGACAGGTAGGGTCTAGTAAGGGTTTCTTGAGGAGAGGTGTGATCACAGCATACTTGAAGGCTGCAGGACCAATTGCAGTGGAGAGCTAGAGATTGAAAATACAGTCAAACCTCGGTTTTCATGATTAATCCGTTCGAAAAAGTCTGACTAAAACCGAAACGTATGAAAACTGAAGCAATATTTCCCATAAGAAATAATGTAAATCCAATTAATCCGTTCCAGACACCCAAAAATATTCACAAAAAATACATTTTATAGAGAATAACTATATTTTTACATACAGAAAACAATGAGAAATAAATATAAATGACTAATGAAATGGATAAATGAACATTTAACATCACTGAAAGCAAGCTAAGTACAGTACTGTACAGTACAATATGTTTACCTCTGGCCTTAGCCACCCCTGACAAGCTGCTGTGCCCAGCTCTCTTCAGAATCACATTGGATTCAGCCCATTAAAATACCTTTACATTATCTGCTCAATGCTTCAGAATGGCAGAAAATCTTAATGATATAGCTTCAGACGTACCCTGCAAGAAAAAGTACTGCCTCCCACATTCATGCAACATCTCCTGCTTACGTTGACAGCTTTTCTTCCCTGCTACCTCCGAGCCTGAGGGGGCGCTCCAGAGAACGGGCAGGCGGTGGACGAGATCGGGGCCTTCCTCTCTGCGCAATCCTTGCCTCTCTGACTCTGACCAGGCTCGAGGATGTGTTTCATTTACGTGCTCAGCTGGCTTTCGCTTCTCATCACGCTGGCGATCGGTGAGTCCGGAGGGCAGTGCTGCCGGAACCGGGCGGGCGTTCCGACAGTGTATACAGACCGGTGTGCAGCGCGAGGGTGTATGTATTTACAGTACTGTACTTTACGAAAACCGAGGCGATGTACGAGAACCGGGACAAAATCTCAGTCAAAAAAGACGTTGAAAACCGAAGCGATGTATGAGAACCGGGACAAAATCTCAGTCAAAAAAGACGTTGAAAACCGAAGCGTATGAAAACCGGGGCAAATGAAAACCGAGGTTTGACTGTATGAGAGATGGAAGGAACTACAGAGGAGACAGAGCTTAGGAGATGGGTGGGAATAGGATCTGAGAAGCAGGTAGTGAGTTTTGAGGAGAAAAGATGAGTGGTTTCCTTCTCAGAGATCTTAGAAAAGGAAGAAAGGGTGGCAAATGTTGAGGGGAAGAGTTGGGAGTGAAGAGGGGGAAGAGGGGATGGAATTACAATACTCTACGCTTGATAATGCAAATAGCTATAACACAGTTCACAACTCTTCAGATCTTAGACAATTGTCTTAGAGATCCATTTACTAAGCGCCACTAACCAGTTAATATGCATTATAGTATGCCAATGTGCAGGCATTCCAGCAACCACCACCAATATGCATGTTAACTGGTACTTGTGTGCTGATGTAGAGAGTGGGAGGGTTAGAGGTTGGGTGTGGGGGTAGAGAGCCCAGTAGTGCACAAGCACAATTAATATGGCCATTATGCCGGTGCACCTAACAATACCTCTATAGGTATCATTTGGTGCATCTGCGTTATTTGTGCCATACTTTATTGTACTCCATCACATGTTTCCTGGATAGGCAGAGAGCGGTTTGATCCAATATTTTCTAGCACACTTGTGGAACTCATCTTCATTGCTCCAGGAAAATCTACACAGCTAAGCTATTCTAACTTTTTACTTTGTGGCTGTTTTTTTATATCAATTTTCCATTGCCTGTTTATTACTGTTTTCTGACTTCTTATAATACTACTTAGAATAGCCGCACACAGAACATACCCCCCCCCCCCCTACTTTGCTTTGTTCTTTCTGCAAAGGAGAAGATTTTTTTTTCCTTGCAAATTTCTACCTGTCCACAGCCCTCTAGACCAGGGGTTCTCAAAACTGCCTCCCAGCCAGTCGGGTTTTCAAGATATCCACAGTGAATATGCATGAGAGAGATTTGCATGCATTGCAAAATTTTGGTTGTTTGCCCACAGTCTAGTGGCAAAGAACCTAAATTTTGGTTAGAAGCTTAGGAAAATCTAGCTGGTCTGTAATTCCTTGCCTAGCCTTTTTTAATCAGAAATTTGAGTGCACCCTTAATTCATATAAGATCTACTGGCCTGGGACACTTATCCCATAAAGGATATAAAGAGACTTAAAACATTTCAGAGGAAAGTGACCAAAATGATTTGGAGCATGTGCCAGAAGATGTATGAGAAGAGACTTGAAGACTTAAGTATGTAGGGAGGAGGGATAAAGGCGATATCATACAGTCCTTTAAATACTTAAAGGGTATTAATGAACAAATAAACCCTTTTCAAAGTAGGGGAAGCTGTAAAACTAGAGGGCATAAAATGAAGCTGCAAGGTGGTAAACTTAAAAACATCAGGAAATATTTTTTCACTGAAAGGCTGGTGGATGCTTGGAATGCCCTCCCAATGGAATTGGTGGGGGCAAATACAGTGACAAAAAATTCAAAATGGCATGGGACAGACACAGTGCATCCCTTTATAGCAAAAGGATGAAATCAAAGCAAACTTAAATATCTTTTATACTTCAATAAATAAGGGGGGGGGAGGTGTGTGATCTGCACTGAGCGATGGGTACAACCCTAAACACAGGCATAGAGGGGGTGACGTGCAAGGAACTGCAGTTACAACCACTCTAGCCACCTTACTGGGCAGATTAGATAGACCATATTGGTCTTTCTCCAGGAACAAGCAGGAACTCAGTCCTCACTTATAAGGTGATGTCGGCACCGACGGAGCCCACGCGGCGCAATTCCTCAGCTTTCAAAGAAATTCTTTGGGATTGCTGCCACGCATGCATGGTCCTCTTCCCGCCCAAGTGTGCCATCTTGCTCAGTCTCCCTTTTTCCGCGGAGCCCTTTGGATGCACATCCTCGTCCCTTGGAAAAAATGTTTTGTTTTTCGGCCCTAGGCCTATTATTTTTCCGGTTGCACCGGTCCTCTACCCATCCTTCCCCTGCTCTATCCTTTTTTGAACAAGTAGGGGACTTTTTCCTAGCATTTTTGTGTTCACGGGCTTCGTGCCTTTTTTCTCCCAATCACTGGCCGCGTGGATCTTCGACCTCGCGGGAGTCATTTTTGCCCCTATGGCCACCGGATTCAAAAAATGCAATAGATGCTCCAAGAACATGTCGCTCACGGACATCCATGATTGCTGTCTGCGATGTCTCGGAGCCGACCATGATCCAGGGCTCTGTTCGTTCTGTAAGAAAATGTCATCCAAAGCCCTGCTCAGTCGTAAGCAGAAGTACAAAGACATTTTCAGGAAGGCTGCCTCAGAATCCCGGGTGGCACCCTCGGTCGTCTCTCCTCTGGTGGGGTCTCCCACCTTGGCACTCCGACCAGGGGTCCCCTGACGTGGAGCAGCATAAGAAGAAGAAGGCCTCAAAGTCGCTGTCGGTTGCTCCAGACAAGTGCGACTGCTCCCGTGCTCAGTCGCTTAGCCCCCCTCGGTGTTCCCGAGAGTCAGAGAAGGAGCAGCCCCGCAAGGTACCTCAGACAGATAAGAACATAAGAACATAAGATATTCCATACTGGGTCAGACCGAGGTCCATCAAGCCCAGTATCCTGTTTCCAACAGTGGCCAATCTAGGTCATACGTACCTAGCAGTATCCCCAAAAGACACAGGTTCCACAATGCTTGAACTGGGTCAAGCACTGATTATCCTGGGTCCCTTTTTAATAGTGGTTTATGGACCTTTCCTCCAGGAACTTGTCCAAACCTTTTTTAAACCCAGCTACACTAACAGCCCTTACCACATCCTCCGGTAACAAATTCCAGAGTTTGATGACACGTTGAGTGAAAAAATATTTTCTCTTATTTGTCTTAAATAGTTTACCATGTAGCTTCATTGCATGCCCCCTAGTCTTTCTATATTCTGATAGCGTAAACAATTGATCCACGTTTACCTGCTCCACTCCATTACTCCCCTCAGCCGTCTCTTTTCCAGGTTGAAGAGCCCTAACCTTTGTAGCCTCTCTTCATAGGAGTAGCCTTCCATCCCCTTCACCATTTTGGTGGCTCTTCTCTGTACTTTTTCTAATAATGCTATGTCCTTTTTTAAGATACGGTGACCAGAACTGCACACAATATTCAAGGTGCGGTCGTACCATGGAACGATACAGAGGCATTATAATATCCTTTGTTTTATTTTCCATCCCTTTCTTTATGATACCTAGCATTCTATTTGCTTTCTTGGCTGCCGCTGCACACTGGGCAGAGGGTTTTAACATGTTATCCACAATGACTCCTAAATCTTTTTCCTGGGTGGTGGTTCCCAATGTGGAACCTTGCATTGTGTAACTATAGTGTGGGTTGTTCTTTCCTAGGTGCATAACTTTGCACTTGTCCACATTAAATTTCATCTGCCATTTGGATGCCCAGTCTTCCAATTTATCCAGATCCTCCTGCAGTTTTCCACAATCCTCTTGGGTATTAACAACTTTAAACAGTTTTGTATCATCTGCAAATTTGATAACCTCACTCGTTATTCCCTTTTCCAGGTCATTTATGAATATGTCAAAAAGTAGCGGACCCAGTACAGATCCCTGGGGTATTCCACTATTCACCTTTTTCCATTGGGAATATTGGCCATTTAGCTCTACCCTCTGCTTTCTATCTTTTAACCAGTTCCCGATCCACAACAGTACACTGCCTCCTATCCCATGACTTTTTAGTTTCGCCAAAAGTCTCTGATGAGGGACCTTATCAAAAGCTTTCTGAAAGTCCAGATACACTATATCAACCGACTCACCTTTGTCTACCTGTTTATGCACACCTTCAAAAAAACATATCAGATTAGTAAGACAAGATCTTCCTTGTCTAAAGCCATGTTGGCTGTCTCCCATTAGGCCATGACTATCTACATGCTGTGTAATTTTGTTCTTTATGATGGTTTCTACCATTTTCCCCGGTACTGACGTCAGACTCACCGGTCTGTAATTTCCCGGGTCACCCCTGGAACTCTTTTTAAAGATTGGTGTTACGTTGGCGACCCTCCAATCTTCAGGTATTACAGATGATTTTAATGAAAGTTCACAGATTACCAATAGCAGGTCCGCAATCTCATATTTCAGTTCTTTCAACACTCTTGGATGTATACCATCCGGTCCAGGTGATTTGCTACTATTCAGTTTATCAAATAGTTGTAATATATCTTCCCGGTGTAGCGATATTTCTCTCAATTCCTCTGCAGTATCACCTTTAAATACCACTTCAGTCTTGGGTAACATCCCTACATCTTCCTCAGTAAAGACCGAAGCAAAGAATTCATTCAGTCTCTCTGCTATAGCCTTGTCTCCTCTTACTGCCCCTTTTACCCCTCTATCATCTAATGGCCCAACGGACTCTCTCACAGGCCTTTTGCTACGAATGTACTTGAAAAAGTCTTTATTTCGTGTTTTTGCTTCCGTAGCAAGTTCCTTCTCAAATTCTCGCTTTGCGTGCCTTATCAATGCTTTGCATTTAACTTGCCAGTGCTTGTGCTGTTTCCAGTTTTCTTCGTTTGACTCTTTTTTCCATTTCCTGAAGGATGCTTTTTTGGCAGCAACAGCCTCTCTGACCTCACCTTTAAACCACGCTGGCAGTTTTTTGGACTTTCTTCCACTTTTCTTAATGTGTGGAATACAGCTGGTCTGGGCTTCGAGGATAGTATTTTTAAATAACACCCAAGCTTGCTGTAAGTCTTTAACCTTTGCAACCGCTCCTTTTAGTTTTTTCTTAACTATATTCCTCACTTTATCATAGTCTCCTTTTTGAAATTTAAAAGGTAGTACTGTGGATTTCTTTACTATCCCTCCTCCACTAATTAAATCAAAGGCAATCATGCTATGATCACTATTGCCAAGTGGTCCCAACACCCTTATTTCTTGCACCAGATCTGGTGATCCACTAAGGACTAGGTCCAGTATGGCTTCCCCTCTGGTCGGTTCATGAACCAGCTGCTCCAAGAAGCAGTCATTTATTTCATCTAGAAACTTTATCTCTTTAGCTTGTCCTGCCGTAACACTGACCCAGTCGATACCAGGGTAATTGAAATCACCCATTATTACTACTCTGCTGTGACTTTTGTTAGCTTCCTTGATTTCTTTGAGCATTTCATCATCCATTTGTTCATTCTGGCCAGGCAGTCGATAGTACACCCCCACTGCCATCGCCTTCCCCTTTTTACATGGAATTTCAATCCATAGAGATTCTACAGCAAATTTTGTTTCCTGCAAAACTTTAATCCTTTCTGACTCAATGCCCTCTCTAACATAGAGTGCAACCCCCCCACCAATTTGATCAGTTCTATCATTACGATATAGTTTGTATCCATGTATCACAGTGTCCCACTGGTTATCCTCCTTCCACCATGTCTCTGAGATTGCAATCATATCTAACTTCTCATTTAGTGCTATATATTCTAACTCTCCCATCTTATTGTTTAGACTTCTAGCATTTGCATACAAGCATTTTAGAGACTGTATTTTATTAATATTAATCTGGCTATTGGTAGGCATGGATAATTTGGAATCTTTACGCTCTGTCTGCACCTTACTCAAGGGCATTTTGGCTACTATACTCTTTTTTGGAACCTCACTGCTTTTGGTAGTATCCTTCAAGGATACCTTCGTCCGAACCATGCGCTCCTGGGCGACTGTCGGCTTTCCTCTATTTTCTAGTTTAAAAGCTTCTCTATCTCCTTTTTAAAGGTTAATGCCAGCAGTCTGGTTCCATCCTGATTAAGGTGAAGCCCATCCCTTCGGAAGAGCCCCTCATTTCCCCAGAATGTTCCCCAGTTCCTAACAAATCCAAAACCCTCATCCTTGCACCATTGTCTCATCCACGCATTGAGACTCCGGAGCTCTGCCTGTCTTTTGTGTCCTGCACGTGGAACAGGAAGCATTTCGGAGAACGCTATCCTGGAAGTTCTGGATTTCAACTTCCTACCTAAAAGCTTAAATTTAGCCTCCAGAACTTCCCTACCACATTTTCCTATGTCATTGGTACCAACATGTACCAAGACAGCAGACTCCTCCCCAGCACTATCTATGATCCTATCTAGGCGGTGCGCGAGGTCCGTTACCTTCGCACCAGGCAGGCATGTTACCAGGCGATCCTCACGTCCACCAGCCACCCAGCTATCTACATTCCTAATGATTGAATAACCAACTATGACAGCTGTCCTGAATCTCCTCTCATGGGGACATGGCCTGGAGAAACGTCCTCGGTGCGAGAGGGTTTTACATCACCTGGAGGACAGGTTCTAGTTACAGGATCACTTCCTGCCACACCAGGGTGATGCTCTCCTGTCACGTGACCTCTCTCCTCCATGGCAACAGGGATGCTGCCCGACTGGAGGTGGGACTTCAGGTCTATATCCCTGTAGGTCTCGTCCATGTACTTCTCTGTCTTTCTTATGTCTTCCAGGTCTGCTACTCTAGCCTCTAGAGAACGAACTTGTTCCCTGCCACGAACGAACTTGTTCCCTGCCACGAACGAACTTGTTCCCTGCCACGAAATTCTCATCTGCCGGCTAAGGGAAAAAGGCATTGGTGGAACAGCACTCGAATGGTGTAAATCTTACCTGTCCGATAGATGGCAGCATGTCCGAGTCGATGGGGACACATCTGAACCTTTCCAACAAAGTCAAGGTGTACCTCAAGGATCCTCCTTATCTGCATTGATGTTTAATATATACATCCAACCCATCTGCGACATCATCAGATCCTTTAATGTCAGTTACATGATATATGCAGACGATGTACTACTATATATGCCAATATCATTGGATTGCCTAGACCTCACCCCGCTGACTAACTGCTTTGACACCATATCAGAGTGGCTCTTATCACAAAACCTGAGAATACAACACAAAAAGACGGAAGTACTGTTCGTCTCGAGGAACACCAGTTTCACCCCTCCGAGTTGTATTAACGTAAAGGATGCCCAACTCCAAGTAAAACCGGCAATACGCTACCTTGGAGTAACGCTGGACCAAAACCTTGACATGAAGAACCACATAGCCAATACAGTCAAGGCAATCTACTTTAAAATCAGATCCCTCAGACACCTACGCATGCTACTTGAACCGGATGACTTCCGAACCATTTATCAAGCCCTTATACTCCCCCATTTCGACTTCTCAAACTCCATACTACAAGGACTCCCCCGGTCCACCCTGAGCCCCCTGCAACTAGCCATGAATAGTGCAGCAAGGGTACTCCTCGGGGCATCCAGGAGAGATCACGTAACACCCCTTCTAAAACAGCTACACTGGCTCCCCATGCAAGCAAGGATCAGCTTCAAGACCTTACTGCTAACATTCAAAGCGGCTAAGGGACTCACCTCTTCCTCTCTCTCCAACCTCATACAACCACTCGCACCAAACAGGCCACGAAGAACAGCAGAATTAAACACACTAGTTATCCCAAATGATACCACAAGATGCACTAGATCAACAGCCAACAGAGCCTTCCAATTCTGTGCCCCAACTCTATGGAACACCTTACCAGCACAAATCAGAGCAACACCTAATCTGAGTCAGTTCAGAAAGGCACTGAAACATTTCCTCTTCCTTAAATATCTCATTGACAGCTCCGAACATAACCCCCAGGCAAATAGCAGAAGTGGTCAAACAGATAGAACCTCGCAACAGGCCAACTTCACAATGTAAATAGTAAGTTGTTCCATGTACTATTGTACCACCATTGTATATAGTTAACCAGGATATCCTTTATCAGATAACCCTCATTGTATTTAGTTTCCCCTATTTCGCCAAGTTATACTTCCTGTTAAATGTAATGACCAGACATATGTAAATTGTCGGATGTTTTTTGTTCAATGTAAACCGCGCTGATGTCTAATAGTGCGGTATATAAGAATTGTTAATAAATAAAATAAAATAATAAAGAGCTCCTTGCACTTAGTGCATACGTAAGACCTCTCACCTACTGGGAGAAAATCATACATGTGACACTCAATGCAAAAGACCGGAAAGCCACCATCTTGCTGCTGGACTTTTGTCTGCATCTTAGTTTAAAGCTTGTGTTTAGGTCTTTTAAATTCTGTATATAATAAGGACTGATGTAGATGCTTATACTAATAAAAGTGTATCTAACACTTCCAATACACCTTGTTCACCTGAAGCTTAATTAATCTCAGGTCCTCAGTGTATGACTGATTTGGATAAAGAGCTGCACCTGAGAGCAGCCCCTTTCCTTCAAGATGTGTAGGTACCTATAAAGCTACAATTACCCCAGGGGTGGGTGGGTGCTGGGGAGGGAGGGAGGGAAATAAGTCCTATTAAGGAGGGCAGTTACAAGGTACCCTGTCCTGAACCCTCAGCAGGGGGGGAGGTGGGTACCACACAAAGCCCAGTTAGTTGAGAGAAGCAAGGTAAGTTATACAGCTGAGAAGCTGAAGCAGCACACCAATAAGACAAACAATAAATAATTAAATAAACAGCTAGAACTCACTGCAAGTTGTCACAGGAGGTAATATCCACCTCTCTAGCAGAGCACTGTTAGAGAACTGCTATTCCCAGAGCAGAGAGAAGCAAACAAAATTGACTATGCACACGTGGTGGAGACAGGAAGAAGGCTACACAATACCTCAGCAGGGGGGAGGGGAGGGGGGTTCACTCAGGCAGGAAAACAAAAATTTAAAAACACAGCAGGTTCAGGGGGGAGAGCAGGGAGAAAGATTTAATTTAAAATTAACAGTTAACCTGGCTACCACACAAAGCCCAGTTAGTTGAGAGAGGCAAGTTAAGTTATACAGCTGAGAAGCTGAAGCAGCACACCAATAAGACAAACAATAAATAATTAAATAAACAGCTAGAACTCACTGCAAGTTGTCACAGGAGGTAATATCCACCTCTCTAGCAGAGCACTGTTAGAGGACTGCTCTTCCGCCTTCAGCGATTGCGCCCAGTCTCCTGAGGGTCATCCTGGCGAGGACCCCCTCTCCTCCTCAACGCCTGACCCGGTGACCCCGGTATTGGTGTCAAAGGGCCCCACGCCCGTGTGGGAGTCCCGCATGCTGGCGCTAGAACACAGTGTTTCTCTGTTCATTGCTTCCCAGCAGGTGCTCATGTCCAGCTTCGTTGACTCGCGCCTAGAGACCAAGGTTCCCTCATGTGGGACACTGAAATCCGTCCAGAAAACCCCCGAGAGCTGTGGGCCTCGTGAGGGTCCTCAGCATCGGTCTCGCTCGCCTTCCCGTTCCTTGGGGGCGAGATCTTCCAGGGCCTCCGGCTCCAAGTGAGCCTTGGCTACAGGATGGAGTGACCAGTCCGGCTCAGATTCCTCCTCCAATTTCTCGGGCTGGGAGTCTGAGGGGGATACCTCCCTGGAAACCCGTGCCCATTGGGATCTCCCATCGGACCAATCCCCACCCACTTTTCAGTGGTGCTCACCACCCGAGGATACCTCCTTCCTCATGTTTGTGCGAGATATGGCACGGGCTCTCAACCTGGCTTCCCAGGCCGAGGAGGACCCTCGAGCTGAAGAGCTCGACATTCTTCAGTATGAGGTCCCGCCTCGGGAATCTCTTACTGTCCTGGATCCTCCCATCCTGTCCAGGCTGGTGCTTCGCATGTGGGAGGCACCTGCCTCAGTTCCCATTGTGAGTAAGCGCCTCGATGCCATGTACAAGGTCCAATGCGGCTCCAGGTGTAGGAAAATCCAGCTTCCCCACACATCCGTTGTGGTGGAATCAGCCATGAGGAAACAAAAGAGTCCGAAGTCACATTCTTTGGTTCCTCCAGGCAGGGTTTTGAGAGCCCTCGACGCCCTAGGCCGCAAAACCTACCAGGGGTCCATGCTCTCCTGCCATATTCAGGCATACCAGCTCTATATGGGAATGTTCTTACGAGACCTGGCTAAGGAACTCGGAGGTTTCTCCGCAGACCTCAAGAGCGAACCCCTCGGTAGGTTCAGGACCCTGATAAAGTCTGTCGCAGAGAGCTCAAAATATCTCTCTCATGCCACCTATGACGGCTTTGAGTCCTCGGCTCGAGTGGCTGCCGCTGGCATCGGGGCCCGTCGCCAGGCATGGCTCCAGTCCTTGGATTTGGAGCAGTGGGTACAGGAAAAGCTTCTGGATGTACCCTGCCTTGGTAAACAACTCTTTGATAAACTGATAGAGGACAAAGCCACGGAGATAGAGACAGAATTCATCACCCAGACCCGGCTCTCGCGCAAGACCTCCACCCTCCCTCGAAAGAAACAGCAAACCAAAAAGCCTTTCTTTCAACAGAAGGGCTTACCCTATCGGGGCTACCCACCGTACCCGCCCACTCCCATGCCGACCACCGCGACACAAGGGAAATCCGGGTCCCAAGGTCACCGCAAGCCGAAAGGGCCCAATGCCCAAACCCCAGCGCCGCCCAAACCCACACAAGGGTTTTGACGCCAGTTGCATAGCCTTTCACCTCCCGGCAACATAGCAGCCATGGGGGGACGCCTGTCCTCTTTCGTCCCTTAGTGGGCTTCCATCACCTTGGACACCTGGGTCCTCCGGATGATCCGGGACGGCTACCGTCTCTGCCTGTACAGGCTTCCCCCTCCCTTCTCCCCGGCAGAGCCTCCTCGACTCCTCGGGCATCAGGTCTTCCTTCAGCGGGAGCTAATCAGCCTCGCCAAACGAGTGGTCGAGAGAGTGCCGGCGCACCTCCGAGGTTGGGGCTTCTATTCCTGGTACTTCCTCATCCCAAAAAAGGTGGGGGGTCTGCAGCCCATCCTCGACCTCTGAAAGCTGAACAAGTTCTTAGTGTGGGAGAAGTTCAAGATGCTATCTCTTGGCGTTCTGCTGCCCTTCCTTCGGCAGGGCGCCTGGCTATGCTCCTTGGATCTAAAAGACGCCTACATGCATATTTTGATCCACCCCCAGCACAGGCGGTACCTGCGCTTCAGGCTACAAGGGGAGCACTTCCAAAACAGCGTGCTCCCCTTCGGGTTCGCGTCTGCCCCACGGGTCTTCATGAAGTGCCTCTCCACAGTCGCTGCCTCCCTCAGGCGACAGAGCATACCGGTCTTCCCTTACTTCGACGACTGGCTCATCTTGGGACCCTTGGTCAGGGAAACACGTCTGGCGATGTCGCACATGATTCTCCAGCTCGAGCACCTGGGCTTCCTGGTCAACTACTCCAAGTCCCACCGTGTGCCTGTGCAGGCCTTAGAATTCATCGGCGCATGCCTCGACACTCAGCGGGCGAACGTTCTTCTGTCAGCAGACGACGCTGACTGCCTCCGAGCCCTGGCGGTCCAGGTCCAGGGCACCCCTCGGGTCACAGCCCGGACTATGCTGCACCTCCTGAGTCAAGTGGCCTCCACCATCCATGTGGTCCCCCACGCCCACCTAAACATGCAGACAACCCAATGGTGCCTCAGTGCTCAGTGGAGCTTGGCCATCCGGGTCTCCCATGGTCTTCACCTGTCTCTGGACTGGTGGTAGAACCCTCATAACCTCCTCCGGAGACTGCCCTTCCAGGCCCTACAGCACCAGCTGACGGATGCCTCCCTGCTGGGCTGGGGAGCCCACTGTGGCGCATTGTGCACGCAGGGGCAGTGGTCGCCCGAGGAGTCTCAGCAGCAAATAAAATTGCTCGAGCTCCAGGCAATTCGGTGGGTCCTCAGGGCCTTTGAAGATCACCTCGAGGGGAAGTCGGTACTTGTGCAGACCGACAACCAAGTGGCGATGTTCTACATCAACAAGGAAGGGGGCACAGGCTCACGTTCCCTATCCTGGTAAGTGTCCTCCCCTGCTCCTTCGCCTTCCATCAGGGGATGACCCTCAGAGCGGTCTATCTCCCAGGCCAGGAGAACGTCCTCGCGGACAAACTCAGCAGTATCCTCTGTCCTCACGAATGGCGGTTGGACCCGGGGGTGGCCGGCTGGCTGTTCCATCGGTGGGGAACTCCGACCATGGACCTATTTGCCAGTCCGTCAAATGCACAGCTTCTCCGCTTCTGTGGCCCAGTCCCACACCCAAGCAGGGAGAACATAAGAACATAAGATATGCCATACTGGGTCAGACTAAGGTCCATCAAGCCCAGTATCCTGTTTCCAACAGTGGCCAATCTAGGTCATACGTACCTAGCAGTTTCCCCAAAAAACACAGGTTCCACAATGCTTGTACTGGGTCAAGCATTGATATCCTGGGTCCCTTCTTAATAATGGTTTATGGACCTTTCCTCCAGGAACTTGTCCAAACCGTTTTTAAACCCAGCTACACTAACAGCCTTTACTACATCCTCCGGTAACAAATTCCAGAGTTTGATTACACGTTGAGTGAAGAAATATTTTCTTTTATTAGTCTTCATTGCATGTCCTCTAGTCTTTCTATATTCTGATAACGTAAACAATCAATCTACGTTTACCCGTTCCACTCCATTCATTAATTTATAGACTTCTATCATATCTCCCCTCAGCCGTCTCTTTTCCAGGTTAAAAAGCCCTAACCTTTTTAGCCTTTCTTCATAGGAGTATCCTTCCATCCCCTTTACCATTTTGGTGGCTCTTCTCTGAACCTTTTCTAATAACGCTATATCCATTTTAAGATACGGCGAACAGAATTGCACACAATATTCAAGGTGCGATCTCACCATGGAAGGATATAGAGGCATTATAATATTTTTTGTTTTTATTTTCCATTCCTTTCCTTATGATACCTAGCATTCTATTTGCTCTCTTGGCCGCCGCTGCACACTAGGCCGATGATTTTAACATGTTATCCACAATGACGCCTAAATCTTTTTCCTGGGTGGTGGTTCCTAATGTGGAACCTTGCATCATGTAACCATAGTTTGGTTTGTTCTTCCCTAGGTGCATAACTTTGCACTTGTCTACATTAAATTTCATCTGCCATTTTGATGCCCAGTCTTCCAATTTATCAAGATCCTCTTGCAATTTTCCACAATCCTCTTGGTTTTAACAACTTTAAACAGTTTTGTGTCATCTGCAATTTTGATAACCTCACTCGTTATTCCCCTTTCCAGGTCATTTATGAATATGTCAAAAAGCAGCGGACCCAGCACAGATCCCTGGGGCACACCACTATTTACCTTTCTCCATTGGGAAAATTGGCCATTTAGCCCTACCCTCTGCTTTCTATCTTTTAACCAGTTCCTGATCCACAGTAGTACACTGCCTCCTATCCCATGACTCTTTAGTTCTGACAAATGTCTCTGATGAGGGACCTTGTCAAAAGCTTTCTGAAAGTCCAGATACACTATATCAACCGACTCACCTTTGTCCACCTGTTTATTCACACCTTCAAAAAAATATAACAAATTAGTAAGACAAGATCTTCCTTGTCTAAAGCTATGTTGGCTGTCTCCCATTAGGCCATGACTATTGTCACCCACTAACGTACCCAGAGGCTAAAAAGGGCTTGGGTCGTTTGATGGGGCAGTATTTTTATGGCTAGAGCTCCTATGAAGGCTTTAGCAAGGCCTTCTGGATCCTGTAGTTTTCACCGTTAGCCAAAGAAGTGTAGTTGAAGCAGAGGGTAAGGTTTAAACTCAGGCTTTATTCCCCGTCCGGGGTGGATTCATAACAGTGGAACTTAAAGCAGGTCAGACCCTTCGTGTGATAACACAATTAAAGAAAAATACTTTCAACACAACTTAGCTTTCTTCAGCATTAAACCATGAACAAAAATTAACAGAAAACAGTTCCTTTTACTTACAGAACTCTGGCACCTGTTTCTTCTCATAAACAGTTCTGGCTGCTTTTAACATAGAGATGCTATACAATCAGATAATGTGTACGTGCAATCCATCTCATTTTCCTCTAAGGATTCTTCAAGAGGTTCAATCTGCATCTCCTCTTCATCTGAGTAAACCTCTGGCTCCCAACTGCCGTTAAAGTTATAAGGTTCTTGTCGGGGAGTTTAAACACTCTCTTCCCCCACTATACTAGTGGCCTGTGAGTAACTACCGTATTTCCTGTAGTTGGGTTCCTGAGAACTACAGAGCTCTTGGTACGTGCATAGAAAGTCAGGGTATTGCAAACCTCTCTTATTAGGGTAAATACGCCTACCTTTAGGCACTGCTGTTTCCTGCTCTCTCGGATAAGCACAGCTCTGCTTTGAAGCCCCTTTTCCACGGTGTTTCTCTGACTCATTCAAATGTGCTTCAGGGTAAAAGTTTTCCCCTTCTGCATTTCTGGTGTTAGGTAATTTATATCTTAAAGCCTTGGCTGTTGGACTGCCTTCTCTGCTTGCCGCACAGCAACGCTCCTGGGAATATTGAGAGGCTGTGCACTGCTGTTCCCAACAGCTTCTCTGAGAATCACCAACCTCATGTGCTCTGGATAATCCCCTTGGCTCCGTCCTCACAGATCCATGGACACTGCTCTCAAGCTCAGCAGTTCCTAACGCTTCTCCCGTAGTTCCAACTACAGCCCTTGTAGTTCCTACTACTTCTCTCTCAGTTCTACTTTCTCCTTCAGTTCTCTCTCTACCTTCCGGTAAGTGATTTTTAAGTACGTTCAACTTGGTGTTAGCCTGGGCTCCGCCCCCATGCAGGTGCTCTTCATTTTCTAATGAATTCTGTGCTCCCTTTCTGTTCGGGCGTTCCCTAACACCACGTGGCTTTGTTTTCATCCGTTGCTCATAGCAACCTTTCCCCATGTGTGAACTTGAGCTGTCAGTTTCCCTTACATTTTGCTCACAGTCCCCTACTTCCATGGGTTCTGATGGCGCTACCTTATGACACTATCTACATGTTGAGTAATTTTGTTCTTTATGATGGTTTCTACCATTTTTCCCGGTACCGACGTCAGGCTCACCGGTCTGTAGTTTCCCGTATCACCCCTGGAACCCTTTTTAAAAATTGGCATTATATTGGCAATCCTCCAATTTTCAGGTATTACAGATGATTTTAATGAAAATTCACAGATTAATAATAGCAGGTCTGCAATCTCATATTTCAGTTCTTTCAACACCCTTGGATGTATATCATCCGGCCCAGGTGATTTGCTACTCTTCAGTTTATCTAATAGTTGTAATACATCTTCCCGATGTATCGATATTTACTTCAATTCTTCCGCACCTTTAAATACCACTTCAGTCATGGGTAAAATCCCTATATCTTCCTCAGTAAAGACCGAAGCAAAGAATTCATTCAGTCTCTCCGCTATCGCCTTGTCGCCTCTTAGTGCCCCTTTAACCCCTCTATCATCTAATGGACCAACTGACCCTCTCACGGGTTTTTTGCTACGAATGTACTTGAAAAAGTCTTTATTTCACGTTTTTTCTTCCGCAGCAAGCTTCTTCTCAAATTATCCCTTTGCCTGCCTTATCAATGCCTTACATTTGACTTACCAGTGCTTATGCTGTTTCCAGGTTTTGTCATTTGGCTCTTTTTTCCATTTCCTGAAAGATGCTTTTTTGGCATCAACAGCCTCTCTGACCTCACCTTTAAACCATGTTGGCAGTTTTTTGTACTTCCTTCCACTTTTCTTAAAGCGTGGAATACAGCTGGTCTGGGCTTCCAAGATAGTATTTTTCAACAACACCCAAGCTTGATGTAAGTCTTTAACCTTTGCAACTGCTCCTTTTAGTTTTTTCTTAACTATTTTCCTCATTTTATCAGTCTCCCTTTCGAAAGTTAAAAGGTAGTACTGTGGATTTCCTTACTATCCCTCCTCCATTAATTAAATCAAACGCGATCATGCTATGATCACTATTGCCAAGTGGCCCTAACACCCTTATCTCTTGCACTAGATCTGGTTTTCCACTAAGGACTAGGTCCAATATGGCTTCCCCTCTGGTCCGTTGATGAACCAGCTGCTCCAAGAAGCAGTCATTTATTTCATCTAGGAACTTTATCTCCCTAGCATGTCCTGCCATGACACTGACCGAGTCGATACCGGGGTAATTAAAATCACCCATTATTATTACTGCGCTGTAACTTTTGTTAGCTTCCTTGATTTCTTTGAGCATTTCATCATCCATTTGTTCATTCTGGCCAGACGGTCGATAGTACACCCCCACTGCCATCGCCTTCCCCTTTTTACATGGAATTTCAGTCCATAGGGATTCTACAGCAAATTTTGTTTCCGCAAAACTTTAATCCTTTCTGACTCAATGCCCTCTCTAACATAGATTGCAACCCCTCCAACAATTTGATCAGCTCTATCATTACGATATAGTTTGTACCCAGTTATCACACTGTCCCACTGGTTGTCCTCCTTCCACCATGTCTCTGATATTCCAATCATATCCAACTTTTCATTTAATGCTATATATTCCAACTCTCCCATCTTATTTTTTAGACATCTAGCATTTGCATACAAGCATTTTAGAGACTGTATTTTATTCATATAAATCTGGCTATTGGTAGGCATGGGTAATTTGGGATCTTTAAGCTTTGTCTGCTCCATACTTGAGGGCATTTTGGTTACTTTACTCTTTTTTGCAACCTTTCTGCTTTTGATAGTATCCTTCAAGGATATATTCTTCCAAACCATGCGCTCTTGGGCGACTGTCGGCTTTCCCCTATTATCTAGTTTAAAAGCTGCTCTATCTCCTTTTTAAAGGTTAATGCCAGCAGCCTGGTTCCATCCCGGTTAAGGTGAAGCCCATCCCTTCGGAAGAGCCTCTCCTTTCCCCAGAATGTTCCCCAGTTCCTAACAAATCCAAAACCCTCATCTCTGCACCATTGTCTCATCCACGCATTGAGACTCCGGAGCTCTGCCTGCTTTTTGTGTCCTACGCGTGGAATGGGAAGCTTTTCAGAGAACGCTACCCTGGAAGTTCTGGATTTCAACTTCCTACCTAAAAGCCTAAATTTAGCCTCCAGAACCTCCCTACCACATTTTCCTATGTAATTGGTACCGACATGTACCAAGACAGCAGACTCCTCCCCAGCACTATCTAAGACCTTATCTAAGTGGCGCGTGAGGTCCGTTACCTTCGCACCAGGCAGGCATGTTGCCAGGCGATCCTCATGTCCACCAGCCACCCAACTATCTACATGCCTAATGATCGAATCACCAACTATAACGGCTGTCCTAACCCTTCCCTCATGGGCACATGGCCCTGGAGAAACCTCCTCGGTGCGAGAGGGTTTTACATCACCTGTAGGACAGGTCCTAGTTACAGGATCATTTCCTGCCACACCAGGGTGATGCTCTCCTCTCACGTGACCTCTATCCTCCATGGCAACAGGGATGCTGCCAGACTGGATGTGGGACTTCAGGACTATATCCATGTAGGTTTCGTCTGTGTACCTCTCTATCTTTCTTATGTTTTCCAAGTCTGCTACTCTAGCCTCTAGAGAACATAGCAACATAGAAACATGATGACAGAAAAAGACCACATGGCCTATCTAGTCTGTCCTTCCATAACAACAACTACAACAGTCCACTTTTTACCTTTAGAGATCCTCTGTGTTTGTCCCATGCTTTTTTTAATTCAGTTACTGTCTTCATCTCTACCACCTCCACTGGGAGACTATTCCATGGATCCACTACTCTTTCCGTAAAGAAATATTTCCGCATATCACTCCTGAATCTATCTCCCTTCACCCTCATCCCATGTCCCCTCGTAGCAGAACTTGCTTTCAATTGAAAGAGGCTCTCTCCCTGAACATTTATGCCACGGAGGTATTTAAACATCTCAATCATATCATCTCTATCCCGCCTTTCCTCTAAGGTGTACATATTAAGATCCTTAAGTCTGTCCTCATATGCTTTATAATGAAGCCCATTAATCATTTTAGTAGCAACCCTCTGCACCGACTCCATCCTGTTCACATCCTTTTGAAGGTGCGGTCTCCAGAATTGCACACCATACTCCAAATGAGGTCGCACCAAAGACTTATACAGAGGCATTATCACCTCCTTTTTTCTGCTAGCCATTCCTCTCCGTATGCACCCAAGCATCCTTCTAGCTTTTGCTGTCGCCTTTTCTACCTGTTTAGCTACTTTAGGATCATCAGACACAACCACGCCTAGGTCCCGCTCTTCTTTAGTGGACAAAAGTACTTCACCTCCTATACTGTATTGCTCCCTTGGATTGCTGCAGCCCAAATGCATGACCTTACATTTTTTAACATTAAATCCCAGCTGCCAAATTCTAGACCATTCTTCAAGCTTAGCTAGATCCCTCCTCATGTTATCTACCCCTTCCTGGGTGTCTACTCTATTGCAGATTTTGTTCTCATCCGCAAAGAGGCAAACCTTACCCGACAGCCCTTCCGCTATATCACTAACAAAGATGTTAAAAAGAATCGGACCAAGGACAGATCCCTGGGGCACACCACTGGTAACATCCTTCTCTTCAGAGTGAGCTCCATTTACTTGTACTCTTTGTCGCCTCCCACCCAACCAATTTCTAACCCAAGCAGTAACTTTAGGGTCCATCCCTAGGGTGCTCAGTTTGTTTATAAGTCGCCTGTGACGAACAGTGTCAAAGGCTTTACGGAAATCTAAATATACCACATCTAGAGCTCTCCCTCGGTCCAGCTCCCTGGTCACCCAGTCAAAGAAATCTTCAGATTTGTCTGACAAGACCTGCCTCTGGTGAATCCATGCTGCCTCGGATCCTGTAATCCGCTGGACTCCAGAAACCTCACTATTTTCTCTTTCAGCAGCGTTTCCAATAATTTACTCACCACCGAAGTTAAACTAACCAGCCTGTAGTTTTCAACCACATCCTTACTTCCATTTTTGTGTAAAGGCACCACATGAGCCTCTCTCCAGTCCTTTGGCAACTCTCCCGACTCCAACGAGGCATTGAAAAGGTTAGTCAGTGGAGTTGCTAGAACGTCCCCAAGTTCCCTCAGTATTCTAGGGTGTATCCCATCTGGTCCCATCGCTTTGTCTACTTTAAGTTGAGCTAGTTTCTCACGAACACAGTCTTCTGAAAATAGTTCAAGATGTCCCTCGCTTCTGTTCTTTTTTGTGGGTGTTTTCTGAGGTCCTGCTCCTGGTTCTTCATCTGTGAACACAGAACAAAAATATTTGTTAAGCAATTCTGCTTTATCCTTATCAGCTTCTATATATTCCCCCCCTGCACCCTTGAGTCTGACAATACCACTTTTGCCCTTCCTCTTCTCACTAATATATCTGAAAAATGTCTTATCCCCCCATTTAATTGCATTGGCTATTTCCTCCTCCTTTTGAATCTTTGCCTTCTTGACTACTTTGCTAGCTTCTCTAAGTTTTTCCAAATACAGATGCCTGTCTTCCTCTCTCTGTGATCTCTTGTATTTCATGAAGGCCTCCCTCTTTTTCTTCACTTGTTCAGCTACTTCCTTCGAAAACCATAGCGGTCTCCTGTTCCTTTTGCCTTTATTTACCATTTTAACAAAAAGGTTGGTTGCCTTTAAAATACCCCCTTTCAGTTTTGCCCACTGTTTTTCTACATCCCCCAGCTGTTCCCATCCCACTAATGACTCCCTGAGGTATTGGCCCATCTTCGCAAAGTTAGTCTTCCTAAAGTCTAAGATCCTCACCTTGGAATGGATTCTAACAGCCCTAGTCCTAATACTGAACCACACCATCTGGTGATCACTGGATGCAAAATGATCTCCCACTACAACATCAGAAACACTTTCACCATTGGTAAGCACCAAGTCCAGTATGGCCCCTTCACGTGTGGGGTCTGTTACCAATTGCCTGAATAGTTCTCCCTGTAGAGAATCCAGGATCTCCTTACTTCTAGATGATACTGCAGCAGGAATGTGCCAATTAACATCTGGCATATTGAAATCTCCTATCAGTAGCACTTCCCCTTTCCTAGCAATGCTGCGTATGTCTTCAATTAACTCTCTGTCCACCTCTTCCTCTTGTGAGGGAGGTCTGTATATCACTCCAATGCAAATAGATTTCTCTTTCCCTCTTTCTAGTTTAACCCACAATGCCTCCTCTCTCCCTTTTAAGCTCTGTAATTCCAAAGCTTTAATAGTAGTTTTTACATATAGTGCCACTCCTCCTCCCCTTCTTCCTACCCTGTCCTTTCTGAATAAAGTATAGCCAGGTATAGTTACATCCCAGTCATGGTTTTCTGTGAACCACGTTTCTGTAACTGCCACTAAATCCAAGTCAGCCACTCCCACCAAAGCTTCAACTTCAGGGATCTTATTTCCCATGCTACCGGCATTAATACACACTGCTTTCCATATGTTACCCCTGTTACCCATTTCCATAAAGGTATTTAATGTATCACCTACCTGGGGGCTTTCACCTACCTGGGGGCTTTCTTCACCCATCCCCAACGAATCTAGTTTAAAGCCCTCTTCAGTAGATTAGCCAGTCTACTACCAAAGATGCGTTGACCTCTCTTGGACAGATGGATGCCATCTCTGCTTTGCAACCCTTGGAACAGCATCTCATGGTCTAGGAAACCAAAACGCTCTCGATGACACCATCCACGCAGCCATGCATTCATCTCCAGGATGCGAGCCTCTCTGCCTTGGCCTTTACCCTCAACAGGGAGGATTGAAGAGAACACCACCTGTGCACCTAACTGCTTCACCCTCTGTCCCAGAGCCATGAAGTCACTTTTGATACGTTCTGAGGTATACCTGGCAGTATCATTTGTTCCAACATGGATTAGCAACATTGGGTAATAGTCAGTGGGCTTCATGAGTCTCGGCAAACTCTCTATAACATCTTGGATTTTGGCACCAGGCAGACAGCATACCTCTCTGGACATCAAGTCTGGTCGGCAGATGGATGCCTCAGTACCCCTCAGAAGAGAGTCTCCAACCACCACTACCCTTCGTTTCCTTCTGGTCACTGATTCCGCAACTTTGGGGTACTTGAACTCTGGTTCTTCCCTTTCCAGGGATGCTTTCACCTCCTCCACTTCCAGGGCTGCATAACGGTTCTTCAATTCAAGGGCTGGAGAAGTTGGATTGGTGATTTTGCAGGCCCTGGTGACTTGTGTCCAACCATCGACATTCTGTTGGCACCCATCTTCTCCTGTGCTGGAGAGCCTGGTTGCTGCAAGAAGCATCTCATCAATGTACTTCTCACTGTCTTGAATGCTCCTCAACCTTGCCACCTCCTCTCTGAGTTCCTCCACCTGTTTCCTCAGAGCTTCAGCATGCAGGCACCCTACACATGGGACCGGTCCTTCAACCGGCAATAGGACCTCTGTCTGGACAGAGGCAGAAGCTGTAACGGGGGCAACAGCTTTAGCAATACGATTTTTCCCAGCCATTGTTCTTTTTGTGGAGCTTAGGTATCTGTTAGAGCAAAAGAGAGAGATCTACCAAGTACCAGCCGGTTTCGCAGCTGTCCTTTCAGAGAAAAAGCAGTTAAAACTCTTTAATTATATACAAATGTGCTGGTCCAATTCACTGTGATCTGTTAAAGGGGGAGGTGCCCTATAAAGCAAGACTGCTCACTAGGGGGGGTGGGTGGGAGTCGGGGTGGGTAGGGAGGGAGGGAACTAACACCTGATTAGGTGTTAAGAGTTTCTAAACCTGAGGAGGTTACTGGAGTCAGCAACCTACTGTGCTCAAGTAAAGTTCCCCTAAAACAGCAAAAATGAAAGTAACCTTGCTTTAAAAAATATACACAAAACCCTTTTTAGAGCTCCCAGTCAGAGAGCTAGCAATGTAATAAAAAAAACCAAACAAAGAAACCCTCAAATCCTTACTTACTGTTTGATGTGTGGAGCCCTGAGAGCAAAGAGCTCCTTGCACATAGTACACACGTAAGACCTCTCACCAACTGGGAGAAAATCATATATGTGACACTCAATGGAAAATACTGGAAAGCCCCCATCTTGTTGCTGGACTGCTGTCTGCATCTTAGTTTTAAGCTTGTGTTTAGATCTTTAAGTTCTTTACTTACTAAGGGTTGCTATGGATATTTATACTAATAAAACTGTACCTAATACATTTAATATACCTTGTTCACCTGAAGCTTAATTAATCTCAGGTCCTTAGTGTATGACTGATTTGGATAACGAGCTTCACCTGAGAGCACCTCCTTTCCTTTAAGTACCTATAAAACTATGATTATCCCAGGGGAGGGGAAGTGTTGGGGAGGGAGGGAGGGAAATAACACTTATTAAAAGAGGGCTGCTACACAGTACCCTGTCCTGTGCTTCTGAGGTAAGCTGTGACCAACTTCCTGAGTGATTAACAGTCCTTGCTTGGATAGATGGAGTATTTCAAAATGGCCTTTTGACCTGCCACCTGGTGTTACCACCTTTTGAAAAGGTTTCACAGGTCTCTTGCCCCCTAGGTAGAAGGCCTCTTTGTAAAGATCTCTAGAAGAATTTATTTGTTGCTCACAGAGTACTGACCCTGTTTTGCCTTTTATGCTAAGTTATATTCTGATTTGATTTAAATTACAGCTCTTTGCTGCTTCCAGGCTCTGACTTATGAAATTTAAACTACAAGCTCTCTGCTGGGTTCTAAATTTAACCAGAAAGCTCTCTTCTGTGTTTTAAATTTAAACTAAAGGTACTTTGCTGATACTAGGCCCTGAATGACTATTAAATTTAAACTACAAGCTCTCTGATGGGTATGGAATGTAACCAGAAGTTCTCTTCTGTGTTTTAAATTTAAACTTAAACTGCTGCTACTAGGCCCTGACTGATTTAACAAAAAACACTGGGTTCACAGATTAATTAGCTTTAATACAAAGAAGTCCTTTCAGAAAATTCCCAGAAGTATATACTCACAATTGCAGATCTCTCTCCAGAAGTAGCAGTCCCTTTTTCTAGTCCTTCAAGGGCCCAGATGTGTTCCTGTTGAGCTGGACCTCCGGCCTGCTATATGTGTTCCCTTCCACTCCCCTCATTGCGAGGACCCTCCACAAGGTGCAGCAGGAGCCAGCGTCGATGATACTTGTCGCTCCTTCGTAGCTCCGGCAACCCTGGTTCCCACTCCTGCTCTGGCTCGCATCCAAGCCTCCGATTCCCCTGGGCTGTGCCCAAGGCCTGCTAACGCAGGAAGAGAGATGGGTGCTACACCTGAACCTGTCCTTGTTGTCCCTCGCAGCCTGGCGGCTGAACGGGTCACCCTAGCCACACTAGACCTCCCGAAGGTGGTCATGGAGGTCCTCCTCACGTCGAGGAAGGACTCAACGAGATGAGCTTACGCCTTCAAGTGGTAACACTTCTTGGTCTGGTGCTCTGAGCTCCAGATTGATACTTTCTCGTGTCCCTCTCGGTGGGTCCTCCAGTACCTTCTCCATCTCTCAAAGGAGGGGCTGAAGTCGATCTCTGTCAGGGTACACCTGAGCGCCATCTCGGCAAATCACTTCCCTGTAGAGGGAAACCCCTCTCGGAGCAACCCTTGGTCTCCCACTTCATGTGGGGCCTCTTGCTGTCCAAACCTCCCATCCGGCCTCCTCCGGCGGAATGGGACCTGAACGTAGTGCTCATGCAGCTTACGCGTTCATCCTTCGAGCCGATGGTGATGTTCTTGCTTTGGCATCTTTCCTGGAAGGTGGCCTTCCTGGTGGCTTTGACCTCGGCCCGCCGAGTCAGTGAGCTCCAGGCTCTCATGGCTGAAGCCCCTTACACCAGGTTCGATAGGAACAGGGTGGTCCTCCTTAGCCACCCCAAGTTCCTGCCGAAGGTTGTCTTCAATTTTCATCTCAATCAGGAGATAGTCTTGCCGACCTTCTTCCTGAGACCCAATGCTGACCAGGCATCGGCAGTATTGCATACCCTCGATTGTAAGAGGGCTCTTGCCTTCTATCTACAGCACACCCAGTCTCATCACAAGTCTGGCCGGCTCTTCGTGACTTACCACCCCAACCGCCTGGGCAGGCAGTCACAAAATGCACCCTCTCTATCTGGGTGGCGGACTGCATCGCCTTCACTCACGCGAAGGCAGGCACCCCACTTGATCAGCGGGTCATCACACATGGCATCTGAGCCAAGGTGGCTTTGGCAGCTCTGTTGTGCTCGGTGTCACTATCGGACATCTGCCGGGCTGTGACCTGGGCTTCGGTGAACACTTTTGCCTCGCACTACTGCCTGGAGACGGAGTCCCGCCAGGACAGCACCTTTGGCCAGGCCGTACTCCGTAATCTGTTTGGGGTATAAGCAACTCCTGCCCTCCAACCCTTCTCAACGGCTACCAAGGGTTTTGCTCCAGGGACCCGAAGACTCAGGCTCTTTTGGGCATCGGCTTCTGCTCATGGCCTCGCGGAGGCATTTTTTTTTTTTTGTTACAGGTTTGGAAGCCTGTAGCTGGGGAGTCCCATAAGTGAGGACTGACTTCCTGCTTATTCCTGGGGAAAGTGTAGTTACTCACCTGTAATAGGTGTTCTCCAGGGACAGCAGGAATCAGTCCTCACTATCCTCCCGCCTCCCCTGATGAGTTGTTGGATTTTTATCCTTTCCTTGCCATTTGCTTGGTAGGGCTCAAGCTAAGGGACCTGACTGAGCAAGATGGCACCCTTGGGTGGGAAGAGGACCACGCATGCGTGGCAGCAATCCCAAAGGCTTTCTTTGAAAGCTGGGGAATTGCTCCGTGTGGGCTCCGTCGGTGCCGACATCACCCCATGTGAGGACTGATTCCTGCTGTCCCTGGAGAACACCTGTTACAGGTGAGTAACTACGCTTTATTTGCCATCATATACGTTACTGTGTTGGCTGCTGGGAACATGCTGATCATGCCCTTGATAGCTAACATGGAGGCTTTGCATTTATTGTACATTTCTAATGCACATTAAGTGCACATCCTTACCAGGCTTTAGTTAGTTAAAGGGCCCTTTAATCGCTTAAGTAGCCGTATTTTAAAAATACGCCCTTTTGCTAACTCTCTAATATGCTCTTGAAACTACAAATTCGACATAATGTAAACCTTAAATGCCTCACGTTAGAATGAAGAGGGAAAATTAAATTTGCCATAGAAGTCATACAAGATGAAGGTATAGTGGACTGGCTTACCCATGAGGTTTTCCATCCTGGTAATATTCAAGATAAGTCCTTTCTGATCCATTCATGTTTTCAACTATGACAGACACCTAAGCACACTCTGATAACTCTTTATGCTTTTCAATAGGCATAATAAACTGTAATAATCTGACAGACGCATTGATCTGTTGTAAATAGGTAACATATTTATTTGAAAGAAGCCATTTCCTGAGTTCTGATGTGACTAGATTTTACACACTTTTCGAAGTATAGTAATACTCAGGTCCAACAGTGTGCCATCGCTCCGTGCCCATGGTGAAGCTTGCGTATTTCTGCCCTTGCCTTACCTTCAATTCTAGCAACATTAGAAACTTGGCTTTTCAGTGAGTTAACAGTTTGATTTCTCATAAGTCATCTATATAGAAAAAGGTACATCCAAGTCAGAAATGTAAAAAATTAGTAAAAGCATCTTCCAAAAGGCTCTGTGAATGTAGAGCATTTGGTAAAATATCTTTGAGGCTGTGTGAAATCTTGCAGAATGTACAGTGGGAGCAGTTACATTACAAATGTAATGGAAAGCAGTGGTGTCACTTGCACCTTTGAGTGTGTAAGACTAAGTTGTGACAATTTTGAAACCTTTGGGTGTTAATTCCACATTTTAAAAAGCTGGACATCTAAGGTAGTTTTTCTCAACCAGTGCGCCGTGGCACACTGGCATGCCCTTGGAAAGTCCTTGGGGTGTCTGATAGGGACATGGTTAAGAATGGCTTCATAGGATGTTACCCCATTTTCTATTGGACAGTGCCTGAGAGAATAGCCCTCTGCTTTCTAAACTAAACTGCCTGCTTAGTACTAACACAGGAAATCAGGTAGCCTTACTCCCCGTGTTGACTCCCCTGTGCTTGTCTTTGCTGACTTCACATATTCACATAGCAGACTGAATCCAGAAGAATGAGACCTATACAGGATAATATTACTGCTCCCCTTCTGATAGGGCAAGTGCCTGAGAAGGAGGATCATGCAAAACTGGGTTTGGTGTGCCATGAGGATTGAATAAACTCAAAAAGTGTATCATAAAATAAAAAAGGCTGCGGGACATTGATCTAAGAGGAGTCAATTAAAGAGCTAAGTTACAGAATACAAATGTTAGGATTTTTGAGATAGTTTTTAATGCCAGAAGGTTTTTCACAATTGCCAGCCCCCATTCACTCCTCCAAATTCTAGGTCCACATGAGTATTTAGCTGACACTCAGGAGGCCCTTTACTAAAGGACAGTAAGGCATTGCACTTACTGTGCAATAGGGCTGAAACTTTGGTGTGTTAGGTACAATACCACAGTGCTAACTGTGGGGGGTGTAGAAAGCCTTTCCCCAGCAATTAACACAGAGCACTCTCTCCTAACATGAGCTGCATTAACATGGGTGCACTTAACTTATCTATTGAGGTGGTATTAGGTGAGCCCATGCTAATGCAGTTAGGGTGTGGTGAACTCACCATGCCTACTCTCTGCCCCAATCCATCCATAAATGACCCCTAACCCCCACCCCCCCACAAATGACCTGTAACCCCCTTAGACATACCTTGGAGGAGATCTAAATACTAGCATCTAAAATTTTATGCAGTAAATGTGTCTTTCCTTTATAAAATAGGAAATATATGCATATTCCATAGGTCCACCTAAACTACATATTGAGCATGTCCCTTTCCAAACTATGTGTGCTGTGGACATAAATGTGTAAGTTGTAGTTTTTATAAAATCATTACTTAGGCACATTCCGCCCTTTACAGGGGTAACTTTATAAGAAGCCGCCTAAAGTTACATACTATCCACATGCATAAATCACAGTATTGTAGTGATTTACCTTTATGCAGGTACTTTAGCCAGTTGCTATTTCATAAGTGCTCATGTAGGGTCAATGGTGTGTACTTTCATTCTGGGTGTGCGCATGGGAACACTTTGGGCAGAGCATGGGTGAAACACATAAGTACATGTGGAAATAATAAAATACTATAGTTTACTTGCACCTTAAATTAACATGCATTCTTTACTGCTTATGCTAGCATTTATTAAAAATACCATCAAAGCAAGTGCCTAAGCATGGAATTGGCCAGTCCCTATGGTATCAATACAGAATTTGTTGGTCCCCACACAATCGCTGTGGTAGATCATGGGCCAGGCTAAAGATGCAGTCATGGCTGTGGGTTGCTGCAGCAAAAGCAGCCCTTCTCTTTTCCAAACCTCCCCCCGCCCACCATACTTTTCTAATGCCTTCTAGGGGCTAAAAAGAGGATATTAGCAGTACAATACATTGTACCACATCTTCTTTCTCTCTTGTCTGGCACATAAATGTTGAACTTTGTACATGTGTACAAAGCGTGCCATTTGGATGCTGGGAAGGAAAGGCGTGAAGCTTGGAGCTTGGAGGAGGACAATGGCAGCATAATACATCAGGCTGGTTTCTTTGAATTTAAAGTTCAGATTTTGGCCAGTAGTTGCTAAATTGTAGTAAAATATCACATTTTACATGAGCTTACCTAGACTGACTTTCCCTCTTGACTTTCCCTCTTTGCAGAGAACACTACTTGCTGTCCTCTAACATTGACATTGGATATTCCTCCTGGAGCTGTCCCTAGAATTTTTGTGCTGCTCTTTCCAGCTGCTAAAGGAGAGATTCTCAATCAGCTAGGCTGCGCAAGGGAGAATTTCCACACTATCTTCAGGGACAGATGTTTCTGTCAGTCAAACCTCCCATAGTACACCCACTTCTAGCTTCATTGGCTGCAGCAGCTTCAAAGCCCATAGGCCACTGGCATATTCTTCACCATACAGTGCAGAAGGAGAAAGCCATGGCCCAAGGCTTCATGATGTTTCTTGCAAGGCTATAGAAATTCTACTTATTTCACTCCATATTTTTTAGATTCTTGTTTTGAGGATTGTCTTGCTCAAAATTGAAAATTATTACGATAAAGTATAGCCAAGGTTTGATTTGCTATATTTCTACACATGATTAGGAAATTCAATTTTTAAATTCCTTCCTAACATTTCCAATAAACATTATTGGTGGTGTGTTTAAGTCTGGTGAGTAGGGCTGTAGCAAGGGCAGTGTGAGTGGTGCGGATGCACAGGGTACAAGTATTGAAGGGGTGCTAATGTCATCACTGGGCTTCCAGGAAGCCTGATAAGAGTGAATTCCTGCATACAGATGGGTGGGCACCAGGTCTGCAAAATGCACAGGGAGCATTTCTTGGTTTGTATGGTCCTGCTAGCGAGGTAAATAACAGCTGGAGGTATTTGAAAAAGGGCTATTGAGATTTGAAGGCACATTTTTGAAATGCCATTCAGGTGATGAGAGGGAATGTAGAAGTGAAAACACCTGTAAATCTATGTCAGTTATAAAAGAGAGGTGTGCACTTGTGAGGCTAATGTAAAATTGATATCTCTGCCCATGGACATGATTGTTAAAATTGGGCCATGGGCAGAAGGAAGTGCAGGAATGCACAGAGAATGATATCCATGTGTGACAGGAAGAGCTATTTCACAAATATACACATGGGAAAAATTGATGGAGGAAACCAGGCAACGTTTACGCATAAGTGCAGTCATTTCACAATGAGCATTTGTAAATGTTTTACATCTGAACCATTTTGCAAGCATAGACATGCAGCTGCTCTTTATCACCTATAGAGGCCTCTATTTTGACCTCATTTCAATTTGCAGGGAGAAATATATATTGGGTGATTAAAAGGGATATCCTCCTTAATCCATCCTGTAAAGGGCTGGCCATAACAAGCATTTTTAAAATCCTTGTTTGTGTCAGGGAGCAGGTGTAAATCCAGACATGGACTATTTTGGTCTTACATGTGCATTTGCAATATGAAATGGGGAATAAACATAGATTTTTTTCCCACTAAGGTCATGCCCTGTCACGCCTTTGACATGCCCCCACGCAGTTTAAGTGTAGTATGGACAGCCATGTGTAAATTGGATCCTTCCTAAAATGACCATTTACACCTGGGTAGAATTTATATATGTATATGTCTGATTATATTGTATATGTGTAGACCACGATTAAGTCTTCTAAAATAACCCCCATGGAGCCCAATTCCAGAAGGGGTATGTCCGGGCCATCCAGACAACCCTGTGCAGGATGGGCCATTTGGACCCGATTTTGAAATGCGGGAGCAAAAGGTTCCCAAGGCTGTCAGAATCGGACCTGAGGATGGCTCAGTGTGCCCCTCACGCAGCTCCGGGAACATACTCCCCACGGTTCCATCTGCCTGCAGCCCCAGACCCCCAAGTCCCCGCTGCCCGACCCCGACAGGGGCCACTAGAGCCTGGATCGGATGGCAGGGACTCACCCTCCGAGTCCCAGTGTTCCTATGGGGGGGCTCCTGGGCTCTGGGGGATCTGCTGGCCTCAGAGGTAGGATGAAAACAAAGCAACAACCCAAATCAGGAATAAACAACTAATCAAAACCGAAGACACGTGACCCATCAGTAAAAGAGAGTTTCTTTTTGTCGGAGCTGCCACGCCAAGAGCAGGCGGAATAGAATCCGCCCCCTCGCTGCGGCTTCTCCTTTTAATCCAATTTTTAAATAAGTGAACAAAACTTTAACACAGCTTTCTTTCTTTGAGCTTGTGAAACAAAGGAATCCACAGATAATAACAACGTGTCATGTTTCAGGTCTCAAAATGACAACCCTGCCTCAGGTTGAAAAAATTCCAATAGTCACAAAAGCTTCAGTAAAGTGAAAGAAACTATTCAACAATTTTATGGTACTGGCGTCTGACGTCAATACCGATGAAAAAACGGAGCAGTGAACCAATCAGAAGCTCAAGATCACTCATCAACCAATCTGAAGAAGGGAATACCCTACTGACAAGGGAATCCCCAATTTTGATTGGGTCTGGCTGCCCTCAGGCAGGCCAGAACAATTGCAATAGGGCAGTGCAAACACCATCATAAAATGCTATGCCACTCTAACATAGCATTGAGGCCAGCCGGAAAAACAGTATTCAGTTTGTAAATCCATCGCTGTTCCAATTTTTGCAGCTTAAAAACTCGATTGCCACCTCTGGGATTAGGTGGGATGAAATTCAAAACAAACAATACGTTTGTTGGAGACAGTGTTCTACCAGCGGAGCTGTAAGCGTTTTCGTGTGAAGACATGAAAAATGTTCACCTAAACATTCTTTCACAGCTCGTATAGTGCGACCGATGTAGTAAAGAGAACAAGGGCATGCAATTAAATACACTACGTGGGTTGACTGACAAGTGGTATGCCATTTAGATCTATACTCTTGAGAAGTGTGAGTGTCAGTCAAAGTTGTGCCTGTGATAGAAATGTCACAAACCGGCAAGATCCACATTGAAAATGGCCTGGGTCATCATGAAAAGTTAGTGGGCGATCTAATGGAGAGGCAGATCTCACTAAGAAATCACGCAGATTAGCCCCTCTAGAATAAGCCACACATAACCTCTTGCCACGGAAACATGCATGAAGATTTAATATTGGCCAAAAATGATGTAGAATTTTAACCACATTTGAAATGCCTCCAATGTATGGAAAAATGCCAATTATTCTATCATCCGTTGTATGAGAAATCTGATCCCTATCGGTTTGTGGCAACAGCCATTCTCGCTGCGTGAATCTGGCTCATTTATAAGCTGCCTTGATTATCCTCCAAGGGTATCCCCGAAAAAATAAACGTTCTTGAAGATCATCCGCATGGTGATAGAATTCAAGTAATGTTGAACAATTTTGTCGAAGCCGTAGAAATTGGCCATACAGTAAACCCTATTTCAATGGTAATGGATGATAGCTAGAATAATTTAAAAGGGTATTTCTCTGCACTGGTTTCCAAAATAAGGAGGTGATAAAGCCATCACAAGTTAGACTGATGGTAATGTCCAAAAATTGGATCCGAGCACATTCTCTTTGAGACGTAAATTGGATGTTGGTTTTATGGGTATTCAACAATGCCAGAAAATAATTCAACTGTAATGCAGTACCAGTCCAAAGAAAAAAATGTCATCCAAAAATCGACGCCAGAAATGGATGTAGCAAAATAAAGGAGCAGAATAGACATAAAGCTCCTCAAACTGTGCCATATAGATTGTAGCTATAGAGGGAGCCACTGTGGCTCCCATGGCTATCCCAAAAATTTGTAAGAAATATTGTTGTTGATATAAAAAATAGTTATTATTGAGAACCAATTCAAGAAGAACCAACAAAAATGATCGTGGAATCTGAGGAGGAAGATCCAGCGGGAATGTGGCTAGACATGACACACTTCTGTTTGATTAATATTAGTGTACAATGATTGCACATCAAGAATAACCATAAACTTATAGGACAAGAAATCTGTGCATGTGGACAATTATGTAAGGAAATCACCAGTATCTCTTATATAAGATGATACTTTTACAGCTGCAGGTTGCAAACATATATCACAGTATTTAGTGAGTGGTTCCAACAGAGAATCCCAACAGGAGACTATAGGCCATCCCGGTGGGTTTACTAAAGACTTATGGATTTTAGGTACTAAATAAAACACAGGAATTTTGGGATGTTTGTTCACTAAAAGGTTAAACTCATGTTTGGTGATCCACTTGTTATGAAGAGCGTCAGACATTAAGGTTTGTATACGATCCATTAGATGTGGTGTAGGATCAGTGTCCAAAGGTATATAATGTAAACGGTTGTTCAGATGGACATTCATCTCTTGTTGGTACTGGTCATAAGACAAATAACTACTACAAGCTGTGAAAGTACGTTTAGGTGAACATTTTTCATGTCTTCACACGAAAACGCTTAGAGCTCCGCTGGTAGAACACTGTCTCCAACAAACGCATTGTTCCTATCAATTACAATGGCGTATATTGGATTCCATCCCACCTGATCCCAGAAATGGCAATCGGGTTTCTAAGCTGCAAAAATTGGAACAGCGATGGATTTACAAACTGAATACTGTTTTTCCGACTGGCCTCAATGCTATGTTAAAGTGGCATAGCATTTCATGATGGTGTTTACACTGCCTTATTGCAATCATTCTGGCCTGCCTGAGGGCGGCCAGACCCACTCAAAATTGGGGGTTCCCTTGTCAGTAGGGTATTCCCTTCTTCGGATTGGTTGATGAGTGATCTTGAGCTTCTGATTGGTTCACTGCTCTGGTTTTTCGTCGGTATTGACGTCAGACGCCGGTATCATAAAAGTGTTGAATAGTTTCTTTCACTTTACTGAAGCTTTTGTGACTATTGGAATTTTTTCAACCTGAGACAGGGTCGTCATTTTGAGACCCGAAACGTGACACGTTATTATTGTTATCTGTGGATTCCTTTGTTTCACAAGCTCAAAGAAAGAAAGCTAAGTGTTAAAGTTTTGTTCACTTATTTAAAAATTGGATTAAAAGGAGAATCCGCAGCGAGGGGGCGGCTTCTATTCCGCCTGCTCTTGGCGTGGCAGCTCCGACAAAAAGAAACTCTCTTTTACTGTTGGGTCAGGTGTCTTCGGTTTTGATCAGAGGTAGTATGAGCAGGGTGTCCCCCTGGCAATCCCCAGACGTGCAGGGCTGTACTGGAATCAGCAATGTACATCTGGGAATGGCCCTGCTCATGCTCCGCCCTCTCTGTGCCCCCATCACGCCTCCATCTACCGCAGCATTCACAGTAGCTCTGTGCATGCAGCGGGGGATGGAGGCGGAATACCAGCAAGGCGGATAGCAGATAGCTGCCCTGCTATCTGCCTCTTAAAATCGGGCCCATAGTAAACAAGTAGTGTGTTTACTGAGCTATGGTAAGAATATATTAATAAATCTCTTTTGATACTATACAACCTGCAACTGATTGAAAAGAAGTGACAGGACACCATTAAAAGGTAGTTATATCCATTACTTTGACTACAAACCCTCCCCTTCAGAGATCATCTGTGCTTATCCCATGCTTTCTTGAATTCAATACAGTTCTTGTCTCCACCACCTCCACTGGGAAGCTGTTCCATTCATCCACCATCCTTTCTATAAAGAATTATTTCCTTAGATTACTCCTGAGTCTACCCCTTTTCATCCTCATCCTTTGCTCCAAAGCTTCTTTTCCACTGACTAGATAGGCCATGTGGTCTTTTTGTGCCGTCATGTTTCTATGTTTCTAAAAAGGCCTGCCTCCTATGCATTTATACTATAAAAGTCTTTAATGTCTCAGTTATATCTTCCTTATCCCCTTTCTTCCAAAGTATTATTTATGAAGACTACACTAACCGTTTTAGTGATTGTCCGTTGGACTGATCGATGTTAACCCTTTTAAGGTGTGGTCTCCACAACTGCACACAGTACTCCAAATGAGGATTTACTAGAGAGATATACAGAAAGACATTATTGCCTCCTTTTTCCTGATGGCTATTCCACTCCTCATGCATCCAATTATGTAGAGTTTATGAAATCTATGAATGAGCAGATATAAGGGTTTATGAGAAAGCAAAAGAGTTTGCACTGTATAAACATGATCAAATTTGTCTTTTCGTTACTGATATTATTAGAATGTTATCTGTTGACTACACCATTCTTGCTTTTGCCAATAGATTTCTCAAGACTTGGTGAGGACACATGAAATCAGGTATTGTGAAAATATCTGGTATATAGTTTTTCTTGTACAGTGATTTCCTGATGTCTGGCCTGCCATAGCATATTTATTTTCCTGTGTTTTAGCCTTACTTAGCTTCATTTCGTAGTGCCCTATAAACAGACTGTGTGACTGACCGATTTGCAACATTTTGCAACATTTCCCATTATGGTAATAGAGCTTCTGAGTGAGTCCTGCATTGAGGATTTAAAATATATTTCCCTACTGGCTGGACTTATCGTTCTTCTTTTCTTGATGATATCCGAGAAGTGGGAGATGCCTCTGAAACGAAGAGTTCCAAAAGACAGAAAAGAAGCAAAGGAGTCTGACCATGTAACACGTGCAGTGGTTAGCAGCCAGGAGAAATCAACACGCTCACAAGAGATGTTAGCCCCATCTATGCAGCCTAAGAGGCACAGCCGGCGACTGAAAGATGGTGCTGAGGAGGAGGTGGATGATTCAGTCATCACATTACAAACTCGTTCTCCAATGGGGTTACTAGCCACCGAGAAACGTCAGGTAGGTAGAAGTCAGAAAGGAATATAATAAAATACACTGCAGATAGAAATGATATTAATTGACAACATAAATGGGTAGGAGTTGGGTGGACATCATGCATTTAGTTAAATCAGAGAATATACAGATGTGGTTAATTTTATAACAGAATATCTAGGTTAATAGTGCAGGAAGGTGTCTTTATAAAATACTAGCAGAAATCCTGCAGAAATGGGGCCTCTAAGACTGTAGAGAAGACGTAAATCATATTATTTACTTTAGATGCAGATGTGCATAATAAACTACTCACATAAATTTTGACTCTGTCCATGCTTCGCCCAAACTCCCTCCCTGAGCATACCTACTCTACAGATACACACTAGCTTGTATTGTGCATAGATTTAGCAGGACTTCTTTATAAAAGCCCTTTTACATCTTAAAACTGTGTTTTAGGTGCAAATAAGGTTTATAAAATTATCCTCACAGTGTTTGAGAGCAGAAAAATGATCTGCATGGTAGTAAAATTTGATGGCCAGAAGAATATACAGGATGCAGTGTTCTACAAAGCTATGCAGTGTCACATTTTCCCTACATACCTGGAACTGATCTAGCCATTTCATAATTTGAACTTTGTGGGATTTTGCAATCTGTAGGAGATTTTAACCTCACAAAGTTCCAAAATACAAAACAAGTGGAGTGGCAGCAGGTGAGGAGAAAGATGTAGTTGGTCATCCACATTGCTAGCTTATCAGGAACATTACCGATATGTTGTCCCTAATGAGCATTAGATAGGTGGCTGCTTCCTCAGCCTTCTCAATAAACACAAGTGAAAGCACATTATAGTGTAGAGGAATACATGTACATTTCTCTATCATCCCTATGTGCTCATGATACATACTTTGTTGAATGGAATAGCCTAGTGGTTAGAGCAGTGAGCTGAGAACAAGAGAAGCTGTTCAAATCCCACTGATGCCACTTGTAACCTTGGGTAAGTCACTTAACCCTCTGTTGCCTCACGTGTAAATAAGGTTTTGCATAAACTGGGGGGGTTTGTGCCACAAAAACTACACATTAAAAGCAATGTGCAGTTAAATGCAGAGATTGTGCTCAGCATCTGCCCGGCATTTATCACACAGGGCAGACCCTTGCCATATGGGCCTGTGTTCCTTACCTCAGCAGGTAGAACAGCAGCATCCACACCACTCACTGAGGCAGGGAACACAGACCCAGTCACCTAAGATAGGGTCTTCCTTCCCCAAGCCCTTAGCACAGCCTTTGATCTGACCTCCTATATGACCTCCCTGGATCTGAGCTCCCTGAAACTAACTCCCTCCTTCAGCACCTTCCTAGCGGGAAAGCATTCCACCTTTTGAGGGCCTCATGTGAGACTCTCTATCCCCCAATCAAGCATCCGTCCTTCAAGGCCCTACCTGGACCTTCTCCCCATCCTGTCATCCTCCTTGAGTCTTACTTGGGAGCTCGCTGGTGGTATTCGTGTCAATGATGAAGGAGTACTCCCGCTCCACTCCTGACGCAGCTCCAGCAGCCCTCAAAATGGCACCAGTAACCCCGTGTAGTAGGCTGCTGGTACTAGGGGTCTGAAACTAGCATGTGAGTTTACTGGCACTATTTTCAGGACTGCCAGAGCTGGGGAAAGAGCAAAGGGGGATCACACCTGCCCCATTGATCATGAAGACCAATAGGGAACTCCTGGGTAATACCCATGGAGGACAGCAGGATGGGGGGAGTGTCTAGGTAGGAAGGGATACATTTCTCTGGCTGCTGTCAAGGATTTCCAGCATGATTAGCTCAAGTGCCTTTTCATGTGAGCTGGGAGTTGTGAGGCATTTCTAGGAGACTTAGTTTTGGGAGGTGGGGACAGTTGTGACATTGGGACAGTTGTGGGGAGGTAGTTTTGGGATGGGGTTTGTTTGCATCATGGTTGGGCATTGCAGTGGGTAGTTTGTAGGGTGGTGCAGTTGTGGGAGATATTTTTAGGGGTGGGGCAGTTTGCAGTGTAGTGGGGTAGTTGTGGGTGGTAGTTTTTGGGGGTGGGGCAGTTTGCAGGGTGATGTGGCAGATGCAGGGAGCAGCTGGTGAGGTGGTGGGACAGCTTTTGGGAGTGGAGCAATTTATGGGGTGGTGGGACAATTGTGAGGAGTATTTTTGGGTTGCGTGCAGTTTGTGGGGTTATAGGGCAGTTGTGAGGGCTTGTTTTTTAAAGGTTGGGGTAATGTGCAAGTTGGTGGGAGCAGTTGTGAGGGGTAGTTTTTGGGGGTGGGCAATTGCAAGGTGGCAGTTTTTGGAAGTGGGGCAGTTAGCTGAGTCATGGGACAGATGCAGGAGGCAGTTGGCGAGGTGGTGAACAGTTGTGGCATAGTAGTTTTTGGGAGTAGGGCAGTTGCGTAAGGGAAGATTTTGGGGATGGGGCAGTTGTGAAGATGGTGGCACACTTGCAGTAGGTAGTTTTGGGAGTGGGAACAGTTTTTGGTGTGGTAGGGGAATTGCATGTGATAGGTTTTGGGGATGGAGCAGTAAGTTGGGTGATGGAGCAGTTGTGAGAGGTCTTTTTAGGGATTCAGTACTTTGTAGGTGGAGGGGCAATTGCAGGAGTTTGCTTATTTAATTATTCATTTGTTCATATCTGATATACTGCTGTTTAGCCAAGTGACCATCAGAGTGGTTTAAAAATCCAGTTACAAAGCTGTAACAGTACATTAAACCTCTTGCCCCCTATCGCATACAGTTCCCTTGGATTTCTACTTCCCAAGTGCATGACACCGCACTTCTTTACATTAAATCTTAACTGCCAAGCATTAGGCCATTCTTCTAGCTTTGGTAGATCTTTCTTCATGCTATCCACACCCCCAGAGGAGTCCACTCTGTAGAAAATTTTTGTGTCATCTGCAAAAAGACAGACTTTTCCATTCAGTCCTTCAGCAATATCACTCACAAATACTTTGAACAATACCGGTCCCAAGACCGAGCCCTGGAGCAGACTACTAATCAACTTCCTTTCATCCGAGTGAGTTCCGTTTACCATCACCTTCTGTTGTCTGTCAGTCAACCAATTTCTGATCCATTTCACTACCTTGGGACCCATCCCCAAGCTATTGAGTTTATTGATAAGTCTCCTATGGGGAACAGTATCAAATGCTTTGCTGAAATCTAGGTAGATCACATCCATTACATGCCCTTGATCTAGTTCTCTGATCACCCAGTCAAAGAACGCCATCAGATTTGTTTGGCAAGATCATCCTTTGGTAAAACCATGTTGCGTCAGATCATGCAAACTATTGGTTTCAAGGAAATCAACTCTTCGTTCTTTCAGGAGCACCTCCATTACTTTTCCCGCCACCGAGGTAAGACTTACTGGCCGGTAGTTTGTCACTTCTTTCCTACTGCCACTTTTGTGACAAGGTAGCCCTTCTCCAGTCCTGTGGAACTTCTCCTGTCTCCAAGGATTTATTAAAAACATCCTTTAACGGCCCTGCAAGAACCTCTCTGAGCACTTTCAGTATCCTGGGATGTATCCCACCTGGTCCCATAGCCTTGGCAACTTTCAGTTTTTCAAGCTGCTCGAACACATTACCTTTTGTGAATGGTGTGGTATCTACTCTATTCCCATTTGTATATTTATCAAACACAGATGGTCCTTCCCCAGGATTTTCTCTAGTAAAAACAGAAGTATTTGTTTAGCATTTTTGCTTTATCATTGTCACTTTCTACAATTCCATTCCCAGCACTTTTGAGTCTTGCAATTCCACCTCTGATTTTTCTCCTCTCCCGAATATACCTGAAAAAAGTTTTGTTGTCACATCTTTATCCATCTTTTCTTCTGCCTTTGATTTTGCTATCCTTATTTCTCTTTTTGTCTCTTTTAGTTCGATCCTGTATTGTTTTCTGTGTTCCTCTGTGAAATTTCGTGAAAGCTGTGTTTTTTGCCTTTATTTGTGCAGCCATGTCTTTGGAGACCCAAATAGATTTCCTTTTCCTCTTGTTTTTATTTACTTTCCTTATATACGTATCTGTTGCCCCTTTTATTGCCTCCTTTAGTTTAGCCCATTGCAATTCCACTCCCCTTATCCCCTCCCACCCTGCCAACTCCTCCTTCAGGTACTTGGCCATTTTACTGAAGTCAGTGTTTTTAAAGTCTAGAACTTTGAGCTTGCTGTGATTGGATTCTACCTTGACTTTTATCTCATACCACACCATCTGATGATCGCTGCTGCTCACATAGGCACCCACCCGGATATTCGACATGCTATCTCCGTTGGTGAGCACTAAATCCAGCACCAAGCTCTCCCTGGTCAGTTCCATCACCATTTGTCTAAGTAATGCATCTTGGAAGGCATCCACAATTTTTTTTACTTCCTTCCAGATTTGCAGAAGGAATACTCCGGTCCACATTGGGTAGATTAAAGTCACCCAATATAATCACTTCCCCCTTCATGGCTATCTTTGCAATATCAGCAATCAAGTTGCATCCATTTCTTCGGTTTGAGTTGGAGGCCTGTAGACTACACCATTATGGATGACAGTGCTATTTCCTCTTTCCAACACAGTCTACAGCACTACTTATTTCCCCACGTCCCCTGCATTTCAGCAGCTTTAATACCCCTTTTGACATATAAGGCTATTCCTCCTCCTTTTCTACCCTCTCTATCTCTTCTAAATAGATTATAGCCAGCTATGGCTGTATCCCATTCATGCGACTTGTTAAACCATGTTTCTGTAATGGTCACAATGTCCAAATCTATTTCCACCATTAGGTCTTCCAGATCAGGAACTTTGTTGGCTAGGCTTTGAGTATTTGTGCTCATTGATTTCCAGCATTTGTTGACTTGCTTGCCTGTGTTTTGCATGGATTTTGTTCTACACGCCCCTTCCCACTTGCCATTGATGTGTGGTTTAAAAGTGTGGTTGTTTCCAATGTCATATTGCTTTTGCTGGGAGTGACGTCCTGAACTTGTTCTTCTCCATCTGTCACCCCCTTTCCCTAGTTTAAATGCCTGTCTACGTATTGCCTGAATTTTTCACTTAGTATCTTTTTCCCTGTGGTGGAGAGATGTAGTCCATCAGCACAGTATAGTCTCTTGTTGATCCATCTGTTCCCCATTCACCTATATATCTAAATCCTTCTTGTTTGCACCAGGTTTGGAGCCATGTATTAAAGTTGTTTATGCAATGCAGCCTTTCTGCCCCCTTACAATTTATTTATTTATATTCTCTTATATACCGTGCTATTCTGCATCAGTGTGGTTTACATCGAACAGGGCATTCTAACTTGGAGATAACTATTTTACAGGGAACATGGGCTATGGAGGGTTAAGTGGCTTGCCCAAGACCACAAGGAGCACCTGTGGGACTAGAAACCCCAGTCCTTCCAGCCCAAGGTTGCTGTCCTCTAGTGGGATTTGAACCCCCAACCTTCTGGCCTGACGTACCTTGCCCCAACCACTAGGCCACTCCTCCACTCCATGAACAGGTAGAACTTCTGAGAATGTGATAGTGTTAACAATGGGCTTAAGTTTCTCTCCCAGAATCTGGAAGTTCCTTTGAACTGCAGAGGCACTGTTTCTAGCCAGGTCATTTGTACCCAAGTGGATGATAACATCAGTTTTGGAGTGTTCACTTTCTGCACTAACTATACCAACCATTTGGTTTGTATTCCTGCTGGCTGAAGAGCCTGAACTGTGTTCCCAAGATGTAGACAGGAGAATAAGGGGATCGAGATCCAAATGCAGCCTTGACGAGATGAGCTTTTACTCTAGATTTGAATAGGGCCAGAGTTAGAACCTGACATATGGACACTGGTAGTCTACTCCAGGCATGCAGTGCTGAAAATCTGGAATTGGCAGAAGAAGAGAAGGGCATAGATAAAAGTGATTTGCTTGATGAGCAGACTTCCCGAGAAGAGTTATAAGGAGAGGTAATAAAGAGCTGCAGAATGAGTGCATTTGTAGGCCAGTAGGAGAAATTTGGACTGTATGCAGAAATGGATAGGAAGCTAATGAAGTGACGTGAGGTCAAGGTTTTCGTGACCAAAGCGATGAGAGGAAGAGTGTTTCATAGAGTAGGGACTTTAAAAAAAATGCTGCACTTTTAGTATCTCAAGTCAAAAATGAGAAGACGGTGGTATTACCAGCAAATTCTGCTGTGAGGATCGTAATTTTCAGCTTGGGCAATAAGAGATTATGAAAGATTGCAGATACAGAGGAATTCCTGTATAGTAAATCCTATGCAACATTAGTAGTAGGATTTTAATATTTTATCCTACTAGCGACTGGTAACCATTTTTGTTTTATTAGAAGAGACATAATGTGATTTCTTGGCTTAGCAAGGTATAATAATTTTAACAAAGTATATTGGAGTAGGGGCAGCTTGCAATGTGAGGAGAGTGGTTTTTAGGAGTGGGGCGGTTTGCAGAGTAGTGAGGCAATTGCAGGAGTTTTTTTACGGTGTGGGGACTGTTTGCAGAGTGGCAGGGCAGTTGTGAAGGTGTAATTTTTGAGGATAGGGAGGTTTGCAGGATTTTGGAGGTATTTTGCAGGTTGGTAAAGCAGTTGCAAGGGAGTATTTTCTGGGGATGGGACAATGTGTGGGGCAGTAGGTCATTTGTGGGGAGGCAGATTTTTGGGGTGAGACAGTTTGGGAAGTTAGGAGAGTAGAGAACAAGGAGAAGGAGTCTGAAAGAAACAATTCCCTAATTGCTATGTGTTACTGTATGTAAGTTGCTATGCTAGATAAGCTAGAAATTCCTTTGTCCATATAAATGTATTGGACTATGTTTAGAGGGTCTTATTTCTCTTGAACTCCCAGTCCAATTTGGCCCATTTTTTAACTTGATGTGTCTTTTTACCAGTTTTTCCCACATCCCAAGTTTTGTCCTGTTCTGTTAAATTTTCAGAGTTATTTTGCCACCCCAGTCAGACAGACAGACATTCTCGACCCTTTCTGTATAATTTTTTCAAACTTCCATTGGGCTGGAAAAATAAAAATGGTAACATCCAGTGACTGAACTATCATTCTAAAATTTTTCTAAGTCATTAAATACTTCAAGCAATGCATAACTCTTAATCTATAGAAAATATACCGAATCACTTCATATTTTTGATTTAAATGACAATTAAAAGTCAAGAATAATCCCCAGATGCCTTACTTTACTTGAGATAGCTATTTTGTTCCCTTCTAAAGTCATAGATGGAGGCTAAACAGCATTTTTATTTCTACAGAGTCATTGCTTCTGATTTGTTAAGATTAACCCATTAAGATGAAACCATTCAAATCTTAGGAAACTCCTTAACTGACTATTCTTTAATTGAAAAAGGAACAAAAAATAATATGTTATCTGCATAGATTCAAAACATTATACCTAACTGATACATAATAAATAAATCTTTAAAAGGGCCACCAATAATGCTGAGCCCTGTGACACACCAATGAGTGAAGTATATCATTCTGAAATCTCATTGTCTATATAAAATATTGTATTTTCTGTTGTCTTCTGCTCAAATAAGAGCTGAACCAATTTAAGATTGTACTGCCAATTCCAATAGAAGCTAGTCTAGATCCCCAGGGCAATAAAATTGAACATGGAATTAATATCAATAAATAGATATAAATATGCTCTTGCATAATCATTAGTATCTCCTGAATATTCTGGGCTGTATCCTTTTCTGAACCCGTATTATCAGGGGTCCAGAATCTTTTTACCAATCATAAACTCATCCAGTTGATAGTATACAGTAGATTCAATGATCCTCCCTAGTAAGGGAGTACTAGAAATTGGCCGATAGCTTACACTTTCATGTATCACTAATGAACTCTTTTTTTAAAAGAGGCCTAATAGTACAACAGATTTCTTCACTGCCTCAGGAAGTTTATCCAAGTTTAAGGAGGAATTGGCAACATGTCTTAAAAAGTTACCAACCACTTGCAGATGAGCTTCACATTAGGGGTAGAGATACTGTCTGTAAGACATGTAGAGGATTTGATGTCCTGTACCAGCTCAATGATCTGTTCAGAATCTAACAGCATGAACGAGTTCCATGAGATATGGGAAAGGCCCACAAAAGAATCTAAAGGTCACATGTCAGAACTACAATGTCCATTTCCTTTACTATTAATTTTTGTCTTAAAGTGATTTAAAAAGTCCTGGACTGACAGGTTCTAACAATAGAAAATAATTCAGTAAAGTTTGATAATTAATTCTGGATCTAAGGGGCATGTTTACAAAGCCGCGGTAGCGGTTTGCGATCGTAATCGGAGCCGCGGCCCCATTGATTTCAATGGGGCCGCGGTTGCGATCGCGATCGCGAACCACTACCGCGGCTTTGTAAACAAGCCCCTTAGGATTGTAATATCTTCTCTTAGATGTACCCATCTTCTTCTTATACTTGTTCAGATATCAAAATAAGTTGATTTCTTTTCATCAGTTGCACTCTTTCTCCAAATACTCCCAGTTCCTTATAACTTTATTTTGTAGTATGTTCTTTGTGATTATTTTCTCTACATTTGCAAAAATTGTACATATACAGTACTTGTCTTTTTTGTTGGTATTAGTAAAATAAAATTTTGGAAACTGGGCTATTTTTATTGTTTTGTTTAAAGGATTTTGTAAGATCAGCTTGAAGAAATAAATCTTTCAAATGGACAGCACAAAGCCCTTTTTCACTTTGGCATAATCTCTTATAACTTTTGCAATGTCTTGCATATTGCAGCTTAAGAGTCTGTTTCATTAAAGTGAATGTGAGTGACTTGTTCCCTACCTAGAATAGTAGCTAGTATGGGATATACATTTTAAATAAGTATGTTAATTGCCGTTGACCCCATTATTTCCAGGGGGGCTGATTCATTAAGGGGCATGTTTGCTTCAGCTTACGCTGATCTCCAGGAGCAAGCAGGAATGTAGTCTTCACATATGGGTGACTTCGTTACCAACGGAACACAGGAATGCTCTCCAGCATCCAATAGGAAAGCTTTTGGGAGCATCACACTGTGCCTGTGTTGCTGCCTTCCCACCCTTGGAACTCTCCCTCTTCAGTTTGTTTTCCGCGGAAGCAGCTTGAAGCAAATCCTGTCACCACAGAAAATGTCTTCATTCTTTTTCTTTGTTATTTTTTGTGGTTGTGTCTGCCTTCCCATTGACGCCAGAATCAATATCTTCGATTCTAATTCTTCTTTCTGTAAAAACCTCTTCAAAAAAAAAACAAACTTAAATTTCTTCAGGCACATCGACGCCATTTTAGGTCTTAGGCCTTCCATCCAGTCTACTGACACGATGGAAAACCAGCCAGTGGTTTTAAGAAATGTTCTAAGTGTGGTAGCACTATCTCTGCTACTGGTACCCATGACTGGTGTCTTAAATACCTCAGCCCAGATCACCAGCTATCTGAATGTCCCCTATGCAAAAAGATGACAAAGAGAGGTCTGCAGAATCAGACTGCAAAACTCGGCTCATTCTTTGCCTCAGATGCAGTTTCACTCACTTTGACGTTGTCGAGGGCATCGTCTTCCTCACATGGATCTCAGGTATCGAAACACAAGTCTTCCTTGAAGACAGGCTATCCTCCCAAGGGTAGATCTCTATCTAAATATAGAGATGCCTCAGGCATTGCCCTGGAGTAGGATCAACTGGCCAAGCCACTCCGGCAGGAGGACCTCCCCTCCAAAGCCACCAAGGGGGTCCAGGATGTTTCTGAGGCCTTCACCTCAGGAGAGCTCCTGGTGCCATGCTCTGAGATGGTAGCTCATACTTCCGGTACCGATACCCAGGCATTGGCAAGCTGTATGAATCAGCAAATACTGGCCATTGATCGGAGTCTAGTGGCTCTGTTAGTGGCATTGGTACCAGTAGGAAGCTAGCCGGCAGTACCGTTGGTACCGGTACCATTGATGCTGCCGATGCAATCACCATTGAGTTTCATGCCTCTTGTCATGCCGGCCCTCGAGTCCACCGGTTATGAGGTACCGGTACGGCAAGTCTCTCAGGCTGATACTAATCTCGATCGGTACTAGAGCTTACAAGAGCATGAGCATTGCTCCCACCGATACTTTGATTCTACCGATTCCGATTCTTCGGATGATGAATTGATTGGTACCCAAGAATTGTGAAGCCTTCCGAAGGAACCGTCACCACAACTGCGCATGTCCCCTCCCGAAGATATATCTTTTCAAGAATTTATCAAGGATATGGTGAAGGGCCTATCCATTACTCCTACATCGAAGAAAGAACCCAGAGCTGAGGAATTAGAGATCCTCCGATACCCTACGGTTCTTAAAGAGGAGACTACTCTGCCTATTCACCGTATACTCCAGGATCTTATGCTCCGGATGTAGGAAATGCCCCTCACCATTTCTCCCCATACTCGGCGACTCAATACCATGTATTGGGTACCGGAAAGTCCCGGTTTCCAGAAAATGCAGCTTCCACACCATTCAATACTACTGGAATTGGCTATGTGTCAAATTAAGAGTTCTAAGATGCACTCCTCCAATCCCCCAGGCAGGGAAATAAGAACCCTTGATGCTTTTGGGAGGCAGTGCTTTCAAACCTACATGCTTTCAGCCCGCATAAGTTCATACATACTCTCCATGGGTATGTTCCTTAAGGTACCTAGAGATCTGGAATATGGGTATGTTCCTTAAGGTACCTAGAGATTTGGAATCAATGGCTCCTCTTCTCCCAGATGATAACAGGGCAGACTATCATACATTAATCAAATATGCCCAGAATGTTTTGAAGTTTATCAATAGGGCAACCTTTGACTTGAATGCACTAGCAGAACAACATCTATGTGCATAGGTGCACATGGGATTGCATCAGATCTTGAACAGTGGGTTCAAGACAAGCTGGGTAATATTCCTTGCACTGGTGAAAACTTGTTTGGGAAGGATTGGGAAGATAAGGGTTCTCAGTTAGAGTCTGAGAATACCACTCTCAATAGGCTTTCCAAAGCCACTGCCAACCCTGCCAAGAAAAAAGCAGCTGCAAAGAAAGCTTTCTATGGTATGAAGAAGACATTTTACCATTTTTACCCACTAGCTTCTGAATACCAACCTCAGGGTACTCAAAAGAGGCAACAGCCTCCCAAAGAACAGAAAAAGCCACAGGCCCCTAAATCTCAACCAGCTGTGCAGACCCAATCTGCGACTGGTTTTTAACTTCTTCCTAGAGAACATATCCACTCTGCCTCTGGAGAACCCACACCCCCTCTACATATCAGGCAGACTTTGCCACTATGCCCATAGGTGGCATCTTATCACCTCAGAGCAGTGGATACTATCCATAGTGCGAGAAGGGTACAGGCTACATTTACAAAGCATACTCCTCTCCACTCTAGTGGGGGAATATCATTCTCAACCCCCATTCACTACTCTCCTGCAGCAAGAGGTCACCTCTCTTCTGTCACAGTGCGCCATAGAAAAGGTTCCAACATCCCAACAAGGGATGGAGTTCTATTCTCTCTACTTTCTCATGCCAAAGTAAAACAGAGAGTACAGACCCATTTTAGACCTCAGAAACCTAAACAAGATTCTAGTCCTTGAGGAATTCAAGATGATCTCACTAGGAACCCTTCTACCTTATCTCCAGTCAGGTCTGGCTCTGTTCCCTAGATGTAAAGGAAGTATATATTGATATCCTCATTCATCCAGAACACAGGAAGTATCTATGCTTCATCTTCCAGGGAAATCACTATCAATGCAGAGTCCTTCCCTTCAGACTCACCTCTGCCCCAAGAGTCTTCACAAAGTGCATGGCAATCATAGCCACATATCTAAGGACTTTCAGAATATTTGTCTTTCCTTACTTAGACGACTGGCTAATAAGGGCAGCCACTTCACAGGAGGTTCATCTATCCCTCCTTTGTACAATGCAGGTACTACAAGATCTTGGATTTGTGATAAATCTGCCAAAATCCCATCTAGTTCCCACTCAATCACTAGAATTCATGGGAGCTCTTCTAGACACTCGACGGTCAAGGGCATTTCTACCCCAGAACCGTTGTTCTTGAGTAGTACAGCTCGCATCTCAGGTACGGCTCAGGGACCATCTCTTGGCCAGAGAGATGCTGCAACTTCTGGGCCGCATGGCCTCTACAGTACATGTAGTCCCATATGCCCAATTGTATATGCAAACAACCCAATGGACCCTTACATTACAGTGGAAACAGGTCTCTGGGGCCGTCAAGGACCGTATCCAAGTAACAGATCTGCTCACCAAATCCCTTCTATGGTGGTGTATCCCAACAAATCTTCTCATAGGGTCACCTTTTCAGATACCTCCACATCAATGCATCCTGACAATGGATGCCTCCAAACTGGGTTGGGAAGCTAACTTAGGCCCTCTCTCCACTCAGGGCCTTTGGATGGATAAATCTCCTAGAGCTTCATGCTATCTTCAATGCCCTCAAGGCCTTTCAACAACTCCTATAGAGCCACAGAGTTCTCATCCAGACAGACAATCAGGTAGCCATGTTCTATGTGAACAAACAGGGAGGAACGGGATCTTGGGCCCTCTGCTAGGAGACTCTCCAGCTTTGGTCTTTTGCAATTGCTCATCAGATACACCTCCAAGCGATGTATCTTCTGGGACAGCAAAATGTCCTAGCAGACCGATTGAGTCAGATCCTTCTTCCACATGAATGATCCTCCATCCGCAGACAACCTCCTTCATCTTTCAGATCTGGGGAACTATGGAAGTAGACCTTTTTGCCACTCTGCAAAATGTAAAACTTCCTTGTTTCTGCACCAGAACCCCGATGTCCAGCTTACAGCAGGTGGATGCTTTCCACCTTCACTGGGGACAGGATTTCCTGTATGTCTTGCCTCCCATACCCCTGATTTCAAAAACGCTCTTCAAGCTTCAAACAGACAGGGGCAAAATGATTCTCGTAGCCCCACGCTGGCCACGTCAACCACGGTTTCCCCTCCTGCTACATCTGTCTCAGACTCGCCCCCCTGTGTCTCGGGTCAGCTCCTGATTTCTTCTCCAAGGAGGAAAGGATGCTACTCCATCCCAATCTGCAGTCTCTCCATCTCTTGGCTTGGCTTCTGAAAGTGTAGTCTTACAAAGTTTTAATTTGACTCAGGAAGTAAAGGAGATCCTGCTAGCCTCCAGGAAACCCTCTACCAGACATTCTTATGAACTCAAGTGGTGCAGGTTCTCCACCTGGTATTCCCAGAAGGAGCTTAATGCCTTTTCAGCTCCTATAGAGGCTCTCCTTCAATATCTCCTACATCTTTCTTCCTCTGGTCTCAAGACAAACTTGGTGAGGGTTCACCTCATTACAATTGCTGTTTCTTGCCATCCATTGGATGGAAAGCCTATCTCCTCACAGCCGCTTGTGGCACATTTCATGAGAGGGCTTTTATTAACCAAGCCTCCCATCAGACCCCAACGGTGGTGTGGGATCTTAATGTCGTCTTAGGGCAGCTCCTTTAGACACAACCTTACTAAAGTTTCTCTCATGGAAGGTTATCTTCCTAGTTGCCCTGACTTCGTCTAGATGCATTAGTGAGCTTCAGGCTTTGGCAGCAGATCCATCTTATACCCGGTTCCACCATGATAAGGTTGTCCTTAGGACTCACCCCCATTTCATGCCGAAGGTGGTGTCTCCTTTCCATCTCAATCAATCACTTTACCTTCCTGTCTTTTTCCCTAGATGCATTCCTCTAGGGCAGAGGCAACCTTGTACACCTTTGATTGCAAGCGTGCCTTAGCTTTTTACCTTCAAAAGACTCGAGAACACCGTAGAGTTTCGCAGTTGTTCATTTCCTTTAACCCTAGTCACTTGGGTCTCCTAGTTTCTAAACATACTCTGTCCAATTGGATAGCAGACTGCATCTCATTTGCTTATGATAAGGCAGGACTATCCTTTGAAGGGCACATCACTGCCCATAATGTTTGTGCCATGGCTGCCTTGACGGCAAACCTATGGGTTGTGGCCATTGACGAAATCTGTAAAGTAGCTAGTTGGTCTTCAGTGCATATCTTTTGTGCTCATTACTGCCTTGACAAGGACTTCCACTGGGATGTCATGTTTGGTCAGGCTGTACTCCAGCATCTCTTTCAGACTTAGGGCAACTCCTACCTTCTGTCCCAGAATTTAACGATACCAGACATCCATGACCTCTTGATGCCTATTCTGAGGGATATCTACCAATTTTGAAGTCATTTCTCTGGCATCTTGGAGCTAGGGAGTCCCATATGTGAAGATTACATTCCTTCTTGTTCCTGGAGATAGCGTAGTTATTCATCTGTAACAGGTGAACTCTGGGAACAGCAAGAATTTAGTCTTCACAACCCACCCTCCTCCCCTAGGAGCTGTTTTCTCTTTTCTCTCCTTTTATCTCAGCTACAAACTTAACTGAGGAGGGAGAGTTCCAAGGGTGGGAAGGCAGTGACACAGGCGCAGTGGGATGCTCCCAAAAGCTTTCCTATTGGATGCTGGGGGTGTTCCCATGTGGGCTCCATCGGTACCGACGTCACCTATATGTGAAGACCAAATTTCTGCTGTTCCTGGAGATTACCTGTTACAGGTGAGTAAGTACGCTTTAGCACATAGTAAGGCTGTGAAACTAATGCAAAGGCCCATGCCAACTTCAGGGTGTGTGCATCCATTCCCTTGCTGTTGGCACCACTCATTGAGGTGGTATTAAGTGCACCCACACTAACGGCTACAGTTGTGGTTAGCATGTGCCTATAATGCCCATGCTAACTGTAATAGGCTATCAATGCCCATATTTTGCCCCCAGCCCACCCTGTCTCCACCCAATCACATGCTAACCTGTTAGCAGGGGATTTTTAGCATGGGGCCCCACCCTAACTTTTAGCGTGATACATTTACAACACTCTAAACCAGGGCCGGCCCATGCACTAGGTAAACTAGGTGGTTGCCAAGTAAGCATACCCTAGTAGATGATACAGTGATCCTACCTTCTTTGCAGTAGTGGCAGAGCCACCATGACAGCACTACCACATGCCTTAATCCATTCATACACATGTACGCCATCATAACCTGCCAGTCCTGCCCCCTCTAACAGGAAATTGCATCAAAGGAGGCAGGAACAGCAGGCCATTAGTTCACACATGTGCATGGATGCTTTAAGGTCTGCCACTTCGAAGAAAGAAGGGAGGGATTGCCAGGCTGCCCCTCCAAAGATAAGACGATAGATGCCGGTTGGGGGGAGATATCAAATACTCTGAGGGGGGAATGGCAGGCACATGGGAGGCGAGGGGCATTGAGGTAGGCCTGCTAGGGCACCAGAAACTCTTGGGCCGGCCCTGTTTTAAATCCCTCACGAACATTGTGGTTTAGTAAACATGTGCCTAAATAACACATGCTTTCTCCAGGAACAAGCAAGAAGTCAGTCCTCACTTATGGGTGACATCGTCACCAATGGAGCTTGCGCAGAGCAATTCCCCAGCTTTCAAAGAAAGCTTTTGGTATTGCTGCCACGCATGCGTGGTCCTCTTCCCGCCCAAAGGTGCCATCTTGCTTAGTCTCCCTTTTTCCGCAGTGCCCTTTGGACTCACGCCCTCGTCCCTCGGAAAAAGTGTTTAGTTTTCGGCCTCTGGCCTGTGTTTTTTCTGGTAGCACCAGTCCTCTACCCTTCCTCCCCTGCTCTGCTTTTTCCCTTGAGCGACGGGAGATCTTTTTCTGTAAAGGTTTTCCTTTTGCATGCTTTGTGCCCTTTTTTCCCTCAATCGCTGGCCGCAAGGGTCTTCGACCTAGCGGGGGCCCTTTTTGCCCCAATGGCCACCGGGTTTAAGAAATGTGACAGATGCTCCAAAAACATGTTGCTCACGGACACCCACCACTGCTGTCTTTGGTGTCTTGGGGCCGACCATGACCCGGAGCTCTGCTCTCTTTGCAGGAAAATGTCCTCCAAAGTCCTCCTAAGTCATAAGCAGAAGTCCGATGACATTTTCCAGAAGGTAGCCCCGGAATCCCCGGCAGCACCCTCGGTTGTCCCCCCGCTGGTGGAGAGGCATAAGAAGAAGAAGACCTTGAAGTCACTGTCAGGAGCCCCAGACAAGCGCGAGCACTCCCGTGCTCGGTCACTCAGCTCCTCTTGGCATTCCCGAGAGTCGGACAAGAAGCAGCTTCGAAAGGTACCTCGTACAGATATGGAGGCCTCCAGTGATGGCGCCCAGTCTCCTGACGGCCATCCCTCTCCTCCTCCACGCCAGACCCGATAACCCCAGTGTCGACTTCGCAGGGACCCACGTCCACGTGGGAGTCCCGTATGCTGACATTAGAGCGCAGTGTTTCTGCCTTCTCAGCTGCCCAGCAGGCGCTCATGCCCAGCATGACTGGCCCGCACCTCGAGACCGAGGTTTCTTTGAGAGGGACACTGAAACCTGCCCTGGAAACCCCCGAGAGCCATGGGCCTCGTGAGGGTCCTCGGCGTCGGTCTCGCTCACCTTCCCAGTCCTCGGTAGCGAGATCCTCCAAGGCCTTTGGCTCCAAGCAGGCCTCGGCCTCTGGACGGGGTGATCAGCCCGAGTTGGACTCCTTCTTGGACCTCTTGGGCTGGGAGTCAGACAGGGATACCTCCCCGGAGACCCGTGCCCACAGGGACCTCCCTTCGGATCCGTCCCCGCCTGCCTCTAGGAGGCGTTCGCTGCCCAAGGACACATCATTCTTAGTGTTCATGCGGGACATGCCACAGGCTCTCAGCTTGGCTATGCAGGCTGGTGAGGAGCTGCAAGCTGAAGAGCTTGATATTCTGCAGTATGAGTTCCTGCCTCGGGAGTCTCTTACTGTTCCAGTTCCTCCCATTTTTTCAAGGCTGCTCCTCCGCATGTGGGAGACACCTGCTTCAGTCCAAATAGTAAACAAATGATATATAAGGCTTCTCCAGAGTGAACTACAGTCGAAACTCCAAAGCAAATAAATTCACTCAATACATTTTTATATATAACCACAGTTCAATAATGTTAACTTGCTGATGGTCTCAGATAAACGGTAAAGTTCTGACACTTAATTATGGATATTCAGCCTCTCCCATGTAGTGTCCGTTTACATCAGGGGTCACCAACCTCCAGAGGGCCGAGGGCCGCGGGCCGCACAGCCGACTACCGGCAGACCCGCGGGCTGCACCCCCCCCCGCGAAAAAAAAAAAACAACCAAAAAAAACCTGCTCATACCTATATTTTATGTCAGCTCCCTCCCTTCTTCTGCAGCCGCGGCTCCCTGCCTCTTAGGGAACCGCGGCTGTGCTTGTAAAATCATCGCGGCTCCGTGCAGCATTGTCCCGCCTCTAAAGGAAGTGGTAAACAACTTCCTTTAGAGGCGTGACAATGCTGCATGGAGCCGCGATGATTTTACAAGCACAGCCGCGGTTCCCTAAGAGGCAGGGAGCCGCGGCTGCAGAAGAAGGGAGAGAGCTGACATGAAGGAATCCGTGAGTTTGCCTTGGCGGGCCGCACCGGGGTAGAGTCTCGCGGGCCGCACGGAAGGCCCTCGCGGGCTGCATGCGGCCCGCGGGCCGCAGGTTGGTGACCCCTGGTTTACATCAATGACCTCTAGCAAGTGTATTTCAAATTATTTATATATATATTGCTTATTTTCTTATTTTTATATTTTTATAAATGTTCTTTTCTTAAAAAAGCTTTCACCACTCTACTTATCTTATGTAGAATGGCGTCGGCAAATGCCCCTTTTCATTCACAAGCAAAAGAAGAACCCCAACGCCTCAATCTTCTAAGCGCTCCGGCTTTTCTTCGATTGGGTTTTTCAAGGGGATAAAGTGCATCGCTTCTTATTAGGGACCATTTGAATGTTCATTTTCTTCAATATTCTTATGTGTCATTCTTTATTCTATAGCAACACAAACAGCAATATTCCGTGGTTTAAAGCTTTTAAAATATACCAACTCTTCTCAATGCATACATCACATTCTTCTGTTACAATACCTTTAGATTGTTTTCCGGTCTAGTTAGCTCTCACCGGTCACGATCTCCTCTCTTTACTGATCTCACATCTTTCAGGACGCCACGCATGCATACTCACATATGTTTAAATACCTTCAATAGCTGCTAGCTTATTGGAGCCTCTTAAATACATGCCAGCCAATCAACATTAACATTTAACCCTTCTGGTTGAACTGTGCGAAGTCGATGAATCCACCATTGTTTTCGTTAGGAAAGTTTTTGTTCCTGTGATTTACCTTGTGATCCTTGCACTACTGCTTCTATACACCAGCAGCGTAGCATTTCAAAATTATGACCCAAGTCTAAGCAATGCTGTACTATGGGGGCTTCTATCCGTCTGCATCTTAATCTACTTTGATGTTCCTGCATACGGGTCTTGAAAGCCCGAATCGTTTTCCCGATGTAAAGCAAAGAACACGGACAACGAATTGCATAAACTACCGATTTTGATTCACAATTTGTGACTTGTCTCAAATAATATCTGTCACCCCTATGAGTAAATTCAGAAATTTCCATGCTGCTGGTGTATAGAAGCAGTAGTGCAAGGATCACAAGGTAAATCACAGGAACAAAAACTTTCCTATCAAGAACAATGGTGGATTCATCGACTTCGCACAGTTCAACCAGAAGGGTTAAATGTTAATGTTGATTGGCTGGCATGTATTTAAGAGGCTCCAATAAGCTAGCAGCTATTGAAGGTATTTAAACATATGTGAGTACGCATGCGTGGCGTCCTGAAAGATCTGAGATCAGTAAAGAGAGGAGATTGTGACCGGTGAGAGCTAACTAAACCGGAAAACAATCTAAAGGTATTGTAACAGAAGAATGTGATGTATGCATTGAGAAGAGTTGGTACATTTTAAAAGCTTTAACCACGGAATATTGCTGTTTGTGTTGCTATAGAATAAAGAATGACACATAAGAATATTGAAGAAAATGAACATTCAAATGGTCCCTAATAAGAAGCGATGCACTTTATCCCCTTGAAAAACCCAATCGGAGAAACGCCGGAGCGCTTAGAAGATTGAGGCGTTGGGGTTCTTCTTTTGCTTGTGAATGAAAAGGGGCATTTGCCGACGCCATTCTACATAAGATAAGTAGAGTGGTGAAAGCTTTTTTAAGAAAAGAACATTTATAAAAATATAAAAATAAGAAAATAAGCAATATATATATAAATAATTTTAAATACACTTGCTAGAGGTCATTGATGTAAACAGACACTACATGGGAGAGGTTGATTACCCATAATTAAGTGTCAGAACTTTACCGTTTATCTGAGACCATCAGCAAGTTAACATTATTGAACTGTGGTTATATATATAAAAATGTATTGAGTGAATTTATTTGCTTTGGAGTTCAGTCCAAATAGTAAGCAAACGCCTCAATGTCATGTACAGGGTCCAACGCGGCCCGGGGTTCCGGAAGACCCAGCTTCCACACACCTCCATGGTAGTGGAGTCGGCAATGCGGAAGCAAAAGAGCCCGAAATCACACTCTTCGGTCCCCCCGGGCAAGGAGTCGAAAGCTCTCAACACTCTTGGGCGCAAAGCCTATCAGGGGTCCATGCTCACATGCTGCATCCAGGCATACCAATTGTATATGGGCATGTTCCTGCATGACCTCACCAAAGAGCTTGGCGGGTTCTCCATAGGCCTCGGGGGTGAACCCCTTCTCAGGTTCCAAACCCTCCTGAGATCCATCGCGAAGTGCTCAAAGTACTTCTCCCATTCCATGTATGACGGATTTGAATCCTCCGCCCGAGTGGCAGCAGCCGGCATCGGGGCCCGGCAACAGGCATGGCTCCAATCCTCGGACCTGGAGCAGTGGGTCCAGGAGAAGCTCCTGGCCGTCCCCTGCCTCGGTGAGCAGCTGTTCGGTAAACCTATGGAGGATAAGGCTGCTGAGATAGAATTTGGAGTTCATCACTCAAACCTATCTGTCGCATAAGACCTCCTCCCTCCCTCTGAAGAAGCAGTAGACAAAGAAGCCATTCTTTCAAAGGAAGGGGCTCCCCTACTGGGGTTACCCACCTTTCCCGCCCACCCTTGCATCAGCTCCCAGCATGCAGGGGAAGAGAGGTGCGCATAGCCACCGCAAGCCTAAAGGGCCTAAGGCCAGCAACCGGCGCCACCCCAACCTGCGTAGGTTTTTTTATGCTGATGGCATAGCCTCTCGCCCCCCGGCAGCACTTCCGCCAGTGGGGGGACGCCTGTCCCTATTTGCCCCGCAGTGGGCATCGATCATGTCGGATACTTGGGTACTCCAAGTGGTCTGGGACGGATATCATCTCTGCCTAGACAGGCGCCCTCCTCCATTCTCGCCAGCAGAGCCTAGTCTGCTCCTTTCACACTAGACCTTCTTGCAGTGGGAGATGTCCAACCTTCTCACCCAACGGGTGGTCACGAAAGTACTTCTACACCTTCGAGGCCTACTGCTACTTTCTCATTCTGAAAAAGATGGGAGGGGGGAGGGGTTTATGCCCCATTCTCAATCTCCGGAACCTCAACAAGTTCCTGGTGTGGGAGAAGTTCAAAATGTTATCACTTGGCATCCTGCTGCCCTTCCTTCAGCAGGGTGATTTGCTATGCTCCTTGGATCTCAAGGACGCTTATGCTCACATTCTAATCCACTCCCAACACAGGCAATACCTGTTCTTCAGGGTGCAGAGGGAACACTAACAGTACAGGGTACTCCCCTTCGGGCTTGCGTCCGCCGCTTCCCTCAGGCAGCAGGGCATACCCGTCTTCCCCTACCTCGATGACTGGCTGGTCACGAGGACCTCGATTGATAAAGCACACCTGGCGGCATCACGCACGATCCTTCTCCTCGAATGCCTTGGCTTGTTGGTCAACTACTCCAAGTCCCACCTCAAGCCGGTGTGGACCCTGGAGTTCATCAGTGCATGCCTCGAGACGGAGCGAGTGACCGCCTTCCTGCCCATGGACCGGGCAGACCGCCTTCCTGCCCATGGACCGGGCAGACCGCCTTCCTGCCCATGGACCGGGCAGACCGCCTATGGGCCATGGCAGCCCAGGACCAGAGGAGGGCTTTGGTTACAGCACAGGCCATGCTGCGCCTCCTAGGACACATGGCCTCCACTGTCCATGTGGTCCCCCATGCCTGCATGCACATGTGGACAGCCCAGTGGTGCCTCATGGCACAATGGAGCCAGGCCTTTTGCCACCTCAGAGACCCTATCTGGGTCTCTCACAGTCTCAACAACTCCCTGGGTTGGTGGTGGGACCCCCGAAGTCTCCTTCAGGGAATGCCCTTCCAGATCCCAGAGCATGAGCTCGTCCTAATGACGGATGCTTCCCTGCTGGGCTGGGGAGCCCACTGCGGTGCACTGTGCACCCAGGGGCAGTGGTCGCCCGAGGAGTCTTGGCAGCAGATCAACCTGCTCAAGCTTCGGGTGGTCCAATGGGCCCTGAGTGCCTTCGAGGGCTATCTGAGGGGGAAGTCGCTGCTCGTGCAGACCGACAACAGGGTAGCCATGTTTTACATAAACAAGGAGGGGGGAACAGGATCACATCTCCTCTGCTGAGAGGCGATCCTCCTTTGCTCCTTTGCATTTCACCGGGGATGACCCTGTGAGTGGTCTACCTCCCATACCAGGAGAATGTCCTCGCGGACAAGCTCAACAGGATCCTCAACTCACACGAGTGGCGCTTGGATCTGGAGGTCAGCAGCGTCTTGTTCCATTGGTGGGGGACCCCATCCATGGACCTGTTTGCCAGTCCGATGAATGTGGCAGCTTACCCGCATCTGTGGCCCGGTTCCACACCCGAGCAGAGTGGCTGATGCGTTCCTCTTGAGCTGGACCTCCGGCCTTCTTTATGCGTGCCCTCCTACTCCTCTCATTGCGAGGACCCTCCATAAGTTTCAGTGGGACCGAGCCTCGGTGATCCTTGTAGCCCCCTCGTGGCCTCGACAGCCTTGGTTCCCACTTCTGCTACGGCTCTCGTCTGAGCCCCCAGTCCTCCTGGGCTGTGCCCCAGGCCTGTTGATACAGGAGGAGGGTCAGGTGTTCCACCCAAACCTGGCCTCGCTGTCCCTTACAGCCTGGCAGCTGAATGGGTCGCCTTAGCTCTGCTGTACCTCCCGGAGGAGGTCGAGGAGGTTCTCCTCGCGTTGAGGAAGGACTCAACAAGATAGGTGTATGCCTTTAAGTGGTGATGCTTCTCGACCTGGTGCTCTGAGCTCCAGATCGACCCGTTCTCCTGCTTTACTCTGTGGATCCTCCAGTATCTCCTCTACCTCTCGAAGGCAGGGTTGAAATCCAATTCAGTCAGGGTACACCTGAGCATCATTTCGGCGAACCACCTCCCTGTCATGGGGAAACTCCTGTCATGGGCAGCCTTTGGTCTCCCGCTTCATGTGAGGTCTCTTGCTTTCCAAGCCTTCCATCCAGCCTCTGCCTGTGGAGAGGGACCTCAATGTGGTGCTGATGCAGCTTACGCGAGCACCCTTCAAGCCGATTGCGACATGCTCGTTTCAGCATCTCTCCTGGAAGGTGGTCTTCCTGGTGGCTTTGACTTCAGCTCGCCAAGTCAGTGAACTTCAGGCCTCATGGCTGAGGCTCCATACACCAAGTTCTACGGAAACAGGGTGGTCCATCCCAAGTTCCTTCCGAAGGTGGTTTTGGACTTTCATCTCAATCAGGAGATAGTCTTGCCGACATTCTTCCCGAAACCGCATGCTGACCAGGCATCGGCGGTGTTGCATACCAGATGCATTAGTGACTGCAAGAGGGCTCTTGCCTTCTACCTGCAGCGTACCCAGGTTCATTGCAAGTCTGAAAGGCTCTTTGTTACCTACGACTCCAATCGCCTGGGGCAGGCAGTCACCAAACGCACCATTTCCATCTGGGTAGCGAACTGCATTGCCTTCGCTCAAGCAAAGGCGGGCGCCCCACTGAATCGGCGGGTCACTGCGCATGCGTCCGAGCCAAGGCGGCTTCAATGTCTTTGCTGCCTTTAGTGCCTCTAATGGACATCTGCCGGGTTGCGACCTGGTCTTCAGCAAACACTTTCGCTGTACACTACTGCCTGGGGAGGGAATCCTGCACCGTCAACCAGACTATACTCCGTAATCTGTTCGGAGTATAAGCAACTCCTGCCCTCCGACCCTTCTTTGACGGCTACCGAGAGCTTCATCCCGGGGACCCGAAGACTCAGGCTCCTTCGGGCGTCAACTTCTACTCATGGCCTTGCGGAGGCATTTTGGGTTACAGGCTCGGTAGCCTGTAACTGGGGAGTCCCATATGTGAGGACTGACTTCCTGCTTGTTCCTGGAGAAAGCGTAGTTACTCACCTGTAACAGGTGTCCTCCAGGGACAGCAGGAATCAGTCCTCACTACCCTCCCACCTTCCCTGAAGAGTTGCTATTTTTGTCCTTCCCTTGCCATCTGCTTAATAGGGCTCTAGCTAGGAGGCAAGCTGGGGAATTGCTCCGTGCAGGCTCCGTTGGTGCCAACATCACTGATAAGTGAGGACTGATTCCTGCTGTCCCTGGAGAACACCTGTTACAGGTGAGTAACCATGCTTTACCTGCATTAATATTAGTGTGGGTTATTGCACTTCAGTGAATTGATGTCTCCATGAAAAATGCTTGGAGGAGTCTTATAGTTTTCTATGGATAAAGCCAATGAGCAGTATTTCTCAATTAAATTATAGGGCCAAAAGTAACTGCGTCATTATGGGCTGTAAATAATGCATGGTTGGAAAGTATGGACCTCACATATCCCTGTTCCAAACTAGCTGAATAATGTGAATATTAATCTCTGAAACAATCCATCACAAACTGTAATTGGTAACTGTAATAATAAAAATTAGGTTGGGTTAGATCTCCTCCTTTATAAGACTGTTTCACTATATTTAAGCATATTCTGAGCTTGCCCCCATTCCAAGTATATTCTATTATGGATTTGTATAGTATTGTAAAGTGGCTCTCTGGGACCCATATCGGAACACCAAAAGGTCCATATTCAAAAACAAACTAAGGGACTGATGTAGTAAATTGATTTAGTGCAGGGATTTTTATCAAATTTTCCCATGCTAGGCTTACTCCTGATGCAGAAGGATTTCTAACATTGGAAAAAGCTGATGTAAAACCACTGGGCTAAAGGATTGAACTATGGGCATGTAAATCACATGCAAATAACTGAATAGGAAATTACTCCCATTATAAAAAAAACCAGCAGTGAAACATTGTAATTTTTATGCTTCTCTTAACATTGAACCTTTATAACAGCTCAGGGCTGAAGTAAAGATGCAGCATGGGAACAAAGGGAATCTCCAGGAACAAGGAGAAATGTAGTCTTCACATATGGGTAATGTCAGTACCGACAGAGCCCGTACAGGAATGCTCCCCAGCGTCCAATTGGAAAGCTTTTGGGAGCATCCCACTGTGCCTGCGCAACTGCCTTCCTGCCTTCCCAACTTCCTCTCTTCAATTCTTCGTTTTCCACAGAGCTAGCAGGATGCAAATTTTGTCAATGCAGAAAAACCTCTCTTTTTGTGGATAGCGCCTCTGCCTTCCCGTTGACGCCGGCACCATTGAAGACATCGCCAGTTCCCTTAGTCTTTTATTTTTTCCTTTAAATCTAGGTTGTATCGAAGCAGGGCAAAACCTCCAGGGGTAGATCTCGCTCAAAGCATCGAGATTCCTTGGGCATTGCATCAGAGGTGGATCGGCCTGCCAAACAACCCTGGCAGGAGGCCCTCTCCTCCAAAACCATAGAGGGGCTCCAGGATGCTCCCGAGACCTCAACCTCCAGAGAGCTACTGGTGCCATGCTCTGGAATGATAGCGCAAGTACCAGCGACCGATACCCAAGCATCAGCAACCTCAATAGATCAACGCATACTGGCCATCAAGTGGAACTTAGTGGCTTTCCTGGTAGCCTCGGTACCTATAAAGTCCTTGGCTCCAGGCACCGCCCAGTCAGTACTGGTACCAGTACCGACATAGAGTGCTCGAGTCAATCACCTTCCCCGCCCAAGTCTCTGCCTCGGCTTCCAGTTTTTCGCTCAGGTATTTTTTTCTTTTCCTTTTTCTCTTTTGGTGTGCTGGATTTTTTCACAGACTAGCTGGTCAAGATGTCTGAGTTTGACCTCATGGGCCTTGTTTTCCCTGCTATGTCCTCGACCAGTAATTTTAAGCAGTGTGCTAAATGCAATCGCACTATGTCCTGCATGGACCGCCACAGCACCTGCATGAACTTCCTCGGGAAGGACCACAACGGGTCTTCCTGCCCACTTTGCTTCCTCATGTCGGCCAAAACCCAGAGGGAACATGAAAGGTGGCAGGGGGAGCTGTTTGACAGAGCTGGCTCCGGTTCGGCATCGAGGGCAGAATCCCTTCCTTTGACACCGGCGCAAGACATTTCAACATCACATGCCTGGGCTCAGCTGGAGCCCAGGAGGCATCGGGTGTCAGAGTTGTCCTCAGAAGACCTCCCTACATTGGCTGCACCCTCAAAATTGATGCCAAGGACCGACCCAACATCGGGGAGAAAGTCCTCCTCGACTCGACCGCAAACCCCTTGGTGCGACTCTGGGGATGACGGACGGGAGCGGTCGTTGAAGCATCCCTGAAGAGACGGGTCCCCTGCAACCTCGAAGGAGTAGTAGCCCGATTCCATCATGATCCGGGACTGCCCAGCCAGGGAGTCAGATCCAGGCCCGACACGATCGGGGCCCAGACCAGCTGTGGCACCCTCTGGAATAGAGGCCCGCATGGCTGCACTCGAGTGTAGCTTCACTGTGTTCCTCGAGTCGCAGCAGGGCCAGACTCCCGGTCCCTCCAGGTCATCAGCGCTCCACACAGGGAAATCCTCACTGAGAACTTCCCTGGATATGGTTCCTCCCATCCTGGAGCACCTCGCTCGATCGGTGTTGAGGCCCTCAATGACTGATATGATGCCATTGGACCAGCGTCTGGAATCGTAGGTGCCGAGTTGGTCTGGGGACCCCCCATGCTGCAACAGGACATCACCTCTGAACTTTCTCTGCTGCATCTTCAGGAGAGGTCACCCACAGATGATATGGCATTTCTCAAGTTCGTGAGGGAGATGTCCCAGGCCCATGCCCCCCATCCTTGAGCACCTGTTGCTCAGGAAGTAGGAGAACCCGGTGACAGTGCCGATTGTGAACTGTCTACTCCATTCCCGGTATCGAGTCGGCATGAGCTCGGGGTTTCAAAAAGCACAGCTCCCACACAATTCCATGGTGGTGGAGTCGGCCATGCATCAGATTAAGAGCCAAAAGATGCACTCTTCGGTGCCCCCTAGCAGGGAGCCCCGTACCATGGATGTGTTTGGTGGAAAGTGCTTCCAGAGCTCTATACTCACAGCCCGGATCCAGGCCTACCAGCTGTACATGGGCATGTACTTGAGAGACCTTGCGAAGGAGCTTGCTGGGTTCTCAGCTCGTTTATCAGGAGAGCCCTTTGAATGCTTTTGGACCTTGGTTTCCTCAGTCAAGGAATGCTCCAAATTTCGAACTTGAGCAGTCTTTGACTGCTTTGAGTCAGTAGCTCGTGTGGCTGTGGTGGGCATTAGTGCCCGCTGCCTTGCATGGCTGCAGTCCTCCGACTTGAAGCAATGGGTGCAGGACAAGCTAGCTGACATCAAATGCTGAGAAGATAACCTCTTCGGCAAGCCCATGACTGACAAGACTGCCGAGTTGAAAAAGGAATTCATGACAAGGACGTGTTGTCCAAGAAGGTGTCAGATCCTTCCCGCTGGAAGGCTTCGGGTAAAAAGCTATTCCACCCAAAATCAAAAAAGGCATATGGAAACTACCCAGGCTTACCCCGCTCCCCCTCAGGGGCAGCATGCCAAAGGCCAAGGGCATGGCCTCCGTAAGCCAAAGCTTCCAAGCCCCAAACAGTGGCCCCACCACAGCCTGGGGGGAGTTTTTAACTCCTTGGGCATAGCCTCCCTCCCTCAGGAGGTCACAGGCCCAGGGTTCATGGGGTAAGGCTCGTCCATTTCATACACAGGTGGCCCACGATAACCACAGATGCCTGAGTGTTGAGTGGTCACAGAGGGATACCTCCTTCATTTTTCCCAGCTGCCCCCCCTCATTCACAGGGGAAATACCAATGGACACCTTGCACAGGAAGCTCCTCTTGACAGAGTTCAAGTCCTTGCTCCTAGATCAGGCAGTCGAGCCCATCCCACCTCATATGCAGGGATGGGACTTCTACTCCCCCTACTTCCTAGTCACCAAGAAAACAGGGGGCTTCCGGCCCATCCTGGACCTTTGGAACCTCAATGGCTTCCTGGTCAAGGAGAAGTTCAAAATGGTATCCCTTGAAACCTTGCAGCCTTACCTCCTGCAGGGAGATTGGCTATGCTCCTTGGATCTCAAAGATGCCTATACCCACATCTTGATCCATCTGAGGCACTGTCAGTACCTCCGCTTTGTTGTGGGAGGCCACCACTACCAGTACAAGGTGCTTCCCTTTGGCCTCACCTCTGCCCTGCGGGTCTTCACAAACTGTCTAGTGGTTGTGGCCACTTGGCTCAGGGTCCTTGGGGTCTTTGTGTTCCCCTATTTGAATGACTGGCTCATATGAGCCAGCACTCCAGGTGAAGTATGCATTTCTACTCAGTGCACGTTGGGGTTGCTGCAGCATCTAGGATTCGCTGTGAACTTCCCCAAGTCCCACCTCATCCCAACCCAATACATCGGGGCCCTGCTCGACTCCACTTGAGCAAGGGCATTCCTTCCCCTGCAGCGGACCCAGTGTCTTGCCACTCTGGCGAGGGAAGTGCAGGGTACAACCTCCATGTTGGCCTGATAGATGTTCCGCCTCTTGGGGCACATGGCATCCACTGTCCATGTGACTCCCTTTGCTCGCCTGCGCACAATGGATGCTCATTGCTCAGTGGGTGCAGGTGACAAGCCACCTGGAAGACCATATACAGGCAACTCCTGCCTTGGCATTCTCCCTGACTTGGTGGCAGGACCAGCACAACCTGAGGGCTGGTGTGCCATTTCAGGCCCCACCAACTCAGCACCTCCTCACCACGGATGTGTCCAAATTGGGCTGGGGGACCCATTGTGATCTCCTCCACTCACATGGGCAGTGGTTGCTGGAGGAGAGAGCCTCACAGATCAACTTACTTGAGCTTCAAGTGGTCTATTACGCCCTGCAGGTCTTCACGGACCATGTGGACAAGGGCGTTGTCCAGATCCAGACAACAGGGCATTGTCCAGATCCAGACAACAGGGCGTTGTCCAGATCCAGACAGACAACCAGGTGGCAATATTCTATATCAACAAGCATGGAGGCACAGAGTCGTACCACTTCTGCTGGGAGGCAGTGTAACTTTGGAACTTTGTGGCAGCAAAGAACCTGTTCCACACGGCAGTGTATCTGCCGAGCCAGGACAACATACTGGCCAATCGTCTGAGCCGTGTTCTCCAGTCCCATGAATGTAGCTGTGTTCTCCAATCCCAAGAATGGAGTCCATCCTGATGAGGATCTTCTGGCGGTGGGGAACCCTGGAGATTGACTTCTTTGTCAGTCCAGAGAACGCACAGCTCCCAAGGTTCTGCTCCAGGAAACCAGGCCGGGGTTGGGAGGTGGTGGTCACCTTTCTCCTCCTGTGGACTGAGGGTTTTCTGTATGCCTTTCTGCTGACTCCTCTGGTGCTGTGGACCCTGCTGAAGATTCAGGCAGAAGCAGCCTCTGTCCTCTTCATTGTGCTCTGTTGGTCGAGGCAGCCCTGGTTTCCCCTGCTACTGCAATTGTCGCTGGAGACCCCCAGCCGCTGGGGTGTGTCCTGGACCTGCTTTTGCAGGAGGACAGTGTGTTGCGCCACCCCAACTTCCAGTCCCTGTCTCTGATAGCCTGGCTGCATGGAACAGGGCCTTAACTCTGTGTGGCAGGCCTATGCCTTTAAGTGGCACAGGTTCTCCCTCTGGTGCATGGAACAGGGCCTTAACCCTTTTTCTTGCACAGTAGTGGAGGTCCTACAGTACCTCTTACACCTGTCTGGTGCAGACCTGAAATCTAATTGGGCAGGGTGCACATCTGTGCAATTTCGTCACATCATCGCGATGTAGAGGACCATGCCATGTCCATCCACCCCTTCGTGAACCGGTTCATACGTAGACTCCTCCTCTCGTGGCTCCTGCTCCGCCCACCACCAGTGGTATGAGACCTCAATGTGGTCCTCAGGAAGCTCATGGGGGCTCTTTTCGAGCCAATGGCAACCTGTCCTCTCAAGTATCTCTCCTGGAAGGTAATCTTCCTGGTGGCAATCACATCAGCCAGGTGAGTAAGTGAGCTACAGGCACTCGTAGCCCGTGAACCCTATACCAGGTTCCATAGGAATAGGGTAGTCCTTCGGACACACCCAAAGTTCCTACTGAAGGTGGTTTCAGCGTTTCATCTGATCCAGGAGGTGGTGCTGCCCACCTTCTTTCCAAAACCTCATGCCTCCAGAGTGAAGGCCTCCTTACACACACTGGACTGCAAGTGCGCCCTGGCCTTATATATCCAGAGGATGCAGCCTCATCATCAGTTGACACAAATCTTTATGTATTTTGATCCCAATTGCCTGGGAGTAACTGTCTCTAAATGTACCTCTACCGGTGGATGGCTGACTGCATTGTGTTCACCCAGCAGTGGGCATGGCTCTCCCCGGAGCATCATGTGACAACACACAATGTGTGGGCCATGGTGGCCTTTGTGGCCAGTCTGTGGTCAGTGCCCTTGGCAGACATCTGCCGGGCTGCCACCTGGTCCTCCGTGCACTCCTTCATGATGCACTACTATCTGGAGGAGACCTCCCGAAGGTATAGTACCTTTGGCTTGGCAGTACTCCGCCACCTCTTCGGGGAATAATACAACTCCTTCCCTCCAGCCGTCTGAGTCCAGGCTAGCAGATAGGGATTGCATCCTCGATGCTGCTGCTGCATTGTTAGACTTCCAGCCAATCAGCACCCCCTGCTACCCTTTATGGTACACATTTTGAGTCACCCGTGGTTTTACAGGTTTTTTCGGTAACCTGTAGCTTGGGAGTCCCATATGTGAGGACTGACTTCCTGCTTGTTCCCAGAGAAAGCGTAGTTACTCACCTGTAACAGATGTTCTCCGGGGACAGGAGGAATCAGTCCTCACAACTTTCTCTCCTCCTCTGGGAGTTGCTGTTTTTGTTTTTGTTTTTGCCATCTTGTGCGTATGTTATTAAACTGAGGTAAGATGGCAGCTTTGAGCGGGAAGGTGACTGCGCATGTGCGGTGTATATCCCAAAAGCTTTCTTTGAAAGCTGTGGAGTGGATCCATGCGAGCTACATTGGCGATGATGTCACCCATATGTGAGGGCTGATTTCTGCTGTCCCTAGAGAACACCTATTACCAGTGAGTAACTATGCCGTTGTCGATACCTCGAGTCTTCCGATTCTTATTCCAGTGCGTCAGATGCGGAGTCGCTCGATTCCCAGGGTCCCCAGGACCTTCCTTCAGAGCCTTCCCCACCACAACAGTGATGCATGTCCCCTCTGGAAGACATGTCTGTCTAGGAATTCATTTGAAACCTAGCCAAGGGTCTCTCCATCACGGTAACAATGGAGAAAGAGCCAAGGGCAGAGGAATTGGAGATCCTCCAATACCCAACAGCACCCAAAAAGGCAGCTGCTCTGCTGGTACACCGCATCCTTCATGATCTTATGCTCCGTATATGGGAGACTCCTCTTACGGTTTCTCCTCACAGTCGATGCCTCAATACCATGTATCGGGTACTGGAGTGTCCCGACTTCCAAAAACCACAGCTCCCTCACCATTCCATGGTGGTTGAATCAGCAATGCGCCAAATCAAAAGCTGGAAGACCCACTTCTCTAACCCTCCAGGTAGAGAATCGAGAACCCTTAATGCCTTTGAATGTCAATGCTTCCATAACAACCAATAAGGCCTTCTCACACACTGCCCCTATCCTCTGGAATGCCTTTCCTGATCACCTCAGGCAACTAAGTGACCTACTAATATTTAGAAAGCATCTCAAAACACATCTATTCAACACACATTTCGGCATGCATGACCGATTGGATAACTCAGCACCAACACAAAAATATATCTAAGACACACCATCAACATAACACATGACTTCAATCAAACATATAAATTGTATATAGTTCCACTGTTATTTGTTTCCATTATGCACAACTAAATGTTCAGAAGATAGTTTTATCATCACCATGTACATAGTTAATTTCTGTTCAATGTAAATGATCATGTACCTGTTTGTACTACTCACACTTGTTGTTACATGTAAACCACAATTGATCCATGGAAATTGTGGTATGAAAATTATTGTTAAATAAAATAAATAAATAAGATATGCCATACTGGGTCAGACCAAGGGCCATCAAGTCCAGTATCCTGTTTCCAACAGTGACCAATTTAGGTCACAAGTACCTAGCAGTTTCCCCAAAAGATGCAGGTTCCACAGTGCTTGTATTGGGGCAAGCAGTGGATATCCTGGGTCTCCTTTAATAATGGTTTATGGACCTTTCCTCCAGGAACTTGTCCAAACCTTTTTTAAACTTGGCAATACTAACAGCTTTTACTACATCCTCCAGTAACAAATTTGAGAGTTTGGTTACACGTTGAGTGAAAAAATATTTATTTTAGTCTTAAATAGGTTACCCTATAACTTCATTGCATGTCCCCTAGTCTTTCTATATTTTGATGGTGTAAATAATTGATCTACGTTTATCTGTTCTACTCCATTCATTAATTTATAAACCTCTGTCATTTCTCCCCTCAGCTGTCTCTTTTCCAGGTTGAAGAGCCCTAACCTTTTTAGCCTCTCTTCATAGGCTCCTTCCATCCTCTTTACCATTTTGGTGGCTCTTCTCTGTACCTTTTCTAATAATGCTATATCCTTTCTAAGATACGGCGACCAGCATTGCACACAATATTCAAGGTGCGGTCGCACCATGGAACGATACAGAGGCATTATATTATACTTTATTTTATTTTCCATTCCTTTCCTTATGATACCTAGCATTCTATTTGCTCTCTTGGCCACTGCTGCACACTGGGCAGAGGGTTTTAACATTTTATCCACGATGACACCTAAATCTTTCTCCTGGGTGGTGGCTCCCAATGTGGAACCTTGCATCGTGTAACCATAATTTGGGTTGTTCATTCCTAGGTGTATAACTTTGCACTTGTCCACATTAAATTTCATCTGCCATTTGGATGCCCAGTCTTCCAATTTATCAAGGTCCTCTTGCAATTTTTCACAATCCTCATGGGTTGTAACAACTTTGAATAATTTTGTGTCATCTTCAGATTTGATTACCTCACTCGATATTCCCATTTCCAGGTCATTTACGAATATGTTAAAAAGCAGCAGACCCAGCACAGATCCCTGTGGTACTCCACTATTCACCTTTCTCCATTGGGAAAATTGACCATTTAGTCCTACCCTCTATTTTCTATCTTTTAACCAGTTCCTGATCCACAATAATATACTGTCTCCTATCCGATGACTTTATTTTCGCCAAGAGTCTCCATTGAGGACCTTGTCAAAGGCTTTCTGAAAATCCAGATACACTATATTAGCCGACTCCCCTTTGTCTACCTGTTTATTCACACCTTCAAAAAAACATTAGAGATTAGTAAGATAAGACCTCCTTGGCTAAAGCCATGTTGGCTCTCTCCTATTAAGCCATGACCTATTTATATGTTCAGTAATTTTGTTCTTTATAATGGTTTCTACCATTTTTCCTGGTACTAATGTCAAGTTCACCGGTCAGTAGGTTCCCAGTTCACCCCTGGAACCCTTTTTTAAAAATTGGAGTTAAATTGGCCATCCTCTAATCATCAGATATTACAGATGATTTTAATGATAGTTCACAGATTTCTAATAGCAGGTCTGCAATCTCATATTTCAGTTCTTTCAATCCCCTTGGTTGTATACTATCTGGTCCAGGTGATTTGGTACTCTTCAGTTCAAAATTGGGCCCAGTGGGAATAGGTGGGTTTGTGTTGGCCCGGTTCCTGTCTTTTCTGACCAGTAGATGTCAACAAATGTGGTTAGCAGGAGAAGGTTTGACATAGAAGGAGTTCAGCTAGGGAGTTCCATAAAGGTTCTCTGCAGGCCTATTTAATCTGTACCTAGCATCATTAGAAACGTAGAAACATGACAGCAGCAAAAGGCCATATGGCCTATCTTGTCAGCTGTTCCATATCAACCATTACAACAGTCCCTTTTTTTCCTTTAGAGATTCTCTGTGTTTGTCCCATGCTTTTTTTAAATTCAGATACTGTCCTCATTGCTACCACCTCCACTGGGAGACTATTCCGTGTATTGACCACTCCTTCTGTAAGGAAATATTTCTGCATATTACTCCTGACTCTATCCCCTTTCACACTCATCCTATGTTCCCTCGTAGCAGAGCTTGCTTTCAGTCAAAAGAGGCTCTCCTCCTGTGCATTTATGCCATGGAGGTATTTAAATGTCTCAATCATATCACCTCTATCCTGCCTTTCCTCTAAAGTATACATATTAAGATACTTAAGTCTGTCCTTAAATGCTTTATAACGAAGACCACTAACCATTTTAGTAGCAACCCTCTGCACTGACTCCAACCTGTTGACATCCTTTTGAAGGTGCGGTCTCCAGAATTGCACACAATACTCCAAATGAGATCGCACCAGAGACTTATACAGAGGCATTATCACCTACTGGCCATTCCTCTCCCTATGCACCCAAGCACCCTTCTAGCTTTTGCTGTCACCTTTTCTACATGTTTAGCTACTTTAAGATCCTCAGACACAATCACACCTAGGCCCCGTTCTTCTTTTGTAGACAGAAGTACTTCACACCCTATACTGAATCACTTCCTTGGGTTGCTGCAGTCCAAATGCATGACCTTGCATTTTTTAACATTAAATCTCAGCTGCCAAATTCTAGACCATTCTTCAAGCTTAGGTAGATCCCTCCTCATGTTTTCTACATCTTCCTGGGTTTCTGGTCTATTGCAAATTTTGGTATCATCTGCAAAGAGGATAACTAATGACTTCATGGAGGATTAGGGATTGATACTATGCAGATGATTTACAGTTGATATAGCTATGTAAGGAGGATCCAGTGGACACAGTAACAATATGAACAGACAGAATAGGTAGAATTCATACTTGGATGGATGAGGAAACTTTAGCACAGAGGTTTCCAGCTTTTTTGGATGCAAGTATGCCTTTTCTATATCCAGAATTTTAGGGGCCTTCGATCTGTCCCTTTCCATCTTGCTTCCTTTCACCAGCCTCTTTGCTTTCTGTCTTTCAGCCAAGCCACCTTTTACTAGTCTCTCTCTCTCTCTCTCTCTCTAGCTCCTTCCGATCAGTTTGTATCCCCCCAAGTTCCTTGCAAATCAGCATCTCCCTGCTATTCCCTTTCCATTCCTTCTCCCTTGTCTTTCCCTATCAGGGGTCTCTAGTTACTAAAATATGTTAATGTTAACACGTGATAATTAATGCACATTATTAATAAATAAAGTCCCATTGAAAACTTGCGACCTGTGTTAAAATAAAATGTTAGCAGTGAATTAACATAATGTTAGTGCACCTTAGTAATTAGACCCCTCAATGCCTGTATCTCTACTACTACTACTATTATTAGTCATTTATATAGCACTACAAGGCATACGCAGCACTGTAGAGGTACACATAGAAGGCGGTCCCTGCTCGTTAGAGCTTAGAATCTGAACAAGACAGACAGTGCAATACAAGAGAAACAAGGAATTTAAGTAGGGAAAGGAGACACAAGCAGGGTCATTCTGAACCACAAATAGCGTGGATGGACGTCCCGTTGGTACGTTCATCCCTGCTATTCATGCCCTTTCCCGCCCCGTCCTTCTTCCGCGCTCATTGTACAGGGAAGTTAGATGGGGGCAGGGAAGGGGCAGATTGGGGGCAGCATTTGGGATGGGTGGTTGTCAGCCCCGGACTTACAGAACCAATTCCAATGGCGACCCTGTACATCCGGGGCAAACGGCTTAGACGGAGTACTTATTCCACCTCTGAGGTGGAATAAGTTCCCTTATTGGGCAGAGGACGGCGGCCCAGGGCATGGCAGTGGTGAGAGAAGGCAGAGAGCATTTCCCACAGCCAAACCCTTGCCTTGGGAGGCCGGATCGGGGGTCAGGCTGCAGGGAAAGCATTGTAGGAGCTGGCGACCGGGGATCTCGGCTTTACATTGGAGCCATGATGCCATGGCGCTGTGGCTCCATTTTAAAGCCAAGACTAAGTTAGTCGGGCATGGCCTGTATGTGCATGCCAGGCTGAATCGCGGTCCTGGCCTGCACGTACAGACCTTTTCGTGATTCCGATCCCGCGGGGCTAGCGGTGTCCCGTGGGATCAGAATTGTTACTCACTCTGTGCGTCCGCATCTGGCCGGGTGCACAGAGGGCCTGTACGTCCGGATTGGAATCGGGCCCAAGAAGAACAAGGGATTAGGATCCAAAAGCAGCCTCAAAGAGGTGAGCTTTTAGTACAGATTTGAAAAGGAGGAGAGATGAGACCTGACGTATAGATTTAGGAAGTTTGTTCCAGATATAAGGAGCAGCAAAGTGAAAAGATTGAAGTCTAGAGTTGGCAGTGAAAGAAAATGGCATAGAGAGAAGAAAGTCAGAGGAGGAGCAGAGTTCACAAGGAGGGGTATAGGGAGAGAGGAGAGAGGAAAGGTAATGAGGGGCAGTAGAGTGAATGCATTTATAGGTCAGAAGGAGAAGTTTGAATTGGGTACAGAAGTGGAAGGGGAGCCAATGAAGTGATTTGAGAAGAGGAGTTATATGAGTGTATTGGGGCTGGCAGAAGAGTAGCCGCACAGCAGATTGAAGAGAAGAGAGATGACTCTGAGGGAGACTAGCAAAGAGGAAGTTGCACTAGTCGAGACGAGAGGTGACCAAAGAGGGGATATGAGTTTCAGTAGTGTATTCAGAGAGGAAGGGGTGAATTTTGTTAATGTTATAGAGAAAGAAACAACAGGTTTTAACTATCTGATGGATATGTTGGAGAAGGAAAGGGAGGAGTCAAAGATGACCTTTCCTGTTCCTCTCTACCACTTTTTCTCCCCTTTATTCCTTCCTGATCACCAGCCTCGTTTTTCCTCCTCACTATTCTCTATCTTCCAAGTTCTTCTTCACTAACCTTTCTCCCCTAAGTTACCAACCCACTAGCTTCTCTCTCTTTCTCCAACCTCCTCCTACAATTTCTCTTGCCATTACCACCTCAGCAGTCTTTCTGTTTCTCTCTTCTGCTCAACTTCTCTCCACCAAGCTTCTCTCCACTAAATTCTCTCCATTTCAGTCTCCCTCAGCAGCCAACTTTGGAAATTTGTAACCAAGGAAAATTTCCCACAGAGGCTTCCTTAGATAACTCTGGGTCTACTGATGGTGTAAGTATTTGAGTACCCACAGATCTTACATGTGTGGCTATCTAAATTATCACAAGTGGTTGTCTATCCCTCCTACCCTCTGACTTGATCCCTTGCAGACATCTTTTTCCCTATGATTCCTGGCAGTCAACTATCCTATTGCTTTATCTCCATGGCATCTTCCTTAGTCCATTCCCTCCTGCTCTTTCCCCATGATCCCATTGTAGTCCCTTCTCTCATTGTCTCCCTTCAGCTTTCCCCACTTGGCCCCTCCCTTAGTGCTGCCTCCAATAGACGTTTCATTGGAGCTTTTCCTCTTGCATTATCTCTCCTCATGGCCTTCTCTGCATTTCCTACCTTCTAAACTCCACCTATATTCCCTTTCTGAGTGCTTGCCCTCTCTCACTGTAACCCCTTCCCTAGTTCTCTCCCTCCTATGTTCACCTCATGGCCCTTTTCTAAGTGATCTCCTTCCTTCCCTCCTCTCTTTTGAAGGCCCCTTCTTAAATGCTTTCACTCCTATGCTCTTTCCTCTGTCTTGCCGTCTGCCCCATTGCTCCTCTTGCCCTCGTCCCACCTCTCCCCTCAGCCATACACTTTGTGCAGCAGCGGAGCTGGGGCATATGCAGCACTGCCCATAAATACGTCTCAGAGTCATCAGCCTTTTCCAGTCACATGGAGTAAAAGCTAATGAAGGAGCTAGTGACAGCAGGTCTTTCCTTTTCTTAGCAGGGCTTCAGGTTCCTAGTAACAACCATCATCCATTCTCTTCCCCAGCTGCTTTTCATGCAGTTCAGGCTCTTGGTGATGGCAATAATCACTGCCTCCTCTCTATAATGATCCAGCCTCCTGCACTGTGGCAATCCACTGCACTCTTCCCTTTATCCTTTCTAGATGGATTTGGGCTCTCTGAGGCAATGATTTTCCTCACTTGGTTTGGACATCATAGGATCAGGCAGCAGCAGCCTTAGAGCAGAGTTCCCAAGAGGTAAGGTCAGCCAGCTTTTTTTTCAGCAGCTGCAATTTGGTTGTCTCCCTTCTGGCACATCTCCTGTGATGGTGTCACAGACTCTTAGGGGTCCTTAAAACCCTGGTTGAGAACCACCAGTTTAGTGCTAAATTTGAAGAAAATAGGTAGCATAGAGGGGTTGAAGTATGCTATCTGTGGAGCTTTGTTGACTACAAATTGCAGTTGAGTGCTAAACTATGGTGTTTGAAGCACAGAGTTTCAGAGTATATTTTGATATAAGTTTCAAAGCATTGTGTGAATAGGGTTATATATACAGCCTTTTTCAAATTATGGCTACTATGGTGGCTATGATGTATACTACCCTCAAATGATTTTTAGACGGTAGTACAGTATTGTGCTTTAGGGCTTGGGCTACTATAATGAACTCTATTTAGGTTGTGCACTACAAATGATATGGAATGCCGTTGCCTAGCTGATAAGGATGTAGCGAGTGCTTAGATGTCATTGTTTTGAGCAATCAATGTTATCCAGTGTTCCTATTAGAATATCACAATATAAGCTTGTTGAGGCGTGGGTTCGAATCCCACTTCTGACACCAAATGTAACGGGTCTGCTTCTTGTTGGTCACTCCAGGCCAGGGAAGTCCCGAACCCTCATCTGCGATGTGCTGCTTCGGCTGGCTGGAATCCAGGGGAATAAAACTCACAACACACAGAAGGAAAGGTGTGCAAGTTTATTCCATACGTTAGAAGTGCAGTCTAACTTTTATACAGTAGAAAAAACATATATACGTCATAAACCCATCCCAGCAGCATAGCCCTGCTCCTGATATTGCTAATTAGCAACCGTACAAACTGGTACCTGTCTCTGTGAAGATCACTGAATCTTGTCTTAGCACAACACATTCCTTTCTATCTAGGTATTCACAGATGGGCCTCATGGTCCCTCTGTACAACAAGAAACTGATTATCTCCAGGAACAAGCAGGAATGAGTCTTCACATATGGGTACGTCGGTACCGACGGAGTCTGCGCGGGAACGCTCCCCAGCATCCAATCAGAACGCTTTTGGGAGCATCCCAACACGCCTGCGTGCTGCCTTCCCGCTTTCCCAACTGCCTCTCCTCAGTTTTCGTTTTTCCACGGAGCCGGCAGGACGTCCTCCTGTCACTGCAGAAAATTCTTCCTTTATTTTTGTTTTTTCTTGTGGTTGCGTCTACCTTCCCTCGATGCACCGGTACCGCCGGTGTTTTCTTTTTCTTTTCTTCTACAAATATTTTCTTTTGTAGGGAATTTTTTCCCTGTTTAGTGCCTGACGGGCTTCGGCCTGCTAGGCCTCTCTATTTTCCCTCATGGAAATGCCAGCCACTAGAACATGTTTTATCTGTGGCACTACCAAATTAGTTTTAGACACCCATAACTGGTGCCTTCCATGTTTGGGACCTGACCACCATCCGCTGGAGTGTCCCTCCTGCACTACTATTTCTAAAAGAAGTCTTCAGCATCGAGCTCAACTTGATACGCGGTTCCCTTCAGACTTGAGGGTGCCAGCTACATCTTCTTTTTCGCAGGATCAGGTAACCAAACAAAAGTCTGTAAAGTCTAGCCAGTCCTCGGGTGGTAGATCTCATGTATATCATAGAGATGCCTCTGGGCTTGGCCCCGAGGACATATTGGCTTTAAAACCCCGGCAGGAGGCTTCCGCCTCCAAAGCATTAACGGGGTTTCAGGTTGTTCCCGTGGTTTTTACCTCGGTGAACATACCTGAGCCATGCCCGGTGGTGGTATCTGCTTTGAGCGGTGCCGGTACCCCGGCATCAGAAATGGTGCTAGATGAAACATTCCACACCGATGATCGTAGTCGAGCGCTCTCAGTATCTTCAGTGCCGTTAGAGTCGCTACCGACCGATCTTCCCGCATCGGTCCCAGCACCGATGCTGGTATCCACGTCGGTACCCTCCAGATATGCATCGATAGACTCGCTTCTTTCGATGCCGAGTCTAGAATCGATCTTTAGTCTGGATGACTGGGTACCGACTCATCTCGGTACCGACTTCAAATGGTACCGAAGACATTCTACCGATGATCAGGGTCTGCCACATTCGGTTACCTCGGTACCGATAGTGCTATCACAGACTGATCTTCATATATCGGTATCAACGACGATACTGGTCCCGGTACCGGTATCGACATCAGCATCGGTGTTGGTACCTCCCATGCTCCTTTCAGCCGGCTCGCTTCCTTCCATACCAAGTTTGGAATCGATCCCGAGCATGGATGATTTCCTACCGGCGAGTTGCGGTACCGGTTTTCAGCGGTTCCGACAACTATCTTTCAAAGATACTCCGATGCTCCACCCCTCCAGATCTTCTATTCTACAGAATCTGAATGAACCGGTGGGTGCTAGAGCTAGTTCTTCAACAGATCTAGTTCTTCCTCCTCTTCCTCGAGGACACCCTCTGGGGAGATTTCTTTTCAAGCTTTTCTGCTTGATATGGCAAAGTTACTTGCCATTTCTATACCTGGTCAGGACCCTGCACCAGGGGAGCCACAACCTCTACACATCCCCTGCAATCCAAAGGAAGTCATCATGTTTCCTTTGCATCAGACCTTGCAGGATCTCCTATTTAGAGCGTGGGAAACTCCTTTAACGGTATCCCCACCTTCTAGGGCAACTGATCTTCTATACAGGGTACCCCCTTCTCCAGGGTTTCAAAAGCCTCAGCTCCCTCATCATTCTCTTGTTGTAGAATCAGCAGTGAGGCGTGTTAAGAGTACTAAGAAGCACTCTTCTTATCCGCCAGGTCATGAGGCTAAGACTTTAGATGCCTTTGGACGTCAAACTTTCCAGGCATCTATGTTTTCAGCAAGAATCCTTTCATATATTTTCTATATGGGTTTATCTCTTGAGAATGTCACAAAGGATTTACTACTTTTGACCCCTTTTCTCCAAGAGCCTAAAAGGGCAGACTTTTCTATACTAGTCAATCATGCTCAAAATATTTCTAGGTTCCTTACTCGTGCTTCCCTGGACTCTTTTGAGTCTGTTAGCAGAACGTCTGCTATAGCCATAGGGGCATGACGTAGAGCCTGGCTCCAAGCTTCAGACTTGGACAAATACGTACAAGATACACTGGGAAATACTCCTTGCACTGGAGAGAATCTCTTTAACAAGGAGTCTTTATTCCAAGCTGCTCAGTTCACCACTGACACTATTGCTTTCAGAGGCTTGTCTACGCCTTCCTCTATCCCAGTTTGTAGAAGATCTACTAATAAGCTTCGTTCCCTTAATGGGAGAAGGTTTTATTCATCTTCTACCCATCATACAGATGTTCCCAGACAGGGGAAACAACCAACCAGGCTCAGGAAACCACAACCTCAACGGGTTCAGCAAAACCAGCAGCCGCAGGGTTGCTGATAGATTCTTCACTGAATCCTTCTTCCTGTTTGAGGTTTAGATCCTGTAGTTTGCTTTTTCCCATTAAAAGCATCTACTTGGTTCCATCCTAAATTTTACACAGGTCTCTCTTGAAGAGACAGCTTAACTTTTAGTTCAAAGAGCTTCTTAAGATGATTATGCTTTACAGGTAGTAATGTTACTCCTCGTCCTTTGGAGGACACAGAGGAGTAACACCTGTCAATTAGGTAGCTATGCCTTTACCTTTGACTTTTTCTCCTATATAAGCATCTCTCATATTACTTTTTCAAAGATTTACTCCTCCGTAAGTCTTTCTTTTCAACTCTGTCCTTCTTACCAAGACATTTAGTCTGTAAGAGTGATACCACTTACTGAAGGCTTATCCTTAAGCCTCTAAGTTTTCTTTCAGAGTTGTCCCCCCTCCCCCCCTTGCATTCTTAGTTTTCTGGCAGCTTCTCAGACAATAATGGAGTCTCACCACTCCTATTTATGTCTGTATGTCTTTTCCAATCTTGAAACCTAAGATTTCTTCTGCTGCCCTACCAATACTTAGAACTGCAGGGGCTCTTACTAGTTAGACCACTGATTTGCTGACCAAGCAACCAGGGCTTGTTCCCCAATTTCAATTATTTCTGGCCTTACTACTAAGTCCCAGATGGGTTAAGAACCTTTTCTGCCTATTGTTGCAGGCACATCACCTTACCTTCTATCCTTAGCCTTCCCCAATCCTTGGGCTTGGCGGAGTAGTTCAGGATACCTACTGGCTCTTAAACATCAGTTTTTTCTTCCAATTAGCCTGCAACATGCTCTCTGCGTCTCTACAGAGCAGCTCTTCACTATGGGGCCTTGTTTGAGAGCACATAATTCCAGATGGTTAGGAAGGTTTACCTAGTCATGCCTGCTGGGTTCTCCCTGCCCTTACCATTTCCATTAAAGTCTTCTAAAATAAAGGACACAGGCCTTTAATTAACTGAAGACCTAAAGAATTATCCAATTCCCTGGATTACTTCACTTCTCCAGGGGACCCCGTCACCAGGGGTGGTTTTATTCCAGTATAGCCAATCCTTGTCTTGCTTTTTCCTTCCATATTGAACGAAAATGCACCATACTCATTTTATTCTCATAAAGGGTACTTATGGTATTTTCATTTCATTGCATCTTTTTCTCCAGCTGCCTGCTGGAGTTATGGAAGGATTCAGACTTACTGTCTGCAGATTAAAAACATCCTCTGCATTGTTCAGGTAGGTCTCCATTCCTGGCCATTCAGGGGCTAGAGTTCTTAGAGGACTCTAGACTTCTCCTTACCAGTGAGAGAACTCCCTTGGTTTTTCCCACTCATAACCAGGGAGTAGAGATTCTCTAAATACCTTCTCAAGCAGGTACCCCCCTTCTTGTTATTGGATGAATCTTTCTCTCTCCACATACCCTAGGTGTGCTCATGGGTATATATATATATATATATATATATGTTTACATGTATATGGACATCTGCATGTCTGTGCCTATATCATGATGTTCATACCTGCACACTCTAGCCATATAGTATTTATACTGTGCTTGTAATTTTATCTATTTACCATGACCATGTAATTAACCAAAATGACATGTACATAGTTAACCCTATTTACCGCCATGTTTCTGTATATAGTTAACCCCGTTTGCCGCCAGGTTTGTGTACCCTGTTCATTGTAAAAAACCAATGCTGACTGTGTCATTGTGTTTAAATCTGTTCATTTGTAAACCGCACTGATTAAAAGAGCGCGGTATATAAGAAAAATAAATAAATAAATATATATATATATATATAATACATATATCTGTACCACCTATCTATATACATTCTGCAATATATGATAGTGGGTAGATATATGTCTATATACTATTTCTGTCGGTCTGCCTACAAATTTATATATATATATATATATATTTATAATTATTCCCCTTCGGACCCGACAGATAGTCTCTATCCCTTTCCATGCTGTCCCAGCATACTTAGGGTTCTCCATAATTAACCAACTCCTGTGGTACTTGAAGGGTTTTTGTACCATGACTTCCAGTTTAGGTACACCTGAAGCCCTCCATATACTCTCTTTTTCCTACCTGTTTTCAATTAGGAAGGACTTTCTGAATCTTCAGAAGATGGGAGGCTACAATGCCTCATGCTCCTATCCTTCCCTGTTGTCGGACATAGGGATCTTCAAAGCTCCCTTCCCCTATAAGAACTATGTCTCTTTAAAGTCAAAAGAACTTCAGTCTTATCTAATAGGGACTTCCGCGTTTTTTCCCGCAAAATCCTGCCTCATTGTACTACGCCAGTTCCACCTCAACCTGTTTTCTTACACAGTTATTTACCTCTTCTTACATTGAGGTACTTCCTGGGGATATTCTGCTGGTTTATATTAACAAATCCACATGAACCTCCAGATACCTTTTTACAATACCACCAGGTGAGGTCCATATTGGTTATTGCCCTTCAATATTACCACTAAATATCACCTGCACAGAGACTCCTATCTAGGCGTCCTGTTTGGTCCAGCTGTTCAACAGCACATCTCTTTAGTTCAACTCCTACCCTCCATCCCTGCGATGCCTGGGGTTCGATACTATAGCATGGCTCTCAGATCCGCAACATGCTGGGACTCCTCCAGGTATCTTAGCTTGGGAGTCCCCATATGTGAAGACTCATTCCTGCTTGTTCCTGGAGATAGCACAGTTACTTACGTGTAACAGGTGAACTCTGAGAACAGCAGGAATAAGTCTTCACAACCCACCTACCTCCACTAGGAGTTGCATTTCTCTATCTCTATCTTTCCCTTTCTCTCGCTCTCTCTCTTTGTCTGAGCTTTAAAACTTAACTGAGGAGAGGCAGTTGGGAAAGGTGGGAAGGCAGCACGCAGGTGTGTTGGGATGCTCCCAAAAGCGTTCTGATTGGACGCTGGGGAGCGTTCCCGCGCAGACTCCGTCAGTACCGACGTACCCATATGTGAAGACTTATTCCTGCTGTTCCCAGAGATCACCTGTTACAGGTAAGTAACTGTGCTTTCCCCTTACAATACTTATTTTCCCCTTACAATACTTATTTTCCCCTTACAAAGCTGGAGAAGAACTAGCATTTTCCAGAACAAGGGTGATGTCAGGCTACCCAGTTACATCATTCTGGGAGGAGACTCCCCTGAGAGGGAAAATTCAAGACCTGTTTAAACCACTCCCAAAGACAGAACTCTGTGCTTGGCATATAACCACTGTACCATGTAGACGTAAGGTGTTTTACCTTAAGAGGCAGATGAAGGGTGGTTATTCCCAGCTCCATGCGACATCCTGAGACGAGCTACAGACATAGGAGAGAACAGATGTAAGATGACTATGCAAAATCTGCCAGTACTCCCACTGAGTCTTAGGAGAGATTTCCTGTCTGTGAAGGGAATAGGGGAACCATATCCTTTGGCGAAAAAGGAGAGGATTTCATTCAATGAATTCTATTCAAGATCAACTGACGAGCACATCAGAGCCAGGAGTAGCTTCGGAACAATATTAGGGACCTACATCTACAAAAAACACTAACTCTAGAAAAAAAGGAGAATCCAGTGGCTCATCAGTAACCTGTGACACCAGAGTTTGGAGTGAGACCCAGAACAGTATCGGGGGACCTGTGGCTGCATCACCACCAGCTCCTGGTACACTGAGGAACTTACTACCATATTTACTCGAGTCTAATGCCCCATCGAATGTAATGCGTACCCCTATTGTGAATGGCTTGAAAGTTAAAAAAATGTTTGCTGGCGATTGTAGTGCACACTATCCCCCTTCGTGCTGCTTCGCCCTCCGCACCCCCCTTAGTGCTGCTTTGCCCCCCCCCCGCACCCCAACTTAGTGCTGCTTCACCCCCCGCACCCCCCTTAGTGCTGCTTCGTCCCCCGCACCCCACCTTAGTGCTGCTTCACCCCCCGCACCCCCCCTTAGTGCTCCTGCGCCCCCATTAGTGCTGCTTCGCCCCATGCAGCCGCTGTTTCTGCTTTTCACAGAGCAGTGGCTGCAATAAAGGTAAAAGGAAAACTAAAAGAAACCTGTTAGAAGCCCTCCGGTCGTCCTAGGAAGCTCCTTTTGCAGCGCATGAGGAAGTGATGTCAGAGGGGGCGGGTGCTGCAGAAGGAGTTTCCTCGCAGCACCCACTGCCTCTGACATCACTTCCTCGGGCGCCGCAGAAGGAGTTTCCTAGGACGACCGGAGGGCTTCTAACAGGTTAATAATAATAGGTTGCAGAAAGTTTTCGGTTGTTATGTCTCTAAACTTTCATCATTTTTCAAAGCAAACTTACACATGTAAGTTTGCTTTGAAAATTTTCCCAGCAAATCTATCCATACACAGTTATAGCTGCTGCTTTGAATGAAGAGTTTCATGAAGAAAATTTGTGCACATATGCTTCAAATCAAAAGATATGCTTGCAAACCTAATTGTGACTAGAATTAGATCCCTCTATGCAATGCACATCAAATCATGGTATTTGTGCATCATTTTACACTCATAAGTGGCTATTTCTTTAGCTAATTCACTGTTTTACCCACAGACATTCCTTTGACAGTTACCTTCTTACACTCCATATGTTGAATTCTTCCAAATGAGAGTGACATTGGTCATCTAAAGTTCTTGCTAAAATAGGAACTTTTTTCTTCCTAAATCAGTCTGTTAATCTGCCCAATTATTTCCCTCAAACCTTGTTTTCATAAATCAGAGAAAGCCCTGCATACACTGGACTGAAAAAGAGCTCTTGCATCTTACAGTATATAAAAAGATTTTAGCCTCCTTGAAAAATATCTTGGTGAATTGTTTCTTTGACCCAGACAAACTGCAATTGCAGTGGTGAAATGAACTCTGTCTAACTGGATAGTGGAATGCATTGATTTCTGTTATAAAAGGCAGGACTAGATCAGCAAGATATACGGTAAAACCACATCAGCTCAAAGCCATGGCAACATTTGCAGCACATCTATGATCAGCTTCCATAGAGGAAATTCGTAAAGCAGCAACCTAATTATCCATACATACTTTCAACTCTCATTACCAAACAGAAAAGGCAACAGCTAAAGCCAGCAAGCTGTTTGTATGTGTAGGGAGAGGATCAGCCAACAGGAAAAAGGAACTGAAAGTGCCTGAAGCGCGACTTCATTTGGAGTACTGTATGCAATTCTGGAGACCACACCTTCAAAAAGATATAAGCAGGTGGAGTCTACGCTTATGGGGATAGACTTAAAGATCTCAGTATGTATACTTTGGGAAAAAGGCAGGGGAAAGGAGACATGTTAGAGATATTTAAATACCGCCCTGGCATAAATGCACAAGGAGAGCCTCTTTCAATTGAAAGGAAGCTCTGGACAAAGGGCATAGGATATAGGTGAAAGGGGATAGGCTCAGGAGTAATCTAATTCTAAGAGTTGAAACACCTCCACAATAAAACTAAAACCTAACCCTACCCCACATGACATTACAGCTCTCTATCTCCTCTTTACCAACAGACTACAAACATGCTGTAGCTAAACTTGGCAGCAAAACCTTATTACAAGCCCACCCTGTTAATTACATGTAGCTAAACTCAAATGTATATAGTTTCCCCAGTTTATCCAAGTTCAAATCCCTGTTTTCTGTAAATGTAGGACTATTTGTACGTCCAAGTGTTTATTGTTTCAATGTATACCGCACTGATGAGAAATAGCGCGGTATATAAGAATTGTCAAATAAATAAAAGAAAGAAAGAAAGAAAATATTTCTTTATGAAAAGAGTGGTGAATGCATGGAATAGCCTCCCAGTGGAGGTGGCAGAGACAAGGGCTGTATACAAATTCAAGAAAACATGGGACAAGCACGGAGGATCTCTAAGGGAGAGAGGACAATGGTATGCAGTGACATTTACAATAGAGGATTCAATAAATGTGCTAAATATTGGCGTAATGTGTAACCTTAATCAAAATTAAATATACACCCCTGTTTTGGGCTGAATTGATGGTACAGATACCTGAAAGCACCATGAAAATGTCCTTACTATTTGAAACAAAACTAGTTAACAATGTCACATCTTGGTTTCTTTCTGAGAGTCACTTGCAACATTTGCTGAAACTATATAGCCTGTGCCACAAGAAGAGAGGCTGAGCTGTCCGAAGAACAAACCAGTCAGTACTAGAAGAGATTAAACCTAAGCTTTCCTTAGAAACTCAGATGACAAGACTTCGAATTTCATACTTAGGGCACATCATGCGAAGAGAGAGATCGTTAGCACTCCTTGTGGCCTTGGGCTAGTCACCTAACCCTCCATTGCCTCAGAAAAATCCAAGTTATCAATATCCCTGTTTAATGTACATTACCAAGTTTAAGTTTCAATGTAAACCACTTTGATTGAAATGATAAAGCAGTATATAAAACCTGTTAAATAAATAAAATAAATAAATCATGCTTGACAGGGTAGGTCAACACAAAACTGAAAGGCCAGCAATGAGCGGGATCGATACAATAACAGAAGTTATGGATACTATTCTATCAATAATGAGCTACCTGACTGAAGACCGAACCCAGTTTAGGTCAACTATCCAAGGGATCACCATGAGTTGACACCAACTCGAAGGCACTGAACAACAACATGCCACAAGAAGAGGGGCTTGGCGTCCACAACAAAACAGTTCCCAAACCCATAAAAACATCTGTCCCAATCATCTTTCCCTCTGTGCACTTTGTCCAACAGCTTCTTCCTCTCTTTCTGCCACCCTTTGTGCTTTCTCACACACTTGTGTCCCATCCCTTCACCCCATACTCCCTTCTCCTTTCTCTTGCTGTCCTCTCCCTCCTTTCCCCAACCTTCTTAGCCCCCACTCCCTGTTCATCCTGTTTCTGTACTCTTTATTTCCTAGCAAGATCACACCCACACCCCTTCTCATTCTCTTTCCTTCTTGTGTTCTGAATTTCTCTCACTCTGCTCACCATCCTCTCCTCCCCATTCTTTTCCTTTCTTTTTAACCCCCCACTCTTCTTTCTCTTTCCACCCTGCCTTTATTCCTTGTCTCTTCACCTCTTGCCACCCCAATTTCTCCCTCTTTGTTTTTGCCCTCCCAATTCTTCTTTCTAATCATTCCGAGACCCAACCCCACCTGCACTCACCTACTGTATGTGCTCCACTGCCCAGTCCCTTTTCTCTTTCACCTCTTGCTGCTTTAAACCTCTCTCTCTTCCCCCCACTAGTGGCCAGGTTTTAAAAAGATCACTGATTTAACAGGTCCTTTCTCCTCCTACCTCTGTGGTAGTGATAACCCAGTCTCTCTCTTTTTTTAATTCAGTGACTCATTGGCCCAGGCAGGTTGCCTCAATTCTAGGAGACAGCAACACTATAACTTAGAGGGAAGTAACAGAAGATGGTGGTTTGCTCAACAGAGTTGATACTACAGTGCAGAGACAGGACCCAGGAGAGGAGCATCAATAAACTCAGGGCTCCAGGCTGGCTTTGGGATGTGTTAGTACTGATGTTTGGGGCAGATGCAGGGTGAGCAGGAAAGAAGCAGGGCTCTCAACTTGGCTTCTTAATCAGCATGGTGCTAGCATTGCATGGCCACAAGAAGAGCAAGCATCAGAAAAGGCGCAAAAAAGGTCTCCCTGGCCTGCATGCGACTTGATGGAAAGGCCCAGATGTTGCAGCTCCTAATCATGTGCTGGCCAGTAGGAGCTTCTTCTAAAGGTGTGCAGGCAAAAACATTTCAGTTAGTTTTGTTTCCTGTGTCATTTGCAGATTTTTCATTGTATTTTAATAAGTTTTTATTTCATGGCAATTTTATTTATAAAAAAGGAGCTATGGCTGCTGTCCAAACAAAAATAATGTTTGAAAGGTTACTAGAGGTTTCCAGGTAAATAAAAAGAAACACAAATTTGTTTATTTACTCAGTTTTATTAACCAGCTGACCATGGGGAATGGAAAACAGTCCTTTACAGGGAGAGCTATTATGTCTCCTGGATGGTTTCTTGTAGCCAACCTGTACTCAGCTATGTCTTGTATTTCTGGTACTGTTAGCTTCTGTTTCCTGATTGGCCCAAAGTGTGTCTGCACTTGAGCTACAGTACATGGAAAATTCTTCCTTGATTTTTTAAAATGTGAATCTGTTAACTCCTGCACCAGATTTACTCCAAAGATTTTTCTTGTGCCAGAAATTTTGTGATAGTATAAGTAATTGGTAATTTCACACAAGCAGCCCTGCCAAGTTAAACAATTCTGAGAGGGAGATTTTAGGCCATTGCTGGATTTCCGACAGTTCCACTATGCACTGTGATGGGACTATCAGAAATCCAGGAATGACCTAAAATCTCCCTTTTGGAACTAGGTAACTTGGCAGAGCTGCTTGTGTAAATTTCCCAGTTTTATTTTATTTATTTATTTATTTAACATTTTTATATACCGCACTATTTATTATCAGCGCGGTTTACATAGAACTACAAAACATCAGATAAGATACATATATCTGTTTTTACATGGAACAGGAAGAAAAACTTGGAAAACCGGGGTAATTGTAACAAAGGATAATAGACATTGAACTATATACATATGATAGTAATATTACATGAAAAGGCATCTTGTTAGATAGGAACGGGATTAGAGCTATTTGGATGAACTTGTGTTATTGTGTTCTCTGGAAAGTATTTGATGAAAAGGTGATGCTTCAAGGCCAGTTACTTTTATACTATCAGAAACATTTACCAAACCTACTCAGATTCTAGAGAAATTCAGTGAAACTGTCTAAAAAAATCAGATATGGTTTCACAGAATTTCTGGCACAAGAAAAGTCTTTGGAGTAAGTCTTGGGAGCAAGCGTCAATAGATTTACAAGGCAAAAAATCCAGGAAGAATTTTCCATGTAGCTCAAGTCTAGATAAACTTTAGGCCAATCAGGAAACATGAACTAACAGTACCAGAAATACAATACACTGCTAAATATAGGCTAGCTAGAACCAATGTCCCTGGAAAGTGTAACAGCTCCTCTAGGAAAGCCATTGCATTTCAACACAGGGGACATGGGTTTGAGATCAGGCCCTCCCATGACAACAGTGTGGGGGGGAGGGGGTGGGAGAAATCTTCAGGGGTTTTTACGTCACAGTAGGGCTGAGTAGTCACTGAATCCCTTGGAATCCCAGGCTGCTGAGAGGAGGGGATTGTAGAGAGAAATATTTGGTATGAATTGATAGGCCATATGGTCCTTTTCTGCTGTCAATTTCTATGGGTGTCTTTTACTAAAGGGCGCTAGAATCTTGTACTAATATGCCAATAGCTCCAAAACCATGGCACATTAGGTGCAACACCACTGTGTTAACTGCCGGGGGTGTGGACAGTATTTTCCCAGCAATTATTGCAGAGCCCTGTTCCCTAACACATGCCACATTCATGTGGATGCACTTAACTCCACCTATTTGAAGTGGTGTTAGATGAATCTGCTCTAATCGTGTGGGATGCAGTTAGCATGGGGTGTGTATCCCACGCTAATTGCACAGAAATCACCACGCCCACTCTCCACTCTTAACCCCCCTACTCTTGTCTATAATGTGAGATGCACAGTTAGCATGGGAAATGGCTCGCAGTGTCATGGCTCTGCGTTGACTGGCAACGTGTGTCCAAGGTGCGCTTTTAGCATATGCCAGACACATGCTGCCAGTTAGTGTCCTTTACTAAAAGACTCCATATGTTTCTATTATAATAACTTTGCAAAGAGACAGTGAAGCTGAAAAAGCAGCTCAAACATTTCTTTAAGTCAGTGGTTTCAACCCAGTCCTTGGGGCATACCCATCCAGTTAGGCTGCAGGATATCTGCAGTGAATATGCATAAGACAGATTTGCATACTAAGGAGTCAGTGCATGCAAATCTGTCTCATGCATATTCATTGTGGATATCCTGAAAATCTGACTGGATGGGTATGCCCCGAGGACTGGGTTGAGAAACACTGCTTTAAGTAATAGCTTTATCTCAACTGCTCCAAAAATAACAAAATTGAAAATATCAGTATGTCATCTCTTTAAACAATTTATATTTTACTCTGTTGACATACTGTCTACACAACTCTCAGCTTGGGAATCCCACTTATGTGGCTGTTCATCCTGCTTGTCAATAGTAAAAGTGAATTTGCTTGCTTGTAATGTGGATTTTTCCATAGGCAGCAGGCAGGATAAATGAGCCACATATTACCTCATTTCCCCCTCATAGAATTGAAGCTAAGTTATGCATTGTAGTGACATGGGTTGTGTAGGGGTGATTGCATGAGAACCCCTGCATGTGCTCAGAAAGCAACTGCTGGAAAAACCTGAGTTTTGCAGAGCTGTTCCCACTTGTGTGGCTGATGTCTTCATCTCTGGAGAACCTGCTTAAAAGGAAAGAAACTATTGTCATCAACTCCCCCCCCCCCTGGTGGCCTGTGGCTGCAAGGGCAGGTTGATCATTTTATTATTGATGGAGGTAAAAGACTCTTTAAGCCAGATGCATCCTGGGTATTGTAGTCCTCCTTATGAGAATAAGTTGTGTGAGCCAAAATGGAGGGTAAATAAGGCTTTTATTTCCCTTTTATGCACTGAGGTTTCCTAGGTAACAGAGAAATGAAAGTATTTCCTTCTTGTCAGGTTCTTCTACCAAAGCATAAGGTGAACAAATAAACTGTTACATTCTTTCACAGCTTCTTTGTGAGAACAACAGAGGCTTTCCAACTTTGGAGCAAAAATAACTTGGTGAGCTTTTCTCTTTCGCTCAGCACAAACAAAACAATATTAGAACTTGTCCATATACAATTACAGCTCAGGAAGTGACTCAAGGCTTCCTGCCATACACACAGAGCAATCCATTAAATCACCTGAACTACTCTCTTAAATCAACCAAGATCTAATCTTAGAACATATGTATATGTTTCGTTTTAACTTACTATTGAGGCTCCATTAGCTTCTCTTTCAGATAGCCTCTTCAAACGAAGATTTAAAAAAAAAAAATTAATAAAAAAAAAACAAAACCCTCTGCAGATCCACGCATTATAAAACCCCTCTGCAGATCTCCAGTGGGCTGACTTGAGCTCCCTTCAGCAGACGACCTGGAACTGATTGATGCTGCAGTCCACAGACACGATTCTTGTGCTTTGAGGAGTAACCGCCGCCTGCTTCAGCCGCCGTTCGGGGTGTGCATATGGCCTCCACCCCCAGCAGCAGGCGTCGACGATGGACGCGACAGGCTTCTTCATTCGATGCCTCCCAGGACAGCGTCCCAGAAGCTGTGGATGTGCGGGCCTCGCGGCATTCGTGCTTGGCAATGCCCCACCCCCGCCCTGCTCCAATCTCTCAAAAGACCTACCGCACATGTGGGGACATGGGGGCAGCCATCTTCCCGTGCTGCCACCTAGCCGCACCTTGAAGAAGCAGGAAGTGAGGTCTCGACGGCTCCTGGCTCCTCCCCCTGCAGCTCCATTGGCCAGCGCCGACCCAATCACGGCATGCCTGATTGCTCTCGGCCCTCGGCTCCCTCCCTGCATCGGACCCAAACAGCAAAAGGAGGGGCCGATTGCACTGATGGCACTCCTCCATCGGCGCCGATAGTCTGGGAGACTCTATAGCCCGATGACATCGCTGTTCCTCTCCTGCGGCACCATTGGTCGGCCGCCCCAACACGGATCGGCGCCGATCTCAAGAAGTCAGGGTCAGGGCGCAAGCTACGATGGCGCCGACAAGACCTGACTCATGCCCAGCATCCCCGCAGTCCCGCAACAGCAGACTCAGCTTCTGAAGGCTTCAGCGCCGGCCTCAGCACCACCCGATGAGCCATCAGACCTGCAGGCACTTGGAAGGGAGCTGTTCATTCCTATGGTGATCTCCGCATGTGAAGCTTCGGCGCCGGGAGTCCGCTTCTAACTGCCCTCCTCCAATCCCGTTGTGATCTCTGAACAGAGGAACTTCGGCGCGGAGAACCGCGTGCACTGGAACCCTCTCCCTTCGCCTGCACCTCTTCTGTCTTGAGGATGCAGAAGGCTCCAGAGCCTTCTCTCTCTCTCCATTACTCCTGGTTCAGCATGTTGGCAAGTGTGTCTCACCACCCTACCCAGGTGACTTCAACCCTGAACCGTTGCACCCCTTCCTGGCCGCGGATCGCCGCAGAGACAAGGGGAGGGGCAGCCCACTACAACCTCCAACAGACCTCCACATCTGCAACAGCGGACCGCAGTGCCTCTCTGAAGCACTCAAGCCTGCCATCGCTCCCTCTCTGGCACCTCTGTGACACTAAACCCAGGGTCACGGTGTGCAAAAGGCAGGTTTAAGCACACCAGGCCATCCATTGCTCCCTCTCTGGCAAAGACACCAAGTCATCCTATCGCTACAGGGCTCACCAGGGCCAGATGGGGGCCCCTCATGGAAGACAGGTCCTTTGTATGACCGGCAGCCACAACTCGGACCAACAGCACCGCTCATCTGAGGCCCTACAGCGCTGAGCGCCCACTGCCATCTATGAAAAGTACTGTGCAGGGGATGCTGAGAACAGGGGGTTCTTTCTCAATCTTTTGAGAAGGTAGCCAGCTCGCCTGCAACTATCTGATCCCAGGAATCACGCCCATCGGCCAAAGTGCACTCCATCCTTAATAGCGGTACATGGGCCCAGCCCTCCATGCCCTCTACCTAGCCCTGACAAGCGGTCGCCTATAACAGCAACCTCTGGCAGGTGACAAGCACAGCATGCGTAGGCCATTCAAGGCTAATAACCACATGGCTCCGACGCTAGTGGCAACACAGTGGTGCAGTGCACACAACCAACGTAAAGGGCAGGCCCTGATTTCATTCATACCTGAACTGGTTTGTTTTCAAGAGAGATGCACCTTACAAACCAAAGTGGAAGTCAGTTCTCCACAGGCTTCATAAGACCCATCATTTATGGATGCCCTACCGTGGCACACTGGGAATCCATTCGTTCAGTCCAATTAAGCTTCTACCACCCAACAGGAGGCAGAAAAGTGGCAGCCTCCTTTGCGTACAACAGCCATGCATGGATCTCTGCACCATGGCAGCTAGCTGCTCCCGACATCCCTTCGGTGCCAGTGTGGCCACTAGACCTTTGAACCGGTAGGGAGGGCACAGTCCACTCCAGACCGGGGACTCCAGGATGGTGCAGATGCCACCCGTACAGGGACTCCAGGATGGTTCACTCGCCACTAGGCACAGTTCTGTCGGAGGGCTCTCTGCAAAAAGCAGAACAGCATATTCCGGGTCTACTACCTCTAGGCACAATGCCGTAACACTGGGCACGAAGTTCTAGGTCTCGAGGGTACGGAGACCATGTAGCCATGTAGCCATGGCAGCAGTCCCAGGATTAACAATAAGCTTTAGGGCTCAGCGGTTGGATTGCTTATATTTGACCAGGGTCTAAAGCCACTACGATACAACCCCCTTTAGCAAGGGGATAAACGGAGACCCTACCTGGTAAACCCACGCCATGCCTCTCTGGATAGTTCCTCAATCCTCTCGGTCCTCAAGAGCCAATTAGGGTCAAGAAATGATATGCCATGCTGCATTACCCTATGCGACATCAGACCAATGATCCATCAATATCTTGTCTAGAGCAGTGCCCAATCAAGACCCTAAGTACCGTTCAAATACCTAAGGTTAAAGCGCTGGTAAGGAACTAAAGTCAGTCCTAATCCCACTGCTGCTTGCTAGACACTAGTCACCGCGATGACTCAATGCAGGACTCCATTTCAGACCAACACCTCAGTCTCCCATTGGGGATCCTGGCACTGCAGGCTAGATTCTCCCAGGCTCCTGCTAACCTGGATTTGGATTGTACAAACATAGAAGAAGTTCTTTCCAATCCCAATGATTGAACCATCCAGTGCCACATATTGGCCCTTCTTCTAGTAACACGGTACCATGGCAACCTGCCTGTGTATGGTCCAGGATCCTCTCATATGTTGGCACCCCATTAGGTCCTCAAGCCTTAGGCCTCGGGTTGCCAGAGGGTATGGTCTAGCCGGACTTCGAATGTTCAGCTCGTGCCGCACCCATCCTAACATACAGGGCTTCCAAACTATTCCATTGCAGGCTAAGCTCTCTCTGCCATCTTACCTTGGTAACATTGTCGAACTTGGTAATCGATGCCTTTGTACCCTACTGCTTGCCATTGCACCTCAAGGGCTTCCAGTCATGATATTAGCTTGCTTCCAGCTTCCCTGGTCTGCAGGGACTCTGTCCCCACAACAGAGAATCAAGTACAGGATTGGGAATAGTCCACTAGGAACATGTCACAAGCCCACAGGCTACCAACACGAGAAGTCCCACTGATGCATGAGAAGTACCCACTGACCCCTTGGATCATCCCAATCGGTGGTAGGTGAGAAAGGGGCTCCCCCCACTCTCCGGACAGCTCCCACTCTGAACATATTCTACAGAGATTAGTCAACTATCACACCATCTCTCGACAGTGCATATAAGGCCTATCTCCCTACCTGCTCACATCCCAAGGATATAGACAGGAGGTCATATCTTCTGAAGTGTGTAGCCAGGTCCACACATACCAAAGCCTACACCACTGGTCCAGTGCCCAGAGCCGTGCTCAAATGACCTCATTGCACCCAAGGCTAAGGACCCCCTTGTACTCACAGTTCCTGCCCATGTTTCTCAAGCAGGGTTCATCACTCAGGGCCAGCTGCATGCCTTCAGCCACTCTCGTGACTTGAACAAGTCCAGGGATGAGCTCTCTACCCATCTCTCCAGATGGTGCAAGACACGTTTGTTTCACATACCCCACAGGGCTGAACAGGTGAAACGTCCAAGTCCAGTGTGCAACTCGAGGCTCCCTCATCACTCACCGGTGGGCACCAGCGTTTTTACCAATCAGCTGGCTCTACAACACATAACTCCGAGCCTGAACCTTTGACAGCTTCAGGAATAGAGCTGTAGTACAATGGCTTAGACACTGACCGACGATGCAGGAGTCATGCGCCCAATGAAGAAGGCTGGCTGAGGCATTTCCTGCCCCAGCATCAGTCCATAATCCGTCTTCAGTGCATTCCTTAGCCTGGACGTCCGGCCAGCTTGTCCATCATTCCAGCCGAACAGTTTAATAATGATTTGTGGGACCACGCGCATCAGCGGGATATCTCATCCATGATTCTTGTGGCCGCAGGCATGCTCCACCGTCATCCATGATTCTTGTGACCGCAGGCATGCTCCACCATCATCCATGATTCTTGCGACCGCAGGCATGCTCCACCGTCATCCATGATTCTTGTGACCGCAGGCATGCTCCCGTCGGTCCAGCCATGGGCGCAGACAGAGCCGCAAGTCAAGCCGGCAAGCTCTGTGCTCTAGTGCTGCCAAAGCATCCATCGACAGCCTGCCAAAGGTTCCATCGTCAACCCGTGGTGGACCCTTCTGGAGGCAGGGACACCTGCTCACACTACATGCGACACAACACACGCAACAGGAGCAGACATTCAACGTGTAACCAAACTCTGTGATTTGTTACCGGAGGATATAGTAAGAGCGGTAGTGTAGCTGAGTTTGAAGGTCCATAAACCTTATTGTATCAATGTTGAACCAATTCAAACTGGTGGAACCTGTGTCTCTCGGGGATACTGCCAGGTACATATGACCTAGATTGGCCACTGTTGGAACCAGGATACTGGGCTTGATGGACCATGGTCTGTCCCAGTATGACATCACTTATATCCTTATGTTCTAGAGGTCTCATGGACACATCTGACCAAGTCATGAAATGACACATGGCTCAGGTCCTTTGCGATATTAACAGTCCAATTGCATCCTTCTTGTAGCACTGTCAATATTGTTGCTGGTCCACTGTAGATATTGCACTGATCTTGCACCACTCTTGCAACGTTTTCAACACGGCTACCGTGGTTATCCCTGCTCGCAGCATTTAACTCAACGCTACTGCTGAGCGGGGAAGGGGACTCCCTCCGCGGTTGCGTCGTCTCTGGCCGCCCTCTGGACTTCCTCTGCTGTGCATCAGCTATGCTGCCCTCTGAGACCATTATTCTGCGGCTACCCATTGAGACCTTATACTCTCACAATAGCAGCCGCGTGGGTGCGCTGTGGGACGGCATGTCTGCACAACGGGGCCGCACACAGCGCTGCATTCTGCACATTCCACAGTGTGCGCGCGCACACCGTGCATTGCACGTTGTCACTGCCATCAGTTTCCCAAGGTACATCTTTAACCGAGGTACACCTTACCCAGGGCGCACCTTAAAAGCATATGGCCCTGATAAAAAGTCTCCTGAACCTGATCTCGGCCTCCCCCCTTCCACCACAACACATGTCAGCTTGGGAGGCACCAGGTGTGGCTGACTCATCCTGCTTGTCCTAGGAGAAAACGGAGTTACTTACCTGTAACATGAGTTCTCCGTGGACAGCAGGATAAGTCAGCCACACATACCCGCCCACCTCCCCTTGGAAGGGGCTCGGCCTATGACCAGTGCCCGCCTCCTAGCGGCTAAGGCTCAGCTAGTGACGAACTGGCTAGCTAGGGGCGGGCCGGGGGGCAGGGCCAGTTGGCCCATGCTCAGAAGGGCGAAAGCCCTTCTGAGCTATGGAGAGTACTTCCGTCTCGGCGCCGTCGAATGACGTCACCAGGTGTGGCTGACTTATCCTGCTGTCCACGGAGAACTCATGTTACAGGTAAGTAACTCCGTTTTCCTTCTCCCTGGCCTCCAGCTGGGCTGTTGTAGGGCTTTCCAGTAAACAGCAGGGCTTGGCCTCACACCTCTAAGCAATGGCTTGTAAAACTCCTGCCTGCTTTCTTTTCTCTCAGACTGCCTATCTGCTCTCACAGACGCTCTATGAGCTGGGTTTCTCTTTAGACAAAAAGAGTCACTGTACCTTGGCTTTGTAGCGTCCGTGTGACCGGTACTTGCCCAACCAGGCACCTCTCTCTGGACACGGTCTCTTTTGTAGACTCCCTCTGGAATCCTCCTGGATAGTGCTTGTCTTCTCTGCAGCTTGGGAAGACCAGATAAAGCCTCCAGGCTTCTTGGCTTTCTAGCACAAGTAATCCTCTTATCAGGACTTTCTCTTCCAATACCTTTAAATCTTGTTACAGACCCTTCTGGTGAGCATAGACCTCTCTCCAGGCTAGGCTCCCTTCTTCTGAGCTCACTGCCTCTGGGATTTCTTCTTACCCGGTCTCACTCCAGCACTCCTTGGTCTGTACCTTTCTCTCTCCTTCTGAGCTCCCCTCTGAGCTCTCTTCCGAGGTTCCTTTCTCCCTCCAGGCCGGGTTCTCCTCTGAGGTTCCTACCTCCCTCCAGGCTGGGCTCTCTTCCTCTGAGCTGCCTCTCTGCTTATAAAGCCATTTTACTTCTGAGTTCCTCGAGCTACTCTTCAGGTGGAGCTGATTAGCTCCTGCACAATCAGTCCCCGGGTGTGTTAGCTCAGCCTCGGTAGGTTCATGTACGCTCCCTCTAGCTGCTTTGCAAGGGAACTGCATCTTCTGCAAGTTATTTGTTTTGTAAGAAACAGCTTTTTTTCTAAGTTTCTGCTTTCAGTGGCTTCTGCCTTATCACACTATGTTTTATGAATTTATACAGTTTTTAATAAAAAGCTATTAATTTAGCATTAACAATAGTTCCATTTCTCTGCTCTATTAAGGAACTTCTTTAACTATCATATTGCTGTCACACTTCTCTGATCATATTCGAGCCACATGTATCAGCATTGTCATGAACTCGTCATGCTTCTACAGTATATGCGGGCTATTTTCAAAGTACTCGCATAGCTGCAAAATACTCAGCAAAGTACACAGGTAGTTTACTTTGCACTGATCGTCAGTTGGAAAGTGCTTTCAAAATTGCTCTTGATGTAACAATATTTTGTGTAGTTGGAATGATAAAATCCCAATTTGCCTTAAGCTTTGTTTTGTTTTCTTATTAATTTAGGTTTTGTATTCCTTAAAAATATCTGCCATTGACATTATAATCTTGTGAAGTTTCATGTTTCTGTAACTTTATTTATTTGATTAATTTATAAACCGCTTCCCAAGCTTGTTGTGACGTAGAAATGGTTGGAACATAAGAATATAAGATATGCCATACTAGGTCAGACCAAGGTCCATCAAGCCCAGTATCCTGTTTCCAACAGTGGCCAATCCAGGTCACAAGTATCTAGCAGTTTCCCCAAAAGACACAGGTTCCTCAATGCTTGTATTGGGTCAAGTAGTGATATCCCGAGTCCCTTTTAATAATGGTTGATGGACCTTTCCTCCAGGAATTGTCCAAACCTTTTTTAAACCCAGCTACACTAACAGCTCTTACTACATCCCCCGGTAACAAATTCCAGAGTTTGATTACACGTTGAGTGAAACAATATTTTCTCTTATTAGTTTTAAATAGGTTACCCTGTAGCTTCATTGCATGTCCCCTAGTCTTTTTATATTCTGATGAAGTAAACAATCGATCTACGTTTACCCGTTCCACTCCATTCATTAATTTATAGACCTCTATCATATCTCCCCTTAGCCATCTCTTTTCCAGGTTGAAGAGCCCTAACCTTTTTAACCTCTCTTCATATGAGTAGTTTTCCATCCACTTTACCATTTTGGTGGCTCTTCTCTGTACCTTTTCTAATAACGCTATATTCTTTTTAAGATACGGCGGCCAGAATTGCACACAATATTCAAGTGCAGTTGCACCATGGAACGATATAGAGGCATTATAATATCTTTTGTTTTATTTTCCATTCCTTTCCTTATGATACCTAGCATTCTATTTGCTCTCTTGGCCGCTGCTGTACACTGAGTGGAGGGTTTTAACATGTTGTCCATGATGACGCCTGCATCTTTTTCCTGGGTGGTGGTTCCCAATGTTGAACTTTGCATTGTGTAACCATAGTTTGAGTTGTTCTTTCCTAGGTGTATAACTTTGCACTTGTCCACATTAAATTTCATCTGCCATTTGGATGCCCAGTCTTCCAATTTATCAAGATCCTCTTGCAATTTTCCACAATCCTCTTGGGTATTAACAACTTTAAATAGTTTTGTGTCATCTGCAAATTTGATAATCTCACTCGTTATTCCCTTTTCCAGGTCATTTATGAATATGTCAGAAAGCAGCGGACCCAGCACAGATCCCTGGGGTACTCCACTATTCACCTTTCTCCATTGGGAAAATTGGCGATTTAGCCCCACCCTCTGCTTTCTATCTTTTAACCAGTTCCTGATACACAATAGTGCATTACCTCCTATCCCTTGACTTTTTAGTTTTGCCAAAAGTCTCTAATGAGGGACCTTGTCAAAGGCTTTCTGAAAGTCCAGATGCAGTATATCAACTGACTCACCTTTGTCTACCTGTTTATTCACACCTTCAAAAAAACATAACAGATTATTAAGACAAGATCTTCCTTGTCTAAAGTGATGTTGGTTGTCTCCCATTAGGCCATGACTATCTACATGTGCACTCATTTTGTTTTTTATGATGGTTTCTACCATTTTCCCGGTACTGATGTCAGGCTCACCAGTCTGTAATTTCCCAGATCACCCCTGGAACCCTTTATAAAAATTGGCGTTACATTGGCAATCCTCCAATCTTCAGGTATTACAGATGATTTTCATGATAGTTAACAGATTATTAATAGCAGGTCTGTAATCTCATATTTCAGTTATTTTAACACCCTTGGATGTATACCATCCAGTCCAGGTGATTTGCTACTCTTCAGTTTATCAAATAGTTGTAATACATCTTCCTGGTGTAGCGATATTTCTTTCAATTCTTCTGCAGTATCAGCTTTAAATATCACTTCAGTCATGGGTAACATCCCTACATCTTCCTCAGTAAAGACAGAAGCAAAGAATTCCTTCAGTCTCTCCGCTATAGCCTTGTCCCCTCTTACTGCTCCTTTACCCTTTTAGGAATTAGAGTAGCACAATCAGAACACATCCATGTTTCTACCTGACCAGATTCAGGCCTGTAAGAAAAAATATAATCCAGGATAATCCAGCCTATAATGTATCATGCATAAGATTGAAAGTCATATATATTGGCATACTTTTGTTCCAAGGCATTATCTATCTTAATTCCAATAAGGGCCTTGGAAATTGAACAGCTAAAATCCAAACTCTTAAAGAGTCTTTCTCCACATCTAGTATTTATTTTTTTTATTAAAATTTATTGACTGCCTTTGTAAAGAGATTACCCCAGACAGTAAACAGAAGGTGTAACTGGGCACAGGCAACTTAACCCTTGTTAACTATATAGCTGTTACAAAATACAGATCGATCAACACATCCACAGGAAAAACCTGAAACCAAAAGAAGATTTAAGTCCTTCAATAGAGAAACCTTTTTGAAAGAAGTAATCCCAAACCTATGACAAGATACGGAAAACCTTGATAAGGTCATCGAAAACTGGAACAACACACTGACTACCGCAGTAAGAGCACCGTGCAGAAACAGCACACACACATGCACTAAACCTTCCGCCCCCCCTGCTGCTCCAATGCGATCAGAGATGCAAAGAGAGAACTGAGCAAAATAGAAAGAAAATGGAGAAGAACCAAAGACCCAGTCATGCAACAACTATACTATAATAAACATAGGATTACAAAATCCTAATCAGCAACTGCAAACAACAACACCACACAAACATAACCATGGCCATGTGGTCTTTTTCTGTCATCATGTTTCTATGTTTATATCAAAATCTGCAATAGAGTAGACACCCAGAAAGGTGTGGATAACATGAGGAGGGATCTAGCTAAGCTTTTAGAATGATCTAGAATTTAGCAGCTGGGATTTAATGTTAAAAAATGTAAGGTCATGCATTTGGGCTACAGCAATCCAAGGGAGCAATATAGTATAGGGGGTGAAGTACTTTTGTCCACTAAAGAAGAGCAGGACCTAGGTGTGATTGTGTCTGATGATCTTAAAGTAGCTAAAGAGGTAGAAAAGGCGACAGCAAAAGCTAGAAGGATGCTTGGGTGCATAGGGAGAGGAATGGCCAGCAGAAGAAAGGAGGTGATAGTGCCTCTGTATAAGTCTTTGGTGTGACCTCATTTGGAGTACTGTGTGCAATTCTGGAGATCGCACCTTCAAAAGGATATAAACCAGCTGGAGTAACGGTACAGAGGGTGGCTACTAAAATGGTTAGTGGTCTTCATTATAAAGCATATGAGGACAGACTTAAGGATCTTAATATGTTCACCTTAGAGGAAAGGCGGGATAGAGGTGATATGATTGAGACGTTTAAATACCTCCATGGCATAAATGCACAGGAAGAGAGCCTCTTTCGATTGAAAGCAAGTTCTGCTATGAGGGGACATGGGATGAGGCTGAAAGGGGATAAATTCAGGCGTGATATACGGAAATATTTCTTTATGGAAAGAGTGGTGGATCCGTGGAATAGTCTTCCAGTGGAGGATGTAGCGCTGAGGACAGTATCTGAATTCAAAGAAGCATGGGATAAACACTGAAGATCTCTAAAGGAAAAAAGGGGACTGTTGTAGTAGTTGAAATGGAAGGACAGACTAGTTAGGCCATGTGGTCTTTTTCTGTCATCATGTTTCTATGTTTCTGTGCAACTGCACAATGCACAATTCTGCAAAAGATTAAGGATACAGAACAGACAGTGGAAGTTGGCATGTTTCTATTCCTTTTCTATCCTCCCCTGGATGATCACCTGGCAAGGAGGAATAAGGCAGCCGTATGACAGCTGCCTTCTGCATCTGCTCTACCTCAGTAGCCTTAGACCTGACTGTTAATTTGAATTGCAAGAGATATCGTACAGACGCGCAATTCAAATCAACAGTCTGACACCAGGCAGCAGAGGCTTGACATTCAGTCGCTGTCCTCCTTTCTGCACATTGTCAAAGAGCAAGCAGGAGTGGGGTGGGGCTTTTGTCACAGAGAGTAAGGAGAGAGAATACTGAAGGATTTGCCAAAGAGGGAAGAGAACACTCTGAAGGGATTCATCATGGGAGGAGAGGAGAGCATACTGAGGGGCTCTGCTGAGGTGATTTGCCACTTGGGAGAGGGAATAGAAAGCAAGTTTGGGGTGTGCCTAGAGGGGGAACAGAGCAAACTACGGAGTGCTGGGTGGGGGAAACAAAGCAAGCTGTATGTGTGCGTGCATGCGTGCCTGGGAAGTGGAAGAGACCTCATGGTAAGGGAGCAAAGAGAAGGCGAGTGAACTGGGAACATACACAACTGGGGATCTTGCTAGGAATTAGAGAGAGAACTGGGGGGGGGGGGAGGGTTTGGGAAGAAGAGTTGGGTGTCTTGCTGAGAAGATGGGGAGAGAAAACTGAGGAAAACTGGGGGTCTTGTAGGAGAGTGGGTAAAGAAGAACTGGTGAGGGCAGAGAGAGAGAGATGAGGGTCTTGCTGGAAGTAGAGAGAGAGAACAGGTGGATAGAGAAAGAAAGCTTGGGGAGGGGGAGAAATGGAGGGCAGAGAGAGAAAACTGGAGATTGAACCAATCAGGAGGAAGGCAGGTCAAGCAGAGGGAGGGGGTTTATGCTGAGTCACATTACATGTAGCGCTCTCCCTCAGTCCAACTCTCTGGTCAACCAATCAAAGAAATTAAGTAGATTTGTCTGACAAAACATGTCTCTAATAAAACCATGCTGCTTCAAATCCTGCAATCCACTGGATTCCAGAAAACTCACTGTCCTCTATATTAGCAGCACTTCATTAATTTACTCACCACAGAGGTCAGACTAACTGACCTGTAGTTCCCATCCTCCTCCTTACTTCCACTTTTGTGTAAAGGGACCACATGTGCCTTCTCCAATCTTCTGAGAGCACTCCTGACTCTAAAGAAGCATTGAAAAGGTCAGACAACAGAGCTGCCAGACCTTCCATAAATTCCTTCAGTACTCTCAGATGTATCCTCTTCGGCCCCATCACTTTGTCTAACTTTAGTTTACCTAGTTTCTCATGAATACAGTCTTATTTATTTAGTTATTTATTTAAAAAATATATATTCTACACTGACTTCTAGGCGGATTACAATAAGAACATGCATAAAAATATAAAAATAAAACATAAATCACATAGCATAAAACAAAACTCAAAATCATATCATCCTGTCTTGTTAAGTTTATATTTAAATATCTAATTTGCATGCACAGAGCCTAATTCACACAGTTGGCTGGAAAGTCCTGCCAGAATAGATGCACCTTCGATTTTTTATGAAATGCAAATATCCGATGTGTTGCGTAATTTTATGTGAAAATATTTTATTGAATTTTAACAAGAAGAGAATCATAACAGGTGAAGGTGACATGACAGAACTGTACAACCTTTCGCCCTCCCACCATGCAAACAGTGGAGAAAAAAGAATACAGCAACCCATCTCCCACAATCTACCAATCTAAGCACTGACATGTCCCCTAGACAGTAAATTCATCTACAGTTCTTATGACAGAGGTACACAAAACAGAGAGCCAGAGGACAGGGGGCAGGAGATAGCCTTCCTGCATCTAATTTACCCTGTTTCATCATTACATAAGAACATAAGAAATGGCATACTGGGCCAGACCAAGGTCTATCAAGCCCAGTATCCTGTTTCCAACAGTGACTAATCCAGGTCACAAGTACCTGGCAGCTTCTCAAAAAGATATACAGGTACCACAATGTTTGTCCTGGGATAAGCAGTGGATTTCCCAGGTCCTCTTTTATAATGGTTGTCCAAATCTATTTTAAATCCAGCTTTCTATATTCTGATAACGTAAACAGTTGATCTACGTTTACCTGTTCCACTCCGTTCATTAATTTATAGACTTCTATCATATCTCCCTTCAGCCGTCTCTTTTCCAGGTTAAAGAGCCCTAACCTTTTTAGCCTTTCTTCATAGGAGTATCCCTCCATCCCCTTTACCATTTTAGTGGCTCTTTTCTGAACCTTTTCTAATAATGCTATATCCTTTTTAAGATACGGCGACCAGAATTGCACACAATATTCAAGGTGCGGTCTCACCATGGAACGGTATAGAGGCATTATAATATCTTTTGTTTTATTTTCCATTCCTTTCCTTATGATACATAGCATTCTATTTGGTCTCTTGGCTGCCACTGCACACTGGGCCAAGGGTTTTAACATGTTATCCACAATGACGCCTAAATCTTTTTCCTGGGTGATGGTTCCTAATGTGGAACCTTGCATCGTGTAACCATAGTTTGAGTTGTTCTTCCCTAGGTGCATAACTTTGCACTTGTCCACATTAAATTTCATCTGCCATTTTGATGCCCAGTCTTCCAATTTATCAAGATCCTCTTGCAATTTTCCACAATCCTCTTGGGTTTTAACAACTTTAAATAGTTTTGTGTCATCTGCAAATTTGATAACCTCACTCGTTATTCCACTTTCCAGGTCATTTATGAATATGTCAAAAAGCAGCGGACCCAGCACAGATCCCTGGGGTACACCACTATTCACCTTTCTCCATTGGGAAAATTGGCCATTTAGCCCAACCCTCTGCTATCTTTTAACCAGTTCCTGATCCACAGTAGTACACTGCCTCCTATCCCATGACTCTTTAGTTTTGCCAAAAGTCTCTGATGAGGGACCTTGTCAAAGGCTTTCTGAAAGTCCAGATATACTATATCAACCGACTCACCTTTGTCCACCTGTTTATTCACACTTTCAAAAAAACATAACAAATTAGTAAGACAAGATCTTCCTTGTCAAAAGCCATGTTGGCTGTCTCCCATTAGGCCATGACTATCTACATGCTGAGTAATTTTATTCTTTATGATGGTTTCTACCATTTTCCCCGGTACTGACGTGAGGCTCACCGGTCTGTAGCTTCCCGGATCACCCCTCGAACCCTTTTTAAAAATTCGTGTTATATTGGCGATCCACCAATATTCAGGTATTAGAAATGATTTTAATGATAGTTCACAGATTACTAATAGCAGGTCTGCAATCTCATATTTCAGTTCTTTCAACACCCTTGGACGTATACCATCTGGCCCAGGTGATTTGTACTCTTCAGTTTATCTAATAGTTGTAATACATCTTCCAGATGTATCGATATTTCCTTCAATTCTTCTGCACCTTTAAATACCACTTCAGTCATGGGTAACATCCCTACATCTTCCTCAGTAAAGACCGAAGCAAAGAATTCATTCAGTCTCTCCACTATCGCCTTGTCGCCTCTTAGTGCCCCTTTAACTCCTCTATCATCTAATGGACCAACTGACTCTCTCACAGGTTTTTTGCTACGAATGTACTTGAAAAAATCTTTATTTCGCGTTTTTGCTTCCGCAGCAAGCTTCTTCTCAAATTCTCCCTTTGCCTTCTTTATCAATGCCTTGCATTTGACCTGCCAGTGCTTGTGCTGTTTCCAGGTTTCATCGTTTGGCTCTTTTTTCCATTTCCTGAAAGATGCTTTCTTGGCAACAACAGCCTCTCTGACCTCACCTTTAAACCATGCTGGCAGTTTTTTGGACTTCCTTCCACTTTTCGTAAAGCGTGGAATACAGCTGGTCTGGGCTTCCAAGATAGTATTTTTCAACAACACCCAAGCTTGATGTAAGTCTTTAACCTTTGCAACTGCTCCTTTTAGTTTTTTCTTAACTATTTTCCTCATTTTATCATAGTCTCCCTTTCGAAAGTTAAAAGGTAGTACTGTGGATTTCCTTACTATCCCTCCTCCACTAATTAAATCAAAGGCGATCATGCTATGATCACTATTGCCAAGTGGTCCCAACATCCTTATCTCTTGCACTAGATCTGGTGTTCCACTAAGGACTAGGTCTAATATGGCTTCCCCTCTGGTCGGGTACACAAGGAGCAAGAGTCGAAGGCCGTCAGGATGAATTCAAAATTTCTTTATTAAAGACGTCCCCAACGCGTTTTGGCATAAATTGCCTTCCTCAGGGGGTAACAGTATTGTATCATAGGAGATGGAGGAGATCAACTCTAAACTGTAGGAAATGCTGTTGCTCATGCTGTTACCCCCTGAGGAAGGCAATTTATGCCGAAACGTGTTGGGGACGTCTTTAATAAAGACATTTTAAATTCATCCTGACGGCCTTCGACTCTTGCTCCTTGTGTACCCTATGTTCAGCTGCAAGAGCAGTGCTCCTCATTTTGTTTCCTCTTCCCCTCTGGTCGGTTCATGAACCAGCTGCTCCAATATACAAGCATAGATACTGTTGCAATAATCAAGTTTAGACATCATCAGTGTAAGAAGCAGAGTAAGTAGAGAAGAATCAGATAAATAAGGATGAATAGAGCAGATTTGCCGAAGAGTATAGAAACATCGTTTCATGACCATATTGATGTGATGATAATTTATAGATCTCTATCATATCACGCTTCAGCCATCTCTTTTCCAAGCTGAAGTGCCTTAACTTTTTAAGCCTTTCCTCACAGGGGTATCCTTCAGTCCCCTTTACCATTTTGGTGGCTATTCTCTGTACCTTTTCTAATTCTTCCCTATCCTTTATAAGATATGGAGACTAGAATTGCACACAATATTCAAAGCACCATGAAATGATACAGAGGCATTATATTCTTGGTTTTATTCTCTATTTCTTTCCTTATGATTCCTAGCATTCTGTTTGCTTTCTTGGCTGCTGCACACTGGGCGGAGGGGGTGGGGGGTATTTCAACATATTATCCATGATGACACCTAAATCTTTTTCCTGGGTAGTGGTTCCTAATGTGAAACCTTGCATCGTGTAATCATAGTTTGGGTTGTTCTGTCATTATAGTGCTCCCACCTCTGATACCCCTTGCTTACATCTCCCGGCTGATGGGGGGGGGGGGGGGATACAAAACTCACACAAGGCACACCCCCAGCCCACCCCACCTGCTGAATCTCTCAGGCCCTCTAACCCCCCCCCAACCTCTCCCTCCAGCCCCCCTTCCACCCTCCTTGCTGCTAAGAGTCATTCACACCTGATGGGACAAGTGTCAAAACAGTGTGAGGACAAAGAAAAAAAAAGAATGAGAGAAACGAACAAAAGCAAGAAGTAAAATAAAAAGAGTCTACAAAATAGAAAGGACAAGAGAAAAGGAAAGGAAAGAAAAAGGGGAAAGCATTAAAGCCCTACCCTTGAAGAGATATAAATGAGGCCCTGATCTCCTCAAAACTTTGAAGGGTACCCCTCAACTCAGCAGTCAGCTTTTCCATACGTATCATGTCCCAGACTTTCACTAACCATTCTGCATGGGGAAATATCAGGAGATGCTCCACAAGAGGAGGCTGTCAATGCCATGGGCCTGAATAATTAAAGGACGTCCACCATGTTTTTAAAATCCACTAGTACTCCAAGAGTCAGGAAGGGCAAATCTCTGCAGAAGATGGTCCATGGGAGAGTGGTGCTACATTGAATCTATGAAGAGGTCCTAGAAGAACCCTTATACCCAGGACTCACTTAGAGTCCCCTGCCCATCCTACAATCTACTTACATTTTACAGTCCTTGTATTAATCAAATTAAAGCCTCTCCAGCTAGAAGCATGAGGGTGATTCTCCCTGTTCCTTGGAACTTCTACTAGTACAGAAGGGGCTCAGTCCCCCTCTAACGGGACTGATCTTATCAAAGAAATGAAAAGACCATAGTAACCATGACTGTTGATAACAGGAATGGACTGAGGTCCAATATCGAGATCACCCCTTTGGTCACGCACATTACTAACCTGGGTCCAATTAACAGACCATCGAAAACTTGAGGAACATATATAAACAGACCCAATCAAATACCCCACTGCATAGTAAACCCAATAAACCTAATGTGAGCCATTTATTAATGGTTATTGTGTCTGGTAATGCCATTATTGTGGGTTATCTGCCACAAGGCCGGGACCTTCCGGTCCACTAGGCGGGTTAGGTAACTGCCTAGGGTGAAATACCTCTATGGGTGGCACAGTACATATGGCCTGCTGCCCCCCTGAACACCAAGCTTCGCCACCTCCCCCCCCTCGTGCTCACCACCCTGCCACCCCCCCTGCTGCCGCTGATTCTGCTGGCAGGGTCAGGGAGGCAGATAGGTTTGGCAGCAGTGGTCCGCAGCAGGCTATGTGCTTTGGCATACATGGCCTGCCTGCCCCTTCTGACTACCTGAAGTTGTGTCAAAAGGGGCTCAGAAGGGGCAGGCCATGTGTGCTAAAGCAAATGGCCTGCCACCGAGCCAAGCCCCTCCCCCTGACCCCGCTGCCAAAAGCAGTGGCAGCAGGGGTGGAAGCACAGCTGGGGCTTCTGCCTGGGGGGCTTTTGCCTGGGCCGGCACTGCACAAGGTCCATTTTATGCAATTGGCCCTGTGGCAGATAGCATGAGATAGCAGTGTAAACACACAATATCTCTCAAATGACCCCAAAGTATAAAAGTGCACAAATGTGCAGACAAGGGGGTGTATCCTGTGTGCCCTTTTGCTGGTATACCACCTTGGCAGCATCTTTAACTGAAGGAGGAGGAGGGCACTAGATGATGCTACTGCCAGCATTGCAGAGCTCACAACCTCGGGCAATGACTAAGTGCAGTGAGAAAATTGAGAAATCGATGAGGAATAGCAGCAGTCAGATGAAATAACATCTGGACATCTCAGAAAGGCAGGAGAGCATATTTTTGGGTCATGTGTTCTCTCTTTCTCCCCCTCCCCTTCCTTCTAAGGTGAATAATATACTTGAGCAATTTGCTGAGCTTTTAGTGGAGTTGCTTGGCTACTTCCAAGTACTTTCCAATGAGTTCTTATGGCATTCAAGTAAACAAATGTGTGCATTGCATTTAGTGAGCTCCTGTTTCATGGATTTATTGATTTGTACTGCATGTGTAATAATATGCTCCATGGAAAAAATTCTGGAAAACACCTGACTTTGTGACACACATGACTAAAGCTTTCTTACTTTTATTCAGAGCACAGGCCAGTCGAAGATGTTACTGCAAGAAAAGTCAGAAAAAATGGACTTTCTGAAGGACTTTGGTTACTGCAGAATGGTTAATGCAGTATTATGAGTCAGAATGTTATACACATCAGTGCAGTATTATATTTCTTCAGAATTTTCTCAGAGCTGATATGAATTGCTTCCCATTTGCATGCCCTGTGTCTTGAATTATTTGTTTTTCAAGAATTATATAAATACGTTTTTAAGTAAATTATTAGAAAAGTTAAATTTGTTTTTGTTGCTGTTTAGTAACTCCATATGCCATAAACCTAATTTTTGAATGCATAAGAACCAAATTATTTTTAAAAGATGTTGGTATGCTTGAATGAATAAAAGGCCATTTTATGATTTTCAGATGTTTCATACCTTTCTTTTCCTAACAGGAAGCCACAATGTCTGACAAGAGTGATCTGAAAGCTGAATTAGAGCGCAAAAAGCAACGCTTGGCTCAAATAAGAGAGGAGAAGAAAAGGAAGGAAGAGGAAAGGAAAAAGAAAGAGGTAAATTATATAGGCAAATCAAATCACGACTTAAGGAATTTAATTCCTTCTGCTCCAAAAGTTACTTAAGTGGATATGCAGAGCCTAGCCAAAGGTTTTTGCCACCCTAGGCAGAAGCCCCAACTGTGCCACCCCCCACTGTGCCAAGCTGTGCTGCTACCAATCCTGCTGCCACCGATTCTGTCACCGTAGTGGAGCGGGGAATGGCTCGGCTTGGCACGGCGGTGCAGCAGCAAATTGCAGCAGGCCATATACTTTGGCACACATGGCCTGCCGCTTCTGCCCCCTTCCAACAGAAAGTTGTGTCGGAGGGGGCAGTAGCAGAAGGCCCTGTGTGCCGAAGCACATAGCCTACCGCAGGTACCATACCGCTCACAGAGATCTACCGTCCTATGAGGCTGCCTAGCGGATAGGCCAGCCATGTGGATATATAGATCATCTCTGTATTCATATTTAAACACATCAATCCCCCAAGGGAATCTTTGAAATGAATGGAAATGCACCTCAGTTTTCTATGTAGTAAATTAAAAAGTGAAAGCAAACTATTAGACTGAACATTTGGGAGGCAATTTTATGAGGCAGAGCATGGACAATGTGAGCAAGTACATGTGCTGATATTGGAATACAATAATTTACATGCGTATGTGCAAAAAGTAGATGCAATCATTTATACTAGCTCTAGGACTGGTGTAAGTGATTGCGCTTTAATTTAAGGTACATTCTCGGTCACTTATACTAGTATTTTATAAAGACAAGTAGGCACCTTTTTGCTTTTATAAAATAGGCTTAATTTAGAGGCTCTCTAATGCACTTTGACTAAGCACCCTGTTATAAAATTATCCTCCATACAGGAGGCATGTGTGTTTTGAGCAAAAGTGTTAAATAATAAAGAAACATTTATTGATATTGTTATAGGTATCAATCTCCAGGAACAAGCAGGAATGTAGTCTTCACATATGGGTGACGTCGATACCGACGGAACCTGCATGGAAACGCTCCCCAGTGTCCAATAGGAAAGCTTTTGGGAGCATCCCACTGTACCTGCGTAGCTGCCGTCCCACCTTTCCCACTCTCCCTCCTCAGTTCTTCATTTTCCACAGAACCGGCAGGAATCAAATCCTGTCACTGCAGAAAATTCTTGTTTTTCATATTTTTGTGTTTTCCTGTCGACGCTGGTACTGACTCCCTGTTGGTTCTTTCTTTCTTTCTTCTTTAAAAAAAAAAGAGGGAATGTTTTACTTTCTTCAGGCACTTTGATGCCATTTTAGGCCCAGGCCTTCCATTTTGTCACCGACACAATGGAAAAACCAACTAGTGGTTTTAAGAAATGTTCTGAATGTGGCAGTACCTTCTCGGCCACCGACATCCATGACTGGTGTCTAAATGCCTAGGACCTGACCACCAACCATCAGAATGTCCCCTCTGCAGGAGGATGATGAAGCGAGGCCTACAGAATCAGGCTGCAAAGTTAGGCACTCTCTTTGCTTCCGATGCCATCTCTGTAACATCGATGTCACAGAGGGCATCGTCTTCCTCCCATGGATCTAAGGTATCGAAACATAAGTCTTCATCAAAGACTGGCCACCCCCCCCCCACAAGGTAGATCTCCTTCTAAGCATCGAGATGCCTTGAGCATTGTCCCGGAGGGGGATACAACAGCCAAACAATCCCAGCGGGAGGACCTTTCCTCCAAAGCCATCGAGGGGTCCCAGGATGCTCTCGAGGCCTCCACCTGAGAGGAAAGCTCCTGGTGCCATGCTCAGGGATCATGGCCCGCAATTCCGGTAACTTATACCCAATCATTGGCAAGCTCCATGGATCAGTGCATCCTGGCTATCAAGCAGAGCTTAGTGGCCTTACTGACAGGCTTGGTTCCAGTAAAACCTTTACAGTTGGTTCTGCAAATGCTGGCACTGTCTTTGATACCGATGCAAACCACATCGGGTTACATGCCACTCACTACCTGCCACCCATGCCTGCCTTTGAGTCCATTTCTGGAACCAAGGTTCCAACTGAACAGATTCCAAGTACCAACTTCGATTGGTACCGAGTTCTGGAGGAACACGAACACCCTGCCCGACGATACTTCGAGTTTACAGAATCGGATTTGTCAGATGATGAATCAACTGATACTTGAGGCCTACAAAGTATACCGGAGGACCCGTCTCTGTCTCCACAACGTCGCATGTCCCCACCAGAGGACATGTCTTTTCAAGACTTTATACGCAGTGTTGCCAGGGGCCTTTCCATAACAGTAACATTGGAGAAAGAGCCTAGAGCTGAAGCATTGGAAATACGCCAATACCCAACAGCTCCTAAGGAAGCAGCTATACTTCTCATTCACTGCATTCTCCATGACCTCATGCTTCATATGTGGGAGACTCCTCTTACTATTTCTCTGCATACTTGACGGCTCGATACCATGTACCGGGTACTGGAATGTCCCGGTTTTCAAAAGACACAATTGCTGCACCATTTCAGTGGTAGTAGAATTGGCAATGAGTCAAATCAAAAGCACAAAGACACATTCCTCTAACCCTCCGGGTAGGGAATCGAGAATCCTCAATGCTTTTGGTTGACGTTGCTTTCAGACTTCCATGCTATCAGCCAGAATTAGTTCCTACATACTTTACATGGGTATGTTTCTCAAAGAGGTAACTAGGGATTTGGAATCAATGGCTTCTCTTCTCCCCAATGACAAGAGAGGAGACTACCTCACCCTAATAAAGCATGCTCAGAATGTCTCAAAGTTTGTCAATAGGGCAACTTTTGATTGCCTTGAGTGCACCAGTAGAGCTACATTGATCTGCATCAGTGCACGCAGAATTGAATGGCTGCAAGCATTGGATCTTGAATAATGGGTTCAAGATAAGTTGGGTAATATTCCTTGCACCAGTGAAAACCTTTTTGGCAAGGATTGGCAAGACAAAGTGTCTCATTTAGAGTCTGAGAACACTACCCTGAATAGGTTTTCTAGATCCACTGCCAACCCAGCTAAAAAGAAGGCAGCAGCAAAGAAAGCCTTTTCTACTAAAAAGAAGTATTATTATTCTTACACCCCTGCTTCTCAATGTCAGTATCATGCTTCTCAAAAGGGACAGCAGCCTCCAAAGCAGCAAAGGAAGTCTCAGACTCCTAAGACACAGTCAGCTCAGCAGACTCAGGCTGCTCCTGGTTTTTGATTCCTTCCTAGAGAACATAGCTGCTCTGCCTCTGGAGAACCCCAATCCTCTTCACATTGCCAGCAGACCATGCCATTATGCCTACAGGTGGCATCTGATCACCTCAGAACAATGGACATTAAAGATAGTAAGAGAGGGGTACAGTCTTCATCTGCAAAGCCTGCCCTCCTCTAACTCAGTAAGAGAGTATCATTCTCAGCCCTCTCTCACTGCTCTGCTACTACAAGAGGTTACCTCCCTTCTGCTACAGGGTGCAATAGAAGAGGTTACAAAATCCCAGCAGGGAATGGGCTTCTATTCTCCATACTTTCTCATCCCAAAGAACACAAGAGGATACAGGCCCATCCTGGACATCAGAAACCTAAACAAGGTTTTCATATGCGAGAAGTTCAAAATGATCTCTCTAGGGACCTTTCTCCCCTATTTCCAGAGTCAGGACTGGCTCTGTTCTCTAGACTTAAAGGAAACGTACACTCATATCCTTATTCATCCAGAACACAGAACATTCCTACGCTTCATGTTCCAAGGAAGACACTATCAATACAAGATCCTTCCATTCGGACTGACCTCTGCCGCAAGAGTCTTCACAACGTGCATGGCGGTCGTAGCCACATTCGTAACAACTCTGGGGATATTTTCCTTCCCTTACTTAGACGACTGGCTTATAAGAGCAAATACCTCTCAAGAAGCCAGCCTGTCTCTCTCACGCACCATGTAGGTATTACAGCACTTGGGATTCATCGTAAATCTTCCAGTCCCAACTAGTTCCCACTCAGACTCTAGAGTTCATAAAGGCTCTCTTAAACATTCAGCAGTCGAAGGCATATCTGCCCCAACTCCTCTGCGCTCGACTCAATCAGCTGGCATTTCAAGCACATTGCAGAGACTATCTTAATTCCTGAAATTTGCTGCAACTTCTGGGCCATAAGGCATCAACAGTGCATGTAGTCTCCTATGCCCATCACCACACGTGCACAGCCCAATGGATTCTGGCTTCCCAGTGGACTCAAGCCTCAGGCAATCTCAGGGACAAGATACTAGTATCCCCCCTCCCCTCCCCCCCGACAGCATCTCTCTAGTGATGGTCTTCCCCAGAAAATCTCTTCGTAGGGTCACCTTTTCAGATGCCTCCACATCAATGTACCCTAACGACGGATGCATCCAAACAGGGCTGGGGAGCCTATCTAGGGCATCTTTGCATTCAGGGTCCCTGGTCACCACAGGAGTCATGACGCCAAATAAATCTCCTGGAACTTTGAGTCATCTTCAATGCTCTCAAAGTATTTCAGGAACACCTTTGTTACCACAGAGTTCTGGTCCAAACCGACAATCAAGAGTCCATGTTCTATGTGAACAAGCAGGGAGGGACAGGCTCTCCGTCCCTCTGTAGGTAGACTCTACATCTCTGGTCGTTTGCCATTGCTTATCACATCCACCTACAAGTGGTATATCTTCCAGGCAAACAAAATATCTTAGCAGACAAATTGAGTCAGATTCTTCTTCCCCACGAATGGTCTCTCCATGTAGACACAGTATCCTACATATTTCAGACCTGGGGAACTCCAGAGATTGACTTCTTTGCCACCCTGCAGAATGCCAAGCTTCCATGCTTCTGTACCAGGATTCTCATGTCGGACAGACAGCAGGAGGATGCTTTTCACCTCCACTGGGAACAAGGCCTACTTTATGCCTTTCCCCCCATTCCCCTGAACCCAAAACTCTGTTCAAACTCCGGGCGAACAGGGGCTCCATGGCCTGATTCATCATGCGCGGCGGTTAAGAAGTTGATCGGCCATGTTGAAGCAAAGCCGAGACTTGTGTTTAGCGGCATGATTTGCTATTCTGAATTTTGGTTGGCACCTTTCCCCTGATGAAGCTGTGTTGGCTGCGAAACGCTTGAGGAGCGCTAGATTGAAGCGTTGATCGCATGAGCTGAAGTTTTGAAGCTAAGTTTGCTGTTATTATGCTGCGGTCTTTCTGATGTTTATGATACTGTGGGTGTCCCTTACCTAGGGGGTCATTGATGCAAAGGGGCGGATGATACAGTGACTATTTATAAGTCATATATGTCAATGGAATAGCCAGATAGTTCTGAGACCTCCCGGGTATGTTGATGATGCAAAAAAAAAATTTGTGAATTGAAGATTATTCACTTTTTTCATAAGAACAACATTGTTTGTTTAGATAGAGTGTGTTTTAGCTTTTTGATAGCTCCTAAAAGAACCATCTCAATTCCTAAAGCATTTTAACTATGTGGTAACAAATTGTGTTTAAAATAGTTTCTGTAGCCATGTTACAGGAAACACATCAGTCCTCTGAGGAGCATGATAAGTTGTGTAAGGTTTATGGGGCCGCGGCGTTGGGAAAAAGAGGGGAGTAGCCATCCTTCTCGCGAAGCAAGTGGGGTGGGTGGAGGAGAAAGTGGAGGTTGACCCTGAGGGCCGCTATGTTTTCGTTTGGGGAACTCTAGCTGGACTGCGGGTGGTGTTGGGGTCGGTATACGCGCCTAATGGCTATGAAGCTCGCTTCTATAAGCAAGTGTCTCGGGTGGTGTCTGCTTTGGGGAACTATCACCTGGTGTTAGGCGGTGACTTTAACTCGGTCATGGATGAGGGAATGGATCGCTCTGCGGCTTCTGGGTCCCGGGACCAGCGAAGTGCTCGGTGCATTCGGGGATTGTGTGAGGGGTATGACCTTTTGGATGTGTGGCGGGTCTTGCATCCTGGTGTTCGCGAGTACACTCACATGTCCAGGGCACATGGGACATGGTCGAGACTTGATTATTTCCTTCTCTCTGCGGATTTGTTTTGGTGGGTGGACCGAGTGGATATTGGGCCGTCGGTTCTTTCAGATCATGCCATGGTGGTCCTGGGGATTCAGCACCTTGAGCAAGGATGGGGGTGGAGTTGGCGGTACCCCTTAGACCTTGGGGGCGATGCAGGCTTTGCGCAATTTCTGCGGGGGAAATGGGAGGAATACGCTCTGCATAACGCCCAGCATAGGGATAACCCGGCCCTCTTTTGGGAGGCGGGGAAGGCCGTGCTGCGCGGTGAGATTATTAATTATCACAGTCGAAGGCGGAAAACCATCAATAGTCGGATCTTGCAGTTAGAAAAGGAGCTGTCTAAGGCACGCAGTTGGCATGCCCGCTGCCAGAGTAGGGAGGCTAAGGCGCGGTTGAAGGAATTACAAATTGAGTTGGAGGCTGTGCTCTGTCATAGGACTAGGAAATCCTTGTTGTATTATAGATATCAGCTATATCGGCATGGGAATTGGGCAGGTAAACTGTTAGCTTCGTTGGTGCGGGCTGACGGGGGACCCCGGCAGGTGGGGGCGATACGACATGCGGATGGTACTCTGAGGACTAGGGCAGAGGAGATTGAGCAGGTGTTCTGTGAATATTATCAAACTTTGTATGCTAAGGACGGTCTTGGTTCAGGAGGAAGAGGGGGGAGTTTTTGCGGGCATGTAATTTACCGAGATTGGTTGAAGATCAGTTGGCGGTGCTGAACGCGCCCATTTCTATTCAGGAGGTGCAGTTGGCGATCAGAGGTTTAAAGAGGGGACGGGCGCCCGGCTTAGATGGCTATAGGGGAGAATTTTACAAAGTTTTGGAAGATAAGGTGGCGATTCCTCTGTCCGAGTATTATGAGGACTTGATTCGTCGGGGCTTGTTTTCTTATGAGGCGAATAAGGCTCTTGTTACCGTCTTGCCTAAGCCGGGTAGGGACCCACTCTTGCCGAGTTCCTACCGGCCCATTTCCTTGTTGAATGTGGATATTAAAATCCTAGCTAAGATCTTGGCAGAGAGGTTGGCGGGCTTCCTGCCGGGTTTGATACGGACTGACCAGGTAGGCTTTGTGAGAGGTAGACATGCGGCTTATAGCTTGCAGCGGGTGCTGGCCTCTATGTATGCCAGTCGAAAGGATAACAAGCGATCTATGTTAATAAGTTTTGATGCTGAGAAAGCCTTTGATAGGGTGGATTGGGGGTTCATGTACCAGGTGCTTGACGCGGTGGGGATCACAGGCTTTTTTGTTGTAGCGGTGCGGTTGTTGTATGCTGATCCTAGAGGGGCGATTTTGGTTAATGGAAATATGTCACCAGAATTTAGGATTCAGAAAGGTACTCGACAGGGCTGCCCCCTTTCGCCTCTTTTATTTGTCTTGACGTTGGAACCCTTACTGTGTCATATTAGGTCTTCCACGGCCTTTCGGGGGATTTCGGTGGGCACTGCCGAGTTTCGGGTTGCAGCTTTTGCCGATGATCTACTGATGCATGTCGAGAATCCGGAGGAAGGGTTACCCGCTTTGCTACAGTTGTTTCGCAGTTATGGTGAGCTCTCCGGGTTTCGCTTAAATTTGGAGAAATCCGAGGCGCTGCCGCTCAATACCGCTATCTCCCAGGGCTGGTCGGGTCCTTTTCCTCTAAAATGGGCAGGCGATCGGTTCAAGTATTTGGGTATTTACTTGCCTAGAGATCTACAGGATCTTTACCGAATCAATGTAACCTCTTTATTGCAACACTTAACTGATAAGGCCCATAAGTGGAGGGAATTGCCTTTGTCGCTGGGGGGTAGGATAGCCCTTTATAAAATGATACTGTTCCCTAAGTGGCTATACACATTACAGACCTTACCGTTGTTATTGAAAAGGACTGACCTCTTGTTAATGGAAAAACAGATTAATTTATTGTTATGGCGGGGAAGGAGGCCCAGGGTGCGTCTGGCGGTGTTGCAAAGATCGTGGGATGCGGGAGGTATGGGGCTCCCTGATCTTAGGCAGCATAATCGGGCGTGTATTCTGCGGCATGTTAGGGACTGGATATGGGGGACGGGGGACTATACTCCTCTGAAGATGCTTGGGGCTCTCGTTGCCCCGTTGCATGTTCGCTATGTTTTGCATATGCGACGGGCAACAGGCCTAGATCAGAGGGTGTGGACTGTGTTGCTTTGCCCGGTGGTGCGAGTCTGGCGGTATTTGTGTGGCAAGCTGGGGCTCTCGGCCTTTTGCTCCCCCTATCTTCCAGTTAGGGGGAATAAGGATTTTCTACCGGGCCTCACGGAAGCCAGTTATGTGAGATGGGAAGAGATGGGAATCTCCACTCTTGAGCGGCTTTTAGCCGTGATGGCACCCTTGAGCCTTTGGCTCGTTTAAGTGTCCAATATCGCTGGACGAGTAAAGACGTGTTTCCTTATGCTCAGATTCAGAGTTATATTGGCACGTTGCCAGTGGCTTCTTTACAAGGGGACATTTGTTCTCGGCTGGAGGAACTTTTGATGGGGGGGGGGAATTGGCGATGAAGGTGTCCATCTTACATCAGGCGTTGTTGGGCCTTGAGACCTACGGGACTGAGGAGGCCTTAGCGGAGGCATGGACACGCGATCTGGGCGAGTCAGTAGCAGGCGAGGGAGTTGTGCAAGCCCTGGCGCAGATTCCTAAGGTGTCTGTCTCGGTAGACCACCGTGATATGCAGTACCGGTTGATCCGTCGCTTATATTTTGCGCCCAATAGGGCTTGGCGGGCGGGGGTGGCGTCCACGAGTGGATGCCCGCAATGTGGGTGTGCGGATGCAACGCTTGGACATATGTTATGGCATTGTCCTCTGGTGAAGCTTTTTTGGGGTAAAGTTGCTGGGTATTTAGACAATTGTTTGGGTACGCCGTTGGTACTGCAACCCCTGAATTTGGTGTTGGACATCTGGACCGGGGAGGGTGGGGCCGATCTGGGACAGATAGAGTGGGCTTGGGTGCGCCGGGTGCTCGTAATAGCCCGTATGACCATTCTGCGGAGCTGGTTGGATCCTCAGGGTCCGATGTTAGGACAGTGGCGGACACATCTGCATAGTTTGTTGTGGATGGAGAGGCTTCATGCGCGCCATCACCCTAAAAGGTGGAAGGCCTTCAGGGTGGGATGGAGCCCTCACCTGCGGAGTCTCGCGACTAGAGTTCGGACTAGGATATTAGATGGGAGGGGAGGTTAAGGTGTCAATGATGTGTAGTGGCAGTGATCTAGGATGATGGGTCCCTGGGAGGGGTGGGGGGAATGGGGAGGGTGGTGGGGTGGGGGTGGGTTTGGATGCTGTTTAGGATTGAGGACTTGACGATGCGGCGCTGGGTGGGGTGCAGGACCATCATCTCGCCTGGGGTCTGGGACTCTGCTATTGATGAGGGATAAGGGGGGGGGGGTAGGGCTGGAGTGAGGGGAACGGCAAGTGGGTCGGGGTACCCGCTTAATTTCATTTCATTTAATTTTATTTTATTTATTTCAGTTTTTCATTTAATTTCACTCAACGGGATACTTTGAGTCCGGTTGGGTGACTGTGTTGTCTAGTTCCTTTCTTAGGCTGTTCTCTGACTGTGTATGGTCATGAGTGTTGCTGGTGGTGGGGGGGGGGGGGTGTGGAGGGGGTGGTGGGGGTAGCGGCGTTATATTGTGTTTCTGGGGGGTCACATGTTCGGTATTCATAGTTTGGATTGTTGTAGGACTGCTGATTTTGTCTCTATCATGTGTTTTTGTTTTGAATGAAAATGAATAAAAAAGGAGTGGTTTCAGAGGACTGGATAAAGACACATGTGGTCACTTTACACAAAAGCGAAGAAAGGAGGAGGTTGGGAACTATAAGTCAGTTAGTCTGACCTCTGTAATGCGTAAATTAATGAAATGTGGCTAAAAAAGAGGATAGTGAGGTTTCTGGAATCCAGTGGATTGCAGGATTTGAAGCAGCATGGTTTTGTTAGAGATATGTTTTGTCAGACAAATCTACTTAATTTCTTTGATTGGTTGACCAGAGAGTTGGACTGAGGGAGAGCGCTACATGTGATGCAACTTAGCATAAACCCCTCCCTCTGCTTGATCTCCCTTCCTCCTGGTTGGTTCAACCCACAGCTTTCTCTCTTTGCTCTCCAGTGCACCACCCCCCCTCCCCCAAGCTTTCTTTCTCTCTCTACTCCCCTGTTCTCTCTCCCTACCTCCAGCAAGACCCTCATATCTCTCTCTCTATGTTCTCATAGAGTTCTCCTTTTCCCACTCTCCAACAAGACCCCTGTTTTCCACAGTTTTCTCTCACCATCACCTCAGCAAGACACCCAATTCTTCTTCTCCACCCCCCTAGTTCTCTCTCTAATTCTTAACAAGATCCCCAGTTGTATATGTTCCCAGTTCACTCTCTCTCTCTTTGTTCCCCTATCATGAGGTCTCTTCCACTCCCTAGGCATGTGCGTGCATACACACACACACACACACACAGCTTGGTTTCCCCTACCCACCACTCCCTAGTTTGCTCTGTTCCCTATCTAGGCACACCCCAAACTTTCTTTCTATTCCCTCTCCCCAGTGGCAAATCACCTCAGCAGAGCCCCTCAGTATGCTCTCCTCTCCTCCCATGATGAATCCCTTCAGAGTGTTCTCTTCCCTCTATGGCAAATCCCTCAGTATTCTTTCTCCTTCCTCCCTGTGACAAACGCCCCACCCCACTCTTGCTTGCTCTTTGACAATGTGCAGCAAGGAGGACAGCGACTGAATGTCAGACCACATCTTTCTCCTCTGCTGCCTGGTGTCAGACTGTTGATTATTTATTTATTTAGACAGTTTTGTATACCACCTTATCCTTCAATCAAAGCGGTCACAACACAATTGGGGGATACATTTAACACGCGGGGATATGAGACACATACACTAATACTTACAGGGAACATGGGCAATGGAGGGTTAAGTGGCTTGCCCAAGACCACAAGGAGCATCTGTGTGACTAGAAACCCCAGCCCTTCATGCCCAAGGTTGCTGTCCTCTAGTGGGATTTGAACCCCCGACCTTCCGACCTGAAGTACCTTGCCCCAACCACTAGGCTACTCCTCCCTTTAGAATTGCACATCTGTATGGTATGCCTTGCAATTTAAATTAACAGTCAGGTCTAGGGCTACAGAGGAGGAGCAGCTTAATTTATTTGACTGGGTGACCAGAAAGTTGGACAGAGGGAGAACACTAAATTTTGGTGTACTTAGATTTCAGCAAGACCTTTTACATGGTTCCACACAGGCAACTTATAAACAAATTGCGTACCTTAAGGATGGACCCTAACATGATTGACTAGGGTAGAAACTGGTTGATTGGGAGATGACAAAGAGCACTGGTAAAAGGGATTAACTCTATGGATAAGAATATCATCTGTGGTGTGCAAAAAGGATGGGTCCATGGTCCGATTCTTTTTAACATTTTTGAAAGTGATTATTGTGGAAGGGATGTCAGGAAAGGTTTGCCTCTTTGTTGGTGCTACAAAAATTTGCAGTATGATAGACACCTAGAAAGTTCTAGATAACATAAGGAGGGATCTAACAAAGCTTGAGCAATGGTTGAGAATTTGGCAACTGAGATTTAATGTCAAAAATTGCAAGCTTATGCATTTGAGCTACAAAAATGCAAAGGAGCCATACAGTATAAGGGTAAAGTACTTCTGTCCATAAAAGAAGAGCAGGACTGGGAGTGATTGTTTCTGATAATCTTAAGGGGACCAAAGAGATAGAATAGGTGACGCAAAAAAACAAAAGAACGCTTGGGTATATATGGAGAAAAATGGCCAGCAGAAAGAAGGAGATAATAGTGGCTCTGCATAAGTCTATGATGAGAACTCATTTGGAGTACTGTATGTCAGGCATGTTCAACAGGTAGATCGTGATCTACCTGTAGATCGTGGAGGGGTCAGAGGTAGATCACCAGCCCCACTTGGCTCCATCTCTCCAGCAGCTTGCCCCGTCACTAGGAGAGAGCTCGTGCCAGCAGGTCGTCTGCCAAGAACTTGCCGCCGCTGCTGATCCTTTGCATGTCTTTTTTCCCTGCCTGCGGGAATCTTGCCTGCGGGTGTATTGGGGGCGCTTGTTGTTTTCGTGCCAATAGTTTGTGGGTATCCTTGCCCAAAAAGGGTAATCTGGAACGTCATTATAAGGCTCTGCATAGCAATAAGTTTGATGCTGATTTTCCACCCAAAAGTGAAATTTGTAAACTGAAGCTCCAGGAACTTAAATCGAAATGGGCTACTCAGCAACAGTTGATGGCGAAGCCAAGGTCACATTCAGTCAATGCAACCATAGCATCCTTCAAGGTCAGCAACCTGATCGCGAAGAAATGCAAACCTTTCACTGAAGGGGAATTTGTGAAAGATTTATTTATTTATTTACATTCTCTTATATACTGCATCAGTGCAGTTTACATTGAACAAACTGAAATTACATTGAACAGGCAATTGTAACTTGGAGATAACTATTTTACAGGGAACATGGGCTATGGAGGGTTAAGTGGCTTGCCCAAGACCACAAGGAGCACCTGTGGGACTAGAAAGCCCAGTCCTTCCAGCCCAAGGTTGCTGTCCTCTAGTGGGATTTGAACCCCTGACCTTCCAGCCTGAAGTACCTTGCCCCAACCACTAGGCCACTCCTCCACTCCAGATTGTTTTCTTGAAGCAGCTGACAATCTTTTTGAAGGATTTAAAAATAAGAAAGAGATCATAGCTGCTATTCAAGATGTACAATTGTCAAGAAACACCGTAGTGAAGCGAATAGAAAAGATGTGTGGAGACACAACTGAACAATTGTTGGAGAATGTTTCAAATTGTGTTGCTTTCTCACTCCAACTGGATGAATCTATAGACATAAGAGACATAGCCCAGTTACTAGTCTTTATCCGGATGGTTTTTGAAGACTTAAGTGTTAAAGAAGAACTACTTGGAATGATTTCTTTAAAAGGGAGAACTACCAGTCAGGAAATATTCAGTTCTTTCCATTCTTTTGTGGCAAAATGTAATCTTCCATTGCATAGACTTGTTTCCATCACTACTGATGGAGCAAGAGCAATGACAGGTGAGGTTAACGGTTTCATAGCCCTCTGTAGACAGCATGACGACTTCCCAGATTTCCTTTCTTACCACTGCATCATTCACCAGCACGTTTTGGCAAGCAAGAGACTCAATACAAAGACTGTTATGGACATCACTTTCAAAATTGTAAATTCAGTTCATGGAAGATCACTTCAAAGACGGCTTTTCAATCTTACTCTTGATGAAGGGGCAGTGGAAATCATTTTGCACACAGATGTAAGGTGGCTAAGTAGGCACAAATTTCTGCAAAGATTTCATGATTTGCTGAATGAAATAAGAAGTTTTTTGAAGGAGAGGGGAGATGACCAAGCAGAGTTGGAAGATGAGGAGTCGTTATGTGATCTGGCATTTCTCGCTGACTTTACAGGCAAACTAAGTGATATGAACCTTGAACTACAAGGTAAAAACAAATGCATTGGTGAGATGATGAGTACAGTTTCATTCTACAAGAGCAAATTTGAGCTAATGATGACTGACCTTGCAAACAACACTTTTGATCATTTTCCTAATACACAGGACCATCTGGGACAATATCCAAATTTTGTTTTTCAGAACGAGAAGTATGTGACAGAAATCTGTTCTGTTATCCAGGAATTCGAAAATAGATTCTGTGACTTCCAAAAAATTGGAACATTTGTGGAGTACTTGTCACACCCATTCAAAGTAGATGTGGACATTAAAGAAACTGCAGCTGCTATCAGTAAAAATTACTCATTGAACAAGCCATCTCTTGAAAACAAAATATTAACCCTTAAAAATGACATTTTTCTCAAGACCCATGCTGAGCAAGAATCGCTTTGGAAGCTAGTGCCTAGAGACAAATTTCCCAACTTGAGAAGATGCAGTGAAGCTGTACACTTCTGGTTCGGTTCAACTTAATGGTGTGAATCTGCATTTTCCCATCTGAAAATGACAAAGAGTATACAACGTTCCAACATGACAGATGAACATCTCCAGGATTCCCTGAGACTGGCCCTCACACAATATTCACCCAACTTCACAAAGCAGGTGGATGAAATGCAGGCTCAGATGTCTCACTAATGAGCAAGAGCGAAATATTAAAGATTGTGCAAGATCAGCCTGGATCAATACTCGAACCTAAATTTAACACAAATTACTCAATAAAAGTTAAAGAAAGTTATTAAGACAGTTAAAGAAAGTTATTACTCAATAAAACCTTAAGAAAAAATATACTTTCCATTTCCCCTCGCAGTTCTTACTGGATCTTCGTCTCTCTGTTTTGTTTTTGCTTAATTTGCTTAACAGCTGATCACATCCAAGTAAATGACAGAAGGTTCATTAAAAATGGGGGGGGGGGAATCCTCCAACTTTATTGGGTTAAAATTTAATTCGAAACTAATTTGAAACTTAATTTTCATGGTGTTAGATCACTGGCACTTTTGGCTGGAAAAAGTAGATCACGACCTGTTCAAAGTTGGACATGCCTGCTGTATGTAATTCTGGAGACTGTACTTTCAAAGGATATAAATGAGATGAAGTTAGTGCAGAGGGCAGTTACTAAAATGGTCAGTGGTCTTCATCATAAAGCATACGGGGACAGATTTAAAGATCTCAATATGTATACTTTGAAAGAAAGGTGGGAAAGGAGAGATGTACTGTATTAGCGACATTTAAATGCCTCCTTGGAATAAATGCACAGGAAGAGAACCTCTTTCAACTGAAAGACAGCTCTGGAACAAGGGAACATAGGATGAAGATGAAATGGAATAGACTCAGGAGTAATCTGAGGAAATATTTCTTTATGGAAATATTACCAGACACATTTGAGTGTGGAGTGGAGGAGTGGCCTAGTGGTTGGGACAAGGTACTTCAGGCCGGAAGGTCGGGGGTTCAAATCCCACTAGAGGACAGCAACCTTGGACCGGAAGGACTGGGGTTTCTAGTCCCACAGGTGCTCCTTGTGGTCTTGGGCAAGCCACTTAACCCTCCATAGCCCATGTTCCCTGTAAAATAGTTAGCGCCAAGTTATAATGCCCTGTTCAATGTAATTTCAGTTTGTTCCATGTGAACCACACTGATGCAGAATAGCACAGTATACAAGAAAATGTAAATAAATAAATACAAATAAAATTTGGGATAGCAATTGCCAAGGTTTATTTTCTGAGGGGGTAGTTGCTGGTGTTGAGTACTGGCATATTTCTCATTGCCTGCTAAAATTGATCCATGGTCCTCATGTATTCATGAAAAAGCTCTGCATATGAATACTGGAATCTCTTTTCCTAGTTAAAATGAACTACGTATGTTTAAAACAGACATGCATGTCCTTTATAATGAGTGTAAAGTCTTATAGAGCTACATGTCACAAAGGTTTGCATTTTCAGTGTCAAGGCCTTTAGTAGTGCTGTCTCTTCATATTGCAAACAAGTTTAGCACACACAACAGAGTGTGCTCTATTGTTATCCGTCAGTTGTGTAACTCTCTGCCTCTTGATCTGAGATTGATGACTGATGACGATTTTCACGTGGGGCCTGATTTTCAGTTAGGCAGGCTATGTGCCATATTGGCGCATAGCCTGCCCGCCGACCTCCTTAACCTGGATTTTCACTTCTGCAGCGATGGAAATGAAAATCTGGCATTGGCTGGATGCACCAGCAGCTGCCGAGGCTAAGTGGGTAGCAGCGATTTTTGATGCTACCCGCTTAGCCCCTGCGCCTGAAAGATAGGCAAGAAAAACCTCACCTATCTTTAAGGCACAAAGGGCTAAGCAGGTGGCATAAAAAATCGCTGCTACCCACTTAGCCCTTTCCTCTGCCCCTGCTCCCCTCGGAATGCCCCCAACATGCCCCATTGCTAACCGCATAGCATCTGGACACGCTAGGGACTTAACCGGGATTTTCCAAAGGCACTACACATGAAGATGCCTTTGGAAAATCCCGGATAAGGCATTTATACGAGTAACTACGGCAGTCACCCGTGTATATGCCTTCAAAAATGACGCCCATGGTTATTTGCAAGTTGTTTCCCAAGCTGAAGGAATTGTCAGTGAGAACTGTACAGGAAGTTATTAGGGAAAGTGGGAAGACTTACAAAATGTATGTGCAATACTGAAAGTCATAGTGTCATTTTGCCAGTGAAAACTGTATCACTCTTTTGTTGGAGACTTGTGGGTCCAAATGGGAAACTTTTCATACTGTTACTTATGATTATGCTATTCTATTGTTTCAAAAAATGAATTCTCTAATCTGTTAATTTATAAAAGTGTCCACTATCGTATTAAATTTAATGAGAGAATCAGTTAAGGTCTTTATAGGTGCCCTAGTTTGCTCTTCACTGGCTGTAGGCATAATGCCAGTGGCCTTAGAGTATGCTTCTATCAGACCAATTCTGAAAAATGTTTCCAACTCACACTTGGATTTAGCTTATTACAAGACTATTTCCATTTTACCTTTATCGGGTAAACAGAGAACAAGCTGTTCATATGCAGCTGGATAACTGCTTTGAGGACCTTGTGATTCTTGATAAATAGCAATAGTTTTTGAATGGGCCATAGCCATGAAACTTTGCTAGCATCACTTTTGGATTTGATTCTTAAAGGGCTGCAACAAAAGGCTATAGTCTGTCTTCTTGTATTTATTGACCTAACCGTTGCCCTTCATATGGTAGTACCACAGATTCTGCTTAAAAGGTTGCAGGATGTAGGAGAAGGGAATGAAGTTTTACAGTGCTTCACATCATGTTTGACTGATCATTTCCAGCAAGTGCAATTTGGAGGTAAGGTATCTGGATTAAAATTTAAAAGTGAAGACCCCAGGAATCTCCTTCATCTTCAACTTTTTATCACAAGTTGCAAACACTGGGGATTGAATTCCATTTGTATGCTGATGATATTTTGCTAATTGAGTCCTTTTCTGCTCAAGATAGTCCAACACCAACTGAGCTCTTGTTTTTTTAACCAAATTTCCAGCTTAATCTTCACTCTTAGCAAAAGAGAGACAACAGTTGTTCACGTAGATTCAAGTTATACTAATCCAGTTTCTATTTTGTTTGATGAAATACTCTACTTAGCCGTACCCCTTAATTTGAGATTCACATAGATCATAGGTAGCAAGAGACATGCAAGGTTATTTCTATAAACTTCACTTAGTACATAGGCTATGTGCTATTTTGGAATCTAAGGATTTTCAATTTGAAGTACAATTCCTGGTGTTACCAGCCTTTAATTATTGTAATATAATGTATATTGGGTGGCCTGACACAGTTATTAAACCATGGCAGTTAGCCCAAAATGTAGCAGCATAGGCGATAAAGGGTATTGTAAGGAAATGAACACATAACACTGGTTCTCTTACAAGTACATTGGTTACCTGTGAAGTGCAAAGCATACTTTGGAGATAGCTTTATAAGCAGTAGTGGAGTAGCCTTGTGGTTAGAGCAACTGCTTAGTACCCAGAAAATCATGCGTTTGATTCCCACTGGCACTCCTTGGACCTGTCTTTTTATCTTCCCATTGCCTTCGAACAAAAGGCCTGACAATCTACTTCCTGTGATACATTGCCAAGAAAACCCAGAGGCAGCTGGGTTGCCAGGAGTCATCACTGATTCAACGGCACAAAAAAAGATATAAATTTGCACATCATAAATGTATGTAAGTCATGTATTTATGACTTACATGCAGGACCGTACCTAGCCCTGTGCGATCGGTGCGGCCGCACAGGGCGCAAAGGCTTAAGGAGTGCATTTCGGCTGTCTGCTGTTGCCTACCGCTGCCACTTTTTCTTCTCTCAGCGGTGGCAGGCAACGGCAGACAGCTGAAATGCGCCCCTTAAGCCTTCTTGCGGCACACTAAGCATGTCTGGTCCCTCCAGGAGGGACCAGACCTGCTTAGCGTGCCGACGACTTGCACATTGGGTGCACCTCTTCTCTCCCGCCCCCATAAAGTGGCTAGATGGAGGTGCAGGGGGGGGGGAGGGGCATGCGCCTGATGTGAAGTCACACAGGGCGCATTTCACGATCAGTACGGCCCTGCTTACATGCACACTTTATCCAGTGTCAAACTGATGGTGTGTACTTTTGGTGTGAATGTACACAGGGCAGAGTGCAAATCTATGTGCATTAGTTATAAAATACTATAAGCTATGTGCCTTCTTTACAAATCTAGGCATTGACATTTACGTCAGCCCTTGCGCAGATGTAAATGCTCGCACCCAAATTTAACGCACATTTTCAGACACTCCCTTATTTTATAAAGAAAAATAGGCAACTACATTTTTTTAAATAAAACAGGTTTAAGATGGGTGCATTCTGAGTGCCTAAAACAAGGTCTCCAGTTATAAATTACCATCTTTAACTGCCTAATTTTAGTTTTTAATATGTTGCATGTTTCTTCAAATGAGCTGGTTATTCATTTGTATATACACTCTTTCACATATGCTTTGGTCTGGATCACAGAATTTGGTTGTACCTACAGTTTCCGCTGTTTGTAAAGAGATTACTCAATCACATACCATCTCTGGAGTGAGCCAAAGTTATTGGAAAGCCTACCCATACTGCTGCTTCCAGAATGAAATCTATTAGCTTTCCAGATGGGTTTTAAGATGCACTTGTCTAGACTTGCTTTTGCTTAATTATATTCCATGGCATTGTATTTGGATTCAGTTTATAATTTATTATGGGGGGGTATTTTAGAAACCTTATTCTCATTTTAAATGTTCATGTGGTGTCAGAAAAATGTGGAAGCCATGCCTTTGTCTAAAATGTCATTTCAGAAAGGCTGCAAGATGCACGTTTCTGTGCCAGGCATGTTGACTTATGCATATCTCCCCTGAGGACGTAATAGGGGTGTGTCTGAGCGCAGCTTGGGTAGCATGTGTGCCTTCACATCCATGATATATTTCACATAGGACGGGGATGTGCAGAGTGGATTTTCTAAATGTGTCAATCTACACCTGCTATAAATCATGAACATGAATGGAACTGTTGTTTTTTGGGACTGCTTGTTGTGGTGGTGACTGAAGGAGCCTGGCTGGTGAGATATTAGTGTGACTGTCGTCTGTGCCCATATAGGTGTCTCGTAATATACTGTTTGTTCCTCTGCTGTGTAACCCCTGCCCTTCTCACATCTGTCCACCTTATCTTTTTCAAGATCCCGTTAGATTCTTACTCCCTCATCCTCTTCCCCCAGCTCTGTCAATCCCTAACATTTGGTGACACACTCCCTGGCCATTGCTACAATAGTTGCTCCTGCTGGAATTCTGCAAACAAAATTAAAACTTCTGTGTCAAAAAATCTAAATTATGCAAAATTCTGCATGCTTTGTTTGTCAGAATAACAAAGCATATTGATTTTGAGTGATACTTAATTTAAAATAAAATACAGGAAAAAAATCACAAAAAATTTAAACTTTTGCCGAATTGCAGCAGGACTAAATAATCTCCCCAGTGCTCAGTTCCCTGCTGTCTGTTTGTATGTAGCCCAGTGTTCCCTGCATTGTCTGTGCCTTTCTGTGATGTTATGCTGCCTATTTGTGCATTGAGTGGGTGTGGGTGAACAGGTGCATATGTATTGCTGTGGGTGTTGGTGGCTAAGGAGCCACAGGGTGTTGATGGAGGGAGGCTGGAGATTTGGATGAGGTGATCATATTGGTTGTGCTGGCTCTGCTGCATGAGGCCAACAGGGAACATAGGAGAGCCACTAGGAGGCATCCATATGAGAGGGTCTACAAACCCAGGACCTAATTCCTGGACCTTATGGATAAGCAATATCTCACCAGATTACACTTTGACAAGGCAGCCATCCATTATCTTTGTCAGGAGCTGGTGCTGCTTCTCTGCTCCACCACACAGGGTCACGAGCCCATGCTCATCCACTTCAAGAGCACCATGCCCTTACCTTCTTTGCCACTGGCAGATTCAAGTCTGTGCTGATTGCCACTAATGGGTATCATCGAGTCAGACATCTCAGAGTGCATTGCACAGTTCCTGAGGGTCTTTCTAACTCACATAACACAATATTTAGCCTTACCACAGACCATGCAGCAGAGGCAGCAAGCTATGACACAATTCCATGTGGTGGCTCACTTCCAATCTGTACTGGGGCTCATTGATTGCACACATATGACCCTTAGGCCTCCATGAGGGAGGAAGGCCACCTACCGTAACAGGAAGGCATTCCACTTACTCAACATGCAGGTGGTCAGCAATGCACAGGGGGAGACAATTGATGTCTTTCTCAGGTTTCCAGGGCCCTACCATGACTCTTATGTCCCCACACAGCCTGGCATCTACGAGAGGTTTGAGAGTGCAGAGATCATCAGTGGATGGCTGCTAGGTAAGCCTTCTACCAGCCTTTTCAATCATCTAGACATGCACATACACATGCCCTGGGAGCTGAAGCATGTGGCCCCTGGTGCCATACCCTTATATGTGTCTCCTCTCCCCCTCCGCTTGCATTGACTACTGACCCCTACCATGGTGCCACACAGAGGCAGATGAATAGTACAAATGAACCCACAGGAAAACTCATGGAGAGGATATCTGACCAGCTCAAGAGCCACTTCTAGACCGATCAGTGAACTACTGTACAGCCCTGCAAGGATATGTTAACATTTCTTGGTCTGCTGAATGCTCCACAATCTGGCACTGAGGAACTGACAGCCCCTTTCTGAAAAATAGGATGTAGGGGATCTTAACCATAATGCAGTTGGTGAAGGGCTAAGCATGAGGAGACCAGGCAACCATACCAACTAGATGTTGCAGCAGCAAGAGATGACCTCATGCACAGCCGCTTCATGTGAAGGTAGGTGTTTATTCACAGATATAGAAAATGTTAACATGGAAGTGCCCATCCTCTACCATCCCCTACCCACTCCTATGCCCCTCCCCCAAAAAATCCCATCCCCAGCACCGGCCCTGTGCAATCCTCCCCTCAAACCCACTGACAGGCATAACAACTCCCCCTCACCAAGTATTCAGCACCACTATCCCACTATACAGTCCTCCAAGAGCCATCCCCCTGCCCTCTCTATCCCCCCACAACAGACCCCATCACCCTCCTCCAAGGATGTCCATGGGTAGATAGGCCTATTTCTTCCCATGTCCCCATCCCCAACTCTTGCTGCTCCACATCTTACCCCCTGCCGCAGACCTTTGACCCTCACAATATTGGTGTGTGACTGTGCTGGCTGAGGACTCACTGGACTCTTGAGAAGGTGTCGGAGACATTAGCCAGTACAGTTGACCATTGTAAGCCCTCATAGAGGGGGAAGTTCACTCTTTTCTTGTGGCATGGATCCCAATCTGTTGGAAAAGGGGGTTGGTTGTCAGGCACAGGGGATGGCGCACAAGGGATAGCACTGGCATGGCAGAACTGGGAGTGATAGTGACAGTGAGCAGTGTAGGTGCCCTCCTCTTTGGGGCCATGGATGGTACTGTAGTGCTTTCCAGAGGTTAAAAGGGGATCATGGCCCAAGAGGCCATGTATTGCTGCAGGGATCTATACAGCAACATGATAGACTCATTCAGGTGTTCTGTTGTCTGCAGCTATCTCTCCTGGAGTTGGATGTGCAGTTCCTGAAGGGTGATGGACCATCTTGTCAGCTGTTTTTTTGGTGTGTTGAGTCTGGTGTTAGACATTGTGCTGCAAGAGCTGTTCAGCACAGCACAAAAATTGCTGAGACTGGTGGTGTTCGCTCTGTTCATCCTTGCTGTCATTTGTCTACCCTTTGCAGCTGCTTGGGAAAGGGAGGCAGAAGCTATAGATCATCTTCCTCAATTACATTCTTCTCTTCCACTACATGAGTAGCAGCAGTGTCAACATCCTGGTCATGCTGCTGTTGCTGGCTTCCGGACCCATGCTCCATCGTATTGACTGGCCTGCCACTATCATCCAGGGTTGAAATGGCCTGCAAGATGGGATGCACATGTCATGCCTCCTCATCCCCTATAAATAGAACATGAACATCCCACCATCACATCCACAGTAACGCACACACACTAATAGCCCACATGCCAAGAGATGTGTGCTGGCCTCAACCCAAAACAGATGTAGCATTCTGAACAGGGTTAGCAAGGCATTGTTAGTTGTGAAAGAGGGTGCCGATGATCATAGGGCTGTACTAGGTGACAGCACCCAAAGAGATGGGACAGAGGTGGAATCTACTCACATATCTCTACAACAAAGGGTCCTATATGTGGCCTAGATGTCTTATGAGGTCCTTTTCAGATTCCTCAAAACACCATAAGCAGTAGTGAAGTACTTTATGATGAGGTGTCTGACCACTGCAGCCATGCTGTGTGAGTCATAACTTCTGTACACACAGCATGAACTGGTGGTAAGGGTACCAGAGCAATGGACTGCCAGTACAGCAGTTTGGCCATGGGAAGCAGGGACAACCACATTGTATGCTTATCAGACACTATTGGTGACTGGGGCCCAGGTCTCCCCTGTAAGGGTAGCATTCACACATTCCCTAAATGATTGTGCCAGTTAGGTTTGGATGATAGGTGTTACCATCCCTCTACAGACCACCTAGGTGTAGGGGAGATTGCAACACCAGGAGGAAGGGCATGCAAGGAGGGGAAAGATATGTGTTGGATGTGCCCCAGAAACTCACTGTGGTACTGGAAGGCTTTTTATGTATCTAGTTCTCCGCCCTTCACTGTCTCTTCATCTGTTGTTAGGAGCACTTCTTGCTTAAGCTTTGTGAGGGTCTGTGCTTCCTCATCTTGTCCTCTCTCCTGAGGATTGGACATAGTCTTTCTCTTGACCTCCCTTCATTCTCATTTTAGGTCCTTGGGTGGAAGATGGCATTCAGTCTCTGACAGATGCCCAGCCAGAGATTTTTTTTTGTAAGCACTCACATGGACCCCATCATGGTCCTGGAGCAGTTTCTGGTGCTTGACACATCCTATATCAGGAGTTACACCTCAACCTGGCAGAAGTTGTCTATCTCCAGGAACAAGCAGGAATGAGTCTTCACATATGGGTACGTCGGTACCGACGGAGCCTGCGCGGGAACGCGTCCAATCAGAAAGCTTTTGGGAGCATCCCTCAGTGCCTGCGTGCTGCCTTCCCGCCTTTCCAACTGTCACTCCTCAGTTTTCATTTTTACACGGAGCCGGCAGGACACCTTCCTGTCACCGCAGAAAATTTTTTCTTCAAATCTTTTACTTTTTGTTTTCTTGTGGTTGCGGCTGTTTCCCCGACTCCACCGGTACCGCCGGTGGTTTTTTTCTTTTCTTTTTCCTAAAATTCAGGGAGTTTTTTTCCCTCTGTTTCTGTCTTGAATTTTTGGGCCTGTAAGGCCTCTCCATTATGGAGCCTTCTTCTCCTAAGAAGTGCCTTAACTGTGGAAATACAGTTTTCTTTTTAGACTCCAATAACTGGTGTCTAACCTGTTTGGGTCCTGACTCCTTTCCTCCAGAGCCATCAGGCTACAATTTTATGAGAAGAAATTCTCCATTTCGAGTTTCCCTCGATGCCGTTTTCCCTTCCAGTGTAAGGGCACCAACCATTTCTTCTCTACAGGATCAGGTAACCCATAAACAGTCTGTTAAGACTAGCCAATCCTTGGGTGGTAGGTCTCATGCCAAGCATGATGACGGCTCCGGCCTTGCCCTCAAGACTTCTTTGGCTTCAAAACCCCGGCGAGAGTCTTCGGTCTCCAAAGCCTTTCAGGGGTTTCAGGTTGTTCCTGGGGCTCACCCCTCACAGAACATACCTGAGCCATGCTCGGGGGTGGCATCCGCTTCGAGCGGTACCGATAACCCGGCATCGGCACCGGTGTTGAGTGCTCCACTCTTCACCAGGGATCGTCATCTGGCGTCCTCGGTACCTTCGGGACCGATCGATACGTTCCAGTTTGACTTTCCAGTATCTAAGCAATGCACGGTGGTGGCATCCGCTTCGAGCGGTACCGATACCCCTGCATCGGCACCGGTGTTGAGTATTCCACTCTTCGCCACAGATCATCATCGGGTGTCCTCGGTACCTTCAGGACCGGTCGATACGTCCCAGATTGACTTTCCAGTATCGACAGCATCGCCGATACTACCACCGACGTCGGTACCCTCCAGACATGCATCGATAGACTCGCTTCCTTCGATGCCGAGTCTAGAATCGATATCTAGTCTGGAAGATTGGGTACCGACGTGTCTCGGAACCGACACGCACTGATTCCGGATGCGCGGTACCGAGGATATTCACTGAGACTTTCGAGTTTCCTCCGTACCGTTTGAGCAGCCTCCGCTGACTGTTTCGGTGTTGGTATCGCCTTCGATTCCGGCTCAGCTACCGGTATCGGTGTCGATGCTGGTACCTGCAGTAGCATTGGGACCAGCTCCATCCATGATTTTTTTACCAGGATCGCTCCTTTCTATACCTAGTTTGGAATCGATACCTAGCATGGACAGTTTCAAGCCATACCCGCCAGTCCCAGTATTCATTCATTAGAGATCCTGTTTTGCACCGGACAAGTACATCCTCTGGTGCCCAGCCTAGTTCTTCGAGTTTAGCCTGTCCAGGGATTGTTCCCATTGAAGATCCTTCTTTTCAGAAATTTCTCCTTGACATGGCAACATTCCTGGCTATTCCTATTCCTGGCTATGATCCTACACAAGGCTTTTCTGGAAAAAAAGGAAAATATAATGCTTCCTTTACATCATTCTTTACAGGATCTTCTTCTGAAAATATGGGAAACACCTTTAAGGGCTTCCTCGCCTTCTACAGCAACTGCTCTTCTGTATCAGGTGCCCCCCTCTCCAGGGTTTCAAAAGACTCAACTTCCCCATCATTCCATTGTAGTGGAATCAGCAATGAGGAAGGTAAAAAGCAAGAAGAAGCATTCTTCTTTCCCGCCAGGTCGTGCATCTAGAACACTAGATGCTTTTGGACGTCAAACCTTCCAAACATCTATGCTGGCAACAAGGATTCTCTCATATATTTTTTATATGAGTCTATCCCTTCAGGAGGTCACAGAGAAATTATCTCTTTTGACTCCTTTTCTTTCAGAGCCCAAGGCTGCAGACTATTCCTTGCTTCTTAGTCATAGCCAGAATATCTCTAGGTTTCTTTCTCGTGCTTCCCTAGACTCCTTTGAGTCTGTTAGCAGAACCTCTGCTATAGCCATAGGAGCACGATGTAGAGCCTGGCTCCAAGCTTCAGACTTGAGCAGATGGGCACAACAAAGACTGGGTAACACTCCTTGTACTGGAGAAAATCTCTTCAACAAGGAGTCTTTACGTCAGGTTGCTCATTGCTCCACTGACTTCCCTGTTTCTGAGGGCTATCCTAAACCTTCTCCTTCCCCAGTAGGTAGGAAATGCCCTACCAACCCTTCTTTCCCTAAAAGAAGAAGGTTTTATTCTTCTCCTGCCCATCATTCAGATGTTCCCAAACAGGGGAAACCTCGCCCTGGTCTGAAGAATCCAAACTCAAGCCAGGAAAATTAACCCTCAATAGGGTTCCAGTTAATCTGTTATAATATACAGTTCACTTCTTCTCATTAGAAGTTTTTTCACTGTTTTTCATTTAAACCTCTACACTTGGATTCCTGTTTCCAGGACATCCACTTGTTTTTAGGTATGCTGAGCTGTCAGGATATTCATGTCTATGGGTCACAGGATTTTCCTCCTCTTCCTACACTGAAGAGAGGTTTGCCAACTATCTCATGATAGTTTTTCTGTACCACCATGAAGTTTTCCTTCTACAGACTTACCATATGGCAAGTCTCACCTCAGCTCCTATTTTTTCTTTACCTTCTTTTCCAGGGTTCCCCTGTAACAGTGGTATCATACCAATGGAAGGCTTTCTTAGCCTTTCCAGTCTTCCTTTTTTCCTAATCTGGGCAGCTTGTCAGACAGGGACAGGATATTCTCCTCTTGTTCTGTCTGTTCTCTCTGTTAAAACAGGAAATTCTTTCTGCTCGGCCATTCAGCAGCTGCCCATGCAGGAGCTTCAGTGATTAGTCTACTGGTACTTTTCTATAAGTTCCAGTATGGTCTTCCACTACTTTTTGTCTAACCTTAGTAGTGCTTCCAAGATAGTGCTCATCTATCTTGGATAATCCTTATAACTTCTTTTCTGCCATCTCCAAATCCTTGGAGTTGGCAGCATAGTTGAGCTGGCTCCAACAGCCAGTTTTATTTCCCAACTCCAACAGCCAGTTTTATTTCCCAACTCTCCTGCATAATGCTCTCTGCACTCCTACAGAGAAGCTTTTCACTATGGGCCCTTGCTAGAGAGCATGAGGGTTTTTTCTCTAATGACTATCCTATATGGTTGGAAAAGGCTTCCTCAGTCACCTTCCATGACTGTGAGGGTTCTTTACACCCTTCTATTTCCTTTTAATAAAGGACATAAGCCTTTCCTACGTGACTGTCTAAAGAGTTACCAACTTCCTACAGGAAATAGGCTCTTTTTCCTTGCAGCTTGTCCTCATGGTATCCTAATCCTGCATGGACAGCACATATTTCACTAAATAACGCATGATACCCCACCCCTTGTCCCTCAAGTGGGTCTACCTGGTGTCTCTCCTATGCGTATTCTGTCCCTTCACCATGTTAGAGTTCTACTGGACTCAGGACGTGCTGTTTACAGACTAATATTATCCTCTGTTTTCTCGCAACCAGCCTGGTTATTTTACTGGGTAGCATTCTACTCCATCTTAACCAGAGGGAATAGATTCTCTATATCTTCTCAAGTAGGTTCCACTTTCTTGTTATGAGATGAATAATTCCTCTTCACATCTTCTATGTGAGGATTCCTGTAGACATATCTCTTTCTGCTTAATTGCAGACATTTCTCTTTAGACCTATATATATATATTCATATAGGTTCATATGTCTATATGCTTTCTTTAGATGAATATGTCTGTCAGCCATGTGTGCATAGACTATACCCCCTGGATCTCGCCATAAACATATCTATATCTATATATATATACCCCTATATATCTATCTATATATATCTACATATATATCTATCTATCTATCTATATCTATATCTATATCTATATATATCTATATATCTATATCTATATCTATATCTATCTATATATATATATATATATATATATATACACATATATATATGTGTTTATCTGTCTAGATACTTCTTTTAGGTAGATATGTATTCACATACTTATCTCTCTAACTGTCTGTGCTCATAAAGGTGTTTTTTCCTTCCTATCTGTTCCAGACAGTGGGTTTTCACATGTTCATACTTCACAGTATGTTTCTGTTTTATGCACACAGCCACTGCTGTGGCACTGACAGCTTTTACCATAACCTTAGGTTCAGGTATCCCTGAAGCTCCCTATTCCTTTATCTTCCTATCTCTCGTCAGTTAGGACAGACATGGGGGATCTTCAGTAGCTCTGAGGTTTCCAACACCTCAGACATCTGTCCTTCCTTGGGATTACGGGGTTTTTCTCCATACCCCTTCTTCCCTCAAGGACTAAGCCAATTTTGTCCAACTCGGTCAGTCTTCCTCTTTTGCTCCTAGCTATAATTAACTCTGTAGCCAAAAGAGTTTTCAGCTTTTTCCATAAAGCTTTCTACTAAAGACTCACCGTTTTTGTTCTTCCCCAGTTGAATCCTGGGGTCACCTGTCAGTTCCAGATTTTGACCTTCAACTCACTTCTGTGAGGTCATCTTGAAGATTCCTCTACTGGATCCCCAGTAGATTCCATCAGCCTCTCTAGTTCCTGCAATCCAGTAGGTGAGGTCCATATGGTGATTGTTCATTTCAATACATTTCATGATGCTTATCATATGTACAGGGACTCCTTGTCTGTAGTCCTATTTTAGATCTGCTGTCTCCTACAGCTCCTCTCTTCTTCAACTCCTACCCTCCATCCTCGGGATGCCTGGGCATATGGGGTGGAACATGTTTTAATCACTAACATGCTAGGGCTCCAGGCATCTTAGCTTGGGAGTCCCCATATGTGAAGACTCATTCCTGCTTGTTCCTGGAGATAGCACAGTTACTTAACTGTAACAGGTGATCTCTGGGAACAGCAGGAATAAGTTTTCACAACCCACCCACCTCCCCTAGGAGTTGTATCTCTCTATCTCTCTTCCTTTCCTCTTTCTCTCTTTTGTCTCAGCTATAAAACTCAACTGAGGAGAGACAGTTGGAAAGGCGGGAAGGCAGCACGCAGGCGCTGAGGGATGCTCCCAAAAGCTTTCTGATTGGACGCTGGGGAGCGTTCCCGCGCAGGCTCCGTCGGTACCGACGTACCCATATGTGAAGACTTATTCCTGCTGTTCCCAGAGATCACCTGTTACAGGTAAGTAACTGTGCTTTTCTGCTGAACAACCCCTGTTTTGGAGCTATGGTTAGCTCTGTGACAGCACTGATCACAGTGTTTCCAAAATGAGGCCATGCACATCTATCTTCCCATTATATACATATTGTGCCAGGGTCAGGAACACAAAGCACATAGAGCATACTACATATTCTAGAATCCCTTAGGATAGGGATAGGAAGGCCCCCGCCACAAATAAAACCCCAGGTAATTCAGAGTAGGAGAGAACATCCAGAAGAGGATGGAGTTGGGTGGAGTTTCCCAGATCAGAGAATGCAGAGTTCTTTTCCTCTGGGCTAGCAGGGAAGAAATCCCAGGAATGGGTGGAGAGCAGCTGACTAAGTGGAGAGCAGCTGAACATGGAATAAACTCCACTGGAATATTCTCCAAGGAAATGAGCTTATAAACTGCTCCTTTATGTTCATCTAAAAACTGTTTGGGGATAGAGTTTGGAGAATGTTGGTGATTGCTACCATGCTATGTGCAGAATAAACCCCAGAGGAGAGGGGGAGGAGGAGCTGTTTCTCCCTGTGCAGGAGCAGCAAGATTACAGAGGCAGAGTATTCATTGGAGTTTGCGGAAACTGCTTTGAAGAAATGGATTGGATTAGAGGCAGCCAAGTTGTTACCAACATGGAGGAGGTATGTGCATGGAACAGTATCCCCTTCTGTTGAGTTGGGACTGAGCTTGCTGCTGGCTGGTGACAAATCATGTAAAGACTTCCTGACTTTAAAGTGCTGCCTTGGAGACTCTAATACCTGAGAGTGAATAGATGAACTGTGCCATTGGGAACTCTTGCAGGAGAATATGCAGAGCATGGGACACTGCTATTGTCAGTGTTATTAAGCTCTGGGAATTTATGTAAAAGGTTGGAATAATAATGATTAGTCTGCTTAATTAAAATAATCACTGAACTGAACTGCTTTGAGACTTATAGCGCTAGAATAGCTGGTTGAGATGGCGGCCAGCTTACCGCCATCACTTGGAGTGGAGTTTACAGTGCATCTGGAATGGAGAGCACCCCCTGGTGGTGAGCATCACCAACATGTCATTTTGAAATGGGACGGAGGTGGGCATGTATACTTGATATAAACATGCACAGCATGCATTTTAGAATGTGGAGGGGTGGGTCATGTGGTTAAGCTAGACGTTTTCCAGTGCAAAATGGCTAGCTTATCTCTAACAGCTAGGCTGCAAGCCCAGACACCTATGCTGCCTCTAGGCCAGGTAAGGGATATGGGTGTGGTGCCCAGGTCTTTCTGGCAAAAATGTATGAGGAGCATACTCTTGTTACTCAGTGTCTGTCATGTCAGATATTTGTGCAATACCTGCATGTTTCCATGGGAGGCTGCTTTCTCACAACATTTGACTTGGTATTAGGGGAGAATGGTAAGTTGGTGGGTGACTCAGCTGTGCGTGTTACCTTCAGCTAAAACTCTTCTCTCCTCTCCAGGTGGCAATCAGCAAAAAGAGACATGGGGACTTCAGAGAGGGATGGGAGGGAGCAGTTTTGAAGGGCTTTTACTTGTGTTTTACCTTAGTATATATGTGCTCACTAGGGCCTCCACAGCCTATTTTAACCTGAAGATAGGGCAGGGGGCCTGACACCCACCATAGGTACTTGACATTAGACCATTATCTCAACTTGCTGTTCTAGCGCTACAAATCTCACAGCAGCATGGGAAGGCCTGCGCTGTCATGCGAGGTACAGCAGCTCCTCCTCTTGCAAGATCATGTGGCACAATATTAGGGTTTCAGCCCTATTAGAGTTTGACTGCCTGGTAGACATCCCAGTGTACTTTGTACACAGGACATAGATACATGCAGAGGTTGGGTAGGGTGGGGGGGGGGGACAGAGACACCTATGGGTCCCTTGCAAACATGCACCTTTTTGGTGCCACGCAGGGCCGGATTTAGCTAGAGTGAGGCCCTACGCCAAGAAAAATTGTGGGCCCCCCCCATGTCCCCGTGCAGTCCTGGGCCCCCCCTGTGCAGTCCTGGGCCCCCCCGTGTCCCCCCCCCCGTGCCTCCGTGCAGTCCTGGGCCCTTTAACCTTTAACCTTTAACCTTTCCCAGCATTCGCGGCTTCACAGAAACAGCCGCCAGCGTGAAGGAAAAGGCTCTTCACGCTGGCGGCTGTACAGAGGGAGCCGGGGCCTCGCGCGGGCTTCCCCGGCTCCCTCTGAAGCCCTCCGGTGGGCCCAGGGGCGGCCCAAGGGGGGTGCGGGGCCATGTGCGGAGACTCGGTGCGGGGCCTCATTTGCATAAGGTGTCTCATTTGCATAAATATTTGCATAATGTTACCATACACCAGAGTTACTCAATTCCAGTCCTGGTGGTCCACAATCCTGCAGGTTTTCGGGATATCCCTAATAAATATGCATGAGATATATATGCATTGGAGGTATCCTGCCAACCTGACTGGTTTGTGGCCCTCCAGGGCTGGATTTGGAGACCCCTGCTTTACATCTCTGTCATTTAAGATTGTGAGTGAACAAGGTACAGATATCCTAGACATCAAAAGGGTAGATAGAATGTGTCACATTCCTCCTCGATTCTCACCACCACCAAAAAGTTGTCTAATAGATAATATTTTGGTGGTGGTGAGAAGCAAGGAGGAATGTGACAAATGCTATCTAACTTTTTTGATGTCTTGGACATCTGCACCTTGCCCACTCACAATCGTAAATGACAGAGATGTAAGGCAGGGGTCTCCAAATCCAGCCCTGGAGGGCCACAAACCAGTCAGGTTGGCAGGATATCTCCAATGCATATATATCTCATGCATATTTATTAGGGATATCCTGAAAACCTGCAGGATTGTGGACCACCAGGACTGGAATTGAGTAGCTCTGCCATACACTAACTTTTAGTAAACATGCCTCTTAATGAGTATATGGATAAAGAAAGACTAAAAGGTTTCTACATTACTATAATCCAGTACCAACCGCCAGGCACATTAGGAACTACTACAAACACTGCCCATTTAGAACCCATTGCAAACCCGCCATATCCTAACAGCACTACCAGGACTCACAAAGCACCATACCCTAACTATCAAAAGGCAACACTGCAAATATTAAACCAATACATTTCAGAGAACAACAATACATGACCTACTGGGGAAAGAACAAGTGGCAATGTCAAATAGGAATTATATAAACAGAATACCTCAGCTCAGTTACACATGCACAACATAGACCATCACCAAACAAGGAATCACAATTTAGAAACAGGAAGACAATAATTAAACTGGGAACCCCAAAAGCCAAACTTGGAATATACAACAACACTGTAGAAATAAAACTATAAATTTCCTCTTGTACTAAACAAAGCGCAAAAATTAATGATGCACATTTCCCAGAGCTGACATATTCCAGTTAATAAATTCAAAATAAAGAGATATTTTTCTACCTTTTGTGCATTTTTTTTCAGTTGCAATTGTTCCAGCCACTTTCTTCTGGTTTCTTCGTGTCTTCTGCTAACTCTCCATCTGCTGTCCATTTGTCCTTTCTTCTGTCTTCTTGGTTTTTTTTTTCCATTCTCTCTCTACATCTGCTTTAACATACTAATCTTTCTCCTTTTGCTCTTTCCTCATTCCTATTTCATCTACTCAAAATTTACCCCTCCATCCTCAATCCCCACTTACTCTCCCAATACCCGGCCAATTGTAGATTTTTTATCCCTCCCACACAAAATATTTTCCCCTCTCCATTTTACTCTCCCAGCCCCATCCCATTCTAATCCTCCCCCAACACCAGCTCCCTTCTAGTTCCAGCCTCACCCAGCATCCATTCCCTTCTAGTCCCTGCATCAGCCCATTTCCAGTCCTAGCCCCCCATTAGCCCATTTCCAGTCCTAGCCCCTCCCATCAACCCAATACCAGTCCTAGCCCCCCCATCAACCCACTTCCAGTCCTAACCCCCCATCACCCCATTTTCAGTTTAAGCCCCCCTATAACCCATTACCAGTCCTAACCCCCCATCAGCCCACTTCCAGTCCTAACCCCCATCAACCCATTTCCAGTCAGCCCCCCATAGCCCATTGCCAGTCCTAACCCCCCCCCCCATCAGCCCACAGTCCATTACCAGTCCTAACCCCATCAGCCCACCTGAAGTCCTAACCCCTCCCCATCAGCCCATTTCCTGTCCTAGCCCCCCCCATAGTCCATTATCAGTCCTAACCCCCCATAGCCCATTACCAGACAGCCCCCATAAGCCAACAGCCCATTACCAGTCTTAACCCCCCCATAGCCCATTGCCAGTCCTAACCCCCCCCATCAGCCCACAGTCCATTACCAGTCCTAACCCCATCAGCCCACCTCAAGTCCTAACCCCTGCCCATCAGCCCATTTCCTGTCCTAGCCCCCATAGCCCATTACCAGTCCTAACCCCCCCAACAGCCCACAGCCCATTACCAGTCCTAACTCCATCAGTCCACCTCCAGTCTTAATCCCCCAACCCATTACCAGTCCTAGCCCCCCATAGCCCACTCCCAGTCCTAATCCCACCAGCCCATTTCCAGTCCTAATCCACATCACCCTATTTTTAGTTTAAGCCCCACCCCATTGCGCATTACCAGTCCTAAGCCCCCATCAACCCACTTCCAGTCCTAATCCCATCAGCCCATATAGACTTAGCTCCCCCATAGACCATAGCCCCCCCATAGCCCATCACCACTCCTAACCCCCCCATAGCCCATTACCAGTCCTAACCCCCCAACAGCCCACAGCCATTACCACTCCTACCCCCCCCCAGCCCATCACCAGTCCTAACCCCCCCCACAGCCCACAGCCATTACCACTCCTAACCCCCCCAGCCCATCACCAGTCCTAACCCCCCCAGCAGCCCACAGCCATTACCACTCCTAACCCCCCAGCCCATCACCACTCCTAACCCCCAACAGCCCACAGCCATTACCACTCCTACCCCCCCCAGCCCATCACCAGTCCTAACCCCCCCAACAGCCCACAGCCATTACCACTCCTAACCCCCCCAGCCCATCACCAGTCCTAACCCCCCCAGCCCACCCCAGCCCAGCAAATTTTTTTTTACAAAACAAGCTGTCGCTGCCGGGGCCGGGGCCGGGGCCGCCGCGGCAGAATCGAGTGTGCCGCGGGGCCCCCCCTGCCCAGCAGAGCCTGGCCTGCCCTCCCCGGTATCACCTCTCGAGTCTCAGCTGCCTCCCTCCAGTCACACGCGCCGGCGTTCAGAGCGCGAGGGAAGAGTTTTTTCCCTTGCTGCTCTGTTTAAGCCCGCGGGGGCTGATGGGACTTCCCATCAGCCCCCGCGGGCTTAACAGAGCAGCGAGGGAGAAACTCACCTCGCGCTCTGAAAGCCGGCGCGTGTGACTGGAGGGAGGCAGCTGAGACTCGAGAGGTGATACCGGGGAGGGCAGGCCAGGCTCTGCTGGGCAGGGGGGGCCCCGCGGCACACTCGATTCTGCCGCGGCGGCCCAGGCCCCGGCAGAGGCAGCGACAGCTTTTTTTTTTTTGTTGTTTTAATTTTAATGATGGATCAGAATGTTTTTTGCGCGGGGCCCCCTGAAACGCGGGGCCCTGTGCAAAAAACATTCCCAGTGGGCCCTTGCCAGCTGTGGGCCCTACGCCACGGCGTACGTGGCGTATAGGCAAATCCGGCCCTGGTGCCACGTGCACCTCTATATTTCATGTCCCTCTTACATGTCTCGACCCCCACTGTATTTTATGGGAGTTCTGCATGTGAGCAGATCCATATTTCCTGTTGCACACACGTGCAAACCCTGCTGCTGGGGGCACATGTATCTGCCCACATGTGGAAATAATGATTTTAGAAGACGTGTGCACATGCAGGGCCGGATTTACCTTGAGTGAGGCCCTACGCCAACAAAAATTGTGGGCCCCCAGCAGGGGCGGCCCAAGGGGGGTGCGGGGCCTCATTTGCATAAGGGGCCTCATTTGCATAAATATTTGCATAATGTTACCATATACTAACTTTTAGTAAACGTGCCTCTTAATGAGTGTATGGATAAAGAAAGACTAAAAGATTTCTACATTACTATAATCCAGTGCCAACTGCCAGATACATTAGGAACTACTACAAACACTGCCCATTTAGAACCCATAGCAAACCCGCCGTATCCTAACAGCACTACCAGGACTCACAAAGCACCATACTCTACCAATCAAAAGGCAACACTGCAAATATTAAACCAATACATTTCAGAGAACAACAATACATGACCTACTGGGGAAAGAGAACAAGTGGCAATGTCAAATAGGAATTATATAAACAGAACACCTCAGCTCAGTTACACATGCAGAACATAGACCATCACCAAACAAGTAATCACAATTTAGAAACAGGAAGACAATAATTAAACTGGGAATCCCAAAAGCCAAACTTGGAATGTACAACACTGTAGAAATAAAACTATACATTAATTTGCTCTTGTACTAAACAAAGCGCAGAGTTAATGATGCACATTTACCAGAGCTGACATATTCCAATTAATAAATTCAAAATAAAGAGATATTTTTCTACGTTTTGTGCATTTTTTTCAGCTGCAATTGCTCCAGCCACTTTCTTCTGGTTTCTTCGTGTCTTCTGCTAACTCTCCATCGTCTGCTGTCCATTTGTCCTTTCTTCTCTCTTCTAGTTTTTTTCCATTCTCTCTCTACATCTGCTTTAACATACTAATCTTTCTCCTTTTGCTCTTTCCTCATTCCTATTTCATCCACTCAAATTTTACCCCTCCATCCTCAATCCCCACTTACTCTCCCAATACCCGGCCAATTGTAGATTTTTTATCCCTCCCCCGCAAAATATTTTTCCCTTCTCCATTTTACTCTTCCAGCCCCATCCCATTCTAATCCTCCCCCAACATCAACTCCCTTCTAGTTCCAGCCTCACCCAGCATCCATTCCCTTCTAGTCCCTGCATCAGCCCATTTCCAGTCCTAGCCACCCATCAGCCCATTTCCAGTCCTAGCAACCCCCAACCCAATACCAGTCCTAGCCCCCCATCAGCCCACAGCCCATTACCAGTCTTATCCCCCCAAAGCCAATTACCAGTTCTAAACCCCCCCCAACAGCCCACAGCCCATTACCAGTCCTAACCCCATCAGCCCACCTCCAGTCTTAACCCCCCCAGCCCATTTCCAGTCCTAGCCCCCCCATAGCCCATTACCAGACAGCCCCCATCAGCCCACAGCCCATTACCAGTCTTAACCCCCCCAAAGCCCATTACCAGTTCTAACACCCCCCCAATAGCCCACAGCCCATTACCAGTCCTAACCCCATCAGCCCACCTCCAGCCTTAACCCCCCCAGCCCATTTCCAGTCCCAGCCCCAGCCCCAGCCCCCCAATAGCCCATTACCAGTCCTACCCCCCCCCATCGGCCTAAAGTAAAATTTAATAAAAAAAACAAAACTGCTGGCTGCCGCAGCGGGGCCCCCTCTGCTGCCACGGCAGCATGGACTGACCCGCGGGGCCCCCTCTGCAAGCTGAATCAATCGGTCCGTCCGTCCCTCCCTCTCCCTTCGCGCCTCTCAAAGCCTGCACGGAGGGAGGGACGGACCAATTGATTCAGCTTGCAGAGGGGGCCCTGCGGGTCAGTCCATGCTGCCGCGGCAGCTGAGGGGGCCCCGCGGCGGCAGCCAGCAGTTTTTTTTTAAAATTTTATTTAAAAAAAAAGCTAATTTGTTCGATTTTTGTGGGCTCTTGCCAGCTGTGGGCCCTACGCCACGGCATAATGGGCGTTGTGGTACTCCAGACCCTCTGCAGACAGAAGAAAATGCTTTTAACTTAGAAAAAAGAGGAAAACACCGGCTGCAGCATCGCGAGGAGCCATATAGGGGGAGCAAGAGGGACCTCTGGAGGACTGAGGAGCCACACCCAAGAGCCAATGATGCAATACCGGCCTGCACCCAATCCAGAAAGGGAAGAATTCCTTTTAAAAGCCCAGACACAGGAGACACGAGGGATACAGAAAGGAAGCTAACCCTGGAAGGAGAAAGGAGAGCTTTCCGGGAAGGAGAGAAGGACCAGGGAATAGGAGTCCTGACAGAAGGAACCGGCCCAGCAGACTCAGCAGAACCAGGTGAAGGAATCCGCTTCAAATATCCCAAGAGGGGAGAGGATACGCTTTCCAAGTGGGAAAGATACAAAGAAGAAGCTAACCCTGGAAGGAGAAGGACTGTGCCAAAGAGTCCTGGACCTGAGTCTGGCAGAGGCCAGCAACCTTTGAAAGACACAACGAGGAGTAACCAAGAAGGAGGTGAAGGAGTTACTTTGAAAGGTAACATTCCTGGCCCAGAGAGAAAGAAGCTGTGGTGCAAGTGTGGCATAACCCCAGCAGAAGGCCGGCCGGAGAACTGGAGGCCTATCTTGGTGTCAGAGAAGCCAAACCACAGCAGGAACAAGCATCAACCCTCGCTTGGCTATGATAAACCCAAAAGGGAAGGTAATCACTATTTTACTGATTGTGATTTTATGAATGCTGTGACGCAGGAGGAGCAGGGCCTAGAGGAATGCTGTCCTTCTAGAACTATTTGTGCTACAAAATACAAACAACAAACAAACAAACAACAAACTCTCTAATAAAAGAGCAGTAGGCAAGAGAAATTGTCCTCACTCTAGAGGTGTACAAAACCAAGGCTTACCTTTGGATGCAGCGCATTGGGACATCGTACAAACATTGTATAAAAAGCCTGAATGTGAGCCACTAGATATTCCTGACTGTGAACCAATGCAGGTGGAATTCTCGGATGACCTTTCGGACCCCGAGATGGATTGTAGCTATTGCCTGGCAGAAAGCTTTGAGCCCTTAGCCGAGGAGTAGAGCTGTGGTCTGGGGAAAGGTTTGAATCTGTGTTTCTTATAGTACTGCTGTGAAGTTAACAGGCCTAACTCAGTTCATGTTTCTTTTTCTTTCAACCTGAAGCAAGGACATTTTTGTGTTGATGTAAATTCTGAGCTATTGAACCTATTTGCAATACGGGAAATAAAAGCCTTTATTCTTCCTACACTCGGACTGTTATATTCTTTGGAGCTGTGGTTACCCAGAAGGCTACCAGGACTATAAAAACCTGGGCCCTGTCGTTGAGCTAAACTCCACCATAAAATATTTTTGTGTCCACCCTCCCTGCTTTGACATCCCAGTGCCACCAGGGGGGCGTTGTGACAGCGTATAGGTAAATCCGGCCCTGTGCACATGTATGTCTCCTTTTCTGAAATCACCATGTCTTGCTGCACATTTTGACTTGCATGTTCTCACCGTCTCCTGAATGGCCTTTCTAAAATGTGCTTTCACATGTTTACCTATAATGAATTGTTAGTTGTGTTTAGACTGTTTTAATTTGTTTGATTTTGTTTAATTTATAATTGTGTATGTATTAGTATACAACCCTTAAAAGTATAATGTTAAGCATAATACAAATGAATAAAATGAAAATGAAAAAATGTAATTGTGTATTATGTTCTTTTTGTGGTCAATAATATTTTTTGCGACATTTTAAGAAAGCAACACAAAAATAATGCAAATGAAACTATCAACTTGCTAAGAGTCAGTGTAGAAAATAGCACCAATATTGTTCTGGAATAGCTAATAGTCGGCTGGGTACTAGGATTAATGACAGGTGCCAACATGCCATTTTCCACCCAACCTGGATGGGTTATCACTTTCACTCACTAGATGGCTTTCCAGATGTGGTCAAATAAGCTGCAAGAGGTTCCCAAGATTTTAAAAAAACATCAAGATGTTGCTTCACTCCGCTTACATCCTTTCACACTTGTAAAACAATAACAAGGGGTTCCACCAAAAGGTTCCCTTAAAATGTTACAATCTCTCCAACAGCTAAGAACATTTTGACATGGCCAGGAAAGCATGATAATCAAGAGTTTACAATGTTATAAGTTTATATAGCCATTGAGTACACTTGATTTCTAGATCACAATTTGATAAGGCAAATTTTGATGAAATTTAAAAACATACAGCCCCACACCTGCTCCCATAAGGGTTGAACACATTTATAGTAATGAAGCAAATGATCTAGAGTTCCACATTTATTATTTACAGTATCAGCATCTGTTCAACAATGAGAGATCGAGTTTATGAAGTATCTCCGGGAACAAGAAGGAATGCAGTCATCACATATGGGTAACGTTGGTACCAACAGAGCCCGCTTGGGAATGCTCCCCAGAGTCCCATAGGAAAGCCTTTTGGAGCATTCCACTGCACCTGTGCATCTGCCTTTCTGCCTTCCCAACTCCTCTCCTCAGTTCTTTGTTTTTCATAGAGCCAGCAGGTTGCTAAATCCTGTCACCACCAAAAAGCTTTTTTTTTTTTTTTTTGGTATATACCATTCTCTGCCTTTCTGTCAATGCCGGCTCCGTCAGAATCGACACCAGCCCCAACACATTTCTTTTTCTTTTTTAGTTATAAAATTTTCTATTTCTTTTCTTTTCCTGCAGGTTTCACCACAAACTGGTCCTTTAGGCCTCCGTATCCTCTTCAATTTAAAGAATATTTTCTAAAATGCAAAACTCAGCTAGTGGGTTTAAGAGATGTACCAAATGTGCCGGTACAATATCAGTCACAGATAAACATGACTGGTATCTGAAATGTTTGGGCTCTGACCAGATTCTTGTCTTTTATATCAACAAATGACAAAGAGAGTCCTAAAGAACAGAGCCAGACAGTATGGATTGCTGTTCACCCCAGACTCGATTTCAGTAGCTTCTACATCATCGAGAACGTTGGCCTCCTCTCAAGGGTCTCAAGTTTTTTCCAAAAGGTCAAGTTTCTAAAACCAAATTGGCATCAGCATCAAAGACCGATACGAAGGCCAGAGTGCATAAGCATCAAGACTCCCCTAGGGGTGCTTCCAATACAGACCGGCCAGCCAAGCAGCCCTGGTGGGAGGACCTGTCCTGCAAAGCACAAGAGGGGCTCCAGGATGCTCCTGAGGAATCAACCCCTGAAGAGCTACAAGCTCCCTGTTCTGGAATAGTGGCTCAAAGCCCCCTCGGTGATTCCACTCAGACATCGGCCATCTCTCTGACTGTCGAGAGGAGTTTGGCTGCACTCCTGGCAGCCTCATGCTGACTGTCGAGAGGAGTTTGGCTGCACTCCTGGCAGCCTCAGTACTGACAGTATCGACAGCTCCAGCAGCACAGGCTTCGGCACCCTGCCTACAGCCCACTGTATCGGTCCCGATACCAGCACTCAAACCCGTATCAGTGGAGCTATTGAGACCAATACTTCCATTGGAACCGACCAATAACAGTGGTACCCAACCAGCTAACACTGCCATGGCTCCCGATGCCTCTGAGCATCGGTATTGGCATCAACCCTAGACGTCGACAAAGTATCAAGGCCAAACACAAGACTGCTGATATTTTGACTTTTTATCAGACTCTTGAGTCCAGTTCTTCTGATTCAGACAAGGGATCACTAGATTCCCAGGAAATTCCAGACATCCCTTCAGACTCATCCCCTCCTCATGAGAGGCACAGGTCCCTACAAGAAGATATATCTTTCCAAGACTTCATCTGGGACATGGCAGCAAATCTGGCCATCACAGTGGCCTCAGAGAAGGAAATGAGGGCAGAGGAATTGGAGGTGCTGCATTTCCCTCCCACGCCCAAAGAAGCGGCTACTTTACAGGTGCATCACATCTTACAAGCTCTTATGCTCGCATGTGGGAGGCTCGACTCATGGTTCCGCCTATCAGCAAGAGGCTGAATACCATGTACTGAATTCCGAAGTGCCCAGGTTTCCAGAAGCCTCAGCTCCCACACCTCTCCATGGTGGTGGATTCGACAATATGCCGAATAAAGAGTTCCAAAAATCACTCTTCCATGCCTCTGGGTAGACTTGAGGACACTCGATGCCTTTGGGTATCAATGCTTTCAGACATGCATGATTCAACTGCCGATTCAACTTCTGCCGATTCAACAACTGCCGATTCAACTTCTATCAGACTGCTACAATGAAATTACATACTGGCTAAAAACCCAAAACCTCCACATAAACCATGCTAAAACCGAAGTCCTAATCGTAACAAAAAACCAAACATTCACTCCTCCAACCCATATAACACTACAAAACCAAGAAATTAAAATAAAAAATGAAATAAGATATCTAGGTGTCATTTTAGATACACACCTTACTATGGAAACGCACATTAGAAATACATTAAAGAAAATCTACTTCAAACTCAAAATCCTCAAGCAATTACGCCCCCTTGTATTTATACAAGATTTTATCAATATAATACAGGCTACCATAACTCCACACTTCGACTTCGCCAACTTAATACTTATAGGCATTTCAAAACAAAACATCAAAAGGATCCAACTTGCGCAAAATGCCACAGCTAGAATTATATTAAAGATAAATTCACTCCAACACATTACACCGATACTAGCATCCCTTCACTGGTTACCAATACAAAGCAGGATAACATACAAAACAATAATAACTACATTCAAAGCCCTAAATGACATGGCCCCGAAGACACTCTGTAACCTAATAAGCAAAGAACCACCTAAGCCCACTCATAGAAAAGGACAATCAAATAAACTTAAGATGCCAAAAGAATATATACGAACTCACAAATTAACAAATAATAGAGCCTTTTCCCACATAGCCCCAACAGTCTGGAACTCTTTACCAGAGGACTTACGATCACTAACAGAGATAATAGAATTCAGAAAAAAATTGAAAACCTATCTATTCACTAAACACTATAATACCATAGAAAACCCTCCACTCAACTTAGATAAAGGATAAACATGAACCTGCTCAAAATCAAGATTATACTCCCTACTATAATCAATATGTACAAACTTAAATGAATAATCATTCCATTCCTATGCATTGATACCCCACTTGTATATAGTTACAACAGTTTTAGAGACAGTACTTCTGTTTAAATTGTAACACAAACTGTGTTAGTTGATTTACTGAATCATTCTGCTTAATCTTTAAACCCTTTGTTGTACAAGTTAAGATGTTCTATGTAAAAAGTTATAATTGTTCTATGTAAAACAAGCTCTGCATTGTTAATTGTTGTTAATTGTACACCGCAACTGATCGCTGGAAGATGCGGTATATAAATAAGTGTTAAATAAATAAATAAATAAATAAATAAATGTTGGCTTCTCGGATTAACTCCAAATGCTATACATGGGCATGTTTCTAAAGGATGTCACCAGAAATCTGGAGACGTTTGCCCCCATGCTTCCTGATGATAAGTGGAGTGCATTCCAAGTACTCATCAGGCAAGTTCAAAATACCTCAAAATTCATTACCAGGGCATCTTTTGATGCCTTTGAGTCAACAAGCAGAGCTTCAGCAGTCTGCATTGGGATTTGGAGGATGGCCTGGTTACAGGCATCATATCTTGAACAGTGGATCCAAGACAAACTGGCTAATATCCCATGTACGGGAGAAAACCTTTTCGGAAAAGGTTGGAGAGAAAAGGCCAGAGAGATTGAGACAAATGATTTCATCCTCAAATGCCTTTCCAGGAAAATGGCTGATCCCTCCAAAAGAAAGGCTCTTCCAAAAAACCTTTCTATTCTAAAAAGAAGAGATATTATCCTTCCTATCCACCTGCAGCTGCTTACCAGTCTCAGCAACCGCAGCAGGACCCTCGCCAACTCAAAAAGCCCAAAGCTCCTAAGCCTCAACCAGTGGCTCAGGCACAACTTGCTCCTGGTTTTTGACCCCTTCCTGGAGACTATTGCCACTCTGCCTCTGGACGGCCCCCAGCCCCTCCACATAGCAGGCAGACTCTGTTCCTATGTCCACAGATGGCACCTCATAACTTCAGAACTGGACTCTCAACATCATCCAAATTGGGTATCTGCTTAATTTCAAAACATTACCCCCCATCAGCTTCACAGGGGACTATCCCACACAACCACTTCAAAGCACTCTTAAGAGACGAAGTGTCCACCCTGTTATCCCAGGGTACCATAGAATGAGCTCCTCCTCCTCAAGAAGAGATGGGCTTCTACTCCATATTTTCTCATTCCAAAGAACACAGGTGGATTCGGGCCCATCTTGGATCTCAGAGACCTAAACAAGTTCCTGGTCTGAGAAAAATTCAAAATGATTTCCCTAGGAGCTCTTCTTCCATACCTACAGAGGCACGATTGGCTATGTTCTCTAGACCTAAAGGAGACATACATACACTTACTGATCCATCCTTAGCACAGACAGTATCTGCATTTCATGTTTCAGGGGAACCACTACCGAGTGCTACTCTTTGGCTTAGCCCCTGCACCGCAAGTATTCAACAAAATGCATGACAGTAGTTGCTGCCTTTCTCCATATTTTGGGAGTCTTCATCTTTCCTTACTTAGATGACTGCTAATCAGGGGAGACCCCCCCCCCCCCCTAGGAGGTAAAAGTCTCTCTACATTGCACCATTACGGTGCTCCAGCATCTGTGGTTTGTCCTAAATTTCCCAAAGTCTCACCTTGCTGCACCCAAAGACTGGAGTTCATCGGAGCACTCCTAGAGACGCAACAGGCCCAAGCTTTTCTTCCTCAAGGTTGCTTTGCCTGCCTCATTCAGCTGGCAAGACAAATGAAACAACAAAGTTGCATAACAGCTCGAGAGATGCTATGCCTGTTGAGACACATGGCCTCTACGGTCCATGTCATCCCTTATGTTTATCTACACATGCGACAAGTCCAGTGGACTCTGTCTTCTCAATGGACGCAAACAAAGAGGAGTCTCAGAGACAAGATTAACATCACTCCTCAACTTTTCAAATGCCTTCACCTCGATGCACCTTTGCAATGGATGCCTCCAAACTCGGTTGGAGAGCACATCTTAATGACCTAACCACACAAGGACTGTGGGCACAACAGAAATCTGCTTTTCAGGTCAACCTCCTAGAACTATGGGCTCTAACAAATGCCCTTCAGGTTTTTCAACTCCACCTTTCAGTGCAACAGGTATTAGGATGGACAACCAGGTTGCCATGTTCTATGTGAACAAACAGGGGGGGAGGGACAGAATCCTATCCCCTATGTGAGGAAGCGCTTCACCTCTGGTTCTTTGCCATCGCATACTGCATTCACCTCAGAGCGATGTACCTCTCTGGTGAGCTCAACTGTGCACCAAGCTCTGAGACACTCCGGGTGGAGCCACTAGGAGGGAAGACACCTAGCAGCAAGAATATGCTGTTCTACATGGTCACAGAAATCAGCCTGAAGCCTGAGCTGTGAAAGCATCCTACCAATCTGGTGTTCTCCACACTGGTTGCTGGGGGGACTACTGCATCGGTGATATCACTGTCGGCATCTGCAGGCATAAGCATGGAGAGTGGAATTGCTAAGCAGGGGCCCTTGGAGATAGAAAGTCTGATGTGGGGAGATTTTTGGCTGCCACTTGTAGGTGCTTCTATGCAATTTTTACCTGAAGGAACTACACAGCAAGAATTCACTCTGCGTAAGCCTCAGCAAATAACAATGGAGTCTCTTTGGCTGGTGATCGTGGGTCTCGGTAAAGTTCTTATGAACCAGATTACACTTTTTTCCAAACAAGTTTTCGAAGTGTCTAAATTTGCTGCAGCCAATGCTATTGAATTAGAGACTTGTAAAGCCAAGATTAAGGAATGTGAAAGTAAAAGTTGATAAGGTTGCTTCTGATACAGTAATTCTGGTTAAAGACAATTTGCCTATTCATGGGATTGGAACTCCTGGCTAATTTCTTTTGGATGAAGAATATCTGGTTTGTGAATTTACCTCCATGTCAATAACTGGATCATATCACCTGCTGCTTGAGCAAGCTATCTGATCCAGGTATTGCCATCACAACTTCAAGAGACTCTCTACAAAGCTAAGATTTCTAAGTTTACTATTTTGGCTGATTTTTTATATAACTTTTCCTTGCCTATTGCTTCCCTGTTTTATTATCTTATAATATTTCTTAGGCACTGTGGTGTGTTAGGGTAGCTGCACCAAGGGAGGGGAACAAACACAAATGAACCAGAAAAAAACAAAACCCCTCGCTCTTCCTATTTTTCCGTCTCTATCACATTTCTATCTCTTCACAGCCACCTTGATCTATAGTCTAGTGACAAACAGCCTACATTTTGGTTATAAGATTAGGCAACTTTAGCTTGCCTACATTCCTTGCATAGTCTTTATAAATCAGAAATCTGAATGTACCTTCAGTTCATATAGGGTCTACTGGCCAGGGACATTTAAATTCCCTTCCACCCTACAGCTCAGCTCACCCACCCTGGGGTTGCATTGCCTATATAGTCATCATATAGATTGAGATCTGTTCTTCAATTAGGTGTAACATCCACCTTTTCTCCTTGTCCTAGAACTGCATAATAATTATCTTAATCAGCATGGTGTATATTCAATGCAATAGCTGTGATGCCTTCATTCTATGAAGAATCATTTGGAGCCTAAGAGCTTGCCCTGTATGTCTCAAGTTATCTGCTATGCATAAAGAATTGATTCTGAGGGGGCGGAGCCTGATGTCCAGCGGGTAAGACGCTTCGCGTTGAAGCTCCCGAGAGGCCTACTTAGAATCCTGACTTAATACCTATACAAACTTACTATTTCGCTCCGGGCTGACCGGGGTACCTCGGGGGGGATGGCGGCCCATAAACCAGCGCGCTTGGACTTCGGGTCTCCTTCTTCTTCTCACGGAAAACGCTCCAAAACAGAGGTGTCCTCCCACAGAAGATGGTTCCATTTCGGGAAAACCCCGAAATGCACCTGGAGATTTTAGAGGAAATACGCGGCGTGAAGGAATTGGTGCAGTCCAATGGAGAAGCGCTTAGAGCCATGCGAGAAGACTTTGGAGTGCTCCAGGACCGACTTGAAAGTCTCTCATTACGGCAGGACAATATGGCGGGGGTCCTCGACTCGCACGCGGTGCGCTTGGGCACACTGGACAAGGCTGAGCGCCAGATACAAAATCTTCAAAAGGAATTAGAAGATAGCAATAATCGAGCCCGTCGCAACAATGTGAGGCTCATTGGAATACCGGAGGGGGTGGAAGCGGGAGATATGAGAGAATTCCTGCTCAAAACTCTTCCCTCCTTGCTGAAGATCACCTTTCATAAAGAACTGGAAATCGATCGTGCACACCGTGTTCCTACCCACATGGCGCTCAACCGAACGGCCCCCCGGCCTATTATCTTTCGCTTGCTACGATATCAACAAGTGGAACAAATTTTAAATGCTGCCCGGGCGAACCATCATTTGGAATTTGAAGGTCACAAAGTCTCCTTCTTCCCTGATTTGGCAAAGCCTACCGTTGACCGACGGAAGAAACTCCTTGCTTTTCGCCCTCGACTTCAACAGCTACAGGCTCGCTTTGGCCTGTTGTATCCCGCGAAGCTCCGAGTGACTCTCCACAACCAAACCAGGACATTCGAAGATCCTGATCTACTATCAACATTTTTAGACTCCAAAGAAGCAGAGCAGATGCGCTAATCCGACTTGGACTTTTATTTGCCGGCTCTGTCCGCCATTTTGAAGGGCCCGATGCGGCGGTCGTAGTCAAGCACAGAGACTACCTGGACTTTCTTTCTTTCTTTCTATGCCTTTTTTGTTTTTGGTCTCCTATCCCTCCATGATGTGTGCCTCGGTCGGATTCGGAGCACGCACAGTCCTACAGGTTATGTGTTTTTTTTTCAATTTCGGCCTTCTCTGGGGCTTCTCCCCGCAGACACATGGTCGCCAGTAATTTTTGGGGTTCTGCTTCTTCTCTACCGCGCTGCGGTTTTTCTTTTTTAATGTGGGGCGCTTCATTGTATTATCTAAGCTTATTTTCTTTTATGCCATATGTACAGCCAGATACAGTCAATATGAGGGACATTGTGAAATTATGTGCGCTATCATGCTCAGAATTTTTAACTTGTCTGAATGGCCTTATGTAAAATCTTATCACTCAACGTAAAGGGCATTAATAGTCCAATCAAAAGAAAGAAAATCCTTAGCTATCTTAGCCATGAGCATGCTGATTTAGCGTTTCTTCAGGAAATGCACTTAAACTCTGCTGAAACACTGAAACTCAATGTTAAGCCTTACATGGTGGCTGCCTATTCTCCCGCCGTTTCCAAACGGTGCGGGGTAGCCATTCTGGTTAAGAAATCTTTGCAAGCTACTGTCATAGATACTAGCGCTGACAAGGAGGGTAGATGGGCCCGAGTACATCTTAAGGTTGGAGATAGTGAATTTACATGTATTTGCATTTATGCGGAATGTGGACAACCCTGCTTACTATGCAAGTATTGCACAGTTAGCACAGGCCTCTGCCAATACTCCATTAATACTTGGTGGTGATTTTAATCAAGTGTTAGACCCTCTGATAGATAGACAGCCGCCTAGAACGAGTAGTCCACCCAAGAGTCTTGCTACCCTTACAGCTCTGATGCAAGATCTTGCGCTGGTAGATATATGGAGGCTGCTTCACCCCTCCGACTTAGAGTTCACTTTCTTTTCTGCCCCCCATCACTCCCAATCTAGAATAGATTTCTTTCTCATTTCCAAAACACTGATTTCTCAAGTAGACACGACTAGGACTCATCCTCTCCATATTTCAGATCATGCTGCCATATCCTTATCATTACATGTCACTGCGCGGGACGATTCTCCCCGAGCTTGGTTTTTTGATAGATCCTTACTGGGTCAAAAGGATTTTCAGGTTGATATAAAGGCCGCTATCCAAGATTATTTTCATTTTAATTCACCCCATGACACAGCGAGCTGGGCCTGGTGGGAGGGTTTTAAAGCATCTATCCGCGCAACTATAACTAGCTATCAAATTCGGCAGGGGAAACAAAGAAAGCAGCATTTACTGATTCTTGAGCAGCAGATACAAGCTGGGGAGCGTCTCCTCACGTCCCGTACTGACCCATGTATTTTACTCCGTTTACAACGCTTGCGTTTTCAATACAATCAGCTTTTGTACACTGCTGCTGTTAAAAATATTGAATCACAACAAGGGCTATATTATCGGGAAAATAACCGTGCTGGCAAATTATTAGCGAATGCCCTAAAAGGTCAAAAAGAAGCCAAGCGTGTTACCGCCCTCCGTAATCCGTCGGGGGGGGGCTTGGTCACTAAAGATACCGAAATCTTAGAACTCTTTCGTGATTTTTATACTCGGCTTTATCAATCTGAATGTGATTTTGAGCCAGATGTCTTTGAACGCTTACTTTCAGGGGTACAAAGACCGACCCTATCTGACGAAGATAGAGTGGCCTTGGACACACCATTTACTGTCTCAGAAATTCATTCTGCTATCAAGAAATGTGCCTCAGGTCGAGCCGCAGGCCCAGACGGTCTCCCTGCTGAATTCTACAAAACCTTTCACGCTGACTTAGCTCCAGTTTTGAAACTTTATTTTTCTGCTCTGGCCGAGGAGGGTTCTCCTTCTGGGTCCTTTTCAATGGCAAATGTAGTAGTTTTTGAGAAAGAGGGGAGAGACCCGCAACTAACAGCTAATTATCGTCCAATTTCCCTCCTAAACGCGGACTATAAAATATTTGCCACCATTCTCTCTACCCGGCTCTCTGATAGGATGCCTACCTTAATACACCCAGATCAATGCGGTTTCATTCCTGGTAGATCAACTGCTGACAATGCTCGGACTCTATGCCATGTACTGACTACCGCAGTTAATCTTGATCGCCCATTTGTTGGCCTCTCACTTGATGCTGAAAAGGCCTTTGATCGCTTAGAGTGGCCCTTCCTGTTTGCAGTCCTCCGCTGGTACGGATTCGGGGAAGGTTTTCTCCGTTGTCTTCGCACCATGTACGCACAGCCTATAGCCAGTATATGTGCCAATGCTTTAAAGTCTCAGCCTTTTCCCCTTCAATGCGGCACTCGCCAGGGATGCCCACTGTCTCCACTTCTCTTCGATCTTGCACTCGAACCCTTGGCTTTACTAATCCGGCAATCGGAGGAGATTCATGGAGTCCCCTTCACCCATAGGGAAATCAAAATTTCAGCGTATGCTGATGACCTTATGCTTTTTGTCTCTATAGACTCAGTACCGGCTGTCCTAGAGCAAATTGGTAAATACTCACAACTGTCCGGTTATAAGATAAATTGGACCAAGTCGGTAGCCTTTCCATTAAATCCTTTGCTTCATCAGGCAGATATGCAACCCTTCCCCTTTTTATGGCAACCTCGCATGGTCAAATACCTTGGGGTTCACTATTGTTCTCCTTTGGAAGACACTATCTCCTTCAATGCCAAAGACTTAACCTCTAAAGTTCGGGCGCTTACTCACCGCTGGACTCCTTTAACACTTACCTGGTGGGGTCGATTAGAAACCATAAAAATGATGATTGTTCCGAAAGTGAATTATATCTTAGAAATGTTGCCCTGTCTCTTACCTCGACGTATATATAAAGATATAGAGGGCCTTCTGACTAGATACTTGTGGCAAAACAAGACACCTAGGATAGTGAAACATAAGCTGCAAGCAGATAAGGAAAATGGGGGTGTCAGATTCCCTGATTTCCTGAAGTATCATCAATCTTTTCTTCTCAAACAAGGCGCTCGTTGGCTGGAAGATCCAGTACCGAGTAGACCTGTGTGGCTAGACATAGAAGAGGACCTTTGCAAACCGATTCCTCTTACTTTTCTCCCTGGTATGACTCTCCCATCAGACTCCCACTATCCACCAATGCTTTTAGACACCTTAGGTGCCTTTAATACTCTTATGCAATCTTTAGACTCCCGACTCTGTCCGTTAGACAAGCTCCCACTTTGGTACAATACTCGATTTCGAATACAAAATAAGCCGATGGCGTGGAGCCCCTGGTACACTAGGGGCATTTGGATTCCTAGTCAGTTGTTCCATGAAGGTCGCTGGAAAACTTTTAGTGAATTGCAAATTGAATTTGGTCTCCCAGCGAAACACTACTTTCAGTTGGTGCAACTTCAGCATTGCCTTCGGAGTGCTAAGGTGCTCCCGCCATCGGCCTCCCCTACACAAGGTTGGTCGGAGACTATCCGATCTATCGGTGGTTCACCGGGTGTAGCATCCAATTTTTACAAAACCTTATGTAATGCTATAACTAGAGATACCCCTATAGCGCAGAAAGCATGGGAGAGAGAATTGCATGTGACTTTGACCCCGGAGCAATGGAGCCTTGTCTGGAGTAGAGTGACACGGGTCTCCCGATCCGCCTCACTCACTCAGACACTCTTCTTTCTAGCCCACCGGTGTTTTTACACTCCTGACAGATTAGCCAAATGGAACACTACTCAGGGCAATAGTTGTTGGACATGTCATGCGGCCATTGGTTCACTACCTCATGTTATGTATGAATGTCCCGCACTACAGTATTACTGGCGTCGGGTCTGGGGTCGTACCCAGTCTATTTTGCACTTTCAAGAGCCCCTTTCTTGGAGGATAGTGGGACTTCGCTCAGCTGCGGGGATCCCCTCTCTTCCAAAAACGGCCTACTTCCTTTTGGACTTTATGCTTGGCATTGCTATTTCCCTAATTACGAAATACTGGAAAAATAGCTCCCATCTGAGCCCCAATGAATGGTGGAATCATGTCTGTCTCTACAGTAAATATGAACAAATACCTCGTATGTTTGCTTCCCCCATTCAGACTCCTCATCATCGGTCTAAATGGAAGATGCTCAATGACTATGTACATTCTGCTCAATGCTCTCATCTGACTGTCTAAATTTGTATATATCTTTGTCCCATGATTATTCTGTATCGTAGATACTCTTTTGATTGTTTTGATGTATAATCACTGTTGTTTGGAAGCGCTCACATGCTGACATAATCAGCTAGAGAAGAAGCGTGGGGGTGGGGGGTAATTGGGTTTACTTTTCCTTATTGTATACTTGTTTTGTCTCCTTTGGTGTGTTGTTTCTTTTGTTTGTTGCAAAATGAAAATAAAAGTTTAAAAAAAAAAAAAAATAAATAAAATAAATATTTGGTATGGATTTAAAAAAAGAAAAAAAAAAAAGAAAAAAGAATTGATTCTGTTAAGGAAAGAATTAGCTGCAATTAAACACACCTCCTCCAAGGTACACAATGGAAAAAATCCACCACCGCTCCCACAAAGAATCAAACAGCCGAGGAATAAATGGATCATAGTGGGCTCTGGTAAGTTGCGACCTGTAACACGAAGACACCCTCTCCATCAAGAGATATCCCTACATAATGCCTTCTCTGACTTGGAAAATGAAAGTGCCCAATTAGTGGAAACTGAAGTGCCCCAAATGAGAAGGTTAATGCCAAATCTACTGATAATGTACCAAACATAGAAACACGATGGCAGAAAAAGACCACATGGCCTATCTAGTCTGCCCTTTCATATCAACCACTGCAACAGTCCACTTTTTTTCCTTTAGAGATCCTCTGTGTTTGTCCCATGCCTTTTTGAATTCAGACACTGTCCTCATCTCTACCACCTCCACTGGGAGGTTATTCCACGGATCTACCACTCTTTCCTTAAAAAAATAATTCTGCATATTACTCGTGAGTCTACCCCTTTCACCCTTGTTGCAGAGCTTGCTTTCAATCGAAAGAGGCTCTCCTCCTGTGCATTTATGCCATGGAGGTATTTAAACATCTTAATCATATCACCTCTATCCTTCCTTTCCTCTAAAGTATACATATTAAGATCTTTAAGTCTGTCTTCATATGCTTTATTACGAAGACCACTAGCCATTTTAATGGCCATCCTCTGTACCGACTCCAATCTGTTTATATCCTTTCAAAGGCGTGGCCTCCTGAATTGCACACAATACTCCAAATGAAGTCACACCAAAGACTTATACAGAGGCACTATCACCTCCTTTCTTCTGCTGGTCATTCCTCTCCCTATGCACCCAAGCATCCTTTTAGCTTTTGCCATCGCCTTTTCTACCTGTTTAGCTACTTTAAGATCATCAGACACAATCACGCCTAGGCCCCACTCTTCTTTTGTGGACAGAAGTACTTCACCCCCTATACAATATTGCTCCCTTGGATTGCTGCAGCCAAAATGCATGACCTTGCATTTTTTAACATTAAATCTCAGCTGCCAAATTCTAGACCATTTTTCAAGCTTAGCTAGATCCTCATGTTATCTACACTTTCCTGGGTGTCTACTCTATTGCAGATTTTGGTATCATCCAAAAGAGGCAAACCTTACCCAACAACCCTTCTGCAATATCACTAACAAAGATGTTAAAAAGAATCAAACCAAGGATAGATCCCTGGGGCACACTACTGGTAACCTCCTTCTCATCAGAGTGCATTCCATTTACCTATACCCTTTGTCGGCTCCCACTCAACCAATTTTTAATCCAAGCAATAACTTTATGGTGCATCCCTAGGGTACTCAGTTTGTTTATAGGTTGTCTGTGCGGAACAGTGTCAAAGGCTTTACTGAAATCTAAATACACCACATCTCGGGCTCTCCCTCTGTCCAAACCCCCTGGTCATCAGTCAAAGAAATCAATCAGATTTGTCTGACAAGACCTGCCTCTGATGAATCCATGCTGCCTCAGATCCTGTAATCCGCTGGACTACAGAAACCTCACTATTTTCTTTTTCAGCAGCGCTTCCAATAATTTACTCAACACCGAGGTTAAACTAACCGACTTGTAGTTTTCAACCACATCCTTACTTCTGCTTTGTGTAAAGGGACCACATGTGCCTCTCTCCAGTCCTTTGGCACCATCCCCGGCTCCCAACGAGGCATTGAAAAGTTCAGTCAGTGGAGCTGCTAGAATGTCCCCAAGTTCCCTCAGTATTCTCGGGTGTATCCCACCCGGTCCCATCGCTTTGTCTACTTTAAGTTGAGCTAACTTCTCACGAACAGAGTTTTCTGAAAATTGTTCAAGATGCCCCTCGCTTCTTTTCCTGTTTGTGGGCATTTTCTGAGATCCTACTCCTGATTCTTCATCTTTGAACACAGAACAGAAATATTTGTTAAGAAATTCTGCTTTATCCTCATCAGCTTCTACATATTCCTCTCCTTCACCTTTGTGTCTGACAATACCACTTTTGCCCTACCTCTTCTCTCTAACATATCTGAATAATGTCTTATCCCCCCATTTTATTGCATTGGCTATTTCCTCCTCTTTCTGAATCTTTGCTTTCCTGACTACTTTGCTAGCTTCTCTAAGTTTTTCCAAATATAGATGCCTGTCTTCCTCTCTCTGTGATCTCTTGTATTTCATGAAGACCTCCCTCTTTTTCTTCACCTTTTCAGATACGTCTTTTGAAAACTATAGTGATCTCCTTTCCTTTTAACTTTATTTACCATTTTAACAAAAAGGTTCGTTGCCTTTAAAATATCCCTTTTTAGTTTTGCCCAGCTGTTCCCATCCCCACTAACGACTCCCTGAGGTATTGTCCCATCTTGGTAAAGTTAGTTTTCCTAAAGTCTAAGACCCTCGCTTTAGAATGGATTTTAGCAACCCAGTCCTAATACTGAAACACACCATCTGATAATCACTGGATGCAAAATGATCCCCCACTATAACATCAGAAACACTTTCACCATTGGTAAGCACCAAGTCCAGTATGGCTCCTTCACGTGTGGGTTCTGTTACCAGTTGCCTGAATAGTTTTCCCTATAGAGAATCCAGGCGGTGACCAAGCATATGCTGTCCACTTGGGTGACAGACTGTATCGCCTTTGCTTACGGGCAGGCGAAGCTTCAACTGTCTGGGCCATGGCAGCTTCGGTGGTAAACTTGCGCTCTGTCCTGATGGTGGACATTTTCCGGGCCGCCACCTATTCTTCAGCCCATACTTTCACAGCTTATTACTGCCTGGAAAGAGTCCTGATGAGACAGTGCCTTCGGCCAGGCAGTGCTCCGTAACCTTTTCTGGGTCTAGGCAATTCCTACCCTCTGACCATTCTGTGTTCAGGCTACTGGAGTGCTGGTTTCAGCAGACACAGGTGTCCTACTGTAGTCTGTGTGCAAGGACTAAAATTGTTGCTGCTTGCGTCTCCTCTCGTGGGAGCCATGTTTTTGCTATAGGTTTTTGGTAGCCTGTAGCTAGGAGTCCCATATGTGAGGACTGACTTCCTGCTTGTTCCCGGAGAAAACTTAGTTACTCACCTGTAACAGATGTTCTCCGGTAACAGCAGGAATCAGTCCTCACAACCCTCCCTCCTCCCCTTGCAGTTGCTCCTTTACAATCTTTTATTTTTTTGCCATCTTTTAGCTATGTCATCTGACTGAGCAAGATGGCACCCTTGGGCGGGAAGGGGACCATAGTGGCATCTCCCAAAGGCTTTCTATGAAAGCTGGAGAGATGCTTCTGCGAGGGCTCCATCGGTGCCAACGTCACCCATATGTGAGGACTGATTCCTGCTGTCCCCGGAGAACACCTGTTCTCCAGGAACAAGCAGGAAGTCAGTCCTCACTTATGGGTGATGTCGGCACCGACAGAGCCCGCGCAGAGCAATTCCCCAGCTTTCAAAGAAAGCCTTTGGGATTTCTGCTACACATGTGTGGTCCTCTTCCTGCCCAAGGGTGCCATCTTGCTCAGTCTCCCTTTTTCCGCTGAGCCCTTCGGACGCATATCCTCGTCCCTCTTTTCCATTTGCACCGGTCCTCTGCCAGTCCTTCCCTTGCTCTATCCTTTTTTGAGCAATTAGGGGATGTTTTTCCTAGCATTTTTGTGCTCTTTTTTCTCCCAACCGCTGTTCGCTTGGGTCTTCGACCTTGCAGGGGCCATTTTTGCTCCTATGGCCACTGGATTCAAAAAATGCGATAGATGCTCCAGGAACATGTCGCTTACGGACACCCAGGACTGCTGTCTGCGGTGTCTCAGGGCCGACCATGATCCAGAGCTCTGTTCGCTTTTTAAGAAAATGTCCTCCAAAGCCCTGCTCAATCATAAGCAGAAGTCCGAAGACATTTTCGGGAAGGCTGCCTCGGAGTCCCCGGTGGCACCCTCGGTCGTCTCTCCTCCGGTGGGATCCCCCACCTTGGCCCCACGTTCAAGGTGGCACTCCGATCAGGGGTCCCCTGAGGTGGAGCGGCGTAAGAAGAAGAAGGCCTCAAAGTCACTGTTGGGTCCCACAACAAGTGCGAGTGCTCCCACGCTCCCGCGCTCAGTCGCTTAGCCCCCTTTGGCATTCCTGAGAGTTGGACAGGGAGCGGCCCCGCAAGATACTTCGGACAGATACGGTGGCCTCCAGCGATTGCACCAGGTCTCCTGAAGGCCGTCCCGGTGATGTCCCCCTCTCCTCCTCGATGCCTGACCCGTTGACCCATGTGTCGGCGTCGCAGGGCCCCATGCCTGCATGGGAGTCCCGCATGCTGGCACTAGAATGCAGCGTTTCTGCGTTCATCGCTTCCCAGCAGGTGCTCACAGCCAGCTTCGCTGGCTTGCGCCCAGAGACCGAGGTTCCCTCATGTTGGACACTGAAATCCGTCCAGGAAATCCCTGAGAGCCGTGGGCCTCGTGAGGATTCTCGATGCCGGTCTCATCTTCCCATTCCTCGGGGGCGAGATCCTCCAGGGCCTCCGGTTCCAAGCGGGTCTCGGCTGCAGGACGGGGTGACCAGCCTGGATCGGATTCCTCCTCTGACTTCTCGGACTTCGAGTCCGATGGGGATACCTCCCCGGAAACCCGTACCCATTGGGACCTTCTGTCAGACCCCTCCCCACCCGCAACCCAGCGGCGCTCGCCACCGGAGGACACCTCCTTCCTGGTGTTTGTCCGGGATATGGCACGGGCTCTCAAACCCCAGTCCTGCCTCAGCCCACCCAGGAGTTTTTGACACCAGCAGCATAGCCTTTCGCCCCCTGGCAGCGCCACAGCCAGTGGAGGGTAACCTATCCTCCTTTGCCCCTCAGTGGATGTCCATCACCTCGGACACCTGGGTCTTCCGAGTAGTCTGGGACGGATACCCTCTCCATTTGGAGAGGCCTCCTCCTCCCTTCCCCCCAGTAGAGCCTTCTTGACTCCGCACACATCAGTCCTTCTTACAGCGGGAGTTAGACAACCTCCTTGCCCAGCGAGCTGTCGAGAGGGTACTGACGCACCTCCGAGGTCAGGGCTTCTATTCTTGGTACTTCCTCATCCCAAAAAAGATGGGGGGTCTGCGGCCCATCCTCGACTTCCAAAAACTAAACAAGTTTCTGGTGCGGAAGAAGTTCAAAATGCTTTCTCTTGGTGTCCTGCTGCCCTCCTCCAGCAGGTTGACTGGCTATGCTCCCTGGATCTCAGGGACGCTTACGCCCACATTCTAATTCACCCCAGCACAGGCAGTTCCTGCGCTTCAGGGTTCAAAGGGAACATTACCAATACAGGGTGCTCCGCTTCGGTCTTGCGTCTGCTCCACGAGTCTTCACAAAGTGCCTCTTCGCGGGCGCCGCCTTCCTCAGGTGGCAGGGTGTACCGGACTTCTCTTACCTCAATGACTGGCTTGTCATGGGGCCTTTGACCGAGGAAGCCCGCCTTGCGGCATCGCGCACAATCCTCCTCCTTGAGTGCCTGGGATTCTACCCCAAGTCCCACCTCGAGCTGGCACAGGCCTTGGAGTTTATCGGCGCATGCCTCAACACTCAGCGAACGATCGCCTTCCTACCAGCAGACCGTGCAGCTCGCCTTCAAGCATTGGCAGCCCAGGTCCAGAGCAACACTCAGGCAAGGTGCGGACTATGTTGCGTCTCCTGGGGCACATGGCCCCCACCATCCATGTGGTTCCAAATGCCCGCAAGCACATGCGGACGGCCCAGTGGTGCCTCAGCACTCAGTGGAGCTCGGCCTCCGGTCACCTCCGGGACCCTGTTCAGGTCTCCTCTAACCAGTCGGTGGTCCCATAATGTCTGCTGCAACATTCCCTGGCATTTCTAGTTCTGCTTCTGGTTTCACTTCTGATTTCCCTGCCATTCCCTGAGGGTTCACTTTGCCTAGACCATCAAAGTTTTCGTTGGGACACAATTTCAAGTCTTGGCGAGGCTTTGGTTCCACAAATGCAAATGTTACAATTGCAAGTTCAAGGTAATAATTCGCCTATAGCAAAAAATGTGGAGGAACTATCTGCTGTCCTTACTGCTGTTTCAGACCAGGACAAAAATTCAGAGTCTTTGTTTGTACTGCTTCTGTCTTGAAAGATTTGTCATCTGTCAAGTTTAAATTAGAGAACTTAAAAAATGCTATCAGGTCAGCAAATCTGTGGTTATTAAACTTTCCCAAGGATTCTTTGGTCTCTTCCCAGGGCATGTTTAGGAGTTATTTGGTCGATGATGTTCGTGGGGTTCCCTTAGAATCCCATCTTCCATTAACATGACTATATTATCTCCGAGTTGCAAAGAAGCTGTTGGGTGCTTCAAAGGGTCCCTTTGAACAGCAGACAGATGCGCTAGATGTTTCTGCTATTTTGGAAAGTTCGAATCAGAATTCCATAGTTTCTGCAACCTTGTTAGTGACCTTTACTTCGACCTCAGACCATAAATGGATGTTACAAATGTATTTTAAGAAGCGTAATGTAGCCGTTCAGGACCTTATGAGTCGAATTTTCCCTGACTTCTCTAGGAAGATCCAAAAGAGGCACAGGGAATTTCTCTTGTTGAAACCAGCTATTTTACAGCTAGGAGGCTTGTTTTTTCTAAAGTTTCCTTGTAAGTGCTTGATTAAGCTACAATCTGTTAACTATGTTTTTTATGAGCCTTCTCAGCTTCTTTCTTTTATAAACTCTCATCAGTTCAGGGTGTCTTTAGTTCAGGATACGTAAGAACCGCTGTGAACTCATATATAGGTTTGCAATACTCATATTTCTGGATTCCCTATTACCTATGTGATACTCAGATTTAGTTATGTTTGTTACTCTTTCAGGGTTTGGGATTTTCAGTTTGGGTGGTTAGCTTGCTTTTGTATTTCTTCTATACTTATTTCCCATGGTATTTTTAATACTTTGCCACCATCCACTGTTTTCCTTAACAAGATGTGTATGTTTGTTTATTTAGAAAATTGCAATACATAAAAAAAAAAAGATGATCGCTCCTTGTACACAAAGCGAATCATTAATGCTTTTTCCTGGGGAATATTTATGTATAATGATTCCATATCCGAAGTTAAAAGAAGATCGGCAGTATCAATCTTATGTCTAAAATTGTAATAATGTATAAGGCGTCTCTGACATATGATGACATTTGAGGAATGAAGGGCCAGAGAAACTCATTACTGAAACTGGATAAAGATTGGGGAACAGATCCAATACCAGAAACAATGGGACAACCAGGAAGATTTATCAGTAATTTATGTATTATAGGAAGAATGTAAGTTGTGGGAGTAATTGTCCTTTTTATACATTCTTTTTGACTTAATGGCAAGCTGGCTCTTGTGATTTCGAGTGATTGAGACTGTTATCACTTTCCTTCTGTTTAATGAATATAGTTAATAATTATGTTATTAACATGCATAATAACAGATGCATAAATGTTATCTGTAAACCGCACTGATTTTAAAGAGCGCGGTATATAAAAAAAATAACATAACTAAATAAATAAATAAATGTTCTGTGCTTTTCTTGATTGGGTCTGGCCATTGAAAGTCATGTATATACAGGGTGGCCCAAAAAAAGTGAGAACATCTCCTAAAATTAAAAGCTTAAATAGTTAAAGAGAGTGCTTCTTTTGTATTTTCACAAGTATTCATCTTTGCTGTAAACATTGTTGATTGATGTTTAAATTGTAAAATTGCATAAATAAAAAATTTAAAAAAAAAAAAAAAAAAAAAAAAAAGCTTAAATAGTTTACTTATTTACCTTTTTTAGCTATATAACATCTTTATTTTGACAATTTCCGGTCGCCATCTTTTTTTTTTTAAATTTGTCAATCGTTTACATCTGTCTTTTTGAATTTTTAAATAACTTATATGCTACGAGATGTTCTCACTATTTTTGGGCCACCCTGTATTTTTATAAGTCCACTTTTCAGCCTAGAATTAGATGACTTAATGTGGAGGCAACTGTACTGTGGTTTAACTTTATTTGGTATGGCTGCCTGGGCATTATATTTGTTGTCCCATAATATATTTAGAAGGAGTTCTTTGTGGACCTCTGTGTTTTTGTATTGGTTTCTAGTATGCCTCTCTGATGGCTTGGTCTTTAGACTGCTTGCTTGCTGACATCTTTCAACGGGCAACATACAACATGTTTCTTTGCATGTATTACAATTTTATTATATCACAGTCACTATTTGTATCATTGACTGCATAAGTGTTTCTGTTACTTTTTTAGCCCTGCTAAGGAATGACTTAGTAGTTTTCTAGTTCCTTGGCGCATTTTTGGTTGGGGTCAGTCCTTGGATAAGCCCTTTCTGATTTGTTTCTGGCGATTTGTTTTTTGTATCCCTTTTTTGGTTTGGCTTTGGGTTTGATTTGATTTCCTTTCCTTTTCCCTAGGCCCCTACTACTGATGTGGTTTTTTTCTACAGTCTTTTCACCGTCCTTTAATGTGCATTTACCTTTCAGTTAAGTCCGCTGAAACAGGCTTTAGTGCTGAAACATGTTGGGCAATGAATCCATATATAGACAATAACAATCTTAAATTGATTTAGTTGATGTTGTAGTGTGTTTATTCTTACAGTATTTTTCAAGTGTGTGGTATAATAAAAGTTTGTATTTAGCAGTCTGTGGTATATTCTGTTTTTTTGTTCTACTACTGTTTGATCCCCCTTCACTTTTGCTGACTACTTATTCACACTGCTCCACGTTTTATATAAATCTTGGCAAATTGAAGGCTTTGATGTTTTTTTAAGTCTAAATTGTCTTTTATGTTCATTTTGTTTTTTGGTACGGTATTTTTAAAGGCAGGCTAGAATAAGGCTTTTTATTTATAATTTTTATTTATATTTTTGCTTCCTGACCCCCTCACTATGTTTCCCTTTTAAATAGCAGGGTAAATATGTGGGCACATGAAGGTAGAAGTAGTTTGTTTTATGATGATTTTTCAGACCAGTTATGATTTGCTTGTCTCCAAAAATATTATGATTTGTTTTGGGGAGTCTTGTGTAACTATTTCCTGCTTTAAGAGTGCCTTTTGGAATACTTTTCTACTTGCTGGTGCCTTCATGCATGTGACCTTCTTGGCTGGCTGAGATAAGATTTATCTCCAGAAACAAGCAGGAAGTCAGTCTTCAAATATGGGTGACGTCAGCACTGACGGAGCCCGGCACGGCAACACTCCCTAGCATCTACTAGAAATGCTTTTGGGAGCATTCCTCCATGCATGCGTGGCTGCCTTCCCGCCTTCCCTCTTGGTCTCCTCAGTCGTCTTTTTTCCATGGAGCCATTGGGACCTCGTCCCTGTCAGCCGTGTTTAGGTCATCAAAAGTACTCCGGTTGCCTTCCAGTCAACCGCCTCAACTTTCCCGTTGATTCCAGTCCCATTGCTTTTCTTATTTTGACTTTAGTTTTCTTTATTTTTGTTTTTCATTAAATTTTTTCACTTGAGGCCTTCAGCTTCTTCGGGCACCATTTGATTTTGCCTCCATTTTATTTTCAAAAAATGGAGAAACCCCGAAGTGGGTTCAAGAAGTGCTCTAAATGTTCCAGTACAATTTCTATTACTGTTGACCATCCTTGGTGCCTCAAGTGTCTAGGTCCCAACCATGACATCGATTCCTGCCTCTTCTGTTGCAACATGACCTCCAGAGGTAGGAAGAACTGAGACAAACAGAAGGCTAAGCAGGGCCCCTGTAGGCTTAAAGATCCCCAACCCTAAACAGTGCCTGTGCCGCAGCCTGGGGGGGGGTGGGGTTGGCTCCCGGGGCATAGCCCCTCTTCCCACAGGAGGTCAGGAATCGCAGCACATAGGGGGATGTCTCATGTTCTTTGCCCACCTGTGGCCCAGCATCACCACAAACACCAGGGCACTTCAGGTGGTAAAGGAGGGCTACCTCCTTCACTTCCAACAATCGATCCCCTCATTCTTTCTAGGGGAACTTCCTCTGGATCCCACCCATTGGGACCTCCTTCAAGGGGAACTCATGACTCTTCTCACCAACAAAGCAGTAGAGCTCATCCCATTGCCTCAAAGGGGCACAGGGTTCTACTCCACTACTCCCTTGTTCCCAAGAAGATGGGTGGGTTGCAACCCATTCTAGACCTATGGGATCTCAACCACTTCTCGGTGAAGGAGAAGTTCAAGATGATATCCCTTGGAACATTGCTGCCTTACCTCCACTGAGGAGACTGGCTGTGCTCCTTGGATCTCAAAGATGCCTATACCCACGTCCTGATCCACCCCTTGCACCTTGTACTTTGTCATTAGCGATTGTCACTACCAGTACTGGGTCCTCCTGTTCAGACTGGTGTCTGTCCCCAGGGTGTTCACAAAGCGCATAGTGGTGGTTGCCACCTTCCTGCGGCTGCATAGGTGTTTATCTTCCCTTACCTGGATGACTGGCTCATAAAGGGAGGGTCCCTGGACAAGGTCCAACAGGCCCTATGTCGCACCCTCCAACTCCTGGAGACCTTGGGTTTCATATTAAACTATCCCAAGTCCCACCTACAGACTGTCCAGCACTTAGAGTTCATCAGAGCCCTCCTCAATACCACCCAGGCCCACGCATTTCTTCCATCCAACAGTGCTCAGTGCCTATCTGTCTTGGCAGGAGAGATCCATCCTCTCTGATGGCCTTGGCTTGGCAGATGCTCTGCCTCCTGTGGTACATGGCATCAACAGTTCATGTCACACCCTCAACCCATCTCCATATACATCAGGCCCAGTGGACCCTCTGTACTCAGTGGAAGCAGGCAACAGGGCACCTGTTGGACAGAGTATGGGTCACCTCACCCCTCTTCCACTCCCTTGCCTGGTGGTGACGGTCAAACAACCTTCTGGCAGGGCTCCATTTTCAGGATCCCCCACTTCAACAGATCCTCAACACGGATGCCTCCAAGCTCAGTTGGGGAGCCCATTAGAATGGGTTTCAGTCCCAGGGTCTCTGGTCATAGGAGGAGGCCTGCTCCAAATCAACTTCCTCAAACTCTGAGTGGTCACAAATTCCCTGCGGGTCTACCAGCACTATCTGGAGAATCAGGTTGTCCTTGTTTAAATGGACAACAGGTGGTGATGTTCTACATCAACAAACATGGCAGCATGGGGTTCTACCTCCTCTGCTGGGAGGCGATCAGACTCAGGAATTTTGAAAACCGGTGAGGTATGCTCCTCTGGGCCATCTACCTCCTGGGGCAGGAAAATGTGCTGGCAGACTGGCTCAGCCAAGTGCTGCAGTCTCATGCATGAACCCTCAGCCCACAAATGGCACAGGATATCTTCCAGAGATGGGGCACCCCAGAGGTGGACCTCTTCGCCAGCCCTCACAATGCTCAGCTGCTGTAGTTCTGCTCCAGGATCCCTTGCCATAACTGGCTAATTTCTTTTCCACTGGAGTGAGGACCTGATGTATGCCTACCCACCCACGCCATTGGTGGCCAAGACCGTCTTCATGGTCCAGACGAACAGGGCAAAACTGATCCTTATCACCCTGTGCTGGCCCCAGCAGCCATGTTACCCACAACTGCTCTGACTTTCTCGGGTGCCACCCATTCCCCTGGGTTTTGCCCTGGATCTTATCTCTCAGAATGATGGGACTCTCCTACATCCCAGCCTCTAGTCATTAACCATGACAGCGTGGATGCTGAGAGGATAGTCCTCGCTCAGCATCATTTACCTAGGGACATTAAGGACGTCATCCTCAAGGATTCCACCAGGCAAGCGTATGCCTTCAAATGGCGTGGGTTCTCGGTCTGGTGTACAGATAGAGGTTTCAATCCGTTCTTCTGTCTGATGTGGGTGATCCTGCAGTACCTTCTGTACCTCTCCCAGGCCAGATTAAAGTCCAATTCCGTCAGGGTACATCTGAGCGTGCTGGTGGCATACCATCATGTTGACGGCTGTTCTCTGTCAGTTCATCCCCTCATTGGTCGCTTCATGTGGGGCCTCTTGCTCTTGTGGACTCCCATTTGCCTCCCAGTGGTGGTGTGGGACCTGAACGTGGTTGTGGGTAAACTGATTGAACCTCCTTTTGAACCACTTACTTTCTGTCATCTCAAGTACCTTTTGCGGAAGGTTGTCTTTCTAATGGTTCTCATTTCAGTGCTTAGGGTTAACAAACTCCAAACACTGGTGGTTCAGCCCCTTACACTAGGTTCCCTAGGAACAGGATGGTTCTCTGCATGCTCCCTAAGTTTCTGCCTAAAGTGGTTTCTTCCACCTCAACCAGGAGGTAGTTCTTCCCACCTTCTTTCCAAGGCTGCCTTTAAGCAGGCTGGAAGCCTCTCTTCATACTTGGATTGTAAATGGGCTTTGATTTTCTACCTTGATGGGATGAAGGCTCATCACCGCTCCTCTCAACTGTTTGTTTCTTATGACCCCAACGGACTTAGTGTGGGCGATCTCTGAGGGCACCTTCTCCATCTGGATGGCTGACTGCATTTCCTTCCTCTATGGCCAAACTGGTCTTTCACTGGAGTGTCATGTGATGGTCCATTATGTTCAGGCTATGGTGGCCTCCGTGGCTAACCTATGCTCCATCTCCTTGCTGGAGATTTGTCTAGCAGCCACCTGGTCCTCAGTCCATACCTTTGCAGCTCACTACTGCCTATTTCAGGAGGCCTCTCGGCATGACAGCACCTTCGACCAGGCCATTCTTCAGCACCTCTTTGAGGACTAATACAACTCTTTCCCTCCAACCCTTCTATATGTCCAGGCTACCGGAGAGTCTATTCCTTTGCAGATACTGGGGTTGCATCCTGATGCTTGGGGCTCATCAGTGTTTTTCAACTGCCATTCACGGTTCGATTTTTGGGTTGCCCATGGCTATTTTCAGGTCTTTTGGTAGTCTGTAGCCTTCTTGTTTCCGGAGAAAGCATAGTTACTTACCTTCAAGCTCACAATCCTCCCTCCTCTCCGTGGAGTTGGTTTTTTTGGGCTTTCTTAAGTTATGCCATTCTACTGAGGGGAAATGGCTCCCTTGGGCATTGTCAGATGGCTGCCTGGGTGAGAATCTTCAAAGTCTTGACAATGCATATATTTATATGATTTTTGCAAGGTATTGTGGGTAATGTAGTTCATTCACACCAGACACAGCTGCTGACAATAATTTAGTTGTGCACAAGTGTTAAAGCCAATAAGATACTTCTTTATTTATGGGGTTATTTCTCCCAGCACAGATATGCTTGGTAGCACATAAATTAGGTTACTTGCTTGCAGTGTTTAACTTGGTAAAACAAAGTCAAAAATCAAAATCAGGAAAACAACCTTCAAACTTGTCAGGCAATTAGCTAATATTTTCTTAGCATATCTCTAACAAACGAAAAGCCACAAAGAAAGAAATAAACTGTTCTTGTAAGGTTAACTTCTGATTACTTTCCACACAGATCCAGAAGTAATTCTCTCCTAGCTCACAAGCAATTAGGTGCAGCTCAATTGCTATCAGTTATCCAGCTGAAACCCTTTAGCAGGCTGGCTTTCTACTGTGTGAGTCAAATCCTGCTTCAGGAGCTTTTCTTAGTGGAATAAAGAACAAATTTATATTTCTTTGTGATGGCTGCTGTGCTTTATCACAGAAAGTTACCAACGGAGTTTGGATAGAGAGCAGTCCATATAAACAATATCTTGATCTGCTATTATTTCCCCTTCATCAACAAGCATAGGGTCACTATCATGAATTGGCACAGATTAATCTTTCAATGGAGCACTTTCAGGAGAACACTTATTTCCCTGCGGTCTTTCAAGGTTATAGCTAGGGCATAGATCAGTGTTCATACCTGAGCTTCCATTGTTGCTATAGTTCCTCTCTATATAGCCTGGCCAGTATGTAGTCCAGTTCTTATGTCCAGCCTTCCAGTCCTGATCCCTGGACACTGGATCTCTCTTCGCATACCTTCTGGCATAGGTCTTAGAGTCCCTTCCACGTGCAGCCGTCTCCCTCACAGGTAGCCTCTGGTGATTCCTTGTTCTGCAGCACCATTCCTCTGGCTTTCCCCAGTCCAATGGTCTATGCTGGCCCTTGGAATACCTCCCAGTATAAGTACTGCCTTGGACTCTTCTAGACCTCTCAAAGGCGTTTCTCCTCTTCCTTCCAGAGGGTTTCTTTCCTTCTCTATCCGTCCGGTTTGGCTTCTGCTTCTGCTGATCCTTCAGATGAAACTGATGATCAAACTCAAGCTGATTCTCAGGATACTGAGGACAATTCTCTGAATATCCAAGGTGATCATGAAGCTGGTCATCTGTAGAATAAACTCTACTCTTATTCTGCTTAGATGAGTGATCCTCCCTAACACAGCGCAGCTGTGCTGAATCAGGCCCTGCCCTTTGAGATGAGTGCTTAGGGATTACCTCATAGCCCTCCTGATTGAACACACGTTTCCTCACTTCAGCTCCTCTAATGGCTGTTGGAAACCTGGTGAATTCTGGGACTGGTAGTCTTTTATGGCAACATTCTGTTTTCTCATTTCTACCAGCACTGACAGGTTGCTTGTTCAGAGACACTTCACCTTTTCTATAGCCCCTTCCTGAGCTATGATAAGCTTCCTTATCACATACCCCCCTGCTTAAGTTATTACGGACTGGTGTAACTGGTGAAACTTCTTTCCTACAGTCCGTAATACCTACGAGAGTGTTATCATTTTGAAGCTCACTTACTTCCTGACTGGCGTCAGGGTCATTATTATTTACAGGCCTCTCCTTCCAAGACTTAAGTACATTAATATGGTAGATCTGCCTACGCTCTCTTGCATTTTCTACCATATAAGACACTGGGCTCACTTGTTTAACAACCTTCCATGGCCCTTTCCACTGTACTTCAAATTTTGGGGCTGTACCTGCTACTTGAACCAAAACCTTTTCACCAATGCTTAATTGGCGGCTTTTGGCCTTCCTATCATACCACCCTTTCTGGCGCACTTGACTGTCCCGCAGGTTCCTCTCAGCAACCTGCGACGTCCTTTTCAAACGTGCTCTCAAGTCACGTAGAAACAGTGGCACCTCCTGACTTCCTGGTTCAGGATCAATCCATTGTTCCCTCAAAATATCTAACAAACCCCGTGGAGCCCTACCATACATCAATTCATATGGAGTTACACCTAGGGACACTTGAATTCTTTCCCTGCAGGCATATAAGGCAAAGGGCAATAACATATCCCATTCTTTTACCTCTCCTGCTAACCCCCTTCTCAACATTTGTTTGAGAGTTTGGTTGAATCTCTCCACCAAACCGTTTGATTGTGGATGGTAGGCTGAGGTTTTCACGTGATGAATGCCAAAGGCATCCCAGACCTGGGCCAAATATTTGGATACAAAATTGGACCCTCGGTCAGTCAACACCTCTCTTGGGAATCCCACTTCACAAAACAATTTTACTAGCTCTAAAGCTATTGTTTTTGCAGAAACATTCCTCAATGGTATGGCCCAGGGAAACCTTGTTGCCTGATCTACCATAACTAGGATGTATTGGAAACCTCGGGGCGTTTTGACTAATGGGCCTACAATATCCATGGCAATGCGACCAATTGGGTCTGTGATAATTGGCATGGGAATCAATGGCACCACCGGTGGGTGAGCCGCTGTAACTCGCTGACACGCTGGACATGCAGCACAAAACTGGGCAGTTTCTTTGAAAATACCTGGCCAGTAAAAACGCATAAGTATTTGATCCAGCGTTCCTTGCATCCCTTTATGACCTCCCATTGGATGATCATGTGCTAGTCTAAGTACTAGCCCTTTGAAAGTTGTGGGTACCACCAATTGTTTTCGTATGGTCCCATTTCTGGGGTCCTGACTCTCTCTATATAATATTTCATTATCTAGTCTGAATCTGGGCAATTCCTCCCTGACCTCCTGAGCATACTTAAAAGCTCAGGTGAGAGCTTGATCAGCTCGCTGCTCTTGTGGAAAGTTAGGAAACTTTGCCACTAACTCAGCTGGCACCCAGGGTAAACTTTGACCAGCTAACATCTCAGCCCTACCCTGTGCTCTGCAAAGTCTCTCACGCCTCTTTTGTGCTTTCAACTTTCTTACTTTACCAGATGGTGGGTTTATTAAATCATCATGAGAGGGTAAGTCTCCTAATAGCTCTGCCTACTCCCCCTCCTCCTTCTGCTGGCTCTCTACCTTAGCCTGCGAGCGGGTGGATACAAGGCCCCTCTTATTACCCATAGTTTGGCCTTCTGGAAGCTGAACCATCTTTTTAGCTAGGGACTGAGGACTTCCAAAGAAAGGCCCGGGAGCTATTTCCATTATTAAACCTTCTCCCTCCTTCTTTCCTAGCCCTTCCACTAGACCCTGCTTAAATCTTGGCCAGTCCTTTCCTAGAACCAAATCAAAGGGTAGCCTAGGCACCACTGCTACCAGGACTTCCTCTTGTTCCCCCAGGCACTTAACCTTTAGCCTATAGGTGGGATGTGATGTTGCAGCACCATGAATGCACCCGATGTGAACTTGGCTTTCAGGGGTTCTAGGCACAAATCCTTCTTGGGCCTCTATTTTCTGCCAAAGCCTTTCTGACATCATACTCTGGTCTGCCCCAGAGTCTAACAAAGCATTTATGGTAATTCCTTGCACATCAACCATCAAAAGAAATCCTTCCTTGGGCTGTTCTAACTCCACACCCATTAAGCTAGTGTGTGACTGGCATCCTTTTTCTAAGTGTCCCCATTTTCCACACTTGAAACATTTCTCTCTATTCCACTGTGTCATCTGGTTTGATACAGTACATTCATTATCAGAAACATTTTTAATTATTTTCTTTTCTGATACAGCACATCTTGCTTCAACACCAATCTTCAGAGGGCCACCCATTCTATGGCAAGCCTGCGTGGCTTCCAAGAATCTCTCTGCTAGCATGGTTGCCTCTCCAAGATTTTGGCAATTTTGCTGTATAAGGAAAGTGTGCAAATCTTTAGACACCCCAGACATAAATTGTTCAAGCATTATAATATCTAATAACATTTCTACCATCTTTTGCTCAGGCTCCATCCATTTTACAGCTAAACCTCTGATTCTCTGACTCAGAGCCCTGGGTGTTTCACCCACTCTCAATGTAGTAGCTCTAAACATTCGCCTATACTCTGAAATAGACAACCCTAGGCGATCTCTAATAGCAGCCTTTACATCCTTATAATTCAAAGCCTGGGCTGCTGGCATTGCTCTGTAAGCTGCAAGCGCCTCTCCAGTTAATGAGGCTGCCAGCCTTACTGCCCACTGGGTCTCTGGCCATGCTAATGCTTGTGCCACTCTTTCAAAAGACTCTAGAAAATCATCAACATTATCATCTGGAGTTAGCTTCCCAAAACTAAATGCCCCAATCCCTTGATTGAGTCCCACACTGTCCACATGTGGTGTACCAGTATTCACTGCTGGTCTTGCATCTGTTCCACTTTGGTTCTTCAGCTCAACTAGGGCTTGCACCAGATCAAGCACTGGCTTCTGCTGGTCCATTAAGGCTCTCATAGCAGTGTCCTGAGCCTGCTGTGCTAGCTCCTGCTGCCTGCTGAATTGGGCTGCCATCCACTGAGCTAGTTCCTTTGGATCCATCTTGAACCCTGTAAGAAATACAAAGAGAAAAAAAAACACAGTGCACCACCTTCCAAACAGGTGGGTTTGTTTTTTTTTTCAACACTCTTTTTTTTTTTTCAATTACCCTGTGCTTACTCCCATCCACCACTAGACATGCCCAGGTACTTATTACCTTGTCTTAGTGATGAATCCAGTTCTGCACAGGGTCTTTTCCTCCTGGGACAGCTTCCTCTCCTTCAAAGTGCAGTTGAGGGAAAATCTTTTTTTTCCAGCTTTAAACTTGAACTGTAGTTGTAATCCTCAGCAAGTAAATCCCCTTTTGTGCAAAAGCAATCCGAAAAACTATGCCATTTGTCAGACGGCTGCCTGGGTGAGAATCTTCACAGTCTTGACAATGCATATATTTATATGATTTTTGCAAGGTATTGTGGGTAATGTAGTTCATTCACACCAGACACAGCTGCTGACAATAATTTAGTTGTGCACAAGTGTTAAAGCCAATAAGATATTTCTTTATTTATGGGGTTATTTCTCCCAGCACAGATATGCTTGGTAGCACATAAATTAGGTTACTTGCTTGCAGTGTTTAACTTGGTAAAACAAAGTCAAAAATCAAAATCAGGAAAACAACCTTCAAACTTGTCAGGCAATTAGCTAATATTTTCTTAGCATATCTCTAACAAATGAAAAGCCACAAAGAAATAAATAAACTGTTCTTGTAAGGTTAACTTCTGATTACTTTCCACACAGATCCAGAAGTAATTCTCTCCTAGCTCACAAGCAATTAGGTGCAGCTCAATTGCTATCAGTTATCCAGCTGAAACCCTTTAGCAGGCTGGCTTTCTACTGTGTGAGTCAAATCCTGCTTCAGGAGCTTTTCTTAGTGGAATAAAGAACAAATTTATATTTCTTTGTGATGGCTGCTGTGCTTTATCACAGAAAGTTACCAACGGAGTTTGGATAGAGAGCAGTCCATATAAACAATATCTTGATCTGCTATTATTTCCCCTTCATCAACAAGCATAGGGTCACTATCATGAATTGGCAAAGATGAATCTTTCAATGGAGCACTTTCAGGAGAACACTTATTTCCCTGCGGTCTTTCAAGGTTATAGCTAGGGCATAGATCAGTGTTCATACCTGAGCTTCCATTGTTGCTATAGTTCCTCTCTATATAGCCTGGCCAGTATGTAGTCCAGTTCTTATGTCCAGCCTTCCAGTCCTGATCCCTGGACACTGGATCTCTCTTCACATACCTTCTGGCATAGGTCTTAGAGTCCCTTCCACGTGCAGCCGTCTCCCTCACAGGTAGCCTCTGGTGATTCCTTGTTCTGCAGCACCATTCCTCTGGCTTTCCCCAGTCCAATGGTCTATGCTGGCCCTTGGAATACCTCCCAGTATACGTACTGCCTTGGACTCTTCTAGACCTCTCAAAGGCTTTTCTCCTCTTCCTTCCAGAGGGTTTCTTTCCTTCTCTATCCATCCGGTTTTGGCTTCTGCTTCTGCTGATCCTTCAGATGAAACTGATGATCAAACTCAAGCTGATTCTCAGGATACTGAGGACAATTCTCTGAATATCCAAGGTGATCATGAAGCTGGTCATCTGTAGAATAAACTCTACTCTTATTCTGCTTAGATGAGTGATCCTCCCTAACACAGCGCAGCTGTGCTGAATCAGGCCCTGCCCTTTGAGATGAGTGCTTAGGGATTACCTCATAGCCCTCCTGATTGAACACACGTTTCCTCACTTCAGCTCCTCTAATGGCTGTTGGAAACCTGGTGCATTCTGGGACTGGTAGTCTTTTATTGCAACATTCTGTTTTCTCATTTCTACCAGCACTGACAGGTTGCTTGTTCAGAGACACTTCACCTTTTCTATAGCCCCTTCCTGAGCTATGATAAGCTTCCTTATCACAGCATGAAGGTTACTACACATGCATGGTAGATCTCTCAAAGGCTTTCTTTGAAAGATGGGGAGAGATTACCGCATGGGATCCATCAGTGCTGACGTCACCCGTATGTGAGGACTGATTCCTACTGTTCCCGGAGAACACCTGCTCCATGTGAGTAACTAAGTTTTTTCTGAAAATGCACTTGCTGTACTCCATAAGATGAATCTTCTCCATACAAAGATTAAAATATAAAAGAGAAATTAGACTTGCCTGCTAATTGTTGTTCCTTGAGGAACTCCATTTCAAAAGAAAAAATGTTATAGGGAGAAAAGAGAAACTAAAAACCCTAGCTAAGCTGCCTAAAGCTCCTTATCTGCTCCTCTAGCGAGCCCAGCACCTAAGCTCACTACCTCCAGCTGCATGGAGACTGGACACACTGGGAGCTGGTGGGAGGTGCCAGCAGGATATCTACAGTGGTGTCACAGTTCTGACATGCCCAGTCTCCATGCTGTGAGAAGAGGTGCACAACCCAGAAGTGAGGGACTGAACTGGAGGGACGATAAGGAACAGAATGTTTGTTAGGAATTTTTAGAAAAGGATTAGAGACTAAAAACAAGGAACATCATAATGCCTCTGTATAAGTCCATGATGTGACTGCACCTTGAGTACTGTGTGCATGTCTGGTCTCTGCATCTCAAATAAGATTTAGCAGAATTAGAGAAGGTACAGAGAAGGGCAAACAAAATGATAATGGGACTGGAATGACTGTCCTGTGAGAAAAGGCTAAAGAGATTAGGGCTCTTCAGCTTGGGAAAAAGTAGGCTGAGGGGGAGATATGATAGATGTCTATAAAATTCCGAGTGAAGTGGAACAGGAAAATGTGAATTGATTATTTACTCTTTCAAAAAGTATAAAGACCAGAGGGTCATATCATAAAATTAAAAAGTAGCACGTTTAAAATAAATAGAAGAAAATATTTTTTTCACTCAGTGCACAATTAAACTTTAGAATTCATTTCCAGAGGATGTGATAAAAGCAGATCTCTGGGAACAGCAGGAATCAGTCTTCACATATGGATTGAAAGCCTCTGGGAGCACTCCACTGTGCCTGCGTGTCTGCCATCCCACCTTCCCAACTCCTCTCCTTATTTCTTTATTTTCCGCGGAGCCAGTAGGATGCACTGTCCTTTCACTGCTAAAAAAACTCTTTTTTTGTGTGCCCTTTGGAGTACACTGTGCTTTTTACATTCCCCTCGATGCCGGTTCTGTCGAATCAGACACCGGTCACGATATTTCTTTCTCTTTTATATCAATTTTTTCTTTTTATTTTCTATTCATTCTTACCATGGTTGTCACTACTAGCCTAAGCCTCTAGGCCTCCATAGCCTTGTCTTCACACTCAAAGACAATTTTTTTCAGGCATGGAAAAGCCAGTCAGTGGTTTTAAAAAATGTGCCAAGTGTGCCAATACCATTTTGGCCACTGATAAACATGACCGGTGTTTAAAATGTTTGGGTCCTGACCATGAACTCACTTCTTCTCCTTTGTGCCAGCAAATGACAGAGAGGTCTCAAGAACCAAGCCAGGCAGTTTGGATCGTTGCTCACCTTGGACTCGGTTTCAGTGACTTCCACTTCATTGAGTGCATCAACTTCTTCTCATGGGTCTCAGGCCTCTTCCAAGTCCAAGCACAGAAGTAAGTCAAAGTCTGGGGACCTTTTCCAAGTCTTTGGCATTGAAGACTGATTCCGATGCCAGGAAGAAGTCCCAACATAAGCATCATAACTCCCCTAGAGGTGCGTCTGATGCAGATCGGCCAGCCAAACAGCCCCAGTGGTAGGATCTATCCTCCAAAGTACAAGAGGGGCTAGGGGACGCTCCCAAGGCATCGAACTTTGGAGAGCTACCGGTTCCTTGTTCTGGGACAGTGGCTTAGAGCCCCGTATGTGATTCCACTCAGACATCTGCTATCTCCCTGGACCAGCGCATGCTGGCTTTCGAGAGAAGCTTGGCAGCACTCCTGGCAGCCTCGTACTGGCAACATCAAGTGCTTTAGGAGTACAGGCTTTGGTACCAAGCCTATAGCCGAGCATCACATCGGCCCCAATACTTGCCCTTAAGCCGGCATCATCAGATCACTCAAGGCCAATTCCTCAGTTGGAACCGGTCAATGCCTTCAGTATCCAACAGACTCAGGCTCCCATTCCTCTCAGTTCCAATACCCCTGAGTATCAGTATCAGCATCGACCGCCAACTTCCAAGAAGCATCAAAGTCGAACCCATGAGCGCCAATACTTTGATTTCTTGCCAGACTTGGATTCGAGTTCTTCAGTGTCTGATGTGTGGTCACTTGATTCCCGAGAACCTCCTGATATTCCTTCAGACCCTTTGCCTCCTCAGGAACGGTGTCGGTCCCCACCAAAGGATATGTCTTTTCAGGACTTCATCCATGACATGGCAGCGGGACTCTCCATCACCGTATCCTCTGAAAAGGAAACGAGTGCTGAGGAATTGAAAATACTCCAATACCCTACAATCCCCAAGGATGCTGCTATCTTACCAGTGCATCGTATCCTTCAGGACCTTATGCTCCACATGTGGGAAGCTCCACTTACGGTTCCTCCTGTTAGCAAAGAGACTCGATACAATGTACTGAGTACTAGAGTGCCCAGGTTTCCAAATATTTCAGCTTCTCCACCATTCAATGGTGGTGGAATCAGCGATGCACCAAATAAAGAGCTCAAAGAACCATTCATCGATGCTTCTTGGCAGAGAATTGAGAACACTCGATGCCTTTAGGCATCAAAGTTTCTAGGCATGCATGTTAGCCTCCAGAATCAACTCTTACATACTTTACATGGGTATGTTTCTAAAAGACATCACCGGGGATCTGGAGACTTTCTCCCCACTGCTTCCAGAGGATAAGCAGGGTACATTCCAGATCCTCATTAAGCATAGTTAGAACATTCTAAGTTTCTTAAGAGACCGCTTTTGATGCCTTAATCCACCAGCAGAGCTTCAGCAGTCTGCATTGGGGCTTGCAGAATGGCCTGGTTACAGGCATCTGACTTCAAGCAATCAGTCAAGGATAAACTGGCCAAAACCTTTTTGGCAAGGATTGGAGGGAGAAAGCAGGGGAGATTGAAACAGATGATCTCACCCTAAAATGCCTTTCCAGGAAGACAGCTGACCCATCCAAAAGGAAGGCTCTTTTCAAGAAATCTTTTTATTCTAACAAGAAGTGATACTATCCTTCTTACCCACCTTATGCTACCTATCAACCTCAGCAACCTCAGGAGAGGCAGCAGGGTCCTCACCAACCTAAGAAACTCAAGGCTCCTAAGCCTCAGCCAGTTGCACAGGCACAGCCTGCACCTGGATTTTGACTCCTTCCTACAGAGCATTATCAATCTGCCCCTGGAGGACCCCTAGCCCCTCCACATTCCAGGCAGACTTTGTCACTATGCCCACAGGTGGCACCTCATAATATCAGAGCAGTGGACACTCCAGATTGTCCAAAGGGGTTATCAATTTCACTTCAAAACCTTACCCCCCCCCCCACCTGCTTCACAGGGGATTATTCCATACATCCCCTTCATAGCACTTTCTTAAAAGTAGAGGCGACTACCCTATTGTCCCAGGATGCCATAGAAAGAATTCCTCTTCCTCAACAAAAGTTGAGCTTTTACTCCCCATACTTCCTCATTTCAAAGAAAACAGGAGGTTTCAGGCCCATCTTGAATCTCAGAGACCTAAACAAGTTCTTGGGTCTGAGAAAAATTCAGAATGATCTCTCTAGAAAGTTATCTGCCATTACTCCAGAGACACGATCGGCTCTGTTCTCTAGACCTAAAAGAGGTGTACACACATTTACTGATACGTGCTTTGCACAGACAGTATCTGCGCTTCATGTTTCAAGGAAACCATTATCAATACAGGGTTCTCCCCTTTGGTCTAGCCTCTGCCTCGATTTTTCACAAAATGCATGGCCATCATCGCTGCCTACCTACGCACACTCGGGGTCTTCGTCTTTCCTTACTTATATGACTGGCTGATCAGGGGAAACTCCTCCCAAGGGACAACACTCTTCCTTCATCGCACCATCACAGTGCTCCAACACCTGGGCTTCATCATAAATTCCCAAAGTCCCACCTTGCTCCGACCCAATGACTGGAGTTCATTGGAACGCTCCTAGACACTCAACAGGCCTGAGCTTTCCTCCCATGGGATCGCTGTGCCTGCCTCATAGAGCTGGCAGAAAACATACAACATCAAAACCATGTAACAGCTCAAGACATGCTGTGGCTATTGGGACACATGTCCTCCATGAGCCATGTCATCTCCTATGCTCAGTTACACATGCGACAAGTGCAGTGGACTCTGTCTTCCCAATGGTCGCAAGTGAAAGGTCGTCTACAATATATCTTTCACTTATTCTTGACAGGTCTTAAGACTAACTCGATGAAAGTTCACCTTAGTGCCATTGCGACCTCTTGCAGACCAGTGGATGGACAGCCTATCTCCTCAGTAGCATGCTTCATGTGGGGTCTCCTGCTGTCCAAACCACCCATTAAGCCACCTCTGTTGGACTTGGATTTGAATGTGGTTCTGGCTCAACTTTGAACCTCTAGCCGTCATTTCACTGAAGTTTCTATCTTGGAAAGTCATCCTCTTTATTGCCCTCACTTCAGCTCACCGCATCAGCGAGCTGCAAGCTCTAGTAGTGAATCCACCCTATACTCAGTTCCACCATGAGAAGGTGGTTCTGCATACCCATCCACATTTCCTCCTGAAGGTGGTTTCCTCCTTCCATTTAAACCAGTTGGTAATCCTCCCGACTTTCTTCCCAAGACCACATGCATCTCGGACTAAAGTGGCACTATACATCTTAGACTGCGAGTGCTGGCCTACTCCTTAGATAGAACTAAAGATCATAGAAGATCCTCTCAATTATTCATTTCCTTTGATCCTAGTCATCTGTATCTACTGGTGATGAAGCATACTCTATCTAAATGGATAGCAGATTGCATCTCTGTTGCTTATACATAAGCAGGACTCTCATTGAATGGTCATATCACTGCTCATAATGTACGGGCTATGGCAACATTCGTAGCTAACCTCCGTTCAGTAGACATTGAGTACATCTTCAGGGCAGCTACCTAGTCCTCCATTCAAACTTTTGCTGCACACTATTGTCTGGACAGCAACTCGTATCGGGACACTATCTTTGGCCAGGTCATACTCCAGCACCTCTTTGGGGCTTAAATTCAACTCCTATCCTCCGTCCCGTACTTCTGCAGACTATCATTGGGAGATTATAAGCTTCTGGAATTGAGTCCAATAGGCCACAACTCTTCCAAACTCATCGGCTACAGGTTTTTGTCTCAGGGATCGAACTACTCTCACCCCCATACCAGTCTGGTATCTGGGAGCTAGTGAGTCCCATGTGAAGACTGCATTCCTTTTTTCTTCTTGAAGATAGTGTAGTTACTCACCTGTAACAGGTGATCTCTGGGAACAGCAGGAATCAGTCTTCACAACCTGCCCTCCTCCCCTAGGAGTTGTAGTGTTCTTTTGTTTTCGTCTTCTCAGCTATAAACTCAACTGAGGAGAGGAGTTGGGAAGGCAGGCACGCAGGCACAATGGAGTGGTCCCAAAGGCTTTCCTGTTGGATGCTGGGGAGTGTTCCCACACGGGCTCCATTGGGAACGTCACTCATATGTGAAGACTGATTCCTGCTGTTCCCAGAGATCACCTGTTACAGGTGAGTAACTATGCTTTATCATAACTAGATTTAAAAATGTCTAGAACATTTCTTATAGGAAAAGTCCATAAACCATTATTAAGATAGATTTGGGAAAGGCATTGCTTATCCCTGGCAGAAGGCAGCATGAAATCTTGCTATTTTTTGGAAATCTATAAGGTGTTTGTGACCTAGATTTGCCAGTATTGGAAACGGGATACTGGACTTGATGGACCATTGATCCTACCCATTATGGCAGTTCTTATATTCCTATATTCGTATAATTATGCAACCACTGTCCAGCTTATTTCAGCTTACATTTTCAGACTTCTTTGCTTTCATTAACTAAGTGGGCCTTTTACTAAGGGGCATGAGCCTGCAGTGTGTGTTCTGGTGAACGCTGAAGGCGTGCTGGGACATGCGTTTCCAGCTAGCATGGGTCCATTACAGTTAATGCAGGATGATTCCCATGCTAACTATGCAACTCGCGGTAGGATCGTAAGTGGGGAGGTTAGGGGCAGAGAGTGGGCATGGTGAGCTCAATGTGCTTAGTGCTGGATTCACAGCGCAGGCTTAATTTAGTAGCACGGATTCACCTAACTCCACACAATAGGCGAAGCTAAGTGCACCCATGCTAATGCAGCTCATGTTAGGGGAAGTGCTCTGTGTAACTGCCAGGGAAATGCTTTCCACACCCCTAACAGTTAATGCGGTGGTGTTGCACCTAAGCTGCCATATTCTTGGCGCTTTTAGGTGCAACACCTTACCGCTCTTTAGTAAAAGACTCCTAAGCTTGCATTTGAATTTTTTGAATTTTATGAAAGAACTGAAACTATTCTCATTTCCAGTGATTCTCAAGCTGCACTAGGGTTTATTTTCTGATGCATGCAATGCAGCTGGGACCGTCAAATCCTTTTCAGGTTTCAAAGAGAAACACAGACATTCATTTTGCAAACATTGAAACTGTTTATGTTGTCTGTACAGGTTGAACTACAGCAGAACAAAGAATTTACCCAAGAGGATTCTGATTTAGACCGTAAGCGAAGAGAGACGGAAGCATTACTGCAGAGTATCGGCATATCACCAGAGCCACCTCTAGGTACTTGAATATTAATCTCCTAAATACTTTCACACAATGTTGTGGCTATAAAATAAGACGGGATTAATCATGAGCCATGCTTTCCTACATATATTTACTGTTAAAATATTGGTATCAAATCCTAGCTCTAGCTTATAAAAATTCAGTTTTTATAGTACTCCCACTAACGGTATTAGATCTGTGAAGGAAATAACATATGAGAGGTTGCACAGCCATCATAAGTCTATACTGTTATAAGTTAAGTTACTTGTAAACCGTCTTGAATTGTAGAAAGACGGTATATAAAAAGTTTCAAAGAAGTAAATAAATAAATAAATAAATCATAAGATAGGTATATTCAGAGCCAAGAGAGTTAAGAAACACAGTAACGTACAAAATGACAGCAGATAAAGACAAAATGGCCTATTAACAGAGTTGCCAAGTTACCCAGTTCCAGGAGTGGGTTTGTAAGCCAGTCCTGGTTTGTGAAAATATCATCTTGATGCAATACGGTACCTGATTTCAATGGGTACAGTCAGGAACTACAAATCCGATACTGCATAGCAATGCAAATGTGAAACCAGAACTAGGCAAAAAGGTCTGACTCCTGGCTTTGTCCAAAGCTGTAAAGTTACCAGTTCCAGAAATGAAATTTGACACCATTCCTGGATTTTGGACAATCTCTTTCTTGTGCATTATGGGACATGCAGCACTGGTTCCAAAGTGTAAAATCAGGGACTAGAAATGCCATAGTATTGCAATGCATATTTAAAACCAGAACAGGCAACAGCTCTCACTCCTAGAATTGTATAACTTGGCAATTCTGCCCATCCATAAAAATGACTAAGCTCTATATTCTCTTCCTCCTCAGAGGTCCTCTGTGTTTATCTCATGCTTTTTTGAATTCAGATACAGTCCTCTTCTCCACTACTTCTGTTGAGAAGCTGTTCTACGCATCCACCGCCTTTTCCATAAAGAAATGCTTCTTTAGATTTCTCTTGAGTCTCTCCCCTTTCACCTTCATCCTATGACCCCTTGTTGTAGAGCTTCCTTTCTACTGAAAGAGGCCCATTGGAGATATTTTGATGTCTCTCTCCCATCTTTCTTTGAGATCTTTTAAGTCCACCCTCATGCTTTATGAACAACACAACAAGCCATTTACTGACTTCATCCTGTTTGTATCTTTTTGAAGATATGGGCTCCAAAATTGCACACAGTATTCCAAATGAGGTCTCATCAGAGGCTTATACAGAAGTACCATCGCCACCCTTTTCCTGTTGGCTGCTCCTCTCCCTGTGCACCCAAACATCTTTCTGGATTTTGCTGTCACCATGTCTACTTGTTTGACATCTTAAGATGATCAGATACATTCACCCACAAATCCCACTCTTCTCTCATATGCATAAGAAGGTCACCCCGTGTACTGTACCACTCCCTTGGGATTTTGAAGACCAAATGCATGACTGTGCATTTTCTATCATTAAATCTTAGCTGCCAAATTCTAGACCTCACCAAATGCTTCGCTAGGGCCCTCTTCATATTATCCTTATGTTAAGACTTGTGTTGTTAAAGCACATGAAACATTTGTACAAATTTCAAGGACTGTATTACACAACATGAACTATCCTACTTACAAATGGATATTTCACTATTTATAGGAGCCCTTTTACGAACACATCGTTAACACGTGTTTTAGTGTATGGTAACTTACTGCACTGGCATAATAGTTACTAATTTTCATGGTAATTACATATTGAGTATTGACGGTGGAGACCCCCATCCCCTTGGGGACCTCCCTGGGACTCCTATCTCATGAGGGAGACTCTCTCCTGCACCCCAACCTGGGGTCCCTGTCGCTGACAGCCTGACTGATGAGAGGGTGATTCTGGCCCCTTTCAACCTCCCGGTTGAGGTGGAGGACATTCTGCTAGCCTCTCGTAAAGCCTCTACTAGGAAGGCTTACACCCTCAAATGGCGCAGGTTCTCTGTTTGGTGTGACAAATATGGGGCTGACCCTTTCTCCTGCCTGGTGACTCTGGTGTTGTAGTACCTGTTCCACCTCTCCCAGTCCGGGCTCAAGTCTAACTCTGTCTGAGTGCACCTTAGTGCCCTGGTGGCGCACCACCATCTGGTGGACGGTAAGTCCTTCTCGGCACAATCTTTGGTGACCCGTTTCCTCTGGGGTCTGCTCTTATCAAAGCCCCCGGTTTGCCCTCTGGCAACCGAATGGTACCTCAACGTGGTGTTGGGGCAGCTCACTCGCCCGCCCTTCTAACCTCTGGCTACCTGCCGCCTCCGCTACCTCTCTAGGAAGGTGGCTTTCCTGGTTGCGCTTACCTCCGCTTGCAGAGTCAGAGAGCTTCAGGCCCTCGTGACAGAGGCGCCCTATACCAGATTCTACAAGAACAGAGTGGTGCTCCGCACGCACCCCAAATTCCTGCCGAAGGTAGTGTCACCCTTCCATCTCAACCCGGAAGTGGTGCTCCCTATCTTCTTTTCCAGACCTCACTCCAGTCTGGCAGAGACGGTCCTTCACACCTTGGACTGTAAGAGGACTTTGTCCTTCTATACCCAAGGCACTCAGGGTCACTGCAAAGCTTCTCAGCTTTTAATCTCCTATGACCTCAGGGGGAGGCGGTGACCAAGCGTACGCTGTCCACATGGGTGGCAGACTGTATCACCCTCGCTTATGAGCAGGCGAGGCTCCCACTGGAAGGCCGCGTCAAGGCATACCGTGTCAGGGCCATGGCAGCTTTGGTGGCAAACTTGCACTCGGTCCCGATGGTGGACATCTGCCGGGCCGCCATTTGGTCTTCAGTCCAAACTTTGCAGCCCATTACTGCCTGGAAAGAGAGTCCTGACGAGACAGTGCCTTTGGCCAGGCTGTGCTCTGTAACCTTTTTGAGGTTTAGGCAACCCCTACCCTCTGACCCTTCTGTGTTCAGGCTACCTGAGTGCTGGTTCATCGGACACAGGGTCCTACTGTGGTCTGTGTACATGGAATAAATTGCTGCTGCTTGCAGCTCCCCGTGAGGGAGCCCCTATTTTGCTATGGGCTTTCAGAAGCCTGTAGCTGGGGAGTCCCATATGTGAGGACTGACTTCCAGCTTGTTCCCGGAGAAAGCGTAGTTTCTCAACTGTAACAAGTGTTCTCCAGGGACAGCAGGAATCAGTCCTCACAACCCTCCCTCCTCCCCTTGGAGTTGCTCCTTTACCATTTTTTATTTTTTTGCCGTCTTTTCGCTATGTCATCTGACTGAGCAAAATGGCACCCTTGGGTGGAAGGGGACCATGCATGCATGGTGGTATTTCCCAAAGACTTTCTTTGAAAGCTGGGGGGATGCTTCCGCAAGGGCTCCATCGGTGCCAGTGTCACCCATATGTGAGGACTGATTTCTGCTGTCCCCAGAAAACACCTGTTACAGGTGAGTAACTACGCTTTCTGGCTGAAAGTGTAAGCACTTTGGCCTGTTCTGGTTTACCATTTCTGTGAAATGAGTCTGTAATAGTCTATGCTGTGTGCTGGGTGAATTGCTGCCATTGGTATTGTCTGTATAGCTCTAGGCAAGTCGGTTCAGGAAGAACTGGGTGTGGAGTTTCACTCCGGGTCTGCCCTAAACAAGGTGCTCCACATAAGAATCTGGTGGCCAGGACTCAGAAGTGCAAATCCAGCTACAGAGCAGGTGTCAGGCTGAATTGAGGTTAGACCAACAGATTGGGTCACATATATCTATAAAAAAAAGAAGAAACAAGAGATCAAGGGGGAGAGCTCTGGTATAGTGCAGTACTCATAGCTGTCTTAAGATGAGTGGTACAGAGCTTGACAGATTGCCCTGGGGGGAGGGGACTCAAGTAGTATCTGGCAATGGGTATTAGGTGCCAGAGTTGCTTTGTGTCCGTTTAAGGTCCCCTGGGGCATGAACTTAAGGCTTCTATTCTCCCTTGGAATCGTTATTCTCCCAAGGGGTAGTAGTGAAAGCAGGTTGAGCTTGAGACCGAGCTCAGAGGCTTTGCTACCATAGCCATTGTTGTCCTTGGAAGAAGCTGTGCTCTTGTGGTTGTGGGGGCAAGTTCTTGGCCCAAATAGATCTCTGCCAGCTAGATGGAGCCGCAGCTCTTAGGTGTCAAGAGGACAGCAGTTTGCTCCTGTGATCACTATCTGGTTTTATGGTCTTGTGAGTGCATTTGGAAAGGTTTTGGTCATGTAGGATGGGTTTCTATCAGAGAAGCTGAAGACTGGGCTGCAATTTGTTCTAGTCTGAACTTCCTTAGCTCATTTCACTGGGTCGGTTATGGAGGAGTGAACCTTTGGAAAGAGTTGGAATACAACTGCAGTTGCACATGTAGGTCAGCACAGTTTCCCAGCAATGAACTCACATTCACCGCCAAAGTCATCGAGAAGATAATTCAACAGCAGCTCCAAAACCACCTGGACATAAACAACTCACTGGACCCACAACAACACGGATTCTGCCCCTCTCATGGAGTCAAGACCCTCATGATGTCACTACTGAACACCCTTATCAAACGTACACAGGCCAAACACTCTGGATCTGCTATGGTCTTTCTAGATATTTGACACAATCTCCCACCATACCCTTCTACACAGACTACAGGAGATTGGCATCAAGGGCATCGTGTTACAGTGGTTCCACTCCTACCTGACCAACAGACAACAACTGATCCACACAAGCATGGCAACCCCCCTCCCCCTTTCGACAACATCAAGGAGTACCCCAAGGCTCCACACTCTCCACCATGCTCTTTAATATCTACCTTTAGCCACTCTGCTCGATAATACGCTCTCATAACATCAACTACCATATCTGTGCAGATGACATAATGCTTTATGGACCCATTACAACCACAAACCCAACAAACGTTCACTTATCAGACTGCTTCATTGACGTCACTAACTGGCTACAAGAGAACAACCTATCCATCAACTTTAAAAAAAGAGAAGCCCTCATTGTGACCAAGGACCAAAACTTCACCCCACCACCACACCTCTTCTTGGGAACCACCCAAATACAAATTCAACCCTATATAAAATACTTGGGAATCATCATTGATCAAGTGCTTACACTTAAGCAACAGATTAAAAGGACTGCCAGAACAATATTCCTCAAAGCAAAGATGGTACAATGACTCATACCACTCCTTGACCCACAGGATTTCAGAACAGTCATGCAGGCTATGACGCTCCCCCACCTGGACTACTGTAATAAAATCTATCATGGACTACCGGTCACCCACACCATCCCCCTACGGACTGCCTTAAACAACACCGCCAGAATCATCCAAAGGGTTAAGAAACACGATCACATCACTTCAGTCTTGAGAGAGCTTCACATTCTGCCTCTCGAAGCAAGGATTAAATACAAATCTCTCCTACTTGTCCACAAAGCTCTCCATCAAACCCACACTTCCCAACTCCGGACTCTACTCCCACGGCCTACCCTCAACAGGCCAACCCGCCAGACCACCAGCAACACTATCACTATCCCACACGAAAGAATTTAATTCAGTCAACAAACCTGTAACAGGGCATTTGAAACTGTACGCGTCCTCCCTCCCGAACCAGATCCGAAACAACAGAGACCTCTCCACATTCAGGAAACAGTTAAAACCCTCCTGTTTCATGAATATCTTGGATCTGAGATGGACATCTCTCACTGACTGCCAGCTCCTGTCAGTCTCCCATCCAGACTCAATCTGATCTAACCTCCCCTCTGCCAACTGAGAGGCTCACGTCAAATGTCTAGTACTGTTACTTTCTGTTTAGATCATCAATGTTGGCCCCCCTGGTGTAGACCCCCCCTTCTCTGTTGAGGTGATTATTTTACCCCCCTTTCTATCACACTGCTTTGACCCGGTGAAAAGCAGGATATAAATGCAGCTAAATAAATAAATAGAAAGCGTTTAGTTTCAGTTGCACTTGGCCGGAGCTCCTGGAAGGTCATCAGGAGAATTGGTTCTCAGGAATGTACAGTCCCAAGCTGTTTGGCTGTTTGGCTATTTCACTGTAGCAAGGCCGCTCTAGCCTCTGGATTCCTTGGTCATTCCTGGAGTTTTTGTCAGGAGGTTCTAGGCATTTTAGCAATGCAACTGGTTTGCTTTACATGATTGTTCTATGGATGCCCTTATATTAAGTTGTTTAGAAGGTGGAGACTCATCTGGGGCTACTCTTTTTTGGGGGATATATTACATTTGGAGTGATGGATCCATTTCAGTTCCCAGAGGTGCTTGAGCTTTGGTCTTGGGGTCCATTTTGCTTACTGGATGCAGTTTCTTTCTTGCTACAGTTTGCCTCTTGTGAGGCCTAGGCAGAGAGATAAAGGTGGTTATTCTTAGGTCAGGGGGTCTTGCTTCCATTGCATGGATGTCCTACTTTTCTGGCTGATGTTCGGTTATGGAGGCTTACTGGGAGCAGTGCACAGAAATGCATCTTCGTCTCTTGAGTTTGTCACTTTCTAGCACATTGGCCTTCTCAGGCAAGGGTGGTTAATTGAGCATCCTGCTCTGATGTTGCTATGGGTGCTGGTGGTATCAGCTGGTTTCTGAGGTTAGAGGCTATCTTGAGTTTCTTCTCGACAGGAAAGGCGGCCTTCAGATGGCTAGTGCAATGGCTTCACCTAAAGATTGGCCAGGTAGAAAGTCTTTTCTGGAGTTTACCAGGAAAAGGGTATTTCTTTAACCAGTACCCTTGATTCAGCACAGGGTGGCATTGGCATTTTTATTTCTTCGATTACAGCCTCTACCAGTGCTTTCAGATTCTAGCAAAGTTTCAGACTGTTTGGTTTTGCATACATGAGATGCCCACCAGAATCTTCGTCAGTTTTGAAGATAGCAAAGATATTTTCGGTGGTTGGTTCTCCTCTTTCTACTATTGGTCAGCCATACTAGGGTGCAGTGGCCACCAAGGTATCATTGACTTTTATATTGAATAAGTTGATTGTGTCTGCCTGTCTGCTGAAAGGACAGGTGGTTTCCAGCAAAATGTATGATCCATTCCACCAGAAGTCAGATTGTTTCAGAAGCAGAGTTTGGTTTGGGGCCATTCCTCAAAGTTGGTATGGCAGCAAAAAGTTCATCTCTGAATTCTTTGGCAAGTTATCATTGTCTGGAGGCTCAAATGAAGAGGGAGGCACTATTTTGGACATGAGTGTAGCAGGTCGGGCTCTCTTGTCCCACCCATCATTGAGTACTTCTTTGGTACATCCCATGTGTCTGGACTGGACTGGATGGATGATGAGGAAGGTGAAATTAGGCCTTTCTTGCCAATTTTCTTTCTTTGAGTTCCTCCAGTTCAGTCCAAGACCCACCCTGTTTGTGTCTGTTCGAGACTGGAAGACTGGGGTAGAGGAGGGGGGCCAGAGCTGATGGGAAGGGCTGAACCAATTGGTGGGAGCCAGAGCCAATGAGGAGGAACCCCCCCCCCCCCATTTTTGCCTATGGGTGTCAACAAAGTAAATTAGGCCCTGGTCTGGACAGGACTGTACTGGAGGGACTCAAGGAAAGAAAATTAGTAGGTAAGGCCTAATTTCATCATAGTGGCTGAATATTGATCTACAAGTTGCTTACCTATAATGGCTGTCCTCCATAGAGAGCTATGCATACCCCTTTGCCTTCTCTCTTGGGCTAACAAATGTAGTGATGGTCAAAAAACTAGCACAGAGCGCTAACTGTCAAACCAGAGGAAAAGCTCTGTATCTAACACATGAAAGTATACTGTGTCAAAATCAAAAAAACTATTATGCATTCACTTAAAGAGTAGAAAAGGCAGAATTCAAGCAAAGATATTTGAAGCAACAGAAGGTCTCAGACTTTAACGGGCAAACCGTATACTCAAGGCAGTGTTCACCAACAGAGCACAGTAAAAGCCCTTTCTTGCATCAACGACCTTAGGTATTATGTTGCTCCACAGAATAGCTATCACTAGCTCCTTTAACACAGATAATAGCAATATTTTTCTTGACAAATTCTTCAAAGCCAGTGTAGGAGAGTGAATAGCATAACTTAGCTGAAAACGTATTGCTTGAACTGCTGCATAGCCATCATCTCATCCCCGCTCCGACCCCCGCTCTCTTGGGCTGGCAACCCTGCTAAGTTTATGTATAACATTGAGGAGTCCCACAGTTGTCTAGAAAAGCCTGGATAAGGATTTTCGAAATCATACCATTATCATGCCTACTCTTTTAGCATTAGCACTTCAAATTTTATAATAATTTAACCTGTAGATATAGAGTTGGGACAAGGGGGAGATGGAGGGAGTGAGAGAGTTACAACTCTTCCATGGGCTTTGAGCTGCTTGGAAGATCTGTGCTATGAGCTGCAATTCCAACGGAGGGTGTAGCAAAGTTAAATTGCACTAAAATCTGCTAAAGATTTGATTTGGTGAACAGTGACAGCCTAATATTTAGTAGCACTTATCTGGATGGCAGAACCTGCCATTGGACAGGCCTATCTGGATATTTTTAGTGCTGCTGTCCAGATAGTGCTGATGAAAATATGACTGACCACCCCTGCATGATCTATATAATGCCAGGGGCCGAGCGTGGGTGGATTCAGAACTTATTTGGATAGTGCCAATAGTCAGTCCACTTTTCAGATCGGGCAGGAATAATGGTGCAGAATATCCAGATATATTTTTCGCTGGGGTGACCAGGTTTAAAAAAAAAAAACACTGAACACTATAGCCGAATACTGACCCCTTAAAGCTCAAATAGTTCACATGATTCTTATATATAAAAGTCACTTAAAAAATAGTTTGCATCTTGCAAAAAAAGGACATCATTTCCTGCTTCTAGACAGAATGTGTTCTTACACTCACATGGCACAATTTGTAGTTTAGATTTCTTTGAATTTCCCAAGTTGTTCTTGAAACATAAATGCACAGGAGAGAATCACTTTCGATTGAAAGCAAGCTCTGCTGTGAGGGGGCATATTACATCTACATATTCTGAAGGCAGATAATGACCAGCATGGTCCATCTAGTCTGCCCAGCAAGGTGGCAAGAGTAGGTGCACCTGCCGCTCCCTGAAGGTCACCCCTCCCCGTGCCTTTGTTTAGAGGTGTACCCACCGCTCCTTGCAGATCACCCCTATTTGCTGAGATATAAGAGATAGTTAAGTTTATTTTGATTTTATCCTGTTGCTATAAAGGGATCCAGTGTGTCTGTCCCATGCAATTTTGAATTCTGTCACTGTATTTGCCCCCACCACTTCCATCGGGAGGGCATTCCAAGCATCCACTACCCTTTCAGTGAAAAAGTATTTCCTGACATTGCCTTTCAGCTTACCCCCTTGCAGCTTCATGTTATGCCCTCTAGTTTTACAGCTTCCCCGTCTTTGAAAAAGGTTTGTTTGTTCATTAATACCCTTTAAGTATTTAAAAGTCTATATCATATCTCCCCTGTACCTCCTCTACTCCAGTGTATACATATTTAGGTCTTCAAGTCTCTTCTCGTACATCTTCTGGCACAGTCTCCAAATCATTTTGATTGCCTTCCTCTGAACCATTTCCAGTCTTTTTATACCCTTTGCGAGATATGGTCTCCAAAACTGAACACAATGTTCTGAATGAGGCCTCGCTAGAGATTTGTACAGTGGCATTAGTATCTCCTCCTTTCTGCTGGTAATTCCTCTCTGTATGCAACCCAGCATCCTTCTGGCTTTTGCCACCGCCTTGTCACACTGTTTTGCCACCTTGAGATCCTCAGAAACAATCACTCTGAGGTCCTTCTGGTCCGTGAACACCAACCTCTCGCCCCCTATCGCATACAATTCCCTTGGATTTCTGCATCCCTAGTGCATGACACTGCACTCCTTCACATTAAATCTTAACTGCAAACATTAGACCATTCTTCTAGCTTTTGTAGATCATTCCTCGTGTTATCCATTCCCTCAGGGAAGTCCATTCTGTTGCAGATTTTTGTGTCATTGTCAGACGGCTGCCTAGGGTGAGAACTTACACAATCTTGACGATGCATATATTCATATGATTCTTGCAAGGTATTGTGGGTATTGTAGTTCATTCACTCCCAAACACAGCTGATGACAATAATTTGAGTTGTGAAACCAAGTGGTAAGATCAATAAAAATACTTCTTTTATTGATGGGGTTTAATTCACCCAGCACATGTATGCTTGATAGCACTATAAATGAGGTTACTTGCTTGCAGTGTTTAAATGGATAACAAAAAGTCACAAAGTAAACCAGAAAACAACCTTCAGCTTGTCAGGCAATTAGCTAATGTTTTCTTAGCAAATAATTACCAAATACAAAGGCACAACGAAAAGAATAAACTTTGCTGGTTAGGTTAACTTCTGCTTATTTTCCACGCTGATCTCAGCAGTGATTCTCCCTTGCTCACACACACAATCAGGTGCAGCCCTAATTACTATCCATGGACCAGCTGAAAGCCTTTAGCTGGCTGGCTGCTACTGTGTGAGCCCAAATCCTGCTTTAAGAGCTGTTTGCAGTGGAAATATAGAACAAAGTTAGGTTTCTTTGTGATGGCTGACGTGTTTGCTCATAGAAAACTAGCAATAGCATTTAGATAAAGAACAGTCCATGTAAATAGTTTCATCTGCTGTATTTCCCCCTGCATCAACAATCATAGGGTCAATATCATACATTGGCACAGATGAGTCTTTCATTAAGGCACTATCATGAGAATGCTTATTCCCTTGCTGCCATTCTCTATTATAGATAGGGTCTGGATCAGTGTTCATACCTGAGCCTCTCCTGCTATCATTATTCCTCTCTGTATAGCCTGGCCAATATGTAATCCAATTCTGATGTCCAGCCTTCCAATCTCGATCCCTGGACGCTGGATCTTCTCTCACATACCTTCTGGCCTTGGTCTGAAAGTCCCTTCCACATGCAGTCTTCTCTCTTCCAGGTAGCCACTGGTGATTCCTATCTCTGCCACTCCATTCCTCTGGCTGAATCCAGTCCAATGGACTCTGCTGGCTTTTGGAATACCTCCCAGTATGAGTACTGCCTTGGAATCTCCCAGACCTTCCAATGGCCTTTCTTCTCTTCCTTCCAGAGAGTTTCCTTCTCTCTCTATCTGCTTGGCTTGGCTTCTGTTTCTCCAGGTGATACTGGTGCTTGTAGCCGTTGCTGTCTCTGTATCTCTTCCTCCCTCTGTAGCCGTAATCTGAAGAATAAGCTCTATTCTTATCCTGTTCTAATGTGTGCTGCTCCCTAACATAGCGCAGCTGTGTTGAATCAGGCCCTGCCCTTTGAGATGAGTGCTTAGGGATTACCTCATAGCTCTCTTGATTGCACACACATTCTCTCACTTCAGCCCCTCTCATGGCTGCTGGAAACCTGGTGCATTCTGGGACTGGTAGTCTTTTATGTGAAAATTCTGTTTTCTCACTTCTACCAGAACTGACAGGTTGCTTGTTCAGAGTCACATCATCTTTTCTATAGCTCCTACCTGAGCTATGATAAGCTTCCTTATCACATACCCCCCTGCTTAAGTTATTACGGACTGGTTTTACTGGTGAAACTTCTTCTCTACAGTCCGTAATACGGGAAAGTGCATCCGCATTCTTGTGTAACTTCCCGGCACGATGTTCAACCTGAAAATCAAACGCCTGTAAGGCCATGTACCAGCGTGTCAACCTGGCATTGTGGTTCTTCATTTGCTGCAACCACTTAAGTGGGGCATGGTCCGTGACCAACTGGAACTTTCTCCCTGTAAGGTAAAACCTTAACGCCTCCACTGACCACTTGATAGCCAAACACTCTTTTTCTATCGTGGAATACTTTTGTTCAGCCAGTGACAACTTCCTGCTCAGGTACATCACAGGATGCTCCTCCCCATCATGGCACTGGGACAGGACTGCTCCTAGCCCTACATCCGATGCATCGGTTTGAACCAGAAAGGGTTTCTTGAAGTCTACTCCTTTCAGTACCGGTCCTGTACACAATTTTTCTTTTAATACTGAAAACGCTTTTGCAGCTTCTGGTGTCCACTTTATCTGGTTTGGACAATTCTTTCGCAGCATATCCGTGAAAATGGCACTTTTCTCTGCGAATTGCGGTATAAACCGGCGGTAGTATCCAATAAGTCCTAAGAAACTTCTTAGTTGTTTCTTGGTTGTTGGAGGAGGAAAATTCCTGATGCTATCTATTTTGCTTAATAGAGGTTTAATTTTTCCTCTTCCCACTAGGTGGCCTAGGTATTTTACCTCCCTATTTGCAAAGGCACACTTCTTCGGGTTTAAAGTGATTCCCGCTTGCTTCATAGAGCACAAGACTGCCCTGATCCTCTTCAAATGCTCCGCCCAGGTGTTACTATGGATTATGACATCATCCATGTATGCAAAAGCATAACTTTGGTGGGGTCGAAGTACCTGATCCACTAACCTTTGGCAGGTAGCCGCTGCTCCATGCAGTCCGAAAGGCATCCTCTTGAACTGGAAAAGGCCAACGGGGGTGCTGAACGCAGTTTTCGGCTTCGACTCCCTGGTGAGCGGGATTTGCCAATATCCTTTTGTCATATCAAGGGTGGTTAAGTATTGAGCCTGTCCCAGCTGGTCTAGCAGCTCCTCAATTCTTGGCATTGGATATGCATCAAAAACTGATATGGCGTTTACCTGCCGGAAGTCAATACAAAATCTTAAGGATCCATCAGGCTTCGGCACCAGGACTATGGGGCTATTCCAGGGACTCTTTGACTCCTCTATTACCCCCATATCCAACATCTCCTGGACTTGTGCCACTACCTCCTGTCTTTTGGCTTCAGGCAAGCGGTATGGCCTTTGACGAACCAATTTCCCAGGTGGAGTTATTATTTCATGGGCCACCAAATGGGTCTCCCCAGGTATGGGTGTCAACACATCTGGGAATTCCTTAAGCAACTTCCTAATTTCTTCCTGTTGTACCATTGTCAGGTCCTCACCTATTTGGGGCTCTGATTTTTCTTTACAATCAGATACCTGGGGTCCCAAATCTTCCTCTTCACTCACCTCCCTCTCTCGGGCACAGGTGGCAGCTAAGCTTTTAACCCCTTTGACATCAGTAGAACCAAAACCTTTGGCTCCACGTTCAGAATTCTCTAGGGATGTGACCTCCTCCACAGGTGGAAAACCCAGCCTCTCACAGATCAATTGGGCAATTTTGTCTCCTGTCTTCACATGATACTCATTCTGTCCAAAGTTAAACAACAGAACTTTAATATTGCCCCTGTAATCGGGATCAATTACTCCCGCACCCACATCGATGAAATATTTAAGGGCTAATCCGGACCTTGGGGCTACTCTCCCATAACATCCAATTGGTATTTCCACTTGGAGACCGGTGTCAACCAGGGCTCTCCCTTGGCTAGGTACAATCACATTTTCTATGCTGCACAGGTCAAACCCAGCAGACTGAGGGGTTGCCCGCCTAGGAGCTTGGGCCTTCTCAGAGACCTTATGGTACTTTAGGACGAATATCTGCTTTGGGGTAGCTTGGTCTTCTGGACGCTTAACCATCTTTTTAGCTGGGGTCTGAGGACTTCCAAATAAAGGCCCGGGAGCTACTACCATTAAACCTTCTCCCCCTTTTTTCCTAGTCCTTCCACTAGACCCTGCTTAAATCTTGGCCAGTCTCTTCCTAGAACCAAATCAAAGGGTAGCCTAGGCACCACTGCTAATAGGACTTCCTCTTGTTTCCCTAGGCACTTAACCTTTAGCCTATAGGTGGGATATGATGTTGCAGCACCATGAATGCATCTGATGTGAACTTGGCTTTCAGGGGTTCTAGGCACAAATCTTTCTTGGGCCTCTATCCTCTTCCAAAGCCTTTTTGACATCATACTCTGGTCTGCCCCAGAGTCTAATAATGCATTTGTGGTAATTCCTTGCACATCAACCATCAAAAGAAATCCTTCCTTGGGCTGTTTTAAATCCAGACCCATTAAACTAGTGTGTGTCTGGCATCTCTTCTCTAAATGTCCCAATTTCCCACACTTGAAACATTTCTTTCTATTCCACTGTGTCATCTGGTTTGATACAGTACATTCATTTTCAGAAACATTCTTAATTATTCCCTTTTCTGATACAGCACATTTAGCCTCAGCATCCATCTTTAGAGGGCCACCCATTCTATGGCAAGCCTGCGTGGCTTCCAAGAATCTCTCTGCTAGCATGGTTGCCTCTCCAAGATTTTGGCAATTTTGCTGTATAAGAAAAACATTCAAATCTTTAGGTACCCCAAGCATAAATTGTTCCAGCATTATAATATCTAATAACATTTCTACTGTCTTTTGCTCAGGCTCCAACCATTTTACAGCTAAACTTCTGATTCTCTGACTCAGAGCCCTGGGTGTCTCACCCACTTTCAATGTAACAGCTCTAAACATTCGCCTATACTCTGAAATAGACAACCCTAGGCGATCTCTAATAGCTGCCTTTACATCCTTATAAATCAAAGCCTGGGCTGGTGGCATTGCTCTGTAAGCTGCTAGTGCCTCACCAGTTAATGAGGCTGCCAGCCTTACTGCCCACTGGGTCTCTGGCCATGCTAAAGCCTGTGCCACTCTTTCAAAAGACTCTAGAAAATCATCAACATTATCTTCTGGAGTTAATTTCCCAAAATTAAATGCCCCAATCCCTTGATTGAGTCCCACAGTGTCCACATGTGGTGCACCAGTACTAACTTCTGGTCTTGCATCTGTTCCACTTTGGCTCTGCAGCTGAACTAGAGCTTGCACCAGATCAAGCACTGGTTTCTGCTGTTCCATTAAGGCCTTCATAGCAGTGTCCTGGGCCTGCTGTGATAGCTCCTGCTGCTTGCTAAATTGGGCTGCCATCCACTGAGCCATCTCCGTCGGATCCATCTTGACCCCTGCAAGGAAAGAAAAAAAAGAAAAACCCAAGAGCAGCACCTTCCAACCAGGTGTGGTTTTTTTTTTTTTCAACTTTTTTTCAATTACCCCCTGTGCTTACACACATCCACCACTAGACATGCCCAGGTACATATTACCTTGTCTCAGTGATGAATCCAGCTTTGCACAGGGTCTTTTCCTCTGGGACAGCTTCCTGGAACAACCACTTTTCCTCCAAAGTGCAGACGAGGGAAAAAAATCTTCTTACAGCTTTAAACTTGACTTTTATTTGTAATCCACAACAAGTAAATCCTCTTGGTGCAAGAGCAATCCTGCCGACTACGCCATTTGTCAGACGGCTGCCTAGGGTGAGAACTTACACAATCTTGACGATGCATATATTCATATGATTCTTGCAAGGTATTGTGGGTATTGTAGTTCATTCACTCCCAAACACAGCTGATGACAATAATTTGAGTTGTGAAACCAAGTGGTAAGATCAATAAAAATACTTCTTTTATTGATGGGGTTTAATTCACCCAGCACATGTATGCTTGATAGCACTATAAATGAGGTTACTTGCTTGCAGTGTTTAAATGGATAACAAAAAGTCACAAAGTAAACCAGAAAACAACCTTCAGCTTGTCAGGCAATTAGCTAATGTTTTCTTAGCAAATAATTACCAAATACAAAGGCACAACGAAAAGAATAAACTTTGCTGGTTAGGTTAACTTCTGCTTATTTTCCACGCTGATCTCAGCAGTGATTCTCCCTTGCTCACACACACAATCAGGTGCAGCCCTAATTACTATCCATGGACCAGCTGAAAGCCTTTAGCTGGCTGGCTGCTACTGTGTGAGCCCAAATCCTGCTTTAAGAGCTGTTTGCAGTGGAAATATAGAACAAAGTTAGGTTTCTTTGTGATGGCTGATGTGTTTGCTCATAGAAAACTAGCAATAGCATTTAGATAAAGAACAGTCCATGTAAATAGTTTCATCTGCTGTATTTCCCCCTGCATCAACAATCATAGGGTCAATATCATACATTGGCACAGATGAGTCTTTCATTAAGGCACTATCATGAGAATGCTTATTCCCTTGCTGCCATTCTCTATTATAGATAGGGTCTGGATCAGTGTTCATACCTGAGCCTCTCCTGCTATCATTATTCCTCTCTGTATAGCCTGGCCAATATGTAATCCAATTCTGATGTCCAGCCTTCCAATCTTGATCCCTGGACGCTGGATCTTCTCTCACATACCTTCTGGCCTTGGTCTGAAAGTCCCTTCCACATGCAGTCTTCTCTCTTCCAGGTAGCCACTGGTGATTCCTATCTCTGCCACTCCATTCCTCTGGCTGAATCCAGTCCAATGGACTCTGCTGGCTTTTGGAATACCTCCCAGTATGAGTACTGCCTTGGAATCTCCCAGACCTTCCAATGGCCTTTCTTCTCTTCCTTCCAGAGAGTTTCCTTCTCTCTCTATCTGCTTGGCTTGGCTTCTGTTTCTCCAGGTGATACTGGTGCTTGTAGCCGTTGCTGTCTCTGTATCTCTTCCTCCCTCTGTAGCCGTAATCTGAAGAATAAGCTCTATTCTTATCCTGTTCTAATGTGTGCTGCTCCCTAACACAGCGCAGCTGTGTTGAATCAGGCCCTGCCCTTTGAGATGAGTGCTTAGGGATTACCTCATAGCTCTCTTGATTGCACACACATTCTCTCACTTCAGCCCCTCTCATGGCTGATGGAAACCTGGTGCATTCTGGGACTGGTAGTCTTTTATGTGAAAATTCTGTTTTCTCACTTCTACCAGAACTGACAGGTTGCTTGTTCAGAGTCACATCATCTTTTCTATAGCTCCTACCTGAGCTATGATAAGCTTCCTTATCACATACCCCCCTGCTTAAGTTATTACGGACTGGTTTTACTGGTGAAACTTCTTCTCTACAGTCCGTAATACGGGAAAGTGCATCCGCATTCTTGTGTAACTTCCCGGCACGATGTTCAACCTGAAAATCAAACGCCTGTAAGGCCATGTACCAGCGTGTCAACCTGGCATTGTGGTTCTTCATTTGCTGCAACCACTTAAGTGGGGCATGGTCCGTGACCAACTGGAACTTTCTCCCTGTAAGGTAAAACCTTAACGCCTCCACTGACCACTTGATAGCCAAACACTCTTTTTCTATCGTGGAATACGTTTGTTCAGCCAGTGACAACTTCCTGCTCAGGTACATCACAGGATGCTCCTCCCCATCATGGCACTGGGACAGGACTGCTCCTAGCCCTACATCCGATGCATCGGTTTGAACCAGAAAGGGTTTCTTGAAGTCTACTCCTTTCAGTACCGGTCCTGTACACAATTTTTCTTTTAATACTGAAAACGCTTTTTCAGCTTCTGGTGTCCACTTTATCTGGTTTGGACAATTCTTTCGCAGCATATCCGTGAAAATGGCACTTTTCTCTGCGAATTGCGGTATAAACCGGCGGTAGTATCCAATAAGTCCTAAGAAACTTCTTAGTTGTTTCTTGGTTGTTGGAGGAGGAAAATTCCTGATGCTATCTATTTTGCTTAATAGAGGTTTAATTTTTCCTCTTCCCACTAGGTGGCCTAGGTATTTTACCTCCCTATTTGCAAAGGCACACTTCTTCGGGTTTAAAGTGATTCCCGCTTGCTTCATAGAGCACAAGACTGCCCTGATCCTCTTCAAATGCTCCGCCCAGGTGTTACTATGGATTATGACATCATCCATGTATGCAAAAGCATAACTTTGGTGGGGTCGAAGTACCTGATCCACTAACCTTTGGCAGGTAGCCGCTGCTCCATGCAGTCCGAAAGGCATCCTCTTGAACTGGAAAAGGCCAACGGGGGTGCTGAACGCAGTTTTCGGCTTCGACTCCCTGGTGAGCGGGATTTGCCAATATCCTTTTGTCATATCAAGGGTGGTTAAGTATTGAGCCTGTCCCAGCTGGTCTAGCAGCTCCTCAATTCTTGGCATTGGATATGCATCAAAAACTGATATGGCGTTTACCTGCCGGAAGTCAATACAAAATCTTAAGGATCCATCAGGCTTCGGCACCAGGACTATGGGGCTATTCCAGGGACTCTTTGACTCCTCTATTACCCCCATATCCAACATCTCCTGGACTTGTGCCACTACCTCCTGTCTTATGGCTTCAGGCAAGCGGTATGGCCTTTGACGAACCAATTTCCCAGGTGGAGTTATTATTTCATGGGCCACCAAATGGGTCTCCCCAGGTATGGGTGTCAACACATCTGGGAATTCCTTAAGCAACTTCCTAATTTCTTCCTGTTGTACCATTGTCAGGTCCTCACCTATTTGGGGCTCTGATTTTTCTTTACAATCAGATACCTGGGGTCCCAAATCTTCCTCTTCACTCACCTCCCTCTCTCGGGCACAGGTGGCAGCTAAGCTTTTAACCCCTTTGACATCAGTAGAACCAAAACCTTTGGCTCCACGTTCAGAATTCTCTAGGGATGTGACCTCCTCCACAGGTGGAAAACCCAGCCTCTCACAGATCAATTGGGCAATTTTGTCTCCTGTCTTCACATGATACTCATTCTGTCCAAAGTTAAACAACAGAACTTTAATATTGCCCCTGTAATCGGGATCAATTACTCCCGCACCCACATCGATGAAATATTTAAGGGCTAATCCGGACCTTGGGGCTACTCTCCCATAACATCCAATTGGTATTTCCACTTGGAGACCGGTGTCAACCAGGGCTCTCCCTTGGCTAGGTACAATCACATTTTCTATGCTGCACAGGTCAAACCCAGCAGACTGAGGGGTTGCCCGCCTAGGAGCTTGGGCCTTCTCAGAGACCTTATGGTACTTTAGGACGAATATCTGCTTTGGGGTAGCTTGGTCTTCTGGACGCTTAACCATCTTTTTAGCTGGGGTCTGAGGACTTCCAAATAAAGGCCCGGGAGCTACTACCATTAAACCTTCTCCCCCCTTTTTTCCTAGTCCTTCCACTAGACCCTGCTTAAATCTTGGCCAGTCTCTTCCTGACCACTGTTTGAATATTGGCTGTTTTGAAAACTGGCCCCATAGCATTTGCTTTGTTTGATGTCTCATTAAAACTGTTACATGGCAATAAAATCAGGGAATCAAATGATAGGGAATATTAATGTAATTCGAGAAAAGGAAGAATTTGTGTTGGATATATGCAAGTATTTGCCTTTATAAAAATGACTGTATTATATGGATAAAGATGAACAATTACTTTTTATTTAATATTTAAGATCTTTACCTTGAATATATGGAAATTTATTTTTAATTTAAAATTGGGAAAAGCTGACTGCTTAAAATAAATGCCATCACATTTTAGGAATAATGTCATTCAACATGAGTGGGACATTATTTATGTTTGATGCATAATTGTGGCAAAAACACATTCATACTGCACACTGCTGATAGAACAAATATCCCTTCAGCATTGTCCAATCCAGTTAGCCTTTATTTTAGAAATTTAGGGACCCTTTTTCTGAAGTGCAGTAAAAGATATGCAGTTACTGTGGTACATGCCAAACTTACTGCACAGTAAATGCAAAGCCTCTGCATTAATTTTTGAGGGTGTTCCCAGTATCAGTTAAAGCAGAGACAATACCACAACATGCTCCTGGAAAGACTAAAGAACACTGGGATACACGGCATCACATTGAAATGGTTCCACTCATACCTAACAGAAAGACAGCTACAGGTCAAGTTGGGACACAACACCTCCCGACCCATAAACATCCGACAAGGAGTGCCTCAAGGATCCGCACTCTCAGCTCTCCTATTTAACATCTACATACAACCAATATGCAACATCATGAAAGAGAACAACATTCAATACACAATATATGCAGACGACATCATGATATACACCCCGATATCAATCGACAACCCGGACTTCTCTAGGATAACAGACTGCCTTACCCAAATGGCAAGCTGGTGTCAAAACAACACCCTCGCAATAAACTACAACAAGACCGAAGCTTTAATCATCACTCGGAACCAAAACTTCATACACCCACCAAATATAAAGATACAAAGCACTACTATACCAATAAGATCAGAAGTGAAATACCTCAGAGTTACTCTGGACAATAAACTCAATCTCAAAACACACATAGACAAAACAATCCAAAAAGCCTACTACAAGATGCGAATCATCAGGAGACTGAAACCGCTACTCGCCCCGGAACACTTCTGGACCGTCTGTCAAGCACTGATAACCCCACTGCTGGACTTCTGCAATCCTATATACCTTGGGCTACCGAAACAAGCCCTCAAACCACTCCAACTGGCACAAAACACTGCAGCACGAATCATATCAGGAACTGCAAGACAGGAGCACATCACACCTACCTTAAAGGACTTACACTGGCTTCCAATCGGTGCTCGCATCAGATACAAAACCATCATAAACCTATTTAAGATAAAACAGCACACATCAGCCAACAGCCTGCACTCCCTCATACAACCAGACACCAGCACTCGTCCCAGAAGAAAACAAACACACAACCGAGTCAGCACCCCCAGTGAATACAAACACACACGCAAGGACACAACGGACAGAGCACTCTCCATGGCTGCTCCAACAATATGGAACAAGCTCCCGGACGATTTGAGGGCGACTACAGAACTCAAGGACTTTAGAAAACAGCTAAAAACCATGCTGTTCATTGAACACTATGGACACATCACATAACCTCAGAGAATGCATAACAGCACATGATACCACTAAAACAACGTATGTATGGAATATGTTTTTGCACCACTGTACATAGCCCACTCTGTACATAGCTCATGCCAATCTAGCACACAATACAACACACACTCAATTTCACCCTCACTGCATGTATAACACACTCACCTTACCCGATTGTTTGCTGTGATACCACCTTGATTATTAAGATAAGGCGGTTTAGAAATACTGTTAAATAAATAAATAAATTACTACATATTAAGTGCCTTGTAGATAACACAGATACACTAACAGCACCTGTTGAGGTATTATTACATGAGCTGCATTTAACAGTTAATACATGAGAAGTTGCCATACATTTATTTATTTATTTTATTTATTTAACCGCTTTTATATACCGTCTTTCTACAATTCAAGGCGGTGTACAAGGAACTTAGAAACAGAAACATAGAAATATGACGACAGAAAAAGACCACATGGCCTATCTAGTCTGTCCTTCCATAACAACTACAACAGTCCCCTTTTTACCTTCAGAGATCCTCTGTGTTGGTCCCATGCTTTTTTGAATTCAGATACAGTCCTCATCTCTACCACCTCCACTGGGAGACTATTCCATGGATCCACTACTCTTTCCGTAAAGAAATATTTCCGCATATCACTCCTGAATCTATCTCCCTTCACCCTCATCCCATGTCCCCTCATAGCAGAACTTGCTTTCAATTGAAAGAGGCTCTCTCCCTGAACATTTATGCCATAGAGGTATTTAAACATCTCAATCATATCACCTCTATCCCGCCTTTCCTTTAAGGTGTACATATTAAGATCCTTCAGTCTGTCCTCATATGCTTTATAATGAAGACCACTAACCATTTTAGTAGCCACCCTCTGCACCGACTCCATCCTGTTCACATCCTTTTGAAGGTGCGGTCTCCAGAATTGCACACTATACTCCAAATGAGGTCGCACCAAAGTCTTATACAGAGGCACCATCACCTCCTTTTTTCTGCTAGCCATTCCTCTCCGTATGCACCCAAGCATCCTTCTAGCTTTTGCCGTCACCTTTTCTACCTGTTTAGCTACTTTAAGATCATCAGACACAACCACGCCTAGCTCCCGCTCTTCTTTAGTTGACAAAAGTACTTCACCCCCTATACTATATTGCTCCCTTGGATTGCTGCAGCCCAAATGCATGACCTTACATTTTTTAACATTAAATCCCAGCTGCCAAATTCTAGACCATTCTTCAAGCTTAGCTAGATCCCTCCTCATGTTATCTACCCCTTCCTGGGTGTCTACTCTATTGCAGATTTTGGTATCATCCACAAAGAGGCAAACCTTACCTGAAAGCCCTTCCGCTATATCACTAACAAAGATGTTAAAAAGAGTCGGACTTAGGACAGATCCCTGGGGCACACCACTGATAACATCCTTCTCCTCAGAGTGAGCTCCATTTACTTGTACTCTTTGTCGCCTCCCACCCAACCAATTTCTAACCCAAGCAGTAACTTTAGGGTCCATCCCTAGGGTGCTCAGTTTGTTTATAAGTCGCCTGTGAGGAACAGTGTCAAAGGCTTTACTGAAATCTAAATACACCATATCTAGGGCTCTCCCTCGGTCCAACTCCCTGGTCACCCAGTCAAAGAAATCAATCAGATTTGTCTGACAAGACCTGCCTCTGGTGAATCCATGCTGCCTTGGATCCTGTAATCCGCTGGATTCCAGAAACCTCACTATTTTCTCTTTCAGCAGCGTTTCCAATAATTTACTCACCACCGAAGTTAAACTAACCGGCCTGTAGTTTTCAACCACATCCTTACTTCCGCTTTTGTGTAAAGGCACCACATGAGCCTCTCTCCAGTCCTTTGGCACCACTCCCGACTCCAACGAGGCATTGAAAAGGTCAGTCAGTGGAGCTGCTAGAATGTCCCCAAGTTCCCTCAGTATTCTCGGGTGTATCCCATCCGGTCCCATCGCTTTGTCTACTTTAAATTGAGATAGTTTCTCACGAACACAGTCTTTTGAAAATTGTTCAAGATGTCCTTTGCTTCTGTTCCTATTTGTGGGTGTTTTCTGAGGTCCTGCTCCTGGTTCTTCATCTGTGAACACAGAACAGAAATATTTGTTAAGCAATTCCGCTTTATCCTTATCAGCGTCTACATATTCCTCCCCTGCACCCTTGAGTCTGACAATACCACTCTTGCCCTTCCTCTTCTCACTAATATATCTGAAGAATGTCTTATCCCCCCATTTTATTGCATTGGCTATTTCCTCCTCCTTTTGAATCTTTGCCTTCTTGACTACTTTGCTAGCTTCTCTAAGTTTTTCCAAATACAGATGCCTGTCTTCCTCTCTTTGTGATCTCTTGTATTTCACGAAGGCCTCCCTCTTTTTCTTCACTTTTTCAGCTACTTCTTTCATAAACCATAGCGGTCTCCTTTTCCTTTTACCTTTATTTACCATTTAACAAAAAGGTTGGTTGCCCTTAAAATATCCCCTTTCAGTTTTTCCCACTGTTTTCTACATCCCTCAGCTGTTCCCATCCAACTAACGACTCCCTGAGGTATTGGCCCATCTTCGCAAAGTTAGTCTTCCTAAAGTCTAAGATCCTCGCCTTTGAATGGATTCTAACAGCCCTAGTCCTAATACTGAACCACACCACCTGGTGATCACTGGATGCAAAATGATCTTCCACTACAACACCAGAAACACTTTCACCTTTGGTAAGCACCAAGTCCAGTATGGCCCCTTCACGTGTGGGGTCTGTTACCAATTGCCTGAATAGTTCTCCTTGTAGAGTATCCAGGATCTCCTTACTTCTAGATGATACTGCAGCAGGAATGTGCCAAACAACATCTGGCATATTGAAATGACAGTGTAACACAGCTGTTGTACATAGAAAGGTAACTTCTTAAACATGAACATGCATAGTTCAACAGTAAACTATTTACATTTTTACAGGTTGATTAATGAAAGGGGAAAGTTGGGTGGGGTAGGGGCAAAGAAATTGGGGGTAGAAGTAGGGGGTAATATGATGGGGTAGGGTAGGAAGAGCAGTAAAAGGTGGGGAACATTAGTCATGGGGTGGCTTAAGGGGGCAGGACAAAGTGTTCTTGGAAAAGGTGGGTTTTGAGCCTCTTCTGGAATTCAGAGTGGTCAGGGCAACTACGTAATTCAAATGGGAGGACATTCCATATAGAGGGGGCATAGAGAGAGGCCCTGTTACAGATGGATTGCTTGCTCTTCTTCTTTATTGATGATATGTTTAGAATATTTACAGTATTAGACCGACATGATCTGGTGCTTTTAGTTTTGGATAGGAGTGAGGATAAGCAGGGGGCTGATTCGTTGTGAATAGTTTTGTGTATGAGTGTGATGGTTTTAAATTTTATTCTGGATAGCATGGGGAGCCAGTGGAGGTCATAGAAGATTGGAGTGATATGGGCCCATCTGGAGGTATTCGTGATTAAGCGTGCTATTGTGTTCTGGGCCATTTGGAGGGGGAGGATACTGTGTTTAGGGAGACCTTGGTAGATGAGGTTACAATAGTCAAGGATAGGAATGGTGAGGGCTTGGCAGACAGTACGGAAGGAGTCTGGGTTTAGTAAAGTTTGGAGATTTCTCAGGGTTCATAATTTGGCATAGATTGTATTTGTTGTTTTCCTTATCTGTTCATGGAAGGTGAGATTCTGGTCAAGTATTAATCCAAGATTAATACTTGACCAGATTTTTTATGGAGAGGGTTTATGGATTGATTTTTTATGGAGAGGGTGAAGTCGCTGAGGGTAAGAGATGTGGGTGGGATATAGGATGGATTGGAAAAAATTTGGAGAGCTTCTGTTTTAAATTGATTAATTATGAAGTTGTGACAATTGAGAAAATGGGGCTTGTTTACAAAGCTGCGGTAGCGGTTTCTGATCGTTATCGGAGCCGCGGCCCCATAACGATTGGAAAGCGCTACCGCGGCTTTGTAAACAAGCCCCAATGTCTTAAATTAGTGAAGCATTTGCTTACATTTGAAACGTTAGGCTTTATTATGTTAAATGGGGTGAAGAACATGATATCATCTGTGTAAATCTGATATTGGATTCCATAGTCTTGAAAGATTCTACATATGGGTTGGAGAAAGATATCAAAGAGGAGGGTGGATAAGCTAGATCCTTGAGGAACTCCTTGCTTTTGGATGAATGGCTGGGTGGTTTTGTTACCTATGCGTACCTGTTGTGTTCTGTGGTCCAGGTAGGAGCGGAACCAGTTCAGAATTGTATCTTTTAGACCAATTTCATTCAATCTTTCTAAGAGCTGATCATGGGGGAGTGAGTCAAAGGCAGAGGATATATCGAGGAAGATTAGTAGACAGCCTTGAGTAGGACTTTGAGTGTATAAAGTCACTGAGTCTAAAAGAGACGTTATTAGAGTTTCCACACTGTGGTTCCTTTTGAATTCATGTTGGAAGGGGTCTAGTGGGGCATGGTCATCAATGAAATTATGCAGTTGAGTATGAATGATTTTTTTCTGTTATTTTTGCCAGGAGGGGGATACTCGATAACAGCATATAGGATGTAGGCATTGAAGGGTCCAGTTTCATTCCTTTAAGAATGGGACCTATTGAGGTCCTTTTCAAGGGTGCTGGCACAATCCCAGCATGGAGGGAGGCTTTTACTATGCATAGGATATATGGGCTGATGGATTCTCTGGCACTTTTTATCCAGGAGACGGCATGGATCTAGGGCAGAGGTAGAGGCATTGAGGTTTTTGATGACTGTGATTATGTTATCAAATGAAAGGGAATCAAATCCATTCAAGGTTGCTGTAGGGGTTGTGTTGTAAGTATGAGTCAATGTGTGGAGATTAGGTTATGGTAGGGGTGAGTGGAATTTAGAGCACAGATAGTCTGCTATGATTTCTGGGGATATTTTTGAATCCAGGTCCTGTTGTGAAGGTTTGTTTATTAGGGATTTGGCAATGGAGAAGAGTTCCCTGGGTTTATTTAGGGAACGCATGATTATATTTTCATTGTGTTCTCTCTTCTGTCTTAATGTTTCAGAACAGTAAAATCGGAGCTTTTCTGTGTAGCTGTTATGTGTGTTAGGTTCACGGGAACGTCGCCAATGGCGTTCCAGCCATCTGAGTTCTTTTTCTATGTCATGTAGGATGGCAGTTCATACCCATGCCATTCCCCTTTCCATTTTATACAGATGGAGGGTAGTTTTATAAGGGCAGTACCAACAGAGGATGGTTGGAAAAGGACCATGGTGCATTGAGGGAAGAACTGGAAGGTAAAATAAAAAATGCAAAATGGGGCCTTTGTCAAACCCATAGTATGCTACATTATGTGCCTATTTAATTTTAAAAAAGTAAGCGCTCTTTCTGTATCATCCTGCTAGACCAGTCCAGACAAGTGGGTTATGTTCCCCTACCAACAGATTGATGGAGACAAAGAAACAATGAAAAGCCGTTTCAGTAATATCACTCCCATGCCTCTATCTGCCTCAGCCACCAGAGGTCTCTTCAGTATTCTTTTGTCTCCAGCAGATAGTGGATCGATTTTTTTCTACTCTGAAAATCTGAAAACGCTCGTGAACAACCACCTTGAGAACATAAGAATATCAGAACATAAGATATGCCATACTGGGTCAGACCAAGGTCCATCAAGCCCAGTATCCTGTTTCCAATAGTGGCCAATCTAGGTCATACATACCTACAGTAGCAGTTTCCCCAAAAGACACAGGTTCCACAATGCTTGTACTGGGTCAAGCATTGATATCCTGGGTCCCTTCTTAATAATGGTTTGTGGACCTTTCCTCCAGGAACTTATCCAACCCCTTTTTAAACCCAGCTACACTAACAGCCCTTACTACATCCTCCGGTAACAAATTCCAGAGTTTGATTACATGTTGAGTGAAAAAATATTTTCTTTTATTAGTCTTGAATAGTTTACCCTGTAGCTTCATTGCATGTCCCGTAGTCTTTCTATATTCTGATAACGTAAACAATCGATCTACATTTACCCGTTCCACTCCGATCATTAATTTATAGACTTCTATCATATCTCCCCTCAGCCGTCTCTTTTCCAGGTTAAAGAACCCTAACCTTTTTAGCCTTTCTTCATAGGAGTATCCTTCCATCCCCTTTACCATTTTGGTGGCTCTTTTCTGAACCTTTTTTTTTTTATTTTATTTTATTTATAAAGAGTTTTCAATTACATAGTAAAACTTTACAGTACAAGGAAATACGGAAAGTAAAAACAAAAAAGAAACATATTAAAATTTAAAGAAACAAATCTATCCTTGACAGTCCACATATCGGGGAGTATCTTTGAACCATGAAACGAAAGAAATACAAAATAAACAAAGCTAGGGTAACAATACAATTTGTAAAACCCTAGCTAACTAAATGGCCTGACAAAGCTTTCCGCCTATCACCCCCGCCAAACATTTATGACGAAGAAAAAAAATAAAGAAACATCAAAGTGTCTTTTCCCTAGCTAGAATCCACTTTTCTAAGTTAGATGATGAAAAAAACATAAACTTATCATAATCCAGCATTTGCAAGGATATCTTAAAAAGAAGGTTGCACCGAGGGCAAGAACTCTAGCCTTAAATGCCAGAAACTCTTTTCTACGTTCTTGAGTAGTGCGTGATACGTCTGGAAAGATTGAAACAAAATCCCCACAGAATTTTACTTCCTTCTTCCTAAAATAGGCTTTGAAAATAATACTCTTATCCTCCTCGGACGCCAACATAACAAGTAAAGTGGCCCTTGAGGAAATATCATCATGAGTGTCCTCTAAAAAAGCAGTTAAATTAAATTTATCAGAAGCCGAAAGGGCATCCCCCTCATCATTCACCTCTGGCGGAGGATTTTTAATAGAAAGATAATAACATTTATTAATAATAATAGAATCAGCCCCAGATAAAAGGAGGGTGTCCTTAAGGTATTTCTGAAACAAAATAATAGGGGACAACAAAGAACAAACAGGCAAATTTAATATTCTCAAATTTTTTATACGCGATAAATTCTCCAGATTCTCAAGTTTCTGGTGTAATATCCCACTCTCCTTTGAATGAGCTAATTGAAATTCAGCACAAGATTTAGCATGAGTAGCCATATTAGTGACCACGGAGCTCAAAGCACCGACTTGTGAATCCAGAGAATGAAACTTTACAACTGTGTCTTTGGTAAATTGACATAATGAAGGAACTATATCAACAAGAACTTGCTCAGTACGAGAGACCACTTTCCATACATCTAACAAGGAAACTGTGGAACTCTGATGGTCTGAACCTAGGACAAAGGGCTCCTTCCAGGAAACCACACTGGGGAGCACATTATCCTTAGGAGAGCAAACAATGCTCTGAGATTCAGAAGACACTTCCAAAAAACCGGGGGGAAGAGGAGGAGTACGCTCAACTGAGCTCAAACTTGCACCGTTGGATAAGAGCAAGGGAAGTACAGTATCTGGATCGTTCATCCGTGGGGTGGAAATCATGTGTTTGTTGAGAGTCCCCACCTGAGGTGTTACTTGTGAGGTTTTCTTCTTTTGCTTTCCTCCTGGCATTTTCCTCTCCAAACAAAACGGCTCCTAATGTGCTCCTAAGGGGCTCACAAGGGGTGTATCCTGCCCCTTTGGACACGCCCCTTAGGAGCAGGCCCCACCAGAACGCCGACAACAGAACGCCGTATTAACACAGCAAGGCTTTTATCCTGGGCAGAGAATGACGTCAGCTGAGCTGTCCTGCACACGCTGGAGAATCTCAACACCGGCTCCCTCAACCTCCACGGGGTCAGACAGCAAGAATGAAAGAACACTCCCAAAGATAAGCGTCACAGCAAGGCTTTTATCCTGGGCAGAGAATGACGTCAGCTGAGCTGTCCTGCACACGCCGGAGAATCTCAACACCGGCTCCCTCAGCCTCCACGGGGTCAGACAGCAAGAATAAAAGAACACTCCCCTCTCTGAACCTTTTCTAATAACGCTATATCCTTTTAAGATACGGCGACCAGAATTGCACACAATATTCAAGGTGCGGTCTCACCATGGAACGATATAGAGGCATTATAATATCTTTTGTTTTATTTTCCATTCCTTTCCTTATGATACCTAGCATTCTATTTGCTCTCTTGGCTGCCGCTGCACACTGGTCCGAGGGTTTTAACATGTTATCTACAATGACGCCTAAATCTTTTTCCTGGTTGGTGGTTCCCAATGTGGAACCTTGCATCTTGTAACCATAGTTTGGGCTGTTCTTCCCTAGGTGCATAACTTTGCACTTGTCCACATTAAATTTCATCTGCCATTTTGATGCCCAGTCTTCCAATTTATCAAGATCCTCTTGCAATTTTCCACAATCCTCTTGGGTTTTAACAACTTTAAATAGCTTTGTGTCATCTGTAAATTTGATAACCTCACTCGTTATTCCCTTTTCCAGGTCATTTATGAATATGTCAAAAAACAGCGGACCCAGCACAGATCCCTGAGGTATACCACTATTCACCTTTCTCCATTGGGAAAATTGGCCATTTAGGCCTACCCTCTGCTTTCTATCTTTTAACCAGTTCCTGATCCACAATAGTACAGTGCCTCCTATTCCATGACTCTTTAGTTTTTGTCTACAAAAAGTCTCTGATGAGGGACCTTGTCAAAGGCTTTCTGAAAGTCCAGATACACTATATCAACCGACTCACCTTTGTCCACCTGTTTATTCACACCTTCAAAAAACCATAACAGATTAGTAAGACAAGATCTTCCTTGTCTAAATCCATGTTGGCTGTCTCCCATTAGGCCATGACTATCTACATGCTGAGTAATTTTGTTCTTTATGATGGTTTCTACCATTTTCCCGGTACTGATGTCAGGCTCACCGGTCTCTAGTTTCCCGGATCACCCCTGGAACCCTTTTTAAAAATTGGCGTTATATTCGCGATCCTCCTATCTTCAGGTATTACAGATGATTTTAATGAAAATTCACAGATTACTAATAGCAGGTCTGCAATCTCATATTTCAGTTCTTTCAACACACTTGGATGTATACCATCCAGCCCAAGTGATTTGCTACTCTTCAGTTTATCTAATAGTTGTAATACATCTTCCCGAAGTATCGATATTTCCTTCAATTCTTTCGCACCTTTAAATACCACTTCAGTCTTGGGTAACATCCCTACATCTTCCTCAGTAAAGACCGAAGCAAAGAATTCATTCAGTCTCTCCGCTATCGCCTTGTCGCCTCTTAGTGCCCCTTTAACCCCTCTATCATCTAATGGACCAACTGACTCTCTCACAGGTTTTTTGCTATGAATGTACTTGAAAAAGTTTTTATTTCGTGTTTTTGCTTCCGCAGCAAGCTTCTTCTCAAATTCTCCCTTTGCCTGCCTTATCAATGCCTTGCATTTGACTTGCCAGTGCTTGTGCTGTTTCCAGGTTTCGCCGTTTGGCTCTTTTTTCCATTTCCTGAAAGATGCTTTTTTGGCAAAAACAGCCTCTCTGACCTCACCTTTAAACCATGCTGACAGTTTTTTGGACTTACTTCCACTTTTCTTAAAGCGTGGAATACAGCTGGTCTGGGCTTCCAAGACAGTAGTTTTCAACAACACCCAAGCTTGATGTAAGTTTTTAACCTTTGCAACTGCTCCTTTTAGTTTTTTGTTAACTATTTTCCTCATTTTATCATAGTCTCCCTTTTGAAAGTTAAAAGGTAGTACTGTGGATTTCCTTACTATCTCTCCTCCACTAATTAAATCAAACGCGATATGCTATGATCACTATTGCCAAGTGGCCCAAGCACCCTTATCTCTTGCACAAGATCTGGTGCTCCATTAAGGACGAGGTCCAATATGGCTTCCCCTCTGGTAGGTTCATGAACCAGCTGCTCCAAGAAGCAGTCATTTATTTCATCTAGGAACTTTATCTCCCTAGCATGTCCTGCCGTGACACTGACCCAGTCGATGCCGGGGTAAATGAAATCACCCATTATTATTACTGCACTGTAACTTTTGTTAGCTTCCTTGATTTCTTTGAGCATTTCATCATCCATTTAAGAACATAAGATATACCATACTTGGTCAGACCAATTTCCATCAAGCCCAGTATCCTGTTTCCAACAGTGACCAATCTAGGTCATACGTACCTAGCAGTTTCCCCAAAAGACACAGGTTCCAAAATGCTTGTACTGGGTCAAGCATTGATATCCTGGGTCCATTCTTAATAATGGTTTATGGACCTCCAGGAACTTGTCCAAACTTTTTTTAAACCCAGCTACACTAACAGCCTTTACTACATCCTCCGGTAACAAATTCCAGAGTTTGATTACACATTGAATGAAAAAATATTTTCTTTTATTAGTCTTAAATGGTTTACCCTGTAGCTTCATTGCATGTCCCCTAGTCTTTCTATATTCTGATAACGTAAACAATCAATCTACGTTTACCCGTTCCACTCCATTCATTAATTTATAGACTTCTATCATATCTCCCCTCAGCCGTCTCTTTTCCAGGTTAAAGAGCCCTAACCTTTTTAGCCTTTCTTCATAGGAGTATCCTTCCATCCCCTTTACCATTTTGGTGGCTCTTCTCTGAACCTTTTGTATATCCTTTTTAAGATACAGCTGTATCCTTTTTAAGATATGGCATTTGTTCATTCTGGCCAGACGGTTGATAGTACACCCCCACTGCCACCGCCTTTCAATTTCAATCCATAGAGATTCTACAGCAAATTTTGTTTCCTGCAAAACTTTAATCCTTTCTGACTCAATGCCCTCTCTAAGATAGAGCGCAACCCCTCCACCAATTTGATCAGCTCTATATTATGGTATAGTTTGTAGCCAGGTATTACAGTGTCTCACTGGTGACTTTATCACTTGAGTGTGACATGGGAGATTCCATTAGACTACAGTCTTTTCAGTAGCTATAAGAGCAGGGAAAATTGGTTCAGCTCTGCGCTCTTATCATGATAAGAGCCCGTTGAATAGCCAGAAAATTGTAAGGATTGGGAAGAGTTCATCAACTTCACACAGCCTCAACACCCCTCACTCCTCCTCTGTCCCCACTGCTCTGTCCCAAAGATTGCAGAGGTTTCTCAGAGAAATCTGCCAGCCGCCTGCAAAACAACAGAAACAGTTTCAGGGGAGTAGAACTGAGCCCGGCATGGATTTTCTGCTAGGGCTTTTAGGGGGTGAGTACCAATGTTTGACATCGTCATTGTCCTTGTTGGGGGATCCCGATTTCATCTGTCTGGGGTGCGATTTGGAGTGGACTGCTGGCGACCGTTGGTGTGGTATGGAGGTTTCCCACCTTTTCCTGTACGTGTTAGTGGAGTCTTTACTGTTGTGTGCCTGACGGTCACATAGTCCGTGCGCATGTTCCACTCATGTGGCTTCAATGCATGTTCCTACCCAAGCGCACATAATGAGCATTGCTGTGTAAGCACTGTTAGCGTGTGCTTTCCGGGCTGCCGTAGCCTTAGCATGCGCTGTTGTGATACCTGCCTTAACTCTCTGTCTTCTTCTAGAAAACACTGTTTAGCCTGTGTCAAGTGAGGTCCCTCATCTCCGGCTTCTGGATGCTCTTCTTGCATGACAGTTTCTGAGTCATCCCTAGAGGGCTTGCTTTCCCTCTCTCAGCTGGGGAATGCAGTTAGTCTGACCTTGCCTGCCTTAGGGCAGGAGGTGGTGTATGGTGCTGTGGGTAGGGATATCCAACCGGCCAGAGGTTCTGGCAGCTGTGCTGTGGGCCGATTGCTGTCCTCTATGTCCCCTGTTGTAGGGGGGTCCTTCCGTGAGAAGATCTCATGGAGTCCGGATTGTCCTTTCCAGAATTCTTTTCCTTTTTACAACAGACTTGGTTATTCTGGTGTGGAAATTCAGACTCTGCGGCCTTTGAGTTCCCCCAAGTGCAGTCTCATGAGAGGCAGTCTGAGAGAGGAAGCCCTGTTTAATTGCTTATGGCTAAATATCCCTGGTGAAGGGTGCCCCCTGGAGATGAGGATCAGTTGGGTTCTGTCCAAGATTTGGACTGTGACTTTGATTCAGATATCTCGGTTCTGGGCTTTGATGTGGACGAAGAAGTACTCTTGTCTTTGGAGGAGTGTGAAGAGGCCATTGTGATACGCCTGTTCCAGAAGGAGGAAGTAGCGGCTATGATTGCCAAGATCTCATCCACTTGAACTTGGGAGATGCTCCAGCCATGGTGCAGGAGCTGAAGATGCATCCACTCCTGAAAAGGATGTGGAAAGCCACCATTGTCTTCCAGTTCTTGGAGGTGATCAAGGATATAATCCAGTCAGAGTGAGATTCTCTCAACTCCCTGCCTAAAGGGCAAAGGGTGTATAATAAGATCTATGCTGTCCCAGAGAAGGAGTGCATTGTGTGGATTGATTATTCCCAAGGTAGATGCCCAGGTCATGGCGATTACCAGACAGACTACCATTCCTATGGAAGGCGGACGACCTTAAAGAATACTCTGGACCGAAAGGTGGATTCATTGTTCAAGAACCAGTTTGCTGCAGCAGCTGCTATTCAGTTACCAGTATGTGCAGGCCTGTTGACCTGATCCCTGTTCCAGTGGATTCAGTCTCTTCTGCCGGATGATGCTACTAGCCCTCTTTTGGAGTCAGCTGTGGCCTTCCTATCTGATGCCATGTATGACCTGGTATGTCTAGCGGCCAGAAATAGTGCCCTGTCGACAATGACACAGCGTTGGATTTGGCGCTGACACTGGGCAGCAAGCACATCTTCCAAAGCCAAGTTGACCTAACTGGAATTTTTAGGAAAGTTTCTTTTTTGGGACCAATTCAGAGAAGCTGGTGAAGGACCTGGATGAGGCAAAATCTTACCACCTTCTGGAGGACAGGTCCAGGGGGCCTGTGAAGCGAGTAGGAATCCCTTTTCCATCAGCCTCCATCCCTTCCTTGTGGATGCACTGGGCAGACTCCCAGGAGTCTCAGGGCTACCAGCCTGGAAAACCTTTCTTTCTCTCTGCTTCTGGACTTTGGGCTCGTTCTCAGTCCTTTCATGGAGCATGTGGGCCCACTGACTTGGTCCCCTCCAGAGAAGGACCCTCCCAGGCTGCACAATGAAGGTTTGGAGACCCATTCCCTGCTTCCTTCGGTTCAGGGCAGGCTTCACTTCTTCTTTCAGGAATGGGCCTGGGTCACTAAGGATTGCTGGGTGCTAGACACCATTCAGTACAGCTATGCCCTGGAATGCGAAGAGCCAATCCTGGATGCTTTCATCATCTCCCCTTGTGGGTCTGTGAACAAAAGGATTGCTGTGTGGATCACTTTGATAGGTTGCTACTCCTGAAGGCAGTAATGCCTGTTCTCCTGGATGATTGGGGCAAGGACAGGTATTCTATCTATTTATTTATTACGTTTTATATACCACTTTATCATTTCAATCAAAGTGGTTTACATTGAAACTTAAACTTGGTAATGTACATTAAACAGGGACATTGATAACTTGGATTTTTCTGAGGCAATGGAGGATTAAGTGACTTGCCCAAGGCCACAAGGAGTGTAGTGGAAATTGAACCCTGGTCTGTGGGTTCCCAAGCCAGTGTTCTTAACCATTAGGCTACTCCTCCACACCTATTTCATGGATGTTAACGAGCACTTGCATGTCCTGCGCTTCTGGATGGAAAATTTGCGTTCTGTGATTCAAGCAGTGCACCGAGGAGAGTTCCTGACATCTGTGGATTTGGCTGAGGTGTATTTTCATATCCCAATCTGGGAGGATCAGCAAAAGCATTTACATTTTGTTGTGCTTGGCTCTCACTTTCAGTTCACCGCCCTCCCATTTGGACTCTTCACTGCCCCAAGGGCAATCTCCAAGGTCATGGTGGTTGTGGCTGTGGCTCTACGGCTCCAAGGAATTTGTGCACTCCCATATCTAGACAACTGGCTCATCCGAGCTAGTTCTCTTTCAGAGGTGTCTTGGGTAGCAACCTGAATGGTGTCCTTTTTGGAAAGCCTTGGCTGGGTGAACAACTGTGGAAAGAGTCAGTTGATGCCTCGAGTGGACAGAGTCTTCCTGCCATAGGACAAAGTCAAAAGATTGTTGGATTGCCGGCGATGTTCTTTTCGCAGCAGGCTTCCAGAGTCCAAGATTATCTTTAGCTCCCCAGAATGATGACACAACAATTGAGATGGTGCCATGGGCACATGCTCATATGTGGCCGCTCCAACGGTCCTTGTTGACTCGGTAGTCCCCGAATTCTCAGACGTTTGAGCTCAGGTTCCCGCTCCTGATGATGGTGAAGGTCAGCCTACAGTGGTGACAGCAGCATAGTCATCTGAGGAAGGGTGTGCCACTGGACGATTGCTGATGGATCCTTTTGACAATGGATGTCAGTCTCTTGGGCTGAGGAACCCACTGCCAAGACCGAATGGCCCAAAGCCATAGGGAGGCAGTGTGGTCCATCAACCACCTCAAGACAAGGGCTATCAGGTTGGTTCTTCTGCATTTCCAGCCCCTGGTCAAGGGCCAAGAAGTTCTAGTGTTTTCAGACAATGCCACAGCAGTGGCTTATGTCAATCAGCAAGGCAGCATGAGGAGTTCTGTGGTTGCTCGGGAGATGGCTCTCCTGTTTGCCTACATGGAGAAGAACCTCTTAGCCTTGTCAGCTGAGCACATTGCTGAGGCATTTCAATTGATTCTGTGCTGCTGGGATCACTCCGAGATGGATCTGATGGCAACCCACTTCAATGCCAAAGTGTGCTGCTTCTTTAATTGCTGCATAGAGACTGGGTCTGAGGCATCATTGCCGTGGCTCAGCTTGGTCAAATCAATGCCTGTTGTATTTATTTAACAGGTTTTTTATTCTGCTTTATCATTTCAGTCAAAGTGGTCTACATTGTAACTTAAACTTGGTAATATAAATTAAACAGAGACATTGATATTTGGATTCTTCTGAGACAATGGAGAGTTAAGTGACTTGCCCAAGGCCACAACGAGTGCTAGTGGGAATCAAACCCTAGTCTTTGCATCCCCAAGCCAGTGCTGTAAACATTAGGCTAGTCCTCCATGGCACCTGGTGGGGCATGTGATTCAGCATATAGAGTGCCACCTGGGAAGGCTTATTCTGGTGGTGCTGGATTAGCCGAGGAGAGAGTGGTTCGGAGATCTGATCCAGCTCTTGCAAATGCCACCTCTTCATTTGCCTCCGTCTCAGGGCCTATTGCATCAGGGACCGATCATCATTGAAGACCCAACTCCCTTCTCGCTTATGACTTGGCCCTTGAAAGGAGACGGCTAGTGCATAAGGGCTTCAGTGGTGATTTCCACTCTGCTCAGAGCCCAGAGGAGGACTATCAACCTGGCCTATGTGCAGGTCTGGTGTTTCTTTGAGCGATAGTATGGCTCACAGCAGCTGGCTCCTGAGGCAGCCAAGGTGCCGTCTCTGTTGGCCTTTCTGCAGGACAGACTGGAGGAGGGCTTTTCTCTTAGCTTCCTTATGGTTCAGGTGGCAGCTATGGCCTGTTTCAGAGGTCCTGTGGCTGATAAGTCTCTAACCTTACACTTGGATGTTTCGCACTTTCTTTGGGGGGTTCGGTATCTGCATCCTCCCCTCTGGTCTGTGGTTCCTTCCTAGGATCTGCATCTGGTGCTCAGGGCCCTGATATTGGAGCCCTTTGAGCTGTTAAAGTATGCAGCTCTGAAGGATTTGACACTCAAGATGGTCTTTTTGGTTGTAATGTGATCCGCAAGGCAGATTTCCAAGCTGCAAGCTCTGTCGAGCTGAGATCCATACCTATCTTTTTATGAGACTGTTTCCATTTCGCCTGTGCCTTCCTTCTTGCTAAGATGATTTTCTCCTTTTCATATGAACCAGGTGGTTTGCCTGCCCTCCTTCTCTAAGGGGCAGTGTCGAGGGAAGGATAAGGATCTTCACTTTCTGGATGTCCAGAGGGTGCTTCTCCGGTACTTGGAGGTTACAAATTCTTTTCATCAGGCCATCTTTTTGTGCTATTTGCTGGCCATACAAAGGTGACATGGTGGCTAAGTCTACAATGGGGCACAGGATTAAGGAGGTCATTGCCTCGGTGTATCTGTTGCAGAACCGTCTGGTTCCGGAGGGTTTGTATGTCCATTCTATCTGAGCGCAAGAATTTGTGGGCAGAGAGGACTCGGTAGCCTCTGCAGACATTTGTCTGGTGGCAATATGGGCATACCTTTCCACTTTTGTAAAGCATTACCACTTGGATGTCCACACTCAGGGGTACAAGGCCTTTGGCTCTAAGGTTTTGCGAGCTACTGTGTCTTCTTCCTACCCAGTGGAGGCATAGCTTTGGTACGTCCCACTTGTCTGGACTGGTCCAACAGGATGATATGGAAGGTGACATTTTACTTATCAGATAATGTCCTTGCCTTGAGTCCTACTAGACCAGTTCCAGGGCCCAACCCTGGAACTGTTTGCTCTGTTCTTCTGCAGTGGTACCCCGTGGTCAGCTATGATTTATATACTTGGCTCAGCAGGTCCATCTTCTACTAACAGCCTTCCTTTTATGCTTTCCTGTACATAGTTCTCAACTGTTTGGTTATTTATTGTTGCCCACATTAGGGCTGTGTTAAGCTTGCCATCTTCTCCCATATGCTTTGGAATGGATGCTGAAGAGACTTCTGGTGGCTGAGGCGGGTAGTGATGTCATTGAAACCTGGGCTTTTCATTGGTTCTTTATTTGCACCAGTCTGCTGGTAGGGGAACACAACCCACTTGTCTGGTCTGGTCTAGCAGGACTCAAGGAAAGGACATTATTTGATAAGTAAAATGTCACCTTCACAAATTGCCACAATCATCACCCCAATTCTATATAAGTTACATTGGCTTCCTGTCCCTAGTAGGATCAATTACAAAAACCTAGTCATCATATTCAAGTTGCTCCATAACATATCACCTTCTTACCTCACCACCTTAATAAACAAAATACCAGACACAAAACAGAGAAGGGGATGCACCCAAAACTCCCTAGCCCTCCCGGCTGACTTCAGCAAAACCAACAAATCAACAACCGAATATTTGCATATTAAACTCAGATCCTATCAGACAGCTTCCCATCAAAAATAAGGAACATACATGACCTTACGGACTTCCGAAAAAGTGCCAGGACCCTATTTTTCACAGAACACTATGGGACACAACAAATAGATCTAGATGCATACCCTAAATACCATACACTTGACTCACCAAATATACTGCCCTCCCCATCAAATGTAAATTGCTACTGAATGTTAGTAAACCCAACTAAATGAACTGTAAATGCAGCTAGTTACTCTGTAAGTAGTTATTGACTGATTTTATGTACATAGTTAACAGTGTTATGAGGCAAATGTTTAAGTTATGTTATCTGTAAACCGCTTTGATTGACTGATAAGGCGGTATAAAAAACTTTTAATCAATTAAATAAATACATCTTTCCAAGACTGCTCTCTCCCACTTTTTGAATACTGCTGTGGAGACCCCAGAAGGAATTCTAGACTATCTCTTAATGGAGAGAAAAAAGAGATCTGATACCTTTCCCATAGCTTCCACATAATGCCCCACATAGGTGTTCCTGAATACCCACCCCACCCTGTTTATGCAGTTTGCAGCAGCTGCAGACCGCCTAAATACCAGCAATCCCGATCTTCAGTGGCATTATCAAAATTGTGCTGTTGAATATCCCCACAGACTGCAGTAAAGATACCCTGTTAATTCCAGGGGTAGTCTGTGGGCGGAGCGGGGGCAGTCCCGGCAGCTATCAGGTTAGCGGCAATATTCAGCCACTAACCAGATAGCTAAAATGCTATGAAGTTAGGACAGGCAAAAGGCTGTCTTAACTTTCTGCAGATTTTGCTATATGGTTAGCAGCTCAATATCACCGTTAATCAGATAGCAAATTCAGTCAATAGCAAGACTGGATATTTGCGCTGAATATCTAGTTTTGCTTTTAGCCGTGGCAGTCAGATGCTTTAAAACATTGTGACCACAGTGGCTGAATAACAACCCCTGTAAATTTAGGTGTTTATTTTCTAGTTAATTAGGATACAAAAAAATCAGTTGGATCAATTTTCAAAAGGACATATATGTTTACTGGTGACTGGTAAATGTAGAAGTCCACTATTTGTGGATTTTCAGCTGTATAGTGGAGAAGCAGAATTAGGGGGAGCGAGAATTATCCTATAGCGGTGATATATAGATGCTATGCAAATCTTATATGTGCTTAGTTTAGGCCTGCTGAAATAAAAACCTAAACTAAATGGATAGAGGCAGTGACGATTTGCAGCAGAAAAGTATATTCAGTCCCACTGACTATACTTATAGAGGCATTGAATATACGTATTTAGGGAAATACTCCAGTCAGCATTAAATAAATATGCTGACCGACCGCCACTGCTGAATATTACCCCCAGTGTCTATCGGTAGAATCTCCCCCAAGTACTATTACCAGGTACCTTTTCCAGTGGAATCAAATATGTACATTTGTGCCACCTAAGACTGTCAGCATACAAAAAAGGCACAAAAATCGAATGGAGAGCACAAGCCAAGCCAAGGGAAGGATGAGAGAGCCCTGGGGAAAGTGGTGTTTTTTCATTTTTTAATCCCATAAGCAGCTCTTTTGCATTTTTTTTGCATTGTTGGTGTTTTATCTACATTAATCAGTTAAAACCTAAAATCAAAAGCCCTAGCTTTAACTACGGTGCTCAAGGTCAGGTAGATATTGTATCAGTGACAATGAGTACAATAGTTTACCTGCTAAAATAAAGATAGTAGCTGTAGAAAGTATATTTGCAATATCCTTTGATAGAAAGGTCAGGATATTTTATTTTTCAGATACTAAAGAAATCTTGCTTTTCCTATTATGAAAGTTGGCTATCGGTCCTGTGTAAATTCACCTTTCGTTTCTGTTTCAGCAATATTTAAAAATTCACTTGGCTTTCTTCCTTTTCTTTTCTTTCCTGTCTTTTCCCTTTATGCGTTCACCCTGTAAATTTCCTTTTCTCATTCAACCCGTTTTTTGCTTTTGCTGATTTTGATTTTGTCTGACACTGCTGTTCCTCAGTGCAGCCGATGCATTTTTTAACATGGGATACCTGTTATTTTCATTATTTAGTCCCAACCCCTATGTCTCCTTCCTCGAAATCAGCGAGCACTCCGAGCGAAGCTGGCAGCCAGGACTCAGCAGACTGTGGACCGATGGGGCGGTAAGAGAAACATTATAGACTCTGGAGTATGCCATGCTTTATACCATTAGCTTAACTCTGCTTTGAATCAGTCACTTTGGTTTGCAGTCTTGGCTATGCTAGACCCAGCTTTAATTGCTAAAAGAGCACAAAACTTAAGGGCCAGGCAAAATTAGGGCAAAAAAATAAATGCTAAAGTCCACAGATCAGTTTGCTCACATAGTGTTGAAATGGTATATCATTTATCCAATGCTTTAATTAATTATATTTGCCATAACTCCTGGAAATGTGTAAATATTTGAAAAAGTAAGCATTGGCGGGCTCATGCCTTATCTTCAAATTTACTCTCTTGGAGCAAAAGTCTTACAACGCTTTCATTCCATACATTTATGATTGCATGTATTCTTTTTTGTAGAATTTTCCTCTTTTAGAAGTTGGAGGAAATAATATCTTGAGCATAAGAGATGGATGCGCTAAGCATTTTTTCCATGGACACAAAATTGAGAAAGTACTGTCGTACCTCTAGTCCAAAATGCCCTATTTCAAAATGGTGAAGCAAATTGATTGGCAGACTTACTACTGCTACTACTGATTATTTCTATAGCACTACAAGGCATATGCAGCACTGTACAGACACATGTAAAAGAAGGTTCCTGCTTATCACAGCTTACAGTCTAGTCAAGACAGACAAAACAATAGCTGGGGACAAGGATATGTGTAGGGAAATGGTAAGGAAACACATAGTTGGAGGACTAGTCATAAAAAAATCTCCATGTGAAAAACCTAACATCTGATGTATCCCCTCAGAATGCTAAACATATGCAACTATCTTTTAAACACTACTTAAATATGTGCATTCTTTCATATCAACAGCAAACAATATCTTTTTGTAATATCCCCAAAAGGAATACTTCTTTCAGAAAAGATGCCAGCTCAGATGTCATCAGCTCTGATGTAACTCTGACTCCACCAGTATTTCGCATACAACAGCTGCATCCGGGAGAAGAAATTCTAAAAAGAACATAGCACATAATTGAGATCTCAAAAAAAAGAGAAATGAAAAAAACCCTTAACCCATCCACAACATAACACATACACCAACTTCTAATCAGAATCAGCTCCACCCGAATTGCATATCAGTGTTGCTGAGGGTCATGAAGCTTACAACAAGCAGCCAACCTCATACAAAGGGGTCCATCACACTAAACACACAAATATTTAGAAGCCCCGTAGAAACCTATCTCAGCCCCTCCTTCTTGAATACTGAAAACTCATGCATACTCAAAGCTGAGAACCCCCCCAACTGCTCACCAATCCAACATAGCTCTCACAGCCCACTGCTGCCATCAACCATAAGCCACTCTTCAAATGGACTCACAACCTTCACCAACCAAATCCCTATCAATTAAGAACAAAATATTCACATGTCCCAATATCGCAACCATCCTAACTGGCATAAACCCCACACTCCATACACCACAATAAAAATCCTCGATTCCCAACCAGAACTACACTCGCTGTGGTGCAACTCTTACCAACAAAACCACAGCCACAGTGCACATGCATCTTATAAAGGAAATGAGTCACACACCAAAGAGCCAAAAAAACCACAAAAGTCTCAACCAATCAGACCCACACCCGTGCAATTTCACAAATATGAACCACTTCATACAAATATGTCAACCATTCATAACCCATCGGAATGCAACCAAAACAAAAAACAACTTTTCTCCCTTGTACACCACAAAATCCCAATATATCTCATACACATTCCAGCAGTTCAAAACATTCAGCACACCATTCAAAACCTATCCATGCTTATATATACAACATGCTATAAAACATGTTATAAACAATATTGTGAACCACCCACCCACCCTTCTTCAACCATCACATGCACATAAACCAGTCATTGTGACCATTCAGACTATTTGGCTCCACTGTGCCATGGAAAATCCACCTCTGCTCACAGCGTATAAGATGTCTATCCCTATTACCACCCCTGGGGTGCCCTAGGATATGATCAATACAGAAAGAGCAGAAATAGTCAAACTGATGTCCTGTTTATAGAAAATGCTTGACAATGGGCACATCTTCCAACTTTCTTTTAAGTTTACTTTTATGTTCCCCCAAACGCATCCTGAAAGGTCTAATGATCTTTCCTATATACATCTTATTACAGGGACATCTGATACAGTATACTACGTAAGTAGATGATCATAAGGTGGCCCAATGTAATTGATACACCTTAGACCCAGACCCTCCGCTAAACTCCCGTGTTTCTAATGTTATTGAACAGATTTGACAATGTCTACATTTTACATCCCCCCCCTCCCGCTGTCATTCATAGTGAGGGCTGGGTGTCCACAGGAGATGTCAGCAGAACTGACCAGCTCCTTCAAATTCCTATCCCTAGTTGCTACCAGTCGAATTCTACTTACACGTGCCATCTGAAATTGTGTCCTTTGCTGCCACCACTCTCCCAGTATTTTGGATATTGTGACTGGGCATCTCAAATTCTTCCTAGATGTCCCTTCTAAAATGCTGATTGGTATCTTCGAGGCCCTCAATGGAACACCAGCCTTTTTATAGTTACTTCCTTGCTATTCATCCACCGGCTACACATTAATCACATCCAATGTATTGATTAAAAAATATTAAGGGGAAAATTCAGCTGTGGCGGTTAGGATAAATAAATAGAGCATCAAAACTGGAAATCTGGTTTCTGCTCCTAAATATATGGACTGGCCGGACACTGGAGACATACAATCCAGTTACTAGTGATATTCAGTCACTAACTAGATAGTGCTAATTGATTAAAGTTGGGACAATCATTCATCTGCATAACCTTTCTTTACTTTTTTATTTATTTAACAGGTTTTTTTTATGTCACTTTATCATTTTGACATAGAAGGGTACTGGTGCAAAATTATTGCTGAATTTATTATAGTTGGGTTTAAAAAGGGTTTGGACAAGTTCCTGGAGGAAAGGTCCATAAACCATTATTAAGAAGGGACCCAGGATGTCAATGCTTGACCCAGTACAAGCATTGTGGAACCTGTGTCTTTTGGGGAAACTGCTAGGTATGTATGACCTAGATTGGCCACTGTTGGAAACAGGATACTGGGCTTGATGGACCTTGGTCTGACCCAGTATGGCATATCTTATGTTCTTATGTTATGCTCACTTATTTATTTTTTTCTAGTTCACTCCACTGCCCAATGTGATCATTTCCTCTCCCATAGCCTTTGGGATAATGAAGGACTAAACTAGCTTGCCACACATTCAGACCCCAAATATAGTAGCTTACCGCACATTCAGGCCCCAAAAATGAGTGTAGGGGTGGCGCTCGATCTGTGCTATAAAATGGAGCTGTGCTTAGCATGTCTCTGTGTAGCCAGCACAAGTTTATGTCACTCTCACGCTCACTCTGTTTGGCATCATCAATACAGGTTCATTTAATGCCATCCACTGAGGTGGTGGTAAGTGCATCCATGCTAAGTGCAGCATCTTTGGTGAATGCATGCTAAAGTTGCCCACACTACCTGCAATATGCACACTCCACCCCATACCTATCGATACTTTGCCCCAACCCGTGCTACTCGGGCAGTGTGTGATTTTTAGGAAGGCCACGTTTTTGGCATTTATAAATTTTACCAGAGCACACTTGGTGGCATTGAATCCCATGCTATCTTCTGGTGCACTTTAGCAAACATGTCCTTAAATATATTGCAGGGAAAAGCCCTGACAAATTAATTAAGTCATTATGGATTTTTTGGATACGCTCAACAGATGTAAAATTGTTACCTCACAGGTGTATGAATAAGGTTCAAGTAGAGATGTGTAATCTCTTCTTCAGAAGCAGAGTTGGCATTAGTTGGTCCTACTTCATGCTACATTGTCCCAGCCATAGGAGACTCCATCAATGTAAAATTCTAAGTTGTGTCCTTCATATCTAATCAGTGCCCTTCTTTGCACCCAATGAACAAATGGATAACCAAATATCCATACTCCCTGTGAGCTTCTGAGAGTACCTAGATAGACAATGAGGGTCATTTTAAATCACTTAGATGTGATATGGACATCTAAAAATGTCATGCAATCTTAGAACCCTCAGACGTCTGCACCTGTGTCCAAACCTAGATCTGTTCCAGGCATGAATAGGAATCCGAAATGTGCTCATTTTGGCACTAAAACCTCTGGCATTTGCAAAGTTGGCACATCAGTATTCTTCACAATCACAATGATATGTTGTGTGTGTTTGGGAATTTTTTTTTGGATTTGCACTATCGCTGTATATCTCTTAGACGTCCCTGGTTGTCGTTGTGAAATCGTGCCCGAACTTGGACGTGCTTGCAGTTTTTAGGGACATTGGATGTCCTAGATTGTAACAGTAGATTACTGAGTATGCCCTGCTGGAAAAATAAGTGCCACCTGCCTATTGCCATCATCTGATTCTGTAAGAGGCCTAAGGTTGCTGCCACAGTAGTTGCACCAGTCTTGAAAGAATGTGTTCCATACATATTGCTATCTAGACATTCTGGAGAACTGAAAACATGACGTCAAGGTGCAATTCTTGTATATGATATTTTTACAATGTAATATAATTCTTGTATTCCACTCATTTACCACTCTGTAATATAATTCTGTATGTAATGACTTTCTGACTCCCTTTGTTGTATGTCTGCATCCTGGAAGGAGAGACTATGTGGCTAGTAACATGTAGCCTATCACAGGTGCAGAAGTACAAAGAAGTAGAGTGAGACAAGTATCAACCAATGAGTTATAGACATGCTGGAAGAGGGAGAGGACATAGTGTAGTACGTAATGACTTTCTGACTTCCTTTGCTGTATGTCTGCATCCTGGGAAGAGAGACTACGTGGCTAGTAACATGTAGCCTGACACAGGTGCGGAAGTATAAACCAATGAGTTATAGACATGCTAGAAGAGGGAGAGGACATAGTGTACTATAAAAGAACTGTGAAACAGAGGATAATTGTGAAAGCTTAGTCAAGCATTCACCCTTTCTTGCAAAAATGTAATGTGATGTGATTAAAGTAACCCTTTGCTTCACTGAGGAATCTGTTATTGTGTAAAAAAGTTATGTTTATTACATATATGAGAAGTGGGATGCGGCCAGGGGGCCTGCATACTATATTGTTTGAAATTCCACACAAGCCAGCACTATTAGCTGGGATAACATTAGCTTTGCTCCCTTTGCACTCTGATTAGTTTTGGATTTTCTTTAAAATTTAGTATCCTAATACTAGAATCACAGATATTTTACAATCACAAAAATATACAAACCAAAATCAATAAACAAACTATAATTGTTACAGTATGAAGATCCACTAAGAAATAATATACCAAATAATAATAATAATTTCTCAAATATGCTTCTATCACATCAGTCTGACGTACTCAAAAGTAAACTTAAGTTTCCAAGACAATTCAGAATCACATTTTTCTCCAGGACCAAGCAGGAAGTCAGTCCTCACATATGGGTGTCATCGGCACCGATGAAGCCCCAGCGGAGCATTTCCCCAGCTTTCTATGAAAGCCTTTGGGAATGCAGGCACGCATGCGCGGTTCCCTTCCTGCCTAAAGGTGCCATCTTACCTCAGTCTCTTTTTTTCCAAGAAGCCCACCGGACGTGTGTCCTGTCCTCCCGGTTAAAAGTAGATTTTTTTTCGGCGATTATCGCTATTTTTTCTCCCGGTTCGACGCCGGTTCCCCTCCCGCCAGGTTCGGTACACTGGTATCGAGCCCGATTCTTCTTTTTCAGTTTTTGCCCTTCGTGGCAGGCGTTCGGACCCTTTTTTCCATTTTTCCCTGGAAGGCCGGTCCTTTGACCTCGTGGGGACTCTTTTTTCCCCGATGGCTTCCAGTGGTTTTAAAAAGTGTGATTGGTGTAAGAAAATAATGTCTCTCACCAACACACACGACTGCTGCCTTCGGTGCCTCGGCCCTGATCACGACCCTAAGTTGTGCGGGCCATGTGGGAAGATGTCTTCCAAGGCACTCCGAAGTCGCCAGCAGCAGAAAGAAAGGTTTTCTCGGACTCAGCCTCCGTCTGGGCCCAGACCTCGTTTGAGGCCTCGACATCTCGGGATTCCGATCCCAAGCGCCGTCAAAGCTCCTCGGACAGGGGGTCCTCCGACCGGGAACGGAAGAGGAAGAAGCGGCTCGCGAGGGCGTCGGAGGAGGAGGTCCCTGGCTCCTTGAGGGCCAGGTCTAAGACCCCCAACCGTCGCCCCGGGCCCGTGGAACAAGAGAAGCCTGCCAAATTTCCTCGCGTGGAGCCGGAGTCTGCTGGACACGTAAGCCCCGTAGTCCTCGAGGACTCTCCTCCCAGAGAGCTGCCGCCAGGGCCCGAGTCGGTGGCTGCTGCGTCTCCCGAGCTGAGTCTCAGGATGACAGCCTTGGAGAGCAGACTGTCTGCCTTCATGGAGCAGCAGCGGGCACTGATGGCCAGCCTGTCTGGAGCATCTGCCCCGACCACCGGGACATCGACTTCGAAGTCGACCCCGGAGACCGAGCCGATACTCGAGTCCATCATGGCTCGAAGTCGACCTCGGTCGCGGTCTCCCTCGACCTCCTGTTCGGGACCGAGGGCGTAGATGCCAGTGCCTCTGGCGTCGGGGCGGGTGCTCCGGGGCCCCGCAGGGTCGGACCCTGACTCCTCCTCGGACAAGTCCGCCTGGGAGATGAAGGACGAGGAGTCTCCCGATACGTTCAAGACTCAGTGCGTCCCGTCGGACTCACCGCAGTCTGAGCCTCGGAGTAGATCCCCTCCGGAGGATACTCGGTTCTCGGAGTTCGTCCGGGATATGGCCACTGCCTTTGCTATTCCAGCGGACCCCGAGGAAGAGCCAGGCTCCATATGAGGCCTGCACAGTGGTGCCTTCGGACTCAGTGGTCACAGGCCACAGGCAGCCTCAGAGACAGTATAAGGATGTCCAAACAATTTCTGAACTCCCTCAACTGGTGGCTGCACCCACCCAATCTACCAAAGGGGGTGCCTTTTCAGATTCCTGGGTACATGGTGGTACTGACCACAGACGCCTCCCTGCAGGGCTGGGGAGCTCATTGTCTAGGCATGTGCACCCAGGGTCTGTGGTTTCCTTGGGAAGCTGCACAGCAGATAAATCTCCTCGAGCTCAGAGCTGTTCGATTAGCACTCAAAGCTTTCTCTTCTGCCTTGGCTCATCAATCTGTCCTGGTTCAGACAGACAACCAAGTAGCCATGTTTTATGTGAACAAACAGGGCGGGACTGGGTCCAGAATCCTTTGTCGGGAAGCTCAGGACCTTTGTTCATTTGCCCTCAAGCACAACATGCTCCTCAAGGCTGTGTAACTTCCAGGCCAGGACAACTACCTGGCCGACAGGTTAAGCAGAATTCTGCAGCCCCACGAGTGGCAGCTGCATCCTTCAGTAGTTCAGAGGATCTTCCTAAAATGGGGTCTCCCTTTGGTAGATCTCTTTGCCAGCCCAATGAACAATCAACTGCCAAAGTTCTGCTCCAGGCAACCGCATCCTCTGAGAATTGCAGCAGATGCTTTTCTGATTCCATGGTCTCAGGGCCTCCTGTATGCGTTTCCTCCCACGCCCTTGGTGGCCCGAACTCTCTTCAAAATTCTTCAGGACAAGGCCTTGGTCTTGCTGGTGGCTCCCAGGTGGCCGAGACAGCCTTGGTTTCCACTTTGCTTCAACTGGCGGTGGATCCCCCACTGCCTCTGGGGTTGCAACCCAACCTTCTCTCACAGGAACAGGGTTCCCTTCTGCACCCCAATCTCAAAGCTCTCAATTTGATGGCCTGGAGGCTGCAAGGGTAGTTTTGGCTCCCTGGGGCCTACCTCAGGAAGTTGAGGAGGTTGTCCTCGCCTCTAGAAAACAGTCCACTAGGAAAACCTATGCTCTCAAATGGAAAAGGTTTTCTGTGTGGTGTCAGCTACGTACAGAGGATCCTTTCTCCTGTACTGTGCCAGTAGTGCTTCAGTACTTACTGCACTTATCAAATCAGGGACTTAAGTCCAATTCTGTTCAGGTCCACCTCTCAGCTCTAGCAGCTCACCACTCACTGGTGGAGGGACATTCTCTGTCAGGTCACCCCTTGGTGTCCCGCTTTCTCAGGGGCTTGCTTTTGCTCAAGCCTCCAATCCGTCCTCCTGCCCCTGAGTGGGAGTTGAATGTGGTCTTGCAGCAACTGACTCGCCCATCTTTTGAGCCGATGGCTACTTGTCCACTACGCTTCCTATCCTGGAGGACACTCTTCCTGATAGCCCTTACCTCGGCTAGGCGAGTGAGTGAGCTTCAGGCCCTGGTCTGTGATTTATTTATTTATTTATTTAATTTATTTATCTATTTCTTCTATACCGCCCCTTCCAGAGATCAAGGGCGGTTTACATGGAACAAGTTAACAATTTTGTATACTTCGGTATACATTTACATTGAACAGAAAATTTCTAACTTTTTACAAATTATAAATGCGATAAACTGTCCAAACTAATTAAATAGGTTATTTACAAGTGGTTTTATACAATGTGTTACAGAATATTCATAGGTCATGCGTAAGTGGTGGAATTTATTTCCATTTTTTTTATCATAAGTTTTTTGTGTGTGTGAGGGAGGTCTGTGTGGGGTTAGCTTATTGTGGTTTTGGGAGTTTTGAGTTTGTGTGTCTGTGGATGCTGTGGGACAGGACTTGGGGGGTAGGGGATTTCGAAGTTTTCAGAGAATAGGTAGGTTTTGAGTTCCTTCCTAAATTGGGAGAGGTCTTTTATGATACGGAGGCCTATTGGGAGATCATTCCAGAGCATGGGGGCAGTGAACGTGAAGGCTCTGGCACTTGAGGATTTTTTAGTCTTCGTGAATGTTTTCGGCATATCAAGTGAGTGGGCTGCATTTGGTCTGCGAGCTCTTGATTCGGATGGGGCGTGTAGAAGTGTGGATAGGTGAGATGGGGCGATGTCGTTTATGAGCTTGAAAGTTGTTAGGAGAATTTTGTATCTGATTCGGCTGTTTATAGGGAGCCAATGTAGTTCTAGCAGTATAGGGGTCACATGGTCTGTTAGGCGAGCTTTAGTAATTACTTTTGCACAGATGTTCTGGGCTCTTTGTAATAGGTATGTGTTTTTTTGTGGTAGGCCAATTAGGAGACTATTGCAATAATCGAAATGGGGGGTGATGAGTGTATTAACAACTGATCTAAAGTCATGTGTGTCAAGGAGGGGCCTTAGGTGTTGTATGGTTTTGAGTTTGAAGAATATGGTTTTTACTGTCTGTTTTATGTGCGGTAGCATGGTGAGAGTATGATCTATTATTACACCCAGGTATTTTACCTCTTTTTTAACAGGTATAGATGTATTGTTGATTGAGATTGTTGTTGGATAAGTGTCCTCGGTCACGGGTGTTCTTGTAACGAACATTGATTCCATTTTTTTGAGGTTGATGCTGAGGTAGTTGGCTTCCATCCAAGAGGTGGTCTCAGCCATGCATTCGGATAGGGTGTCGTAAGTGGGGTTTTTGGTGGTTATGGGGATAGCGAGCATGATGTCGTCAGCATAAATAAAGTGACTAATCCTGTGTTTCCTAAATATGTTTGTGATAGGTTGCAGGTACAGGTTGAAAAGGAGGGCAGAAAGGGCTGATCCCTGGGGTATTCCTTGTCCTTGGGGGAAGGTTTCTGATGCTTCTTGGTCTATTTGAACACGTATTAGTCTATGTGTGATGTAAGACTTGAACCATTTGAGAACAGTCCCACCTATTCCTAAATTTTCTAGTCTATTGATCAGAGTAAGGTGGTTGATGTTGTCAAAGGTGGCAGAAATGTCTATAAAGAGGATTAGGAAGCCTTGACTGTTGTCATCTGTACCTTTGATGAGGTAGTCCATCAATGTAATCAAGAGGGTTTCTACTCCGTGGAAGGGGCGGAAACCAAACTGGTGTGAGTCAAGGGGTTTGTGCTCATCAATATGTTCTTGTAATTGTAATTGAATTGTTTTTTCTATTATTTTAGCAATAAATGGAATAGGCCTTACACCAGGATTTATAGGAACAGGGTAGTCCTCAGGACTCATCCCAAGTTCCTCCCAAAGGTTGTCTCCTCTTTCCACCTCAATCAGGAGGTGGTTCTTCCAACATTCTTCCCTAGGCCTCATGCAAGCCAGGCTGAAGCAGTCCTGCATACCCTGGACTGTAGGAGGGCCTTATCCTTCTACCTTGACCGTACGCAGGGGCATAGGAGGGCTACTCAGCTCTTCGTATCCTTTGACCCCAATAAGTTGGGGTTGGCTGTGTCCAAGCATACCTTGTCCATCTGGGTGGCTGACTGTATCACCTGGGCTTACAAGGCGGCTGACCTTCCTTTGCAGGGTCGGGTCACGGCCCATCGTGTCAGGGCAATGGCTGCCTCAGTGACTCATCTCCGCTCTGTGCCCTTGGTGGACATCTGCAGGGCTGCAACTTGGTCATCAAGCCAAACTTTTGCGGCCCATTACTGTCTGGAGAGGGAGTCCCATAGGGACAGTGCTTTTGGCCAGGCAGTACTCCGGAATCTCTTTGAGGTTTAGGCAACTCCTGCCCTCTGTTAGGCTACCGGTGGAGGTTGTGTCCTTGAAAAGCCTTTCTTTGCTGCTGAGACTAGAGGGAGTACTCTTGTTCAGCCTGGGTTCCTCGGTAGCCCAGAGCTAGGGAGTCACCCATATGTGAAGACTGACTTCCTGCTTGGTCCTGGAGAAAGAGTAGTTACTCACCTGTAACAGGTGTTCTCCAGGAGCAGCAAGAATCAGTCCTCACAACCCTCCCTCCTCCCTTGGGAGTTACAGTTGTACATAGTTTATTTTTTCATTTTTGTGTGCTGTTCTTAGCTATGTCATTTGACTGAGGTAAGATGGCACCTTTAGGCGGGAAGGGAAGCAAGGTGGAATAAGTCCCCCGTGCAAATGGCCGACCCCGGACGTACAGGGCTGACCTCAGAATCAGCCTTGTATGTCCAGGGTCAGGTTCCCACCCACTCCCTGTCCTCGCTCCTCCTCTAGCCCACCTCAGCCCGCCGACGAATAGAGCTCCCCGTACAGTTGATCTGTACGTGCAGGGAGCTCTGTCACCCGGGCCACTAAACCGGCATTTAGCGGGTCTGGATCAGACATCCAGTCCTCTTAAATGTGGGTCAGAATGGACCCCATAGGAAAGAACAACGCAAACTATGGTTACACGATGCAAGGTACCACCTTAGAAACCATCACCTAGGAAAGAGATTTAGGCATCATCGTGGATAATACATTGAAACCGTCTGCCCAATGTGCAACAGTGACCAAGAAAGCAAATACAATGCTAAGAATCTTATAGAAAGGAATGAAGAATAAAACCAAGGATCTGTATTGTTCCATGGTGCAACTGCAACTTGAATATTGAATGCAGTTCTGGTCACCATATCTTAAAAAGGATATAGCAGAATTAAAAAAGGTACAGAGAAGAGTGACAAAAATGGTAAAGGGGATGGATGGAAGGATAGCGCTAAGAGTAGAGGCTTAAAAGCTTGGGGCTTTTCAACTTGGAAAGAAATTACTGAGGTGGGATATGGTAGACATTTATAAATTAATGAATGGAGTGGAACGCGTAAATGTAATTTGGTTGTTTACGCCATCAAAAAATAGAAAGACTAGAGGACACACAATGATGCTGCAATGTAACCCATATAAGATTAATAAGAGAAAATATTTTTTTACTCAACATGTAATCAAACTCTAGAATTCGTTACCGGAGGATGTAGTAAAAGCTGTTAGTGTAGATGGGTTTAAAAAGGGTTTTGACAAGTTCCTGGAGGAAACGTCCATAAACCATTATTAAAGAGGACCCTGGAAATCTACTGCATACCCCGAGATGAGCATTGTGGAACCTGTGTCTTTTTGGGCCATTGAGGCTTGTTAGTAAACAAAAGAGCCCATTTCCATAGGTAAACTGCTATTTTGCCCATAGAAATGGTTCTCATGAATGCCTCTGTGTGCCCAATATGGAATAGTTTTATAAAGCTTTTGTGTGTGTAAAGTCTGTTTATATACTGAAAAGAGCTTTTATAAAATTACACGATCTTATAGGCATGTTAAAATTAAGAGCATGAGAAGAGCGTGTCTACTTTTAGATGATATGCACAAAGGCAGATCTATGGCAGAATAGTGATGTATGCACATATTTTTTTAAATATGTGGATACGGGTGTAGGGTACATGCACACATTTACACCTTTCTCAGAGCAGCTGTAAATACCGTATATGCAGGGATCTGTGCTGGGTCCGCTGTTTTTTGACATATTCATAAATGACCTGGAAAAGGGAATACACGAGTGAGGTTATCAAATTTGCAGATGACACAAAACTATTTAAAGTTGTTAAAACCCATGAGAATTGTGGAAATTTGCAAGAGGATCTTGATAAACTGGAAGAGTTACACACTCATTATCAGTCAGACAGTCCAATAGTTATGTAACCCAATACAGAGCTATGCTTTGAATTAGGAATCTTCCTGTTCTTCATCAGAGTAAGTACTCATTTGTCTATTAGTTTGATGAAATGCTCATATTCCTAGTATGGGTCCAGTCCAATACAAATCCTTTACTCCCGTCACTTTCAAAAAATGGTGTTGCCATTTAAGGATCAGAATGAGCCTCTTGTAACTTAAAGCCTACACTTCTTTATCATAGATCAATCAGATTTGTGATGGTCTTGATGAGAAATGAAATTAAAGAATACAAATCAATCTCAGAACTTAATCCCTTTGGTTGAATAAAATCTAAAGTGTAAATGCAAAACTGTTCACACATGTTTATAACAGCATCCCTATTCCCTCCTCTCCAACTGGATTCCGATGATCGATGATCCTCCATTTTAATTGTTGAAACTGATTTTTTAAAAGACAGTGTTTCCTCTATTGGTGCTGAATGATTGGTTATAGTCCAACATGATTTATGTTCCAACAAATGAATCTATCTTCTTCCTTGTAAAGCCCACATAGACCAGAAGGCAAGAACAAACAATAGCGTAAACCAAATATTGGGAATCACAGGTTGTACAAAATTTAGCTTGAATAATTTTTTGGGCAATGGGATCCATCTAAAGAGTACCTTCTTCATTAGATCACACATTGTGCATTTATGACAAGAGAGATTTCCTACTCTTTCTGGTGGCACATTGGGTTTAAAATCCCATGTTACCACTTCAACCAACCAATCAGAGATATTTTTTCCTCCAGAATAAGCCATTATAGGATGAGTATCAAAATACTGATATAATTTCAAAATATCCCAGTGATTATGAATAATTTGTGAAACTTGCTTAGTTCATACTGAAAAAAGAAGACACACAAGTCAGTTGGTCAAGGAATTCCTTCACCCAATATATCAATAATAGAGATTGTTGGGCAAAGAGGGCTTGATTATATGCCTTCTGAATACACTGTCTAGGATAGTCGTGTTGGAGAAATGCATGACCCTGTTCCACTGATTGTAGTTGAAAATCTTGTTGTGGAACAAATTCTGCATAGACATAGGAACTGAATGTAATAATTTTCTGCAGTTTCAGAGCCATCATCCAAGACAATTAAAATTGGATCTGCTCGTCAGTCACTTTCTACAGACTATCAGGCCTCCCTGCTCTCTCCTCCTATGTTCCCCTCCTCCTCTTCCCTCTCTTGATCTCTTCTACCCTAAACTTACTAGACCTTAACAGTGGGCTATTCTTTCCCTCCACTGCCTCTTCTTTCCAGCATTACCTGCATTCCTGTACTCTTTTATGCAGTTGTGAACTTTCCCGTCTCATTTCTCCCATCTCTCTCAGCTCATCATTTGTCTTCTTAACTCTTGCATTTCTATCACACGCACATTTATAAAGATGGACACATGTTCGTGTGTCTCACTCCCTTATTTTCATTGTAATGCACTGTCACTCTTCTCTTGCAAATTCCTAACACAGAGATGGACAATGCTGGACATAGACAGACACCAACTCACACAAATGGAGAAGACAGGGACAAACACTAGGAAAGAAAACAAAAAACACAAGACACTGAACAAAAATTAAACCATTTGGAGAAATTGCCCTCTAACCTCCCTCTCTCTCTCAGCTGATTTTCCATCTCTATGCCTGAGTCTAGCTCCTCTCCCCTCCCTCTCTGTAGTGCTGATGGCCATAACACATGCTAACTTTCATTATGTATATTTTGAGAGAGAAAAGCCGACACTGGGAGAAAAGTAGCACTGCACCAGTGCTGGGCCAACTATTAGGCAAGCTAGGAGGTTGCCCAGGACAGCAACCTCTGAAGGGCAGCAAATGCAGGCCATTCAAAGCTAAATAATAGATTGTGACAGCCAGAGGGCGTGTACAGCTTGAGCTTCGCCTAGGGCTCCAACTCTAGCGCCGGCCTTCACTGCACATATGTCAAATAACTCCTAGATGATAAATAGCCATAGAGTGTAGTTGGTATTATCACTCAATCATTAATTCCCACTACCATACACAATAAATTTTTTTGTGTGTATATTACAAAATATATGCTCTTCATATTATTATCTTAATGAATAACACATCCCATGCCATATTAATGTGCATGCTGAAAATGTAACACCTTTATGCTAATGTTCCTTTTGAGTGATCTGTACTGAATTGGTTTCCTATGAGTTATCAGAGTGAGGCTTTCCTTATAAACTGCTCTATAAATCTTGTGGATGGAGCCTAGAATATTACAGTGGAAACTGTTTTGAGGACCTCTGGGTTTAGTACCTCCTCTAGCAGCTTGGAGACTGATTGACATCACTTTCTTGAAGACACTGGTATGAATACCTGAGGGACCGCCTCCTGGCTCCAGTTATTTCAGTCTCCAAGCAGCTGGAGGTTGTATGAGCCCAGAGTTCCAGGGCTCACCCAAGGGATGGGGAGGAGTGCCCTAGTGGTTGGGACAAGGTACCTCTGGCCAGAAGGTCAGGGGTTTAAATCCCACTAGAGGACAGCAACCTTGGGCCTGAAGGGCTGGGGTTTCTAGTCCCACAGGTGCTCCTTGTGGTCTTGGGCAAGCCACTTAACCCTCCATAGCCCATGTTCCCTGTCAGTATTAGTGTATGTATCTCATATCCCCTCGTGTTAAAATGTATCCCCCAACTTTGTTGTGACCACTTTGATTGAAGGATAAGGTGGTATTCAAAAACTGTCTAAATAAATAAATTTAATTTGGTTTAATTAATTAATTAAATCTTTCTAAATTGAAAAAAAAAGAGAAAATTCTGAGGTGCGCTCCCCTTCCCCCTCTCACCCCTTATCTTATCTTCTCTTCTCCTTTTTCGGAAGACAAAGGTAGCAGTGTGGGGAAAGAGACTCCGATTCCCGAACCCACCTATTTGGGTGAGGAGCCGGCAGTCGCGGTGGCCACACAGGTGAACAGGCACAGCTCCCTTTTCCACGTTTCAGCCGCAGCATAAGAATCAAAGCCGCGGCAGAAACGGAGAGTGTAGAAACGGCAATGCAGCGAGAAAGCCCGTTCTTGCCTCGTGGCCGCAGCCGCACTTCCGGCTGAGCCTGCAGGCAGAGGGACGCGGTGACAGCTGCCAGAGCGGAGGTAAGAGGCCAGTGCTTTGCGGCGGGGGGGGGGGGGGGGTTGTTTCGTTGCCATTTTAGCTGCATAAAGCAGAACAGTGCAGGCCGTGCCGCATGGCATTTGGGCAGGAAGCGGCTGCACTGCAGTTTCAGGGGAGCACGGCTGAGAGAGTTACCTGTTAAAGAGGGGTATCTCGTTGTAATCCACTCATCACCGGAGAGTGCTTGAGAGGTCAGGAGTTAAGAAGTTTCATTTTTACGTTTCAATTAAAAAAAAAAAAAAAGCTGTTTGAAATTTAAAGGGATAGTTGCCAGCACAACTGGTCTGAAAGGAGTCTGTGATACGCAAAGAAGAAAGTGGAGGTGGAATGCCTTCTAGGCCACAGTGTTTGGTTTGTGGCACTAGGAGGGGAACAGTGACAGATACAGGGGTCTGCAGAGGCTGCGTCCAGGAGGCAGCGGCCATGGAGCAGACTTTAGAGGTGGCTGGAGACAGCCAAAAAGGTACTGTTTTACTGGAGTCAGACTCATCCATCTTACTGGCTCCAGAGCCTGTACCAGGTCTATCCTCGGCCCTAGATGGCCCTCCGCCACAAACATTTTTACCAGGGGAGTTGGCGGCATTGTTTTCACCGCAGTTCATCATGCTGCTTCAGCAAGTGTTAGGTGACGGTCTGAAAAACATAGAAGCTAGTGCCACTGGGGGAACTCCAGGCGGGAAGCGCTCGGGGGCATCCCTAGACTTAGGAACAAGTTCAGTCCCTTCCAAGAGAGCTAGGTGCGGGAAGGACAGGCAGGAGCAATTGGTGGCCTCAGAGGACATTGATTCCGAAGATGTAGAGCCAGATTTTGATGTAGAGGAAGATTTAGAGGAAAGCAAACTCACTGAGCAGGAAGACCAAGTGAGAGTGGTTCGAGTTTTTCAGCGAGATGAGCTGCCAGGTCTAATAGCAGAGACGCACAAGGCGTTAAATATGCAGGCCATTGGTCCGGCGGAGGATGCTAAATTAGAGAATCCATTGTTGCAGGCCTTTAGTAAGACTCAAAGAGCCTTCCCGGTGCACAGAGTAGTGAAAGAGATGATCCAGCAGGAATGGGACAGGTCTAAAGGGGCCCAGAGTTATGGCCCGTCTGTATCCTTTGGTGGACCAGAACCGGGAATTGTTTAAACCACCCAAGGTAGATGCAGCGGTTTCTGCGGTTACCAAGAAGACTACAATCCCAGTGGAAGGTAGTGCCACTCTTAGGGATACTCAAGATAGGAAGCTGGACACCTTGTTGAAAGAGGTGTTTGATGTCAATGCTTTATCCATTCAAGCATCCATTTGTGGAGTATGGGTAACCAGAGCCTGTCTTCACTAGTCCCAGCGGATTCAGGGGGAGCAGATGGAGGAGGCATCTACAGAAGCATCCAGATTAGAATCCGGAGCGGCTTATTTGGCGGATATTCATTACGATCTGATATGAGGGCTGTCTAAAAGTATGGCTTCCGTAATTGTAGCTAGGAGGTATCTCTGGTTGCGGAATTGGGCAGTAGGTGGTTCTTCCAAGGCGAGACTGGGTAAGCTCCCCTTCAGGGGAAAACTTCTTTTTGTGGAAGATTTAGAAAAGCTGGTAAAGGATTTGGGGGAGTCCAAAGGCGGTAGGCTACCGGAGGACAAGCAGAAGCAAGGGTGTCCAGTCCAACAGACTAGAGATCAGCAGAGGGACTTTTGTCGATTCCGCTCCCCTCGGTTTGGTCAATTTCAGAGAGGTCGGTTCACTTATAGGAACCAGGGCTTTCGGGGATTTTGAGGGGCAAGTAGAGGATTTGCTGCCTCGGCTTCCTCGAACCTTAGAAAGTCACAATGAAGCCAGAGGACTCCAGACAGAGCAGATACCTGTAGGGGGGCATCTGCGGGAGTTCTAGCCTGCCTGGGTGCAGATCACTTCAGATCAGTAGGTATTAGAGGTCATTCGCGAAGGTTATGCTCTGGAGTTCCAACGTCCTATACGCGAGTCGTACATTCAATCTCCTTGCAAGGCTCCAGAGCAGTATGGGAGACCTGGCAAAGACTTTTAGACTTGAACGCCGTAGTACCGGTGCCACCAGACCAGTGTGGTTGCGGTCGGTACTCCATATATTTTGTCATGCCGAAAAAAGAAGGGTCTTATCGACCAATTTTGGATCTCCAGAAGGTAAATCGCTGAAACGCTGAGGTCGGTCATTGTAGCGGTTCGAAGAGGCGAATTTCTCACATCGCTAGATCTGTCTGAAGCTTACCTACATATTCCAATTTGACAAGAACATCAGAAATTTCTCAGATTTGTGGTGCCTATGGGACATTTTCAGATCCGGGTGTTACTGTTCGGGTTGGCGACAGCTCCACGAACTTTCACCAAGGTGATGGTAGTAGTGGCAGCGGCGTTACGGAAGGAAGGAGTGTTGGTCCATCCTTACCTGGACGACTGGTTGATTCAAGCAAAGTCCAAGGAAGAGAGCGAGTTGGCACAAACGAGAGTAGTGGAGGTACTGCGGAGTCTCGGTTGGGTGGTCAACCTGGTAAAGAGCCGGTTGAGTCTGTCACAGACCCTAGAATACCTGGGAGCTTGCTTCGATACAAGCGTTGGAAAGGTGTTTTTCCCTCAGGCTCGGGCATTGCGATTGAGAAGTCTGGTGCACAGTTTCCTAGGGAGAGCGAATCCCACGGCGTGGCATTATCTTCAGTTGCTTGACACGATGGCAGCGACGCTCGAGTTAGTTCCATGGGTGAGAGCGCACATGCGGCCATTGCAGAGAGCGTTACTCAGAAGATGGTCTCATCATGAGGACCCTCTATCTCGAAAACTGCCCTGTACGCCAGAGACGCGACTGGAGCTCCTTTGGTGGCTGAAGCCGGGAACTCTCGAAGAGAGGATGCCATTGGAGTCGCCGGCTTGGATGCTGTTAACGACAGATGCCAGTCTGATAGGATGGGGAGCTCATTTCGAAGGACAGTTCATTCAGGGACAGTGGTCAGAGACAGAAAGACTGTGGTCAATCAACAGGTTGGCATTAAGAGTGGTAACGCTAGCATTGCAGGCGTTGCATCCGTATCTTCAAATGGACCTTCATTTGAGTACTTTCCAACAATGCGACAGCGGTGGCCTACATCAGTCAGCAAGGAGGCAAAAGCAGTATTGCTCTGGAATCCGAGGCCGAGCAACTTTTCGTTTGGGCCGAGGCAAATTTGACGGCCCTGTCGGCCTTACATGTTGCAGGGGTGGACAATGTGGAGGCCGATTTTTTGAGTCGGGTCAAGGGAGACCCAGGGGAGTAGGTCCTCAATCCGGTGGTGTTTGAGATTATAGTGAGCCATTGGGGAACGTCAGTAATAGATTTGATGGCGATGTTCCAGTCAGCAAAGGCCAACAGGTTCTTCAGTCGAAGGAGAGAAAGAATGTCAGAAGGCTTAGATGCTCTCATTCAGAAGTGGCCGGAGGAGCAGCTCCTGTATGTTTTTCCGCCGTGGGTGTTGATTGGTCGGCTTCTACAGAGAATAGAATTACACAGAGGACACAATACTGATAGCCCCAGATTGGCCAAGATGGCCGTGGTATGCAGATTTAATGCGACTCTTAGTCGACCGTCCATGGCACCTACTGATTTGACGGTATCTGTTGTTGCAGGGTCCGTTACGCATGCCTCAGATGGATCGATTCTCGCTTACGGCTTGGCTCTTGAAAGGGCGAGGCTAAGAGCAAGAGGTTATTCCCCTGAAGTGATTGCCACCTTGCTGAGTTCAAGGAGGAGGTCGACCTCCTTGGCGTGCATTTGGATTTGGTGGATATTTGAAGCATGGTGTGAAGATAGAGAGGTACAAGCATTGAGAGCTACGGTTTCCCAAATTCTGTCGTTTTTGCAAGATGGATTTGAGAAAGGTTTAGCTGCGGCATCTTTAAGAGTTCAGTTGGCAGCGCTTTCCTGTTATAGAGGGAAGATTCACAGAGAAGTCCTAGGGGCACATCCAGATATTAAGCGTTTTTTGAGGGCGGATTCTCTGTTACGGCCGCCCTGTAGGCCGACGGTTCCGACATGGGATTTACATTTGGTTCTAGAGGCGTTAAGATGCGAACCGTTCGAGCCTTTGTCAAGAGCATCATTAAATGACCTTACTCTCAAAGTGGTTTTTCTAGTAGCTATATGTTCGTCGCACAGAATTTCAGAATTACAGGCTTTGTCTTGCAGGAAACCTTTTTTGGCCTTTTACGATAAAAAGATGGTATTGAGGCCTGTTCCGTCCTTCTTACCCAAGTCAGTGTCGACTTTTCATATGAATCAAGTGGTGTCTTTGCCAGTCTTTGAGTGTGAGGGCAAGAACACAATTTTGTGGCAGATGCATCTCCTAGATGTGCAGAGAGCATTAAAGAAGTATTTGCATCGGACAGTGGGTTTCTGCAAGACAAACAGACTGTTCCTCTTGTTTGGGGGAGTGAGAAATGGAGAAGCAGCCTCCAAGGCATCAATTGCCAGATGGCTCAAGGAGGCTATAGCATCGGCCTACATGTTGAAGGGCAAGACAATACCGAAAGGGCTTAAAGCTCATTCGACGCGGGCACAGGCGTTGTCATGGGCCGAGTACAGTTTAGTGCTGGCTGTTGAGATCTGTAAACCGGCTACTTGGTCATCTTTGCATTCCTTTGTCAAGCATTATTGACTGGACATCCAGGCAGAAAGAGATACATGTTTTGGATCAGCGGTACTTCAGGCTGGGGTAGCTAGTCCCTCCCGTTAAGAATTTGCACTGCTCTTTTACATCTCCAGAGGTCCAGGACTAGACTGGAGGGACAATAAGGAAGGTGAAATTAGACTTACCTGCTAATTGTTGTTCCTTTAGGAACTCCAGTCTAGTCCCGTATCCCTCCCTAATATTCTGTGTTTTCGAATAGAGCCTGAAGTAAACAGGTATGGTATTTCTAATGGTAAAGACAGAAGTAGGAATAAGGCTTAGAGTGCATAAGGGGGGGATGATTATGGGGATGAATCTACGGAATGCGTTTTTCCTCTATTTTGGAGGAGGGCGCACCTTAGCAGAGCACAACAGTTAGAAATTCTGTTTCAGTTAAAGTTACAGTTTCTTGTACTAAGTTAATATTTTTCAATGGTTCAAAGGTTCATAGTTTTTATGCCTACTTAATTGTTGCTCTGGTGAGTCTGCTTTGTCAATAGGTTACTGGAACCAGGAGGCGGTTCCTCGGGTATTCATACCAGTGTCATCAAGAAAGTGATGTCAATCAGCCTCCAAGCTCTTAGAGGAGGTACTAAACCCAGAGGACCGGGACTAGGCTGGAGTTCCTCAAGGAACAACAATTAGCAGGTAAGTCTAATTTCACCTTTCCTGTACGTAAAGACTTCTAAATAATTAAATGTTCAACATAACAGTTTAAATTTACTTTTTGACTTAAAATGTTGATTTGCTCAGCTTTATTTTAACGTGAAATCCCTGGTGGGAACTTTTTCATAACAAGAATGACCTGTTAGAAATGCCTCCCCATCTGTCATTGTTACCTAACGAGTACATAAAAATGTGCCTAGTTTGAAAGTAAAGGTGGGTAAACTTCAGAGAAAGGATAGTGATTGCAGTTGAGGTAGAAGGGTATGTGTATTCAGAAAAAATTGGGGCATGCCTAGAAGATGTTAGTGGTGAGAGGTGGTGAGAGAACAGGTCTGTGGTATTGCAGCACGAAAGGCACATGGAATCCGTTGGCTAGAGGTCTTTATGCATTGCTAAATTTCTTGGTTTCGCATGTACAGCTATGCTGTATCTGTTGCTGGTTTTCTTACACTGTATTAATTTGGAAATGCTATGACCACACCATGGAGCTAGTGTGTAAAATTTTCATAGCAATAGTATTATCTGGATCTGAACAGAAATGGATGGCACTGCTGGTCAGAGCACAAATCTTTGAAACCCGGTGATCTGAATTTGAATCCTACTGTAACTCACTGTTCTTCACTAACTCACTCCACAGCCCCATGGTTTATATTTATTTATTTATAGTAAATTTCTAATACCACATTTTCCATGAGATCAAATGCAGTTTACATTAAACAAAACTTTGAATTGTACAGAACGGTACGTATTCAGTTACATTGAACAGTGAACTATTTACATTAACCCTTTCGCGCCCACATAATTGTTTTGTAACTGAAATTTTTTTTGTTTTTTTTAAATTAAGATTTGAGCTAAATGATGCAGAATATAATGTTTTTTTGAAACATTTTTATTTCTAAGAAACAATATTTATTGTTGCCATATGGCAACTACGGTTCTGAAAGGCTGCAAATTAAAAACAGTCTTGGCATCAGTTTCATTTAATGCTGGGTGTGATAGTTTAAATAACAGTTATTTTCAGATGTCAAGCACAGATACACATCACATTTCGCACACAGTGTGCAGATTTTTTGGAAATATAGAATCCGGTGAAAAACCTTGGGGAAAATTTGAAGGTTGCCATATGGCAACAACAGCCATGAAAGGGTTAATCTAACAGTAAGTAACAAAGTAACTCTTTACATAGGTAGAACTGTTTTCTTGATGGATATTTCTGCCACTCTTAGTATTATGACTGAACAGTCTATGTGGATAAGATCTGTAGGATGTGTTATCTATTTATAATCTTAAAGTTCCATTTGATGCTGCTCTGCCTCTGTAGTGTATGTGTAAGGCTCGCAAATCCCCTTCTGACTTGAATTCAAAGCGCACGTGGATACATGCATGAAAAAGATACTACACCCTTGTGAAAATTAATTGAAACAAACCAGATTTTTTAATCTATTCAGCCTACAAATTGTATATGCATTTAATTTTGATCTTATTTTAATCAATTGGGTTAAATCATCACATATGAGATGTTTCATCATTATTTGTAGGTTTATGGGTTAAATGATGTAATAGATGACATGATATAACGTAGGAATGACTTATTGTGTATGCGACTATAATATCAGCCAACACTGCATCAGATTTTCTTTCGAGTGTATTGTTAGTTGTTAATCCAACCATCGTGCATGAGGGACGCAATACCCAGAAAACGCACAAAGATCGTCACCCTGCACGAACACACGGGGAAGACCTACAGAGATATAGCAAATATAGTTGGTGTCAGTCTCGCAACCATCAGTTGTGTGATCAAATCTAAAAAGGAGACAGGATCCATCTCACCTAAACAAAAGGGAAATTGTGATCATAAGACGAAAACCACACCCAGAAACGACAACTATATTCTCAGGGAAAGTAGAAAAGACCCTTGGAAAACAAGCAACGCATTAAAAAGATATTTAGAAGAGAAAGGTATAACGGTCAGTTCCTCCATAATTCACAGGTGACTTTTGGAAGCTGGTCTGGAAAAACACCTTCCGACAAAGGTTATGAAAGAGAAGCGCTATAAATGGGAACTGAAACATAAAGAGTGAACTAGAGAAAATTGGAGAAAAGTAATATTCAGTGATGAAAGTCATTTTTTCGTCCAGAGCCAAAGAAGCCAACATGTTTGATGTTCACCTGGAGAAAAGATTTGTGATTCCCACATCAACCAGAATGTGAAACACCCCCAAAAGAAGATGTTCTGGGGGTGTTTCACTTATTATGGAGTCAGCAGCTTGCATCCAGTCGAGCGAATGATGCGTTCACAACAATACTTCGATGTTCTCCAAAGAAGAGTTGTTCCAAACTAAAGAAAACATTTCCTGATGGATCTGGCATCTTTCAGCAGGATCTTGCCCCATGCCACACATCAAAATTGGTGAAAGTTTTTTTTTCAAAAGAAGCAAATAAAGGTACTGGACTGGCCAGGAAACTCTCCGGATTAAAACCCAATAGAGAATCTGTGGTCCATTTGCAAACTTCGCATTCGTGGAATGGACTGTACGACAAAGGAGAAGCTTATTCAAGCTCTGATTCAAGACTGGTACAGGAACCCAAAAATCATTGCAGACTGCTCGAAATTAGTGGACTCCATGCCAAATTGTGTCTAGATGCTGGTAAAAAATAGAGGAGGTCATATTATATACTAATATGTGGCTATTAATAAGATTTTCAATGGAAATTCCAGTTTTCACTTATTTTTCAGTTTGTTCAATTAATATGCACAAGGGTGTACATAAAGTGACATTTCTTTCTTTGCCCTTCCAAGGAATATACAGACTGGTCTCTTTGGGTAAGAATGTCATAATATTTTTACTGTGCCTTTCAGTTTCATGTTCATATAGAGAGTGAAGAACCAGTGAAAGTATTTGGAACTACACATATTTCTATTTCCAGTGTAACACTGTTTTGAATTAGCCAGGAGGTCAGCCTTTAATCTAGGAAAGAAACAAATACAGAGCGATTTTCAAAAGGTCTGGGCACCTAACTTTAGGAGTCAGGTGCCAAGATTTTTGAATTGAAACTTTTCTGGCTTTGAGTCCCTAAATTTTGGTGCCTTAACTCACAATGGCACATCTTTACTAAACTGCGCTAATCCTTAGTGCGGAGTTTGCCATGTGCTAAGTGTGCCACGCTGCCACATTGTTAGCATTGGGCCCTGTGGTAAAAAACCCACATTAACCACTTAGTGCACGGTTGGACAGGAACTGAGCAGGTTAGAGGCATAATAGGGATGTTGACAAGGCATCGCAGTTGGCGCAAGCATTATTGGCATGTACTAACAATTAATGATTCTGTTAGTGGGTCCACTTAATGCCACCTCAAGGATGGCACATTACAGTTAGTATGGGTGTTCTGGGCACACACTAATCGCACCTGTTGCCATTAGTTTGGATGGACTTAATTCCACCTCAGTGGGTGGCGTTAAGTGCACCCTTATGCTGGTTAGCACAGTGTTACACGTTAGCATCATGCTATTGGCAGATGGATGGATACACATGCCTCCCAATATTAGCGCAAGCCTCCACACTAATTTGGCAGCACAACTGTGCCCTACTGGCATGCATCTTAGTAAACATGGCCCCATAATTTTGTCAAGATGCTTATGAACCTAAAGCATCATGTTTAAAACTTGTTACATAACAAAGCATATGTGAAGGAAGATTGTCATGAAAATGTAAGGAACACATCAGACCTCTTTCCATTAAATAGCCAGGTTGGAAATGCCAGCTCCAGGAGTTGAGACTATTGTCTCTAAGCCTTTTGTACTTTTAGCCTGCTCTGGACTGATGGCCTACCCAGGCTGCTATTCTCACTGGTGACTCCACCCCCTCCCACTGATGTTATCTTGGTCTGACTATAGGTTATATACTGCTGCCAAGGACATGGCATCCTGAAGTGGTGACCAAGGGAGTTGCCCCTCTGGAAGCTCCTTTGAGAGTGACCAAAAGTTGTCATATGATAGAGACTAACACTTTGAGACTGGGCTTTATTGATCTAGGTTGCTGCTTTAATTTCTTTATCCCTTATTGAGAGTATGGAATGGCATTAGAATTTATGTTTCATATGATGCTTTTTATTTTATGTTATATATTTTATTCTATGCTATATAATTGGTGTATTTTACTTGATGTTTTTAGCTACTTTGAGTCCTTATTAGGGAAGGCAGGATATAAATATTAGAAGAGAATAAAATAGAACTTAGATATCAGAATTTTATGTTTGGTATATTTGTATCTTCAAATAGTTTGAAGCAAGAGATAGATATACTTTGTCTTCTTTGCAGGGCAAGTGCATGGGTATTAAGGAGCATGTTTATTAAATTGCGTTACCAGGGTTAGCGTGAGATTATCACACAGTTTCAATGCCATGCTAAAAGGTAGGATGAGGCCTCTATGCTACCCTGGTAGAGCACATTGAGGTGGGGACTGGGTGGGACAGGACGTTCCCAGTATAGTGCAGCTAACACAGGTACAAGGGGAGCAGATACGTCTCTGGCCTTGTAATGAAACAGAAAGCTACAGGCACACTTCAGTTCTGGTGGTCCATTGAGGTGGCTTTAGTTGAACCTGTGCTACTGGCTTCATTTATAGAAGGAGGGGCTAAAATAAAACTGCAGAGAGATCTCAATGGGTGGCATTAGTTGTACCCACATTTTGGCTTGTGCAGTGTCAGTGTACTAGACCCATGTGAATTGTAGGGGGATGAAAGTACACACCCCCTGCAATCACCGCTAGCCGCCCACACTGGTAATGAGGCACACATATGTGATACCAGCACAGGAGTTAGTAAACATGCCCCTAAGTGCCCAAGGCAAATCTTTGATATTATTGTACCTCCCCTTCCCCACCCAATTAATTGCAAGGGCCCTCCTAAGATTTTGATAATTAAACTGAACAATCATAACTATCCCAACATCATCTCTCCCCAAAACAGTCCTGTGAACCCATAATTGGACATCAGCTTTTAAATGTTAAAATTTGTTTTGTATATATAAGCATAATGGGAGCAATTTTATAATAAAGCTGCTATGTGAAATGTCCCAAAAGATTTTATTTATTTATTTATTTTATTTAACATTTCTTATATACCACCTTTCATGATATCAAGGCGGTTTACATTGGACAAACTGAAATTACATTGAACAGGGCATTATAACTTGGAGATAACTATTTTACAGGGAACATGGGCAATGGAGGGTTAAGTGGCTTGCCCAAGACCACAAGGAGCACCTGTCAATTTTTATTTATTTTATGCCAATTTTATAAAGGTGCTGGAGTAGGGACTTTACAATGACCCCAAAAGTGTGCAAATACTCTTGTACAAATTTACCCCCTGCTGTGAAGAAGGCATAAATGTGTGCATGCACTTTATGCATGGATGCATATATTTTATAAGATACAGACATGCCTACATTGCAGCTTGGCCTGCTCTGCTTAAATGATGTCCCTGGGAATGCTTATGTGCAGAGCACGTGATGTGCCTTTTTTCCATGTATATGCCCATTTACAATTTTTTAACTGTCATTCATGCAGAAAATACTTTCTAAAATTACTCCCACTGAGGGTAATTTCCAAAAGCTATTTTTGTGGGTAAATGGCTATCTGAAAATTGCCTACCCTCCCTGCGGATGAAAGTACACATTGATGCTCTATTAAGTTTGTGCGGCTGTCACGATCTCTTGACTGCAGCTGCTATTTGCCACCTCTTCCCCCCCCCCCCCCCCCATGAAGCTCCTGCCTTAGGTGATCGTCTAATCTGCTACCTTGGTTCTGACTTGCAAGAAAAGGTGATATAAGTAATTGTTATATACTTAGAAAGGATACTTAGTTTAATACTGGCACATGATCAATAAAATAGTCTGAATTAAAGAAAACATGCTTCAGTTATCTTAAAATTATTAGTCATGTTTACAAAATATGTTTTCTGATATATTTTATTTATCCCAAACTATTTTATTCCCATTTTGAAAGATATGATAAGAGAGATAAATGGCCTGTTGTATAGGATACTGTAAAGAAGATCTAAGCAGTTATTTTAAAGTAGCGTAAGTGCTGTGATTCTAGTATGGACAACCATTACTAGCCCTTGAAATGTGACCTTAACACTGAAATCTTTTCAAATACAGAAAAATAGAAGAGGTTTTCTAAATGTTGTGGTGGGATTTTTGCATAGAATGCAAGAAAAGGATTTGTTGGAAGAATCTTTCTTCTATTCACAAAGACTTTAAAGTTGGAAAAAAACTGCTCTCTTAAGGATGAATAGGATCTGTGTAACTATAATCGGAACATAACCCTGCCTTGGGAAGAAGTAAAGAGGTTTTGCACCTGAGGGCTTCATGAATTGAAACCTAGAGGTGTTTGTATTTTGACAAATCGATGCTTTTAGGAAGGTCTTTGAGCAGAGTGAGAGTACTTGGCAGAACTTCTCTCCTGGATTCTCTTCCTGTAACCTGTATCATGAACATATTTTTCAGTCTATTCCATATACAGTATCTTTTTAAAATGAAATCCCAGTTCTCTTTTAACATATTTCCAATATCCGCATTCTAGCCATATTTATTTTGAATGATTGAGCCCTTAGCTTATGTAATTGTGTAAAACAAATTTAGGCTAACACATATTTGGTCTTATAGATTTGGTCTTAGTCAAAACCTGTACTCGGGGAGGATAGATTTCAAAGCCTTTTCCACAGGCAAAACAGCAGGTAGATTTCACTGATCAACAAATTTTTACAAAAGTCATGTTACTGAAATAAAAATAGTCATTTCTTATCAATTGTTATATGCTGAACACAAATATAACGGTGAAATTGCAAAGTTGGCTCTAGTTTTTTTGTAATCTACCGGAATAAATGTTTACATCAAGAAATGCATGTCAATAGTAAATATAATAGGCCTTTGGTTAATACCTATAAAGAATCAAGTCATAGACTACTTCTTAGATTTTTTCGCCTGTCTCTTGTACAGCTGTTCGGGAGCTTCTCTGGGGAGTGTCCAGCAGTAGTCAGCCAGCATTGTAGTGGACCATTTTCCCTGGTATCTTCGCTCCATCGCTATGATATCCTGGTGAAAACGTTCGCCCTGTTCATCGCTAACCATACCACAGTTGTCATGAAAGAAATCGAGATAGGAATCAAGGAAATGGATCTTTGGAGACATATTACAGCCAAGTTTCTGATACTGCATCAGCATGTCTTCTACTAGTTCCTTGTAGTTTTCTGCCCTAACATTTCCAAGAAAGTTTGTTGACACTAGGCGAAAAGCATTCCATGCTTGTTTCGCATCACCCTGCAACAAGTTGTTGAGCTGGTCATCTTTGAAGAGCTCTCGAATCCGAGGACCCACAAAAACTCACTCTTTAATCTTTGCTTTGCTGAGATGAGGGAATTTTTCATGAAGGTATCGGAAAGCTGGCGAAGTGCGATCCATGGCTTTCACAAAGTTTTTCATCAAACCTAGTTTGATGTGAAGGGGTGGTAGAAGGATTTTGTGAGCCTCAACCAGAGCTGGGTGCTGGATATTCTTCTCTCCAACTGTTACATTTTGTCTGCGATTCCATTCCTTCCACAAGTAGTGCCAATCCCTTGCTCGGCTATCCCACTCACATAAGAAACACATGTATTTTACATATCCCTGCTGCAGTTCCATTAAAAGGGAAACTACCTTCGAGTCACCACAGAGGTGCCAGCTGTACTTGTTATAGTTAATGGAAGTCAGTAGATGCTTTAAGTTATCGTATGTCTCTTTCATGTGGATGGCATGCGCTACTTGAATAGATGGAAGACGGTTTCCATTGTTCAAAAGCACAGCCTTCAGACTCAGTTTCGAAGAGTCTATAAATAGTCTCCAGTCTTGTGGGTCATGAGTGATTTTTAAGGCATTCATGAGGCTTTCAATATCGGAAAAGAATACCAGATTACTTTCCTTTCCGACTGCGTATAGTACACTGCTGACGTCAGATGGCTTCAGCAGCCATCTGGCAGTAGTATTGCATTGCATCAGAAAATGATGCAATCAACTCTGGATGAGTGTGCATGCTGGCATTATGCAATGTGATGCAATATTACATTATTTAAGGTTTATTTGAGATGTTGTTGATGTCCTACTGGATAAATTTACACGGTGAAACGTAAAAAATGAACTACATGCAATATCTTCAAAACGAGAGCCAATAAAATTTTTTTAATGTTATATTCGTGTTCAGCTCACCAAGATACTACAGATTAGGGCCTTTTAAAGTCAGTAACGATTTCAATGTTGACCAGTGTTTCCTTTGAAGCTCCTTTGAAAATTTCAGGCAGGTACAAAGGATCCATGGACTCTGCACCTGCTTTTTCTTCAGATAGATTTTTACTGACGTGTGCAGATTTGAAAATCCAGTCATTGTAGGGGTCATTTTAGAAGCCCTATTTGTGCATGCTTTGGATGTCCTAAAACAGGCATAGAAATGTCCAAAGCACAGAGATTGTCTCCAGAGCCATTTTAGAAGCCGGCGGTGGGAACCTCCAAGTCTGAACAGGGGCATGGAGGCGGCATAGCCCAGGCTTTCCTGGAAACCCGGAGGTGTTCCCAGGGACCAGGACGTCCCTGCATCATTACAGAAACACCCGGTGTCACGTCTAACTTTAGACCAGCTCTGAAGCAAGCATCTGAAGGTACTCATTTCAGCTGAAAAGCATCCAGTGGGTATAGAGAAGGCACTCTATCATCCCCGTACTCAGAACAATTCCAACTATACAAGCAGCAGCATTTGCACACTGGCTACCCTGTTTCTAACCCACTACTCTAGCCATTATGCTATCTTAGACAGCTGGTTTCTGAGCTATAGTTCTGAAGATGTCTAAGTAGACATCCCTGCAGACATCCTCAGGGCTGTACCAAGCCATAAATGTGCCCTGTGTGACTTGCACATCTGTAGAGTCCTCCCCCTCCCCCAAATCTCAGGTTTGCCCAGCATCTCCCTATCTTGCCTTACCCACACCTCCATGTCTAACCGGCTCCTCGCGCTGCCTGCCCTTGCCCCACTGCCACTTTTCGTGTTTCCTTGGCGGTGGCGACGGTAGTGGCAGCGGCAGCAGTGGAGTGGACATCCAATTCTAAAAAAAAAAAACCTGCACAGGTCTTTCCGACTCCACTCTTGAATGCAGGTCTGATCCCTCCCTCCTCTGATATATGCTCACCACCACCACCACCATCGTCGCCATCAAGGAAACATGAAAAGTGTTGGCGAGGCAAGGGCAGGCAACATGGGGGATAGCCGAAGCCAGCAGCCCCAAATTCATCCCTCTTCCTTTGTGCCCTGTGAGCCACACCACTCGCACAGGGCTAGGTACATCCCTTTTGGTTCATCCAGGTTTGTGAAATTAGGTCTGCGCCTGTTTCAGATGTTTTGGCTTAGACGTCGCAGATCTAAAATTCCCCTCTTTTTTTTTTTTTCCAATCCTGCCCTAAACAGACTGCCATCAATACTGATAAAAGTATATGTGCTGCGGAACTCATTGTATACTTTTTGCCAGATTGAGTGGAGTCCATTTTCAGACATCCAGGCAAATAATTATGAAAATTAATCCATAGGGGATAAGCAATTAGCACTGCTGGGTCTTTGTCCAGTCTTTAAATTTGACCCACTTTATATATATTTGTTAAGAAAGTGTCCTAGTTTGTAAGAACGTTTTATAATAAATAGTTAACGTTTATTTTTATGTGGCCACTATGGTGTTCATTGTGCAATAACAGTGTATTAACTGTGGCCATATGAAGGAAACATGAAGACATTTGATGGACATCAAAACTTATTTTTCCAGATTGCAGATCCATCTTCTTGAAACTTTCTTTTGAGGAAAAGGTGAATTTTGGAAAATCATTACCCTAGGAAGTCAAGGGATTTTTTTCATGTTTTATGTTTTCTTTTGCATTAATAATAATTTATATCTGAGTAATGTCAATTCTGCTTGTTTAAATGTGGTTAATGAAAGTGTACTCTGCACTTCCCCTGACCGGTAACAGCACCTGGGCTCTTGGATAACATACGCTCATAGCCCCCACTACTCCACTACTTTGGCCCCACACTACATTGTCCTTCTCTTCCTCATACTCCCCAACTGCCTCCCCTCCTACCAACACCCTCACTCCTCTCCCCCCTTCTCTCCCTCCTCCTCCTTCCTCACCTCCCCCTCCATCCTGTCCTCTAACCTTGCATCTGCCCTCGAGCTTCATCACACCCTCCCCCTCATTCAACCAACCTCTCTCTCCTTAAGGCAACCCCACCCTCGCTTCCACCATACTGCCTCTGTTTTACCCCGCTCTCTACTCCTCCTCCTCCTCTCATCAGGTAATATCAACCCTAACCCCGGCTCCCCTCGATTTCTTTTCCACCCTAAGAAGAGTTCCTCATGCACCCTATCTAATCTCATCCATATCCCACTCTTTTCCCCACCCTCCCTCACTCACACCGATCATCCATAGATGTTAACCCAACCCCTACCCCCTCCAGAACTCTATCTCTGTCTCACTGTAAAAATAGATCCTTGCGAATCCTACCTGATAGACACACCCACTTGTTCCCTGGCCCCTCTAGATCTCAGTTTCACTCTGGAATTAGTTCCCCATGTAACGGCCCCACTAGACCGCTGTCTTACTTTGGAAAGAAATCCTCCTGTAACTTGTCTAACCTTATCCATTTCCCTCTCCTTTCTCCCTCCACTCTCCCGTTTTCATGTGCCCTATGGAACGCATGCTCAGTTTCTAAGAAACCTGTTCTTACGTATGATCTCTTCATATCTAAAGCGCTACACCTGCTTGCCCTAACTGAGACCTGGCTCCTCCCAGATGATACTGCATCCATTGCTGCTCTCTGCCACGAGGGCTACCAGTTCTCCCATACATCTCGAACCACTGGTCGCGGTGGAGGTTTTGGGCTTCTACTTTCTCCCTCTTGCCAATTTCAGCCTCTCCCTCTGCCTCAGTCACACTCCTCCCTCTCTTTCGAAGTCCACTCCATTCGCCTCTTCTCTCCAGTTCCCCTCTGGGTAGCTGTTATTTACCGCCCACACGACAAATCCAAATCGACCTTCCTTACTGACTTCGACTCCTGGCTCTCCGCCTTCCTCGATCCCTCTTCCCCCACACTTATTCTCAGCGACTTTAATATTCACGTTGATAACCCCTCTGATCCCCACGCTTTAAAGTTCCTTGCCCTCACCTCCTCGTTTGACCTACAGCTCTGCTCCACTGCCCCCACCCACGTACACGGCCACTGCCTGGACCTGGTACTCTTCTCTAACTCCTCTCCCTCAAACTTCCACAACTCAATACTTCCTTCATCTGATCATCACCTCTTAACCTTTAATCTTCACCTCCCACTGTCTCAACCTCGTCCTGCCTCCTCCAACCTATTTAGAAATCTTCATAATATTAATCCCTTGACTCTCTACCATTTCTCCATCTCTCTTCTCTATGGGGTCCTCCAAGTCCGCCAATGAAGCAGTATGCTCTTATAATGCTGCACTATCCTCTGCTCTTGATACTCTTGCCCCACCCACCCCTCGTCCTGTCAGACGTTCTACCCCCCGACCATGGCTTTCACCTACAACCCGCTATTTACGCACATGTGCCCATTCTGCTGAACACGCCTGGGCCAAATCCTGCTCCCCGGAAGACCTCATTCACTTCAAATTCATGCTCGGCTCCTTTCAGTCAGCCATAGCACTTGCCAAACAAGAATACTACATCCATCTGACTAACTCCCTCGCCTCTGATCCTCGCCGCCTCTTTAATACCCTCAATTCTCTCCTCAAGGTGCCCCCACCTCCAGTCCCCCCTCCCTCTCTGCCCAAACCCTAGCTGACTACTTCCACGACAAAATCCACAAGATCACCCTCCAATTCTCCACTCCCTCATCTACCTCCCCCCTCCCCAATTCTCCTCCCTCATCCATACTTCCTCTGCTACCCTCTCCTTCTTCCCTACAATCTTCGAAGATGAAACTGCACTCCTCCTCCAAACCCACCACCTGTTCCTGACCCTATCCCCACCCATCTCCTACATACATCCCATCTCCCCCACCATTGTTCCATCCATCTCTCATATTCTCAACCTTTCACTCTTCACTGCAACTGTCCCAGTCGACTTCAAACATGCTATTGTCACACCTCTCCTCAAGAAACCCTCACTCGATCCCACCTGTCCTTCTAACTATCGACCCATCTCCCTCCTTCCCTTCATTTCTAAACTACTATTCTCCAGGACCAAGCAGGAAGTCAGTCCTCACTTATGGGTGACGTCGGCGCTGACGGAGCCCTCGCGGAGCAATTTTCCACAGCTTTCGCAGAAAGCCTTTGGGAATTGCAGCGCGCATGCGCAGTCCCCTTCCCGCCCAAGGATGCCATCTTGCTCAGTCTTCTTTTTTCCGCGGAGCCCTACAGACGTAGTTTGTTACCGCCACTGAAAAAGTTGATTTCTTTAGTTAATTTCTCATTAAAAATTTTTTCTCGGTTCGTGTGTCCTCTTCCCGCAGGGCTTTTGAGCCCGTTCACGTTTTTTTTTATTTTGTTCCAACTGGCGTTCCCGCCACTTTCTCCTTCTTCCCTGGCAGCGCGGTCTTTTGACCTTGCAGGGGTCCTTTTTCCCCCGATGGCTGCCAGCGGGTTTAAAAAGTGTGATTGTTGTGTCAGACTCATGTCTCTTACTGACACGCATGACTGCTGCCTCCGCTGCCTGGGGCCGAGCATGACCCTATGAGCTGCGGCCCGTGCAGCAGGATGTCCTCGAAGGCCCTGAGGAGTCGGCAGTCACAGAGGGATCGTATCTTCTCTGACTCCGCGCAGACCTCGTCAGAGGCCTCGACGTCTCGTGGCTCCGGCTCAGACCATCGGAGTTCTTCTGAACGGGGCTCCCCCGGCTGGGAACACCGGTGGGAGAAGCGGCCCGCGAGGATGGAGCCGGACGGCGATCCTGGTTCCTCGAGGGCCAGTTCTCTCAGCCCGGCCCGACTCCCCGGGCCCTCGGAGGAGGAGAGGCCTTCGAAGCTTCCTCGTCTCGAAGTGGAGATTCCTGGACACGTGAGTGATATAGTCCTCCTGGACTCCCCCAAGGATGAACCGACGTCGGGCCCGACGCCGTCGGGGCCCGAGTCGACGGATGCTGGGTCTTCTGAGCTTGGTCTCAGACTGACGACCTTGGAGCGCAGTATCTCTGCCTTCATGGACCAGCAGCGGGCATTGATCACCGGCCTCGCCAGTGCATCTGCCCTGACCACCGGGACGTCGAGGCCCAAGTCGACCCCGGAGGCCGAGTCGATCCTCGAGTCCATACGAGCTCGAGTCGATCCTCGACCTAGGTCTCCCTCGGCTTCCCATTCGGGACCGAGGTCCTCGACGCCGGCCTCGGCGTCGGGGAGGAGGTCCCCGGGACCCGCATGCACGGAGCCGCTCGACTACTCCTCGGAGGAGTCGGGCTGGGACACGGAGGAGGACGAGTCACCCGGTTCCTTTCAGACCCGGTGCGTCCCCTCTGACTCGCCCGAGTCGGAGCCTCGGAGGCGGTCCCCCCCGGAGGATACCCGGTTCTCCAATTTCGTGAGGGATATGGCCAAGGCCTTGGCTTTTCCCACGGATCCGGAGGAGGAACCCCTAGCCGAAGAGCTCGAGGCCCTTCAATATGACTCCCCCCCTAGGGAGGCCTTTACTGTACCGGTTCCCCCGATGCTGGAGCGGCTTCTCTTCCGCATGTGGGAAAGCCCGGCCTCGATGCCGGTGTTGAGCAAGCGGGTTGATTCCATGTATCGAGTCCGCAAGAGCCCCGGGTTCCAAAAGGCGCAACTCCCGCACCACTCCATGGTGGTGGAATCGGCCATGCATCGACTTAAGAGTCAAAAGATGCACTCCTCGGTGCCTCCGGGTAAGGAGGCTCTGACTCTGGATGCCCTCGGAAGGAAGTGCTTCCAGTGCTCCATGCTTGCTTGTCGGGTCCAGACATATCAGTTGTATATGGGTATGTATCTCTGCGACCTGGCGAAAGAAATGGCGGGATTTTCCGCCGGTCTCTCCGAGGAACCCTTGCAGCGGTTCCAAGCCCTGTCCACAGGGATTCGAGAGTGTTCGAAGTTCATTTCTCGAGCGGCCTATGATGGCTTCGAAGCATCGGCTCGAGTAGCCGGAGCCGGCATCGGGGCTCGCCGCCAAGCTTGGCTTCAGTCCTCCGACCTCGAGCCATGGGTGCAGGACAAGTTGGTCGACGTCCCTTGCAGAGGGGAAAACCTCTTCGGCAAGCCCATGGCCGACAAGGCGGCGGAGCTCGAGTCAGAGACTCTCACCAGGACTCGCCTTTCCAGAAAAACCTCTGCTCCTTCTCAGAGGAAGAAGGGCTCGGGAAAAAAGCCCTTTTACCCGAGGAAGGTATTCGCTTATAAGCAGCACCACCCACACTATCAGGCGTCGACAACCCCTCATCAGGGGCAGCAGCCTAAGGGGCAGGGTAACGGATCCCGGAGGCAGAAAGCCCCCAAGCCCACCACGCAGGCCCCAGCCCAGCAGGGTGGGGTTTTTTGACTATGCCAGCATAGCCTCTCCCCCCCAGGGGCCCTCGCTCAGCACGGGGGGCCGGCTGACCCACTTTGCTCACAGGTGGTCAGCCGTAACATCCGATGCCTGGGTGCTGCGGGTGGTTCAAAAGGGCTACCTCCTACATTTTCACCAGGTGCCCCCCCCCTACTTCCCGGGGGAACCTCCCAGACCCCCGCTGCACCATAACATAAGAACATAAGAACATAAGATATGCCATACTGGGTCAGACCAAGGTCCATCAAGCCCAGTATTCTGTTTCCAACAGTGGCCAATCTAGGTCATATGTACCTAGCAGTTTCCCCAAGAGACACAAGTTCCACAATGCTTGTACTGGGTCAAGCATTGATATCTTCAGTCACTTCTTAATAATGGTTTATGGACCTTTCCTCCAGGAACTTGTCCAAACCTTTTTTAAACCCAGCTACACTAACAGCCTTTACTACATCCTCCGGTAACAAATTCCAGAGTTTGATTACACGTTGAGTGAAAAAATATTTTCTTTTATTAGTCTTAAATAGTTTACCCTGTAGCTTCATTGCATGTCCCCTAGTCTTTCTATATTCTGATAAGGTAAACAATCGATCTACGTTTACCCGTACCACTCCGTTCATTAATTTATAGACTTCTATCATATCTCCCCTCAGCCGTCTCTTTTCCAGGTTAAAGAGCCCTAACCTTTTTAGCCTTTCCTCATAGGAGTATCCTTCCATCCCCTTTACCATTTTGGTGTCTCTTCTCTGTACCTTTTCTAAAATCGCTATATCCTTTTTAAGATACGGCGACCAGAATTGCACACAGTATTCAAGGTGCGGTCTCACCATGGAACGATATAGAGGCATTATAATATCTTTTGTTTTATTTTCCATTCCTTTCCTTATTATACCTAGCATTCTATTTGCTCTCTTAGCCGCCGCTGCACACTGGGCCGAGGGTTTTAACATGGTATCCACAATGACGCCTAAATCTTTTTCCTGGGTGGTGGTTCCTAATGTGGAACCTTGCATCGTGTAACCATAGTTTGGGTTGTTCTTCCCTAGGTGCATAACCTTGCACTTGTCCACATTAAATTTCATCTGCCATTTTGATGCCCAGTCTTCCAATTTATCAAGATCCTCTTGCAATTTTTCACAATCCTCTTGGGTTTTAACAACTTTAAATAGTTTTGTGTCATCTGCAAATTTGATAACCTCACTCGTTATTCCACTTTCCAGGTCATTTATGAATATTTCAAAAAGCAGCGGACCCAGCACAGATCCCTGAGGTACACCACTATTCACCTTTCTCCATTGGGAAAATTGGCCATTTAGCCCTACCCTCTGCTTTCTATCTTTTAACCAGTTCCTGATCCACAATAGTACACTGCCTCCTATCCCATGACTCTTTAGTTTTGCCAAAAGTCTCTGATGAGGGACCTTGTCAAAGGCTTTCTGAAAGTCCAGATACACAATATCAACCGACTCACCTTTGTCCACCTGTCGTGCTCCTTCAGGAGCTGCAAAGTCTGCTTCAGGAACGGGCGGTGGAGCCAGTGCCCCAGCATCTGTGCGGTCACGGTTTCTACTCGAGGTACTTCCTGGTGCCAAAGAGAACAGGAGGCCTCAGACCCATTCTGGACTTACGCAACCTCAACAAGTTCCTACAGCGGGAAAAGTTCAAGATGCTTACCCTTGGAACCCTACTGCCCTACCTCCGGCAGGGAGATTAGCTATGCTCCATGGATCTAAAGGATGCTTATACCCACATCCTTATTCACCCGGACCACCGACAATACCTAAGGTTTTTGGTGGCAGGGAACCATTATCAGTACCGAGTACTGCCCTTTGGCCTATCCTCCGCTCCCAGGGTATTCACGAAGTGCCTGGCAGTGGTGGCAGCCTTCCTAAGGCTTCAAGGCCTCTTCGTCTTCCCATACCTGGACGACTGGCTCATCCGAACATCGTCTGCTCCAGAGGTTGCCCAGGCCACCCAACGTACGGTGGCTCTGCTTCAGCACTTGGGCTTCGTCATAAACTTCGAGAAGTCCGCTTTGCTTCCCTCTCCGGACCTCGAGTTCATAGGGGCACGGCTGGACACTCGGCAGGCTCATGCCTTCTTGCCTCTGGAATGGGCCAACAGGCTTATGGCTCTAGCCGGCAGGTTCAACAGCGAGTCGCCGGCCCCTGCCAGACAGTTCCTGCAACTGCTCGGACACATGGCCTCCACGGTCCATGTCACTCCGAATGCCCATCTACATATGAGACCTGCTCAGTGGAGCCTTCGCACTCAGTGGCATCAGTCCACAGGGAGACTGTCGGACCTGATACAGATTTCCGACCGTCTGGTCTCCTCCCTGCAATGGTGGCTTCACCTGCCCAACCTAGTGCTCGGCATGTCCTTCCAGTTGCCCCCGCCGTCCCGGGTGCTCACGACAGATGCCTCCCTCCTGGGCTGGGGGGCGCATTGTCGGGGGACATGCACTCAAGGCCTTTGGACACCTTGGGAGGCCGCCCAGCAGATAAACTTCCTAGAGCTACGGGCGATCCGCCTAGCTCTGCGGGCCTTCTCTCACCTGACGTTCGGTCAGTCCGTACTGGTGCAGATGGACTATCAGGTTGCCATGTTCTATGTGAACAAACAAGGGGGCACGGGCTCCCTCCTTCTATGTCAGGAAGCCTGGAGGCTGTGCTCTTGGGCCATCGATCACGACATCCTCCTCAAAGCGGTTTACCTGCCAGGGCAGGACAATTGCCTGGCAGACAAACTGAGCCGGATTCTGCTGTCGCACGAATGGAAGTTGAACCCCGCGGTGGCCCAGCAGATCTTCCGCCGGTGGGGCTCTCCCACTGTGGATCTCTTTGCCAGTCCCCTGAACAGGCAGCTCCCCAGATTCTGCTCCCGGCACCCTCACCCTCTTCGAGAGGCGCCGGATGCTTTCCTCATCCCGTGGTCCACGGGTCTGCTGTATGCCTTCCCTCCCACACCACTGGTATCCCAGACCTTGTTCACAGTTGTCCAGGACAGAGCCTCCATGATCCTGGTAGCGCCCCGGTGGCCGAGACAACCGTGGTTCCCTCTGCTTCTACAGCTAGCGGTGGACATCCCTCTTCCCCTGGGGTTTCAGCCCGATCTCCTGACCCAGGATCAGGGTATTCTTCTGCACCCCAACCTCAGGGCCCTGCACCTGATGGCCTGGCTGCTGAAAGGGTAGTCCTAGCCTCACTGCTGCTACCCCCGGAGGTGGAAGCCGTCGTCCTAGCATCTCGGCGACCTTCCACCCGGAAGTCTTACGCCCTCAAATGGCGTCGCTTCTCGGTCTGGTGTTCTCAGCGATCTGAGGACCCCTTCGCCTGTCTAGTGTCGGTGGTACTGCAATATTTGCTTCACCTCTCCGATCTAGGCCTCAAATCCAATTCTGTCAGAGTCCACCTCAGTGCTCTTTCTGCACATCATTCGCCAGCCTCTTTCCTCGCACCCCTTGGTGGCACGTTTTCTCAGAGGCCTCCTTCTGCTTAAGCCTCCGTTGCGTCCTCCAGCTCCTGACTGGGACCTCAATGTGGTTCTGCAAAGGCTTACCTGTCCGCCTTTTGAACCCATGGCTACCTGCCCTCTTCGTTTCCTCTCATGGAAAATGTTGTTCTTGGTAGCCCTTACTTCCGCTAGATGCGTAAGCGAACTACAGGCCCTAGTGTCGGAGCCCCCATACACTAGGTTCTACAGGAATAGGGTTGTCCTGCGGACTCACCCTAAGTTTCTTCCGAAGGTGGTCTCCCACTTTCACATCAACCAGGAGGTGGTTCTTCCGACCTTCTTTCCCAGGCCGCATACCAGCCAAGCTGAGACTGTTCTGCATACCCTGGACTGTAGAAGAGCCTTGTCCTTCTACCTTGACCGTACGCGGGAGCATAGAAAGGCTGTCCAGCTTTTCGTATCTTTTGACCCCAATCGGTTGGGGGTACCCGTCTCTAAGCGTACTTTGTCCATCTGGGTAGCTGACTGTATCGCCTGGGCTTATGGGGCAGCCGGCCTCTCCTTGGAGAGTCGAGTCACGGCTCACCGTGTCAGGGCGAAGGCTGCGTCCGTGGCCCATCTTCGCTCTGTTCCATTGGCAGACATCTGCCGGGCCGCTACTTGATCTACAAGCCAGACCTTTGCGGCTCATTACTGCTGGAGAGGGAGTCCCGCAGGGAGAGTGCTTTCGGACAGGCAGTCCTCCACAATCTCTTTGAGGTTTAGGCAACTCCTACCCTCCGGCCCTGGTGTTGGGCTACCGGCCGGATTCGTATTCAGAGAAGATTCCTTCCCTCTGTACTGTTGAGCTTGAGGGAGCTCTTTTAGGCTTGAGGTCTCCGGTAGCCTTAAGCTTGGGAGTCCCATAAGTGAGGACTGACTTCCTGCTTGGTCCTGGAGAAAGCGTAGTTACTCACCTGTAACAGGTGTTCTCCAGGAGCAGCAGGAATCAGTCCTCACTACCCTCCCTCCTCCCCTTGGAGTTGCAGTCATTCTTATTGCATATTTTTGCTAATTTTTTGCTGTCTTTCCGCTATGTCATCAGACTGAGCAAGATGGCATCCTTGGGCGGGAAGGGGACCGCGCATGCGCGCTGCAATTCCCAAAGGCTTTCTGCGAAAGCTGGGGAAAATTGCTCCGCGAGGGCTCTGTCGGCGCCGACGTCACCCATAAGTGAGGACTGATTCTTGCTGCTCCTGGAGAACACCTGTTACAGGTGAGTAACTACGCTGAACGAGCAGTCCACCACCTCTGCCTCGACTTCCTCACCTCCCATGACCTTTTGGACCCACTACAATCAGGCTTCCGGCCCCTACACTCCACTGAAACGGCCCTTACAAAAGTCTCCAACGACTTGCTCCTGGCTAAATCTAAGGGACTCTACTCTGACCTCATCCTTCTCGACCTCTCTGCGGCCTTTGACACCATTGACCACAATCTTCTCCTTAACACCCTCGCCTCACTTGGCTTCAGGGACTCTGTGCTATACTGCTTCTCCTCCTACCTCTCCCATTGCTCCTTTAGTGTATGCTCTGGGGGCGCCTCCTCCTCCCCTACCCCACTCCATGTTGATGTTCCACAGGGATCCGTCTTGGGCCCCCTCCTTTTCTCCTTTTATACCCAATCCCTTGGTGCACTTATCTCCTCCCATGGCTTTCAGTACCATCTCTACGCCAACGACTCCCAAATCTACCTCTCTACACCTAATATCTCTCCAGCAATCCAGACCAAGATCTCAGCCTGCCTTTCTGACATCGCTGCCTGGGTGTCCCATCTCCGCTTGAAACTGAACATGGCCAAGACTGAACTCCTCGTCTTTCCCCTCAACTCTGCCCCTCCTCTTTCCCATTTCTCAGTCTCAGTGGATGGATCTACGATCCTTCCTATTCCCTCAGACCATAATTTGGGATTATCTTTGACACCTCTCTCTCCTTCTCCACACACATCCAGCTCATAGCTAAGACCTGCCGCTTCTTCCTCTTCAGCATTAGCAAAATCCGCTCCTTCCTTTCTGAACACACTACCAAAACGCTTATCCACTCCTTAATTTCCTCTCGCCTAGACTACTGCAACCTGCTCCTTGCCGGTCTCCCCGCGAATCATCTCTCTCCCCTTCAATCTATACAAAATTATGCTGCTCGACTAATATTCCACCAGTCTCGCCTTGCTCACATTACTCCTCTTCTGAAGTCACTTCATTGGCTCCCTGTCCAGTTCCGCATACAGTTCAAACTTCTCATACTGACTTATAAATGCATCCACTCTGCGGCCCCTCAATACCTCTCATCCCTTATCTCTCCCTACATCCCCTCTCGGGAACTTCCCTCCGCTAACAAACTACTTCTGTTTAGGCCTTTCACTCACACAGCTAACTCACACCTTCACTCCTTTCACCTCGCTGCACCCTACACCTGGAACAACCTACCTTATGTCTATTTGCCAAGTACCCTCACTGGCCCTCTTCAAATCCAAGTTGAAAACCCACCTCTTCACTGTTGCCTTCAGATACTGAATTCCATCCTTATCCTAACCCAATTCCCTTCACTCTCCCATGACCGAAATACACAGACCATATTATGCTTTGCACCGAACTGACTATCGCTTTGTATTGTTGCATTAGATTTTAAATTTGTTGTATTAGATTGTAAACTCGGATGAGTATTAGATTGTAAGCTTGGATGAGCATGACTCTGATGAGCAGGGTCTGTTTATTATATGTATATCTTTTATATGCATGTCATACCTGTACAGCACTGCGTGCTCGGCGCTGTATAAGTGCTAAATAGTAGTAATAGTAGTAGTAACGGATTTCCACACTCAGAGCAATGAGAAGGAAGCAATCACTATTTAATAATACAAGTCACACACAATTGTATTATAAAAAACACCAAAGCTTTGGAAGAGAGTGCAAAGTTTTCACCTTGCCTTTCTGACATCACAGACTTCGGCTACTGTATTTATTAGTCAAAATTACATTTCACAGCATAATTTCCACCTTATTTTTCCACATCAAGCATCACGTATATTCATAATGTGCATCTCTTATGTCTCTATGTCATAGGTCAAATCTTATTAGTATAGGTCATCAGGAGGAGATATACATGTATTCACAGACATAACGTCTTAAACGATAATTCTAACACAAGCAGTTATCATATCTTTGTTTCAAGACTGAAGAGAAAGTTCTTCCCTGCACTTTATAAACAAACCTAGGTTCTCTGTTATGTGAAAGGTCAGCATAGCTTTTCAGCAGAGTCTCTCAAGGTCATTAGCTAAGTAATAGGCCCTGGAATGTCTGAGCTACTGAATCTGTGGTGTTAACTCTTTCTGAGGGCTTTCAGTAATATAGTATTATTAAGTACCCTCACAGTGTACGCATCCCTGGACAGACAAGCTTCCTTTCTGTTAACATTTTTGAAATTATTTTTCTTTACTGAAACAACTTTTAACTGCAAAAGCCAACATATTCCATTGCATAGATATCTTGCAGTGTATTGGCTTCAATAACGGCAAACATGCATTTACTACTAACATTTTAAGCTGTATAAAGATCCAGAGAGCAGACAGTAAGTGCCTGATGTACTCATCACTCTTCCATATAGACTCAAAGGGGGAAACCTTTGAAAGCCTTTTTTGCAGATATTTGTTAGTACACACACATTAAAGGCCTCTGATAAAATTGCCCCAGTCATAAAAGTATGCACAATGTGCATGTTCAGGTGGAAGTTTGGGTGGTGAGCAGGTGGAATCACAGCGTACATGTGTATTTTATAACATATGTGTGTTCTTCACATGGCTTCATTTTAGGTGTGATTTCTGCAAGATTTGTGCTGGTATTTTATACAGATATATAGACACCTTTGTGCCTTTATAAAATAGGCAGAAATAGGCAGCTTTTTGGACTGCTCACATAGACACGCTGTTATAAAATTACTTTCCACATGGGGAACCCTTTAGTACATCTCTTTAATATTTTTTTCTGCTTGAAAGTAAGCTTGGTAAATGTAACATACGCAGAACTATGGCAGAACCTGATCACTGTAACTTAATTCATGTATAATGATCTGGCATGAATGCTTCTTTGCTATTATCCATACTTCATCGCATTATAAAATGTGGCATTCATTGCGTATACTCTGTACGGTTTAAAGAATGAGACTGTACTGTTATTCATCTTTTAAGTCCTTGTTCTAATTGGATTTTGTATGTTATTTTTCCTGTATGCGGCACGGCTGATAACAGGACCTTGCAGTGGGACACCGATCCTTCAGTGCTACAGCTTCATTCTGACTCAGAACTTGGGTATCTGGCAGTGTTTTCTTTATTGTTTTTATTATTATGCTTTGTTTGAAAATAATGTGGTGCAAATTCTTAATCATAAAGCCATTTCATCTTCATTTGTGCAGTGCATTGGTACCACATTGTTAATTCTCCGGGACCAAGCAGGAAGTCAGTCCTCACGTATAGGTGATGTCACCGACGGAGCCCATGCGGGAATGCTCCACACATGGCCGGTGCTAGGATTCCTGGCGCCTCCCCCTGCAACCTATAGTTCGGTGCCCTCTCCCTTATTACTATAAATGGTTGTTATCCTCTACCCCTCTTTTATCCAAAACTATTTTACAAACTCCTTTCACATGGTAATATTTTTCCTTCAAATTATATGTTGTAGAAAACCGCAGTGAAGGGACAAATGCATAGCTAGATTAAAAGTAAGTACTGAACCGTACTTAGTATTGTTTGAACAGGCTGTAATACTCTAAAGTTTAATGTGATCAGTAAACAAAATCAATTTATTTAATAAAAAAAGGAAGTTCTACAAATGTTACAACCATTTAGCAATTAATACACATATGCCTCTCAATAGCAACACGGCAAGATTTACAAGCCATTCCTTAGAAATTCTTAATCTCAAATAAATTGTTTTATTTTCAACTATGAAAACAAACATGTGCCACTTGCCATGCTGACAAGAATCATCAGTGAAATTAACTTTTCGTACTTTCATGTTAACAAAATTAGCAATTAACTCAGTGACGTCTAACTGAGCGCATATAGAATTCTCAATAGCATCCATGGCAAGGTTTACAAGCCTTTCTTGAGAAATGCTGGATCGCAAATAGTTTATTATTTTTAACCGTGAAAATGATCGCTAGCCACTTGCCACACTAACAGGAATTGTCAGCAATATTCTTAGGGCAATGCTCAAATTTGGGAACAAGGAGAGGATGTTTGAATGGATGAATTTAAGAGTTTCATAAAGGTGGAACAGGCATAATTCAGATTTACAGAGATCTTTAAAGGCACAGAGTTCTTCATATAGTTCATTTGCATTGATGTCTTTATTATCACCGTCTGATAAATGAAATTGTAAATCATTGCAATACTGTTGGGGCTTTTTGTGGTCAGTTTCAGCAAGTCTATTTATGTTGTATAAGAATTCAAACTGATTGTTGTGTTGCTCTAATTGCTAAAATCTTTCATTGAGGGATGTCATTGAAGTATCCAAAATTGTAAAATAGAAGTTTACATAAAATTTATCCTTGGGTGTTTGTGGCGATTCGTCGTCTTGTTCATATTGGAAATGTTTAGTCTTTGTCTTCTGATGGATTTGAGCAGTTGCTTTGAACTCTGGTTCCTCCTCAACTTCTTGGCAAAGAAGCCAAGCAGATTTAAGCAATGACTGATAACTGGAATCAGTACGGTAATCAGAAATAAGGGCTTTCAAATTCCCAATAGCTGTCAATGCGGTGGCAGTGTTTTCACCAGTACTCTGTAGGATCTTACTGATGGGATTGATGGGATTCAAAAGGTTATGCCACAAGATGAGGGAGCACAGGAATTGGAAATCCTTTAACTTGGTGCTCAAAACATGTGTTTCATACTTAGATTCACTCTCATGCTTATCACTAAGTATCTCGTACAGAGCATCATAGATTTATCCAATTTGGTGCCTGAGAGGCTGCAGCGCATCAATACAACTTTCCTAATGAGTTTCTGAAAGAGGCTTCAGTGTCAGAGAGGTAATGTGCTTCTTGAGAACTGCCCAACGCTTCATTGATGATGAGAAGAACTTGTATAGCTCTTGAACTGTTCCAAAGAAGCCAATTGTCTCGTGATTCACTTTGGCAGCATCGTTTACTGCTAAATTCAGGCTGTGAGCACAAGGGTTTATATTTAAAATTACCATGCGTGTTGTTAAATAGTACAAACCTGAAAAAATAAATCCCCAAGGAATGCTCATGTAGCACGCTTGCCACCCCATAGTAGCACTAATTCCTATGAGTCACACACAATGAACCTTACCTATGAGTAGGTAGCCACTGCATTATATTGGGCCCTAGAACACCAATACACCTACTACTGGTAACACAGAACAAGTGGGACTACTACAGGTTTCTACATAGAAACTCCACATTAAGAATTCTGTGCGTCTATCACAAGCAATACAGACTGTCGCCAAATACTGAACAAGGAACCACAGATTAGAAAGAGAAATATCAACATGCTCTCTCAGATTCACAGGCCATAAAAACACCGCAAATTATGGTGTTTTCTTCTCCCCCATACCTCCCTCATCTGCTCTCTCAGATTCACAGGCCATAAAAAACACCGCAATCACCCCCCATTATCCCCCCTCCATCTGCTTTCTCAGATTCACAGCCCATAAAAAACGGTGTTTTCTGTGGCCTGTGAATCTGAGACCAAATGAGGGGAGGTGGGCAATCTATCCTCCCACACCCCCCTCATCTGCTCTCTCAGATTCACAGGCCATAAAAAACACCACAATCTACCCTCCCCCCATACACCCCTCCCCCCCCCCTCATCTGCTCTCTGAGATTCACAGGCTATAAAAAACACCAAAATCTACCCTCCCCCCATACACCCCTCCCCCCTCATCTGCTCTCTCAGATTCACAGGCCATAAAAAACACCACAATCTACCCCCATTATCCCCCCCTCCATCTGCTTTCTCAGATTCACAGCCCATAAAAAACGGTGTTTTCTGTGGCCTGTGAATCTGAGACCAAATGAGGGGAGGTGGGCAATCTATCCTCCCACACCCCCCTCATCTGCTCTCTCAGATTCAAAGGCCATAAAAAACACCACAATCTACCCTCCCCCATACACCCCGCCCCCCCCCCTCATCTGCTCTCTGAGATTCACAGGCTATTAAAAACACCAAAATATACCCTCCCCCCATACACCCCCTCCCCCCTCATCTGCTCTCTCAGATTCACAGGCCATAAAAAACACCACAATCTACCCCCCCCCCCCCATTCCTCCCCTCATCTGCTCTCTCAGATGCACAAGCCACAGAAAGTCCAGATTCTGAGAGAGCAGATGAGAGGGGCGGGGGTATGAGGGGTAGATTGAGATTGCTGCATTTTTTATGGCCTGCCCTGTGAATCTTAAAAACCATGGCAATCTACCCTCCTACCCCCCATATGCCCCCCTCCCCCCCCCCCCCCCCCCGCCATACCTTATGTGCTGTCTTCTCTGTGGTGTTGTTCCTTTTGGGGTGAATGGAAAACTGCTAACTGCTGTTTGCTGTCTGCTGCTGTACACTCTCCAGGCTTTAAGCACTTCTCTCTCCTCATGTCCTTCCCACGCTTACAGTGGCAAAAAGAACTTAATATGACTTCAAATCTGGTACCCACACACTGGAAATTAAATCATATTAAGTGCCTCCTGCCGCTGTGACCCCATAAAGAAGTGCAGCTTTTTTTAAAGATTAGCCTTACTGAATTGCTGATCACCTGCCCGGACTGCACAGACACAGCGCTTGTCACTCAACATCAATTAAAACATTGCCGGCTGCTGGAGAGGTGAATAGTGGCTGCTGCTCTGGCGCCCCTGTACATCGGTGCCCCCCTGTCACACTACCCCGCTTACCAGGTAGCGCCGGCCCTAGCTCCACAGCTTCAATAGGAAGTTTTTGGGAGGTCAACCACACAGGCATGCCTGTGTTCCCCCCTGAAGGAGCCATCTTACCTCAGTCTTCTTTTTTCCATGGAGCCTCTCAGAAAGCCATTGATACCCTTGCAGTATATTGTTTTTCATTTTTACGTACTGTCTTTGGTCGTGTGCTCATCACCATCTTCTTGCCTGTCTCCAGGAGCATTGGTGCCTTGGTGCCATGTTTTTTCTCAGGTTCTTTTTCTCGGTGCACAGGTTTTTTCTCGCACCTCCCTTGTCAACTGGGACGTTAGTGTCCTTTGACTTGGTGGAAGCTTTCTTCCCCAATATATCTAAGCTGGTCAGTGGCTTCAAGGAGTGCGCCCAGTATGGCCAAACCATCTTGATAATAGACCACCACAATTGGTGCCTTCAGCGTTCTCTCATTGTATTTAGGGTTCTCTCTCTTTCGGACTACAATCCGTGCGGAGCTCAGCCTCCTGCTTGCGCGCAGCGTTTTGAGTGCAAGCAGGAGGCTGAGCTCTGCACGGACTATAGTCCGTTAAAAATTGAAAAGGGCAGACGTGGGCAGCATCTTTACAAGATTTTGAGCACATATGGGTAACAAGAAGATCTCCTCAAGAAACCGAAGCGGTGAAACGCACTAACGGTACCTGAGGAGAGCGTCGGGACCGAAAGAGAGAGAACCCCAAATACAATGAGAGAAAGCTAAGTATCATTTGATTGAAATTAATTGCCGACATCAGGGGTCCAAGAAGTAGAGACCTATGTAAAAAAATTGCATTGGAAATTCTTAAGAGGACGGCAAATTTGGAACAAAGTATAGAAGAAAACGTGGATATTAGCTTTCAAGTCTTTTCAAAGAGTACAACATCTTTTGAGCTTAGGGTTCCACACATTTAAATATATATATAAAAAAAGGTCGTTGATGCTACTAGGCACAGTAAAGAATCAAGACGTGAGTCTGAAAAACAGTGCCATGCGAAAGTCTGAGACCTTTTTTTAGCCATTGAAGTGCTTGTGTTATATTGGGAGGACATAAAGTCATCCCAGTTCCTCTTAGGATATAGCCTTGAACGTATTTTTGACATTTGGAGAAGTCTGCTACTGAAGACATGTCAACCCTTCTTGGACAGATGGGCACCATCTCTGCTCTGCAGCCCTTGGAACATCATGCTTTGGTCCAGGAAACCAAAACGCTCTTGACATCATCTACGCAACCATGCATTTAGCTCCAGGATGCAAGCTTCTCTGCCCTGGCCTTTACCCTCAACAGGGAGGATTGAAGAAAACATCTGCACCCCTATCTGCTTCACCCTCTGTCCCAGAGGCATGAAGTCACTCTTGATATGCTCAGAGGGATACCTAGCAGTATCATTTGTGCCGACATGGATGAGCAACATTGGGAAATAGTCAGTAGGCTTGATGAGTCTCAGCAAACTCTCCATAACATCTTGGATTTTGGTACTTAGCAGACAGCATACCTCTCTGGACATCAAGTCTGGTCGGCAGATGGATGCCTCAGTACCCCTCAGAAGAGAGTCATCATCCACCACTACCCTTCGCTTCCTAGTGGTCACTGATTCAGCAACTTTGGGGTGCTCGAGCTCTGGTTCTTCCCTTTCCTGGGATGTCTCCAACTTCTCCACTTCCAGGGCTGCATAATGGTTCTTCAGTTCAAGCGCTTGAGGAGTTGGATTGGTGATTCTGCAGGCCCTGGTGACTCTTGTCCAACCTTGGTCCTTCTGTAGGCTCCCATCCTCACCTCTTCTGGAGTGCTTGGATGTTTCAAGAAGCATCTCATCAATGCACCTCTCTCACTGTCTTGAATGCTCCTCCGCCTTACCACCTCTTCTCTGAGCTGCTCCAACTGTTTCCTGAGAGCTTCAGCATGTAGGCATCCTGCACATGGAACCAGTCCTTCAACTGTCATTGAGATCTCTGTCTGGACAGAGGTAGAATCTGTAATGGGGGCAACAGCTTTGGCAATACAATTTTTCCAGCCATTGTTCAGTTAGTGAAATTTTGGTACCTTGCTTTGAAATGGAGAGACCCTGTTAGGAATGCCTTGGAAGATTCTGAAGACTTTTATTCAGTCCTCTGTTCTTTCACAGGCTAATTAGGCCTACAAACCCTTGATGAGGTGTGAGTGGCTTCAAAGAGCTGAGACAAAGAGAAACTAACAGCAGAGTTTTAAACTTATACCACTAAAAGAACCCCAAGTGTTTCCTCTTTTAAAATAAGGCAACAAAAAGACTAACTCTTTCTAAAAATGTAGACCAAAACTCTTTTAAGAGCTCTCAGGCAGAGAGCTAGTAATTAAAAGCCACACACTCTTACCTTGCTTTGAAATGGAGAAACCCCTGTTAGGAATTCCTTAGCAGATTCTGAAGACTTTTATGCAGTCTTTCCTTGTCTTCCCTCTCCTGGACAACTGGCTGATAAGAGGTAGGATACCAGATGAGGTCCGGCACTCCACGACATTTACTATACAGGTGCTGGAACATCTGGGCTTTGTGATCAATTACTCAAAGTCTCACCTGCAGCCCTCTCAGCACCTAGAATTCATTGGCACTCTCCTGGATACTATTCAAGCTCGAGCCTATCTACCATTGGACTGAGCCCAGTGTTTAGTCACCCTGACCCACGACGTACAAAACAATCAGATCATGACGGCTTGACAGATGCTGCTTCTCCTCTGCCACATGGCCTCCACAGTCTATGTCACTCCATCTGCACTGCTCCACATGCGTCAGGCGTAGTGGACACTCTGCACACAGTGGCGTCAGACCACCGGCCGTCTCAGGGAAAATGTAGTGGTCATCCCTCTGCTCAAGAAGTCTCTCTCCTGGTGGCTACAACCTCCAAACCTGCTTGCGGGGCTCCCTTTTCAGGCCCCTTCACGTCAGCACATTCTCACAACAGATGCCTCCAAGATGGATTGGGGGACTCATCTTGATGGCCTCTGTACACAGAGATTGTGGATGGCTCGGGAGAGCCAACACCAGATCAACCTCCTTGAGCTGTGGGCAATTGCCAACACGTTCAAAGCATTTCAGCAGCAGCTGGCCAACCAGGTGATTTTCATCCAAATGGACAAACAGATGGTCATGTTCTACATCAACAAGCAGAGCAGCATGGTCTCGTAATGCCTCTGTTGGGAGGCAGTCCGCCTGTGGAAGTTTGCAATCTCTCAAGGCATGATCCTCAGAGCAGTGTATCTACCCGGGGTGCACAATGCCCTAGCGCAGAAGTCTCCAACTCCAGTCCTGGAGAGCACCAAACTAGTCAGGTTTTCAGAATATCCCTAATGAATATGCATGAGATATATTTGCATGCACTGCCCCATTGTATTCAAATTTATCTCATGCATATTTATTAGGGATATCCCTTAAACCTGACTTGTTTGGTTCCCTCCAGAACTGGAGTTGGAGACACCTACTCTAGTAGATCATCTCAGCAACATCCTTCAGTCCCACAAGTGGACCCTCAGCAAACAAGTTGTGAACCACATCTTCCAGAAGTGGGGCACACCACACAAAGCCCAGCTGCCATGGTTTTGCTCCAAAGTACTGTGCAGCAATCAGTTAGCTTCTGATGCTTTTCTCCTGGACTGGAGCAAAGGCCTCCTATATGCCTACCCTCCAATTCCTCTAGTGGCAAAACTCTGTTCAAGCAGAGGGAGACACTATGATCCTCATAGCATCACACTGGCCCAGGCCGCCATGGTTTCCTCTTCTCCTTCGGCTGTCCCTGAAGCAGCCTCTCTGACTTGGCTGTGCTCCTGATCTGATCTCTCTGGATGGGGGTCCCTTATTCATCCCAAAGTCCAATCCCTAGCTCTCACAGCATGGATGCTGAGTGGGTAGCTCTCGCGGACCTCCGTCTGCCAATGGTAGTGAAGAATATACTCCTTGCATCACACAAGGATTCTATGTGATGCTCCTATGTGTTCAAATAGCACAGGTTCTCCATCTGGTATGCAGGAAGGGCGCTCGACCCTTTTTCTTGTTCAGGAGCAGCTGTGCTAACTTACCTCTTCCACCTCTCTGACTGGTCTCAAATTGAACTCCGTCAGAGTGCATCTGAGTGCGGTAGTGGCCTACCATTGGTCGCTTCATGAGGAGGTCTATTGCTTTTGCATCCCCCAATTAAGACACCACTGATGGCGTGGGATCTTGTGGTATTGGGGCAGCTTCTCACTTTCACCTTTGAGTTGCTAAGCTCTTGCTCGCTTAAGATTCTCACCTGGAAAGTCATTTTCCTGGTCGTAATCACCTCTGCGCTCAGAGTCAATGAGTTACAGGCGCTGATGACACACCCGCCATATACCAGATTCCATTATAATAGAGTGATCCTTCAGACTCACCCTAAGTTTCTACCTAAGGTGGTCTCTGCTTTTCATCTCTGTCAATCAGTGGAACTGCCCATCTTTTTTCCCAGACCTCATGTCAACAGGGCTGAGGCCGCTGTACACACATTGGATTGTAAGAGAGCACTGGCATTTTACCTCGAATGTACGAAAGCTCACCACCATTCCTCCCAACCTTTTGTCTCTTTTGACCCCAGTAGGCTGGATATACCCTTTCACTTTGGGTTGCAGACTGCATCTCCTTCACTTATGCTCAAGTGGGCCTGAGTTTGGAACACTGCGTCACAGCTCACAACGTCTGAGCTATGGCTGCTTCAGTTGCAAACTTGCATTCGGTCTCTATGGTGGAGATCTGTAGGGTTGCTACGTGCTCTTCCCAACATGACAGCAACTTTGGCCAAGCCATTCTCTGGCACCTGTTTGGGGTTTAAGGCAAGTCCTTCCCACTGGCCCTTCTGTCTGTGAGGCTATCGTAGAGTCGACCTGCTGTTGATATCCATGCTGAGTGTTGACTCTCAGAACCTTTCAGCAATTACTCAATCTGTTGTTCTTGGTTCTTTTTTCAGACCGTTTACAGGTTTTTCAGTAGCTTGTAGGCAGAGAGTCCCATATGTGAGGACTGACTTCCTGCTTGGTCCCTATAGCAGATGTTCTCCAGGAACAGCAGGAATCAGTCCTCACTACCCTCCCTCCACCCCGTGGAGTTGTTTTCTTTTTGGGCTTGATTAAGCTATGTCATCATACCTAGGTAAGATGGCTTCTTTGGGCAGGAGACCGGCATGCATGCGTGGTTGACCTCCCAAAAGCTTCCTATGGAACATGAGGAGCATTCCCACATGTGCTTCATCAGTGACGTCAACCATTTGTGAGGACTGATTCCTGCTGTTCCTGGAGAACACCTGCTACAGGTGAGTAACTATGCTTTCTTCCAACTGGGCATTATTTAGAACTTTGTTTTATATTAGCTGGAGCTTTCCTTTACTGGGATGTTTCCAGACTGAAAATAAACTATAGAGAAAGCCCAAGTATTATTCGGCATAGCACTGCCAGTGTGCTGCCTTGTGTGGTCCTGATAGAGATCTGCAAGGACAACAAACCAATCCTGTTGAGAATATTTCTACTAGGTATTGGCAATCAATATGTGACCAAACTTTATATATCATCCTTCATTTTTATGCTGAAAATGAACTCTGCCATATGCCTTCAAGGAATAAACATATTGATAAAATTACTTAAAATAACAAAATGTAACAAATTAAAAATGTTGGTAAGGTAAGAAATGGCACTGTGAGCATCCATCTTTTTCTATTGATTACCGTGCACAGGAGCAAAGCCAGCATATCAGACAAAATGCCATGGAAGAGCATTTTGTTCATGCCATTTATGTTGATATTTAAGCCCATCCTCCCTACAAGCTCAACAAGGGTTACATAAGGCCAATCAAAACCAAACTAAAAAGATAACAAATAAAAACAATCATACACTACTAATAATTACAAACACCAACACATTTTACAGCAATTGGATAATTCTGGATAATAGCTAGTGTTCATAATATGGGGATGAAAAAAGAACTTCTTTATCCTTGACAGAATTTTTGAAATATTGTTAGATGCAGCCTTTATTGGCAAACTCTCTGACAGCATGATTAATTTCAGTCTCTGTTAAAAGGGACATGCAACAAATGACCCACACATGTTCTTAACAATTTTGGGTTCTTCAGTTTGCTCCTTTGAACAAAATGGTTGCTATGATTCATTCTCATTGTATATGTAAAATATGAACTGTAAAAGGATATAACAATATTTATCAAGAAAAAAGATAAATACAAATACAATTCCAAACCAAAGAAAAAAAGATATTACCTTCAAAACAGCCCTATTTAGTTAAGCATCTTACTTAATAACGATTTTGGAAGTACAAATAAGACAACTGCTTCTTCGCAGAACAGATATGTTAAAGAGCTGCCCAGTTCTGATTCATGCTATGATACAAAACAACTTCCTATAAAAATGAAATAGCCGGCATAAAGGAGTGTATCTGATGAGCAGTGACACTTTTGGTCATTGAGACACCCATGGCTTCTTTATTCTGCATTTAGAGAGTGCATTACAAGCTTTAACAACTTGCTTTCCTGTTTAATTGTGGCTTAATGTTATCCATTCATACTACAAACCCCATTTTGTATTGGGTACTCCACTGCATCCAAGGAATGCTTCTTTCCAAAACCACTGAAAATTTGACTCTGCCAAACAATTTCATTAAGAGCTTAACTATTTGATATAATGCACACTTGCTGCAGGGTATGGATTAATTTGGACAATTTTCTGAGAATGTTTTAAATAGGGCCAAAAATATCAGAGTATGCTGAAGAAAACTGTTTAAGACAAATTACTTCTGTAATACACATATTAATTCATCTTTCAAAATAGGCTTATAATGGAAAAATGTCATATGCATATGCCCTTACTTCTAAACTTCTCTGGGTCTGTCACCGCCTTACACTCCTGCTTAAAAATGAGTGAGTAGTGGGTTTGTTTATTAAAGACTGGGGCATCATACAGAGCACTGGGATGTTTCTCCCCTTTTGATACCTTCTCTCTCTCTTCTCCCTAATTCTCCTGGCTGTGAGCTGCAAAATTGAAATTTCACAGGCTAAAACTTAAGGGGAACACAGCAATATCAATCTACTACAAAACCCAAACTCTCCAGCACCTCTGCCCTCTCCTCGCTCCACCAGACTTCTGCTCAGCCCTACAAGCTCTCATCATGCCACATATCGACTATTGCAACTCAATTTACCATGGACTACCAAATTCAACGCTCCTTCTTCTGCAAACAGCCCTCAACACGACAGATTGGATCATCCAAGGCACCTCCAGACACAACCGCATTACCCCCATCCTCAAACACCATCACTGGCTCCCACTGTAGAACAGAATAGAATACAAAACTCTCCTCATGATATACAAAGCCATCAGCAACCAGTCATCCCCCTACCTTCAAACCTTCATTGCCCCATCGCAGACAAACAGACCATGGAGATCATCCACAAGGAATACTCTAGACATCCCCCAAGCAATAACAAAGAGCACCCAATAAGCATCCACCAAATCCTTCGAGCTCTGTGCCCCCACATCCTGGAACTCCCTCCTGGACGCCTTAAGAAACGCAAAAGACCTCCAAACATTCCACAAACTCCTCAAACCACATCTGTTCACCCTCTATTTCGGACCCACCTCCATGTAACCCCCCCCCCCCCCCCACACACACACACACTTCCTCCTCTACAGAGAACACTCTGTATATAGTTAAAGGCAGCAAGCCCTACCTAAACATATGACAAGTTTCTTTACTTTGCACCTTATTGTTCTATGTACACCACTTTGACCTTCGCAAAAAGCAGTATAAAAGTTCAGCCAAATAAATAAATACCAACAGACATCTAGGTTTTTAAGAAGTTAAATCCTTCTTTTGTAACCTGTTAAAGTTCCTGCATACCGGAACACTTAGCTCCTCTTGAAGTCAGTATTTCCTGTATTGCTGGCAGTTGCTTATGTTCAGTTCCATAGTTTACTGAGTAGTTCTGTAAGCTGATTATCACAAATCAATCAATGCATTAGAGAACCTACAAGCTGAAACAACTTACTAATTGGAATTTGCAGCAGAAATCTTCAAAAGAAATATAGCCTGATTTAGATATGGCATTTCCCATCGTGCAAAATAGGAAATAACTAGGAAGGTGCATTTTCGTGTCATGCTATTTTGTTCCATAAGAGCTCATGGTATGCCATTTAGAGGGTCACGTATGAACCATTAACACACACTAATCATTAGTAAATGACCCTCTTAGTGCACACAAATAGTGCACATTACTAATAGCTTACACAATTTAGAAATGATGCACACTGTTTTGTAATAACATGCACTCTTCGCTATTACAAAACAAAATGGTATGGCAAACATAAAGCAAAATGAAATGTTCTGTCTGAACACCCTTAAAATTAAACCCTTAATGACAGAGGACCATTCTGGCCTTATTCATAACAAATATATCATTGGCACAAAATGGGGGAAAATCCTTTTTTGGTTAAGGTCCTTAGGGCCCCTTTTACTATCTGTTGCAAGGCTCATTTTATTTCTGTGGGCTCTGGGACAAATAGCATGTGTTAAATGTTAGTGAAAAGGGCCTCTAATCTCTGTTTGTTTGTTTTTTAAGAATTTAGACAGGCTTGTGATCTTTATATTTTCTCTGGCAATACTTCCATTGTAAACGTTTAACTTTTTAAGGTGAATTTCCTTTTTTTTTTTCAATTTAGACGCAGAATGCATAAACTTGGAGTGTCAAAAATTACCCAAGTTGATTTCTTACCACGGGAAGTGGTGACCTACTCCAAAGAAACACAGACCCCTGTGACATCTCATCAGTCTGAAGGTGACAGTATCCCTATTACTTTACTGGCTTTGGAAATGGCTTGCTCTTTTTTAATATGCCTAAAAGTATTTATATACTTTGTTCCTCGCCTTCAAAAATATATTCATACTGGGTAGAGTGGTCCTAAGCTGTTCCCAATACCTTTTGCTGTTTTTCTCATTTAAGATTAGAAAATCATCTTTTTTTCCACATTTGCAAGTTAAGGGGGTTGTTACTAATGTGCATTAAGGGAATTTTTATCGTATCACACATTAAAAAGCAAAATCTTGCATTATTTTACTGTATCAAATGTTAGTTTATGGCAACGCACCTCATTTTTATGCAAATCAAATCAAATCAAAAACGTGTTTAGAAAAGCAAAGCAAACAGAATCAGAGCTCTTCCTTTTATCTTCTGACCCCTGAAGAGATATTTAATGTTGTACCTCTACTTGTTAAGTATGTTGGGAGAACATAATCTGAAGAGACCAGATGATAAGGGTGAGAAACTGTGGGGAGTGTCACTGCTGAGTACCTGCAGAGGGGACTGAAAACTGGAACAGGGATCTGGAAGGACAAAATCTTCTGCTGAAGCCACACACAGAGGAAAGAGTACAGCCTGAAAAGCAGAGTTAGAGTGATGCCAGCGCAGCCAAAGAGAGTACTCAGGTTCGGGTAACTTGAGCCTTCCAGTGCAGCAGTAGCTTCTGTGCAAGGACCTCTGTCTATGGGTGCATATGACAAGGTGCTAGAATATGAATACACCTTATTGGGGCTCACAACAAGCTGGGCTGCTACAGGTCCCTACATAAAACCGTAGGTTAGCAGAATCTTTTATCTTGGTTACACAAGCTGAAGATAGACAGACCATCATCAAAACACTCGCAGAGAAGTCCAAAGCAACAAGTAAGGAACAAGGTAACAAAGAACAATCTTTATTGAAGAAAAACTGCTAAATACCCGACAGTCTCTTATACCAAGGACCGCAAGCTTACTAGCTTGAAAGGCAAGAAGTGTTTACACTGATGGCATTGAACGTTCATTTTTAGACTCCCGCGGTGCTTGAGGTCCTTGGTATAAGAGACTGCTTCCAACAACGGGACTCTGCGCAAGCTTGTTGCGCTCGTATTGCATTCCCTAAAACTAAGCAACACACTAATTGTCTCACCCCTGATGAAGGTTATTGTCAAAACACATCCATGTCAGGTGTTTGTTAGTTTTATCCTCAATAAAGATTGTTCTTTATTATCTGACTCCATACTTGTTGCTTCAGACCATCACCAAATATAGAATAAGAGACCACCAATTTAAAAATCAATATTCAAAGAAAAACTAAACTAGAAACCCCAAGAAGCCAGATTGTGAGCTACGCAATACTGGAAACACAGCAACAGAAATACATTTGCTCCTCTACTTAACAAAATACATAAACAACAGAGAATTTCTCAAAGCTGACATAATCTAATCCATTAATATTAAAAATGCATTTTTCATTTACTGCTTTTGTTGTCTGGGCATTTTATTTTATTTATTGGGTTGGTCTCAGTCTCTGCTTCTCACTTTCCTTCTGTGTTGATCTTCAACCCTCTACCCATCCATCCCTCTACTCTTCCCCTGTTCTTAACTCTTCTCTCTCCCCTCCTTCAACTCTTCCACTTTTTAACCCTTCCCTCTGTTCTTCCCTCTGTCCAGCCTTTCCTCTCTCAACCCCCTTCTTCCTTCCACTTTTCCCCCTTCTCACTCACTTTTAAATATACAGGTCACTTTTAACCCCATTCTTCCCCTTCTCACACCTCCATCCACATACCCCCTTCTCATCTTCTCCCTCCACTCTGATCTCTTCTCACTACCTGCCCCAGTTCCACCTACTTTTCTCAGCTCTCACTCCCACCTTCTCTTCAATCTCTATCCCTTCTCACCCTCTCCCCAGCTCTTGCACCTACTGCGGCTGCCCTAGTCTCAAACCTCTATCTAAATGACTTTCCCCCTTCTTTGAGCCTCTCTTCTAAGTGTCTACCACCCCCTATTTGCTTTCTCCTCTTGTCAACCTAACCCCTGATTTCTTCCCTCCTTCCAGAATAATCCCTAGTACCCCTCCTTTACATCTCCTTATCATCAAACTGTTTCCCTCCCAATAGTTGCTCTCTCCCCTGCTTTCAGCCTCCTTTTCTCCCCAGACAGCAGGAGACGCCATTAATTGTACATCATCATCTGCTGCTGTGGGGCCAGACTCATGGGATGAGCTTCAGAATCATTTGGATTATCACAAGGCTGACTCAGTGGCAGCAGGGGTTTAACGCATCTCCTGCTGCTGTAGGGGAAGAGGATGGGGTAAATTGCACTGCAGATCAGATCAAGCACGCGGTTTGGGTTATCCCAGACCCAAACCAATGGAATTATAAGTCTTTTTTTTGGATGGGTGGGTATTTACCACCTTATGGGTGCTTTTAATTATGGGCACCGTGTTATGTAGGGCCTTGGACAGCTGCCCCTTTTGCCTAAAGGTAAAAGTGGTCCTGGGTGTAGGCAAACATTTGAGTATACTACATCCACTTCTTCCACCCACTTTCCAATGTTGCTGTTATCAGAGTGAATTAGCATGTCTGTAAAGGAAAAGTGAGCTTCACGTATATTTTACTCAGACAGATAATGCACTTCACTATATAGAGAGGAGCCTATATAAAATCCTTCACTGTGCAATCAGTACTGACCTATTTATTTCAGGATAGGAAATAAGATATTCACTAATAGCTCTTGCCTCGGCTTGCTTTGCTGTGTTATTACAAATCCATAATCAGATTTTGGTTTCTTTCTACTACGAAGAGTTTAGGTCAAATTAAACTAGCTGGACAAGAAAGAGAGGTAGAAAAAGAGTGTCATACATTTTGAAACTTTGAAGAACACTGACAGACATTTTCTGGTATGATGTGCAGGAACAGCGATTAAATGAAAACAAGAGTCTTCAACTGTCCTGAATAAACCTGCTCTCAGCAAATCTCTGAACCCTAAGCAGAGTTGGGCCTGGCTAGTACTTAGATGGGTGACCACCTTGCAATACTAGGTGCTGTAAACTCACCGTGTGGAAGACAGGCCTGGTAATCTACTTCTGGTCACACCTTGACAAGAAAACCTAGGGGCTGGGCTGCCAGGAGTCAGCATTGACTTGACAGCACAAATTGCATTTTATAAAATATAAGGCAATATCTTTTTATTGGACAAATACATTTTTTGACCAGCTTTGGAGTGTTAATCCTCTCTCCCCTTTCCACTATTATTATAAAAGTAGAACTGGAACTGTATGAGACAATGGCATAAATATCGCCCAAACAGTCCCTGTAATGTGGGGAGGTCCAGGCTAGAAGTGGGCCCACTCAGTCCAGGGATTCCTACAAGGCAGCGACAGTAACAGAGCACAGCAGACATCACACTTACTGTAAAAGAGGTTTGCCACACTACCACCACTACCTCTTTCTATGTAATGTACTGCTCTGTGGCAGCCAGGGGCCTGGGAAAGCATTTCCCACTGAGGGGACAAAGGCTCATGATAGCCGAGACTTCAGCTCAGCAGTAGGATCTGCCTCTCTGGCTGCCACAGAGCAGTGCTTTACAGAGAAAATGGCAGTGACGTGACAAATTTCTTTTAAAGTAAGTGTGACGTCTTCAGGCTTCCTGGCAGGGCCGGCCCGTCCATTGAGCGAGAATGTTTTTTGCACAGGGCCCCGCGTTTCAGGGGGCCCCGCGCAAAAAACATTCTTTTCGAAAAGTAAAATTGAAAAAAAAAACCAAAAACCTGTCTGCTGCCGCGGTCGGGGCCGCCGCGGCAGAATCGAGCGTGCCGCGGGGCCCCCCTGTGCACGGCAGTGCCTGCCCTCCCCTGTAGCAGCTCTCTCTTTGATGCTGAAGTCAGACGCCGGCTTGCAGAGCGCGAGGGAGGAGTTTCTCCCTCGCTGCTCTGTTAAGCCCGCGGGGGCTGATGGGAAGTTCCCATCAGCCCCCGCGGGCTTAACAGAGCAGCGAGGGAGAAACTATTCTCTCGCGCTCTGCTCTGCAAGCCGGCGCGTCTGACTTCAGCTCCAAAGAGAGAGCTGCTACAGGGGAGGGCTGGCTCTGCCGTGCACAGGGGGGCCCCGCGGCACGCTCAATTCTGCCGCGGCGGCCCCGATCGCGGCAGCAGACAGGTTTTCTTTTTATTTAATTTTCCCTGGGCTGGGCTGGGGGGGGGAGTTGTTAGGACTGCTAATGGGCTGGGCTGGGCTGGGGGGGGGGTTGTTAGTACTGCAAAGGGGATGGGCTGGGCTGGGGGGGGGTTGTTAGGACTGCTAATGGGCTGGGCTGGGGGGGGGTTGTTAGGACTGCTAATGGGCTGGGCTGGGCTGGGGGGGGGTTGTTAGGACTGCTAATGGGCTGGGGGGGTTGTTAGGACTGCTAATGGGCTGGGCTGGGCTGGGCTGGGGGGGTTGTTAGGACTGCTAATGGGCTGGGGGGGTTGTTAGGACTGCTAATGGAATGGGCTGGGCTGGGGGGGGTTGTTAGGACTGCTGCTGGGCTGGGGGGGGGATGTTAGGACTGCTAATGGGCTGGGGGGGTTGTTAGGACTGCTGCTGGGCTGGGCTGGGGGTTGTTAGGACTGCTAATGGGCTGAGCTGGGGGGGGTGTTAGGACTGCTAATGGGCTGGGCTGGGCTGGGCTGGGGGGGGGGGGGTTGTTAGGACCACTAATGGGCTGGGGGGGGTTGTTAGGACCGCTAATGGGCTGGGGGGGGGGTTGTTAGGAAAGATAATGGGCTGGGGCTGGGGCTGGGGGTGGGTTAGGACTGCTAATGGGCTGGGGGGGTGTTAGGACTGCTAATGGGCTGGGGGGTGGGGGTGGGTTAGGACTGCTAATGGGCTGGGGGGTGGGGTTAGGACTTGAGGTGGGCTGATGGGGGGGGTTTAGGACTGGCAATGGGCTGATGGGGTTAAGACTGGAAGTGGGCTGATGGGGGGGTTAGGACTGGTAATGGGTTATAGTGGGGGCTTAAACTGAAAATGGGGTGATGGGGGGGTTAGGACTGGAAGTGGGTTGATGGGGGGCTAGGACTGGTAATGGGTTGGGTGGTTGCTATGACTGGAAATGGGCTGAGTGGAAGGGGAGGCTTGAACTGCAAATAGCTGATGGGGAGGGAGCTTGGAATGGAAATGGGCTGTGAGGGAAGGGAGCTAGGACTGAAAATGGGCTGATGGAGCAGCTAGGATAGGACTGGAAATGGGCTGTTGGGGGGAGCTAAGATTGGAAATGGGCTGTGGTGGGGGCTTGAATTGAAATGGACTCATGGAGGGGCTAGAACTGAAAGGAGGCTCATTGGGGGGGGGGGGCTTAGACTGGAATTGGACTGAGTGGAGGGGAGCTATGGTTTGACATGGGCTGATGATGGGGCTAGGAAATGACTAGAAATGGGCTGATGGGGGGCTAGGATTGGAAATGAGCTGATGAAGGGACTCAGACTGAAAATGGATGGGGGAGCTAGGACTGGAAATGGGTTGATGGTGGGCTAGGACTGGAAATGGGCTGATGCAGGGACTAGAAGGGAATGGATGCTGGGTGAGACTGGAACTAGAAGGGAGCTGATGTTGGGGGAGGATTAGAATGGGATGGGGCTGGGAGAGTAAAATGGAGAGGGGAAAAATATTTTGTGTGGGAGGGATGAAAAATCTACAATTGGCCTGGTATTGGGAGAGTAAGTGGGGATTGAGGATGGAGGGGTAAAATTTGTGTGGATGAAATAGGAATGAGGAAAGAGCAAAAGGAGAAAGATTAGTATGTTAAAGCAGATGTAGAGAGAGAGAGAATGGAAAAAAAAACTAGAAGAGAGAAGAAAGAACAAATGGACAGCAGACGATGGACAGTTAGCAGAAAACATGAAGAAACCAGAAGAAAGTGGCTGGAGCAATTGCAACTGAAAAAAAATGCACAAAAGGTAGAAATATCTCTTTATTTTGAATTTATTAACTGGAATATGAAACCTCTAGGAAATGTGCATCATTAACGTCTGTGCTTTGTTTGGTACAAGAGGAAATTAATTTATAGTTTTATTTCTACAGTGTTGTTGTACTTCCAAGTTTGGCTTTTGGGGTTCCCAGTTTAATTATTGCCTTCCTGTTTCTAAATTGTGATTCCTTGTTTGGTGATGGTCTATGTTCTGCATGTGTAACTGAGCTGATGTATTCTGTTTATGTAATTCCTATTTGACATTGCCACTTGTTCTCTTTCCCCAGTATTCTCTGAAATGTATTGGTTTAATATTTGCAGTGTTGCCTTTTGATAGGTAGGGTATGGTGCTTTGTGAGTCCTGGTAATGCTGTCAGGATACGGCGGGTTTGCTATGGGTTCTAAATGGGCAGCGTTTGTAGTAGTTCCTAATGTGCCTGGCGGTTGGCACTGGATTATAGTAATGTAGAAATCTTTTAGTCTTTCTTTATCGATACACTCATTAAGAGACATGTTTACTAAAAGTTAGTGTATGGTAACATTATGCAAATATTTATGCAAATAAGGCCCATTATGCAAATGAGGCCCCGCACTGAGTCTCCGCACATGGCCCCGCACCCCCCTTGGGCCGCCCCTGCTTCCTGGCTATCATTTCTTTTTAAGTTTTCATGGGGGGGGGGAGAGAGGGAATGGGAGGGGAAAAGTGCTCTCCCCTCTTCTCATGGCTGCTGCCTTTGTTATCATGAGGGGCCCTCATTTGAACTTACGCCACTGGTATGAGAAAAAGTGTTTGTACTTTACTTGCTCCCTAGGGAAGGTTCTTAGACATCAAGGCTACATAATTGCATTCCACACATTTTCAGTCAATGGTATATCTTGGGTTTTGTTTTGTTTTTTAATTTGATAAATTTTCAGAATATAATCAAGTATCCACTATCTTAAGAATCATGGCGACATCAGAAATACATATCAAAGGAAATGAAATTAAGAAGGAAAATAATATGCTTCAACTTCTCCTTTTAGACCTGAAATAAAAGAAAAGGGGAGAAGAGAATTTTTGAAATATTCAGGAAATAAGAGAACAAAGAAAACACAGGCCATAAGTAATATGGACTGAATAACCTATAAAGCAGGTTCTTGACTCTCCTGTGGAGTCAGTGCCAAGGGCAAGTCAGTCAGCTTCTTAGCATCCAGAAAAGTCCTAAGTTGTTCTAGAGCAAAAAAACATATAATAAATATTCATGAACCTAATAATACATTTACAGGGATATCTAAGTTGAAAAGTGGCCCCAAGGGCCAGAACCTCAGAATGCAAAGCCAGAAAAAGCTTTCTTCTTTCCTGAGTTGGCTCATGCCACATCAGGAAACATTCATACAAGATGACCCTGGAATGAAACATTAATTTTTTTAAATAAAGCTTCAAAATTCTAGAAAGATCAATCTCAAAGACAAAGCTAACTAATAGTGTCATACGGTCCTATATGTCCTGCAAAGATGTTTCTGACAACACTGATGCATCCAAGGGGATTGAATCTAAAGGGGCAGAGTCCTTTTCTTTTGGTAAAAAGTAAGCTTTATTTATTTATTTATAACTTTTTTATACCGCGCTCTTTAGCATCAATAGCATCAATATTAATAGGAGGACATGCTTCTGCAGGTACTTCTAACTCTTCTTGTAAATATTTCTTGAAAATTTCAGTTGGTAGCATTTCAGGAATTTTAAGAAAGTTGAAGACTCAAATATTTAAATGTCTTGCTAAATTCTCAAAATTCTACATTTTTTGATGAATAACCAGCTTATCTCTAACCAAGGCATCAATTATCAATTTTGAATTCTTCACATCCAATTCAAGAGCCCCAATCTTCTCTAGTGTTGTTCACAAAGGAATTTGAAAAGAAGCTTCTCGTGGAAGCAAAAGCACGTAATAAAATCTTTTTCAAGTACATTTATAGCAAAACACTTCTGAGAGAGCCAGTTGGACCATTAGATGATAGAAGGGTCAAAGGGGAACTAAGAGAGACTGAATGAATTCTTTGCCTCAGTCTTTACTGAAGAAGATGTAGGAAACTTACCCATGCCATAAATGATATTTAAAGGTGATGTATTAGAGGAATTGAAACAAATTTTGATAAATCGGGAAGATGTATTACAGTTATTTGATAAACTAAAGAGCAGCAAATCACCTGGACCAGATGGCATACATCTCAGGGTGCTGAAAGAACTGAAATTATGAGATTGCAGACCTACTCTTAGTAATCTGTGAACTATCCTTAAAATGATCGGTGGTATATGAGAATGTAATGCTAAAGTTTAAAAAGGCTTCCATGGATGATCCAGAAAACTACAGACCTGTGAGCTTGTCCTCTGTACCGGAGAAAATGCTAGAAACCATTATAAAGAACAAAATTACTGAACATGTGGATAGTCATGGCTTAATGGCAGGAAGCCAACATGGATTTAGCCAAGGAAAGTCTTGTCTCACTAATTTGTTATATTTTTTTGAAGGTATGAAAGAACAGGTAGACAAAGGTGTGAATGAACAGGTAGATAAAGGTGGGCCAGTTGATACAGTGTATCCGGATTTTCAGAAAGCCTTTAACAAGGTAACATAGTATATGATGACAGATAAAGACCTATATGATCCATCTAGTCTGCCCAGTAAGGTGGCTAGAGTGGTTATAACTGCCGCTCAGTGCAAGTCACTCCCCTTTATGCCTGTGTTTAGGGTGGTACCTGCTGCTCCATGCAGGTCAGACCCCCTCTATTTATTGAAGTATAAAAGATATTTAAGTGTGCTTTGGTTTCATCCTCTTGCTATTAGGGGATCCACTGTTTCTGTCCCATGCTATTTTGAATTCCATCATTACATTTGCCCCCACCACCTCATGATAGAAGTTTGCGGAAATTAAAAAGTCATGGGATAGGAGGCAGCGTACTATTGTAGATTAGGAACCGGTAAAAGATAGAAAACAAAAAGTAGGGCTAAATGGACAATTTTCTCAATGAACAAAGGTGAATAGTGGAGTATCCCAGTTATCTGTTCTGGGCCCACTGTTTTTTAACATATTTATAAATGACCTGGAAATGGGAATGATGAGTGAGGTGATTAAATTTGCAGATGACACAAATTTATTCAATGTTGTTAAAACACAAGAGGATTTATTTATTTAGACAGTTTTGTATGCCACCTTATCCTTCAATCAAAGTGGTCACAACATAATTGGGGGATACATTTAACACAAGGGGATATGAGACACATACACTAATTCTTACAGGGAACATTGGCAATGGAGGGTTAAGTGGCTTGCCCAAGACCACAAGGAGCACCTGTGGGACTAGAAACCCCAGTCCTTCTGGCCCAAGATTGCTGTCCTCTATTGGGTTTTGAACCCCTGACCTTCCAGCTTGAGGTAACTTGCCCCAACCACTAGGCCACTCCTCCCATTAACATTGTAAGAGTGTGAAAAATTGTAAGAGGACCTTGAAAAATTGGGAGGCTGGGCATCCAAATGGCAGATGAAATTTAATGTGGACACGTGGAACACAATTCCAGTATGTGCTCGTCTGGCTCATGGACATGTCTAAATGAAAAACGGGCCCCTTTTGACCCTAATTCTGCATGCGTGGGTCTGGATGTGCCTGTGGGTCCAGAAATGGGGACAGAGATATGTTCAGCACAGCACACCCAAATCCCGGAACACAGGTATAAATAGCAAGTGGTGTGGCTGTCCCTGCCCTTGGCGAATTCCAAAAAAATGAACGCCTCCACTCCTGCCTGTCTCCGTGCAGCTACACCTCCTCAGTTAAAACGTGCATCCCTGAAGCCAATGCAGCTACCCATAAAAATGGGTGATACAGATGTGCTGATGCAAAACAGACCATATAAGCTAATCCTTTGCATGACCAGGACACTGCAAAGTGATCCCTGTGCACTCAGAGATGTTACAACAGCAAATAGAAAGTAATATGAATGTCCTGTCATACCTTGCAATACAGCATACATGGCAGCAGGTGAACATTTTAGTTGTGCTTGCATTGGTCATCTCTGACAACAGTCTGTACAATGATATGTATGAATCAGAAAACATCAGAAATGGTCTTCTACAGCTAAATGTCAGAGCAGACATTAAAAATGGACCCTCAGTTGAGTGCATGTACCAATGCAAACAGCACTACTAGATGCACAGGGGCACCAGCATCTATCTATTCAATACCACCTCAATGGTGTATGTTGATCAGGGTTCTGGCATTCTTTCCTGCTCTTCACATCTAACTGGGAAAAGAATTCAAAGCCTAGTTCAGACAATTGTGGGATATGAGAAAACTGGTAGTCTAATCATTTGTTATGTTAATGATAGTGTTAAAGGAGGCAGGCCTGTTTTTGTCTTTTTGTCTCTACATGCACACACATATTGCAGATGGGAAGAGAGAGAACAGGAAAAGATTAAATAGGAAAAACTCTGTATAATATTAGGGTAAACAGTAGGAAAAGCAGATCTCCAGGAACAAGCAGAAATGCAGTCTTCACATATGGGTATCGTCGGTACCGATGAAGCCCTCATGGGAACGCTCCCCAGCATCCAATTGGAAAGCTTGCCTGTGCATCTGTCTTCCCGCCTTCCCAAGTCCTCTTCTCAGTTCTTCGTTTTCTGCAGAACCAGCAGGTTGTTTTCTTCCTGTCATTGCCGAAAAACATCATTTTATGATTTAAATCTGTGCTCTGCCTTTCCATTGACACCGGTACCTTCTCTGATACCAGCCACAATATTTATTTTCTTTTCAAAATATTTTTTCTTTCTTTCATTTTTCATTTTTTGCAATTTTGGAGTTTCCACTGCAAATTTGGCTTCGACCTACTTTTGTTCCTCAACAATGGAAAAACACATCAGTGGCTTCAAAAAATGTGCCAAGTATTCTAGTACAATATCAGTCACTGATAAACATAACTGGTGTTTAAAATGTTTGGGTTCTGACCATTTGCCGACTGATTGTCCTTTGTGCCAACAAATGACAAAAAGAGGCCTAAAGAATAGAGCAAGACAATATGATTCTCTGTTTGCCCCGGACTCGATTTCGGTGGCTTCCACATCGTTGAGGACATCGGCCTCCACTCTCGGTTCTCAGGTCTCTTCAAAATCCAAACATAAGACTAAGTCTAAGTCATTGGCATTGAAACTCGATACTGATCCTCAAAGTAAATCCCTTCATCGGCATCGAGATTCATTGAAAAGTGCATCTGATGCAGACAGGCCTGCCAATTAGCCCTTGTGGGAGGACAAGCCCTCCAAAGCACAAAAGGGGCTCCAGGACACTCCTGAGGCCTTGAACTCCAGAGAACTACTGGTTCCATGCTCTGGGACAGTGGCTCAGAGCCCCACATACTGCTCAGGCTGAAGGGCATTTTTTCCATGCTTCTGGGCAAGGACTCCAGAACTCTCAATGCCTTTTGGTGTTGGTGCTTTCAGGCATGCATGTTCACTTCTAGGATTACTTCCTACATGCTCTATATAGGCATGTATTTCAAGGATATCTCCAGGGATCTAGAGAACTTTGCCCCTATCCTTCCTGATGACAAACGTGATGCATTCCAAACCTTAATCAGGCAAAATCAGAATACATCCAAATTTCTTACCAGAGCATCTTTTGATGCCTTTGAGTCTTCCAGCAGAGTTGGCTCCAGGCATCTTACCTTGAGCAGTGGCTTCAGGATAAATTAGGCAATATCTTCTGCTCTGAAGAGAACCTCTTTGGAAAAGGTTGGAGGGAGAAGGCCGGAGAGATTGAGACAGATGATCTCACTCTAAAACACCGCTCCAGAAAGACGTCAGACCCCTCTAGGAGAAAGACTAATCCAAAGAAGTCTTTCTGTCCTAAGAAGAAAAGATATTATCCTTCTTATCCACCTGCAGCTGCTTACCAACAGCAACAGCAGGATCCTCACCAGCTCAAAAAGCTTAAGATTCCTAAGCCACAACCAGCTGAACCACCACAGCCACAACCTGGTTTTTGACTCCTTCCTATAGATTATAGCTACTCTGCCTCTGCAGGGTCCCCCACCCCTAAGCATAGCATGTCCATAGGTTGCACCTCATCACATCAGAGCAGTGGACTCTCAATATCATCAAAAGGGGTTATCGGTTTCATTTCAAAAGCTTGCCTCCCACCACCTCCACAAGAGATTATCCCGCAAACCCCTTGCAGACACATTTCCTATCAGTCGAGGTGTCCACCTTGTTAGGTCAGGGGGCCAAAGAAAGAGTACCACCCACACAAGAGGGCAAGGGCTTTTACTCTCCTTACTAAACAGGTAGAAAAGGCAATGGAAAAAACTAGAAGGATGCTTGAGTGCATAGGGAGAGGAATGGCCAGCAGAAGAAAGGAGGTGATAGTGCTTCTGTATAAGTCTTTGGTGCGACCTCATTTGGAGTATTGTGTGCAATTCTGGAGACCACACCTTCAAAAGGATATAAACAGGTTGGAGTCGGTGCAGAGGGTGGTTACTAAAATGGTTAGTGGTCTTTGTTATAAAGCATATGAGGACAGACTAAAGGATCTATGTATACTTTAGAGGAAAGGAAGGATAGAGGTGATATGATTGAGACGTTTAAATACCTCCATGGCATAAATGCACAGGAGAGCCTCTTTCAATTGAAAGCAAGCTCTGCTATGAAGGGACATCGGATGAAGGTGAAAGGGGATAAACTCAGGAGTAATATGCGGAAATATCTTTTTACGCAAAGAGTGGCAGATCCGTGGAATAGTCTCCCAGTGGAGATGGTAGAGATGAGGACAATATCTGAATTCAAAAAGGCATGGGGTCTCTAAAGGAAAAGAGGGGACTGCTGTAGTGGTTGATATGGAACGGCAGACTAAATAAGCCATGTGGTCTTTTTCTGTCCTCATGTTTCTATGTTTCTACTTTCTTATCCCCAAGAAGACAGGAGTGTTCAGGACCATTCTAGATCCTAAAGAACCTAAACAAATTCCTAGTTTGTGAAAAATTTAAAATGATTTCTCTTGGTACACTTCTGCTCTACTTTCAGAGGAATGACTGGCTATATTCTGTAGACCTCAAGGAGGTATACACACATTTGCTGATTCACCCTCAACACAGAGAGTATCTGCATTTTCGGTTTCAACAAATCCACTACCAGTATTGGGTGCTCCCCTTCAGGTTAGCCTCTGCACCCCGAGTGTTCACAAAATGCATACAAAACATAAAGTCATTGAACATCCCAGCCAGTAGCTACCACTGGCTTTTAGTGAATCCCACAACCTCTATTTTTGTCGGGGGCAATCGGCTGGAGAGGAAGGACTGCACCTTTCCCCTCATTACCGAAAGAACCCTTTTACTCAAACAGGCCACAGCGTGCCCAATCACTTTTATATATTTGCTTCAAACTGAAACCAGTACTTATCTTAACCAGACATAACAATTGTCTTCCATTGTCTTCCAATGTTGTGTGCATTGATTTGTCATTGAACCTGAGGGGTTTTTTTCTGTAGTATTTCACAAAATGCATGGCAGTGGTTGCCGCCTATCTTCATACTTTGGGGGTCTTCTTTTTCCCCTACTTAGATGATTGGCTAATCAGGGAAGAATTCCCACAAGAGGTAAAACTATCTCTTCATCACACCATCACTGTGCTCCAAGATCTGGGATTTGTCCTAAACTTTCCAAAATCGCGCCTGATCCCATCCCAGCAGCTCAAATTCATCAGAGCACATCTGGACCCTCACAGACCTGAGCTTTCCTTCCACAGGCTTGCTCTGCTCGCCTCATCGAGCTGACCAACAGCATAAAGGATTACAATGCTGTGACAGCTCAAGAAATGCTGCACCTTCCAGGGCACATGGCCCCCACAGTCCATGTTGTCCCCTATGCTCTCCTGCACACACGGCAAGCCTAATGGACTTTGTTGTCTGAATGGACTCAAGCAATTGCGTGTCTCTCAGACAAGATCTGCATCACCCCTCCACTTGTAAGCTCCCTTCAGTGATGGTGTTCCCCTCAAAACCTGCTCGGAGAGTTACCTTTTCAGATGCCTCCACCTCAATGCACCCTGACAATGGATGCTTCCAAACTCAGGTGGGGAGCACATCTGGACAGTCTTATCACATAGAGACAGTGGGCACAACAGGAATATCAGTTGCAGATCAACCCCCTGGAACTACATGTTCTCACAAATGCCCTTCAGGTTTTTTAACCCCAATGTTTGGGCAAACAGGTTTTAGTCTGAATAGACAACAGGTGACCATAGTCTATGTGAACAAGCAGGGGGGAACGGGTTCCTATCCCCTCTGCCAGGAAGCCCTTCATCTCTGGTTCTTCTTTATTACACACTGCATCCATCTCAGGGCGGTGTTTCTCCCGGGCAAACTCAATCTCCTTGCAGACAATCTCAGCCATATCCTATGTCCACACAAGTGGACTTTAAATTGGGCAATTGCCTCTTGGATCTTCCACATGTGGGAGACCCCCAAAATAGATTTGTTTGCCACCCAGGAGAATGCACAACTTCCACTGTTTTGTTTGAGGCTTCCCTCCTGGCACTACCAGCAATGGATGCCTTCCTTCTCCACTGGGGAAAGAGCCTACTTTATGCATTACCATCCATCCCCTTAATACCCAAGACCCTGCAAGTTGCATGCACACAGGGGCTCCAGGATCTTAATAGCCCCTTAATGGCCCCTGTCAACCATGGTTTCCTCTGCTGACTCGTCTGGCACATACTCCACCTCTCCGCCTGGGACATGCGTCCAACCTCCTTTCTCAGGATCATGGGATGCTTCTCATCCCAATCCACAAACCCTCCGTCTCATGGCATGGCTGCTTAAAACATAATCTTTGCTGACCTTGACCCTCCACAATGAGTCAAAGACATCCTACTTGCATCCCACAAGCCATTTACCAGATGTTCCTATGACTTCAAATGGCGAAAGTTCACTCTGTGTACCCCAAAACATATTGACCTCTCTGCTTGCCCAGTGGAATTCTTTTTACAATATCACCTCCATTTGTCCTTGGCAGGTCTCAAGACTAAGTCACTTCTTTAAAATTGTTGTCTTGGAAGGTAATCTTTCTTATTGTCCTTACCTCAGCTCTCTCTATCAGTGAACTGCAGGCCTTAGTGTTGGATCCTCTGAACACCTGGTTCCACCACAACAAGGTGGTTTTCCTTACTCATCCACACTTCCTTCAGAAGGTGGCCTCACCCTTCCACCTCAACCAATTGGTGATGCAACCTGTCTTCTTCCCCAGACTGCATGCCTCTAGGGCTAAAGCAGCACTACACATTTTAGATTGCAAGCGCACACTGGCTTTCTACTTGGACAGAACCAAGAATCACAGGAAATCCTCTCAGTTATTCATTTCCTTTGATCCAAGTCACCTTGGACTGCCAGTAACGAAGCGCACCCTATCCAACTAGATTGTGGGCTGCATTTCTTTTGCATGCGCTTAAGCGGGACTTTCCCTTGAGGGTCATGTCATTGCTCACAACGTGCGAGCCATGGCAATCTCAGTTGCCAACCTTTCTTCCATCTCCATTGATGAGATCTGTCGAGCAGATATCTGGTCCTCCATTCATACCTTTGCTGCACACTACTGCCTTGATAAGGACTCCCATTGGGATGTAGTCTTTGGCCAGGCTGTCCTCCAGCACCTTTTTGGTACAACAGCAACTCCTACCCTCTGTCCTGGACTCCTGGCACCAGACTTCCCTAGCGATGGTCTTGTCAACTGCAATCAAGTCCAATGGGGCCACTTTGTATCCACACTTTCTCAGCTCTATTCTTAGCCTTGCGAATACCACTGTTACCACTTCAGTCTGGTACCTTGGAGCTAGTGAGTCCCCTATTTGAAGACTGCATTCCTGCTTGTTTCTGGAGAAAGTGTAGTTGCTCACCTGCAACAGGTGATCTCCAGAAGCATCCGGAATCAGTCTTCACAATCCACCCTCCTCCCCTAGGAGTTTTAGGGTATTCTCTTTTTTCTCTATCTCTCAGCTACAAACTCAACTGAGGAGAGGACTTGTGAAAGTGGGAAGGCAAATGCGCAGACGCAGTGGATTGCTCCCAAAAGCATTCCAAATGGATGCTAGGGAGCATTCCCGCACGGGCTCTGTCGGTACCAATGATATCTATATATAAGACTGATTTCAGTTGTTCCTGGAGATCATCTATTACAGGTGAGTAATTATGCTTTCTCCATTGACAAGCAGGAAACAAGTCCTCACATATGGGTGACATCATCTGACAGATCCCAGCGTGAGAGCATTCCCAGCTCTTTTTAGAAACTTTTGAAAGCCACACCACCATGCACGTATCTTCCCACCTGCTGCCGCGGTTCCATCTTACACTCTGTCTGTTTTTTTCTATGAAGCCCATCAGATGCGTTTTTCTCAAGAATTTTTGAGTATCCTTTTTTCTGCGATTTCATTGAGATTTTTTGACCTTCCATCACGGTTCTCTGCTTCTCCCCTTAATTCCACTTTAATTTAATGTTTTTGGTCATTTAAAAGTATCCTTTATTTTCCACAGCACCTCAATTCTCATATTACTTTAATATTTTTCTGTCTCAAAATTGAGTTGTTTGATTTCACTGCAGCTATTTGTCTGAGAAATTTGCCAGTGGGTTTAAAAGGTTTTCCAGGTGCTCAAGAACCATTTCAGTCACAGATTTTCATATTGCTGCCTCCAGTGCTTGGGACCCAATCCTGAGCCCTCTTCTTGTAGATTGTGTTTGCTCATGACAAAAAGAGGGCTGAAGGGTTGAGAGAAACAATGCGATATCCTTTTTGGTGCTTCTAAGTCTGATCCATTGGCATCAGAGGCATCGGTCTCCATGGCCACACAGACTGCACCAGAAATTGCTGATGCATCGACATGGAGGAGCCCCCCATCCTATTCAGAGCCAAAAATTAGTAGGATGCCAGAGCATCGACCATTCCTTGATCTTCACCTGAAGATGAAGAAGGATTGATTTTCATCTCCATCGACATCAAAGGGCAAGGACTTCGAGCACTGGGAGGAGGTCTTGCATTTGCAAAGCATGGTGAGTGCATGGGAGGTTCATATGAGCATCCCTCAAAGCTGCCCCAAAGAGAGGAGAGCTCAACTTCCAGATCATCAGAGGAGCAGTGACGGCTTATAAATAGCTGAGAATAGTCTGCTGATAACTCCTCTGATTTCAGGAACATTGGCCAGTGCTGCTGTGTGCCCACAGCCTTTAGAGATGGTAAATTTGGAGAGACACCTTCTGAAGTCTCTCAAGGATAGAATCACGATGCTGTTCTCCATGCAGCACTTCAATGCCTTGATGAAGTCTGCATCGGCACTGCTTGCATTCCAACTAATCCTTGAGAAGGACAAAGTGCCTGTGGGAGAGTCATTGGCATTGGCGCATTGAAGGGCCCCAAAACCAGAATCTTCCCAGCCGATATCACTCTACAATGTATTGGGGTTCAATATGTCCAGTTCACAGAAAGTCAGCAGTGCATCAATGCTCCTGGAAGAACTCCCGATCCTCACAAGCAGGGCTGGTGTTAGGAGCTCAGGACAGATACTGATGAGGGGGCCGAAACCCTGCCTGCAGGCTATGCCTCCTTCAGCTCAAGGCAGACTTGGAGGCCCCCTGTGGCATGGGGACCCAGGGAAATTGCTCTGTTTGCCACCCTCTAATGCTGGCCCTATCCACAGAGCAGAAGAATTGTCCAGGTTGAGACGCAGAAGTACTTTGACTTACTCTCTCAGTCTGACTCGGAGAGTTGGGTCATGGATGAAGAGTCTGAGGGTCTGTCTGAGCATAGATCTCCAGAATTCTCCTCTGACCTCTCTCCTCATCCTGAGAGACAAAAGTCAGCTCCTGAGAACATGTCATTCCAGGTTTTTGTTTGGGATATGGCTAAGGCCATACCATTTTCTTTGGAAACTGAGGATGAGCCCAGAACAGAAGAACTGGGGATCCTCCAGTACTCTGCAGCCCCCAAGGAAGCGGTGACAGTACCCATGCACTGCATCCTTCAGAGAGTACAGATGAGAATGTGGGAGGCTGTCCTCTCTGTACCTCCAGTCAGTAGAAAGTTTGACTCTATATACAGAGTTCAGAAGGCTCAGCGATTCGAGAAGCCCCAGCTTCCTTACCATTTGTTGGTGGTTGAATCCATCCTCAAAAGGTTCAGAAGATATTTATGGGTTTTTTTTAGAACCTTTGGATTTAAATGTGTATAAACAACCATTTGCATGTGTAAATCACCTTAAATTGTTCATTGCTTGATTTCCACTTGCTCCCTGGCACAAATACGGTTTTAAAAAGTGTTACTTTTGGTCATCCTTTTATAAGAGGGATTAAGGGGGGATATCACCTTTAATCTTCCATTGTTTATTTCCCAATCCAAATTGAAAGGGGGGCAAGATAGAGTCCTTTGTAATTAATTAAGAGCATCCATGTCAACCTTTGCAAAATAGCCCAAATAAACATATAAGTGCTGACATTCACACATGTTTATTGTGAAATGCCTTCACATAAAATGTGCAAGTTGCTGGTTTCCCCTTGTCGATTTTTCCCAGTTGTATATCCTTGAAATGGCTCCTCCCACTACATGTGGATGTGTATTTTAGAAACAGCTCTGCATTTAGCAGCACCTTTCCTAAAATATAGTCAGAATTAAGCAAACCCTGACCTCGATGTCTCAATTCTGATATCCATGTCATATCTAAAGCATGCCTTTTATCCAGGTAAATTGGCTTGTCTAAACGTTGCCCCCTCCCATCCAGCTAAAGGTATGCTTGCTCTTTCAGAGCAGTGAGGGGTATGCACAGAGGTAGGAGGAGCTGCATTTTAAGTAAACTGCATGCAAGGACTTGATTTTCAAACTTAAGTGTGGTCTGTTGCCTTCATACAAATCAGGTACAGAGTCTGGGTATACATTTTATGTGGCTGTAGCAGGCAGTTTTCAAAACTTGTAGCTATTAAGTTTGTGGGCAAGTCAGAATTTTTCCCAATATGATCAGGGGCAGTACTGAACATCACTATAGCCTGAAATTGCTTTTGTTATGGTGTTTTCTATATTTTGTAATTTTTTTAAAATTTTTTTATTATTTCTTCTTTTTACCATTTCTGGGTTTGTGCACTAGTCGGCATTGTAATCAGCAGGTTAATATAGATTACCTGGTGATTCTAACCTGGGGAGTACATGAGACATAGTTAACTACACCTCCTGGGGTTTTATGCGAACAAACAGGCTAATGCAGAAAATTGGCATTAGACTTGTGTGCTAAAAGCCGTACACATGTTTTCTAGTGCAAGAGTAATGTTGAAGTTGTGCTCCTATATGCAGCAAGCAAATAACATGCAAATGAGGTAGATACAGAAAGTCCATGCTAAACTGGCAGGCACATGCGCAAAATCATCTGCATTAGATCCTGCATACAAAAAGACACTTGTGCGCATGTGCTAGAATTCTATGTGGCACACATTTCTGCTCAAAAGTTTTACTGTACTATGAATAATATTGGTGTCTCTGATCACCGATATTATTCTGGGCAAAAATATTCTGAGCAGATGGGTTGCTGTCATGTGCCACCTTCGATTCCATCATACCTGCATACATTTGTTCCAGCACAGTTCACCTGCCTTCTTTTTAAAGAACTGATTTCAGCAAAACCCAGAAAATACGACGGGTTGTCCACTCATGAAACAGATAAATTTCTCCTCAGCACTGAGTGCAGACCCCTTACGTCCCCTTCGAGTAAGCATTAAAGTTACAGCATTAAAGTTCCAGCATTAAGTTCAGTCTTTGCTCTTCTGTGCACTTCTCTGCCTCAAGGCGGAATAGCTAATTGCTTGATTATGGATTGGCATGGGCTGTGCACTAGCATTGGCTCTGACTTCTGTGCACTCATTACATTTGCGCTGATCCCTTTTCTGCAGATGTTGGGTTATGTATGCGCTGACAGTGTGCTAACGTTTCTACATCAGCCCCAAAGTTCTTTGGATCTGGATCTGAGAGAAAATTTTACAGCATCGATTCAGGAGCATGCATTCATAGAGTGCCCTCTAGTGGATGTGAGATAAATAAGCAGCTTTCTTATGGAGAATGAATGACTTTCCTCATCTTTATTCAAAAAAACATTTTTTTTTGTTTTAGAAGTAAATTCATGGGAAAGTTCTTTATGAATAAGACTATATATTACTAATGTCAGAGGAATGGCTATATAAAGCAATATCATTTTATTGAACTAACAATACATTTTTGCTCAGCTGTTGGGAGTTAACCCCCTCCCCCCGTTTCACGGCTATGATAAAAGTAGAATTGTTACTGTATGAAAAAATGTGTTTGTACTTTACTTGCTCTCTTGCGAAGGTCCTTAGACCATTTTATACCCCATGCAGTATAAAAAGTCCATTAAATAAATACATGTATTATATTTCAGCACACCCAAACCATGCCCATGACACATCCTCATGAAATCTCTGCATCCTGAGAATCAACACATGTAAATAGCAGTTTTTTGAAACCGCTGTTTGCATATATATCCAATCTGCATGTGCAGATGTCACTATTTACATGTGTAGATGCTTCTAAAATGACCTCCTGAGTCAGTGCATACTCAGGAGGTCATTTTAGAAGCTCTTTTACAGAACACTAGTGTAGTTTAGTTTAGTTTAGTTTATTTGCAAAACTAGAACTAATAAAACTCAGGCCTGCATAAGCATGATGATGCTTCTTTAACTTAGTTCATTGTTCCTGCCATGGCTCCCATTTTATTATTTTTAGTTTGGTCATTATGGGGGATGTTTACTAAAATGCGTTAGCTGTCATCATGGCAATAACACAGGAAAGTTAGTGCCACAGTGACAGCTAATGTAGTTGAAATGTAGATATCGCAGGCAATTTTCTGTGATATCTGCATTTCATGTGATAGAGGAGGGGGGAGGCAGGATTGGGATAGGGAAAGGCATGGTGATCAGAGACAGCCACCGCACAATCAGTGTTCACGTGATGGCTGCCCAAATCATTCCGAACCTGGCTGCAGATAACACTACTTCAAGAGATGGCATTACCTTCAGCCGGGCCATAGGTGCCACTTCACAGCCAGTCGGAACACCCCCCATAGCCCTCCATCCCCTCAGCCTTTACCTTGAATATCCCAGGGGGTTTAGTCTCAAGGGGGCAGGAGCATCGGTCTCTATGGCTTCTGGAGCTGCATCAACATCGAGGAGCCCTTGAGCCACTCAGAGCTGAGCATCAATAGGTCACCGGAGCATCGACCATTTTTCAATGTTAACCTGAAAGTTAAGAAGGATTTGTCTTCATCTTCATCGACACTGAAGGGTAAGGATAGTGAGCACTAGGTGGAGGCATAGATACATCAATGTCAGAGCCCTCTGAGGCATGGTGTCGAGAGCATTGAGGGTTCCCAAGAGCACCCCTCTAAGCTGCCCCAAAGAGATGAGACCTGAACCTGCAAAACATCAGAGGAGCACTCTGAAAATACACCCTTTCAGGTTTCAGAAACATCAATCAATGTTGCTGTACACTTAGCACCTTTGGAGATGGCAAACCTGGAGAGACGCCTTCTGAAAGCTGTCAAGGACAGAATAATGATGCTCTTCACCATGCAGCACCTCAGTGCCTCGATGAATGTTGCATTGGCACTTGCACCCATCCAACTTATCCTCAAGAAGCATAAGGTGTCTTAGGTGAGGCATCAAATCGGGGCTTTGAAGGGCCCTGACACCAGTGCCTGCCCTGTCGATATTGCTCCCCAGTGCATCAGGATCCAATATAGCCCTAATTCGCAGAAAGTTAATGCATCGATGCTCCCGTAGGAACTCCCAGTCCCCACAAGGAAGGAGAGATAACCAGGTCAGGAATCAGATGTACTTTGCCTTCCTCTTAGAAAGCTGGATCATAGATGAGGAGGATAGATCCCCAGTACTCTTCTCTGATCTTTCTCCTCCTTATGAAAGATAAAAGCCTCCTCCTGAGGATATGACATTTCAGCATTTTGTGAGAGATATGGCTAAGGCTATACCATTTTCTTTGGAGACTGAGACAGAAGTCCCCAAGCAAGCAGTGACAGAGCTCGTGCACCGCATCCTTCAGAGGTTGCATATGAGTATGTTGGAGACCCCCTTCTCTGTACCTCCAGTCCGTAGAAAACTCGCCTCTATGTACTTAATTCAAAAGGCTCCCAAATTCCAGAAATCCCAGCTTCCATACCACTCTTTGGTAGTCAAATTTGCCCTCCTTGGTGCCTCCAGGGAGGGAAGCTCAGACTTTGGATTCTTTTGGGCAGAAAGTGTTTCAGAGCTCCATGCTCATTGCCTGCATGGCCTCTTACCAGCTCTATATGGGCATGTTCTTGAAGGACATCATGCATGGCCTTGATGATAGGTTCCAGTTTCTTCCTCAAGAGAAATTGGAACAGTATCATTCCTTAGTGAAACAAGGACTGCTCGAAGTTCATGGTCCAAGTGACTTCTGACATCTTTATACAGTATTGAGAGTTTCTGGAGCAGGTATTAGTGCCCAGAGACTTATCTGGCTCTGAGTTTCGGACCTCCAACAGTCTGTGCAGGATAAGCTTGCTGACATACTGTGCCATGGAGAGAACCTCTTCGGAGATCAACTTGAAAAGAAAGTTGACTTCATCGAAAAGCAGCACATTACTATTCAAAATCTCTCACGGCGCATGTCTGAGCTGGCCTCCTACTGCAGGAGGTATCAAGAGAGTAACCAGAAAAAGTGCCACTACTCTCAAAGGCTCAGGTACTTCCCTGGTTTTCACTATGCCCAATCTAAGCAGACGTCTTGAATATTAGTGAAGCAAGAGAAGTTGCAGAAGGTTCAACCTGCTCTTGAGCCAAAACCTAGGGTGGGATTTTGACTGGTTTCTGCAGAGCATAGCCATTCTTTCTCTAGCCTCACAGAGGACTCTCCTGTAGTAGGGAGGCTCACTCATTTTGCCCAAAGGTGGTCCCTTGTAACCTCGGACACTTGGGTCTTACAAATTATCCAAAACAGCTACAAATTGCATCAGTTTGACCTCTCTCCAAATTCCCCTCCAAAGGTTCAATCCCTAAACCCTCAGCATCAGGAACTGCTTCTGCAAGAAGTCACTGCCCTTCAAAAAAAATTAGCAATCAATCTTGTTCCACCAGAGCAAGAAGGGTGGGGATTTTATTCAAGGTATTTCCTGGTCACAGAAAAGACAGGAGGATACCATCTCATCCTAGATCTAAGAGATCTGAACAAATATCTGGCCAATTAAAAGTTCAGAATGATTTCTCTGTGCACCCTACTCCCTTATCTCCAAAAAGCACTGTGGAACCTATGTGCATCTTTGGGAACCTGCCAGGTACTTGTGCCTGGATTTGCCTTGGTATGATCCAGTAAGGCATTTCTTATGTTCTTATTGCTGTGCACTCTCTATCTAAAGGATCCATATATCCACAAACAGATACATCCCAGTTACAGGAGGTATCTCAGATTTGTAGTAGGGAAATGGCACTTCCAGTACTGCGTTCTGCCTCTTGGCCTTGTGCCAGCTTCTCAGGTCTTCAACAAAGTAGTAGCAGCATTTCTACGCAGGCCAGGAGTGCAAATTTTTCCCTTCTTGTTTGATTGGCTGTTCAAGAGCATCACTCAGGAGACAGTCTTGGAATCAACACAAATTACCATTCAGATGCTGGAACTGCTAGGGTTTGTAGTCCTCTATCCCACCCAACAATTGGAATTAATTGGAGCTCTGCTTGACACGACTTAACCAAGAGCTTTTCTCCCACACGACAAACTATACAGACTGATGGCGATAGTTCAGGAGACTCAAATGAGTCAGCAGATGTCAGCTTGTTCCATTTTAACATTATTAGGCCATATGGCCTCAACAGTACATGTAACACCCTTAGCATGTCTCAATATGAGGCAATGAACCCTGAGTACCCAGTGGTCACAAACCATGGGAAACCTCAAAGATATTCTGTCAGTCAACATTCCACTCATTTGGTTGCTGTCCTGGTAGACAAGTCATGACAATTTGGTAAAGGGTCTTTCCTTTTATATTCCCATTTCACAAAATTTACTGATGACAGATGCATCCAAACAGGGAAGGGAACTCAACTCGATCAGTTTCACACTCAAGGAACTTGATCCCTCCAAGAAAGTTTCCATCAGAAAGACCTCTTGGAAATAAGAGCAATAGCAAATGCTCTAAGGGCTTTCAAAGATCAGTTGTCCAACCAAATTGTTCTCATTCAGACCAACAATCAGATAGCTGTGTTTAAAATCAATAAGCAGGGAGGAATGGGATTGTACCTTCCTTGTTAGGAAATGGTCAAGTTGTGGAACTTCACTTTCTCACGGGATGGAGTTGAAAGCCACTTACCAGCCTGGAGAACAGAACACAATGGCAGGCAGACTGAGCTGAGTCCTTCAGCCTCACAAATGGATCCTGGACAGGGATGTTGTGCAGTGCATCTTTCAGAAGTGGGGCACCCCTTCGGTAGATCTTTTTGCAACTCCTCAGAATGCCCAGATGGACCAGTTCTGCTCCAGGGTGAGGTCATACAGCAAACTAGTCTTGGATGCTTTCCTCCTTGATTAGGGGAAGGGTCTTCTGTATGCGTATCCGTCAAATACCTCTCATTGCCAAGGCTCAAAGCTCAAAATAAACAAGGGTACAATGATTCTTATTGCTCCTTATTGGCCCTGTCAGCCATGGTTCCTTCTATTTCTGCAGTGCTCCATTCAGGGTCCAATATGGCTAGTGTACTCACCAGATCTGTTATCGAAAGAGAATGGAGTGATGCTACATCCCAACATCAAGTCTCGCATCTTGGATGTTGAGAGGCTAATGTTATCTGCTTTCATTCTGCCAGCTGGTTTCATGGCCTCCAGGAGATCCTCAATGAGAAAACTGTATTCTTTCAAGTAGAAGAGGTTTGTTGTTTGGTGTGAGGAACGCTCCATAGATCCTTTCGCCTGTCCCACACACAATACCTTCTGCACCTCTCAGAGTCTGGATTCAAGTCCAACTCCATAAGGGTTCACTTCAGTGCAATTAGAATTTATCATTGTCGTCTTGAGGATAAACCCCTCTCTGTACAACTCTTAATTGTTCTCAGGGTGGCTCAAGGCAATTTGCTGCCTGAGGCGAAGGATGAGATGGTGTCCCCCCCCCCCATAAAGAGGGGAGGGTTTTCTCAAAACTCCAGTCAGGGACTGAACCAAACCAAAAAGCCGATTCGATTATATGGAGGAAATGCAAGATGTTTGCACACCAAGGAGCTAAAAGATAAGGAGAACCATAGCACAGTTTATAAAACTAAATTATAACTCATTTTTATTTTGTTGTTATAAACTGCATTATGGTTCTTGCTTTTTGTTTTTGAACCTATATTTTGCATCTGCAGAACCCCCTTCAACAGTGGGTGCAGAGCAGAACTCAATATCTTAAAAAAAAAAATCTGATTTGGATCATCTCACTAACAACAACAAACATTCTCCAGTATCAGGCATATTGTGAACTAAAACAAAACCCTACAACAAAGTCACCGAATATCTATAGAGCAAATCTATCGTTCCATACCATATCAGCACCAACTTCCAAAACTCACATAAGGAGCAAATCCAAAAAAAACATCACTGTGAATACTACAGTGGGCCCTGGAACATCCAAACACCTGTTTGAAAAGCTGAACAATTCAGATTACTACAGTACAGATCTCTGCATACAAACTTCATGTCTTGGTCACACACTCATAACACAAACCCTCACCAAGTACAGAATAAGTGACCATAACCTAAAAATAAACACATGTAGATAAAAATTAAACTGCAACCCCAAGAAGCCAGATTCTGCATACAATGCAATACTAGAGACATAGAAAGAGATGCATTTCCATGTACTGTATAAAATATAAAGATAGCACCAAGTCAGATAATTACATTGAAAATAAATTCTCTTAGAACTTTGTTGTCTGACCATTTTATTCTCTGATAATGTAGGTCCCAATCTGAGGTTTCTGCTTTCCTCTCTCTCTTCCAGTGATGCAGGGCCATGTGCGGAGACTCACTGCGGCATCATGTGCATAAATTTAGTATACTTTATTTTTAAATGTATATGCCACCCATCTAAAATCCTAGGTGGCTTCTAAACATACACATGCAATTTAGTATAACAGATATTACAATAAAACAAACATAATAATGAAACATTAAATTTGAATAATGCAAAGACACTTACACAGATGCCCCCCTCCCATCAAACCATTAAAAGTATGACCAGATTATTGATGAGGAGGAAAGACATAGAATGAGAAACTAATCCTGGTAGCCATGAATTTAAATGCTGGATTGGATTGTACTAGAGCTGGAAAAGTCCAGAATTCAGCATCAGTAAAGCTATCAAGCTACTAAACAAAATTAAACTGAGACGTTCCCTTAAAATTTGAAATTTCCTTGAATCTAAACTGACAAAATATTTTAAATTTCAGACTGTCAGCATAAAGAACACAAAAATGCAAATCTCAAAAACAATACATATTCCAGTACGCCTCCCCCACCCCCAAAGCAACACCCTAATTTGACCTCACCAAAAACCCAGAATACAGGACCCATAGAGCAAATCTACTTTTTCATAACAGCACTAACCTCTAAAACTCACACAACATGGAGTGTACCCAGAAAAAGGCAGCACCAAAAATATTGTAGTGGGCCCTAAAACATCCATATTCACATTCAGAAAACTGAACAAGCCAGATTGCTACAGCTCCCTACATAGAAACTCCATGTTAACAGAACATGTAACCTCAGTCACACATACAGTATGCAGAACAGAGATAGATCTTCACCAAGTAGGGAATATATTAGTGCAAACCAAACTTGGATTTCAAATTGGAGTAACTATATACAAGCTGAGCACGACAAGTCATGCCCACACGGCTGCCTGTCTTGCATTTGAATATTGGCCATTTGAAAATCGTCCCCTGTATGTTTTCAAAATAACTGCATTTGTCTAATCTGCCTTATTTCCTTTTTCTATCTAGATATTCAGGTCAATATTTTCATTTTGTTTTACCTAGCAGCTGACTAGTAAAAATTGTGGGGCCAATCTTCAGAAACCCTCATGTAGTTAGCAGCACTTCTGAACTGGATAAATGCCGCACTGCAAGATGTTCAAGTGGCCCAGTCCAGATAGTGCTGATGAATATTTCCTCTGATCACCTTTGCGCTATCCAGATAGTATCTGGGAGTCTGGGGGCAGAGCTTGCTTGGAGCTGATACTGGATAGCAACGATATTTACTTCTTATCCTAGTGGTTCCCAAACCTGTCCTGGGGCCTCCCTAGCCAGTCGGGTTTTCAGGATATCCACTATGAATATTCATGAGAGATGTGCGTGCGCTGCCTCCAGTGTACACAAATTTCCCTCCTGCATATTCATTATAGATGTTCTGAACACCCCAGTGGCTTCGGAGCCCCTAGAACAGGTTTGGAAACCACAGTTTTATCCAGATAAGCTATCTGGATGAACTTAGGCCATCTGAAAGACTCTCCTAAGTTTATCCAGTTAGTTATCTGGATAGTGTGTTTAATATCACCGCTATATGGATAGCATCGGTGTTCAGCACTGAATCCAGATATTCACCACTGGCTACTACCTAGATACCGGCTCTGAATACTACTACTATTAATGACCATTTATATAGCGCTACAAGGCATACACAGTGTTGCACAGGCACATAAAAAAGATGGCCCCTGCTCAACAGAGCTTATAATCTAGTCAAGAAAGACAACACAGCAGCTGAGAACAAGGATACATCTCTAGGGAATGGAAAGGAAACACACAGGAGACTAAGCAGAACAGGAACCAAAAGCAGCCTTGAAGAAGTGAGTTTTTAGCCTGGATCTGAAAAGTGCCAGAGAAGAAGCCTGACGTACAGACTTAGGTAGTTTGTTCCAGGCACACAGCACAGTGAGGTGAAAGGATCGAAGTCTGGAGTTGGCACTGCAACAAAAAAGTCACAAACAGAAGCAATCCGTAAGAAGAGTGGAGTTCCCGTGGAGGGGTGTAGAAAGAGATAAGAGAGGAAAGGTAGTGAGGAGCAGCAGAATGAGTGCATTTAATGTATAGGTCAGTAGGAGAAGTTTGAACTGAATATGGAAATGGATAGGGAGCCAATGAAGTGACTTGAAAAGAGGGTTTTTATGAACATATTGGAGCTGGTGGAAGATTAGCTGCACAGCTAAGCTTTGAACAGATTGAAGGGGAGAGAGATGATTCAGAGGGAGACCAGCAAGGAGGACGTTGCAATAGTCTAGACGGGAGGTGATTAAAAGAGTGGATAAGTGTCTTTGTAGTGTGTTCATGTAGTGCCTCCTTGGGTGCGCGTCTGGGTCCAGGACCGACCTGGCTGAAGTCCCCTCAAGGGCGGGCTCCATCAATCCTTGTCATTTTGATGCCTGGTGCCTCCATTTGGGGAAGAAAGGTGTTAGTGGGCAGAATTTCCCTCCTTTCACCCCAGGAAACCTCTCAAAAAACACTGCTGTGAACAAGGCTGGCTTAAATACTATTTACAATTTATTTACAAAATATATACAACAAGTATTGTGATAAAATAATGCAGTATGTACAACCTGTATTATGAAAAGTGGTTCAAGCAAGTAAGGTGGAATAGCAATATAAGATAAGAGATAAGGCAGTTCAAACAACCAACTTTAACCTTAAATGTAATGACTTAAGTAAACCTTTAAAGATTATGGATTTAACCTTATTAACCTGTCTCCTAACTCCCTTCCATTTCCCCACCAGTCCTAAGTCTCACCCACTGCTGGAGCTCTGGACCAATGGCTGCTTGTGAAGAGAGGTTTTCAGTTCTGTCCAATTGCTGAGGCTGTAGCCTTGGTTCCACCTCCTCCAAGCTCTCCTCTGATCAGGAGAGGGTTTTGAACTCCTGCAACTGTTGCAACTCTAACTTGAGCTGATCTGACGCTGGACCTCCCTGTGTCTTGTGGCTCCTAGTCCAGAATGGACTCTGCTGCTGCAACTCTTTCTTCAGCTGATCTGCTGCTATAGCTCTCTCTTGAGCTGATCTACTGCTGCAGCTCCCAATGAGCTGATGGACTCTCTGCTGCTGCAGCTCTCTCTGGAGCTGATTCTGCCACCAAAGCTCTCCCCTGAAGCTGATTCTGCTGCTGTAGCTCCCCCTGGAGCTGATCCACCACTGCAGCTTCCCTGAAGCTGATCTGCCACTGGACTGCCAAACCTAAATTAGGCTCTCCAGAGTCTCTCTGTTTCTATGTCTACTCTCTGGATTGGGAGGATACCATCCACCCCCATCTTCATTCCTTACCTCGATTGAGTCTGCAGGAGGCTCTCTGCTGGCATCTTAATTCCAAGCCTGTCTAAGCTCTATGGAGTCTTTCAGTACCATCTTCAGGAAAAGGGCCTGCAGAACAGGGTGAGTTCTTTCCTCTCTCAGATAAAGATTAAGCTCTTTTAGATAAAGAGAACTGACATCTCTAAATCCAGGTAACTCTTCTCCAACTCTTTTCTGCACAGGGCTGCTGGTGCCAATGCCCTTAATGTTGTCCCTCATCAGACCTCCCCAGCAGCCACCTCTTCAGTAACATACAGTAATCATTTACAGTATCATTGATTCTACATTATTCAGCACATTCTCAAATACACAGCTTTGGGGGAGGGGGGGTTCATTCAGAAAGGAAGGGGCGAATTTTGCTGATGTTATAGAGAAAGAAACTATGGCAAATAGCCCTGCCCGCCAACCCTTAACACTGGATATTCAATACCGCAGTGATGGCATTGAATATCTGGCATCGCTGCATATGCCACGGAACTGCCAAGGCTAACCAGGTAGCAGAGATATTGCATAATTACCCGGTTAGTATCCATGGCTAAAACTAGGCAAGCCAAAAGCTGGCCTAGTTTTAGCTGCGGATCGCTAACTGGGTAGTGGTGCAATATTGCCGCTACTTGGTTAGCTAACACACTATGTCTTGGTCTCTTCCTGAACGATCGACAACCAACTCTATAAATATATGTCATTCATTGATAACAATATAAGAAATGGAGTGTAACCAGATCCTTTCTCTATAACATATGCACTAACTGTGAATACGAAGGTCTCAGACTCTTAAAGGCATTACTTTTCAGACTGTTGTCTTGATTAAGTATCTTGCCATGTAGCATCAACGGCCTTCAATTCAATTCACCCCCACCGGAGCTAGTTCAGTATGTACACTGCTGCCAGTAATCAAGTATGGGCTTTGCAGTCTTATTTAACTGTGTACTTAACTTCTGGACACTAGACTCCTGTAGAGATTAAATCAATCCCGACACCTGCCCCAGGTACCGTTCATGTGTTTCACGATCCGTGTTTCATCAGGGGATCTTGCATATCTCTAAGTTTTGTGCTGTATTAAAACAAAATATAATATCAAACCCAACTCCACTTTCTTAAGTAATATACCAAAATATGTTTGTGAATATTAAAAACCTTTATCTCTTACCGTCAATGCTGCCTGCGTTATATATTTGTAAAACACCAAACCTTCTTAAAAATCATGCCAAACTTTCAATTTCATTGGGGTAATACCCTTAGTAAACCCCACAATTTAATTACTATCTCCAAACAATTTTTTACAAATATATCTTCTCCAAATTTCATATAAGAATAAAGCAATACGGCATTACAGGACCTCAGGATGGCCTAACCCCTACATTAGGCGAACCTAATCACCATAGGGAGATGGCAGGCACTCACATCATAGGTCTTTTGCCTAATAACTTTAATATTTTTAATTTAATAAATTCAGTTTTCACTACAATCCAATTCTTATAGCAACAATAACACTTTCAAGGATCCTTCAAAGTTATAGAGATATCAGGTGACTATCTGGATTCTTTACAGCCATAGTGACTGTGGGCGGCATTTTCGAAGGCATTTTCATGGGTAATTGTCCTAGTTACCCATGTAAATGCCTTATCCAGGATTTCCCAAAGGCACCTACATGGAAAGTATCTTTGGAAAATCCCGGATAAGCCCCTAACACACTCTGATGCTGTGCAGTTACCATCGGACTGTGTTTGGGGCATTCCCAGGAGGACGAAAGGGCTAAACATGTAGCAGTGATTTTCGATGCTACCCGCTTAACCCTCTGCGCCTTAAAGATAGGCAAGGTTTTTCCTCTCCTGTCTTTTAAGGCTTAGGAGCTAAGCGGGTAGCATCGAAAATTGCTGCTACCTGTTTAGCCTCGGTGGCTCGGGCGCATCCAGCCAAACCTGGATTTTCACTTCGATCGCCGTGGAAGTGAAAATCCAGGTTAAAGGGGTCAGCGGGCAGGCTATGCGCTGACTTGGCACGTAGCCTGCCTAGATGAAAATTGGGCTATGTTTTTAAAAATTACACTGACTGCCAAGCTGAATATCGGCACATATATTTCTATTGTGACATACAGTCTCAAATGTGATTATTGGGGGTTTCCTGGGACTGGAATACAGGTGGGGGACATTATTTTACCTGAAGGGCACCAGGGCCACAAAACTCCTCTGGCCAAATAGCCTCACAGCTTTGATTGGTCCTATTTCCAAAATCCTAATCCAAGGACCTGCTGTGCTCAACCTAAGAGACCTCCAGGGGCCTGAAGCAGGGACGGCCCAAGGGTTATGTGGGACCATGTGCAGAGACTCTTTGCGGAGCCTCATTTGCATATCCACTGGATCTTATTTGCATACATTTAATTTATTTTATTTTTAAATGTATATGTTTTCCATCTAAATGTTAGGCGGCTTTTAAAGGAGCCCTTCACAAGCCTCTTTTTTTCTCTTGACAATGGACTTAGGGCATGTTTACTATATATTAATGTGTGTTAAGTGCCACCACCAATAGAAATAAATGGGTGTTCCTGCACTTAAAGCACATTAACTTTTGTGAATGTGCATTAACTTTTAGCAAACATGCCTCTTAATGAGTGTCTGAATATCATTTGCATGTGCAGTGAGGATAAAGATTTCTACATTACTATACTCCAATGCCAACTGCCAGGCACATTAGGAAGTACTATAAACTCTGTCCATTTAGAACCCATAGCAAACCCACCATATCATAACAGCATTACCAGGACTCACAAAACACCAAACCCTATCTATCAAAAGGCAGCACTGCAAGTATTAAACCAATATATCTCAGAGAATACCAATACATCTCCTACTGGGGAAAGAGAACAAGTGGCACTGTCAAATACAAACTACAGGAACAGAATACCTCAGCTAAGTTACACATGCAAAACATAGACTATCAGCAAACATAGAACAAGGGATCACAATTTAGAAATACAAAGACAATTATTAAACTGGGAACCCCAAAAGCCAAACTTAGAATGTACAACAACACTAGAGAAATAAAACTATAAATTAATTTCCTCTTGTAATAAAACGCAAAGACATTAGCAATGCACATTTCCCAAAGCTGACATATTCCAATTAATAAATTCAAAATAAAAAAAGTATTCTCTTACCTTTTGTTGTTTGGGCATTTTATTTTTCAGTTGCAATTGCTCCAGTCACTTTCTTCTGGTTTCTTTGTGTCTTCTGCTAACTCTTCATTATCTGCTGTCCATTGTCTTTTCTTCTGTCTTCTAGTTTTTTCCATTCTCTCTCTACATCTGCTTTAACATACTGATTTTTCCCCTTTTGCTCTTTCCTCCATTTCTTTCTTTATTCCTTTTCATCCACTCAAATTTCACCCTTCCACCCTCCTCAGTCCACACTTACTCTCCCAATACCCAGCCAATCGTAGATTTTTCTTCCCTCCCACACAAAATATCTTTTCCCCTCTCCATCCTCACTCCCCCAATCTCATCCTCTTCTAGTCCTCCCCCAACATCAGCTCCCTTCTAGTTCCAGCCCCTTTCAGCATCCACTCCCTTCTAGTCCCATTTTCCCATACCCCACATCAGCCCATTTCCAGTCCTAGCCTTCCATCACACCATTTCCAGTTCTATTCTAACCCCCTTCAGCCAATTCCAGTCCAATCCCCCCCAATCAGCCCATTTCCAGTCCTATCCCAACCCTCCATCAGCCCATTTCCAGTCCAAGACCCCAAAGCAGCCCATTTCCAGTCCAAGCCTCCCCCAATCAGCTCATTTCAAGTCCTAGCCCCCCATCAGCCATTTACAGTCCTATATTAGCCCCTCCATCAGCCCATTTACAGTCCTAACCCCCCATCAGCCATTTCCAGTCCTATCTTAGCCCCTCCATCAGCCCATTTACAGTCCTAGTCCCCCATCAGCCATTTCCAGTCCTAGCCCCCACATCAGACCATTTCCATTCCAAGTCCCCCCAATCAGCCAGTTTCCAATCCTAGCCCACCATCAGCCCATTTCCAATCCTAGCCTCCCAGTCAGCCCATTTCCAGTCCTATCCTAGCCCCTCCCCCATCAGTCCATTTCCAGTACTAGCCTCCCCCAATCAGCTCATTCGAGTCCCCCATCAGCCATTTCCATTCCTATCTTAGCTCCTCCTTCAACCCATTTACAGTCCTAGCCCCCCTATCAGCCCCTTTACATTCCAAGCCCCCCCCAATCAGCCAGTTTCCAATCCTAGTCCCCCATCAGCCCATTTTCAGTCCAAGCCCTCCCGCCCAATCAGCCCATTTCCAGTCTTAGCCTCCACCAATCAGCCCATTTCCAGTGCTATCCTAGCCCCCCATCAGCCCATTTCCAATCCTAGGCCCCCCCCCCCCAAAGAGCCCTTTGCCTCCTGACCGGCTTCAGAAGGAGCCAGAGAGGCCTGAAGCCCTGGCTCACTTCTGCACAGCCGCCGGAGTGAAGAGCGGCGTTTTCCTTTACTCCAGCACCTGTGTTCTCTTGCAGCCCAGAGGCACACTGATTACTGGGAGATTAAAGCGCATTTCCTGTCTTGTGTGAAACAGGAAATGTCCTTTAACCTCCCAGTAATCAGCACACCCATGGGCTGCAAGAGAACACAACCACTGGAGTGAAGGAAAACGCCATTCTTCACTCCAGTGGCTGTGCAGAGGTGAGCTGGGGCTTTGGGCCTCCCCGGCTGCCTCTGTAGCCGGTCAGGCAGGTGTGGGGCCATGTGCTGGCTGACCCCGCAAACAGTCAGGAGTTGAGACACACTCAAGTCTATCAGACAGCATGTGCGGCATGAAGTTGGTGCGGGGCCCCCTGAAGCACGGGGCCTTGTGCGAACAACTTTCTCACACATGTGTCAGGCCGGTCTCGACAGTGGAGTTCCTACTGGTAGATGAATAGTGCCCCAGTTAAGTATTTATTTGGCTTTAGCTCATGCCTTTTCGGGAGTAGCTTAAGGAGAGCTACATTCAGTAAGAATTTCCCCGTTCCGGGTTGGCTTACAATCTAAGTTTGTACCTGAGGCAATGGAGAGTGAAGTGGCTTACCCAAGGTCATAAGCAGTGTCAGTGAGATTCAAATCCTGACTTTCCTGGCTCTCTGATCACTGCTCTAACCCACTAGGCTACTGCAAGTCAGAATTCTTTGTGAACCCAAATGTAACTTTTCAAGTGACTTATTTCCACTATAGATGCTTTATTTTTTCCACTAACTAAAACATCAGCTCCAAAAACAATCATACTTTTATTAGTACTGTACCTCCTTTTATTGACATGTTGAGTATTACTGCAGTGGTTATAAGTGCATTTAGCTACTGGACACATCCTGCAGCCATTTATAACATTGCATATTAACAATCACCACTATTGATTCATAAACCTTTCAAAGTGATCCTGTGATGGATTATATCTGTACATTTTGACAAACTGGCTTTGATTTTTGGCTATTGTTAAACTGTTTATCTGTATATAACCAGCTCAAAGACACAGGGTGTCTACTGAATTTAATTAAAGCAGTGTGTGGTTTCCAGAACTAGCCTCCAGCTCATATGTCATGCTTCCTGACTGGATGAACTTCCCATTAACATATAATGCTGTCTTTATAGGAGAGAGACTGAACCCCTTTATGGCAGCCCTAATGTAGTTTCTGTTGCATGACACAATGGGAAGTAGAAAGAAAACATCTTTGGAGCTTAAGTAACTTACATTAGAGGACCATGTGGAGCCATAAGGAGAGGTATCAAAGATCAAGCACACATTTAAGAGCTTTGCTGCATACCTTGCATATATATTCAAAACGATAATGAACAATATGTATGCTATCCGATCTGAAATTTAGCATGAGAAAAATGAACAGCTTATGCATAAGTTTATTTGAATATGCACATAAAATACGCAGACTTTCAAAAACCAGCAGCAGAATAAGGTGACAAAACCCTGGAGGGAACACAAGAGAAAAAGCTGATGCAGATGCCAGTAAAGGTTTATGGTGCCCCAGCCCCAGGCTTGTCTTGAAAATGTGGAGGTTTAATGAGCATCTGGCAGGGTCAGACTGGACTCCCAACATATATCGCATCATATATTTACCCTTCTTCATAGCCAATAGGCCGAGAGTTGGCACTCTTTGTTGTGGTGAATATGATTTTGCAAAATTTGATGCTTTAATAAATAGTGAATAAAATGTACTTGATTCAGATGGGGAGAGTTTTTTGGTTAATAATCTCAATTTTATTTTAACCCGGATTTGTTATAGTGGTTTAGTTATAAAATATACAGTAGTTCTTTGGTGTAACAACTTTCCCTTTTTCCTTTTCTTGGCTAACATTTAGGGGTCAATTTTATAAAATCATTCCTGCTTGTTATAGTTTATTTTGAATTTGATAGACCAGCTTTCAAGACATATCAAGGTGGTTTACAATGAAATTAAAATTTTTAAATTAGAAAACAAGAGAGAGGGAGAAAAGAAACTGGATCAGAAAAGTAAAGTTACATTAAATAGGGGAAAGGAAAAATGCAGAAGAGAAGGGGGAGTAAGCTGTTTTCCCACACTCCCATCAAGAACAGTCAGGCAGAACATAAGCAATCTGAAAGTAATAGCCCTTTAGGCCTTTCTGAAAGATGTCTTTTCCCTGAGGTATAGCAGGAGGGAATTCTAAAGCCAAGAGGCTAAACAACAGAAAGCTGATGCCTGAGTGGATTGTAAGTGTGTAGTACTCTTAGTAGGAACAACTAGGAGATTGCGTTCAGTGATCACAGAATCTGATTTGGAGCATAGGGGATGAGGCGTGAACATAGATAGGGGGAATACCAGAATAAGATGCTTTATGAGCTATTGTGAGAAGTTTAAAACTTGAACCAAAAAGCAACAGGAAGCCAGTGAACCTTCACCAATAGTGGATCACAAGATCAAACTTTGAAGCACCATGTAAGAGTTTTACAGTAGCATTTTAGACTCATTGGAGTTTTGTCAAGTTTGTTAGAAATGCCATGTTGAATACTATTGGAAATTACCAATGTGATTCCGAGTGTATGGAGAGCATTAAAAGTGAGATATTTCTTTAGGGTAGGGAAGAAATTTTTTATTAAAGCTGAAATGTATAAATTGAAAGTTAGCTCTGAATTGATAATACATCCCAGTATCTTAAGTGTGGCGACTGTAGTAATTGTACAGTTGTCAATAACTGGGGTTACTGAGGTGATGATGATAGGCTGGTGATCCACATAGCTTCTGTTTTAGAATAGTTTAAGTTGATGAGTAGCAAGCCAGTTATTACTAATTTGGAGACATAAGTTTAATTTGGACAGATCTGGGCTTTGGTAGCTAGTATATGTGACCGGTTGTATATCATTGGAATAATAGAAGCCAGTGAAGCCAGAAATTCTGTATAAGAGAAACCAGGGGACTGATGAAGATGTTGAAGAGTGTAGGGGAGAGAGGGGAACCTTGTGGGATGCCAGATGTGAGGGGGAGACTATCTGAGGTTGAATAATTGAATTCTACTTGAAATGTATGGGGATATAATTTGAAAACGGAAATTTCTGCTGATATCATGGAGTTTGCAAATGTATATATTGGTCATGGTGTTTTGACTTGTATTGTTGGATGTGTGACCAATAAATATTTTACAAATTTTTTTTAAAAAAGTATGATTGCTCAAGTACTGTATGAGGAAATCCACTGTAGAACTACATGTGTGATTCCGAGCTGGGATAATTGGGAAAGAAGGATTTGATGGTTGAGAAGATCAAAGACTTTGACATAAAGGCATGCACTTTTCTAGTGGGCATGATTATATATTGTACCATTATCACCATTAGCTAATGATATACTGTATTTATCACTTGGGGTCCAAAATTTATTTAGCTGTATTTATATCCTGCTTTTCACTGGGTCAAAGTGGTCAATTGGGGGATACATTTAACATGAAGGGATATGAGACACATATGCTAATACTTACAGAGAACATGGGCAATGGAGGGTTAAGTGGCTTGCCCAAGACCACAAGGAGTGCCTATAGGACTAGAAATCCCAGTCCCTCTGGCCTGAGATTGCTGTCCCCAGGTGGGGCTTGAGCCTCTGGCCCTCTGGCCTGAAGTACCTTGTCCTAACCACTAGACCACTCCTCCCACCTCCCATCTAACAAAATTTTAAAATTACCTTTTTTGTATGCTGCTTTTTCATACCTATGGATAAGACATAAGGTATTCCACCACATATTGAAATCTAGCCAAGAATTTATTTATTTTTATTTATTTATTCTACAGGTTTGTTATACTGTCTTTCTACAAGTCACTCAATGTAGTAACATGAAACAGTTCAAACAGTAGTGCATGGTACATTGAACATAATGAATACATTGTAACAAATGCTATTAACAAACTCTCAAACAAGTAGCAGATGTGATGTGATGCAACAATGAAAATTGCTTAGAGTTCAAGGTGTATGTTCTGTGTGTTGAGATGCTGTGCTGGTTAAGTGTTTGTTGCTGGGCCATAATATTCTGTGAATAGGAGGATTTTCTGAAGTCTTGTAGGAGTTGAATGTTTTCTTATTTGTTTATTTTTATTTAACAGGTTTTATATACTGCTTTATCATTTCAGTCAAAGCAGTTTACATTGAAACTTAAACTTGGCAATGTGCATTAAACAGGGAAATTGATAACTTGGATTTTTCTGAGGCAATGGAGGGTTTGGTGACTTGCCCAAGGCATGAATCAAACCCTGGTCTCTGGGCTCCCAAGCCAGTGCTCTAACCATTAGGCTACTCCTCCAGTCCACACTCTGTTTGTGGTGGAAGTGAGTTCCATAATGCCAGGGCATATAGCAAGAAGGCCCTGTTATTGGTCCTTTGGCTGTGTTTTGTTTTTTTCTGCTGGGATATCCAGCATGCTAGATATGCCCTGTCTTATGAATCTATTGCAGGTGCGAGTTAATATTAAGGCATGCAGAGTGAGAGCTGAGGAGTTGTGAATGATTTTGTGTGTGTTAAATAAATAACTGGAATTGTCCTTCCAGTTACTTATCTATTTGAAGGCACATTTTAGAAAGGCCATGTAGGTGAAATTTGGGACGTCTAAGTCAAAACGTCTGAAACTCAGTGGGAGGGAAATCAGAGAAAGTGGACACATGTAAGTGCCTTGTAAAACTGACCTTTCCCCACCCTGAAAGATACATATGTCTGCCACATAAAAGGGAAACAGTGGCATGAAGAGTAATGGGCCAGACTCGTTCAGGTTTGTGCCCGATTTCAGAAATTTCAACATGTTAGTTATGGGCATGTGCCATTCTGGGAATATAGATGTGGCTATGGCCCTATTTCACAAGGTGCCCGTGTATCTATTTCCCCATAACATCCCAGCCTGCCAATTGGCAAAGGGGGAATTACAGTGAGCAGGAGCTAGGAGAAATGTCTTTTTACTTACTGCCACATTTTTTTGCAGGAGCAAAAACTATCGGGGGGAGTTGTTAGTTTGCTGAAACAGGCACTTTTCAGAGTCCTGTTCATGACCTGGAGCATGGCGTCTCTGATGGCAAATTGAGACATGCAGTGGGGGTCTAAAATTGAGTGCACACGTATCTTTCTTGGCCTGTCCCAGGCATGGCCCTGTGTGACTTAGACACGATCGCTCCAGACACATGTAGATTCAGGGCTTTCTAAAATGGCTTAAAGTATGTCTATGCGATTTCAGTGACTGAATACGGGTTTTCAGAATGGGAAATCACAAAAAGGGCTTCTGAAATGATCCTCTTAGTGTTACCTTCAAGTCTAAACTAATCAACCTAGCAAATAGATATGACTTTTCTTTCCTGTGTGTAAAGCAAGAGATCTCCAGATTATTATTATTTAGGGATAATTTTCTAAGACACCGTCTAGAGTTAGTCAGCAAGAACACAGACAAATGGGGGTATTTTAGTCATTTATGCATGTAAGTGGCCATTTATGGGCATAAATAAGTCTGCTCACACTGCATCACATTCTGTAAAAATATATGCCCATGCAATGGCGTATGCTTTCACTGTGGGCATATTCACAGGAGTGGCGTTTCAGTGGATCATGGGCGGGGCACGAAGAATACTATAATTTATGTATATTCTTTCAAAATGTAGGTGTGGGCATTTACACCAGCTTTAGGGCTGGTCTAAGTGATTGCACCTTAAATTAGTATGTGTTTTTAAGCATTTAAATACTAATATTTTGTAAGAAAAAGTAGGTGCTTACTTTTCTTTTAAAAAACAGCATCTAAGTAGGCATAAAGTAGGTGCTTCTTTCCTGTTTCCCATCAGCCCTGGTGGGCTTAACAGAACCATGAGAGGGAAACACTCTCTTCGCAGCTCTGAAAGCCCGCTCTGATGGAGGGCTGGGAGGGCTCTGCTGGGCAGGCGGGGGAGGGGGGCGGCGTGGAGCCCTTGATTCTGCCGCTGCCACAGCGGCAGCAGCAGCAGCCAGGTATTTTTTTTAGTTTTAAATTTACATGGGCTGATGGGGGGGGGAGGAGGGGGTTAGGACTGGTAATGGGGGGGGGCTAAGACTGAAAATGGGGTGATGGGGGTTAAGACTGGAGGTGGACTGATGGGGGGTTAGGACTGATAATGGGCTATGGGGGGCTAAGACTGAAAATGGGGTAATGTGGGGGGGGGTAGGACTGGAAGTCGGCTGATGGGGGGTTAGGACTGGTAATGGGCTATTGGGGGACTAGGACTGGAAATGGGCTGATGGGGGTTAGGACTGGAGGTGGGCTGATGGTGGGGTTAGGAGTGGAGGTGGGCTGATGGGGGGCCTAAGTTTGGAAGTGGGCTGGGGGGGGGGGGTTGCTAGGACAGGAAATGGGCTGAGTGGAAGGGGGGCTTGAACTGCAAATAGCTGATGGGGCGGGGGCTTGGAATGGAAATGGGCTGTGAGGGGAGGGAGCTAGGACTGGAAATGGGCTGAATGGGGCAGGGAACTAGGGCAGGAAATGAGCTGATGGAGGGGCTCGGATAGGACTGGAAATGGGTTGTTGGGGGGTGCTAAGATTGGAAATGGGCTGTGATGGGGGCTTGGATTGAAATGGACTCATGGAGGGTCTAGAACTGGAAGTAGGCTCATTGGGGGCTTGGATTGGAAATGGGCTGAGTGGAGGGGAGCTAGGATTTGACATGGGCTGATGGTGGGGCTAGGAAAGGACTAGAAATGGGCTGATGGAGGGCTGGGATTGGAAATGAACTGATGGAGGGACTCAAATAGGAATGGAAATGGATGGGGGAGCTAGGATTGGAAATGGGCTGATGGTGGGGCTAGGATAGGATTGGAAATGGGCTGATGGGGGGCTAGGACTGGAAATGGGCTGATGGTGGAGCTAGGATAGGATTGGAAATGGGCTGATGGGGGGCTAGGACTGGAAATGGCCTGATGCGGGGACTAGAAGGGAGTGGATGTTGGCTGGGGCTGGAACTAGAAGGGAGCTGATGTTGGGGGAGGATTAGAATGGGATGGGGCTGGGAGAGTGAAATGAAGAGGGGAAAATATTTTGTGTGGGAGGGAAAAAAAATCTACAATTGGCTGGGTATTGGGAGAGTAAGTGAGGATTGAGGTTGGAGGGGTACAATTTGAGTGGATGAAATAGGAATGAGGAAAGAGCAAAAGGAGAAAGATTAGTATGTTAAAGCAGATGTAGAGAGAGAATGGAAAAAAACTAGAAGAGAGAAGAAAGGACAAATAGACAGCAGACAATGGAGAGTTAGCAGAAGACATGAAGAAACCAGAAGAAAGTGGATGGAGCAATTGCAACTGAAAAAAAATGCACAAAAGGTAGAAAAATATCTCTTTATTTTGAATTTATTAACTGGAATATGTCAGCTCTGGGAAATGTGCATCATTAGCATCTGTGCTTTGTTTAGTACAAGAGGAAATTAATATATAGTTTTATTTCTACAGTGTTGTTGTACATTCCAAGTTTGGCTTTTGGGGTTCCCAGTTTAATTATTGTGTTCCTGTTTCTAAATTGTGATTCCTTGTTTGGTGATGGTCTATGTTCTGCATGTGTAACTGAGCTGAGGTGTTCTGTTTATGTAATTCCTATTTGACATTGCCACTTGTTCTCTTTCCCCAGTAGGTCATGTATTGTTATTCTCAGAAATGTATTGGTTTAATATTTGCAGTGTTGCCTTTTGATAGGTGCTTTCTGAGTCCTGGTAGTGCTGTTATGATACAGCGGTTTGCTATGGGTTCTAAATGGGCAGTGTTTGTAGTAGTTCCTAATGTGCCTGGCGGTTGGCACTGGATTATAGTAATGTAGAAATCTTTTAGTCTTTCTTTATGCATACACTCATTAAGAGGTATGTTTATTAAAAGTTAGTGTATGGTAACATTATGCAAATATTTATGCAAATGAGGCACCTTATGCAAATGAGGCCCCACACCAAGTTTCCGCACATGGCCCCACACCCCCCATGGGCTACCCCTGCATGGGGGGATACAGCTTTCCACGCTAATATGGCCACCCCATTAATCTTATGATGGGCAACTGAAAACTCTTAAAATAGGGCTTAGATCTCTAACTACGACAACTCCCTTACATTCAAATGTGTCTCCCGCAGCAATAAGATGCCAGCACTTTCTTTCCTACCATTCAGAGGAAACTATTCCTCTTAGTAAAGATTATTAATGCCCTTAACATTCAGTTACACAATCTTAAAGAAAGCATGTTGACAATATAGCTCCGAATTAACAATCATATGTTGCAGAAACAGATTAATATGTAGCATTTAGTTTTACAATGTAGAACAATTTCTTAAGCACCTTTAAAGTGTGGCTGCTTCTATAGCCCAAAGAGAGGAAAAAAAAGCCCCCATTATTTGATCAAACACAATAACACACCTTATTCTACCAAAACATTTCCCCAAACCCGGGGGGGTGGGGGGGGGCTATATAACACACAAAACCTAACGGGTGAGCCCACTAGGACAAGACAGACATGGAGGGCTCACTGACCCAACACTTCCACATTTCTGTAACTCTCAAAATAACACATCTTGCCCACCTCCCCCACCAAGAATAAAGACAATGTCCTTCAAAAGAGACAGAATAAATGTCCCAATACATAACAGTATTACATGCTTAGATGGCGCTTCTGTATGAATAGGTCTCCTTCACACGGTCTCATACCAGTTAAACGCCCATTATAGCAAGTGCCATAAAACTGTAGCAAGTAAGATATGTAATATAACCTTCACCGCATAACCACCAACTCCTTATCCTCCAGAAATGCGCACAGATCTCAGGGATCATCAAAAGTTTTGGTCTGGTTCTGCAGTGTGACTTTCATGGGGGCAGGATATAGCAGTCCAAAACGGGCCTTCAGTTGAACCAAGCATGGACGCAATGTCAAAAGACTCCTTCTCTGATCCACCATCGCCTTTGCGAAGTCCGCGAAGAACGGGAGTTTATGCCCTTGATATTCCAAGGCTGAAAGTGTTCTAGCTGTTCCCATTATTTGCAATACTTGCTGAAAATGTAAAACCTTTAAGATAATTGGGCATGGACGCTTGCCCATGACCATGGACTGAGTAGGCACTCTCTGGGCGCGCTCGATCTCGAATGGCATATTGAAATGCAACCTTAATACACCTGGAATCATGGCCTGCAGAAATGATATCATATCATGACCTTCTGCTCCCTCAGGAACTCCTAGGATTCTTATGTTGTTCCGCCGAGAGCGATTATCACCATCTTCCACCTCTTTTTGCAGTGAACGTGTCAACTTGGTGTGCTCCTCATCAGCCTCGAGCCTCCCCCGATGTGACGCCACCACCTTCTCTACCTTCTCCAAATGAGCCGTATGTAACTCCAAAGAGGATCTCAAAGCGTTGATATCTTCCTGCATTGCACATAGCAATTCTCCATTAGCTTTGACCAACTCTTTGACCACCCGAATCTCAGCCAAGATATCCTGCGAGGTCTCAGGACCAGCTCAGATGACCTCCATCTTGTGAGGTGAGAGAGGTTCCATCTTAGTTCTCTTTACGTTAGCATTTTGAGATACTTGGAAATCCAGCCGCATCTGTTTGGAGCCCGACATAGCAGGGGTCGAATGGTATCCAAGTAGGTAGGAACTATTTGATTAAATATGGCAGAAATCAGGATTCTTGTCTATTGCCCTCCGGAGCACCACTCTTACACGTCCATCTTGACCAGACACCAGGCTCAGCCCCCAACATTTTTGTATTTTATTTTCATAAGAATGAATTGAAAATAGATCCTTTGCTTTCTCAATATGCATTAAGTAGCTACTTGCATACCATTGTATTGGCTATGTGGCATTGATTCAAATTGTTATCATTTATTTGAAGGCAGTAGATGACATTATCAATGACATACGGTATCATTAGCTATGCACTACAATTGATTAATGAAATAAGTGATATTTGATTAGTATGCTATGGATTCTTTTGTGAGTGTCTTCCATGGTATATATTTGCCCAGAGAAAATCCTTTTTTCTGCTCCATGCTATCACCCTCGTCCTGTATAGCATGATTTACAGAGATGCTGATATGGTAGAGAAAGGAAGAGTGAATTTTCTAATGATTTAATAAGGCTTTTTACCCATTCTTGGCTTGTGCAGACAAAAATCAAGCCCTAAAAATGCAGTTACCATATTGACCCAATCATAAGAAAAAGGTGATTTTTTTTCTACATCATTTGTAACAACTTATAACTGGACTAGGTGTTTCCTCGCAGTGACTGAACGTGCACCTGGAACCCCCTGATTGGAGAGTGAAAACATCCTATAGCAGAATGAACAGCTGCAGGGGCCTGGTAGTCTGAGTCTTGCAATCGCCAGAGGTGTATCTACCCAAGTTGCTCATCCCCCTATGAGCTTGCCTAGCTACTGAGGAATCCCTTACTTGTCTATCCTGTGGGGGCCTCGCCATACCAGGGCTCAACTAGTCCTTTACTGCATCCATGCCAAACCACCAATACTCTGCTGTACCATATCCCAGGTTGGATCAGTCCCCTGGGCAATGCTGCTTTGTGCCTAGCTGTGAAAACAGGTGTTCATGAGGTGGGAAAGTAAATTACAGGTGGGACAAGGCTGTAAGTTCTACTTTATTGGCTCAAATATAAAAGCATTGTTATATTCAGGGTCATCTTAAAACAAATTCAGTGTGGTGCCTGCCCACAAGGCTCTCTGTAAGATGCTTGGAATGGAAATAGCTATATTTATTAATTAACATTTAGCTCATACCTTTTCCAGTGGAGAGCTTACAATCTAAGTTTGTATCTGAAGTAATGGATGGTTACGTGACTCACCCAATGCTATAAGGAGCGGCAGTGGGATTTGAACACTGGGCTTTCAGGCGCTAGGCTACTCCTCCATTTCTTTAAAGCTATCGGATATGCCTCAAGTGATAAAAACTGGATTAAAACAGTCCAAATTGTCCAAAGGTTGGAACTTAGGCTCTGAATTTTTTAAATATATGAACCACAGCTCAAGAGAGAGGAAATCCATGGCACACTCTCATTGGAAAATTAATTTAAGGCAATTTTGGCACATTTAAGACTAATTGGAGAAAATATTTTTTCACTCAATGCATAATCAAACTCTGGATTTCGCTACCAGAGGGTGTAGTAAAAGCTGTTAGTGTAGCTGGATTTAGGAGGTTTGGACAGGTTCCTGGAGAAAACCTCCATAAACTATTATTAAAGAAGACCAGGGAAATCCACTGCTTACCCATTGGACAAGCAGCATGGAATCTGTCTAGCTTTTGGGAACCTGACAGGTGCTTGTGACCTGGACTGGCCACTGTTAGAAACAGGATACTGGACTTGAAGGACCCTAGGTCTGACCCACTATGGCATATCTTATGTTCTTATGAGCACACTGTAGACACTAGATAAATCTGCCACACTGTTAGATCCTCATTCTAATTGAGCAGAAATGGTTCTGAACTCACTTCCACTTTTATTAATCATCATTTAGGGCCCGATTCTGTTCCAGACGTAGATCCCCTCTGTGCGTCTGGTCTGAACCGGACGCACAGAAGGAATTGCGATTCTGATCCTGCGGGGCACGTCTAGCCCTGCGGGATCAGAATCGCGAACAGTCCTGCACGTGCAGGCCGGGATTGCCATTCTGTCTGGCCTGCACGTGCAAGACTGCACCCAGCTAACTCAGTCAAGGCTCTTCAATGGAGCCCTGGCACCATGGTGTCATGTTGCCATGGCACCGCAGCTCCATGGAAGAGCTGTGATGCCAGCCGCCAGAGAATAAAGTTAATTCCCCTCAGCCTGACCCCTGATCTGGCCTCCTAAGGCCAGGGCCGGGCTGCGGGAAATGTCCTCCAGTCCCCCTGCCCCATCTACACCCCAGCAGCAAAAAAAAAAAAAAAAAATGTGCAGGGAAGTTATTCCACCGCAGAGATGGAATAACTTCCCCGTACATGTCACCGGCCCCGGACATACAGGGCCAACATTAGAATCAACCCCTTACATCCAGGGCCGGCGACCACCCTGAATCCACCCAGACTCCGCCCCTGGGCTGCCCCTTCCCCACCCCCATCTAACTTCCCTGCACAACCGGCAGGGAAGTTAGTTGGGGGCAGGGGCCAGCACAAATAGAGGGGATGGTCATCCCGTTGAGACATCTATCCACGCTTTTCATGGCTCAGAATAACCCCCTTACTGTATAGTACTGTTCAATTTTGCAAGAAGAATGCAGGATATTCAGCATCTCCAGGTATCAATACCATGACAGAAATATAAATCCCATCTTCCTGGCTGTCTTCACTCAAGATCTGCTGCTTATCAGCAATTCAGCACAGAGATGTGTGCGAATTATATAAATTATGTTTTTATGACAGGAGTGTGGGTTGGTTTTAGTTTAGTTTTTATTTTCTGTTTTAAGCTTATTGTTTGGTTAAGGAGGGGGTGAGCTGTAGATTTGTGTTGAGAATCGTTTTGAATTCATAGGGGTAGAGGGGGTGAAGCTGTTGAAACCATAGGAAGTTGTATAGCGCTAGGAAAATGAAGTTAATGAAATGGGATTGTGGAACTGCAGCTGTAGAAATGGAAATAAGGGAAGGATGATATTGGGATTACTTGTGGAACTTAACTTTTGGTTGTTATTTTTTTTTTTTTTACTTTAAATATTTTAACCTTCTGAGCTGTTTTGATTTTGCAAGAAAAATGGTATATATAGTTTTTAAATGAATAAGTAAATAGATATACAGATGAGTTTCAGGTATTTTGTCTTTAATTAAGGAAGCAGTGTGGTGTTTGATATATTTTGCCAATATCAAGCTTTCAGAGATGCCAAGTTTCCCGTTTCCCGGAGTGAGATGTTAAGCTGGTCCTGGATTTCTGACAATCTCATGGTGATGCATTATAGGACCTGCAGCACTAATTCCAGTGGGTAAAATCAGGGACTACAAATACCACAAAGCATTGCAATGCAAATTTAAAACCAGAACTGATTAAATAAAAATCTCACTCATGGAACTGAGTAGCTTGGCAACTCTGAGCTTTTGATACTGCACAATTGTCCTTTAGGTTTGCTAGGAACAAAATTACCACTGAAACTTTGATGTTAAAACTTTGCAGACACCTAAATGTCACACTCCTGAACAAAACTGGCAGATATGCCTATGTTGCAGCAGCTGCTTGCCCTATGATTTAAAACTTCCTGTCCTTATAATTGATGTGTATTTTAGTCTTTCCACTTCCTGAAGCCTGAGCAGAATTAAAGCTGCATTTGGAATTTCCTGTCCAAGTAAGTCATTTATTCACCAAGCAGGATGTTGAGAAGTGCTTCGATTGGATATGGCCTTCAGCTGTTCTTGGGTAAACAGATTGCTGTGAATTACTGTGTGCTCCTTGCACAGGTTTGACTTGTCTACCCACCACATGTGCAAACATATACAGATTGTCCATCATGTAGGAACTTTGTCTTAATGAAAACGCCACATGTAAAATGTTACTGCTTTGAATATCAAAGATAGCGACCGGCTGGGGGCCTTGGCTTTTTGTGTTTCTTTAGGAAACCTGACAGAGCCTCTTACTATCACATTCCTGCTGTGCACTAGGATTTCTGCTATATGTCTTAATTACGCAAGGTTTTAGAACCTTACAAAGTCTATAAACGATCATAGTATTTATTTTTACTTTGTCCACGTTGCCAGTGTTACCTCTGTGTTTGAAACAAGGATGTGTTCTAGCAGTGCTATAAAATCGACTCCGTATTTCAGGCAGTTACTGGAAAACATTAGGAATATCCAATGAATGAAAATGCTAGATTAAGGGGTATATTTACTAACGATGGTTTACCGGATGTTCATTCTTAGAAATTAGTGGGAGGATGGTGCTGAACTCGCGCTAACAAGTAGTGTCCCTATGTTGTTAACATGGCTCCAATGCCACCCCCATGCTAATCTGATTGCTGTGAATACCCGTGCGAACTGCAGCATTGATGGCGAATGCACTGAAGCTGCAGATGCACACACAGTCAATGCCCCTCTCCATCACTAAGCTGACCAGTCTCCACTCCCACCCACAGACAGCAATTAGTGTGGGTTTTTTAGCACGGTTGCATTTTTAGCACGTGCTCATGATTACTACACATGTGGTAAACCTCGCATTAACATTTAATGCACTTTAATAAATACTGTATATCACTGGTGCAGTGGTTCAGGAGGGAGGGAGAATGACATGGGCACATCATAGTGAGTTATGAGACAGCCAGCAGTACTCTGATGTCAACACTGCAGGAAGCAGAATGCCATCGGCCTCCTTTTTCTTGCCCACCCACCAAAATAGATAAGACTCTGGAATTTGTGGAACTAAATAAATTTGGCAAACTAAAGAAGGCTGCAGAAAACTCATTTTCACGCTATCAAATTCTCATTCTAATTTAGCAGAAATAGTTCTGACACTCGCTTCCAATTTTAATAATCATTATTTATGGTACCAGTCAGTTTTGCAAGAACAAGCAATAGCTGCAGTGATGAACAGTGCAGGATATTCGACATCTCCTGGTATCAGTGTCATGACAGAAATAAATCTTGTGTTCCTGGCTTTGTCCTCACTCAAGATCTCTGCCTTCCTGCACCATGAAAGAAAGAGAGAAGTTGAGGATTTGTGGGGCTGTCTGAGTCCTCACTGTCCAACCACTAGGGAGCTGGGAACAAGCAGGAACATTTGCCTTTATCCTTCTCCTATTCACGGGAAAAGTTTCACTTGCTCCACTGCCGTCAAAGGTAAGAAGAGGCAGATAGAGAGCCATCTGTCATGTCACTGCCAAAGGGCAGAATAACCTGCTGATAGGAAGCCAATCTCGAATTCAGAGCCTTAAATAGCCCCTTGTAAGTAGGAGATGATGTGCGCTCAAGTACTTCTGCTGCTGCCTGTCCGACGGAAGGTACGAGCAATTCAGTAGGGTGAAAGCAAGAACTAGAAGTACAGCTAATGTCGCCTTCATTTTTTTTCAGGGCATGTGCAAGTCTCCATTACTGTGGGGCGCATACGTTTTACACATGGACTGTAGGGGATAGGGGAGTCCCCCTTCCCTTTGGTCTGCAGAGTGTAAATTAATGCCAAGGAAAGCATACATAAAGAGGTCAGAAATTATCACATTGGAAAAAACACACCAGACTGCTATAGGTTTCTACCCAAAAATGAGGCAGTCAAGCCTTTATCAATTATAGAATAAGAGATCATAAATTAGAAACAAAACTGTACAGAAAACTGAAATGGAAACCTCAAGAATTGAGACTAAATGCAGTGCAACACTGGAGAAATGTAGCCAGCTCAAGCTCTGGCTATTGGCTTCAGTGAAATGGGAAGGAGGAGCAGGTATGAGAGAGTGAAAAAGGTACAACATGCTCACCATTTCTCTCCCCAAAATTAACAAATGTATTTGTTAAGTACTGAATTAAAAATATACAAGAACAGAGCTTTGGTATTTTCAAAAAATTGTAACACTGACGTTAAACTATCACCTATAAAAGAGTGAAAAGTGGGATATAAATACAGTTAAATAAATAAATAAAATAAATAAAGGAGTCACAATCTGATTTATGTTGAAAAATCTAGCAGTCTGGTGGCACCTACAGACTCACCAATTTCTTGAGGCATGAGCTTTCAAGGACAAGCGTCCCCTTTATCATACCTCAATAAACTGCTAAGTCTATACGCTGCTATCAGCCTCTGTTATTTTTGCTGCTCCATAGCTAACTCCCAGATGCTTTAAAATGAAAAAATATGTTTCTTTGTTGCTTTTCAAATATGAATTTTCAGAAATATAAAAGGAAACAAAGTCTCCATTCATAATAATACAAAAAAAGAAAAAGCAGTGGCATGTTTACTAAAATGTGGCAGTGCACCACCAGGGGGAGGAACCAGACCTGCACTGACAATTTGAGGCATGACCCATATGTCCTCACATTCTGCACCACCCCTGTGCAAAGCGGATTACCACTTTACTGTGGGCCCAACCCATGCTAAGGACTTAGTGTGCAATTCTTAACATGGATGCATATTATGCGCGCAGTAACGATTACGACAGCACATTTGGCATGCACTATACCCCATGCTAACCAGGTGGAGTGGCACTATATGTAAAAAATAATATTAAAGCTATAGAATTGCAGGACTTAAAAGGAGGAGAGGAGGCACTGTGGGTTAAACTAGAAAGAGGGACAAGGAAATCCATTTGCATTGGAGTTATATGCAAATCCCCCTCACAGGGAGTAGAAGTGGACGAAGATTTAATAGAACAGATATAGAGTATTGCTATGAAAGGAAAAGTACTACTGATATGTGATTTCAGTATGCCAGATGTGGATTTGCACATCCCTACTGTGGTGTCATCTAGAAGTAAGGAGATCCTGGATTCTCTACAGGGAGAACTATTCTGGCAACTGGTAACAGAACCCACATGTGATGGAGTCATATTAGACTTAGTGCTTACCAATGGGGAAAGTGTTTCTGATGTTACAGTGGGAGATCATCTCATATCCAGTGATCACCAGATGGTACGCTTCAGCAATAGCACTAAGGCTGATAAAATCCATTGAGAAGCGAGGATCTTAGACTTTAGAAAAACTAACTTTGCGATACCTCAAAGAGTTGTTAGTGGGATGGGAACAGTTGTGGTATGTAGAAAAACAGTGGGCAAAACTGAAAGGGGATATTTTTAAGGGCAACAAACCTTTTTCTTAGAAAGGTAAATAAATGTAGAAGGAAAAGAAGGTCACTATGGTTCTCAAAAGAAGTAGTTGAAAAGGTGACGAAAAAGAGGAAGGCCTTCATGAAATACAAGAGGTCACAAAAAGAGGAAGAAAGGCATCTATATTTAGAAAAACTTAGAGAAGCTAGCAAAGTAGCCAGGAAAGCAAAATACAAAAAGAAAAAGCAATAGCCAATGCAATAAAATGCGGAGATAAGACATTTTTTAGATATGTTAGCGAGAAGAGGAAGGGCATAAGTGGTATTGTCAGACTTAAGGTTGAAGGGGAGGATTATGCAGAAACTGAGGAGGATAAAGCGGAATTGCTTAACAAATTTTTTTGTTCTGTGTTCGTAGATGAAGGGCCAGAAGCAGGACCTCAGAAAGCACCCACAAATAGGAACAGAAGCGACAGGGATCTTGAACGATTTTCAGAAGACTATGTTCGTGAGGAACTAGCAAAACTAAAAGTAGACAAAAAGATGGGTCTGGATGGGATACATCCAAGAATACTTAGAGAACTTAGGGATGTTCTAGTGGCTCCACTTTCTAAACTTATCAATGCCTCTTTGGAGTCAGGTGTGGTGCCAGAGGACTGGAAAAAGGCACATGTGGTCCCTTTACACAAAAGCAGACGTAAGGATGACATTGAGAACTACTGACTGGTTAGTCTAACCTCTGTGGTTAGTAAATTAATGGAAATGCTACTAAAAGAGAAGTTTCCGGAGTCCAATGGATTGCGGGATCCGAGGCAGCATGGATTCACCAGAGGCAGATCTTGTCAGACAAATCTGATTGATTTCATTGACTGGGTGTGCAGGGAATTGGACAGATGGAGAGCCCTAGATGAGGTGTATTTAGATTGCTGTAAAGCCTTTGACATCGTTCCGCACAGGCAACTTATAAACAAACTGAGCACCCTAGGAATGGACTCTAAAGTTACTGCTTGGTTAGAAATTGGTTGAGTGGGAGGAGACAAAAGGTACAGGTAAATGGAGCTCACTCAGAGGAGAAGGAGGTTACCAGTGGTGTGCCCTAGGGATCTGTCCTTGGTCCTATTCTTTTTAACATCTTTGCTAGTGATATTGCGGAAGGATTGTTGGGTAAGGTTTGTTTATTTGTAGATGATACCAAAATCTGCAATAGAGTAGAAACCCAGGAAGAAGTAGATAACATGAGGAGAGATCTAGCTAAGTTTGAAGAAAGGTCTAGAAAAAATGCAGGGTCATGCACTTGGGCTGCAAAAATCCAAAGGAGTAGTACAGTGTAGGGAGTGAGATACTTCTGTCCATGAAAGAACAGTGGGACCTGGGTTTAATTGTCTGATGATCTTAAAGTAGCTAAACAGGTAGAAAAGGTGAATGCAAAATCCAGAAGGATGCTTGGGTGTATCGGAAGAGGTATGGCCATTAGAAAAAAGAAGGTGATAATGCCTCTATATAACTCTCTGGTGTGACCTCATATAAAAACATAGAAAGATGATGGCAGAAAAAGACCACATGGCCTATCTGGTCTGCCCTTCCATATCAACCAGTACAACAGTCCCCTTTTAATCTTTAGAGATCCATTATGTTTGTCCCATGCTTTTTTGAATTCAGATACTGTCCTCACTTCTACAACCTCCACTGAGAGACTATTCCACGCATCTATCACTCTTTCCATAAAGAAACATTTCTGCATATTACCCCTGAGTCTATCCCCTTTCACCCTCATCCTATGTCCCCTCGTAACAAAGCTTGCTTTCAATCAAAAGAGGCTCTCCTCTTGTGCATTTATGCCGTAGAGATATTTAAATGTCTCAATCATATCACCTCTATTCTGCCTTTCCTCTAAAATATTATCAAAAACAATCACCAAAAAACCCCCGTGGAAAATGTGATACTATATATTATCACTGAATTGGGGATTCTATATATTATCACTGAATTGGGGATTGGTTTTTCGTATATTTCCTCTAAAATATACATATTAAGATCCTTAAGTCTGTCCTCATATGCTTTATAACAAAGACCATTAACCATTTTAGTAGCCACCCTCTTTACCGACTCCAAACTGTTTATATCCTTTTGAAGTTACACAGCATACTCCAAATGAGGTGAATCCATGTTGCCTCGGATCCAGTAATCCATTGGACTCTAGAAACCTCACTTTACTCACCACAGGGGTTAAACTAACTGGCCTGTAGTTTTCAACCACATCCTTACTTCTGCTTTTGTGTAAAGAGACCACATGTGCCTCTCTCCAGTTCAAGATGCCCCTCGCTTCTGTTCCTGTTTGTGCGTGTTTTCTGAGGTCCTGCTCCTGGTTCTTCATCTGTGAACCCAGAAAAGAAATATTTGTTAAGCAATTCCACTTTATCCTCATCAGCTTCTACATATTCCTCCCCTTCACCCTTGAGTCTGACAATACCACTTTTGTCCTTCCTCTTCTTACTAACATATCTGAAAAATGTCTTATCCCCCCATATTATTGCATTGGCTATTTCCTCCTCTTTTTGAATCTTTGCTTTCTTGACTACTTTGCTAGCTTCTCTAAGTTTTTCCAAATATAGTTGCCTGTCTTCCTCTCTCTGTGATCTCTTGTATTTCATGAAGGCCTCCCTCTTTTTCTTCACCTTTTCAACTACTTCTTTCAAAAACCAAAGTGGTCTCCTTTTACTTTTACCTTTATTTACCATTTTAACTAAAAGGTTGGTTGCCCTTAAAATATCCCCTTTCAGTTTTGTACATCCCCCAGCTGCTCCCATTCCCCTAATGACTCCTTGAGGTATTGACCCATCTTGGCAAAGTGTTTTCCTAAAGTCTACGACCCTTGCTTTTGAATGAATTTTATCAGCCTTAGTCCTAATAGTGAAACACACTGATCACTGGATGCAAAATGATCTCTCACTATAACACCAGAAACATTTTCACCATTGGTAAGCACCAAGTCCAATATGGCCCCTTCACATGTGGATTCTGTTAACAGTTGCCTGAATAGTTCTCCCTGTAGAGAATCCAGGATCTCCTTACTTCTATAAGATACTGCAGCAGGGATGTGCCAGTCAACATCTGGCATATTGAAATCCCCTATCAGTAGCACTTCCCCTTTCCTGGCAATGCTGCATGTCTTCAATTAACTCTCCGTCCACATCTTCTCCCTGCGAGGGAGGTCTGTATATCATGCCAATGCAAATAGATTTCTCTTTCCCTCTTTCTAGTTTAACCCACAGTGACTCCTCTCTCCCTTTTAAGCCCTGTATTTCCATAACTCCTCCCATTATTACCCTATCCTTTCTGAATAAAATATAGCCTGGTATAGTTACATCCCAGTCATGGTTGTCTGTGAACCATGTTACTGCCACTAAATCCAAGTCAGCCTCTCCCATTAAAGCCTCAACATCTGGGATCTTATTTCCCATGCTACAGGCATTTATACACACTTCTTTCCATATGCTGCCCATTTTACCCATCTCCATAAAGGTATTTAATGTTTCACTTACCTGGGGACTTTCACTTACCTGGGGGCTTTCTTCAGCCATCCCCAACAAATCTAGTTTAAAGGCTTCTTCAGTAGGTTATCCAGTCTGCTACTCAAGATACGTCGACCCTTCTTGGACTGATAGACGCCATCTCTGCTCTGCAATCCTTGGAATAGTATCCCATGTTCCAGGAAACCAAAACGCTCTCGATGACACCATCCACACAGCGATGCATTTATCTCTAGGATGCAAGCTTCTCTGCCTTGGCCTTTACCCTCAACGGGGAAAATTGAAGAGAATACCACCTGTGCCCCTATCTGTTTCACCCTCTGTCCTAAAAGGAGCATCAAAAGGTTTTTAAGTGAATTTAGCATTTTTCACATGCACCAACTCACTATATAGGAACAAAAGGAGCAAGGTGTCACAACAGTAGAAGGTTTGAAAAAAACGTTAATGCAGAAAAACCCTGACGCGTTTCGGCTAGCACCTTCCTCGGGGCGGGGGGGGGGGGGGGGAGGGTACATGCTTGGTTTGCAATGTACTTGGTTCTTCATGTTACAGGAAACAAGCTGCATCTAGCAGCCCTTTAGACTCACGGTCTTAATGTGCTTGAAATCAGGCTTGTAACCCCTGAGGAAAGCGCTAGCTGAAACATGTCAGGGGTTTTCTAATACTAATGTTTTTTCAAACCTTCTACCATTGTGACATCTTGCTCCTTTTGTTCCTACATAGTGAGATGGTGCATGCGAAAAATGCTAAATTCACCTAGGAACCTTTTGATGCTCCTTTTTAGAGTGTAATCAGTTGAGTGGGCTATGGGAGAAGCCCTTAGCCATCATAGAGGATGTCACAAACCTTTTTGCTGTTGTGACACCTCACTCCTTTTGTTCCTAATACTTCCTCTGTGAGTGTGTATGCTCTCCTCTGGATCCCATCTCACTATATAACATCTTCATTCCTCTGTCCCATGCAGGGCCGGTGCTACCATTAGGCAAACTAGGCAGTCATCTAGAGTGCTGGCCCTCCAGGGGCACCCATTGCCACTGCTGTCGCCCCTCAACAGGACCTTCAGCAGCGACAATGACCTGAAACAGCCCGGTGGCACTTACCTTCAAACTTTGGTGCTATGGGGATGTTTTCTTCTGCCCCCCACGAATGCTGAATTCTTGTCTGTATGGGAGTGGCAGCAGCAGCACTGAGGGGCAACCAGGGGGGAGAGGGCACAAGGGATGAGGTTCACCTAGGTGCCCCATCTCCTTGTACCAGCCCTGCTCCCATGTTATACATGCCCTGTGGGGGACCTTATATTGCCTTGATTGCTTGTGTAAAGGTGATATAGTAAATAAAGTGAAACCATGATGAAACCATCTCTTGTAGCCCCATGTTTGTTGTGATCTGTGGAATATTAATAATTAGCTGCTTTAATTGTGCAGGTCTTACTTCCTACTGCCAGTGAGGCCAAATAATTGTCACTGAAATTTTCCCTATTTTATACCAGCAGAATAACTTCTCAAAAATTGGGCACAGTTTTTGAATGCCTTATTCATTCCTGTGCTTTGCAAACCTTTGGGTTTCCTTCTTTTTTTGAATCTCACATTCCATATCATCCTGCTAGACCAGTCCAGACTTGTGGGCTTTGTTCCCCTACCAGCAGATTGGTAGAGACAAAGAACCAATGAAAAGCCCAGATTTCAATTATATCAATCCTATGCCTATTTGACTCAGCCACCAGTGGTCTCTTCAGTATTTCTTTGTCTCCAGCAGATGGTGGATGGATTTTCTCCTCTCTGAAGAAAATCTGAAGATTGAGAGGAAAAGACTGATTAGCACTTGTGAATGACCATCTTGATGGTGACTGTCACTTGCGCGGTGACTGTCACTTGAGCGTGACGTGAGAGGCTCCACTTGACTGCAATCATTTCGGTAGTCATAGGAGAAGGGAAAATTGGTTCAGCTTCATGCACTTATCATGATAAGAGCCTATTGAGCAGCCAGAAATTGGAAGGATCTGGAAGAGTGCAACAACCTCACACAACCTCAATGCCCCCTTCCTCCTCCTCTGTTCCCTCCTGCTCTCTTCCAAAGATTGCAGAAGGCACTTGGAGGGATCTACCTGCCAGCAACCTTAAACGCAGTGCTACAAAAGCCAATGAAACAGTATCAGGGGAGTAGAGCTGAGCCTGGCATGGATCCTCTGCCTGGGGCTCTCAGGGGGTGAGTACCAAGGTTTGACCTCGTCATTGTCCTTGTTGGGGGCTCCCAATTCTATCTGTGTGGGACACAATTCAGGGTAGACCGCTGAAGATCATTGGTGCAGTGTGTGGCCATTTTCTGCATGTTAGTAATGTTTTCTTCTATTGTGCGCCTGGTGGTTGTATGGTCTGTACACGTGTTCCACTCAGGTGGCTCCGACATGCATTCCTACCCTAGCACCTATAGCACACATTGCAGTAAAAGTGCAGTTAATGCATACCACAGTTAAAGTGTAGCTAATGTGTGCCTTTGGGCCACTGCAGCCTTTGTGCACGCTGTTGTGATACTTGCCTTAACTCTCTATGTCTTCTTCTAGGAAACATTGTTTGACCTATGGCAAGCAAGGTGCCTCTTCTCCAGACTCTGGACTCTGCTCTTCTTGCATGGCAACTTCTGAATCATCCCTGGAAGACCTGCTCCCCCTCTCTCAGCCAGGGGATGCAGTTAGTCTAGCCTTGTCTGCCTCAGGGCAGGAGGTGATGAATGGTGCAATGGGTAAGGATATCCAGCTGGCTGGAGGGTTCGTCGATGGTGCTGTGAGCTACTCCTCATCCTCTAAGGTGTCTGCGGCAGCTGTGTCCCCTATTGTTGGGTCATTGCTGAGAGGAGAGTTTCTGAACTCCATATTGTCCTCCCCGGTATTCTTCTCTTTTTGGCAGCAGGCCTGGTCCTTCTGGCATGGAAATTTGGACCCTGTGGCTTCTGGGTGCAGCAGGTTAGACACCCTCAAAGACGTGGATAACTTGAGGAGGGATCTAGCAAAGCTTGAAGAATGGTTTAGAATTTGGCTGCTAAGATTTAATACTAACAAATGCAAGGTCATACATTTGGCCTGCAAAAACCCAAGGGAGCAGTATATTGTACAGGGATGAAGTATTTCAATGCATAAAAGAAGAGCGGGGGTGATCATATCAGATGATCTTAAAGTGGCTAAACTGGTAGAAAATGCAACGGTGAAGTGATGATTGTGAAATTAATGGCATGTGTTCTTAACTATTGACTTCCTTTGTGATTATGGTATTTTTCGGTTCATTTGAAAGAGATAAATTGATTGATAGAAGTGGAGCTGAGGTAGGGATGTGGAAGTTGATATTAAAACAAGCAAGTTACTAGACCCATTTGAGAAAAAAGACTGTACACATTTTGTTCAGAGTAACTGAATTGAGAGAAAGGATGAAAAAATGATAGATGAAATTGTTGCTTTACTACAGTGTATATGCATTTTTGCTTATAATGCATAGCAATTTTGAATTGCACAGCTCAAAACAACCTTCAGGAAACACCATGTATTCTCTGCTTCTATATATTTTGAATTGTTAACTCCATCACTGAAGGAGAATCTTACAACATTGGACCAGGATTCAGAATAAGTAAATATTGAGAAGAAAACTATGATTAATTTCTCTTGAAATGGAGAAAAAAAGAACTAAAAAAAGGCTCTTCTGTGTTGCATATACTCTGAAACAGCCACGTCAGCAGCTTGGATGTAAATGTCCAGGATAGTACAAGCCAAACCGAGACTGCTGGAGACTCCAGGAAAGACACAGCGCTGACACAGCATTAACCAAGTTTCCAACTGATTTCAATCACTAGATAAATATCAGTTGCAGCACTAAATGATATTCCCAAGTAAATGGCCAATGCCCAGTTGGGTTGGACCGGTGTTCTCTTGGCTCAAGTTCAGGCCAAATTTAACTGCCTATGAGCCCTGGGCCAAGTTCAGACTTGTTCACTGGAGCCTGAAATATCATTAGCTGGGCTGCAGTCAGGAGGACCAAATACTTGGAGTGTTTAGTCTACTGCAGTATGGGACTTGTTTGCTACAGTTACAGTATTACAGCTGTAATTATAGTTGCTGAACCACAGCATAAGTTTTAAACAGGATGCAATTGCACTGGAAACCACCTCTTCCAGTAGGTTATAAGTTCAAAGGGTCATTTTTCCACCCATGTTTGATCAGATATGTATATTTTTGTGTTGTTTGTTAACAATTACCATCAAGTAATTTTAAATGTATTTTTGTCTTGGGCATTGCCCTGCATGTTGCATATAATGGCTAGATCTAATAGTAAGCTGCAATTTAAATACTTTAAAATCATTTGTTAGTAGAATGCCAGTTCCATGATGCTGCATATCTTCAAGTGTAGCTCTCGGTGCTTTCTGTCTGAATGCACAAACGAGAATATTCTAGCAGTCGGAAGATCCAGATTTTAATATGATAATTACAAGCGACTTTGTTTTTTCTTTCAGTCAAAGATGCCAATGATTGAATGTTGATTAGAAGGAAATTTGGAGGAAAAACTAGTGGCTAGCTCTAAATTTTTATTAAATAAAATTCAGTTGCAAACCTCTATTGAAATAAGCCGTTTGGTTTGCTACAGTGGGGGCAAGGATCTTAAAATGAGACTATACACTTTGCAGTTATAAAACATTGTTTTTTATTGTGGTCTGGTAATTTACTTCCACGCCTTTGGGCTTCACAGCTCAATCAGAACCAATCCAGAGCCACCAAGTTACCCAGTTCCAGGAGGGAGACTTTAGGCTAGACCTCGATCTTTGACAGTCTCATCCTGATGCATTATGGGATCTGCAGCACTGATTTCAATGGCTAGAATCAGGGACTATACATACATACTGTTTTAGGATGTAAATTTAAAACCAGGACTGGTCCAAACGTTTTCCCTCCTGGAACTGAGTAACTTGGCAGCTCTAACAACCTGTAATGGAGCTATGGCACCATAGGCCTTCTTTTGCAGCTATCTGATGATTCCTCCCATTTTGTAAGCTTATCCTGTCGTTGTAGAGACAATCTATGCCGAGTTGCCACAGATTGTGGATCCCTCTAGAACAGTGATTCTCAGCGCAGTCCTCTGGAAACACTTAGACAGTCTGGTTGTCTTATGCATATTCATTGTGGCTACCGTGAAAACCTGACTGGTGTGTCTAGGTTTGCCAACTGGCCGATTTTTATATGGCCAGGCTGGCTGCCGGCAGAGATCTAAAACCGGCCATTGAAAAGTCATTTTTTTGCTCTGGCTGCCCCCAGTCCCGCGGCCAGAGCAAAAACCGGCTTTTCATCAATCTCTCCTTGTGCCTGCCCCCGCAGCCTCACCCTCTCCTGTCATTCAGCCATGGCTCCTGCATCTTATATAGCCGCGGCTGCGATAGCGCTAATAATTTAAAATAAAACTGAAATTGGTGCGGAGCCTTCTGGCCCTATGAAAGCCCTGCTGCTGCATCCCACCCTCAAAAGGAAGTTACGCTAGAGAGAGCGGGACGCAGCAGCAGGGGTTCCATAGGGCCAGAAGGCTCCACACCAGTTTCGGTTTTATTTTAAATTGTTAGTGCTAGCATAGCCACGGCTCTGTAAGAAGCAGGAGCCATGGCTGCCAGGGCTCGGGGCCGGTGCCACCTGGTAAGCTGGGTAAATGGGGCAAATCAGTGAGGGGGGAGAGGGTGGGCAGCTAGTCACAACAGCAGGTACAGGAGGGAGCTGAAACGGGGTCTGGAAGGGAGATGACACAGGGGGGAAGGAGGGGGCTAGAAGGGAGCTGACACAGGGAAAGAGGTGGCTGGAAGGGAGCTGACACGGGGGAAGGTGGGGGCTGGAAAGGAGCTGACAGAGGGGGGAAGGAGGGGCCTGGAAGGGAGCTTATACCTGGGGATGGTACTGGAGGGGGACTGGAAGGGTGATGACCGGCGACTATCTACTTTAGCAGCGCTAGCCGCTCATTCTGAATATTGGGCTGCTTTCGGATCTTGATTCATCTGATCTCCTTTGTGTTTCCTTACCATTCCCCCTAGCTGTATCCCATGACTACAGCTCCTCTGTCGTCTGTCTCTATTAGACTGTAAGCTCCGATGAGCAGGGACTCTCTTTTACATATGTCTGTGCAGTGCTGTGTATGCCTTGTAGCGCTGTACAAATGCTACAAGACATACACAGTAGCAGCAGTAGTAGTAGTAGTAGTAAGGCCCATAAACTTTTAATGCTTCCATTTTATAAAAGAGGCTTGAAATAGCCATCTTGTTATAAAATCAGGCCCAAAGGTTGCAGTTTTCCCAACCTGATAATAGTGATTGGGGGATAGGCAGATACATAAACACAATAAGTGATCCATTAGCACTCCGCATCCTACGATTGAAATCAGGTTAGAAGCAACTCTGAAATTTTTAAAAACAGAACATTGAAAGGAAGAAATAATATATAATACAGTATATTTAAGTTGGTTAAAAGAGGAAATAGCTGAATTCTGGCTCTGGTGTTAGTGCTGGTCCCAACAGTTTTCTGAATAAACTACATAAAAATGATTACCCTTTAGGAAACTATAACAACTTTAAAACTGAAATGTGTCTGCCAGGGATTCATTTTATGTTTGTACATATTTAATTTTCCTTTTTATTTGCATATTTACATGTTAATGTGCATGTTTATGCCCCATTTGCTGTACTGGAATTAGCTTTTCTTGTTAGCTTCATTTCTTGTTAGAATGATACTTTACAGAGCAAGGCAGCTGGAAACGTCAAACATGTGTTTAGGGATTTATTCCATGTCTTTTAGTTTCTTGTATTAATAATGTACAAACACTGGTGGGTAGGGTGTATTCTGGCAGAGTGAAGCTGTATGTCATAGCTGTGTCTGTCAAAGGTTTTATTTATGTTCGTATTTAATGGGGTTGATATTTCAACAGAAACATGGCATTCTTTTGAATGTCATATAGCTACCTCTCGGAAAAACTTGGCCTGATGCGTTTTTAAAATCAACATGTCCGTTTTTTGAACACATTCAACATCACAGGTTATTTCCTACCAAAATCTGTTGCTCAGCAAAGGCTGTATTCAGAGTTCTAAGATGTAGAAATATCCCAGTTTAGGCACATACTAATTCATCCTGTTATAACATGAAATAAAATATAGAGGGTAATTTTATCATAGCTCACCTAGGTTGGGGGGCCAAAGAGGCATCTATTCTCAGGCTATTTTATAAAGGGGCATAAATATGTCTTCATAAAACAGCCTCACAAAAGGTGCTAAAACTTTGCCTAAAATGCAACGAGCTACAGTATATTTACACCATTTCAGGAGCTGGAGCCAATCAGGGTCATTCCGAGGCATGACAAGCAGGAATGGATATCTCGTTGGGAAGTCCATCCCCGCTATTCGGGCCCTTTCCCGATCCCTTCCCCGCACGTTGTACAGGAAAGGTAGACAGGGGCAGGAAAGGGGTGGATCAAGGGTGGCATTAGGGCAGGCAGTGGGCGATCGTCATCCCCGGATGTACAGGACCGATTCCAATCTCGGCCCTGTAAGTCCGGGGCTGGCAGCTTGAAGAGGGAACTTATTCCACCTTGGAGGTGGAATAAGTTCCCCTAGTCGGCAGGGGATGGGGGTTCCAGGGCACAGAAGGGACAGGGAGGGCAGAGGACATTCCCCACAGCCCAACCTTGGCCTTAGGAGGCCAGATCGGGGGTTGGGCTGCAGGGAAAGCACCTTTACAGCTGGCAACCGGGGATCGTGTCTTTTCAATGGAGCCGTGGTGGCATGGCAACCAGACGCCATGGTGTCACGAGTCCATTGAACAGCCCTGACTGAGCTATCCGGGCAAGGCCTGTACATGCAGACCGACTGAATCGGGGTCCCGTCCTTCACGTACAGGCCTGGTCACGATTCTGATCCCGCAGGTCTAGATGTGCCTCGTGGGATCAGAATCGCGGCTCCCTCTGTGTGTACGGTTCCGACCGGGCGCACAGAGGGCCGACACATCGATGTTGGAATCACGCCAAATGTATGCAGCTGAAGTACATACATAGATGTGGGCACTACTTCACTCTGCCCTTACAGTTGTGCTCAGCATTATTGGCACCCTTGCATTTTAGGTACGTTGTCTACAATTTCTTGAGAAATAATTGGAAATATTCCAACTGTATGTCATCATAATATTTTAATGGTATGTTCAAAGATATACAACAAAAAAATATGTGCAACTTAGACATAGTAATTTCTGAGAAAAAAACAAAATATGACCTGGACAGGATTAATGGCACCCTTCACTGATATTTGCTTGAACAATCTTGGCAGTGATGAGAGGCTCCAAATGTTTCTTGTAGCCATCTACAAGTTTCGTTCATCTGTTTCCTGGTAGTTTCTCCCACTTCAACTGCGATTTCTTCTAGCTCATGAATGTTTTCAGGATTCCTTTCACCAATGGCAGTTTTCAGCTCTTTCCAAAGGTTCTCGATTGGATTGAGATCAGGATTCACTTCTGACTAGTTTAAAACAGTAGATTTGTTCTTTTATAACCATTTATTTGTACTTTTGGATGTATGTTTTGGGTCGTTGTCATGCTGAAGGACCCATGACCTTCAACCCAGACCTAGCTTTCTGACACTAGGCAGCACATGTTACTTCAAAATACCTTGGTAGTCTTCTTAACTTCATGATTCCTTTAATATGTTCCAGGCCTCCAGTTCCTAAGGCAGCAAAACAGCCCCACAACATTATGGAACCTCCACCATATTTAACTGTAGGAAGGGTGTTTTTTTCCTTATAAGTTTAATTTCTTCACCTATAAATACATCACTGGTCTACATTGCCAAAGAGCTCAAGTTTGGATTCATCTGTCCACAGAACATTTTCCCAGAAGGATTGTGATTTCTCAAGGTGGGTTTGGGCAAAGATCAAGCATGCCTTTTTATGTCTGTCTTTGAGCTGTGGGATCCTCCTTGGCCTTCACTGATGAAGTCCTTTGTTTAGTGCATGGCATATGGTGTGGGTTGAAACCATCACTCCAGATTGCTCAAGGACAGCCTTAAGCTCTTTGTATGTTGTAATTGGTATTTTTCCAACAGTTCACACTAACCTTCAAAGACTTCTTGGATTAATTTTCCTCTTCCCACCACGTCCTGGGAGGTTCTTGACAGTTTCATGAACAGAAAACTTCTTAATAGCATTATGAACTGTAAACACAGGAATCCCAAGATCTTTGGAGATGGCCTTGTAACATAGTAACATAGCAACAAAGTATATGACGGCAGATAAAGACCGGTATGGTCCATCTAGTCTGCCCAGCAAGGCACCAAGAGTAGGTGCACTTGCAACTCTGTGCAGGTCACCTCTCCCCATGCCTTTGTTTAGGGGTGTACCCACCGCTTCGTGTAGGTCATCCCTATTTGTTCAGAAATAAGAGATAGTTATTCTTATTTTGATTTTTATCCTGTTGCTATAATGGGATCCACTGTGTCTGTCCCATGCCATTTTGAATTTTGTCACTATGTTTGCCCCCACCATTTCCATCGGGAGGGCATTCTAAGCATCCACCACCCTTTCAGTGAAAAAGTATTTCCTGACATTGCCTTTCAGTTTACCCCCTTGCAGCTTCATGTTAAGCCCTTTAGTTTTATAGTTTCCCTGTCTTTGGAAGAGGTTTGTTTGTCCATTAACCCTTTGAAGGCCTACTTTAAATTTTTAATCCACATTCTGCAGCCGGGTTAATTTTTGCATATTTCAGGAAAATTGTACCCATCTTATTCAATATGTTCTAATAGTGATTTTCCTTCTGCTATGGTCATGTATTATATACCATTTGATAGGAATATTTAGTCAGAATTTTGGATCCCAAGAGTTTTGGGCTCGGCCTGGAAAGGGTTAATACTCTTTAAGTATTTAAAGGTCTGCATCATATCTCCCCTGTCCCTCCTGTTCTCCAGAGTGTACTTATTGTGTGCTGTTGCTGCCAAAAAAGCATCTTTCAGGAAATGGAAAAAAGAGCCAAATGATGAAAACTGGAAACAGCACAAGCACTGGCAAGTTAAATGCAAAGCATTGATAAGGCAGGCAAAGCGAGAATTTGAGAAGAAACGTGCTATGGAAGCAAAAATGCAAAATAAAAACTTTTTCAAGTACATTTGTAGCAAAAAGCCTGTGAGAGAGCCAATTGAACCGTTAGATGATAGAGGGGTAAAAGGGGCAGTAAGAGGAGACAAGGCTGTAGCGGAGAGACTGAATGAATTCTTTGCTTCGGTCTTTACTGAAGAAGATGTAGGGATGTTACCCAAGACTGAAGTGGTATTTAAAGGTGATACTGCAGAGGAATTGAGAGAAATATCGCTACACCGGGAAGATGTATTACAACTATTTGATATACTGAATAGTAGCAAATCACCTGGACCAAATGGTATTTACCCAAGGGTGTTGAAAGAACTGAAATATGAGATTGCAGACCTGCTATTAGTAATCTGTGAACTTTCATTAAAATCATCTGTAATACCTGAAGATTGGAGGATCGCCAATGTAACGCCAATTTTTATAAAGGGTTCCAGGGGTGATCCGGGAAACTACAGACCGGTGAGCCTGACATCAGCACCGGGAAAAATGGTAGAAAACCATCATAAAAAAACAAAATTACTCAGCATGTACATAGTCATGGCCTAATGGGAGACAGCCAACATGGCTTTAGACAAGGAAGATCTTGTCTTACTAATCTGTTATGTTTTTTTGAAGGTGTGAATTAACAGGTAGACAAAGGTGAGTCAGTTGATATAGTGTATCTGGACTTTCAGAAAGCCTTTGACAAGGTCCCTCATCAGAGACTTTTGGCAAAACTAAAAAGTCATGGGATAGGAGGCAGTGTACTATTGTGGATCGGGAACTGGTTAAAAGATAGAAAGCAGAGGGTAGGGCTAAATGGTCAATTTTCCCAATGGAAAAAGGTGAATAGTGGAGTACACCAGGGATTTGTACTGGGTCCGCTGCTTTTTGACATATTCATAAATGACCTGGAAAAGGGAATAACTAGTGAGATTATCAAATTTGCAGATGACACAAAACTGTTTAAAGTTGTTAAAACCCAAGAGGATTGTGAAAAATTGCAAGAGGATCTTGATAAATTGGAAGACTGGGCATCAAAATGGCAGATGAAATTTAATGTGGACAAGTGCAAGGTTATGCACCTAGGGAAGAACAACCCACACTATGGTTACACGATGTAAGGTTCCACATTGGGAACCACCACCCAGGAAAACGATCTAGATGTCATCGTGGATAACATGTTAAAACTCTCCACCCAGTGTGCAGCAGCGGCCAAGAAACCAAATAGAATGCTAGGTATCAGTTTTTCCTGTTAATTGTAAGACCAGACATATGTAATTTTGTCGGATGTTTCTGTTCCATGTAAACCGCGCTGATGTCAAATAGTGCGGTATATAAGAAATGTTAATAAATAAATAATAAATAAATAAATAAATAAGGAAAGGAATGGAAAATAAAACAAAGGATATTATAATGCCTCTATATCGATCCATGGTACGACTGCACCTTGAATATTGTGTGCAATTCTGGTCGCCGTATCTTAAAAAGGATATAGCGTTATTAGAAAAGGTACAGAGAATAGACACCAAAATGGTAAAGGGGATGGAAAGCTACTCCTATGAAGAGAGGCTACAAAGGTTAGGGCTCTTCAACCTGGAAAAGAGATGGCTGAGGGGAGATACGATAGAGGTCTATAAATTAATGAATGGAGTGGAACAGGTAAACAGATCAATTGTTTACGCGATCAGAATATAGAAAGACTAGGGGACATGTAATGAAGCTACAGGGTAAACTATTTAAGACAAATAAGAGAAAATATTTTTTTCACTCAACGTTTAATCAAACTCTGGAATTTGTTACCGGAGGATGTAGTAAAGGCTGTTAGTGTAGCTGGGTTTAAAAAAAGGTTTGGACAAGTTCCTGGAGGAAAGGTCCATAAACCATTATTAAAAAGGGACACAGGATATCAGTGCTTGACCCAATACAAGTATTGTGGAACTTGTGTCTCTTGGGGATACTGCTAGGTACGTATGACCTAGATTGACCACATTTGGATTCAGGATACTGGGCTTGATGGACCTTGGTCTGACCCAGTATGGCATATCTTATGTTCTTATGTTCTTATTTAGGTCTTCAAGTCTCTTATAAGTCTTCAGATGCAGGCTCTAAATCATTTTGGTTGCCTTCCTCTGCACCCCTTTGAAGTTTGATGTTGAAGTTTGATGTTGATAAATTCTTTTCTGATGGTCTGAGACCACTCTCTTGTCTTCACCATTGTGAAAATGGAACAGGGAGTGAATGTGGCCATTTTAAACATTAGAGCCATCATTCATTGGTTGATTCAAATCCTGTCATCACAGGTGTGTCTAATTTTACTGCAGTGGGACTGTGGTTCTTCTGATCAGATTATTTTGACTTGTTTATAAGGGTGCCAATAAGCAATGTACCAGTTTTTATACTATTTCCTACTATTTCCTTTTTTAATTGGTCTTGTTTTATTTCATTCTTTTATGTGTCAAATATGTGTGCATATCCACAGCTATTTCACTGGCCACTTTTTTTTTTTTTTTTTAGAAGATATTGGACATTAAGGGGTTGAACTGCAAGGGTGCCAATAATGTTGACCACAACTGTATTTCACCCAGTCTATGTCCCCAAACACCGCTACACATGGATCATGTACAATCACATTCCTTTTCGCACCTGTGCACACATGTATACATGTAACTCATGGGATAATTTTATAAGAGGACTTTTTATTCCATAAATCAGGGTATGTATGTAAATGCCTCAGAGGGATAATATTGTAATACCCCACAAAACTTTGCAGGATACTACTCAGAAGTTATGCCATGTTTCAAAGTGAATTTACACACCTAAATTTGCTTTGAAATTTACCTCAGCAAAACTACCTGAATGCAATTACACCTACAGTTTGGTGCGGATAGTTTTGTTGTAAAAATGTATATACAAAGGGACCCTTTTACTAAAATCCTGCTAAGATTTGCACTTAAACATGCATTTTTAACACCTGGTAAGCACATAGCCTCTGCTTTAACCATCAGGAGCGTGATCAGTATGTTCACGGCAATCAATCCGCAAATGAGTATGTTAACATGCAGCATAATTAACGTGGATTCACCCATAGAGGTATCGTTAGGTGCACCTATGTTAGTTGCCACATTGACAGTGATAGTGCACTAATATACTTTCCATGCCCGCACTCTTCCCTTAACACACCCACTCTCCACTTTAGCATGCGATTGCCAGTTAATGTGCATTCTGGCATCGGTAGCTGCTTGCGATTGTGTTAGTGTCCACCACAGACAGTTACCACACACTAAAATGAGCATTAACTGGTTAGTGTTTAATAAAAGGGCCCCATACATTTTTAAATCTAAGGGCCCAATATTCAGTGGCAATGGCTAACCGTTGTAAAGTGGCTAGCTATCGCCGTTGAAGTTAAGACCTGGATATTCAATGACGGGCATTCAGTATCCAGGCCAGCCAAATAGCATCAGGGTGTTCAGTGGAGACATCCAAGGATATTCACTGTCACTAACCTCATTAGTGCGGCTAAATATCCCGGTCACTGTGATTAACGCAATTATCGGGTCTGCTAGCTGCATTAATCATGTTAAATATCAGGCCCTAAATGTATGTGCATAAATGATAATTCTTCCCATCCCAAAATACCTCTCCCAAATACAAGTAAAAGTACTGTATGCACATACACAGTTCGCACACATTGTTACCCACAGGCCGGAAGAGGGAGGAATTTTACCCACAATAATGTTTTTTTTTTTAAAATTAGGCTGGCACAGTTACAGCACCTTTCTTGTTTATTAAAGAAGAGTGTTGTAACTGTGCCGCCCCACATAATCGGAGTGCACAAGTTTTGATATTAAATGGTGGAAGAGCAAAGAAAAGGAGAAAAGAGAAAGCAGTTTTCACTCAACTTTCCCACCATCTCGACTCAACACATTTCCTCCACCCCCGTCAGTCCGGCTTTCAGCAAGGCCATAGTGTTAAATCCATTATCACTGCTGTTATGAATGAAATACACTCCTCGCATGACCGTGGTGACATTTCGGTGGCAATGTCTCTAGATCTCTCTACTGCCTTTGACCTGGTGGATCACTCTCTTCTTCTCTCCAGACTGCGGGATGCAGGTCTTCGGCGTACTGTCTATCGCTGCTTCCACTCCTTCCTACACTCCTGATCTTTTGCTGCCACTTCTGCTTCTTCCACCACAGATCATTTTCCCCTCATCTGTGGTGTCCCACAGGGCTCAGTATTAACTCCGTTGCTGTTCAATATATTTTTGGCCCCTTTGGCCTTTGACATTGCTAATTCAACAATCAGGTATTCTGGGATATTACTATGCTGATGACATTTTTCTCTTGCACCACACCTCCTCTTCCCATCCAGACATCACCACCTCAACGAATGTTTATCTTTGGTCTCTGCTTGGCTCTCTTCAAATTGTCTCATCCTTAATATCTCTAAAACCACCGCTCTTTGGTTTTCTCACAGCTCCACTTGTCCATCACTTACCCCCTCTTTCTCAGGTACTCCAATTTCTCTGGTATCTAAGCTTCGCTATCTAGGTATCCTTCTTGATAGCACTCTCACATTCAATGACCACATTTCCCAAGTCTCCCGGCGCTCTTTTTTCTGTCTCCGGCGCATTCGTGCTATTAGACCATTTTTGTCCCCTAAGGCCCTGATCACTCTCCTTCTTTCATTGATCATTACTAGATTAGACTTCTGCAACTCCATATTTGCTGGTATCCCTCAATATCAGCGTCGCCGATTATAGTTATTACAAAACACTGCAGCCCGGATGGTTTCTCATGCTTCCTCTCACAATCATATTACTCCAATCTTACAACACCTTCATTGGCTTCCGTTGAACTTTCAAATACAATTCAAGATTCTCATTTTAGTGCACCAGGTTATTTACTCTCACAGACCTCAGTACCTAGCTGATCTACTAATTTTTCATACACCCACTCGTAGTCTACGTTCTATCCATATTAACCGCCTACACCTCCTTTCCCCCTCACAGGCACACCTCCAGTCAACCAGACAGTCAGCTTTCTTTTATCTCGGTCCCTCCCTGTGGAATTCCTTGCCTACAGCCCTTCCATGAGAAGAGTCTTACCCTAAATTTCGCTCCCTCCTAAAAACCCACCTCTTCTCTTCTGCTTTCAACCTTCCCCCCGATCTCTCAGTTCCCCACCCCTTTTCGCTACTGAATTTTACCACTATTTTCTTTCTTCTTTCCTTTTTCTTATATTGATTGTAACTTCTTTTTCCTTTCCGATATATTTTTATTATTATATTGTAAACCGCCCCGATGTAACGGGGGGGGGGGGGAGGGAGGGGGGGCGGTATATCAAATGTTTAAATAAACATAAACATAAACATTAAGTCATATAAGTTGCTACTATATAGACCTTCAAGGATTGCTGAAGGTTATATTTATGCATGTTGAGTTTGATGCTAAATTTGGCAATCTATTTGAAGCTTTCATCACGGATAAATGTTGGGCAAACTGTATTTATTACAATAGTTATTTACAAACAGCTAACATCTATGAATGCAATTAATATGACATTTTTTTATGCAGTGGACCCCATGGAAAATAATGTGCATTAATTCATTAGCATGCACAGTTAATAAATGGACCCTCTAAGGGACCCCTTTAATAAAGGATGCTGTGGTGTTACAGCAAACACATCTATAATGTGCAAATCTATGGTGCCTTAGGGCATCACCACAGCACTAACTGCCAGGAACACTGAAAGCATATTCCTGGTCGTTACCGCCGTGTATGCAGCCCTGCCTTGATATGATAAGAGCACGGGTGCATCAATACTGCCTATGGAGGTGGCAGTGAGAACACCTGTGCTACTAGCCTGCCATGTAGATAGAGCAGGTGCATGGCCTGCACAGCACTCGCCCCACCCACTCTCCACCCCTAACCCCCCTACTTGCAATCATAATGCGACATGGACAGTTAGCACCAAAATCCAGTGGCACTAACTGTCATGGCCCCGCTCTAGCTGTCAACGCGCACCAGACCCATGCTGACAGCTATCACCCTTTAGTAAAAGATTCTCTAACTGTTGTTAATGTGCAGACAAAAATATAAAATTGAGTTATTATCATTTTCAACATACTCCACAGCAGTTGAAAAGTTACTCTAAAGTGGTGACTGATATGAGTGCCTCTGTTTTCTGTGTACACTACAATATCTCGTTGACTTTTTTTATATGGGGCCCTTTCATCAAGTGTAATAAGCAGTTAGCGTGGATTATTAGTGTGCACTAAGTTTTAGTGCATGTCCGAGTTAAACAGATACTGCTGCAACTGGACACTTAGCTTCTGCTAATTCTTTTTTTTTATATAGTTATTGAATTATTCAATTTTAACATCCACACCAAGTACCATGAATGAGCAGAAAAATGGATATAACAGGTACTTCAAAAAGAAAATGAATTATATTAAACCCTTATTTTCCACCTAAATTAGACCACAATATGAAGGAAATAGGGAAGTACTAGGAAATAAAGTAGATAGACTGAAGCCCAAATAGGCATATCCTAACCATCTAACACAAATAACTAAATAAGCAGATAGGAGACTCACGCATCAGCTGTATGAGAAGGAACAATGACCTCAACAGTACTCCCTTCTCTAGCCTCCAGAAAAGCCAGCAACTGTTTCGGCTCAAAAAACAAATACATCTTTTGTTTAAAATCCACATAACATTAACAGGGAATTTTATTTGAAAGGAAGCACCCAGGGCCACAAACAGACAAACAGAATGAGGTAGAGAATGTGCAGCATAAGGTCAAGTACTGCGCCTTACACGTAATGAGCTGTACAGTACCATGTGTTAAAGCAATAGATAATGGAGAGCATTTATCACCACCTTAGTAGGTGGCGATATCTGCAGTGCAGTTAACACATGTTAAGTATGTTTTCTCTGTATTAATTGCATAGACAAATGCCTAGCAGTTAACGCAGAGGCTTTGTACAAGATCCCCAAGTTACTTCAGTTGGCCCAAGGAATAAAAATAGAGCTTGGAAATTTAACCTTGATCTCCCACTCAGCAATGCATATCACTGCTGAGCCACTAAGCAGGCCTTGCAGCATTGCTTCTTTTAATGCTACATACTGTAACTAAAGAGGTCTAAGTTTTGACCTCAGAAATATGATACCACATGAAAGTTTGTTTGTTCGTTAATTGATGCTGGGGTCTATTCTGCCCCGCGATTAGCATGGATGGATTTCCCATTGGGACATCCATTCCCGCTATTCGCCTCCCTGCCAGGACTGTTCAAAAGCTTCCCTGTATGAACAAGGAGTTTGTACAGGGAGGTTTAGATGGGGGTGGGAGAGGGCATTGCAGAGGCGGAGTTAGGATGGGTAGTGGGTGGTCCACAACCCCAGACATACAAGGCCGATTCTGAAGCTGGCCCTGTACATCCGTGGTCGGCAGACTGGACGGGCGACTTATTCCACCTCAGAGGTGGAATAAATCCCCCTGGACATCGGGGGATGGCAGGTCTAGACAGCGCAAGAAAGTTGAAGGGGTGAAGGGGGTTCCTCACAGCTCAACCCTGGACATGGAAGGCCAGATCGGGGATCGGGCTGCTGGGAAAGGAAAAAGTAGTCAGCAGCCGAGGATCGCAGCTCCTGAATGGAACCACGGTGCTATGGCAATGGGACGCCATGGTACTGCAGCTCCATTCAGCAGCCTGACTGAGTTAGCCAGGGATGGCTCTGTACATGCAAGCTGATCAGAATCAGGTCCCAGCCTGCATGTACAGACCCTAGACCCAATTCTGATCCTGTGGGGCATGTCTAGCCCCCGTAGGATCAGATTCGGGTCTGCCTCTGTGCGTCCCATTCCGATTGGATGTACAGGGGTCTGGACGTGCTCTATGTAATGTGCCTTGCTGTCTCACATCGAGCCTAATTTTTCATAGGCTGTCTAGGTCAGAAATGGAATATCCCAAGTTAAAGTATTCACAATTTCCAGTTTATTTTACAAAAAGGTCTAATGAACATGGAGCCTTTTGTTAAATATGTGTAGGGCAGAGGGCAAAACCCATGTATTTACCTTAATGTGCAGTGGAAATAATCATATTAGAAAAATACATGTGTAGAAAAAAAGCAGCATTACTCAGCACTCGATATGTATAAGTGCTTATACATGTGAGTGACAATTTTCGCTACTTGTAGTTGTAAGTATGGCACTTATATGTATAAACACCATATTAAACAAAATTTAATGTATAAGAGCAGCCAATTAAGGAGCAAAGCTCCTAAAGGCATTTTTGTCACCTTTTTTTTTTGTAATTTAGGTTTTATTGATTGCAACCAAAAACATACATTTACCAAGTATATCTCTTAACCTCAACATTTCCTTTCCTTTAGACAATACGGAATGAGTATATAAATGATTTCCATCCCCATTCTTCCTTCCTTTTTCTTGCCCCAAATACATAGGCCAGTATAAATGTAACCTTTAACACTTTTTGACCAGCTCATCCCCTTGCCTTTCACTATTATATTAAATATGGTTTTAGTATTCTTTTCCCCCTTCTAATAATCTTCTGAACACCTGCCCTTATCCCCCCTTTTATCCCCCCTCCCCCTTCCCCCTTCCCCCCCTCCTACCTCCCCTGCCTGCCCCTTTAAACCTTTAATCCCAAGAATTGTTAAACATTTAAGCCCATTGGTACCCTTCTCTCCCCCTTCATGCAGTGGCTTCACCCCCGCCCTCTCTTCCCCCAGCCTTCCACTCCCTCCCCCTTAATCACTTCCAACCCCCCCCCCCCTCACTGTCTTTCCACCTTTTCCACATTACCTTTTTTTTAACCCTGTTATCCTGTGCATTTGATAAAGTTCCGCCAGTCGCCTGGCATAATTTTCTATAGATGGCATCCCACAATTCTTCTAGTGTAAGGTAATTTCACATCTTGCTGCCATGAGACATTGCCACACTATACTCCATTGGCCTTCTTAAGCAACAGGCATATCTCTGGGGTCAGTACTAGACTCGTTCCTGTGATTTCCCTCACACTATCCCCTATTAACTCCCAATACTGATGTACTGCCGGACATGTCCACCACATATGCAACCAGGTTCCTTTCTCTCCACACAACCTCCAGAAATCATCTGATTTACTGGCCCCCGCCTTGAACAATCTTTCCGGTGTCAGATACCATCTGGTCAACACTTTCCACCCATTCTCTCTAAGGGAAGTAGCTATTGAAGCTTTTGCTATGTCTAAAGCTACCCGCTCCCAATCCTCCATCTCCCAGGTTGTCCCCAGCTCCTTCTCCCACGCCCGCATATAGCTAAGTTTCTCCTCTCCCCTCGTAATTAATCCTTTATAAATTCTTGAGATAACCCCCTTCCTCCCCATCGAACCTAAGCAGCTACCTTCAAACCACCCCGGTTCCTTCCCAATATCCTGCCAACGCTTTCTCTGCCTAACATATGATCCAATCTGGAGATACGGGAATCTGTCGCTTTCCCACAATTGATATAAAGCCCTAACCCTTTCAAATGCCCTTACTCCTTCTCCGGTAATTATCTGTGACACTTGGCTTAACCCCTGCCGTGCCCACCTTTGCAGCACTGTGACCTCTGCACCCCCTCTCTCTTTACAGCCCGCCACCAATGACATTGTTCGTGCACAGCTCTTATCCCCTAGTATCCACTTCCGGTGTTGTTGCCACACATTCAAAGTATGTCCTACCATCGGATTCTCCCCACGCCTACCCTTACCGCCCCACATCATTCTCTCCAACTCTCCTGGTCTCAGACCCCATTCCTCCATCATTACCTAACGTTTCTTCTGTTCCCGCAACCAAGAGTAAATAGCTTTCAGCTGTGCCGCTTGAGAGTACTTCATGAAATTAGGTACCCCCAAACCTCCCTCCCCCCTTGGCACCTGTAATGTCTGTGCCGCCACTCTGGGGCACTTATTCACCCATATAAACCCCTCTACTAGCTTTTGCACCCTTTTTAGCGCCTTTACCGGTATCTCAATTGGCAATACTTGAAAATAGAAGAGGTACTGGGGGAGCAACATCATTTTAATCACCGCCATCCTCCCCAACCAAGATATATACCCCCTCTTCCATGACTCTAACTGTCTTTCTACTTGCCCGAAAAGCTTCTTGTAATTCAGATCATATAGCTCCTCCAAGTCCCTTCCCAACTGCACTCCCAAGTATCTGATTGAGCGCTTTGCCCACCGGAATTGCAATTGATTTTGCATACTCCTTTGCAACTCTATCCCGCCTGTCAAATTTAAAAATTTGGATTTATTCCAATTTATCCTAAAGCCTGACAAGTCCCCAAACTCCTGCACCTCCCTCATAATAGCGGGCGACGTTACACTAGGCCTATTAATCATAAGTAAAATGTCATCCGCAAACATCGCCATTTTGTATTCCCTCTGCCCCATCCTCACCCCATTAATATCTTGGCCCCTCCGTATCTTCCCTGCTAACGGTTCCAAGGACAATGCAAATAACAGCGGTGATAGGGGGCATCCCTGTCTGGTTCCCCTCCCCAGGGAAAAAATTTGAATATCCCCCATTAACTCTTACGCACGCTTTAGGGTCCACATACAGCGCCTTCACCCATTCCACAAAGACCTTTCCAAAGCCCATGTATTCCATCACTGCAAAGAGAAATTTCCATGACACCTAATCAAACGCTTTTTATGCGTCTAGCGAGAGAAGTATTGTCTGTTCTGTCTCTTTTTTTGCTGTCCATATTACATTCATTATTTTCCGAATATTTTCAGATACCTGCCTTCCCGGTATAAAACCCGCCTGGTCTTCATGAACTAATTTACCCAAAACCTTGTTAAGTCTCCCCGCCAATACTTTGGCTAACAACTTCGCATCAACATTTAGCAATGAGATAGGCCTGTAAGACACACACTCCAAAGGATCCTTTCCCTCTTTATGGATCAGCGTTACCCCTGCCCACCCCATCGTCTCAGCTAACAGTTCCCCCTCCTTTGGCAAATTGAACACGTGCGTCAGGGGTTTCAACAACACTCCTTTAAAATTTTTAATAAAAGCCAGCCGTCAACCTATCAAGCCCTGGGGCCTTTCCTGTCTTCAAGCCCTTGATTGCCTGCTCCACTTCCACTACCTGTATTTCCCTATCCAGTTCACTCCTCTCCCCTTCCTCTAAATGCTTGAGACCTGCTGCCTCCAAGTATTCCCCCATCTCCCCCTCCGACCTATCTGGTTTTGCCTCATATAACTTCTGGTAATATTCCACAAACTCATCCCTTATCTTCTGCTCATCCCTTTCCACCCCTCCTCTGCACTTAAGCTGTGTTATTTGTGTTAGATTTCTCTTCTGTTTTAATCTCTGCACCATGTACTTTCCCGCCCTATTTCCCCTTCGAAAAATGCCTGCCTCAATAATTGTAACCGATGCTGAATCTTTTCTGCCTCCAACCCATTAAGTTTAGCCCTAGTTCCATAACCTCTCCCCTATATTTCCCACTGACATCCCTGGCATCCACCTCTTCCAGCCCAACCAGCCGCTGCCGCAATTGTAGTTCATTTCCCTCTCTTTCCCTCTTTATTCTCACCCCCCATTTTATCAAGGTACCCCGCACCATAGCCCTAAAAGCATCTCAGATTATCTCCGCACTCACCTCTCCATTCCCGTTCCTTGCAAAGTATTCTGGAATCACCTCCTCTAGCTCCTTAACCACCCTATTATCCTCCAATAGGGCCTCACTCAATTTCCAGAATTGCGTCCCCTTTTTTCTCTTCTACAGCTCAAACGCACAATCACTGGCGCATGATCAGACCACGTGATCGGCTCCATTTCCCCTCCCTTAATCCTCCCCGCTAACTCTTTCCCTATCCAGATGGTATCCAGCCTGGAGTAGGTTCCATGCACTGCTGAATAGAATGAATACTGGCGCTTTCCAGGGTTAAGCAACCGTCATGCATCCATCAAATCATGGTCCCTGACGAAATTCTGATATCGCCTCCTATCCGCTCTCCTCCCTTCCCCCTTTCCAGTAGAGTCCCTCCCAACCTCCCAGGGCATATTAAAATCCCCTCCACAAATCCTCACTCCCTCTCCCAATAGACTCGCCTTCTTATCCACTTTCTCCCCAAATTCTTTTTGTGTCCCAGTGGGTGCATACACATTGATCACACAGAACCATTCATCTCCAATCCTCATTCGAACCATTAAGTACCTTCCCCCTTTATCCCAAACTATTGTATGGAGCTCTACCTTAAGTCGCCCACTTACTAATAATGCTACCCCACCTTTCTTCCGCTCCTTCATATTTGAAGCAAATAATAGTTCAGTATAACCCTTAGGATTCACCAATGACTCATGCCTTCATAACAAATGTGTCTCTTGCAGTAAAGCAAGTGAGGCTTTCTGTCGTGCTAGTTCCTTATACAGCTTCTGTCTCTTAAAGGGTGAGTTTAAACCTTTCACATTCAGCGTAACAATTTTCAATTCACCTGTTCAGTCTCCCCCCCACGATTCTCCCTCCCCTCATTCTTCATTCCCTTACTCCTCTCCCCCTCCCTCCTCCCTCCCACCCCCTTTGTCTCTCTCCTCTTCCTTCCCCCTCTTCACTTGCTCCCATCCCCCTCCCCTCTCCCTCCCCCCTTCCACCCCACCCCCCTCTTCCTTCCCCTCTTCCCTCAAGGGAGATTCGTCTTCCATTACAGTGACGAACTATCAAGCCACGCCTGTCTCGTATTCCTCCATACCCCTTCAGTCCCCAACAACCCCACCACCTTTACCCCCTCTATCCACCCCTCCTACTTCTACCCGTCAACATCCCTACCTCCCTTCTACTCCCCCCACTATCCCCCCCACCTCCTTACCCCCTCAAACCAAGTACTGGCATCAAGTCCAGGGGTTTGCTCATAGACCTCCCCCCTCCCTCCTCACATTTCAGTAAACCTTCTATACTCCCCCCCCCCATACCCTGATATTGCATCTTCTGGAGCGGTCTTCCAGATCCTCCAGTTTCATCTGTTGTTCTACTTGCATGCACTTCACTTCCTCCCAGTCTTTATGTAATTCATCTAGAGCTTCTGCTTGCTGCTCCACCTGGCTCTTTGTTTCTTCTACTCGATTTCCTATGTCCACAATATCTTGCTGCAGAGCCTGTATAGACTCCTTCAGTTCATTTTTTACCCCACTGATCTCCGTCTTGATCTCCTCTTTCAACTCCGTTAGCCATAATTTTAGCATGGTTGCCATACCTGGGCTGCAGGCTCTTTCCATCTCCTCCTCCTGCTCCACGGGGTCTTCGTGCTGTGTTTCGCCATCCTTCTGTCCCTCCTTCCCTCCTTTAGTTGCCACATATGAAGATCTGTACTCTACCAATTTTTTCCTCACACCTCGACTGCTCTTTGTCTTTTCCATGGGTGCTCTTGTGCCCCCCAGATGAATTGTCTGCGCTTCTACCTTGCTGGTAATCACAGTACTTCAGATAGCTGCTCTGGCACTCTTATCAATCCTGCTGAGGGTAAGTTCAATAGCTTTTGTGCTCCACTGCTGCTCTCTCTAATTTCTACATGGCTCTTCTGCAACCACTCTTCTTCCCCCATCCGGACTCCAATGCAGCAGCATCTCTCCTGCCCCCCTGGGCTCTGACTCCCCTGCCGACTCTGCCCACGAACTCCTTCGTCCGCCCACCAGCCTCTCTTCACTTCGGGCCTCCGATCCTCTTACCGGCTCTCCGCACCTCTCTCCAGTCCTCCGCTCCTCTCTCCAGCCCTCTGCTCCCAACTCCAGGCCTCCGAACCACTCCCCTGGTCTCCGATCCTCTCACCGGGCTGCCACTCCTCTCTCTGGCCCTCCGCTCCTCTCTCCGGGCCTCCGCTCCTCTTACCAGGCCTTCACTTTCACTTTCGGGTCTCTGATCCGCTCTCCTGTCCTCCGAGCCTTTTCTCCGGGTCTCCTTTCTGTGCCCCGGTCCTTCGACTTGCTCTCCGGGCTTCCGATCTTCTCTCCAGGCCTCCGATCTGCTCTCCGACTGCCCTGCACTCCTCCGTTCGGACCCACCATGCGGTCCTCCGCTTTGGCTTGCCATGCGATCCCCCTCTTCAATCTATTCCTGCTTTCCTCTGAGATCCGCGTTTTGATCCTGGGCTTCTCCTCTCCTGCCTCACGTCTCTCGCTCCTCTTTAAATGCTCATTTAGGGGTTCTTTTCCCCTTTAGTACAGGCTTGGGTGGTGGAGCTACTCTGCTACACCACCATTCACCCTGAAGACATCACCGGAAGTGATTTTTGTCACATTTTTAAACACATTGGGGATTATTCTGTGCCCACTATTCGTGCTTTCTCCTGGCCTCGACTAACTTCCCCACCGGTTGTGTGGGGAAGTTAGATGGGACGGGGAACGGGCGGCATAGGGGCAGAGTCTGGGCAGTCACCAGCCCTGGACATACAGGGTCGATTCTAATGTCGACCCTATACGTCCAGGCCCGGCGACTTATAAGGGGCAGTTATTACACCTCCGAGATAGAATAACTTCCCCATATTCCATTTTGCGGCAGGCCCGGGGCTTGCAATGGGCAGGGTGAGGGGGCCTGAAGGCAGTCCCTGTAGCCGGACCCTGGCTTTTGGAGGCCGGATCCAGGGGTCAGGCTGTGGGGAATGAGATCCTGCAGTCCGGCAGACAGCATCATGGCTCTTCAATGGAGCCACGGTGCCATGTCAACATGGTGCCGAGGCTCCATTGAAGAGCCTTGACTGAGTTAGCCAGGGACAGTCCTGCATGTGCAGGTCAGACTGAATCGCAGTCTGTCAGATGGCTGCCTGGGTGAGAATCTTCACACTCTTGGCAAGTGCATATTGTGGTGGTCGCGCCCCTACCAGGCGGTTGCCTAGTAGGGATGGGAAGCCATCTCAATTCCTCTTTCCCAAGGATTGTAGTTGTGCCAAGGAGATTATGAACCGAGTGGTTGTTTTAAAGCACACAAGAATTTTATTAGCATCCGTGTCAAAAATGGTTGACAAAAATCTTCAAAGCAAATGTACACATTCAGGTCAAAGCAAAATACAGGATTATTCTTCTCCTCTTAAGGTAACACTTGTAACCAGTGTTGCAATAAAGATATTTACACAAGCTTCACTTCTTTCCTTTCTCAGGCTTCCATTACTCAGCCTTCATGCACACATTACCGTCCATCTCAGAACAAACTGAAGTTAGGTCACTTTCTTGGCCTGCTACTTCCATGCTTTCAACTGAGCTGTAACTTGGCAATGCTTGTAAGCGTTCTGGCAGTTTATCCTTAATATTCTTTAGCAGATTAAATAGCCTATGCCACTGAATGACCCTTTCTCCTTGTGGTAGGATTTCACTGGGCTTTTCCTGTTCAGTGTCCCTGGCAAACCCCTTACTCCTATTCCGGGTTTTCCTAGGCTTTAACCTCTCTTCTGAATCAGAGCATGTAACACAGGGTTTAGGCTTTATGGCTTTATCTCTCCTACCTTGGAGTCTGGTTGCATCACCTTCCTGGCTGAGGCTTCTCCGGCTTGGCACTCCCTCTGTCTCTGAGCTAGACAGTGACTCAGGGTAAGCTCTCCACTTCCCTTCCTGGGGCTTCTGCTGCCTGCAGATAGACCCTTCCTCCGGTGAGTCTAAGCACTCTTGCCTTAGCTTCCTTAAAGCCAACCTTTTCTCTTTCTCCCTGTGGCCAGTCTGTTTGGTCCTTTGCCTGGAACCTTCCCTGTAGCTTCCTGGGCTGCAGTGCTGGCTGCTCTTGTCTCTGCTGCTACTCACTTTGTATCTGTTTCTTTCATGGTTGCTGGTTCTGCTGTGTTTGCTCTCTCCTGCATCTCTGCAGTTCCTGGCCTCTCTGGAGTTCCTGGCCTTTCTGGAGTTCCTGGCCTTTCTGGCCCTTCTGGAGTTCCTTGCCTCTCTGGTCCTTCTGCTCACTTTGTTTGTTCCCTCAAACTTAAACGCTGAGCAGGGCAACTCCCTTCCTGACTCCACCCACTTGTACCTCCTACTCTTGCCTGAGGTTGTCATGGGGTCTGGGAGTGGCTTAAGCCTAGCACTACCCTCTTGGTTTCTCTCAGGGATTCTGCTGTGATGTATGTGTTCTAGTGAACCCATCCCCCGAGCAGAAGAAAAAGTTCTTCTTTCTCCTTTATTTTCATGCTGGGCTGCCTCCTCCTCACCACATATCCCCCTCCTTAGACTATTACGGGCTGGCGCCATAACCCGCGAACAGCACGTAATACAAGGTGTGGGTTGCGAAGTGTCACTAACTCTTAAGGCTAGCTGTGCATTCCCTATACGCTCCTTCCATAGCCTCAACAGATTAACATGATATACCTGTTGCTTTCCCCATCCAGTATCCACAGCATAAGATACTGGTCCGAGCTGTTTTGCTATTTTGAAAGGGCCTTTCCAGGAATTCTCAAACCTAGAGTTTCCTACAGCTACCATTACCATAACCTTATCCCCGACTTTTAAGAAACGTGACCTGGCACGCCGGTCATGATAAGATTTCTGTTTACTCTGACTTCTTTTTAAATTTTCCTCTGCTACAGTGGCAATCCGCTGTAAGCGATTCTTCAGGTCTGTTAGGAATCTGGGAACTTCTTGTACATCCTCTACCGGTGCTACCCATTGTTCCCTTAGTATATCCAGCACTCCGCGTGGAGATCTCCCATACATAAGCTCGTATGGTGATGTGTCTGTAGAGGTTTGTCTCCTCTCTCTGCATGCCTAAAGCACGAAAGGCAACATTGTATCCTACTCAGTCAATCTTCCCTCCAAACTCCTTTTTAACAGGTTCTTTAAGGTTTGATTGAACCTTTCTACTAAGCCGTTGGTTTGGGGATGATAAGCTGCTGTGCGGATATGCCTGATCCCAAATGCGTCCCATACCTGAGCTAGGTGACGGGACATGAAATTTGTTCCCCTGTCTGTTAAGACCTCGCGAGGGAACCCTATTTCACAAAATAATCGTATTAATTCCATGGCTACCAAACGGGCAGACGTGTTTCTCAACGGGATAGCCCACGGAAAACGCGTGGCATGGTCCATTATGACCAAAATGTACTGGTGACCGCGGGGCGTTTTTATCAAAGGCCCCACTATATCCACCCCCAACCTATGTACCGGTTTATTTATAACAGGGAGAGGAATCAAGGGTACCTCCGTTGGATGGTCAGTTGAGACCCTTTGGCAAGCCGGGCACGAGGCACAGAACTTCGCTGTCTCTGTATATTCGCCTGGCCAATAAAACCTGGCAAGGACCTGATCCAGGGTACTCTGCACCCCCTTGTGTCCCCCTACTGGGTGATCATGGGCTAATCTTAAGATGATATTCTTAAAAGAAGAAGGTATCACCAATTGCCTTCTTAGATCCCCTGTTCGTGGGTCTATATTCTCCCTATATAGTAGGTCGCTATCCCATAAAAATCTAGGTAGAGCCTCCGATCCTTTCCGGGCGAACTCACATGCTCGCACCAAAGCGGGATCTGCTTTTTGCTCATCAGGAAATGAGGGAAACTTCGCTATTAACTCTTCAGGAACCCAGGGCAGCTCCTGACCCGACATTAACTGACCCCTATTCCTGGCCCTGACACCCCTCTCCCGCCGCTTTTCGGCCTTTCCTTTCCTGGGAGCATCCTTGGCCGGGGTTATTATGTCCTCATGAAAGGAGGTCCCTGGTATCGGCTCCTCCTGGGAATCTACCTCTTCCTCTGCAGGTTTTGAGCTTGCGCGTGTAGTTACCAGACCTGTTTCTTCCTGCAACTGTTTCTCCACCCCCTTTCTGAACTGGGACCAGTCACGGCCCAATATCATACCGTGTGGGAGTCTAGGTATCACTGCCACTGCCACCTGCCTTCCACTACCTAACCCCTTTATCCTAACACTCTGGAGAGGATAGGTGGAAGCTGCTCCATGGACACATTTGATCTTAACCTGCCCCCTTGAGGATTCTTGTAAGCACTGTCTCTGGGCCTCTATCTTTTTCCACAGCCTGCTGGAAATCATAGACTGGCTGGCCCCTGAATCTAGTAGAGCTTCTATGGGTATTCCTTCTACTTCTACTGATAAGAGAAATCCCTCACCTACCTCCTTGGGACGTGTGATTACATAAGCTTTCCTTACTGGACATTTTCTCTTAAGGTGACCTGGCTCACCACAGGAAAAACATTTTCTCTGCAGGTTATATCTGCCTTCTATGGATTTATTCCTTTCCATCTTATGGCTAGTAAAGGTTGCCTTCCTTTCCTGCAATTCTGTACCTGCCCTCTGAAAAACGCCCTCTTTCTTGAGGCTTAACTTCTTGGCCTCTAGAAAGCACTCAGCCAACGCAATGGCTTCCTGGGTGTTTTTACAGCTCTGCATTACCAGAAAACTCTGTAACTCTTTGGGTACAGCTTCTGTAAACTGTTCCAATATCACAGTATCAATAACAGAATCTATATTGCCATTCTCAGGTACAAGCCATTTATACACTAAGCTTTTAATTCTATGGTATAAAGCTTGAGGTGTTTCACCTTCTTTCAGTACACATGCTCTCAGAAGCCTCCGATAGACCGAGGGACTTAACCCCATCCGATCTCTTACTGCCTTCTTTACATGCTCATACTCGGCTACTAATGCAACTGGCATTTCCCTGTAGGCTGCTAAAGCCTCCCCACTTAGGGTAATAGCAAATCTCATGGCCCATTGTTCCTTTGGCCATTGAGCTAAAACAGCTATTCTTTCAAAGGACTCAATAAAGACATCAATATCGTCCTCTTTAGAAAGGCGGCCACATGAGAAAGTTCCAGTACCAGGGCTTTCCCCTCCTGGAAAAACAACCGGTGCACCTGGTAAGGCCTGTGCCTTTTGTACAGACTGTGCCATTTTGGTCGCTTCTTCCTGGGCCCGAATCCATTTCGCCATCGCCTCCAGTAGGGGTTGCTGTTGAGCGCGAAGCACGGACGCCGCTTGCTCCTGGCTCACTGCGGACATCTCCCTCTGCTTGGCGAATTGGTATGCCACCCAGGCCCATATGTCCGCTGTCTCCATCTTGGATCGCGGTTTCTGGAATACAAACACAGAAAAAACCACACAAAGTGCAGCACTTTTTTTTTTTTCCCTCACTCTCTCCTAGTGAGTACCTGGTGGCCCCTTACATCAGAATCCTAGGCTTATCCCTCTCTAGCCTACGGGTTACCTGATTCTGATGCAGGTCTTCGCTTTACCACCCGAAAACAGCGCTCCGGATCCGACTCCACTCCGGATTTTCTCCTCCGCGTTTTCTCTCGGTCCGGTCACTCCGTCCTTCCTGGATCTTCCTCGTCCTGAGGTACCAGCTTGTAGACACACCACTTGACCACTGGAATGCTGTATCCGAAAAACTACGCCACCTGTGGCGGTCGCGCCCCTACCAGGCGGTTGCCTAGTAGGGACGGGAAGCCATCTCAATTCCTCTTTCCCAAGGATTGTAGTTGTGCCAAGGAGATTATGAACCGAGTGGTTGTTTTAAAGCACACAGGAATTTTATTAGCATTCGTGTCAAAAATGGTTGACAAAAATCTTCAAAGCAAATGTACACATTCAGGTCAAAGCAAAATACAGGATTATTCTTCTCCTCTTAAGGTAACACTTGTAACAAGTGTTGCAATAAAGATATTTACACAAGCTTCACTTCTTTCCTTTCTCAGGCTTCCATTACTCAGCCTTCATGCACACATTACAGTCCATCTCAGAACAAACTGAAGTTAGGTCACTTTCTTGGCCTGCTACTTCCATGCTTTCAACTGAGCTGTAACTTGGCAATGCTTGTAAGCGTTCTGGCAGTTTATCCTTAATATTCTTTAGCAGATTAAATAACCTATGCCACTGAATGACCCTTTCTCCTTGTGGTAGGATTTCACTGGGCTTTTCCTGTTCAGTGTCCCTGGCAAACCCCTTACTCCTATTCCGGGTTTTCCTAGGCTTTAACCTCTCTTCTGAATCAGAGCATGTAACACAGGGTTTAGGCTTTATGGCTTTATCTCTCCTACCTTGGAGTCTGGTTGCATCACCTTCCTGGCTGAGGCTTCTCCGGCTTGGCACTCCCTCTGTCTCTGAGCTAGACAGTGACTCAGGGTAAGCTCTCCACTTCCCTTCCTGGGGCTTCTGCTGCCTGCAGATAGACCCTTCCTCCGGTGAGTCTAAGCACTCTTGCCTTAGCTTCCTTAAAGCCAACCTTTTCTCTTTCTCCCTGTGGCCAGTCTGTTTGGTCCTTTGCCTGGAACCTTCCCTGTAGCTTCCTGGGCTACAGTGCTGGCTGCTCTTGTCTCTGCTGCTACTCACTTTGTATCTGTTTCTTTCATGGTTGCCGGTTCTGCTGTGTTTGCTCTCTCCTGCATCTCTGCAGTTCCTGGCCTCTCTGGAGTTCCTGGCCTTTCTGGCCCTTCTGGAGTTCCTTGCCTCTCTGGTCCTTCTGCTCACTTTGTTTGTTCCCTCAAACTTAAACGCTGAGCAGGGCAACTCCCTTCCTGACTCCACCCACTTGTACCTCCTACTCTTGCCTGAGGTTGTCATGGGGTCTGGGAGTGGCTTAAGCCTAGCACTACCCTCTTGGTTTCTCTCAGGGATTCTGCTGTGATGTATGTGTTCTAGTGAACCCATCCCCCGAGCAGAAGAAAAAGTTCTTCTTTCTCCTTTATTTTCATGCTGGGCTGCCTCCTCCTCACCACAATATTTCTATATGATTTGCAAGGTATTGTGGGCAATGTAGTTCATTCACACCAGACACAGCTGCTGACAATAATTTAGTTGTGCTCTTGGGTAAAGCCAATAAGATATTTATTTATGGGGTTATTTCTCCCAACACAGATATGCTTGGTAGCACACAAATCAGGTAACTTGCTTTCAGTGTTAACTTGGAAAAACAAAGTCAAAATCAGGAAAACAACAAATGAAAAGCCACAAAACAAGAAACAAACTGTTCTTTTTAGATTAACTTCTGATTACTTCCCACCTAGATACAGAAGTGATTCTCTCCTAGCTCACAAGCAATTAGGTAAGGCTTAATTGCTAGCAGTTACCAGCTGAAACCCCTTAGCTGGCTTGCTTTCTACTGTGTGGGTCAAATCCTGCTTCAGGAGCTTTTCTGAGTAGATTAAAGAACAAATTTGTATTTCTTTGTGATGGTTGCTGTACTTTATAACAGAAAGTTACCAACGGAGATTAGATAGAGAGCAGTCCATATAAACAGGATCCTCATCTGCTATTATTCCCCCTTGTTCAACAAGCATGGGTTCAATATCATGGATTGGCACAGATGAATCTCTCAATGGAGCCTTTTCAGGAGAATACTTGTTTCCCTGCTGTCTTTCAAGGTTATAGCTAGGGCATAGATCAGTGTTCATACCTGAGTTTCCATTGCTGCTAGAGTTCCTCTCTATATAGCCTGGCCAGTATGTAGTCCAGTTCTTATGTCCAGCCTTCAAATCCAGATCCCTGGACACTGGATCTCTCTTCACATACCTTCTGGCACAGGTCTTAGGGTCCCTTCCACGTGCAGCCGTCTCCCTCATAGGTAGCCTCTGGTGGTTCCTAGCTCTGCAGCACCATTCCTCTGGCTTTCCCCAGTCCAATGGTGTATGCTGGCCCTTGGAATACCTCCCAGTATACGTACTGCTTTGGACTCTTCTAGACCTCTCAAAGGCTTTTCTCTTCCTTCTTCCAAAGGGTCTCTTTCCCTCTCTGTCCGTCCGGTTTGGCTTCTGCTTCTGATGATCCTTCAGATGAAACTGATGATCAAACTCAAGCTGATTCCCAGGATACTGAGGACAATTCTCTGGATATCCAAGGTGATCATGAAGATGGTCATCTGTAGAATAAACTCTACTCTTATTCTGCTTAGATGAGTGTTCCTCCCTAACACAGCGCAGCTGTGCTGAATCAGGCCCTGCCCTTTGAGATGAGTGCTTAGGGATTACCTCATAGCCCTCCTGATTGAACACACGTTTCCCCACTTCAGCTCCTCTAATGGCTGTTGGAAACCTGGTGCATTCTGGGACTGGTAGTTTTTTATGGGAAAATTCTGTTTTCTTATTTCTACCAGAACTGACAGGTTGCTTGTTCAGAGACACTTCACCTTTTCTATAGCTCCTTCCTGAGCTATGATAAGCTTCCTTATCACAAGTTCCAGCCTGCACGTGCAGGACTGTTTGTGATTCTGCTCCCGCGGGGCTAGATGTGCCTCTCGGGATCAGAATCATGATCCCCTCTGTATGTCCGGTTCAAATCGGACGTACAGGGGGGATTGACGTCCAGGATGGAATTGGGCCATTTTAAATACCAGGGGATTAAGAAAATTGATCCCTTAATCACTCTTCTTACTCACTGGTTGAAATGAGCAATTTGCTGACACTTATGTGTATCTTGGAGCAGGTGCAAAAGCTGGTGGGCAAAGTTTTTTTCAGACATACATGTACTCCCATGCAAAATCAGGAATACACATTTGTTTGGACTGTCCAGTTGATATTTAAAATAGCATTGAGCATTCTTGTAGTTTTCAGCACTGAGCAACCAACTAGGTACTTCTGTTAATCCATGATCACTATCCAATGATAATTTCCATGTAAACTAATACAGAGTGGCTGAATTAACATGCTTGAAGCTTGTGAGCAGTGTCACCACCACAAAAAACAATTTATCAAAAGTGATATTGAATCTTTCATTCACTCATCTCACATTTGAATCAAAAAGGGTTGTATGCGTGGATTTGGAGATCTAACATTGCAGTAGGGAGCAGTAATTTACAGTGATATGTAATTGTCCAGGGAGTAGAAGGGAAAACATGGTTTAAAAAGGGAAGTTGAAACACTACTTGCTCACAGGTCTCAAATTTATAGTAATTTATCTTCTTTGTATGTCTGTTACCAGGTGTTCAATATATGCACACATATTTTTCCATGCAAAGAAAGAAATCTGCTGGGGATATCATAGCAGTAGTATAATAACTCAAATTAAAATGTCTGATCTTATTGCTTTCTTTGTGCCAAATTTATGAAACGGTTTTCCAAATAGACAAATAATGGGAAAAACATTAGTTCATCTGGCCTTTTAAAAGAAAGGAATCCATATAGTAGATGCTGCCTTACGAATGAAGTTCATCCCTATCATGGAATATGCAAAACAAACTCATTTGGAGGAAGTATCCCCAAAAAGAAGCAGACACATACTACATAGTACATATCACACATAACAGAATATGATTATGCAGGCAAGATACTACTTAGGTTTTAGTCATTATAGACAAATGACAGCCCTTGAAAAACTATGGAGTCAGTTCATGGGTCTGCATCATCTTCTCTGGGTTCTATGGAGGGGATCTACAGATTTGCGCTGAAACATTTCTCTTATTATACACCAGGAAAGCTATCTTCAGAAGCACACCAAACTCTCTACTTTCAGGCTGAGTGGAGGAGATTGATTGACCCATAGCAACATTTCTTTCCTATCAAGCCATAGGTAGAGCATATCTTGACCCTAGGTTCAATCTCTCTTTCTAAACATACCACATAACAGAGGACCCTATGTGCACCATCCAGCAATAAAGATTATAACATAAAAGTACTTGAGCGGGAAGGCATATATAAATGTAAGATGGCTGCTATTTCTTCCCCTCCATACCACACACTAGTTTTTCCAGTGTTGTATTACCAAGAGTTTCTGTGTATAGTTAGCAGTCTGTCTTGCCAAATGGAAGGGGTATATGTAACCTTTGAGTAAATTCTGATCCTTCACATGACTTCTATGCTCAGAGGAACATTTTAATTTAATTTAATTCATATTTGTAATCTGCCCTTTTGATCATCTGACAAGCAAAATGGATAATATCAGGTAAAATTTTAATAAATAAAATTCTAACTAAAACAAAAAACTATAAAACAAAATATGTCAAATATAAAACAGTAAAAATAAAATAACTACAACAAAAACAATATAAATGTACAAGTAAACAAACAGTCCCTATCATAAATCAATATAATGTAAATATTCATGTTTTCAATGCTTTTCTAAAACCAACATAATCTAATATATCTTAATTCCATAACTGTAGTTATAACAATTTGCTTTATGCAGTGTGTACAATAAAACATGAAATATCAGCATACATAAAATTCCTCAGCTGTCCATAAGCTCCACACCTCCCACTTCAGCATATTTCACATACAGTAGTACACGATTATATCCTTGGTACCTATTTATGCATCTATGTACGTTTTTGGGAACCTGATAGGTACTTGTGACCTGGATTGGCCCATGTTGGAAATAGGATATTGGGCTTGATGGACCTTGGTCTGAACCAGTATGGCATTTCTTATGTTCTTATGTTATGTTCACTTCACTCATCATTTTCAGACTTCTTCATATGCACATCAGAATAGGTACATCTTATGAGCATTTCTGAAAGTAGCTAAATCTTTCTCCTCTCTAAGTGCTAGTGGTAAGGCATTCCACATCAAGGGGGCTTCGACTGGAAAAGCCTTATTCCTGTGTTTACATTTTTTCATTTCTTTCATGCTGCCTACCCCAGCCTTGTGACTGTAATATCCTTCCTGGGACATACCAACTAATCTTCTTAGTTAAATATCCATGTACCAGCCAATGGAAGACTTTGAATGTCATAAGCAACACTTTAAAGTAGATATGGAACAACATCAGGAGCAATTTAATTAGATCAGGGTGCGGGTAACATGTTTTTTCTTTAACCCTTTAATTAACTAAGATGCTGTGTTTTGTACACACTGAAAGGGCTGAATATACTTTTGGGGGAGACTGAATAATAAGGTACTGCAATAATCTAACTGAGGGAAGATTAATGTTTGTATTAGGAACTCCAGGCTAGACTGAGAAATATAAGGTCAAAACTGGCGGATTTGGAAGAGTGTGATAAATGCCCCTGCTCATGATCTGGGGTTATATGCTCTCTCATGTTTAATTATGTATCCATCCACAAACCTAATGAGCCATCCCATAATAGCTTCTCCCTTCTCATCTGACAACTATAGTGCCTTTGTTTTTGATTTATTTAACTTTAATTTCAAATTACTTACCTAGGACTCTAATAAACTTAATTTAGCCTAGACAAGATCTTGAATTTTAAGTGTGCCTTTCAGTATAGTCAACAAAACTAGTATATCATCTGCATAAACCAAAAACTGAAAACCCATCTCCTTCATTGACATGCAAAATGGAACCAAGTGTAAGTTAAATAAGTACAGTGATAAAACAGAGCTCTGCAGAATACCATCTCTAAGTGCCCAATATGTGGATAAAGTAGCTCTTACGTTTACATCCAGAGGGACACTCAAATTAGATGGACTGATGCCACTCAATGCTTTAAAAGCCAAACTCAAAATCCTAAATTTAACTCTCAATTCCATGGGGAACCAATGGAGCTCCTTCTGTAGTGGGGATGCTTGTTCCTAACAAAGAACCCCATATATTGCCCTAGCTGCTATATTTTGAACTACCTGTACCTTGCAAACAGATCTCTTTGGGAAATCAGCCAGAAGAACATTACAGTATTCCAGATGTGGATAACTACCAATTGAATTACCATCCAGAAATGACAGGAATGAACTATGGTCAACAAAGAACGAAAAGGATGTACAATACATTTCCAGAAAGTTATTCTGGCCTCTAAATTTCATCTGGACCTAGTGACTTTTCACTGATTCTTGGAGAATGCAAAGAATTCCTTCAATCAGAGGACTAGGGGTAACATATGGAAAGCAGTGTGTATTAATGCCCGTAGCATGGGAAATAAGATCTCTGAAGTTGAAGCTTTGGTGGGAGTGGCTGACTTAGATTTAGTGGCAGTTACAGAAACATGGTTCACAGAAAACAATGACTGGGATGTAACTATACCTGGCTATATTTTATTCAGAAAGGACAGGGTAGGAAGAAGGGGAGGAGGAGTAGCACTATATGTAAAAACTACTATTAAAGCTTTGGAATTACAGAGCTTAAAAGGGAGAGAGGAGGCATTGTGGGTTAAACTAGAAAGAGGGAAAGAGAAATCTATTTGCATTGGTGTGATATACAGACCTCACTCACAAGAGGAAGAGGTGGACAGAGAGTTAATTGAAGACATACGCAGCATTGCTAGGAAAGGGGAAGTGCTACTACTAGGAGATTTCAATATGCCAGATGTTGATTTGCACATTCCTGCTGCAGTATCATCTAGGAGTAAGGAGATCCTGGATTCTCTACAGGGAGAACTATTCAGGCAATTGGTAACAGACCCCACGCGTGAAGGGGCCATACTGGACTTGGTGCTTACCAATGGTGAAAGTGTTTCTGATGTTGTAGTGGGAGATCATTTTGCATCCAGTGATCACCAGATGGTGTGGTTCAGTATTAGGACTAGGGCTGTTAGAATCCATTCCAAGGTGAAGATCTTAGACTTTAGGAAGACTAACTTTGCGAAGATGGGCCAATACCTCAGGGAGTCATTAGTGGGATGGGAACAGCTGGGGGATGTAGAACAACAGTGGACAAAACTGAAAGGGGGTATTTTAAAGGCAACCAACCTTTTTGTTAAAATGGTAAATAAAGGCAAAAGGAACAGGAGACCACTATGGTTTTCGAAGGAAGTAGCTGAAAAAGTGAAGAAAAAGAGGGAGGCCTTCATGAAATACAAGAGATCACAGAGAGAGGAAGACAGGCATCTGTATTTGGAAAAACTTAGAGAAGCTAGCAAAGTAGTCAAGAAGGCAAAGATTCAAAAGGAGGAGGAAATAGCCAATGCAATAAAATGGGGGGATAAGACATTTTTCAGATATATTAGTGAGAAGAGGAAGCGCAAAAGTGGTATTGTCAGACTCAAGGGTGCAGGGGGGGAATATGTAGAAGCTGATAAGGATAAAGCGGAATTGCTTAACAAATATTTTTGTTCTGTGTTCACAGATGAAGAACCAGGAGCAGGACCTCAGAAAACACCCACAAATAAGAACAGAAGCGAGGGACATCTTGAACAATTTTCAGAAGACTGTGTTCGTGAGAAACTAGCTCAACTTAAAGTAGACAAAGCGATGGGACCGGATGGGATACACCCTAGAATACTGAGGGAACTTGGGGACGTTCTAGCAACTCCACTGACTGACCTTTTCAATGCCTCGTTGGAGTCAGGAGTGGCGCCAAAGGACTGGAGAGAGGATCATGTGCTGCCTTTACACAAAAGCGGAAGTAAGGATGTGGCTGAAAACTACAGGCCGGTTAGTTTAACATCAGTGGTGAGTAAATTAATGGAAACGCTGTTGAAAGAGAAAATAGTGAGGTTTCTGGAGTCCGGCGGATTACAGGATCCGAGGCAGCATGGATTCACCAGAGGCAGGTCTTGTCAGACAAATCTGATTGATTTCTTTGACTGGGTGACCAGGGAGTTGGACCGAGGGAGAGCTCTAGATGTGGTGTATTTAGATTTCAGTAAAGCCTTTGACACTGTTCCTCACAGGCGACTTATAAACAAACTGAGCACCCTAGGAATGGACCCTAAAGTTACTGCATGGGTTAGAAATTGGTTGGGTGGGAGGCGACAAAGAGTACAAGTAAATGGAGCTCACTCTGAGGAGAAGGATGTTACCAGTGGTGTGCCCCAGGGATCTGTCCTTGGTCCGATTCTTTTTAACATCTTTGTTAGTGATATAGCGGAAGGGCTGTCGGGTAAGGTTTGCCTCTTTGCGGATGATACCAAAATCTGCAATAAAGTAGACACCCAGGAAGGTGTAGATAACATGAGGAGGGATCTGGCTAAGCTTGAAGAATGGTCTAGAATTTGGCAGCTGGGATTTAATGTTAAAAAATGTAAGGTCATGCATTTGGGCTGCAGCAATCCAAGGGAGCAATACAGTATAGGAGGTGAAGTACTTTTGTCCACTAAAGAAGAGCGGGACCTAGGCGTAGTTGTGTCCGATGATCTTAAAGTAGCTAAACAGGTAGAAAAGGCGACGGCAAAAGCTAGAAGGATGCTTGGGTGCATACGGAGAGGAATGGCTAGCAGAAAAAAGGAGGTGATAATGCCTCTGTATAAGTCCTTGGTGCGACCTCATTTGGAGTATGGTGTGCAATTCTGGAGACCGCACCTTCAAAAGGATGTGAACAGGATGGAGTCGGTGCAGAGGGTTGCTACTAAGATGATTAGTGGTCTTCATTATAAAGCATATGAGGACAGACTTAAGGATCTTAATATGTACACCTTAGAGGAAAGGCGGGATAGAGGTGATATGATTGAGATGTTTAAATACCTCCGTGGCATAAATGTTCAGGGAGAGCCTCTTTCAATTGAAAGCAAGTTCTGCGACGAGGGGACATGGAATGAGGGTGAAGGGAGATAGATTCAGGAGTGATATGCGGAAATATTTCTTTACGGAAAGAGTAGTGGATCCGTGGAATAGTCTCCCAGTGGAGGTGGTAAAGATGAGGACAGTAACTGAATTCAAAAAAGCATGGGACCAACACAGAGGATCTCTAAAGGTAAAAAGTGGACTGTTGTAGTTGTTGTTATGGAAGGACAGACTAGATGGGCCATGTGGTCTTTTTCTGTCATCATGTTTCTATGTTTCTATGACTAATAGTGCATTCTGACATTTTAGGACTGCCAATGCAATGGAATTCTGTTTTATTGGGATTAAGCTTAATTTGGGAGATCCTTAAAAGATAAGACTTTAACTTCAACACTCTGTTTCCCTAAAGGACATAACAATTGAATGTCATCAGCTTTAAGCAGAAAATAAAAAACATTATCACATAAAGGGCATAAAAAGACATTGGGGCCCTTTTATCAAAGGGCACTATGGTGTTGCACCTCATGCATTAATAACATGCAAATCCATGGTGCATTAGGGCAACATCACAGTATTACCTACAGGGGCATGGAAAGCATGTTCTGGCAGTTAATGCAGCGCACACAGCTCTGCTGCAGCACAACAACAGCGCAGGTGCACTTACTGCAACTTATAGAGGTGGCGGTACATTCACCTGCGCTACTTGCTCGCCATGCAGGTAGCATGGATGCGCTGACTGCATGTCATTCACTCCGCCCGTTCTCCACCCCTACCCTACCCACTTGCAACCCTAATGTGCCATGGATAGTTAGTGCTGAAATCTGGCCACACTGTCATGGCCCAGAATTATCTGCCAACGCATGTCCATATGCCAGACCCGCGCTGACAGCTAGCACCCTTTAGTAAAAGATCCCCATTGAGGACAACAGGAGAAAATAGTGAAGCCTGTGGCGCACTGCATATTACATTTATGTTTATTATACTTCTTAATATACTAGAGGTTTACAACATTATTAACCATAATCAATAAAGAGACATAGTGAGATAAAACAGAGATTGAGAGAAGAAGGAAAGAAGACCTAAAAACAAGAAATTAGTGAAAAGATGGAGAGTAAGAGGAAAAACGCTGTCTGGTGGGTCTGAGCCCTAGCTTCCCCTAGGCTGCGATATTTCAAAGGCCTGTGAGAAAAAGTAAGCTTTCAATCATGCCTTAAATTCTGGAAGGGACATTTCTAAAAACAAATGCTTTGGTAGAGCATTCCACAGTAGTGGTGTGGTGATATGAAAGGCTAAATTAGGGGTGGGTTCCTGTTGGGCTTTGGTAGATGGCGGAATGAAAAGAAGTTTATCATTACATGAACGGAGTGTGCAGCTAGGAGTGTGGGGGACTAATGTGCTGACTAGTTGGACAGGCAGTCCTGAATGCATAGACTTGAAGGCTAGAATAAGAATCTTAAACTTTATTTTTAAGCTATGGGCAACCAGTGAGCCTCTTTCAGTAGGACAGTCACGTGATCTGTGGGCTTCACAAAATTTACTAACCAAATAGTAGTGTTTTGTAAGAGCTGAAGTCTTCTGAGTGCATGTTAGCATACTTCATTCTATATAGCATTACAATAATCATTATGACTTGTAAGAAGTGCATACAGAATATAAAGGTAAAAATAGCATCTTTGTCTAGTAATGTTTCTATTGCTGTAATCTGTTGCTATCAGAAGACTTGTATGTAGATAGGCACAGTAAGTTAGCAAGTCTCATCCAACTGAAACTGCCAGAAAAACACTGGAATTCTGACCCTGATGTAATCGTGGAAACTAAAGAAATTATGTTCACTTGCAACATCCTCCCTATGCATAGGCAGATCATAACTGTGCAGAAAATTGTGTGCAGAACCCATGCTAAGCTGTTCACTAATGAGGTCATTCCAGAAAACGAATAAGGGTTTTGTATGTACGGGGGGGGGGGCGTTTATGTGCCAAAAAAAAGATCCCCGACCATATTCTGAAAAACTGCTGTCATGCACATCCATGGTGCTAGCACAGGGATCTCAGAATGTACCCAGAAGGGGCGGAACAGGAGCATCATCAGCTGCACAGACGTATAAAGTGTATTTAGGAAAGGCCCGTGTACGTATTCAGTGCTTCCCGCAGACGTCCACATTATTCCTGCAGAAACATGGTATAAATCCAGAACTTAGAAAAAATTCTGCTCTTCTTTGCAATGCATCCGAGATTGAAGAATGGTTGAAACAATTGTGTTTTGAACTGGTGTGACTGCAGTCTGGAAAAACACAAAATGCAGTTTTAAGGAACAGAAAGCAGAGGTAAGGAAACATTGTAAGATTTAGAAACATTAATAAACACCCTTACAGAAATGTGGGCTATGCTGAAATGTGTTCTTTGTGCTGAATGAGCCAATCTAGGGGACCCTAACAATTCCCATATTCTGAAAAATGAGACTGCTGATGTAAGGATAGTATGGGTGTGAGTAGGGAAAGGATTCTTGTTTGGGTGAGAAACGGAGATCATATTTTTAGTCCTGGTACCCCATGCTGTTATGTTATATTGTAGCTTTAATGTATAGGTGCAGAGCATCTTTGTGGCAGAATTATATTTATGTGACTGAAAGTGAGAGAGAGAGTGTGTGTGTGTGCAGGGCCGGCCCATCCATTGAGCGATAAATTTGCACAGGGTCCCATGCTTCAGGGGGCCCCATGCGAACTCCATTATCGCACACCGGATGGCTTCAGAGGGAGCCAGGGAAGCCGGCACGAGGCTCCCGGCTCCCTCTGCACAGCCGCCAGCGTGAAGAGCCTTTTCCTTCACGCTGGCGGCTGTTTCTGTGAAGCCGCGAGTGCCGGGAAAGGTTAAAGGCTCCATGGTTTGGCCACACCTTGAGTATTGTGTGCAATTAAAGTCATCACATTTCAAACCAAAGATATAGCTCTCCCCTTCAGTTTGCTGCCTTTCCATTCAGACTCTCTGCTGCCCCAAGGATGTTCTCCAAGGTCATGGTGGCCGTTGCTGCGGCATTACAGTTTCCAGAGATGTCTGTGCACCCATATCTGGGCTACTGACTCATCCAAGCCCATTCTCTTTCAGAGGCATCTCGGGTAGCTCCTCGAGTGGTGTCCTTTCTGATGAGCCTCGTTTGGGTGATCAATTGGGGAAAGAGTCAGTTGTTGCATTCCCAATCTCTGGTACCACATTTCAGTTCTCAAGTGGGCAGAGTCTTCCCGTCAGAGTAGAAAGTCAAAGGGCTGTTGGATTGCCTGAAATGCTTGCTGAATTTTCTAAATGTTCTGTTTGCAGCAGGCTCCTAGAGTTCTGGATTATCTTCAACTCCTCAACTTGATGGCTGTGATAAGATGGTACAACAAATGCAAACACCCTTCAAAACACCACTCTTCACCAATCACCAATATTTCAAACTGACTAATCACAACTCTCTACCAATCATTTAAGGTATTAATGACCTCAGGGTAATCTTTCCCCTACATTTGGCGAACTGAATCACCATAGGGTCAAGTAGCAGATCTCACATCGCCTTCTATTTTCAATTCAAATTTACATAAAACTAAACCAAATACAATAATACTACCTATACCCAAAAAGTACTTTTTAGGGATTCTCAAATCGTCTTCAAAGAAATTCTATTAATATTTTAATTAATTCCAAACCGCCTGCACCTTAGCAGAAAGCCGAGGCTCACAAACTACCCAGTTGGTTCCTGCAAAAGAGAAACATGATTCTTTTTCAACTCAATAGTATTATATATCATACTAATAGCATTAATACACTTATCTGAGCATTGTGGCAGCAACAGCCTACGCCATCGGGAAGATGCCAATTCTTTCCAAATACATTATAACATCCTTAATATCTGCTGTAAATGCCCAACAAAAGCTTCTGTTTCACCCATGCGGCTTCGTCAGGGATTTAAAAAATCCAATTCTTAGCTTAATTCATAGCTTCAAAGCTTCAAAAATGGGCACCTCCAATGCCTCTCATCGCTCGCACTGACAGCGTCTGACATCATCCTCATTTAAAGGGAAATCAAATAATCTGATACGCTCACAATTACTGACGTAATTTCTCAACAACAGCAGCTTTATTTCATCCTACACATAACACAAACATTCTACAAACCATATTTGACAAAACCCTATAACACATTCTAAAATATAACAAACAAGAGGATACCCGAAAGGAACTTCACCGCTCTCAACGTAAAAAATCAAATGAATAACGTCCATTCAATTTTATCATTCAATCCATTAGGGTCAAGAGTATTAAGAACATAAATCCATTTTTGTTCATTCTGGAGTAACAGCCTTCCTCTATCTCCCCGTTGTGTGATAAGATGGTGCCATAAGTGCATGCTCTTATGCAGCTGCTCCAACAGTCCTTGCTGACTTGATGGTTCCCAAGTTCTCAACAGTTCCAGCTCAGGCTCTTACTCTCAATGATGGTGATGGCCAATCTGTGGTAGTGACAGCAGTCCAGTTTTCTGAGGAAGGCTATACTGCTAGATGATTGCTCATGGCTCCTTCTGGCAACAGCTTTATTTATTTAATGGTTTTTTTAATACCACTTTATCATTTCAGTCAAAGCAGCTTATATTGTAACTTAAACTTTGAAATGTACATTAAACAGGGATATTGATAATTTGGATTTTTCTGAGGCAATGGAGGGTTAAGTGACTTGCTCAAGGCCACAAGGAGTGCTAGTGGGAATTGAACACTGGTCTCTTGGTTCCCAAGCCAGTGTTCTAACCATTAGGCTATTCCTCCGCTCCAGGGTGACAGATGCCAGTCTCTTGGGCTGGGAAGCCCATTTTTCAGGGCCAAATGGCCCAGGGCCATTGGAACCACAGGGAAGCACTGTGGTCCATCAACTGCCTTGAAGCAAAGGCCATAAGGTTGGCTCTTTTGTGTTTCCAGTCCCTAGTAGAGAGCCAGGCAGTTTGAGTATTCTTGGACAATGCCACAGTGGTGGCTTATGTCAATTGGCAAGACTGCATGAGGAGTGCCAGGGTAGTCCTGGTGATGGCCCTCCTGTTTGCCTGAGCGGCGAGGAACCTCCTAATTTGTCAGCTCTGCATGTTGCCAGGGTGGCTACTATGGAAATGAATTTTCTCAGCTGGCACTCTCTAGTTCCAGAAGAGTGGGAGTTGAGTCAGGAGTTGTTTCAGTTGTTTCTGTGCCGCTGGGGTCACCCTGAGAGGAATCTGATGGTGACCCACTCCAATACCTCAGTGTGCTTCTTCTTCAGTCATCACATGGAGAGGGGGTGTGAAGGCGTTGGCACCTTGGCTCATCCTTGACCAAGTCAACACCTGCTGTATATGTTTCCTCCATGGCCCCTGCTCAGGTGTGTGATTTGGCATATGGAGTGCCACCCGAGAAGGATTATTCTAGTGGCAACATATCAGCCAATGAGAGCGTGATTCAGAGATCTGATGCATCTCCTGCAATTACCATCTCTTAATTTGCCTCGATATCAGGGCCTATTTTGTCAGGGGCCACTTGTCCTGGAGGACCTGACTTCCTTCTCGCTTACAGCTTGACTTGTATAAGGAGAAGGTTAGCGTATATGGGCTACTCTCTGGCGGTGGTTTTCCATTCCACTCAGATCCTGGAGGAGGTCTACCAACCTGATATAAGTGTGGGTCTGGTGCCTTGAGTGCTGGTATAATGCACGGCAGCTGATTCCTGAAGTGGCTAAGGTGCCATCTTATTGGCGTTTTCTGCAGGATGGTGTGGAGAAGTGCCTTTTCTCTTAGCTTCTTGAAGGTTCAGGTGGCAGCTTTGACCTGTTTCAGAGGTCCATTGGCTGGTAAGTCTCTAGCCTTACATCTGGATGTTTTGCATTTTTATCAGGGGGTTTGGTATGTGTGTCCTCCCCTCTGATCTGTGATCCCTTCCTGAGATCTGTGTCTGGTGCTTGGGGCCCTGATGTTGGAGTCCTTTGAGCCATTGAAGCTTTCTACTCTTAAGGATTTGATGCTCAATACAGTCTTCTTTGTTGCGATTTGTTCCGCAAAGAGGATTCTGAGCTGCTGACTCTATCTTGCCAAGATCCTTACCTATCTTTTTCTGAGGAGGCTGTTTCCATTCAGCCTATGACTTTCTTCTTCCCTGAAGTGATTTCTCCCTTTCACTTGAACCAGGAGAATGTTAATGATCCTCGCCTTGTGGATGCCTGGAGAATGTGTCTCCGGTTCTTGGAGGTTATGAATTCTTTTCGTGTTAGTCCATCTTTTTGTGCTGTTTGCTAGCCTGCACAGTGACGTGGTGGCTAAGTCTGCATTAGGGCACTGGGTTAAGGAGGTCATTGCCTCGGCGGATCTATTACGGAACCAGTCAGTTCTGGAAGGTTTTCACACACTCATTCTATCCAAGCACTAGCATCCTCATGGGTGGAGTGGAGCTTGGTAGCCCATGTAGAAATTTGTTGGGCAGCAATGTGGGAATCATTTTTCACTTTTCTCAAATGTATCTGCTTGGATGCCCACACTCGGGCAGACACTGACTTTGGCTCTAAGGTTTTGTGAACTGCTGTGTTTTCTTCCCGCCCAGTGAGGCGTAACTTTGGTACGTCCCACTTGTCTGGACCGGTCTAACAGGAATCAAGGAAAGGACATTATCTGGTAAGTAAAATGCCACCTTCCATATCGTCCTGCTAGACCAGTCCAGGGCCCGCCCCCTGAAACTGTGTTTGCTCTGTTCATCTGCTGAGCTACCCTTGGGTCCGCTATGATTTATATACTTGGCTTTGCAAGTTCATCTTCTATGGACAGCCTTTTGTTTATGCTTTCCTGTACATAGTTTTCTTCTGTTTCATTGCACATTGTTGCCCACTTTGAGGTTGTGTGAGGCTTGCCATGCTCTCCCTTATGCTTTGGACGAATACTGAAGAGACCTCTGTTGGCTGAGGCAGATAGAAGCATGGAAATTATGTCATTGAAACTTGGGCTTTTCATTGGTTCTTTGTCTCCACCAATCCGCTGGTAGGGGAACACAACCCACTGGGCCGGTCTAGCAGGACTCAAGAAAAGGACGTTATCTGGTAAGTAAAATGTCACTTCCATATTGGGTACGTATGCGTTTCTGAAATCGTGCCTGAACTTGCACATGCCTACTTTTTTTTCAGATGTTCTGACTTTAACATCCCAGATTGCACTTGGGCTTCCTTTGTAAAATGTGTCTTTTTGTTTTCAGACATCATGGCTGCTTCATCAGAAATGAAACAAATACACCGCCTGGGGTCTACTACAAGCACTTTAACACTTCTATAATCTTTTTGGAAATTCTGTTTGCAGTCATGTCAGTAGTAACAACAAATATAATTGCTATTTCCTTTATTACCTTCTTTTTTAGGTATCTGATACACAGTGACACAAACTTGCATTTTGACCGATCTTTATATTCACCACTCAGAACTGCATAGTATATATTAGCAAATTCAGGCCTGATTTTGCATACGATTAGTGAAGTAGCATACGATTTGTGAAGTAGCATATTCATCCAGCTCATTCTGAATATTTGGGCCCACTAGAGTTGCAGTAAGAGCGTTTCAAGATGATTTGCATATTGCTTTTTGCTTAGGAACTCAAACAGTTCCAAAACATCTCTTTTATCTGAAGTTTCATTGCTTTCTGTGACCATATCATGGATTCTCAGTGAGTCTTTGAGGTTTATCATTGACTGCAGAGCAGAAGGAATCCACTAAGAAGGCTATGCTCTTTTTGTGCCCCACAGGAGGGGAAGAATAGGGTGTTCTTCCATCCACTGGAGGGTGGGATGACTCTTTAATATCTCAGTGAGAGAGTCCCATGAATGATTCATAGGAACAGAGTATGAAGAGACAAACATTTTCTAGGCCCAATATATAGGAACTTGGTCCTAACATCATTGTCTATTGAAGTTTTGTCTGTTTGGAGTGGAAGAGGGGGGCTTACTGCAAAGTTGTCCCAAGGTGGAGGAAGGATAGCTGTCATGGGAGCACTAGGATTCCCAGTTTTCCTGTTGTGATTCAGATTAAAGTGGCATATTAAATTACTGCAGTTTATCATTTCTATAGTGCTACTAGACATATGCAGCATTGTACACATACATGTAAGAGACAACTCCTGCTCAACCGAACTTACAGTTTGTTCAAGACAGACAAACAGGACTGTGATAGGGTCTATAAAGTATTGCCTGTCTCTCTCCAGAGGGATTATCAACAGGTCCCTTTAAGAGAGCCTGCAGCCCAGATTTCAGGGCTGGCAGGACGTGTTTCCCAGGGAGAGGTAAAATCCCCTGCAGGAGGGAGAGAGGCCTGTGGAGCCAGAAGTCCTTTCCAAGCAAGCCATGTGAGGGTAGGAGTTGGAGGAAGGGCTGGGTGAAGATTTAACAGCTGGGATAGAATAAAGCTGGCATTGTTTTTTTGACTGCTGTCTGTTCTGTAACCCTTTTCCACTGCACGCCACACTCCCACATATGGTGGCAGCTTGGGGATTTTCGCTACCACGTGACTGGAGGCAAACCCACATTTCTCCAGACCTGGGCCTCTGCAGTAGGTCAGAATATTTTTGTTTGTGTGGACAAGAGGTTAGTCTCACCCTAGGGAGTGCCAGACAGGCAGGCTTTGTTTTGATCACTAGATGCCACTAGATAATTCACTGGAGCTGTAATACTGCAGTGTTAACTCAACTGCAGAAGAGTGAGCTGTGATTGTGGTTTGCAAGTAAGTAGTGACAAGCCGAAATTGAGCGGCTCCTTCAGATGCTGGTAGAAGGGCAGCAACAACAACAATGTCAGCAGCAGTTATAGAATCTTGTGCAGGTGCAGGAGGAGCTACAGAGGAGTTCCCTGACTCAGTTGACCCAGACCCTGCAGAGACTGCAACTCCACTCTCCAACACAAGCGATTCTTAAAATGATGGCAGAAGACGAACCGGACCGCTTCTTGGGGAACTTTGAATGGACTGCCCGAATGGACCACTTATATGGGGAACCTGCTGATGGGCGGCAGTCAGGCTGCATTCCAGGACACCAACCCAGATGGCCGAGCTACATATACAGCTGTCAAGGCTGCCATACTGGAAAGGGCTAGCTGTACCCCAGAGACCTATTGCCAGTGATTCAAAAGGGGGGATTCCAGATAAAGGAGAACCCTCAAAGGTTCCTATGTCACTTGAAGGCTCTCACATGGAAGTGGCTACAACTGGAGGGAAGGAGCTGGCCCAAAATAGCTAAGATTGTGCTGTTGGAGCAGTTTTTGGAGGGCTTGACTGCCCTTATGTGACAGAGAGTATGTCAGCAGCCCAAGCTTACACTGGAGAGCACTGGAAATAGTGGAGGGGTCCTATGAAACCTAGCTGGTGACTGAAGCGGACAGTGAAAAGGGGAAGAAGTCACTCATTAGCCCAGGAGGATGGAAGGAGAGGCTGGAATGGATGTTGGCTCCCATGTTCCGACCCCCAAAGTTACCTTCTAAGCAAGGGCATGGCTCCATCCATGACTCCTTCACCTGTGTTGGTGTGGAGCTCAGGAACATTTTGCTCGAGAATGTTCCCTGGGTACGGAAGAACTCATGGAGGTCAGCCTAACTACCCCTCACACCTGTGTTTTTGTCAACAGTCCCCACCCAGGGGCACAGAACTTTGTGATTCCTGTGGCATCAGGAGGACCCACCTCCAGGTCTTGATAGACTCTAGAAGTGTGTGGACCCTTATTCGCTGGGAAACCAAAACCCAGTTTCAAATTGACTGTGCAAAGACAGTAACACTGGCCTGTGTGCATGACAACCAGAGGCAGTATCCAGTGGCAGGGGTGTCACTTAAGACTCCAGCAGGGCAAGTCACATTCGAGGACCTAGTGCTGCCCTGGCTACCATATCCAGTGGTGATCAGCTGAGACTACCCAAATTTCAAAGCAATATGGGGCCAGCTAACTGACGGCTTGGCTAAGTAAGACCATGAAGATTTCTCAGAGATCTTCCCCCTGGAAGACCTGGATCTATATGTCAATACTCCCAAGCCTGCTAAGTCCCGGAGTCAGCATTGCCAGGAAAAGCTATGCTTCCAACAGAATCTGGGGGCAGCAATGGGAAAGGGATCCAGGGAGGAGGAGCCTAGGGAAATAGCCTAACAGTTAGAGCATTGGCTTGGAAACCAAGAGAAACCAAATCTGTGTGTGGTAGATAAGAAAAGGAAGGATTTTCCATGTTAAGGAAGGAGCCTGGACAGGCCAGAAAATTATCCAGATAGTGGCAATATTCAGCCACTATTCAGGTAAGTTACACATCTAGTTTAGGCCTGCAGAATATAAGACCTAGCCTAAACAAACACTACATTTACCACACCATCACTCTCTGTATATTCAGCACTGCTATCTATATGGTCAGTGACACAGATTATACAGATTAAGGTAAATGGGAGGGTGACATTTGACAAGCCAGTGGGTTGAAAATTTACCCCTGTTTGTGCAGCTTGCACTGCAAGATCAGATCCAAGGGGGGGGGGGAGGAGGGGCACAAAAGGGAAGGTTGGTTTAGGGTGCTTGAGTTATCCCTGTGCACTGCTAGCTAAGCCTACTCTAAGGCAGGTGTAACTGATATGTCTAGAGTGCAGCGTGTCAGTACACAGCTATTTTATAAAATGAGGCATATGTGTGCCTCACTTTATAAAGTAGAGCGACTACATGTGCACAAGGACATGCATGTCTACATTGGGGGGTTATAAAGTTACCCTCCAGAAGTACACCAAGCTGCTTTTTGGCCTTTGTCTTCCAAACCTTTCCCAACAATATCTTCTGAGATCTTCTTTTGCAAAATGAGATAGTCTACCTTGATAATGGCTTGATCTTCTCTCCTGATTTAATTATTCATAGACAGCATATCCAGGAGATCCTTTCTTATCTATACCAACACCAGCTCTTTGCCAAACTGGAAAAAATAAAGTTACATAATTTATGAAAAAGGTTTCAAGATGGACCCTACTAAGATTGCTACAGTACTCAAATGGCCTATAGCAGTGTGCCTCAAGGCTCTTCATCATCTTTTGGCTCTCTCTTATGGCAATAACACTGAAGGGTACACTTAGAAACTCCTGGAACCCCGAGACTCAAGAAGTCTTTGATACATTGAAACAACTCTGCCTTTGCCCCTACACTATGTCAGACCTAACCATTCCATTCACCTGGGAGGTAGATGCATTGAATGTTGGAGCTGAGACAATTTTATCAGAAAGACTAGACCCCAAAGCTCAGCTTCATCCTTGTGAGTACTTTTCCCAGAAATTTTCCTCTACTAAGCAAAACTATGTCATGGAAGAGTGGAGGCTTTTGTTAGAGGGAACCACCTTCCCAGTCACAGTCCTGACTGACCACAAGAATTTGCTAAATACGGAGGCTGATAGGCACCATGGGCCCGATTTTTGAAGGCATTTACATGGTTAGCTGACCTAGTTTCCCATGTAAATGCCTTAACTATGGATAGACGAAGGCACCTACATGGTTAGTGCCTTCGTCTATCTTCAGGCAAGCCCCTTACACGCCCTGATGCTATCCGGTTAGCATTGGGGCATGTTGGGGGCAGAGCAGGGGGCAGAGGAAAGGGCTAAACAGGTAGCAGCAATTTTCAATGCTGCCCGGTTAGCCCTCAGCGCCTTAAAGATAGGCGAGGGTTTTCCTCACCTATCTTTGAGGCGCTGGGGCTAACCGGGCAGCATCGAAAATCGCTGCTACCCTCTTAGCCTTGGCAGCTGCCAGTGTTTCCGGCCAAACCGGATTTTCACTTCCATTGCCATAGAAGTGAAAATCCGGGTTAAGGGGGTTGGCAGGCAGGCTATGCGTCAACGCATCTTCTCAACACAGGAACTCTTGGAGAGCACCAGGTGGGCAATTGGCAGCAAACTTAGCTGCCTTGGTTGGGGGAGGACAGATGCCGTGTGGTATGGAGGAGGAGGGGATCCCAGCTGGAGTGGACTGGTCCGGTGTCACTCCAACTCGCCCAGAAATCTTTACCTTAGAGACAATTTGGGCAACTATTATTTCTTTGGGTAATGAGCTACTACCACAGATGTCAACATTGGCTGTAAAAGAATCATGCAACTCTAAGTAGGTTGAGACTATTAACAACCAAGTTTGCTTTAATGCAAACTTCTCTAACTGAGACATGTACTGCAGAGATGTGATGGAGCCAAAGCTGTATAGTCACAGTCATGATGTCATACATGATTCATGTCTCACATGTAGGTTACAGTTGTATGCATGTAACTGCCGGTTAGTATACTGCTGTATCAGTGCAATCATGTTGTGGTACATCTTACCGACGAATTGATAATGTCTGATGATAAACAGGGACTATACGGACCAGCTGAGCCATTGGTCAGTTATGTGACCTGCTCAAGGTCGCAAGGAGGTATTGTCAGTCCATGAAGGTTGTGGCAGACATAAAATATGACAGTAACACAATCCGACCATTATACCAAACAGAGGTCTGACATCTGCAGGTGAACATGTCTGACCACCTGCAATGGGCTGCAGCAGAGCCAATAAAACCATGCTCCCAAAAGGGCATGATGGGGCATAGCATTTTTGCTGACCCAAAGTGTGGCCAGAACACATTAAAAAGTAGAAGAATGAGTGACTGCAAGTCACAGCAGAGCCTCAACTGTTACAGGCAGGGAAATGACCTAAGTAGCACACAGATACAAAATAAACAAGTGGGAATCAAACCCTTGTACCTTGGAGACATTGCACTAACCAGTAGGCTACACCTCCATGCCTTGCTATACAGCAATGTCTGGATTCAAAGAGCCTACAGGTCTCTACCTATACTGTCTGCTGTGTCTGCCGGTATAGGTTAGCCCCTCTAGCACCCATGAGGCACTGTACATGGTTAGCTAGGGCAGCTAACCATGTAAATGTCTTAAAAAGGAGATAGAGCAGCTTTTAAACTAGATATTAGGGGAAAGCCGACAGTCGCCCAAGAGCGGATGGTTCGGAAGAATGTATCTTTGAAGGATACTACCAAAAGCAGAGAGGGTCCACAAAAGAGTAAAGTAGCCCAAATGCCCTCAAGTATGGAGCAGACAGAGCGTAAAGATCCCAAATTACCCATGTCTAACAATAGCCAAATTAATATGAATAAAATACATTCTCTAAAATGCTTGTATGCAAATGCTAGAAGTCTAAAAAATAAGATGGGAGAGTTAGAATATATAGCACTAAATGAAAGGTTAGATATGATTGGAATATCAGAGACATGGTGGAAGGAGGACAACCAGTGGGACACTGTGATACCTGGGTACAAACTATATCGTAATGATAGAGCTGATCAAATTGGTGGAGGGGTTGCTCTCTATGTTAGAGAGGGCATTGAGTCAGAAAGGATTAAAGTTTTGCAGGAAACAAAATCTGCTGTAGAATCTATATGGATTGAAATTCCATGTAAAAGGGGGAAGGCAATGGCAGTGGGGGTGTACTATCGAGCACATGACCAAATGGATGATGAAATGCTCAAAGAAATCAAGGAAGCTAACAAAAGTTACAGCACAGTAATAATAATGGGTGATTTCAATTACCCCGGTATCGACTGGGTCAGTGTCACGTCAGGACATGCTAGGGAGATAAAGTTCCTAGATGAAATAAATGACTGCTTCTTGGAGCAGCTGGTTCATGAACCGACCAGAGTGGAACACCAGATCTAGTGCAAGATCTGGTTGTTGGGGCCACTTGGCAATAGTGATCATAGCAATAGTGATCATAGCAATAGTGATCATAGCATGATCGCCTTTGATTTAATTAGTGGAGGAGGGATAGTAAGGAAATCCACAGTACTACCTTTTAACTTTAGAAAGGGAGACTATGATAAAATGAGGAAAACAGTAAAGAAAAAACTAAAAGGAGCAGTTGCAAAGGTTAAAGACGTACATCAGGCTTGGCTGTTGTTGAAAAATACTATCTTGGAAGCCCAGACCAGCTGTATTCCACGCTTTAAGAAAAGTGGAAGGAAGTCCAAAAAACTGCCAGCGTGGTTTAAAGGTGAGGTCAGAGAGGCTGTTGTTGCCAAAAAAGCATCTTTCAGGAAATGGAAAAAAGAGCCAAACGACGAAACCTGGAAACAGCACAAGCACTGGCAAGTCAAATGCAAGGCATTAATAAGGCAGGCAAAGGGAGAATTTGAAAAGAAGCTTGCTTCGAAAGCAAAAACGCGAAGTAAAGACCTTTTCAAGTACATTCGTAGCAAAAAACCTGTGAGAGAGTCAGTTGGTCCATTAGATGATAGAGGGGTTAAAGGGGCACTAAGAGGCGACAAGGCGATAGCGGAGAGACTGAATGAATTCTTTACTGAGGAAGATGTAAGGATGTTACCCATGACTGAAGTGGTATTTAAAGGTGCGAAAGAATTGAAGGAAATATCGATACATCGGGAAGATGTATTACAACTATTAGATAAACTGAAGAGTAGCAAATCACCTGGGCCGGATGGTATACATCCAAGGGTGTTGAAAGAACTGAAATATGAGATAGCAGACCTGCTATTAGTAATCTGTGAACTATCATTAAAATCATCTCTAATACCTGAAGATTGGAGGATCGCCAATGTAACACCAATTTTTAAAAAGGGTTCCAGGGGTGATCCGGGAAACTACAGACCGGTGAGCCTGACATCAGTACCGGGAAAAATGGTAGAAACCATCATAAAGAATAAAATTACTCAGCATGTAGATAGTCATGACCTAATGGGAGACAGCCAACATGGCTTTAGACAAGGAAGATCTTGTTTTACTAATCTGGTATGTTTTTTTGAAGGAGTGAATAATCAGGTGGACAAAGGTGAGTCGGTTGATATTGTGTATCTGGACTTTCAGAAAGCCTTTGACAAGGTCCCTCATGAGAGACTTTTGGCAAAACTAAAGAGTCATGGGATAGGAGGCAGTGTACTATTGTGGATCAGGAACTGGTTAAAAGATAGAAAGCAGAGGGTAGGGCTAAATGGCCAATTTTCCCAATGGAGAAAGGTGAATAGTGGTGTACCCCAGGGATCTGTGCTGGGTCCGCTGCTTTTTGACATATTCATAATTGACCTGGAAAGTGGAATAACGAGTGAGGTTATCAAATTTGCAGATGACACAAAACTATTTAAAGTTGTTAAAACCCAAGAGGATTGTGGAAAATTGCAAGAGGATCTTGATAAATTGGAAGACTGGGCATCAAAATGGCAGATGAAATTTAATGTGGACAAGTGCAAGGTTATGCACCTAGGGAAGAACAACCCAAACTATGGTTACACGATGCAAGATTCCACATTAGGAACCACCACCCAGGAAAAAGATTTAGGCGTCATTGTGGATACCATGTTAAAACCCTCGGCCCAGTGTTCAGCAGCGGCCAAGAGAGCAAATAGAATGCTAGGTATGATAAGGAAAGGAATGGAAAATAAAACAAAAGATATTATAATGCCTCTATATCGTTCCATGGTGAGACCGCACCTTGAATATTGTGTGCAATTCTGGTCACCGTATCTTAAAAAGGATATAGCGATTTTAGAAAAGGTTCAGAGAAGAGCCACCAAAATGGTAAAGGGGATGGAAGGATACTCCTATGAAGAAATGCTAAAAAGGTTAGGGCTCTTTAACCTGGAAAAGAGACGGCTGAGGGGAGATATGATAGAAGTCTATAAATTAATGAACGGAGTGGAACGGGTAAACGTAGATCAATTGTTTACCTTATCAGAATATAGAAAGACTAGGGGACATGCAATGAAGCTACAGGGTAAACTATTTAAGACTAATAAAAGAAAATATTTTTTCACTCAACGTGTAATCAAACTCTGGAATTTGTTACCGGAGGATGTAGTAAAAGGCTGTTAGTGTAGCTGGGTTTAAAAAGGTTTGGACAAGTTCCTGGAGGAAAGGTCCATAAACCATTATTAAGAAGGGACCCAGGATATCAATGCTTGAACCAATACAAGTATTGTGGAACCTTGGGGAAACTGCTAGGTACATATGACCTAGATTGGCCACTATTGGAAACAGAATACTGGGCTTGATGGACCTTGGTCTGACCCATTATGGCATATCTTATGTTCTTATGTTCTTATGTAGAAAAGCAGTCTGCAGCTGATCACCAAATGGAGAATTCACTGATCCATCACATAGGCTCAGTAAGACGCACTGACCGGGTGTGCTACAAGCACATAACAGCTAGAAACCATGCTACTGCACAGCTTCAGTGGTCACCCAGAGGGTGAGGATGGGTGCCCAGTACCTGGTCCCCAGAACTTGCACTGCTAGAGATGGTCTCTGCCGACAATGCTGCAGATCTACATCACTGGCAGTGGGTTCTGCTAGTCACCTTGTTTCCTGCACAATTGCAGCATGTTGTGGGCACAGTCACATCTGTGTCCTGCGACTGTTGGACAGGGACCTTCCTAGAACAGTGCCCAGTGTTAAACAGCTGATGCCATGGATGCCAACTGCAGTGGGGGCTTCTAGGCTGGCATGGGGCTGTTGCTACAGCCCTGTTGGTTCTACCATAACCACTGTGAGTAGGCCAGGAACAACTGCTGTCCCAACTCTCTAGGACTAACAATCCACCACAGCAAGCACAGTCAGACTGCACCTGCTGCCCACCACTGGGGTTTTTCAGTGATGCATGTGCACAGAGCAACCATATGCACCCTGGCTTGGTATAAACAGCATGGACACCCAGCATTTGGTTCAGTGATTAGACTCCCAGGACAGAAATTCAACCACATCACTAGAGCCAGATATTATGTAGTTCTATGTTGATACATAGCCATGCCATGGTCACTGCTTGGTCAGAGTGAGAGTGCCCTCTCAGCATGACATGCTGTGGCCACCCAGTCCCTTCATGTGGCAGATGGGCACAACAAAGTCTTAGCCATTGACTCTACCTCCAGTGCAGCCACATCATGGCCAATCCGCTCTGTTTCAGGCCATGCTCACAATTCTCTGCTCCTCATCATGCAATACATGATCCACAGGCAGATCTTGAACCTGTGAACCTCCACAGTGCTGCCATATAGGTACAGCATTCCCTGGAGCTGACATGTTTCCCATCAGACAGACCTTGCCACATGTTGCAATGCACACTTCACACAGGACCAGGACATGTCTTTTGTCTGCTGCAGGTGGGTGCTACTGCACCCGCCGCAAACACCCCACACCATGCGGACATGCTAGCATGCCATCAGTGGGGGTTGTGCACAGTCTCAGCCCATCCAACATGTGGGTTTGGTGAGGTCTAGCGCACCAGGTCCAGATTGGGGGGGGGGGGGTGCAGAGGCACACATGAATGGCCACGTCGCCCTCTCCAACCATCTGCCGCTGCAGTGACCTTATCTCGCCTGCCACCAATACATCTCAGGGGGTGGTGGAAAGCCAAAGCTGTGCTATTTCCCTGTGCATCTCTATTTTGTAGCTACATGTTGAGCTACAGCAACTGGCGCTACCGACTTCTTCCTCCAGATCCGGCTTCAACTGGAGGGGGCAGCCAGGACCTTTGCCTAGGGTGCCAGGAAACCTTGGATGACCCCATGTGGCGCATCACCTTTCCGCAGCAGCAGCATGTCTGTGTGCTACCACTGTTGATATGGAATCATGATGGACATCACAGATGTGCCACCTGGGCAGCTGACTGGTCTGCCTTGTGCACCTGCAACCCCCACAGCATGACCAAGGTGCCACCACCAATGCCCCATTTGCATAATCAACATGGTGACCTTTCATACCTGGGCACTATGCTGTTGGTGCTAATGGTGCACTACTATCACTCTCTTGGACTCCCCTGTCTGTGCATCACATTGCAGATGTTTAAAGAGTCTTTCTCCCCTCAAAATACACCCTTTCTGACAGATTTTACTTGGTGTTAAGGTTTCCAGCATTAAAGGGCTTTAACACACATTTTCACAATAGGCGTTAGGGTAGCACAAGCTGTTAACACCCATTCTCCGCCCTTTTAACACCCACTCTCCTCCTGCTGTTCCGTTAATGCTGAAGGAGCCTTTAACACTCGTTAATGCAGCTTTTTTGCAGCGTTAAATGTGCAAGGGTGTCAATAACATTAATGGTACACTTGCTCCCTTAATGCTGTTCAGTAAACATACCCCATGATAAAATGAGGAAAATATTTAAGAAAAAACTAAAAGTAGCAGCTGCAAAGGTTAAAGATTTACATCAAGCATGGGTGCTGTTTAAAAATATCATCTTGGAAGCCCAGACCAGCTGTATTCCATGCATTAAGAAAAGTGGTAGGACGTCCAAAAAACTGCCAGCATGGTTTAAAAGTGAAGTAAGAGAGGCTGTTGAAGCCAAAAAAAGCATTTTTCAGGAGATGGAAAAAGGAGTTGCTTGACAAAAACTGTAAATAACATAACAATTAGCAAGTTAGATGCAAGGCATTGATAAGGCAGGCAAAGAGAGAATTTGAAAAAAAGCTTGCTGTGGAAGCAAAAATGAAAAAATGAAAACTTTTTCAAGTACATTCATAGCAAAAAACCTGTGAGAGTCACTTGGACCATTAGATGATAGAAATATAAAAGGGGCACTAAGAGGAGACAAGGCCATAGTGGAGAGATTGAATGAATTCTTTGCTTCAGTCATTACTGAAGAAGATGTAGGGAAGTTACCCATGTCTGAAATGGTATTTAAAGGTGATGCATCAAAAGAATTGAAAGAAATATCGATAAACCAGGAAGATGTATTACAACTGTTTGACAAACTAAAGATAGCAAATCACCTGGACAGGATGGTATACATCCAAGGGTGTTGAAAGAACTGAAATATGAGATTGCAGACCTATTATTAGTAATTTGTGAACTATCATTAAAATCATCTGTAGTATCTGAAGATTGGCGAATGGCCAATGTAATGCCAATTTTTAAAAAAGGTTCTAGGGGTGATCCAGGAAACTACAGACCGGTGAGCCTGATGTTAGTACTGGGCAAAATGGTAGAAACCATTATAAAGAATAAAATTATTGAACATTGAATATTGTGTGCTATTCTGCTCACTGTATCTTAACAAGGATATAATAGAATTAGAAAAGGTACAGAGAAGAGCCACCAAAATGGAAAAGGGGATGGAAGGATACCACTGTAAGGAGAGGCTTAAAAGGTTAGGGCTCTTCAACCTGAAAAAGTGACGGCTGATGGGAGATATGATAGAGGTTTATAAATTAATGAATGGAGTGGAATGGGTAAACATAGATCGATTGTTTATGCGATCAAAAAGTATAAAGACTAGGGGCCATGCAATGAAGCTGGAGTCTAACTCGTTTAAGATTAATAAGAGAGAACCTTTTTTTTACTCAACGTGTAACCGAACTCTGGAATTCTTTACCGGAGGATGTAGTAAAAGCTGTTAGTGTAACTGGGTTTAAAAAAGGTTTGGACAAGTTCCTGGAGAAAAGGTCTATAAACCATTATTAAAGAGGACCCAGAAAATCCACTGCTTGCCCCAATACAGGTATTGTGGAACCTGTGTGTCTTTTTGGGAACCTATTAGATACTTGTGACCTGGATTGGCCACTGTTGGAAATAGGATACTAGGTTTGATGGACCTTGGTCTGACCCAGTATGCATATCTATGTTCTTATGCGTATTTTGTTCCTATTGCCAACTTACCCTCTTCTCCTCAAGTGGTGGTTATCTTTGTCAAGAAAATTACAAACCTCCATGGTACTGTATATGAATTTCTATCATATCTGATCAAGGTTGTCGATTTGTTGCCAGATTCTGTAAGGCCTTCTGTAAGAAACAGGATATCACTCTTCAGTTTTCCTCTGGCTACCATCCTCAGACTAATGGTCTGACAGAAGGGTCCAATCAGGACCTGATACAATTCCTTTGGTGTTTTCTCTTAGCCGAGTTCACTGGCAACAATCATGTGAATGAGTCTACAGGCATCGCACCAATTTTTGCCTTGTACAGCCAGCATCCCATCTGCCTTCCCTCTTCAACTCCAATCTCGGAAGCCCCTGCAGCCAGTAGCTTTGTCCTGATTCTGAATGAATAAACCCAACATGTTTTTTCACTTTTGGTACACCGCAAGATTATTTCCACTATCATAGCTCAACATCTGATTTTCTAGTTTTATTCTCTCTTGCATGGAATTAAATTCATATATTGTGATAAGGAAGCTTATCATAGCTCAGGAAGGAGCTATAGAAAAGGTGAAGTGACTCTGAAGAAGCAACCTGTCAGTTCTGGTAGAAATAAGAAAACAGAATTTTCCCATAAAAGACTACCAGTCCCAGAATGCACCAGGTTTCCAACAGCTATTCGAGGAGCTGAAGTGGGGAAACGTGTGTTCAATCAGGAGGGCTATGAGGTAATCCCTAAGCACTCATCTCAAAGGGCAGGGCCTGATTCAGCACAGCTGCGCTGTATTAGGGGGGAGCACTCATCTAGGCAGAATAAAGGTAGAGTTTATTCTACAGAGAATTATCCTGAGAATCAGCTTGAGCTTGATCGTCTTCATCATCAGGTGGATCATCAGAAGCAGAAGCCAAACCGGACGGACAGAGAGGGAAAGAAACCCTTTGGAAGAAGGAAGAGAAAAGCCTTTGAGAGGTCTAGAAGAGTCCAGAGCAGTACGTATACTGGGAGGCATTCCAAGGGCCAGCATACACCATTGGACTGGGGAAAGCCAGAGGAATGGTGCTGCAGAGCTAGGAATCTCCAGAGGGTACCTGTGAGGGAGACGGCTGCACGTGGAAGGGACCCTAGGACCCGTGCCAGAAGGTATGTGAAGAGAGATCCAGTGTCCAGGGATCTGGATTGGAAGGCTGGGCATAAGAACTGGACTACATACTGGCCAGGCTATATAGAGAGGAACTCTAACAGCAATGGAAGCTCAGGTATGAACACTGATCTATGCCCTAGCTATAACCTTGAAAGACAGCAGGGAAACAAGTATTCTCCTGAAAGTGCTCCATTGAGAGATTCATCTGTGCCAATCCATGATATTGAACCCATGCTTGTTGAAGAAGGGGGAATGATTGCAGATGAAGAATGTGTTTATATGGACTGCTCTCTGTCTAAACTCCTTTGGTAATTTTCTGTTATAAAGTACAGCAACCATCACAAAGAAATACAAACTTGTTCTTTAATCTACTCAGGAAAGCTCCTGAAGCAGGATTTGACCCACACAGTAGAAAGCAAGCCAGCTAAGGGGTTTCAGCTGGATAACTGCTAGCAATTGAGCCTTACCTAATTGCTTGTGAGCTCTGAGAGAATCACTTCTGAATCTATGTGGGAAGATATAAGAAGTTAACCTGAAAAGAACAGTTTTTCCCTTCTTTGTGGATCTTGTTTGTTGTTTGATACACTGCTAAGAGAATATTAGCTAAAGCCTACAGAAAAGACCAGTTTGTTACCAACCAGGTCTTTATTCTTTTGCTTTGATTGCTTGACAAGTTTAAAGGTTGTTTTCCTGATTTTGTTTTTTTTCAAGTTTAACACTGAAAGCAAGTAACCTGATTTATGTGCTACCAAGCATATCTGTGTTGGGAGAAATAACCCCATAAATAAATATCTTATTGGCTTTACCCAAAAGCACAACTAATTATTGTGAGCAGCTGTGTCTGGTGTGAATGAACTGCATTGCCCACAATCCCTTGCAAATCATATAGCTATATGCACTTGCCAAGACTGTGAAGATTCTCACCCAGGCAGCCGTCTGACAATATGCAACAACTGGTTGCGGTTAATTCTAAAGTCAGATTTACAGCCTAATGATTGTGTGCTATGCTGCCATCACCCTAGTTTTGTTACAGATTTTGCAGTTATACAGTTCAATTATGGGTGGCGAAGATCAAACAATAAATCTGTTCCCAGGATTACCCACATAGATCCTATCTGAAATTTAAAGGCTCAATATTCAAAAGCACTTATATTCAGTATTTAGTGGCCACTCTTAAATGTATAAATAAATGCCTTATCCCTGAATTCCAGCAACAAAAATCTTATCCTAAATTAATTAAACCAGCTAACTATACTCGTATGGATCATGCAGAATATTAGAGCATAAGAACATAAGATATTTATTTATTTAATTTATTTATTTATTTAACAATCATTTATATACCGCATCTTCCATAGATCAGTTGCGGTTCACAATGAACAACAATTAACAAAGCAGAGTTTGTTTTACATGTAACATCATATAACCAAAAGCAATAAAATAAGTAAAAGACAAATGTTAAAACTGAACAGCATGGAACAGTGCAAACTATATACATTATATACAGATACACATTATGTAGGGCTTAAGCATAGTGCAAAGTACAGTTTCAGCTATAAAGAATTGTATGTTTAGGTCGTTGAGATATATTAGACAAAAAACTGGTTAGCCTTTATCTAAATCTATTGAGGGATGATCTGTATTGTTGTAATGCTTAGAAAATAGATAGGTTTTCACTTTTTTGCGGAATTCAATGATCTCGGTTAACATTCTTAGATCATCTGGGAGGGGATTCCAGATTGTTGGAGCTGCATGTGAAAAAGCTCTGTTGTTTGTAAGTTTATTTGCTTTTATGAAGTCTTAGGGAGTTTTTAGTTTATTTACTTGTCCTTTTCTTTGAGTAGATTTTGAATGCTCTTTACTGATTAAGTTACTTAGGGTGACTGGGGCCAAATCATTTAGAGTTTTAAATGCAGTTATTAATGTTTTGTATACTATCCTACTTTGTATTGGCAGCCAGTGAAGGGATGCTAGTATTGGTGTTATATGTTGGTGTGAGTGTACTTTCGTTATTATATGTCATCTTGGATCAGACCAAGGGTCCATCAGGCCCAGTATCCTGTTTCCAACAGTGGTCAATCCAGGTCACAGGTACCTGTCAGCAGTGGTAGGATCCGAATCGCCAAGGAACTGGTTCTGTCCCAGCCCCCCACCCCCCACATGTGTGCCTGCCAGGTTGCTGCTCCTTGCGTAGAGGTGTTGCAGCGGCCGAATGTTGCCCTCCGCCAAGAGTATGCAACTCCCTGGTGGCCATAGCAGCCCGTTTCCCTGCCTGACAATGTTCTGATGGCATCAGGAGCTTCCCCTAATGCCGTCAAACATTGTCATGTGGGGAATTCTCACCAGTGCAGAGCCGGTGCTGCAACACCGTGTTTAGCCCAGTTCGGCAAACATAGGCCATGGCAGGAACCGGTTTGTGCGAACTGGGCAGAACCGGCCAAATTCCATCACGGTATAAAAAAACTGTTCAAATAACTAAATAAAAAAGAAATCACTGCCTGTCAGGTTCCCAAAAGGTAGACAGATTCCATACTGCTTATCCTAGAGGTAAGCAGTAGATCTCTCCAGTCCACTTTAATAATGCTTAATGGACATTTCCTCCAGGAACTTGTACAGACTTCTTTTAAACCAGCTATACTAACAGCTTCTACTACATCCTCTGATAACAAATTCCAGAGTTTGATTATGCTTTGAGTGAAAAAATATTTTCTACGAGTTGTTCTAAATATGCTACATTGTAGCTTCATTGCATGTCCCCTATTCATTCTACTTTTTGAAGAAGTAAACAACCGATCTACAGTATATTTACCTTTTCCACTCCATTCATTATTTTATAGATCTCTATCATGCCTCTCCTCAGCCATCTCTTTTCCAAGTTGAAGAGCCTTTTTAAGCCTTTTCTTGTAGGGCCATCCTTTTCATCCCTGTACCATTTTGGTGTCTCTTCTCTACCTTTTTTAATTCTGCTATATCTTTTTTAAGATAGTGTAACCAGAATTGCACTCAATAGTCAAGGTGTGATCGTACCATGGAGCGATACAGAGGCATAATAATATCTTTTGTTTTATTCTACATTCCTTTCTTTATGAATCCTAGCACTCTATTTACTTTCTTGATCATCGCTGCACACTGGGCAGAGGGTTTCAACATATTATCCACAATGACGCCTGACTCCTTTTCCTGGGTGGTGGTTCCTATGTGGAACCTTGCATCATATAATCATAGTTTTGGTTGTTCTTCCCTAAGTCCATAGCTTTGCACTTGTCCACATTAATTGTCTTCTGCCATTTGGATGTCCAGTCTCCCAATTTTTCAATGTCCTCTTGCAATTTTTTACAATCCTCTTGTGTTTTAACAACGTTGAATAATTTTATGTCATCTGCAAATTTGATCACCTCACTTGCTAATCCCATTTCCAGGTCATTTATAAATATGTTAAAAAGCAGTTGGCCCAGTACAGATCCCTGGGGTGCTCCACTATTCACCTTTCTCCATTGAGAAAATTGGCCATACTATATTATCCACGATGACGTCTAAATCCTTTTCCTGAGTGGTGATTCCTATTGTGAAACCTTGCATCATGTAACTATTGTTTGGGTTGTTCTTTCCTATGGGGGTCATTTTAAAAGTCTTGGTCATGATTTGGACGTCCAAAGATGTGCACGTGGACATGGAAATCACAGGACATCTCCGGAGCCATTTCACAAATGACGTTTAGAAATGTCTCCAGTGTGTGGATGTCCAAATAGACAGAGACCATGGTGGAGGCATGTCTGGGGAGATGAAATGAACTTAGATGTCCCTGTTTGATTTTAAAAATTTCAGAGATGTCTGCAGGCATGTTCACGTTTAGACTTGCGTTCAAAACAGGGCACATGTACTAACAACACAGCAGAACAGGCTGGAGTGAGGCAAAGAAAAAGACTCCACCTTTCCTCCCTGATGTTCTCATTAGTCGTGTGTGTCTGTTTATTTATAATTTGTCTTGTCTCCCCCCTTATGGGCCTACCATCTTGTTGTACTCTTATGTTTTATGAAAGTCCTGGCCCATTTGTTTATTTTACTTGTCTATGCTTTTTGTACTTCTACTTTCCTATTTTATTATGACGTTCTTTTCCATGTTTTTGCATTGCTAACCTTTTATTGTACACCGCTTTACGTTTCGACGGAAAGCGGTCTATCAAATTTTAAATAAAGATAAAGATAATAATCGAAAAACAGCTTTATTTGAGTCCAACCCCCTTGATTATTGAAGGGTGGATTTTTTTTTACCTCATTCCAGTCTGTTCTGCCACGTTTAGACTTTTTCCAGGCATGAACAGATTTCAGGAAAGTGCTTTTTGTGGCCTTAAAACATCCAAAGGGTATAAAAAAAGATGGAGAATTAGGCAGCTAGCCTAAGATCACAAAGACCCACAGCAGGATTCAAATACTGGCTACCCTGCTCCTAACACACTACTTTAGCCATTATGCTAATAGACATTGGTGCTCTGATATATTATTCTGGGGATGTCTATGTAGATTGCACTTGGATGTCCTTTGCAAATGTGCTTTCAGAGCATAACTTTGCACTTGTCCACATTAAATGTCATCTGCCATTTGGACTGCCAGTCTCCCAATTTTTCAAGGTTCTTTTGCAATTTTTCAGAATCCTCTTGTGTTTTAACAATTTGAATAATTTTGTGTCATCTGCAAATTTCATCATCTCACTCATTATTCCCATTTCTAGGTCATTTATGTATATGCTAAAAACAACGTTTCTAGCACAGATTGCAGGTGTATCCAATATTCATCTTTCTGCACTGAGAAAATTAGCCAATTAGACCTATTCTCTGTTTTCTATCTTTTAACCAGTTCCTAATCCACAATAGTACACTACCTCATATCTTATGACCTTTTAATTTCCCAAAGAGTCTCCTATGAGGGACCTTGTCAGAGGCTTTCTGAATATCCAGATACACTATAATAACTGTCACACCTTTATCTATTTGTTTATTCATATTAAAAAATATAGAACAGATTAGTGAGAAGACTTTCTGTTGGCTAAATCCACTTTGGCTTTCTGCCCTTAAACCATGACCATCTGCATTTTCATTAGTTTTGTTCTTTATAATGGTTAAGAACATAAGATATGCCATACTGGGTCAGATCAAGGTCCATCAAGCCCAGTATCCTGTTTCCAAAAGTGGCCAATCTAGGTCACAAGTACCTAGCAGTTTCCCCAAAAGACACAGGTTCCACAATGCTTGTATTGGAGCAAGAAGTGGATTTCCCAGGTCCCTTTTAATAATGGTTTATGGATCTTTCCTCCAGGAACTTGTTCAAACCTTTTTTAAACCCGACTATACCAACAGCTTTTACTACATTCTCCGGTAATGCATTGCAGAGTTTGATTACATGTTGAGTGAAAAAATATTTTTCTTATTACTTTTAAATAGGTTACACTGTAGCTTCATTGCATGTCCCCTAGTCTTCCTATATTTTGATGGCATAAACAAACGATCTATGTTTACCGGTTCCACTCCATTCATTAATTTATAGACCTCTATCATATTTCTCCTCAGCCGTCTCTTTTCCAGGTTGAAGAGCCCTAACCTTTTTAGCCTCTCTTCATAGGGGTATCCTTCCATTCCCTTTACCATTTTGGTGGCTCTTCTCTGTGCCTTTTCTAATAACGTTATATCCATTTTAAGATACGGTGACCAGAATTGCACATTGCACACAATATTCAAGGTGCGGTCGCACCATGGAACGATACAGAGGCATTATAATATCCTTTGTTTTATTTTCCATTCCTTTCCTTATGATACCTAGCATTCTATTTGCTGTCTTGGCCGCCGCTGAACACTGGGTGGAAGGTTTTAACATGTTATGCAGGATGACACCTAAATCTTTTTCCTGGGTGGTGGTTCCTAATGTGGAACCTTGCATCGTGTAACCATAGTTTGGGTTGTTCTTTCCTAGGTGCATAACTTTGCACTTGTCCACATTAAATTTCATCTACCATTTGGATGCCCAGTCTTCCAGTTTTTCAAGGTCCTCTTGCAATTTTTCCACCATTTTGCATGGTACTGACATCAGGCTCACCAGTCTGTAGTTTTCTGGATCACCCTGGAATCCTTTAACAAATTGGTGTTACATTGACCTCTAGGAACAAGCAGGAATGTAGTCTTCACATATGGATATCGTCGGCACCGACGGAGTCTGCGTGGGAACGCTCCCCAGTGTCCAATAGGAAAGCTTTTGGGAGCATCCCACAGCGCCTGCATGCTGCCTTCCTGCTTTTCCAACTTTCCTTCGTCAGTTCTTCGTTTTCCGTGGAGCTGACAAGACGTATCCCTGTCACCGCAGAAAAACTATTTGTCTTATTTTGTTTTTTTGTAGTTGCATCTGCCTCCATTCGATGCCTACCGGTACCGCCGGTTCTCTTTTCTTTCTTTTTCAAAAAACCCCCAAAAACTAGCTTCTAAAATCTTTTCTTTAGGAGCATTTCCCCTCCCGGGGTTAGGCGCCATTTTGGGCACTAGGCCTATTTTTCCTCAGACATGGAAAAACCAGCTAGTGGTTTTAAAAAATGTTCTAAATGTGTCGGTACCATATCCGTCACTGACACCCATGAATGGTGTCTTAAATGTTTAGGTCCTGACCATTCTCCATCGGAGTGTCTCTCCTGCAGAAAGATGACCAAGAGGGGCCTGCAGAATAGAGCTGCAAAACTCAGTACCCTTTTTGCCGCTGACACGATGTCTGTTGCATCGACGTCTTCCAGGGCTTCACCTTCCTCCCATGGATCTCAAGTAACTAAACCTAAGTCTTTTAAGACTGGCCGGTTCTCAAAGGGTAGATCTCCTTCCAAGCATTGAGATGCCATTGGCGTTGCCCTTGAGGAAAGTTCACCGACAAAACAGTCCCAGTGGGAGACCTCGGTCTCCAAAGCATTAGCGGGACTCCAGAATGTTCCAGAGACTTCAACGTCTGCAGAACTACTGATACCATGCTCTGGGGTTGTAGCCGCTTCCACCGGTACCGACACCCAGGCATCAGAAAGAGGGGTGGATCAGAGATTTCTCGCTATCAAACGCAGTCTAGTGGCTCTCTTAGCAGCTTCGGTACCGCTAAGGCCGCTACAGACGGTTCCACAGGTATCGGTACCGATATCGGTGCCGGTACCGAGTGTACCTGCCTTGGCAGGTATGCTTCCGCCCATGCCAAGCCTTGAGTCTATTTCAGGCACCCCAATACCGACTTCGAGCGGTACCGGTACTGAGCGTTGCACGAACACTGGTCACCGAGATACTTCAAATCTTACGATCCGAAGATTCTGATGACTCTGCTGGTACCAGAGCAAACCTTCCAGAGGATCCATTTCCTTCTCCTCAGTGCAGAATGTCTCCTCCAGAAGACATGTCCTTCCAGGATTTCATATGTGATGTAGCTCGACGTCTTGCAATCACGGTGACTCCAGGGAAGGAACCCAGGGCAGAAGAATTGGAAATTCTTCAATACCCTAAAGCTCCTAAAGAGGCAGCTACCCTGCCCATTCATAGGATCTTGCAGGATCTTATGCTCAGAATGTGTGAAAACCCTTTAATGGTGTCTCCACACTCCTGACGACTCAATACTATGTACCGAGTTCCAAGCTGTCCTGGTTTTCAAAAAACTCAGTTAACACACCATCCAATGGTAGTGGAATCGGTAATGCGCAGGATTAAGAGTGCTAAGATGCATTCCTCTAATCCTCCGGGCTGAGAGTCAAAGACTCTCGATGCCTTTGGGCGCCGATGCTTCCAATCCTCCATGTTGGCAGCCAGGATCAGCTCTTAAATTCTCTATATGGGAATGTTCCTCAAGGAAGTTACAGGAGACTTAGAGCTTATGAGCCCTCTTCTTCCTGAGGATAAAAGAGGGGATTTTCTTACTCTGGTCAAACATGCCCAGGATGTCTCTAAATTTGTGAATCGTGCATCCTTTGATTGCTTTGAATCTATTAGCAGAACTTCTGCTATTTCAATCGGTGCACATCATATTGCCTGGCTCCAGGCATCGGACTTAGAAACAATGGTTACAAGAGAAACTGGGAAATATTCCTTGCACAGGAGAAAATCTCTTTGGCAAGGATTGTCAGGACAAGGCAAATCAGCTTGAATCTGAAAATACTACCTTGAGACTATCTAAGTCTACAGCCAACCCAGCAAAGTAAAAGTTAGCCAAGAAACCCTTTTTCAGTAAGAAAAAGAAGTTTTACCCATCATACTCACTGTCCAGTTCATGTTCCCCAAAAGGGGCAACAACAGAACAGACAGCAGAGGAAGCCACAAGTTCCAAGAACTCAATTGACTCCACAAGTTCAGCCTCCTCAGGGGATTTGACTCCTTCCTAGAGAACTTATTCTTTCTGCCCCTGAAAGGGCCAGAACCCCTCACCATTCCAGGAAGGATATTTTATTTATTTTATTTATTTATTTATTTACATTTCTTATATACCGCACTATTTGCGATCAGCGCGGTTTACATAGAACAAACAGTATCCGACAATAAACAAGAGTCAGGTCATTACAATGAACAGGAGCAGTAAACTTGGATAACAGGGGAAACTATCTACATGTGTGGAACATTGAAATAGGTAACTGTAAATATGTGAGATGGAGTTATTGTGTGTTGCTCATACATGGTGGCTGGGGTTCGGGGGAGGCTGTGAGGTATTTAATGAAGAGGAAGTGTTTTAAGGCCTTCCTAAACTATGCCATTTTGCTAGCAGATGGCAACAAATGACATCAGAAAACTGGACTTTGTCCATTGTACGAGAGGGGTACAGACTCCACTTCCACAGTCTGCCCCCTCCTACAATCATAAAGCAGTTCAATCCTCAGGTCCCTGTCACCAAGCTCTTGGGTCAGGAGGTCACATCACTTCTTGCTCAAGGAGCAATAGAAGAAGTACCCATACCCCAACAGGGTGCGGGGTTCTACTCCCCCTATTTTCTCATCCTGAAGAAAACAGGGGGACACAGGCCTATTCTGGACCTCAGAGAATTAAACAAATATCTGTTCTGAGAAAAATTCAAAATGATTTCCCTCGGAACACTCCTGCCATACTTTCAGAGTCAAGATTGGCTATGTTCTCTAGATCTAAAGGATGCATATACTCATATTCTCATCCATTCAGACCACAAGAAAGTCCTTCGATTCCTTTTCCAGGGAAGACACTTCCAATACAGGGTTCTTCCCTTCGGGCTGGCTTCTGCCCCAAGAGTCTTCACAAAGTGCATGGCAGTAATAGCAGCATTCCTGAGAACTCTGGGAATATTCGTCTTCCCCTACTTAGACGACTGGCTCATTTGGGCACTTACAGCTCCAGAAGCCAGCTTCGCTCTTTCTCGCACGATGCAAATTCTTCACTACTTGGGACTGGTCATAAACCTCCCAAAATCTCAGCTCACCTCTTCTCAGTCCCTAGAGTTCATAGGTGCTCAGGAGTGTATTTTTTATACCATGCTAATGTATTCTTATTTGGCAAGGCTGCTAAGAACATCAAACAATAGGGGTTCGTCTAGATACCAGACAGTCAAGGACTTTCCTACCACAGCCCTGCTGTCTTCGTATACTGCAGCTGGCATCCCAAGCAGCTATGAAAGTCTTCCTGACTGCTCGGGAAATGCTTCAGCTTCTGGGGCATATGGCATCCACTGCTCATGTGGTTCCCTATGCTCGCCTTCACATGCGAGCAGCCCAGTGGACCCTCTCCTTTCAGTGGACACAGGCCTCAGGTCGCCTGTTGGACAAAATCAGAAACTCCACACATCTCATTTCATCCCTTCAATGGTGGCAATCTCTGAAAAACCTTCTAGTAGGCTCTCCTTTTCAACAGTCTCTTTTCCAGGCACTCTAATAACAGATGCGTCCAAGTTGGGTTGGGGAGCTCACTTGCACGATCTCTCTACTCAGGGTCTCTGGACCCCACAGGAGGCTTATCTTCACATAAACCTCCTAGAACTCAGAGCCATCTACCATGCTCTTCGAGTATTCCAGGCCCAGCTCAGCTACAAGACAGTCCTGGTTCAAATTGACAATCAAGTAGCCATGTTCTATGTGAACAAGCAGGGCAGAACAGGCTCTCTGTTGTTATGCAATGAAGCTTTGCGACTATGGGCCCTCGCCAGAGAGTTTCAAATCCACCTCCTAGTGGTATATCTTACGGGCATTCAAAACCTTTGGGCAGACAAACTCAGTCGATTACTGCTGCCACACGAATGGTCTCTTCACTCAGACCAGATTGCTCGAGTGTTTCGAATCTGGGGAACCCCAGATATAGACCTCTTTGTAAGTCCACAGAATGGCAGACTTCCCCGGTTCTGTTCCAGAATTCCAGCTCAAAACTGTCAGGCAAGAGATGCTTTCCTCCTCCACTAGGGGCAGGCCTTCCTACCCATTCCCCTCATTCCCAAAACACTATTCAAGCTTCAGAGAGACAGAGGATGTATGATTCTCATAGCTCCACATTGGCCACGGCAACGTGGTATCCTATGCTTCTATGTCTCTCTCAAGCCACACCACTGGAGTTGGGATATGCTCCAGATCTTCTTTCCCAGGAGAACAGGATGCTATTGCACCCGAATCCCCAGTCCCTACATCTCAGGGCCTGGTTGCTGAAAGCCTAGAGTTTACAGATATGAACCTTTCTCATCAGGTGAAAGATATCCTGGTGGCCTCCAGAAAACCTTCCACAAGGCGATCATACGCCTTCAAGTGGAAAAGGTTCTCGGTATGGTGTTCTCAAAGGGGGATTCACCCCCTTTCGGTACCTCTGGAATCGCTACTGGAGTATCTCCTCCATTTATCAAATTCTGGTCTTAAAACCAATTCAGTAAGGGTCAATCTTAGTGCCATTTTAGCTTCTTGCAGGCCTTTGGATGGGCAACCTATTTCCTCTCATCCACTTATAACAAGATTTATGAGAGGTCTGCTCTTAACAAAACCTCCCATTTAGCCACCACCAGTGCCATGGGATCTCAAACACATTCCTGCATGTTCCTGGAGATAGTGTAGTTACTCACCTGTAACAGGTGGTCTCCGGGAACAGCAGAAAATCTTCACAACCCACCCACCTCCCCTAGGAGTTATCGCTCTCTCTCTCTTTCTCTCCTTCTCTCCTTTTGTCTCAGCTATAAACTCAACTGATGAAGGAGAGTTGGAAAGGCAGGAAGGCAGCACGCAGGTGCTGTGGGATGCTCCCAAAAGCTTTCCTATTAGACGCTGGGGAGCATTCCCACGCAGGCTCCATCGGTACCGACGATACCTATTTGTGAAGACTTAATTCCTGCTGTTCCCGGAGATCACCTTTTACAGGTGAGTAACTACACTGTCACTCTCCAGTCTTCAGATACTACAGATGATTTTAATGATAGTTCACAGATCATTAATAGTGGGTCTGCAGTCTCATATTTCAGTTCTTTCTGCACCCTGGGATGTATGCCATCTGGTCTAGGTGATTTGCTACTCTTCAGTTTATCAAATAGCTGTATTATATCTTCCTGGTTTATTGAAATATGTTTCAATTACTCCAATACATCACCTTCAAATACCATTTCAGGCATCGGTAACTTTCCTACATCTTCAGTAAAGACCAAAGCAAAGAATTCATTCAGTCTCTCCACTATGGCTTTGTTCTCCCTTAGCGCCCCTTTTACCTTTCTATTATCTAATGGTCCAACTGACTCTCTCACAGAGGAAGGCTAGCAATATATAAGTGGGCATTTTCAAGTTATGCTCCAGTGATCTGGAACGCACTTCCTGTGAACATAAGAGAAATCAAAGACCTAATGAACTTCAGAAAGGCCGTGAAAACCTTTCTTTTCCAGGACATTATGAACAACCAACGATTAATCCTTACACTAGTAACTAATTTCCCACGGCCAACTAACTCTCTTCTACAATACTTTATACATTACACACAAAGGCATATTTTTCATCATTGTCCCTGGGTACCGTACCCCTGTGGTGCCCTCTGTACCCTACCCCTCTGCATTAATTGTTACTTCCTATTGTAAATCTTGTACAGCATCTTACCCCTTAACTCCAAATTTGATTACCTGTTCAATGTCAATTTCTAAAAGTGCAATGTTCTATGTAAACCGCTTTGAATGTAAGAAAGGCAGTAAACAAAAATTGTTAAATAAATAAATGCCATTGGTTCTCCTGCCACCAGGTCTCTGAGATGCCAATTATATCTAACCTTTCATTCCGTGCTATATATTGTAGCTCTCCCATCTTATTTTTAAGACTTCTAGCATTTGCATACAGACATTTCAAAGTTGTTTTTTTGTTTATATTGACAATCTGGTTATCAGTTGACGTGGTAATTTGGAATCTTCCAACTCTATCGGCTCTTTACTTAAAGGCATCTGGGTTACTTTTACCTTTATTGGAACCTCTCTATTAGGATGCCCTAATTTCCATGTGCTCTTGGGTGACTGTCGACTTTCTCCCATTATCTAGTTTAAAATCTGCTCTATCTTCTTTTAAAAGGGTACTGCCAGCAACCTCGTTCCACCCCAGTTAAAGTGGAGTCCATCCCTAGGGGTTGACAAATCTAAAACCTTCTTCCTTGTATCATCATCTCATCTACACATTGAGACTCTGGATCTCTGCCTGCCTCTTGGGTCCTGCTTGTGAAACAGGAAGCATTTCTGAGAACTCTTCCTGGGAAGTTCTGGATTTCAGCTTCCTGCCTAAGTGCCTAAATTTGGCTTCCAAAACCTCCCTCTCAAGCTTTCTTATGTCATTATTACCAACATGTACCAAGACAGCTTATCTAGGTGGCACATGAGGTCATTCACCTTTGCACCAAGCTAGAAAATTACCAGGCGATTCTCACATCCACTAGCTACTGAGCTATCTATATGCCTAATGATCAAATCGCCAACTATAATGGCCATCCTAACACTTCGCTCATGGGCACATGGCCCTGGAGACACCTCATCAATGTGAGAGGGTATTATATCACCTGGAGGACAGGTCCTAGCTAGAAGATCACTTTCTGCCACACCAAGGTGATGTTCTCCTTTCATGAGACCTCTCCTCCATGGCAACAGAGAGGCTTCCAGACTGGAAGTGGGATTTCTGTACTATATCCCTGTAGGTCTCGTCTATATACCTATCATCTGCCTCAGCACTTCTAAATCTGCTACTCTAGCCTCCAGAGATTGGAGTTGTTCCCTGAGAGCAAAGAGGTCTTTGGACCTAGTGCATAAATAAGACATCTCATCAACTGGAAGAAAATCATATGACTCTCAGTGCAAAAGACTGGATAGCCCCCATCTCACTACTGGACTGCTGTCTGCATCTTAGTTTTAAAGAATTGTTTAGCTATTTAAGTTGCTGATATATGGGTAATTTTATAGCATAATGCCTAGGTTTAGCGGGGAAGAAGACACCTATTTTGGACCAGTTGTATTAGACACATAGGTGCTTATATGTCTTCATAAAATACTAGCACAAATCCAGCAGCAATCAGGGCTGCATTGTAGTCATGGACATTTACCCCTGCTCGAGAACAGAGGTAAATGTCCACACAAAAAGCGCAAAAGTTTACATGTTGGTTAGCATATTGTATAATCAACATGTATACTTCACAAGTCCACCTGCACTCCAACGAGATTATGCCCTCAGCAATGCCTATGGTAAAAGTCCACACATTCATCTCACTGTGCATACTTTTATGCCTGAAGTAATTTTAGAAGAGCCATTTTATGTGCGCATATTGCCACATACATGCTAAAATGATTTTATAAATCACTCTCTATATGGCCAATTTTATATAGGGCATGCAGGATGGTACGCATGAGAAATGCGTGTAAGTTCCTATTTTCAAGGACTTACCCATGTGAATGGGCACTTAAGAACATAAGAACATAAGAAATGTCTTACTGGGTCAGACCAAGGTCCATCAAGCCCAGTATCCTGTTTCCAACAGTGGCCAATCCAGCTGACAAGTACCTGAGAGGTCCCAAAAAGTTACAGAGGTTCCACAATGCTCGTTGCGGGACAAGCAGTGGATTTCCCGGGTCTTCTTTAATAATGGTTTATGGGCCTTTACTTCAGGAACTTGTCCAATTCTTTTTTAAACCCAGCTAACAGCTTTTACTACATCCTCCTGTAATGAATTCCAGAGTTTGATTCCACGTTGAGTGAAACAATATTTTCTCTTATTAGTCTTTTTCTTTTGCATGTGATTACATTATAGAGACCAGTATAAGCACGTGCATACATGTCACAGTGCACGGGTGACCTCCACTGAGGCATGTAAGTTATAAAATACAATGACTCACACAAAAAAGAAAGTACTGGAGTACCTTTTCTTTTTTTTTTGCAACATCATTTTTGCTAACCCGTAGAGTGAACATGGTTAATTGAAAAATTATTTGATCATAATATTTAGAAAATTTCTAAGGGGTATGTTTACTAATGTGTCCTGGATTTTCTAGGTGTTGCATGTTTAGGATAGAAATCAATGCATGGAAAATGCAAATGTCATGCACTACCTGTTGGGAATGTGTACCTCATGACCCCAGATGATATTACACTGATTTGGACCTTAACATATGTCGGTGGGAACGCAGATGCACTTAACTCCCAGTGGCGACCCAAGGTTGTTGCGGGGCCATATGTGAAGACTCATTTGCATAAATATTTGCATATCTACTGGGCATCGTTTTGTATAAATCTAATTTATTTTATTTAAAAATGTATATACTGCCCATATAAAATTTTAAGCAGCTTGCAAAGGAGTCCTTCACAAGCCTTTTTTTTGTCCTAACAATGACTTAGGGATATGTTAACTAAATATTAATGTGTGTTACCACTGTGCCCATAGAAATAAATGGGTGCTGCTGCACTTAGCACATGTTCAAATTTGTGAATGCACATTAACCTTTTGTAAACATGCCTCTTAATGAGTTTCTGAATACCATTTGCATGCACAGGGAGGATAAAAAAAGGCTACCATATTTCTGCATTACTATCCTCCAGTGCCAATTGCCAGGTGCATTACTACAAAACCCTGCTCATTTAGAACCCATAGCAAACCTGCCATATCATAACAGCACTGCCAGGACTCACACAGCACCAAACCCTACTTATTAAAAAAGGTAGCACTACAAGTATTAAACCAATACATCTCCTACTGGGAAAAGAGAACAAATGGGTCTGCTACACAGAAACTACATGAACAGAATAGCACAGTGCTGTCATACTACTACTACTACTGATCACTTGTATAGCACTACAAGGCATACGCAGCACTGTACAGACACATGTAAAAGATGGTCCCTGCTCATCAAAGCTTTCAATCTAGTCAAGACAGCACAACAGCTGAGGACACGTATACATCTAGTGGAATGGTAAGGAAATACATTGAAGACTAAGCAGATCAGGATCCAAAAGCAGACTCGAAGAGATGAGCTTTCAGCCTGGATTTGAAAAGGGTCAGAGATGAAGCTTGACGCATAGACTTAGGTAGTTTGCTCCAGGCATAAGAAGCAGCAAGGTGAAAGGATCGAAATCTGGAATTAGCAGTAGAAGTGAAGGGCACAGTTGGAAGCGCTCTGCCAACTGAGCGAAGTTCATGAAGAGGAGTGTAGGGAGAGATAAGAGAGGAAAGACAGTGAAAAACAGCAGAATGAGTGCACTTATACAGTCAAACCTCGGTTTTCATGATTAATCCGTTCCAAAAAGTCTGACTAAAACCGAAACGGACTAAAACCGAAGCAAGATTTCCCATAGGAAATAATGTAAATTCAATTAATCCGTTCCAGACACCCAAAAATATTGACAAAAAGTACATTTTATAGAGAATAACTATATTTTTACATACAGAAAACAATGAGAAATACATATAAATGACTAATGAAATGGATAAATAAACATTTAACATCACATTTAACTTTATTGAAGACTCTTGTTGAGGGGAGAGGGAGGAGGAGATACCTTAGGACACCAATGTGATCGCTGACTCCGTCTCAACAGCATACCCCGCAAGAGAAAGAACTGCCTGCCACATTCATTCAACATCTCCTGCTTACCCCTCAACATCTCCTGCTACCTCCGAGCCTGAGGGGGCGCTCCAGAGAACAGGCAGGCGGTGGAGAGATCGGGGCCTTCCTCTCTGCAATCCTTCCATGTCTGGCTCGAGGATGTTGCTCACCTGGGCAGGCAGTGTACTGTTTGCAGGCACACGCAACAGCTGGGTTTGAAGTCTGCCAATCTCCAGTCATCTCCAGATCTCCTTCACGCACACGCGATCGGTGAGTCCGGGGGGGGGGGGGTAATGCTGCCGGGACTGGGCAGGCAGTGTACTCTGTTTGCAGGCACACGCACACGCGATCGGTGAGTCCGGGGGGGGGGGGGGGAATGCTGCCGGTACTGGGCAGGCAGTGTACTCTGTTTGCAGGCACACGCACACGCGATCGGTGAATCGGGGGGGGGGGGGCTGTATGAAAACCGAGGCTATCGACGAAAACCGAGACAACATCTGAGTGGGGAAAAGACGTCGAAAACCGAAACCGACGAAAACCGGGGCAACCGATAACCGAGGTTTGACTGTACGTCAGTAGGAGAAGTCTGAACTGGATACGGAAATGGATAGGGAGTCAGTGAAGTGACTTGAGAAGAGGGGTTATATGAGCATATCGAGGCTGGCAGATTAGCCGTGCAGCTGAGTTTTGAACAGACTGAAGGGGAGAGAGATGATTCAAAGGGAGACCAGCAAGGAGAAGATTGCAATGGTCTAGGTGGGAGGGGACTAAAGAGTGGATGAGTGTCTTAGTAATGTGTTCAGAAACGAAGGGGCGAATTCTGTGATGTTATACAGAAAGAAACAACAGGTTTTAGCTATTTATTTATTTTTCTTATATACCGCGCTATTATAATCAGTGCAGTTTACATTTGAACAGAACATACAAGAATGTAACAAGTTACATCAAGTTTTTTACATTGAACAGGGAATGTAAACATGGAGGAAAGAACGAGGGAAAACTATGTACAAATTATATACAAATTATATAAATAGGGATACTCTTACGGATAAATAAAGATATGAACTTTACCTAGAGGCTTGGCTGGTGGGTCAAGGAGGCAGGTAGGGAAAGAATGGTTAGCCGTTATCTACAGGAGGATGATCTAAGGGATGGGCTAGGTTGGGATGTGAGGTGGTGGCCGTGTGAGTGTCGGGAATGGTGTCAGGGTAATATTGTAAGAATAGATGGAATTTGAGGGCTTTTCGGAATGGTGCCAGGTTTGAGATGGCCCGGATTTCAGCCGGGAGGGCATTCCATGCCATAGGTGCAAAAATGGAGACGGCTCTACTTGCTGTTGTTTTCTTACATTTTATCAACAGTTTTGGGACTTCAAGTTTATTCAATGAAGTAGATCTCCTGGTTCTGTTGTCTGGAGTGCTGTGGAGAAGATCACTGATGGGCGTGGGGGGATGGTTCTTAAGGGCCTTAAATGTCATGACAAGGGCCTTGAAATGGATTCTGGCCCGCAACGGGAGCCAGTGTAGGTTCTTTAGAACTGGCGTTATGTGGTCTGATCTTGAGAGCCCTGATAGTACCCTTGCAGCTGAGTTCATGGCAAGACGTAGTGGGTTAAGAGTCGACTGAGGGAGTCCAAGTAGAATAATGTTGGCAAAGTCGAGGTGTGGGATGACTAAGGCTTGAAATATTGATCGGTAGTCAGGGTAGTCAAGAAGTGGGCGTAGATGGCGTAGCGAGCAGATCTTATGATAGATTGCTTTAGTTGTGTTTATGACATGTGCTGACATGTCGAGACGCTGGTCGAGGGTATCAATTGGATGTGTGCAGAGAAGGAGAGGGAGGAGTGAAAGATGACCCCAATGTTGCAGGCTGATGAAACAATGAGGAGTAGGACATTATCCACAGATATTAAGAAAGGAGGAAGGGGAGAGGTGGGTTTAGGGGGAAAAATAAGCAGCTCAGTTTGGCCATGTTCAATTTAAAAAGGTGAGGAGACATCCAAGTAGCAGGGTCAGAGAGGCAGGCAGAGATCTGATTCTGGATGGCAGAGATTTCAGATGTAGAAAGGTAGATCTGAGAGGTAGATCTGAGCATAAAGATGGTACTGAAAGCCATGGGAAGAGATGAGTGTACCAAGGGATTGGGTAGAGAGAGAGAAAAGGAGTGGACCCAAGACAGATCCTTGGGGTAGAACAACTGAGAGCGGGATAGCAGTAGAGGAGGATCCACCAGAAGAGACACTGAAAGTACGATGGGAGAAATAAGAAGAGAACCAGGATAGCACAGAGCCCTTAAAACCAAGAGAGGTACTGAGGAAAAGGTGGTGGTCAACAGGGTCAAAAGCAGCAGAAAGGTCAAGAAGGATGAGGATCGAGTAAAGACACTTGGATTTTGCCAGGAACAGTTCACTGGAGACTTTGGCAAGAGCTGTTTCAGTAGAATGAAAGGGATGAAAGTCAGATTGCAAGAGATCCAGAAGGGCTTGAGAGGAGAGAAAGTCAGGCAATGGCAGTGATCCACATGTTCAAGTAGTTTAGAGATGAAGGGCAGAAGAGAGATGGGTCGATAGTCAGAAGGACAGGTAAGGTCAAGTGAGGGTTTCTTAAGGAGAGATGTGACCACAGCATGCTTGAAGGCTGCAGGAATAGTTGCAGTGGAGAGCGAAAGTTTGAGAATATGAGAGATGAAAGGGATTGCAGTCGAGGAGATGAAGCTTAGGTGATGGGTGGGAAAAGAATCAAGAGGAGCAGGTAGTGAGTTTGGAGGAGGAAAGAGGGTGCTTTCCTGAAGGACTCCATTGCAAAGCAAGATAATACTTTGCCTGAAAGCTCTCAAAGGAGTTAAGGTATTCTTTTCTAAAAGCTAATTCTTAAAGGAGTTTTGCTATCTTTTTTTAAAAGCTAATGCATGAAGGGGGTTTTGCTGTCCATTCTTAAAGGATAAAGTCTTTTGGAACCTTTTTGTGGGCTTGTGGGGTTGTCAGTTCATTCACAGCTAACTCTTTGAAACCACTGACCTCAACAGGTGTTAGGTCCTTCCCTACCCACCCTGACATCCACCCATCCCATGTGAGTGTTCTTGCTTTACAGGGCAACTCCCCATTTAGCTATGCACAGGGACATGGACAAGCACTGTTAGAACACACTTACAAGAGGTTTTCTGCTTTTTTTCTGTAAAGGACAGCTGAGGAACCAGTAGGGACTTTGATAGGTCTCTTTCTTTTACTTCAACAAGTACCAACGCACTGTCAACTAAGCAATGGCTGGGAAAAATCATATTGCTAAAGCTATTGTCCCCGTTACAGCTTCTACCTTTGTCCAGACAGAGATCCCAATGCCAGTTGAGGGACCAGTTCTATGTGCAGGATACCTGCATGCCGAGGCTCTCAGGAAACAAGTGGAGGAGCTCAGGGAAGAGGTGGTGAGACTAAGAAGCATTCGAGATGGTGAGAGGTACATTGATGAGATGCTTCTTGAAACATCCAGAGGTGAAGATGGGATGCTACAGAAAGAAGAAGGTTGAACACAAGTCACCAGAGCCTACAGTATCAGCACTCCAGCTCCTCCAGGCCTTGAATTGAAGAACCAGTATGCAGCCCTGGAAGCCCCAGGTGGAAGCATCTGAAGAAAGGGAAGAACCACAGCTCGAGCACTCCAAAGTTAAAGTTAGTCACCACAACGAAGTGAAGGGTAGTGGTGTTTGGTGACTCTGTCCTGAGGAGTACTGAGGCATCCATCTGCCAACCAGATTTGATGTCCAAAGAGGTGTGCTGTCTGCAAGGTGCCAAAATCTGAGATGTTAAGGAGAGTTTGCCGAAACTCATCAAGTCCACTGACTATTATCCTATGTTGCTTATCCATGTCAGCACAAATGATACTGGTAGGTATCACTCTGAGCATATAAACATGACTTCATGGCTGTGAGACAGAGGGTGAAGCAGATAGGTGTGCAGGTAGTGTTCTCTTCAATTCTCCCTGTTGAGGGTAAAGGCCGAGGCAGAGAAGCTTGCATCCTGGAGATAAATGCATGGATGGTGTCATCGAGAGTATTTTGGTTTGCTCGACCATGGGATGATGTTCCAAGGACTGCAGAGCAGAGATGGTCTCCATCTGTCCAAGAAGGGTTGAATTGTCTTCAGCAGCAGACTGACTAACCTATGGAAGAGGGCTTTAAACTAGATTTATTAGGGATGGGCGAAGAGAGCCCCCACATAAGTGGTGAAAGCCCCCAGGTAAATGAAACATTAAATACCTCTGTAGAAATGGATAATAGGGACAACATCTAGAAAGCAGTGTCTATAAATGCCCATAGCATGGGAAATAAGATCCCAGATGTTGAGGCTTTAATGGAAGAGGTTGACTTGGATTTAGTGGCAGTTATGGAGACATGGTTCACAGAAAACAATGACTGGGATGTAATTATACCGGGTTATACTTTATTCAGGAAGGATAGGGTAGGAAGAAGGGGAGGTGGCGTGCCACTATATGTTAAAAATAATATTAAAGCTATAGAATTGCAGGGCTTAAAAGTAAGAGAGGAGGTACTATGGGTTAAACTAGGAAGAGGGAAAGGGAAATCCATTTGCATTGGAGTTATATACAGATCCCCATCACAGGGAGTAGAAGTGGATGAAGATGTAATACAAGACATACACAGTATTGCCATGAAAGAAGAAGTGCTACTGGTAGATGATCTCAATCTGCCGGATGTGGATTGGCACATCCCTACTGCAGTGTCATCTAGAAGTAAGGAGATCCTGGATTTTCTACAGGGAGAACTATTCAGACAATTGGTAATAGAACCCACACGTGATGGACCTTACTAGACTTAGTTCTTACCAATGGGGAAAATGTTTCTGATGTTACAGTGGGAGATCAACTCGCATCCAGTGATCACCAGATGGTATGGTTCAGTATTAGTACCAGAGCTGATAAAATCCATTCAAAAGCAAGAGTCTTAGATTTTAGAAAAACGAACTTTGCAAAGATGGGGCAATACCTCAAAGAGTCGTTAGTGGGATGGAAACAGCAGGGGGATGTAGGAAAACAGTAGGTAAAACTTAAAGAGAATATTTTAAAGGCAACAAACCTTTTTGTTAGAAAGGTAAATAAATGTAAAAGGAAAAGGAGGCTGCTATGGTTCTCAAAAGAAGTAGCCGAAAAGGTGGAGAAAAAGAGGGAGGCCTTCATGAAACACAAGAGATCACAGAGAGACAGGCATCTATATTTGGAGAAACTTAGAGAAGCTAGCAAAGTAGTCAGGAAAGCATAGGTACAAAATGAAGAAGAAATAGCTAATTCAATAAAATGCGGAGATAAGACATTTTTCAGATATGTTAGTGAGAGGAAAAAGGGCAAAAGTGGTATTATCAGACCCAAGGGTGCAGGGGAGGAATATGCAGAAACTGATGGGGATAAAGCAGAATTGCTCAACAAATATTTCTGTTCTATGTTCACAGATGAAGGGCCTAGAGCAGGACCTCAGAAAACACCCACAAATATCAACAGAAGCGACGGGAATCTTGAACAATTTTCAGAAGACTGTTTTTGAGAGGAACTGGCTAAACTAAAAGTAGACAAAGCCATGGGTCCAGATGGGATACATCCAAGAATACTGAGGGAACTTGGGAACGTTCTAGCGGCTCCACCGTCTGACCTGTTCAGTGCTTCTTTGGATTCGGGAATGGTGCCAGAGGACTGGAGAAAGGCACATGTGGTTCCATTACATAAAGGTGGATGTAAGGATGACATTGAGAACTATAGGCTAGATAGTCTAACCTCTGGGGTTAGTAAATTATTGGAAAGGCTGCTAAAGGAGAGAATAGTGAGGTTTCTGGAGTCCAATGGATTACAGGATGCATGGCAGCATAGATTCACCAGAGGCAGGTCTCATCAGACAAATCTGATAGATTTCTTTGACTGGGTGACCAGGGATTTGGACCAAGGGAGAGTTCTAGATTTTGGTGTATTTAGGATTCAGTAAAGCCTTTGACACTGTTCCAGACAGGCGACTTATAAACAAACTGAACACCCTAATGATGGACCCTAAAATTACTTTTTGGGTTAGAAATTGGTTGAGTGGGAGGCAACAAAGAGTACAGATAAATGGAGCTCACTCTGAGGAGAAGGAGGTTACTAGTGATGTGCCGCAGGGATCTGTCCTTGATCTGATTCTGTTTAACATCTTTGTTAGTGATATAGCAGAAAGATTGTCGGGTAAGGTTTGCTTGTTTGCAGATGATACCAAATCTGCAATAGATTAGAAACACAGGAAGGAGTCGACAACATGAGGAGGGATCTAGCTAAACTTGAAGAATGGTCTAGAATATGGCAGCTGAAATTTAATGCTAAAAAATGCAGGGTCATGCATTTGGGCTGCAAAAATCCAAAAATCCAGTGTAGGTGGTGTCCACAAAAGAAGAGCGGGACCTGAGTGTAATTGTGTCTGATGATCTTAAAGTAGCTAAACAGGTAGAAAAGGCAACTGCGAAAGTCAGAAGGATGCTTGGGTATATAAGGAAAGGAATGGCCAGCAGGAAAAAGAAGGTGATAATGCCTCTGTAGAAGTCTCTGATGCGACCTCATTTGGAGTATTGTGTGCATTTCTGGAGACCGCACCTTCAGAAGGATATAGGCAGGTTGGAGTCACTGCAGAGGGTGGCTACTAAAATGGTTAGTGGTCTTTGTTATGAAGCATATGAGTACAAACTTAAAGATCTTAATATGTATACTTTAGAGGAAAGGCAGGATAGAGATGATATGATAGAGATCACATAGCACCATTCCAAGCTTTATCTTTCTCTGAGTCAGCACACAACTAGTGCTGCCTGTAGCATTCACGTCTGATGAATGGCTCCGCGCACTGGAAGTGAATACTACGTGGCAGCATTGGCTGTTGTTGCTGACTCAGAGAAAGAGAGATGAAGCTAGGGGTGCTGAAGCTGGGGATGCTGGAGCTGGGGGTGCTGGAGCTGGAGCTGGGGGTGCTGGAGCTGCATGCACAGTGAGTTGTGCCAGCTCCTAGGTCTACCATCTGAGTCCCCACTTACTCTTCCAGTACCCAATCAGTCTTAGATTCTGTTTTCTCCTTTTCTCCCACCCAATTTTAAAGTCTCCACCTAAGACTCAGTCCCTGCTCTCCCCCATCTCCCTATCTCCATTACCTACCCTCCTGCCTCCTACTCCCTTCTGCATACCCACCCAACTACTTCATTCTCCGATTTTCATTTACCCTCTTTCCTCCTTTTTACCCCAGCATTCATTCTTATACCCCTCCCTCTCAACTGTTCCCTTTATATGACCCTTTTTTCTTCCCTCCCACAAAAAATATTCGTCCTCCTCTCCATCCTTACACTCCCAGCTTCTTTTTTTCTCCCCAGCCCCAGTATCAGCTCCTTTCTAGCTCTAGCCCCTCCCAGCATCATCTTCCTTCTAGTTCCAGTCCCCCAACACCCCAGCATCAGCAGAATTCCAGTCCTAGCCCCCAGCAGTAGTCCTCGTCTAGTTCTAGCTTTCCCCCAAGATTCATCCTCCTCCAGTCCCAGTCTTTCCCATCATCATTTCCCTTCCAGTCCTAGCCCCCTGGTATCCATCCTCCTCCAGTTCCAGTCCATCCAAGCATTAGCTTCCTTCTAGTCCCAGTCCACCCCATCACCCAGCATCAGCCCATTTCTGGTCCTAGCTCCCCAATATCAGTCCCCCTTCAGTCCCAGTCCCTTCCAGAATCATCTTCCTTACAGTCCTAGCCCCTCAGTATCAGTCCCTTCCATTCCCAGTCCCTTCAAGCATTATCTTGCTTCCAATCCTAGTCTCCCCATCCCCCAGCATCAGCCCATGTCTAGTCTCAGCCCCGAGTATCAGTCCTCCTCCAATTCCAGTCCTCCCAGCATCAGCTCCCTTCCAATCCCAGTCTCCCCATCCCTCATCATCAGCCTATTTCCAGTTCTATTTCCCAGTAGCAGCCCTCTTCCAGTTTCAGTGGCTCACCTTCCCACATGGCCTTGCACTACAAGGGGCCCTGCGCCTGACTGGCTTAAGAGGGAGCCAGTGAGGCCCGAAGCCAGGTTACCCGGCTCACCTCTGCACAGCAACGGGGACGTTTTCCTTTATTCCTGCTGGCGACTCTGAGGTCATAGAAATTAAACAAAGGCACATCCTGTCTCTTATGCAAGAGAGGAAGTGCCCCTGTTTAACCCCTACGATTCAGCGGCGCTAGCAGCTGTGGCTGAGCACAGCCACAGGAGTGAAGGAAAATGCTTCCGCCGCTGTGTAGAGGTGAGCCAGGCTTCAGGCCTCACCGGCTCTCTCTTAAGCTGGTCAGGCACGGGGCCCCTCATGGTGCAGGGCCATATGCAGGTGACAAGCCCGTAAATGCCTACGGTCGGCCCTGTTAATGCCAGCCATTGAGGAGCATTAAGTGCACCCGGTGCTAACTGCAACATTGATGGTGAAGACGCGCTGTAAACCGCTATGCTAACTGCGATGTGCAGACATGTCCACACTCTGCCCCTTCCCACCCATTTCTCTCACTTCGCACACTAAGCGGCGCTAAATTAACCCCATGCTGTCTGTGTACACTGTTATTGCATATGTTCAAGCCCACGTTCACAGCTAGTGCAGCTTACAGCTTAGTAAAGAGTAGTGAGGGCTGAAGAAGGCTCAGTAGAGTCCTAGGTTAGGAGGCAGCAAAGTTTTCCAAATTTTATAATGGGTTTCTCAGCCTTATACAAAGGTTAATCTAATTATTTTACATTAAGAGTAGACCTACTGTATTTCTTAGTTATGCTTAACTATGCTACATGAAACTTTACTGCATTTTTGACAGCTCCGATGGCATCATGAAACACCAGAGCAAAGGCTTATCCATTTTAAAATGTCACCAGAGCTCCAGATGACATTTTCAGCACTGACATGCTATAATTCATTTTATATAATGTCAGTCATCTTTTGTAGCAGTCAACAACTCAGTGTCTTCTTCAATTTCATGCCAGTTGTATTTTGTGTGTACAGAAGTTCACTTTTCTTTATTTTGATATGGAGCTTTCACATTTTGCTCCCTTGCTAAAAATTCTGCAAAACCTCTGACACAGGCCAGAAAAAAAAAAGATTATTTTTCTTGGAACTTACTTCTGCTCAAGTCCTGCCTGATGTCACTTAAGGGCTAGTAAGGACCGAAACCAAGCCAGTGAATAGAGCAGTGTTTATCAACCCTCTCCTGAAGGCACATCTATCCAGTTGGATTTTTACAATTACCACAATTAATATGTATGGGACACATTAGCATATATTGAAGACTCACTTCATGCAAATCTTTCTCATTCATATTCATTATGGAATCCTGAAAGCCCAACTTGCTAGGTCTGCCTTCAGGAGAAGGTTAAGAAACATTAATATAGAACATTGATCCCTGTGCCTGAGAGATGAAAGCAGGGTTACTCTTATCCTTATCATTTGGAAGCTGCTATCACCTGAAAGCTTCACTGCCTGTTGGGATTCTCTCTTTGCTGCTTTCCTTCAAGTCCAGCCCCCAACTGATATCACTTTTAGGTCAGTAAGGGCTAACCAACCAAACCCATCACAGGGTAGTGGACCTTCCTTAGAACGGGGTGCACCTTTTGGCATGCCCCCTTAGCTCAGAGCTTCCCAAATTTATCCTGGGGACATCATAGCCAGTCAGAATTTCAGGAAATGGGTAATATACGGGAGGTAGATCTGCATGCACTTCCTCCATGATATGAAAATTTATCTCATGCATATTCATGGTGGATATCCTTAAATCTGGTTAGCTCTGAGTCCCCAGGACAGCTTTGGGAATCCTTGCCTTAGCATGACTTTAGCATGTCCTTTTACAGGCAGAATTCTATTTCATTCTATTTATAATTTATAATTTTTAAATTTATAATTAAATTAAAATATTATAATTTTTTATATTATATTATATATAATATAATATAAAAAATTCAAAATCCATTATCACATATACGCGGACGACATCATGTTATACATTCCTTTCACAATTCCTACACTTCCACTTCAACTATTAACAGATTGTTTCAAGGACCTAGCAACTTGGCTAGAAGACCACAACCTTTATATTAACCATTCCAAAACTGACATACTGATTGTAACAAAAAACAAATCCTACACCCCCCCCCCCCTACCCACATTACACTTCAGAAACATGACATCCACATAAAAAATGAAATAAAATACCTAGGGGTGATACTAAATACACACCTTAGTATGAACACCCACATAAGAAATACAACCAAGAAAATATACTTTAAACTCAAAGTATTAAAACAATTACGCCCTCTAGTACACCTGCAAGACTTCCTGAGCATCATTCAAGCCATTATCACTCCACATTTTGACTTCGCCAACCTCTCTACTAGGCACAACTAACCAAAACATCAAAAGGCTCCAATTGGCCCAAAACGCTTCAGCCAGAACTATAATGAAGGTACACCCTTTTGAGCACATATCACCCTATCTAGCCAAACTACACTGGCTCCCTATTCATGTAGAATAAACTATAAATTAATAATAACCACCTTTAAAGCATTAAATAACACTGCCCCAGCTACCCTAAATAAACTACTCACTAAAGACACAGCCCACTCCGTACATAGAAGAGGCAACGCTAATAAAATAAGGATTCCAAAAGAATTCACAAAGACCAAAAAAACAACCAATAAAAAAGCATTCTCCCACGCAGCACTTATACTCTGGAACTCACTACCAGACAAAATCAGAGCCTTAACCGACCTTAAAGACCTACGCAAAACCTTAAAAACTCACCTCTTTATCTCCCACTACGGTCCACTGGCAAATTCCCAACACCAAAATGAAAAGGGATAATCTATATAACACATAGAAACTAACACCGCAATTGCCTTATGATATTATGACCTTTGACACTGCCTATGATGTTCTTATATATCTACCTTCACTGCTGAACTCATTTTTGCTAACTGTACATAGTTAAATGTACATAGTTCTCCAAAGTTTAAAAGTTTAATTGTCAATGTACATAATTCATGCAATGTTCAATGTACATAGTTCTCTTAAAAGTTTAATTGTTAATGTACATAATTCATGCAATGTTCAATGTAAAAACAGAATTGTCTTTCTGTCCCCTTAACTGTTATATGTAAACCGCACCTGATCACCGGAAGGTTGCGGTATATAAAAGTTTGTTAAATAAAATAAATAAATAAATAAATAATGCTATGGAGGCTATTTATTAGTATTGTTAGTATTTAGCTCATGCCTTTCCAGAAGAAGATCAAGGCGAGTTACATTCAAGTAGAGTATGCATTTTAGAAATCTTATTGACTATTTACATGTGGAAATATCAGTATTTACATGTGTAAATGGCATCCACGTATAAATGATGATTTTAGAAAGGGCTGCATTTACATGTGGATGCCCTTACTACATAGGAATTGCAGGGGTAAATGTCAGGAGTGTAGTTAGAGAGTGGCCTAGGCAGGTCTAAAATTTATGTGGGGCATTTTCAAAATGTTTTAGCCAATTAGCAGACCTATTAACTGGCTAAAACAAAGTCACCATAGTATTCAGTGGTACCAACTGGTTAGTGCTGCTGAATATCCTCACAGACTACTGAAAAAATGCCCGATTAAAACCAGGGTGGTCTTTGGGCAGAGCCGGGACAGTGACAGCTGCTATCCAGTTAGTGGTGATATTCAGCTGCTAACCAGATAGCTAAAGTGGTTACAGTTAGAACAGGTGAGTGGCTGTCCTAGCTTTAACCTCTTTGCACTATCCCATTAGCGGCTGGATAACACTGCTAACCGGAGAGCTGCATCGGTGGCTGGGCAGCTCAGATATTTAACAGTGGAAACCAAATATGTTCTGCTGTTGAATATCCAGTCTTAGCCTAGCCACCACTGCTAAATATGCACCCCTACATGTCTGTTTCCTATTTCATATAACAGGGGTTCCCAAATCTGTTCTGGGACCTCCCCAGCCAGTCGGGTTTTTCAGATGGTTTACTGCCACTTAATCCCCGAGTCACATAATCCCCAGTCAGATAATCAAGTTTTTCAATTATCTGATTGTATTTAAAGTATTTTGTCATAGTTTCATTTATAGATTGTTTAATTTTTTAAATTTTTTTCACGTCTCTGCGCCACCCACTTTTGTTAATCCGCGACCACTAAAGTGGCGTGCACCACAGGTTGAGAATCCCTGCGTTAAGTATATACGATAGTAAGATTTGTAGCAATGCCACTTGAATATGGTACAAGTAGCAAAGGTCGGAAGACATTAATTTACATGGGACACGAGTTCTGGTTTAAGAAACGATCTAACAATAATCATATTAATTGGCATTGCATTAGGTTTGCTACACACAAGTGTAGAGCAAGATTAGTTACATCGGACGATGATATAAGCAATTTTTCAGTTCACAATCACGAGTGCAACAAGGAAAAGGTTTTGGCGAAGAATGCAGTCGCAGAAATGAAGCAAAAATGTCAGATCAATGCAACTCCCTCTGCCTCACGGGCTGCGGTTACAGTCGGTCTGCCATATGGCACTCTCATGGCATTGCCTCCAAAAAGTGCCAACTCTCGGACTCTTAGCACACATCAAAATAGTATAAGAAGGATGGATCAGCAACTGGCTCTCCCGCCCCTGCCAACTGACGCCATGTTTGATGTTCCGGATATATACAGAGACCTCTTGCTATATGACTCTAAAGATTATAGTGATGACGCGAGGTTTGTTATCTTCGGCGACAGGAGCCTGGTTGATGCACTGTCTTTCAAAAAACTGTGGTTCACAGCTGGGGCGTTCAAGGTTGTACCTTCACTTTTTTACCAGCTGTACACTGTGCACTTTCAATATGCTGAAGGAGTTACACCGCCGGCAATTTACTGTCTCCTACAAAACAAAATGGCCTTTACATACAATAAATTGTTTGCTGTATTGCGAGATATAGCGCCAAATGCCGCATCAGATGTCATTTAACTGACTTTGAAAGTGCAGCAATGAATGCACTTTGTTCACACTTCCCATCTGCAAGAGTGACTGGATGTTATTTTCATCTATGCTGGGCCGTTCATCGTAAAGTATGTGAACTGGGGATGAAAGCAGAATATGAGGAACATGATAATTTATGTGTCATGATTCGATGTCTAGCAGCGTTGGCTTTTGTGCCAATGGACGATGTTGTCGACACATTCGAGACTTTAGCCAAAGCTATGCCTCAAAATGAGAGGACGAATGAACTGTTGTCGTACTTTGAACATACCTATGTTCGAGGACGACGGCTTTGGGGCAGGGGAGATAACTATACAGCTGCGATATTTCCACCAGAAACCTGGAATAAATACGAGGACGTGAATAGTGGTGTTGCCCGCATGAATAATGCAGTAGAAGGCTGGCATCATGCCCTGCAGTCACTCTTCTCTTGCCAACATTCCACCATGTGGACATTTCTCGACAGCCTGAGAAAGGATTGTTGACAGCATGTGGCGTCAGTTCTTCAGGCTGGTGCTGGGGCTCAAATCAGACAGAAAAGGAAGTATGCTGAAATATGTGCCAGGACATCTTGGGCAATTCAACGATACCCAACTACAGAAAGATTAACGTACCTAAAATCACTTGCATATCTTTCATACTAAATACATTTATTTTCAACTGTTTTGTTTGTTCAATGCTTTGGTTCATAATATTGATTTTAGAGTTATTATTATCATTCCATTTATTTGATACCGCATGCATCTTTCGTTCTTATGATAGAATAAATGTATTTTAATCTAATGTTTATCCTCCGTTACCTTAGATTTTAATCTAATGTTTATCCATTCTTATGATCGAATAAATGTATTTTAATCTAATGTTTATCTGTTGTTATGATCAAATAAATTTATTGTAATCTAATTTTTATCATCTGTTTTCTTACATTTTAATCTAATGTTTATCCTCCGTTGGGAATTATCTGACTGGGGATTATGTGACTCAGGGATTAAGTGAATGGGGATTAAGAGACCGGAGGAATATCTCATGGCTTCAATTGTAGATTCTAGGTGATTATCTATTATCTGACTGGGGATTATCTGACTCGAGGATTAAGTGAGTGGGGATTAAGTGACCAGACACCATGCGCCCCTACATGTCTATTTCCTATTTCATATAACAGGGGTTCCCAAATCTGTTCTGGGACCTCCCCAGCCAGTCGGGTTTTTCAGATATCTATAATGAATATGCACGACAGAGATTTTCATACAATGAAGGTAGTTCATGCAGATCTCTCTCATGAATATTTATCGTGGATATCCTGAAACCCCGACTGGCTCAGAGGCAGGTTTGGGAGCCCTTTTGTATAGGGAATTATTGTGTATGACCAAAATTGTCTATGTCAGAATTTGCACTTTTTCCCTGGCACATTTAGATATGGAAAAAGTAGCGTTATCCTTCTTAATCCCTCCATGTTTATTTCCCCCTCCAAATTGAATTTAGATAAAGATAGCAGTCTCTATAGTTAAGTGGTAGAATTTCTATGTGTAGGTTTGTAAAATGGATAAGCTACATGTATAGGTTTCTAAAATGGCTCCTCTGGCTGTATCAGCACATACATGTGTAATCCAGGGCTGCCTTTTCTGATCTGAAGTTGCTTAAAACCTAAAGGAGACAAGCACAGAGACACCTTTAGGAGCCTAGAGATTTTTGGTGCTTAGATAAGCACGCCAACCCCTGGAAAGCTTTACAGGGTTCAAAGGATTATATCAGTTGTAGTGAAGCCGATTAACTCTAAATGAAATAGTGGTTACTGAGTCCTGTGGTGTAATGTACTATGTTCAGAATAAAAGCAGACAAAAACGTACTTGAACCAAACCTTTTATTTTACTCTCATGAACAAGAAACCGCTCACAAAGAAAAAATACATACAAATTTACCAAAGCAAACCAAAAACAGAAATAGAATTATTAAATAACAATATCTGGTAAAATAAATCAGCAATTAAGGTAAACTGGTAGAATATGTAAATTAAAAGTTTGCACTGCTGACTGACAACAGAAACCAAGTCAGTTTATTTTTTAATCCAGCTAAAGTAGTCAATTTGATAATTGAAACCAAATGATTTTTTGAGAAAGTTGCACAAGTACTATAAATTCTGTTTGGATCTGGATACAAGCCCAGTCCCATCCAAATTCTTGGTGTCTTTTTCCTTCTAGGAAAAAAATCTGGCTTTCCTTAGTTTATTTATAGATGGCATTTGGATGGTAGTTTAATTTCATCGCTGGCAGTAACAAGGCCCAACTTTTCCCCAGGGAACCCTGAAGTTGCAGGGTTGTTAGGAAATACATAATCTTTTCCTTCTGAACTCTGACCCAGAACTAGGGCAGAATAAATCCTTGCTGTTTTTTAAGTCTGAGTCCAAGACTTGGAACTCTGGAGAAGAGGTGAAGCCCCACTCCCATTTTTTTCTCCCAAAACTAGAGGCCATCTCTTGATGTTTCTTAGCCTGGCTAGCAGCCGACACCTTCAGCTCAGAAAATATCAATAGGTTTCAATAAATCACAGAAGGCTGCAGTCTGATGCAAATACCAACCCCCCTGAGGCTGATTAAAAAGTCAGTCCAACATTTTCTGGCAGTTTAAAAAGTTTGCTCATTGTAATCTATGGTGGGGTTTGCTGTTAGTAGTCTGTATACTCAGGTTTGTAATTCCCAAGGCTTATAAGAAACATCCATGCCATGCTAGGATTGTGTCCTTAAATGCAGAAACCTCTGAAAAGGGGTATATCTTTATCAGTCAATTTTATATATACACAAGGGCTGGAGCCTCTGTTTCAGTGAGATCCTTACACACATGCACTCTTGCACCTTCTATTCATATTTTACAAATGGTTCCATATTTGGCAGCAGCACCGTACCTAGCTGTGTGCAAGCAGTGCAGCTGCACAGGGCACAAGAAAAATGGGGGCACATTTGGGGTTGTCGGCTGCAGCTTCTCCTGCCCCAACTACCCTTGTCCCACCACCACCGCTTTTCAGGTCTCCTTGGTGGTGGCAGTTGCAGCAGTGGAGAGTGTCTCTAATTGAAGGAAGATCATGCGGGTCATTCAGACTCTGCGTTTGCATCTTTTACCGATCCCTCGCATCAGAGGAAGGAGAGACTAGGCCAGCCATTCAAATGCAGGTCTTTGCAATTCCACGTTTGAATGGCTGGTCTGGTACCTCCATCCTCTGACGCGAACCTACGTCAGAGGAGGGAGGGATCAGGCAAATGTGCAAACACGGAGTCGGAAAGACCCGCGTGTTTTTTTCTCAATTAGAAATACTTTCTGCTGCTACTGCTGCTGCCGCCACCGCCAAGGAGGCATGGAAAATGGCAGCGGCAGAGCAAGAGCAGGCTGCGTGGACATGGAGGTGTGGGGTAAGATGGGGAGATGTGGCATAGGGAAATGACAAACTGGGGGGGAGGGCACGCCACATGTGCAAGTCGCGTAGGGCGCATTTATAGCTTGGTACGGCCCTGTTTGTCAGAGCCCTTGCTAAAGTACTAGCGGAATTGTGTATGTTGCATCATGACCTCTCATTTCCGATCTCCATGTAATATCTGCAGTGTGCCTTCACAATGTGTATTTTTTTATGGGGTGCCTAGTTAAAGAGGGTAAGTAGGCATCTACTTAGGCACTATTTATTATGACACATAGAGGCATATTCCAATGTGTGCGTCCAGGCCTCTGTGCGTCCGATCGGAAGCGGGATAGACAAAGGCAGACCCAATTTTAGACGTGCCCCGTGGGATCGAATCAGGTATAGGGCCTGTACATGCATGCCGTGACCCGATTCAGATTGGCTTGCACGTACAGACCCCTGCCCGGCTAATGCAGTCAGGCTCCTGAATGGAGCCATGGTGCCATGATGTCCCATTGCCATGGCATCGCGGCTCCATTCATAAGCCGTGATCCCCGGCCACCAATCACAATCTTCTTTTCCCACAGCCTGACCCCCGATCTGGCCTTTCATTGCCAGGGTCAGGCTGCGGGGAACCACTTGCCATTCCCCGATGTTCAGGGGGACTTATTCCACCTCCAAGGTGGAATAAGTTCCCCATCTAGATCCGAGACCCCAGACATACAGCGCTGACTTCAGAATTGGCTCTGTATGTCTGGGGTCGTAGACCGCCCACTGCCCACCTCCACTCCGCCTCCGCAATGCCCCTTCCTGCCCCCGTCTAAGCCTCCCTGTACAAACTCCTTATTCATACGGGGAGGCTTTTGCTGGGGATGGAAGTGTGGGGGGGGGTGAATAACAGGGATGGACGTCCATCCTCACTATTCGCAGTACAGAATAGACTCCATAGGCATTAGCACAAGGAGCAGAGATGATGCCTTAAAAGCAGCCATGGGCATTTATACCTAGTCAAGAGCAGATGTAAATGAACAGGTGCGAAGTGTGCAAGTATGCGCTTAACCTGCTTGGATCAATGATCAATAAAGACAATGACAAGCAGCCAAGAAATCCAATAAAGCTTTGCTCATGGCAGAATAGCACTGAATGACCTAGATAAGATTCTCAAATGTAAAGACATATCTCTACATAAAAAGATTTGACTTGTTCAAGCCATGGTATTTTCAATAATATGATATGGATGTGAAAGTGGGACAGTGAAGAAGAAAGGCAAGAAGAAAATAGATGCCTTTGAATTATGGTGCTGGCAAAGAGTACTGTGTATACCATGGACTGCCCATAGTATAAATCAATCAGAACTAGATGAGATCAAATCTAAACTTTCTTTAGAAGCTCAAATGACAAGATTTCAACTTTTATACTTTAGACACACTATACAAAGAGAAAGGTCATTAGAGAAAGACTTCATGTTTGGCAAAGTTGAAGGTCAGCGCAAAGAAGGAAGGTCAGCAGTGCGATGGATCACTACTATAATAACAGCTATGGATGCCTATCAGCAATTAGCTGCCTGATTGAACACAGTTAAGACAGCTATCCAGAGAATCGCCATTAGGGCTGGTACAAGGACTGGAGGTGCCCTAGACGCAGCCTCCATCCTGCTGCCCCATGCTGCCCTCTGCACTCATTGCCATCACTGCTCTCACACTCTAGGGTTAGCAGTGGCGGCAATGGTCCCAAAACTGCAGTGCAGCACTTACTCACTGTCTCTCTTCACGTCGCAGTTTCACTCTTGCCGATTCTTCTGCTTCTGCTCCCCTCCTCTGCAAAACCAGAAGTCTGGGCAATGGGCAGCAATGGGTGCCCCCAGAGAGCTGGCACTCTAGGTGATTGCCTAGTTTGCCTAATGGTAGCGCCGGCTCTGGTCTCCATAAGTCAATATTGACTTGATGGCAATTAACAACAACATAATTAACATGTGTCCTTGTGAACTCTGCCCATGCTCCACCATAACTACACCTCTGGCTATATCAAACAGCTCCAGTACTCAAACAGCCTATCAAAATAAAAGCAAAATATAAAGCCATAATGACAACGTTAAAAATAATCCAAGGCCTCTCCTCAGTCTACTTTTAATAACTAATACAAAGAACCCCCAACAACAGGAACAGACAGACACACCTACAGAATACACTCAAAATACCATCCATAATCTCAAAAAGCAACAGAGCCACTACCAACAAGGCCTTCTTCCTTTACGCCCCAATCATATGGAATTCCGTATCGGATCACTTACGTGCAATAACTGACCTATTGGACTTCAGAAAGAATTTAAAAACACATCTTTTCCAAGAACACTTTGGAAGCGAAAGCTAATTCTCTGAGCCCAGACCCCTCCAAGAACCCTCCTCCCCATGCCCACTCAACTCTCCCAAATAATACCTAAATTCTCCCCATGCTCATACACTCAATTAACTACAGCACATAGGATCTCACCTATTCTCGATGCAAACCATATCCCTATCATGCTTATGCCCAATTACGTTAGATGTGTAAGTTAGGCTTTGTAACTATTTTCGTTCAGTTTATAATTTTAAGTTAAATCAAGTTAATCTAAGTTAAGTTACATCACCCCCTGATTATATTCCATGTACAATTTGTTTTGTTTGGGTTACTCTGTAAACTGCCTTGGCTTTAAGATTAGGCAGTATATAAACTACTTAAATAAATAAAATAAATATCTATTGGAAACATTTTGGCAAGATTAAGTTTTAACTTGTTATCATATAAGCATCATGCGATAGCAGAAAGACAGTTATCCAATTTATTTAATGCATTTTGATATATTCGGTCGAATAGCAATGCATCTTAGTGGTGTAAATAGCTGGGTTATTGTGCCAGTCAACTAAACAGTTAGATAATACATACATAGAGAAAGTAAGACTTATAAAAGCAATAGGAAGGAATGCACAGAGCAACAAGTTCCAAAAGAAAAATTACATATGACTGTGAAATAAAGGAATAAATAAAAACGTATCCATGTCATATCAATAATAATGAATAATTTACAGTATTCACTATAGGGTCTATTCACCCCCCTTGCCATCCCCGACTAAGTCTCCCTGTATGAACAAGGAGTTTGTATGGGGAGGCGTAGATGGGGGCAGGAAGGGGCGGTGTGAAGGTGGAGTTAGGGCAGGCAGTGGACAGTCCGCAGCCCTGGACATACTGGGCCGATTCTGAAGTCGGCTCTGTATGTCTGGGACTGGCAGACTGGACAGGGGACTTATTCCACCTCGGAGGAGGAATAGGTCCCCCTAGACGTCGGGGGATTGGAGGCCTAGCTGGGATCAAAATGGTGAGGGCATGCAGGAGATTCCCCCGCAGCCTGACCCTGGCCATGGGAGGCCAGATGAGGGGTCGGGCTGCAGGGAAAGGGGAAAGTGATCGGCTGCTGGGGATTGCAGTTCCTGAATGGAGCCACAGTGCAATGGCAACTGGAAGCCATGGCACCGCAGCTCCATTCTGGAGCCTGACTGAGTTAGCCGGTCAGGGGCCTGTACATGCAAGCTGATGGGAATCTAGTCCTGGCCTACACGTACAGGCCTAGATGCAATTCTGATCCCGCGGGGGCTAGACATGCCCTGTGGGAACAGAATCGCATCTACCTCTGTGCGTCCATTTCCAACCGGATGCACAGAGTTCGGGGCGCACAGTATGAAATGTACCTCCACTAGTCTATTCCATTAAATCTAGCAACTGCTTCATTAAAGAATCATATCTTTATGTCTACTTTGAATTTTTTTAATTAGGTTCCAAGACGGATGTCCAAGGGTAGTGTATTCCAAAAGTAGGGTGCTACACAACTAAAACCAGTGTATGGAAGGGGTCAAGTCCGAAGGAATAACAAGTAAATTAGCTTGACAGGAGCATAAGCTACAAGGAGGACATAGGGGATAAGCTTTGAGTATAAGTAAGCTGGTATTCCAGTATAGTAGGTCTGATGTGCCAACATTAAGATTTTGAATTTGAAATGATAGCAGATTGGGAGCTAATATACATACAGAAACAGTGATACATCGTTGGATCTTTTAGCTTTGTAAAGCATTTTTACTCTGGTGGACTGAATGAGCTGTAACTTTTTTAACTGATAGGCAGGAATGCATGTCAACAGGAAGTTGCAATAATCTAAACTATTAATTAGAAAGGCATATAACAGCGTTTTTAAGGCTCTGGTATCGAAATAAAATTTCAAAGATCTAATTTTCCAAAGAGGAAAGAAGGATTTTTTTTTTACCATTGAGAATATAAATAGCTTAAAAGACCGGTCACTGTCAAGGAAGACTCACAGAGAGAGTAGTGATTCCTTAAAAGGTAACTTTAGGAAGTAAAGAGATCCAGAGCATTGTCTATAAACAGAGTCAACTGAATATCATCAGTAAAACAGTGACCATTAAGCCATGAAACTGAATTAAGATGGCTAATACACTAAGTGATATGGTTACTAAGCTGGGCTAAACGTTAGCATGGGCTGTTTGTAAATAGGTCCCATGTTCTTCAATAGAACCTAATTACAAATAGCCCATGCTAACCGTTAGTCCAGTTTAGTAAGCATATCCCTAAGAAAAAGATTGAATAAAAGGAGCTAACACTGAGTCCTATGTGATGCCACATAAAAGTGTGTATGAGGCTGACTGATAAAAGTCAAATGCTCCCTGAAATTATCTATTTTGAAGATAGGAGGCAAACCATGAATAAATGTAATCCCGCAGTGCTAATTCATATAGACAAGCCATAATATTCTCATGATCGACCAAGCTGAAAGCTGACAATAAGTCAAAGGAGACTAAAATTGCTACTCTTCCTTCATCTAAGGCACCTCAAAGGTCATTGTGTAGGACTGTAAGAAAAGTCTCATTGCTATATCTTTCTTATTTATTTATTTATTTTATTTATTTACATTTCTTATATACCGCACTATTTGCGATCAGCGCGGTTTACATAAAAAAAACAGTATCCGACAATAAACAAGAGTCAGGTCATTACAATGAACAGGAGCAATCAACTTGGATAACAGGGGAAACTATCTACATGTGCGGAACATTGAAATAGGTAACTATATACATGTGAGATGGAGTTATTGTGCGTTGATCATACATGGTGGCTGGGGTTCGGGGGAGTCTGTGAGGTATTTAATAAAGAGGAGGTGTTTTAAGGCCTTCCTGAACTGGCTCAGGTTGGGGATGGCTCTGATGTATGGTGGTAGGGAGTTCCAGAGACTTGGGGCACTTAGACTAAAGGCTCTGTTTGATGTTACTTTGGAGCATTTTGTCATGTCTCTCGGTATCGCTAGCATGTTGGCTACTGCGGTTCTTCTTAGCCTGTTGGTTGTGGGTGGTTGGATGAGGTCACATAGTGACGAGGAGGAGAGTCCCTTGATGGCCTTGAATGTCATCACTAAGGTCTTGAAGCTAATCCTGGCTTGAATGGGGAGCCAGTGCAGCTGCTTCAGGAGGGGTGTGATATGCTCTCTCCTTGGTGCTCTGAAGAGGATTCGCGCTGCACTGTTCATGGCGAGTTGTAAGGGATGTAAGGTTGCCTGAGGGAGTCCTTGTAGGATGGCGTTTGAATAATCAAAATGAGGGATGATGAGGGCTTGATAAATAGTGCGGAAGTCGCTCGGTTCGAGTAGGGGGCGTATGTGTCTGAGGGATCTGATCTTGAAGTAGATCGCTCTTACTGTTTTGGCTATGTGCTGCTTCATGTTGACGTTCTGATCCAATGTGACTCCGAGATACCGTATAGCTGAATTACTTGCAACTCGGCGTTGTCCACTTCCAAGTGGCTAGGTGGTGTAAACTCAGGATTTCTGGAGATGAATTCCTGATTGGCGAGAGTGTAATGCATAGACCTGCTCCATGGATGACCAGAACTGCATACAATACTCAAGGTGTGGTCATACAATGGACCTATACAGAAGCATAATGATATTTTCGGTTTTGTTCTCTATTCTTTTTGAATAATCCCTAATATTTTATTTGCTTTTTTGGCAACCTCAGCACACGTGAAGGCACATTTTACAAAGTGCAATCTGGGACATCAAAGCCAGAACGTCGGGGAAAAAGCAAGTTCAGGCATGATTTCACAAACATGGACATGCCTCATATGATGTCCCCAGAATAGTACTTCAGAATGGGAATGCCTAGTGGTCTAATGGTTAGTGTAGTGGGTAAATCCCAGTGCAGCGCCTCATGATCTTAGACTAATCACTTAGTTCTCCATCTTCTCTACATAACAAGCACTTCCCTGATTCCCGTTCATATCTAGAGCACGTCCAAATGTGACAGTGCCTGCAGATGTTCCTGACAGTTCTGAAATCAAATGGGGTCATGTAAGTCCATGCCTTTGCCACACTCCCTACTTACTCTGATGTCCCCACACTGGTGACATCTTTAGAAGCCATTTGTAAAATGGCTCCAGATGTCTCCATGATTTGGACATGCATGTGCCCATACACATCTTCAGATGGCCAAATCATAACTAAGACTTTAAAAATGACCCCTTTATTCTCTACAATGATTCCGAGATCTTTTTCTTGGGTAGCGACTTCTAACTCAAAACCCAGCATGCTGTGATTATTTTTCCCTATGTGCATCACTGTGCATCATCCACTTTAAATTTCATCTGCCATTTAGATGCTTAGCCCCCCCCCCAATTTCACAAGATCCTTCTGCAAATCTTCACATTACTCTGCTGTTCTAATAGCTTTGAATAATTTTGCGTGATCCACAAATTTGATCACCTCACCTGTCACTCTTATCTCTATATCATTTATGAATATGTTAAAAAGTACAGGTCCCAATACATTGGGGCATTCCACTACTGACATTTTTCCATGTGGATAACTGGCATAAGAACATAAGATATGTCATACTGGGTCAGACCAAGGGTCCATCAAGCCCAGTATCCTGTTTCCAATAGTGGCCATTCCAGGTCTCAAGTGCCTGCCGGGTTCTCAAAAGTCTGCACATTCCATGCTGCTTGCCCCAGAGGTAAGCAGTGGATTTCCCCAGTCCTCTTTAATAATGGTTTATGGACTTTTCCTTTAGGAACTCGTCCAAATCTGTTTTGAACCCAGCTACACTAACAACTTTTACTACATCCTCCAGTAATGAATTCCAGAGTTTTATTACACGCTGAGTGAAAAAATATTTTCTTCAATTAGTCTTAAATGTGCCACATTGTAGCTTCATTGCATGTTCCCTAGTCCTTCTGAAAGAGTAAACAATGATCTACGTTTACCCGTTCCACTCCACTCATTATTTTATAGACCTCTATCATATCTCCCCTCTGTCTAATCTTTTCCAAGTTGAAGAGAACTAACCTTATAAGCCTTTCCTCATAGGGATATTTTTCCATCCCCTTTACCATCTGGTTACTCTTCTCTGTACCTATTCCAATTCTGCTATATCCTTTTTTAAGATATGGTGATCAGAATTGCACACAATATTCATGGTGCGGTCGCACCATGGAGCGATACAGAGGCATTATAATATCCTTGGTTTAATTTTCTATTTCTTTCCTTATGATTCCTAGCATTCTATTTGTTTTCTTGGCTGCAGCTGCACACTGGGCAGAGGGTTTCAATGTACTATCCACAATAACACCCAGATCCTTTTCCTGAGTGGTGATCCTAATGTGGAAGCTTGTATCGTGTAATTGTAGTTTGGGTTCTTTTTCCCTAAGAGACCTATTCAAATCTGGGCATCCAGCCCCTTGTGCGGCTGGGCAGAATCGTGGCATACAGCGGTAGACTCGATTCTGTGTGATCAGAATTGGGAATTGGGTCTACCAGCCTGGACATGCAGGCCTGCCCCGATTCTGATCGATTGCATGCCCAACTGCTTACTTGGCTAACTCAGCCTGGTTCTGTAATGGAGTCGCAGTACCATTGCATCTCGTTGCCATGGCACTGTGACTCCATTACGGAGCCACGAACACTGCCAAGATTGTCCTATCCCCACAGCCAGACCCCCAATCCGGCTTCCCATGGACAGGGTCTAGCTGTGGGGAACTTCCTCCACACCTCCCTGCTCTGTTCCCACTGGCCACTGCTGCTACCTTGCATCCAGGGGAACTTATTCCACCTCTGAGATGGAATAAGTCCCCGTTTAACCGGCGTATCCCAGACATACAGGGCCAACCTCAGATCAGCCCTGTACATCCAGGGTGACAGCCCGCCCTCGCTCCACCTTCCACCCTCCCCCTTCCACCCCCATCTAAGGCTCCCTATACAACTCTGTTGTTCATACAGGAAGCCTTGCACGGGGATGGCAAGAGGGACAAATAGCATATAAGGGATGTATGTCAAGGCAGGGCGTACATCCCTGCTATTCATGGCTCGGAATAGCCCCCTAAGTGCATAATTTTGTACTTGTCCACATTAAATTTCATCAGCCATTTGGATGCCTAGTCTCTCAATTTTTCAAGGTCCTCTTGCAAGTTTTCAAAATCCTTTTGCGTTTTAACAACTTTGAATAATTTTGTGCAAATTTAATCACCTCACTCGTTAGTTCCATTTCCAGGTCATTTATAAATATGTTAAAAAGCAGCAAGCCCAGCACAGATCCTTGGGGTACTCTACTATTCACCTTTGTCCAATGAGAAAATTGTCCATTTAGCCCTACTTTTTGTTTTCTATCTTTTAACCAGTTCATAATCCAGAATGGTACACTGCCTCCTATCCCATGACTTTTTAATTTCCGCAGGAATTTCTCATGAGGGACCTTGTCAAAGGCTTTCTAAGAATCCAGATGACCATTGAATAATACTCTCTGTTTTTCATCTTTTAGCCAGTTTCAAATCCACAATATGGCTTGACCTTCTATTTCCCTGACTTTTTCATTTCCTAAGGAGTATCTAATGAGGGACTTTATTGAATGCTCTCGGAAAATCTAAACACACTTTGGCCCTTATTTTAGATGCATGTGGAAATAGCAGCAGTTACACATGTGAATTGGTTACACATGCACACAATTTTTTTTTGAAAGCCATTGTTTACCCATAGAGAGCTACACCATGTAGAAATTTTAAGGGGACGTGATTTAGGCATGGATTGAGTGGGCCAAAATTCTACATGTGTATTCCCCATTTCAAAAAGAGAAAACACTATTATGGGAAATAAATTCCCTGTGAGGTATAACACCTGCTCAGAGGCATGCATTTTTTTAAGTGCTTGTTTCAGCCAGGGCTTCACATAAAGGATTAAGGGAGTAATTCTCCTTAATCCTCCTTTATTTCCTCCTCTGACATGAAGCTTCATAAAAATTATGGCCTCCACACTTAATTGGCAGCACTTATACATATAGTTTTGCAAAATGGCTTGGATAAACTTGGAAGTGCCAGCACAAACACATGGAAGTTGCAAAATTGTCATTCCCATGTGGATGCTGCCGCATTGCTGCTGCTCATTTTTCCCTTGTGTATATTTATAAAACCATTTTTTATAAAACAATTTTTCCTACTGTGCATGCTGACAAATCCATGTGCACTGCTGCATGTCCTTATATAGATTTTGCAAAAGACTGCATGTTGTCAGAGCATTTTTTCAAAATGCCACCAGAATAGAGCACAACCTAACCTGGCTGTCTGCATTCCATTTTCACTACTCTATGTAACATGGGCCTTCACATCAATTGACTCACTTAGAGGGCGAACTATGGGAGAGGAGTTTTTCAGTGGCACTATAAAACTCCATTCTAGTGTGTGCTTTGCAAGAGCATTTTCTCCCTGTGCACCTCTTAACGGCACATGTTACAAAGGACGTCCAAGTGCAAACACTTTTCCGCCTGCAGCTAGAGCCCAATCAGAGGGGCTCTCCACGTTAAAGGAGGAGGCGCCATCAGGGACGGCCCAAGGGGGGTGCGGGGCCATGTGCGGAGACTCGGTGCGGGGCCTCATTTGCATAAATATTTGCATAATTTTACCATACACTAACTTTTAGTAAACATGCCTCTTAATGAGTGTATGGATAAAGAAAGACTAAAAGATTTCTACATTACTATAATCCAGTGCCAACCGCCAGGCACATTAGGAACTACTACAAACACTGCCCATTTAGAACCCATAGCAAACCTGCCGTATCCTAACAGCACTACCAGGACTCACAAAGCACCATACCCTACCTATCAAAAGGCAACACTGCAAATATTTTAAACCAATACATTTCAGAGAATAACAATGCATGACCTACTGGGGAAAGGGAACAAGTGGCAATGTCAAATAGGAATTGCATAAACAGAATACCTCAGCTCAGTTACAATGGAGAACACAGACCATCACCAAACAAGGAATCACAATTTAGAAACAGGAAGACAATTAAACTGGGAACCCCAAAAGCCAAACTTGGAATGTACAACAACACTGTAGAAATAAAACTATAAATTAATTTCCTCTTGTACTAAACAAAGCGCAGACGTTAATGATGCACATTTCCCAGAGCTGACATATTCCAGTTAATAAATTCAAAATAAAGAGATATCTTTCTACCTTTTGTGCATTTTTTTTCTGTTGCAATTGTTCCAGCCACTTTCTTCTGGATTCTTTGTGTCTTCTGCTAACTCTCCGTCTGCTGTCCATTTGTCCTTTCTTCTCTCTTCTAATTTTTTTCCATTCTCTCTCTACATCTGCTTTAACATACTAATCTTTCTCCTTTTGCTCTTTCCTCATTCCTATTTCATCCACTCAAATTTTACCCCTCCATCCTCAATCCCCACTTAGTCTCCCAATACCCAGCCAATTGTAGATTTTTCTTCCGTCCCACACAAAATATTTTTTCCCCTCTCGATTTCACTCTCCCAGCTCCATCCCATTCTAATCTCCCCCAACATCAGCTCCCTTCTAGTTCCAGCCTCACCCAGTATCCGCTCCCTTCTAGTCCCCGCATCAGCCCATTTCCAGTCCTAGCTCCCCATCCATTTCCAGTCCTATCCAAGTCCCTCCATCAGCCCATTTCCAATACCAGCCTCCCATCAGCCCATTTCTAGTCCTTTCCTAGCCCCACCATCAGCCTATGTCAAATCCTAGCTCCCCTCCACTCAGCCCATTTCCAATCCAAGCCCCCCATGACCCTACCTCCAGTTCTAGCCCCTCCTTGAGTCCATTTCAATCCAAGCCCCCACCACAGCCCATTTCCAATCTTAGCTCCCCCCAATTCCCAGTCCTATCCTAGCCCCCTCCATAAGCCCATTTCCTGTCCTAGCTCCCTCCCCTCACAGCCCATTTCCATTCCAAGCCCCCCTCCCCATCAGCTATTTGCAGTTCAAGCCCCCCCTTCCCCTCAGCCCATTTCCATTCCAAGCCCCCGTCCCTATCAGCTATTTGTAGTTCAAGCCTTCCCTTCCACTCATCCCATTTCCAGTCCTAGGAACCTCCCCAACCCATTACCAGTCCTAGCCCCCCCCCCCATAGCCTATTACCAGTCCTAAATCCCCCTCAGCCCACTTCCAGTCCTAACCCCCATCACCCAATTTTCAGTTTAAGCCCCCCCGCATAGCCCATTACCAGTCCTAACCCCCCATCAGCCCACTCCCAGTCCTAACCCCATCAGCCCATTTCCAGTCCTAACCCCCATCACCCAATTTTCAGTTTACGCCCCCCGCATAGCCCATTACCAGTCCTAACCCCCCATCAGCCCACTCCCAGTCTTAACCAAAACAGCCCTTTTGCTGTCCTAACCCCCATCACCCAATTTTAAGTTTAAGCACCCCCCCCCGCATAGCCCATTACCAGTCCTAACCCCCCATCAGCTCACTTCCAGTCCTAACCTCATCAGCCCATTTCTAGTCTTAGCCACCCCCATAGCCCATTACTAGTCCTAACCCCCCATCACCCCATTTCCAGACTTAGCTCCCCATAGCCCATTACCAGTCCCCCCTATCAGCCCTCTTCCAGTCCTAACCCCATTAGCCCATTTCCAGTCCTAACTCCCACCCCAACAGCCCAGGGAAATTTAAAAAAAAAAAAAAAGTTGTCTGCTACCACTGCCGCTGCCGCCGCCGCGGCAACAGCAGAATCGAATATCCCGTGGGGCCCCCCCGCCCGACAGAGCCTGCCCTCCCTGCATCAGCTCTGTCTCAGCAGCCACACCGGCTTTCAGAGCATGAAAGGAGAGTTTCTCCCTCACGGCTCTGTAAAGCCCGCGGGGGCTGATGGGAAAGTCCCATCAGCCCCTGCGGGCTTAACAGAGCCAAGAAAGGGAAACTAGTCTCCCTTCGCGCTCTGAAAGCCGGTGCGGCTGCTTAGACAGAGCTGATGCAGAGAGGGCAGGCTCTGTCGGGCAGGGGGGGGGGGGCCCGCGGGATATTCATAGCCCATGTTCCCTGTAAAATAGTTATCTCCAAGTTATAATGCCCTGTTCAATGTAATTTCAGTTTGTTCAATGTAAACCGGACTGATGCAGAATAGCGCGGTATATAAGAGAATGTAAATAAATAAATAAATAAATAATATTCGATTCTGCCGTTGCTGCGGCGGCGGTAGCGGCAGCGGCAGCAGACAGCTTTTTTTTTAAATTTTAAAATTTACTTTAAAGCAGAATGTTCTTTGTGCGGGGCCCCCTGAAACGCGGGGCCCTGTGCAAAAAACATTATTGCTCAATGGACGGTGCGGCCCTGGGTGCCATCGGGCGCAGCGGCTGCAGACGCTGGCACCACCACCATCACCAGTGGGCTCCCCTGAGCAATCGCGGTGGAGCCCAGGAACCAAACACTTTCCCGCCTGCAGCTAGAGCCCAATCAGAGGGGCTCTCCACGTTAAAGGAGGAGGCGCCATCGGGCGCCCCCACACCTGGCAGGCCCGTGCCTGAGGGCCTCGCCAGAGGGCCCTTTGGCGTGGCCCTTAGGTGGGGACCAAAACTAGAGATTGAATATGACAAGAGCTACAGCCTTCATGTCATATCAAGCACCGATCCTCAGTGACGAACCGTCCCCACAGACTGTATGTCCATCATAAACCAACATTCATAGAACCAGTGACTGTTCTCAGCCTACCTACCTACTACTGTCGCTGTTACAGTTGAACCACATAGCTGATCTGACCCTACATCTAATGGAAATGCACTCTGCAAGTAAACACCTGAACTAACCATTGTGAAACAAAGTCACTATTGCAATAGCTACTTGTCACTCTATAATACAGTATTACATATTGTATACTGTGTTGTTTAGTAGTCCACATGTACAACTCTGCTACCTATCTACATATTGCTAGGATAACCAAGCTCTGAGAAATCAACCCACCCCAAAATACTCTCCAGACTAACAAACAAAAAACAATCCAGTGGTGAGCAGCTCACCCCACATGGAGGACACTAACATGGAACATCAACCCCACCACGCTCTTCCTGCCCAAAAAAACCGCAAACCCCTATACGGACAGTAAAAGCACAAAGGAACCCTCGTCCTAAAAATGTATGCATGTTTACTAATTCTTACCCTATGCTCTCACCAAACAGATGCATTTCACTACACCAACTGCTATACAGCAGTACAAGCTCCCCCTATATACATATCATACTTCCCTACCATATACCAGCCGTTATGCACATCTGCACACTACAAACCTCACAGCAAGAAATCCACCAAATACATTCAAAGAGAACCATGGTCACAAACATACGTACCTTGATTGCACTCTCTACAGAGCACCCGCTTGACAATAGGCCTGATAAATGCAAGATCAATACGCAACAAAACAAACACTATTTCCGACTACATCTATGAAAACAATCTTGACATCCTATGCATTACTGAATCATGGCTGAAGAGCATAGATTAGGTAATACTGAACCAAATAACACCACCAGCATTCACAGTTTACAACTGCCCCAGAACCCACAAACGAGGAGGCGGAGTATTAATCCTTGCCCGATCAGAATTAAGGCACAAGACAATATCCTCCAAAAGCTCCGAACACTACGAATTCATCAACACTGAAAACAAACATCTATCCATCTGCTTAATATACCGACCCCCCAATGCCCCAACAGAGGACACATCCAACATCCTGGACATGATATATGCAGCTAACTCACCACACAAGGCCCTCATTGTGCTAGGAGACCTAAACCTCACATCTGCCTCAACAACAACTGAACTCGCATTTCACAAAGCAATGGAATCCATTCAACTCAAGCAAATCTTAACGGGCCCATCCCATTGCTCTGGCTCTACACCAGACCGCATATTTGTTCCAACCAACACCCTAGATAAATGTTTCATAACACCACCTAAAACGACAACAATACCATGGTCAGATCACCATGCCATATCATTTGAACTCCACATCAATACCGAACAGGTAGCTCGGAAAACGGAACAACCAACAAGACACTTCAAAGCTTTTAACAAAGAGCAATTCCTCAAAGATACCATGCAGTCACTACCCCAGGATTTCACCGACATAGACGAAGCCATCAACTCATGGAATACGACTATACTTGCTGCATCTCAACTGACACCTCATATGAATTCACACCACAAAAAACCAGGACCAGATCGACACCATGGTACTCTAACACAATAAGACAATCCAAAAGAATACTAAGGCAGCTGGAACGTCGCTGGAGATGCAACAAATCAGAAGCTACATTGAAACAATACCAGGAAATGAAAAAAGATTACAATAACCTAATAAACAAACATAAACAACAATACCACACAAACCTCGTACAAAAAGCCTGTAATAAACCTAAAGAGCTATTCAACATCGTTTGCACCCTAACAAAAGACCCAACAATGAAAGATGAAAACAAAATGCACCCACAAACCTTTGCTGATTACCTAATAGCCAAGAACAGCACCAACACACACAATAAGAACATCCCACTTAAGGAAACACCAGCAACAGATGACTCTACAACCACCAATCAATGGAAGAACTTCAGCATTCCATCAACAAAACAAATAGAACAAACCATCACTGCTTTAAACACCACCACCTCTCCATCGGACCCCTGCCCGGTAACTTGGATTAAATCCACTAAAGGAGAACTCAAAACATTCATCCAAAAGATAGTGAGCACCTCTCTCACCCAGGGTTACATGCCAGAAGCCCTCAAGCAATCAACTAGCCGCCCCATTCCTAAATCTACTTCATCCAACAGTACCGACCCTTCAACCTACCGCCCAATATCCAGCCTCCCATTCCTGGCTAAAATAACTGAAAAAATTGTACAGAGACAGCTCCAAGATCACATTGATGAATACGCCCCACTAGACCCCCACCAGCACGGATTCTGTCCAAAACATGGCATTGAGACAATACTCATACATCTATTCAATAACATAATCAAAGGAATAGACAAGATAAAGCAGGGCTTCCTACTAATATTTATCGATATATCATCGACATTCGACACAGTTTCCCATCACATCCTATTGAAGCGCCTAACAGAGATTGAACTACAAGATAACACAATTAAATGGTTCCAATCATACCTTGAAGATAGACAGCAGGGAGTAAAATCTGGAAACCTCACCTCAGAACCCTTCAAGACCACGCAAGGAGTCCCCCAAGGCTCATCATTATCAGCTCTCCTCTTCAACATCTATATCCAACCCATATGCAAAATATTTAACAAACACGAGATACAATATGCCATATATGCTGACGACATCATGGCATATACCCCTATTCAACTAGACTCCCCAGACTATACCACTATATCAACCTGCATTCAAGAAATAACAACCTGGCTAACCAACAACAACTTAAACATCAACATAAAAAAAACTGAAGCAATTATCATCACGAGAGACTCCACATTCATTCCTCCTGCTGCTATCAACATATCCAACACACCGATTACAATAAAAGACAAAGTCAGATACCTTGGAGTGATTCTAGACAAGCAACTCACCCTCCAAACGTACATCAACAAGACATCCAGAGCAGCCTTCTTCAAACTAGCAGTACTCCAGAGACTAAACCCCTCCTCGATAAAGAACATTTCTGCACAGTATGCCAGGCCACCATTACACCTCTACTGGATTACTGTAATATACTATTCCAAGGTCTACCTAAATAAACCACCTGCCCTCTACAAATAGTCCAGAACACTGCTGCCCGCATTGTTACTAGTGCTTCAATACAAGACCACATAACTCCAATACTACAAGATCTACATTGGCTATCAATCTCCTCACAGGCAAAATATAAATCAGCGCTTACCATCTTCAAAATTAAAAACAACACCTCGGCAGGAATACTACAGGAACTCATTGGAACCAAAACAAACAAAAGACCAGACAGAAACAACACCAAAAACAATATACCAACACCTACTCTATTCACAAGAACAAACAAATCCACATCCAGGCGAGCCTTCTCTCTTGCTGCCCCTGCTATCTGGAATAGCCTCCCAGATAATCTAAAATCAACAAAAGATATAAAAGAATTCTGGAAGCTATTTAAAACAACCCTATTTGTTGAACAATTCAACGAACACCACCAATTCACCCTAACCACCCCACAAAACGAGTTACACAAGACATGACATCCACGACATAAAAACATCCTATTATTCTTACCAAAATGTATATAGCCCAATGTAGATAGCTCAACATGTATATATTGCCCAATGTAGATAGCTCAACCTGTATATATTGCACCCCAAATCAAGTTCTACCTATCCACACACGCTCGAACACTACCCTCACAACCACTGCATGCCGACACCCCCGCACTACCCTATTTGATTGGTTTGCAGTGAAATCCGCTTTGATTCAAGGATAAAGTGGGCTAGAAATACTTTTAAATAAATAAATAAAATAAATAAATCTGGGATGTCAAAGAATGTCTGAAAAAAAAGCAAGCACGATTTCCGAAAAGTGGACATGCCTGCTATGAACATCTATGGAGACATCTACATAGACATCCCCAGAATAGCATTTCACAACAGGGATGCCTAATAGGCTAATGGTTATAGTAGTGAGTTAAGAGCAGGGTTCAAATCCCAGCATGGGCTTTTGTGGTCTTAGGCTAATCACTTAATTCCCCATTTTCTCTACACCTTTTGGATGTTTTGTTCATGCCTGGAGCAATTATAAATATGGATGTGCCTGACGTTTCTGAAATTGAATGGAGAAGTCTAAATTCATCACGCTTCCACCATCCCCCTGCCTACTTGGATATTCCTGCACTGGAGATGTCTCTAAATGTCATTTGCGAAAAGGCTCTTTTAAAATACCCCCCCCCCCCCCGGCTGTATTTTCCTAAAGTTAATGTTTTCCTTCAAGTTAAGGGAGACATTCCATTATGAAGTATGGAGGGGGTAATTATTCCCGTTTTTTTCCTCCCTCCTCCCAATAATTGTGAGCTGGTTAAGAATGTACAGTTTGTAATGGAGAGAGAGGAAATTAAGAAACATGAATGGGACCTGAGGAGATGAAGAGGGAAGTAATATGTTAGAGGTAGAAAGATGAATGGGAGTAGAACGTTTTGGACAGCCAATGAGTTCTATAAGCCAGAGTGTTGAATGATAGAAGAACAAACTGCATTGTTCTTTCTTCATTTGCAATTTTTAAAGTAAAATTATGCATTTTTATGCAACTAGCGCTACAAAATGAAATAAAGGAGCCAAGCTATTGCTGCAAACTTTGTTAACTCACTGAGTAATTCAGAACTTAAATTCTTGATCTGCATTTTTTTCATCTTCTTCTTCCACTTTGTACCATGAGAAGTGATAGTAAGCACAGGAAAGAGGGGAATGAAGAGTAAAGAAATGAAAGAGCAGGACCCTGGGTCTTGCATTAGATATGGTAATATTCTTACCCAGCTACCAGCTGAAAAAATAGAGGGTCCAAATGAGGCAATGATAAAGAGAGATGGCAAAGTAGATCAGTATGGAGTGGCAGTAAGACACGGTATAAATACTCAGAGGTATAATTCAGGAAACTGGCATTTCACTTTGACTGGGCAGTAGAATGACTTATCTGTTTTCCCCAGCTCACAGCAAAAAAAGATAAGGCACAGCTTTTTGCAAGTGGTCAAGCATGTTCAGCTGATAGTTGGAAGATCAATTTCACCTAAATGATTGTGGGGCGGGTAAATAGTAGTGATAAACAGTATTAGAGCATTACAGACGTGCAACTGGACAGACAGGATGGATCGAATGGGCCTTATCTGGTGATATCCACTATGTTATTTGATAGTTAATTTTTTTTCTTTCTTTAGAAATAAAAATAAATAGTTCTTTAAAATCATAGATTCATTGGCAGATATCAATTTCTTTCATGGAAATGTTTGTGAAACATGTTCAACAACTTTCCTTTACTTAATAGGCAAAAATGTTGATGTTTTCCCATCATTGGTGTTCAAACTTAGATAACAAGTGTGACCTATGTGGGCAGTTAAATATTACAAATTTCAGCCAAGAGTTTATTTCCCTGAGTTATGGACAGCTGAAAATCACAGCTTTTGATGAATGTCTCAAACTATAAATTATGCTCTAGATAGCACCATAATTTGCAATCATAGATGTTGCACATTTCCTTTCATTACAGATTTTTGCTCTTCTGATTCTCATCAGATGGTTATGAGAGTCCTACAGAAGCCTTTGCTGTCTCTCGCAGTGAATCTTTGGCCAGTTGGATCATCAGAATCTGACTGTTTTATGAGGTGTAAAAGGAATCATTTCAGGCATTTAGAGTTTTGCTATTATGCTCAACTTGTTTAATTCAGAATTATTCTGTTCTTTATTTTGTTAGAGAAACATTTCAATTTATATTCTCCTAAGGCTGTATTTCCCAGCTTTTTCAAGCCCAAAGTAGGCAGCATGCAGGGCACATTTAGCCAGGCTCTGCTTTATACAGTACACACACCGCCCACAAGCGGCAGCTTCAGGGGGGCAACAAAGAGCAGTGCATTCAAAGCTAAACAATAGATTCTGACAGTCGGGGGGGGGGGGGGCAAAAAACTTAAGGTTTTGCCTAGAGTGCCAACACCTTGAACCAACTCTGGGACTGGCCCTGCCTCTTTCTCCTCCTGAGTCTCCTCCTCTGAGTGTATCCAACCTCTGGTGGGTCTTTCAATACTTCCTTAACTTTTGGTCTTATTCATATTTACATTATATTAACAAAGCCAGTGTGTGGCATACCATTCTCTGTGGTGCAGGCAGGGTAGACATGAAGAGGACTCATAAGGCCAAAAGTTAAGGAAGTATTGAAAGACCCACCAGAGGCTGGACACATTCAAAGGAGGAAACTCAAGAGGAGGAAGAAGAGAATGTTTTGTAGGCAGTATGTGTTCTGTATGAAGTAGAGCCTGGTTATCTGTGTTCTGCATGTTGCCTGTTAATTCCCTCACCTTGGGGCTCATGCTATATCCAGGAAGGCAAGGTATATATGACTTCAGGTGCTCAGAAAAGAGCTCTTGCACATTTAAGAACCATTGTTGGTATCTCTTGTTGTCCATAGGCAGTGGAATGGGGTCGGCCACAGGTTCCTCATCAATACTTAGCTCAACATAGTATTAGAAACTAGAGAGCTTGGTGGCTGGGGCTGGAGATTGGTTTGTTTGCCCCTTCCAACCAAAAAAGTGTACCACTGCTCCACTTGTTGCCGAGAAATGCTGAGAGCAGAGTCCATGTGCTGAACTGGACCTGAGTTTCAGGTAGTGGTGATTTGTCTGTGGCACTCTCAATCAGATCTGAAGGCATACAAATTCACTATGGCACCAGGTCCTAAAATTGGAAATGATGCCTCTAAGCTCAATGCAATTCTTTCCATTGGACCTTGCATTTAACTCCGCATGCATTGTGTTGGCATAGCATGCAGTTTTACAACATACTTGTCATGTGATTTTTTGACAAGTATACCTTATATGAATTGTGTCTTTCCTGATTTTTATATTTTTTCCAGATCTGTTAGAAAGCAGAAGAACAGCAATGTGGAATTATCAATGGGACTTGTAGAATGACTAGATAAAAATATGCAGGTCAATATTCCAAAGGATTGTCTGGCATACTGAGAGCTGGACAAATCTTCATGGTTAAAATGTCCCTCCTGCTTATCAACTAAATTTTGTGAGAACATGTCCTCACACACACAAGATTTGCCTGGATAAAAAGGTGATACTGGGGACTTTCCCAAGACACAATCGCTTTGCGTGCTTAGCACAGATATACAGGGTAACTGGGCACAATTAGCCAGGTAATACTTTTTTTAAATTTTTATTTTCCAATGGCATAATGTTAGAAGAGTGTTGCAACAATACAACAGAGCAACAGTACATCCCACCATCTTTCATGCTTGAACATTAATAGGGTTCCACTTCTTATACGCTTTACAATGTAAGTCGCTCTGATCTGTTTCAAGTGCAGCTTTCTCTATCCTTCCGATATCTTATGCCTTAATTTTTCTGTTATCTCCATTCATTCCACATACAAGCCCCTTCCACTCTTTCCAACATGTACACACCATATAAGGTCCTCACTCACTCACATGTTCCCATATGCCCACCCCATTCATTCCAGCAGCTTTTGTCATTTCTTAGCCAAATCCAGCCCCCATCTCCACGCCTTCCATGTCCCTCTCATGTTCTTCATTCAATTCACACAAGCCAGGTAATTCTTATCAGTTAAATAGTTGTCCTAAATTTACACAGATAGCTTTATCTGGTTAACTTTATCCAGGTATATTCTGGGATCTTGGTGGAGGGATCTTGGGAAGATTATAATAGGGGTATGTTATTGGTATTCTTCGTATTCCTGCAGGATAGACCTGTATTTTCTTATTTTCTTAATGTACAATATGTGTACTTGGGTAGTAAAGTTTGCATTTTCCTTGACCTGTGTCACCAGGTGCAGGTCAGAAAAAGAATTTTACTGCTTTGTGCCAGGTGGCCTTTGCCATTGGTACTACTTTTCATTTATGTTTTCCATGTAAATGTTTGCTAAAATTTAATAATTTATAGTATATATTTTATGATGCTGGACAGTTGAAATCTTTCATTGAATTGAAAAATCAAGCTCTTAGGCTTAGGTTGGAGGATAGGGGGTCTTGATGTTTGTGACACGCATTTTGAGGTTGTGGAGTTGGGTCCCTCCTTTATCGGCTATTTCTGGTTTTCAGTTTTTTTATTTATCTATGTAATGGGTTTGAGGCCTTTTACTAATGTTGGATTAGCTTTATTTTGTGGACTTGGATCTGCATCTTTGTCTGTAGCTTATGGGAGTATGATCTTCTTGTATTCTTACTTTGTTGTTTGAGATTTTCTGTCTCAAGTTTAATACTTATATTTACGGGTCACATAAAAATACTTCAGCTTAAATGTCTTAGTTGATAGTTGTGAAAAACAAGGTCTAGCTGCCAGTAGTGCTGAAAGTTAATGTAAATCTGATATTGTTATATAACCAAGGAAAATCAATGACTTCCCTGTATTTAAGCTTGCAAAAATATTTTCCTTATGGACAAGCACTTCTGGGTGATGTCATCAATGGAGCCCAAGCGGGAACTCTCTCAGCTCCTATTTTAGAAGCTTTTAGAAAACTCAACTCTGCATGTGCGTCTCCTCCTGCCTGCTGTCACTGTCTGAGGAACTCAGTCTAGTTCTTTCTATGGAAACCAACTGAGGTCTTTTGCTCCACGGGAACTTCATCGTTTCAAGAAGTGTTTTTCTCTTTTATTTGGTAATACGATTATACGTTTTCCTACTTGCTGCCTCTGTACTTCTCCCTTAGTACTCTTTAGCTGTTTCCAATCATTTTAAACTTTCCTTTAGTATGGCATCACATACAGTAGGCCTTAAGTCTCAGATGCTCTTAGACACGGTTTTGTTTTTCTTTTATTCTTTACTATAAAGATTGAGTGGTCTGATTTTGCCACAGCTGTCTCTTCATCTTAAATGTCTTTGAAACATGCCAGCTATTTCAAGAAGTGCACCCAGTACTTTAGACTCATGTCTGTCATGGATATCCATAAACTCCTATCTAAAGTTTCTGGGGTCTGACCATTATAGCTCTGTTTGTTCACTCTGCTTAGAGATGGCAAAGAGAAGTCTTAAAGGAAAAAAAAAAAAAAAAAAGCACTGACAGGTTTTTGGTGCTTCCAAGACCTGGCCAATCGGTATTGGTGGCATCAGTCACCATGGACTCAGGAGCTGCACTGGACACTGGAGAAGCATAGGCATTGAGAAGTGCTCAAGCTCTGTCTTAACTAGAAACATAGAAAAATGATGACAGAAAAAGGCCACATGGCCTATCTAATCTGTTCTTCCAAATCAACAACTACAACAGTCCCCTTTTTACCTTTAGAGATCCTCTGTGTTTGTCCCATGCTTTTCTGAATTCAGATACCGTCCTCATCTCTACCACCTCCATTGGGAGACTATTCCATGGATCCACCACTCTTTCTGTAAAGAAATATTTCTGCATATTACTCCTGAATCTATCCCCTTTCACCCTCATCCCATGTCCCTTCATAGCAGAACTTGCTTTCTATCGAAAGAGGCTCTTCCCCTGTGCATTTCTGCCACTGAGGTATTTAAACTTCTCAATCATATCACCTCTATCCCGCCTTTCCTCTAAGGTGTACATGTTAAGATCCTTAAGTCTGTCCTCATATGCTTTATAATGAAGACCACTAGCCATTTTGGTAGCCACCCTCTGTACTGGCTCCATCCTGTTTATATTCTTTTGAAGGTGTGGTCTCCAGAATTGCACACAATACTCCAAATGAGGTTGCACCAAAGACTTATACAGAGGCACTATCACCTCCTTTTTTCTGCTAGCCATTCCTCTCCGTATGCACAAAAGCATCCTTCTAGCTTTTGCTGTCGCCTTTTCTACCTGCTTAGCTACTTTAAGATCATCTGACACGACCACGCCTAGATCCCGCTCTTCTTTAAAGGACAAAGGTACTTCACCCCTATACTATATTGCTGTCTTGGATTGCTGCAGCACAAATGCATGACCTTGCATTTTTTAACATTAAATCCAAGCTGCCAAATTCTAGACCATTCTTCAAGCTTAGCTAGATCCCTCCTCATGTTATCTACACCTTCCTGGGTGTCTACTCTATTGCAGATTTTGGTATCATCCGCAAAGAGGCAAACCTTACCCGACAGCCCTTCCGCTATATCACTAACAAAGATGTTAAACAGAATCTGACCAAGGACAGATCCCTGGAGCACACCACTGATAACTTCCATCTCCTCAAAGTGAGCTCCATTTACCTGTACCCTTTGTCGCCTCCCACTCAACCAATTTCTAACCCAAGCAGTAACTTTAGGGTCCATCCCTAGGGTGGTCAGTTTGTTTATAAGTCATCTGTGAGGAACGGTGTCAAAGGCTTTACTGAAATCTAAATACACCACATCTAGGGCTCTCCCTGCCTCTGCTAAATCCATGCTGCCTCAGATCCTGTAATCCGCTGGACTCCAGAAACCTCACTATTTTCTCTTTCAGCAGCGTTTCCAATAATTTACTCACCACTGAAGTTAAACTAATCAGCCTGTAGTTTTCAACCACATCCTTACTTCTGCTTTTGTGTAAAGGCACCGCATGAGCCTCTCTCCGGTCCTTTGGCACCACTCCCGACTCCAATGAGGCATTGAAAAGGTCAGTCAGTGGAGCTGCTAGAACGTCCCCAAGTTCCCTCAGTATTCTAGGGTGTATCCCATCCGGTCCCATCGCTTTGTCTACTTTAAGTTCAGCTAGTTTCTCACGAACACAGTCTTCTGTATATTCTTCAAGATGCCCCTCACTTCTATTCCTGTTTGTGGGTGTTTTCTGAGGTCCTGCTCCTGGTTCTTCAACTGTGAACTCAGAACAGAAATATTTGTTAAGCAATTCTGCTTTATCCTCATCAGCTTCTACATATTCCTCCCCTTCACCTTTGAGTCTGACAATACCACTTTTGCCCTTCCTCTTCTCACTAACATATCTAAAAAATGTCTTATCCCCCAATTTTATTGCATTGGCTAGTTCTTCCTCTTTTTGAATATTTGCCTTCCTGACTACTTTGCTAGCTTCTCTAAGTTTTTCCAGATATAGATGCCTGTCTTCCTCTCTCTGTGATCTCTTGTATTTCATGAAGGCCTCCCTCTTTTTTTTCACCTTTTCAGCTACTTCTTTCTAAAGCCATAGCAGTCTTCATTTATTTTTACATTTATTTGCCATTTTAACAAAAAGGTTGGTTGCCCTTAAACTATCCCCTTTCAGTTTTGCCCACTGTTTTTCTACATCTCCCAGCTGTTCCCATCCTGCTAATGACTCCCTGAGGTATTGGCCCATCTTGGCAAAGTTAGTTTTCCTAAAGTGTAAGACCCTCACTTTTGAATGGATTCTAACAGCCCTAGTCCTAATACTGAACCACACCATCTGGTGATCACTGGATGCAAAATGATCTCCCACTGTAACATCAGAAACACTTTCACCATTGGTAAGCACCAAGTTCAGTATGGCCCCTTCACGTGTGGGGTCTGTTACCAATTGCCTGAATAGTTCTTCCTGTAGAGAATCCAGGATCTCCTTACTTCTAGATGATACTGCAGCAGGAATGTGCCAATCAACATCTGGCATATTGAAATCCCCTATTAATATCACCTCCCCTTTCCTAGCAATACTGCATATGTCTTCAATGAACTCTGTCCACCTCTTTCTCTTGTGAATGAGGTCTGTATATCACACCAATGCAAATAGATTTCTCTTTCCCTCTTTCTAGTTTAATCCACAGTGCCTCCTCTCTCCCTTTTAAGCTCTGTAATTCCAAGACTTTATTTATTTACATTCTCTTATATACTGTGCTATTCTGCATCAGTGCAGTTTACATTGAATAGACTGAAATTACATTGAACAGGGCATTATAACTTGGAGATAACTATTTACAGGGAACATGGGCTATGGAGGGTTAAGTGGCTTGCCCAAGACCACAAGGAGCACCTGTGGGACTAGAAACCCCAGTCCTTCTGGCCCAAGGTTGCTGTCCTCTAGTGGGATTTGAACCCCCGACCTTCCGACCTGAAGTACCTTGCCTCAACCACTAGGCCACTCCTCCACTCCACTTTAATATTATGTTTTATATATGGTGCCACTCCTCCTCCCCTTCTTCCTACCCTGTCCTTTCTGAATAAAGTATAGCTTGGTATAGTTACATCCAGTCATGGTTTTCCGTGAACCATGTTTCTGTGACTACCACTAAATCCAAGTCAGCAGTAGGGTTCCCAGGGATCATTCAAGTTCTGGTTCCACCCTGAAGAAGAGGAAGAATTTGTCCTTGACTTCATTGGCATTGAGAACCACCGATGATGAGCAACAGAGGCTGAGATACATAAGCATTGGAGTTCTTTGGAGCATGAAGGCTAGATAGCTCTGTGGGAGCATAATCACAGCATAACGCTGAGATGTCCAGGACGTATCCCGATTCAGGCATCCCGTTTATCCCGGCACTTATCCGGCTAGCCCAGCCTGGCTCCTGCATGGAGCAGTGGTCGCATGGCCCCCTGTTGCCATGCCACCGAGGCTCTATGCATGAGCTGCGTTCACCGGCTGGCATCAAAATCATCTTTCCCTGCAGCCTGACCCCCTGAACAGGCCTGCCATGACCAGGGTTGGGTTGTGGGGAACCTCCTGAACCCCCTCACCTCTTCACCGGGCCCCAGATCCTCCATCTTCTGACATCCAGGGGGACTTATTCCACCTCCAAGATGGAATATGTCCCCTGTCTAGATTGCCGACCCCGGAATACAGGGCTGACCTCGGAATTGGCCCTGAATGTCCAGGGTCAGGTTCTCACCCTCGCTCCTCCTCCGGCCCACCCACTCCCCCCCATGAACAGAGATCCCCGTACAACATGCCTGTACATGTGAGGCGCTCTGTATGTAGTATTGGCACCCCAGTGTTTAGCCATACCCACTAAATGCCATACAGAATCTACCCTCAAGTATCTAGCAGTCGTCATAGCATTTTTGCACACTGCTTTGATGATAGGCTCCTCAAGAGCACCACTTGGGAAGGAGTTCAAGAAGTTCAATTAGAATTCATCGGAGTCATTCAGGATATGATTCAGTTGAGAGCCTTTCTCCCTCTTGACTAGCAAGATTTCCTGGTTCAGCAGGTCAGAGAAGTTTTCATGAGTCAACAGGTTTCAGCGAGGACCATGCTGAGAATGGCGGGCCACATTGCCTCTACAGTTTATGTCATTCCCATGGCTTGTCTGCATTTCATACAACTTCAGTGGATCCTGAGCTCTCAAAAGACACAGTCCATTCACAATCTCAGAGATGTCATCACTATCACAAGGCATCCATGGGAGTCTTTCTTTTGGTGAATGCTTCATAAAATCTGACAAAGGGATCTCCTTTTCAAGAGCCAACTTACCAAAAACTACTTACCAAAAACTACTCCCAACAGATGTGTCTAGGTTGGACTGGGGAGCCCTCTTGATAGACTTCACACTCAAGATTTGCGGTACTCCCAGGAAAGCTTCCATCAGATAAATTTCCGGGAACTGAGAGCTATTGCTAATGCTCTAAGGGCTTTCAGAGATAGGTTAGCCTACCAAATTGTCATGATTCAAACAAACAACCAAGTAACCATGCTCTATCTCAACAACCAAGTAACCATGCTCTATATCAACATGCTCTATATCAACAAGAGGCAGGGGTTCATACCTCATGTGTTGGGAGACAGTCAGACTGTGGAACATTTGCGATCTCTCATGGGATATCACTTTGTGCCACTTATCTGGCAGGAGAACACAATATTCTGGCAGAAATGTTGAGTCAGGTCCTTTGTTCTCATGAATGGACTCTAGACTAGGAAATGGCACCGACCATCTTTTGAGTAGGGCACTCCCTCAATAGATCTCTTTGCATCTCCCCACAACAAGCAGGTCCCTCATTTCTGTTCCAAGACAGGGACGAATGTCAAACTAGTCTCAAATGCCTTTCTTTTTCATTGGGTGGGGGGAAGGAGGGTCTTCTGTATGTGTATCCAACCATTCCTCTGATAGCAAAAGCTCTTTTGAAACTTCAGCAAGACAGAGTTGCAGTGATACTCTGCCTCTTTTTGGCCCAGATAACCATGGGAGGTTCTCCAACTTTAATTTTGCAGGATCAAAACAGGCTGCTGCATGCCAATATCAAGTCCATAGCCCTCACAACTTGGATGTTGAGAGGCTTGAAATCGACTCCCTGAACCTGCCAGTTGGGGTAGCCAAGGTCAACTTGACTTCCAGAAGAGTTACTACCAAATGGCTGAGTTTTGCCATCTGGTGTGAGGGTCAGGCCATAAAAACACTCTCCTGTCCTACACAAAAACTGCTTGAATAACCTTCACACTTCTCATAGTCTCAGTACAATTGGAGCTTATCGTCATCGTGTAAACCTATCTATGTACAGCCCTTAATTGTCCGCTTTATGTGTGGTTTGCTTCTATAAAAGCCTCCCCTAAAACCACCATTGGTGTCATGGAACCTCAATGTGGAATTGACTCAAGAGCTCCTTTCAAGATACTGAGTACCTGTGGGCTGAGGTTTCTACCTTGGAAAGTATTGTTTTTGTTGACAGTGACAGTACACAGTCAGTGAGCTCCAGGCTCCATTGGTTAACCTACCCTATACAAAATTTTTCCACAATACAGTGGTCCTGCATATTCATCCTAAATTTCTTCTTAAAGTGGTGTCCACCTTAATCAGTCAATTGTCCTGCCAAATTTTTCCCCAACCTCATTCCCACAATGGAGAAAACGTGCTGCACATGTTAGACTGCAAGTGAGCCTTGGCCTTCTAGCTGGAGCAGATTAAAGCCATTAGGAAATCCAACCAGCTTTTTATTTCTTTTAATCCCAGCAGAGCAGGGGCTGCTGTAATGAAACAAACTCTGTCAATTTGACTAGCAAATTGCATTTCCTTCACTTATGCCTAGGCAGGTCTGATACTTGAGGGCATAGGCAGCAGAATGGGGTGGGCCACTGGGCCATGACCCTGCCAATATTTTACCCAACATAGCATCAACAGCTAGAGAGCTTGGAGGAGGGGCTGGGATTGGTTTGTTTGGCCCCTTCGATCAAAAAGGTATTCTGTTGCTCCTTCTTGAGGGCCATGCCATGGCTCATAATCCTAGGAGACTAGGAAAGAAATATGAAAATAAAAGGAAGCCCATTCATACAATAGCAAGATCTATTTGATATCTGGCACTAAGCACGAAGAAAAAGACCTCCGTTGCAATCCCGGAGCATAGAGAAGGCTACAACGGGAAAGCTGCCGACCGCCCTGTGAACAATCATTGGGAATGGTACAACTGCATCAGCGGTCAGAAAAAAACTCCTGCATTAGCATAGTCCTAAACAAAGAATACAAAAGTAGCAGAGTCCCAAATAAAGAATTTCAGAAGTTGTCAGTCAGTCCTACAGAATCTTTTTGAAGGTTAGAATCCAATTCCACTTCCTCAAAGGCCCTTTTCTTTTCTGTTCAGGTTGCCTCAAAATAAAATATGTATAAAAACATAAAAGTCCTGTTGGCAGCAAAGAGAATGTTCCTCTTCCTTCCTGCTTGCTATGGCATATTTTCTGGTTATTTGAGGTAACTTGTAGCTATGGATTCCAAGAAGTGAGCATGTGTTCTATTTGTCCACTTGGACAGCAAGATAAGTCCTTACTACCTTTCCACCTCCCCTTGGAGTTAGCTCTTAAGCTTTCCAACTAGATTGAGTTCCTCAGACATGACGGCAGCAAGCGTGAGAGGTGTGCATGCTCAGTTGAGCTTTCTAAAAGCTTCTAGAATAGGAGCTGAAAAAGTTCCTGCAAGGGCTCCATTGGTGAATAACCTCATTTAATCTTAATGTATAATGTCATTAATCAAGAAAAATCAACTGTTTTTCTCGGAGGGTGTGCAACAGTCAAACTTACTGTATCTGCATACAGATTCAAAACAAGATACAAATTATTGTGGTATCTTACTTAGCCAGAACATTGCCACTTTTATTTTGGAACCAGATTAACAACTGGAAAACCTAAAAATCACTATAATTCATGTTTTTGTTAACTGCCATTGAGTCGGTGTTAACTCCTGGCGAGCCTCTGGATAGTTGACCTAAACTTTGTTCGTCTTCAGCCAATTAATTCATATCTATGGCTTTTCAATGTCATATATAAAAAGCAAATAAATGAGCTTGCAGGAAATATTAAAAGCTCATTTTACCTAGTACACTACAATCAAGCAGCCAGTAGAGTGTGCTGTTGACTTTCAATAGAGGACTGTAATATTTGCTGAAATGTACAGCCCTCGCTCTACCCATTAATAATACTAAGAAAATTCTGCGACAAATAACGGCATAGGCAAATGTGTTAACCATTTCAAAATGATTTTCCAGATTAGATTCAGTGTACCAGAAACTGTGGTTATGTTCACTTTTATCTACCAAGTCATAGTTGAGCTGCTGTTCCCAGAGGTATTTTAGCACAGTGGAGTTTGATTATTTCATTTTTCCTTCAGCATGAAGTTTGCACTCTGAAGGTCTCATTCATGAAGGTCCAAAAAATTGTTTACATTAATGGTTTTCCTATGGACCTTGCCAATTATCCTCTGATCCTATGTTATAATCTGAAATCATGTACTGCCCTGACAGCGCTAGTAATAGGGAGGTTTGAGCTTCTACAGAATCTCATCACCTTTTTCCTGCTTGTAGCTTCATTGTAGTATTCTTTTTCGCCAACATATAAATCTTCAATGGTCATTTGTTTGATTGTTGTTTAATTGCATGATGTCAATGCGTTATGCTGTATTTTCTTTCACACTGTTGTTTTAAGGATTAAAAATAATGTTTTCTTATGCTGTCCCATGTTTTTTTTTTTAACTTTCCCCTACGTAGTGTCATTTCTCTTTGATGGGAGGGTGGACAGCTAGCTTCCTCTACAGCTGGCGGACTGATTGGCAGGAGACACCCTTTAACAGGAAGGCCAGCATTTTCCTTTGGTAATTCCCTCCCACAACATATGCAGTCCAAAGAATTTTATTAACAGCATAGCATTTAAGCTTTCTCAAACCTAAAGTTCTCAAGGACATACTCTAACCAATGAACCTAAAACATTATCACTTTGAACTTGAGGCTGCCATAGAGCTAAAAAACGCCAATAACTGAGTATACATAAAAGTCAGTAGGTCGATATCAGTTCAACTGATACTTTGTGGACTTAGTCTGGTTAGCTTTAGGACTGTTATTTGCGCAGTTAGAATTACAGCTTATGATAGTCACATACACTACTGCATTAGTACACTCTAATATCATTAATGCACGTTATTTTACCACACGTCTCATTTTATGCAATGGGACCTAATTATTAACATTAACTGTGCTAGTGTGGAGTAATGTGGCAGTGTGTGTTTGTATTGTAACTCTAACTATTAACTGTACAAGTTTACCAGGACAGTACTGAATATCAGTCCATTCCCAGTAAGCTTTAGCCATGCGCAGACACACATCTCACCTCTCTCCTCTCTCCTCGCCACTCTCCCTTTTTTTTTTTTTTTTAAATTTATAAATTTCACATTACATTCAAGAATACATCTTGAAACGGAAACTGAGGACGGTACGAAACAATACAATAGACAAAAAGTCTCGACAAAGCATAGGCAAACTTACCCCAACAACCCTACCCACTCTAGCCCACAAAAAGAAAAGGGGGGAGAATACCAAAGAAAGGGAAATTAAACAATCAAACGAGATTTCAGCAAGAAATTAGAGGCGTGACAAACAGCTAAACCTAATTCTCGGAATGAGGAGGTGGAGGTACCTCACAATTGCTGGACTTCATTAATGCCCGTCATAAACGGATGATGGATGTACCTCCACTCTCCCTTTTTTAAGTAGATTCCTTTGGTCCAGCTGAACTGTCTGCACAAATTTTATGCAGTCTACAGGGTGGAGGTATTTTTTAAAAAAGACAGGCTTTGTCATGCATGTATTTTGCACCTATTTTAGAACGTATACTTTATTGTATAAAATAGGGGCATAAGTGGTAAGATACATATGCCAAATCTAGGCACAACCATTTACACCAACTATAGACTTGTAGAAAATGCACCCAAGCTCCGTCTCTGTATTCACCCACTCTGAAAATGCACTCCATCGCTCTGATGCGCGTCTTTACAAAATAGCAGCTGCCTAAAGGATAGGAGCTATTTTAGAAGCCCTTTTCATGCTTTGGATGTCTGAAAACTGGTAAATCACAGAGACATTCCCAGAGAGATTTTAGAAACTGGTTCTATAGACATCCTCAGCACAAGAACATCCAAGTCCTGAAGGGGCATGATGGAACAAAGCTTGTTATAAAATTACCCACTCGGTGCTGTTAAAATATTCTACATGGGTCAGTCTTGTGGTCTTGTGAGCTCTGAACGACAAATGCTGTAAAAAATCCAAATTGCAGCCATTATAAAATCTGATATTCAGGTGATATATGGAAAGAGGAGAAAATATTTTTCATGGCTTATGAAAAGATATTCAGAGCACACAGTAGAATCTTCTACCATACATGCTCCATTTGTGTCATCCACTCCACCCACAGACATGTCTGCAATAACAAGTTCACCTAAATACATATTCATCTCAAACAGCACACCGACCTGAATATATTTACTCCTGCTTGAAGATGGTATGAGACTAGTCAGGAATGTTGCCTCAGTCACACAGCTGTTATTACTTCTGCACAGAATAATTTGGGAAATTGTAAAAGTTTGCTTACATGAGAATAATACTAAAGCTGAACTGAAAAAAGCCACTTTTTTCACTCTTTCGGATAAAATCTCTAAAAAGATCATACATTCTTCACCTGCATTTAAATATAGGTTGACATTTCCCATGTGAAAAAAGGCTTTTAAAGGGCCAGTACAAATTTACCCACAAGGGATTGCTGTGCTTGCTATTTAAAAATATTATTGTACCACTTAACTCAAACTACCATACAGTATGTACTCATAGGAAATAAACAACATTTTGTAAAACTCACCTAATTTAGATGACTTTTGTATTGATTATTCTAAAACTATCAACATAATTTAAAAATTAGAATGCTTCTTAAATGAATGTATGAGACCATTAAAACTCTGATACATTAAGAAGGGAAATTTATGGGTATGTTTACTAAGTTGTGCTAAAGGTTAGCAAGTGCTCTTTGTAACTAGGTCCCATGTTATTCAATGGGGCCTAGTTACAAGTGTCATATGCTAAGTGTTAGCCCAGCTTAGTAAATAAGCCCCTTGGGTCAAGAAGGTTTATATGAGATCCTATCTGCCTTCTCAGTACAGACAGAAAATGTTTTTGTTTACAAAATATTGGCTGCTTATTTGGAAGTTACTGCTTAGCCTGATACATAGGGCCAAGTTCTTTTTCAAACGGGAAGGCATTCTTATAATGCATGCCAAACATAAGGGATCATTGACGTCACATGATTCAAGAGTAAACTCTGTCCTACATTCTTTAAAGATAGAGAACTTTTGACCGGGTTCACTAATTTTTCATAGAGGAACTTCTATATGGCTTTGCGTTTCGAAGGAACTTCCAAAAATGGATTTTTCCTATATACAGGCATCTAAGCATACTGATACTGGGAAATGATGTAAAGGTTTCCTTGTGGTCTTGGAAAGGGAAGATAGGCAGAGATACTCTTTGTTGTCCTTGTTCCTGACTGTGATTTGGAACCTTTAGTTGCCCATATCATACCAACATTGTTTAGAGTTACTCAGTAGGCGTGTATCTTATTTTTATGTTAACCTGGCTTTAGGGGGTACTAAATTACATTGGCTACCATTCAAACTGGAATACAGTTTAAACTGTTAACGTTCACCTATAAAATTCCTTGTGGACTGACGCCATCCTACATGAATGGTTTGGTGGAACTGAATTTACTAGAAGGAGTCTAATGGCCAGAGAAGCAGACTGGCAACCAGGGAAGCCATCCCACTGCCACTCCTTGAAGGACTACAAAAGGGGACTGCTACTTCTGGAGAGAGATCTGCAATAGTGAGTATATACTTCTGGGAATTTTTCTGAAGGGAATTCTTTGGATTAAAGCTGATTAATCTGTGAACCCAGTGTAATTGTTAAATCATTCAGGGCCTAATAGCAGCAGTTTAAGCTTAAATTTAAAACACAGAAGAGAGCTTTCTGGTTAAATTTAGAACCCAGCAAAGGGCTTGTAGTTTAAATTTAATACTCACTCAGGGCCTAGTATCAGCAAAGTACATTTAGTTTAAATTTAAAACACAGAAGAGAGCATTATGGCTAAATTTAGAACCCAGCAGAGAGCTTCTAGTTTAAATTTCATACTAAGTCAGAGCCTAACAGCAGCAAAGAGCTTTAATTTAAATCAAATCAGAATATAACTTAGCATAAAAGGCAGAACAAGGTCAGTACTCTTTGAGCAATAAATATAATCTTCTAGAGACCTTTACAAAGAGGCCTTCTACCTAGGGTGCAAAAGACCTGTGAAACGTTTTAAATAGGTGTTAAAGCCAGGTGGCAGGTCAAAAGGCCATTTTGAAAGACTCCTTCTATCCAAGCAAGGACTGTTAATCACCCAGGAAGTTGGTCACAGCTTACCTTAGAAGCACAGGACAGGGTACTGTGTAGCAGCCCTCTTTTAATAAGTCTTATTTCCCTCCCCAACACCTACCCACCCCTGGGATAATCATAGCTTTATAGTTGCTTACACATCTTAAAGGAAAGGAGCTGCTCTCAGGTGCAGCTCTTTATCCAAATCAGTCATACATTAAGGACCTGAGATTAATTAAGCTTCAGGTGAACAAGGTATATTAAACATATTAGGTACACTTTTATTAGTATAAGTATACACAGCAAACCTTAGTAAGTAAAGAACTTAAAGATCTAAACAAAAGCTTAAAAACTAAGATGCAGACAGCAGTCCAGCAGTGAGATGGGGGCTTTCCAGTCTTTTGCATTGAGGTCACATGTATGATTTTCTCCCAGTTGGTGAGAGGTCTTACATGTGCACTACGTGCAAGGAGCTCTTTGTTCTCAGGGGACGTGTCCGTTCTCTAGAGGCTGGAGTAGCAGACTTGGAAGACATAAGAAAGACAGAGAGGTACATAGACGAGACCTACAGGGATATAGTCCTGAAGTCCCAACTCCAGTCTGGCAGCATCCCTGTTGCCATGGAGGAGAGAGGTCATGTGACAGGAGAGCATCATCCTGTTGTGGCAGGAAGTGATCCTGTAACTAGGACCTGTCCTCCAGGTGATGTGCAAACCTCTCGAATCGAAGAAGTTTCTCCAGGGCCATGTGTTCGTGAGCAAAGGGTTAGGACAGACGTTATAGTTGGTGATTCAATCCTTACACATGTAGATAGCTGGGTGGCTAGTGGAAGTGAGGATCGCCTGGTAACATGCCTGCCTTGTGCGACGGTAGCGGACCTCATTCGCCACCTAGATAAGATCTTAGATAGTGCTGGGGAGGAGTCTGCTGTCTTGGTACATGTCGGTACCGATGACATAGGAAAATGTGATAGGGAGGTTCTGGAGGCTAAATTTAGGCTTTTAAGTAGGAAGTTGAAATCCAGAACTTCCAGGGTAGCGTTCTCTGAAATGCTTCCCGTTCCAGGTGCAGGACCAAAAAGGCAGGCAGAGCTCTGGAGTCTCAATGCGTGGATGAGACGATGGCGCAAGGATTAGGGTTTTGGATTTGTTAGGAACTGGGCAACATTCTGGGGAAAGGAGAGGCTCTTCCGAAGGAATGGGCTTCACCTTAACTGGGATGGAACCAGGCTGCTGGCATTAACCTTTAAAAAGTAGATAGAGAAGCTTTTAAACTAGATAATAGGGGAAAGCCAACAGTCGCCCAAGAGCGCATGGTTCGGAAGAATGATTCCTTGAAGGATACTACCAAAAGCAGAGAGGTTCCAGAAAAGAGTAAAGTAGCCCAAATGCAGACAGAGCTTAAAGATCCCAAATTACCCAAGCCTACCGATAGCCAGCTTAATATGAATAAAATACAGTCTCTAAAATGCTTGTATGCAAATGCTAGAAGTCTAAAAAATAAGATGGGAGCACTAAATGAGAGGTTAGATATGATTGGAATCTCAGAGACATGGTGGAAGGAGTGGGGACACTGTGATACCTGGGTACAAACTATATCGTAATGATAGAGCTGATCAAATTGGTGGAGGGGTTGCACTCTGTTAGAGAGGGCGTTGAGTCAGAAAGGATTAAAATTTTGCAGGAAACAAAATTTGCTGTAGAATCTCTATGGATTGAAATTCCATGTAAAAAGGGCAGTGGGGGTGTACTATCAACCACCTGGCCAGAATGAACAAATGGATGATGACATGCTCAAAGAAATCAAGGAAGCTAACAGTACAGTAATAATAATGGGTGATTTCAATTACCCCGGCATCGACTGGGTCAGTGTCACGGCAGGACATGCTAGGGAGATAAAGTTCCTAGATGAAATAAATGACTGCTTCTTGGAGCAGTTGGTTCATGAACCGACCAGAGGGGAAGCCATATTGGACCTAGTCCTTAGTGGAACACCTGATCTGGTGCAAGAGATAAAGGTGTTGGGGTCACTTGGTAATAGTGATCATAGCATGATCGCGTTTGATTTAAATAGTTCAGTAGGGATGGTAAGAAAATCCACAATACTACCTTTTAACTTTTGAAAGGGAGACTATGATAAAATGAGGAAAATAGTTAAGAAAAAACTAAAAGGAGCAGTTGCAAAGGTTAAAGACTTATATCAAGCTTGGATGTTGTTGAAAAATACTATCTTGGAAGCCCAGAACAACTATACTCCACGCTTTAAGAAAAGTGGAAGCAAGTCGAAAAAACTGCCAGCGTGGTTTAAAGGTGAGGTCAAAGAGGCTGTTGTTGTCAAAAAAGCATCTTTCAGGAAATGGAAAAAAGAGCCAAATGATGAAAACTGGAAACAGCACAAGCACTGGCAAGTTAAATGCAAGGCATTGATAAGGCAGGCAAAGGGAGAATTTGAGAAGAAGCTTGTTGCAGAAGCAAAAACATGTAATAAAGACTTTTTTAAGTACATTCATAGCAAAAAACCTGTGAGAGAGTCAGTTGGTCCATTAGATGATAGAGGGGTTAAAGGGGCACTAAGAGGCGACAAGGCGATAGCGGAGAGACTGAATTAATTCTTTGCTTCGGTCTTTACTGAGGAAGATATTGAGATGTTACCAAAGACTGAAGTGGTATTTAAAGGTGCGGAAGATGTGAAGGAAATATCGATACATCAGGAAGATGTATTACAACTATTTGATAAACTGAAGAAAAGAAAATCACCTGGACCAGATGATATACATCCAAGTTGAAAGAACTGAAATATGAGATTGCAGACCTGCTATTAGTAATCTGTGAACTATCATTAAAATTATTTGAAATACCTGAAGATTGGAGGATGGCCAACGTAACGCCAATTTTTAAAAAGGGTTCCAGGGGTGATCCGGGAAACTACAGACCAGTGAGCCTGATGTCAGTACCAGGAAAAATGGTAGAAACCATCATGAAGAACGAAATTGCTGAACATGTAGTCATGGCTTAATGGGAGACAGCCAACATGGCTTTAGACAAGGAAGATCTTGTCTTACGAATCTGTTATGTTTTTTTGAAAGTGTGAATAAACAGGTAGACAAAGGTGAGTTGGTTGATATAGTGTATCTGGACTTCCAGAAAGCCTTTGACAAGGTCCCTCATCAGAGACTTTTGGCAAAACTAAAGAGTCATGGGATATGAGGCAGTGTACTATTGTGGATCAGGAATTGGTTAAAAGATAGAAAGCAGAGGGTAGGGCTAAATGGCCAATTTTTCCAATGGAGAAAGGTGAATAGTGGTGTACCCCAGGGATATGTGCTGGGTCCACTGCTTTTTGACATATTCATAAATGACCTGGAAAAGGGAATAATGAGTGAGGTTATCAAATTTGCAGATGACACAAAGCTAGTTAAAGTTGCTAAAACCCATGAGGATTGTGGAAAATTGCAAGAGTATCTTTATTTTTATTTATTTATTTAACATTTCTTATATACCGCCTTTCATGATATCAAGGCGGTTTACATTGAACAAACTGAAATTACATTGAACAGGGCATTATAACTTGGAGATAACTATTTTACAGGGAACATGGGCTATGGAGGGTTAAGTGGCTTGCCCAAGACCACAAGGAGCACCTGTGGGACTAGAAACCCCAGTCCTTCCAGCCCAAGGTGGCTGTCCTCTAGTGGGATTTGAACCCCCGACCCTCTGGCCTGAAGTACCTTGCCCCAACCACTAGGCTACTCCTCCACTCCACTTGATAAATTGGAAAACTGGGCATCAAAATGGCAGATGAAATTTAATGAGGACAAGTGCAAAGTTATGCACCTAGGGAAGAACAACCCAAACTATGGTTACACGATGCAAGGTTCCACATTAGGAACCATCACCCAGGAAAAAGATTTAGGCATCATTGTGGATAACATGTTAAAACCCTCCACCCAGTATGCAGCGGCAGACAAGAGAGCAAATAGAATGCTAGGTATCATAAAAAAAGGAATGGAAAATAAAACAAAGGATATTATAATGCCTCTGTATCGTGTGACTGTGTGAGGCAGTCTGTTATTTTAGAGTAGTCCAGGTTGTCAACTGAGATAGGTGTGTATATCATGATATCATCTGCATAGATTGTATATTGAATGCTGTTCGCTTTCAGGATGTCGCATATTGGCTGGATGTAGATGTTGAACAGTAGTGCCGAGAGGGCGGATCCTTGAGGCACTCCTTGGAGGACTTTTATGGGTTGAGAGGTGTTGTGGCCTACCTTGGCCTGTATCTGCCTGTCGCTTAGGTATGAGTGGAACCATTTTAATGTGGGACCATGTAGCCCAATGTTCTTTAGTCTTTCCAGGAGAGTTTTGTGGTCTACTGTGTCGAATGCTGAAGAGATGTCAATGAAGATCATTAAGATACCTTTTTTGGTGTTGTCTATGATTCGGAGGATGTTGTCGAAGATGTAAATCAGCAATGTTTCGACTCCATGGTTGGGGCGAACGCCGTGTTGGTTGTCATCCAGTGGTGCATGGTTGTCAATGTGTTCTTGTAGTTGTTGTTGTACTGATTTTTCGATGATTTTTGCCAGAAAGGGTATGCTGGATATTGGTCGGTATGCTGCTGGGTTGTTCTTGTCGAAGGTTGTTTTCTTTGGTATTGGTCTTACTGTGGCTAGCTTTAGTTGCTCTGGCATGAATCCTTGGGTGAGGGAGTTGTGCACCATGTTGTGTATGATGTGGATGAAGCTTGATTTGGTGGCTTTGATCCATGACACTGGGCAAGGGTCTGTAGGAGCGGTGCTTGTGTTGATTGCGGAGATGATGTGGGCGAGCTGCTCTGTTGAGGGTGAGCAGAATGTGTCCCAGGTCTTAGAGTGTGAGTTAGGCCAAGTTGCTGTGCTAGGTCTTGTTTGTTCTGCGGAGTGAAAATTTTCCTTGATATGGTCAGCAAATTTTTGCGGGTCTATTTGCACTTCATCTTCTGTCCTTTGCTCCTTTGTGAGGATTTTCACTATTTTGAATAGCTCTCTGGGTTTGTTTATGGAGGTATTTATCATGTTTGTATGGTATTCTCTCTTTGATTGGTTGATGTGTTCATTGTATTGTTTTTGCTTTGTTAGGTATAGTTGCTGGTTTTCGGCAGCCTTGAATTTTCTCCATCTCCATTCTATCTTTCTGAGTTCTCTCTTTACTTGTCATATGGTTGTTGAGTACCATGGCTTGTGTTGTTTCTTGTTGTGACGGTGTTTCTTGGGTCTGGCATCTGTTGCTTTGGCGGCATTAGATAGGGTGTTGTTCCAGTTGGTGATTTGAGTCTCCAGGTCGTCTGTTTCTGTGGTCAGTTGTTGTATCGTGTCCTGTAGGAAGGTGTCTCTGTCGAAGTTCTTGAATCGTCTTTGTGTGGGTGTGTTGTCCGAGTGTTCGTTTAGATTGTCTTTTTGTAGTTGCAACTTTATCTTGATTACGTAGTGGTCTGACCATGGAACTGGGGTGATGGTGGGCGTTGAAATTAGACCTCTTGATGTTAGGTAGCTGGTTGCGAAGATGAGGTCTGGGGAAGAGCCGTGTCTGTGCGTTGGGGCATCGACTATTTGGGTGAATTGAAGTGAGGTCATAGCTTGAAGGAAAGCTTCTGCATCTTTGCTGTTGGTGGACTTGAGGTTGAAGTCTCCTAGCAGTAGCATGGGCTTGTTAGTTGCGGTGATGGCGCATACTGCTTCGAGCATTGAGGCTAGTTCGTCGGGTGAGGCTCTGGGTGCTCTGTAGGTTAGGCAGAGTGCCATGTGTTTGTTCATGATGCTGATTGTGTTGCCTTGTTGTGTGTCAGTGAAGCTCTGAGTTTTGAACTGTCGACCGTATGGATGACCACAGTGTCACCAGCTGCCAGTGTGGCAGAGCAGTCATTCATCAGCTGGGCCAGGCACTGGGAGACATGACTGATGTTGTGCCAGCAGTCCCTAGATTGTCCATACAGCCTACATCCTTACCCAGTCCATGATCTGTGCAAACTGCAAGAGTGGTGATATATCTAGAGGTTGGCTACTTGTTATGATAGCACAGGGATCCCCCCTCCCATGCTCACACAGGCCTACCAGGGCAGTGGGACTGTGAGAAGGCATAGCAGGGTTGCCCCACAGATATCAGATGTATACAGATGAACATAAGCTACAAAAGAGAGTGGACATTGTATGGGACAGGTATAGGCACATGTAGGGAGCGGCTGTGAGCAGGGCTGGCCCAACAACTAGGCAGTCGCCTAGGGCAGCAACTTCAAGAGGGCAGCAAAAATAGGGCATTCAAAGCTAAATAATAGATTTTGACAGCCAGAGTGTAAAGCTTGAGGTTCTCCTAGGGCACCAACACTTTGAACCAACTCTAGGGCCAGCCCTAGCTATGAGAAATTCCAGTACCCAGATATGTGGGAAACAGATGCCATAGCGAGACAGCCATAGTCATTAGAAGAGCAACGTTATGTCACTCAGCAAAATAATGCATCCTTTGGGGAACTGCAAAGTTAGTTTGGGTTTTTGTGAGATTGGTAAAAGTCCATGTGTAGCATTTGAAAGAGTGTTTTTAGAGATGACCAATGCAAGAATAACTGAGGAGTTGTTATACTGCCATGTATACAAACATGTTAATTTTATTTATTTATTTAACATTTTTTATATACCGCACTATTCATCATCAGTGCGGTTTACATTGAAACAACAATATACCTGCCAATACATGACTGATCTAGGTTTACAGATAACAGGGAAGATAAACTGGGTGTGAACTGGGGATAACTATCTACATAATTATGCATAATTATATATACATTGAATATGTTACATCAAGATTCGAATTTGATCTTATTATATCTTAGACTGCACTGAGATTACTTTGCAGTGTTCTTGATATGAAACAGGCTAGTATATATACTCTAGTTTGCATCAGCATGTCTGTATCATCAGTATTTATATCTAGTTTGCATCAGGAGCAGCTTAGGAGATACATGTTTTAATCGAGGAGGCGTTGTCATTGGAAGCATCCACAGGTATATTGTGAAGACGGGCAGGATGGGAAACATGTAACTTTCCAGAATATAGTGAGCACACGGACATCCAAAATGATTTCAGAGGGTTTCAACATATTATCCACAATGATGAATAAATCCTTTTCCTGTATAGTGATTGTTTATTGTTTATTAGGCACTTGTTATATTGCTCTTCGTAATGTCAGAACTGTTTCCATTCAAATGCGACTAAAAGTCATAAGGTTGAAAAGAACTCCAATAAAGCAGAAATGAAAGCAACATCATACTTGGGAGTAGGTCAAGAATCTCAGTGGGGAAGGGAGGGAGGAGGGGGGAAGGGATTACAAAGAAAATGGGGGAATGGAAGCTACACTGTGTACAAACTGGCAGAAGAGGTGATCAAAGGCAAATTAGCTGTTAGGATGATCAAAAGTGGTGAGGAACAGATGAGTTTTCACTGTGGACCTAGATTTCTTGACCAAAGATTCTAGTCATAATTCAGAAGGTAGACTATCCATAAATAAGGGGATAAGAAATAAAAGGCTGAATCCCTTGTAGACTCATACCTTGCCTGCGAGACAGAGGGAAGAAAGAAAATTAGTATGTACCTCATATAGAGCACAGCACGCAGGTGGGTGCATATGGTATGATCAAGGATGAGAGATAGGCAGGGGTACAGGTATAGAAGACTTTGTGGGTTAGAATGAGAATCTTAAATTGAACACGACACTGAATGGGAAGCCAGTGGAAATGGTATAGAAGTGGGGTAATAGGGTCAAACTTAGAAGCATGGGCAAGTAGACAAGCTGTGATGTTCTGGATATTTTGCAACCTTTTAATCTGATAATTAGTCAAGGCATGATATGACCAATATAAGAATCAACTAGTAAGGGCTGTGGGGGAAAGAAAGGAGCGAATGCACCATACCTGCCATAAAACCAGAAATGAACTCTTAACTACTACACTGATGTGATCATGAAAGGAAGGTTGAGAATCCAAGATTACCCCAATAAATTGAAGTTTGGTGACAAGAGAAATTTAAGTGCCATTCAACAGAGAAGCAGAGGTAGGTGTGTCTGAGGTTCCAGTTAACCAAATAGCGGAGGTTTTGGAAACATTGAGTTTGAGCATATTGGAATGTAGCCATGATGCGATTAAGTAAAGACATGAGTTGATGGGGGACAGATCCAACAAGGTAGAGCCAGGGTGGAAAACAAGGAGGATATCAGCGGCATAATTGTAAACAGAGATGCTACATTCCTGCATGACAGTAGCAAGTGTTAAGATTAAGACAATAAACAGCAGGGGCACCAAAACAGAGCCCTGAGGAACACCACAAGTGAGAGGATATTGGGGAGAAGAAACAATCAGAAAGAAATGAACAAAACTACTGTAGAACTCATCCATCCAAGCCAATGCTGGCCAGGCAGGAGAGGAGAATAGAATGATTTGCAAGATCAAATGCTGATGAAAGGTCCAATTAAATATTCCCTCGGTCCGGAGAACTGTGATCCCTAATGTGGAACCTTGCATCGTGTAAGATTAGTTTGGGTTGTTTTTCCTTAAGTACATAACTTTGCACTTGTCTCCATTAAATTTAAACTGCCATTTGGATGCTCTGTTTTCCAGTTTCTCAAGGTCCTCTTGCAGTTTTTCACAGTCCTCTTGTGATTTAACAACTTTGAATAATTTTGTCATCTGAAAATGTGATCACCTCACTCATTGTTCCCATTTCCAGGTCATTTATGAATATATTAAAAAGCACTGAGCCCAGTACAGATCCATGGGGAACTCCACTATTCACATTTCTCCAGTGAAGAAATTGACCATTTAATCCTACTTTCTGTTTTCTTTTAACTGGTTCCCAATCCATAATACTGCACTGCCTCCTATCCCATGACTTTCTTAATTTCCTCAAGAGTCTCTTATGAGGGACCTTGTCAAAGACTTTCTGAACATCCAGATATACTATGAGAGTCATTTTAAAAGTCTTAGTTGTGATTTACGATGTCTGAAGACTTGCATGTGGATGTCGAAATCATGGAGACATCCCTGAAGCCATTCCACAAATGACGTTTACATACATCTCTGGTGCATGGATGTCCAAAAAGGCAAGGGGGTATGGTGGAGGTGCAGTGGACTTACATGTCCCCTTTCGATTTCAGGAATGATGGGGATGTCCACGTTTAGAACTGCTACAGGTACGAATAGGCATCAGAAAAGTGCTTGTTTTGTCCTTAAAACATCCAGGGTGTGTAGAGAAGATGGAGAGTTAAGTGATTAGTCAAAGGTTCCAAATACTCATATTTATATTCTCTTATATACCGTGCTATTCTGCATCAGTGTGGTTTACATTGAACAAACTGAAATTACATTGAACAGGGCATTATAACTTGGAGATAACTATTTTACAGGGAACATGGACTATGGAGAGTTAAGTGGTTTGCCCAAGACCACAAGGAACACCTGTGGGACCAGAAACCCCAGTCCTTCCGGCCCAAGGTTGCTGTCCTCTAGTGGGATTTGAACCCCTGACCTTCTGGCCTGAAGTACCTTGCCCAAACCACTAGGCCACTCCTCCACTCCTTTGTGATTTGAACACTGGCCACCCTGCATCCATCCTATTATGTTAACTGTTGTGCTGTTAGACATCCATGTTCTGAGGTGCTATTCTGGGGACATCTATGTAGACATCTCTATAGACATCCATATTGAGCACGGCCACGTTTCTGAAATTGTGCCTGAACTTGCACATGTCTGCTCTTTTTTCAGATGTTCTGGCTTTGATGTCCCAGATTGCAATTGAATGTCCCATTGTAAAATGTGCCTTTGGATCATGTGGCTCACCTTTATCTCCCTGTTTATTCACACTTTCAAAAAATATAGCAGATTAGTGAGAAATGACTTTCCTTGGCTAAATCCATTGTTGGCATTGTACCAGCAAACCACTACTTTCTATATATTCAGTAATTTTAAGTTTTGTCCACACTGACATCAGACTCACCGTTCTGTAGTTTCCTGGTTCAGCCCTGGAATCCTTTTTAAAAGTTGGTTTTACATTGGCCACTCTCCAATCTTCAGGTACTGTCGATGATTTTAATAATAGTTTAAATTACTAATAGTAGCTCTCCAATTTCATTTTTGAGTTCTTTCAGCATCCAGTCCAAGTGATTTGCTACTCTTTAGCTTACCAAATTGCTGTATTATATCTTCCAGGTTTATCAAGATTTGTTTCAATTCCTTTAATACATCACCTTTAAATATAATTTCTGGCATGGATAACTTCCTTACATCTTCTTCAGTAAAGACCAAAACAAAAAATTCCCTATGGCTTTGTCCTCCCTTATTGCTCCTTTTACCCCTCTATCATCTAATGGTCCAACTGACTCTCCCAGTTTTCTTTTGCTATGAATGCACTTGAAAAATGTTTTATCATATGTTTTTGCTTCCACGCAAACTTCTTTTCAAATTGTCTCTTTGCCTGCCTTACCAGTGCCTTGCATCTAACTTGCCAGTACTTATTAATTAATTTATTTTATTTACATTCTCTTATATACTGCGCTATTCTGCATCAGTGCGGTTTACATTGAACAAACTAAAATTACATTGAGCAGGGCATTATATACTTATGTTTTTTACTGTTTTCGTCATTTGGCTCCTTTTTCCATTTTCTGGAAGATACTTTTTTTTGGCTATAACAACCTCTCTGACCTTACTTTTAAACCATGCCATCATTTGTTTGACTTACCTTTTACTTTTCTTAAAATGTGGAATACATCTGAGCTGCGCTTTGAAGAGAGTATTTTTATACAGCGCCCAGGCATGATATAAATTCTTAACCTTTACAGTTGCTCATTTTAATTTTTTCTTAACCATTTCTCTTATTTTATTATACTCTCCTTTTGAAAGTTTATGATTGTGCATTCGATTTCCTTACTGTCCTCACTCCATTTATTAAATAAAATGTGATTATGTTATGATCACTATTGCCAAGTTACCTTTCACACCAGGACTAGGTCTAAAATAGCTTCACCTCATGTTGGTTCCTGAACCAGCTGCTTCATGAAGGAGTCATTTAGTTCATCCAAAAACTTTATCTTCCTAGCATTTCCTGATGTGACATTGACCCAGTCAATATTGGAAAAATTGAAATCACCCATTTTTATGATGTTCTACATTTTGTAAACATTCTTGGCTCCCCTAATTTCTCTTAACATTTTGTCATTCATCTATTCATTCTGGCCAGGTGGACAGTAGTACACCCCCACTGCCATTCCCTTCCTCTTTCTACATGGAATTTCTGTTCATAGAGATTCTACAGTATATTTTGTTTCCTGCAAAATTTTTATCCCGTTTGACTCAATGCCATCTTTAACATACGTATAGTGCCATCCCTCCACCAATTTGATCTGCCCTATCATTGCAATATTATTTGTATCCAGGTATCACAGTTTCCCACTGGTTATCCTCCTTCCACCAGGTCTCTGAGATACCAATTATATCTAACCTTTCATTCAGTGCTATATATTCTAACATGGCCATCTTATTTTTTAGACTTATAGCATTTGCATACAGGTATTTCAAAGTTTGTTTTTTCTTCATATTAACAATCTGGTTTGATAGGGGTAATCAGCTCTGTCTGCTCTTTACTCGGGAGTGCTTCTATATTGTATTTCCAAGTACCTTTGAACAGATATTCATTACGGTTCTCTTATTGTGGTCACAGTCCCCTGAAGAAGGCCCGTGTGGCCAAAAAACATGTAGGGCTGACCCCCTAACAAAATTTTTTCCTTCCAAGGGTTCTCCATCTCCAGCTCTTCCTTGTGTGCTGGTTTTCTGCAGGTGGGGTGTTCATTTTGTTTTTGTCTCCCATACTCTGTACTTAAAGACATCTGGGTTATTTTTACCTTTATTGCAACCTCTTTTTCAGGATGACCTAACTTCCCTGTTTTGCTAGTATCCTTCAAGAATACATCATTCCAAACCATGCGCTCTTGGGTAACTGTCAGCTTCCCCGCATTATCTAGTTTAAAAGCCGCTTTATCTCTGTTTTAAAGGATAATGCCATCAGCCTGCTTCCACCCTGGTTAAAGCAGAACCCATCCTTTCAGAAACACCTCCCTCCCCCTTCCCCAGAATGTTGCCCAGTTCCAAACAAATTTAACAACCTCTTCCATCATTCCTAATTTTAAGCATACTGTAATTTTATAAGAGCCCCTTTATGAGAGCACATCAGTATTTTACATGAGAAAATGGTTTATAAAATTACTCTATTTTAGTTCTTTCCTCAAAATGCTGACTCAGAGATATCATTCTGAGATAGTATCTCACAGTTTATCTGGAGAAGAAAAAAAGTAGTGTTATAATTTAGAAAATTCTATTTTACAATTAAGATGGAGGAACTGCCACTTCTTCACTTCAGAAATTACAATGTTGCATATTTAATTTGTCATCTGAGGGATTGGCTGGTGTGATTTTCAACAAATAGCAGTGTATGTATTAACACAGGTTAATGTACCCATTTTAACAGGAGCATAATCTAGGCATTTAACACCAGATGTATCAAAGGGTGGAAATGTTAGCTTCATATTATGAAAATTTATTTGCACTTTTTAATGACAATGTAGGAATTTTCTGCTCAATATTTATCCATATGGAAATATTTCCATTGAATCGGGAAGCTTTATTTTCTCTAAAATCAAGAAGTTCAGCATTTTTTAAAAACATTTAGGGGCATGTTTACTAAAACCCCGCTAATGTGCTGGCCGTGGTAGTGTGCGGATGCCATATAAGGAGTGGGCGTTCCGTCCTGAAAAAAAAAAGCCGTGATTGACATATGCGCTAAGGTGCGCGGCGCCCATGTGCGCCCCGCACATTAGCGCATGAGGAAGCTGCGCGGGAGGCATAAGTGGCGCGCTGATGTGCAAGCAGAAAAGCAGAGCCACAGCACAATGATGAAGACACTTACCAATGGTGCAGGGATCAGTGGTTCAATCCCCCACAGTGCCCAATGAAGACGGCTGGTTGAGGCATTACTTTATGAGTCAGTGTAATAGTGGGCGGCATAAGGCGGCGCGCTGATGGGCATAAGGCGGCATGCTATTGCTTTAGCAGGCATTTTAATATTGGGCGGCATAAGGCGGCGCGCTGATGTACAAGCACAGGAACAGAACCACAGCTCAATGGTTAAGACACTGACCAATGGTGCAGGAATCAGGGGTTCAATTCCCCACAGTGTCCAATGAACAAGGCTGGCTGAGGCATTACTTATTATGGGGAAGATTGCTTTAGGTGGCATTTTATTTTTATGTTAATTATCACTACTAGCAACGCACTCTCAAAGCGTGTTAACATGAGGCGCCCCATAAGGCACATTTTAAAGTGCACTGTCCGCCAAGGCACCCTAGAATGTTGTTTATAGGGCACTTTATAGGGTGCCATATGAGGTACCTCAAGGTCAGAGTAGTGTTTTTGATGGCAGCACTGTGCAGTTTAAGGAATGAAAAGCATAAGTAGGTGCGCTGACATGCAAGGAGGAGCAGCAGTGGAGCACAATGGTTAAGGCACTGACTGCTGATACAGGGGTCATGAGTTTGCTCCCCAGGGTGCCTAATACGTAAGGCTGGCTGAGGCATCAGCTTTGCAATGTATGTTTTGTTTCCTGCAGCATGTTATTCTTATTTTAGTAATTGCTGCCAGCAAATACGCCCTCACGTGCCGTAATTGAAGGTGCCGTAGAAGGCACCCTATAAGGCACTCCATAGGGCACATTATAAAGTGCACTGTCCACCACGGCACCCTAAAATGTCCCCTATAGGGCACCCTATAAGTTGCGTCACAGGATAATGTATAATGCACCTTATATGGATGGGAACCATAAGGTGCCCTACAGGGCGCCCTATAAAGCGCCCTCAGAGGCACCTTATGGGTACAGTACGCTGAGGGTGGTTGTGCTGGCAGCAAAAATGTACATTAAAAAGAGATAATGCTTTGGGCAGCCCTATCAAATAGCCCCACTGTGGGTTTGAACCCATGACCGCTTGCTTCACAGGCAGTGAAGTAACCATTGGACTACAGCTCTACAGCTGCTAACAAGCCTCTGGCTGGCTGCAGAGAGCCTGCACGTCACCACACAGACAGTCTGCTGTGGTCACTAGGATAGGGTTAGTCCACCCGTACCCATGATGCACTGCACATGCAAATCAGCTGGCCACAGATAAACAAAAGATGGGGTATTCACCCCCACAGCACCTCGTCCTGGTAGGGGGAAGTGACCATGTGCACCCCCACAGCACCTCGGCCTGGTAGGGGGTACTGACCGTGTGTTTTACTGGCACAGAGTAGCTACACACCGTCACATTGTGCGGGTACTGTGCTCACCCTGAGGGTGCGGTGAGGCGCCCAGCACCAGGTCCACAGCACCTTCCATGGCTGAAAGAGGCCATGCCGGAGCTCCAAAGCAGTGTTAATGTGTGCGATAGGTAGTTTCTGCAGAAACACCTTGGATAACTCTGTCTCTTTCAGTCAGGTGTATCCCCTATGGACCCCTAGGAGGATTATGTACCGCCACCCTCCTCCTCCAGGGCTGAGGGTGGCAAACAGGGTCTCCCATCAAAATATCCACATTATACCTCCCTGCAATGGTGGCAGTAGAGGGGACCATCAACCCCAGTCCTGCTGGGGAAAAGACACCCTTCAGGGCAGTCAATGCAGCTCTGTAAATAGCCATAACACAAAAGCAGACAGACATTAGGCCTGTATATGCTAAGATGCACCCACCACTATCTGATATTCTCCTGCAGCAAGCCTTCAGCCGCTGCACTCTGCAAGGTGCTCCATCAAGACACATACCAGCTGCAAACAGTCTGCTAGTTAGTCCATAGTGCATGTTCCTGGTGGAAATGCATGCACCCAGAACTGGGATGGCAGCACACACAACAAGCAGATAAGTCAGTGACTGGGCCCCAAAAGGAAACCCATAATTATCACATGAGAGAAATACTATATAGCACTATGGGGGTGCCTAGCCATGCTGTGGTCACTGCACAGTCAGGGTGAGAGTGATCTCCAAGCAGGACATACTGAGGTCACCCTGTCTGTGTAGGTGGTGGCCGGGCACAACAATGTCCCAGCCAGTGCCCTATGCCCTGTGCAGATGCACCCTGGCCAGGCCACCCTGTCCTGGCTATACCCATGGTACCTTGCTCCTCATTATGCACATTGGCAGCACAATACTGGCAACAGTGCTGGCAGTGTGGGCTGTGGATGGTGTTTGCAGCCACCACACACTGGATAGACAGACAGACACCCCCACACCTATGCCAGCATTGTGCTACTATAGAGGGGTTCAGCAGCCATACCCACCACACCAGTCCTGGGCACAGAACAGGCATGGATATGGTACGCAATACTGTTGGGGGTCACTCCCCAGGGTGGTAAACACTGTCAGAGACCAGACCTGAAGCACACACCGCAGACATCAGAATGATTGTTATGATGGAGCTCAATCAGCAAACTGTGCTTAATGTAGGAATTGCTATCTGCCAGTAATCACAGGAAACGTTTGATAACTGTGTACCGTATACCCAGGTGTAGGGTGGCACTGCTAAGGTATGCAAGTGCTAGTATTGGGAGATGCAGGCAGGGCCCAGTGTCCTGCCTCTCCAGGAGGCATTGGCCAATGGGGCCTGTGGGTATGCGTGTGGGTGTGTCTGTCCCTGTTGGCTTCTGCTTTACGGCAGAGGTTCCCAACTCCAGTCCTGGTGTGCCAAGCACTGTTCGGGTTTTCATGCTGTCCCTCATGAATATGCATGAGCTACATCTGCATACCATGGGGGTGGTGCATAGATATGCAGCACAGGCATCTTTATTAGAGGCAGCATGGAACCTGAATGGTGTTTGGCCCTCCAGGACTGCATTTGGGAGACTCTGCACTAGGTAATGTGCCTGTTTATGGTGTATGTGCTCGGTGGGGTAAAATATAGGCGTATTAACCATGCGTATGTTCTCAGCAATAAAGATTTGTCCTTACTATCACGGTTTAGTAGTGGGAAAAATATGTGGACTGGATTGGCAGTAGCCCCAGCTGGGATTTGAACCTGTGACCCTCTGGTTCTACAGGCACTGGCTGTGTCTGCTGCACCACACTGTAGCGACAGAGACAATGCAGTCCCTGGAGATAGGAAACCTGGCCGAAAGGGTCAGAAACCCTGCTCTGCAAAGTTTTACTATGGGCTCGTTCACCTTGTATGGAGACAAAAGGCAAATAAACCTCAAAAATGACCTCTGATAAAGGGAAATAAAACATAACCAAGCTGGGCAACAGTGATATCAATGGGCAACATTAAAAAACACTCCCAGGAAAGCTCCAAGAAAATGAAATGATTTTTGGAGGGGTCTACGGAGCGTAGACCCTTCCAAAAGTCATTTCTTTTTTTTGGAGCTTTCCTGGGAGCATTTTTTAATGTTGCCCATTGATATCACTATTGGCCAGCTGGATTATAATTTTTAGGAATTTTGTTGTGGTCATTTTCAGTTTTTATTTGCTATTTTGTTCTGTGCACATGTATCACACTGCTCACGTTTTGTAGGTTTCCCCGGTTTTGCTGTACATTGCTGACGGAAATGGTTTCTCTTCCTTTTAAATCGGCTCTAACGCGAGGTTTTCACTCGCGGTATTTTTTTTGTTGAATTTCAGCCCCGCTCCTGTGTGGGGAGCCTCTCCCCTCCCACTCTCCACCCATTGACCCCATCCCCCTGCCCCTCGGGAGCCTTCCTCCGCCCTCGGAATGCCTTTCCACGCCTCTATCGCACTTCAGCACGCCGCGCACTTGTGCGTGCGGCGCGCACGTGTGCGGGGCACTAAAAATGCACTGTTAGCGTGCGCTAAGGTACCTTAGCACACGCTCAAGTGCGCCCCGCACAATTGCGCGGTTTAGTAAACATATCCCTTAGTATAAATATTAATCACCTCGGCTACAGTAGATGGAATGGAGACTAATCTATCTATTGAAGTCTTTGTAATGTTAGAGTGAAAATTGTATTTGAGGCGATGTGAGGTGGTGTGGGGATTGAATTAAATATGTCAGGTTGATGCCTTCTCTAACCATTTGGGTTGTAGTCTTCTTTGTTTGATTTGTATAATGAAGCAGTTAACTGTGTGTATTTAAATATTTATTTGAATAAAACACTTTCAACATAAAATGCCAAAATACAGAAAAATAGAAGACTTTTTACGGTTTGTCTCCTTTCCTTCACCTTTCCCTCTTATCTTCTTTCCCCCAAGAGATCCCTAGTCTTCTCTGATTTCTCTTTTCTCCCCATCCCATCCTTTTCATTTCACTCCCTTTTCCTTTCTTCCTTCTCTCTTTTGCTTTTAAATCTGTTATTTTTTTTTACCTTCCTGCCATTTCTCTCCTTTCCTCTCAGTTTTATCTATTTCTCCTCCCTCCTAGTTTAGTCCCCTTCTTCTCTCTCAGTTTTGTCCACCTCTGACCACTTCACAATTTTGGTCTCTGGCAATGGAAAAAGGGAACTGTTGCTTTAATGCACTGTCACATAGTTCCAGATATCACTTTGATCTGCGCGTTGCTGGCAGGTATTGAGATAATAGCAGGAAACCTGTTTACACTGCATGGTTCTGGGAAGTTCGTGGTAGTGGAGAGTTGTGGATTATAGAGCTGAATAGCTAGTTCAGATGGGCAGATTAGGAGTCAGTCAGATTTTTTAGGCACATTTCACCCTAGTGATAGCACCTATTGTAGAAGTTCCAAGCAGTGTGTTGGTTTGTCTGTCCATACGCATAGGTTTATCTGCACTTACGCAAGCAAACCTATATTTTCCAAAAAGCAGACCCTATCGCCCACCAGCAGGAAGAGTGGCCCAAGGCTGCTGTATGAAAACCACAGTCTCCGCTGATGGGGATCCCATTCCCTGCTGTTGGGAAGAGTTGACTGAGACTGCCACTGCTGGCGGGGGCAGCCATTATGGCCAAAAGCCTCAGTGTCTGCCTACAGGGACTCTGTCCCCCACTGGCAGGAAGAGTGGCCTTAGGTCACCACTGCAGCTGCTGCAATCCCAAGAGCCCTGCAGGCATTTTAAGGCCATAGCTTTCATCTTCCCCTCACTGTGTATGAAAGCCATAGTGTCGACCAGTGGGAAGATGAGATCCATGGTCTTAAAATGGCTGCGAGAATCTCAGAATCGCACCAGCATTTTAAGGCCACAATAAGCGGGCTGTGGGGGGAAAAGAGAGAAGGAACAGTATAAGAACATAAGAAATGCCATACTGGGTCAGGCTAAGGGTCCATCAAGCCCAGTATCCTGTTTCCAACAGTGACCAATTCAGGTCACAAGTACCTGTCAGGTTCCAAAAAAGGTACACAGATTCCACTATGCTTATCCTGGAGTAAGCAGTGGACTTCCGTGGAGTAAGCAGTGGATTTCCCTGGTCCTCCTTCGCAATCGTTTATGGACTTTTCCTCCAGAAACTTATCCAAACCTTTTTTAAACCCTGCTACACTAACAGCTTTTACCACATCCTCTGGTAACAAATTCAAGAGTTTGATTATGCGTTGAGTAAAAAAATATTTTCTCTTATTAGTCTTAAATGGGTTACAATGTACAGTGTCTTGTGAAAGTATTCATCCTCTTGGTTTTTGTCCTGTTTTGTCACATTACGTACAACCTGGAATGAAAATGGAGCTTCTTTTGGATGTTAGGTAATGGACCTAACAATACAGACCATCGTGGTGAAGTGGAATGACAATAAAATACCTTGTATATATTAAAAAAACAAGTAAAACTGAAAAGTTGTGAGTGCATATGTATTCATTCCTTTTGCTATGAAACCCCTAAATAAGATATGGTCCAACCAATTAACTTCAGAAGTCACATAATTAGTTGATCATGGTCCACCTGTGTGCAATCAGTGTCACATGATCTGTCACATGATAAATATACCTGTTCTGAAAGGCCCTTGACCCTGCAACACCACTAAGTAAGCAGCATGAAGACCAAGGAACACGCCAAATAGGTCAGAGACAAAGTTGTGGGGACGTATATAACAGGGTTGCATTATAAAAAATATCCCAAATTCAGAAAATCCCACAGAGCACCATTAAAACACCCAAACAGCCAAAGAAGCCCTCATAAACACAAAGTACACAAGCCAGAAATAATGAACAGCAGCAGAGTGCAGTCAATTGAAGCTAAGTAAAGCTTGTGTACTTTGTATTTGTGAGGGTTTCTTGGTCACTGGGGTAAAATTAACTGTCTTGTGGCATCCAACCTCTTCTCTGTTACCCTCTTTTAGGTGTGTTTCTCTTAAGCAATGGTAACTATTTGCGAGGGCCCATCCATCTGTCTGTCCATCCATCCATCCATCCATATGCATCTGTTTGTTTTGCACTTACATAAACAAAAAGATGCATAAGCTTTCACTCCACCTCTTGGTATAAATAATTTTAAATAATATATAGAGAATCATACACTATTGCAAAATACATCTAATTTCACAAAAGTTCCCCAATTAAACGAAGAGCAATATAGCTTAAGTACAAAACCTTCAATAAACCCCGCCCCCTCCCAACTTAAAATGGGCAGGAATGCTAACAACAATATATTAAACCAAGCGACACTTCTCCAAGCACAGCCACTAAGACACAAGATATCTCCAGATCCCTGAACAATGTCATGCACATCCAAGCCCCCTCCCCCTTCCCCTTTTTCCATCCCTTGCAGCACTGGCATCCACAAGTATCATTCCATGCCAAAAACATGGCCTTCAACTCACACACTCAGATGCAGACTCCGCTCTTCATGTATTTAGCATCATGCCTCTAATAACAGGGAAGAGAGAGTCAATCACATGTGCCCAGATAGATAAGAAGTGATCTTGGGCTTTGGTGCCTTGCGTTTTCACTGTTCTCCATTCCTTTTCCATAAGCTCATGTAGGGCCTGTTCCCACTTATGTATCCCTGGGTGCCTCCTCAGACATTCAATGTCTCAAAATAATTTTTACCCATCATAAATCCCCGTTCGCAAAGTTGTTGCTGCATGCCATGTGTGCACCACTCCACCAGATTTCCAAATAGGCACATCTCTACCAAAGGAGTCACTCTCAGTCCCATAAGGGTCCCCAGCTACCCACATACCTTTGTCCATAATACCAAAAATGATAAGAACATAAGATATGCCATACTGGGTCATACCAGGGTCCATCAAGCCCAGCATCCTGTTTCCAACCGTGGCAAATCTAGGTTATATGTACCTAGCAGTTTCCCCAAAAGACACAGGTTCCACAATGCTTGTATTGGGTCAAGCAGTGATATCCCGGGTTCCTTTTAATAATGGTTTATGGGCCTTTCCTCCAGGAACTTGTTCAAACCTTTTTAAACCCAGTTACGCTAACAACTTTTACTACATCCTCTGGTAATTCCAGAGTTTGATTACATGTTGAATGAAAAAATATTTTCTCTTATTAGTCTTAAATAGGTTACCCTGTAGCTTCATTGCATGCCCCCTAGTCTTTCTATATTTTGAAGGCATAAACAATCGATATACGTTTACCCATTCCACTCCATTCATTAATTTATAGACCTCTATCATATCTCCCCGCAGCCGTCTCTTTTCCAGGTTGAAGAGCCCTAACCTTTTTAGCCTCTCTTCATAGCGGTATCCTTCCATCCCCTTTACCATTTTGGTGGCTCTTCTCTGTACCTTTTCTAATAATGCTATATCCTTTTTAAGATATGGCGACCAGAATTGCACACAATATTCAAGGTGCGGTCTCACCATGGAACGATACAGAGGCATTATAATATCCTTTGTTTTATTTTCCATTCCGTTCCTTATGATACCTAGCATTCTATTTGCTCTCTTGGCCGCCACTGCACACTGGGTGGAGGGTTTTAACATGTTATCCACGATGACGCCTAAATCTTTTTCCTGAGTTGTGGTTCCTAATGTGGAACCTTGCATCGTGTAACCATAGTTTGGGTTGTTCTTTCCTAGGTACATAACTTTGCACTTGTCCGCATTAAATTTCATCTGCCATTTGGATGCCCAGTCTTCCAATTTATCAAGATCCTCTTGCAATTTTCCACAGTCCTCATAGGTTTTAACAACTTTAAGTAGTTTTGTGTTTTCTGCAAATTTGATAACCTCACTTGTTATTCCCATTTCCAGGTCATTTATGAATATGTGCCCTGGACTTAATCTACAAAGACCTGTATCACGCAATCCTGCTTTCAAAGTCCATACATCATGCACATAGGCTCTCCAAAAAATTTATATTGAAGCTTCTATAAGTACGCACATTCAGACAAGGAGATACATTTTTCAAAGGAAAAATGCAAGAGTGCTGGTGTAATATTGTCCAGCCCATCATTTCACCACAAGTGAGAGCAGATCCAGTTACCTCTGATCCACAGTAGGGCTCAGCACCTTCTTAAGTCCCCCTATCCCCCTTCTCTCCCCTACTGAACAAAAGAGCTCCACCAATCCTCCCCCCTGAAAAATGTGTGGCTCCACCCTCCAGAGTTCCTGAATGTACTGATGAACCTGAATATAACAATAAAAGTCCTTCCTCTCCAGCCCATACCATTTCTGCAGATTAGCAAAGGAATCTATCACCTGCACGTAATCCATTTTCAGGTTTCCAATTTTAGTAATACCCTGAGTTGCCCACTGCCGAAGGACTGTTGACTGCAATGCGGGAGGGAACTCTGCATTGCCCACAATTGGCAGAAGCCCTGTTTATCTCCACAAGATATTTTTACGCTTACAGAGGGCTTGCCAGCCCACCCAGAGGGCCCTCAAGTACACACTTTTATCCCAGCAGTCAGGGAGTCAATGTGATTCCATGTGCAGCATATAGACCTTAAGGTCACGGAGCTATCAGCCAGTCCAAGAGAGGCAAGGGTCACGGCCCCTTGTACCATTGACCACATCGCATATGAGACGCATCATACAGCATAAATTGTATTCATGCAAAGAAGGCAAATCTAGTCCCCCTTCCTCATGTCGCTTTAGTAAGGCCTGGAAAGGTATCCTCGGCCTCCTTCGCTGCCACAAGAAGTTCCCTAATCTAACTGTTGCCAGTCCCTATGAGTGACCAGCGTGGCACTTGTCACAATACATATATCCAGTGTGACAATTCCATCATTTTAAATAAGGCCACTCGTCCCTTCAGCAGCACAGGCAGTCCCATCCATTTATGCAATTGCTGGGCTGACCTTGACAGGAGAGGTTTAATATTAGACTCATAGAACTTGGAGGGGTCTTTGTGCAACTGTATCGCAAGATAGTGGATTGAACCTTCCGCCCAGACCAATGGGAAAACCTCTTCCAACCCTTCTAAAACCTCCCCCCCCCCCCCCGATATCTGGAGCCAATAATTTACTCCAATTGATTCTCAATCCCGAGAAGCGGTCAAAGCAGTCAATTATATTGACAGCCTCTGGGAGGGAGGACTCTGGCATCCGCATAGAAAGCAACATGTCATTTGCAAAGGCACTCAACTTGATGTCCTCTTCTGCCCAAAAGTAGTCCCTGAACTGGTTCCGCAGCCTGTAATGCTAAAAGAAGTGGCTTCAATGATAAAACAAATGAAAGGGGGGAGAGGGGATATCTGACTGCACCCCACTCACTGAAATCACCGCTTGAGGTTCATTATAAAGTACTGTGTTCCACTTAAGAAAATCCCTTGAAAAAACAAAACACCATAGAGCTGCAAGCAAATATGGCCATGAGAATCCATTGAATGCATATCTGGCATCAAAGCTCACCAACAACAGGGGAAGCTGATGGTGCACAGAATACTCCATAGTCAAGACCAAGTTTTCAATATTCTTTGTGGCCCCCTACCTACAAATCCCACCTGGTGCTGGCCTATCAAACTTAATAGAATATTATTTAGCCGGTGTGCCAGAATAGATGCCAGAGCTTAACATCATAATTCAGAAGTGATATATATGCCTATAGGAAATGGGGTCAAGTGGATCCTTACCGTGTTTGGGGATCACAGTAACAGCCACTCGTCGCATGTCTCTTGGCAGTATCCCTTCCCCTAGCACATCAGCATACATGTCCACCAGGGCCGGGGTGAGTTTCGTCCCTAAACGTTTATAATATTTAGCTCCATACCCATCCGGCTCTGAAGCTTTTTGTAAAGCCCCCCTCTTGATTACCTGCTGTACTTCCTTATTTGAGATCATCCCATTTAGCACTGCTAGATAGGCTTCCATTAGTGTAGGGAGCTGCAATCTTCTGAGGAATGTCTTCTGCAAGGCTCCTACCTGGGTCCAAGGGCTTACAGGCAGGAGTGACCTTTGGAATGTCCTTTTTGGAATAAAGCTGTGTCAGTTGTCACCAGGAATTCTGGGACCTGTAGTTTGCTTGTCTCCCTTAAGGACTGAGCTGTAGTTATGACTCGAGTAGTAAAGGCTGCAAGAATATTTATTTGTGGGGATTTTTTTTCCAGCGCATCAAAGTTCAGTACAACAAACGCAAAAAGGATGCAACTCCAACATAAAGGTTGAAACAGAAACACAGGAAATGCAACAGAAATTAACTCAGCACTATTTGGCTGTTTCACAGTTCCTCTGACTTTCCACTAGGCACTGCCTCATGTGGTCACTCAAGGAAAAACACATAAACTGAAACAGCTGCTTTTCTTTACAGCACGGCTTCTTACTTTCAACAGGTGATTAAGCTTGTTAAACAACTTGTAAAGTTTTCCAATGTGGCAGCAGGTATGGCAAACTTACTCTGTATTCCTTCATACAGTTTTCAATGCTCTTTAACCCTGCTGTTTTCTATTAGACATGTTGAACAGTCAATGGCAGAAGGATCATATTCTATTGTAGGCAAACAAACATCCACCTGCATACTTTCTTCAGAGCTAGAGTTAGTGGTATCTTTGTCAGGTTTATTATCTTTCCCTGACTTTCTTTCCAGAAACTCCTGAAGTTGGCTTAAAAGCAATTCAGCTTGTCTGTGCACATTTTCATTAGAATAACCATCCTCCTTTTCTGATAAAAGCTTGCTTATGGCTCCCACCCCTGGGGGTTCAGCTGTCCTGCTTTTATCAGAGGGATAGCTCTCAGCAAGGGTAAGTCCCTTCCCCCACTTGCTATTAGCTGACTGTGCTCGGTTTGTCTTTTGGACGTTAGCATAAGTAAAAGGCTTCTCAAGCAAGGAGTTGAAATAAGAAATATCAGCTTTACCTTTGACAGGGACTTTTAGATAAGTGCTGGTACCTTTTCTCCTGCTATCTCCCAGGCTCTGGAACTGAGCTTTCTTATTGCTATTTCCACTGCCCTTCTGGTAATTGTTAGGCTGATAGCTTTCCCCTTGGCTTTCTCTGCTGCCGTTATAGCCTTGACTGCTGTAGGTCCAACTACCTTACTCCACGTATTTGCTCTGCTAGCCTTCTTGTTTCCAGGCTCTACCTTGCAGTAACGTTTCTTCCAAGGTTGTTCCTTGCTCCAATGTTCACTGCTCCCAGGTTCTGCTCTGCTCCAAGGTTCTAGCTTGCTTATCCTTCTGGCAGTTCTTCCTGAACTGCTTCCCGTCTCTTTCGTCTCTCTCGTCTCTCCCGTCTCTCTCCCTTCTCTCTGCATTGCTTGAGGATTTAAAAAGGGTTCACTTCCCTGCACTCCCTGACCTTCCCCTGGGCGTGACCAATCAGTGAACACGCCTGTCTCCTCCTCTGAGCTGAGGTGTGGCCTGAGCTCAGCAGAGAGCTGTGTTTTTTTCATCTCTGACTTGAAAATCCTGTGTGTCAGTGCAGTGTTATTTACTCCAACAGGATTTTCCCCTATTTCCATCTCTTCATGAGGGCATTCCTCACTACACTTCCCACAATCCATACCATTTGCTTCCTCTGTGTAAAGGGTTTAGTAGAAAGTACTAAACACCCCCGCTATACTGCATGGGTTATTATACAGTTGCCCTCCTGCATCCTTCATGACCAAGACATATCAAGGACCTTCCCACTACCATACCACTCTCGCAAGCAATTTCCTTGACCTATTGCGGTATATAAAAGCAATGTTTATAGTATTGCGTGGTAAGCAAAACCCGCTTCTGTAGCCACCAGTGTGAGAGATAATCCTGTTGCATTGCCCGCCCCAGGAACTCCAAGGCTCACTGTTTCTGCACCTACATAGGTTTCTCAAGCTGAAAAATACTTTGGTCAAGATGCTTCAACAGTTGGGCTATGTAGGCTATGATGGCTCCCCTGAGCACCACTTTGCTCACCTCCCAAAACAGCGTGGGGTACTTTTATGCTCTGCATTTAACTGCACATAATCATCCCATTGCCTTTGCAAGTACACCCTAAACTCTTCATCCTCCCACAAGTAGGCCAGGAACCTCCAAACCCTATGCACCCCCCCCCCCCAAATCAACCCATACCATTCCATGATGAGAGATCGCTATTGATTCAGTTTCCGCCCGAAGAATGTGACTATAGCAGCCAGTACATATTCCAGCCTTGATCAGGACCCATGTGCCCTTGATAAGTGGGTATAATCCCTCACTTCGGGGAGGAGAGCACATCCACCAAGCTCCCCAGGTGACATAGATAACCAATCCTTAGTCTGACCCCTCCAGGATTGATCCTTCTCTGCATCATGAAACAATTGAAATCTCCTGCCAAAATGACCTAATGCAGTGCTGCTTGAGATATCCAGTGGAATATCCCCCTGAAAAAGCTATGGTCATACTCATTAGGAGCATATGCATTACCAATTAGGAATTCCTCATTGTAGGTTTAGGCAAAGAGAAATACAAACTGCCCCTGAAGGTCCACTTCCCATTCAGTGACTTCTAATGGGATTGCTCATTTTACCAAGACCACAACCCCCACCCCCCTTTCTGGAACCCGAGGAGGCACCATATACCAAAGCAACCCAATCCCTTCAAAGTTTAGTGTGCTCCAAGGTACTCAAATGAATATCCTGGAGCAATGCCACATGTGTGCCCTTCCACTTTAATGCCTGGAGGATTTTAGTACATTTAATGGGAGAGCTTATCCCCCCTATATTCCAGGTAGTAATATGCAAATTAAATGGCATCATCCCATGGGTCAGAAGCTAACTTGTGCTCCCCAAACTGGTTAGCACTCAAGGGCCCCTAGTCTCAACCTATAAGTCCCCCAAACCACTTGTTCTGACATGGCATGCTGTAAGGTTCCTACTCTCCTCCTTCCATCCTCTCCCCCCACGCACTTCCCAACCCTCAACCTCATTTAACACCATCAGGCTACATACTTCATCATACCAACCTTTCGTCTTCCACATACACCCTTCCATACTATCCCTTATACATCCCATACTCAAAATGCCTCCCATCCACATCATCCAAATTCATACAGTTCCCATACTCCACTGTTGTGAAGTGTTTCATGTTCTCCAATGCATCGGGGCTACCCTATCCCCCCAGCAAGAATAACCCCCACAGCAACTGTCCCACAATTATCACACAATCCCAATCTTCAACCCATGTCCCAACACAAATGAAGAGTTACGAGAGGAGATCAAGTAGATTGGTAGACAATCAGATGGTGAAATTGAGAATCTAATCAAGTGACATCCCAATCTGTCAACCGCAGCCACTGAAATGCCCTCCAAGGTCTCAGGGGCTCAGCATCTTCTCTGTTCTAGACAAGCTCTCTAAAAATGTCCTCACAGCCCCCACTTGTTCAAACAACAGCAGCCCCCTCATGCTGCACTCTCAGGATTGCCAGATGGGCAAGTGTGAAGTGTATCTGCCACTTAAAGAACTCTGCACAGACTAGTGCAAATTCTTTCCATTTCACAGCCACTGTCGCTGAATAATCTTGAAATAGTAAAATCAGCTGATTATCCAATCGCAAGTTTATCATTTATTGTTTATTTAAAATTTAATATATCGCCCTTAACATTAGCAGGCAGAGCAGTTTACACCAATAAAATACATATGTATATAATTAAAGAAAGGCACTACAATTAAAAATAGGAAAGATGAAAGGCAAGAGCAGAGGAAAATCCCTCTTCTTTCTGAAAGCTTGAAGTTGAACTTTAGGTTGAAAGGTCAATATTCAGGCAATGACAACTCACAGTCTACTCCGGCCATCTGTTTTAAGCCCATTTCTGTGAGCTCATTCCACATGGATCTAACCTACAAGCATCTCCAGTCCTAACTCCTTGGGCAACCATGTTTCAAAAAGGGAGGGTAAATTAGGATCCAAACACAACTCTAGCATTCCAACCACAACTCTAGCATTCCAACCATACAGACATTATTCCAATGAGATTGATTCTCTAAGTCATCAACTTTTAGGAGAAGGTTAGCTATTTGGGTCTGATGGACCTTAAGCTCTTGGTCATTCCGCACGTCTGAGTCCTCAAGTGAGGTGACCCATTGCTCCACTTCCTCCACTTTCCTGGCAATCTCTGCCATTGCCTCTTCTATAACTTCTAATTTCTGGAGCACCTGATCAAACTTGGACTCCAACATCTTTACCACTTTACAGGCCAACTCCTCGTGGGCAGATTCTAGAATTTCAGCACTTGGTGAGGCTGGGACTGCGGCTGTAGTCGCCATCTTGGGTTCACGCCCAGCCTTATCTCTGTCCTTTTTCATCACGAACACTTGGAACACTGCCCACTGATGCCCAATTCCTACACCCTGGGTCTGCCAAGCACAGGAATATCCAAAGTCAGGGGAGATAAGAGCCAACAGCAGTCAGATTATACAAGGCAGCCCGAGAAACAAGCAGAGAAGCATCCTTACTCGCTCATGCCATCATGCCTTCACTCCATCTCTTTATAGGAGCAGGGGTGCAGAACTGGTGGGAGTTCCAGGATCCTGCCAGCAAAGAGAGAGGAGTTATAGCTGAAAATAGCCAGCAGGAGTCCGTATTTTGTACTGGCTAGAAGAGAGAAGCAGCACAGAGAAGAGCCAGGACAAATCTCCAGAACCCATCATCACAGAAGAGAGAGGAGCTGTGAAGAAAAGGGGTGAGTGAGGGGGCAAACCATAAAGGAAGGGATGGCATAAAGAGAAGAAAAGAAGAGGGGATAGATGAGGAAGCTAGAGTATAAGGGAAGTGGCAGGGTTTGAGGAAAAAAGGAGAAGAGGGGTGGAACATAATGGACAGGGATAGGAGAAAAGGAAAAGAGAGAGGTGGTGCATAAGTGAAAGGGTGGGGTTACAGAAGAGGAAAGGCTCAAGGGACAAAATATAAGGGAAGGCGTGTCATTAGAGGAAGAATGGAAAAGAGAGGGTGAGTGTGAGAAGGGGGAGGGAAAGAAAGGGAGGGAATGAAAGGCAGGGAACAGAGAGAGTGCAAGTCAGATAGCAGGGGAAGGAAAGTGCATGGAAGAGTAGAAGGGAAAGAGGGAGCGTGCAAGTGAAAGGGGGCAGAGACAGGGAGTGGATGTAGGAAAAAGTGCCAAAGTGCAAGGGGAAGAGAAACCTACATTTCACAGCTGTAAACAGAGGCTGATAGCAAATACATGTACAGCCCCTCAACATAGATACACACACACACACACACACACACAGGTTCCACCACCAGTTCTGAGTCCCTTAAAGGACATACATTTATTGAGCTGACCCACCAGAACCTCTTTGAACTCCCTTAATATATGACCTTTTGCCCACTTTCAGCTCTGCTAGTTTTACATAAACACCCTCTCATGTAAAAGGAGTGGTATGCTTAAGTTGTCCCTCCTGTATGCACCCCTCAGAATGATGAATGGCCCTTTCTCTTCTACTGACATTTTTGCCAACTTGACTTCCTTCCTTTGCTCATTCAGCTTTACCAGATATTCTTTCTTGCTTTCATAAGAACATAAAAATATAAGATATGCCATACTGGGTCAGACCAAGGTCCATCAAGCCCAGTATCCTGTTTTCAGCAGTGGCCAATCTAAGTCACAAATACCTAGCAGTTTCCCCAAAGGACACAGGTTCCACAGTGCTTGTACTGGGGCAAGTAGTAGATTTCTCGGGTCCCCTTTAATAATGGTGTATGGAACTTTCCTCCAGGAACTTGTCCAAACGTTTTTAAACCCAGCTACACTAACAACTTTTACTACATCCTCCGGTAGCAATTTCCAGAGTTTGTTTACGCATTGAGTGAAAAAATAGTTTCTCTTATTAGTCTTAAATAGGTTACACTGTAGCTTCATTGCATGTCCCATCAAAATATAGATTGTCTAGCTATATTTTGATGGCATAAACAATTGATCTATGTTTACCCGTTCTACTCAATTCATTAATTTATAGACCTCTTATCATATCTCCCCCTAACCTTTTTAGCCTCTCCTCATAGGGGTATCCTTTCACCCCCTTTACCATTTTGGTGGCTCTTCTCTGTACCTTTTCTAATAACGCTATATCCTTTTTAAGATACGGCGACCAGAATTGCACACAATATTCAAGGTGTGGTCACACCATGGAATGATTCAGAGGCATTATAATATCCCTTGTTTTATTCCCCTTTCCTTATGATTCCTAGCATTCTATTTGCTTTCTTGGTGCCGCTGCACACTGGCGGAAGTTTTCAACATGTTATCCATGATGACGCCTAAATCTTTTTCCTGGGTGGTGGTTCCTAATATGGAACATTGTATTGTATAACCATAGTTTGGGTTGTTCTTTCTTTGCACTTGTCCACATTAAATTTCATCTGCCATTTGAACATCCAGTCTTCCAATTTATCGAGGTCCTCTTGCAATTTTTCACAATCCTCTTGGATTTTAACAATTTTGAATAATTTTGTGTCATCTGCAAATATGATTACCTCACTCATTATTCCCATTTCCAGGTCATTTATGAATATGTTAAAAAGAAGTGGACCAAGCACAGATCCCCAGGGTTCTCCACTATTCATCTTTCCCGATTGGGAAAATTGGCCATTTAGCCCTACACTCTGCTTTCTATCTTTTAACCATTTCCTTATTCACAATAGTACACTGCCTCCTATCCCATGACTTTTTAATTTTGCCAAATGTCTTGCATGAGGGACCTTGTCAAAGGCTTTCTGAAACTCCAGATACACTATATCAACCCACTCATCTTTGTCTATCTGTTTCTTCACACCTTCAAAAAAACATAACAGATTAGTAAGACAAGACCTTCGTTGGCTAAAGTCATGTTTGCTGTCTCCCATTAAGCCATGACTATCTACATGTTCAGTAATTTTGTTCTTTATAATGATTTCTACCATTTTTCCTGGTACTGACATCAGGCTCATCAGTCTGTAGTTTCCCGGATCACCCCTGGAACGCTTTATAAAAATTGGCGTTAAATTGGCCATCCTCCAATCTACAGGTATTACAGACTATTTTAATGATAGCTCAAAGATTACTAATAGTAGGTCTGCAATCTCATATTTCACTTCTATACGATCCAGGTGATTTGCTACTCTTCAGTTTATCAAATAGTTGTAATACATCTTCCCGGTGTATCGATATTTCTTTCAATTCTTCTGCAGCATCACCTTTAAATACCACTTCAGTCATGGGTAACATCCCTACATCATCTTCTTCAGATTTTCTGTAGTTTTATGAATGTTACTCATTTTGCCCTTATCTTTTCTGCCATTTCTTTAGGAAAGTTCCATAGTGGTTTCCTTTTCCTCTTACTTCTTCTTATTTTCCTTACATAAAAATCTGTTGTTCTTACTATGTCTTATTTTAGTTTCACCTTAATCTTGCAGCCTGTCAGCACTCCTTTACCAAAGTCAGTAATTTTGAAATCCAGGACTCTGAGTGCTATGTGTTTCTTTTCTACCTTGACCATTGTATCAAACCATGCTGCGCGATGATCACCGATGTTCAGGTGGACATCTACCTAAGCAACAGTAGTCATTCATAAGTACTAGATCCAATACTGCCCCTTCACACAAAGGTTCCATCACTATTTCTCTGAGTCCCTTAAAGGACATCCGTAATTTCTTTACTTATTATCAGATCTGAAGAAGGGATGCTCCAATTCATATCCATCAAGTTAAAATCTCCTACTACCTACTCCTACTATTCATTATTACATTTTGGATGTTTTTAATTTATTTATTTTTCTGTTTTTTATACTGCTTTATCCGGGTATCAAAGCAGTTTACAGGGGACAAAAATATTAACAGGGTCATTCCGAGGCACGAATAGCAGGGATGGATGACCCATTGGGTCCAGAGGGGAAAAGACAACACACAAACAATCTAGGAAACCAAGGTAGAGACAAATGGTTGAGCAATAGCACTGAACAGCAATATCAACCAAAGACAAACAAGCATCTGAGCCACATGAGAGAGCACACAAATTAGAGCAATAAGCAGTTGGACAATGGCAATAAATCATGAGAAAGCACATCCGAAGAACAGGGTTTTTAGGCCTGTTTTAAATTTCCTATAGGAGGACTCAAGCCGAAGTTCAGTTTGGAGAGTATTTCAAAGGCAGGGAGCTGAGAAGCAAAAGGCAATGGACCTATATGTTTCCAGATGCAGAAACCTTTGCAACGGAGTGACTAAGAGATTTTGTTTAGCGCAGTGATCGAGGTGAATGGAGATATGTTGGAAGACCCGAATGAAGGCTTGGTGAATCAGTAAAAGAATTTTGAATTGTATTCTACAGACAACAAGAAGCCAATGTTTCTCATAGCCTACCAAAAAAATCTCCTAAAGACCCCCCCCCCCCCCGTGAAACATTAGCATATCTTTTTGTTGGACCACATTGAGGGAGGTTCAGATAAGATTCAAAACCACACCAGTCAACTGAGGTCCATTTTAATCACAAAAACAGTTCTTTAGTGAATTATATAGAAAAACTTATCTTAAAATGCTGAGAGAAGAAGCGCAAAACATTGTGTGAAACGTCCAAATTCATAAATCACGACATGCACGTTTCGGGACAAAGCAGTCCCTGTATCAAGTGCTCTCACGCAGGTCGCATAAGTTTGATTCTTCTCTTGTCCATGTAGAAGAATCAAACTTATGCGACCTGCGTGAGAGCACTTGATACAGGGACTGCTTTTTCCCGAAACGTGCACGTCGTGATTTTCGATTAATTTTGCCATAAACGGGATGCTTGATATGGGTCTGTAGGATTTAGGTGATGATTTGTCAAGGGTGGGGTTTTTTAAGATTGGATCAATCTGTGCATGTTTTAGTGATGGGGGTAAGTACCCGATTTTTAGCGAGAGATTTATTATAGGGAGGATGAATTGTGAGAGGATAGGTAGAGAGTTCTTTATCCATGTTACTGAGCAAGGGTCAAGGAGTGAGGTTGTTGTATTAATGTTTGTTATGATATTCTTGAGTGCAACGTTAGATAGAGTTTGGAAATCAGTCCATTCATCTGCATAAAGGGTTTGAGATAGGTGTTTAGATTTTGGTAAGTGGGTGTGGGACATGATTTTGTTCATGTAGTAGTTTGCCAAGTCCTGTGGGGAGATTTCTGTAATTTCATTGTTGAAGTTGTGGGTGTTATTCGTTAGCTTTTGAGCTATTGCGAATAGTTCTCTAGGTCTATTTATTGCATTGTTTAGTATTGAGGCATGGTAATTTTTCTTGGCATTGTTAATTGCATCTTTATATGAGTTAGTTGCACATCATTGTGGAATCACTAACCATAAGCAAGCGAAAGGTAGTGGTGGTTGATGACTCTCTTCTGAGGGGTACTGAGGCATCCGTCTGCCGACCAGATGATGTCCAGAGAGGTGTGCTGTCTGCCAGGTGCCAAAATCTGAGTTGTTATGGAGAGTTTGCCAAGACTCATCAAGCCTACTGACTATTATCGGATGTTGCTCATCCATGTTGGCACAAATGATACTGCTAGGTATCCCTCTCAGCGTATCAAAAGTGACTTCATTGCTCTGGGACAGAGAGTGAAGCAGATAAGTGGGCAGGTGGTGTTCTCTTCAATCCTCCCTGTTGAGGGAAAAGGCCGAGGCAGAGAAGTTCTCATCCTGGAGATGAATGCACGACTGTGTAGATGGTGCCACTTAGAGCATTTTGGTTTCCTGGACCATAAGATGATATTCCAAGGGCAGCAGAGCAGAGATGGCATCCATCTGTCCAAGAAGGATCAAAGTTTCTTCTGCAGTAGACTGATTAACCTACTAAAGAGGGTTTTAAACAGTTGTGCTGGGGATGGGTGAAGAAAACCCCCAAGCAAGTGATACATTAAATACTTCTAGAAATGGGTAAAAGGGGCAGCATCTGGAATGCGGTGTTTATAAATGCCCATAGCATGGGAAAGAAGATACCAGATGTTAAAGCTTTAATGGAAGAGACTGACTTGGATTTAGTTGCAGTCTCAGAGATATGGTTCATGGACAATTATGACTGGGGTGTACTGTATAAGGTGTGATCAAAACGTATCGAGACTTGTACAATAACACAAGAAGTACAACACTGACAGTTACCGCACTCAGTCTCCTTCAAAGTAGTCCCTCTAATAAAACATACTTCCTCCAGCGTTCGTGCCACTTCTGGAAACAATTTTGAAATGCCTCTTTCGTTATGCTGTGAAGCTACCATGTCAAATTTTGCTTAATGGTCTCCAAGTCATTGAATCTCCTTCCTTTCAGTAGTAATTTCAGTTTTGGAAGCAAGAAAAAGTCACAGGCTGCAAGGTCAGATGAGTATGGAGGCTGACAGACTTGTTCGATTTGGTGTTTGGCCAAGAACTGCTGGACAAGATGTGATGCATGAGCTGGGGCATTATCATGATGAAGCGACCATTTATTTTATTTTTATTTATTTATTTATTTTATTTACATTCTCTTATATACTGTGCTATTCTGCATCAGTGCGGTTTACATTGAACAAACTGAAATTACATTGAACAGGGCATTATAACTTGGAAGTAACTATTTTACAGGGAACATGGGCTATGGAGGGTTAAGTGGCTTGCCCAAGACCACAAGGAGCACCTGTGGGACTAGAAACCCCAGTCCTTCCAGCCCAAGGTTGCTGTCCTCTAGTGGGATTTGAACCCCTAACCTTCCGGCCTGAAGTACCTTGCCCCAACCACTAGGCCACTCCTCCACTCCATTTACCATTCTTATGCAACTCTGGCCTCTTATGATGAACTGCATCTCTCAAATGAGTCAGAACTTGACATAGTACTCCTTTTGATGGTTTGGCCTTTTGGAGCATACTCATGATGAACAATACCCTAGAGAAAACTGTGAGCATGATCTTGACAATGCTCCTCACCTGATGGGCTTTCTTGAGTCTGGGAGAGTTTGGAGTCTTCCATTGTGAGGATTGAGCCTTAGTTTTTGGGTCATAACCATAAACCCATTATTCATCACCGGTAATTATCTTTTTGATGAAATCTGAGTAATTTTCAATGCATTCCAACAACTCCCTGGCTGCAGACAGTTGAACTTCTTTTGGTCAGGGGACAGGAGTTTCGGCACAAATTTTGCAGACAAATGTCTCATCCTCAATTGGCAGTAAGAAAGGATTGTACCAACACAAAACTGATATCCATGTCCTCAGCAAGCTCCCTGATAGTCAATCAATGATTTGAGCATATTGCGGCATGTACTGCTTCATCTTTGTCTTCATTCCTTCTCGTGGATGGCCTTCTAGAAGGTTTGTCACTGTCACCACTTTGGCGGCCCACTTGGAAACATTTGTACCACTCATAAACTCAAGCAGGACTCATGCATTCATTGCCATACACTTGCTGTAATTTGTCATAAGTCTTTGCACGAATCTCCATGTTTTTGGCAGAATTTAATACAAATTCGCTGTTCACATTTTTCACTCATCATAAATCTGATAAACTGCTTTTAGATAATACCAAACATCATGTGATTTAAAAAAGCACAGGTGTGCTGCAGCAACGCTACATTCTGCACACGCAGAGCACATAACTAAGTCATGCATTGTTATATAGCTACACAACAAGTCTCAATGTTTTTTGATCACACCTCGTAATTATACAGGTCTATACTTTATTCAGGAAGGACAGGGTAGGAAGATGGGGAGGAGGAATGGCACTATATGTTAAATATAATATTAAAGCTATAGAATTTCAGGGCTTAAAAGGGAGTGAGGAGACACTGTGGATTAAACTAGAAAGAGGGACAGGGGAATCCATTTGCAGTGGTGTGAAGGAGAAGTAGTGGATGGGGATTTAATAGCAGACATATGCAAAACTTGCCATGAAAGGAGAAGTGCTACTGATAGGGGATTTCAATATGCCGGATGTTGATTGACACATCCCTGCTGCAGTGTCATCTAGAAGTAAGGAGATCTTAGATTCTCTACAGAGAGAACTACTCCAGCAACTGGTAATAGAATCGATGCATGAACGGGCCATACTGGACTTGGTGCTTATCAATGCGGAAAGTGTTTCTGATGTCATAGTGGGAGATCATCTCATGTCCAGTGATCACTAGATAGTGTAGTTCATTATTAGGACTAAGGCTGATAAAATCCATTCAGAAGAGAGGATATTAGACTTTAGGAAAACTAAATTTGCCAAGATGGGCCAATACCTCAAGGAGTTTTTAGGGGAATAGGAACAGCTGGTGGATATAGAAAAGCAATGTGTAAAACTGAAAGGGGATATTTTAAAGGCAACAAACCTTTTTGTTAGAAAGGTAAATAAGTGTAAAAGGAAAACAAGGCCACTATGGTTCTCAAAAGAAGTAGCTGAAAAGGTGAAGAAACAGAGGGTAGCCTTCACAAAATTCAAGAGATCACAGAGAGAGGAAAACAAGCATCTATGTTTGGAAAAAATTTAGAGAAGCTAGAAAAGTTGCCAGATAAGCAAAGATACAAAAAGAAGAACAAATAGCCAATGCAATAAAATGGGGGATAAGACATTTTTCAGATATGTTTGTGAGAGGATGAAGTGCAAAAGTGGTATTGTCAGACTCAAGGGTGAAGGGGAGAAATATGTAGAAGCTGATGAGAATAAAGCAGAATAGCTTAACATATATTTCTGTTCTGTGTTCACAGATGGTGAGCCAGGAGCAGGACCTCAGAAAACACCTACATATAGGAACAGAAGTGATGGGAATCTTGAACGATTCTCAGAAGACTGTGTTTGTGAGGAACTAGCTAAACTAAAAGTAGACAAAGCGATGGGACCAGGTGGGATACATCCGAGAATATTGAAGGAACTTGGGGATGTTCTAGCGGCTCCACTGACTGGCCTGTTAAATGCTTCTTTGGAGTCGGGAGTGGTCCCAGAGAACTGGAAAAAGGCACATGTGGTTCCTTTACACAAAAGCGGAAGTAAGGATGGGTTTCAAAACCACAGGCTGGTTAGTTTAACCTCTGTGGCGAGTAAATTATTGGAAATGCTGCTAAAAGAGAGAATAGTAAGGTTTCTGGAATCCAATAGATTGCTTGATCCAGGCAGGTCTTATCAAACAAATCTGATTGATTTCTTTGACTGGGTGATCACGTAAATGGAGCTCACTTTGAGGAGAAGGAGGTTACCGCAAGGATCTGTCCTTGGTCCAATTCTTTTTAACATCTTTGTTAATGATATTGCAGAAGGGCTGTCGGGTAAGGTTTGCCTCTTTACAGATGATACCAAAATCTGCAATAGAGTAGACATGCAGGAAGGAGTAGATAACATGAAGAGGGATAGAGCTAAGCTTGGAGAATGGTCTACAATTTGGCAACTGAGATTAAATGCTAAAAAATGCAGGGTCATGCATTTGGGCTGCAAAAATCCAAGGGAGAGGTACAGTGTAGGAGGTGAAGTATGAAAAAAAAGAGCAGGACCTGTGCATGATTGTTTCTGATGATCTTAAAGTGACTAAAGAAGTAGAAAAGGTGACGGCGAAAGCCAGAAGGATGCTTGGGTGCATAGGGAGAATGGCCAGCAGAAAAATGAGGTGATAGTGCCTCTGGATAAGTCTTGGTGTGACCTCATTTGGAGTATAGTGTGCAATTCTGGAGACCGCACCTTCAAAAGGATATAAACATGATGGAGTCAGTGCAGAGGGTGGCTACCAAAATGGCTAGTGGTCTTTATTATAAAGCATATGAGGACAGACTTAAGATCTTAGTATATATACATTAGAGGAAAGGCAGTATAGAGGAGATATGATGGAGATGTTTAAATACCTCTGTGGCATAAATGCATAAGAGGAGAGCTTCTTAATTGAAAGCAAGCTCTGCTATGAGGGTACATAGGATGAGGGTGAAAGGGGACAGACTGAGGAGTAATATGTGGAAACATTTCTTTACAGTAAAAGTGGTAGATGCGTGGAATAGTCTCCCAGTAGAGGTAGTAGAGATGAGGACAGTATCTAAATTTAAAAAAGTATGGAAGAAACACAAAAGATCTCTAAAGGAAAAAAAGGGAACTACTGTAGTTGATATGGAAGGGCAGACTAGATAGGCCCATGTGGTCTTTTTCTACTGCTGTATTTCTATGTTTCTGTCATCAGCATATAAGTAGACTCTAAGATTATGATCCTGAATCAGCAAGGCCAGTGGGGAAATAAACTTGGATTTACTTATTGTTTCTATCAAACTTCTGACCATCTGCCTAATATACAGATCACCTACCCCTACGGGTGATCAACTCCCCACCATACTTCAGTCAGTCTGTGATATATTCACTCTCAACAAACACACTATTCTCCTTGGTGATTTCAATCTTCCATCAGCACAGCGTGGAACAGAAGATTCCTTCATAGAGGTGATAGATGCTCTTGACTACCACTAAATTGTTGAGGGACTCATGCATGAAAAAGGAAGGACGCTTCACCAACAAGCATCACACTCAGCCACACAAGCTTCCCCCACCAACCATGCATAGAGTCCCCTGGTCAGACTGCACAATCCTCAACTTCTCTATACCTACAACCCAAGATCAAGTACAACCACCCAACACCCCACCCCCACCAAGGCGATTCAAGTGCTGGAACAAGGAAGCATTCCTTAACGCTATGCTAACTGGCACACCCAAACGAGAGCATATTACCCTGATACTCAGTAACCTACATTAGCTTCCTATAAGAGCCTGTGTTAAATACAAAGCAGTAGTCACTTATCTTCAAGACGCTCCACCATCTCTCACGAGATTATCTAGGAACCCTTATAAAAAGGCCTGCAGACAATTGACCCAAAAGGTCCAGCACACAAACCACCCTTTCTATTCCTATAGACAACAGGAAATACAATGCTTGACCTCAAGCAGAGCTTTCTCCCTGTTTGCCCCGAGACTTTGGAAAGCTCTACCTGATGACATTCACACACTAAAGGATCTCAAAGACTTCCAAAAGAAAACATAAAAGCTCACCTGCTCCTTAAGCACTTCTCCATGGCTCCAGACTAACCATGCCTACCAAGTGCCTCGTCCACTTTTCCTTGGTTCATGACTAACTTTTTCAGCAACTGCACTATCTCCTTTACCCAGTCTCCCTTCCAATCCTGCCCTCCCTTCTACCCTATTCCCTCCCCATACCCTAGTCTCATCTTTCCTCCCCCAGCCTACTCACCAGCCTCCCCATACCCCTTCCCTTCTTCCATCCCACTAGCCTGCTCACCTGCCAAGCCCCAAGTATGCTACGCATCCCATGTTTATATCATTGCACATACTAATGTATATAGTTAATCTACAGTTCATGTTGATATGATGGTTCAATGTTTGTCTTTTTGGGTTCTATGTATGATCTGTTCACTTTTGTTCGATGTAAACTAGTTAGTGTTCGATGTAAACCACCTCAGTGTTTCAAAAGGCGGTATATAAAACCAGTTAAATAAGTAAACAAAAAGTTTAAAGAGTGTAGGTGAAAGTATAGAATCCTGTGGAATGCTTGAGACTAATACATTTTGGAAAGAGAACCCTTGATGGAGACCTGGAATGTCCGGTCTGAAAGAAAGGATTGGAAGCAGTTGAATGCTGGATCTCTGAACCCTGTATCATGTATTCGGAGAGTGTAGTCAATTTTATTTATTTTATTTCACAGTATTTTTAAACCGCCTTATCTTATTAATCAAGGTGGTATCACAGCAAACAATCGGGTAAAGTGAGTGTGTTAATCATGCAGTGAGGGTGCAATTTAGTTGAGTGTGTGTTGTATCGTGTGCTAGATTGGGGTGAGCTATGTACAAGGTGTGGTGTGTTGCGTGCTAGAATGGTTTGAGCTATGTACAGTGTGGGCTATATACAGTGGTGCTGTAAAACATTATCTGTACAGACAGCAATATGTGCTGTTATACATTCTCTTAGGTTATGTGATGTGTCCATAGTGTTCTATGAACAGCATGGTTTTTAGCTGTTTTCTAAAGTCTTTGAGGTCTGTAGTTGTCCTCAAGTCGTCTGGTAGTTTGTTCCATATAGTTGGAGCAGCCATGGAGAGAGCTCTGTCTGTTGTGTCCTTGCGTGTGTGTTTGAATTCACCTGGGGTGCTGACTCGGTTGCGTGTTTGTTTTCTTCTAGGACGAGTGCTGTTGTCTGGTTGAATGAGGGTGTGTAGGCTGTTGGCTGATGTGTGCTGATTTATCTTAAATAGGTTTATGATAGTTTTGTATCTGATGCGTGCACCGATTGGGAGCCAATGTAAGTCTTTTAAGGTGGGTGTGATGTGGTCCTGTCTTGCAGTACCGGATATTATTCGTGCTGCAGTGTTTTGTGCTAGCTGGAGTGGTTTGAGGGCTTGTTTCGGTAGTCCCAAGTATATCGGATTGCAGAAGTCCAGTATTGGGGTTATCAGTGCTTGGAGGACGGTACGAAAGTGTTCTGGGGCAAGGAGTGGTTTCAGTCTCCTGATGATTCGCATCTTGTAGTAGACTTTTTGTATTGTTTTGTCTATGTGTGGCTTGAGGTTTAGCTTATTGTCCAGAGTAACTCCAAGGTATCTCACTTCTGATTTTATTGGAATAGTAGTGTTTTGTATCTTGATGTTTGGCGGGTGTATGAAGCTTTGGTTCCGAGTGATTATTAGAGCTTCAGTCTTGTTGTAGTTTATTGCGAGGTTGTTGTTTTGACACCAGCTCGTCATTTGGGTAAGGCAGTCTGTTATCTTGGAGAAATCCGGGTTGTCGATTTCTATCGGGGTGTATATCATGATGTCGTCTGCATATATTGTGTATTGAATGTTGTTCTCTTTCATGATGTCGCATATCGGTTGGATGTAGATGTTAAATAGGAGAGCTGAAAGTGCGGATCCTTGAGGTACTCCTTGATGGACATTGAAGGCAGAGCTCAAGTTGAGCTGTACTATTAGAATGCTTTTTGACTGTCAAGATGAACTGCAATTTTGTTTAAAATCACCAGAAGTGTCGTCTCAGTACTGTGGTGAGGGTGGAAGCCTGATTGCTGGGGATGAAATGAATTGTTAGTTTCCTAGAATCTTGAGACTTGTTCAAGAACTGCTTTCTCAAGAGGTTTATCCATAAAAGGGAGATTTGATATTGGACGATAGCTGCATGGTAAGGTAGGGTCAAGATTAGCCTATTTCTGCAGAGGACAAACAATGGTGTGCTTCTAGGAGGATGGGACCTCCCCACAGGACAAACTAAAATTCTTCAGGTTAAGGTACAATGGTCTGAAAGTATCCCAGCACTTTTTAATAAGAAGGGAAGAGCAACATCAGCTAAAGAATTGCATGGGCGTAAAGAATCCAGAGGCTTTGAGAGATGTAGAAGCAAAAGAGGTACAAATTGAGTGAAAGTTCTGGCAGAGCCGTACCAAGTCATAAATGCACCCTGTGTGACTTGCACATCTGGCACGATCCCCCCTTACTTATCGCAAGTTTACCATTTGCCCAGCATCTCCCTGTTGTGCCTTACCTTGTACCCCCATGTCCAGCCGGCTCCCTGTGTTACCTGCCCTTGCCCCGCTGCCATTTTTTATGTTTCCTTGGCAGTGGGGGGAGGAGAGAGCGATGGCAGCAGCGGAGCAGACATCAAATTGGAAAAAAAAAACCATGGATCTTTCCAACTCCGCACTTGCTGAATGACTGATCCCTCCCTTCTCTGACGTATGCCCACATCTGAAGAGGGCAGGATGAGACCAGCCATTCAAACACAGGTCTTTGCAACTCCTCACTTGAATGGCTGGTCTGGTCCCTTCCACCTCTGATGTGAGCATATGTCAGAGTACGGAGGGATCAGACATGGAGTTGGAAAGTCCCGTGGGATTTTTTTTCAATATGATGTCTGCTCTGCTGCTGCCATTGCCCCCAACGTGGAATCATAAAAAATGGCAGTGAGGCAAGGGCAGGTAGCGTGGGGGAGACGAAGCTGGCAACCTCAAATACTCCCCTATTTCTTTGTGCCCTGTGTGGCCGCACCGCTCGCACAGGGCTAGGTATGGCACTGGGTGCTGGCATGAATACCTGGAGATGCATCAGGAGGGTTCTCAGGATGGGCCAATGGCAGGGGAGGTAAGTAGTTATTAACTACCATCGAGTTTCCTCAAAGATCCACTAGCTTAGAGGTTAGGTGGGAAGTGTATTGGTCCGAGGAAATATGGGTAACATTGAAAATCTGAGGTGAGTTTGGTGCCAAAGAGTTAAGAATAGAGAAAACTTGCTTACGAAAATTCTCCTGATTCTGAATCCTAGTAGAGAAACAGGTGACTTTGGTTTGATGGATATGCTGCTTATACTCGAGCTGAAGTTTTCAGTGATCAGCTTTATTTTGGGGAGATGGAGATTTCCTCCATTTCCGTTTGGCATGACAGACTAGCCAGTTTTGATCTCTCAGTTCTGAATTATACCAAGCGTTAGGGGAACTTTCCCATAGACCCTTTTTGAGGGACATACATGTCCAGGGCTGCAGTGAGTGCCGTGTTCCAGGAGTGAACCCTTTGATCTAATGAACAGGTGGAGAAGTCAGCTGGAAGGTTCAGTGCACTGGCAGTAAAGAGATTAAAGTCAATACTTTTAATATTCCTGGCAAGCCATGGCCTCATATGACAGTTTGAAGGTAGGGTAGGAAGTGATACCTGGAACTTGACCAGACAGTGTTCTGTCCATGACAAGAGAGTGACATGCAGGTTGTGCACAGGAATAGTGCAGTCTCAAGAGAGCATTGCATCTAAACAGTGCCCTGCCTCATGCACGGGTTTAGATGACAGAAGAGTAAACCCAAGCTTAGCAATGAAGGTCAGAAAGTTTACAGTCATGGCAGATCCAGAGTTATCTCACTGTATGTTAAGGTCACCTAGGAAAAGAAGGGGACCAGACAGTAGGAAGTCGGAGATCTGAAGTTACAACTCTTCATAAGATGTCAGGATTATAGGAAATACTAAATAGAGAGGTAAGCAGTGAAGCAGAGGTTGTTATGTTAATGCGGATTATCAGTGACTCAATGTGTAGAGAGTTCCACTGAGAGATCTCCGTACAGTTCCAAGCTAATGGAATGATAAAGGCCACCCCACCTCCATGCTTGGAGGGAGCAATGGCAGGAAAAAGTCTGTAAAATTATCTGGTGTGATTTCCTTCAGGAAGGCCTTGTCACCATCCTTCAGCTAGGTTTCACAGATTGCCAGCATTTCCAAATGATAAGTAGCAAAAAGATCCCTCATAAGCGGAGCTTTGTTCTTGATACTATGGGGTATATTTACTAACCGGCGGTAGCAGCTTCCGTGCGATATCGGAGCTGTGGCCCCATTGAAGTCAACGGGACCACGGCTCCGATATCGCACAGAAGCCGCTACCACCGATTAGTAAACATACCCCTATGAGTATTAACAAGGCCTTCCTGAGAGAGGCAGTGAAGTTGCTGCCTGTGGGTGGCTAGAACACAGGAAATCTTAGTCAGGAACCTGGGCCTCAACTGTGAAGCACCACAGGGAAGTTGGCGTTTGGTATGAAGAGTAGTGATGAGAACAGGCATATGCTGCAGTGAAGGCGCCACGATTCTAAGCAGCAGATAGAGGAACCACATAGTTAAATCCAATTAAGATAGTAAGTGCATGGTATATGCTTTCTGGTATGCCCGGAGGTGTGCAAAGGAGTGTGCCAAGGAACAGGACCTGCTCCTTGGTTGTGCTCCTTTGGAGCGTGCCTGTGGTGACGGTGTGCCACACTCAGTCTGGAGGAGTAGACGTCACCTGTGTCATCACTCGGGGGCATGGCTAACGGTGGCATGCAGAGGGACAGACAGAATCACAGAGAGAAAACTAAAAGAAAACACAAACACACTGTGGTTTCTTTTAGTTTCGTCTCTGCGAACCCCCCCCCCCCCCCTGAAAATAAGGTAACTTTTTCAATACAGTGCACAATAAACTTTAGCAGACTGGAGTGGGTAACTGTGTGCCACACTCGGTTTAGTTTTGAAGTCCTGAAGGGATAGATGTCACCTGTGTCGTCACTCGGGAACATGGCTAACAGCGTCAAGCAGAGGGGCAGACAAAATCACAAAGATGAAACTGTGTCGTCAGTTGGGGGTGTCGCTAAGGGCAGCAAGCAGAGGGGCAGACAGAATCAGAGAGACAAAACTAAAAGAAAACACAAACACATTGAAAATAAGGTAACTTCTTCAGTACAGTGCACAATAAACTTTGTTCGGTTCCTCCACCTAAGTCAGAGATCTGTAATCTATGATGGGGTAGATAGAAACACTCTCTCTCCTTTCCATGACAGCCCACGGTACCACCTTCTTTTCCTACACTCACTGCATTTGCATTGCTTTGAGATGGTATTTTTCATAGAAGTATTCCTTCCTCTTTTCTGTTGCTTCTATCCTTCTTAGACATATTTTAGTCTATCATGGGAGTCACTGAACTACTTCTGCATGATGGTAACACTATTCAGGCCTGCCTCTGTCACTCTATAGCTTAGACTATGAGTATTCATAGTCATAGCTTTTCAGCTATTTCTCTGTGCCTTGCCTGTTCTCCATATAGTCTCTTTCCTGTGTTTCCTCATCTATCTTATTATCCAAAACAAAATCAGTAAGCTTCTCACTTTTCTGAGTTCCCAACACTCAGGGGCAAAACCAAAATTAGTTGGTTTCCATCTGTCACCCCTCCATAGTAGGATCTGAATTTCCCACTTGGGATCATTTTTCCAATCACAGAAATCTGTACACCATTATTACAGTATAGCTTTTCTTGTTTTATATATGGCACTAGCCCCCTATGCATCTAAGGGGCCCTTTTATTTATGGGTCCATGGGTGTTGCACCTAATTCGCCAAAAGCGCTGAAACTAAAGCACATTAGGTGCAACACCACCGCATTTCCCAGCAGTTAAGTCGGAGCACTTCCCCCTACTAACATGGACGGCATTAGCGTGGGTGTCCTTAACGCCACCTACTGAAGTGGCGTTAGGTAAACCCATGCTAATGCAGTTAGCGAGTGGTGTGAACCCAGCGCTAACTGCGCTGAGCTCACCACACCCACTCTCCACCCCAATCCACCCACTCACAACCCTAACACGGGTTGCACAGTTAGCACAGGAAGCGTCCCGTGCTGTCATGAGCCTGCACTAGCTGGCAATGCATGTCCCAGCATGCCTTTGAACACGCACCCCCTAAATCCCTTTTTTATGCACTAGGTTTCGAGCTGTGTTTTGAAATTGGCTATACAACAAAGCTTTTCTTCTCTCTTATCAGATAATACCTCTGAAAATTCTCTGGTCTTTGCCCGGCGCAGTTCTGGAACTGACTCTGCATTACATTTTTAGCCAAGTTATTGATAACATCTCCACCAGACTATTTTCTTTGTTTTATGAATCAGTACTTGGTGAACCTTTATGTAAACTGGGTACCAAAATTGCATTTCTGGACTTCCAGAGATGCTTATGGGCATGTTTCTGAGATTTGAAATTGTAAAGTGAACTAGAGTCCAGTCTGGATGAAAATCATTATCTAACTCCAAATTTCTGCCACTCATTTCATTATCTCTTATCAGTCATGGGTGAGGATAAGAGCTTCCCTCATCTCACAAGCAATAGCCAGACCAAAACCTACATCTAACAAGCAACCATTATGTATGGTGTTTAGCTAATATGAATGGCTTTTTGTTCAAAATTGACTGTTAATATCCCTGTTTCAAGCTGGCATTGTAGAACTTATAACTATCAGAATGGCCTTATGGTTTGGTTGATCACTGTGCAAACTGCTTTCATGGTCCAGTGACTCTGTTGCTATTGATCACAGATATCGTGGCTATGCCGTCACATCTAAGCATCTCAGTTCCAGAGTGGCGCCTAAGCTTCTGAAAAGTCTTTTGTTTTGCAGAGTTTATTTTATGATTGCTCAAATAAATCTCTTACAATGTATGATAGTTATTAAATCAAAATACAGGACATGTTATGAAACATTATATGAGCTCCTCTGCCATTATATATTTGTATAAAGCCATGTTGTGTCTCTGTGCTGCTATTCTGCAGGTCAATATCCAGGTGATGTTTAGCATTAAGCAGAAATTATATTTCCTCTTGACACTAAAAGATAGAATTCAGATCACTAGTTTCGGCCTTCAACTGTTTAAAAGTGCTCTAAATTCCTGTTTTTATTGCTTATTTAAAAGAAATGGGGCCTTAACAGTAAATTTTAATAATAGGATAGAATAGTCAAACTTAACAAACTTAAAATAGTCAAACTATATTGATGAAAAATAGCGCGGTATATAAGAATTGTTAAATAAATAAATAAAATTAACGTAGGCATCCCTTACATAAAATCAGAAAGGATTCTATCTCTGTACTGCTGACAAGAGCAGGTGTGGATATGTGATTCTTATCTTTAGCCCTTCCTAAAAATAATGGCACTGCTACTATTTTTTGTGTGTGGCATTGCAAGTGATGTGTCTTGTAAAATGTCATTTTAGATTGCTATACAGGTTATATCACCCTGGTGCCATGACAAGATAATGTTTGTCCATTTAGCCATGCCCTCTTTGCTTTGGAAATTATAAAGGAAGAGTCAGTAATTACCATGTTACTCTACCTTTTGCAGTCAAATATCTTCAAATGGCAGATCTCAAAATATACTTCTGGCATATTACTATCAAAGTGGCGAGGACAGCACGTAACACATTTGCAAGCGGATAAAGAATGTACAAAAATCAGTTTGATATGATAATTGTCAGCTCTGCAAATGATTCCATGCCAAAGTACCATAACAGCAACATAGTAACATTGTAACATAGTAAATGACAGCAGATAAAGACCAGTATGGTCCATTTAGTTGGCCCAGCAAGACGGTGAGAGTAGGTGCATCTGCCGTTCCGTGCAGGTCACCCATCCCCACTCCTTTGTTTAGGCGTGTACCCACCGCTCCATGTAGGTCACCCCTGTTTGTTGAGATATAAGAGAGAGTTATGTTTATTTTGATTTTATCCTGTTGCTATAAAGGGATCCTCTGTGTGTGCCCCATAGCAGTTTGAATTCTATTACTGTATTTGCCGCCACCACTTCCATCGGAAGGGCATTCCAAGCATCCACCACCCTTTCAGTGAAAAAGTATTTTCTGAAATTGCCTTTCAGTTTAGCCCCTTGCAGCTTCATGTTACGCCCTCTAGTTTTACAGCCTCCCCATCTTTGGAAGAGGTTTGCTTGTTCATTAATACTCTTTAAGTACTTGAAGGTCTGAATCATATCTCCCATGTCCCTCCTCTCCTCCAGAGTATACATATTTAGGTCTTCAAGTCTCTTCTCATATGTCTTCTGATGCAGGCTCCTAATCATTTTGGTCACCTTCCTCTGAACCATTTCCAGTCTTTTTATATCTTTTCTGAGATATGGTCTCCAAAACTGAACACAATATTCCAAGTGAGGCCTCATCAGCGATTTGTACAGTGGCATTAGTACCTCTTGCTTTCTGCTGCTAATTCCTCTCTGTATGCAACCCAGCATCCTTCTGGCTTTTGCCACCGCCTTGTCACATTGTTTCACCACCTTGAGATCCTCACAAACAATCACTCCGAGGTCCTTCTCCTGGTCCATGCATACCAACCTTTCGCCTCCTATCGTATACAGTTCCCTGGGATTTCTGCTTCCCAAGTGCATGACACTGCACTTCTTCACCTTAAATCTTAACTGCCAAGAATTAGACCATTCTTCCAGCTTTTGTAGATATTTCCTTATATTATCCACTCCCTTGGGGGAGTCCACCCTTTTGCAAATTTTTGTGTCATCTGCAAAAAGACAGACTTTTCCATTCAGTCCTTCAACAATACCACTCACAAATACATTGAACAGTACCAGTCCAAGGACGAAACCTGGGGCACACCACTATTCACCTTCCTTTTATCTTAGTGAGTTCCATTTACCATCACCTTCTGTCATCTGTCAGTCAACCGTTTACCATCCCCAAGCTGTTGAGTTTATTGATAAGCCTCCTATGAAGAACAGTATCAAAGGCTTTGCTGAAATCTAGGTAGATCACATCCATAGCATGCCCTTGATCTAGTTATCTGATCACCCAGTCAAAGAACACAATCAGATTTGTTTAGCAAGATCGTCCTTTGGTAAAACCATGTTGCCTCGGATCATGCAACCTGTTGGTTTTGAGAAAGTCCACTATTCACGCAATCAGGAGCACCTCCAGTACTTTTCCCGCCACCGAGATAAGATTTACCAGCCTGTAGTTTGTCACTTCTTCCCTATTACCACTTTTGTGAAGAGGTACCATATCAGCCCTTCTCCAGTCCTGTGGAACTTCTCCTGTCTCCCAGGATCTATTAAAAACATACTTTAATGGCCCTGCAAGAACCTCTCTGAGATCTTTCAGTATCCCATCTGGTCCCATAGCCTGTCCACTTTCAGTTTTGCAAGCTGTTCTTACACATCATCTTCTGTGAATGGTGTGGTATCTATTCCATTCCCATTTGTATATTTGTCATTCACAGGTGGTCCTTCAACAGCATTTTCTTTAGTAAAAACAGAAGTATTTGTTTAGAATTTTTACTGAAGTCAGTGTTTTTGAAGTCTAGGACTTTGAGCTTGCTGTGATTGGACTCCGCCTTGACTTTTATCTCATACCACAGCGTGTGATGATCGCTGCTGCTCACATGGGCACCCACCCGGATATTCAACACGTTATCTCCGTTGGTGAGTACTGAATCCAGTATCGAGCTTTCTCTGGTTGGTTCCATCACCATGAGGGTTATTCTGAACCACGAATAGCGGGGATGGACGTCCCAATGGGATGACCATCCTTGCTATCTGTGCCGGCTTCTGCCCCGAACTTACTTACCCACCGGTTGTGCGGGGAAGTTTGACAGGGGCAGGGAAGGGGCAGCCCGGGGGTGGAGTCTGGGTGGTTGCCGGCCCTGGATTTACAGGGCCGATTCTAATGTCGGCTCTGTACGACGGGGGCCGGCGACATGTGCGGGAAGTTATTCCACTTCGGAAGTAGAATAACTTCCCTGGACTTTTTTTTTTTGCTGCCAGGGCGCGGATGGGGCAAGGGGGCCAGAGTATATTCCCGCAGCCCGACCCTGGCCTTAGGAGACCAGATCGGGGGTCGGGCTGTGGGGAATTAACTTTATTCTCTGGCGGCTGGCATCGCGACTCTTCAATGGAGCCACGGTGCCACGGCAATATGATGTCATGGCGCCGCAGCTCCATTGAAGAACCTTGACTGAGTTAGCCGGGTGAAGTCCTGCATGTGCAGGCCGGACAGAATCGTAATCCCGGCCTGCATGTGCGGAACTGTTGGTGATTCTGATCCCGCGGGGCTAGATGTGCCCCGCGGGATCAGAATCGCTATCCCCTCTGTGCGTCTTATTCAGACTGGATGCGCAGAGGGATCTACGTCTGGAACAGAATCTGGCCCCATTTGTCTAAGTAGTGCATCTTGAAGGCATCCACAATTTTTTTACTTCTTTCCAGATTTGCAGAAGGAATACTCCAATCCACCTTGGGGAGATTAAAGTCACCCAATATGATCACTTCCCCCTTCATAATTATTTTTGCAATATCAAGAATCAATTCGCTATCCATTTCTTCGGTTTGAGTTGGAAGCCTGCAGACTACACCAGCATGGATGACAGTGCCGTCTCCTCTTTCCAAAACAATCCACAGCACTTCTTCTTTTCCCCACGTCCCCTGCATTTTAGTAGCTTTAATATTGCTTTTGACATATAGGGCTACTCCTCCTTCTTTTCTACCCTCTCTATCTCTTCTAAATAGATTATAGCCAGCTATGGCTATATCCCATTCATTCGACTCGTTAAACCATGTTTCTGTAATGGCCACAATGTCCAAGTCCATTTCCACCATTAGGGCTTCCAGGTCAGGAACTTTCTTGGCTAGGCTTCTAGCATTTGTGCTCATTGCTTTCCAGCATTTGTTGACTGGCTTGCCTGTATTTTGCATGCATTTTGTTTTACCTGCCTCTTTCCACTTGGTATTGATGTGTGGGTTAATACTGCAGCTGTTTCCATTATTATTATGTTTTTGCTGGGAGTGACATCCTGAACTTGTTCTTTTCCATCTGTCATCCCCTTTCCCTAGTTTAACCCTTTGAAGGACTACTTTAAATTTTTAATCCACATTCTGCAGCCGGGTTAATTTTTGCATATTTCAGGAAAATTGTACCCATCTTATTCAATATGTTCTAATAGTGATTTTCTTTCTGCTATGGTCATGTATTATATACCATTTGATAGGAATATTTAGTCAGAATTTTGGATCCCGAGAGTTTTGGGCTTGGCCTGGAAAAGGTTAAATGCCTGTCCACATAATGCCTGAAGTTTTCACGTAGGATCCTTTTCCTTGCGACAGAGAGATGTAGTCCATCAACACAGTATACCCTCTTGATGTTCCACCTATTTCCCCAGTCGCTTATATATCTAAATCTTTCTTCTTTGCATCAGGTTTGGAGCTATGTATCAAAGTTTATTATGCGATGCAGCCTTTCTGCCCCCTTACCAAGAACAGGTAGAACTTCTGTGAATGCTATAGTGTTAGCAATGGGTTTGAGTTTCTCTCCCAGAATCTGGAAATCCTTCTGAACTGTAGAGGTACTGTTTCTGTCTATCTCTCTGTCTATCTATTGAGCATTTATATAGCACTACTAGTCGTACGCAGCGCTGTACAGACATGTAAGAGACAGTCCCTGCTCATCAGAGCTTACAATCTAGTCAAGACATAACACAGAGCTAACAGTCTAGTCAGGGCAAAACACTAAAACAAGGCACTTACAATCAAGTCAAGACAAAACACAGAAGTCAGGATCTGAATGCAATAGTGAAGAGGAGGGTTTTCAACTTGGATTTGAAGAGGGCCAGGGAGGGTGCCTGGCATACAGACAAAGGTAGCCTGTTCCAGGCGTTAGGGTGTAGCAAGATGAAAGGAGCGAAGTCTGGAGTTAGAAGTACGAGTGGAGGGTGTAGTTAGAAGTAGTTTGCCAGAAGAGCGAAGTTCCCGAGAGGGGTTGTAAGGAGAGATAAGCGATGAAAGGTATTGAGGAGCTGCAGAGTGAATGCATTTATAGTTCAGGAGGAGTAGTTTGAATTGGATGCAAAAACGGATAGGGAGCCAGTGAAGTGACGTGAGAAGAGGAGTAATGTGGGTATAGCGAGGTTGGTGGAAAATTAGTCGTGCAGCAGAATGTTGAATAGATTGAAGGGGAAAAAGATGATTCGGAGGGAGACCAGCAAGGAGTAGGTTGCAGTAGTCAAGACGAGAGGTGATTAAAGAGTGGATAAGCATTTTAGTAGTGTGTTCGGAAAGGAAGTGGTGGATTTTGCCAATGTTGTAAAGAAAGAAACGGCAAGTCTTGGCAACGAGTTGGATATGGGCAGAGAAGGAGAGAGAGGAGTCAAAGATAACCTCCAGATTGTGGGCCGAGGAAACAGGGAGGATAACAGTGTTATCCACAGAGACAGAGAGGGGAGGAAGAAGGGAGGTTGTGGGTGGAAAGATAAGGAGTTCGGCCTTGGACAGATAAGGAGTTTGGCCTTAGACATGTTCAGTTTCAGGCGGCGGACAGACATCCAGGCAGCAGTGTCAAAAAGACAGGCAGAGATCCTGGTCTGGATTGCTGGAGAGATTACAGGTGTAGAGAGGTAGATTTGGGAGTCATCGGCATAGAGGTGGTATTGAAAGCCATGGGAGGAGATAAGCACACCAAGGGACTGGATATAGAGGGAGAAAAGGAGTGGTCCCAGGATGGAACCCTGGGGTACACCAACTGGGAGCAGGGTGGCAGAGGAGGAGGAGTCACCAGAACACACACTGAAAGAGCGATGGGAGAGGTAGGAGGAGAACCAGGACAGTACAGAGACCCCAAAACCAAGTGAGGACAAGGTATCGAGGAGAAGGTTGTGGTCAACAGTGTCAAAAGAAGCAGAGAGGTCAAGAAGGATGAGGACAGAGTAGAGGCCCTTGGATTTTGCCAGGAATAAGTCACTGGAGACTTTGGTAAGAGCCTTTTCAGTGGAGTGTAAGGAACGAAATCCGGACTGTAAAGGATCCAGAAGGGCATGAGAGGAGAGGAAGTCGAGGCAGCGGTGGTGGACTGCATGCTCAAGTAGTTTAGAGATGAAGGGAAGGAAAGAGATGGGACGATAGTTAGAAGGACAGGTGGGATCAAGTGAGAGTTTCTTGAGGAGGAGTGTGACCACAGCATGCTTGACGTCTGCAGGGAAGGTTGCAGTGGAGAGCGATAGGTTGAGAATATGAGAGATGGAAAGGACAACGGTGGAGGATATGGTGCATAGGAGATGGATGGGGAAAGGATCAGAGGAGCAGGTAGTGGGTTTGGAGGAAGAAAGAAAGAGTGTGGTTTCTTCCTCAGAGACCACAGGGAAGGAAAAGAGGGTAACAGAGGTGTGGGGGGGGGGTAAGTTGGGAGTGAGGAGGGGTAATAGGGCTATTGGGGAATTGGAGGGTGATCTTATGCATTTTGTCATGGAAGTAGTCAGCCAGGGTTTGGGCAGGAAGGGAGGGAGGGATCAGAGGTGGAGGCACCTTGAGGAGAGAACTGAGAGTATTAAAGAGACGTCGAGGATCAGAGGCAAGAGAGTTAGTCAGATGAATGTAATAGTCTTGCTTAGCAAGAGCTATGGCTGATTGGAAGGAGACAAACATGAATTTGAAGTGAAGAAGGTCAGCACGTAAGCGGGATTTAAGCCAAACACACTCGGCAGTGTGGGCACAGGAGCGTAGATAGCGGGCAGTGGGTGTGAGCCATGGCTGGGGTGTAGAACGCTTCACAGGACGTGAGGTGGGCAGAACAAGAGTATCCAGGGCTAAGGAGAGTGCAGCATTATAGGAGGTCATCGCCTCATCAACGGATTTGGATGACAAAGTGTAAGAAAGAGGTGAAGAAATGGCAGAAGAAAGAGCTAAGGGATCAATGGCATGAAGGTTTCTAAAAAGGTTGGTGGAGACAGGACGAGGCTGAAGCAGAGGATGATGAATATCAAGACTTAAGAGGTGGTGGTCAGATAAGGGAAGGACTGAGTTACAGAAGTTCGAGGGTAAGCAGTTAGAGAAGAATATCAGGTCAAGGCAGTGGCCATGCAGGTGAGTGGGGGCAGTGGAGCAGAGATGGAGATCGAACGAGGAGGTAAGGGAGAGGAGCTTTAAAGCATGAGGATCGGAGGGCTTATTGACATGAATGTTGAAGTCCCCAAAAAAGAGTGGGGGAGGAGGGGTCTAGAAAAACAGATAGCCAAGAGTCAAAGTCAGTGAGAAAGGTAGAAGCAGACTTGTCAGGAGGTCGATAGATAACAGCTACTCGGAGAGGAAGTGGAGTGAATAGGCGGATGGAATGGACTTCAAAGGAGAGAAAAGAGTGAGACTGAGGTAAGATGATGGGTTGGAATTGGCAAGAGGAAGAAAGTAGAAGCCCAACACCACCGCCATGGCCAGTGGGACGAAGTGTGTGGGAGAACTGATAGCCCCCGTGACAGAGAGCGGCAGAAGTTGCGGTGTTATCAGGGAGGAGCCAGGTATCAGTTAGAGCAAGAAGGTGTAGGGCATTAGAGATAAAAGGTCATGAGTAAAAGCAGGTCATTTGTACCCAAGTGGATGATAATATCAATTTTGGAGTGCTCACTTTCTGCACTAACTATACCGACAATTTGGTTTGTACTCCTGCTGGCTGAAGAGCCAGTGAGGCATTTGACCATCTTCTGCCCTTTGAATTGTGTTCCCAAGTCAGTGCCTCTGATGATGGACACTCCAAGTAATAGTAGTTTCCTCTTTTGTGTCAGTTTCTTCATATTTAGGGCATTATCAGTAGATTGGGCATTAACTTTCTCGTTTAAGGGCATTTTAGTTTCCACTAATTGGGCACTCACATTTCCCAAGGCAGAGAAAACATTATGCAGTGGTATCTCTTGTTGGCAAGGATGTCTCCATGTTACAGGTTGCAGCCTACCAGAGCCCACTGTGATCCATTTCTTCCTGGGCTGCTTGGTTCTTTGTGGGAGTGGTGTGGGAGTGAGCTCTTCATTCTCCTCCATTCTATTCCTTCCCAACTTCCCCTTTCCTCACCCAACTTGGAAGTCGAGCCTCATGCAAAACAAATCCCTATCAAGGCTTGCAGTGAAAGGGAAGATGCTGGAGATTCAGAGCAGGCTTCTTGAGGACTACGTAAACATCAATATGGCCTGCAGTCATCTTAATGCTGTGGATAGTCAGTTTGACGTCTTATGCTCCCATTCTTAGCAAGGATGGCAAAATATAATCGTCAACTGCAATAGTGATTGGCACAAGATTGCAAACAAATGTTAATGTTTTGAATCATTCTTAAAAACTGGGGGCTATTCCTGAGCCAAGGGATGAAGTTGAGAGAAAGATATGCTTAAAGTTCTTGTTTTCTAGAGATAGGTAATGACCCTTTGTAAGTGCTTGTTGGAAATCTCCCTCATTGTGTATATATTTACAAAGCAAAGTTTAATATTTGAAAGGATGATGTCCAAATATGTGCTTTTATAGGATTTTTCTGGGTGGCAGTGTGTTAACAAAATTATGGCTGAGTTTAATTATCAAAATCTTGAGGGGGTACTAGGGATCTAAAGTTAATTGTGAGAGGGTGCAAGGTTAAAAGTTCACCTAGGGCACCTAACATCCTTGCACCAGCTCTGCAGGAGGAGGTTGCTACAGTGGGTAAGTGCACAGTTAACTCCTCAGACCCTGCGGGAATTATCATCAACTGGCCTTAGTAGTTACTTTAGAATCTATTTGGATCACCATAATGCGATTTGAGAGATTCTTTTATAATCGTTTGGGACTGGTTGACGCTACTGTTTCTGACCGAAAAACTCAACTCCAAGAAGAAGCCAAAGAGGAGCCCAAGTAGTAAGAGATGAACCTTGAATATGAAATCATAAGAACATAAGAACATAAGACATGCCATACTGGGTCAGACCGAGGTCCATCAAGCCCAGTATCCTGTTTCCAACAGTGGCCAATCTAGGTCATACGTACCTAGCAATATCCCCAAAAGACACAGGTTCCACAATGCTTGTACTGGGTCAAGCATTGATATCCTGGGTCCCTTTTTAATAGTGGTTTATGGACCTTTCCTCCAGGAACTTGTCCAAACCTTTTTTAAACCCAGATATACTAACAGCCCTTACTACATCCTCCGGTAACAGATTCCAGAGTTTGATTACACGTTGAGTGAAAAAATATTTTCTCTTATTTGTCTTAAATAGTTTACCCTGTAGCTTCATTACATGTCCCCTAGTCTTTCTATATTCTGATAGCGTAAACAATTGATCCACGTTTATCTGTTCCACTCCATTCATTAATTTATAGACCTCTATCATATCTCCCCTCAGCCGTCTCTTTTCCAGGTTAAAGAGCCCTAACCTTTTTAGCCTCTCTTCATAGGAGTAGCCTTCCATCCCCTTCACCAATTTGGTGGCTCTTCTCTGTACTGTTTCTAATAACGCTATGTCCTTTTTAAGATACGGTGACCAGAATTGCACACAATATTCAAGGTGCGGTCGTACCATGGAGCGATACAGAGGCATTATAATATCCTTTGTTTTATTCTCCATCCCTTTCCTTATGATACCTAGCATTCTATTTGCTTTCTTGGCCGCCGCTGCACACTGGGCGGAGGGTTTTAACATGTTATCCACGATGACTTCTAAATCTTTTTCCTGGGTGGTGGTTTCTAATGTGGAGCCTTGCATCGTGTAACTATAGTGTGGGTTGTTCTTTCCTAGGTGCATAACTTTGCACTTGTCCACATTAAATTTCATCTGCCATTTGGATGCCCAGTCTTCCAATTTATCCAGATCCTCCTGCAGTTTTCCACAATCCTCTTGGGTTTTAACAACTTTAAACAGTTTTGTGTCATCTGCAAATTTGATAACCTCACTAGTTATTCCCTTTTCCAGGTCATTTATGAATATGTCAAAAAGTAGCGGACCCAGTACAGATCCCTGGGGTACTCCACTATTCACCTTTTTCCATTGGGAATATTGGCCATTTAGCCCTACCCTCTGCTTTCTATCTTTTAACCAGTTCCCGATCCACAATAGTACACTGCCTCCTGTTCCATGACTTTTTAGCTTCGCCAAAAGTCTCTGATGGGGGACCTTGTCAAAAGCTTTCTGAAAGTCCAGATACACTATATCAACCGACTCACCTTTGTCTACCTGTTTATGCACACCTTCAAAAAAACATATCAGATTAGTAAGACAAGATCTTCCTTGTCTAAAGCCATGTTGGCTGTCTCCCATTAGGCCATGACTATCTACATGCTGTGTAATTTTGTTCTTTATGATGGTTTCTACCATTTTCCCTGGTACTGACGTCAGGCTCACCGGTCTGTAATTTCCCGGGTCACCCCTGGAACCCTTTTTAAAAATTGGTGTTACGTTGGCGACCCTCCAATCTTCAGGTATTACAGATGATTTTAATGAAAGTTCACAGATTACCAATAGCAGGTCTGCAATCTCATATTTCAGTTCTTTCAGCACTCTGGGATGTATACCATCTGGTCCAGGTGATTTGCTACTATTCAGTTTATCAAATAGTTGTAATATATCTTCCCGGTGTAGCGATATTTCTCTCAATTCCTCTGCAGTATCACCTTTAAATACCACTTCAGTCTTGGGTAACATCCCTACATCTTCCACAGTAAAGACCGAAGCAAAGAATTCGTTCAGTCTCTCTGCTATAGCCTTGTCTCCTCTTACTGCCCCTTTTACCCCTCTATCATCTAATGGTCCAATTGACTCTCTCACAGGCCTTTTGCTACGAATGTACTTGAAAAAGTCTTTATTTTGTGTTTTTGCTTCCGTAGCAAGTTTCTTCTCAAATTCCCGCTTTGCCTGCCTTATCAATGCTTTGCATTTAACTTGCCAGTGCTTGTGCTGTTTCCAGTTTTCATCATTTGGCTCTTTTTTCCATTTCCTGAAGGTTGCTTTTTTGGCAGCAACAGCCTCTCTGACCTCACCTCAGCCTCTCTGACCTCAAATCAAACTACTCCAGGATCTCAGCCATATTATTGTGTGGGACATTAGCTCAATACATGTGCACATTGAAAAGCTTGAGAATTGTGTCATGTATTTTAATTTAAGGTTGATGAATTTTCCAAAATCATCATTGATATTTCCAAATGAAATGTTTAAGAACTACCTTTTGGAGGTCTTCAGTGTGCCGGAGTATGCTATTCCTCCTACATCAAAGGTTTACTATATGTCATTTAGGAAACATACCAGTAGTGAAGGGGCCTTGGAGCCTCCTGAGGAATTCAAGAGCAATTTGATTTTGACTTAGGTTTTGAAGTTTTTTCTCACAGAAGGAAAATTGAGAGCTACCTTGTTAGTGATACTTGCTTTGGAATCCATCAAGGCTTGAACTTTAAGACTGTACTTTTGTAATAGAGACACAGTAAGTTATTTCTGGGTCAGAAGATATGGGTTTTTCCCCAATGTTTGCCATATAAAGTAAGTGAAGCATAAGAAATTTCTTGTGATGCATCAAGAAGTGGAAGCCATTGGTGCCAGTATATTTCTTCATTCTCTGTGTAAGTATTTAATCAAAATTGATAATAATTAGTATATATTTGTTGACCCTAAACAATCCAAGCGTTATGGTGATTTGGTGATTTTTCTATAGGTTAATGACATCAGTTATTGGGTTTTGGTTATATGCCTTTTTGTTTTTTTAGATATAATTAGTAATATCAGCCTTTTTTCTTAATTGGGTCCCCTTCATTTGATTGTGGACTTATAGGGAACAGCTCATTTCAGTAATATTTGCTATCAAAGATACTGGAGATGTGAAGGCACATTTTCGAAAACCTGTTTAGGTGAACTCTGGGATGTTCATGTGAAAGTATTTGAAATTCTGCGGGAGGGGCAGCAGCGAAGGTGGATATGTGTAAATGCTGTCTAAAATCGCCTTACTGCCACCCCAAAAGGTGAAGATAGGGTGGGATAGGGACATGCAGAATAAGGGGCTAGATATGCAGAAAACCAGCTGATTTTAAAAACATTCACATGTGAGATATAGACATTTACGATATCGGCCACACAGACATGCCAGTGCTGGTATTTTGAGACACACACGTCCGGTCTGCCATTTTAGAAACAGACATGCAGCAGTGCAGCAGCAACTATGTACCTACTTGGTTTTTTTTTTGAGTTGGTGAAAAATATTGAGGGAGTGAGGGGGTATTCTCCTCTTCTTTCTACCATTGATAAATGGCAGAAATGAGCACTTTTCAAAGGTCTATTCATGCCCATGAACAGGTATAAACATGGACGTATCTGCTGCCGGTTTTAAATATGCAGGCCAATTCTGAAATTGGGGTATTTATTTATTTTTGTGATTTTTTTTTATACCGCCATATCTATTAATCATAGCGGTTTACATAAAATAACTGAGTTACATCGAACAAAGTGGAAGTTACATGTGCAAAGAGAACTATTAGGTAATTACATGATCAGTAAACATGAACAAGTGATCAAAAATATATACATGATGATTTAGTATGAGCTATGTACAAATTATAAGGGTCTTGTATTTTGTGAGTTAGGATGTGTAGTAGTGGATGGAGTAAGGCTTCAGGTACACACATGTATCTTTTCTGGAATGCCCCAGACACGCCTCTGCCACCCCTCTGTGCAACATGGATACACACAGGAAGTCGGCATCAGGCGGTCTAAGAGGATGGATGCAAAAGCCCCATGGCACCAAAGTTGTTAGATAAGTGCCATGGAGTTGTTTTCGGCCATTGCTACCATTGCAGGTCCCAAGAGGGGCAACAGCAGTGGCAGTAGGTGCCCTGGAGGGCCAGCACTCTAGGCAACTGCCTAGTTTACCTAATTGTAGCTCTGGCCCTGCCCTCGGTGCAAGAGTCCCCCCCCCCTCCGCCAATCATACATATTATCCCCTTTATACACATTCCTTAGTCCCAGAGTCCCCAAACACACATACAATTCTTTCAGCACACATCCCCCAGTACAAGAAGCCTCCAACCACAGATGCAATCTTTTCATGCATACCCCCAGTTCTAGCCCCCAACTATGCACACAATATCCCCAATACCCATTCTCAGTCCCAAAGCCTCCAGCCATAAACATGCAGTCATTCTCATAAACACACCCCAATCTGAGAACCCCAGGCATACACACAATCCCATCAGATACATTCCTCAGTCCCAGAGCTCCTCCTCCCACCAACAGTACCAAAACGTAAAGGCTGTGCTTCCTTTTCCTGTCTCCTTTAAAGACTCCTCCCCTTTGTCCTCAGCCTAGTCAACACAAGAGTGTGGAGGTGGTTCAGTTGAATTTATGAACATTTGTTATACTGCCCACTCCTCCTGGGGCCTTATTGTTACCCTTCTACATTGGTCAAAGCTGATCTGAACCACATAGGAGGGAGAGAACTCACTGCAGAAGAAGCAGGAACATTGATGACTGTTCTGCTAATCAGGGAGGAGGAGAACACAGTTATTCACCTTTCCTTGCAGCCACAGGCCTGGAAACAATTTTGCTTTCTCTGGACATTGCATCAGTCCTAATTCTCCCCTGTGCTGTCAGCATAAGCAGTGCTTAATAAAACATCAGCTTCCTGTGCACATGGGGTCGGTCTCACCTTTCCTGCTGCCAGCATGGGGGAGGATTTGGAGAACAGGACAGGCAACTGAAAAGAGGAAGGATTAAAAGATTAGGATTGGCCTTCCCATTTCAAGGAGCTAGGGAGGAATGTCCTGTGCCTATGTCACTGTTGAAATCGGAGATAGGTGGTTATTATAGCCAGTTTAGCCAGGGACCTTGATCTGAAATCAGGGACAGTCCCCAAAAATTGGTGGCATATGGTAACCTTATCAGCTCGTTGCGGTCTCCTATGCAGTACTTTACTCAGAGTTTTTCTCAAAGGTAAAAAGATAGATGACGTGGGGACTCTTCCTTTACCATTGGGGTCTCACACTTCTGTATTACAACACCTAAGAACATAAGATATGCCATACTGGGTCAGACCAAAGTCCAGCAAGCCCAGTATCCTGTTTCCAACAGTGGCCAATCCAGGCCTAGCAAGTTCCCAAAAAGACACACAGGTTCCACAATGCTTATATTGGGCAAGCAGTGGATTTCTATTCTACTGGGTTGGCATAGTGAGGTTCAACAGGATTTGAGGTTTTGGCTTCTTAATCCCCAGCCTGGACTTTAGGAGGTAGGAAAAAGGTGATTTTAGAATAAGGTTACCAGATGTCCCCGATTTTGAGAGATTGTCTCTGATTTTAGAGCTGCGTCCCCAACTCCCACCTGTTTGGCAGCCTCCTGTCTCCAATTCCAGCAACGGGGACACAGCGAAAGAAAACAAATGTTTATTTTCAATTTAGTGATTGGCAGGGCCGGATTTAGCTAGAGTGAGGCCCTACGCCAAGAAAAATTGTGGGCCCCCCCCATGTCCCCGTGCAGTCCTGGGCCCCCCCTGTGCAGTCCTGGGCCCCCCCGTGTCCCCCCCCCCGTGCCTCCGTGCAGTCCTGGGCCCGCCCCGTGCAGTCCTGGGCCCCCCCATGCAGTCCTGGCCCCCCGGACAGCATCGCGGCTGTCTGAGGGGCTTCAGAGGGAGCCGGGGAAGCCCGCGCGAGGCCCCGGCTCCCTCTGTACAGCCGCCAGCGTGAAGAGCCTTTTCCTTCACGCTGGCGGCTGTTTCTGTGAAGCCGGGAATGCTGGGAAAGGTTAAAGGGCAACCTTTAACCTTTCCCAGCATTCGCGGCTTCACAGAAACAGCCGCCAGCGTGAAGGAAAAGGCTCTTCACGCTGGCGGCTGTACAGAGGGAGCCGGGGCCTCGCGCGGGCTTCCCCGGCTCCCTCTAAAGCCCTCCGGTGGGCCCAGGGGCGGCCCAAGGGGGGTGCGGGGCCATGTGCGGAAACTCGGTGCGGGGCCTCATTTGCATAAGGTGTCTCATTTGCATAAATATTTGCATAATGTTACCATACACCAGAGCTACTCAATTCCAGTCCTGGTGGTCCACAATCCTGCAGGTTTTCGGGATATCCCTAATAAATATGCATGAGATATATATGCATTGGAGGTATCCTGCCAACCTGACTGGTTTGTGGCCCTCCAGGGCTGGATTTGGAGACCCCTGCTTTACATCTCTGTCATTTAAGATTGTGAGTGAACAAGGTACAGATATCCTAGACATCAAAAGGGTAGATAGAATGTGTCACATTTCTCCTCAATTCTCACCACCACCAAAAAGTTGTCTAATAGATAATATTTTGGTGGTGGTGAGAAGCGAGGAGGAATGTGACAAATGCTATCTAACTTTTTTGATGTCTTGGACATCTGCACCTTGCCCACTCACAATCGTAAATGACAGATGTAAGGCAGGGGTCTCCAAATCCAGCCCTGGAAGGCCACAAACCAGTCAGGTTGGCAGGATATCTCCAATGCATATATATCTCATGCATATTTATTAGGGATATCCTGAAAACCTGCAGGATTGTGGACCACCAGGACTGGAATTGAGTAGCTCTGCCATACACTAACTTTTAGTAAACATGCCTCTTAATGAGTATATGGATAAAGAAAGACTAAAAGGTTTCTACATTACTATAATCCAGTACCAACCGCCAGGCACATTAGGAACTACTACAAACACTGCCCATTTAGAACCCATAGCAAACCCGCCATATCCTAACAGCACTACCAGGACTCACAAAGCACCATACCCTAACTATCAAAAGGCAACACTGCAAATATTAAACCAATACATTTCAGAGAACAACAATACATGACCTACTGGGGAAAGAACAAGTGGCAATGTCAAATAGGAATTATATAAACAGAATACCTCAGCTCAGTTACACATGCACAACATAGACCATCACCAAACAAGGAATCACAATTTAGAAACAGGAAGACAATAATTAAACTGGGAACCCCAAAAGCCAAACTTGGAATATACAACAACACTGTAGAAATAAAACTATAAATTAATTTCCTCTTGTACTAAACAAAGCGCAAAAATTAATGATGCACATTTCCCAGAGCTGACATATTCCAGTTAATAAATTCAAAATAAAGAGATATTTTTCTACCTTTTGTGCATTTTTTTTCAGTTGCAATTGTTCCAGCCACTTTCTTCTGGTTTCTTCGTGTCTTCTGCTAACTCTCCATCTGCTGTCCATTTGTCCTTTCTTCTGTCTTCTTGTTTTTTTTTTTTTCCATTCTCTCTCTACATCTGCTTTAACATACTAATCTTTCTCCTTTTGCTCTTTCCTCATTCCTATTTCATCTACTCAAAATTTACCCCTCCATCCTCAATCCCCACTTACTCTCCCAATACCCGGCCAATTGTAGATTTTTTATCCCTCCCACACAAAATATTTGTCCCCTCTCCATTTTACTCTCCCAGCCCCATCCCATTCTAATCCTCCCCCAACACCAGCTCCCTTCTAGTTCCAGCCTCACCCAGCATCCATTCCCTTCTAGTCCCTGCATCAGCCCATTTCCAGTCCTAGCCCCCCATTAGCCCATTTCCAGTCCTAGCCCCCCCCCCATCAACCCAATACCAGTCCTAGCCCCCCCATCAACCAACTTCCAGTCCTAACCCCCCATCACCCCATTTTCAGTTTAAGCCCCCCCTATAACCCATTACCAGTCCTAACCCCCCATCAGCCCACTTCCAGTCCTAACCCCCATCAACCCATTTCCAGTCAGCCCCCCATAGCCCATTGCCAGTCCTACCCCCCCCCATCAGCCCACAGTCCATTACCAGTCCTAACCCCATCAGCCCACCTCAAGTCCTAACCCCTCCCCATCAGCCCATTTCCTGTCCTAGCCCCCCCCCCATAGTCCATTATCAGTCCTAACCCCCCATAGCCCATTACCAGACAGCCCCCATCAGCCAACAGCCCATTACCAGTCTTAACCCCCCCATAGCCCATTGCCAGTCCTAACCCCCCATCAGCCCACAGTCCATTACCAGTCCTAACCCCATCAGCCCACCTCAAGTCCTAACCCCTTCCCATCAGCCCATTTCCTGTCCTAGCCCCCCATAGCCCATTACCAGTCCTAGCCCCCCCCAACAGCCCACAGCCCATTACCAGTCCTAACTCCATCAGCCCACCTCCAGTCTTAATCCCCCAGCCCATTTCCAGTCCTAGCAACCCCCCCCATCCCATTACCAGTCCTAGCCCCCCATAGCCCACTCCCAGTCCTAATCCCACCAGCCCATTTCCAGTCCTAATCCCCATCACCAAATTTTTAGTTTAAGCCCCCCCCATAGCCCATTACCAGTCCTAAGCCCCCATCAACCCACTTCCAGTCCTAATCCCATCAGCCCATATAGACTTAGCTCCCCCATAGCCCATAGCCCCCCCATAGCCCATCACCACTCCTAACCCCACCATAGCCCATTACCAGTCCTAACCCCCCCAACAGCCCACAGCCATTACCACTCCTAACCCCCCCCAGCCCATCACCAGTCCTAACCCCCCCAACAGCCCACAGCCATTACCACTCCTAACCCCCCCAGCCCATCACCAGTCCTAACCCCCCCAGCAGCCCACAGCCATTACCACTCCTAACCCCCCCAGCCCATCTCCACTCCTAACCCCCCCAACAGCCCACAGCCATTACCACTCCTACCCCCCCAGCCCATCACCAGTCCTAACCCCCCCAACAGCCCACAGCCATTACCACTCCTAACCCCCCCAGCCCATCACCAGTCCTAACCCCCCCAGCCCACCCCAGCCCAGCGAATTTTTTTTTACAAAACAAGCTGTCGCTGCCTCTGCCGGGGCCGGGGCCGCTGCGGCAGAATCGAGTGTGCCGCGGGGCCCCCCTGCCCAGCAGAGCCTGCCCTCCCCGGTATCACCTCTCTCAGCTGCCCCCCCCTCGTCACACGCGCCGGCTTTCAGAGCGCGAGGGAAGAGTTTTTCCCTCGCTGCTCTGTTTAAGCCCGCGGGGGCTGATGGGACTTCCCATCAGCCCCCGCGGGCTTAACAGAGCAGCGAGGGAGAAACTCACCTCGTGCTCTGAAAGCCGGCGCGTGTGACTGGAGGGAGGCAGCTGAGAGAGGTGATACCGGGGAGGGCAGGCTCTGCTGGGCAGGGGGGGCCCCGCGGCACACTCGATTCTGCCGCGGCGGCCCCGGCCCCGGCAGAGGCAGGGACAGCTTTTTTTTTTTTTTTTTAATTTTAATGATGGATCAGAATGTTTTTTGCGCGGGGCCCCCTGAAACGCGGGGCCCTGTGCAAAAAACATTCCCGGTGGGCCCTTGCCAGCTGTGGGCCCTACGCCACGGCGTACGTGGCGTATAGGCAAATCCGGCCCTGGTGATTGGAATATGTGAGTTTTTAGAATTTACATTCATCATCTTTGTTACAAAGTACAGAGGAAATGTATTACTATTTCGATTTCTCTGTCAATTTATCTACTTGGAAGTGATCTTACTGTTGTCTTGGGAGAGATGAGGGGCAGGGTAATGACTCCTCTTCCCCCTTTCACACTCAAACCTGGAACTAAGGTGTCCCTTCTTTCTCCGCTTCCCCCAGAAGCATTTTGGATTAATGTCCCATATTTCCCTGCAAAAAATCCAGTAACCCTATTTTGGAACAACCCCTCTTTACTCTCATCCTGGGCCTAAGCCAGTACCTTGGCAGAATGAAGGTCAGAGAAAGACAAGTTATCCCTCCAAGGCACTCCTTCTTAAAACTTCTATGACATCCCATCTCTTCCCCTAGTTTTCCAGCTAGAAATGTCCTTAAAGTTATACTTTTATACTGCTGCTGTGGCACGAGGGACCCCTGTATGCCATTTTCACTATACAGCATTTCACAACCGGGGAACATAATACAGTGGTTCTCAACCCAGTCCTCTAGGACCTCCAGGCCAGTTAGGTTTTCAGGATATCCACAATGAATATGCATGAGATAGATCTGCATGCACTGCTTCCATTGTATGCAGATCTATCTCATGCATATTCATTGTGGATACCCTAAAACCCCAACTGGACTAGGGGTTCCAGAGGACTGGGTTGAGAACCACTATGCTAGAGGCTTACCTTGGAATGCTAGGACACCTTGTGACATTAAAATTAAATGAAACTTGGAGGGTCTGCATTGCTCGGAAATATTGCATAAAAACCCTTTACCCATTTTTAAGAGCTGCCCCTGCTCAGAATCATGGAATATATTAGCAGCTTCCTTACAGTATCTATGACCTCATTATCCTTTTTCCACTATTCGCATGCACTCTGAAGTCACTAACATCTGAAAGTGGGTAGAGGAAATGTCATGAGTAGACTGACACAGTAATGGCAGCTGAGACTAAATGCAAAAGGCTAAAAATGTTGCTCCACACCTTATTCAAGTGTGTGTTTCAGAGAATTTTCAGGTTTTATTTATTTTCATATTGTTTTATTTCTAGCATGCACTATTTTCATATAACATATGCTAAACTCCAAACAAAATTAAATAAAAATTGAATTTCATTGTGGGGTTTTTCCATTTTGTTTTGAAATGCAACAAGCCTATTTTGTTTCAAAATGAATGCATTTCCCTGCTCTATTTACCCATTACAGATTTTAAATATGTTCCAAACCACTTAAATGGTTCAAATATATAGCAAGCATTGTGGAAGGAACAGTATTCTCAATTTACTATTGCAAAACCCTAAAAGCATCTTTAAGACCACTGTGCCCTCAAATAAATTAAATCATCACCAAACACATGACATGAACAGATTCTTTGCACTTCAGACATAAGATATGAGTGTTCAAGTCCAAAGGAAGATGTACTAGGATTTCTGAGAAAATTCTAGTCAGTTCTAGAAAAAGTTCCAGGAGAAAGTGAGTTGCTATGGAGTGAGGAGTTGGAAATGGGGCAGTCACTTGGATAGTTACACATGCACTGAGAAGGATTTCTTATGCAGGACAAATCTATACTAGATTTCCCAATTTCTTTAAGCCAAAATGATGTCATAGGAAACTGTAGGAATTGAATTAGAAGGACTCCTCAATAGAACTGTTTAGGGCCCTCCAACTGGAAGCTGCACTAAGCAGCATTATCAGCAAATGGAGAGGCTTCCTGGATACAGTTTGAAAGATCTACCAGTTCTGTGTCCCTGTACCTATTGCAAGTAGGGTTGCCAACTGGCTCCAGATGCGCCCGACAGGCTTGATCCAGTCCTGTGTTTACCCCATTGCATGCAGGGACTTGTAGTCTTGCTTTTCTTATGGAGTGCAATGGAGAAATCAGAACTACATGTCCCTGCATGCAATGGAGTAAACCCAGGAATGGATCAAGCCTGTCGGGCGCATCTGGAGCCAGTTGGCAACCTTAATTGCAAGGTGGAATGAAGCTCTAATCAGAGTTGCCAAGTTACCCAGTTACAGCAGTGAGACTTTTTTGCCATTTCTGGTTTTAAATTTGCATTACAGTGCAGTATGGTATTTGTAGTCCCTGATTTTAACATATTGGAGTCATTGCTGCAGGTCCCATAATGAATCAGAATGAAATGTCAGAAATCCACAAATGGCTTAAAATCTCACTCCTAGAACTGGGTAACTTGGCAACTCTGCTGTCTATTTGTGCATGTACAAACATATAGATGCATATGGATGGACAGACAGATAGCATCTATTGGGGAGGGGTCATTCATGTTATAATGTAGTAATGTTGTTCGCATTGTAAACCACCCTGTTTATATAAGAGAGCGGTATAAAAAACTCACAAATAAATAAATTCATGCATATGTCTATCACTTAAACGAAACATGCTTAATAACCATATTGTATCATTGTTAAAATTTAGGGGGAAAAGGACAAAATATATCTTTCAAATATTTAATTGGGGGGGGGGGGGGGTTGTATGAATCGGTAAAAATAATCAGAATTGATCTTGACCATTAAATATACAGGAATCTCACTTAGACTTGATGTACTATAGTGCACTAGTGCATTGTTGTAGTACTTGACTTAAAATGTGCCCTGTGCAAATCAATGTGTGTTAAACATATTATTGTGTGCTAATGCAGTACCACACTTTAGTAAATCCTAGGGGGAATTTTATGAAGGATTTAATTGCGCAAGGGCTGTTTTACACAGAAAATTGCATGGTGGACCTGCTTTTATGAGATTTGTGCATAGGTGTTTCCAAGGGTATAGTCTGAGTGGATTGGAAGTAGAGTTGCAGTGTGTGTGTCTATTTTATAAAATGCGCAGGTGCAGGCATACAGTACATGCTCACATTTACATCATTTTCAGAGCAGGTGTACATTTGTGTGTGTGCATTTGGGCACTCTTGTGAACCTGTTTCATAAAGGCACATAGTAGGCTATAAAATAGGCCTTAAATAGGTGTGTTTTAGGACTTCACACATAGGTGCCCTGTTAAATAATAACTCTCTAGTCATTAATGACATGTGTTCATTAAATCATAGATTCTGTATTCCTAACAATTCCTCCACTTCTGTTTCTTCAATTAGAAAATTATATGCTCTGTGTTAAACTAATATGCCCAGGAATAAAGGTTAATAAACAAAAAATATAAGGTAATACCTTTTTATCGAACTAACTGACTTGAGGAAGGGAGCGTTTGCTCCAGTAACAATGGACTACCTTATATTTATTTTATTTTATTTTTGTTCTTATTTATTAACCTTTATTTCTATGCAGCAGGTTGACCTTCTAAGTTTTTATGCGTCAATGAGTAGAATTTCATGGCAACTTAAACAAGCAATTTTGGAATCTAGCTGCACAACTGCAGAGTCTTCAGGTAGTGATACCTGCGGGCTTTTCACCAGTTTTCAAATTGAAAATATCAGCAAGCTGTCCCTTCAAAAATTGCCTCAGCAAAAACGTACCTGTAGAAATTTGCATATAGGGCCATGTTTTCTAAAGTGCACTAAGCGGTTAGTATGGGACCGTAGTAACAGCTACTGTGTGCCAAAAAAAACAGCACTAAAATCCCCATGCTGCTTTGTGAACAATGGGGCAGGGAACGGGCTGGTTAAGGATGGAGAGTGGGTGTTAACTGCACTTTGCGGTAAGCGTAGGGGTTATTAACACAAACTGCCAATGTTGCAAATAGCGCAAGTGCACTAAATACCACCTCTATGAGTGCTGCTAAGTGCACCTGTGTTAATTGGGACTTCTCTTGCTGTGAATTAAGGAACCTTTCAGTGTGATAACTACTGAGAGCATGCTGGGCACCCCCAGTTAGCGTGGGGTCATTACACTTACTGCGCATTAACTTTTGTTGCAAACGTGCAATAAGTGCAAACCCTTAGTGCACTTTAGTAACATAGCCCATAGTTTTCAAAATACAAAACTTGGCACATTTGTTGCCTTCCCTGATCTAACTCAGCTCCAGGACAGTGCAAGGATTGGAGGCGCTTTAGCAAGTCTTTCATGGTGCTTTCCCCATTGCCTCCTCTTTCTGGGGCCAGCAGTGGTGGCAATGGCAAGGGAACCAGGATACAACACTTACGTAAGGCTGCAGTGCTTTGTCACAGTTCCAGTCTGCTATTATCTGCCGCTTCCACCCCATTCCGATGTGGATGTCTGGTTTTGCATAAACTGAAAATCGACGTCAGAGGTAGGCAGGAACTATGACGCAGTGCTACAGTCTTAGATAAGCATTGCCTCATGATTTCCTTGCCATTGCTGTTGCTGATGGCCCTGGAGAATGGGCAGTAGAGGCCATGGGCACGTCCAGAAGGCTGATGCTCTAGTCAACTTCCTAGTTTGCCTGTTGGTAGCACTGGCCCTGCTCTGCTCCCATGGAGTAGAGGAGTAGCCTAGTGGTTAGGGCACTGGCTTGGGAACCAAGAGGCCAGCATTTGATTCCCACTAGCACTCCTTGTGGCCTTGGGCAAGTCACTTAGCCCTTAATTGCCTCAGAAGAATCCAAGTTATCAATGTCTGTGTTTAATGTACATTACCAAGTTTAAGTTACAATGTAAACTGCTTTGACTAAAATGATAAAGCAGTATAAAAACCCTGTTAAATAAATAGCTGCCCACATGTTGGGTATAATTTTACTCAGAGTAAAGGTGGATACATTTCAGACCGTTAATTTGCCCAGGTAAAAAAGTTATTTATCCAGCTAAACGACTTTGGAAAATTTCTTTCAGAAGAGTTACCACATATTTTTATTATACTCTGCCATGCTCTGTTCCCCCACTGTCAGACATAGTCTCAGCACTCCTCTTTGCCACATTCTTTCTACACACTCACCCTTTCCACTTCATTCCTCCACAGGGTTTTTTCACAGCACTCTTGCACTGTCCAGCCCCCACTTCCCTATGCTCTCTCATCACACGTTCTCTTCTGCACGCTATCCATGCTCTCACCATTTTGCTTGCTTAAAACCCCAGGTGACTCCACTGCTCTGGTCTCAACCCTAGTTTGCCTCTTTTTCTTCAGCTAGCAGACCTCAGAAACTCTGTAAACTCTGCTCTCCAGATACCAGTGTGTTTATGTGTTTGGATTGCCAGTCTGTGCCTCTACAGTGTCACAGACAGAAAATCAGAAAACAAAAGTGTGTTTCATGAAGTGATACTGGGGTCATACATTCGCTTCTTATTTTTATTGTTAACCACACTGCTGGCTTCAAAGGGCGATATATCAAATTTTAATGAACTAAACTAAACTATTTATTTTAAATTAAGTTCCTTAACATGGATGGGATAATCTCCTGTAGTCTCAGTGGAAGGTACTGATTTGAAAATGAAGAAGTACAATTTCTGACTGAAAAGAAATGTGTTGAAAAACAGCAGCCAATTTCAAGGTCGGTGGCATAGTGTGCTTTGAAAACATCATAGCCTTTCTCATGTCTGCAAAACAGAGTTTGAGCAGGAAACTGACAGAAATGTATTTGATAACACAGGTACACTACCAAAAAACTGCCTCCAGTTTTGCAACTGATTCCTATAGATTTTGGGGTGCTGAATCCAGGAAAAATAGCCAAAATGTTCCATCACGTCACGTTTTCTTGCAAAATTAGATTTCTTACCCATATAAGGAATGTTCACATAATTTCTTTTTAGCCGACTGCAGTTTATTTTCTTGGCCCAAAATAGAGGTTGTAATGGTTAACTAACTAGAAACACTCCCTCATGATATTTTAGAGTGTTTTGTATTCATTTTATACATTAACAGGACAATTGGGAGGCGGGGGGCTAAATCCAGTACTCGCGCTGGCGCATGTTCTTTCCTGTTCGCCTCGCCTCGTTCGCTCGCTCAAACACGGTGGTTGCGACATGAACGTTCCTGTCAAATTTCAGTTTCTTGCAAGTTCATTATTACCTTTTGTTTGCTCAGTCATAATCCAGCTTTATTCCGAAGTGGTTCACTACAGTTGTAGTTTGCAGTGCTGTGTATTTGTGATAGCTCACAGAGCCAGAGGTTGCGTCAACTCTCCGGACAGTTTTTGTTTTATTTGTGGGGAATATACCGTGAAAAAGCGGCAGAGGAACATTTCTGCATTTATTAAAAAAGTATATTTCGCCTATTTCGGTTTGAAGTTAGGCGATCAAGACAAACCGTGGACTCCTCACAAAGTGTGCAAGACATGTGAGGAAGATCTACGCTTATGGATGAAAGGTAAAAAACAAGCATTTCGTTTCGGAATACCTATGATGTGGCGTGAACAAAGAGACCACAGCAGTGACTGCTATTTTTGCTCTTGCATTGTGAAGGGATACAACTTAAAAAATAAGAACGTAATAAGTTACCCCAACCTTCCCTCAGCAATTAGGCCTATGCCTCATAGCAACGAAGTACCTGTGCCTGAACCACCAAAATCTTTGGATCATATTTGTGTGGACGGTTCTGATCATGATGAGACTCATCAGATGGCTTTTCCCGATGAGTCCAGTACTTCTGAGTTTGAAACTGAACCAGATCCGAAACCTGAACTTTTCTCTCAAGCTGAATTGAATGATTTAGTCCGGGATTTAGGACTCCCAAAAGATGCTGCCCAACTGCTAGGTTCTCGGCTTAAACAGAAAAATCTATTGTCACCAGGAACAACTTTTTATTGGTACCGCAACCGCGAGACACAATTTTTGAAGTATTTCAGCAAAGAGGAAGATTTGGTATTTTGCAACGATATATACGGAGTGATGGAAAAGTTTAAACTCAAGTATGATCCTGCTGAATGGCGGCTGTTCATTGATTCGTCAAAAGACAGCATAAAAGGTGTTCTTCTTCATAATGGCAACACATTCGCTTCAGTTCCTATTGCTCACTCTGTTATTCTCCAAGAAAAATACGAGAATTTGGCTCTGATTCTTCAGAAGATTCGTTATGATGAGCATAAGTGGATGATTTATGGAGACTTTAAAATTCTATCCATGCTATTAGGGCAGCAATCCGGTTTCACCAAATATCCCTGCTTCCTTTGCTTGTGGGATAGCCGGGCCCGCGACCTACACTGGGGGAAAAAAGACTGGCCAATTCGGGAGTATTTGAGACCCGGTGAGAAAAATGTTCTTCATGAGAGCTTGGTACCTCGTGATAAAATTCTATTACCACCTCTCCACATTAAGTTGGGTCTCATTAAGCAATTCATCAAGTCCCTTCCAAAAGATGGTGAGTGCTTTCGGTACCTTTGCTCAAAGTTCCCCCGACTTTCTGAAGCAAAGCTAAAGGAAGGAGTGTTTGTTGGCCCTGATATAAGGAAACTCATTTCAGATGGAGCATTCGCTGAAACGATGTCTGAGAAGGAAAAAGAAGCCTGGGATTCCTTCAAGGATGTTGTTCTCAAATTCTTGGGGAACAGGCGGGATGAGAACTATAAGGATATTGTTGCCAGGATGCTCAATGCCTTCAAAGAACAAGGCTGTAACATGAGCCTGAAAGTCCATTTCTTGCACTCCCATGTGAACTACTTTCCCAAAAACTTGGGGGCGTACAGTGAAGAACAAGGTGAAAGGTTTCACCAGGACATCAAGGACGCAGAGAGAAGGTACCAAGGAAGATGGAACAAAACTATGATGGCTGATTTCTGCTGGTTGCTGCTGCGGGAAACCCCAGATGAAAAATACGCCAAGCAGCGCACCAAGAGAAGCATTCGGGGGAAGAAGAAACGGGCCCACCAGGAGATTGATTGACCCAAGAATGACTTTAAAATCTAAACTGTGTTGACAAATATCGTGTTTTTACTAAACTTTGAAATAAAAATTTGCTAGTTATTACCACAGTGTCGGATCTCATTTATTAGAATTTTATTTTCACACCATCGGGTGTTTGTCTTCATGTATTGCAATGGTGCGGTTTGCGTTTTCTATTCTTACGTACATACCTGTACAACATTTTTTGCACATTTCTTTGCTTTGCTTTGTGTCTAACCTCGCTCTTATGTGCTCATTGTTTGTGCACATGTATGTGGCTGTTTTAAGTGCAGACAATTTTGCTACCATCACAGTGTGTTTTGTTGACATTACTCTATTCTTATGTGCTGCCTTGTTACAATTTTCTTTATTCTTAATTGAATAACTACTAAACAATTAGTATAAAGAATTCATCCAAGAAACTTTTATCTCGATCGCACTCAATCTGAAACGTTCACCTCAAACTGCTAACCCAATGTAGCAAAAAATCTGTACTTGATGGAGCAAATTGGTTACCAGATTTGGATTCAGCGCACCAAAAAACGTAAAAATCAATTGAAACATTAGAGGCAGTTTTAAAAAAAATTTTTTTAGTGTACCTGTGTAATCTTAAGGCCCTTTACTAAAGTGCAGCAAAAATGTGCAGTTATTGTATATGGTAATTCCGTCCCATAATTGTTGCGGACATGTCCAACATCTTCCTATATAGTTAAGACAATACGTTACTAAACGTCAGCTTCATGGCAGATAATGAGGATGCATTTAATGCCATCTGTTCAGGTGGTATTAAGTGATCTGTCCATGCTATGCAGTTAATACAAGAATCAACACCTATGTGCTGTCAAGCTGCTTTGTTTACTGTTAGTGTGAGCCAGCACTGTTAATATACTGTATATATATTCCCATGGTAACTGCTCATGCATTTAGTAAAAGGGCCCTTTAGTTTTGTTTCCTATTGAATAGTTGATCACCATAAAATCTGAATCAGATAACTAGAAAACATGAGTAGGGATCTAGCAAAGCTTGAAGAATGGTCGAGAAGTTGGCAGCTGAGATGTAACACTAATAAATTCAGGGTCATGCATTTAAACTGCAAAAATCCAAGGGAGCAGTACACTATAGGGGGTGAAATACGTCTGTCCACAAAAGAAGGGCGGGACCTGGGGGGGATTGTTACTGATGATCTTAGGTGGCTAAACAGGTAGAAGATTTGATGGCAAAACCCAGAAGGATGCTTGGGTGCATAGGAAGAGAATGGCCAGCAGGAAGAAGGAGGTGATAGTGCTCCTGTATAAGTCCTTGGTGAGACCTCATTTGGAATGTTGTGTGCAATTCTGGAAACCACACCTTCAAAAGGACATAAACAGGATGGAGTCAGTGCAGAGGGTGGCAACCAAAATGGTCAGTGGACTTAATCATAAGTCATATGGGGACAGACTAAGACTAAAAGATCTAAATTTGCATACTTTGAAGGAAAGGCGGGAGAGGGGCGATATGATAGAGATCTTTAAATTCCTCCATGGTATAAATGCACAGGGGGAGGGCATTTTTCAAATGAAAGCAAGCTCTGCTATGAGGAGACATAGGATGAAGGTGAAACGGGATTAACTCAAGAGTAATATGTGGAAATATTTCTTTATGGAAAGAGTGGTAGATGTGTGGAACAGTCTTCCAGTGGAGGCAGTAAAGACAAGGACTATATTTGGAATCAAAAAAAGATGGGACAAACACAGAAGATCTCTAAAGGAATAAAAGGGACTATGGTAGTTGGTATAGAAGGACATACTGAATAGGTTGTATGGTCTTTTTCTGCCATCATGTTTCTATGTTTCTAACTGTCTGCACAGTATAGGCTGAGAACTATGTAATAGCGTTGCAAGCATAGTCAATATTCATTCCTAAAGTCATACAGACATGATTGCAGAATGCATGTCCACACTATGCCTATGCCTGTTGCTGTCCATCCTGGAGTATTAATGTTAAAAATTCTCCAGGCCTTCTAAACAACAAAAATCAATTAGCAGCTCAAGAAGACATGCTGTCTTCTACTGTCTCCGGCCAACATAACTGCTTTTCATGCCATAGCATTTTCTATGTTCATGAACCTTTTGCTACTGTTGGAGTCAATTTGTCCCCACTGTTTTGGGCTTCAACTTTGTAAATGACAGTAGGCTTGCTAAATATTAAGAGTTGGGAAAGGATTTACTTGGATGATATAGTATCTAGGGCAAATGAAAGTCTGTTCGGCATGGTTTAGAAAAAGATTTTCAGGGCATGCATGAGGTGGCGCTATGTAAGACACTCTGTTAGTGACCTGAAGGAATTATTCATACACACATTTTTTCAGGGCTTGATGGCTCCTGGTCTGACTCGCTGGATTTTTCTTTATTCCCAGAGTCTTCCACCATAAGTGTATTTACTCCATCTCAAAACATGGGCAGTTGTCTAGGTCATAGCCATACAATTCTCGTTAGTGGGTGCTATGCCACATTGTTTTACTTTTTCTCTATCATGCCATTCATTTGGAATTGAAAATAAAGTTGAGATAGAAGCTTAAGACAAGATCATTTTTATTTATTTATTTTCAGGAGCTTTTCTTGCTGTTTCTACCTTCACCTCCTGGAATCACATCGCATGTTATTTAAAAAAACATTATGGCAGACCCTAGCAGCTCTATAGGTAGCCTAACACTTTCACTAGCCGCACATGCCCCTCCATGTACTCATTGCCTTACCCATACACTTCCTGGACCTACACTGCACACATTTATCCATACTCATGCATTACTAAGATCAATCATGTACACACATCACAAAACCTAACAAAGAAGACAGAGAACAGGGGGCCTATTGAACGGCAGCAGCCAGCGCCATTGAAGCGGCTGGCTGATGCTGCTTTAACTTATCCCTGCATATTCAGTGCTGGGGCCATAGCCAGCCTGCAGCACTGAATATTTGGTTTTGCCAGATAACATTTTAGCAATCTGGTCAGTGGCGATATTCCACCACTGACCAGATAATTAAACCAGCTAAAGTTAGGGCAGAATTTTTCTGGCCTAATTTTAGCTGTTTTAGTTAGCTAGTTAGCGGCGCAGTATTGCCACTGACCAGTTAGCTTTTATTTCTGCTTTTAACCAGTTATGCGGGGATGTTCAGTGGCACAAACCAGGTATGTGCCACTGAATATCCCTGACAGCGGGATTAACAGGGTTTGCAGATCTGCAAACTGCATCAATCCTTTTGAATATTCCCCGCCTCCCCCCCCCCCCCCCCCCAGGGTGGATGGAGAGGAATGCATATTTTCTTCAGGGTTGCCTGAAGGAAAAACAAGAAAATTAAGAAAGGAGGCTTCCTAACTGCATAATAGCTGGTGCAATGGAAAGCTACACATGAAACAGAACCCACAGAACTAATTCTGAAGGACCATCTTTTCCATTCCAAGATAAAACCGTAATGCACTCATTAGTAGCAAACGTGGACTAGAGAACATGGGTCCTTTAACAGAGATAAAGCAAACAAAGAGTAGGAAGAAACATCAGAAAGCAAGTTATAAATAGCTGCATATATGAAATTGACTGGGAATGGAAAGCTATAATAAAAGGAAAAGAATAGACGGACAGAGAATCATAATAAAAAACAGCAGATAAAGACTAAAGTGGCCATCCTATCTGCCCAGTAAGATGGTTAGGGTTGTAGCTGTTGATCTGTGCAGGTACCACTTTTCCATGCCTTTACTTAGGGTTTAACTACCACTTTATGCAGGTTATCCCCCTCCCCCATATGTAGAGCATACTTAGATGCTGCACTAGGAATAGTGGCACCATCCAGTGTCCCTACACATTTTTACCAGAAGCAGAAAGGTTTAGCATTTTCCAGATCAATGGAGGTTCTTTCTGTCAGTCATTTCAAGCTGGGAGAAGACTTCTCTGAGAGGAAAAGTCCACTGAGTATAAAACTGCACCCAAAGGCAATTTCCACTCTTTGGCACACTGCCACTGCACCATGGCATCTGTGGCATCCAGCCATAGCACCCAAATGGGGAAGAGAAGTCTTTTGCACCTTACTACATCATTTTGTCTAGAAAGTATAACAGGCTTAGAAGATCTGTAAAGGAGAAGAGCAGAGGGTTGATGTTTATGCAAACCCTGCCAGTACCCCACTGTCTCACAAGGAGAGCAGCTCAGACTGTGAGTGGTTCCAGAATTATTACCAGTAACCAGGGCCAGTGCAAGGAGATGAGGTGCCCTAGGCGAACCTCATCCCTTGCATCCCCTCCCCCTCTTGGGCCCCCATTTCCATCACTGCCACGCCTTTCCGGGACCTGCAACAGCAACAATGACCTCAAACAGCCCCACGGCACTTACCTTGAAACTTCTGTGCTGTAGGGCTGTTTGCCCCCACCCCCTCCGATGCTTGATGCTGACTTCCTTGCATGGGGACGGAAGCTCCTTTGCCTCCCATAGAAACAATTTTATCACAATCAGTAGCATAAAATCCAGGAGTCTTGAATATCTTGCATTTCATGGCCCCTCCAATATCACTGATTTACATGCAACCACCTTGTAGGACAAGGGCTCAGTTATATGCAAAATTCAAATAATTTTACCTCACCATTCCTCTGAGAAAGCCAAAATCAGGGGACAATAATAAATCATATGTGATAATGTTGTTGTTGTTGTTGTTGTTAAGTGCCGTTGAGTCAATGTTGACTCATGGCAACTCTCTGGATAGTTGTCCTAAACTGTTTTCAGTCTTCAGTCATTGTTGATAGAGGGCATCCATAGCTGCTGTTAGTGTATCGATCCATCTCATTGCTGGCCTTCCTATTTTGCATTGATCTTCCACCTTACCAAGCATGATACCTTTCTCTAATAATTTCTCTCTTTGCGTGATTTATCCAAAGTATGAAAATCAGTCTTGTCATCTGAGCTTTGAAAGAAAGCTTAGGTTTTATCTCCTCTAGTACTGACCGGTTCATTCTTCGGGCAGTCCATGGTGTACACAATATTCTTTTCCAACACCACAGTTCAAAGGCATCGATTTTCATCCTGTCTATCTTTTTCACTATCCAACTTTCACTTCCATATAACATTATTGAAAATACTATGGCTAAATCTTTGTATGGAGAGAGCCAACTCTGATCTTGAGAATCTTGTTTATATCCTTCCTATCCATTCTACCATTGGATTTCTTGACTGCTTGTTGTTTCTTTATTGATTATTGATTCAAGCAGATTAAAGTTGTCAATGATTTCAATTTCTTCTTCATCAATGCTGAACTTATTGATTTTGCCAGCTGTCAGAATCTTTGTCTTCTTTATGTTAAGGTGGGAGGCCCAATTTAAGACTATGTTCCTTGATTTTCAGAAGCAGATGTTTCAGATCATCTTCACTTTCAGCCAGTATTGTGTTATCATCAACATAGCAAAGGTTGTTGATGAGTCTTCGACCATTCTTCACACCTTGGTTGCCTTCATACAGTCCTGCATCTCTGATGATTTGTTCTGCATATAAATTAAACAGGTACACCTTTGCTGATTTTAAACCATTCTGTTTTTCCTTGTTCCATTCAAACTGTTGCTTCTTTATCAACGTAAAGGTTGTGCAAAAGAACTATCAAGTGTTCTGGTGTACCCATGATTCTTAATGTGGCCGAGAGTTCCTCATGGTTTACACTGTCAAAAGCCTTTGCTGTAGTTAATAAAACACATATAGATATCCTTTTGGTATTCTTTTGTCTTTTCAAGGATCCATCTCGCATCCGTGATGATGCTTCTTATTTCTCGCCCTTTCCTGAACCCTGCTAGCACTTCAGGCAGTTCTCGTTCGAGGTATGGTTGTAGTTTCTGTTCAATGATCTTGAGTAGAATCTTGCTGGCATGTGGGATCAGAGCTATTGTGCGATGATGTCTAGTCAGTCAGATCACCTTTCTTCAGTATTGGTATAAACACAGATCATTTCCAGACAGTTGGCCATGATGTTGTCTTCCAAATTCCTGGCAGAGCCTTGTAAGTATGATAACAGCCACATTTGATTGCTGTAGTACTTCAATGGGAATGCCATCATTGCTCAGTGCTTTGTTCTTAATGCTTTCTTCTTTCATCACCAGCGGTTCCCATTCATAAGGTACAGGTTGAAATGACTATTGGTCTACTTGATCTTTATAGTATAATGACTCTGTATATTTTTTCCACCTTTTCTTAATCTTCTCAGCATTATTCAACATGGGTCCTTGAGCACCTTGTAATATTCCAATTCGAGACTGGAATTTTCTCTTTAACTTCTGTAGCTTTAGGAAAGGCAATCTTGTTCTTCCTTTAATAGTTTCTGATTCTACTTCCTTGCATGTGTCATTGTAGTACTTCTTGTCTCATCTTGCTGCACGTTGGAAATCTCTGTTGAGTTCTGTGATTGCCTCTCATTCTCCTCTGGCTTTAGCTTCTCTGCATTTCTGGACAAGTTTCAGAGTTTCTTTGGTCATCCATTTTGGCCATTTTTGCTTTTTCAATTTTATAGAGACTTCTCACTTTCTTCGAGCACAACTTTCTTGATGTCATCCAATAACTCTTCTGGTGCTCTGTCGTTTGTATATCCAAAGCAGCAAATCAATTTCACAGGCAGTCTTTAAATTCTGGTGGTGTATTCTCATGGTCATATTTTGCTATATGCATGAATGGCTTGCTCTTTTTCAGCTTTAGCTTGAGTTTGCATACTAGTAGTTGGTGATCTGTGCCACAGTCAGCTGCAGGTTTTGTCTTTGTTGATGTTATTGAGTTTTTCCATCGTTGACTTCCACAGATGTAGTCAATTTGATTTTTGTAGTCTATTGGGTGAAGTCCATGTGTACAGTCACTACTTGTGTTGCTGGAAGAAGATGTTTGAGATGAATAGATCGTTGGTCTTTCCAAATTCTTTCAGTCTTTCTCCAGCTTCATTTCTGTTGCCAAGTCCATATTTTCCAGCCACTTTGCCTTCTTTGTTGCCAATATTGGAATTTCAGTCACCCACAATCAGGATATCTTGTTTGCATGTTCTGTCAATTTCAACATGCACTTGTGATAAGGTACCAATATCCATTTTGCCTTGCTAGCATCTATTATCTTCGACTCTTTTCAGTTTAGATTTTCTCTAGAGAGTTCAACAGACTCTATGCTTCATAAAAAAGGCCAACCATATAAGGCGCGGCGTTTTTTAAGATTCTTCGATCACAAGAAGGAGCACTAGAATCCAAAAAAACAAGTAAATTATCAGAGTTGAGCATTTACATATGCCAAACAATTGAAAACTAGATACCGTCTTGAGTGCTTAAAGGACTTAAATTCCCCCTGAAGAAACTTCTCATTTGTGAAACGCATGAACGGAGCCGGTTGGTGGTGTCGGGGAGTCTACACCTGCTCAGATAAGCACAACCAATATAATAATATATATGAATGCCATATTAACACTAAACACCTTAGGGGATGTGGATACAAAGGTCGTTGATGCAAATAAGCACTAAGGCATAGGACATTGTCTGATAAGCCAGTGCTATGGGAAGTCTGAGACCTACATACCCCTTATAACCTATCATTCGTAATATGAAGTTTCAAATATAAAAAGTCAACGTGATATTTTGATTTTAGTGTTGAGAACAAGAGACAATATTAGAGTTTATATAGCCTTGGAGGATTGGAGGGATTTACCCCTACTCAGCTTTAGTGATAGGGTGAGCCAGTCAAACCTGCATTTTTGAAATGACTGTAAAAAATAAACGGATGGATATTTCAAAATTTTATTGTTACTATCTTAATGTACATTAAAAAGCATTTAAGAAACAACATTCACTGTTTAAAAATAACGCCAGTAAGATGGTGTCCTTCCCGATTGAGACATTCTTGTAGGCGATTTCTGAAACTGCCCATCACATCACGGAGCATACGCTGAGGAATTCTCTCGATTTCCAACTGGATTCTCCTCTTGAGTTCCCCAAGCATTGGAGGTCGTTGTTCAAAGACTTTACTCTTCAGGTACCCCCACAAGAAAAAATCGCACACTGTGAGGTCGGGCGATCGGGGAGGCCAAGAAATTGCTCCATTTCGGGATATCACCCGATTTGGAAAAACATTGTTGAGAACATTCATGCTCACACGGGCTGTATGACGTGTGGCACCGTCTTGCTGGAATAAGGTTTCATTGTTCATTCCATGTTGACGAAGCTGAGGAATGAAGAACGAATGCAACATTTCCGAATAGCGTTGTGCATTCACAGTAACTGCTTGCTCCCTGTCATTTTCAAAAACATACGGGCCTATGATTCCCAATGAGGACATTGCGCACCAAACTGTTACCTTGCTTGAATGGAGTGGTTTTTGATGGAGTTGTTGAGGGTTTTCATCACTCCAATATCGGAAATTTTGTTTATTCACAAAACCGGAGAGATGGAAATGTGCCTCATCGCTCATCCACAGGTTGTGAACAAGGTCCTCGTTTTCATCAAACATGTCCAACAACGTTTGACAAAAACGCCGTCGAGCTGCAAAATCGTTTTCATTCATAGCCTGAACAACCTGAATTTTGTACGGGTGATGGTGTAAATCTAACCTCAAGATTCTTCGGACGCTCGTGTTTGCCATGCCAAGCGCAGCACTCTGTCGACGCGCTGATCTCCGAGGGCTTCTTTCCACAGCAACTCTCACGCGGTCAATATTCGCGGGAGTTCGCACTGATCTTGCACTGCCACCCCTTCTGCTTCTCGTTTCACCAATTGCTTCAAATTTTGTCACCCACAATTTGATTGAATTAACAGATGGCACTGGCTTATTTCGATTAATTTGAAAATTCGTCCGGAAACGACGCTGAGCGGCTGCATAACTACCACTTTGGTAAAACGCTTTCAAAGCGAATGAACGTTGTTGTTTAGACCACTGCTCCATGGCGACTGAAATGCTTAGTTGTGGGGGACACAATGGTAACCTTGCTAACTCGCTCCGCCCACTTTCACGGCTCTCCCGTCCTTTTCAAAAATGCAGGTTTGACTGGCTCACCCTTTATATACCCTCTGTAAATCGACGATAATTACGAGTGTTGTTACACAACCATATAAGGGAAGCAGAAATATAAACAGTCTGTTTCCAGATTTTCTGGCACTGATCTGGGATAAACTCGCCCCATTCCCAAACCTTCTTGACTCTTGGACTTAAATACTCACCACCCATAGTCAGAAACTTGTAGAACTTGGAACCAGCCCTTGTACCAGCACTGTTTCCATTAGTGAAAGAAATTAAATTCCATTCCTCAGATTCCTCTTTCCACTTGATCCCAGTATTACGAATGGAATACAATTGTAACCTGCAGTAGTATGGAGTTGGCAACAAGTTGTAGCACCATGATAATTCCCTAAAATCCTTCATTCTCCCATTATCTAAAATCTGTTCCATAGTCCAGATACTCCTATCCTGCCATAGTTTCCAAGTAATTTGTTGATTCCTTCATTATATCAAACTAATTTTTTTCAGCAGGCTCAGTCAGATGCCTCCAAACTCTAACACATTTTAGAAAATTAAGCTAGATATTTGTACATGAGGCAGTGGAAGGTTACATGATTTGCCCAAGGTCACAAGGAGCATTAGTGGTAGAAGCTTCCCTAGTTCTTAAATAGCTGCTGTAATCACTGGGTTACTTTTCTACTGCTTTGTTAATGAGACTGATAATACATTGCAGAGTTTGGAGCCTCATTTTATGCTTATTAATAGCTTATTCACTACTATTCAGGATGCAGAAGCGGGATTCATTTTTCAAACACCAGATACAGTAACATTTAAAATATTTGTCCAAACCTCCTGAATAAACTATTCACTATGGTGGTCATTCTGAGCAACGAATAACAGGGTTGGATGTCCAACCCGTGCTTAGCCCCGGAACACAGTTCTGGTCTTAGTACTCCCTGTATGTACAGAGCAGTTGTGCAGGGAGTGCAGGATATGGGTGGGAGGAGGCGAAGCGGAGGTGGAGTGGGGCGGGGCAAGGTGCCATTATGTACAGAGGCCATTCAGGTCGGGCCTCTAAACATCCCCCGGTGCAGAGATGTATGTCCACCTTATTCCATTGCGATGGGGGAATAAGTGCCAGGCACAGCTGCAATCATGTCTTACAGCCCCCCCAAACCCATTGTTACCCGTGGAAGGGCACCCACCGCCCAATTCAGGCTGTGGGGGCCACTGCTGAGGATCGGGTGGTGGTGTGCCATGCCACTCACAATCCAGGCATTCTGCAGCCCCAGCTGGACGTGCCGGCACCATGGCAATGGGACGCCACTGTACCGGCACACCAGTCGGAGCATTGTGAGCCATGAACGGGCATCCTCCCGGACATCTCCCTCCACAGGATCGGGTGTACGCGGGCTGTCTAAGTGCCCAATTCCGCAATCGCAGGAATGTACAGTTCCCATGGTTGCGGAATAGGTACAACTTGGGTCCGTCCATGTTTTAGGCGTCCCGACGGCCTGGCTGTGCACCTACTGGAATTGGCCTCCACAGATTCCTTTCTGATCTCAAAATGAGTGTCTCAATCCCCAACATGCACAGCCTTACCTGTAAATAACTTTCTGCTGAGAAACTACATATTTACATTATTTTATTTCTGCTGGTCATAGGTATTACAAAATTCTGCAAAAGCTTTTCTGACACAAGGGAACCAGATGGAAGCAGTTTTGCTAGTAATACTGGAATAGAAATTGGGTTGATATGTATCTCCCATCACTAAGGCAAAGAGGAAAGAAAGGGAAAAGGGAAAGAAGAATTTAGAGTACAGGCCAGGTTTTCCCTGTTGCTAGGGATAGGAAAAAGGGAGGCTTGGTCTCGCAGGAAATCCAACAGGGTGGGGTAGGAAAAGGTGGAGCTAACCAGAGGATAAAAGTCTGCAAGCAGAGCAAGAGTCTGCATATACCTTCAAGAAAAGAACCCTTTTTGACTGGCTGCCAAAAGGTTCAAGAATTGAGCAATATACTCAGTGAGAAGGACCTTTATGGGCCATTGTATATAGTAATATGTACTGTTTAGCTCCATTGTGCTACTGGGACTTAGTGAACTACAGACCATGGGGTGGGGAATTGGGTCAGCAGGGAAGGTCCTCTTAGATGAACTGAACCTCGCTCTTCTCTTATGTTCCTGGATCATTTTTGTGTGTAGCTGGATTCTGGATGAGGCATGGATTAGCCCAGGCCAGAGACCAGAGTGCAGGAGACCAAATGTGTTCTAACGGTCAGCAGCTGGAGTCTTGACAAAATATCCAGCTGAGGATGGTGGTGGCATTAATTTTAATCGTCAATCTAGATGGTTACCAGCATCTTAATTTTAAACATGTCTGAAGAAGTACTTAAGTGATTCTAGCAGCAGCAGCACTGCAAATCATTTCTCAGTGAAAGATGAAAAGATTTGGTTGTTTATAGCTGTGCATTATCATTTGATAGGCAACTGCCTGCCTACTTGTCACCAGAGTAGCTGTTCTTTATTCAGAGAGGTGTAAAAGGTGTTGGATAGCTCATGTTTATATTTAAGAGAACAAATTCAAGTCACCAATATCCATCTCAGTCTCCAGATGAGTGAAGCTCAATGACAGCATTGGTATTGGCAACAGGAGATTCTAAGGAGGTGGCTGAATACTGGTAGCTCGGTATCAGGTACGTGCTATTGAAAAGCACTCGAAAAGGAAAATGAACAAACATAATATATCTTAGCTCTCAGCTCACGTTATATTATAGTGGATACTATTGTTTGCCTGCTCAAAACTGACCCAGATGGAGCCTGCTTATTTGGCATCACAACTTCTAATTGAACTTGAATATCAGCTGAGGAGGGAGATGAGCCAAACCATAAAAGACAGTGCAATTGAGTTTTTTTGTGGGCTAACAAAGGGTTTTATGGGTCATGTATCAACATGTATTATTCTATGCCCTCTAAAAATAACTAGCATTAGAATATGATATAAAAGAGATTATTTTTTATTATTATAAGCGGCCATTGATGGTTCTTGAAGCTAGATGCAGTGCTTATGGCATAAATGCATTATATTTTGTCATATACATTATATAAGATACAGAGTAACTCAGTTGCACCTAAGGTTACTTGGGGGTAGCAGAGTTACTCTAACACCAGCAGAGAAGTCAAATGCAAAGAATGAACTGGCAGATGTTATAGGAGTAGAGTTATGCCCACTAATTTAATCTTGCTACCTACCAGTGAAGGATCAGGGGCCATGTTTAGGGATAAATGAAGTGAATACTCACTCAGGATCAAGGATAAAATCTAGAGTTGTTGAAAAAGGTTAAGTAAATGGCCTGCATTCCTTAAATAGTCAGTGGTGAAGGCAGAAGGAGGGAATGACTTCATGCCATCTGTCTTTGAAATCAGCCATGCCCACCTGGGGAGAGGTAAGGAAATGAGGGCAGAACGCTCCCTAGCTAAAACGGCAGGGGTCTGACAGTACAGATCCTTCTGACCGAACATGAGCAGCCTGGAAGTATATTGTGTGTCCAAGACATTGACATGCTCCAGATATTTTGCTGCAGTCTTTAATAAGGGAATAATAACACATTTAGAACTGTCCATTCCAGAGGGCTGTGATGTCATAAAGAGGAATCTTGTTCTTTATGTGACATTTTTCTGGAAGGAGATAGCTTATAGTAGTAAGGACAGAGGATATCCAGAAAAGTAGCAAGCCGTTCTGCGTAGTGCACGCCCTCCCCTAAATATGCCACCTTGTTTTTAATTATTTCATGTCTTTACTTGTTTCACTTCCCTTCTTCCATAATTGTTAGCTTGTGCATATTTTAGTATGTTTTTATGCACGCGATGAGATAACATTTATAGTCAGAAGGTTTGCTGGATTGTTTTCAGTTGAGAGGACAATTCTAGCTCATTCTGCAGTTCTGCACATGGAATGCCCCCAAAATATCTCAAAATGCCAGCATAGAGAGAGCTGAACCTGACTGGTCTCTTCTAAATATGACAAAGCAGGCACTGGCAGGGCCAATGCAAGGATATAAGGTGCCCTAAGCAAAGAAAGCCTCATTCCTGCTGCCCCTGCCCACAATGCTGCTTACAATCCTCTCTCTGGGATTTGCAGCAATGGCAATGACATTAAAACACAGCACTTACCCAAACTTGCCAATGCTGTGCTTTGACCAGCCGCTTCTGCCCCCTCTGAGGCAAACTTCCTGTTTTCATGGGGGTGGAATCGAGACCAGCCACTTCCTCCCCCACGCAAACAGGAAGTCTGTGTCCGAGGGAGGCAGAAGCAGCTGGTCAAAGCACAGTGTCAGCAAGTTTTGGTAAATGCTGTGTTCTAATGTCATTGCTGCAATTGCGGATCCTGGAGAGAGGCAGCAGCAGGCCACCCTGGAAATGTTGACACTCTGGGCAACTGCCTAGTTCGCCTAATGGGTAGCACCGGCCTTGGTGCTATCTATCTGTGAAAGCTGCATTAAAGAGCTGGCCAAACCAAAGAGCTGATCAGTATATTTCTGCTTGTACGGTAGCTCTATCCACTCAGCATTATGCTTTCCATGAGTAGAACAGAACTAGTGTTTTGAAAAGACGTCACAGATTACAGAAATAGGTATTTTCATTTCTTGGGTAGACATTTCTTTTCTTAAACATTGCACACAGAATAAACACGCAAAACACCCATGAGAATAAAACCTACCTTTTGAAATTCCTTGAAGTTAAAAAAAATAGAAAATGATTGTTTTCATTACTGAGTGAAAGCTATTTTCATTGGCCTAAATGGATTTCCTTTAAACAAAGATTAAAGTAATTTGTGTGTGGGACTCTTGATCAAGAAGGATTTAGATTTTTTGTACTGCATTGTTTTATAGCTCTGCCAAGAAGAATAATTAGTGGGGTAAATATTAAAGCCAAAATATGTTTGTCCTTGATTCTAGAAAGTGCTTTTTCCTCAGACAGTCTCTGTAATAAGCTTAATTGGTCTAAGAGAGAGCAGACTGACAGCCACAGAGACATAAGTCCTCTGTTAATTCAGAGGTACCCTGCACCTGCCTACATTTTTTCACTTGGTCCATGTATAAATGGAGGACTTTGGGCCTGGTTGCCATTAATCTCTCATCTTTTATTATTATTCAGTTGCTTAATCCACAAAATAGCTTAAATAGGGCATTATAAAACCTTTGATTTCAAAATAATTTTAAGCAATGAACTTCTGTCTTGATTTTTTCCCTCCCTTTCCATCAATTTGTCAATCCTTTTCCTTCTCTCATTCTTTTATTCTTCATGGGATAGAGTCAGTCTTGGATTTCTGGGCCTCCTCTTGGCATGTGTTTTGGTTTTCCTGTGTCGCAGCTGTTGTATAAGGTAACATTTCTCAAGCAATACTGGAGTGCCCCCCAGTCTGTCTAGCTTTCAGGAAATCCATAATGAATATGCATGAGATGGCTTTGCATGCAGTGGAAGCACTTTATACATGTAGAGGCACATCTCACAATGGGACATCCAAGTGCAATCTGGGATGTCAAAGTCAGAACGTCAGGAAAAAAGCAGGCACATGCAACTTCACGCACGATTTCGGAAACGTGGATGTGCCCATTATACACATGTATCAAACCTCTATTTAGACATCCCTAGGATAGTATTTCACAACAGGTACAAACATTAACATGCCTGCAGGTGTCTCCGATGTTTCTGAGATCGAACGGGGCCGTGTAAGTACATTGCCGCTCCCAGGCCACACCCCTGTGCCTACTTGGACATCCCTGCACTGGAGACCTCTGCGAACGTCATTTGTGGAATGACTACGGAGACGTGTCCACGATTGTCCACATGCACGTCTTCAGACATCCAAATCACGACTAAACCTTTTGAAAGTGTGTGATATCCTGAAAAATCAGACCGGCCAAGAGGGAACTGAGAATCACAAACATCTATTCACCACAGTTTGAAAAAAGATTTTTGGAGCACCTGTTCTACTATTACCTTCTGTTGTGCCCCTGAATCATTCCACAACAGAATGTTCACCCACACATACAAGTTTTGTTCTTCCATCCTGAATATGTTTGGCAGAATCTGAGCTGCATTCCTTTTTTTCTGCATTGCTTCCATTAAGTTTTACAGGAGGAAATTTCTTTTTCCTCTTTTTGAGAAGCATGGGAGCAGGTTAATGCCATATTCTGCACTTGTACTCTTTCATATTCCTATCATGTGGAATGCAAAAGAAGTGTCAGTACGAGATTCCTAAAGGTACCGTCTTGGGAGCCTTTTTTTGCTGCTAATAAAGAAATATTAGCACTTTCTCCATCAGAGATCACAGTTGTCAGCTTTTTTTAAAAGTAGCTTTGCAAACCTGACTTAATAGACATGCAGTCTAATATTCTTAATAAAAACATACCCATTCTTTTCATTTACAGACCTTTGTATTCGCATCCTCTGTCACTACATACACTCACTGTGCACATGCAAATATACTTGTGTTCGAATACTCCACTGAACCTGGCAAACGAGACCCAGGAGACAAACTGTAGACAGAATATAAATATAAATATTTTATTGCTGAAAGACATCCTCTGTCTCTTTCTGGTCTGTTGGAAATTGGCAGGAAGCATGTATGGCAGCACTCATTCTTCTGTCCTTAGATTTGCCAATGTCTTTCTATGTGTCATTGCTACATAAATTACAACTTATAGAAGGCCATTTTAGAAATATTTGGATGTATAAATAGTAGCATTTTCAGACAAGCCCCTCTCCCTTTAATCCAAAGGAATCGTATGCGAGAGGGGAGAAAGCTTGGTGTGCATGGACCAGGAGAAGGACCTTGGAGTGAGGATCTCAAGGTGTTAAAACAATGCGATAAGGCAGTAGCCAAAACTAGAGGAAAACCAGAAGAAAGGAGGAAGTATTAATGCCCCTGTACAAGTCGTTGGTGAGGCCTCACTTGGAATAATGTGTTCAGTTTTGAAAACCATATCTCACAAAGGATATAAAAAAACTTGAAAGGGTTTAGAGGAAGGCTACCAAAATGCTTTGGAGCCTGTGCCAGAAGATGTATGAGAAGAGAATTGAAGACTTAAATATGTATACTCTGGAGAAGAGGAGGTACAGGGGAGATATGATATAGACCTTTAAATATTTAAGGAGTATTAATGAACAAACAAACCTTTTTCAAAGAAGGGGAAAGCTGTAAAACTAGAGGACATAACATGAAGCTGCAAGGCAGTAAACTTAAAAGCAACATCAGGAAATGCTTTTTCACTGAAAGGGTAATGGATGCTTGAAATGCCTTCCCGATGGAGGTGGTGTGGGCAAATACAGTGACGAAATTCAAAATGGCATGGAATAGACAGTGGATCCCTTTTTATCAAGAGAATGAAATTAAAGTAAACTTAAATATCTTAGGGCAGACTGGATGGCAATACTGGTCTTTATCTGACATCATTTACTATGTGACACCAATAGCCCTATACTCAATTATATGATCCAAAAAGATTATATAAAGAGTTTCCTCAGTTCATAACCTTTTGGTCATCTTTGACTCCTCTCTTTCCTTCTCCTAACATAGTCAGCAGATTGCTAAAACCTGTCATTTCTTTCTCTATAACATTTAACAAAATTTGCCCCTTCATCTCTGAAAACACAACTAAGACTCTTGTCCACTCTTTAGTTACCTCCCGTCTTGACTACTGCAACCTCCTCTTTGCTGGTATCCCTCAGAATCATCTTTCTCCTCTTTAATCTATTCAGAACTCTTCTGAGTGACTAATCTTCGGCCAACCCATTACACTCACATAACCCTCTTCTGGAATCACTTCACTGGCTCCTCTTCCTCTTCCTTTTCCATATCCATTTCAAACTTCTTCTAACCTATAAATGCATTCATTCTACTGCCCCTCATTACCTTTCCTCTCTCCTTTCTCCCTACACCCCTGCTCTTGAACTTTGCTCCTCCTCTGGCCTCCTTCTGTCTATGCATTTTTCCTCTAATGCCAACTCTAGACTTTGATCCTTTCACCTTGCTGCTCCTTATGCCTGGAACAAGCTTCCTCTATCCTTACATTGTCTCATCTCTCTCCCTCTTCAAATCCATGCTAAAGGCTTACCTCTTTAAAGCTGCTTTTGGATCCTAATCTCTTGTTTCCCTTGTGTCTCTTCTCCCTATTGAACCCTTATTTCTTTTGTATTGTACTGTCTTGTCGTCACTAGATTGTAAGCTCTTCAACAGAGACTGTCTTCTTACATGTTTGTACAGTGCTGCATACGCCTTGTAGTGCTTTATAAATGATTAATAGTAGTAGTAGCTTTTTGTTAGACTATTGAGCCGAGGTTGCTATAATAAGCTTCCTCTGTTTAAGTCCTTTTATTCTATGTTAAGTGATTATGCATTTTAAAAGAAAACTGCCATCAACAGGCCATACAAGCCAATGCATTTCGAACCACTATAACATTAAAGGTTCTGCTTCAGGGCAAGGCAGTACTTATCTTAATTCTCCCATCTTACATCATTAATCATAGGAGTTTTCTTCCATCCTGTAGGAGCTCAGCTGGCTTATGCAGAAAAAAATGGCCACGGCGTCTTTTTAACATCTCAAAACTCTGCATCAAATTCACAATTAAAGGGCCATGGTTATCACACTACCATGTGCCAGTCAATCTTGATTAAGACCTTTAGGTTGAACTGCATCCAGGAAGAAAATCCAAAACTGTTCTCTCAGATTCAACAATTTATCACAATTCCTTCCTCACCAAGACTGGGATATATGTTATAGAATGTGCCATTTCAGTTGATCAAATGTATGATGCTGTGTCAAGCAATGATCAATATCGGGGTAGAGCGAGTGGCAGTCTTAAGACATGATTTGTGTTCACATAGTCGAGCAATCATGTTTCTTCAAGTCCGTCCTACATAAGCTTTTTTACAAGGACATACTAATAGATAACATAGGGAGTGAGACAAGTATTATACTGCCGATGTACAATGGGATGCCGAGACCCCGGATCCATCCAGGTGCTCCCTTTGATAGTAGAATCACAAAACTGACAATTGCTACATTTAAAATATCCCGACCTGCCACTAACATTTACAATGTTATTCTGTTATTATAAGAACATACTGTAAGAAATGCCATACTGGGTCAGACCAAGGTCCATCAAGCCTTCTGTTTCCAACAGTGGCCAATCCAGGTCATAAATACTATGTCTAGATTGCTTATATGTCCAAGTAGCAATTTTAGAAAGCTGCCTTTTCAATGTATATACCTCCCAGAGGTTTTAAATGGGCATGTGCAAGTGGCAACTCCTAGCGGAGACCTGGGGTCTAAATCAAGGGGCAGGTACAAAAGCTGATGGCATCCTGCCCTCTCTCCCTCCCCAGCCACTCCTCACATCAAGCACAACCCCCTTCCCACCCTACTACTACTACCTCTTCTTATCATTTCTATAATGTTACTACATATGCGCAGTTGTCTATGCATAAGTGTAAGAGACAGTCCCTGCTCGACGGAGCTTACAATCTATTCAAGAGAGACATACAGGAAAAATTGATTAGGGATTCACATTTATGATGGGATATGATTAAAAACAACATGGGTATTTATCAGAAGAATAAGGGGTTTAAGATTTTAAAAGCAAACTCAAGAAGGTGGACTTTTAGATTGGATTTAAATAGGACTAGAGACGGAGCATAACATACCAGCTAGGGAAGTCTAATCCAACATATGGTGCAGCAAGATGGAAGGAATGGAATAAAGAGTTGGCAGTGGAGGAGAAGGGCACAGATAAGAGTGACTTAGCTGATGAGTGGAGTTCCCAAGGAGGTGTGTAGGAAGAGATAAGAGAGAAAGTGGTGATGAGGAGCTGCAAAATGAATGCTCTTCTAGGTCAGTAAGAGAAACTTGAACTGTGTGTGAAAACAGATATGCAGCCAATGAAGTGACTTCAGAAGAGGAGTTACATGAGTGTAGTGACACTGGCAGAAGATCCCGCCCTCTCTCAGAATCCCATCCATTTGGCTGCTTGACTCCTAATCAATGTTCCCTCTAATTTTCTGTAGGCTGTGTGCGCATAAAATATCAGCTGTGTGCAGCTTTTGAAGGAAGGTTAAATTTTTGTGCGCCACATAATGACACTCGGAGTTATATACTTTAAAATTTGACTACACATCAGAATACAGTATGTCCACCACACTGATTTTAATCAAATTAAATGAAAATAGATGATTACTAAATGAAGCGGGAAATTTCTAGTAATTACAATCATAACTTTTAAATTTTAAGACGTCTGTGTTGTTTTCTATCAGAATCAGAGCCGTAATTTTTGTGCGCTCTGTTGTAAAGTATGTGCGCTCGCTCGGCGAGTTGTATGCGCGCGCACACGCGCACAGCTTAGAGAGAACAGTGCTCCTAATGGGAGTTCTGCAAAACTATCGCTAGGATGTCAGAGGTACTATTTTGAACCAGGTTCCCGACAAGGCAGGAGCAATTTGGGATTGCTCCTGCCCCTCTTTAGACACTAGGAGGAACCCCATGAAGAGAGGAGTGGGCATCTGAGGTTGGGAAGAGGCTTTAATTGATGTTGGAGAATCTGGAGGAGGGCGAGGTGGGGGGTTGTGAATGATGTCAATGGGGCCTTTTATCTCATTGCAGCAGCCAGAAACCCAGAATGCTCCTGACCAGCAACACTAATATAAGAGATTGGGATGCTCTCTTTTTTTCTCTGTTTTCCTTTTAAAATCATTGTACCCGCTGCATGTGTTGGTTAATACACACACATACATGCCTAAATGTCATTACACATATTACAAGAGGCAGAGCCTTCTGTAAAATACAGGGGGAACTGAATATGTCCTGACCTGGATATCTCAATTCCTCCCTCAACATCCTATGCAAAATGGGGCTTATAGTTTTTCTATATAGGACAATTTCCAAGCACACCTTGAAAAGTTGCCTCTCTCTCTCTCTCTCTCTCTCTCTCTCTCTATAGTGTATTTTTATGAACTCTAGAAGGAAACTCTCTTTGGCTTGATGCAAGTGTTAGGGTAAGCACTAGCAGAAAATGAGATAGGAGGAATGAGGTTCATTACTGCCATAGTACGCATTAAATTAATCCATTAAACCCCTGTGAAATCATGTAGTGAAACGGGTTTCCAGTTACTTAGGTCACTACCCCAATTTAGCTGATAACCATGGTGTACAAGTATCTTGGTAATGCCAGCCATAAGTGTATGATTGCTGGAATTGTCTGTACACAGTCCTGCAACATAGGTCCTGATCTGATGTATACTCTCACTGCCTCTGCCCTTGCTGTCCTGTGTTGAAGTATACCCTGCTGTTGTGAGCTGTCAGTCTATGAAAGCAATACAGGAGTTGACTATTCAATGCCCTAGGTATAGGAAAGGTATGTTCCCACCTGAAGGACAATGCTGTATTTTACTGAGTAGGCTGGCTATACTACAGTGAAGGAGAAAAGAGACTAGCAGAGATGGGAAAAGGGATTTTGTACTGGTTTGACATATGTTGACATTCCATGGTAGCAATTCACCATACTTTATATCTGTTTTAATATGTTGCCAATGTCTTTTTATGACTCTGCCTGGGAATTTTCTCTATATGTCTTTGCAGCATTTTCCCCGTTTTATCATATGGAACTTTACTTTCAGTTCACTTCAAATGAAGTAATGTTGGTTGAATTGCGTGTCAGTGCTTTTGGATTCTTATCCTTAGTAGAGCATGCTAAAATTGTCCCTTGAACTTGTTTAGGAAATGATGCAATTTGAATTTATTTTTATGTTCAAAAGTAAATACTACTACTCCTATTACTGCTAAGCTTTGTATAACAATACAAGGCATATGCAGTGCTGCACATACACACATGGGAGACAGTCCCTGCACAATACAGCTCATAATCTATGCAAGACAAACACAACAGAGAGGGGACTAGAGATGGTCTTGACCCACATGGGTGATAAATAGGAGAATAAAGGGGTAATAAGCCAAAAGCATATTTTAATACTGCAGACAGAAGTATAGATTGAGGTCTTATTATATGCTATCTACCATCCTATTCACTGCTATTTGGGTTTCCAATGAGTCTCCAGCTTCAACTCAGATGACCACACTTCAAAATTTTCTGTAGGATCACTTTGGCTTTGCTACATTTTATCCCTTATTTTTTTCGTGTTTTTGGTTTTTACTCTGCCCCCCCCCCCCCCCCACACACACTTTTATTACTTTCACTTAGCTTAAATGGTCTTACAGTTCTTAAGTAATGCAGGTTTTTGTTTGAGCCATGAATTTGCACACAAAATTATCTACAAGCAAAAGGGCATCGTAGCATTTGAACAAGCCCTCTAATTGACTCTTTGGGGTATGTTTACTAAACCGTGGTAAAGGAGCAAGTGTGCCGTTAGCACAAGCTATCGGCACACCTGCACCCTTAGCGTGTCCAAAACACTGCTTTAGCGCACGCTAATGGTACCAGCAGTGTAAAGCACCCTGTGGGCGGCGATAAGGCGTGCACGGGGTAGAGAGTGGGGGGGGGGGGGGTCAATGGATGGGCAGTGGACGTGAACAAGGCGTGCTCCCTCAACGTAAATTTCGCAACCTTCCAAAAGATGCCTTAATGCCAGGAACCCTAACGCATATTAAAACTTTGCAGAAAGGGTGTATTTTGAGGAGAGAGAGTGTATTTAAACATCTGTAATGTGATGCACAGACAGGTGAGCCCAAGACAGTGATAGTAGTGCTCCATTAACAGCAGCAGCAGGATGGTGCTAATGTAGGAAAGGGCACTATGCTGATGGTGCAAATGGGGAACAGGGTGTGTCACGGTGGACATGCAGTTGGGGTGCTGGTGGACATGGTGGACTAGGCAGCTGCCCAGGTGGCATAGAGGGGTATAAGAACATAAGTTCAGAATATATGCCATACTGTGTCAGACCAAGGTCCTTCAAGACCACTATCCTCTGTCCAATAATGGTCAATCAGGAGCACAGGTATCTAGGCGGGTCCCGAAAGGACTCCCATGGTCAAAGAGGTCTGTATTTGGTCAAGCAGCCAATCCTCAGTGTCTACCAAATAAACGTATAATGACCTTTCCTCCAGGACCGTGACCAAACTCTCCCGAAGCCCACATATATGAGGAGCTGTCACAACATACATTGCCACTGTGTGTCAGTGTTTGCCAACACATTGAATGACAAACTATATGCCTCAATGTGTCTGAAATCCGTTATACTGTAGCAGCAGTGCCTTTCCCCAAGTCCCCCAATATCGTGATGGCATTAACAACTGTGAACCACTCCGTGCCATTCAGTACTGTATAGACCCCTATCATATCTCCCCCAGCCATTTCAGCAACATGTTGAGGAGGCCTAACCTTTGTAAGCTCCTCACATGGGGAATCCTTCCATCCGCAGCACCATCTGTAATGCCCATCATGATCACACAGTGACAGTGGTGGAACACATATATACTGCTGGTGTAGAACAGTGATGTGCCACATGGGGTGGTCCAAGGGACATGGCACCCTTGGCAGAGATGCCAGCAGCCTCCCACCTGGTGCCACTGAACCCAGCTGTGGAGGAAGAGGCCGATAGCACCTGCAGCTGTAGCCCTCCAGGTAGCTGGAAAATGCAGGTGTCCGGGGAAATACCACAGCAGTGGCTGCCATCCTCCCCCTGAGATGTATCAGTGGCAGGTGGTAATGGGGCCTCTACATGGGCAGCTGGTGGGGGGGGGGCTGCATGGCCATCCATGTGTGCTCCTGCCCCCCTATCCAGCCATTGTGCCCAAGGCACCTGCCAAACCCTCATGTTTAATATGCTGGGACGGCGACCACCACCACTGACAGTGCGTGGGCATGTCTGCATGGTGGAGTGTTGGTGGTTGGCGTGGGAAGTGGCACCAGCCTGCAGCAGACAGAAGCCTTGTTCTCGTCGTGTGCGCTATGCATATTGTAGCATGTGCCAAAGGTCAGCTGAAGAGAAGCATGTCAACAACAGGAGATGCTGTCCCCCCTATAGCAGCACTGTGGTGGAACACACACAGTTGGTGTGTATATGTGTGGAGGGTCACAGGTTCAGGTCTCTGCTGGGGTTTTTGTATTGCATATTCCTGTGGACAAAGTTTAGCTGATAATGTAAGTACAGCTCCAGCATGTTCAACCCTCAAGGAGATGGCCAGCAAGGGTGGAAACACCCACCAGCAGAACTGACAAGCTCCACTATTCGCAGCTGGTTGGAGACTAATAGCACGGGCAAACAGTTCACAAATTATCAATCCTTGAGCTGACCTTGAGAAAGGAGTGTCAAGCAGGAATGCCAACGATCTCCACTTTTTCTCAGTACACCAATGAGAGTGTATGCATGTGTGTATGGCTCCCCTTTGTCTTTGGCTTTCTGCACTGCATTTTGGTTCACATTGTCAGAGTTTTTCCCAGCCTGTTTGGAAAAGGTGAATAAGGCGAAGCAGAAGATTGTGGGTATCAACTGAAACAGCACAGATTGGCTGGATGTTTTTGCTACAATGGTAGGTTCACTGGCTGAGATGCCATTGTGCCCATCTACCACGTGCATTGCCTGGGTGGCCACTGTATGTTATGCTGAGATGGCCATGACCAGAAAGTGACCATGGCACGACTATGTATCTACATAGCTCTATTATAATGTTTGGCTCCAGTGATGTGGATGCATTCTCTGTCTGGGGATGCTAATCACTGAGTAAATGGTTGGCTGTCAGTGCTGAGTATTTCAAGGCAGAGTGCTCGTGGTCACACTATGCACATGCCATGCATGCTGACCAGCAGACCTACTGTAGTTGGTTTGTGCTTGGCTGACACAGACCAGTGAAGGGCAGCAGGGCAGTCTTTCTGCCCCTTGCCATAGTTAATTGTTAGTCCTCAATGGTTGGGGCAGCAGTGGTTAATGGCCTACTCATTGGGGTCCTGGCAGGAAAACAGCCATACCCCCACACCAGCCTACACACCCTCACTGCAGTGACTGTCCATAGCAGCAGAATACTCACACTATCAACTGTTAACAGAGGGTGAAGTCCAACATGGGCATAATACCAGGCCAAGCTGCTGCCACTGCCACCACTATCACCTACAGCATACAGAAAACCAAGATGAAAAAGCATAACACATTATAAACAATAGCTACCACACACTAGCAGTGACATGGACAGGCAGCAGAGACCATCTCTAACAGTGCAGGTTCAGTGGACCAGGTGCTGGCACCACTCCTCACCCTCAGAGTGACAGTTGAAACCACTCTGCAGCATGGTTTGCTGTTGTTATGTGCATGTAGCACATGCAGCCAGTGCATCTTAGTGAGCTGATATGCTGGGTCAGTGCCTTCTCCATTAATTTTTCAGCAGCGGACCGCTGTTTTGCATATGCAGTGCCTCATGGGTAGTGGGGCCCAACCTATACCTAGTGGCTGCTCCTCCTCTCCCACCCCACTCCATGTTGGTGTACCCCAGGGATCCGTCTTAGGCCCCCTCCTTTTTTCTCTCTATACCCAATCCCTTGGCGCGCTTATCTCCTCCCATGGCTTACAGTACCATCTTTATGCCGATGACTCTCTACACCTAATATCTCTCCAGCAATCCAGACCAAGATCTCTGCCTGCCTTTCTGACATCTGCCCTGCACCTACCATCTGACCGTCAGGGAGATTCATGGTGGGGCAACTTACTGGCAATAAGCTGCCCCACCATGGCCATCAGGTGTCATTTGTAGCAGTTATCCATATCATGCACACCTCTCCTGTGACTGCTCCACATGAGCACTCATGGACAATCCTCCCTTTGTTGCCCACATCAGGCACATGCTGCCTCCACCAAGAGACTGTCCTGGCCTATGGCATGCTGCACACTGACAGTACATCTGGATACATGTCCACACCTCACAGATACTATAATATAACTTACGGCACAGTGTATGCTTTCAGGAGCATCTAGGACTGCACGCCTGTCACAGCGCCCCCTGCTGCTGCATTGCCTCCACTGACTCTGCTGCCACAACCTCCCACCCATGACACTACCAACATCCACTACCAGCATCACTAGGCAGCCACCTATCTTGCCTAGTCGACAGCACAGGCCTGCTGTATGGTCAAACATGCTCATCACACATACTTCCATATAGCCAGGCATCTGGTGAATCAACTCCATCAGCTACCAATTGTGCTTGCATCCATACCTTCTCCAATGGCTTCCCTGCCCCCCCCCCCCTTTCAGCGTTTTAGAGGCTTTCCTGCATTAGGGTGCATGCAAGACACCTTGACACAGCATGTCCTGTTACTGCCCACTAAGTGTCCACTAGCACCCCTTAACACCGGAACGCCTCTGACATGCCCAGCACACTTAGCACATGGTAACCCTTTATGACTGCTGTTGCCGCATGGAAAAGACTGCTCCTTTACCGCCATTTAGTAAACATACCCCTAAATATTTTAAGGTGCACTAATGAACTGAATGCACACTAACAAATACATACTATAATATTTGGCCCATATCTATATGATCTAAGTATACCCAAAAATGAAATAACTGGATAGAACTGTCAGGGTAACCATGGGACAGCTTTTTTCCCACTCAGAGTTACCTGGATAACTTTGGGGCCCTTTTTCCAAAGGGAGCTGTGGTGTTGTATCTAATGCGCTGATAATGCGCAGCTCCATGGTGTGTTAGGGCAACACCATGGCATTACCTACCAGGCACATGGAAAGCATGTTTCCAACAGTTAATGTGCTGCACACAGCCATGGCTGGACAATAACATGGGTGCACTTACTTCCAACTATGGAGGTGGCAGTATATGCACCTGTACTACTTGCTTACCATGCAGAAAGCGCAAGTGCACTGACTGCACATTGCTCACCCCATCCACTCTCCGTCCCTAACCCACTCACTAGTGAACCTAATGCACCATGAACAGTTAGCGACAAAATATGGCCAAGCTAACGGTCATGGCCAGGCACTACCAGTCAACATGTGTCTAATGCATGTCTTTAGCACACGCCAGAGTTGTGCTGACAGCCAACGCCCTTTGGGAAAAGATCCCCTTTTCTTGTTCATGCTGAATGTTAGTGCTGAATGACCAAAGTGAATACACACCCTGGCAGTGCCCCCAGCAACACCTCTTTTTATCTGGAAAAATGTCGTGGATGCTTTAACTTTTCCACAGAAAATTTAGCTGGTCAGTGGAAGGGGAGATTTTAACACCTAAGTTAGCCAGATGCTTTTTGGATGTAGACTTCAGTGTGATCAAAAGTAATGCAGAAGAGTTAGATTGTGAAACTACTGTGCATCGCCGTATAAAAGAATCTGGGTGTGATCCCATAGGTCCTCTACTTAGTTGTTGTAATTTTCTAAAGCTTTTTCCACACATAACACTTGTTTTATATGCAGAAAAAGGTATTTTAATTATTTATTTATGTATTAGGATATATTCATTGCTTTTATAAAGAGATTCCACCAAGGTGATGTACAATACATTTGTATGGTGGTATATGCACATATAAATACTCACAGCAACAAGACTGTACATATTTAATATACATGCCATGTTTAGGCATTCCTTGGGAGGCAGCTTGAGTGGAGCAGGGCACTGCTGCGTTGTACGAAAATATGCATAGAGTAGATGCATACATTTACACCGACTTTGGAACAGGTGTAAATGTGTGCATTGGCACTGTGAGTATTGGGACTGGATCTAGGAGCCTATTTTATAAATGTTCATTGGCACTCTTTATAAAATCAAGTCCTTTGTCTCCAGAGGAAGGACGTGATGTGGAGGCAACATTCACAGCCCCTAGATGGTTTTAGAAGGAGCCCTGGAGAATAGCCCCTGCCCAAAAGCTTCCAGTGGCGGTGACAGTCTAAAATAAACTGGGTAGGAAACCAAATAAGGAAAAATTTCCCAGGTAGTTAAGAATAAAGGCTCGTGGCACTGGATCTCATAACTAGTTCCAATTGCACTGAAAGTTCAAAGAAGCAAAAGAAAACTCTCATGTTAAAAGAGCAAGTTAATGTAATTCAAAAAAGAAATAGAGTATGGAGATTCCTCGGCATGGAACATGGTAATGGTGCAGCAGCCATTTTTTATAAAGATGGCGGATTCCTTTTCATGATTCTTCCTTTTTTTATTATTAGCTTGTGACATCACACATTTCTTCTTGTTAATTGATACACCATCCAGCATGATTATTAACAATTAATCATCTCTAGTTATAATTCTGTTGTGGCTGATTGATTGACTGATTGATATAATTTAGACAGCATAGTCAGGCACCACAATGACTCCTCATATGGAACATACATATAGGGCACCAGGGCCATACCGATCGTGAAATGAACCCTGTGTGACTTGCATATCGGGCGCCCCCCCCCCCCGCACCGGAGGGACCAGATCTGCTTAGCATGCCGTGAGAAGGCTTAATGGGCGCATTTCAGCGGTCTGCCATTGCCTGCTGCCGCTGAGAAAAGAGAAAGTGGCGGCGGCAGGCAACGGCAGACAGCCAAAATGCACCCCTTAAGCCTTTGCGCCCTGTGCGGCCACACTGCTCGCACAGGGCTAGGTACAGTCCTGAGGGCATCTGATCCTAAGTGTTTTTCATTTGGAATTTTAGGGGATGTAATTAAGTTCTATTCCAGTATCAGAAAAGTAGGGGCTTATCCTCATTTTTGGTCATGAAAACAAATGTTGTGACTTTTTAGGTGGATTCAATGCAATGGTTCCTCTTCTCCTAGCCCCAGTATCAGCCCCCATCTTCTTCTAAACCCAGCATCAGCTGCCTTCTCCAAGGCCCAACCCCCTTCTCATACTCTCGCATCGACAACAGTATCAGCTCTCCCTTCTGCCAGCCCCAGCATCAGGCCCTCCTTGTGCTAGCCCCAGCATCAGCCTGTTTTAGTTAGCACCATAGGAGGATTTCCTGTGTGTTGCAAGAATACAGGAGGTGCTTGATCTTGTGTTTTCAAATTTTTCAGTACCAGCAGCAGAGTTGGCAGAAGAAGCAGGAACAAAAGCAGAAACTCCCATGGCTACAAAAGGACAGTGACCCATTCTGATGACTTTATCTGGCTGCAATGGTAGCTACCGGGTGATGTCATCAGTGTGCCAACAAAAGCCACTTTTTCGGTTATAACCGGAAATCTCAAATTCCTCATGAGGAGGCTTATCAGGGGGGGTTCTGTTTATAATCGAAAATCACGAGTATTGATTATTGAATGTGTGCATTTATTTTGTTCGATTTATAATGAAAATACTTTGCAAAAAGGTAATAGTTTCTTGGTAAGGAAAATAATTTGATAGGTTTGCTATTACAAATCTCATTTGAACTGAAATTCACATTTATAATTTATGTATTTATTTATTTAAAATGTATAGATCACCTTCCCAAAACGCTAAGATGTATAAAAATATAAAAAACATAAAATACAATACAATTAGAAAACATTTACAAATCAAATATAAAACACAAAACTCCCCTGCCACTTCATATATGTTAAACATGTATCTTGAATGAAGAGCATGAGTACCTCATTTCCAGGAAAATGCAGAAAATTCTCACCTCGAGAAGCCAGAGGAGCCCATAAAATCATTATTACTAGGTTATTCGGATGCCAGATGTGCTCATGTACAGTAGCGTTCATGGAATAATGGTCTCTTCTTGTCAGGTTAATGCTGCCATAAAAAAAGTCCCTGTGTTGAGACAGAAGTAGAAGATACCAAGGAGATTACATGACAACTTAAATGGATCATCAAGTTCATTTTAGCAGAAAAATAAGAGCTACTCTCTCGTCCATGGTTTTATTGTTGGCAGCTGGTAGAACCATTACTGACATTTTGCTGTTATTCCCTACTTTCCGTCATCAGTAAAATAATAGAAAAATAGTGTTCTTCCATTGCTTATGTGCACACTTCCATGGAGACTTTGCATTTGTTTGCTTAAAATATTGGAGTAAAATGCACCAAAGAGTGTCTAGAATACCAAACCTTTCTGCACTTGCAGAGCAAAGGAAGTTACAGAAACAAGCCAGGATGACATATGGGCACAATTATGTTAACAAAGTGTATTTTCAGGCATAACATTTAAAACAAAAAGAGAAATTATAAGCAAAGTCATTATGATCTGGTACTCCATCACTTCAGTAGGTTATTCTTACATATGTACAGATGTTCCCTATGTAAAAAGACCCCTATGAATATAGATTATATGTATGGCATTTACTGTAATGGTAGCATAAGTAAGGCCTCTGATTTTCATTTAAAACCAAAAAATACTGATAACTCCCCCTTAATGAGGAAAGTGTACTTTTGGGCTATAACTGAAAAATTCTGAAAACAGATCTGTCAGGCTGAAATGTGTCGACATCACCCGGCCATAGGCCACTGCTCTCAAAGTAGTCAAAAAGCAGCAGCGTTTCCGCCAAGCTCCATGGGAATCCTCCAACAGCACTACTGCTGGCAGAAGTGCAGGAGAAGGATTTCCGCACAGCTTAGTGGGAAGATTGATAAGCAATAGCCAAGTTTCCAGCATCATTATCCTTCTCCCTGCTCTCATGGCAAATTATTCTTTCTGACTCCACTCGCTACCGCACATTCATCCTGCAACCAATATCATGCCACTAACTGAAAGCTGCTGCTACCCCAGACCACGTCCCCACCTGAAGGCACAACAAAACATGGCTTCCAAAACAGAACTACTACTGCTGCTTCCCATCACAATATGAGTGCAAATTTTGCTGTGTTATTTGTTTGTATTAAATTCTTTGGGGGGGGGGGGGGTTCCAAGTAAGGGTTAGGCTATTTTATTCAGATGAATTATATGGATGTCTTTAGCCATATTTTTCTTATAGTTAGAGCTAGGACTTTTGATATGTTTTTATAAATGAATTCTGAGTAAATCTTTTTAATTTGAGCTAGACCTTTGTATGTTTCTGAATGAATTCTGTGGAAATCCTTGGCTATGTTTTAGGATTCTCTGCAAGGTCATTTTGAATCTCCCTTCTCCCCATGATAATATAACCAGAGAAAGCAACGGCAGTAATGACGTGCTAATGAACTTCACATTTGAACCAATCTTTTTAAATTAATTTTTAAATAATACATTTGAAAATCTTTTAAAAATAGAAGTTAAGTGCTATGAAATTTAGTCCATCAAAAGAACACAACCAGAAGTATTGTACACAACACAAATACACCAATAAACACTCATTTACAGTATCCTGCAAAAACACCTACTTGGCTAGAAAATAAACTCATACATTTCCAGTTTATAAGTCTCTAAAATCTAAAGCCATATCTATCTTCTTTCTATTTATATACAATTACATATGAGACTCCAAAGGGGGTAGACAAAGGAGCACCATCAGGAAATATTTTTTAATGGAAAGGATGGTGGAAGCATAAAATGCCCTCCAGAAGAAGATGGTGGCAAACAAAATGCTAACAGAGTTTGAGAGAGCATAGGATAAGCACAGAGGCTCCTTAACTGCCTTAAGTCAAGCATGTGTTCGGAGTCGTATCTGGACTTGTTCTTGCTGGGGGCAGACTTGTGTATTTGTACTCTTCTACTCCCACAAACACAGATCTCTTCTCTGGCTCTCTAGCCTTTTCTCTAGTGTCCAGTCCTCTTTTGCTGTCTCCCCTTTTCCCCAGCACAGATGGTAGGAGGATAATGGCACTCTTCCTGACTTTTGATCATCAGACTGCCCAGTTTTATGCCCCCAAGGAACTTTGCAGCTTGAGTGGCTGCCCCTCTTGAACAGCTCTAGTTACAGCCCTGCACATGTTTGTGTTTATAGTGCCATGCTTGCCTGATTCAGCAATGAATGGGATTGGAAATGCTGTTAAAATGTGATGTCAGAAGTCGTAGCAATCATGCAGTGAGCCGTAGGGCTCACTGGAAGGCTGCAGTGCTACAGTGTACTAGCAGCTGGGTCTGTCTGGCAGGCTGGAAGTGCTGCAATATCTAGAAGTCCAAGTGGAAGTGCAGGCACTTATATAGCTGGGTCTTATCCAGCAAATCAAGGAGGCCAGATGCTAGGGCAATGACCCTGCTAGCATGCAGGCTATTTATATTATTGTGGTGTTTTGTGATTAGACATGGTAAACGTGTGTGCAGAAGGGCACTAAGTGAGGATCTTTCATGTGCTTTTCTACCTATGATGATGTAGTACAAAGGAAGAAGACAAAAAGGGGGGGGGGGGTAATTTTTTAAGTCTTTAATGCATTAATGTGCATACTTTGCCTGTAGGCATAGCCGGGGGGTACATCTTGGTGGAGCACAGACAGAGTTTGCAAGCATGCACGTTTATTGTAAAAGTCCTTAATCCAGGGCTGGTGAAAGGATTAGAGGTGCTGTAGGCAAGCCGTCCATCCTGCTGTCTGTTGGAGGCCTGCAGTGGCAGCAATGGCTTTGAAACCGTGACGCAGGACTTAGCTGAAGTCTCTGGTACTACGTTGTGGTTCCTGCCCTCCAAAACCTGCCGCTTCCACCTGCCTCTGATATAGACGTCTGGTTTATGCAAACTGGAAGTCTGTATCAGAAAGGCAGAAGCTCATTGTCATAGAAGACAGGAGCCATGACGCGACACCAGAGACTTTAGGTAAGCACCGGTGTCACGGTTTCAAAGTCATTGCTTCTGCCACAGGCCCCAGAGAGGGGCAGCAATGGTCACCTTTGTGGATGCCAGTGCTATGAGCGACCATCTAGCTCACCTTATGGTGGCGATGGCCCTGCTTTAATCTACACATGGACGTGTTTAATTTGCAGACATTCATTTACACCTGCTCTCAAGCAGGCGTAAATCTCCACATTGGAATTTAAGGTGTAGTTTCTGCTTCTTCCGCTAGTAATTGATAGAGACACATAGTCAAAAAGATTGCCCAGATCAGAATAAATCTTGCAGGTGGTCATATTCTAGCTAGTAGCTAGAAAGGATCTTTGGAAGTGTGAATAGTTCTTCCTGCTGTTTTTTGCATAACACTTGCTATTGAAAATCACTTAGCAGTCACCTAAGCGATTTTTCTTAACTGCTGGCCCAATATATGTATAATCGTTATACAGACAAAACCTATCCATGTATATCCTGAGAGCAGGCCGGAGCCATTCTGGAGGCGGGGCTAAAGTGTAGCCACATAGCGACAATGTTCTGTCACTGCGGGATAATTTATGAAGACAGGTTTGTGCATATATGCCAGTATACATGCGCAAAATGGTGCTTATAAAACTACTCCGTGCATACAAGTACATATGATGACAAAAGTGCATTACATGCATTGTGGGTATAGGCATGTTTGTGAGTGATTTGAAAAGGAGCATGGGCAGAGATGTGATTTACATGTGTTCTGTATAGAATACACATGGTTGAGTGTATTCTACATATGTATATTTTCACCAGTTCCTGAAGTACTTTAAGTATACATGGGTTCATTATAACTGTAATCTCTGCAGGATTTGTGCTAGTATTTTATAAAGACATATAGGTGCTTGCATGACTTTAAAAAATTGCCTCAAAATAGGCACCTACTTGGCCTCTTTACTTAGAAGACCTGTTATAAAATTACAGTCCACGTGGATACATTTATAATTATATTTAGATTCCAGAAGTAGCAGATTTAAAGATACCTGTGTATTTTCAGTGGCAGTGAGACATACAGATATCCTGTCTAATATTTACATAAAAATATTCTAATAACTTATCCATATATCTTTATGTGAATATGTGCTGGGAAGGTTTTCAGCTCATCTGTCCTCCAAAGTGACTCCCAGGTCTGCCCCGACCTACTCGGGCTTCTAATCCTACTTCCTCAGACTCCATCAATGCAACTTTCCAGATGCTGGGGAGGTTTGCAGCTCATCTGAATATTCTTCCCAGTATCCTCTGGAGTTACTCCCATGCTCACTCTGACCCACTAAGTCTTCTGCTGCCTTATGTTCATCCAGCCACTTACCAAAAGATGTGCATTATATCATATCATATATTTCCTCAAGTTTACATTTTCCTATTCTCCTATTTCTATAGCTCAAATACACATTCACTTCCTGATACTAACTCTCTGCAATCTTTTTTCCTACTTCAAACCTCAAGACCACTTTCTTCAATTCATCAGCAACTATGGGGTCTATTCTGTACTGCAAATAGCGAGGATGGATGTCCATCCCCACTATTTGCTCCCCTTCAGTCCCTGGCAAAAGCCTCCCTGTACGAACAAGGAGTTTGTACAGAGAGGCTTAGATGGGGCGGGAGGGGGCACTGCAGAGGCAGAGTGAGGCAGGCAGTGGGCGGTCCGCGACCCCGGACATACAAGGCCAATTCTGAAGTTGGCCCTGTACATCCGGGGCCTTGGATGGAAGGTCTGGACAGTGGCAGAGAGGTGAGAGGGTGCAGGGGGTTCCCCGCAGCCCGACCCTAGCCATGGAAGTCCAGATCAAGATCGGGCTGTAGGGAAAGAAGATTGTGGTCGGCGGCCGGGGATTGCAGCTCCTGAATGGAGCAGGGATCTGTACGCGCAGGCCAATCTGAATTGAGTCCCGGCCTGCATGTACAGGCCTTAGACTAGATTCTGATCCCATGGGGCACATCTAACCCTCACAGGATCAGAATTGGGTCTGCCTCTGTGTGTCCTGATTCCAATCAGATGTAGAGGGCCTGGACACACACATTAGAATAGGCCTCCATGTCTTCTACCCCGTCCTCTGCTCTTGAGCTTCAATGTTTTCTTCATCTTATTCAGCCATCTCCTTTCTCTCTGAGAGCATTTTGTCTTCATCGCTATCATGCCTCCTCTGCAGATGGCGGTGGAGGAGAAAGGTACAGATAAGAATGACTTGCCTGATGAGCAGAATTTCTGAGAAGGGATGTAGGGAGAGATAAAAGAGGAGAGTTAATGAGGAACTGCAAAATGAATACATGTGTAGGTCAGTGAGAGAAGTTTGAGTCTTTATCAATCCAGTGGACAGTAGCTCCAATATAATGTTTTCCATGGGATGACCAAAAATGAGTTGTAATAGGGATGCAGGTCTGTTTATAAAAAATTGTATCTGATTTTAGGCTCATTAACATTGCAAGGCCACCAACTTTTCGCCTCAATGTGCCTTGATTCATCACAGTAATGTTCAGCTGCAGGCCATTAATAAGATGAACAAACTCTGGTAGCTCCACTATTTCTGAACTATGATATTTAAATCCACTGTTGCCTGTGTGATGAGGCTGGCATTCTAAAAACACCGTTCCTGGTTTTGCTGCTCGATTTGCTTCACTGAACCTTCATCGTCTAAATCTGACTTCTATTTTTCATACACGTTCACCTGTTGAGGATGAATTTGCTCAATATGTTTTTTTTTCAAATTAGAGTGCAAGTTTGGAAAAGCTCAACATTTTGTTTACTTTAGAGCACACTGTAGACAAATTAGAATGACTGTATTTCCTTCCATATATTTCATTTAAATGTAAACATTAGTGGCAGATATGGCCACGGGCTTTCCATATAGTAAATGGAATTAGAATCGCTCATTATGTTAATGGGGTTTGGTGTAATGCACAGGAAAGAAAACAATTTCACTGCACTGGTGAAGCAAATGGAAAATATACTTGTTTCTTCCACCAGCAACAGTCTGGGCTGTTAAGCCTCATCCTATGTTCCCTCATGCATAGCGCACTGCACGCTTCTCCTGTGCCACTCATTTCTGCCCACTTGGCATATCAAATCGCAGATGAAAATCTTCCCTGCTGGCAAAAGCCCCTCTTCTGCCTCTTCTGCTTGTGGCCATCTCACCCTTATCTGTGATCACACGAGCCTTCAGCTACGTCAGCATTCAGCAGTCCTCAGATCAGCCCGGCACAAAAGCAACTCACCCACAGACCTCTAGCTGCTGTTTCAGACACCTGTTCAATCTGGGCCAGACTTCACCGAACAGCTTCAGCAGCACTGGGTTATCTGAATGGGAAGGCACATCACAAATTGTTCTTCAGCACTGTGCCCTAGTGCAACAAACACTTTTCAAGTAAATACCAAGGAGAGCAAAGTATTGAAAATGGCCAAAATTTGACTTTGTTAAAAGTAGAATATCTGGTTATGTCACTTCCTTATCAGTGAAAGTATTGGGACTTACTTGAGTTCTGTATTGTGTTTTTGTTACTGTAGAATATTGACTTTGATTCTGTTCTGGAGTGCATTTTGGTAGAATAAACGATAAATGCATGCAGGCAAATTCTGTAATTAAAAAAGGGTATCCTGCCTGCCCTCTAATGAAATAGACTTGTGAGAGAAAGTGAATCACATCCTCCCATTTCCAAAAATGAATTTATTGCTAATTTTATATTTTATTGTCTGAATCAGAAGCATATCTAAGACCAAGGAATCCACAATTGCTGGTTTATTTATTTTTTTATTTAATTTTTTTTTATTTAACTCATGCCTTTCCAGTGACAGAAGGTTATCACAGCTTCTGAGTAACTGTCACCAGTTTAGTTTTATAGTCCCCAGATGTATAGCTGAGAGAGAGGACTGCAGTGTGGCTATTTAATGTAAATGACAATGAACCAGAGCAAAAATACACGTTCCCCCAAAACGTTATCTCATATTTGAACTGTTTGAGGTCTTTATATAGATATCCTGTTGTCCTAAGAGCCCCAAAGATTGATAGTTAAAAATGTGTTATATAATCGGGGAGGGTATATTAGTTTTTGTGCAAATCATAAACCATAACAAATGGCAGCTAACCAATTTCACTAGCCCATGGTTTTATATGAATTATATTGGAACTCTTTGACTAGTAGCCAAGGAAGCCTATCCTTCCTTGACTTATCGAAACCTATGGACACTGATGTCACAACTGGCCTGCTAAGATACAGCCAGTTTCAAGTGAGAGAGAATCATTTAGCCTCAGGCATTCAGAGAGAAGGACGGGTAGTAACTGGGGCTCCAGTAATTTTGCCAAAAATAGAACAGAAGTAGTCAAAAGGAAAAGGAAGCAACAATTCTGCCACAGACCAGAGAAACTATGCTTTTTTCAAGTTTCTGAGAATACGTGCTTGCTGACTGCCTTGGAGGGAAAGTGTGGGGAGAGGGTCAGCAAAGTCATAAGCAGAGATTCAGGAGGCACAGGGACTAAGAGAAAGCTGTACTTATAATCTGCTTATGATTTATGCTTTCTGCTAGTGCTTATGCTAATAGATTTCCAAGTTTGTCAGAACTGCTGACTGTTGTGCAGGCACTAGGGAACAGGAGCCGTCCTTGGCATAAATTCTGCCCAAGAAGTCCCTACAGTGAAGGGGGAAGCAAGGATGAAGGGGGCCCATTTACAACCTCTCCCAGATCTTTTAAAATGGGATCTTTCTTCTTGGGGGTTCTTTCAAAATCTGTTGCTTGGGGGCCCTTAATTTAAACTTCCGCCACTGGGAGCAGTGTTTGTGAGGGGCTGGGAACACACAAATGGTTGAATGTTGTGGGGGTCTTTTACTAAAGGGTGCTGGCTGGCAGTGTGTGTCCTGGCACAGGGGCGTGCATTGCCACCTAGTGTGGGGCCTTGACAGTAGGTGCGGTTAGGGACGGAGAGGAGCCATGTGTAAGTGACAACATTTGTACATGCGGCTGAGCCACTTTTCAAACCTTTCCCTTACATGTGCATAAAACACCACATTCCTTGCCTTTCATGCAATTACCAACATTTAACTTTTTACCCTGTGTAAGAATCAAAGGCATTTGTAGATCGTATATATTTTGAGCTTCTACTTCCCCTTGTTTATATGCTCATCCATTTTTTGGGACCTATTTTCCCATGAGTCGTAATCTTCATGAAAGAACTAATAGTCTTTCTATAACCTTCCCTATGCACCTAATGTTTACCAGAGTCACTATAGCTATACTTTCCTGGTTTTGGTGCCAAAGGATGTTTAAATGGCAGTGCTTTCCACAACAGCATCCTGCACAGTATTTTTACTGCTACCCGATTTGAATAGTGCATTATACAAAAGGTAAATTTTCATTTGGATGTTTCTAATTTACACTTTAAGGGACATGTTTACTAAACCGCGATAAAGGATCAGTCTTTTCCGTGCATTAATGACAGTCATAAAGGGTTAATACCAATAGAAAAGCTGTGTAAGAGCAAATCTACTGTCAAAATATATCAAATGATATCCGCTCTTAAAACAAAAATCTCAACTAACAAAATCTTATATCGCAACTTATACACATTACACAGGCAAGATGACCTCAGCAAAGCTTATATCCCACAGTTAGTGAAAAATCACCATAGGGAGCAGCATTCGCTAACATCACTGGTCAAAATGCCACCATTCAACCACCTATAACTCTATATATACCAAACTTTAAAACACCCCCTAATTACTCTTGGGAAAAACACTTTAAACTGACTTCTAAAACTTCCACCATACAAACATACAACACATACAAACAGCGTCTCAAATTCACACAAGTCTGCCAAATTTGTTTAATTTTAGCAGAATTTTTTTCCCGCTACCATATATTTTTGTAGATCCTTGGGATCCTGTTCGTAAACATTGGAATCTTTGCTTGCGATGGGGCGTTGCGGTGCCAGCTTGCTGTTAAGAAGATAAGTACACGGAACACTTTTGTGCTGTTATTCCTGGCTTTTGCCTAATTACTTTTTCTTTCTTTTAGGTGAAAGATTACAGCTTTGGTGGAATTCCGTATTACTCCTTGTTATGCAAATTTGGCTGACTTGTGTGAATTTGAGACGCTGTTTGTATGTGTTGTATGTTTGTATGGTGGAAGTTTTAGAAGTCAGTTTAAAGTGTTTTTCCCAAGAGTAATTAGGGGGTGTTTTAAGGTTTGGTATATATAGAGTTATAGGTGGTTGAATGGTGGCATTTTGACCAGTGATGTTAGCGAATGCTGCTCCCTATGGTGATTTTTCACTAACTGTGGGATATAAGCTTTGCTGAGGTCATCTTGCCTATGTAATGTGTATAAGTTGCGATATAAGATTTTGTTAGTTGAGATTTTTGTTTTAAGAGCGGATATCATTTGATATATTTTGACAGTCATAAAGAGTTACCATGCGGTATGTGTTCTGGGCATGTTAGAGGCGTTCCGGTGTTAAGGAATGCTAGTGGACACTTAGCAGACGTCCTAACATGACATTCATCCCCACTATTCGTGTGGCTGCAAGCCCCTGGATAACCTCCCTGCTGGTTGTGCGGGGAAGTTAGTTGGGGGTGGGAAAGAGGAGGCCTGGGGGCGGAGAGTGGGCAGGCAGTGGGCGGTCGCCAGCCCTGTACGTCCAGGGTCGGCGAACATTTTTTTTCTGCTGATTTGGGGCACAGAAGGGGCTGGGGGGGACAAAATTAATCCCCCGCAGCCCGACCCTGGCCTTAGGAGGCCAGATCGGGGGTCAGGCTACGGGGAAATAACTTTGTGGGAACGACCAGCATCGTGGCTTTTAAAAGGAGCCATGGTGCCATGGCAATGGGATGCCATGGCCCACGGCTCCATTTAAAAGCCCTGGCTGAGTTAGCGAGGCTAGCTCTGTATGTGCAGGCCAGGACTGAATCGCAGTCCCGGCCTGCACGTACAGTGCTGTTAGCGATTCTGATCCTGCGGGCTTAGACATGCCCTGCGGTATCAAAATCTCGATAAATATTCACCCAAGACAGCCCGGACGTACAAAGGAGATCTACGTCTTCAATGGAATCGGGCCCTTCGCGGGCAGTAATAGAACATTGTGGTGATAGTGGACACTTTCCATGTGGTAAGAGCACATGCTGTGGGAAGGTGTCTGGCATGCACCTTGAAGCAGAAAAGCCACTGAAATGCTGAAAGGGGGGCAGGGAAGCCATTGGAGAAGGTATGGATTCAAACACAATTGGTAGCTGATGGAGTTGACTCACCTGATGCCTTGCAATGTGGCAATATGTGTAATGAGCATGTTTGACTATACAGCAGACCTATGCTGTTGACTAGGCTAGATAGGCGGCTGCCTAGTGATGAGGGTCAGTGTGGGTGTTGGCTGTGTCATGGGTGGGTCATGGCGGCGGCAGAGTCAGCGGAGGGGATGCAGAAAGTGGGGGGTGCTGTGACAGGCATGCAGTCCTAGATGTACCTGAAAGCATACACCATGCCGTAAGCTACATTATATTGTCTGTGAGGTGTGGATAGGTATCCAGATGTACTGTCAGTGTGTGGCATGCCATAGGCCAGGCAGTGTCTGGGTGGAGGCAGCATGTGCCTGATGTTGGCAACAAAGGGAGGATTGTCCATGAGTGCACATGTCGAGCAGTCACAAGAGAGGTGTGCATGATATGGCTAACTGCTGCAAATGAACCCTGAGGGCCATGGTGGGGCAGGTTACTACTACTATCTCTGCCTAGGGTGCCAGGACCATTGGACAGCCCCATGTGGCACATTGCCTTTCCACAGTAGTAGCAGAACTGTGTGCTGCCACTGTCACTGTGGGATCATGACGAACACCACAGATGGTTCTGGTGCTCCATTTTGGTTTTATTATTTATTGATTGTCAAAATTTCTATGGTATTTTATTTATTTACATACTTTATTTTATGTATTTGTCTTTTATCTTATACATTATCTTGTGTTTTTATCTTTACATTGTATTGTATTTTTCGAGGTTTGTCTCCCACAACCCTTTGAAGAAGGCCCAAGGCCGAAATGTGTTGGGGTCAATAAAGGAAGGGTTTGTGAATACCTGAAAATCCGCCAGTCTTGGTACCAGCTCTATTTCGTTACTGGTCGCATTTTTATGCCATCAGACTGTGGACAGACTAAGGGACCTGCAATGCGACTACAGTGTAACCCATTTGGTTCTTCTATGTGAAAATATTTTTTTCAGTCAACGCATAATCAAACCCTGCAATTCATTACTGGAGGAAGTGGTAAAAGCTGTCAGTATAGCTGGGTTTAAAAAGGTTTGGACTGGTTCCTGGGTAACGGTCCATAAACTGTTGCTAAAGAAGACCCGAGCTCTATACTGGTTGCCTCATTACAGTTACTGGGGATCCTTTGTGTCTTTTGGGGAAACTGCTAGGTACTTGTGACCTAGATTGTGCACTGTTGGACACAGGATACTAGGAATGATGGACCTTGGTCTGACACAGTTTGGCATATTTTGTAGTCTTATGTTCCTTCGTGCCATCTATGCAGCTGCCTGGCCTTCCCCCCTGTGCACCAGCAGCCCCACTGCATGACCAATGTGCCACCTCCTTTGCCCCCATTTGCACCATGAACATAGTGCCCTTTCAAACTTGGGCACTATACTGTTGCTGCTAATGGAGCACTACTATCATTCTTTTGGGCTCCCCTGTCCGTGTATCACATTACAGACGTAAAATAGGATCTCTCTCTCCTCACAAAACATCCTTTCCGGGAGGTTTTGAGTTGCATTAGGGTTCCTGTCTTCAAGGTGCCTGCGTTAAGGGAGCAAGCCTTGTTCCCACCCACTCCCCGCCCATTGACCCACACTCTCCACCCCGTACACGCCTTCTCTCCGCCCACAGGGCGCTTTACGCTGCTGGTCCCATTAGCACGCACTAAAGAGGCTTTTTGGACGTGCTAAGGGCACAGGTGTGCCATTAGCTCGCTCTAACAGCACACTTGCTCTTCTAGCGTGCTTTAGTAAGAATACCCCTAAGAGTGGGAAGGGTGAATCTAAAACAGGCTGAGGCAGCACTTTGACTATGGTAGTCTTCTGTAGCTATGAGGTCTGCATCGAGTCAGAGGGAGGCTTGTGCACTTTCCCCTTCCATCTCCCCATAGTAGCCACAACAGGAATATGCCATCTGCCCCTTAGAGTGACCTGTCTGCTCTTTAGAATACCATCTTATCCCCCAACCTAGTCTGAGTGCATCATAATGCTTGCGAAAGATAGGTGTGGAAATGGTTGTTTAAGGAAAGAATGGAGAGCAGATGAGACCAACATTGGCATAAGTGCAAAGGAAAAGACAGGTCATCCCAAGAGTATGCCTAAAACTTCCTGTAGTCCACCAACCAAGCTAAAGAGAGATTCTTTTTTCGAGAGTTGCAAGAGCTGCAGCTTCCAGCGTAACTGTTAAAGAGCAGGTGTCAGGTCCCATCTCCACAGAGGGGCAAACAAAGGCAGAGATGGTGTAGGGTAGGAGACAGGAGAGAAGCAGCAGGTAAAGGCAACAAAGCAGAGCAGTGAGTCATCTTATACGCTGGTGAGAACTATACAGAATGCAATTACTGTAAACAACATATTAGTAGAGGGAAGCTAATGGGACATCAACATCAACAAAATTTGCCCATTCCTTTCTGAACACACTATTAAGACACATATCCATTCCTTAGTCACCTCCCATCTAGGCTATTGTAACCTACCCCTTGCTGATCTCTCTCTGAATCATCTGTCTCCCCTTCAATCTGTTCAACACTCTGCTGCGCGGCTAATCTTCTGCCAGCCTTGTCATGTTCATATTACCCTTCTTCTCAAGTCACTTCATTGGCTCCGTATCCATTTCTGCATCCAGTTCAGACTTCTTCTACTGACCTATAAGTGCATTCACTCTGCAGCTCCTCACTACCTTTCCTCTCTTATCTCACCCTACACCTCTCCTCTGGAACTTCACCTTTCTGGCAAAATGCTTTTATCTGTGCCCTTCTCTTCTATTACTAACTCCAGACTTCACTCTTTTCACTTTGCTGCTCCTTATGCCTGGAACAAATGGTGCAAGGATGAGGGTTTTGGATTTGTTAGGAACTGGGGAACATTCTGGGGAAAGGAGGGGCTCTTCCGAAGGGACAGGCTTCACTTTAACCGGGATGGAACCAGACTGCTGGCATTAACCTTTAAAAAGGAGATAGAGCAGTTTTTAAACTAGATAATAGGGGAGAGCCCACAATCACCCAAGAGCGTATGGTTCGGAACAATGTATCTTTGAAGGATGCTAGCAAAAAAATGAACTTAGGGCACATCAGCAGAGAGGTTCCAATAAAGACAAAGATAGCCCAAATGCCCTTGAGTACGGAGCAGACAGAGCCTAAAGATTTCAAAATTACCACTGCCTACTGATAACCAGATTAATATGAATAAAATATTTTTTCAATCTATTGATTGAAACTCCATGCTAAAATGCTTGATGCAAATGCTAGAAGTCTAAAAAATAAGATGGGAGAGTTAGAATACATAGCACTAAATGAGAAGTTAGATATGATTGGTATCTCAGAGACATGGTGGAAGGAGGACAAACAGTGGGACACTGTGATGCCTGGGTACAAACTATATCGCAATGATAGAGCTGATCAAATTGGTGGAGGGTTTGCTCTCTATGTAAGAGAGGGCATTGAGTCACATATGATTAAAGTTTTGCAGGAAACAAAATTCGCTGTAAAATCTCTATTGTTTGAAACTCCATGTAAAAAGAGGCAGGCAATGGCAGTGGGGTTGTACTATCGACCACCTGGCCAGAATGAACAAATGGAAGATGAAATGCTCAAAGAAATCAGGGAAGCTAACAAAAGTTACAGAACAGTAATAATAATGGGTGATTTCAATTACCCCGGTATTGACTGGGTCAGTGTCACGGCAGGACATGCTAGGGAGATAAAGTTTCTAGATGAAATAAATGACTGCTCCTTGGAGCAGCTGGTTCATGAACTGACCAGAGGGGAAGCCATTTTGGACCTAGTACTTAGTGGAACACCAGATCTGGTGCAAGAGATAAGGGTGTTGGGTCCACTTGGCAATAGTGATCATAGCATGATCACGTTTGATTTAATTAATGGAGGAGGAATGGTAAGGAAACCCACAGTACTACCTTTTAACTTTCAAAAGGGAGACTATGATAAAATGAGGAAAATAGTTAAGAAAAAACTAAAAGGAGCAGTTGCAAAGGTTAAAGACTTATATCAAGCTTGGGTGTTGTTTAAAAATACTATCTTGGAAGCCCAGACCAGCTATATTCCACACTTTAAGAAAAGTGGATGGAAGTCCAAAAAACTGCCAGCATGATTTAAAGGTGAGGTCAGAGAGACTGTTGTTGACAAAAAAGCATCTTTCAGGAAATGGAAAAAAGAGCCAAATGATGAAAATGGGAAACAGCACAAGCACTGGCAAGTTAAATGCAAGGCACTGAAAAGGCAGGCAAAGAGAGAATTTGAGAAGAAACTTGCTATGGAAGCAAAAACGCATAATAAAGACTATTCAAGTACATTCATAGCAAAGAACCTGTGAGAGAGTCAGTTGGACCATTAGATGATAGAGGGGTAAAAGAGGCAGTAAGAGGGGCCAAGGCTTTAGCGGAGAGACTGAATGAATTCTTTGCTTCAGTCTTTACTGAGAAAGATGTAGGGATGTTACCCATGACTGAAGTGGTTTTTAAAGGTGATACTGTGGAAGAATTGAAAGAAATATCGATACACCAGGAAGATGTATTACAACTATTTGAGAAACTGGTGAGTAGCAAATCACCTGGACTGGATGGTATACATCCAAGGGTGTTGAAAGAACTGAAATATGATATTGCAGACCTGCTATTAGTAATCTGTGAACCATCATTAAAATCATCTATAGTAGCTAAAGATTGGAGGATTGCCAATGTAACACCAATTTTTAAAAAGGGTTCCAGGGGTGATCTTGGAAACTACAGGCCGGTGAGCCTGACGTCAGTACCGGGAAAAATGATAAAAACCATCATAAAGAACAAAATTTCTCAAAATGTAGATAGTCATGGCTTAATGGGAGACAACCAACATGACTTTAGATAAGGAAGATCTTGTCTTACTAATCCGTTATGTTTTTTTGAAGGTGTGAATAAACAGGTAGACAAAGGTGAGTTGGTTGATATAGTGTATTTGGACTTTCAGAAAGTCTTTGACAAGGTCCCTCATCAGAGACTTTTGGCATAACTAAAGAGTCATGGGATAGGAGGCAGTGTACTATTGTGGATCAGGAATTGGTTAAAAGATAGAAAGCAGAGGGTAGGGCTAAATGGCCAATTTTCCAAATGGAAAAAGGTGAATAGTGGAATACCCCAGTGATCTGTGCTGGGTCCGCTGCTTTTTGAGATATTCATAAATGACCTGGAAAAGGGAATAATGAGTGAGGTTATCAAATTTGCAGATGACACAAAACTATTTAAAGTTGTTTAAACCCAAGAGGATTGTGGAAAATTGCAAAAGGATCTTGATAAATTGGAAGATTGGGCATCCAAATGGCAGATGAAATTTAATGTGGACAAGTGCAAAGTTATGCACCTAGGAAAAAACAACCCAAATTATGGTTACGTGATGCAAAGTTTCACATTAGGAACCACCACACAGGAAAAAGATTTAGGTGTCATTGTGGATAACATGTTAAAACCCTCCACCCAGCGTGCAGCGGCGGCCAAGAGAGCAAATAGAATGCTAGGTATCATAAGGAAAGGAATGGAAAATAAAACAAAGGATATTATAATGCCTCTATATCATTCCATGGTGAGACCGCACCTTGAATATTGTGTGGAATTCTGGTCGCCGTATCTTAAAAAGGATATAGCGTTATTAGAAAAGGTACAGAGAAGAGCCACCAAAATGGTAAAGGGAATGGAAGGATACTCCTATGAAGAGAGGCTAAAAAGGTTAGGGCTCTTCAACCTGGAAAAGAGACGGCTGTATAAATTAATGAATGGAGTGGAATGGGTAAACGTAAATCGTGTCATCAGAATATAAAAAGACTAGGAGACATGCAATGAAGCTACAGGGTATCCTATTTAATATTAATAAGCGAAAATATTTTTTCACTCAATGTGTAATCAAACTCTGGAATTTGTTACCGGAGGATGTAGTAAAAGCTGTTTGTGTAGCTGGTTTTAAAAAAGGTTTGGACAAGTTCCTGGAGGAAAGGTCCATAAACCATTATTAAAGGGTCCCAGAATATCCACTGCTTGACCCAATACAAGCATTGTGGAACCTGTGTCTTTTGAGGAAACTGCTAGGTTCTTGTGACCTAGATTGGCCACTGTTGAAAACAGGATACTGGGCTTGATGGACCTTGGTCTGACCCAGTATGACATATCTTATGTTCCTACCTGTGTCTGTACGCTAGGCACCTTCTCTGGCCCTTTTCAAATCCAGGCTGAAAACTCACCTCTTCACTGCCGCTTTCAGATCTTGACTCACCTGATCTCCTTTGTGTTTCCTTACCATTCCCTCTAGCTGTATCCCATGTCTGCAGCTCCTGTGTTGTCTGTCTTGACTAGATTGTAAGCTCTGAGAGCAGGGACCGTCTTTTAAATGAGTCTGTGCAGCGCTGTGTACATCTTTTAGCACTATACGAATGTTCAGTAGTAGTAGTACTAGTAGTAGTACGTCTTACCAACTATGGCACGCAGTATCATTTAAAGAAACAGCACTCTTTCTTACTCAGTACTAGAGAGGAACCTGATCGTAGGCTGGGAACTTGATCCAGTAGTGAAAATAGTGATGAGAAAGGTACAGAAAAAAGGAAATCCATTTCCTAAGAAGAGACCCTAGCTTCTTTCTGCAGTGAGGAGGCATGCCAGCAGTCCTGATGTGCATCAAAGAAGTCACCATGGAAGAGATGAGGTAGTGTGCAGCAACACTGTCTAGGGGCAAGCAGCAGGCAGCATCAAAGGTGATGACATGTTGCATTGGGGAAATGATTGTACTGGATGACAAGCCCCTACAGGTGGTTGAGAAGTGAGGTTTAAGAGGTTGCTGCATCGTTTGCGGCTTTTCTAGTTCTGTTTTCTTTTATCCAATCCAACAGCTTATATATTCCATATTACATATTCCAACAAAGTTAAATATATATATATATGTATATTTTTTAAGTGCCATTGAGTCAATGCTGACCCTGGTGATCCAGCAGCCTGCTGGGGTTCCTTGGCAAGGTGTGACTGGAAGCAGGGGCAGTGGAACATCTTTTTGGTTGGAGGAGCCAGACAAACCAATCTCCAGCTCTGACCTCAAGATCTCTAGTTGTTGATGCTGTGTTGGGAAAAATATTGGTGGGGCCATGTCCCCTGTGGCACACCCCATTCTGCTGCCTATGACTGGAAGTAGATTGTTAGTCCTTTCTTCTGAGGCAGTAAAGTGAATTGCCCAAGGCCACAAGGAGTGCCAATGGGAATCAAAGGCCTGGTTGCTTGGGCACCAGACCACTACTGTAGGCTACTCCTGCATTCCAAAATGTAATATCTGCAATCAATTTCAATTAGGGAGGGGGATCAGTCAAATTAGAGCGTTCCATCCAGTTTCATGATTTATCCCCCGAGGGGCAATGGAATTCAATTTAAGTATCCAAAATTGTTCATGAAAGGTTAATATATTATCACAGTTTCCACCGCACCGATTACAAGGGGTATAATCAGTCATTCTCCACTTCAGGGAGGTGAAAGTATGTTGTGTTTTCAAGCAGTGTGACATTATAAGAGCTGGTATTGTGTGTGGCTTTAAATGAGATTCATGGTCCAGCAGTCGTATTTTCAGTGAGTCGTATTTTCAATGATTGACTCGTACGTCCTATATACAGCTTAGGACAAGTGCACGTAAACAAATACACCACATGTGCTGAAACGCAAGTTGTATAATAATTGATAAGATAGGTAATTTTTGTCAAAGGATCCTGCCAAGTTTCACCTTGCCACGTCTGTGAACAATATTGGCAAGCTTAGCATGCAAAATTACCTCCATTCTGAGCGTCTATATCCATAGAGATTTCCTATCATGGAATTAGTGACCCAATCTATAATATTCTTTCCACATGTAAAGAAGAATACAGTAATGGAGGGTCCTCAAAGACTGGATATATAGATAACATTTTCCAATGATCTCTAACAATTGTTGTTACCAAATTATCTTTAGGTGACTATGGCAAAACACAAATCAGTCTCTCAGATTCCTGCTTGGCTGTATCATATAGTATCAGTGGACTCTGAATGAAAAATGCTCTTTTTTATATGTCTTTTTATAGAGGATGAATAACCTTGTACACTCAATTTAATTTCTAAAATTTCCACCTGTGCCTTAAATTCTTCCATAAATGAACACACTCTTCTACGTTTTAGGAACTGACCCACTGGGAGACCGGCCATATATGGTCCGGGATGAAAACTATGATATCAAAAAAGCTTATTACAGTCTCTTGGCTCCAATATAATGGAGTTTGCAAAGAACCTTGCTTCATAATAATCATCAAATCCAGGAAATTTTCCTATCATTGACGTTTTGTAACTGTAAATTGAATATTAGATTTCTGCATATTCAACCGATGTAGAAATACCTCCAGTGAGTCTTCTGAGCCCTTCCACATGAAAAAAATGTCATCCAGGTAATGACTCCTTAATTCAATATCTCCAAATCAATTAGAAGGATAGATAATATGCTCCTCTGTAAGTAAAAATTATTCCCATACCAAAAGCAGTCCATCTTAAGCACTACCCTTAATAAATCCATAACAAAAGCTTTTAGAATCCGGGCTTCTTGTACATCATCCATAATAGATCCTGAATTATCTGTAGCACCTCTTCCTGTTGAATATTTGTGTATAAGGCAATGGCATCCAGAGTCACCAGCCAGATAGAGTCTGCAGCATCCCCATAAGATATTAATTTATTTAACATGTGAGTGGTTTATGTTTATTTTGTTACTTGATAGACTGCCGTTCATAACACCAAGGCGGTGCACAATTTACAAATTTAATCAGAGAAGTGGCTAAAAAAGGAACTACAATGTTGGATAAGAAAGAGACATAGAGACAGAGGACATGTATAAAGAGAGAAGGGTTTCTAAGAAAGGGGAATCCTCAAGGAGAAGAGGGGGGAAGGTCAAAAGTGGAGCAGAACAGATGAGTTTTCAGCCATGCTTTGAATTTGGGCAAGACTGTTTCAAGTCGGAAGGTGGTGGGAAGGGAGTTCCAAACGGAAGGACCCAGAAAAAAAAAGCAGAATGGCGGGTGGACTGTAGGTGAGCACGTGACGGGGAAGGAAGATGCAAGCAGTTTATATGGTATCTTTTACATAAGATTTATTCATTCTTGCCAGAGGGTTTAAAATGTTATCTATAAAAATAGAAAGTGGTTCCAAAACAGAATCATTGTTGAAGACAATAGAAAGACCTGGGGGGGGGGGGGAGGGACTAGCAGAGATTTATGGATTGGGGGAAGGGGGACTAGCAGAGATTTATGGATTTTAGGGAGTGAATTTAAAAAAAAAGGGATCTTAGAATTTTTTTCCTCAAAATTTCTTTCTCTTTTAGGTAGCTTCAGTCAAAATACCAACCTCGTTTTTCATGGAGAGGTAGGATCAGAATTGAGGAGTGTATAATACTGTTTATCTTTAAGCAGATGTAAATGTTTCATATTTTACTGTTGCCTCGATTAGATTATCACCTCCTTGATCGGCACATGTTATTACAATATCTGGGTTAATTGCAATTTCCTGCACTTGTTGACTACCAGTATCCTGTCACTACTATGAACCTTTCCTTTTAGGGTTTGTCCAACCTGTCTTGCTGCTGCGCTGGCCCGTTCTCCGGTTTCTTGGGTTTTCAGAGACAGTGCTCTCTCCCCTTCCACCTGTTGCCACTGCTTTGGAGGCTTCCACCCCAGTGCATCTTTTGATCTTTATCTAAATCCCTCGGGATCTTCGAGCAGTCCATAAAGTTATCTCCCAGCATGGAGGATCTTCATCATAGGTTCCTATGCCAAAACAAAAGTCCTCAGTAATAGGACTCTAACTGGTAGATACACAGCTTAGCTGACCAAGCTGCAGTCTCTATGCCTGTGCTCTTCCAACCTGTCTTGCCACTGTGTTGGCATTCTTTGAGTGATTTAGGGCCTTCCAGCTGATCATTATGCTGTTTTGGCACTCTTGAGGTGTTTTCTGGACTTTCAACTAATCTGGATGCCATATTAGCCCTTTTCCGGTGTTCCTTCCTGTGCCTTCCAGCCTATGTGAGCGCTGCTTTGACCCACTCTTGCTACCTTGGGGTCATCCAGACAGTACTGTTGCTGCTTTACTCCTCTGCCTATGTCATGGAATCTTTTTGCCAATATTGGTGTTGTTTTATTTCTTTCAAGGTACTTTTGGGTTCTCCTGCCAGTTTTGGTGCTGTTTTTCTCCCTTCTACTCCCTTGGCATGTTCATTCTGCTCTTCATGCCCTTTGCTTCTCTTCTGGTGTCATGTGATATTTGTGACACTTGATGGCTTTCAGTATTGTTGCCTCATTTACAAATGTCTGCCAGCAAGTTTCAGGCAGGTTTTATTGAATATGGATAGCAATCCCTACCATTACATTGTAAAATAACTTCCCCATAGAGCTGAATGGAGACAAACGAGATGAATGCTTGAATGATTGGGCATAGGAGCAATAAATAAACAGGTTCTGGGGAGGAATACTAACTGATATAAAGATAGTTGGCGTGTGCATCCCTATAGGTAACTAACCACTAAAGCCAATGGAGCATTCAGTAAATATTTGTTTTGTACAGTCTTCCTGTAGGGCTAATGTACCAAATCACACTGGCATTGGTTAAAAAGACATAAATGTCTTTTTACATGCATATTAAAAAAGGAAATTAGTGAGATGCAGATGAGGTAAACAGTATCATGCATCCGTTAATGCAGATGGTAAATGTAGGAACATAATGTCTCCTCACTAAGGTGTATTTATGTTTTTGGTGTTAATGCATCAGTGTTATATTTTGTATTTTTTAATGTGTGTGCTTTTTGGCTGTGCTAATATGAAATGAGCTATTTTGCATCTTTTGCCTCTCATTACCTCAGCACGGCTTTTGCATTAACACCAATGCAAGTCAGTTTATACATATTAGCATAATTGTTTATGCGCGTTAGCATACATAGGCGCCTACTTTTTCATAGCTGATTTCACTACAGTCTAGATACCTAGTCTGATGTCTAAGTAGGCCTCCACAATGTACTCCTCAAAGTAAAACCATCCAATTTACTTATAAAAAAAAATCTAATTATGCCACTGGTTTGCATTGGATTACTTTCAGTCCTTGATACGAGTGTGAGTGAATGATACATTTTTTAGAAAACAGATTTAGGACTTTATTCAAAATATTAATCTATTGACCATTTGAGAATGCTGCAAAAAATAGGTAAGAGAAAATCTCAGAATCACCTTAAAGTTCTCATTACTGAACTACTTCAGATCCATTGGCTCCCGGCCTCCTCGTGTATATAAAGTAATCTAAAAGAAAGTATTACGCTCTGAACTTGTGGTTTCTTATCTTTTGAAATGTGAAGAATGAATTCAGACATTTCAAGCACAGCTGAACAGAATGTACACAGACATATACAAAATAGCCCCCTATGAATACAAATTGAAGGTATAGCATCTGAAGACCTTGTAATGCATACAGATGAAGGGTGCTGACTGACCCAGTGTGGTGAAGGGTAATAATCCTGCAGTCATATGCACAGAATTTTCAGAAACACACAGCAGATCTCAAATTGCCACTGGAATTTCTTCCTCTCATTTGCATCCAGCAGTCTGCACAGGAGTTTGAAAGGTTATTTTTCCCTTCACATGAGATCTGTTGAATGTTTTAAAAAGATGCCCTTTGTGTAGTTTGTTTGAGACAGGGTGAAGAAATCTTTCTTGCAGCATAATTGCAGTTTAACACTTTTTTTTCCCATTTTTCTCTCCTAATGTCTCAGTGCACAACAGCTAGGAAGAAATCTTTCCGTGACATGTTGAGCTTTTTTTCAAGTGGGAGGGCAGCACTCCTACACAGCAGATTCTCTCTGTGTTGTGGTATTCTTGCAGCAAAGAACTGCACTTCTGAAGAGGTTTCTTGTGTAAGCTCTTTCATGCTTCTCGCCTTAGAGACTTCTTTTAGACTCAGAGCCAAGAGGGAGGTCAGGAAACGCTCAGTGCTGCAGCTTCTTTTTCTATGTATGTTTCTCTGTGGTTCTCCACAGACCCATGGCATGTATCCCTTCCAGTTGCACTCTGAATAGTTTATGCTTCATTATTTGCAGATGGGGAAAATGACAACTTCACAAACCAAGGAGGATCTTTTTATTTAAATCATAGTCTCCTGCCAAACTCCTATGTGAAATGTATAACTAGCTGACACCACGAATGAGAATGAAAAGTACGGCAAAAAGCATTTATCAGGGTTATTCATGCCATCTTTTCTACAGAGGTGTTTTTTTTAAGATTTTGCCCAGCTGCTAATGTGCTATCACATGCATTATCCAAGGTCGTCTTGAGGTCACTATGTTTTCCTCCCATTTCATTCCTTTACTAATAGTCAGAATGACAACCAGTGATTACAGGAGTCTTGAAAATGCCATAGGAACAGAACAGCAAATGTCAACTCATCAGCATGGAGACTCGCGCCATCCGTCTTTCCTGGATTTTATTTTTTCCAAGCTTTAAAACCGTGTTAGCTATTAGCTTCCTCCCACTTCCTGACCTTAAGGTTCCAGCCACCAACCATTGTAGACCTGTAAGCATAAGTCATTTTGCAGTCTTTCTAGGGTGCTAAGCTTTTTCAGATTTCTACAGTGTGCATGTATAAAGCAGAGAGGTTTATACAGAATGTATTAAAGATATTTATATTGTATTTAACTGGCAGAGAAATAGCCATCTGGGGAGCAAGTTAGAGAGAAGTTAGAAGGGTCCAATTTATGTTTATTCATTGTAATTTTCATCTCTGCTTTGTTTTGGATTTTACTCTCTATGTTACAGTAAACTACTGCTGTGCAACAGAAACACTGAAATTAAAAAAAAAAAAAAACAAGATCCAACAAAGTCAATTTTTGTCACTGTGTTAGGATTTGCTATCAAGAAAAAATAGTGCCTTGTTCACACCAACAATAACAAAATAAAGGGTCAATATGGGGCATATTTATTAACATTCACTGCCTGGGTAGCACAGGGTTAGCAAGTGTTTTTGGTGTTATGTTAAAACGTAGCTCAGAACACTGTGCTGTAAACCCTGCATTGCTCTGGTGGCACACATCAGGGAAGCCACTAGGCAGGATGGGGTGTTCCCAATGCAGGGCAGCTAGTGTGGGAGTTATTGGCCTATGCTACCTGTGCTTGATGCTGGTAGCGTGAGCGTAACTAAGGCCACCTCAGTGGGTGGCTTTAGTTACACCCGTGGCAGGTTCATTGTATTGGAATGCACTAACTATGGGGGGATGGATGTACATCTCCCTGCCTACAGTTAGCGAGGAGCTGTGTGCAAGTAACGCAGCCCACACATGTTACCAGCATGGGGCTTAGTAAACATGCTACTATATAATTGAGACACTGGACAGAAAATTGCATTACCAGCTGTCTACTGTAAAATCATAAAACCAATGGTGAAAAATCAATCAATGAAAAAAAAGAAAAAATATAGTAGCACAGTGAATGTCAAAAAATAAGAAATATTTGGCTTACCTGGTCTGCCTGGTTGCCCCTGCCTATGCTACTTCAGTTCTTGTCATCACCATTCTTTGATAATACACAATAATCCTAAGACCCATCTAGTCTACCCAGTGTACACTTGATTCCATATAGTAGGCTGTACTTGATATTCAATGTTATCATCACTTCTTCATAGTTTTTTCCCCAAAGATGGTAAAAACGAAAGATCCTTTTATTTATTTATTTAATATATATTTGTATACCGCTGCTTCCAGCGATCAGTAGCGGTTTGATTACATGTATGAATTTGTCAATCATGACAGGAATTTTTGCGGTATACACACATTGATTTGAAGGGAGAAGCACAGCACACGGTGAAGGACTTACAGAGAGTAATCGGAATATACATATGCACATATTTACATATTTACATAACTGCAACAATGCTTCATTGGGAGGAAACCTTTTACCCCAGTACTATATCAGATTGTATTGGCACTGGAAAAGATGTGTCTTGAGCTTCTTTCTGAAATCCATAAGGTCTTTGATTGCTCTTAGCTCTGGTGGTAGTTGGTTCCAGAGGGCAGGGGCCGAGTAGGAGTATGCTCGTTGGCTAGTACTGGTTGTTACAGATCTAATACATCTAGTCCACACTTATCACCTACTGTCCTGAATTGTGTTGCTTTTTATATCTTAACCATTAGGCTGTTTTTTGTGCACATTTCAGCACAGTGGCTGGTATCAAGAGAAGCTATGACTTTATGCTATTGAGGATTGAGAATGGTGACATGGTGATGTCACTGTAGCCTTTTCCAAGTCTTTAGCTGAAGAGCAAGAGAAGGAGAAGTTAGATGGGTCCTATTTATGGGGGGGGGGGGGGCGGAGGTTCATTTTCTTCCTTCTTCTTAGGTTTTGTTATTTTTTTTTAGCTTTTCCCATTTATGAGATTCACTGTCTGCTACAAAAGATGAATATTACGCAGCAGAAACTGCAAGCCATTAGCCACCAAACTTTACACTACTCATATGTTACTATTACCGTTCTTGAGCATTAAAATACAGGTTGTACCTCTGCTGAATTCTCTGTAGGTAGATGAGATTGGTGTAAAATGTCTGTGCTGTAAAAGGAACACAGAATGTTAAATAGCCACATGAACCTTGAGTAAAACAGCAGAATTTCAATCATTATTACCATTAGGTGAGAAATAGGGCATTGGTCTTCAACCACACGAGGTCCTGTAGTTTTACCAGTATATATTTATTTATTTATGGTACTTATATGCTATATTTCCATACAAGCTCTTAACAGTGTATATAACAAAATAAAACATTTTTAAAAACCCAGAGATAAAAATCACAGTTCCCACCGCGCAAAGCAACCCACCCAAAATCTAAGTATTCATGCTCTCATTTCCAAAGGTTCTTGTGAGCAAATACTTATGCTGCAAATGGCTTTCACTAGAGACCAATACTCAACTGCATGGAGAATGTGCAACTTGAACAACTAATTTAAATGGTTCCAAATCATAGATATGTGTAGATAGCATCACAGGAAGGGAAAGAGAGAGAAAATTAGCTCACATTTTTCTCAAAAGATCAAGGCGAGTTACATTCAGGTAGCGTAGGTATTTTCCTGTCCCTGGAGGTCTTACAATCTAAGGGATCCTTTTACTAAAGTGCATTAGGTTTTTGCATGTCTAGCGCTAAAATTAAGGTGCATTACTGCAGTGCTTCTACGATAACTGTCGGGGGCGTGGTCACATATTCTCAGCAGCTAATGCGTGGATGCGTACCCTAAATCATGGCACAATTACCATGTGTTCCTCTGACACCTCCTACAGAGGTAGCGTTAGATGCATCTGTGCTAATTGTTGCAATTGATAGTGCGTGATGTTTCCCCATGCTAACTGCGATGTGCTATCCACACCCACTCCCTGCGCCAAAGCTGTCAATTCCCCGCCCCAGCGCACAATTTGCGGTTAGCATGAGAATTAGCATCTAGTAAGTGTCATGCCTGTGTGGTAAATGTTACTGCAGGGCCTTGAGCACAGTTACCATACACAAAAACGCACGTTAATAGCTTAGCGCATTGTAGTAAAAGGGCCTCTAAATTTATATCTGAGGCAAGGAAGGGTTAAGTGATTTGCCCAACATCACAAGGAGCAGCAGTAGGATTATAACCTTGCTTGCCTGGTTCCCAGCCTAGTGCTCTAACCAAGTGGACATTCATCTACTCTGCTGAATATCTATCTATAAGTTGAAATGTCCAAATCTAATGTTTCAAGTTATGCCTACTATTTATGTGGCCCACCTAGACATTTAGGGCCTGATTCTGTCCTGGACGTCCCGGCCCTCTTTGTTCCCGGTTGGAACCAGACAGACAGAGTTAGATGGGATTCTGACCCTGCGGGGCACGTCTAGCCCTGCAGGATCAGAATTACGTCCAGGCCTGTACATGCAGGCCAGGATCCCAAGTCTGGTCGGCCTGCATGTACAGACCTTACCCGGCTAACTCAGTCATGGCTCCTGAATGGAGCCGTGGCGCCATGGCATACAGTTGCCATGGCACTCCAGATGCCGGACAAGAATCTTCATTCCCCGCAGCCTGACACCAATCTAGCCTCGCAAGGCCAGGATCAGGTTGTGTGGAATCTCCTCTGCCCCTCCCCCCTTTGCTGCACCCTGGGCTTGCCGTCCCCGCCGACTAGGGGAACTTATTCAACCTCAGAGGTGGAATAAGTTTCCAGTTCAGGCAGCCAGCCCCGGAATCGGCCCTGTACATCCAGGGCCGCAGACCGCCCACTGCCCGCTCTAATTCCTCCCCTTTACACCCGCATCTAATCTCCCTATACAACATGTGGGGAAGTTAGTCGGGGTCAGCAGAGGGGCCGAATAACGGGGATGGATGTCCCAACGGGACGTTCATCCCCGCTATTCGTGCCTCGGAATGACCCTGTTAGGGGGTAATTTTATAAGAAGCCGCCTAGATTTAGGAAGCGAGTAGACATCTAAATGCTGATATTTTAGTCATTTACATGCATAATTAGCTATTTATACACGTAAATGGGTAAAATAGCAACTAGAATAAAAGTATGTGTGTTGTTTCCATCGGGAGGAGTGTGGACTTTGCAAGTGTGATTTCAAAAAGTAGGTGCAGTCATTTACACCAGCTCTAGGACTAGTGTATGTGATCATGCCTTGATGTATGCTCATACTTTTGCACTTACGCCTTATTATAAAGACAAGTACGCACATACTTGACTTTACAAAATAGATGCAACATGTGAACATGAAAACATACATTAACTAGATGCAACTTTATAAAGTTACCCTCCAAGATGGTCATTTTAAAGGGGAGCATCTACTTTAAGTGTGAAAGTAGGCATTTACTGAGGCAGTGTCAGCGACCATATCTTAAGTTAAGGTGCGGACATGTATACCTGTCCTAGAGCTGCTGTAAATTACATTGGACCAGCATCTGAATTGGGAAACCCATATACAAAACATCACCAAAGAGGTTTACCATAAACTGAGAACCCTCCGGCATCTATGTCCTCTCCTTGAACCCTCAGATTTTCGCACAGTTTGCCAAGCCCTCATTTTTCCTCACTTTGACTACTCCAATATAATTCTCCATGGCCTCCCAAAGCACGCTGTCCAACCTCTACAATTAGCCATGAACACAGTTGCCCGAACACTCCTGTCAGTGTCCAGATATGAACACATCACACCCCTCTTGTTACAGCTCCACTGGCTCCCCAATTTATTTATTTATTACAATTTCTTTTATACCGCACTATTCGATATCAGCGCGGTTTACATTATAACAAAATGACCAGAAGAACAAGCTGTTTGGTTTTACATAGAACAGGAGTACAAACTTGGATAACAGGGGTGAACTATATACATGAAATAATTACAAAGCACAAGATTGAAGGCAACGATAACATAAGGAAAATATGTGCATCGTCTGCAGGCGGGGTACTGGCACTATCTCAGAACTAACAATGGTTACTTTCTTAGGTGGGGTTACCTAGATTTTGTTGCTGACTGGTAGTATTGGAGGAAAAGGTGATATTTGAGTGCCTTCCTGAACTGAGTTAGGTCTACAATGGCCCGAATGTCGGGTGGTAGATCATTCCAGAATTTGGGGACGTAGAGACTGTAGGCCCTATTTGCCGTTGTACTGTTGCATTTTGTCAATGCCTTCGGGGTTATTAGCAAGTTTACAGCAGTTTCTCTTCTGGATCTGTTGGGGGGCACTGTGTGAATGAGTTCTGTAAGTGAAGAAGATGAAAGGCCATTGATGGCCTTGAATGAGAGGAGTAAGGTTTTAAAGATAAGCCTTCCGTGGATAGGGAGCCAGTGAAGCTGCTTCAGAATAGGAGTCACGTGGTCACTTCTGGAGGCTCCGTGGAGGACCCTTGCTGCAGAATTCATGGCCAGCTGTAATGGGCTCAGTGTAGATTGGGGGAGACCTTGTAACATGGCATTGGCAAAGTCGAAATGGGGTAAGATTAGTGCTTGGTATATAGTCCAGAAATCGTCTGGGTCCAGTAGGGAGCGCAGATGCCTGAGCGTACGGATTTTGAAATATACAGCTTTGACTATATTGCCTATGTGAGATTTCATATCCAGACGTTGGTCCAAGGTGACTCCAAGGTATTTTATTGTTTCTTTAGTTTGCAAGTCAGCTTCCTTGACTCTTACATGGGATGGAGGAATAAAGTTGGGGTCTCTCGCGATGTAAAGCACCTCCGTTTTCTTGTGCTGAATGCGGAGGTTTTGAGATTGGAGCCATTCTGAGACTGCATTGAAACAATCTACCAGTGGTGTAAGGTCCATTTGAACTGTAGAGAACGGCATGTTTAAGAGTATGTCATTAGCATATATCAAACAGTTCACGTTAAATGATCTAATGATATTGCAGATGGGTTGCATGTATATATTGAACAGGAGAGATGACAAAGAGGAACCTTGAGGCACACCTTGTGTTTGGTGGAAGCGTTTTGATTCTTCTGATCCGGATTTTACATATTGCCATCTTCCATCCAGATAAGACTTGCACCATTCGAGCGCAGTGTTGCATACGCCCTTCTCTTTCAATCGCCCATAACAAGTCGCCTGATATACAAAGCCCTACTACTTACCTTCAAAGCTCTTAACAGCATGTCTGCAGCCTCCATCGCTGAACTCATACAACGGACCCCGGAGACCAGAACCAGGAGGTCATGCATGGTAAACTCACTCGTCATCCCTTCAGCAATAAGGTCTTGTACTCAATCTACAAGGAATCTTGCTTTTTCATTATTTGCACCAACCTGCTGGAATGCCCTACCTCCAACGATCTGAGGTATCCCAGATTTGACATCCTTTAGGAAGGCATTAAAGACATACTTGTTCCAATCAGTCTACAACCAACCACTCTAAACAAGGCCTTCTCTTTTCTGCCCAGTCTTGTTCATCTCCCCACACACTGATAAAAAACAATTAGCTCGATTTTATTTTATCCTACTGTTCTTCTGTTTTTAGTTAAATTTTAATCTCTTCTATACAAAATTGTTCCATGTAACTGTTCCATTGTTTTTGTTATTGTTATCTCCAGTTCTATGTAAAATGTTTGATTGCTCATGTTATATGTAAACCGCACTGATTTATAAAAGCGCAGTATATAAAAGCAAATAAATAAATTAAATAAGAAATAAATATCCATGCTTATATTCTTCACATATGCGGGTAAATTATACTATTTTATAAATGACATATATACTTGCACGTTTCACCTATATTTAGCTCAAACTCTGCCCATGTAAATGCCCACCAGCAAAGTACACACCACCAAATCAACATGTCTATTTTTATGCCGGATACTGTTTTATAAGAGATTATTTATGCACATATGTTATTATATATATGCAGAAATTACTAAAATAAACATACTTTATCGCCTAAAGTAGGTGTCTCCTTTTAAAATTACCCTTTTAGAAACTAATGGGTATGTTTACTAAACTGCAGTAAAGGAGCAAGTGTGCTGTTAGCGCGTGCTAACTCTGCATGTGCACACTTAGTGCATGCAAAAATCCACTTTAGATAGTTCTAACGGCACCAGCCACTTTAGCACACGCTAACAGTACCTGTGGGTGGAGAGAAGGCGTGCACGGGGTGGAAAGTGGGGGTAAATGGGCGGGGAGTGGGTGTGAACAAAGCTTGCTCCCTTAACGCAGGCACCTTAATGGCAGGAATCCTAACACAATTCAAAACCTGGCGGAAAGGGTGTTTTTTGAGGAGAGAGAGCCTATCTTACATCTGCAATGTGATGCACAGACAGGGAAGATGAAAAGGCGGTGATGGGGCCCCTGCATGGGCAACTTGTGGGGGGGCTGCATGGCCGTCCATGTGTGCCCCTGCCCCCCCCCCCCATCTGGACTGTTTGCCCAAGGCACACACCAGACCCGCATGTTTAACATGCTGGGACTGTGACCACCACCACTGACAGTGCATGGGCATGTCTGCATGGTGGGGTATTGGTGGTGGTGTGGGAAGTGGCACCAGCCTGCAGCAGACAGAAGTCTTGTCCTGATCATGTACACCATGCACGATGCAGCATGTGCCAAAGGTCAGCTGAAGGGAAGCATGTCAGCAACAGGAGCTATTATCCCCATAAGGCAGCATTGTGGTAGGACTGCTTAATCAGCATGTCGTGTATTCAATGCAATACCTGTGGTGCTTTAATTCTAAGACGATTTATTTCGGGAAACCCCCGGACCCCAAAACCCCGATCGGGGAGAAGCGACCAAGCGGGAAACCGTCCCGCTCGGCGGCTCCTGCCCAATCGGGGCAGTGGGAGCAAGACATAAAGGAGAGCGCACCTCCGGCGCCCTACAAAACCCCCGGACCAGCAGCGGCAAAAGCTCCCCCGATCGGGGAGAAGCGACCGAGCGGGAGACCGTCCCGCTCGGTGGCTCCTGCCCAATCGGGGCAGTGGGAGCAGGACATAGGGGAGAGCGCACCTCCGGCGCGTCCACGCCTGGCGGGCCCACGCCTGAGGGCCTCACCAGAGGGCCCTTTGGCATGGCCCTTAGGCGAGGCACTTAGGCGACACAAGAAGCAACCCCACAAAAGCCACACAGACATCAGCAGAAAGCAGCCGGAGGACGACAAACAACTACCAACAAACAGAAGCAACAAGAGTCAAGACATCACAACCAACGCAGAACACCTCGACCAGGAAGGCGCGACCAGAGCATCAACTTCCACAACTTCCTAGTAAGTTGATACCAACCACCATGGCCACATTCACCTACCTCCCTGTATTCCTCCTTATCACCCAACTCATCCCCCAACAAACAGGGCCGCGACACTCACACCCTCTAAACGTATGGACACCGAAAACCATGCCAACATACCATCCTTCTCAATACACCACACGGAGCTCACGCATAAAAGACAAAAGCAATAGACACACAATCAACAAGCATAACACACACGCAAACTCGAAGGCACACCCCAAAGAGCCTAACACCCCAAACACCACCTTAATAGAGTTCATGAACACCAGGTCAGTAAGAAATAAGTTACACACAATCAGAGACCACATAGAGGACCAACAACCTGACATCCTCTGCATTACTGAATCTTGGCTTACCCCCACCGACAATGTCCTCCTCAACCAGCTAGTCCCCTCCACATACTCAGCCTTTAACAATCCTCGCACACAGAAAAGAGGAGGTGGAGTGCTGATCATTGCAAAAGACACACTAAAGCTAAAAACTCTCACCTCACAAAGCTCAGACCAATGCAGCACAATTGCAGTGGGAAACAAGCAAATAGCCATATGCCTCATCTACAGAGCCCCCCACACTCCAGCAGAAGAACTAACCACCGCTCTAGAGACCGTCTGTGCAATCAACACGAACCACAAACCACTAATACTACTGGGCGACTTCAACCTCAGCTCCTCCACCAGCAAGGACAAGGAAACCTTCCTACAAGCAATGGACTCCCTACAATACACACAACTAATAAACACCCCGACGCACAGACACGGATCCATGCCGGACCTCATATTTGCCCCCAACTACATAATAGACAAAGGTGACATCTCATCACCCACAGTCACACCAGTGCCTTGGTCGGACCACCACAGAATCAAAATAGAAATCACAAATCAAAGGGAAAAACACAACAAGACACAAAGCACAACACATGGACAAAGAAGATTCAAAGCTTTCAACAAGGACCAATTCCTACAAGACATGCTACCTCACCTTAACCCGTAAACGCACGATCTGGATAAACAAGTAGACACTTGGAACAGTATCATCAATGCAACAGCCAAAGCCAAAGCAAGCACAACAACAAAAACCAAGAGACAGCACGCACCATGGTACTCCAAAAGCATACGCAATGCAAAAAGAGATCTGAGGAAGATAGAACGCCGCTGGAGATGCTCTAAATCTCCATCCACACAGGCCTTATACCTAACTCAGCAAAAGAAATACAATGAGCTTATTAACGAAACAAAAAGAGAGCAGCACACAGACACCATCCAGAAAGCCTAAAAGCCCAGAGAACTTTTTGAGATAGTAAAAAATCTAACCAACGAACCAAGCTCCGACAAAGACATACAGATCGACCCACAAACCTTCGCAGATTATCTTCAAGAGAAGCTAGGCCGCTCGCCACTACAACCATCTACAGAAACCAGCAACCCAACCATACCCATCACAAGTTGGGACAAGTTCAACACTCCTTCCACAAAGCAAATCTCAGATATCATCTCAGCTCTCAACACAAGCACCGCACCCACAGACCCATGCCCGGTCCCATGGATCAAGGCAACCAAGGAAAACTTCCTCAGCCTCATACACAACATGGTAAGCAACTCCCTGACCCAAGGAACCATGCCAGACCAGCTGAAACTAGCCACAATAAGGCCAATCCCTAAGAAAACCTAGAAAAAAGCAATCCAGCAGCCTACAAACCAATCTCCAGCATACCGCTTCTGGCCAAAATTATAGAGAAAGTAGTGCAACAACAGCTCCAGGACCACATCGACGAACATGCCCCACTGGATATACATCAACATGGCTTCCGCCCAAACCATGGAGTTGAAACACTTCTGCTATACCTATTCAATGACATCATCCAGACCATAGACAACCACAAACAAGGAACACTAATGATCTTCCTAGACATCTCAGCTGCATTCGACACAGTGGACCACAGAATTCTCCTAACCAGACTACAGAACATTGGAATAACCGGCATCATACTAAATTGGTTCAACTCATACCTAACAGACAGACAGTTCCAAGTCAAGATTGGAGCCAACATCTCACAACCCGCAAAGATCAAGCAAGGAGTGCCACAAGGATCCGTACTATCCACACTACTATTCAACCTATACAACCAAGCAATCTGCGACATCATGAAAGCCCACAAAATAGACTACACAATCTACGCAGATGACATCATGATTTACACGCCAATCAACATCGACAGCCCCGACTACACCAAGATAACAAACTGTCTCGACAGCATGTCCACTTGGCTCATGCACAACAACCTAGTCATAAACTACAACAAGACAGAAGCACTCATCATCACACGAAACACCAACTTCAGCCCCCCACCCTTCATCAAAACCAACAACAGGGCAATACCACTGAAGAACGAAGTGAAATACCTCGGAATAACACTTGACAAAGAGTTGAACTTACAATCACACATCAGAAGAACCACCAAAAATGCATACTACAAAATGAGAATAATTAGACGCCTCAAGTCTCTACTCTCACATGAACACTTCCGCACAGTCTGCCAAGCGCTCATAATTTATTTATTTATTTATTTATTACAGTCTCTTATATACCGTGCTATTCGGCATCAGTGTGGTTTACAAACAACAACATACACATCTCAATAACTGATTTGTGTTTACATTGAACAAGGTGCAAAAACTTCGATAACAAGGGGTAAACTATGTACATCTATGTGTCAGACCGGTGTCATCTCGCTGGATGTAGTCGAGATTGGCTGTGTGGTAGGTTTTACTAAACTAAGTCAGCTAACCCCCATACTTGATTTCTGCAATCCGATCTACAATGGAATGCCAAAACAATCACTCAAACCGCTTCAAATGGCTCAAAACACAGCAGCCAGAATAATCACCAGTTCCCCAACACAAGCCCACATCACCCCCATCCCAAAAGACCTCCACTGGCTCCCAATCAGCCACCGCATCAAATACAAGATGATATTAAACATATTCAGAATCAGACACAAGAGCTCAGCACTCAGCCTCCAAGCCCTCATACTCCCTGACACCAGCTACAGACCGAGAAGAAAAACCACAGCAGACACACTCAGGACCCCAAGCAACTACACAAAAGCATGCAAATCCACCGCACAAAGAGCCCTATCACTGGCGGCTCCAACAATATGGAACACACTCCCACACGACCTACGATCAACTGAAGATCTGAAGGACTTCCGAAAACACCTAAAGACTGTACTCTTCACTGAGCACTACGGCCCAAGCGCATAGCCAGAATCTACAGACTTGGACCAACCTTAGACTCAACTAAAGTTCAATCACAACCAGCGACGGACCCAGTAAACCCATGTATATAACTGTAAAAAGCGCACACTGTAAATAGCTCACACTAATCAGCACACCCGCACCCATGCACCCTCACTGTACATAATCTCACCTGGCATACCCAACATTGCTAATGATCGTTTGATGTGTTTACCGCCTTGATTGAAGGATAAGGCGGAATAGAAATATCCTTAAATAAATAAAGAAAATAAATTTGGAACCTAAGAGCCTGTCCTATGTGCCTCAAGTCAGCTGCCATGCATAAAGAATTGACTCTACTAAGGGAAGAACTAGCTGCAATGAAACGCACCTCTTCTAGGATACAAACAGAACAAAGTCCACCACCGTTCCAGGAACAAATGGATCACAGTGGGCTCAGGTAGATTGTGACCTGTAATGAAGAGACATCCTATATATCAAGAGATATCCCTGCATAATGCCTTCTCTACTTTGGTTAATGAGGATCACCAATCCATGGAAACTGAAGGGCCCTTAAATGAGTCAGTCAATGCCCAATCTCCTGCTAAAGCACCAAATATGAAGAAAACTCACCAAATGGAAAAACTACTACTACTTGGAGATTCCATCATCAGAGGCACCAACTTGGGATCACAGTTCAAAGGAGAGAAGATAGTCAAATGCCTCCCAGGCTCTTCAGCCAGCAGGAATACAAACCAAATTGTTGATATACTTAGCGCAGAAAGTGAGCACTCCAAAATTGATGTTGTCATCCACCTGGGTACAAATGACCTGGCTCGAAACAGTTCCTCTGCAGTTCAAAGGGACTTCCAGACTCTGGGAGAGAAATTCAAGCCCATTGTTAACACTGTAGCATTCTCAGAAGTTCTACCTGTTTATGTTAAGAAGGCCGAAAGGCTGCATCGCATAAACAGCTTTAATACATGGCTCCAGACCTGGTGCAAACGAGAGGGATTCAGATTTATTGGCGACTGGGGAAACAGATGGACCAACAAGAGACTATACTGTGCTGATGGACTACATCTCTCTGTCACTTGGAAAAGAATCCTTAGTGAAAAATTCAGGCAGTATGTGGATATGCATTTAAACTAGAAAAAGGGGATGACGGATGGAGAAGGACTAGTTCAGGACGTCACTCTTAGCAAATGCAGAACAACATCAGAAACAGCCACACTTTTAAATCACACATCAACGACAAGTGGGAAGAAGTGGGCAGAAAAAAATCAATGCAAAATGCATGCAAGCCAGTTAAATCTGGAAAGCAATGAGCACAAATGCTCGAAACTTAGCCAACAAAGTTCCGGACCTGGAAGCCCTAATGGTGGAAATGTACTTGGACATTGTGGCCATTACAGAAACATGGTTTAATGAATCGCATGAATGGGATATAGCCATAGCTGGCTATAAAGAGACAGAGAAAGTGGAAAAGGAGGAGGAGTAGCCTTGTATGTCAAAAGCAATATTAAAGCTACTGCAATGCAGGGGACATGCGGAAAAGAAGAAGCGCTCTGGTTTGTGTTGGAAAGAGGAGATGGCACTGTCATCCATACTGCTGTAGTCTACAGACCTCCGACTCAAATCAAAGAAATAGATAATGAATTGATTATAGATATTGCCAAGATAGCCACAAAGGGGGACGTGATCATATTGGGTGACTTTAATCTACCCGATGTGGATTGGAGTACTCCTTCTGCGAATCTGGCAAGAAGCAAAACAATTGTGGATGCTTTCCAAGATGCGTCACTTAAACAAATGGTGATGGAACCAACCAGGGAAAGCTCAATGCTGGATTTAGTGCTCACCAACAGTGAGAGCGTGTCGAATATCTGGGTGGGTGCTCCTGTGAGCAGCAGTGATCATCACACGGTGTGGTTTGAGATAAAAACCAAGATGCAGTCCAATCATAGCAAGCTCAAAGTCCTAAACTTCAAAAATACTGACTTCAGTAGAATGGCCAAGTACCTGAAGGAGGAATTTGCAGGGTGGGAGGGGATAAGGGAAGTGGAATTGCAATGGGCTAAACTAAAGGTGGCAATAAAAGAGGCAACAGATAAATATGTAAAGACAGTAAATAAAAACAAGAGGAGAAGGAAACTTCTCCAAAAAAGTGGCTGCTCAAATAAAGGCAAAAGACACAGTTTTCACAAAATTCAAAAGCTGGCAAACAGAGGAACACAGTAAGGAATACAGGAGCAAACTAAAAGAGACAAAAAGAAAAATAAGGAAAGCAAAATCAAAGGCAGAGGAAAAGATGGCTAAAGATGTGAAGTGTGGCGACAAAACTTCCTTCAGATATATTCGGGAGAGGAGGAAAATCAGAGATGGAATTGCAGGACTCAGAAGTGCTGGGAATGGATTTGTGGAAAGTGACATTGAAAAAGCAAAATTGCTAAACAAATACTTCTGCTCTGTTTTTACTAAAGAAAATCCTGGAGAAGGACCATCTGTGACTCCCAAATATAAAAATGGGAATGAAGTAGATACCACACCATTCACTGAAGATGATGTGTTAGAACAACTTACAAAACTGAAAGTGAACAAGGCCATGAGACCGGATGGGATACATCCCAGGATACTGAAAGAGCTCAGAGAGGTTCTTGCAGGCCGTTAAAAGATGTTTTCAACAGATCCTTGGAAACAGGAGTAGCTCCTCAGGACTGGAGAAGGGCAGATGTGGTACCTCTTCACAAAAGTGGTGACAGGGAAGAAGTGACAAACTACAGGCCTTACCTCGGTGGCGGGAAAAGTAATGGAGTCGCTTCTGAAAGAGCGAATAGTGGACTTTCTCAAAACCAACAGGTTGCATGATCCGAAGCAACATGGTTTTACCAAAGGACGATTTTGCCAAACAAATCTTATTGAGTTTTTTGACTGGGTGACCAGAGAACTAGATCAGGGGCATGTGATGGATGTCATTTACTTTGATTTCAGCAAAGCCTTTGATACTGTTCCTCATAGGAGGCTTATCAATAAACTCAGTAGTTTGGGGATGGGTCCCAAGGTGGTGAACTGGATCAGAAATTGGTTGATTGACAGACGACAGAGGGTGATGGTAAATGGAGCTCACTCTGATGAAAGGAGGGTGATTCGCGAGGTGCCCCAGGGTTCGGTCCTGGGCCCGGCACTGTTCAATGTATTTGTGAGTGATATTGCTGAAGGACTGCATGGAAAAGTTGTCTTTTTGTAGATGACACAAAAATTTGCAACAGAGTAGACTCCCCTGAGGGAGTGGAGAACATGAGGGAAGATCTACAAAAGCTAGAAGAATGGTCTAATGCTTGGCAGTTAAGATTTAATGTGAAGAAGTGCAGTGTCATGCACTTGGGAAGCAGAAATCCAGGTGAAATGTACACGATAGAGGGAGAGAGATTGGTGTGCACGGACCAGGAGAAGGACTTTGGTGTGATTATTTCAGCGGATCTCAAGGTGGCAAAACAGTGCGACAAAGCAGTGGCAAAGGCCAGGAGGATGTTGGGTTGCATACAAAGAGGAATTACCAAAATAAAGGAAGAGGTACTAATGCCACTGTATAAGTCACTGCTGAGGCCTCACTTGGAATATTGTGTTCAGTTTTGGAGACCATATCTTGCAAAGGATATAAAAAGACTGGAAACTGTTCAGAGGAAGGTGACCAAAATGATTTGGAGCCTGCGTCAGAAGCCTTATGAGAAAAGACTTGAAGACCTAAATATGTACACTCTGGAGGAGAGGAGGGACAGGGGAGATATGATTCAGACCTTTAAATACTTAAAGAGAAATAATGAATGAACAAACCTCTTCCAAAGACGGGGAAGCTGTAAAACTAGAGGGCATAACATGAAGCTTCAGTGGGGTAAATTGAAAAGCAATGTCAGGAAATACTTTTTCACTGAAAGGGTGGTGGATGCTTGGAGTGCCCTCCCGATGGAAGTGGTGGGGGCAAATACAGTGACAGAATTCAAAATGGCATGGGACAGACACAGTGGATCCCTTTACAGCAACAGGATAAAATCAAAATAAACTTAACTAATTTCTCAACATACAGGGGTGTCCTACACGGAGCAGTGGGTTCACCCCTAAAATAGACATGGGGAGGGTTCACCCCTAAAACAAAGACATGGGGAGGGGTGGCCTGCATGGAGCGGCAGGTGCACCTACTCTTGCCATCTTACTGGGCAGACTAGATGGACCATACTGGTCTTTATCTGCCATCATTTACTATGTTACTATGTAACACACACAGTTGGTGTGTATATATGTGTGGAGGATCACAGGTTCAGGCCCCCACTGGGGTTTCTGTATTGCATATTCCTGTGGACAAGGTTTAGCTGACAGTGTAAGTACAGCTCCAGCATGTGCAACCCCCAAGGAGATGGCCAGCAAGGGTGGAAGCACCCACCAGCAGCAATGACAGGCTCCACTATCCACAGCTGGTTGGAAGCTAATACCAAATGCAAACGTTATCAATCTGTGGTGAGGGCAAGGCACGGTTATATAGTGCAAACAGAGCACACGTTATCAATCCGTGAGCTGACATTGAGGAGTGTCAAGCAGGAATGCCAACCATCTCTACTTTTGCTCAGTATGCCAATGAGAGTGTATGCGTGTGAGTATGACTCCCCTTTGTCCTGTGGCTTTCTGCACTGCACTTTGGCTCACATTGTCTGAGTTTTTCCCAGCCTGTTTGGAAAATGTGAATAAGATGAGGCAAAGTACTGTGGGTAGCGCCTGAAACAGTGCAGATTGGCCTGGATGTGTCTGCCACAATGGTAGGGTCACTGGCTGAGACGCCATTGTCCCCGTCTGCCATGTGCATTGCCTGGGTGGCCACTGTCATGCTGAGATGGCACTCTCACTATGACCAAAAAGTGACCATGGCATGGCTATGTATCCACATAGCTCTATTATCTTATTTGGCTCCAGTAATGTGCATGCTTTCTCTTTCTGGGTAATGCTAATCACTGAGAAATGGCTGGGTGTCAGTGCTGAATATTCCAAGGCAGCATGCAAATGGTCACACTGCATGCATGCATGCTGACCAGCAGACCTACTGTAGTTGGTTTGTGCTTGGCTGAAACAGTCCAGTGAAGGGCAGTCTTTATGCTGCTGCTGCTGTAGCTAATTCTCAATGATTGGGGCAGTAGTCCTTTATGGCCTATTCACTGGAGCCCTGACAGGACTATAGTAATATCCCCACTACAGTAGCTGTCCATGACAGCAGCATATTCACACTGATTACTAACCTGCATTGTCATTGGCGGGTTAGTAACCAATGGGCAGAAAACAGGGCTGAGCACCATCAGCATGCAGATAAAAAAAGCATAACACACTGCAGACAATACCTGCTAAACACTAGCAGTGATGTGGATCTACAGCAGAGATCATCTCTAACAGTGCAGGTTCAGTGGACCAGGTGCTGGGTTGCCCCTCCTCACCCTCAGGGTGACAGCTGAAAACGGGCTGCTGTTGTTATATGCATGCAGCACATGAAGTCAGTGCATCTTACTGAGCTGCTACGCTGGATTAGTGCATTCTCCATTGGTTCTTCAACTGCAGACTGCTGTTTTGCATGTGCAGTGCTTCATGGGTAGTGGAGCGCCCAACCTTTGCCAGCAGACAGCAAACAGTTTGATCAGAGATCTGTAGGCTGCGTGGAGCTGTGTGCAGGTATAGCCTACTGGTTGGTGCAATGTCTTTATGGTCAAAAGTCCAGAGTTTGCTTCCCACTTGTTTATTTTGTGCCTGTGTGCGCTTGCACAGACCTGGCTTTGCTGTGACCTGCAGCCAATTATTCTTCTACATTTCTATGCATTATGGCCACATGTTGGATAGCCCAACATGGCATTCTCATCATAGACATCTGTGAACATGGCTTTAGTGGCTCTGCCGCAGCGCAATGCAGCGGGTAAGTGATATATACGCAGCAGATGTCTGGGTCAACTGGTATGGATGCATTTTCTGTTTTGCCATCATTGTGACCTCCCAGCTTTACGTAAAGAGGATATATCTCATACATTCAGGCACCTAACACTCATTGCATAGCCATCCCCTGCACTGTTCTGCCATCACTACTTGCCCCACATGGGGCAAATGGGTTCAACTTGTCTCTTTCTATCATGCCACTTTGTCGGGTGTATTGTCCTGCAGTTGCACAAGCTGAGGCACCAGTCCCACCCACACAAATGGTGTTTCATGAACCCCATGGCACTGCTACCTTTGATTCACACACCCAATGCTTTTGGCCTGTAGGATCCCATACATCCACCCACCACAAACATTGCACTCTCTGCATGGAAAATCCATGGCACAGCCCTGCACCCACCATTTGACCATCAGGGAGATTCATATTGAGGCAGCTTATTAGCAATAAATTGCCCCACCATGGCCATCAGGGTCATTTGCAGCAGTTAGCCATATCATGCACACCTCTCTTGTGACTGCTCCACATGAGCACTCCTGGACAATCCTCACTTTGCTGCCCACATCAGGAACATGCTGCCTGCACCCAGACACTGTCTTGGCCTATATGGCATGCCACACACTGACAGTACATTTGGATATATGTCCACACCTCACAGACACTATAACTTACGGCATGGTATATGCTTTCAGGAGCATATAGGACTGCATGCCTATCACAGCGCCCCTCCCCCCTCACTGCTGCATCCCCTCTACTGACTCCACTGCCGCCACCACCAACCCATGACACAGCCAACACCCACACTGACCATCATCATTAGGCAGAGCAGCATAGGTCACATTGCCAGGCATCAGGTGAGTCAACTCCATCAGCTACCAATTGTGCTTGCATCCATACCTTCTCCATTGGCTTCCCTGCCCCCCTTTCAGAGTTTCAGTGGTTTTCCTGCATTACGGTGTATGCCAAACTCCTTCCCACATCATACCCCATTACTGCACAGTAAGTGTACACTATCACCCCTTAATGTCCTGTTACCACAAGGTAAGTGTCCATTGCCATCCTTTAATGCAGCATGTGCTGTTACCACATGGTAAGTGTCCACCAGCACCCCTTAATGCAGGAATGCCTCTGACATGCCCAGCACACGTACCGCACGGTAACCCCTGATCACTGCCATGACCACACAGAAAAGACTGCTCCTTTACCGCTGTTCAGTAAACATACACCTATGTTTGTAACGGGACGCCTATGTCAATAGGGCAGGAAGGCGCTTATCTGTTGCCTATTTTATAAAGGCACATAGAGAGGGATATTCAGCTGTTAAAATGGCTGGTCATCACCACTTTAATTTAAAGCTGAATATTCAATGCCGGGTCATATCCAGTGATCAGCACTGAATACCGGTTAGCCTGGATGGCAATCTGGCTATTAGCAATATTGAGCCACTAGCTGGACTGCAGAACCGTATAAAGTTAGGACAGCTATCCTATGGTGCTACCCCCGTTCTGACCCAAAAATGTCCCGTGGCTAACTAGTTAGTGATGGGGATGTTTCATTAGGCATTAACCATGTCAGTGTGTTGATGAGCAGGATTTACACAGTGCGAGTGCGAGTTACTCACAGTGCGAGTGCGAGTTACTCACAGGATGAGTGCGAGTCATGTAGTGATCTGCCATCACTACATGACTCGCACTCATCAGCCTTCCTCGATGCAATGAACCAACTTGGCTACAACCAACTAATTGATGCTCCCACCCACAATAAAGGAAACAAACTTGACTTGATCTTCGCACCCCACGATGCTATCAACTCCACTGAGAGTCTGCTGATCTCAATAACACCCATCCCTTGGTCAGATCATAACCTACTTCTCTTTGACATACCCAACATCCACCCCGGTAACAATTGTAAAAATAGTCAACATACCCTTAGAAACACGATAGCACGCTATCAACCTTTTGATAAGAACGAAGTCCTTGAGAAGATCTTGCCTCTCCTCACCAATACCTCGACAGACCCTGACGACCTCGTATCGAACTGGAACGATGCATTCAAGGAGGCTGCACACCTACCAGCCAACACCAAGAGACAATCAAAACGTGATCATGCACCTTGGTACTCCCAAGATATACGGAAGTCTCTAATCCTGCTCCGCAAACTTGAAAGACATTGGCGCCGCTCAAGAACACCTGAGGCTCTATGCGCATACTCTGCACATCTACAAGCTCACAGACAGATGACAATGGAAAAGAGAAAACAACACCACTCTGAAATTTTGAAAAAATCCATGAACAGGCCTCGTGACTTATTCTCCATTGTGAAAACCCTCACAGGCGACTCTACTCCTCCCCAAGACCAAATGCCTCACCCACAAATCTACTCAAACTACCTCCAGTCAAAAATCATCCAAACCAACATTATCGCCTCCCCCACACCCCCCTTCCCTGCAGACATCATCCCGCAACCAACTGTGCTGTCACAATTCCATGAAGTCTCTACCAAACAAATCGAAGAAATCATCTCTTCTATTAACCTTACCACAGCACCTAATGACCCCTGTCCCTCCAGCTGGATTAAAGAGTTGCGATCTACCCTCAGCCCAACCATAAGCAGTATCCTCAACCAATCCTTTACAACAGGTTCCTTCCCACAAAGCCTGAAATTCACATCAATCCGCCCACTGCTAAAAAACTGCAAACTCGACCCATCCAAAGTCGAGTCATTCAGACCCATCTCAAGCATCCCTCTGCTGGCAAAAATTATAGAGAAGGTAGTTCAACTACAAATTCAACAGCACATCGACACTGAAGCACCACTGGACCATTCACAACATGGATTCAGAGAAGCACATGGTATAGAAACCATCCTTACTACCTTATTCAATAACATAGTCATGGGAATTGATGATCTACACCAGTGGTCCCCAACCCAGTCCTATGGGGCCCACCGGCCAGTCAGGTTTTCGGGATATCCCTAATGACTATGCATGAGATATATATGCATTAGAGATATCCTGCCAACCTGACTGGTTTGTGGCCCTCCAGGGCTGGATTTGGAGACCCCTGCCTTACACCTCTGTCATTTAAGATTGTGAGTGGGCAAGGTGCAGATGTCCAAGACATCAAAAAGGTTAGATAGAATTTGTCAAAGTCCTCCTCACTTCTCACCACCACCAAAAAATTGTCTATTAGACAACTTTTTGGTGGTGTTGAGAATCGAGGAGGAATGTGACACATTCTATATACCCTTTCGATGTCTAGAACATCTGTACCTTGCCCACTCACAATCTTAAATGACAGAGGTGTAAGGCAGGGGTCTCCAAATCCAGCCCTGGAGGGCCACAAACCAGTCAGGTTGGCAGGATATCTCTAATGCATATATATCTCATGCATAGTCATTAGGGATATCCCGAAAACCTGACTGGCCGGTGGGCCCCATAGGACTGGGTTGGGGACCACTGATCTACACCAAGGATTCATCCTTATTTTCATGAATATTGCGGCTGCATTTGATTCTGTGGACCACGAGACACTATTACTCCGTCTCAGAGACAAAGGTATACAAGGTCTGGCCTTAGCATGGTGCAGGTCATATTTGAGCGACAGGCCACAACAAGTCAGAGTAGGATCCACTACATCGGACCCTTTCATACTCAAACAAGGAGTCCCCCAAGGTTCGTCCCTTTCATCTCTCGTGTTTAATATATATATGCAACCCATCTGCGACCTGATCTGCTCGTTCAACATCCAGTGCTTAGCATATGCAGATGATATCCTGATGTACTCGTCCTTTAAGCTTGACCAACCGGATTTCTCAGCAATAACAAAATGCTTCGATGCAGTTTCCGAATGGCTCCTCAAAACTTACGCATTAATCACAGCAAGACCGATGTCCTTTTTGTCACTCGAAATCAGAAGTTCATACCACCGCCATCCCTTCGAGTCAACAACTTCAATCTCACAGTCAAACCTACCATCCGGTACTTGGGTATCATCCTCGATCAAAAGCTGGACATGTCACCGCATATCAAGAATATCACTAAATCTATCTACCACAAGATACGGTCAGTACGCCACCTTCGACCACTACTTGACCCTTCTGATTTCCGATCCATATTCCAAGCACTGGTAACCCCCCACCTTGACTTTGCCAACATTATCCTCCTTGGGCTCCCACAAGCATCATTGAACCCGCTTAGGCTAGCCATGAATTCTGCAGCAAGAATACTCACTGGAACATCTAGATCGGACCACATAACTCCAGTACTGATGAGCCTACACTGGCTGCCTCTACACGCTAGAATCATATACAAAGCCCTCGTTCTAACTTTCAAGGCCTCAAAAAGTCAGCCCCCCACCCCGCTCACCAACCTCATCCAACCTATGCCACCCAACAGAAGCAGACACTCGTCATGTTTGAACAAACTAGAAATGCCTAAAACACTCACGAAATGTTCAAAGACAACATCCAATAGAGCCTTCTCACTTTTTGTACCAGGAGCATGGAACTCTCTCCCCCCAGAAATTCGTTCCATCACTAATAACATTTCATTCAGAAAGGCTATCAAACATCATCTGTTCCTAAAATACTATTCCAATCTCATTCCCCCCAGCCAATCCCAACATAATACACATCTTCACCAAAACTCACACTTAACACAACCCCAACTAGAAAATTCGTTAGCCTGACACTCCTCCTGTTACATATCCGTTTTTCACAATACAATGCCTAACCATGCCCTTCATATGATGTTTAAACCTCTACTTACATAACACTGTACATAGTTTTTCTCCCCTGTTTCATCCAAGTTTGTATCCCCTGTTTATTGTAAACTCAGTGTAATATGTTACATTTTGTATACTTTGTTCAAATGTAAACCGCACTGATTGTAATAGCGCGGTATATGAGAAATGCAAATAAATATATAAAATAAATAAATACACAGCTTGCAGGTCTGCAAACCACATAAATCCTTTTAAATATATGCTCCCTTGGATGCCTATCTGTCTTTATAAAATACTAGCTCAATTCCTGCAGAAATTGTGCCTAGATTGAAAGTGCAAACATTATAACTGCTTGAGACCAGGCACAAATGTTAGCATGTGCTACACATGCATGCTTGTGTGCTATATTTCATGAAATACATGAATAAGTCGTGACTTTGCTCATGCTCTGGCCAAACACCTTCCCTGAGCACATCTACTGTACAAGTACACCCCCTCTTCTACTGTACTGTCTTTTAGGCATGATCCAAGTTTAGAAAAGGCCTTTTCTTCTTGCAAATCAGTGCTTTATGTGTGGCAAAGATTTAAAAATGACCCCTTTGATTTATTATTATTATTTAAAACATATGTAATTTAGACCTTTGGAAGGCAATTTTATAAAGTCGCACCTGCTTAATGCACTCTTTCACATGACTTTATTAAATACTAGTAGAAGAGGCAGAAAGCATGCCTTAAATTAAGGCATGATCACTTACAGCAGTGCTGAGCTGGTGTCAGTGACTGAGCCTACTCTTTGCAAGCACATGTGTAAATTCTATAAGCAACATATTGCCCATGCTCCATCCAAACTCCACCCATGCGCATGATGTTAGTTGGTATTTTATAAGAAGTTGTTTATATATACAATTGGCTACTTATGTATGTCAATGACTAAAATGCTGACATTTACATGCATTATTAGCGCCTAAAAATAGGTGGCACCTTATAAAATGACCCCCTTGGAGGCTGAATATTGCCACTTAGATGTACAAATTATGCATCTAAATGGTGCTGCTTCCAGAATGGACCAAACCCTATGACCTTTTTGAACAGCTAACATTGGCCTTATAATGATTTATAGTTCCAAAATCATCAATGTAGTCCCTAATTCTTTTTTTAAAAAGCACTTATGTGGCTAGCACCACTGCCAATCACATAAATGCTTTTGATATCTGCCTCAATGTGTTTATGGTTGCAGGGATGAATTGACTGTATTTTGTAAAAGCCTACCATCATCTTTCTAAAAAAAATGCATTTAGAAGGCTGACTTCACAATTCATCTGTTTTGCTTTATGCTGTGCAATCCAAATGAATAAATCCCAAAGCCAAATCATTTAAAAAGTGAAGGGGACCATCAGATATAGACAAACTTGTGACCCTTTTCCTCTAATTCAAATCGGGAAAAGCCAAATATCAGTCATCAGTCCCAAATAATCAGTCCACAGGTTCATCAACATTAGAAGAGCAGACACTTGTTTTTGAAATAATAGATGCCATGTTTGTCTGTCAGACTTCTTTACCATTATTGGAAGTGTGTTTTGGAAATGACTATACACTGAAGTGTGATTTAGGAAGTTTCATGCACTTTCACAGTGGACTGACTATTTGGGACTGATGACTGATATTTGGCTTCTCCCGATTTGAATTACAGGAGAAGGGGCACAAGTCTGCCTATATCTGATGATCCCCTTCACTTTTTAAAAGATTTGACATTGGGATTTATTATCTCCTTTTGTCTTTTTGATTACTTTTTTATATTTTGTGCTGTGTGGCACAGATGACTTGGGCTCACATCTCCTGTTTAGTGTGAACACTAGAACTTAAATGCATCAGGAAGGGAGTGTGCTCAAAGCTTTAGGGAGCACAGGAAGGAATGTGCTATATTGCAGGAACCCCTGCATGTGAAGATTTGTATAGAGGAGTTTAATATAGAGTTTGTATAGAGGAGTTTGCCAGTGAGGCCGCTTCAGTTGTCAGGATAAGCCATCAGCAAAGGATGGTTAATGATGAAGGGAGATACATGGGAAAACAGCGTATGCTTTGCTGGAAATTGTTATGAAAGTATCAATACTGGATGCATCTTTTCCCCTTATCCCTGAAAAATGGCTATGACTCCATTCTGAAGATCTTGTTCTACCCCTCCTCCCCAAAATCTTTTTTAGTCACCTGGTTATGGTTAGGTCCTTCTTTTAAAGTAGCTTTCAAAACAGATCAGACATTACATTGTTAAACACACTTCTCGGTAGGTATTGAATGTCCTACTGCGCTTACAGTAATAACTGATGGATAGATGGGTATTTCAAATAATTTTCAGTATGGAATGAAACTATAGAAAACTGTCAATCACTGAGTTTACCTTTCAGTACAGATGATTTGAATTCATGTAAGCAGCTTGAGTAGGCTAAGACGATGAAATAGTGCTGTGTGGAACAGAGATGATAGAATTACCTCTGCTCTTAGCATTTCCAGCTACTTGTCCGAGCTACTAAATCAAGGCAAAGTTTATTAAAAACAACATAAAATAAAATCTGAGATGAGTATTTGCTAATCTTCATTCTTCCTGGGATTATGCTTTCATATACAGGGTGGCCCAAAAAAAGTGAGAACATCTCGTAAATTAAAAGCTTAAATAGTTTACTTATTTGCCTTTTTTAGCTATATAACGTCTTTATTTCGACAATTTCCGGTCGCCATCTTTGTTTTTTTAATTTGTCAATCATTTACATCTGTCTTTTTGAATTTTTAAATAACTTATATGCTACGAGATGTTCTCACTTTTTTGGGCCAGCCTGTATATATATATGCTATCAAAAAAGAGTGCCTTCCTTCTGACTAGGTGCAGCAAGTTTTGCACTTACCACACCTTAAATGCAAATGTAAGGTACAGTACGTGCAAAGCCTGTGAGATAAATGTTGAGAGCATGGCCAGCATCTGCTTTGCATTTTATCTGCTTTTTTAAATTTTGGTTTTTATTGTAAACCACTTTGATGCTTTGATATATCAGTATATAAAGCATGACAAAGAACTATAAACTATTTACCCACAGGGCAGACACTGAGCGTTCCCAACTTACATGCCTTGGCACATAGTACAGATCTATCCACACTCTCTACCGAGGCATGTAACATGGACCTCAGTGAAAAACAAAAAGAAAAAAAAACTGATTCATGGCAGTACAATCAAACCAACCCAACCCAGTACATCAGCAACTCCCATGATCAACCCCCTGCCTGATCAGCAACCCCTACAGATGATCATCAGTAACCCCCTGAACAGAAGCACCCTCCCAAAGGAACCTCCCAAGCAGAACCCCCCAAAACCATATACCCAACCTCCCCCCTGACCCCCCTCTCCAGACTTACCCTAGGGTATCCCTGGTAGTCTGCTGGATCTGGACAGAAGCAGTCCCCCTTTGCTACTGCCCCGTAGCTGCTAGGGTTTGAAAAAGTGTCTGACCCCTAATAGATATAGACAATACAAGAAAAAAGAGGGAAGGGGACAATCCCTATTAATAAAGGACCACAATAAAAAGAAAAAAGGGGGAGGGGTTAATGAAATTGCCACAGGGTAAATTAATTTTCACATGATACATTTATTTAGCCCAACACAGCTGTATTTCAGCATGATATGCCTACATCAGAGGCAATTATTACAATCCAGGAGAAATTTGTATAATATAGAGGGAACCATTCCTGCCCCGGTCCACTAGACTACCATGGTTAACTCCAGGTAAGTCCCAGGAGGTCTGCGGGTGGGGGGAGTGTCGGGGTATGCTGCTTGGTGGGGAGAGGAGGTGCTCCTGTATAGGGGTTCCCGTTTGAGGGCTGCTGATTGGGTAGGTATCCTTTCTGGAGGAAACGGAATAGGGAGTTCCTGTTTCAGGAGAGTGTTAATTACGGTGGGTCTGATCTTGGGGGGACTGATCCTGGGTGGCATCAGATCAGGGAGGCTGTCTTGTGGAGGATCATCATCAGGGGGTGCTTTCTTGTGAGGGGGAATTGGATCAGGAGCTGCAATGTGCTTTCATCTTTATTTGAAAACTTTTATTTAATATGGGCAACTGCTGCACTTAATTCCCCTTCTTGAGGCGCTGTGTGTCCTCACAGCATACAGTAACATTTTGCATACTAGCTGTCAGTGCCAGTCACACCCCGTCTTTGCCCAAAATCTCCATGAGCTCACCCCAACCCTCAATAAGCAGCAAGGGGTTTTGTTGTACAGCTGTTCTTATTACACCTTAACCATGAGCACGGCTCGTGCGAAAACCCACACACACTGCTTATGGCAGTGTAGCAAACATGTCCCTTAATTTTAATTAAGCACAAAAATCTTAGTTCAGCACTTTGACCAGAGACCATCTTAATACAACAAAGCTCTCAACCTAGTCTATTGTTGTGGACCACCCTCTTCAGGGACAGTCCAGTAAAAAATAATAAATTCCGTCATAGGCAACCTGAGGGGAAAAAAACATTTGAAATTGTGGACATGTGGGTATGGTTTATCTAAATTATTTATCTTCCAATGAATAGCAGAATTTAAATTTTGAGTGGTGCCTTTAATGCCCTTTCATTTATAACAGAAATTCCATAAACGTAGCATTTGTATGGAAAAGGAAAGACATCTTAGTTATATAACAAAAGAATGCTACACCTGATACAACAGCTGTGTTTGAAAATTGTTAGGGATGTGTATTCAGAAGTATGCATTTAGTTTGTTAGCTTAACTTGAGAATGTCAGAGGAAGAAAGGGGAAGGAGCTCTACATAAAAACCAAGTCCAGAAAACGAAGAAACAAACCAGAGGAAAACCAAAGCCCTGGACACACAGATGTAAACCGCCTTGTTTGTTACAAAAGGTGCAGTATATCAGGTGCTCAATAAACGTAAACATAGACATAGAAGTTTATTGAAGGGACTCAATTCAGTCGAGTTTCGGCAAACATGCCTGCATCAGATATCTACAAAACATATATACATAAAAAACTTATACATAGTAATTTCCAGCACAACACAGCTAAGCTTTCTAACTTTTTACTTTTTGGCTGGTTTTTGATATAGATTTTCCTTGCCTATTTATTACCTGTTTTATTCTGTTATAATTCTACTTAGCCACTTTGGTGTGTTAGGGTAGCTGCACCAAACAAAAAAAAAATCTACTTTGCTTTTCCTCTGCTCGTTATGCAAAGGAGGGGTTTTATTTCTTGCAAATTTCTATCTGTTCACAGCCATCTTGATCTACAGTCTAGTGGCAAGCAACCTAAAGTTTGGTTATAAATTTGGGAAAATTTAGCTTGCCTGTATTCCTTGCCTAGCCTTTTTAATCTGAAATTTGAGTATACCCTCAATTTATATAAGGTCTACTGGCACACCGTGAACCGATGCAGAGCCATTATGATATTCTTTGTTTTGTTCTCTTTTCCTTCCTGATGATTCCTAACATTTTGTTTGCGTTTTTGGCCACCACCACAAAATGAACAGATTTCCGTGTATTTTCCATGATGGCGCTTAAGTTCTTTTCTGGGTGGCTTTGTGTCTCTCTCTCTCTTCTCTCTCACAGGTACCATTTTAGTAATCGAAAATCTCCTCTTTCCTTATGGGAAATTGGGTCTCTTGGGCTATAAAGCAATGAGTTTTTTTCTCTGCTAGTATTCTCTCCTCTGGAATGGCAAGGCCGCGGAGCCATGTGCACGCGGCCACCGTTAACCGGGGGGGCGGCCGCGCGCACCCCCAACGGTTAGCGCGGTGAGGCAAGCCCTAGGGGAGGAGCGGCCGGGGAATATCCTGTTCCATTGGTTGCAGCGCATGATGGCATAGCGCGGCAGCCAATGGGACGAAGGATTCGCGAGGAGATGGTGCGGGGACGTAGCGTGGCTCCGGCCTCTTGCCTTCGGATGCCGGAGCCGACGGACGTGTGCAGAGGTTCGCTGTGGATGCAATTATTTTATATACTTGCGCGGTGTCTTTCTCTCGGGTGGGTAGTGATTTTCTCCCTGTTCTAGTTTGCAGCAGCGTGCCCGTTCGTTATTTTGAATTATTTTCCTGCCGGGCCAATTTTAAGGGGAGGAAGGGGGGGCTCCGTGCAGCGGTAGTTCCGCTACCGTCCGGTGTGCTGGGTTGAGGCAGGGAATTTAAAGTCGGGGATCTCCGGTGCGGTTTGGCCAGGGCTTATAGATATTGCTGTGGGCTTATTTCCCTCCTTAAATATGCCGCAAAATAAACCCGGAGGCAAGCGGGCGGTGAAAAGTAAAGCCCCCAGGGGGGGAAGTAGGGAGGGGCAGATGGCTCGGGGCGGTACTGTGGTCCGAGGTAAGTCAGCGCGGGGAAGGGCCAGGGGCAGAACAGCGCATACTTCAGGGACTGATCAGGGGAGGGGTCAGCCAGCAGGGGAGTCTGTCAGGGGTAACAAAGGACAGAGGGGCAGAGGGGGAGCAGGTGGGACCTCGCGGACACGGGTGGAGTTGGAAGGTGACACAGGGGTTCAGGGGTTAGAGTTGGAGCAGGGTATCCCCCTGGGCTGTCCGGGAGGTGGGGATGGGGAGCACTTGCGGGGGGGGTTGGGATATAGGTCAGCCTGGGCAGCTGAGGGCCGGCCAGGTGGTGGTCCGTCCCCCATGGAAAATGCTGATAGATGGGGGTTTGCGGGCATGTGGGGGTGGCCACAGGATGTGGGGGGACCCCCTTCACCCTCGTGGGAGCACTGGCAGGGCGGGGGTCAGGGCTCCTCGCGGGCGGAGTGGCTCGGGGCTTGGCAGTCTCCTTGGATTAGGGCGGGTGTCTCGTCGCCTCTCCCTGTTTTTTTCTCCGCAGGTACCTCCGACGTGGCAATGTATGGGAAATCCTTGGTGGAGTGTATCGCGGCCAGGAGGCAGCTCAAGTTCTCGAGCGGAGGGCGGTGCGGCTGTTGAGACGGAGGCAGCGGTTCGAACTACTTCGGAGCGACCCGAGCTCAGTGTGCCAGCGAATGAAGAGACTGCGGGTGAGTTGGCATTGGAAATAGGTGCGGAGTCTGGGTTGGTAACGGGGAATGTGGTCAGCGATCGAAAGAAGAGAAGCCGGAAGCGGCGGCGTTCTTGTCATAGGCGCAGGCGATCGGATTCGTCGTACTCATCGTCCACTGATTCGTCGTCTAGTTCGACATCGCGGGAAGGAAGTCAGGGCCGGGTATTAGGGAGGCCGGTCGGGGGGAGGGAACCCAGCGGTCCAGTGCCTACGGTAGCTGCGTTTTCTGAGTTATGGGAAAGCGTTCCAAAATATTTGCGGCGAAAAATTCAAAAACGTCGTTATATTGATGTTTTTCGTTTGCTGGAGGGTAGAAAACGTTCAGGGGACAGTAGGCGAAAGAGGAAGGAAGACGAGAAAGCTGGTAGGGTGCGGAGAGTTGCGAGGAATGTAGTGAACTGGACGAGGGCCTTTCTACGGCTAGCCAGTGTTTGGGGATACGAGCATCCGGAACAGTATGGTATGCTTTTGGCATACATGGACTCCATCTTAGAAGCGTCACAAAACCATGACAGTTGGGCCTGGCTCAACTATGATGAAAAGTTTCGCGACAAGATGGAAGAGAACCAGTTGTTATCTTGGGGTACACAAGATATCAATTTATGGTTAACGCAGATGGCGGTCAAATCAGGTGGAGGAGCGGGGGGTGTGGGCAAGGGGGGGCTAGTCAGTGCAGCTGGGGTGGGGAAGCCCTTTCGCGGAGGCGTGCCCCCGGCAGTTCAGAGACCTGCGGGGGGAGGGGGCGCTGGCGACGTCTGTTCGCGTTTCAATAAGTCTTCCTGCCCCTTTCCGGACTGCAAATTCCGGCACGCATGCTCTGTTTGCGGAGGAGGGCATTCCGCCCTTAAATGTGTTAAAAGAGGTCCTACTGGATCCATCCCCCCCCCTACAAAACAATAGGATTACGTCGAGCTTAGCCCCTACTCCCATTAGGTTAATGGCTTTGCGTCCATGGCTGAATAGGTATCCCAGGAGGGCGGACGGCAGTATCTTAGATAATGGATTCGAGTGGGGGTTTCAGATTCCTGTTGTGGGTCGGGTCGCCTCGGCCAGATCGGCGAATTCACCATCGGTGAGACGTTTCTGTAATATTGTGAAAGACAAATTGTTAGGGGAAATTTTACTGGGGAGGGTAGCTGGCCCTTTTCTTGAACAACCCTTCGAGGATTTCGTAGTTTCCCCATTGGGCATAATACCAAAAAAAGAACAAGGTAAATATAGACTGATTCACAATCTATCCTTCCCGGAGGGTGCATCTGTTAATGATCACATCCCAAAGGAATTGTGTGCAGTGCGGTATGCATCTTTTGATGAGGCGGTTGATTTAGTGAGAGAGTGTGGCCCGAGGTGCTTGATGGCTAAGACCGATATTGAGTCAGCTTTCCGATTGTTGCCGGTGCACCCCTCGGCGTTTCATTTGTTGGGCTTTCTTTTCGAGGAACAATTTTATTTCGACAAATGCATGCCAATGGGTTGCGCGATATCCTGTTCATATTTTGAACGATTTAGTACATTTATGCACTGGGTGGTGGTACAGCGTTCGGGTTGTGCGCAAGTTGTGCATTACTTGGATGATTTCCTCTTTGTAGGGACGGCTCAGTCCGGGCAATGTCGGGACTTATTGAACAATTTCCACCAGTTAGCTCAGGAATGGGGAGTACCGTTGGCAGTGGCAAAGACGGAAGGGCCGACTACGAGTCTTACTTTTCTAGGGGTGGAGTTAGACACTGACGTAATGGTAGCGAGGTTACCCGTAGACAAGGTAGCGAGGTTGCGTGTATTGATAGCGAATGCGATGACAGCAGCTAAGATGTCGCTGCGGGAGATGCAGGCCCTTATCGGTTCACTTAATTTTGCATGTCGTGTTATTCCCATGGGCCGCGTATTCCTCCGACGGCTCTCGTTGGCTACAGCGGGGGTGGGAAAACCTCATCATCGGATCAGGATTTCCCGTAAAATGCGAGCGGACTTAGGGGTTTGGGACGATTTTCTGCGTGAATTTAACGGGGTCTCGGTATTGCGGGAGAAGGTAGTGTCCAGTGCGGATTTGCAGTTATATACCGATGCTGCCGGAGGAGCGGGCTTGGGGATTTACTTTGGCGGCTCTTGGTGTGCGGCAGGATGGCCATTGGCCTGGCGGGAAGCTGGACTTACTCGTAATATCACCTTCCTAGAGTTGTTCCCGATCTTGGTGGTTCTGTCCATCTGGCCAGAGAAGCTGCGGAATCGCCAGGTAGTGTGGAACTGCGACAACGAGTCCGTTGTCAGCGTAGTAAATAATTATACCCCGCGATGCAGACCGGTCGCGGATTTAATGCGGCAAGTGATCTTATCCTGTTTGCGGCTGAATGTGGTACTGAAGGCTCGGCACATTCCGGGATGTATTAACACTATTGCTGATGCTCTTTCCCGTTTCAAGTGGGAGCTGTTTCGGACCTTGGCACCGGACGCGGAAGAGCGAGGAGCATCGGTCCCGGACAACTTATGGCAGATTGGCCTGTCGGCATGATTGACTTGCTAAAAAACTCTGTGTCGGCTGCGACGTGGGAAGCCTATCGAAAAGGCTACCGCAGCGTGGAGTCTTTCTTGTTGGAGCGGGGATGGAGACGGGGCCCTGCATCTGAGTGGCTATTGGGTCAGTATGTTTTCACTGCGAAGGCGGCGGGCTTGTCGCGTTCTACAGTACGTAAGAATTTGGCCGGTTTTTTCCTTTTTTATGAGAGCCGTGGGGTGGGGTCCGGCGCGGGGGGGTTTTCTGACATCTCGGTTGTTGCAAGGCTGGGAGCGCTCGCATCCATCGACCGGGGATTCCAGGCAACCAATAACGCATGCCTTGTTGGAGCGATTGTGTGCGGTTTTGCCTCGGGTGGTCTCATCGCGTTACGAATGTTCCCTATTTCGGGCGGTTTTTGCAGTTGCCTTTTTTGGGGCCTTCCGAGTGGGTGAATTGGTGGCTGAGTCGGGAAAACGCACGGGGGGCGGTGGCTTGCAACTACACCACGTCAAGTTGGTTGCCGGGGGGGTGCACATACATGTTGCGCGCTCAAAAACCGATCAGTTGGGGAAAGGCTCCTGGGTGGTGTTGCGACAGGTGGCCGGGGCATTGACTTGTCCGGTTGGGTTGTTGCGGGCATACTTGGATGCGCGCCCCCCGGGCTCAGGAAATTTATTCGTGCATAGCGATGCGCGGGTCCTTACGCGTTTTCAATTTACGGCTGTCATGCGGATGTCGCTGCGGATGATAGGGGAGGATGCTGGTCGTTTTGCTCCACACTCGTTCAGGATCGGGGCGGCTACCAGCGCGGCGGCGGAGGGATTGTCGGAGCGGGAGATCCAGCGTATCGGGCGTTGGAGGTCGCAGGCTTTCCAAACCTATGTGCGTTTGTAGGGGGGGGGGGTCTCTAATCTATCTTATTTTATATTACAGATATAGGAGATGGTCGGTGTCGCTGTTGGGTGACTGGCCATTCATTCGTTTACTGGGCTGGTCGGCGGGCAGCAACACGACCCATTGGCATGAATCTTGGACTGGAAGTCTCTGAAGTGTCCGTCGCATGGCTGGGAGAGCGCGGAATGCGGTGGATCCAGCTCCTGCCGTTGCTGCGGCACCAAGGGAGTCGGGGAGAGAAGCCTGATGTTCTGTTGATACACTTGGGAGGCAACGACTTGACGTCCTGGACTTGTCGACAGTTGATTCGTGCAGTGCACAAAGACTTGGGGGCTGTATTAGTAATGTTATCGGGCGTGGTCATTTTGTGGTCAGATATACTTCCAAGGCCTGCTTGCAGCGTTCAGCGGCGCTGGTCCAGAGGGCTGGCAAAAATCAATCGCCAAATAGGCAGATGGGTCATAAGGAATGGAGGGCGCCAAATTTTGCACTCCTGGGCTGATGTAAACTGCGCTGGCTTGTACAGGCCAGACGGGGTACATTTATCCCCGATCGGCTTGGATTTGCTGCTTAACGATTGGCAGGAGGCCTTGGAGGTGGTCATGCATGGGAGACGGGCTGGTCGCAGCTTTCTTTAATGGGGGGCGGCTCAGGACGTCAGTGTCCGGAGCCGGTGGCGGGATCCCGGAGGTTTCCGGGGTCCGGAGCCGGATGCAAGCATTACGGCGGGGGTGGGGTACCCCCGCCCGGACAATCCCTCAGGTTTTTGCTAATAATATGGCGAAGCCGGATGAGGGAGGGCGAGGCGATTTTGTTGGGGCCTGTACCTGGCGGAAGCGGAAGCGGCGGCACCTTGCTAATAACATGGCGGGTGGTGGCGCGTTCTGCTGGTGGGGGGGGGGGTATGTTAACTTGTTAATTGTAAATTGTGATTGTTATAAGTAATAAAGCTGCGACCAGTTCAATTCCATAGATTGTGTAATGGTTTTATTTTGAATGTCAGATATGTGCATGGGATAGGCAAAGGGGGAGGGGGGGGAACAAGGTTGGGATCGCTCGGTCCGCCTTACCCGGTTATGGCAAGGCCGCGGAGCCATGTGCACGCGGCCACCGTTAACCGGGGGGCGGCCGCGCGCACCCCCAACGGTTAGCGCGGTGAGGCAAGCCCTAGGGGAGGAGCGGCCGGGGAATATCCTGTTCCATTGGTTGCAGCGCATGATGGCATAGCGCGGCAGCCAATGGGACGAAGGATTCGCGAGGAGATGGTGCGGGGACGTAGCGTGGCTCCGGCCTCTTGCCTTCGGATGCCGGAGCCGACGGACGCCCTCCCCCCCTCCCTTGTGTTGCGATGGGCAGCGGGGTTGTGGGGTGTTGCAGCTGGTGGGGGGTGGGCGGGATCCCGGCGGTTTCCGGGGTCCGGAGCCGGATGCAAGCATTACGGCGGGGGTGGGGTACCCCCGCCCGGACAATCCCTCAGGTTTTTGCTAATAATATGGCGAAGCCGGATGAGGGAGGGCGAGGCGATTTTGTTGGGGCCTGTACCTGGCGGAAGCGGAAGCGGCGGCACCTTGCTAATAACATGGCGGGTGGTGGCGCGTTCTGCTGGTGGGGGGGGGGGTATGTTAACTTGTTAATTGTAAATTGTGATTGTTATAAGTAATAAAGCTGCGACCAGTTCAATTCCATAGATTGTGTAATGGTTTTATTTTGAATGTCAGATATGTGCATGGGATAGGCAAAGGGGGAGGGGGGGGAACAAGGTTGGGATCGCTCGGTCCGCCTTACCCGGTTATCTTATTTCTATGTCAACAAAACATAACTTGCAGGGAACTCTGCTTTCAGGGTACCTGTACCATAGAAACTTGAAATCAAATTTAGGGGGACAAGAGAAGAAATCTCTTATTTCTCCAAAACTGAACTAAAGAATCAACATAGACACTAAGCTCTCTAGCTGTTATAGATTTTGGACACAACCATTTGCCTAAATCTATTCTAGAGGGTGCTATAACAAAATGATTTTTCTTATCTTTTCTTAACTACTCTTAATTGCTATATCCCTGTTTTAAGGGCCACATGGTTTCAGTGAGAATCCTGAAAGACATAATTAAATAAAACATGGTATCATTTGAAGGGGTATAAAGGCAACTTGTGTCATTATATCTAAAGAGTACCTATGGGCTGTGTGGCCTAGTTGCAATGATGCATACAAGCCTGCAGGAGACCAGAGCTTGATTCCCAAATCCAGCCTCAGTAACCAGGACTGTTGCAAGGCTATGAGGTGTTCTAGGCAAAACTCATTCCTAGCGCTCCCCTGCTGCTGCCCCTCCCCCGTTGCTGCCACTGCCGCCCCTCTCGGAGACATGCAGCGGTGTTAATACTTTTAAAATGGCACCACCACACCAGAGATACCTTCACCTCCAATGCTTCAGTGTTGTTTGTGCTTCTGCCTCTCTCTGATTCCACTGCCTGCTTGCATACATGCACCCCATAAAACCAGAAGTGGAATTTGAGGAGGGTGGAAACAATGAACAGCACTGCAGCACCAGAGGTGAAGGTAGCTCCGGCACCATAGTGCTGTTTTAAAAGCATTGCCGCCACTGCATCCCCCAGAGAGGGGAGGCAGCCGCGACAATGGGCACCCACAAACCACTAGCCTTCTAGGTGGCTGCCTAGTTTGCCTAAGAGTGGCACCAGCCCTACAGTAACATAGAAGCATAGAAAACAATGATAGATAAAGACCATACGACCTATCCAGTCTACCCATCTATAAGAACTATTAAGTTCTACAGTCCCTTCCTCTCCCTCAGAGATCCTCTGTATTTGTTCCATGCTTTCTTGAATTCAGATACAGCTCTCATTTCCACCACCTTTACTAGGATGATGTTCCCTGCATCCACCACTCTTGCCGTAAGTAAATATTTCCTCAGATTACTCCTGTCTATCCCCTTCCACCTTCATCTTATGACCCCTCATTCCAAAGCTTCCTTTCAACTGGAAGAGGGCCACTACCTGTGTATTTATTTCATGGAGGTATTTAAATGCCTTTATCATATCACCCCTCTTCCGCTGCATGCTAACAGGGGTAGCAACTACTATGGAGGTAAGAGTCACAGCTCTTAATGGAAGGAAATCCCAGTCAGTGTGCAACAGCAAAACTATGGGCGCAATTCACAATGTACGCGTACTGGATTGTGAAAGTAATCATGGTCTGTAGTCCACTAAGAGATCTTTTACTACAATGCTAGGGTTAAAGATGAAGGGGAAGGGTGAGAAAATTAAAATGGGGAATATCCCCACTAGTCTCTGATCTGTAGTTTGAGCTGAGGAGATTCTGACTGAGCATGAAGTTCAAGGGAGTAGGAAATGAGTGCCTGGATAAATAAATCCTTCATCCTCCACAATCTGTTAATACACCTTAACCTGTTTCCTTTTAACTGCTGTTCTTTTTCTGTATACATTTCCCCATTATCAATATTTCTATTGTACAAACCCCTAAGGTTCTGCTGTATTTTGAGAACCTCAAGTGTTCTATGAATTGACCTTTTTAGCCCTTTGGTAAGGGCTTCCCTACCAATGAGGTAATGATAGGAGGAGGCCTCATACTGGAGCAAAAATGGAATAGTATAGATACCAAGCCCAAAGACATTTTCCTGTCCATACTTCAGAATATTTGTCAGGAGTTGGATTCAGAAGAGCCTTGGTTCAAGGAAAGAAGTGCCTGCAGCCTCTGCCTGTGACCAGCTTCCAAGGAAGAAAAACTAAAGGGAGAGAAAGTGGATAATACTGGAATCCTCAGCTTAGGAGGACAATACCAGTAAGAGGTGAAGAGACTGCATGTACCTCAGAGTAGAAGAAAAGCACAAAGGTGAACTATACTTTTTACTGTTTGTATAATCTGCATATTGATCTCTTCATGTTGATTTTGATTTTCTGTAAACCTCATTGGTTCAGAATAAATCCTGGACTCAACTGGGAGTTTCTGGAAGTGGAAACCAGTAGAGAGAGCAATTGCACAGGCCAGCAGTTTCGCAGCCTTAGCTGGTCCCATCCCAGAACTCTGTAATCCCAAGGGTGATGGTACTGACTGGTCTTCCTGCAGCACGAAATGAAGGACCTCAGATCAGGAGGCTACACTACGAATTTAACTCTATGCAGACCAGAAACAAAAATTCTTTATATTATACTTGTCTTTCAATTGCAAGACCCATTAGGATCTTGTCATGCACTTTTGTAAGTGTAATGAACGGTGGTATGAAATAGAAATGGGTTTGGATGCCCTTAATCGGTAGGGATATGCGCAGCCCAAAAAAAAACATTTGACTTGTTTTCTTTTTCTGAATTTTCCCCAGTTTTTTTGTGCTTTTTGATATATTTTTTCACACATTTGGTTTAAATGAACACATGATATGCGTGTTGAAGCTGCTTTAAGTTCACGTATCAGTTGTATCTGTGTGAGTTCATAGTGCTACACGGGCACAAGTGATATCCATAGCCCAAACTAACTGAATGAGTGCTATGAATGCTCACCCCTATCAATCAGCCTGCTCATCTTTCATCAGTTTATTTATCCTTTTCTAAATAAGATTATCTTCTTAGAGGATATGGTAATGTCACAAAATGGATATGGTGGTGTTCAGTAAATCAAGCAAGCCAAAGTTGTATTGCGAGAAAAAAGTCCTTAACATGCAGTAATGGTGAGGCAAGAGATGTTACATAACAAGTTGATGTAGTTTTTGTTAAGTATTTTTATATTTGTTAAAGTTTGCCTTGTGAAGCAGTAATGCTTTAAGGATCAGCCATCCTACTGGTTTCTGTGACATACTGATTTGCAAATCTGGCAGTATGTAATGAAACTTGACTGACAGTTATTATGTTACAGAACTATTCACTTACATTAAAGCACCTCAAAACGCAACCAAATGACTAGTCCTCCTGAATAAAACTAAAGGGCATATAGAAAACTGTTAATGTTGCCAGTGGTGTTTTTACCACCTTTGTTCCACTGAGCAATGGCACATTTGTTGTCCTGACAAACAGAACAGCAAAAGGAGGGGGAAGGGGGGAGAGAGTGAGATAAAAAACTGAAAACCATGCACCTCAAATTTTAATCTTCTGGCCACACACTGAAAATATGATTCGGAAATCAGTTGCTTAGAGTTGACAAAATCCTAGGAGAATGTCTGTATTCATTAACGCAGAAATGATTTTGTTGTGAGGAATTTTGTGTGATTATTTAATCCAGGACAGGGCTTGCAATGGTAAAGAATTTTGGGCAAAAGAGATGGGATTGGTGGTCGTTTTCTACCATCATGCTTTCTGTTTCTGTGCTTTTGTTGTTAATGGGCTACAAATTGCAAGTTATGCAGATAATTTGGTAAAGACTTTCTATGTGTAAAAAAACACATATAGAGTATTTTATAAATTTGCCATCAAATATACATAAAAGTATACAAAGAGACACGATCCCATGCATACTTTTCTATGTATTTAAAGTGATGGGGTCTCAGGGATGGAGCTGGGTGGAGTTTTGTATTTACATGTAGACTATTAAAGTATATATGTATAACCAGCAGACATATGCTTTGTTGTTATGGTCGTTGTGTTATAATGTAAACCGCGCTGATGCCGAATAGAGTGGTATATAAAAAACTGTAATAAATAATAAATAAATAAATAATAAATATGCACCTATATTTACTTCTGTTCCAGAACAGATACAAATATATGTGTTGTGCTATGCTTTTGATGATGGTTGCACATGTAAGCAATCAGGCTGATTGATATTTAAACACTGCAGCCACAGTGTCTATGGCTGACACTGAATATGTAAATAAAAGGGTGATTGCCTCCCCTATCTGGCTAGCAGTGATATTCAGGCTCCTATCCAGCTTTTAGGATAGTTGTTTTGCTGTCCTAAATTATCCTGATAGTTATCCAGATAGCGGTTTGAATATCACCACTTTCCAGATATTTACAGGGGCTGCCCACAAGGCTTAATGGACCTTGGTCTGACCCAGTATGGCATTTCCTATGTTCTTACGTTATCAGTACACGTAAGATCAAAAGGGGATTTGACATGAGGACTGAAGAATAGGAGTGGGCATTAGATATATCAAGAGTAATGTTCCCTATTGCATATTGGAACTAAATTATAATATTTTTTATTTGCATTTATAATGTTACATTCTCAAATACCAAGAATTAAGGGAAAATCAAGGAAAGCAAAGAAAAATACAGGAAAAAGAATTCTAACAGGAAGTGCAAAACAATGATACATAAACCCACGAAATTACATAGTCTGGGAGCAAGTTTAGGAAAAAATTTGTAACACAGGGAAACATCTAGAGATATGGCAATAACACAGCTAGCTTAAACAGGAAAGCTGCTAGCCCTCAGGCGTCCCCCTCCCTACTCACCAAAAAACTAAGAAGCTGCTTGGGGTCAAAAAAACAGAAATCTCTTTGATTCCAGGAAAACAAAACATCAACAGGGAAACCTTAACAAAAAAGTAGCCCCCAAGGCAAGAAGCCTTAGTTTTAACGTCAAGAATTCTTTACGCCTTAATTGGGTAGCACAAGAAAAATCAGGAAAATTTGAATCCTGGCCCCCAAAAACAGCTCCTGCATATACCGAAAATTTAACCTCAACACCATATGATGATCAACCTTGAGGAAAACTCCATGATCTGACCACAATACCACGGCTCTTTAGGTCTCTGGTCCATCAGTAGTGAGAGACAGGCAGAGAGTAATACAGAACACAATCACACACACACAAAGTGCTATTTTCTTTGAGCTCAGAGGGAAGACAATAAGCGGATTATGAACAGGCATAATTCCAGGCTTATTGAATTCAAAGTTCTCCTTGTGAAAAGCTCCTTTTTATTAGAGAAAAAGAGGAAGTAACAATCATTTATTATAACCATGAAATAACACAAGGTGTCGCCAAAGTTTTTTTTACAGAGTAAGATCTGATTACAGTATATTAGATGAAATTCACTCAATTATGACAAAATTGTTTATAATTGCAAAAGTTGCAAAAATTATGTTTTGTCAGCAGGGACTTCCAGCTGACTGTACTATGAACTTTATGTTTGCACAGTTCATAGCCTATGTTCTTTTTGCTTGCGTTAACACTGTTCCATCTATTTTAAAGACGGTTACAGAGAACTCATGATCATGACATCCTATTCTATTTAAAAGGAAGTAGGTGAAAAGTCAAACTTCTAAACACATTTTGTATCAAGAAATTCATCCATCTTCAATTACATATTGGGGATTCTGGTATCCCTTTATCTGTCCATCCCTACAGTCCTCCCTGTGATTCTATAAAGAATCATTACTAAAAAGCAGTAGTTGAAACATGTCCAATTCCAGAATAATCTTCTACAGTAGGCTTCATTTTGCAGATGTTCTTTCAAAGTCCTAGGCACATCTGGTCCATAGGTGAGCTCCATCTCGTTCATTGGAAGAAATCATTATACAAAATCATGTGGCATTGTTTACCTTTGCTTAGCCTCAATAAAAAATGTGTACAGAGAGCAAGACTTTACCAATTATTCTTGTAAGCACTACCTCATCCAGCAGTGGCCAACTGCTTCTCGTAGATATCATGACACCAGTCATCACTTCAGATTCGTCAGCAGCATCCTTTCACACCATGGGCTGTGCTATGCACATCTTAGATCAATCTTTTTCAGTGACCATCCACCCAGGCTTCACTGCTGCACATACATGAGTAGTTCCGCTGGAATCGCTGATCTTTATCAGGAGTCTCCATATTCAGTAGCATTTCATTCAGTCGTTTTCTTCATCTTCGGCCCATTAGATTCAGTGCATACAATATATAATTTGTAAAAATCCAATTCTCCACTACAGCATCTCTCTTGATGCCAAACAATTGCAAACAAGCACAATTATTCATCCCTAATGACAGTCTTAAATAGTTGAACAGAATTATATTATCTATTGTTAATTACAATACATCCATAGCTAGCACTAAACTATTACATAGCTAGTCTGTAACATACTCATTATTTTCATCTACATTCCTAAACTTATTCTGTCTACTTGCCAAATCAAATGTTAGCATGTGGCCTGATAGTCACATTGCTTTTTCCTGTCAGGAACACATTTGTACATATTCATATCACTAATTATATTTGTGATGTATTCTCCAGCCTTAACAATATACAAGATATAGTCAATCTGGTTATTCAAGGGGTAACAAACATTAAAACATAACTAGCAGTTCATGACAAATTTAAACTCATTTCAATTGTTTGTCAATGATTATTAGGAAGGCTGTCTTATCTTAGGTGATGATTCAACTCACATTAGTTTAAACATTATCACCACATCCTGTACACACAAACACCCCAGTACCTCACTGGTCTTCTCCACTTCCATATCCCTACACGTAGTCTTCATTCTCTTCATACTAATCAACTTCACTTCCCCCCACCATCTCGTGCACACTTACAGTCTACCCGTCATTCTGCTTTTTTCTTCCTTGGTCCAGCTCTGTGGAACTCTCTTCCCACTCCGCTCTGTCTGGAAGATAACTTCACCACTTTCAGGTCCCTACTTAAATCCCATCTGTTCACCTCAGCATATAACCTCCCAGCCACACCCAGCTGACCTGGTTTATCTATTTTTGCACTTTTCTTTGGTTTTTTTTTTATTTTTTTTAATACTACTTTCCCCACTAATCACAGCAGTTCACATTGCAACTAAAACTTGGTACAGCACATTAAACAGGAACATTGATAACTTGAAAATTTTCTTTGTAAGACAATGAGGGTTAAGTGACTTATCCAAGGTCACAAGGAGTGCTAGTACTCTAGTCATTAGACTACTTCTCCATTCCATTCTAATTCACATAGACATCTAAGCTCAGAAAGGAAGGAACATTTATATAAGGGTGTGTATATTCATAAACTATAAAACCTTTTTTAACACCAAATTTGAACCAATTAAAACTGTTAATTACCACTTCTTTTCAGAACAAAACAGCATAGTAGTAGAATATCAGCACATAGGGCTCCTCATGCAAGAAGCCTGAGGCAAAATCAGTATTAATCAAGTGAGCAGATAACTCAAGAGCTCTAGAAAGAGCGAACACTCCAGCTAGTTGAGCATTAGCAAATAGCAAAGCAGCCGACTGTCACAGAATCAATTCTTTCAATTGCATCAGTTTTCCTTACTCATTGTACAAAGCAGAACCATCAGTACAGTGTAAGGTCAAACAGTAGCAATCTAGAGCTGAAAGGAAGCTGGGGTTTTTATTCCAAGTGTAGAAGACGCAAAAACTTAATGAGAGACATGTTAAAGTATTAGAAACTCAGTAATTTGGATTGCAAAGACTACTGCTACCAGCCCAGTGGCTTAAGTCCAATGGGAAATTTCTAAGCAAAAACACAAACAGCAGCAATAGAAGAGGTAAGCATATTGGATCACACTTGCAATTAACAACATCAATTCTGCAGAGGTCTTTCATAATAATTAAAACATATACGACATGAGAATTTAAGATCACTCCTCCAATCGACTCCTGCAGATTAGTTTAAAAGAGACTAAGAGAATATCAGCATTTTTTTTTCATACATTTACTCATACACTATCATAGTTAAACTTTCAACATTATACATATATTCGCCATACTGTTTTAATTACTTAATTCACTTGTTTGAATGTAGTTGCATCATTCACTTTTTTCCCTTTTCTTAACCTTTATCACATCACACAATTTTATCAAATATCTAAATATATCAAAGCATGGAAGATCTTCCCATTCATTCACATCAATTATAACTAGAAATACAAGTTGGAAAATGTATCATCAATCATTTTTTCCCAAAGCATCCAGAGACATAAACACCAAGGAGTAATGTTTCTAATAATATTTTTCAGCATTTGCATTATTACACATAGAATGGAATCAGTAAATAAATTCTCATAACCCAAAATAGGTTCAGATCCAGACCTAAAAAACAAAACTTATTTACTATACATACACAAGTAAGAGAAATAGTTAATCACATTTAGAGGTTTTTTTAACTTCCCCAATAAGGCTTACCACAGTTGCTCAAGACTTTCTTTCCTGCTAATATTGCAGTCATGCCAAGCCGTTATCTGTGCCGGAAATCTCTACATTATTATTGCAATAAATATCAAAACTTACAATGCACAGCACACTTCCCTAACCACTAAATTAGATAAAACAAACTTCATACTAAAGTTATGACATGAAAATTAGTCCTTCAAAACTTCTATTTTTTTCATAAAGCAATGACTTAAGTTTTTCCCTGTAAGCTTCCGTTTCATTTATATTTACACTATCCATCCTAAACACTGGATTTTTAAATTTCTCAAAACACAGAGTCAGTGGCTTGCTGCACTTTTCAGCCTTAAACTGCCACAAAACCATTCATGACTGGTATGAAATTTGCTTCAAAAGCCATTTCATACTGTAACTAACTTCAATTTGCTCCACCGAAATGTTCCACCAAGGGGGAACGGCAAACTGTGGTTACTGGCAGTCATCGAATATTAACATAAGGGCGCTTCACCAAAACTTGCGCCTCATTTCACAATTAGGGCTTCCTTTTCTCTTGCCCCATCTCACTTCACTTATCTAACTGAGATCTCTAATTAACCTTACCGACTTTACATTACAAGCACAATATATACACAGATATCTGTCAATTCTTTAGTATACTCACACACAACCACTGCCTGTGTCCTTGAGACTTGTCTACTATGTCCAACTGCTGAAGGAACACAGAGATCCGAGTCACGGCACAAACTGAGGAAAACTCCATGATCTGACCACAATACCATGGCTCTTTAGGTCTCTGGTCCATCAGTAGTGAGAGACAGGCAGAGAGTAATACAGAACACAATCACACACACACAAAGTGCTATTTTCTTTGAGCTCAGAGGGCAGACAATAAGCGGATTATGAACAGGCATAATTCCAGGCTTATTGAATTCAAAGTTCTCCTTGTGAAAAGCTCCTTTTTATTAGAGAAAAAGAGGAAGTAACAATCATTTATTATAACCATGAAATAACACAAGGTGTCGCCAAAGTTCTTTTTACAGAGTAAGATCTGATTACAGTATATTAGATGAAATTCACTCAATTATGACAAAATTGTTTATAATTGCAAAAGTTGCAAAAATTATGTTTTGTCAGCAGGGACTTCCAGCTGACTGTACAATGAACTTTATGCTTGCCTATGTTCTTTTTGCTTGCGTTAACACTGTTCCATCTATTTTAAAGACGGTTACAGAGAACTCATGATCATGACATCCTATTCTATTTAAAAGGAAGTAGGTGAAAAGTCAAACTTCTAAACACATTTTGTATCAAGAAATTCATCCATCTTCAATTACATATTGGGGATTCTGGTATCCCTTTATCTGTCCATCCCTACAAACCTCAATAGCAAAACTAACAAGCAAAGTAGTGCCTTCAGTCACAACTTCCAGAGAACTCTCTAAAAATCCAGTGAGGTCCAAGGAGCCTATCTGGTTTTGAGATTGCACCAGTCCAATGGCAGTGGTATTGGAGCCTGAAGACATATATTGCAACCGTGTAATCGGGGGCAAATTGGCCGCTGGCAACTTCAGGATTTCCTGGAAATATTTCCTCATCATCTCAATAGGTGGTACCAATGGTGACTTAGGAAGCTTAATAAACCTGAGATTATTTTTCCTCATGGAGCTCTCCAGATATTCCATCTTCAGAGATAACACTGAAGAATCCTTAACCATTGTACTCTGAAAATCCTGTAGTTCCCCAAATCTAGCTTCCACAACACATAGCCTAGATGCCTGCTGAGTTTGTTCCTGGAAGACCACTAATAAAGAATCTTCCACAGAAATTAAATCCAAGGAAACAGTACCTGCAAGGATTTGCAAAGAAGAGTTCACCAGGGCCACTCCTTCCCACAAGACCTCCAAAGTCACAACTGCAGGTTTCTTCAGCCCACCTGGGCCAGGAAGACAAGGTTTTCCACCCTCAGACACTGTTTGCCTCTTCAAGGCCTCGGTGTCTGATGGCATCAACCCCCTAACAATAGGGGATAACGCCATGGCAGGGAGTCCTCCAGGGCACACGCCGGCTCCTCCACTCAATTTTGAAGCCAGCAGCAGCCACACAGATGGGCTGGCAAGACTTCCGGAATGCGGGGGTACAGCTCTGTCCACGGGGCTCTGAGGCCAACTTCGATGACAACTCCAGCCCCGCTGAAGTGCTACTGTCACGTCCCAAATTCACCTCATAATCAACCAGCATTTGCTGAACCCTGGGGCCAGGTGCCATCAAGCCAGAGGACTGGCTCTTTGGCTTCCTCTTTCTCCCCCCATCTGAAGCCAGGGAAATCCTCGGGAAGCGATGCAAGCCAAAGGGTAAGAGCCACAGTTAAACGCCAGACACCATCTTGCTCCCAGCTTCCTCTCAGACTGTGGTGTTTCTAAATTATAATATTATAAAACTGTGAGTATTTATGTTAATTAATAGAAATCTTGCTCTTGTCCTGTGTTGTTCAGTTGGATCCCTTATACAGAGAACTGATGAATACAAGGTATTAGATTTAAAATGGAATGAATAATAATTCTGTGGCACAGATATTATCAGGTTCATTCAAACATCCCTTCATCGTTCCTGCAGTGCCCAAAGCAATTGATTTGTCGAGTGGTCATTTTTAGTCTCCAGAATTTTTCTGCCATCTCCTTTACTCTTTCTAACTGCCAGGCATGGAAGCAATCTCCTGTGGTAGACAAGCACAGCACTTGCTCTTTCTGGGCCTCATATAGAACTACCCTTTAGTTGGCAGGAGCTAGTATTACAGAGCAACACCCAGATCCTCTGCTGCAAAGGGATGATGAATGCTGCTTCCAGAAACGCACATTCAGGTCTTTCACAGTGGTGCTGTCAGTGAGCTATTAAGTTGACCAGATGCATCTATGTCAAACTGAGCCTCTGGAATGCCATCTATTCACTGCCCACCTATCTGCAACATTCACAGGTACTTTTTACCCATGGGCTTTGCACCAATTTTCAAAGTGAAAATATGCATGTGCTTTAACCTTCAAACCTTTTTTTTTCTGCATGTACTTTTTCCAACTAAAATGTGCATTTCTTTGAAAAATAGAAGCATGCATGCGTGGTTGCCATCCTTGCCTAGGGTTGCCAACCGGACGGTATTCAGCATCTTATATGGCTCGGCCGGCTGCTGGCGGAGAGCTAAAACCAGCTGTTGAAAAGCCATTTTTTTGCTCTGTCTGTGGGACCGGGAGTGGCCAGAGCAGAAAACTTGCTCTTTATTTCTCTCCTTGTCCCCCCGCAGCCTCATCCTCTCCTCCAATCCAATCACGGCTCCTGCATCTTACAGATCCGCAGCTGCGATACATTAGTAATCCCAACTGACTACCGCAAAATGAAACAACACACCAATAATAGGGCTTTTGAATAATTATCCTCATCCTTATGAAACACATTCCCACATAGAATTAGAAATATAACTGATTTGGCTGCCTTCCGGACTGAACTCAAAACATTTCTTTTCATTGAGCACTTTGGTGGCAACGAAGAAGATATAATCATTGACCCCACATTAATTTTATCCTTCCCCTCCCCCACCCCCCCCCCCCCCCATTTTACTCTAAGTAACAAAGCGGATTTAAAAATGTAAACCTGAAGTCATTATTTCATCTGAGAATTGTAAATAAGTTATCAAAAGAGTTATAAACGAATCATGTATATATATATATATATCAATGATTGTAATATATATCCACACCTGTTACCTGCAATTGTTTAATATGTTATAATGTAATGCAGTTGTTTATAACATAAACTGCCCTGATTACATGATAGGGCGGTATAAAAGACACACAAATAAAATAAATAATAAAAAACAAAACTGGCATGGAGCCTTCGAGCCTCTGTTACGGAACCGCAGCTACTACATCCTGCCCTCAAAAGGAAGTTACACTAGAGGGAGCAGGATACAGCAGCAGGGGTTCCATAACAGAGGCTGGAAGGCTCTGCATCAGTTTTGGTTTTATTTTAAATTATTATTGCTATCCCAACTGCGACTCTATAAGATGCAGGAGGCATGGCTACCAGGGGAAGGAGGTGGCAGGAAGGGAGCTGACACGGGAGCAAAAGTGAGTGCTGGAAGGCAGCTGACACGGGAGGCGAAAGAAGGGGCTGGAAGGGAGCTGACATGGGGAAAAGAAGCTGGCTGGAAGAGAGCTGACATGGGGGAAGGAGGAGGCTAGAAAGGAGCTGACACAGGGAGGAAGGTGGGGGCTGGAAGGCAGCTGACAAGGGAGGGGAAGGAGGGGGCTGGAAGGAAGCTGACATGGGGGAAGGTCGAGGCTGGAAGGCAGCAGACATGGGGGGAAGGAGGAGGCTGGAAGGGAGCTGACATGGGGGGAATGTGGGGGCTGGAAGGCAACGGACACGGGGTGGGGGAAAGAGATGGCAGGAAGGGAGCTGGTATGGGGAGGTGGCCTCTGGCTGGAAGTTGACACGGAGGAAAGTGAGGGCTGGAAGGGAGCTGACATGGGGGGGAAGGTGAGGGCAGGAAGTAGCTGACAAGAGGGGAAGGAGATGGCAGGAAGTAATTGATGGGGGAGGAAGCAGGTTGCAGGAAGGGAGCTGACATGGGGAAAGGTGAGAGCTGGAATGGAGCAGCTAACTGAGGGTAGTACTGGAGGGGGGGACTGGAAGGGTGATGACACTAGGGAAGGGAGGAGGGGGATGGAAGGGAGCTGATGCCTGGGGATGGTACTGGAAAGGAGCTGACACTTGGGGATGGAACTGGTAGGTGGCTGGGTAATGGGGGGCTGGAAGGGAGGAGGCACTGGGATTGGAAGGGAGCTGACACATGCTCTGACTCTGGTATTCGTGGCACTGTTTTACGCTGGTTTCATTCCTTTCTCTTCCGTCGTTCTTTCTCTGTTCACTCTGGTACCTCCACTTCGGCTCCCTTTCCCTTGCACTGTGGTGTTCCACAGGGTTCTATTCTTGCTCCTCTACTTTTCAACATTTTTCTTGCTCCCCTAGCCCTCCTCATTCAGCAATCTGGTGTTTCTTTCTATTTTTACGCAGACGATATCCTTCTTGTTCATCATACCAGCTCCCTTTCCCCTGATCTTTCCACCCTTAACGCCTGTCTATCCTCTGTTGCCTCCTGGTTTTCTGAAAATTTCCTCTGTGTTAACCCTTCTAAATCCTCTGCCATCTGGTTTTCTTTCTCCTCTTCCCCACCTAGTCTAGCCCCTGTGATGTCTTCCCTTCCCATTCCTGTTGTCTCTACCCTCCGCTATCTGGGTGTTACCTTGGATTCTTCTCTCTCTTTTCACCCTCACATTTCCTCCCTTGTTCGTACTTGCCATTTTCATCTGCGCCGTATTCGCTCCCTTCGTCCTTTTCTTTCCCCTCAATCCCTCACCACTTTGGTTCTCTCTTTTGTAACTTCCCGCTTAGACTACTGCAATTCTATCTTATCTGGTCTCCCTTCCTGTCAACTCCGTCGTCTTCAGCTTCTCCAGAATACTGCTGCCCGCCTTCTCACCTCTTCTTCCCCCTTTGATCATATTACCCCTTGCCTCTTCTCCCTTCACTGGCTTCCCATCAAATTCAGACTTATCTACAAGTATATCATTATCACTCATAGGGTTCTTCACACCAGCACTCCTCGGTATCTCTCTGACCTTATCTTCCACCAGCCCGCTCCCCGTCTTCTTCGCTCATCTCATACCAATCGTCTATTCCTTCCTCCTCCATCCCAGGCCCACCTCGAACTTACCCGCCACTCTGCCTTCTTTTTTCTGGCCCCTGCCCTCTGGAATTCCCTCCCTCACACCCTTCGTATTGAACCCTCCTTCCCCCATTTCAAAACTCTCCTCAAGACTCACCTTTTCTCTCAAGCGTACAACCTACAGGTCTCCCCCTGATATGTAGTCAACATACCAATTCATGCCCCTCACGTTACATCCAACTACCACTCAACTCCTGACTCCCACATCACATTCAACTCCCACACCCTGTCTCCCTTCCCTCCCCATGTCCCTGTGTTTAGCTCTGTAGACTCTACTCTAATTTTCTCTCTTTCTCTCTCTTACTCTTTCCTATTATCCAATGGCGTTCCTTTCTCTCTTTGCTTTTCCACAGCTGCCTTTTATTGTACACCGCCCTGATACCTCGGTCTTGGGCGGTATATCAAGCCTAAATAAATGAAAAAAAATGAAATGAAATGGGGATGGCACCGGAAGGGGGATGGATAGAGGGTAGGATGACTGGAAAGGAGCTGACATGGGGGGGAGGTGGCACTGGGACTGGAAGTGAGCTGATACCTGGGATGGTATTTGGACTAGAAGGGACTGGACAATGGGGAAGGAGGTGGACAGGAAGGGAATGGACAGTGGCAGTCCTAGGAATGAAAGGGGGTTGACGTTGGAAGGTACTGGAAGGGGAGGACTGGAAATTGGGCTGATACTGGGGAGGTTACTAGGCTGATGGAAGGAAGTGAAAAAAACAGAAGAGACAAGAAATGGCAGATGGACTATAGACTATAGAAAGAGATCTAAGAGAAGAAAAGAAAGTAGAAGCTTCTGATGTTGCACTGCATGCGGAGTCTGGCTTCTTGGGGTTTCAGTTTAAGTTTTGTCTACATATTTTATTTTTACTTTAGGTTGTATTCGCTTATTCTGTACAAGGTGAGGGTCTGTGTTCTGAATGTGTGACCAAACAGGTGTTCTGTTAACATGGAGTTTGTACAAAGGGACCTGTACTGTACTGTAGTAATTTGACTTATTCAGCTTTGCAAATAGGTGTATAGATATTCTAGGACCCCCTGCAGTATTTATAGTGCTGCTTTTTTCTGGGTAGGCTCCTTGTATGAGTTTTGGAAGATTATGCTGGTAAAGTAGATTTGGCCTTTTTGATCTTCGGTGACTTTCAAAGGGTTTTATGTTAGTTCACCTATATGCCTGGTACTGGAGAATGTTTATGTTGTTGTTAGTGAGATGACCAAAATCAAAATTTTTTTGGACTATCACAGCCTGTTTGTATGATGCTAAGTATTTACTGCTCTGTAGTTATTTGTATTCTGACTATTCATTTGCCCTTTCACTGCAATTTTCTTACAATGCTGGATTTGAAGGAGAAATGCTAGTATCATGTGAAAAGAGTTAACAAAGGAGTTTTTGGAAAAAGGAGGGTGGGATGTAGCCAACATTAATAATAATGAGGGAAGGGTGCTGATTTATAGGTTGCAAGGGAGCGCCAGAAACCCTAGCATGGCCCTGCCAGAGCCAGTCGTACGCATGTAGCTGGACAGCTTCAGGCTGCAATTAGGGCTGTCAGTGGCCATGGTGGGCCTGAGTCAACAGTGGGCAGCGGCGGCAGCATTTAAAAAGAAAAGTGAAACTACAGGGCTCAGGCAGCATATGCGGTCATGCAGGCATCGGGGAGGGTCGCAATCATCGTGGCTGCTCCCGTTTAAGCCCCGCAGTGCTTGTGGCTACTCCCGGGCACAGCAGCCGCAATCCTCATAGCAGTCCAGCACTCTAGAGTAGCCACAAGCATCGCAGGCCTTAAATGGGAGCAGCAAGGGTGATCGTGTCTCTCCCCAATGCCTGCATGAACCTATATGCTGCCTGAGCCCAGTCCCATGGGTTCACTCAGCCACAATCATGCGGTTTCATTTTTCTTTTTAAATTCTGCCACCGCTGCTCAGAAACATAGAAACATGATGGCAGAAAAAGACCACATGGCCTATCTAGTCTGCCCTTCCATATCAATCACTACCACAGTCCCCTGACTGGGAGCCCACCATGGCCATTGACAGCCCCGATCGCAGCCGAAAATTGTCCTGCGAAACAGCCTCAACATCTGTGAAAAACTGCTGCTGCATTTTCTTTAAAAAACAAAAACAAAACTCTGCTGTGGCTCTCCAGTGCGGTCCAAATGTTGCCTGTTCTCCCTCTTCTATTGATGCATGGAATTCCAGTAAATACTTGTCTATTATTATTATTTTTTTTTTTTACATCTTGGGTTACATTAGCACTGGATTAGGACTGGAAATGGGTTTATGCTGGAGAATAGGGGGACTGGAAGGGAGATGATACTGGAGGAGTTCTGATGCTGAAGGGGGGAGGGTCTGGAACTAGAAATGGTGATGCTGGGAGGGACTGGGACTGGAAGGGAGCTGCTGATGGGAAGGACTGGAACTAGAAGTGAGCTCATGCTGGTTGGTGCTGAAACTGGAAGGATCTGATGCTGGTAGGTGCTGGAACTAGAGGAATAGCCTAATAGTTTGATCACTGACTTGGTAACCAAGAGACCAGGGTTCAATTCCAACTAGCACTTCTTGTAGCCTTGGGCAAGTCACTTAACTCTCCATTGCCTCAGAAGAAAGGCCTGCCAAGCTACTTCCAGTTACACTGCAAAGAAAACCCAGGAGCTGGTGGGTTGCCAGGAGTGGGTATTGACTCAAAGGCACACATTGCATTGCCTAAAGCCCACTATCAAGCTGTGCCTTTTTCAGTCTCAGACAGATCTGAGTCCCTCTCTGGTGTGTGGGTCCAGGGCATTTCCCAGGATGCATCCCTGCTAATGCCAATCCTGACATCTGCCGTTTTTTGTTTTGAATAATAAGGGGAAAATGCATTTCTATTTATCTTGTGTTGCACTACATGCAGCGTCTGGCTTTCTGAGGTTTTAGTTTAATTTTTCTCTATATATTTCTCTTTTCGTTTTGTGCTCATTTATTGGTGAAGGCCTGTCTGTATTGTGTGTGTGTGTGTTTGTACAACCAATGCTGGGTATATTCTGTTAGTATGGAATTTCTGTTTAAGAATGTGTAGCAATCTTGCTTGTTCAGTTTGCACATTGTCCTCTCTGCAATTAATTGTTTGGGGCAGGGGGTGGGGCAAGGGTGGGGTGGGGGCAGGCTGGGGGTGGGCATGGGAGGAGCATAACTAGGCACAGGTGGTGGATTTTTCTCATTCAAACAGTTGGCAACCCTATCCTTTCCCTAAATCCTTCCCTGGGAACTCTTCTACTAAATGCAGATAAAAGTACACTCATGGTGGAATTATGTATGTCATTTTACTCATGCACATGGAGAGCAATTCTCAGATAGGCCATTTCTATGGGTAAACCACTGTATTACCTGCAGAAATGTCTTTGAACATTTCCCTTTCAATGTCAACGTTTCTATGTGAAAAACAAGCTGTAAAATGACACATTGGTCAGAAATTAGGCATGTTCATGCCATGTGCACCTCATTTGTGCACACATAGATGAAAACACATTCCATCAGACACAATAAAGCTTGCAGGTGCACACGTTGTTACGAAACAAGCAATCAGTGACTGTGTGGACCATCGGATTCAGTTCATGATTCTGATGTTCTAAAACTGTCTTTGAAACTCAGAACCATCTTGCTTTATCAAAATGGTAAGGGGGGATAGAAGGATATCCCTATGAGGAAAGGCTTAAAAGTTTGGGAGCTCTTCAACTTGGAAAAAAGACGGCTGAGGGGAGATATGATAAGAGATCTATAAAAGAATGAATAGAGTGGAACGGGTAAACGTAGATCGGTTGTTTACTCCTTCAAAAAGTAGACATGCAATGAAGCTACAATGTTGCACATTAAAGACTAATCGGCAGAAATATTTTTTCACTCAACATGTAATCAAACTCAGGAATTTATTACCAGAGGATGTAGTAAAAGCTGTTAGTGTAACTGGGATTAAAAGAGGTTTGGATGAATTCCGGGAGGAAAAATCCATAAACCATTATTAAAGAGGACCAGGGAAATCCACTGCTTACTTCTAGAAAAACCAGCATCGAATCTGTGTACCTTTTGGGAACCTAGCAGGTACTTCTGACCTGAATTGGCCACTGTTGGAAACAGGAAATTGGGCTTGATGGACCCTTGTTCTGACCCATTATGGCATATCTTATGTTCATTTGCCCATTTTACTGGAGCTTTTTAATAATAGCTTGAGGTTAGGAATTGTAACTACCCTATGGAAAAAAAGCAATAGCAAAACCAATTACACAGGTACACTACCAAAAAACTGCCTCCAGTTTTGCAACTGATTCCTATAGATTTTGGGGTGCTGAATCCAGGAAAAATAGCCAAAATGTTCCATCACGTCACGTTTTCTTGCAAAATTAGATTTCTTACCCATATAAGGAATGTTCACATAATTTCTTTTTAGCCGACTGCAGTTTATTTTCTTGGCCCAAAATAGAGGTTGTAATGGTTAACTAACTAGAAACACTCCCTCATGATATTTTAGAGTGTTTTGTATTCATTTTATACATTAACAGGACAATTGGGAGGCGGGGAGCTAAATCCAGTACTCGCGCTGGCGCATGTTCTTTCCTGTTCGCCTCGCCTCGTTCGCTCGCTCAAACACGGTGGTTGCGACATGAACGTTCCTGTCAAATTTCAGTTTCTTGCAAGTTCATTATTACCTTTTGTTTGCTCAGTCGTAATCCAACTTTATTCCGAAGTGGTTCACTACAGTTGTAGTTTGCAGTGCTGTGTATTTGTGATGGCTCACAGAGCCAGAGGTTGCGTCAACTCTCCGGACAGTTTTTGTTTTATTTGTGGGGAATATACCGTGAAAAAGCGGCAGAGGAACATTTCTGCATTTATTAAAAAAGTATATTTCGCCTATTTCGGTTTGAAGTTAGGCGATCAAGACAAACCGTGGGCTCCTCACAAAGTGTGCAAGACATGTGAGGAAGATCTACGCTTATGGATGAAAGGTAAAAAACAAGCATTTCGTTTCGGAATACCTATGATGTGGCGTGAACAAAGAGACCACAGCAGTGACTGCTATTTTTGCTCTTGCATTGTGAAGGGATACAACTTAAAAAATAAGAACGTAATAAGTTACCCCAACCTTCCCTCAGCAATTAGGCCTATGCCTCATAGCAACGAAGTACCTGTGCCTGAACCACCAAAATCTTTGGATCATATTTGTGTGGATGGTTCTGATCATGATGAGACTCATCAGATGGCTTTTCCCGATGAGTCCAGTACTTCCGAGTTTGAAACTGAACCAGATCCGAAACCTGAACTTTTCTCTCAAGCTGAATTGAATGATTTAGTCCGGGATTTAGGACTCCCAAAAGATGCTGCCCAACTGCTAGGTTCTTGGCTTAAACAGAAAAATCTATTGTCACCAGGAACAACTTTTTATTGGTACCGCAACCGCGAGACACAATTTTTGAAGTATTTCAGCAAAGAGGAAGATTTGGTATTTTGCAACGATATATACGGAGTGATGGAAAAGTTTAAACTCAAGTATGATCCTGCTGAATGGCGGCTGTTCATTGATTCGTCAAAAGACAGCATAAAAGGTGTTCTTCTTCATAATGGCAACACATTCGCTTCAGTTCCTATTGCTCACTCTGTTATTCTCCAAGAAAAATACGAGAATTTGGCCCTGATTCTTCAGAAGATTCGTTATGATGAGCATAAGTGGATGATTTGTGGAGACTTTAAAATTCTATCCATGCTATTAGGGCAGCAATCCGGTTTCACCAAATATCCCTGCTTCCTTTGCTTGTGGGATAGCCGGGCCCGCGACCTACACTGGGGGAAAAAAGACTGGCCAATTCGGGAGTATTTGAGACCTGGTGAGAAAAATGTTCTTCATGAGAGCTTGGTACCTCATGATAAAATTCTATTACCACCTCTCCACATTAAGTTGGGTCTCATTAAGCAATTCATCAAGTCCCTTCCAAAAGATGGTGAGTGCTTTCGGTACCTTTGCTCAAAGTTCCCCCGACTTTCTGAAGCAAAGCTAAAGGAAGGAGTGTTTGTTGGCCCTGATATAAGGAAACTCATTTCAGATGGAGCATTCGCTGAAACGATGTCTGAGAAGGAAAAAGAAGCCTGGGATTCCTTCAAGGATGTTGTTCTCAAATTCTTGGGGAACAGGCGGGATGAGACCTATACGGATATTGTTGCCAGGATGCTCAATGCCTTCAAAGAACAAGGCTGTAACATGAGCCTGAAAGTCCATTTCTTGCACTCCCATGTGAACTACTTTCCCGAAAACTTGGGGGCGTACAGTGAAGAACAAGGTGAAAGGTTTCACCAGGACATCAAGGACGCAGAGAGAAGGTACCAAGGAAGATGGAACACCACTATGATGGCTGATTTCTGCTGGTTGCTGCTGCGGGAAACCCCAGATGAAAAATACGCCAAGCAGCGCACCAAGAGAAGCATTCGGGGGAAGAAGAAACGGGCCCACCAGGAGATTGATTGACGCAAGAATGACTTTAAAATCTAAACTGTGTTGACAAATATCGTGTTTTTACTAAACTTTGAAATAAAAATTTGCTAGTTATTACCACAGTGTCGGATCTCATTTATTAGAATTTTATTTTCACACCATCGGGTGTTTGTCTTCATGGTGTGGTTTGCGTTTTCTATTCTTACATACATACCTGTACAACATTTTTTGCACATTTCTTTGCTTTGCTTTGTGTCTAACCTCGCTCTTATATGCTCAATGTTTGTGCACATGTATGTGGCTGTTTTAAGTGCAGACAATTTTGCTACCATCACAGTGTGTTTTGTTGACATTACTCTATTCTTATGTGCTGCCTTGTTACAATTTTCTTTATTCTTATTTGAATAACTACTAAACAATTAGTTTAAAGAATTCATCCAAGAAACTTTTATCTCGATCGCACTCAATCTGAAACGTTCACCTCAAACTGCTAACCCAATGTAGCAAAAAATCTGTACGTGATGGAGCAAATTGGTTACCAGATTTGGATTCAGCGCACCAAAAAACGTAAAAATCAATCGAAACATTAGAGGCAGTTTAAAAAAAATTTTTTTTAGTGTACCTGTGTTATCAAAGATTCTCATGGAAATCCCTTGGACCTAAAAAATTATATCAAATTTAACTTTTGTTTCAAAAGTCCTTGAGAAATTGGTACTCCAGCAATTGTCATTGCATGTGGAACAAGTGCATGCTGTACATCCTAGCAGTCCGGATTTCGATCTAAACATAGTACAGAAATGGTTTTAGTAGTGTTATTAAATAATGTCCACCAAGCTTGGGATCAGGGAAAGGCATCGCTTGCAGTTTCGTTAGATTTATCGGCAGCATTTGATCTTCTTAATCATGATCTGCTAATAACTCAAATTTTTGTTATAGGTTTGTGGGACCGTCCATTTGCTTGGTTCCGCTCTTTTTACAAGGGCATACCTATCAGGTTCAGACTGCAGACCGTACCTCCTCTGCTTATGAGGTTACCTGCGGAGTGCTCCAAGGCTCTGTATTATCATCATTATTGTTTGACATTTTCTTAAGCTCATTAACTACATTAAGCCAGAGCTTAGGGATTACCGCTTGTATGTATGCTGATGATATTTTATTAGGGACTTAGATATGCCAGACTTGTCAGAAATTAATTTTTGTTTAGCACAAGTTGCCTCTTGGCTACAAAATAACTCCTTGGTATTAAATCAAAGTAAATCAGTAGCAATATGGTTTTCAGATTCTACTGAAGGTATTGGTCCTACTCCTGTTATTGAAGATATTTCATTAACACTACAGACAATGATTAAATATTTAGGTGTAACACTTGATTCTAATTTATCTTTTTCACCTCAAATATCTCGTGTATTAAAGTCAATATTGTGTGTGCTCCGTCATTTCAGAATTATTCAACCTTTTTTGGAACCATTTGTGCAGATGAAAGTAATAATTCTTACAGTGGTATCCATATTGGATTACTGCAATATTGTTTATGTTGGTTTATGCGTTATCAACTTTGGTGTCTATAAACAATGCAGAATGTGGCAGTGTATACTTTAGTTCATGCACATGTTATAAGTTATTATTCATCACATTTAAAGTAATTCATGATTTAGCTCCGGATTATTTATCATCTTTGATAACTCTTTATGCTCCAGCCAGAGCTTTGCTGTCTTTGCATGGTTTTCGTTTAGTGATACCTTCTCCACTTGCCATTAAATACGAGTCTACTGGGCGCTCAGCTTTTTTGCAGTAGCTCCTTCAAAATGGAGCTGTCTCCCTACTGAGATGCATATTATATCGGATCTAAAAAAATTTAGATCATCTTTAAAGACTTATCTTTTTAGAATTGCTTTTGGTGTGGTCAGTGAAAATTAATGATTGAGGGGGTTCTTCTCATGCCTTAGCTTTGCTTATATGCATGTGTGTTTTTTGTAGCGATTTAGTTTGTGTCTTACCTTTCCTAACTTACTTTGGCATTCCTTTTATTTTATTTTTGATTTGATGTTGATTATTTATTATTGTAAATCACATAGATATGTGCTATATCAAATAAAATAAACCATAAACCATTTGTGCTTCCAGAACTGAAGTTCAGATATCCAGATTTGCAAAGATGTCACATTTAGAACATCTGTGGCATTCTCCACGTCTAAAGTGAGCCACTTGGAAAAGGTGGTAACATTTCAGTGAAAGTTCCAGGGCATGCAATGAAATGCTATTCTCTTTACTATCTGCTCTGCACTTATTAACATTCTCAGCCAGCCTGCAGCTCCATGAGCGATCGCAGTGGTTAGAGTTCTGTAGGAATTGGTATGTACTGGAGGCCTATAATTGTGATGTCCTTTATACCAGCTTCTGAATTTGTCTCCCCACTGTAAGCTTTTCTCCTTTATAGACATTTGCTTTTTACAGACTACCTGAAATGTAGCAATTTGTTTTCAAGAGCTTTCTCATGAATATCTTTCACTGGCACACATAGAAACTGACTTATGGCATGAAAAATGCCCCATCAATTTTACAATTTGAAACAACAAAGCAGAATACATTTTTAGGGGATGCTCCCAACTTTCCTTAGATTATATCATCTTCCTGAAAAGGTTCCATGTTACTGAATTACAAACCTAAAACAGCTACAATTCACTCAGTGAGGGATCTTGGTCACCGAATATGAATTTAAATGCCAGTATGAATACAGCAGCAGGCTTCATTGTTACTTAAGAGAAAGTTTTGATAAGGTATGTAATCAAATAATCTGCATAAAAATGGCTGCTCATCATGTAACGCCTCTTTGGGTTCGATTTTGGGTCCAGGACTGGCCTGACAGGAGTCCCCTCGAGGGCGGGCTCTGTTGGTCCTTGTCAATTTTACGTCTGGTTCCTCCATCTGGGGAAGAAAGTTGTTAGCAGGTAGGATTTCCCTTTTTTACCCCAGGAAAACCTCTCATGGTATCATGGTGAAAATTCACCACTTGATAAAGGAATTTAATAGCAGTATTTTGTGCAAACTTCAGTGTAATTGAAATATGTATGCTTATACATATATCAATTTACCCATATAAATCTGATTTTTATAGGTATAAATGGCTCCTAAGGTTTCTAAAATTCATTCCAGGGAGTGTGCTGCCTCAGCTGAGACGTCTGCTGTTGTTGTCATTCTCCATGAGTACCTTCTAGCTCCGGAGGTGAGGGGCATGTGGAATGGGACTGCCCTGCTTGTGATGCCATATAGGGCCTCCCTGGGACAATATTTAAGATCTCTCAGCTTGTCAGCCTGTGGTTGCATGCCCAAAGGTGTTCATGACCAAAGGGGCACACCCCTTTGTTGCCCTTTTGTGGCTACTTTGGGGCCATTTGTGCCACAGGAGATGCCCCATGGTGGTGGAAAGAGGACGATTGCCTCCTCCTAATCCCTGTTCCACTGCAGGTGATTATGGCTGGGAGTTCTGAAGCTACCTTAATGGGCTCCAGGGTGGCTGAGCGAATGCCTGCATCTCGTGGCCCAGTCATAGCACCAAAACTATTCTCCTCTCCTTTCTTAACAAGCTTCACGTTTCTCAGAATCAGGGTGACATCTCACTTGCCGTCTCTTTAGATCTTTCCTCTGCCTTTGATCTAGATGACCATTCCACTCTCCTCTCCCATCTTCACGGCATTGGCCTCCAAGAAACTGTCCTACTCTGGTTTCAGTCATTCCTCTCCACACGCTCTTTCTCTGCCCTCTGCGTATCTCTATGCTGATAACATTATCCTTCTTTGCCACACCAGTTTGCTTTCTCCTGATCTAGCCCCCATTAATTCTTGTATACTTCATGTCTTCTCCTGGCTGTGTGAGAATTATCTTCATCTCAGTCTGTCCAAGTCTGCTGTTATATGGTTCACCTTTAATGCCCCCTATCCATCACTGACCCCTGTGATCACACACTCCCCCATCTCGCTTGCCTGGTTTCCCTTCAATACCTTGGGTTACTCTGAATTCTTCTCTTTCTTTCAACGACCATTTATCATCTCTTATTTATCACTCTTCTCTCTATGACAGATTCACACACTCCACCCTTTTCTTTCCACATCCTCTTTTACAACTCTCCTGCTATCTCTAGTCATTTCCAGACTTGATTATTGTAATATTGCACTTGCTGGTCTTTCTTGCTATTAACTCCATCTACAGCTTCTTCAGAACATGTCTGCCCACATTTTTACCCATTCCTCCCATTCTGACCATGTTACCCCTCTTCTCATTCACCTTCATTGGCTCCCCCTCAAATATTGCATCAGCTATAAGGTCCGCACTCTGGTTCATAAAGTCATTCACCCCAGCACTCCGCAATATATTGCAAATTTCCTTCAATTTCATACTCCACACTGCCTGCCCAGATCTATCCATGTCCACCGTCTAGTGCTTCCTCCGGCCTCACGTGCTCATCTAGAACTGACCCAAAATTCCACCTTTTTCTTCTTGGGAACCGCACTTTGGAACTCCTTGCCCGCCACCCTCCGGACAGAAATCTCATTCTCCAGGTTTAAGAATATGCTAAAAACTCATTTTTTCCACATGGCTTTCGATCTCCCTCTCACTCACCCTTAGTCTGGTATACCCTGTCTCTCCTCACATGACCCCTCTCTTCCTCCGTCTATAATCTGAAGTTTTCTTCTCCCCTTGGCTTCCCCCCCCCCCCCGTCTTTTCTCTCTCTTAATTCTTACTCTCTCTTTCCACTGTCCTGTCCAACCATGGCATTCCTTTCCATTCTCCTTTTTCACAGCCAATTTTCTTTGAAAACTGCTCTGATACGTTTCAGCCTGAGTGGTATATCAATAAAGATAAATATAAAGACACTCTTGGATGCTGGCAAAACTGATCTAACACACATCACAGGTGTACAAATCAGATTCACCATATCACTAGAGCCACATATCACCCTACATGCTTGTCACCACCTTTACACTGCACATCATTTGACTGCAATTTGGGTTGGTACATGGGGAATCCCAGCTACGGAGGGACCTACCTGGCACATCTCTGGTCAGGCCAGTGGGGTGACAATCAAGTGACAGGTCATGTGTCCCCCTCCAAGGCTGGTTGTATTTCACATTGGTAACTTTGCCATTCATAGAATGTGTCAGCTTGGTTCCATTCATGTATATACCTGTCCCGCATACCTTTTAGGTGGCATTCCCCCTGTGTCTGCATCTCCTCTGACCTGATATCACCACATCATAGCACTGCAGCTCATTCATCAGACCATGCACCTGTGTTGGGGCATCTCAGCGTTCATATGCACCCTCATGGGGCCCCTATACAGGGATGCATGCATTACTCACATTGCTACACATTGGTTTACAGCAGTATGTACTTACCAAGCAACCAGGCCTCTCCTAGGTTGCCACTGGCAGTTGCGTGGCCCAGACCTGACTGTGCCAGGATAAACTCAACATGGCATGAGCCCAGGAACCTGGCACACACATCTGTGATGACCATGTTTGCATTCACCACCACCTGCATGTTCATGGAGGTGTAATTGTGCCGGTTCCTGTAGGCCCTCTGGTCTTGCCTGGGTGCCCTCAGAGCTATATGGAACCTATCACACCAAGAACCGAGGGGATGCCAGCAATGTCATAAAAGGTCTGCATTGTATCCTCTCACTCCTCTGGTGTCCTGGGGAATGCGATGAGATGCCCCAGTCATCACAGTAGGGCTCTGGTAACAGCAGCAATACATTGACTTGCAGCAGACTGGATGATACTTGTCGTGGCTTCAGTGACATGCTGGAAGCTCCCTGTGGCCAGGAAGGCAAGGGTGGAGATGACCCAAACTGCCACTGGCAGTGCCTGACTTCTGGCAATGGCTGGCTCCACATTCTGACTGAGCTCTGTGATTGTCCCACCATCAAGGCAGTACCACTGGTACACCTCCTCAGTGAGTTAGAGGTAGGTGAACCTGGGCCTGGGCCTCATACTTGCACTTCTGGCACTGAATGACCGCCCACTGTAGTTTATTTATTTATTTATTTAAAAGGATTTCTATGTCACTTTCTCCTTCAATCAAGGCGGCCTACACAACAAACAACCAGCAAGTAATGGATTTTTGTGTGTGCATGCAGTGAAACAGTGAATGCGTGTGTAGTAGGATGACGTAGATTCTTGTTGAGCTATTTACAGTGTGCACTATTATACAATACTATATACATGTGGGAATGGGGGGGGAGGGGTTGGTCTGTGGTCCTGGCTGGCGAGCAGCTTATGTGGCGCCCCCATAGAGTTTGATGAAGAGGGTCGTCTTGAGCTGCTTCCGAAAGTCCTTGATGTCAGTTGTTAATCATAATTCATCTGGGAGGGCGTTCCAAATTTCTGTTGCAGACAGTGAAAGGGCTTGGTCTGCAGTGTCCTTGCGGGCCTTGGTGAAGATTTTTGGTGTGTTAACACGGTTGGAAGTGCCCTTCCTCCTTGGTCGTGTGCTTCTGTCAGATTGTATGAGTGGTTGTAAGCTGAGAGCTGATGTCTGTTGTTTGATTTTGAATATGTTTATGACTGTCTTATATTTGATGCATGAGCTGATTGGTAGCCAGTGAAGATCTTTTAGAATGGGTGTAATGTGTTCTTGTCTCGTTGTGCCAGATATAATGTGCGCTGCTGTGTTTTGCGCCAATTGCAGTGGCCTGAGTGTCTGCTTTGTGAGACCGAGATAGATTGGGTTGCAGAAGTCTAATATTGGAGTTATTAGTGCCTGACAGACTGTGCGAAAGTGCTCCGGGGAGATGAAGGGTTTGAGGCGTCTGATTAGTCTCATCCTGTGGTAGGCGTTTTTGGTGGTTCTGCTTATGTGTGATTGTAGATTCAGTTCCTTGTCTAGAGTCACTCCGAGGTATTTTACTTCCAGTTTTATTGGTATGGTTGTGTTGTTTACCTTTATGTTGAGTGGAGGGATGAAGTCAGTGTTTCAGGTGATGTTTAGTGCCTCAGTCTTGCTGTAGTTTATGATCAGGTTGTTGTCTTGAAGCCAGCTGGTCATGTGCATGAGACAATCCGTGATTTTGGTGTAGTCTGGGTTGTCAAGTGTGATTGGTGTGTATATCATGATGTCATCTGCATAAATTGTGTATTGTATTTTGTGTTCTTTCACGATGTCGCATATTGGCTGAATGTAGAGGTTAAATAATAGCACCGATAGGGCGGATCCTTGGGGTACGCCTTGCCTGACCTTTATGGGTCAGGATGTGTTGGGGCCGACCTTGACCTTTATCTGTCTGTCCGTTAGGTAAGAGTGGAACCATTTCAGGGTGGACCCATGTAGCCCAATGTTCTGTAGTCTTTCCAGTAGAGTTCTGTGATCCACTGTGTCAAACGCTGAAGAAATGTCGATGAAGATCATCAGTATTCCGTTCTTGCAGTTGTCTATGAGGTAAAGTATGTTGTCGAAGAGGTATAACAGGAGTGTTTCGACTCGGTGGTTGGGGCAGAAACCGTGTTAATTGATGTCTAGTGGTGCGTGGTTGTCAATGTGGACCTGTAGCTGATGCTGTATGCTTGAAATCGATCTGTAAGCGGCTGGGTTGTTCTTGTCAAGTGGTGATTTCTTCGGGATTGGTCTTATTGTAGCGATCTTTAGCTGGTTTGGCATGTTTCCTTGGGTCAGTGACCTGTGCACCATGTTGTGTATGGTGTGGATGAAGTTTGACTTAGTAGTTTTAATCCATGTCACTGGGCATGGGTCTGTTGGCAGTTGAACATTTTGCTGCCTCCTCCTCTGTGCCTGGGCTCTTTGGTACCGTCTTCGTGTCTGGATGAGCCTGATCATCCCCACATTGCTTATGCTTTCCTGGTACACAGGTTTTGTCTGATACATGGATTTGCCATGGCCATTCCTGCTCTCCTAGGTGCCAGTAACCCTCGCATAGTCTTAGGTGGTTTATGGCATTTTGGGGATGTGGTCTGGCCCATTCAATATCTATGTTATGCAGGTATGGTGGTGCCATACCCATGGTACACCTCATTATGCCCTCACCGATATCCAGTTAGCATTAGCCACTGGGGCCTCAATTTTGCATGTAAATGCATATGTGAAACTCCTGGTTATGGTGGTTTTACATGGGTAAGTCCTCATTTATGGCACCTTTGTGATGCCTACTGCTTCGAATATTGGGCCCTTACTCTTCAGACAGTAGATACCACTGGAAAAACAGATCCCAGGTGGTCTGCCATAGAGTTCTGTGGGGACAAACTGCAACAAGTCTGAATAAGAATAGAAACCAGGGTGGATGGTGGCCTGTTTGGATCACATAGAGTCAGGACTGGGGCTACCATTAGGAAAAATAGACAGTCGCCTAGAGCACCAGCCCTTCAGGAGCACCCATTGCCACTGCTGTTGCTCCTCTTGGGACCTTTAATGGTGGTGATGGCTGCAAACAGCCCTGGCACATACCTTGTAATTTCGGTGCTGTGGGACTGTTTGCTTCTGCCCCTCAGACCATCCAATAATGACTTCCAAATCGGCATTGGGCCTCGGAGGGGTGGAAATAAACAGCGCAACAGTGCTAAAATTGTAAGGTATTTTAATCAAAAATCTCAACACCAGAGAAGTAGAATAAGCAATGCTTAATCAAACAAACTCATTCTCAAACTTTCATGCACATATACAACTTAAACCATATAGCTGGTAACAAAGACAACAAACAACAGTCTTGAAGGACTACAAAAGGGGATTGCTACTTCTGGAGAGAGACCTGCAATTGGGAATTTTTCTAAATCTTGGGGAAAAAGGAATTCTTAAGTTTAAAACGGATTAATCTGTGAACCCAGTGTATTTGTTAAATCAGTCAGGGCCTAGTAGCAGCAAAGAGCTTTCAATTTAAATTTAAAACATAGCAGAGAGCTTTCTGGTTAAATTTAGACCCCAAGACTCCCTATTTCCAAGCAAGGGATGTGGGACTCCCCCTCAAAATTGGTCACAGATTACCTTAGAAGCATAGGGCAGGGTACTCTGTAGCAGCCAGCTTTTCATAGGTCTTCTTTCCCTTCTTCCCTCCCCTAGGAAAATCATAGCTTTATAGGTGCTTAAACCTCTTAAAGGAAAGGAGGTGCAATATTCACTCTCAAGTGCAGATGTTTATCCTCATCAGGCATACATTAAGGACCTGAGATTAATTAAGCTTCAGGTGAACAAAGTACATTAAACGCATTAGGTATAGTTTTATTAGTATAAGTATCCCCAGCAAGCCTTAGTAAGTAAAGAACTTAAATATCTAAACACAACCTTAAAACTAAAATGCAGACAGCAATCCAGCAGCGAGATGGGGACATTCCATTCTTTTGCATTGAGTGTCACATGTATGATTTTCTCCCAGTTGGTGAGGGGTCTTACATGTGCACTAGGTGCAAGGAGCTCTTTGCTCTCAGGGAATGAGTACGATCTCTGGAGGCTAGAGTAGCAGACTTGGAGGACATAAGTAAGACAGAGAGGTACATAGACGAGACCTACAGGGATATAGTCCTGAAGTCCCACCTCCAGTCTGGCAGCATCACTGTTGCCATGGAGGAGAGAGGTCACATGACAGGAGAGCATCATCCTGGTGTGGCAGGAAGTGATCCTGTAGCTAGGACCTGTCCTCCAGGTGATGTAAAACCTCTCACATCGAGGAGGTTTCTTCAGGGACATGTGCCCAGGAGGGAAGGGTTAGGACAGCCGTTATAGTTGGTGATTCGATCATTAGGCATGTAGATAGCTGGGTGGCTGGTGGATGTAAAGATCGCCTTGTAACATGCCTGACTGGTGTGAAGGTAGAAAACCTCACACACCACCTAGACAAGGTCTGAGATAGTGCTGGGGAGGAATCTGCTGTCTTGGTACATGTCGGTACCAATGACATAGGACAATGTGGTAGGGAGGTTCTGGAGGCTAAATTTAGGCTTTTAGGTAGGAAGTTGAAATCTAGAACTTCCAGGGTAGCGTTTTCTGAAATGCATCCCATTCCACGAGCAGGACCCAAAAGGCAGGTAGAGCTCCGAAGTCTCAATGCGTGGATGAGACGATGGTGCAAGGATGAGGGTTTTGGATTTGTTAGGAACTGGAGAACATTCTGGGGAAAGGAGGGACTCTTCCAAAGGGATGGGCTTCACCTTAACCGGGATGGAACCAGGCTGCTGGCATTAACCTTTAAAAAGGAGATAGAGTAGCTTTTAAACTAGATAATAGGGGAGAGCTGACAGTCGCCCAAGAACACATGGTGCCAAACAATGTATCCTTGAAGGATACTACCAAAAGAATGAAGTAAGGGCATATCAGCAGAGAGGTTCCAATGAAGACAAAAGTAGCCCAAATGCCCTTGAGTATGGAGCAGACAGAGCTTAAAGATTCCAAATTACCCCTGCCTACCAGAAGCCAGATTAATATGAATAAAATACATTCTCTAAAATGCTTGTATGCAAATACTAGAAGTCTAAAAAATAAGATGGGAGAGTTAGAATATATAGCACTAAATGAGAGGTTAGATATGATAGGTATCTCAGAGACATGGTGGAAGGAGGACTACCAGTGGGACACTGTGATACCTGGGTACAAACTATATCGCAATGATAGAACTGATCAAATTGGTGGAGGGGTTGCACTGTATGTTAGAGAGGGCATTGAGTCACAAAGGATTAAAGTTTTTCAAAAAGCAAAATTTGCTGTGGAATCTCTATGGATTGAAATTCCATGTAAAAAGTGGAAGGCGATGGCAGTGGGGGTGTACTATCGACCGCCTGGCCAGAATGAACAAATGGATGATAAAATGCTCAAAGAAATCAAGGAAGCTAACAAAAGTTACAGCACATAATAATGGATGATTTCAATTACCCTTGTATCGACTGGGTCAGTGTCACGGCAGGACATGCTAGGGAGATAAAGTTTCTAGATGATATAAATGACTGCTTCTTGGAGCAGCTGGTTCATGAACCGACCAGAGGGAAAGCCATTTTGGACCTAGTCCTTAGTGGAACACCAGATCTGGTACAAGAGTTAAGGGTATTGGGGCCACTTGGCAATAATGATGATAGCATGATCGCGTTTGATTTAATTATTGGAGGAGGGATGGTAAGGAAATCCACAGTACTACCTTTTAACTTTCAAAAAGGAGACTATGATAAAATGAGGAAAATAGTTAAGAAAAAACTAAAAAGAGCAGTTGCAAAGGTTAAAGACTTACATCAAGCTTGGGTGTTGTTTAAAAATACTATCTTGGAAGCCCAGACCAGCTGTATTCTACGCTTTAAGAAAAGTGGAAGGAAGTCCAAAAAATTGGTTTTAAAGGTGAGGTCAGAGAGGCTGTTGTTGCCAAAAAAGCATCTTTCAGGAAATGGAAAAAAGAACCAAATGACGAAAACTGGAAACAGCACAAGCACTGGCAAGTTAAATGCAAGGTATTGATATGGCAGGCAAAGAGAGAATTTGAGAAGAAGCTTGCTGTGAAAGCAAAAACTCGTAATAAAGACTTTTTCAAGTACATTCATAGCAAAAAACCTGTGAGAGAGTCAGTTGGACCATTAGATGATAGAGGGGTAAAAGGGGCACTAAGAGGGGACAAGGCCATAGTGGAGAGACTGAATGAATATCACTATGAAAAATTGCAAGGGGATCTTGATAAATTGGAAGACTGGGCATCCAAATGGCAGATGAAATTTAATGTGGACAAGTGCAAAGTTATGCACCTAGGAAAGAACAACCCAAACAATGGTTACACGATGCAAGGTTCCACATTAGGAACCAGCTCCCAAGAAAAAGATTTAGGTGTCATCGTGGATAACATGTTAAAACCCTCCGCCCAGTGTGCAGTGGCAGCCAAGAGAGCAAATAGAATGCTAGGTATCATAAAGAAAGGAATGGAAAATAAAACAAAGGATATTATAATGCCTCTGCATCGTTCCATGGTGTGACCACACCTTGAATATTGTTTGCAATTCTGGTCGCCGTATCTTAAAAAGGATATAGCGTTATTAGAAACGGTCCAGAGAAGAGCCACCAAAATGGTAAAGGGGATGGAAGGATACCCCTATGAAGAGAGGCTAAAAAGGTTAGGGCTCTTCAACCTGGAAAAGAGACAGCTGAAGGGAGATATGATAGAGGTCTATAAATGAATGAACGGAGTGGAACGGCTAAGTGTAGATTGATTCTTTACGTCATCAGAATATAGAAAGACTAGGGGACATTCAGTGAAGCTACAAGGTAAACTATTTAAGACTGATAAGAGACAATATTTTTTCACTTAACGTGTAATCAAACTCTGGATTTTTTTAGCAGAGGATGTAGTAAAAGCTGTTAGTGTAGCTGGGTTTAAAAAAGGGTTGGACAAGTTCCTAGAGGAAAGGTCCATAAACCATTATTAAAAGGGACCCAGGATATCCCTGCTTGACCCAATACAAGCATTGTGGAACCTATGTTCCTTTTTGGGAACCTGCCAGGTACTTGTGACCTAGATTGGCCACTGTTGGAAACAGGATACTGGGCTGGATGGACCTTGGTCTGACCCAGTATGGCATATCGTATGTTCTTAACTGTCAGATCTCCGCTATAAGGACCATGTTTAAGGGCTAAATCCTACAATTCTTAAAGTCCCAGCACTCTTATTCATAGGTTTCATCTGCTGAATGGAATACCTTACAATATGCCATAAAGCATTCAAATCACCACCGACATGACATCATGTTTCAAACTCACCTATCTTGCTTCAGGAAAATACATTCAAATGCCAGCCATCTTAGCTAACCTGTCATTCAGCTGCCTCCCACACTCAGAACCAGTGTCAGAATATATAGGAAACCAGATATCTAAATAAACCCCATATACACACCTAACGCCTATTATCAAATCTACCGTAAAACCTAAATTCACATTACCAACCCTATCATGAGCCAGAGAGGTCCACTCAATTTCGTTATTCATTCCACCAGATTCCAACGATCATAGACGATAAATCCATTTTTGTTCTAGATAATTTAAACGCCCCAATTGATCACCCTCCCCCCCCCCAACAATCAGTAATTACTTGTTCAATCACCACCCAGCGGAATTGTAAGGCTTGATGCTGACATTCAACAAAGTGGCCTACCATCGGGGCTGTAAAGACCTGATTGGATAGCCTACTGTAGTGTTCATTCAAATGCTTGTGAATTGGCCAAATAGTGTGGCCCACATATATCTTCAGACACGAGCCAATGATCAAATATATAACACATCTTGAATTACAAGATGCATTATGACTCAATTTAAATCGCTCTTGAGTGGCAGGATGAGTCCAAAAAGGGCTGGAAATGACATTTGCACACCAACGGCAATGACCATAGCTTATATGGTTCCCTTCAGCAGGACTCCGCCTACCTTGTAACCAGTTATTGATATTTCTACCATGCTTATATGCAAAACAAGGAGGGCTCTGAGGGGCACTGCTCAAAACCCGCAGGGTGCACTATTGCCACTTGATCAACCTGGCAGTCCGAGAAGCCATGTTGGAATAAGGCAAGATACACACCATTCAGTCCTCAGTTTGTGGCTCAGATACTGCCAGTAACAAGAGCCAGTTATGATCTAGCCTGTTTAAATACATGCATTAATAACTGGCTTTTAAGATCATTTGCTTTGTCCAAAGAATCAGTAAAAGAACTATAAAGTCGACGCACGTATAGGAATTGACTCACCAGTAAGGTCTCCTTTAGACATCTTGGTTGATCACTTGCAAATCATAACAATGTATTCCTTTCAGCAGGTTTTCGATTCAAAGATATAGATAACATACCCAATTGTATATGGACCAACACATCCAGAAATTCAATCTGATGGTCAGAGTATTTTATTGAGAATTTCAAAAATGGATTTAAATCATGAATCCAACAATCAAATCATGTAATTGCTGTAACGAATCATGCCAAATAAAGAAAATATCATCCAAAAAACACCCCCATAGAGTAACACATGAAAAATAAGTTGAAGGGTATTCATGTATTTCCTCAAAATGAGCCATATATATCATTGCCAACGAGGGGGCTACAGACGCTCCCATCACAATACCCTGCTGCTGTTGATAAAATTGACCAACAAAGTAAAAATAATCAGGAGTCAACATCAGCTCTAATAAGGGAATAAAAAAAACTGATGTAACACAGTGTGAACGCTGTGAAATCTCTAACTTCTGTTGAATGATTGCCATGATTTCATTTTGAGGAATGACAATGTATAAAGACTGTACATTCATGGTTATAAGCCAAAATTCCAAGGTGGTGATCTGATTTTCAGAAATAAGACGCAAGAAATGGGAAGTGTATTTTATAAATGACAGACCCCGTAAGGTAAGCACCATGGAGCTGCTCGCAGCCATTGCCGTTGCTGCAAGTCCTCGAGAGAGGTGGCTGTGGTGGCAGCAATGGGCGCCGCAGGGGGTGGGGGTGCAGGGGATGAGGTTTGCCTTGGGCGCCTCTCTCCTTGCACACTGACCCTGCATAGAGTACCCAAAAGTTTCTGATAAGACAGTCCTTTCCATATTGCTCTTTCCTAGAAATAGTGGAGACATACAGTATTGTGTAAAACTCCTGCTTGTAACATATACTTAACCCCGCCATGCTGCACCTTCAGCTTCCAGCTCGCCTTCCCCCCCTTTGAGGCACCACATATCTTCTTTGTTTATACAACTTTATTGACCAATTGACCATGTAACATTAACAGCAAATGTGCCACATACAACTGTTACCCTCTCCTTGTGGGACAAACTGTTGCAGTTCTGTCAGCTCTCTCCAGGGGTACTCGCTTATAAGACTAGTGCCGTCCCTCCTCTCTGCCCACAATGTGGCCTAGAGGGGAGAGTTGTCTGGGCTGACTGCCACTCTGTGTAGTTGCCCAGATCCTAGCTCGCCCTTCTCCATAGACCCAGGCACCGGAATTAGTTACCTGGGCCCCCCACCTAATGCTTCAGCCCAAGCACTCCCTTCTTGCATGTGCTTGGGCGCCCTGTATTTGGACCCAGGTACCCACCCCTTTTGTGCTGTGAGCCCTCCCCCTCCTCACTTTGGCCCATGCCTCCCCCCTCCCCCTCCAAATATGCCTTGGGCTCCCTCTTGACTCAAGTGTGCCCCCTGGCCTATCGGTGAGAGCTGCCAGCGCTCCTACTTTTGGCACACTGTCTCCTTCCCCCCTGCACACCCCCCCCCCCCCCCCGTCGTATTCGTCGCTGCTTGCCTTGTGGCCTTATCTCCAATTTTCATGCCTCTGGCACTCTGTGGTCTGTTCTCTTCTTCTTACTGTTCTGCTGCTTGTTTTCTTTTGCACCATATTTTCTCTTAGTGCTCTGCTGCTGCTTTGTTTGTGGCCTGGATTCTTACTCTTCGCTGTCATTTCTTTCGCAGTCGTATCTTTTGCCTTCTTACTTGCACTGATTTGGGACATTATCTGCTACCTGGCACTGGCTCTTTAAGCTGGGATAGCTGACATCAGCTATCCACGATGGCGCCATCCACGCGGTCAGGCACAGGCTGTATGGGAGAGGTTCTCACCAGCTCTCAGCTCCCCAATCCTTGTCTCTTTGCCATCTCCCACTGTTGGACTGCTGACTTCCAAGGCTGGGTCGCTATCTCTGCAGGTCACCACTGCTGCTGAAGGCCAAGCTCGCTTGCCGCCACAGGAACGCATGATCAGCCTCCTGCCAACTGGCTTGCACTGCTCTGGATTGGATCCTCACTGGTTCCTATTAGCCTTTGTGAGCAGCTGCTGCTATTTTTATTTATTTATTTACATTCTCTTATATACCGCACTATTCTGCATCAGTGCGGTTTACATTGAACAAACTGAAATTACATTGAACAGGGCATTATAACTTGGAGATAACTTTTTTTTTTTACAGGGAACATGGGCTATCCCACCACTCACCAGATTGGGCTCTCCAGCCTTTTCGGACCACTATTTCTGCTGCTCCCAGTGCTTGCTGTCGCTATTGTTGCTCATATATGAGTACTGCTTGAATATCGCCACCATCCGTAGAGCAGCAGCGCGCATCACTTCATAAGCTAGTCTACAAATGTATTAAGTTAATCCAATAAAAAGGTATCACCTTATTTTCCTTTTTGCTTCTCTTTTTATATTTAATTGCTATTAAAGTGGACTAACATGGCTTCCACACTTCCTTATCCATCTCTTTATATTCAGCAGTGCCACTTCTACATATAGCATGATAGAATATACATAAAATCTTTAAACGGCACAGCTCCGGCCATGGTGTTTGAATATTGACCCAGTAGATATTCCTTAGGGAAAATCTGAAAACACCACATCAGGTCCAAAGTTCCTCATTGTAGATTTGCTATTCTAATGAAAGCCTTGGTGGACTTCCTCAGACATGCTGCAGATTTTCCAAAGACCCAAAGGCAGTTTTGTCACAATGCAGCCCCCTTTTTAAAAGAGGGTTTGTCAATCAAGTGACAGGTCATGAATTTTTCATGGGTTCCTTGAACAGCGCGGTAAAGCTCTTAAAGTCATTTTGCACATCCCTCCATAGAGGTATTGAATTTAATTCTTGATGTTCCAAGTTGGCATGTTACCAGCAAGCTCTACTATGTTGATTCTAAGCCTTTTGGGATGGTGAACTCCCTCTTATCCGTCACGCCTGTTTAACTAGTATGTAATTATGTAACATACTCTGAAGAACATCTTGTACAAGGGTAAAAATAACATGATAAAAAAAAACATTTTTGCTGCAGTTATTAAGTGAGAAAGTATTTTCAAAAATGGCTTGCTGGCTGGCATGATATGGAATGAAAGTGGAAAGGTATCAGCAGGAAAAATATTTTTTATAATCACATTTCTTGTGACTGACAAGCCTAAAGATCACCTAGCTCAGAGGTGTTTCTTGCTACATGGTTTAAAGCACAGACTGGATATTACTTCTGCAAAAGAGATTGGAATGTATTTTATACTTTGTTTTGGCTAGGAGAGTATATTTCAATAGGCTGTCTCCCTTTGATTTCAGTCCACTGTTGACAGGGCTAGCTTGCCTGCAAGAATACTGTATGAGCACTAAAGGGTGGAAGTGTGTGTTGCGAATCTGATCTTGCTTCCTGCTGCAGAAAAAAAGCATACAGCTACAGATAATTCCAGACCTCTACATTTCACAGGGAAAAAGCATGAATATCGAGAGATCATTGTTGCATCATTTTTTATGTGTGGGGTAATGCATGTATGTGATACGTTACAGTGAAAAATAAAGGGGATTATGGAATATTAAATAGCTTATAAGGCAAAATCTGTATTAGCATCTCATAAATTGCCACCGGTTTTAAAGGCAGCCCATAATGGTTATCTCATTTTTATGTAAAAGGTGTTTTCAGAGAAAATGGCCTTTTTTCCCAGAATATATTTTAGAAACGATTGAAAATCTAATTATATCTTGCTTCGCCTTCTTTTAAGAGCATTTTTAAAATCACAAGACTATCTGGTGATGATTTTGTATAGCTGTAGATAATCATGGTATCTGTTGTTGTTATCATTATATATTTGCTTGTTTTATACCACCTTGCAATTTGAAACATAGTCTCTGAATGTTATAAAATGGAAACAGAAATTACATATACATAGTTGAAAAAATGGCAGATTAGTTTTGGTTTGTTTTTACTTGAGTGTTGTGAAGAAACCAAGATTTTGCCAGAAAAGTATAGTTACAACTAGTTCACCCTGCTTTTTATTTCATCTAAGGGATAAAGGGATTTATTTGTCAACTGTACAGAATAACATACTGAGACCTTTGGGTCATGCTGACTCATAAAACAACATGTATAATTTTGTTAATAAAATATTATTTTTAAGTCCTCTCTTAACAAAGGGCTCATTTGTTAGTATATAGAATTAAACATTGTGCTGTCAGGGTAATTCAGTTTGGCTTGGATATGTTGAACAATGCACAAGAATTTTGACTTCAAAGCCAATGTCAAAGCTGCAAACCCATAGAGGTGTAAATTCTATTCAGACCAGTTGCCTGCTGATAAACTGTACCCTTGCATGCATTAATCTATCTGGTTTTGTTTTCTGGGCGATTTCTCCAAAAGGGTTAGTTTTGCACATACAATGACAGTCATGAACCTCACTTAAGCCAGAATATGTGGAGAATGATCTCAGTCTCTCAAATTCACTGCTAATGCTCGACGTAATACTTGCATCATGCCAAAGAGAGCCTCCCTTTGGAGTTTGTAAGGTGTTACTTGATGGGTAATTTATCAAGGCGTGCTCCTTTTTAATTAAGCATGTGGCATCCAACACGATGGGAAAGAACTCGGTATCTTTCTGCCACATTTTCTTGGTTTCTAACTGCATTTCTTGGTATTTGAAGATCTTCTCCCTCTCGACGTGATTCGCAAAGTAGTTGCTTGGAACTGATACCTCTATATGCCTAGTCTTCAATGGGTAAAATGTTTTGTTCTGTCTTTTTTTCAACTATGTGAATGCTTTCATAAGCATTATTCAGCAGTAACAGTAGCAGTCCTGGCAGCTCGCCATTACAAAGAAAGAAAACAACTTGCAATGTGAAAGAAAGTTGTGTTCTTAAAAACTCATCAGAATTAATGACACAGAGACCAATGTAGACGCAGCTCTGCAAGAGGCTAATTGGTCAGATCTCAAGTTAAGTAGGTCTAGTTAGTACCTGGATAGGAGATCACCAGGGAAGTCCCAGTGCTTCAGGCTATAGAAGGCAACAATATACCATTTCTATATTGTGCCCTGTGGTGTGCAGTCAGGACCTTCTAGATATTTCAGTCCCCGCATATGAATATCTGGGGTTAAGGGTCGGCGCACATGGCTATGCACTACTACGGCGCATAGCCGGCATAGCTCAGTATCGGCCCTATAAGCTTAGTCTTTGCACTTTGTGACTTGCCTGGGGGGCTGGAAGAGAGCACATGGGTCAAGTAGACAGAACGGCCATATTACTCAGTTCCAGGAGAGAAATTTAAGGTCAGTTCTGAATTTCTAATAACCTTTTCCTGATACATTATGAGACGCGTAGCACTGATTTCATTGGGCAGAATTTGGGACTACAAATCCACATTCCTTTGGGATCTAAGTTCAAAACCAGCACTGGCCAAAAGGTCTCCCTCTTGGAACACAGTAATTAGCGCAGCTCTGGGAGAGATGGCTGAGCTTCCATTATTTTTGTGGGGACATGTTGAGGTTTCAGAGCCCTGTGCATTATTCTTGTGGGGGTGTACTCTGTAATATAACAGCCCCACTCTCCCTCAAGAACAATGACTGGGTCTTGGCTTAGCATAGTAGGGAATGCATTTCTGTTTCTAGTTCTCACGTTTTGCACTGCGTACAGGGTGGTGTCCTGAGGTTTCATTTCAGATTTTGCCTGCACATCTGTAATTATGATAAAACCATGTTCTATATGGTAAAGGTCTGCTTTTGTTCTATGTGTAACTGCAATGAGTGCAGGGTTGGGGAACCTCCAGCCAGGGTTGGCCGACCCAGGTGAGAGGCTTTGTGCCACCACGTCATTGCCTGCAGCAGGCCAAGTGCTTCGACACAGATGATCTGCCATTTCTAATCTCCCTCCAAAGCAAATTACTGTCAGAGGTGACTCAGGCAGGCCATGTGTGCTGAAGCACATGGCCTGCCGCGAACAACAAAGCACTGGCACAAAGCTGTCACTTTTAAGCTACTGCTGCTGCTGCCCACCTCCCCCCCTCCCCCAAGATGGGATTGGCATCAGCAGGGAGCAGTGGCACAGAGGGGTGGGGTGGGGGGTGGCGTGAGCAGAGTTTCTGCCTGGCAGGGCCATACCGAGGCAGAATCGTGCCCTGTGCGACTTGCACATTGGGCGCACGCCCCACTCCTCCCCATACCTCCATCCAGCCACTGCCCACTCCTGCTGCCCTCTGTTTTCTCCACGGTAACAGGGCAAGAGCAGGCAGCACTGGACGGAGATATGGGGGGTGCGTGTGCCCGATGTGCAAGTTGCAGGCAGCAGCAGCAGATCAGATCCCTCCCTGCTCTGACGTCGCATCAAAGCAGGGAGGGATCAGACTGCAGAAAGACCCGCAAAAAGGCTTAGAGGGCGCATTCCAGCTGCCTGCTCTTGACCTGTTGCCGCTGAGAAAACAAAAAGTGGCGGCGGCGGCAGGGCAACAGCAGGCAGCCGAAATGCACCCCCTAAGCCTATGCACCCTTTGTGGCTGCACCGCTTGCACAGGGCTAGGTACGGTACTGCTGCCTGGGGTAGCAGAAGCCCTTGGGCCGGCCCCTTCTCTAGCCCTGCACTCCACCTGCCCCCAGCAGCTCTTGGGTGCTCTCACTGCTGCCCTCATCCCCGTTTTCACCAGGATTATACATTCTTTTCTGCGCATTCTTCTGTGAGAGGTCTTTGATTTCTCTCTTCCAGTTTTTGGAAGTGTGCATTGAAGATATCTTTTGCATTTGTACAGTACGGGAGGAAATGCATTTCTGTGTCCTCTTTGTTTGGGATGCTGTCTGTTCCCTTGGTGTTTCCAGTTTAGTGTTTGTCTACATATTTCTATTTTTAATTTGTGTTCCCTTATTCTGTATTTGGTGAACGTGTGCAACCAAGGTGTAGCAGTCTGTTAGCTTGTGGTTTGTGGGGATCTGCTACACGTCAGCTTATGTTTTCCCAGAAGAATGTATATATGTATCACAGAGCATGGTGTAACAGCTGTAGTCCTACCTCTTCCAAGGTTGCGTTGTTGCTATGAGAGTCCTGGGAGTTAGTATAGTTTTGGAATGACAAGGTTACCTCACAGATGCTGAATGTTTCTTAGACTAGTGTGTTACTTCAGGGTGAGGAGTTTGTCATTAAATTGAGATGGCATCATGATTTGAATATTCTTTTTTGCTATCTCCAGGAACAAGCAGGAATGTAGTCTTCACATATGGGGTATCGTCGGTACCGACGGAGCCTTTGCGCGGGAACGCTTGCTTTATTGGTAGTAAATGGAAACATCCTAGCAGTACACAATGACATGGAAACAAAATGTGCCGTGCTGCATCAGTCCAAAAATTAAGTCTAGCCAAGAGAGATTGGTGTGGTACAAAACTTGACATTTTTCAGTTTCTTTTTAATATATTTTGTAAATTATAATGTGCATATTGTAGGTGATGTTTTCTAAATATTAGCATGGCCTATCTCCTGCATCATCCATATTATTCTATGGACACTATGGCAGACAGCATGTGGTACTATATATATATATGTTCAGCAATTGATTTAATGTTGCAGGCTGTTTACCTGAAAATCTGTCAGCAGATGCACTCTAAGGCATCAGAGTATAACTAGTGCCGCTCAGACCTATGTATGCCTAATGCCCACCCATGTTATCTCTAGGCCCCCCCCCCCCAAAAAAAAAACCTCATAAGAACATAAGAACATAAGATATGCCATACTGGGTCAGACCAAGGTCCATCAAGCCCAGTATTCTGTTTCCAACAGTGGCCAATCTAGGTCATATGTACCTAGCAGTTTCCCCAAGGGACACAGGTTCCACAATGCTTGTATTGGTTCAAGCATTGATATCCTGGGTCCCTTCTTAATAATGGCTTATGGACCTTTCCTCCAGGAACTTGTCCAAACCTTTTTTAAACCCAGCTACACTAACAGCCTTTACTACATCCTCCGGTAACAAATTCCAGAGTTTGATTACACGTTGAGTGAAAAAATATTTTCTTTTATTAGTCTTAAATAGTTTACCCTGTAGCTTCATTGCATGTCCCCTAGTCTTTCTATATTCTGATAAGGTAAACAATCGATCTACGTTTACCCGTTCCACTCCGCTCATTAATTTATAGACTTCTATCATATCTCCCCTCAGCCGTCTCTTTTCCAGGTTAAAGAGCCCTAACCTTTTTAGCCTTTCTTCATAGGAGTATCCTTCCATCCCCTTTACCATTTTGGTGGCTCTTCTCTGAACCTTTTCTAATAACTCTATATCCTTTTTAAGATACGGCGACCAGAATTGTACACAATATTCAAGGTGCGGTCTCACCATGGAACGATATAGAGGCATTATAATATCCTTTGTTTTATTTTCCATTCCTTTCCTTATCATACCTAGCATTCTATTTGCTCTCTTGGCCGCCGCTGCACACTGGGCCGAGGGTTTTAACATGGTATCCACAATGACGCCTAAATCTTTTTCCTGGGTGGTGGTTCCTAATGTGGAACCTTGCATCGTGTAACCATAGTTTGGGTTGTTCTTCCCTAGGTGCATAACCTTGCACTTGTCCACATTAAATTTCATCTGCCATTTTGATGCCCAGTCTTCCAATTTATCAAGATCCTCTTGCAATTTTCCACAATCCTCTTGGGTTTTAACAACTTTAAATAGTTTTGTGTCATCTGCAAATTTGATAACCTCACTCGTTATTCCACTTTCCAGGTCATTTATGAATATGTCAAAAAGCAGCGGACCCAGCACAGATCCCTGGGGTACACCACTATTCACCTTTCTCCATTGGGAAAATTGGCCATTTAGCCCTACCCTCTGCTTTCTATCTTTTAACCAGTTCCTGATCCACAATAGTACACTGCCTCCTATCCCATGACTCTTTAGTTTTGCCAAAAGTCTCTCATGAGGGATCTTGTCAAAGGCTTTCTGAAAGTCCAGATACACAATATCAACCGACTCACCTTTGTCCACCTGATTATTCACTCCTTCAAAAAAACATAACAGATTAGTAAGACAAGATCTTCCTTGTCTAAAGCCATGTTGGCTGTCTCTCATTAGTTCATGACTATCTACATGCTGAGTAATTTTATTCTTTATGATGGTTTCTATCATTTTTCCCGGTATTGACGTCAGGCTCACCGGTCTGTAGTTTCCCAGATCACCCCTGGAACCCTTTTTTAAAATTGGTGTTACATTGGCGATCCTCCAATCTTCAGGTATTAGAGATGATTTTAATGATAGTTCACAGATTACTAATAGCAGGTCTGCAATCTCATATTTCAGTTCTTTCAATACCCTTGGATGTATACCATCCAGCCCAGGTGATTTGCTACTCTTCAGCTTATCTAATAGTTGTAATACATCGTCTCGATGTATCGATATTTCCTTCAATTCTTCTGCACCTTTAAATACCACTTCAGTCATGGGTAACATCCCTACATCTTCCTCAGTAAAGACTGAAGCAAAGAATTCATTCAGTCTCTCTGCTATCGCCTTGTCGCCTCTTAGTGCTCCTTTAACCCCTTTATCATCTAATGGACCAACTGACTCTCTCACAGGTTTTTTGCTACGAATGTACATGAAAAGGTCTTTACTTCGCGTTTTTGCTTCTGCAGCAAGCTTCTTCTCAAATTCTCCCTTTGCCTGCCTTATCAATGCCTTGCATTTCACTTGCCAGTGCTTGTGCTGTTTCCAGGTTTCGTCGTTTGGCTCTTTTTTCCATTTCCTGAAAGATGCTTTTTTGGCAACAACAGCCTCTCTGACCTCAACTTTAAACCATGCTGGCAGTTTTTTGGACTTCTTTCCACTTTTCTTAAAGCGTGGAATACAGCTGGTCTGGGCTTCCAAGATAGTATTTTTCAACAACAGCCAAGCCTGATGTACGTCTTTAACCTTTGCAACTGCTCCTTTAGGTTTTTAGTTTTTTTAGGTTTTTTTTTTAGTTTTTTTTTTTAGTTTTTTTTTAGTTTTTTCTTGACTGTTTTCCTCATTTTATCATAGTCTCCCTTTCGAAAGTTAAAAGGTAGTACTGTGGATTTCCTTACTATCCCTCCTCCACTAATTAAATCAAAGGCGATCATGCTATGATCACTATTGCCAAGTGGCCCCAACACCTTATCTCTTGCACTAGATCTGGTGTTCCACTAAGGATTAGGTCTAATATGGCTTCCCCTCTGTTTGGTTCATGAACCAGCTGCTCCAAGAAGCAGTCATTTATTTCATCTAGGAACTTTATCTCCCTAGCATGTCCTGACATGACACTGACCCAGTCGATACCGGGGTAGTTGAAATCACCCATTATTATTACTGTGCTGTAACTTTTGTTAGCTTCCTTGATTTCTTTGAGCATTTCATCATCCATTTGGTCATTCTGGCCAGGCGCTCGATAGTACACCCCCACTGTCATTGCCTTCCCCCTTTTACATGGAATTTCAATCCATATAGATTCTACAGCAGATTTTGTTTCCTGCAAAACTTTAATCCTTTCTGACTCAATGCCCTCTCTAACATAGAGAGCAACCCCTCCACCAATTTGATCAGCTCTATCATTACGATATAGTTTGTACCCAGGTATCACAGTGTCCCACTGGTTGTCGTCCTTCCACCATGTCTCTGATATTCCAATCATATCTAACCTTTCATTTAGTGCTATATATTCTAACTCTCCCATCTTATTTTTTAGACTTCTAGCATTTGCATACAAGCATTTTAGAGAATGTATTTTATCCATATTAATTTGTCTGTTGGACATGAGTAATTTGGGATCTTTAAGCTCTGTCTGCTCCATACTTGAGGGCATTTGGGCTACTTTACTCTTTTGTGGAACCTCTCTGCTTTTGGTAGTATCCTTCAAAGATACATTCTTCCGAACCATCTGCTCTTGGGCGACTGTCGGCTTTCCCCTAATATCTAGTTTAAAAGCTGCTCTATCTCCTTTTTTAAAGGTTAATGCCAGCAGCCTGGTTCCATCCCGGTTAAGGTGAAGCCCATCCCTTCGGAAGAGCCCCTCCTTTCCCCAGAATGTTCCCCAGTTCCTAACAAATCCAAACCCCTCATCTCTGCACCATTGTCTCATCCACGCATTGAGACTCCGGAGCTTTGCCTGCCTTTTTGGGTCCTGCGCGTGGAACAGGAAGCATTTCGGAGAATGCTACCCTGGAAGTTCTGGATTTCAACTTCCTACCTAAAAGCCTAAATTTAGCCTCCAGAACCTCCCCTACCACATTTTCCTATGTCATTGGTACCAACATGTACCAAGACAGCAGACTCCTCCCCAGCACTATCTAAGACCTTATCTAGGTGGCGCGTGAGATCCGCTACCTTCGCACCAGGCAGGCATGTTACCAGGCGATCCTCACGTCCACCAGCCACCCAGCTATCTACATGCCTAATGATCGAATCACCAACTATAACGGCTGTCCTAACCCTTCCCTCATGGGCACATGCCCCTGGAGAAACTTCCTCGGTGCGAGAGGGTTTTACATCACCTGGAGGACAGGTCCTAGTTACAGGATCACTTCCTGCCACACCAGGGTGATGCTCTCCTGTCACGTGACCTCTCTCCTCCATGGCAATAGGGATGCTGCCAGACTGGAGGTGGGACTTCAGGACTACATCCCTGTAGGTCTCGTCTATGTACCTCTCTGTCTGTCTTATGCTTTCCAAGTCTGCTACTTTAGCCTCTAGAGAACGGACTCGTTCCCTGAGAGCAAAGAGCTCCTTGCACCTAGTGCACACGTAAGACCTCTCACCAACTGGGAGAAAATCATACATGTGACACTCAATGCAAAAGACTGGAAAGCCCTCATCCCGCTGCTGGACTGCTGTCTGCATCTTAGTTTTAAGTTTGTGTTTAGATCTAAGTTCTTTACTTACTAAGGGTTGCTATGGATATTTATACTAATAAAACTGAACCTAATACGTGTAATATACCTTGTTCACCTGAAGCTTAACTAATTTCAGGTCCTTAGTGTATGACTGATTTGGGTAATGAGCTTCACCTGAGAGCACCTCCTGTCTTTTAAGATGTGTAAGTACCTATAAAGCTACGATTATCCCAGGGGTGGGAGGGAATTAACACTTATTAAAAGAGGGCTGCTACACAGTACCCTGTCTTGTGCGGCTGAGGTAAGCTATATTCTGATTTGATTTAAATTATAACTCTTAGCTGCTGCTAGGTTCTAACTTCTTATGAAATTTAAAGTACAAGCTCTCTGCTGGGTTCTAAATTTAACCAGAAAGCTCTTTTCTGTGTTGTAAATTTAAGCTAAAAGAACTTTGCTGTTACTAGGCCCTGAGTGACTATTAAATGTAAACTACAAGCTCTCTGCTGGGTTCCAAATGTAACCAGAAAGCTCTCTTCTGTGTTTTAAATTTAAACTTAAAGTACTTTGCTGTTACTAGGCCCTGAGTGACTATTAAATTTAAAGTACAAGCTCTCTGCTGGGTATGAAATGTAACCAGAGAGTTCTCCTCTGTGTTTTAAATGTAAACTTAAACTGCTGCTACTAGGCCCTGACTGATTTAACAAAAATAGTGGATCACAGATTAATTAGCTTTAATACAAAGAATTCCTTTTAGAAAATTACCAGAAGTAAATACTCACAGTTGCAGATCTCCCTCCAGAAGCAACAGTCCCCCTTACCAGTCTTTCAAGACCATTCATTGAACACTACAGGTCTGGCTACCCCACTGATTCCCCACTGGTTGCCAGTAAAATGTGGAGGATTTTGGAATCTTAGATCCACTCACTCCTCGCTTCATTTACTCTCAAAGAATCAATCCAGGGGAGAATTTGGTTGTTCTGAACCAAGGGTCTAATGAAAATATTGAGGGATCACTGGCAACAACAATTAGATAAATAAAAGGCAGAGTATGGCAGAGTCAAAATTTAAAAGACACGAGTCAAGCGCCATAGTCAGAGTTTGCTCTGGGCTGCTTTTCTATCATGCCAAAATGAAAGGGGAAATCTAGCAAGAAAGCTCCCCTTGCTAAGGAGACTACTGCTACTACCACTACCGATCATTTCTAAAGCACTACAAGGCATACACACACTGTACAGGCACATGTAAAAGACGGTCTCTGCTCATCACAGCTTGCAATCTAGTTGAGACAGACAATTTTATTTATTTATTTATTTTTTAAAAAAATGTATACCGCCCTTTCCAGTGAACTGAATCTTTTACATTTACAGTGAACTGAATCTTTTACATCAAATATTTTATAGGGGATAACAAACAGGAGTGTTCGTCAACTGGGGTGAATTATATACATTCGATAACTATGTATAAAGCTAACTATATACAGAGGGACAAAGCTTTATATGGTATTCTGGATGTCTCTTCATTACGAAGGGTGGGGGGAGTTTGGAGAGTGAGTATGTTGTAAGGGTGGGGGCTGTTACTGTCATTGCTGTAGTGTTCAATGAATAGGTGTGTTTGATTTGTTTTCTAAAAGTTTTAAGGTCTTTGATGGCTCTCAATGTATCGGGGAGAGTATTCCATAGAGTGGGGGCCACAAATGAAAAAATTAAGGACAAGAATACATCTAGGGGTATAGTGAGGAAACACATAGGAGACTAAGCAGATCAGGATCCAAAAGCAGCTTCGAAGAGGTGAGTTTTCAGTCTGGATTTGAAAAGGGCCAAAGATGAAGCCTGACGTACAGACTCAGGTAGTTTGTTCCAGGCATAAGGAGCAGCAAGGTGAAAGTATCAAAGTCTGGAGCTGGTAGTGGAAGAGAACAGCATAGACAGAAGTGATCCACCAGAAGAGCAGAGTTCCCGAGTAGGGGTGTAAGAGAGATAAGAGAGGAGGAGCAGCAGAATGAGCGTGCTTATAGGTCAGCAGGAGAAGTTTCAACTGGATACAGTGACTTGAGAAGAGGGGTAATAGAGCATATTGAGGATGACGGAAGATTAGCCACGCAGTTGAGTTTTGAACAGATTGAAGGGGAGAGAGATGATTCAGAGGGAGACCAGCAAGGAGGAGGTTGCAATAGTCTAGACAGGAGGTTACTAAAGAGTAGATAAATGTCTTAGTAGTGTATTCAGAAAGGAAGGGGCAAATTTTGCTGATATTATAGAGAAAGAAACAACAGATTTTAGCTATCAGTTGGATGTGTGTGAAGAAGGAGAGGGAGGAGTCAAAGATAACCCCAAGGTTACGAGCCCAGGAAACAGGGAGTAGAAAAATGTTATCCACAGAGATAGAGAAAGGAGGAAGGGGGGATGTGGGTTTAAGGGAAAAAATAAGAAACTCAGTTTTGACCATGTTCAATTTCAAATGGTGGTGAGACATTCAGACAGCAATATCAGATAGGCAGACAAAGATCCAGGCCTAGATTGCCATAGAGACTTTAGGTGTAGAGAGGTAGATCTGAGAGTCATCAGTGTAAAAATGGTACTGAAAACCTCTATGGTTGGTCTTATGGACTTTTTCCTTTTGCGGCTGGAGTGGCAGCTTGCTTCAACTGGCAGCTCCCTGGCTTTGTCGATTCCAGGGCTGGGTGGCTCGCCGTCGTCCTCAGGGTGCAACCTTTCATTGCTGGAGCTGCGGAGACTTCCTGCAGGGCCTGCTGGGGTTGCCAAGTCTCAAAATGGACTTTGCCACAGTGCTGGTAGGAGGTAGTGTCTCTAGGTAGGCTGTGGCTTTCAGGCAGACGTCTCTTGAGTCATCAGAGATGGCAGTAGGAGTTGTACAGAAGCCAGGGTCAGTGGATTCAGTGCTGGTATCTGCAGCACAACCACAGGATCTGGATAGATATTCCTTCTTCTCCATGGGAACTGCATCTGCTTTGCCCTTTGGTCCTCCTTTTGTGTTGGAGTGACCAGATAGTTTTACTTTGGAGGCCATTTGGAGCGCTATCTCTAAGCTTGGTGAAGCTTTGGTTCCTCAATTTGAGAAGTCTGTGCAAATCCAAGGTAATTCTTCACTGCTTATAAAGAATTCAGATGATACTGGTGGATTAAAAGAGACTATGGAAGACCCTAAGCATAAATCTCAACGGTTGGAAGGAAGTAATTTTGCTGTTAAGTTTAAGATGGAGGCTTTGGAGAACCGGGTCCAGTCCTCTAATTTCCGTTTGACTAATTTTCCCTGATCATCTCTGACTTCAGCCAGGAACATATTTAAAAAGTATTTACAGGACATTCTTGGTATAAACCCTCAGAATCATTCTGTAAACACATCCTGCATTAATAGAAACTCCCCCCAATAATAGGTGCAGAGGCAGACTAGGACATTTCTCCTTACTGTTCATCATGCAAAAGAATATTCTAAGTCTGGTGCCACCTTAGTAACAGGAACACAAATTCTTTTCATTACCAAGCACACGGTAGAGAAATATAAAACCCTACTGAAGACACTCAAAATCTATATAGCAAAACCTGCTATACCAAAACAGCATTAACTGCCAGGACTCAGGCATAATATTACAATAGGTGCCAGAATATGAATATACTTCCTATTGGAAAACAGAACAAGATCTCTGTATATTAGCAAAATCCTTCTCCATGGCCACACACGCGTGGAATATGGACAGAACCTCACATAATAGTCCAACAGACAAGCACGAGTCCACGTGCTGTGTAAGAACCCAGTCAAAAAACGTGGACAGCAGAAAGGAAGGAATTTCTTTTATTGGTCACCTTTAGCCTATGGCCCGACACAGGCCGTGTTTCGCTACCTTCTTCAGGGGCAGGCTAAACTAAAAACATAATACAAACAATAATAAGATCATAAATAAAATCATAAATAGATAAATAACATAAAATCATCACACCAAAGATAAAGCCTAAGATACAAAATATAAATATAAATAATAAACCAACATGCCAAATCAATGACACATATATCTATGATAATCACATATATATATATACAAAAAACATATAAATATATGTGTATATTTAATTTCATGAAAAACAATCTATCAAAAAATTAGCATAGCCAAAACTAAATTATATCACAAATGATAATATGATCATCTTAAGAAAGGATGACAGAAGTCACTTCGTGGAGTATGACATGTATAGTGCCGAGCCATCATATGGTTAAGTGAATGCTGTATATATAATAGGGATTTTATCGGCATTAATGTAAAATGATGGGCCATGTTTTTAGTCATTATTTATGAGCTCCTGTAATTTGGTTCAACATTCAAGAAATGCATATGTTTTTTGCCTTATATTATTATTAGAGCCGGCAATTAATGAATCAATAGCCTGGAAGAATATACGTCACGCTTTACAGGTATATGACTTCTTTTTAAAAAAAATTTTTTGGATTGTTCTATTAAGAGATATGAATTTTTCCTCTGATTCCACTGAGTTCATTTTAAGCTGGGCAACATTTGCCTGTCGATAAAATACATTGTATAAGGTTTAAAGTTTTATTTGCACACATGGATACATACCATACGTTTCCTTTACGCCCTTTTAATTTATATTTGTAGAGTTTTAGTTATTTTTTATCTATGTTTTTACATGTTAGTCATCACGTTTTTATCCTTATAGTTGACGTCTATCAGTATAATAATATGTAATGTTTTACATTTATTTATTTATCTTTCTTATATACCGCGCTCTTCTGTATCAGTGCGGTTTACATCAAAACATAACTGTCCAGCACAGGTGGTCTGCACTGGATTTACAATATAACGTGGGTATATGTACAGGTAATAACAGGGTAACTATATACAGCTATATACAGGTAACTTACAGCATACGTTTGAAAATGATTCAATTGTGTCCTATCGGCTCAGCTGCGTATTGGCTGATAGTAGGGTGATAAGAGATACTATTTGTCAGGAGGATCCGTGTCCGGCATGCTTGGTTTCAATCTTACGTGGATGTTACTCACGGGTTGTTTATGTGGGTCACTGGGCGTAGCTTGCTGTGGGGAGTGGCCCTGGTCAGTATAGTACTGTAGGAAGAGATGATGTTTAAGTGCCTTTCTAAACTGGGAGATGACCTTGATAGCCCTGATAGCGGGGGGAAGGGCATTCCAGCAGGTAGGTGCATATAGTGAAAAAGCCCTGGATCTTGCTACTTGATTGATTTGTCATTTGTGATTTGCATTTATGATTGATTTGTCATTTGTGATATAATTTAGTTTTGGCTATGCTAATTTTTTGATAGATTGTTTTTCATGAAATTAAATATACACATATATTTATATGTTTTTTGTATATATATGTGATTATCATAGATATATGATAATCACATATATATAAATCCACATATATATAAATCACACATATATAAATCCAGACTTCATTTGAATATCCCCTCAAGTCAGCATCCTCCCAATATTGTACTTATGACTGCAAATAACTCTTGCTAACCATGTAAATAATTTGCCATTTTTGGTTCCTTGTAACATAGTTATGTTCCTTTTATTAATAGCTTACACACTGTTTTCCATGTATCATAGTTCTTATGTAATACTTAATGTTTAATGTAATGCAATATTGCACTGTTCTGCTGTATTGTTGTTTTAAGTTCCTTGTAAACCGCCCTTGATCTCTGGAAGGGGCGGTATAGAAAAGCACACAAATAAATAAATAAATAAATATATGTGTCATTGATTTGGCATGTTGGTTTATTATTTATATTTATATTTAGTATCTTAGGCTTTATCTTTGGTGTGATGATTTTATGTTATTTATCTATTTATCTATTTATGATTTTATTTATGATCTTATTATTGTTTGTATTATGTTTTTAGTTTAGCCTGCCCCTGAAGAAGGTAGCGAAACACGGCCTGTGTCGGGCCATAGGCTAAAGGTGACCAATAAAAGAAATTCCTTCCTTTCTGCTGTCCACGTTTTTTGACTGGGTTCTTACAGAACCTCACATAATGCAGATTAAGGAACCACAAATTAGAAATGGAAATGAAAACTGAAATGGACACCCCCAGAAGCCATGCCGTACTGGAAAAAGAAAAACAGAAATACATCCTCCTCTACTTTACGAAAGCCGTAAACTGAAGAGATGCACCTGACATAATGCAGTCCCTAAAAATTCAGAATAAATGTTTTCTTTCTTCTTTTGTCATCAGAATATTTTATTTTTCTAATTGGGTTGGTCCTAGTTTCATCTTTCTTTTTGTTGGTCTTCTGAGTTCTTCCCCAGAATCTATTTTTTATTTCTTCTCTATTCTCCTGTCTTCTTGCCTTCCTTTTCTACATCTGACTGACATAATTCTTTCCTTTTATCTTTTTTTTCTCCATTTTTCTCTTCTCTTCATCTCCACTCACAGGTAGATTTTATCTCTTATTCTCTCCTCCTCTCACTCTCAAGCCCTCAGTCTCCCTCTTTTAAGGTTGCTAGATAATAACTTCAGGTCATCAGGGGTAGGCTGAGCCAGTCCTGCTGTTTATTTCCATTGAATGAACCATAAAGGTATTTTTGAATGCAATGGAAGTAATACCAGGACTGGCTTAACCTGTTCCTGATGACCTGGGGCCATCTAGTAACCCTATTTTTGACCTTGCACCTATTTACAAGCTTTTCATCTTCCATTCTCACCCTTCCCTATCCCTCTCCTTGTCTGCTCTGACTCTCTCTCTCTCTCTTTCCCCAGTCTCCTATTCCCTTTTGAATTTACCCACTTCCTAACACCCCCCCCCCCCATTTACACTCTCTGTACTCTTTTCCATTCTTCATCTGCCTTCCTTTGAGACTCATTCCCTCACCAACTAAAGCTCCTAACCTGTCACTCAACCCAATCCTGGCATCCATCTCCATTATTTCTTTACCCCCTACCCAGCTTCCCACTCACTCTCTCAGCTCTTTCCCAGTTCCAGTCCAACACTCTTTCACCTTTTTCATCCCTTTTATCTATCTCTCAGCCCTTCTAGATCCTCGGCACCATTTCTCCCTCTTCCCTCTTCTCACCCCCTCTCCCTCCCTCCAGACACTGTTCCCCCTTCTTGCCCCTTCCATCCCTCCATTCTTCATCCTTTCCAGCTCCTCCCTCTACTCCCAACTCCTTCCTTCTTCTCCTCCCCTCTTTTGCTTCCATCTTTTCTTCCAGAGTTGACTCTCGATCTTCAGGCTCTTCTAGTCGCTCTCAAGCTTGTGATTAAGCATGGCTCCTCTTAAAAATCCTTGCCTGATGGGCAACAGGAGATGCATTTAATGATGCATCATCTTCTGCTGCGGGACCAGTATCAAAGGATGAGCCATGAATCTCCTGGCTCATCATGAGACTGGCTGTGCAGCAGCAGGGCATTTCATTTCATTTATTTTATCTATCTCTTGCCTATCAAATATTTACTAGGCAATTTACAATATGATATGCAATTAAATTTGTCTTTTGCTGCCAGCCACAGGAGAGGAGGATGGGACAGATTGCCATGCATCACATTGGATTGGGAAGTTGTTTGGGTTACCCTGTGGCTGATCCAGTAGGGACACCTCCCACCTCAAATTAAACCAAGTCTGTTTTTACCAATGGGTCACCTGTTATGCAGCACTCAGGACAGCTTCCTCTTTCATTAACAAATAAAAACAGGCCCAATCCCGGGAAGGCTGACACAAAGGGCAGGTAGTAAAGTAAGGGGGCAGCTGAGAGTGAAAATGAATGTGCTGGGGAGTGGGGCAAGCAAGTAATAATGCCAGAAGGGAAATTTGGAGGGAAGGGACAATGATAATACCAGGGGAGTGGAGGGAAGGAAGGGAAAGTGAGGGTGCCAAGGGTAGACTGGGGAAAATTAAGGTAATTATGTTAAACGTGTGGAGGGGGGGGGGTCATGGGGGAGTAAAGGAAAGAGGAAATAATGATGCCAAGGAGGGGGGATTGAGGTAATAATGCAGTGAGTGAGAAGAAAGTGATAATTCAATTTACTGAATCTCCTACTATGAATGTCACCATATACCATTGATCCTGCTAAGAATGTCACGGTCATTGTTGTGGAACCATTGCTATGTAAGTTACTTTCCACCACCATCAGCTGCCTTTAATTACTTTTAATCATATATTTCATGGTGCTAAAAAACTAATCTAGTTCTCAATCGAGTTCTCTGGCCTATCCTGGCCAGTTGGGCTTTTTTGGTATTCCTAATTATTAAGCATGATATATTTGCATGTATGACTGCCAATGAGCATAAACATATTCCCAAACATATCTTTTAGGGGTATCTCAAAAACTGAACTGTTTGGAGGAGGGGAGGGCCACTGTACTGATACATTTTTTATGATAATAGTGTTTTCAGAATGAATAACAATGACAGACATACTGTAAGAACATAAGATATGCCATACTGAGTCAGACCAAAGGTCCATCAAGCCTAGTATCCTGTTTCCAACAGCGGCCAGTCCAATTTACATGTACCTGTCGGGTTTCCAAAAAGGTACACAGATTCCACGTTGCATATCCCGAGGTAAGCAGTAGATTTCCCTGGTTCTCTTTAGTTTATGGACTTTTCCTCCAGGAACTTGTCAAAACCTTTTTTGAAACCCAGCTACACTAACAGCTTTTACTCCGGTATGTATTCTAGTTTGATTATGCGTTGAGTGAAAAAATATTTTCTCTGATTAGTCTTAAATGAACTAAATTGTAGCTTCAATGCAAGTCCCCTAGTCTTTCTACTTTTGAAAGAGTAAACAACCAATCTACGTTTACCCATTCAACTCCATTCTTTATTTTATAGACCACCATCATATGTCTCCTCAGCCATCTTTTTTCCAAGTTTAAGAGACCTAACCTTTTAAGCCTTTCCTCGTAGGTGTATCCTTCCATCCCCTTTACCATTATTCAAGATGCAGTCGCACCATGGAATGATACAGAGGCATTATAATATCCTTGGTTTTATTTTCCATTCCTTTCCTTATGATTCCTAGCATTCTATTTGCTTTCTTGGCCACAGCTGCACACTGGGCAGTGAGTTTCAATGTATTATCCACGATGACACCTAGATCCTTTTCCTGGGTGGTGATTACTAATGTGGAACCTTGCATCATGTAATTGTAGTTTGGGTTGTTCGTCCCTAAGTGCATAACTTTACACTTGTCTACATTAAATTTCATCTGGCATTTGGATGCCCAGTCTCCCAAACTTTGAAGGTTCTCTAGTGATTTTTGCAATCCTCTTGTGTTTTAACAACTGAACAATTTTGTGTCATCTGCAAATTTGATCACCTCACTCGTTTTTCCCATTTTCAGGTCCTTTATAAATATGTTAAAAAACATCAGGCCCAGCATAGATCCCTGAAGTACTCCACTATTTACCTTTCTCCATTGAGAAAATTGGCCACTTAGCCCTTCTCTTTGTTTTTTTCAACCAGTTCCTAATCCACAATAGTACACTGCCTCTTATCCTATGACTTTTTAATTTACAAAGGGGATCTCATGAGGATCCTTGTCAAAAGCTTTCTGAAAATCCAGATACACTATATCAACCGGCTCACCTTTATCTACCTGTGTATTCACACCATCAAAAAAATGTAAGAGATTAGGGAGACAAGACTTTCCTTGGCTAAATCCATGTTGGCTTTCTGCCATTAAACATTTTGTAATTTTGTTCTTTTCAATGACTTCGATCATTTTGCCCGTACAGACGTCAAGCTCACCAGTCTGTAGTTTCCCGGATCACCCCTGAAAACCTTTTAAAAATTGGTGTTACAATGGTCACTCTCCAATCCTCAGGTACGACAGATGATTTTAATAATAGTTCACAGATTACTAAAAGTAGATCTACAATATCATATTTCAGTTCTTTCAGCACCCTAGCATGCATGCCATCCAGTCCAGGTGATTTGAAAAGGGCCTTTATATATTTTCATCATATTTTACTGATAGACACAAAGAGTTATTTTTTGAAGGTATGTAGTTATGCACCTAAGTCTGCATTTAGGGACCGATTTTCAGCTGTCGAGATCTTCGAAGGCTATGTGCCTTACCAGCGCATAGCCCTTCCTGCCAACCTCTAAACCGGATATTCAGTGTTGCAGCAATGGCATTGAATATCTGGTAATCGCTGCAAAAGCCGGAAGCCGCCAAAGCTAACTGGGCAACAATGATATTGGATGCTGCCCGGTTAGCTCCTGCCGCTTAAATATAGGCAAGGGTTTTCCTTGCCTATCTTTAAGGTGCAGATCGCTAACCATCAGCATCCAGTATCGCTGCTGCCTGCTTAGCACCATTCTCCGCCTCCACTTCACCCCGGAACTCTCCCAACACGCCCCAATGCTAACTGGACAGCATTAGGGCACATAGGGCACTTAGTAGGGGATATTCTATGGCACCAACTGTGTACGTGCTGTTGAATATCCCCATCTAAGGCATTTACACAGTTTACTGGGCTGCAAACCGTGTAAATGCCTTTGGAATATCGGGCCCTTAATGTTTTGCCATATTAAAAATAGTAAATTATTAACTAATATAAGATGTAGCCTTGATTCTAAGAATTGCTCCATTTAGATGCATAAGATTTTAGATGTCCAAAAATGTTTATTTTCAAAAAGTTAGATGCTTGTGTGTTTAGCATTCACTTGAATGAACCTTTATGCTTATCCCATAGTTAGAATATTATATGAGTTTATGAGAATGCATTTGTAGGTATTCAATCTTCTAACATTTTTTGCTTTTCTTTAATGGTGTCTCCCAGAAACATGTGGGCAGCTTTCAAAGAGCCTTTGAGTGACCAAGATATCCAGCTATATTTAAACAGCAGGACGGGAAATCATAATAGAGACATTTTAATACCTCCAAATATAAAAACACAGGAGTTTGGCCTTTATCAATGGAAAGGAACCTCTGGGAATAGGGCTCATAGCTGAAAGTGAAAGAGGATAGATTCAGGAATAAGCTAAAGAAATATTTCTTTACTGATAGGGTGGTGGATGAGTGGGACATCCTCCCAGAGATGGTGGTGGAGACAAAGACAGTATCTGAATTACAGGAAGCATGGAAGAAGCACCAAGGATCTCTGAGGGAGGGGAAAGGATTCTAGAGCTGAGCAGTTGGTGTACAGTCTTTGTCATCATTTTCTCTGTTTCTATGCTTTTTTAAGTCACAAATGAATTAGCAAAATTTTGTCTGAAAATTATCCGAAAAATACCTTAGGTATCTGTTGCCTGAGTAGCTCTTCGAGGATCTATCTGCCCATCTGCACTGAAAGAAATACACCCCCACCCCCAGCCAGGGCAGGCACTATCATTAGGCAAACTAGGCAGTCACCTAGTGCACTGACTTTCTGGGGAAACCCACTGCTGCCACGGCTGCCCCTCTCCAGGGACAGAGTGATGGCAGTGGCACAGGAACCATGACGCAGTACTTACCAAAGGCTCTGGCTTTATGTGGCAGTTGCTGGCTGCTATTATCAGCCACTTCTGCCCCCCTCTCACTCAGACTTCCAGTCAGCACATGGGGTAAATCCAGCACTAACTTCTCTGAGCTCACAACGCCCACTCTGTGCCCCTAACCCACTGCCTTGCAATCCTAACGTGGGTTGCACACTTAGCATGGGAATCGTCCTGCGCTGTCATGGCCCCATGCTAGCTTGTTTTTCTTTGTGGAAAAGTTCTCATCTTCTTCTCCTCAGGGAAACTAGGAACCTTTTAGAACTGTAAGGAGAGATTGTAGAGAGTTGGTGAATGGGAGAATGGGTCCAGGAAAACTGTTGCAAATTCAGGGCTACAAAGGAGGATCCAGGGAGACCTGCTATAAGGAGGTCATCTTTCTGTGGTGAGCAGGTAGAAGGGATGGCATTTGAGGAGACCTTTCTGTGGCAACTGGTTGAGACAGATCGCAGGGACTTCTTGCAGAAGTCAAATGGGGGTAAGGAAGGGAGATCTGAGAGACTTGTTTCAGTAGAGATCAGATGTTAGAGAGCGGGATCTGAGAACTTGTTTCTGTGGTGATTGTGTGGGAGGCTTGGAAAAAAACCCGTATAGGTTGCTACCACCTGAAAGGAGTGCTAATGTGTGTTTATAGGCTATATGCACATACATTTGAAAATCTAATGTATGCCTCTCTTTGTGTCTCTTGACCTAACCCTATCTCCTGGTATGTAGCTGCTTATCCATGAGCAGTTTTTGAAAGGGTCAAGCCACTTAGTTCCCTGTTTACATCCCTGTGAAAACTGTTCTCCTTATTGAAATTCTAGAGAGAGCTGGGAATTTGGACATCATGTTCAATATACTAATATCACAGAAGTATAAATTATTCTAAACACAAAAAAGCCATTAATGGAGTTTGGAAATAGCCGTCCGATTTTAAAAGTAATTACTTTCTCATGCCATTAAGTCATTGTACAGATGATGAAAAATGTCCAGGTCCTTGAAGGACTACAACCCACAGGGAAGCCAGACTCAAACTTTCCCCAAGAACAACAAACGAGCTCAGACTCCAAAGATGATGCACACAGTCATGAATCAAAACAAAATCTAAGTAATGGTGAAGAAATGCTCTCAGTATAATAATGAATTGAAATACAAAAGCACAAACATAATGTAAATATCAGAGGATAACAACCACAGAGACCTTGATAATGAGGAGTCCATTGAAACAGAGGGTTCTAACACAGAGCAAAAAGTTCCCATATATTGTTATATCCTCACTGGCAAAGGTTTAAGTGAATGATGTTAAATCAAAAACACTCTAATTAGTAGTAGAATTAAGGAAATGTGATTATAAAGAAAAGAAAGAACATTGTGCCAAACATTTATAAAATAAGTTGTTAAGCAGCAAATTCTGTGAGAATAAGTAAGAGATTTCAGTTCCTTAAATGCAGTCAAACAATACCCAGCATTCTTACAGTTAAAGTGAATGAATATTATTGTTACAAAATTTATAAAAAAGCAATAGGGACCCTTGCAGTCAAAATTTCTACCTGCTTAATTTTATTATTTTATTTATTTATTTGCATTCTCTTATACACCGCATCAGTGCGGTTTACATTGAACAAACTGAAATTACATTGAACAGGGCATTATAACTTGGAGATAACTATTTTACAGGGAACATGGGCTATGGAGGGTTAAGTGGCTTGCCCAAGACCACAAGGAGCACCTTAAATACTTGGTTCAGGCTAAGACACACAAATGGCATTTTAGTAATATATCTAATATTTTTGAAATTACTTCTGGAGATACAGGGTCCTAGTACTACAGTAAGTAGTGTTAAACTTTGGAGGTTACTATAGGTGAACTGCCTTATTTAATGCTTGTGGTAAACAGGGCTGACGCAAGTAGATGAGGTGCCCTAAGCAAACCTCATCCTTTGCGCCCCCCATGGCGCCCATTGCCACTGCTTCTATCACCCCTCTCAGAACCAGCAGTAGCAGCAATGGCCACAAACAGCCCTTTGGTGCTTATCTTACAACGTCGGGGCTGTGGAGCTGTTTGCTTCTGCCCCCTCGGACTGCCCAGTGCTGATCAGGTGTTAGAGGGGGCAGAAGCAAATAGTCCCACGGTGCCGAAGTTTTAAGGTAAATGCCATTGCCATGGCTCCAGGTCCTGAGAGGGGCGACAGCGGCGGCACTGGGGGCCTTCTGGAGGGCTGGTGCTCTAAGCAGCCACCTAGTTCACCTAATGGTTGCCCTGGCTCTGGTGCTAAATATATATTTAGGAGGAAATGTTTAAAGTCATTCATGCATGTATATGGCCTCATATACTGTAAATGACTTAAATAACCAGTGTAAAAGTATGTGTTTTTACATCAAGGTGCGTACTTTTGCTGGTGGGAATGCACAGAGGCAGAGTTTGGGCAGAATATGGAGACCAAATCGAACCCAATTGTCAGAGGAGCAAGAGTGCCATGCAACCAATCAAAATTGGACCAACCCCTTTCAGGGAATCCCACCACACAGGGAATCCCAAAGGGGGAGCGGTCTTACACAAAAAACTGATGATGAAGAACTGTCATTATAACAGTGTGTGCCAGTCTATTTGAAAGTTTAAACCAGCTGGGGTGACCGAATTTAACATATAGATCCAGCGCTGCTCCCTGTGTGGTGGGATTCCCTGAAAGGGGTTGGTCCAATTTTGATTGGTTGCATGGCACTCTTGCTCCTCTGATGTCAGACTCCTGCGATTATATAACGGTTGATACGTTCCCGTGGCCAGTATGCTGCTACTTACCGATTGCTGGCTTATCTTGACCTGAAGCAGGGTTTTCTACAAATTCAGAAGCAAAGCCCGAAACGCGAGCCGCATCGTCTTTTGAGAGTCTTGGCATCTTGGTGATCTCAGCTAAGTGGTGGACTTTTGTTCATTTTTAAATTTATCAATTAAAATGGAGTGGTCTCGGCTGTGTCTTTGATACACTGATTCTGGACACTGGGCAGACCTTCTCCGACAAAAAAAGTTTTTTGGCAACAAGGGCGGTTCTTTTTATATAATTGGATATTCTTGGTTTGGTGTTCCCTATTTTATCCAATTGGGTTCGATTTGGTTTAAATTTCAATTGTGTGTGTGGAGCCTTTTTGCTACTAGTTATGTCGTCGGATGTTTTTGCGTTCACCGAGGAGCAGCTTAACCAACTTAAAAAACATAAATCTTTATTTGATGATGATTCTCTGACTCCATCGGGGCAGTTACCTTCTACCATATTTGAACTTAAAGATTTACATAAGAAATTGATTAGGACTCAGTTACATGGTTCAGCAATGACACAATATTTAAAGTCCCTGATACTGCCTAGGGGGCTACGTGTTTTGAAACCCCCTAAACAATATACTGAGGACACTCTTTTTTTGAAAAAATGGAATTCCATATTGAACAAATGTGGTTTTGATCTAGTGGCGCTCCTGGTCGAACGTTCCATTCAGGAGCAGAAAACGTTGACACAACAGACAGAGGAATTAAAGAAGAGTGTGTTGGAATCCCTACCATCGGACAGCTTTCAGGTCCAATGGTCAGACATACAGAAACAGCTGGACATGTTTCAGGAACATGTCCGTAATTTGAAGATCAAGAAATTCAAACGGGACCAGTCCGACTATGAAAATGATTGCGTATACAATTGACCTTCTATGAAGAGGCCTGCGGTTAGCAGACGGGTCACATTTAATCTGGATTCGGATGATTCAACTGAGACGGAGGATAGTGATCAGAGCGCTCGGGGCAACACCGGTATGACTAGGCCTGACAGTGTGGATCGAGGCTGGGGCAATAATCGTAATGGACGTCGCCATCGGCGAAATTACACAGGTACACTACCAAAAAACTGCCTCCAGTTTTGCAACTGATTCCTATAGATTTTGGGGTGCTGAATCCAGGAAAAATAGCCAAAATGTTCCATCACGTCACGTTTTCTTGCAAAATTAGATTTCTTACCCATATAAGGAATGTTTACATAATTTCTTTTTAGCCGACTGCAGTTTATTTTCTTGGCCCAAAATAGAGGTTGTAATGGTTAACTAACTAGAAACACTCCCTCATGATATTTTAGAGTGTTTTGTATTCATTTTATACATTAACAGGACAATTGGGAGGCGGGGGGCTAAATCCAGTACTCGCGCTGGCGCATGTTCTTTCCTGTTTGCCTCGCCTCGTTCGCGCGCTCGCTCCAACACGGTGGTTGCGACATGAACGTTCCGGTCAAATATCAGTGTATTGCAAGTTCATTATTACCTTTTGTTTGCTCAGTCGTAATCCAGCTTTATTCCGAAGTGGTTCACTACAGTTGTAGTTTGCAGTGCTGTGTATTTGTGATGGCTCACAGAGCCAGAGGTTGCGTCAACTCTCCGGACAGTTTTTGTTTTATTTGTGGGGAATATACCGTGAAAAAGCGGCAGAGGAACATTTCTGCATTTATTAAAAAAGTATATTTTGCCTATTTCGGTTTGAAGTTAGGCGATCAAGACAAACCGTGGGCTCCTCACAAAGTGTGCAAGACATGTGAGGAAGATCTACGCTTATGGATGAAAGGTAAAAAACAAGCATTTCGTTTCGGAATACCTATGATGTGGCGTGAACAAAGAGACCACAGCAGTGACTGCTATTTTTGCTCTTGCATTGTGAAGGGATACAACTTAAAAAATAAGAACGTAATAAGTTACCCCAACCTTCCCTCAGCAATTAGGCCTATGCCTCATAGCAACGAAGTACCTATGCCTGAACCACCAAAATCTTTGGATCATATTTGTGTGGACGGTTCAGATCAGGATGAGACTCATCAGATGGCTTTTCCCGATGAGTCCAGTACTTCCGAGTTTGAAACTGAACCAGATTTTCTCTCAAGCTGAATTGAATGATTTAGTCCGGGATTTAGGACTCCCAAAAGATGCTGCCCAACTGCTAGGTTCTCGGCTTAAACAGAAAAATCTATTGTCACCAGGAACAACTTTTTATTGGTACCACAACCGCGAGACACAATTTTTGAAGTATTTCAGCAAAGAGGAAGATTTGGTATTTTGCAATGATATATACGGAGTGATGGAAAAGTTTAAACTCAAGTATGATCCTGCTGAATGGCGGCTGTTCATTGATTCGTCAAAAGACAGCATAAAAGGTGTTCTTCTTCATAATGGCAACACATTCGCTTCAGTTCCTATTGCTCACTCTGTTATTCTCCAAGAAAAATACGAGAATTTGGCCCTGATTCTTCAGAAGATTCGTTATGATGAGCATAAGTGGATGATTTGTGGAGACTTTAAAATTCTATCCATGCTATTAGGGCAGCAATCCGGTTTCACCAAATATCCCTGCTTCCTTTGCTTGTGGGATAGCCGGGCCCGCGACCTACACTGGGGGAAAAAAGACTGGCCAATTCGGGAGTATTTGAGACCCGGTGAGAAAAATGTTCTTCATGAGAGCTTGGTACCCCGTGATAAAATTCTATTACCACCTCTCCACATTAAGTTGGGTCTCATTAAGCAATTCATCAAGTCCCTTCCAAAAGATGGTGAGTGCTTTCGGTACCTTTGCTCAAAGTTCCCCCGACTTTCTGAAGCAAAGCTAAAGGAAGTAGTGTTTGTTGGCCCTGATATAAGGAAACTCATTTCAGATGGAGCATTCGCTGAAACGATGTCTGAGAAGGAAAAAGAAGCCTGGGATTCCTTCAAGGATGTTGTTCTCAAATTCTTGGGGAACAGGCGGGATGAGAACTATAAGGATATTGTTGCCAGGATGCTCAATGCCTTCAAAGAACAAGGCTGTAACATGAGCCTGAAAGTCCATTTCTTGCACTCCCATGTGAACTACTTTCCCGAAAACTTGGGGGCGTACAGTGAAGAACAAGGTGAAAGGTTTCACCAGGACATCAAGGACGCAGAGAGAAGGTACCAAGGAAGATGGAACACCACTATGATGGCTGATTTCTGCTGGTTGCTGCTGCGGGAAACCCCAGATGAAAAATACGCCAAGCAGCGCACCAAGAGAAGCATTCGGGGGAAGAAGAAGAAACGGGCCCACCAGGAGATTGATTGACCCAAGAATGACTTTAAAATCTAAACTGTGTTGACAAATATCGTGTTTTTACTAAACTTTGAAATAAAAATTTGCTAGTTATTACCACAGTGTCGGATCTCATTTATTAGAATTTTATTTTCACACCATCGTGTGTTTGTCTTCATGTATTGCAATGGTGCGGTTTGCGTTTTCTATTCTTACATACATACCTGTACAACATTTTTTGCACATTTCTTTGCTTTGCTTTGTGTCTAACCTCGCTCTTATATGCTCAATGTTTGTGCACATGTATGTGGCTGTTTTAAGTGCAGACAATTTTGCTACCATCACAGTGTGTTTTGTTGACATTACTCTATTCTTATGTGCTGCCTTGTTACAATTTTCTTTATTCTTATTTGAATAACTACTAAACAATTAGTATAAAGAATTTATCCAAGAAACTTTTATCTCGATCGCACTCAATCTGAAACGTTCACCTCAAACTGCTAACCCAATGTAGCAAAAAATCTGTACGTGATGGAGCAAATTGGTTACCAGATTTGGATTCAGCGCACCAAAAAACGTAAAAATCAATCGAAACATTAGAGGCAGTTTAAAAAAAATTTTTTTTAGTGTACCTGTGTTATCAATCGGATTTTTGGCAGGGACCGGACACCAGGTCCCGGACAAAGAATTGTCCATCATAAATCTTTCAGGGTTGGTCCTTACCCCTGCACAGCAGCGGGTGTTAGAACTGGGCTTATCTTTTGTCCCGATGGCTAGATTTAATGGCTTTTCCATCAGGTTGGCATTACATAAATTCTTTCGAAAGTTACGGGTGATACAGTATTATTCCACTATTTCTGGTTTGCCGGATGTTTCCCTCATTCGGAATCCCTCTCGTTGGTTGCCCCCGGGGGCCCCGGATCAGGCCATCTCCACTTACCAAAGGTTGTTTTTTCATCATCTTGCTCGGGTAGAACAGAGTGGGTTTTCTGGTGGTCACAATTTATCCCGGGAGGATTCCCAGGCTCTGAGGGAGCTACAAACTCTGGATGCTGTTGTACGGAGGGCGGATAAAGGGGGTGCCACGGTTGTGTGGTCAACTGCTCAATATCAACGTCAAGTTGATTGTCATTTGCAAGATCTCGCCAATTATGAAAGATTGCAGTCGGACCCAACTGACATTGTCCGGATATCTATTTCATCACTGTTTTCAGCAGCATTTTTCCGTAATTGGATTACGCGACATGAGATGGCCTTTTTAATGAAGAAACATCCAATCACACCGGTGTTCTATCTTGTCCCGAAAGTGCATAAATCTCTCGTTGATCCACCAGGGCGACCTATTGTATCATGTCGGGATTCGATACTTGAACCACTCTCCAAATTCTGTGATCTTTTCTTACAACCGGTGGCGCAGCAGGTGGATTCCTACCTTCGTGATACTGGAGACTTTTTGCAACACTTGCAGTCTTGTCAAGATATGGATACTTACCAGTTTTTAGTGACTCTTGATGTGCAGGCTTTGTACACTAACATCGACCAGTGGGAAATGTTGGCTTGTTTACAAACTTATCCATTGGATCTTCCTGATCGGATTCCCCATTCATTTGTGCTTGACCTGCTGGCTCTGGTGCTGGGGGAGAATTTCTTTTTACATCGGGGTGTGTTTTACCGCCAGATTCACGGAATTGCTATGGGTGCTACGGTTGCCCCCTCTCTGGCTACCATTTACATGGCAGTATTTGAACAGCAATGGGTTTACTCTGATCCTGCTTTTGTTCAGATTCCCTTTTGGAAACGCTTCCTTGATGACATCTTTTTCATTTGGTCCGGCGCTCGGCCGGAGTTGGAAGGTTTCATAGCACGTTTAAATTCCCATCTGCCATGCATACAGTTTACGGCACAGATTTCGGCAACATCAATACAGTTTTTGGATGTCCAGGTCACCCTTACCACTCAGGGTTTTGAGATGTCCCTGTATCGGAAACCGGTGCAGTGTAACACGCTTTTGAGCTATCACAGTTTTCATCTCCGCGCCTTGAAGCAGGGGCTGCCCTTCGGGCAATTCTTGTGTATACGGCGTAATTGCTCGACTCTAGCTGCTTTCAAACTTCATGCTAGGGATTTAATGCAGCGTTTGTTAGCTCGGGGCTACCCACAGTGGGTGGTTCATCGGGCATACAAGCGTGCAAGGCATCTGCACCACGACTGGTTTGCATTATCTTCCCCTGTGGAGTCGGTTGATACAAAGATAACTGGTGTGTTACCTTATACCTGGGGTGCTGCCCAGGTTACAAAAATTCTGCATCAATTTTGGCCGGTTCTTGAGGTACATACCTGTTTTCAGGACAAGAACTTACAGATTGCTTATTCTCGTACAGCTAATTTACGGGATGCAGTTATGCACACTGTTTCCCCCGAGGATAGACCTCCACAATCCCATGCAGAAGCAGGTCATGTTGCCTGCGGTCAGTGTATGCACTGTGACACCACTCTAGAGGGCTTGGTTTGGATGGATACACACACTACTCGCACATATACTACACGCTGACGAACAGACTGTTCTACTGATCATGTGGTCTACTTGATCATCTGTCCGTGCTCCCTTTATTATGTTGGTCGGACAACGAGAGCGGTTCGGAACATGCCTCGCGACTCCGGGTTCAGCATTTGGGAGCCCCTATGGTGGACCATCATCTGTCGAAGGGTCATGCCTTCTCTACTTTAAAATGGCATATATTGGATTTTGTTCCGCCTGATCCTCGCCGGGGTGATCGGGAGCATCGGCTCCAGCTATGTGAGCAGCGCTGGATCTATATGTTAAATTCGGTCACCCCAGCTGGTTTAAACTTACAAATAGACTGGCACACACTGTTATAATGACAGTTCTTCATCATCAGTTTTTTGTGTAAGACCGCTCCCCCTTTGGGATTCCCTGTGTGGTGGGATTCCCTGAAAGGGGTTGGTCCAATTTTGATTGGTTGCATGGCACTCTTGCTCCTCTGACGTCAGACTCCGGTGATTATATAATGGTTGATACGTTCCCGTGGCCAGTATGCTGCTACTTACCGATTGCTGGCTTATCTTGACCTGAAGCAGGGTTTTCTACAAATTCAGAAGCAAAGCCCGAAACGCGAGCCGCGTCGTCTTTTGAGAGTCTTGGCATCTTGGTGATCTCAGCTAAGTGGTGGACTTTTGTTCATTTTTAAATTTATCAATTAAAATGGAGTGGTCTCGGCTGTGTCTTTGATACACTGATTCTGGACACTGGGCAGACCTTCTCCGACAAAGTTTTTTGGCAACAAGGGGGGTTCTTTTTATATAATTGGATATTCTTGGTTTGCAGAATATGGAGACAGCATACAAGTACATGAGGAGATTATAAAATAATATACATGCATGCTTGTAAAACATTGGTGAAGGCAGAGAGTGAGAAACAGGAGCAACTTCAACAGCTTGTAGATTGGGTGGTGGACATGAGAAGGAATCTCAAACATGGTCCAGAGAGTTGGCGTAACTGAGCCGGGAGGCATGGGAGCTTTGCATAAAGTGAGGCTTGATCTTTCTATATCGAAATCTTAGGTGATTAATCTTGAAACTATTTAGGAGGTTTTAGCTACAGTTTCAGCACAAATTGTGCTCAGGTCTAAACAAACACGCTCAATCAGAATTACTGCAAGCACAACAAGATCAGATGAAAAGTTATGTAAGAGGCTGAATGCTATTGAATCCTCAACAAGGCAAGATCATGAAACAATGGTCTCTTTGATTAAAGGGAATTTGGTGCTTCAGAGTAAAATAGAAGCCTTAGAAAATGTTATTTATCAGTGTATTGTATGCCTGATTAACCTTCCAAGATCATCAATAGTCTCCCCAGTTGAGATGTTTCAGAAATATGTATTGGAAATTTTAAAGATTCCAGAAAAGACATGTCCAATGGTTACTAAAGCTTACTGTATCCCCCCCACCCCCCTTTATGGAGAGTGCTAAACTGAATCCTTCTAATAAAGAGGCTTTGGATATCCATGATCTGAGACCTCTACAGAAGAGAAAATAGTTCCAGCCACTGTAGTGGTTTCTTTAGGTTTTTTTTTTTTTTTTTTTGCATTTATTTAGACAGCTTTATATACCACCTTATCCTACAATCAAAGTGGTCACATCACAATTGGAGGGTTACATTTAACATGAGGGTACTTAACAACATTATACAATGAACTCGTATGTCTAGTCGGGATGAGTGAGTATCGAGTTGGTGGAGGTAGTTGTATTACCGTTCGGGTGGAGGCTGTTGTCTGTCTGCTCATAGGTTTCTGTAAAGAGCAGGGTTTTAAGGGCCTTGCGGAAGTCTATGATGTCATTCAAGGCCCTCAGGCCCATTGGGAGGGAGTTCCAAAGTGCGAACGCCAGTAGCGAAGGAGCTCTTCTTGAGGTTGTTTGTTTAGTCTTGTGATATCCTGCAGGCCGATCATGTTGCCATTATTGGTCCTTCTTGGTCTATTGCTGATATCCCTTGTTATGATATCTTGGAGTGCATCTGCCGAGAGATGGTGAATGATTTTAAAGATGATAAGGACTGTTTTAAAATTTTCTCTGGCCATCATTGGGAGCCAGTGCAGTTGCTGTAAGACGGGGGTGATGTGCTCAGTTCTTGTAGTGTCCGTAATGATGCGTGCTGCAGTGTTTTGCACCATTTGGAGTGGGTGTAAGCTCTGTTGAGGGAGGCCTTGATATAGCGAGTTTCCATAATCAAGTAGAGGTGTGATGAGTGCTTGGCACACTGTGCGGAAGTGGTCCTGGCGGAGTATTGGCTTGAGCTTTCTGATGGTCCTCAAATGTTGATAGGCCTTGTTTGCGGTTTTGGTGATGTGGGATTTCAGGTTCAGAGCTCTGTTCATTGTGATGCCCAGGTACTTAACTTCATCTTTGACTGCTATTGGTTTGTTTAGAATGCTGATAGTTTGTGGTGGAATGAAGGTGGGGTTCCTGGTGATGAACATTGCCTCAGTTTTATCGTACTTGACTGTCAGGGTATTGGCTGTAAGCCAGGCATTCATGTCTTCAAGGCATCTAGTTATTGTTGTAGTGTCAAGAGCTAGTAGGTTGATTGGAGCATACACCATGATGTCATCAGCATAGAGGTGAAAGTGAAGTTTGTGGCGTTTGATGATGTTGCATATGGATTGGATGTAAATATTAAAGAGCATTGATGACAGGGCTGAACCTTGTGGTATTCCCTGCGTGATTGGGAACTGCATTGATTTCTTATTATGGATTCTGATCATGATTTGCTTCCAAAATTCTTTTTTATTTTTGTGGACTTAAGGTGGTGTGTATTTTTCAAGATATGGAGAAATCTACCCAAGCTGAGAGAAGATTTTTACTATGTGATTGAGAGTTCTGCAACTTGGGACACTCTTGTGGTTGAATTTCCCATATGGAAATGTGTGATCAAGTACAAAAATGTGAAGTATGTTGTTTTTGAGCCAGCAGACTGCTTCCACTCCTATTGCGAGGGGGGGGGGGTTGATAAGTCTCTGGCCTTGTAATGAAACAGAAAGCTATGAGCACACTTCAGTTCTGAAAGTCCGAATGATTTCTCTGCAGTTTCGGATTTTTGGTACCAAAGAAAACGAAACTGCAGAGAGATCATTCGACCCATCCGGAACTGAAGTGTGCCTGTAGCTTTCTGTTTCATTACAAGGCCAGAGATTTATCAGTCCCCCCTCCCTCCCCCCACCCCCTACACATCTGACTGAAACTTCAAGCTTCTCTGTCTTTGTACCAGTACTTGTTTCTTTTTTCCTTTTGTTTAGATTTTACCTATTTTCTTGTTTTTCTTTCTGGTTTCTCATTTCTTTTGCAAGATGATTCTAGTAAAGAAAAGTTTAAAATTTAATAAAAGACAAATTTTATAAGCAAAGTTCTAGTGTGGATACAATGCACACCTGAATAATGAATATGTGAAACAAACATGAAAAAATGTCTGGAAATTGAGAAGTAATACCTAAAAAATAGGGAAGCAATATTCTCTGTAGCTTTCTGGTTAGCCTCGATCTTGATTATTTTGCTTAGATCTGGAGACCATACAACAGAGGAACACTGATGTCCTCAAACTTTTAGGGAGCACACCGGATCAGCTGCGCGTTGTTGGCCCTGACGTCATCCGGGGCTTAAATTGTGATCCAGAGCTGCCGCTCCTGGGAGCAGTGAGTGTGGAGGACCGGAGCAGTAGCCTGTTGAGTGCCGTGTTGGCGGAGCACGCCGGATCAGCTGCGTGTTGTTGGCCCTGACATCATCCGGGGCATATATTGCCGCTAGTACCGCGGTCGCGCTTTGAAGGGGCGCGTTTAAAGGGGCTTGTTTGTCCCTTGAGCACCCCTTCAGCGCATGAGGAGCACGGAGTGGAAGACTTGGAATGGGTAAATGGAAAAAGAAGTCCTTAAACATGAGTACTGTTAATCCGTCAAAATCTGTGAAAGTTCTCGGCCCTATGGATAAGCATTTGGTTCCCCTAGAGAGTCCTGCAGTGCTATCGCAAGAGGCCCTTAGGTCTTCTTCCTCTGTGGCTAATTCCTCTACTTCTTTGGGGGATATTAACTCACCCGTGCATGCTGGTCAGAGCTCCTTGGGCCCAGTTACTTCTTCTCCTAATCAGGAGGAGCAGTCTTGTTTGCCGGACTTGTCATCTATGCCGGCTTCTCCTTCGGCATTGACTTATATAGTGGTGGTTCCTATGCCACGAATCCTTCAATCCCCAGGAGAAAGTTCTTCGGCCCAACAGGCATTTGGATCTATTCTACCTGTGGACATTAAAAATATATCCTTAACTGATGTGTGGCAAGTCCTGTCGCGGATTGAAAAGTCCTTATCATCTGTTGTTTTACAGTATTCTGTTTTTACTAAAGAAACAGTTGCAAAATTGTCTCAACATGAATCTCAATTGTTTGCTTTAGACAACCAGTGTAAGAAGTTAGATCAACAAGTTTTATCACTACAGAATGTTAATGTTTCATTTATGAAAGATAGTACTTTTCTTCACACCCAACAGGAATTGATGGAAAATACTTTGAGAGCCAAAAATGTTAGGTGTTTAAATTAGTTTTTATCTTTTCATGTTTATTCCTCTTGTTGTAAACCGCACAGAACCACTGGTTGATTGGGATCATTGCAGTATACAAATCCGTATTAGATTAGATTAGATGTTGTAGAGTTGATTCAAAGAAGGGTCACTAAAATGGTGCATGGACTGAATTGCAAACCTTACAACAGGGAGACTAAGGGAATTGAAAATGTACTCTCTAGAAGTAAGAAGGGAGAGAGGAGATATGTTGGAATCATTCAAATACCCAACAGGTTTCATTAATGCACCAGAAATAGCCTTTTCCATAGAATGGGAAGATAATGAACAAAGGGTCATCATATGAAGCAGAAGGTGGGAAACAAAAAAGAAATGTGAAAAAAAATGACACCACCTTGGAGAAAGTTCTGTTGCTATTAAGTGCCGTCAAGTTGGTGTTGACTCCTGGCGACCCTCTGAATAGTTGACCTAAACTTTGTTCGGTCTTCAGCCAAGCGGCTCATTGTTGATAGAGTGGTATCCATAGCTGCTGTTATTGTATAAATCCATCTCATTGCCAGTGTTCCTCTTTTATGGTGACCTTCTACCTTGCCAAGCATTATGTCTTTCTCCAATGATCTCTCTCTTCGCATGATATGTCCAAAGTATGAAAGTCGAAGTCTTGTCATCTGAGCTTCTAAGGAAAGCTTAGGTTTGATCTCCTCTAGTACTGACTGGTTTGTTCTTCGGGCAGTCCACGGTATACACAGTATTCGTCGCCAGCATCATAATTCAAAGGCATTAATTTTCTTCCTGTCTATCTTTTTCACTGTTCAATTTTCGCATCCGTATGATGTTATTGAAAGTACCATGGCCTGGACAAGTCGAATCTTTGTATGGAGAGAGACATCTCTGCTCTTGAGGATCTTGTCTAGGTCCTTCATAGCCATTCTACCAAGAGCAATACATTGTTGGATTTCTTGACTGCTAGTCCTTTATTTATTAATTGATGTTTGTTGATTGATGATAAAGTTCTAGCAGAGGTTATAAGTTATAGCAATCCATCCAGCGAAGGGCTGGCTAAACACTTTTATAAAACCTAAATATGCCAAGGAGCAGTTGTACATCCCAGTATTTAAAATTTTGGTCATAATGCGTATTTTCTATATGAAATGGAGAGATCATGAGAGATGATTGTGTCAGTGCCATTCTTCCAAAGTTTGGTATTGTTTGAAGGAAGATGGATCTATAAGAAAACCTACTCACATGGAATATTTTGCTGTGAATCTCTGATGCAGATAAGTTGTTCGAAACATAATATTGTGTCGCATATGTTTATGTGTATAAGCATGAACTTATAAAGAACATCTGCTTTAATATAGAAGTTGTTTAAATATATAATTTTCTGAAACCATTTTGGACTTTATATAAAAAAAAGAAAAACTTAGCTTTGGATATTGGGTGTTTATAATGGACTGATGATGATGATATAAGAGCAACTCTGGCTTGGCAGCCTTAGATGACTATAGGCTCTGCTGCTGGAAGCTGTGTAATCTCTATACGTTTGAGGTCCATTTATATAAAAGAAATGCATTTATAAATGGATTTATTCAGGGGGTTATCCTGTGTTGATGGTATGATCATACTTCTCCCCTGTTTTTAAGAGGCATTTAATTTTTGATGTTGCCATGCAGAATTAACTCCATGCTGATTCGTCACATTCGCATGCAGTTAATATGAAAATTAGCATGCATTAAGTATCACGTTCAGCCTTAAATGTTAGGGGAATCATATGTTAACAGCATACGCTAATTCCTGCATTAACTGCTTAACCTACTTTTTTGAAAGGACCCCTTAGAGACTTTAATGGTAGAATGAAGGGCATAACTAGTAAGACTTATGACAAAACAGCAGGCAAGCACAAAGGGGTAAAGTAGGTGGGCCAAAACTATCCTCTTCTGACAACATATTGTATGTTCTGTGATTCTAAGAAGGAAGGGTCCTTAAGAACATAAGATATGTCATACTGGATCAGACCAAGAGTGCATCAAGCCCAGTATCCTGTTTCCAACAGTGGCCGATCCTGGTCACAAGTACCTGTCAGGTTCCCAAAAGGTACACACATTCCATGTTGCTTGTCCAGTGGTTAAGCTGTAGATTTTTTCAGTCTTCTAATTGTTTATGTACTTTTTCTCCAGAAACTGCCCCAAACCTAAGTTAAATCCAGCTACACTTAACAGTTTTTACTACATCTTCTGAAAACAAATTCCAGAGATTGATTACATGTTGAGTGAAAAAATATTTTCTCCGATTAGTCTTAAATGTGCTACATTGTGACTTCACTGCATGTCCCCTAGTTTTTCTATTTTTAGAAGTGGTAAACAACTGATTTACATTTATCCATTCCACTCCATTCATTATTTTGTAGACCTTTATCATATCTCCACTCAGCCGTCTCTTTTCCAAGTAGAAGAGCCCTAACCTTTTAAGCCTTTCCCCTTTAGGGATATCCTTCCATCTACCTTTACCATTTTTGTCACTATTCTCTTTTCTAATTCTGCTATATCCTTTTTAAGATATGGTGACCAGAATTGCATGCAGTATACAAGGTATGGTCTCACCATGGAGCAATACAAAGGCATTATAATATACTTGGTTTTATTCTCCATTCCTCTCCTTATAATTCCTAGCATTCTATTTGCTTTCTTGGCAGCCGCCGCACAATGGGCAGAGTTTCAACATTTTATCCACGATGACACCTGAATCCTTTTCCTGGGTGGTGGCTCCTAATGTGGAAACTTGCATCGTTTAACTGTGGTTTGGGTTGTTCTTCCCTATGTGCATAACTTTGCACTTGTTCACATTAAATGCATTATGCCATTTGGATGCCCGGTCTCCCAGTTTATCAAGGTCCTCTTGCAATTATTTTTGTTTTAACAACTTTAAATATTTTGGTGTCATCTGCAAATTTGATCACCTCCTTTGTTATTCCCATTCCCAGGTCCAGTGGTCCCA